>OX392507.1:22639425-25489998 GCA_947623375.1 Apotomis capreana | reverse complement strand
ACTTTTATTTATAGGTATATACTTGAGACAAGTGAACGTCTACCAGAAAAATCTACGGATCTAACACTACGCGCATCTATCAAAGGCATTGAAAATGTAATTTGAATAAAAGGGTGACGTCACGTAATTTCGGTCGCGCAATACTTAGTGTGACGTGATCACGTGACACGATGTATGGCGCGACCGAAATTACGCGACTCAAATTACGCTCGTCTGGCTTTACCCTTAAGCACATGATGTGACAAATTTCTTTTCTTACGTTACCTCGCGCGTACAGGACCCGCTACCACCTACATTTTTTGTCCTCCCGCCTCCTAAGATGGCTCAAACTGTAGCTT
This sequence comes from Apotomis capreana, assembly GCA_947623375.1. Taxonomy (NCBI): domain Eukaryota; kingdom Metazoa; phylum Arthropoda; class Insecta; order Lepidoptera; family Tortricidae; genus Apotomis; species Apotomis capreana. Next base: position 25,489,660 of record OX392507.1, on the reverse strand, counting down.
AATTCAATCCGAGATCCGAGTTTTTTCTTTTTTGAATAGTGAGCTCAAATAAAAATTTTGGGAAATTCTTCATCCAAATCAGCGAAAACATCCTTTATCAAAAATAAATTTTAGAAAACCTCAACAATTTACCGATCCATTATGAGAATTTAAATTTCACTGTAAAGCCCTCCGGTAGACGCACATTTTGACATAAAGCTTATCCACGTACCCCTCATATCTAAGCAACTACAGGCAAATGTCACAATTTCATAAATCGGGGCACTATTTATACTCGACCAGGAAAACATAATCATTTTCAATGTTAAAACCGTAAGCACTTTGGCACTAGTAAACGGTAACATCCCCCCTGGTAAATGTAAACCCGTAAATAGAGACTACTTTGTAAATACCTAAGGGCGATATCTATGCGAAAGGCTCACACGCTCGTAGAAAATTGCTTGTAGAAAAGAGCCTGGTACCCATACCATGAGTTACCATTACCGTACTCGTTATTGACAGCGTAAGCGATTTCTACAGCGCCCCTAACAATTACTTTGTAGAACTACAATCTCCATATAAAAAGTTTACCCAGTCGCTAGTACGGTCACTGTAAACTCATAATAAGAGTACAGAACGCGATAGAAGGGTGAAGCCAGACCAGCGCAATTTTTTCAATTTTGAGTCGCATAATTTCGGTCGTGCCATACTTAGTGTTTGACGACGCGGTTGGCGCAGGGGTTAAGCAACTGCCTACTGCGCCGACGGTCCCGGGTTCGAATCCCGGCAAGGGCAAATATTTGTGTGATGAACACGAATATTTGTGCCCGGGTCATGGATGTTCTATGTATTTTCCTAAGTATTTATTTATCTATATAAGTATGTATATCGTCGCCTAGTAGCCATAACACAAGCCTCCTTGAGCTTAATTTGGGACTAGGTTGATTTGTGTGAGGTTGTCTGATATTTTTTTTTATTTTTTTTTTTTATTTAGTGTGACGTGATCACTTGACATGATGTATGGCGCGACCGAAATTACGCGACTCAAATTACGCTCGTCTGCCTTCACCCTAAACCAGAAAATACGTGAGAAATGTCGAAGGACCAGCAAAATATACCTATTTGCTACGCGTGCCAAACTTGCAGCTAACTATTAGGCCGACGCTCCACAAATCCTTATTCGCTCCCTGTGAGACAGAGCCTTAAGCCTCTTGAATAAAACAACAGTGAAACCCAACCTGGTCGACGGTAATGAGAAGCTTCTAGATTTATAGGCATCGTGTGGGTCAAGGCGTCTAGACTGCTAGCCTTGAGCTTAGGCTTATCACACTAATATTACAAAGGCAAAAGTTTGTGAGTGTGAGTATTTTGTATGTTTGTTACTTCACGCTCAAGCGAATTGACCAATTTTGATAAATTTTAGTATGAAGGTAGCTGACACCTTGGATTAACACATAGGTTACTTTTCATCCCGAAAAAGAATCATGTTCCCGTGGGACGAGCGGGTAGCACCGCGCGGCGCAGCTTGTTTAGAACTAATTTCTAATCCTGTACTGATTTTGATTTTGATTTTGATTTTGAGTACCTAAAAAAAAATAAAAAATGTTGTATTAAGCGGTTTACACTCACGTGAAATTGTCAGGAACGGCCCGACATGTTTCGAACTCGTATGGAGCTCTTCATCAGGGACGGCTGCCCGTACACCGCCGCGGCAAACTCGTCACTCGTCTATTTTATTATTAACTTCTTAAAAATTACACATTCTAAAATAGGTACCGTCTACTACTGAACTAGCAAGCTTCATGTTCCGCCGCCAATATGCATATACTGAACCGGCGATCCCGGGTTCGAATCCCGGCCAGGGAAAATATTTGTGTGATGAACTCGAATATTTGTGCTTGGTTGTTCTATGTAAGTAAGTATATATTTATCTGTATAAGTTTGTATATATTTATCTATATAAGTTTGTATATATTTATCTATATAAGTATGTATATCGTCGTCTGGTACCCATAGCACAAGCTTTCTTGAGCTTAATTTGGGACTAAATCGATTTGTGTGAGGTTTTCTGATATTTATTTATTATTTATTATATTCCACTGAAAACGACGAATCAAGCCCCAAATCTTGATATATCATAAAAAAGATTAGATGTTGTTTCGCATGATGACATTTCACTATTCCTTTTTACTATTGGTTTTTTACTTTCCTGTATTACACTCCGAAGGAAGTATTATTTGGATTGAGTTCACGGAATTTTTCCTTATAGGCTTGGAGGTGGCACTTAAACTATCTCACGCTTGACACGTGGCACGTGTCACTGAGCCTTTACCGGGCAGAAAATGTAACATTCAATTTTTAGGGTTCAGTACCCAAAGTGTAAAAAACGGGACCGTCTAACTAAGACTCCGCCCGTCCGTCCGTCTATCCATTTGTCACTCAGTCGTATCCCAACCGTGATAGTTAGAAGGTTGAAATTTTCACAGATGATGTATTTCTGTTGCCGCAATAACAAAATAAAACGAAATAAGTATTTAAGGGGACTTCCTTACAACAATCGTGATCGGTTGCGTTAACTTTGCACCTCATTTGCAACTTACCAGGTCCAAACTTAACTTAACCCGGCTAGTTAAGAGGGGATAAGTGTGGGTCTCCTTCGCAATCCATAATATCGTATGTCCTAAAGTCAAATGCCATACCACATTTACTCTAAACATTTTTGACATATCAATCATTTGTCATAATGATTATTTGCCATAATGATCTTACATCCTAATGATCATAAACCATAATATTACCTACATTACCTAATGCTCTAAATACCTAATATGTTTTGTTCTAATCTATTAACACATAAAACTTACGAGTCATAATATACAAAACCATAATTATATTCATAAGTAAATTTGGAATTAAACATTTCGGAGTATTTGGATAAAGATTATTTTTTTAACCAATTTTTTACGTTAAAACAAAAATAGAAAACCAGATTTGGACAAATATCGAATTGGCTAAACCCCGAAAACTGTAGGTTAGGTTAGGTTTGTATTGTGACCACGTATAGCGGAGCGAGCGAAGCGAGCGGAGCGTCAGACTTGCTGAACCCCGAAAACTATAGGTTAGGTTATTGGCTGAACCCCGAAAACTGTAGGTTAGGTTAGGTTTGTATTGTGACCACGTACAGCGGAGCGTCAGACTTGCTGAACCCCGAAAACTATAGGTTAGGTTATTGGCTGAACCCCGAAAACTGTAGGTTAGGTTAGGTTTATATTGTGACCACGTATAGTGGCGCGAGCGAAGCGAGCGGAGCGTCAAAAGACTTGCTGAACCCCGAAAAATAACTAAGATAAGTAACTATTAAGACATATGATGATTATGGCAACTAGTATTAGGATATGTAACTGATAGGACACTTGATCATTAGTCCTTAACATAATAGTGCAAATAATCATTAGGATATTCAATATTAGGATGATCAATATTATGGCATTTACATTAGGATAAACATTATTATGGCAAAAGATCATTATGACCACAGTTATTATGGAATTTACAAATAGGACAAAGGAAATTATAGATTCCAATATAGACCCGATAAGTGTTCGTACGGAACCCTCGGTGCACGCGTCAGACTCGTACTTGGCCGGTTTTTACTTTTCTGTATTTACACTCGGGGGGAGTATTATTTGGATTGATTGAGTGCCCGGACTTTTCCTTATAGGCTTGGATGTGGCACTTAAACTATCACACGTTTGACACGTGTCACATGGCCGGGTGCAGAGGTCGTGTAGGGAAAGCGAAAATGATCGCAGCGCTTGATGTGGCCAAAAACGGTAACTTTGGCCGCTCTGTTTCTGTCAAACGTCATACTTCTCAGTTATAATGCTTACGAAATAAAATGGGTCACGATAGCTGTTGTGTGGTAAACTGCAATAATACGGGACGAAACAGCAATTGCAAATTTTATCGCTTTCCACGGATAAAAAGTACCTGGGTGGATCAACTTTTTCTTGCTGTTATTCTGTCCGTGACCCAGGGGATAGTGGAAATTGGATAAGAAAAGTGTTAATAATTGATATTACTGGTATTGTCAGGAGAAAGTCTACATGAGAATGGGCTTATAACTGCTTAAATTACTAAGTTTTTGCTAAATAAGTATAACCACGGAAAATCGTAGTTTTAAAAAGTGACCCAGGGGCATCACCATGGCAACAAGTGGCAGAAAATAGTTGATTGACCCACCTATACCATCTTTGATTATCTAACTATCCCTGTATCGAAATTGGCTAAAATTTGTCCAGCCGTTTAGGCGTGATGAAAACAGATGGCGCCAGGCTGGCAGAGCGCCGCGCGCCCATACAAAACAAATGACGATCCTGCGTCATGCTACTACGATTTTTTTTCTGAAATCATGACGCCTCTCCATAGAAATGTGATTACTGATTATCAATACAAACCTAGAATTGTATAATAGTATACTTGTAGATGTAAGTTGCAATAAACTACGTTTGCGTGTCTGCTCTCGAAAAACATTATTTTGGGCTCACTTGTGAAGCTATTGGTATTATGTAAGTGGTACTCTATATATTTGCACAGTTTCACAACTGAGATGCAATGGGATCAAGTTGAAATGGGATACCATCTGAGTACGCTTGAGAAATGAGATCTTGGAATTCGATTTAGTTTTGCGTTACATGTCACTAAATAAATAATATGTATAGAAAAGGAAGAAGACATAGGAGGAAATCAGACAGAAATATAAAAAGAACCATTCCTTTTTGTTTTCTTCTGATTTTCTCCTACAAAATCACGCATAATTTAGGAAATAATATTAATAAATTGGTACCTATTACTCGTATTATTTGTATCAATTCAAATTCAACAAAAAATATTAGTAATTGATTAATGATCAACTAGCTGCGCCGCTCATTCCACAGGAACACTAAATTTTTTCGGGATAAAAAGTAGTCTATGTTCCAGGGTGTCACCTATTCATACCAAAATTTATCAAAATTGTTCCAGCCGTTTGAGCGTCAAACACACTCAAACTTTCGCTTTTATAATTTTAGTGTGATACTTTTATCACCCATATAAAATACTACGTGACACTAGCTACCAACAAAATAGTTAGTTCATTAAAGTGTTCTTTTTGAACTTAGAGAATTATATTTATCTGATTACGTCCATAATTAATTTTAACCTGATTTATTCATTTCATAATAATTATTTTTACAACACTTTCTTTACGATAGAAATGGCTTTCCATTAAAATCCTCGTGCTTTTGCATAATTTAATGGTAATAACATATAATTACGAAAATAGTCTCCGCCACACAATAATTCTCGGAAATACAATTTATGGAATTATGAAAATGGAACAAAATATGAATTGTGTTTTATTTAACATAGGATACAAAAGCATAATTACTCAATTACTTACAAATAAGGGTAATAATGAAAGGGCTTAAATTCTGATCGGATCGAGATACAGAAATAATGGCTATAATTTACATAAAAGACGTAAAATTTATTCAGAAATATCAATGATGAGGAAAATAATAATTGTGGCTATGAATAAGTAATCAGCACATTGATTGAATTACTTTTTACTACCTACGTTTCTGAAACTAATTTGAACTTATTAGCGTGATGTCGGATCGTCTTTTGTTTTGTGTGGGAGCGTGGCGCCATCTGTTGGTCATCATTGTAAAACTTTCATTTTTGTGACAAGCTTTTATAGCCGACTGTACTTTTCTTTGAACATCAGAACCCAAACTCAGGAGGACTGCTTTAATCTATTACAGAGTTCCTAGGGCCATCTTCCGGCTCTATCATCCGACCAGCCTCATGGTACCATATTATTGTACGTCTCTAAGTTAAGCAGGTAGTTAAGTATGCAAGATTTAAGCTCAATCGGTTCAAGATAGCTGCTCCAAATTGAAGATTCCACCCGAACAAACATAGTCGTCGCCGTCGCCGGCACATAGACGTCGCCGACGAGTGAAACTGGTTCTGTGGCCGTTGAGATAAGCGCTATTCGTGACCAAATGAGCATGTTGTCGGAGCAGCTGGCTGATGCCCTTGCTGCTGTCGCGCAATACCATACTGCGCTCACGGACTGCTCTTCTAAGCTTGAAATGGTTAGCGAGCGGCTGCAGCAACTTGAACTGAGGTCGGTAAACGACTGTCGCTATGAGAAACCGAGTGCAGCGCCGCCTTACGCCGATGGATCAGAGCCGAAATCAAGACGAAAACGCAAGACGCGGAATAGAAAGAAATCTGCGTCAGTGCCGGAGGGAAATGTCAACGAAACTGCGGCAGCAGGAGCGGAGGCTCATGACAAAACTGGGGGTGCAGCTTCATCTTCGCAGGAATCGAGTGGCGACAGTCTGGTACGCGGTGGTGATCTTCCTACGGACGAAGAAACGAACACTGCATTCGTTGACCGTGACCAGGGTAAGGAAGGTACTATTCCAAAGGAGCGTTTCTCTTCACTGCGGTGCACAGCTGGGCCTGAAGTTACGTCGCTTAAGGCAGTTGAATCCCTGAAGTACATACACCTTTGGAACATGGTGTCAGGCGCTGACGAAATACGTGCGTATCTGGCGGCAATGTGGCCTGAAAGAACTTGCATAGTCGTTGAGCTCAAACCGAAGGGGTCTTACAAGTCATACAAAATCGGCGTCCCGGGCGAGCTGTATGACAAATGTGTATCGGCGGAGATCTGGCCTGAGAATGCCCGAGTAAAGGCATGGTTTTTTCGAGGGCGGCGAAGTAACGGCACATATCCAGAAAAGCCCAAGTCCCAAGACAAAAGTAGGACCGATCTTACACATGGTATACCAAAATGTCAGGGGCTTGAACACGAGGCTGCACTACTTCAAGCAAAACCTGCTAGCTCTTGATTGTGATGTCGTCGCGGTAGCGGAGACTTGGCTTACCGAGGCCGTTAACGATGCTGAGTTGGCGTGCGGTGGGTGGAGCGTGCTGCGCCGGGACCGTGCTACCGGCGCGCGCGGCGGTGGCGTGCTCTTCGCGGCGCGCCCTGGCAGCGAGCTGCAACGCCGTGCCGATTTAGAGACGCCGAACGGCGAGGACTTATGGGTCACATTCACGGTGGGCCAAGTGGTATTCCATGCATGCGTCGTGTACATCCCTCCCAGGGCCTCGGAGGAAACTTATATGCGGTGGTTTCGTAAAGTGGAGTCGGTGATTGACACTCTTAGAGATGTGGTGTTAGTAATCGGCGACTTGAATATAAACCCGATGTATGTGTCCCAGAGTATCCTTAGCTATTACTGTTATTTTTTAAATATTTGTGGTTTGAATGAGATGAACGAAATAATGAATGTACGTGGGAGTAAGCTAGATGTTGTGTTGATGTCGGAGCGCATCACTGGCGCCGTGGTTTCAGAGATAACGAGAGAGGGACTGGTCCCTAGATCTGATATGTACCATCCCCCGTTGGAGATTTCGGTTCCGGTGGGAAACTGTGCGCGTCCTTCAGCTGCGGAGCGTCTAGATCCCAGCAATGTGGATATGCGTCGGGACTGGAACTTTACTAAAGGTAATTTTGAGCTTATGTACAAATTAGTCTCTGAAACAAGTTGGCAGGAAGTTCTCAGTGCTGGCGATGTCGACATCGCTGCGGACACAACATTCTACAATATTTTGTATGGGATTTTTGACCTCTGCGTACCTAAACGGATACGACCAACCGGCTCAAGTAGACGGTATCCTGTGTGGTTCACGGCTGACCTCATCTATGACATCCAACAAAAGAGTAATCTGCATCGCGAATGGAAGGCTACACGGGATTCAGATGTCTACAAAAAGTTTGCAACATTGAGGTCTAAAGTAAAGGGACGTTTAGTGTCTGCTTATGATAGCTACATTGAGAAAATCCAAAGCACAGTTAAAGCCAATCCCCGCGCTTTCTGGCAGCACGTTGGTAGTCTACGGACAAATGGTGGCTTTGTTTCTCGAGTGAAGCTTAAAGATAAAGAATTTGTAGGTAGGGACGTGGCGGGCGCTTTTGCTAGCTATTTCTCGGATGTTTTCCTACCTGACATTCCGCTTCTTGATCCGAGCTTGTTAAATAATTCCAATAGGAAACCTAGCGCCAACTTCATTTTCCATTCATTCCCACCCGCGTCACTGCGGATTCTACCTCATGTATTGACTGCGGTATAGCGAACTATATTCGCGATTCCCTTACCGTGACGGCAGTGGACACCGTAATCAGCGATCACAATGCGCAGAGGTATGAGTTCGCCGTGGAACATAGTCACGGCCACAGTAATACCACGGAACATGCTGTAAAACGTCGGATATTTAACCAGGAATCTATTCGTTTATTTTATTTAGACATAGAAAGTTATGATTTTAGTTTTATTGACAATGATACTCATGACATTAATTCTAAATTTAGTAAATTATTTAATATATTGACATTTTACATTGATATACATTTCCCAGTAAAATCGTTGAAACTCAAAAATAATAAGAATAATTTATCCTGGATGAATGACGAGCTGTCCGAGTACATACGCAAACACAACGACCTCCAAGAAATACGACGCCAATACCCTGACTGCACCATAATATCCGAGTGTATTGCCCAGTATTCTCAGCTGATCAAAACCGCAACTTTGCAGGCACGACGGGAGCACATACAACAGAAGCTAAGAGAAAGCAAAAATCCAGTTAAAGAAATTTGGAGGGTCATTAATGATGAAATTGGTACTAAAACAAAATCCCAACAAATATGCCTAAACGACCCAATTTCAAATACCAAACTGCCAGACAGCGAAGTCCCTAACAAATTCAATTCCCATTTTTTAAATATTGTTGCTAAATATGTCATACCAAGTGATGAGTCGATTTCCACGCAATACTTACGACAGCACCTCTGTGGATCGGATATGCCGACATTTACTCTCCCAAAAATAACACATGAACTCCTAAACACAACAATACAATCAATGTTAAAAACACGTACTACCGTGGACGCATATGATATGTCGCTAAACATAATCTTATGTATCTGGCCAGTCGTTTCTAACATTTTGATTGTATTAATAAATGAGATGTTCACTGCCGGTATATACCCTGACGTGCTTAAGAGTACTAGGGTATGTCCTGTCTACAAAGGGAAGGGCGATAGGACAGATGTAAACAACTACAGGCCCATAACCATAGTACCGACCATCTCTAAAATAGTTGAATCATTGTTGTCATCTAGCTTAATGACTCACCTAGAGACGAACGACCTGTTAACACCAAATCAGTTTGCATATCGGCGGAACATGTCTACGACCACTGCAGCCCACAAGATTTTTGATTGTATCATTACAGGTCTTGATGACAGACACAAGATGGCCGGCATTATGTGCGACTTATCGAAGGCCTTTGATATAATAAGTCACAAACTACTTTTGAACAAATTGCGTCATTATGGTGTAGGGGACCCAGCCCATCGGTTGTTTACGTCATTTTTGTCGGGCCGTAGGCAAGTAGTAAAACTGTCCACAAATGGCGAAAATTACGAGTCTGACGTTGGCCATATCACATCAGGAATTCCCCAAGGATCAGCCCTGGGAAATACGTTGTTTCTGACCTTCGTTAATGATCTCCCGTCCGCCATAACAACTGGTTTATCCGTGCTGTTCGCAGATGACACGACGGTCATAGTTAGTGCGCGAACGTACGAGCAGCTCGGCGAGGGCATAAGCGAGGTGTGTGGACAGTTACAACGATGGTTTTCCGCAAACGGGTTGCTCCTAAATGTAACAAAATCCAACATAATGGTTTTTTCGGGACGGCATATCTCATTGCCTCCTTGTTTATGCGATCTCCCGATGCCGTTATGCACCGAAACCAGGTTCCTAGGTTTCACGTTAGACTCTAATCTTAACTGGAAGTGCCATGTCGATTCGCTGTGCGACAGACTGAGTGGTGCGGCTTTTGCGTTGCGGAAACTGAAACCCCTAATATCGGAAGTTTCATTAAGATCGGTTTATTTTGCTCACTTCCACTCCTTGATGTCATATGGCATACTCCTCTGGGGAAACTCTACGGATGCCAATCGAGTATTTATCGTTCAGAAGCGAGCATTACGTACCCTTGCCGGTGTGAAACCACGACATCCATGTAGGGACCTTTTCGTAACGCATCGAATTATGACGCACTACTCAGTATACATGTTCGAAGTGTTGCTGTTCGTAAGAAACAATTTGTCAATGTTTAAGCGTGTTGAGGTTTGTGGTAAGCAGATTCGATCGACGGGGAGACTTAGAACCGTCCCGCGACGAATGGCACTTGCAGGTAAGAACCCGCGAGTCATCGGTCCGACATACTATGAACGCCTACCCGCCGATCTTCGGAATGAACCATCTGACATGGTATTCAAGTGTAAACTGAGAAACCTTTTATTGGAAAATCCTTTGTACACGGTTGAAGATTATCTTGACATGTTTAGATGAAATTGTTTTGTATTATAGTGTACCATAAGTGACGATCCTTTGTGGTGACTGTTGACGTTTAATTTGTATAATAAGTGAATTTATTGTCATATTTATTTTACATTATTTAAATTGTTATATTACGTATTTAAAAAATTTTGACATTGTTTTTTCTTAACTATCTATTGAATTATGACTTGCTGAATTTGTTTATTATGTTGACGATCACCGTATAGATTCGTGTAAATTGACTATGTGTAATTTATAATGTATCCCTATATGTGTGAAATAAATATAATCTAATATAATCTAATCTAATCATTGATATAAAATCAATTACATTGCAGGAAGTCGAAGCGGGGATAAAACGCCTAAAGGCTAATAGCTCCGTTGGACCCGATAACTTGCCAGCGTATATAGTAAAGGGTTGTATGGATTTCCTAACGACCCCAATACTGTATATTTTTACCTGGCCATCTCTTCTGGGTCATATCCTCGAAGTTGGAAGTTGTCTAGGGTCAAACCGATCCCGAAGGCAGGCGACACTTCCGCTGTAGAGAATTATAGGCCCATAGCCGTTCTTCCTACTCTTGGTAAGCTATTTGAGGCTATACTTCACCGGACTTTGTCCTCACAGGTTCGGCCCTTCTTGTGCGATGCGCAGCATGGCTTTCGTCCTAGTCGATCGGTCAACACAAATCTGTTGATATTAACGGACAATATTGCTGTTCATCTCGATAGAGGTATCCAGGTCGATGTGCTCTATTTTGATTTCACGAAGGCTTTCGATCGAGTGGATAACGATGTGTTGCTTAGCAAACTTGACAAAATTGGTTTCTCTGCCAAACTGCTAACCTTTTTCGCCAGCTATCTGCGCGATCGACAGCAGTTCGTCCGACATGGTTGTTTTGTCTCGGCTCCTTACCACACCCGATCTGGTGTTAGCCAAGGCTCCATACTAGGGCCCTTGTTATTCGGGATCATGATTAACGATCTCCAATCGGTTCTTCGGGCGGCTCAATGTCTCTTGTATGCTGATGATCTCAAGTTGATATATGGAGTGGAGCAGATGGCTGATTGCAAGACATTACAAGGGGACATCGACTTGGTGTTTCGGTGGAGTCTCGAGAACAAACTTCTTTTTAACCCTGCCAAGTGCTGTGTGTGTTCATTTGGCCGCTCTCTCGATCCCATATATGCTCAATATATGTTGGGGACAGAGCCGATAAATCGTGTCTTCTCCGTCAAAGATCTGGGTGTAGTGTTTGACACGCGGCTCACTTTTCACGAGCATATTTCTTCTCTTGCCACTAGCTGCTTTCGGAGACTGGGTTTTGTGATCCGAAACCTTCGCCACTTTCATGATCCGGTGGCCATAAAAATGGTTTACAATGCCTTAGTAAGGAGTAAGCTGGAGACTTCGTCGATCATATGGAACCCCTATGAATCGACGTATGCCTTACTCCTTGAGAAGGTTCAGAAAGCGTTCTTAAGGTTCCTTTATAAAAAAACATCCGGATTTTATCCGTATCTGTACCCAACAAAGTACCTTCTCGGCTCCCTCGGGTACAACTCCTTGGAGGTCAGGCGGAATTGTCATCTGATGATCTCGGCATGTCAGGCCTTGCGTGGTGAGTCGGACTGTCCCGAGGTTGTGGAGCGTCTGGTGCGACTGTATGTCCCGGATGTCCCGAGGATAGCCCTGAGACCTCGACAGCGCGACTTGTTGGCTGTGCCGTCGTCGAGGACCGTGTCGCTCAGGAATTCGCCGTTGCCCCGCGCCCTCTCACTTCTCAATGCGCTCCTGACATCGACACCCGAGTGTGACTTGTTTGCGTGGCGATGGGCGGCAGTGTGTAGTGAATGCCTGAGATTCTGTGAGGCGATGGATACTAGGTGCTCTACTGTTCCAAATTAAGCTGTTTGTTTATCTATTATTGTGAACCTTTTATTGTTAATTTAAGTTTTGTGACGCATAGGTTTATAACTGTAATGTCATAAAATGTTTTTATAAATAAATATAAATATAAATATAAATAGTCAGGTACGTTGCAAGAATCGAAAGAAGTCGAATATGTTACGAAATGATACGCAATTCATCATCAAGAGAGCCGTTTAGTTACGGCGGTGGCCAACCGAGCACGCCTAGTACTTACGGTAGTTCTCTATGTAAAATAGCTTGTAATAAGCCAAAATCATCTTAAGAAAAGGTCAGTTAGTTTCCTTATCCCGCTTTCATTTCTCAAGCCTTCTTATCCTACCCCTTATTATAGCTGACCTGTCGATAAATTATTCAACACAGGACGGCCTGAGCTCTGAACTCAGCCACAGTCTAAGAAACAATACAGTCGATCGACGAAGGCGTCTAGAGAGGGCAATCGTGCGGAGTGACAGAGACGGGTCGGGAGGGGCGCTCCCTAAGTTTCAAACGTGCCATTGTTAGAATTTAGGGAGATGACTTTGAGGACTGTCACGTGTCTTGCAATGGGCAATCAATTTGTACACAATTAAAATGGTGCATACAACATGTGTTTTGCGACAATGCATGTCGCCATCTTTCATAAATAAAGAACTACGATTCCATGACGATTATTTCAAAAAAATACCTCCATCATCTTTAATTCGAAAAGGATGCCATTTTTGAAATGTACACCCCCAAAAACCTAGAAAACGACACCCATGTCGACTTTTTCAAAAAAGTCACGTCCGCCATCTTTATTTACAAAATGGACGCCATATGTAAAATAAGTATACATACATTCATACATGAACCCTAAAAACAATTACCCTCCTCTTTTGGGTAGTTGTGTAAGTGTGACAACCCTAGGTAGGTACGGTGACCTTGAGCGGTGTCGGCATTTACGCAAACATCAAAGGCGTCGGCCCACTGTTACTTTTTAAACTGTGGCTCAGCCATGAAACTGCCGGGGTAACTAGGAAATATAAATAAGCACTATTGTTACGCAACAATGAGCTTATTTCATTAGGCAAGGCCCTGAAGTTGAATATCTAACTTCTGTAGAAAACATTTTGTTTTAGGTTAGTCTGAGCCTTAAGCAGCAAGTGTGTTTTAATATTTAAAATGTTTATATTTTCCTGGTCGAATATACTGATTTACGAAATTGTGACATTTGCCTGTAGTTTCAAAGATAATAAGAGGTACGCGGATGCCAGGTATATGTAAAAATATGCGTCTGCCGGAGGGAATTCAAATTGCTATTTGAATTCTCATAATCGATCGGCAACTTTACGAGATTTTCCAACATTTGATGAAAATAAAATTCAAATTAATTTTCGCTGATCCCCAATAAATATATATTGTGGTCGCTATTCAAGAAAATATCGAATCTTGAGATTGAATTAAGCTACGGTTTGAACCATCTAAGGAGGCGGACAGAAAAAAATGGAGGCTGTAGCGAGTCCCTTACGTGCAATACAGAAAACAATTTGTTAAATATCATGTGCTTTAATTCCAATTTCATTTTGATAGTAAGTAGTCTCGTTCCCATGAGTTACAGATGATGCTCTCATAACGCCATTTAAAAAGAGCTTTTAAATATGTCAATAGATGGCAATATTCTTGAATAATCCATTGTAAAAAAGAAAGACTTTGTTGTAAATCTCATCGTCATAAACAAGAAACCGATGTGTACGAGCACTATTAACTACAACAAACTCTTGTCTATGTTTTCCTCAAGAAAATACCTTCAAAATACCTGAACCCTTCCAGAACCCTGCTCGGTAGGGTCGGCATCAAATTGCCCTTTCTTCCAACGCCACCGTTATGTCGGCGCTGCCATTATTTGAATAAAAGTTAGGGGTCCCTCGAGATGCTGGTCGCTGTTTTATTTTAACGCTAGACGTGCCTTAAAGCCGCTGTATCATACAATGATCCTACACACGCAAGTACGTAGAAGATATATGTAAGGTACGAAAAATCGGAGTCAATACAATTTGCTTTTTGAATACATCATCACCATCATCTATTTATTTTATCTATAAATATTAAAGCAAAAAAAAAAAACTACAAGGCGAATGTGAATGGAAATGTTGGAAAAGGAAGTCCTAGACAAACGTTTCTTGATCAGATTGGAGACGTTCTGAAAAGAGGGCAAGTCAGAGTATTAAACCGACGAGCATGCATGAGGAGATTAATGAAAGTTGATGAAGCGAAAGATGAATGTTAGGACCGTAGCAGGTGGAAAGATGTGGTCTCTGCCTACCCCGTTGGGAAAAAGGCGTGATTTTATGTATGTATGTATATTATGACGACGCGTTTGGCTCGGTTGGTAGACACCTGCCTACTGAGTCGGCGGTCCCGGGTTCGAATCCCGGCCGGGGCAAATATTTGCGCAAAATATTTGTTCTTGGGTCATGGATGTTATCTATATATTATGTATATCGTCGTCTAGTACCCACAAGCTTACAAGCTTTGCTTAGTTTGGGACTAGGTCGATTTGTGTATGATTGTCCCTTAATATTTATTTATTTATTTATATTTATTTATAAAATATTGACACAAAGGTAAATTATGAAAGAAAGTATAGCCTAGCAAGTGTCGGTTTTGCCCAAGGTTAGTAGCACTATAAACCGTTTTCATATGGCAATAATAGGCATACGTCATATATTTGCTTTATTAGACGTCGGTAGCGATTTGTCAATAATTTGACATCAACCGAATTCAAAACATTTTTTACTGGAATGCTGCTCAATCCTTTGTTCTTCTTATACAACTTGATTTTCACCATTTCGGATAGAACTGCCTTTATTATGCAAAAAAATACTGGAAATTTGCGGTGACATTCACTGACTTTCTACGTCAGTGACCTAAAACTTGTCGGTGCCAGTAAATAAAATTAGTACTACTAAAAATTCGCAATATGGCGTGGGAAAATAACCTTTCAGACTATACCTACACAATTCATAACAAAAAAGAGAGAGGTGGTTGTTATAAAGTGTTGCGTTTCTATAATATATAATTAAAAGTCGCATTTACCTCTACCAGACCAGCCTCGAATGTGACCAGCGACAGTGGCGAGCGGTAGAGTGAAAGGTCCGATCGCGGTGGCCATACGAGTGAGCGAGTATGGCTGCCGCTTGCCACCGGTCATGGCAAGTCCATGTAGAACCAAATAATTTAGGCAACCATAACTGTTTGTGTGGCGAGCGTTACTAGATAATGGCATCCAAGGATCTTTTACTGGCTTGTAAACAATTCAACTGTCTTCAATAAACAACGAGTCCCTCTGTGAGAAGACGGGAAATGTCAATTTTGTATTCTAGTCGCACACACGCGGACTATGAACTGTCTATAAGATGATTTTGTCGTTCAATTATTATCTATTTGATTTCACCAGAAATCTTCAAATAATAACCTATTTCACGCAGCGTCCAGTCTGTTTTAATACATTCATACAATAGTTTTAGTGCAATAGCTGAGCCGTTGACTACTATTATCATCATCAATGGCCACTGCATCCTTAACGGATGATTGTATTTATAAATAGATAGGATGTGAACATAATCAATGTTGATGAAGAAAATTTCCCTTCATCCACGTTCATAACCAAGATTTCATAACCAGTTATGAATATGGATTTTTTTTCACTGTTTCATAACCAGTTATCAAACAAAACTTTTTTTTCCATTTTTACAACCAGAACCTCCTATACATGTCTGGTCTCCTGGTACTTTTCTGAATAATAAGTGTTTACTCAAACATGCAATTGGGTATGAGATTCAGTTAAGTCTTAAAATACAAATTTAATAGTTAAAAACACTTATAACTATGAACACGAAAATAGTAAAGACATAGTAAACCTTATGAGACAAGCGTTGCTGAAAATTAATGGTATTGCCTCATCTTTTCTTTTTTATTCTTAGCTTGTTATGTAAGAACCTAACAGTACATTGTAACAAATTGTTAATTAATAATATGTGAAGGCAAATACATAACAGTTACGAGCATTTAGCAGTATTTTATTTATTTCAAAAGAAAACAATGAAGTAAAATTCACATACACCATAGAATATTGAAGATTTAAGTTTCTATTATATTCATTAAGAGTTTGTTTCTGACTATTCCTCCTACCCTCGTAAGAATCTAGTGTCGGAAAAAAACATAAAAGTTGTCGCTCGAATCCAGTTACGAATGAATTACTAGGCTTCGTTTGAGTAAAAAAAAGACTTTCGTTGTAACTAGTGTCGTGCAAAGTAGATTATTTCTTCTGCCGCAATTGGTTACGAACCTGCGGTTTCGTACGCGGCCGAAGGGTTCAAGTTGACAAGATTAAGTTTTACGTGTTCATATAAGTGTTTTTTTACTATTAAATTTGTATTTTAAGACTTAATTTCACCTTATCAGTTTAACTGAATCTCATACCCAATTGCATGTTTGAGTAAACTCTTATTATTCAGAAAAGTACCAGGAGACCAGACATGTATAGGAGGTTCTGGTTGTAAAAATGGAAAAAAAAGTTTTGATTGATAACTGGTTATGAAACAGTGAAAAAAAATCCATATTCATAACTGGTTATGAAATCTTGGTTATGAACGTGGATGAAGGGGAAAATTTTAATTCAGTTAGAATACAGGCAATTGAAATCATGAAGAAAAAACATCTAAATAAATGAAATAGAGATACAAATCGTAACATTAATTTCTTTTGGCTATATATGGCAGTCTCATCTGAGTGATCTACAATCGACCTATTATAATTCTAAAGCTGAATTTAAAAGTAACAAAAAATCATCTAAATAAAATATTTTAACATCACTAACAACTCTACTAATTCAAAGGTTTTTTTTTACATTAAAAATTGACACGTGTCTTTGACTTAGCGATGTTCAAAAGATGCTAGGGTTGATATTTGCAGATTTTTACACTAATGTTTAAAAACTGTATCTCAAAAATGGATAGAAATATTTACACAGTTCACTGGTGAAAAATAAAGTACTCAGTCTGAACAATTCCCGGTGACCCCTGAACTATCACGGTTCATGAGATACAGCCTGGTGACAGACATACACACAGACAGACGGAGATCCCTCCCAGCGAAGTCTTAGTAATAGAGTCCCGTTTTTTACCCTTTTGTTACGGAACCCTAAAAATATTTTATAGAGATAGTCGCGTAAATAGATTAGAGTTGAAACTAAATTTTGCCCTCGAGTTGGCAAAGGCAGACATAAACCACTTCATGTAATAAGTCACAATGTAACTCCCTCGAGATTTTCTAACCCACTTTTCATTTTGGTCTATCCAATATTGATAAAAGCCTCGAACGTAGAATACCCTATTTTTGGGGATCCGTGTTGAAATATGATAAGAATACTTATTGTTTCCTTTAGGTGCTTTTCCTTCCCATGTTTGAGCAATAATTGACAACATTTCATATCTCTAAGGCCCACTTGCATCACGCTGGGTTAACAAAATTAACTCGGAGTTAAATCCTACTCTAGGGTTAAGTAATTAGTATGTCTTGCACCACCGAGAGTTGGGCCCACTTGCACCACGCTGGGTTAACACAATGAACTCGGAGTTAAATACTACTCTAGGGTTAAGTAATTAGTACGTCTTGCACCATCGAGATTTAGAAGCTAACCTTGAGTTAAAAAATATATTTTTTAACCCGCCGAAGTGTGAGGGTTAAAGCCATTTAACCCTGGGTTAGTAGTGTCAAACAAGTATCAAAATCGACTTGAAGTATAGCTTAGGTTATTTTATGTTGTTACGTTTTGTCCAGAACAATGATAAATGATTAGTTGTTGTCTGATGATGATGAAGAGATCATCAAATACATTAGTTCGGACAATAGAAAAAATGCAGAAAGGATTGATCATTTTTACTCGCAAAGAGACAATGCTTTTTGCTCTGGTTTTTTGTTTTCAAGTATATACTTAAACTTCGCTACTATATCACAAAGTAGCAATCTGTCGCTATTTGTATTATTTGGGGCACGTAAACGAGATTTATTTTCCATTTTTAGCAGTTTAAAGCAGACACAACACGCACAAAAACAAAAATGGCGCTTGACTGACAGTTAATACAGATATATAATATGTTAAAAACTAAATGCCATTCCAAATCTGACATAATGGAATAGACTTATGCAAAGTGCTGTAGAGCGACAGAGAGCACAACACTTAAATCATTCATCATTTATTCTATCACATTTGATCGGATATGAATAGAGTGAATTAATGTTACATTAACCTCGGGTTAGTTAACTCGGACTCAATTTCTATTGGTGCAACGAAAAGTATGAGTTAAAATTTAA
This sequence comes from Apotomis capreana, assembly GCA_947623375.1. NCBI lineage: Eukaryota > Metazoa > Arthropoda > Insecta > Lepidoptera > Tortricidae > Apotomis > Apotomis capreana. The sequence goes on along the minus strand of OX392507.1, from coordinate 25,470,943 downwards.
CATTTTAAGCCAGAGTTAGTAAACCCTGAGTTATATATTTAACTCGAAGTTTTGGTGCAAGTGGGCATTAGAAGCTAACCGTGAGTTAAAAATTTAATTTTTTAACCCGCCGAAGTGTGAGGGTTATAGTCATTTAACCCTGGGTTAGTACTGTCAAACTCGACTTGTCGTATAGCTTAGCTTATGATATGTCGATTAGTTTTTTTTTATTTGATTATATGCTTAAACTCCGCTACTATGACACAAAGTAGCAATCTGTCGCTATTTGTGAATTTTTCAGCAATTTAAAACAAAAAACACAATATGCAAAGCAGACACAACTCGCGCAAAACAATAATGACGCTTGACTGACAATTAAATACAGAAATATAATACGTTAAAAAACGAAATGTCATTCCAAATCTGACATAGTGGAATTGACTTATGCAAAGTACTGTAGAGCGTCAGACAGCACAACACTTAAATCATTCATCCCTTATTGTATCACATTTGGTCGGATATGAATAGAGTGAATGAACGTTATATTAACCTCGGGTTAGTTAACTTCGACTTAATTTCTATTGGTGCAACGAAAAGTATGAGTTTATAACGAGCAGCGGGCAGGCCACGCCGCCAGAGCCATGACGTCACAGCGCGCGGCACCGGAGCGCGGGCGGCAGGGAAAGCGACGCGCCGTGTACCGTTAGGCCGCTATATAAGCCGACGCGCGCCCAGTACGAGCAGCGGAGGATCGCCAACGGAACCCCATTTTTGGAAACCGCTCGGACGCTACCACACCTTCGCTGCTCCTCGAGATACTTCGCTGCCTTCTTCGCAAGTCACCCTGTATCGCCGGCTCTACGAGCAAGAAGATCGCCTGCCGCCAAAGCTGCCTCGCTTCGTCGGTGCCCTCGTCACAAAGCAAAACCCGGTTCACACGGATGCCCCGGGGGAAGCCATGTGGTGACCGGCATTAAGCCGACTGAGTGAAGTTGCGTCGCGGAAAGCCGTCTTAACGTTCAGCAATGGACGCTAAGAAAGCCGCTCCCGATGGGAAGAGGGAGGGTAGTTTAAGATCGTCAGATTGCGAACTACCTTCGTCCAGGCAACTGGGCGCCCCTCAACCCCGCACGGAGTCGTCACGCCACCAGGCGTCTAAGAAGCCGCTTTATGCTCCCGATGGGAAGGGGGAGGGTGCGACGTGTCCTTTGGGACGCGGAGTGCCTCCGTCTACGCAAGTGGGCGCCCCCCAACCCCGCACGGAGTCTTCCCGCTACCAGGCCGGGCCTTCCAGCCAGGACCAAGGCGGGAAGAAAATGAAGCCTTTTTCCGCTCCCGATGGGAAGGGGGAGGGTGGTTCGTGTCCACAGGGACGCGGGCTGCCTCCGTCCACGCCAGTGGGCGCCCCCCAACCCCGCACGGATGCGAAAAAACTCGAGGGTAGTTGTGACTTGGCTGATTCACATCTACCCACGGAAAAAATCAGTCGTCGCCAGCTGTCCATGCCTGACCTGGACGACTTCACCGATGCCCTCGAAGCCGTTTCCGAAGCCCAGACACCATCATCGAGCCGGAAGCAGACAGTTCGACACCAAAAGTCGACAAACGCCACAGCAAGCAGCCCTATGGTTTCGATCTTTGTAAACAAAGAAAACCATAGGGCTGCGAAACTCGTCGAGCCCGCCCAACTTTCGCACGCAGCCCCCACACATCGGGAGGACCTAGACCATGACAGGGTCGTGGTCGCCCGCATGCTGGAGGAGGGGCTACCGTCCCCTGGCCTCGCGGCCTGGATGGCGGCCTACGTGCGAATCACCGGGCACCAACTTGGCGATGACACCGAGCTGCTGGAAGAGGACCTACCCTTCATAGAGTTCCTCCAGCAGCACCCAGCTGTCCTTGCGCCAATGGCAGAGAAGCGGAAGTCCTGCCCCAGCCCCGCAACGCAAGAAACACCCAGCAAGCGCCCATGTCGGAAGAGCTCCCCGCCAACCGACCCCCGCCTCCGCCGCCGCTCCAAATCGGCAGGCGTTGGCATGCACACCGATGCCGCACCTGCGCCGTCACACAGCGGATGGAAAGCGCCGCTCACCATCCTGCAGCAGTACACCGCAGCCCCGCAGGAACGAGAGCCCCCGCCGGCCCTCACCCCCGCAAAAGCCCGCGGTTCTAACAAACCGCCCGCCACCGTTCAAAAGCCGCCCAAGAAGCAGCAACCGAACTACGCCGCAGCAGCAGCCGCCGTCTCCGGTTCCCAGAGTGCCAGTCCAGCCCCGGGAAATGCGGAGAAAAAATTAAACTCCACCCCTGCTGCTCCACAGCAGGGGAAAAACAGCCAAAAAGATTCTGTGGCAACACAAACAAAAAAAGGCAAATACAAGCCAATTACAATTGCGCATTTCCCGGACTGGCCTCGGCACTTTGCGGAGCTGAAGAACATCCTGGGACACGCACCGAACGCCACCGCCTCGGGAGACGGCGTCCAATTTCATCCGAAAGAGGACGTCGAATTCCGGGCGGTACAAAACTACCTGCTCAAGCTGCAGGACAAGATAGGGAAGGAGAAGATGCCCTTCCATATTTACAACCAGGAGGAAGGGCAGAAGATGAAGGTTGCGCTGCGCGGGCTCCCGACCAACACGGAGCCCGACGACATCATCAATGCCTTGATCGCGCTTGGCTACAAGGCGGAGTATGCCAAGGCGATCAAGGCCAGAAGAGGAAGGCCGGGATGCGTGTTCCACGTACAGCTGAGCACACCTGTATCCGAGGCACGCTCCATCTACGACGTCCGGGAGCTAATGGCTATGCCGGGCGTCAAAATAGAAGCATGGAGGAAGAAAAGAGGCCCTGCGCAGTGTCACAACTGCCAGGGCTTCCGTCACTCCTCCGAGGGGTGTCACCACCCCCCACGTTGCGTCCGCTGCGGAGGCCCACATCGTGCCGCTAGCTGTGATCGGCCAAAAACAGAAAAGCCCACCTGCTGCAACTGCGGGGGGCCACATCCTGCAAACCATCGGAAATGCCCGGTGTTTCTACGTGAGACCCGCAATAAAAGAGCGGGCACCTACGCGCTGACGAAGCCCCTGCGGGCGGGCCCGGAGACCCGTGCAGCGCTGGAAGTTCCCACGGTGGAGGAGTCGGCGCCGGCTACCCTGATGGCGCCGGCAAACGACCCCAAACCAAGGGGTCCTCGTCCCGCTGCGCAAAACTCCGCAAAACCCGCCGCACAAAAGAAGACTGCCGCTACGAAGAAACCATCAGCTGCGGCACCCGCGCCTAAATCTGCCCCTGCTCCCAAGGCTGCCAACGCGGAGAAGAAGGGGAAGAAGAAGGACGCTCCGCCCACAAGCAATCCATCAGCTGCAGACTCAATGCTGCAGCTCATCACACAACTGTTGACCATCGCCGCGACGGCAGACCCGGCGACTATCACAGCTGTCGCAACAGCCGCCTCCATCATCCGCCGCACCATTCAATAAGGAGCTCAGAGTGGTGTACTGGAACGCCCAATCGCTAACCAGCAAACTTGGCTTGCTCCGCCATTTCTTACAAGAGCAAAACATCGACATCTTGCTGGTTAGCGAAACATGGCTCCGTGAGGGCGTTCCCCTGAAGATCAGCGGCTACGTCATCTACCGGCACGATGAGTACAGCGAAGCCGCTGGTCGCTCCTACCGAGGACTATTAATCACCGTAAGGCGTAATATCGTCCACCAGCCGGTCACCTGGAAGGCCTACGACTCCATCACCGCACTGGGGGTCGACATCCGCGTGACAGGTAATGAGCTGCGATTATACTCAATCTACAGGCCCGTCGGTCCGCCGAGAGAGGTGGTGCCAAACGTCCGTGCCCTTCTGCAAGCCCCCATGCCGACCATCCTGGCTGGGGACTTTAACGCCAAAAGCACCACCTGGCACTGCTCGACGATGGACTGGACGGGCCACAAACTTCAAAAGGCTGCCGACGATGGCGAATTCGATGTCTCCGGTCCCAACCAACCAACACACTACGCGGACAACTGGAAGTCTGCGGAGATCATCGATTTCGTCATCCACAAGGGAGTGAATGCGGTCCTCTCACAAGAAGCCTTGGCAGATCTCCCGTCGGACCACCGCCCGGTCCTACTGACCATACGGGACATGCCAGTAACAACACCAGCACCAGTACCAAGAAGACGCATCTGCTGGGAGACATTCTCGGCGGCCATGGAGGAGGCGCCCCCCTCCATGCCGGTCTCTACAGCAGATGAGGTGGAGGCAGCCACCCAGCAGATCACCGACTCCATCCAGCGTGCTATCAACACCGCCGCGCACACCATCCCGGCCAGCTCCAGGCAAAAGCCCCTGCCGGCCCGGATCCAGGCACTTATAACGCGCAAACGCCGCATCAGGATGGAGTGGCAACGCACCCGATGTCCCACTCTCAAGACAACGCTCAACGCGCTTGTTGCAAGAGTGAAGGAGGAGCTGCGAAACCATGCAGCAGAGTCGTGGGAGGAACACCTTGCGTCCGTCGACGGGGATATGCCCTCAATCCACCGTCTGTGTCGACAACTCGGCATGACCAGGACACCGACGCACCCCCTGCACGATGAACAGGGCCAACCGAGATACAAGGCGGAGGACAGAGCGGAGCTCTTCGCGTCATCTCTCGAGGCCCAGTTCAGGCCGAACCCGACCGACAATGTGGAGCACGTCACAGCAGTCGAGAGGCACCTTGGAGATTACTTCGCGGCACCGATCGTGGCGGAAGAAGACCCCGTTTTCTTCGCACCCGGCCAGGTGAAGCGAGCACTACTGCGGACCAAGCCAAGAAAGGCACCGGGCGCCGATGCGATCCCAAATAAGGCGCTCCACCACCTACCGCCGCGCGCAATCGCGGCGGTAGCGCGCTTATTCAATGGGATCCTGCGCTCGGGACACTTCCCACAACCGTGGAAGCTTGGCCGGGTGATTATGCTGCCTAAACCAGGGAAAAACGTCCACAAACCGGAGAGTTACCGCCCGATCACTCTTCTCAGCACCATCTCCAAGGTGTTTGAGAGACTCCTGCTGGACCACCTCCAGCCTCACATCCAGCCTCGGCCTGAACAATTTGGATTCCGTGCAGGGCATTCCACGACTCTGCAACTATCGGGGGTGCTGCACCACATGGCCTCGGCCATGAACAAGAAATCGGTCACAGTTGCAGCATTCCTCGACATGGAAAAGGCGTTCGACAGAGTATGGCATGAGGGCCTGCTGTACAAGCTGTCGACGTCTCCAGCTCCTCGGCGAATAGTACGCGTCATCGCGTTCTTCCTGTCCGGCAGAAGATTTCAGGTGGCGGTAGAAGACGCCAGCTCGACGGAGCGCCCGATCCTCGCGGGCGTCCCTCAAGGAAGCTGCCTGTCCCCGGCCTGTTACGCCCGCTACACTGACGATATCCCAGTGGAGGGTGACGTCAAGCTGGGACTCTACGCGGATGATGCGGCGTTCTTTGCAACGTCGCTCAACGCCAAGCACGCAGCACAGAAACTGCAACGCACCCTTGACGTCTTACCCGACTGGCTATCACGTTGGCGCCTGTCAGCGAACGTGGGCAAGACACAGGCCATGGTGACGGGCAGAAAACAGCAGCCGCAAAATCTTCGCATGTCCGGACAGGAAATCCCTTGGTCATACACCGCCAAGTACCAGGTGTGACCATAGACAGGGGACTCACGATGATCAAGCACGTGGACGAAACAGTACGGCGAACCAGAGCAGCGTTCACCAGACTGCGACCAGTCCTTGCCAGCAGCCTTCCCTTGAAAACCAAGCTAGGGATATACAAGACCTACCTGCGGTCCCGCTTGACCTATGCGGCCCCCGCATGGTATGGTCTTGCTTCAGAATCCAGCAAGAAAAGGCTGCGTGCGCTGGAGTCTCAAACACTGCGCACCATTGTCTCGGCGCCGCGCTACATGCGCAACGAGACAATATTCCGAGACCTCGAATGGCAAGGGCTGGATGCCTTCATCGGGCAACTGGCAAGAGCCATGTTCGACCGTGCTGACCACTCGGCGATCCCGAACCTGGTGGGAATCGCTCCGCTGCACGCCCGTCCACCGGACGTCAGGGGCCGGGCTCTACCGAGAGAGCTCGTGCCCCCAAACTGAGTCCCCTGTCTAACGCAGGAATCCACAATGCCGCTGAAAGGCCACCATACCTCAAAGCCGCAGAGAGGCCACCGAACTCCCCCACAATGGAGGAAGAAACTGAACCCGCCTTAAGGCACAAACTCAAACGTCCACAAGAAACCGAAGACCTCGACGTGTAAATCGCCGAGGAAAACAGTGATTACCCGTCCGTAGTGACGGACGGAGCCAGATTCCGCCAAAGAGGGCAAACAGCCCTGATATGGCTTCCCCACATGCCCGCGAGGGTGTGTGTGCGCGTACCACACGTACCGTACGAGCAGCGGTGTGTTACCATCTCTCGTACAGTAAGGTCGTGTGAGCGGCTCCAACTGTGAGGCATTGTAAACCATCGCTCCCCGCAACTCGGAGTGTTTACCACGCTTCTTGAGACGCCGTAGGTCTCCCCGTAAAGTCTAGGTAATGGTGTTAGGTCGATATCCAGGTGTCCTAAGCTAAGTCCTAGAGCCGTCCCCAGCGCCGAGTGTTTACCACGCTTGTTGTCGCTACAACCAGGGGCTGTTCCCAGCGCAGAGTGTTTACCACGCTTGTTGTCGCTGACACGGGAACCTAGTGCTTACGCTCCTGGACCAGGCTGCCGGCGCGGTGTGTTTACCACGCATCTAGTCGTCCAAGCAGCCGGGGAATCTATCCTTAAGCGCGGTGTGTTTCTAGCCGCATCTGCGACTAAGGGTGGTTTGCCACGAAGGATACCGACCAGGCTCCCTTGCCCACGCGTACTAACCACTAACTGTTCCTCCGACGGGACGCTAACCTAACGCGTGGCTGGGACACCGGGTCCCCTAGGGAAATTAGGGACGCTAGGATACATAGACTAGGTCATAGGATAGGATTAAGGTTGACTATAAATAAACAGGCATAAAAGCCCTCAGTTTGTTAGTATTTGACATCCTAGTTTGATTTATTCCCCGCTCCTTGCCTCCCGAACTAAGCTAGCTCGGAAAACCCTCAAGATCCCGTCTAGATCGAGGGATATGTACTAGTGTCTAGGCCCGTTACGTCCTAATCCACCTAGCGGGGCTAAACACTACGTCACAAGTTAATAATTTAACATTTTAACCCTGAGTTAGTAAACCCTGAGTTATATATTTAACTCGAAGTTTTGGCGCAAGTGGGCTTAAGAGAATTAAAATAAAGATAGAAAGAGCTTTGCGTCGTGTACACCCTAAAAATATTTAAATTCATTTTTCTGTTTGTAAAGAATTAAAAGAAAATACATAAAATTACTAAAATCTAGGACAACTGTGCCTGATTAGATTAGACTCGAAGTTATTTTTATAGAATCTTTTTTATCGATTCACTTTTTTATGTGGAAATACCACAGTTTTTTATTTTTATAAATAATAAAGGTAAATAGACTTGTAGTCTTTTACCTATACGTGGTTGCCGGACGATGGCCGACGACGACGTGGCAGGCCAAGACGGAGATGGCGGGACGACCACCTGGACACGTTCCTAAATAGTTGGATGGAAATAGCACCGAACAGAGAGCTGTGGAAATTGAGGGGAGAGGCCTTTGCCCAGCTGTGGGACATAAATACAAGCTAAAAAAAATGTTACAGCGTAATGGACAATATTTCATATTTACAAATAGTTTTCAGTTGAAAAACTAATTTCATTACTTTATTATCAAAGAACCCAACACTATTATTTTTATTAGGTTATACGGAATAGTTTTGAAAAAATTAAAAAAAGGTGAATATAGTGTCTTCTAAGAATCGGCACTCAAATGACGTCACCTTGTGGAAAAAATTACAGTCGCAAGCTACAAAAAGATCAATGGTATAATATCCGTATTAAATCCGTCTTAGAACTTAGAAATAGCTCGACTGTATGGTTTACTACGTTGTGGCCAATTATGAGAATGAAGAATTTTTCAAATGGATTTTTAATCATAAAATGGGATCTTTTTGAAAATTTTATAAAATGGTAATATTTAATGTTTTATCCTTTACTAGCTGCTCCGCGCGGTATTACCCGCTCACTCCACGGGAACACTATATTTTTTCGGGATAAAAATTAGCCTATGTGTTAATCCAGGGTATCATACGAAAATTTATCAAAATTGGTCCAGCCGTTTGAGCGTGAAGAAGTAACAAACATACACATAAACACACGGAAGGAAGGAAGTGTTTTTATTCAGTGGACGAGTTTTATCAAGCAGGACATTCAGTGTAGTAGAATAATTAATTAAATAATTTGATTTTGAATTGTAGATTATTAAATAAATTGACATGAATTTAGATTTTTGAATGTGTGGTAATTATTTTTTTATTATTTTATTGTACATTATATTATTGAGTAAAATTTGACAAGAAAATCGATTTTAGAATGTGTAATTAATATAGGACTAAATTTATTGTTGATTGTTTTAAATTGTTTAAATAATAGTATAATCAATTATTAGTAGGTATAAATAGTCTAATATAAGCTAGATTGTTAAAGTGTACCTGATTTGTGTTTTAATATAAATATTCAAATGCAATGTATATTGTTTACTGAATAAATAACTATGAACTATGAACACTCACAAACTTTCGCCTTTGTCATATTAGTGTGATTTAAAAAACCTGGCAGAGGACCGTTCAAAATTTCCAAATACTAGTGAAATACCCTTTCACGTAACAAATACATAACAAAGTGATCGTAATATCGAGTTTTGTCTAATTAGTATATTTATTCCCTTATTTTATCGGCAAGAACTTTTTTTTTTATTATCGCTCAAACCTAACTACCTACCTACCTACCTTTTTAATACGCTCTTTCAGCGCCAGCTAATAAAACAAATACAACAATCAATAAGGTTTGACTATCCATACTTAACGGACCTTACAGCTCGGCCATCCAACACAGCGAGTCCCTTCGCTACAAAAAAAAAACAATCAAAAATTTCAGATAGTAAAGAAAAGATCCGAGCCACAATGAATAGTTCAAGTTAACTTTGTTACTTATGTAATGCGCAATATGTCCATATTATTCATATCATTTACATTTATTCTTTCAGTACAGGAACTGAAGATAAATAGAAGTACTGAATACATAACTTGAACATCGTTGATCGGAACTCGCACTTGTCCGCTTTATTTACTTATCTCTGTAATTCCGTTTCAATGATTTTGACACTTGAGAAGGGCACGCAGCCTTTGATACAAGAACAAAAGGCTTTCGAATGTCCTCTCTGGGTCCCGGCGACAGCAACGATCAAGAAACAAAACAGATAAGGCTTCAAATTTCACCGCCTAAATTTAACTACACAATTATTATAACAAAATAGTATTTCGTTGCGTTTAAAAAGTGTTTACAATAATAAATGAATAAATAAATAAATATCAGACAACCCCACACAAAACGATCTTGTCCCAAATTAAGCTCAAGAAAGCTTGTGTTATGGGTACTAACTAGACGATGATATACATAATTATATAAGATAAATACATAGAACAACCATGACCTAAGCACAAATATTCGTGTTCATCGGTGTACTGCCTTTTCGCCGAATTATGTTTCGTCAAATTTCATTTGGCAACCAACTTTTCGCCGAAGTTTTATTACGCAAACCAATCCTTGGCATAATTTTACTTCGTAATTTTTTTATTTCGCTACATTTTTATATTCCAAAATTTTATTATGACAAATTTTATGTGGTAAATAATTGTGTAGGAAATGATTTGCTAAGGCAAATAACATATCGTCAAATTTTATGTGGTAAATAATTGTGTAGCAAATGATTTGCTTAGTCAAATAACGATTCATCAAAAGCCATTTGGGCAAATTACCTACAACCATTGCTTACAGTATGAAGATAGTGCAAAATAAAACACAAATATAAAACCGAAAAAAATATTTTATAATCAAAATCAATTTGTTGTACTTGTGATACGTATGTATGTGAGCAGATCCGACTCGGCCGGGTTAGGTTAGGTTAGTTTTTTTTTTTATATCCCTAAAAAACGCTCCTTTTGTTGTACTTGTTATACGTATATATGTGAGCAGATCCAACTCGGCCGGGTTAGGTTAGGTTAGTTTTTTTTTTATATCCCTAAAAACGCTCCTTTTGTTGTACTTGTGATACGTATGTATGTGAACTGTAGGAATTCTAGCCGTCGGGATTACAGTCTTCGGGACGAAACTGCTCCCAGAGATAGGTAGGTTAGGGTTTTATCCTTTACTAGCTGCTCCGCGCGGTATTACCCGCTCACTCCACGGGAACACTATATTTTTTCGGGATAAAAATTAGCCTATGTGTTAATCCAGGGTATCATACGAAAATTTATCAAAATTGGTCCAGCCGTTTGAGCGTGAAGAAGTAACAAACATACACATAAACACACGGAAGGAAGGAAGTGTTTTTATTCAGTGGACGAGTTTTATCAAGCAGGACATTCAGTGTAGTAGAATAATTAATTAAATAATTTGATTTTGAATTGTAGATTATTAAATAAATTGACATGAATTTAGATTTTTGAATGTGTGGTAATTATTTTTTTATTATTTTATTGTACATTATATTATTGAGTAAAATTTGACAAGAAAATCGATTTTAGAATGTGTAATTAATATAGGACTAAATTTATTGTTGATTGTTTTAAATTGTTTAAATAATAGTATAATCAATTATTAGTAGGTATAAATAGTCTAATATAAGCTAGATTGTTAAAGTGTACCTGATTTGTGTTTTAATATAAATATTCAAATGCAATGTATATTGTTTACTGAATAAATAACTATGAACTATGAACACTCACAAACTTTCGCCTTTGTCATATTAGTGTGATTTAAAAAACCTGGCAGAGGACCGTTCAAAATTTCCAAATACTAGTGAAATACCCTTTCACGTAACAAATACATAACAAAGTGATCGTAATATCGAGTTTTGTCTATTAATTAGTATATTTATTCCCTTATTTTATCGGCAAGAACTTTTTTTTTTATTATCGCTCAAACCTAACTACCTACCTACCTACCTTTTTAAAACGCTCTTTCAGCGCCAGCTAATAAAACAAATACAACAATCAATAAGGTTTGACTATCCATACTTAACGGACCTTACAGCTCGGCCATCCAACACAGCGAGTCCCTTCGCTACAAAAAAAACAATCAAAAATTTCAGATAGTAAAGAAAAGATCCGAGCCACAATGAATAGTTCAAGTTAACTTTGTTACTTATGTAATGCGCAATATGTCCATATTATTCATATCATTTACATTTATTCTTTCAGTACAGGAACTGAAGATAAATAGAAGTACTGAATACATAACTTGTACATCGTTGATCGGAACTCGCACTTGTCCGCTTTATTTACTTATCTCTGTAATTCCGTTTCAATGATTTTGACACTTGAGAAGGGCACGCAGCCTTTGATACAAGAACAAAAGGCTTTCGAATGTCCTCTCTGGGTCCCGGCGACAGCAACGATCAAGAAACAAAACAGATAAGGCTTCAAATTTCACCGCCTAAATTTAACTACACAATTATTATAACAAAATAGTATTTCGTTGCGTTTAAAAAGTGTTTACAATAATAAATGAATAAATAAATAAATATCAGACAACCCCACACAAAACGATCTTGTCCCAAATTAAGCTCAAGAAAGCTTGTGTTATGGGTACTAACTAGACGATGATATACATAATTATATAAGATAAATACATAGAACAACCATGACCTAAGCACAAATATTCGTGTTCATCGGTGTACTGCCTTTTCGCCGAATTATGTTTCGTCAAATTTCATTTGGCAACCAACTTTTCGCCGAAGTTTTATTACGCAAACCAATCCTTGGCATAATTTTACTTCGTAATTTTTTTATTTCGCTACATTTTTATATTCCAAAATTTTATTATGTCAAATTTTATGTGGTAAATAATTGTGTAGGAAATGATTTGCTAAGGCAAATAACATATCGTCAAATTTTATGTGGTAAATAATTGTGTAGCAAATGATTTGCTTAGTCAAATAACGATTCATCAAAAGCCATTTGGGCAAATTACCTACAACTATTGCTTACAGTATGATGATAGTGCAAAATAAAACACAAATATAAAACCGAAAAAAATATTTTATAATCAAAATCAATTTGTTGTACTTGTGATACGTATGTATGTGAGCAGATCCGACTCGGCCGGGTTAGGTTAGGTTAGTTTTTTTTTATATCCCTAAAAAACGCTCCTTTTGTTGTACTTGTTATACGTATATATGTGAGCAGATCCAACTCGGCCGGGTTAGGTTAGGTTAGTTTTTTTTTTTTATATCCCTAAAAACGCTCCTTTTGTTGTACTTGTGATACGTATGTATGTGAACTGTAGGAATTCTAGCCGTCGGGATTACAGTCTTCGGGACGAAACTGCTCCCAGAGATAGGTAGGTTAGGGTTTTATCCTTTACTAGCTGCTCCGCGCGGTATTACCCGCTCACTCCACGGGAACACTATATTTTTTCGGGATAAAAATTAGCCTATGTGTTAATCCAGGGTATCATACGAAAATTTATCAAAATTGGTCCAGCCGTTTGAGCGTGAAGAAGTAACAAACATACACATAAACACACGGAAGGAAGGAAGTGTTTTTATTCAGTGGACGAGTTTTATCAAGCAGGACATTCAGTGTAGTAGAATAATTAATTAAATAATTTGATTTTGAATTGTAGATTATTAAATAAATTGACATGAATTTAGATTTTTGAATGTGTGGTAATTATTTTTTTATTATTTTATTGTACATTATATTATTGAGTAAAATTTGACAAGAAAATCGATTTTAGAATGTGTAATTAATATAGGACTAAATTTATTGTTGATTGTTTTAAATTGTTTAAATAATAGTATAATCAATTATTAGTAGGTATAAATAGTCTAATATAAGCTAGATTGTTAAAGTGTACCTGATTTGTGTTTTAATATAAATATTCAAATGCAATGTATATTGTTTACTGAATAAATAACTATGAACTATGAACACTCACAAACTTTCGCCTTTGTCATATTAGTGTGATTTAAAAAACCTGGCAGAGGACCGTTCAAAATTTCCAAATACTAGTGAAATACCCTTTCACGTAACAAATACATAACAAAGTGATCGTAATATCGAGTTTTGTCTATTAATTAGTATATTTATTCCCTTATTTTATCGGCAAGAACTTTTTTTTTTATTATCGCTCAAACCTAACTACCTACCTACCTACCTTTTTAAAACGCTCTTTCAGCGCCAGCTAATAAAACAAATACAACAATCAATAAGGTTTGACTATCCATACTTAACGGACCTTACAGCTCGGCCATCCAACACAGCGAGTCCCTTCGCTACAAAAAAAACAATCAAAAATTTCAGATAGTAAAGAAAAGATCCGAGCCACAATGAATAGTTCAAGTTAACTTTGTTACTTATGTAATGCGCAATATGTCCATATTATTCATATCATTTACATTTATTCTTTCAGTACAGGAACTGAAGATAAATAGAAGTACTGAATACATAACTTGTACATCGTTGATCGGAACTCGCACTTGTCCGCTTTATTTACTTATCTCTGTAATTCCGTTTCAATGATTTTGACACTTGAGAAGGGCACGCAGCCTTTGATACAAGAACAAAAGGCTTTCGAATGTCCTCTCTGGGTCCCGGCGACAGCAACGATCAAGAAACAAAACAGATAAGGCTTCAAATTTCACCGCCTAAATTTAACTACACAATTATTATAACAAAATAGTATTTCGTTGCGTTTAAAAAGTGTTTACAATAATAAATGAATAAATAAATAAATATCAGACAACCCCACACAAAACGATCTTGTCCCAAATTAAGCTCAAGAAAGCTTGTGTTATGGGTACTAACTAGACGATGATATACATAATTATATAAGATAAATACATAGAACAACCATGACCTAAGCACAAATATTCGTGTTCATCGGTGTACTGCCTTTTCGCCGAATTATGTTTCGTCAAATTTCATTTGGCAACCAACTTTTCGCTGAAGTTTTATTACGCAAACCAATCCTTGGCATAATTTTACTTCGTAATTTTTTTATTTCGCTACATTTTTATATTCCAAAATTTTATTATGTCAAATTTTATGTGGTAAATAATTGTGTAGGAAATGATTTGCTAAGGCAAATAACATATCGTCAAATTTTATGTGGTAAATAATTGTGTAGCAAATGATTTGCTTAGTCAAATAACGATTCATCAAAAGCCATTTGGGCAAATTACCTACAACTATTGCTTACAGTATGATGATAGTGCAAAATAAAACACAAATATAAAACCGAAAAAAATATTTTATAATCAAAATCAATTTGTTGTACTTGTGATACGTATGTATGTGAGCAGATCCGACTCGGCCGGGTTAGGTTAGGTTAGTTTTTTTTTATATCCCTAAAAAACGCTCCTTTTGTTGTACTTGTTATACGTATATATGTGAGCAGATCCAACTCGGCCGGGTTAGGTTAGGTTAGTTTTTTTTTTTTATATCCCTAAAAACGCTCCTTTTGTTGTACTTGTGATACGTATGTATGTGAACTGTAGGAATTCTAGCCGTCGGGATTACAGTCTTCGGGACGAAACTGCTCCCAGAGATAGGTAGGTTAGGGTTTTATCCTTTACTAGCTGCTCCGCGCGGTATTACCCGCTCACTCCACGGGAACACTATATTTTTTCGGGATAAAAATTAGCCTATGTGTTAATCCAGGGTATCATACGAAAATTTATCAAAATTGGTCCAGCCGTTTGAGCGTGAAGAAGTAACAAACATACACATAAACACACGGAAGGAAGGAAGTGTTTTTATTCAGTGGACGAGTTTTATCAAGCAGGACATTCAGTGTAGTAGAATAATTAATTAAATAATTTGATTTTGAATTGTAGATTATTAAATAAATTGACATGAATTTAGATTTTTGAATGTGTGGTAATTATTTTTTTATTATTTTATTGTACATTATATTATTGAGTAAAATTTGACAAGAAAATCGATTTTAGAATGTGTAATTAATATAGGACTAAATTTATTGTTGATTGTTTTAAATTGTTTAAATAATAGTATAATCAATTATTAGTAGGTATAAATAGTCTAATATAAGCTAGATTGTTAAAGTGTACCTGATTTGTGTTTTAATATAAATATTCAAATGCAATGTATATTGTTTACTGAATAAATAACTATGAACTATGAACACTCACAAACTTTCGCCTTTGTCATATTAGTGTGATTTAAAAAACCTGGCAGAGGACCGTTCAAAATTTCCAAATACTAGTGAAATACCCTTTCACGTAACAAATACATAACAAAGTGATCGTAATATCGAGTTTTGTCTATTAATTAGTATATTTATTCCCTTATTTTATCGGCAAGAACTTTTTTTTTTATTATCGCTCAAACCTAACTACCTACCTACCTACCTTTTTAAAACGCTCTTTCAGCGCCAGCTAATAAAACAAATACAACAATCAATAAGGTTTGACTATCCATACTTAACGGACCTTACAGCTCGGCCATCCAACACAGCGAGTCCCTTCGCTACAAAAAAAACAATCAAAAATTTCAGATAGTAAAGAAAAGATCCGAGCCACAATGAATAGTTCAAGTTAACTTTGTTACTTATGTAATGCGCAATATGTCCATATTATTCATATCATTTACATTTATTCTTTCAGTACAGGAACTGAAGATAAATAGAAGTACTGAATACATAACTTGTACATCGTTGATCGGAACTCGCACTTGTCCGCTTTATTTACTTATCTCTGTAATTCCGTTTCAATGATTTTGACACTTGAGAAGGGCACGCAGCCTTTGATACAAGAACAAAAGGCTTTCGAATGTCCTCTCTGGGTCCCGGCGACAGCAACGATCAAGAAACAAAACAGATAAGGCTTCAAATTTCACCGCCTAAATTTAACTACACAATTATTATAACAAAATAGTATTTCGTTGCGTTTAAAAAGTGTTTACAATAATAAATGAATAAATAAATAAATATCAGACAACCCCACACAAAACGATCTTGTCCCAAATTAAGCTCAAGAAAGCTTGTGTTATGGGTACTAACTAGACGATGATATACATAATTATATAAGATAAATACATAGAACAACCATGACCTAAGCACAAATATTCGTGTTCATCGGTGTACTGCCTTTTCGCCGAATTATGTTTCGTCAAATTTCATTTGGCAACCAACTTTTCGCCGAAGTTTTATTACGCAAACCAATCCTTGGCATAATTTTACTTCGTAATTTTTTTATTTCGCTACATTTTTATATTCCAAAATTTTATTATGTCAAATTTTATGTGGTAAATAATTGTGTAGGAAATGATTTGCTAAGGCAAATAACATATCGTCAAATTTTATGTGGTAAATAATTGTGTAGCAAATGATTTGCTTAGTCAAATAACGATTCATCAAAAGCCATTTGGGCAAATTACCTACAACTATTGCTTACAGTATGATGATAGTGCAAAATAAAACACAAATATAAAACCGAAAAAAATATTTTATAATCAAAATCAATTTGTTGTACTTGTGATACGTATGTATGTGAGCAGATCCGACTCGGCCGGGTTAGGTTAGGTTAGTTTTTTTTTATATCCCTAAAAAACGCTCCTTTTGTTGTACTTGTTATACGTATATATGTGAGCAGATCCAACTCGGCCGGGTTAGGTTAGGTTAGTTTTTTTTTTTATATCCCTAAAAACGCTCCTTTTGTTGTACTTGTGATACGTATGTATGTGAACTGTAGGAATTCTAGCCGTCGGGATTACAGTCTTTGGGACGAAACTGCTCCCAGAGATAGGTAGGTTAGGGTTATTTTTTTTATGCACACACGCACATTAACTATCAGCGATGATAACTCAAGAATGAAATGCTATTTTGAGCCACAAAGTATGTAAACAAAAGCACCCTCTAAATTTAGGTGCATGGTGCATCACCCTACCCGCTTAATGCAATAAAATTATACTGCAATTTGAACCTTGCATTCTAACAAACTAGGTTAGATTTCGTAATGCCATTCAATATGTTGCTAAATCAAGGTATGCCAATCAATACATTTGACGAAAACATAATTGACATCTTATAAAAATCCCAGATAATAATTGGTCTAACAATAGTTTATCAAATCATTAATTGGGAAAAGATATCAGTGCGAAACGTTGAGTTGGGAAATGAAAATTTGACCAAATAAAAATATGGGATACGTAGTTCGGCGAGTTAAGAATTTGCTAAATAATTTTCGGCGAAACATTAGTAAACCGTGTTCATCACACAAATATGATATTTGCTCTGGCCGGGATTGGAATCTGGGACCGCTGGCTCAGTAGGCAGGTATCTACAAACTGCGCCAACCGCGTTGACAATAATGTAAATAATGTGTGAAAATCGTGTAATAAATAGTTGAAATCAATTATTTTTTTTGTTTTCAAGTGATTTTATTCAAAATTTGTTTTTCATTTGTCCTTTTTTTTCGTACTTTAACGTCCTTGGATTTCCGACATTTCATCTCATTATTTTTAATGTGGGTGCACCACATTTTTATTTTGAATCATTGATACAAAGATGAAAAATTGAAATGGCGGTAGAAAATCAGAATTTTTACTTTTTCTGCACTTACAGGGTAGAAACAGGATCTTAAATAAATAAAGAAATGGCTAACAACCAATGCTTTTTACAGCATGGACGAATTTTACCAATTTAATAATTAAATAATACCAATAATGTAACTACCTCATCCAATTTGTATTTAATAATTAATATTTTTTATAATACAGTGGAAACTGGATAAGTGGAATCGCAAGGGACCGGCTGTTTAGTTCCGCTTATCCAGGTTTTCCACTTATCCAGTTGTCCACTTAACCAGGTTCAAATAAAACGTTTTCTCACTAACAGAGGCTCTCGCTAACAGAGGTTGTGGATGCTAGTATTGTCGCTTATAGAGGTCAGGTATAAAGATATGGTCAATAGATCAAGACTTAAATAATCCTCTTTTATTAAATATGTATGTAGAGGTGTTGGTGTCCACTGCACTACTCTCTCTGCACATTTTTTTAAAAACCGAATCTATACGTTTTTTTTAATCCTTCTAACCATCCATCCACTCTTAGAAAAATTATGAATATTAGCCTTTTTGCAAATTCTTCAGCTTTTTCTTTTATCATTGGTCCATTAACTGATACATTTTTTTCTCATACAAAATACGTAGTTAAAACACGAACCATAATGTTAACGAAAGAAACTACCCTCCTTGTGACGGTTTATTAAAAATACAAATTTTATAACGCGAGCTATTCCACTCATAGAGGTTTCGGAGACGGCGACTTCCAGTTACAGAGGTAAAAATAAGAAATTTACGAAAAAATGGATTCCGCTTAAGAGTTCCCAAAATTCCACTTATAGAGGTAATTCGTTGCCAAGGGACTGGAACCGAGAACTTGGGTCCACTTAAAGAGGTTTTCCACTAACCCAGGTTCCACTTATCCAGTTTCCACTGTAATTTGTATTTTAAATTTAATAGTAATAGAAATAATGTTTTTATAATGTATTGACTTGTAAAATGTTGACATTTTATCAATAAATGAGTATGAGTATGAGTATGAAATAAGTTAAGTCTCACTTTCCGGCTGATCTCGCGTAGAGGTCGCATTTCTCAACCGATGCACGATGCTCGTGAAATTTGAGAGTATGTTCTATAAGTGTTTTATAAATTGTCGATTCAGTTTTCCGAATTTTTTCAAAAGGCGGATATTTATTTATTTATTTAAACTTTATTTCACAAAACAAAAGTCGGTGCAAATGGCGGACTTTATGTTAAATGCCATTGTCTACCAGTCAAACATAGGGCCAACCAGAGTTACTAGAAGTTGGTGCAAAGCCGAAAACAAATTTTACAGAGAGCATTTAGTGTACAAGTAAACTCTAAATATAAATATATGATTACTGTATATACAAAGATACATATAGTTTATACACTATAAATACATTTATATGTATAGATAATAAATACAAATATATACGGAAGTCTACAACATGGTATGATGGATGGACTATTCGGGCTCTTGTTCCAGCAGATGCTTACGAAGCATACACTTGAAAGCAACCTTACTTGGAGCTTGTCTGATAGAGAGGGAGTGAATTCCAAAGACAGCATGTCTAAACAGCGAAAGAATTACACATGAAACCAGCGACCTTATTCGAGAATGCCGTTTGAGAGATACAAAACGTCAAAACTCTATTAGATAACAGTGATATCGCCTTATAACCTGTCATTAAAATGCGATGAGTTTCAAGTAACATATCTCATCTCAATTTTGGAAATAAAAGGCGTGCATATGAATTTCTGTTTTGAACGAAACGTAACTGACTAATTTCACGCACTACACGGTCAAGTTAAAGTATGCGCCTGTTATTTATGCCATCACATACAAAGGAAACGCAAATTAAGCGCGTCCGGATTGACGAAGTTGCGATGTTCTAGGGATATCGCCACTTGTCAAGTAGGGACACGTCAAAAGTGACGAATGGCGATGAAATGGAAAGATCTCCATCACCTCTCTAAAATTGGTCGAATTACTCCCCAGTACGGTGCGAAGGAATGGAAAGAAATGGATATATAGAGGTAAAAACGTAAACAATTTTAAATTGCAGCATTTCCGAAATAAACTCTCGAGGTCTAAGCTCAAAGAGTTAGTTAAAATTAATAGACATCATGTAAATCATAATAAATGTGTCACGCGATCGTGTCGTGCCACTTTTACATCGGATATCACTAACCAAAAATAATATTTCCGCGCTTCCATAAATCGTTTGTGACAAATGAAACCGCCCGTGACACAAAATCACGGTTGGAAAGCGCTGCATCAACAAGGCCATTCAAAATGGCCAACCTTTACCTGACAAATAGATATAATAAAAGAACATAACTCGCCGGGAACCGCCCCCACAATAAAACTCTACCCACGCCACTATTATTCATGGTTGTGAATCCTACAGGTAAAGTATATTTTTATGGGTTACGAAAGCCACGCAAGCATGAACGGCTAAGTCTTGGAGAACTTTTCCTTTTAACCGACTTTGTCAGAAAGAGGGTTATGTTTTATGAGTGTGTGTATAATTTTGTCATGTTGCTCTGCAGTGTCGACAGCTTGATGGAACACATGAACTGTCGTTAGATTATATTTAAGTTGTGTAATGCTATGATTGTTAAATAACAAAAATATTAAGGGACGACCTTACACAAATCAAACTTGTCCCAAACTGAGCAAATGCTTGTACTGTTGGGTATTACTCTCTCTCTTGTTGTTTCATCATGACTGAGGATCGTGGTCATCACTTGATTGCTTACTCTTAGAGTGAATGATTTGCCTCCATCGAGTCCTATCTATTGTTTTCCTTACGACCGAGCAAAACTTGGAGGAAGATGTGTCCTTTGCTTGACCAATCCATCTGGTTGGGGATCGTCCACGAACTCGTTTACAATCTGTGTTACCAACTACGATCAACTTTTCCAGACTATCATCTCCTCTTCGCTCTGTAGGTAACTAGACAATGACAATATACCTAAAATAACAGCCATGACTCAGGAACAAGTATTCGAGTTGATCACACAAATATTTGGCCTTGTCAATAAAAAAATGAAATAGAAAAACATACGTAAGAAGAAGCTAAACTCTAAAATAAACCTAAACACTAAACTGAGGTGTTTTGACTGTTATTGGAAGTGAAATTGGAAACTGCATTTTGGAGCACTCAATACACGCAATGGTTATTATTTAACAGATTGCCGGCCTGCGTTGAGCCTGTGAATATTTTTTTATAAAACAATATACCTGGTTGTGATTGCTCTTTGTCGATAAAACCTTGTCGTGTGTACATGGTTGTATTTGAATACACGCTTTTTGTATTTTCATATGTACTGCATGCTTGTGTTTTCATTACTCGTATTTTATTATTTGAAGTCTGAAAAAGCTCAGTGACGAAAATAATACTCGGTACGTTTTGTGGCTTTTTCAAAATATTTTTACATTTTGTGTTATAGACCTCGTTTAAATGCCCTCAATACATCAATATCTGACCCGGATGATGAGATCACGGAAACCATCCAAGCGATGGTCGCTGCGGACTCTTCGAACGGCGCCTCAGCGTAATCCCCGCCGGCGGGGTCCTTAGTTCGCATTTTTCTCTGCATCATAGCCCAACTCTCTTTCCCTTCTCCTCCGGCCCTCAGTCAGGCTGACTCGGTTCAGTCTGTTCACGACGCGGTCCATGCACACAGTTTCAGCCTGCTAAAAAAGGCTTCTAAAGCACCGAAATTGACGTTTCTAGTTTTGCTCTAACCTACCGGCGTAAAACTATTTTATTGCGATTCAAATGTCTATGGGACTAACTAAACTTGACTGATCTAAAAGACAGGAATGACCGCTAAAGTGCGGCATTCCTACGGACCGTTGAAAACTCTTAATACAAATCATCTTTGTATGGAGAAAGTAAATAAATTTCCATTTCGGCCAACGCAATTCAAAGATTTTATATTCTTTTTTTTTCATAATACAGTACATTTGAAGTCTCATATTTTAAAGTCACTTTAAGGGTTCCGTACCCAAAGGGTAAAAAATGGGACCCTATTACTAAGACTCCGCTGTCCGTCCGTCTGTCACCAGGCTGTATCTCATGAACCGTGATATGGTTATTTTAAACGATTTCTTTCAAGCCGATAAACCGAAGGCATACGGTTTATTACGTCTTGACTGTTTGTCACTGTGTTTTTTGTAGTATAACCTCCCCCTATGACAGGGAACAAAATCAGCGAGATCATGGTATACGTAGATTATTTATATGTACATCCTGACAAGGATATCATTACATATTCATAAGCCGGTTCATAGGGAACTCCAGCCTAACTTCCGTAAATACGGAAATCACATTAAGTAGCTACATACATACCTACCTCAGGCTGAATTCGAGGTTATGTTATGTGAAATATTCAATAATGTTATTGAAAATATCTTATTTCTTAAGGCACTATTATAAAACAAACCTATAACCATGCTATAATCCTACAATTTTCTAAAAAGCCGAAAAAAAACATGAATCTTGTTTGAATGATATAAAAAATACCCTTACTCCTTACAGATAACCGTGGCTAGATAACTAGTGAACTGTGAAGATTTTTTTTCCTAGGAGATAACTAGTTATATCCGAGGATTTTATACTTCAGTCGGAATGTGAATTCGACCACGGACATTTTGGTAAGGCGGTCTTGACACTAACCATGGAGGATACAACGCAATACATCGACAGATTTAACATACTTACAAGTAATTTCAGTTTGTTCAAAATTAGCCTGGTACAGTGCACACACGGGCGATGCGTAAATTTACGCAGGCATATTTATTTACCTAAGATATGTTTCATAACGACCGAGCCCTCGCAATCTACCGCGTGGCTAGTGTCAAAAACCTCCTAACTGATGGTACACGAGGGAAAATATGTTGTATATCTCGTACCCCTAACTTTAAGAGGGCGCCGAGCGTTAGCGACTGAACCATAGAGCGCGGGGAATGCGTATTTAGATCAGCACGCGGCCGCCATAGTAAAAATGTATGGAGAATAAAAAACACTTTTTGATAAATCTGGACCTTTAATACCAAACAATAATTGAAATATTTGATGCGGACAAATTGTAATGTAAACCTGATTTTTTTATTGAACTGAAAATCAGAATAGATTTCCATTGTTCAAGTAGAAAAAAACATTTAACGCCTGCTTACGATTTTACAATTTTCGTCTAACTTTACTTAATTTTCTAGGGTAAAATATTAATACTCTTATAATTTTTCCACGGAGAAGTTGTTGACACATTCTTCGAAGTGCTAACTATATAGTTTAGAAATGGATTAAACAACTAGTGTTGACGTTAGCTACTTAACGACAACTTTTTTTTTCACATTTCGCTCGGTGCTGTCTTAAGTCCAGTAAACGCATTTATTCCGCCGGTCTTTGCACTGGATAACTCTATATCCTTTGTAGCAATTTTAGGAAGAAGAAAAGTCGGCTGGAATAGCACAAGTATCTGCATATTATCACTGGCTTTCTAATCTATGACTTTTTCAACTGTAGGCCAAGTTTTACCTTTTTCTTATCAGATCAGCATGCCGATTGATCACTTTATCTGCAACATGCCCTCTTTTTATCATTAAAAAGTGTATTTATTAAATAGTTATAGTATAGAGCAATACAAAAACTAAGTCTTAGTGAGAACTCTTGAGGAGTGAGGACTCTAGATACATATCTATTTCATAATTTATAATTTAAATCATTGATACAAAGATCAAAGCTTAAAGAACAATTGAAAAATGAGTTACCTGGTGGAAGAGACCGGGAATCGAACCCGGTACCTCTGGATTGCCGGTCCAGCGCGTTAACCACTTCGCTACACTAACTCCCAAGCAACCTATCTATACAAAAAAATAGATATTACATG
Organism: Apotomis capreana; assembly: GCA_947623375.1. Taxonomy (NCBI): domain Eukaryota; kingdom Metazoa; phylum Arthropoda; class Insecta; order Lepidoptera; family Tortricidae; genus Apotomis; species Apotomis capreana. The sequence goes on along the minus strand of OX392507.1, from coordinate 25,447,312 downwards.
TTTCATAAATATATAATATTTTTTTTTTTACGTATACTTATATATCTCTTTTTGTTATCCAGATAAATACAATAAAAAAAGAAATTTTAATTTTAATAAAATTTGTCAAACCAACAGACAATACAAACAGGGAATATGATTAGAGACCTTATAAGTTTAAGTGGTCGGGTAATTTGAGTAGTAAATTCGGCGTAGGGTTCACAGATAGTGCTATATTTAAGTTGGACTATAGAATAAATAGCATAGAATACTTTATTTTTCGACGACGCAGTTGGCTCGGTTTGTAGTGCTGCTGCTTTCTGAGTCGGCGGTCCTGGGTTCAAATCCCGGCCGGGGAAAATATCTGTGATGTACTCGATTTTTTTTTATTCTTTTTTCTTTGTTTATTACATATTGGGCTAATTTTTTTCATAAAACTACAGTATGTGAATGTCAATTCAACATCAGTATACACCCCTAACCGGCTGCATTAAATACAGATATCCAATGAAGTACACTTTTTATTGCTAACACACTGGTTTATGTAATGTTAGTATTTTTTACAAAATAAATATCCATAGAGATTGCATTCAACTCGGGTAAACCAAGGTTAAGGGTTGATTGTCGGACCACAAATAAGTAACTCAAATGGCCCGGAATTAATTTGCATGGCTAGTGGGAAAGTTAAAGTTGTAATTAAATGAGGCGGTATATGATGAATCGTGCCCGCTTGTTAGATAAAATTGATTAGGCAGTCGTCCTTGTTGTACGTACTTGTGTATGCGAACCGGATCCTCTTATTTTACAGACAAACACTTGACTGAATGCTTAATTTCATAGAATTTTAGTGTGATATAAAACATTAATTTCGGTAAAACAAGTTTCTGCCAGATGAGAGTAACCCCAGTTAGGGTTTACCCTCATCTGGCAGAAACTTGTTTTACCGAAAGTAACGTTTCGCATAATGCTCGTTTCGCATAACTGTTATTCTACTGATACCATACATTTTGCCGAAAAGCTATAAAATAAACCTAACCTAACCTATCCAAATCTACCAGGATACACAAAAACATTTCAAAATATATTTTCCGTTTAAGCGGCAGAAAATTTCTGCGAAATAAGTATTATGCGAAACATTACTTTCGGGAAAACAAGTTTCTGCCAGATGAGGGTAACCCATTAGTTAGTTGACGGATTTGTCTGTATTTCTCTTTTTATATCTTTTTTTGTAATTATTCTCTTTTTTCTGTAGAGAAATAGATACAAAGATCAATACGCAAAGAAAAATTGAATTGATAGAGAATGCCTTAAAGCATAAAGTCCGCCATTTGTGCTTTCTTATTGTGCAATAAAATTTAAATAAAAATAATAATAAACGTAATATTATCAAATAACGTAACATAGGTAAGCGGGTAGATTTCGAATCGCAAACATCGAGTTTTAATTACCTACTGTTAAAGGCGTTATACTTGAGATATACCTGAGACATCGGTTATTTGGCGATATCTCAAAAGCACAATCGAATTAGCGCCCACCTTATACAAATGAATCTCCTTATAAAAAACAGTCAAATGTTGACCGAATTTAAGCGTTTTTTAACTTAACAAACTCGATCGACCGCACCACAATTCCAATTGAAAATTGAATTTATTCGACGCATAAATAAAACCAAATCACTACGCGTATTTCGTGTGACGTTTGCTGCTAAATTCAATTTCAGATTCGATAAAAATATTTTGTACATTTTTAGATACTTGTTGAATAACAATTTCCTGTAGTATCGTGGTGTATTGGATCTTGAATAAATAAAAATAAAATAAATACTTAACACGGTATCTGCTGTCGCGAAGCTGGGTAAAAATATAGATCGCATTATCCATAAGGAGACACCTATTTTTGGTGGTCAATAACCATTACAAGTGGCTTTATAGCCAAGAATATTCGCTAGATTTTTTTTGGGCATTTTTAATCGATTCAAACCTCGGATTTCTAACTTCAAAAACATTAACAAAGTGAAAAAAAAATATCACTATGCATTTCTGTGCTACTTGTTAAGAGACGAATAGAAACACTCTATTTCTTATAGCTTACATAGTATGTAGTCATCTTACTTTTAGGGTGTAGACCATATACACGAGTAAATTTATATTGATATCCAACGATTTTACTATATATGTAATGTATAAATCATAAATTTTTCTGGTTCATCTTTTTCTTTGTAGATTAGGGTCACCACAAGAGAAAATAAGGTTCAAAAAATACATTTCCACTTTGCCATTCGGCAAAAGAAACATACCTCCATAGCAAATAGCGGTTCTCTTGGGCCCCCGTATATAACCGCCCAGTTGATTTTGTATACCGGTAATCGTGTTTACTTACTTCATATGTTATTCTAACTGCCCTTAATGTCGTTTTTATTTACTTGCGGAGACTTTCCGGCGATTGATGGCTATGCCAATGTGCCTCGTGTATGATAGCGAAGGGTAGAGGTAGGTAAATTGTGTATACCAGTGTATACCATTATTTACTACTAGGTGCCCGCAACTTCATTCGCGTATTTTCTCCTTTACCATTGACGGATAAGAATTATCTTATAACCATCTTTGGATGTCCTGCTATCTCTATATCAAAATTGGCTAAAATTTGTCAAGCTGTTTCAGCGTTATGCCAGGACAAAGGAAATTATTAAAACAGATGGCGCCAGGTTGGGACGGCGCCGCACGCCCATACAAAACAAATGACAATCCTGCATCACGCTATTAAGATTGCTCCTGAAAAAACAAGAGAATTTAATAACCAATGAATGTTTCTTGATCAGATTGGAGACGTTCTGAAAAAAGGGCAAGTCAAGCAAGAGTGCTTTAAACCGACGAGCATGCATGAGGAGATTAATGAATGTTGATGAAGCGAAAGATGTGTGTCAGGATCAGGATCAGGACCGTAGCAGTTGGAAAGATGTGGTCTCTGCCTACCTCTGCCTGGTCTCTGTCTAGGAAAATATAGCGTGATTTTATGTATGTATGTATGCACAACTATTTTAATTTTAACAATGGGACATTGGAAGAATATGTTTTGTGTTTTGCGTAATTAATGTAATTAAGTTGTAATTAATGTATCATTTTGCAATGCGTTGAAAAATTGTAATTGTATTGATAAATGTAGAATGTAATAGATGCGTAAATTAGTTAATGTTTTATTATAGGTAGTGTTTTTTCTCGACTATTGTATTGTAAACTTATATTTCAAACACAATGGAAATTGTCTGTGAATAAATAACTATCACTATCACTAATTTAGGCTGAATAAAGGCTGTAGGTATAAGCGCTTATGCAGACTCTTTGCTACTTGAGTACCAACGAAACTTCATAAAAATTTGTTGAGAAATGACCTCTAGGCGAGAATAGCCGGAAAGCATCTGGACATCCGAATATCCGGACATACGAAAGAATTTAGGGCCAAGCTGAAATGGAGAAGCCTCCCTCGGTTTGCAAACTCGCTCAATCATACCTGATACTGACATTTTTATTATTCATTCCATCGCCTTTAATGCATTGCATATATTCAAAGCACACGTATTGCATTGACTTCTGAAACCATTCACGATCTTTGCATCGCAGCGAAACCTGGTATCGAGTATTCATAAAATACTTTAACATTATTGCACCGTATTCAAAGCTTCAGACCGTTAAAGAACAGAATTAGAAAGCTTTCAAAAGCTTCACTCTGTTTGTGGAATATTTTGTGCCACATTTTTACGATGGAGGTGATTTGTGTGGACAATTTTCTTTTTTATTTAAAATGAAAATCAAATGGGTGTTCTCCTTTCTATTCTGGTTATAATGACAGCTTATGACAGCATTTTGAGTCCGTGAATTTATAAAGACCAACATTTAATTTACCGTCAATTAACGTGGTCTTGAGTGGTAAAATAATAAATGAAATGGTAATAGTACATTACATACCCAGGCGGGTAATTCGACCAATTTTAGAGAGATGATGGAGATCTCTCCATTTCATCGCCATCCGTCACTTTTGACGTGTCCCTACTTGACAAGTTGCGATAATATCCTTAGAACATCGCAACTTCGTCAATCCGGTCGCGCTTTTGACCGTGTGGTGCGTGAAATTATTAGTCAGTTACATTTCGTTCAAAAAAGAAACTCATGTGCATGAATAGCATTTTTGACAATCACTATCGCCTTCGTATTTCCGAAATTGAGATGAGATATATGTCACTTGAACCTCATCGTATTTTAATGACAGTTCAAAGGTGATATCACTGTTATCTAATAGAGTTTTGACGTTTTGCGATCTTTCAAACGGCATTCTTGGATTAGGTCCCAGGGCAGTGAATTCGTGAATGTCCTAGAGCTTAGGTGTTTGTGGCCTGAACCTAAGCTGAGGGCCCTAAATGTGCGATCTGCGACTTTACAAATTACCGCCCGTGGTTTGTCCACAGTTCGAAGTCTTGACTTGGCCAGAAAGTAAGATTTTCTCGCATATCGGGCTGAAAATCCCACTTACAGCCTAGGGTGACATAAATACCATTAAGAGGCCTTATTCATTCCTTTTAAAATGCTGATTCTTTTAGATATTTTTCTCTATGATCAAACATGTTTCTTAACATATTATTGATGTAACTACCTAAAACAGCTATTGGGATTTATTGGTATGTAAATATAATATTGGTAGGTAAATATGTTTGAAATCAATAGTTAAAATTTTTCATTGATAATTTTAGTTTCAAAATCTGCTCGAAATTTACAAAATTCACGCAGAAAATTAGTTTTTTCAACTTATTTTCAACTGCACGCAATGAAAGCGTGAAATAGCTGAATTACTACTTAGAACTCGGGGAAAAGTATTATTTACTTCAAAAAGTTGGTTGAAATTAACAATATACTAGTCATAATATGAAAAAAACAAATTTTAAAAGGAATAAGGCTTCTTAAGAGCGTAATATTTTGATTCAAACTAACTTATGAACTGTTACAGGTATTATCTAGATTTTTTGTATAAAGATGATATAATTAAGACACCCATAGTGCCTGACTGAGTGCCAAACGGCGTATTCTCGTTATTGTTTTCATGCACGACACCCTTTCCAATTTAAACTCGCCAGTTTTAAGATTTTCGCTTCCTTGTATTTGTCACAAAACTAGGTCAATGCCAAGTGTACAAACCCCACAAGACCGGCGTGTTTGTGCACTCGATTATTATTCGCCATTCAAGCGGAGCAGCTGGTTTTGATGGTCATGCAGTTAGGGTGAAGCCAGGCGAGCGTAATTTGAGTCGCATAATTTCGGTCGCAGCCATACTTATTGTGACGTGTGTAAGGTTTTGTTATATTTGGACATACATTTTAAATTAGAAGTAGGTGTACTGACCATTTTGGTGACGTCATGACCGACGGCGGCGGGTATAGCGAGTGGGGTGAGTTGGCGCGCACGGGCATTTCTCGGTCGGACGGTGAAACCGGACGGACATGTCTATCTAGTTGTGATTAGAGAATTTATAACCTATTGTTCCAATATAAGTTATCAGTAACTGTGAAATTTGTCAACACTAAAAGTGTTCGTTATTTCCGAGGGTGATTACACGTGATCACGTGACAGTATGGTGCGACCGAAATTACATGACTCAAATTACGGTCGCCTGGCTTCACCCTTAGTAGTTCAGTACCCTTACTATGCGTTTCCAGTGGCCGTAGTCGCGACTGCATAAACGATTTATGTGGAAAATTATAGTTCTGAAAAGTAGCCGCTAGGTGTTCTGTACCTACTAATGCCCATACAAATCATGTAGCTAGCAAGTACAGTCACGTTAACTTTACACGACTCGAAATTATATAATTAAGACTTCCATTTCACGACTGAGTGACAAACAACATATTTTTATTGGTGTTTTCATGCACAAAACCTTTTCCAATTTCGACTCACCAGTTTTAGGATTTTCGCTTCCTTGTACTTGTCACATACTAGGTCAATGCCAAGTGTACTCACACCACGCAATACCGGCGTGCCGTACACTCGGTTATTATTCGCCATTCACACACAGCGGCTGGTTTTGATGGTCAGTGAACAGTTCAGAAGTGGGACTCATAAGGCTGCGTTTCCACCAGACATGTGCGAGGATGCGTAGCGAAGGTTCCTTTTTTGTTAAGCAATGGAATAACTTCATTTGATTATCCTCGCTCAGCGCAACTGATTCTATTGGTTAACAAAAACACATCCCTCGCTCTCGCTACGCATTGGTGGGAACGCAATCTAAGGCAGCGTACTTAATCATAGTCACTCAATGTGCAATAAAAGAGCTATGCTCGGAGTTTCTCTACGTGTTAGAATCAGTAAAATACAGAAATAAGGATATCAGATGAAGACCCAAAGTAACTGACATAGCTCACAGGATTAATAAGTACACTAGTATGCAACTATTTATACAGTAGTTCTAAAACATCATAACCCATTATTTGCATGTCTATTTTATATTTGACTAGCTGCGGTGTTACCCGCCAATCCCACGGAAATACTATTTTTAATGGGATAAAAAGTAGCCTATGTCACTCCAGGGTATGAACTACCTTTATCATATCAAAATTTATACAAATTTGTCTAGGCATCTAAGCGTGAACAAGTAACAAACATACACATAAACACACTCGGAAAATTTCGCCTTTATAATATTAGTGTGGCAGTTAAAGCGAAATACCTGGGATATACCTGAGACATCGCTTATTTGGCCATATCTGAAAGTACACTCGAGTTTGTTTCTTTTTTCAAGATATCATATTTTCCGAACTACTTGGACATTTTGTAAATTTTGCTGGCTTGAAGTGCCTTATTATAACTTATATTTAATTTGTATAGGCTTTAGCATTGATATTAACGTTTTCTTGAAACATTTTGTACACTCCTTCTTTATTAAATTAAGAATTAAAAAAGTATACAAATGACATTATTATTTGTAACTCAATCAATCAATCAAATCGTTTATTTGCTAGAATACAGGTTACAAATGAGGTCTTATAATCTAAGCAATACAGATCCATGTATCCAGCCTACATGCAGGTATGCAAAATATTAACAATGCACGCACGTTACTATATAATTATGATATGTTCTGATATAGCAAGGCTTTAATGGCTCGAATACCTCCTAAAAAAGTAATAAAAACCAAATATATGACCAATAAAATTGAAATGAAGGCGCGTCACGTAATAGTATAATAATCTTACTTTGTCAAACGAATTTAACACGCAAATCCTCGCATTTATTAAAAAGCTAAGCTTAATTTGTACGCAGAACATTTTTCAGTCCTAAAATCTTCAGACTTTAGACACAGATATTAAATACTAAACATCTCATAAAGTTCTTCTGATTTTGCTTTAAATTCCTCAAATGCTCCTTCTTCTATCTCTTTTGTCATTTTTTACGGTGAATTCCTAATATTTTATTACTGTGCCTTACATTTCAAAATAAACCTTAAACTTTAACAATAAGCTATTGTTAATTTTCTTCATCTTCCTAGAAAATTAATATATTTTACTATGTCGAATGTCCAAAGGATAGTTTTATTGTTGGCAATCCAGAAAATTCCCAAACATTTCAAATTAAGTGGGCGAGCTGTATGATGCTCCCGATCGATGGCGCACAAAACAGAGTTTAGTAGGCAAAGTACAGTCATTACATGAACCATCAGATTTGAAGATTTCAAGCTGAACTTATGCTTGAGTGCGAGGCAAAGGCATCCCTCAATAAGGAGTACCTAAGTGTTAGAAGGGGATCAAAATCAAAATGAGAAAGCAATCATTGTTTATAATAAAAAACATAGTGAGTGCAAAACTTCTCCCTCTCTTTTCTTCTTCTCTTGCTCTTCTTTAGCCAACTTCATAAAGAGGATTAAATTATTTTTTAGCCTAAAAAAGCTATCATGCGCAAGAAAATAAATAAGAGATCATATAAATAAAGGCGAAAGTTTGTGAGTGTGTTTATGTGTAAGTATGTTTGTTACTTCTTCACGATCAGAAGGCAGGACCAATTTTGATATATTTTGGTATGAAGTCAGCTGACACCATAAATTCACGGATAGGCTACTTTTTATCCTGATAAATGTAGTGTCCCTGTGGTTTGAGCAGGTAACACCGCCGGGGCAGCTAGTACCTAAGTACATATGTATCATTATTTTTTAACACGACAACTGGCTCAAATTGTTACTTTTCCTAGCAAAACCGTCGCAACTTACATGTTCCAGAATTTAAAAGACACCCTTCTGTGTAAACAGGACAGTTTTATCGTCGTGCCAGGAACTTCCCAAACTTGCGGTTCAAACTTCACAATCAAGAGGCGAATATTTGCTGGAGTAATTAAGTGGGAGAGTTGTTTAATTCTCCCGATAGATGGCGCACAAACGGTGTTTAGTTTGCGACGTACAGATAGTGCATTTAAACCACAAGATTCGTGAATTCCAATCTGAAATTAGGCGTAAGTTTTGTGAGGCAACCGACCCAAAGCAATATTAGACCCGAACAGACCGGGCTCTTTCTTATTTATCGAAGCTTCAGAAAAATATATCAATAAAATTCAAATGTTACGAATTGTTTTATTCCGCGAGCCCTGCTATAGATTTAGATTTCTTTATTTCATGATATAAAATGTCAATATAGATTACACTATGTAAATTATGTATGTAGTTTCTAATAAATCTAAAATCGACGCCATGTTTCCTTAGAACAGAGATGTCCCTATCTCTTATAGTTTTCGTTTTCTCCCCACTGACCCCTTTGGATTGATCACCCTGTACAATGCAATTGGCCACAATTTGAGGGTATGTACATCGACATTCCCTAGTGTATCTACAAGTACCCATGGCATTGTGTACGCATAAATCGTTGTCAGTTGTTCCGCTCGGCCGGCTGGCGCGGTGACGCTTGGTTCCGCTATACTCCGACTTGGATAAGTATATCGACTATCGTACACTAAAGGAAGTGATCGACAAATAACCTTAATTGTGAGTGGTATTTCCACATTAAAAACAGAATCAATAAAGATTCTAAAACTTTAAGACAACATAATTTGTAAGGTAAAACTCCATTATTCACTGGATTAATTGACTTCGTCAACAGTACGTCTAGCATAACTTTGATACGCGTCCTTTTGTCGCGTGACAAATACTACCTGTCACTTGCCTTTCGATACAGTGCGAGCAAGACAGGAGATGCTGACTCGCGCTACAAACAAAGTCGCGGTAAGATATGCTAGTTCTGCTGGACTGGCCATTAAAACTTCCGTCTCTTCTTATTTTTGGGGATTTATCGAGTCCAGCTGTCAACGTTCATGTGACATTTTTACACAAAGACTTTTCTTCTAGGACGGACTTACATGTACTACAATATCAAACCCGTGCAAGGTGGGCTTTTTCTTGTTTATTAAGGTGGTTGCAGAGGAAACAAAACTAGACATTTCACGCTAGATGGCGCTGGGAAGCAAGATTTGTGGTTTTTGTCTATTATTTCGTATGTTACTTTAGTTTGAAATAAAATTTGTATATTGGCGAGTCCGCGTATTTGTCTTTTATTCATGCAGTATTAGTATCACGTCATAAATGCTTTTATTCTCCCATGTGGTGGCAATTTGTGAAAAATCAGCAAGTACGCACACTAATAGACAATAATCGTGAGTGTGTGCGGGCGATTCATTCATTAAAGAGTCGCGTATCACCTGTCAGTTTGATAGTAAGCGCAAAATAAACAAACATGCATATTTGATTTTGATGATGAATTTGAAGATTTCCAACTGACGCGCGACTCATTCTCGCGCGAAAAATATTACCTATCTCTTTCTTTGCGGTACTGTAGGAGACTGACGGGCGATGCTATGTCGCGCGACAAGAACCGTGAAGCCTAGTTGTATTGTATTAGACGGGCTAGATTGTCAAAATAAATAATACGAAGAAATTACAAATCTTTAGCAGTTCTACATATAAGTATTTGTTAAGTATGTGGTGAAATTAAATAAGTATTTTTGTTGGGTTTCTGTTCTGATATATTGTGATTCTGATTTGTGATGTTATTGAGTTTGTCCTAAGTGTTTCTGAATGATAGATTGGGGTATAGCAAAAAGGGCCCAATTTTAGGACACAATATATTTTGTTGATAAATATTTTTCTCATTTTTGTTACTTTTTTGATTACAAAGAATACATTAAAATAAGTATCTATTATAAATTACAATTGTTTGATTAACTTGCCCGTTTAAGAACTAGAGCGGTCCTAAGTTGCCATATAATTACTACGTAGCCTGGGACTACTTGTACAATCATTTATTCTGTGCTGGGACTTAGAAATTTACGATGAAAAATATCACAAGTATAGCTCTGTTTTTTATTACTTAATGCCAAGATCGGGCCCTTTTTGCTATACTCTGACCTGATATACAAAAACCCGACATCAAGAATAGTAGGTACTGATTAGGGTTGGGATTTTCGTGGTTCTAGATCGTGGTTCCATGGAGTCTCTAATAGTAAAAATGTTCAGTCTAAAAATATATAACTACTAGAACTACTACTAACTGAGCGCAGCACCATATAAAAATATATAACAATATATTGTTATTATATATGGATTTTAGAACCACCAACCACTAAATTAAATAAAACAATTTTTGTTACGTGTGGGTTTTATTATAATACTAATGTTTGTATGAGTTGTAGACGTCGCTTTAATTCGAAATGGTGGATTATTTTTCTTTTTAACCCCCAGATCTTCGCCATTTTCAATTTTTTCGTTTAAACTAGGTGTGTTACTTAGGCTTCTTTCTGTTCAGTGCTGTTTAGTGGATAGTACGGCTACCTGAAAACGAAGGTTGATATTTACATATGTGGTTTGCAGGTATACGTTGTAATATTATTTTAGGCAACACGCATGTTTTGTAGAAAGTTATAAGTTTCTGCAGCTTTTCTTGGATGAAGCCTTCATCTGTATGAACTTTAATTGACATTATTGTTGTTGATAAATCAATGAAGGAAATCATCGTGCAGTTATCCCTTTTGATGAAGGTCTAAGCTGGCCTTGAATCTGTAAAGAAATTATTTATTACGTCACAAGAATGCCTGCAATGGAAACCGCTGTATGCAGCACCTATTATGTGATTATCTTATAGGGTGCTAGGGTAATTAGTGTTATTACAGTTAACCTGAAGGTTAACTCAGAAAGGAGGAAACTTAGTCACTGAACCGATAATTCCAAAACAATTTTGTTTTCCACACCTATTGATAAACATGGGTATATAGGTCTTGGTATCAATTCAGTCAGAGAGAATAAGACACTACCTATATGAACCTACTACCTACTAGAACAGCTTTGTTTTTTTTTCATCACCCAAAGCGAGCGATTGCGTTCAGTTTTTGTGGTTGGTTACACGGTTGTCATCACGCCATGCTTGTCTTCGCCTAAAAAGAAAATAGCACGAGACACCTCTTTCACGGCAGGACGCTTCGATTTGTAATGTTTACAAACACAATACTTTCCCCGCAATTTCTGACACATGATATCGCAATATCATTTAGGGATCACTAAGTCCTGAGTACACATGTTTATTATATGCACGTTTCATTATTCACACTTTACATAAAGTAAAAACTCACGAAATGAAAAAAATGCAAACCAAACATGATTCATTTTTATACGAATTTCCACAATTGACAGTACCTATTGACACAATTCATTACCTATTTCATTCACAAGATTTAGTGCGTTCGAAATCTATTCCACTTTATTGTTATGAGCAAATACACAAAATAGATAAGTATCTTTAAAAACCAAATGTTTCCAATTATTTGTTACATGGTTAATGAAAGCTGTAATCATTAAAAAAAATAAGCTGTTATGCATTCATATCGAAACATCAATTAAAATTTATTATCCTAAATCATAAGTTTAGTAGTATTATATTTCAGAACGCACTGTTCATGAATAGCTTTACGTGTGCTTACGTTTGTATGTTGTGTAAAAGCAACGCACACATACATATATGGACAATATTTCAACGGGTTTTACAGCTTTAATAACTTTGTAATTGTATGATTTATAGCAAAACTGATTTCATTGGCGAATATAAGATCGCTTAAAGATTTTTTTAAGAATGTTTAATAACCTAAAGCCATAACCGCCTAAGTGTGTAGTGATCAAACAATTTGTATGAAAGTGACATCTCTGCAACCACCTTAAAGCGTCAGAAAAATGTATCAATTGAACTCAAACGTTTCGAATTGTTTTATTAGGGACATTATCAGTCGAATCCAGCATGCGGGCTGTAATTTGCGACCCCTGCTGCATAGCGCAATTGGCCACAATTTGAGGGTATTTACGACATTCCCTAGTGTATCTACAAGCACCCATGACACTGTGTACGCATAAATCGTTGTCAGTCGTTCCGCTCGGCCGGCTGGCGCGGTGACGCTTGGTTCCGTTAATGCTCCTACCTCCCATAATCTTATCGACTATCGTACTGTGCTCTGTACTCTTAAGGAAGTGATTGACCAAATAACCACACATATCTTAATGTTTTAGATTCTTTATTGATTCTGTTTTAATACATTATGGAATAATGTAGGTAAATACCTAATATGATCCACTGCCAGGTTAGTAGGATTTGAACCAGGGACACCAAGTTTTCAAGGAAAGCACTACGCCAGAAACGTAGGGTCGCAGGTTCACAATGTTCACATCCCGCTTACATCGTAGTGAATCGATCTTTAACGTTTAAAGACACATTACACCTCCAAAATGACTGTGGAGACCTTTTACATCTCTTAACTTAATTAGTTGACCACAGAGATTCTCTACATATCCAATAAACTTAGTATTAAGCTAATTTTTACTCATTTTAGTCTTGACGCCTTAGAGACCCTTTAAATCTCGAAAACAAACATCTCCCTGTAAGAAATAGTACTACTATGATTTTATTAATATAGTGTTAAATTGTCTGAGTGTTAAATTGTCTGTAATCTGTCGCTATAGTTATGCAATTATAAACGTAGAATCTCTTGTAGCCTACTCGCAGAATAAAGTTTTGAATTCTGTTTTTTTTTTTTAGTAACAATTGTCAACAAAGTGTAGTAAGTACCATTTTAGGCTCAAACATTGCTTTCTAATTTCCGTGTACCAACAGAATTCTGAAAAGGAAATTGCCTAAAATATTCTTGCGTCGCAAAACATATCTAACTTCAGTTTAGAATCTCCAAATCTGTTGGTTCGTGCATTATCTGCACTTCGTATACTAAATTCCATTTGTGCGCTATCTATCGGAAGGGCTACGCAACTCGCGCACTTAATTATTACTCCAGCAAACATTCGCAACTTGATTGTGAAGTTTGAAGTTTTGGAACATTCTGGAATGAGGACGATAAAACTGTCCTGTTTACAGAAGGGTGTCTTTTAATCTCTAAAACACGTCAGTTGCGTGATCTTTGCCTGGAACTGAAAAATCGAGCTAGTTTCCGTGAACAAATAAATAAAAAGTGCAAGTTTAATATTCGGTTAAATTTATCGGTTATTTATTTTCTACTAACATTTAAGGGCCGCCACAGACTTTCAGAATTTTCGTACAGTTTCCGTACGGAATGACGTCAGAAAGTGTCTCTGTCTCTGTCTGTCATATGACATTGCCTCGATTACTGACGTCATTAAGTACGCAAACCGAACGTATACGGTGGCCCTAGGCTGAAAAAAAAACCCGGCCAAGTGCGAGTCGGACTCGCGCACCGAGGGTTCCGTACAAACACTTTTCATCCTTAAGTGGTTAAGTTAAGTTTGCACCTGGTATGTATAGCGCCCCATACAAATGAGGTACAAAGTTAACGCAACCAACCCGTTTGTTGTATGGGAGCCCCCCTTAAATATTTATTTTATTTTATTTTTAGTATTTGTTGTTATAGCGGCAATAGAAATACATCATCTGTGAAAATTTCAACTGTCTAGCTATCACCGTTCTTTAGATACAGCCTGGTGACAGACGGACGGACGGACGGACAGACAGCGAAGTCTTAGTAATAGGGTCCCGTTTTTACCCTTTGGGTACGGAACCCTAAAAACGGTAATAAGAATCAGAGGCTGTTGGATAGCAGACTCCGCTGTGATTTTATAAAGTAAAATTAAGCAGGATTTTGATACTTCTTTAATTGTTTTCCAGTCAAATTGACACAACTGAAAGACGTTAACTGCTAGACAAAGAACTCTCCTAAGAAGGCTCTCACAGGGAAGATGTGCGTCGTCCTGATCCAATAGGGGTGTAAACTGATGATGAATTATATTAATATGGATAAAACTAACTCAATATGTCATGAAACAGTTTTTTTTTAAATATCTTTTTTCAAATATGCTATCAGAGGTACGCAAATTTGTTATTTTTTTTTAATCCAAGAGAAATTTTGAATTTGTTTTAAGCATCCTCATAATTTATTAAAACAATAATTGGACTACAAACATGAAGTAAAACCGCACCTTTTCACAGTAAAAATGGAAAATTACTTATTGTCTCCATACAAATATTGGTAACCAACCCGCATAGACATCACATGTATGTCGCCATTTGTATGAAGCGTTGAACTGTGAACTGTTGAACTTTGACGGATATTTCTGGCTGTTAGAGCAGTCTAAGTGTAAGTCCCATAGGACTAAGTGTCTAGTCCCAATAAAAAATAGAATCGATTGATATCCTCAAAAAAATTGTCTAAACGCCTTTTGTTTTCCAAATCGTCGGTCTACGTCAATTGGTTCTAATTAACCGCAATTTTATTCTAGAAGGGTACAGATAATGTAATTGATATTCCCATGTTATTCTGGAAACTTATAAAGGGTTATTATAATTAATCGTACTGTTCTAAACTATTAATGGTTTAATTTGAACGGTGGAGAGCCACACGTATGTCTGCGGTCGCAGAGGTTAAGCAATGTTTACTCAGGCCGTTTTTTGGATGGGTGACCGCTGTATTTTTTTTCTAGGCTGTTTGTGTGTCCCACTGCTGGGTTAAGGCCTACACTCTTGCGTCACTCGTCTCTATTTTCCGCTGTAATTACGATTTATTAATAAAATTTGAACATGGAAAAGAGGCATTTATGTGCGAAAAACGTAAATAAAAGTTTGACATTCAGTTGTAATTGTGTAGATAAGTTGACAAATGGTTATCTTGGGCTTATTTAGATCATGTTTAGGAAACGAATAATATTTGAATGACAACTTTTTGTGATTTATACAAGGCTCGATAAATACCTAATGGCTTAATTTGATTGACATTACAGCCATTTGCTATAATTATCACCGATGTATGATCGCGATTGAATACCGAGTTTTGCCGGTAAAGCTGTATTGAGAAGGAAAATATTGCTAAAGTAGACACAGCGTGTCAACTAGGATAAAAACCGGCCAAGTGCGAGTCGGACTCGCGCACCGAGGGTTCCGTACAAACACTTTCCATCCCTAAGTGTTTAAGTTAAGTTTGCACCTGGTATGTATAGCGCCCCATATAAATTAGGTGCAAACTTGCAAAGTTAGGTATTAAAAAAAAACTACTTACTAGATCTCGTTCAAAACAATTTTCGTTGGTAGTTTTTATAGTAATGTACATAATATGTTTTTTTTAGATTTTTCATTTTCTTATTTTAGAAGTTAGAGGGGGGGGGACCAACTTTTTTCTACTTTGGAAGCGTCTGTCACGCAAACTATTCGGTTTAGAAAAAAAATGTTTTAGAAACCTCGATATCATTTTTGAAGACCTATCCATAGATACCCCACACGTATGTGTTTGATGAAAAAAAAAATTTTGAGTTTCAGTTCTAAGTATGGGGAGCCCCCAATATTTATTATTATTTTTTTATTTTTGCATCAAAATCTTAATACGGTTTACAGAATACATCTACCTACCAAGTTTCAACAGTATAGCTCTTATAGTTTCGGAAAAAAATGGCTGTGACATACGGACGGACAGACGGACAGACGGACAGACAGACAGACAGACAGACAGACATGACGAATCTATAAGGGTTCCGTTTTTTGCCATTTGGCTACGGAACCCTAAAAAGTGCAATTTAACTGAAATTCTTTTTAAATTTCAATTTCATTTCATTTTCACGGTTGCCGTTATGAAAATATAATCTTGGCTGTCCTCAGTGAAGCCCTTTGGCCTCAGTACGATTCTTTTAACTTCGTTTGAATGAACTAAGAAAGAAGGTTAAGACCTCATTACTGTAAGTAAACCGCGCGAACCATAACTAGCAAGGAGCTCTATTTGAAGAGTCAAAGGAAGCCGCTACGATGTTACTTGAGCAGAGCTTACCAAGATACTACATTTTTAATATAGAAGTCTTTCAAGACAATTTTAAACAAGGTGGCAGCACTGGAGCTGGGTCGTTTCGAGTATTCTGTAAATCGAAACTTCCGTTGCACAAAAACTGTTTCGAGTAACCGTTTTTGATGCTGATATCGCTGCTCCGTTGCTGAAATCGCTGTCTCGTTCATTTCGTTACATTTTTCGAGTTTCGCAGAAATGTAACTAGATTTAGGACCGTACATAATAGTATACGTACCGCTGCCAATGTGATATTGATACACATTTTTTGAATTGCAATGAAATGTGATTCGTTATTAGGCCACAAGGGCACTTTTACAAGTCAGATTGTGAATCTACCGGCATTTCTCAAGATGATACCGCTGTTGAGAAGAAAGCCGAAAGAAACTCAACAGTAACTCATTTTTTGTAAATATTACTTAAAACAATCAATTACATTTAGTAAGAAAAAAGGTCAAGACCTCATTACTGTAAGTAAACCACGTGAACCATAACTATAACTAGCAAGGAGCTCTATTTGAAGAGTCAAAGGAAGCCGCTATGATATTGTTACTTGCGCTTACCAAGATACCTACTACATTTTTAATCTAGAAGTCAACTAGGTGGCAGCACTAGAGCTGGGTCATTTCGAGTTTTCTGTAAAACGAAACGTCTTTTGCCCAAAAAACGGTTTCGAGTAACAAGTTTTTTTAGTAACCGTTTTTTCGCTGATATCGCTGCGCCGTTGCTGATATCGCTGTCTTGTTTGTTTCGTTACATTTTTTCGAGTTTCGCAGAAATCTAAATTGATTTAGACATATTACATTATTAGTATACGTTCCGCTGCCAATGTGACATTGTTACAGATTTTTTAATCACAATGAAATTAAATTAAATAATTTATTAATCAGTAAGTGCAGTTTTAAAAGTCAGATTGTGAATCTATCGGCATTTCTCAAGAAGAGACTGATGTTGATACTGTTGATGCTCAATAGCAAGTAATTTTTTCTTTAATAAAAATTAAAACAATCAGTCACATTTATGTTATAACTAATTATATGTCGACGACGCGGTTGGCGCAGTTTATAAGAACCTGCGTACTGAGCTGGCGGTCCTGGGTTTGAATCCCGGCCAGGGCAAATATTTCTGTGATGAAGACCTATTAATTTACTCTTAAAATAAGCATCTATTGCTTTCCTGAGGTGCCTTTATTTCCCAATCCGGCTAAAAATCTTGGTTTAAAGGACCGTGAAATTCTTTACTGACGATACAAGGATTGGTGATAATAATACGTGAGAAAATTGGCAGGCCTCATAAATTATTCAGTACCTGTCAATTTTCCAAGGCCTCTTGCCTAACTTGAAATCCTGTCAATATTCAGGCGGGTAAAGGTTAATGCTTGAATTTAAAATTCGGAAAGCAACCTTTTTTGTACTTATAGTTAGTCACTTAACGGACGGTTCATATCACATTTGAAGGTAAACAGATTATGCTACAATATAATACAATATAACACAACACAACACAACACAACACAACACAACACAACACAACACAACACAACACAACACAACACAACACAACACAACACAACACACAGGCGGTCTTATAAGCTTTATTTAGCAAATTAGATCCTTCATTCGACCGACAATGCAATGCAATAATTTTATATAAGTAATATAAGTAAACTAAATTGAAATATGGACAAGGATAATAACCTATTATACCATAAGCTCATCTCAAGCGGTTTAATATAATTGCGGTACAGAACAGGAATATACCGCAATCTAATCAGACCGCAATTGCGGTACCGACGTTCACGTCGTTGCATTACAACACTATGGATTCGAACTATTGTGCTCAAGTTTTGAGTGTTAAACTGCTGAAACTTAACAATCGGTTGGCTTTAGTCGTAGACGACAATATACTAAATATGGTATGTACCTACTGATATTTACTTTGCTGATAGTTTCCTTGTTCACTTGTGAAAGTTAAAGTCATAACTATTTTTTGCTTTAGGCATGGATGGGAAAAAAATCTACCAAAAATATTAGAAATCCGTCATCAGAGACATGTGCAATCATTTAAAAATATCGACTATATAGGTACCTACTTACAAAAAGTTGCTGTCTGTGTAGATCTTGACTGAATTTCGTCCAACAAAATTTATTAAAGTACTACTATAAATTAATCATAAGCTAGTTAAGACACGTATGCCACCGGGGGCAAGAGTGGCTTTTGAGCGACTTGTTGTTCATGGAAAGGTTGAGGGTTGAGGGTATAGGAAGTTCGTATGAAAGGCACCGCATTGGGCACGCGATTTTCACACATTAATTATTATGAAAACGGGACTTAATCGCATTCAAAAAGGTGTTAGTTTAATTACCTCGACGTTGCAACAAGCAGAGGGCATCATCGCTTTATCAGTCTCTTAGAGACCGTTGACATGAAACCCCTTCTAAAACCTCGAGGTAATTAAATTAACACCATTTTTTAACGCGGTTAGGTCCTGTTTTGTTATACTAAAGAAAGCAACTAAGTTTTCAAAGTCCGTTGATAATCAAATATTGCTTGCTTACTTACAAATGTTGCTGGAATATACAAAACAATACCACAATATTAGCAATACAACTATGGCCAGTTTGGTTAGTCCACGCTAACTTAGTTACACAGAAACGCAATAATCAGCGGTTGCAGTGCACACAAATTTTAATATAACTTGGAAACTTACAGGATCGCGCCCGGCTAGTCCCCCGGGCAGACAACTAACTGAATTATTGTTCTGTTGGAGCTGGACAGGAGTTATAAACAAGTTGGAGAGGCTATTTATGTATACATAGGTACGTGTTGTGAGCGCGTGTAGGTTTATAATTATAATTAGATGAAAATTAGGAACCCAGGAAGAATATCCGAAAAAAGCTAGTTTCAAGTTCACGAAAAAGCGTTGAATTACCTAATGATTGATTGATTCTATGAAGTTTGTAATCACGACTTGAAGTTAGGCTATATTGTAACGACATGCTTTTTTACTTAACCAATTTATTTACAACGAATCGGCAGGACAGAGAAAAACTCAATGATCACAATAAAATAATATTTACTAGGATAAAGTAATGTACAAGTAGTTTTCAAGAAATTTATATCGGAAGGACGTCCATATAATTTGTTATTTTTGCCATCAACAAGTTTTATGTGTTCATATATATTATGGATTCTCGTAAATAGGTTCCCCTTGTTTACGCATATATTTTTTTTTCATAATTACGCTCTAATAAACGCTATAAGCAAAATTGTCTACAAACATTTTTTTTTTTCACGCTGAATCTGTTTTCGTCTAATCTTCATTTGCATAATCATCTTAACGCTTAACCTTTTAATGCCGAAAACCTTATTTTGCAATTAGTTGTGTGTTTCTGTTCGGGATCGGAGTTCTAATTTTTAACCTCTCCTATCTTTACAGGTCGAATTGGCAGCTTCCTAAATCTACAATACAATTAAATATTATGCGTATTAAGATTCAGACAAAATTATTAACACGTGTAACTTTGACGTAAATAGAATATGTCCGGCGAAATAAGTCTCGGACATAAAAAAAATCGAAATGGATAGCATGCCTACAAGTCTAATACGTATGTAAACGTAAGAAGCCTTGTTAATTCAATTTGGAAGCACCTGATAGTTGCACCATACAGTAGGCTGGTGTTCGACGCACTCATTTGATTCAACCGACGTGCGTTCAAAAACGCTGTGTGAATAGAATTTACATAACAATTGGCAACGTCTATCCACGTTAGTCTTTGTTCTGCCTTTTGCCTATTCTGTTAAAACTCTTGCTCTGCTGCACTTAGTCTCAATTTAACCAATAGTTAATATATTAATCTTTATTTCTGGACTTAATGTCAAATTCATTATGACATTTTGTCTCTTAATCTCCGAGTAAGTTAAGCATGAATGTAGACGGATACAGAAGATGAGGAGAGCCAAAGAAAAGATGGATGGATTATGTGAAAGATGATATGAATAAGAAGGAAGTAAACGACGAGATGACGAGTAATAGGAAAGAATGGAACATGCTGCGCCGACCCCAAGTAAATGAGATAAGGGCAAGCGAATGATGAATCTCCGTAGAAGTCTTATTCCAGTTTAGTTGAATCCAGCCTTATTAGTAAGTGATACGCAGCGTGGGTAGGCCCCCCACAAGGTGGACTGATGACCTGGTGAAGGTCGCTGGAGTCCGCTGGATGCGAGAGGCGCAGGACCGGTCATGGTGGCGTTCTCTGGGGGAGACCTGTGTCCAGCAGTGGACGTCTTTTGGCTGATGATGATGATGAGTAGTAACAGATAGAATGTGTCTTTATATTTTACTTCATAATTGGAAATGCATCGATTCGGCTGAACTATATTCCAACTATAATGGAAAATAAAAGTGAACTGTTTGTAGCACACAAGCCATTAGTAGTGCTGACACAATGTTTTTTTCCTGACCATTCCAACAGGAAAGGTCATAATTTAAGCGATTTAATCAATAGATTACACAAATTGTATAAAAAATACTAAGTTAAACACTAAACATACATAAAAAAATGAAAACAAAAGGAGGATCCATAATCTCCAGGTTGCCTTCACCAGAGATGTTCCCAGAAGGCTGGCAGCGTCTTTGGATAGCAAGGCCCAGTCGCGCGTCCAATGCAGCTGCCAGCCCGGTCACTCGAAGCTTAAATTCTAGCACTTTATGTATAGGTAATTATTAATTAATTAGGTATATGGTGTAAGAGCAAGTTGGGATTTCGGAAAATGCTATATTTCTGAAGTTAAATGCCGCGTGGGCAACGTCGCCGGGAAATCTAGCAGGTAATATTCTTCCCGTGTATTGTCTGACAACGGCAGCTATTACTCTCAATATGGCCGCGTTATCACAGCTGTTGCACGGGCGCACTCGCACGGAACAAGTTATTGCCACGGAAATTCTTTCCCACATCCACTGTGGGAATAGGCAGTTGGAGATATTTTTCTTTTATCACACGTCACAGTATAGGACCGGACCCGACAAAATGTAGAAAAAAATTTTCTTCTTTGGAATATGTGAGACTATCAGTTCATTGTTTATTTTGCTACCTACGAAGCTAAAAGTTCTAGTTCGAATCCCAGCAAGGGCAGTGATTTCAGTGATTATGTTTTTCGTGTTTATACTACGTATATTGTAGTCCAGTCACACATAGTACAAACATTGCTAAGTTTGTGCTAAATTTATTTGAGTATATAAAGGAAGACCTTTAGCATGTGTAACTCTACTAATTTCTTTAACTTCTCGTATGCGATGTCAAAATTTTGCTAATCAACTTGAAACTAACTGATATTTTAATGTAAAGTTGAAATGTTCTGCGGGGATCCGCGTTTAGGCACACGAGGGATTAATACAATACCCTAGGCATACCCCATCAAGTATTCAGCAATTACCTTTTCTACAAAAAATACCTCCCGTTATAGCTGTAAGTTATCCCTGGGGATCGCAAATTCATGAACCGGATAATTCCCTCATAGTTCCTGCGAACGCTAGACTTTTCAATAATTTGTATAAGTTCGAGTTACGGAGCAAATTAAGGCAACTAGGCAACAATAACAAAGTCTCTGGGTGGCGGAACTTTTATCCGCTGAAGCACAATTTAGTATCCGAAGGAAGAAAGGCTTGAAAGAAGGTGGTTTTCTTTTTATGTATATTTCTCGATTTTTTTAGATGGCTGGACCGAATTGGAAAGTTCATTTTGAAAGGTTATACCTACTTCACTTAGAAAGCTATACTTTCAGTTTGGTTTTAACGTCGTCAAGTCATAAGCTGCTGACGAGATCCTGGATAAATCTTGGGAACTCTATGAGTATTTTACAAATACAGAGATAGAAACAGTAAACATTTTTTAGACCCTGACCAGGTTTGAACTGGTACCTTATGCATGCCGGGGCGATATACACTCTGACCAATAAAGCTACGAGATCTGGTGAGGGTGTCTTTTTAAGTATTGTTTGTTCAGCTCTACCATGTTTTGGGAATTTTGTGTCGCGAGATCGAAATTCTTAATCTTGGGTCACAAACTTATCTAAATACAATAGCAATTTGTGTAAGATTGTCCTCTTACATTTGGAATCTTAATATTATATTTCTTCTTGCATCGTTTTCTATGTTTAATCAGGCCTTTAATGCAATACCCTAGGCATAACCCCACAAGTATTCAATAATTTCCTTTTCCACAAAAAATACCTCCCGTTATCCCAGTTAGGTCCCTGGAGATCGCAAATTCATGAACCGGATAATTCTCTCATAGTTCCTGCGAACGCTAGACTTTCCAATAATTTGTATAGTTAGGTTCGAGTTATGGAGCAAATTAAGGCAAGTAGGCAACAATAACAAAGTCTCCAGGCGGCGGAACTTTCATCCGCTGAAGCACAATTTATTACTTGACTTCAAAAAAGGAAGTTTTTCTTCTTTTATGTATATTTCTCGATTAAAGATGGCTGGACCGAATCTTAGGAATTCTTGAGTATTGTTTGTTCACCTTTGCTATGTTTTGGGAATTGTTTTGTGTGGCGAGCTTGAATTCTTGTTCCTGATTCACAGAAGTTATCTATACAATAGCAATGTATATTTTATGATCCTGCACCAACTGCTAGTTTCTGGTTGGCCCTATGTTTGACTGATAGAGAATGCCTTATGGCATCAAGTCCGCCATTTGTATTTTTACTTTTGTATTTTGTGCAATAAAGTTTAAATAAAAAAATTCATGTATGTAAGATTGTCCACCAATATTAGGAGTCTTATTTGTTTGTTTCTTCTTGCATCTTTTTCTATCTTTAATCATGTCTTTAATACAATACCCTAGGCATACCCAATCAAGCAATTACCTTTTCTACAAAAAAATGTCTCCGGTTATTGCCGTCCCCTGGCGATTGGAAATTCATGAACCGGATAATTTGCTCATAGTTCCTGCGAACGCTGGACTTTCCAATAATTTGTATAAGTTCAAGTTACGGAGCAAATTAAGCCAACTAGGCAACAATAACAAAGTCTCCGGGCGACGGAACTTTTATCCGCTGAAGCACGCTTATTAGCCAACTTAACACGTTCGCGGACGGGCATTCTATAGCATTCGAATTTTGAGTACCTCTTGTGACGCGCATTCTATAGCAGTCTTTAATCGAGCCTCTTTCCTGAGCGCAAATGCTAAAGAATGCGCTTTGCCATAGTGACAACGTGTACATTAACATTTACTGTCAATTTCTCTGCCTTCCGGGTACGCTTACTGTCACATTACTTGCTTTTCGTACACTGACAAGTTGACATGTGTTGCCGACAATCGTACCCCCCTCTCCCGCACACAGATTCTATAGCATTCTCGGTTGTATGAAAATTTGTTCAGTCGCCCGGCGAGTGCGCCGCTGTGTTGACCATCAGTATTTTGAGAATTTTGCGTGTCGACAACATTTCGAAGGATTGTTTTTATCATCGTAAGTAACATTTATTCAAGTATTTTCTTGGATATTTTGGTGGGTTGTAATAATTAGCTATATTTACTAACTGTTTATTGCCCTTCAATGAGCTTTGACGGTGGTTATATTTTAAAATACAGACGTAGATTAATGTACATTTTTTGTATTGTACACAAACACAGTAAACTTAATTGTCAGCAAATATATTGGAATTATACGTCTCTTGGTTCACCATTCAACTGCTAACATAGTGAAGGGTATTGTAGCTTTATCGCAGTGTAAAAAAGTGCTTTTAATTTGAGTTACATGCCTCCAAAGAAGGTCCTCGGTCGAGCCCTACCGCCGACTCGGTGGCGCTATACAGACTGCACCTGACCTATACAGACTTCACCGTCACTGCCTTTACCACCAAAATCATTAGATCAACGAAACGCTCGTCCATACGAGTTTTTAAGCCCATGATAGTGAGAAACTGAAAATGTTCGAAGAGGTGACCGAGGAGTCATCGGAGGATCAAATTAGCGTTGAAGACTTCAAAACATCAACCAATGATCAAGAGAAGAGTCAGGAGTGTAATCAACGATACCGGTGAATCTGATCAAGACCCATTTCACAATAAAGCGGGGCAGTGAAATTCCTACGAAGACTATATGCCAAACTCGTCTGGTGCGTCGTCTGAAAGTAACAAGAGAGACTCAAATAGAATAGGCGTGAGTGACAACCCCGTTGATAACTATAAGTCATGTAATCAACGCCTTTATTCGTTTTCGCTATCACATATTAAGCGTAGCAGGCAGCTGCTATAACATTCAATGCCATAAATGTACCACGAGCTAGCTAAGCCATGTGGCAGAACTGCTATGGAAGTATAATGCTACAGCATTTGTCGTCACATAACGTAGTATAAAAACGTATCATATTTGACGCAACTGGTATAGCATTCGACTTGCATAGTGTTCACTGTCACATATAAATTGTACTCAATCTTACAATTATGACGAAACTGCTATAACAGTTTCAAATATTCCATACAAAATTTTAGTGTCAAACAGGTATGTCTTACTGTCCGCGAACGTGTTAAAAAGGAGGAAGTTCTGAATTCATCGGGATATTTATGAATAACATGCAGGTCAAAGAATTGTTTATGGCTATTTCTGTTTGTGACTATGGGCCTAAATTCAACATTTGACTTGTGTCAGACGTCAGTACGTCTCTTCAAAATCTCATCGCTATATTTTGACTTAGCGATATATGCTCAATTCAACTCTTACCATAAAATACTATTTTTATACTTACCATCAAGTTTACGTTACAAAACTAAGGAGACTAACAATAATAAAAGAGTAAGCCCGCGGGAGATGCATAACTTTTATCCGCCGGAGCACTAGAGCGGTAATGTATGAATAACGTGCAGGTTAATTAATACCCCTTTTTATGCCTCTTTTTTCCTGACTATACTTGGCGCCAATTTGACTTTTAACACAGACGTCTTTACAAAATCTCATCTATATTTTTCTGCTTGGCGATATGCGCTATTCGACCTTACTATGATAATACACTGAGAGAAAAATTGGCCGACAAAGCACAATAAATGCTTTGTCATTTTTTTTGTTGTCATAAGAGCAATAAGCTTAGTCGCGAAATCAAAACGAGCTTATTTACATTGACAACTTTTTTATTGCTAACCGTAAATCAACAGTTTATTGTATCGGCAACAACATTTACATTGCTACCAGAACAACCTATGTTACCTTTGCCATGGCATTCATGTAATATTGCTAATTTATCAAGGTTAGACTTAGCTTCTACAACAAAGCATCTGTATTTTGTCGTAGCGACCAAACCACTTTGCTATTTTATCAAATTACGTGGTTTGTTACTGCAACAAAGCGTTTCTGTTTGTTCCAGTTACAATATAACTTTGCAATGTTATCAAAGTTTTACCTTGTTGCTGGAGCAAAGGTTTTATCCTTTGCTGCAGGTACATCGTGCTTTGCTAACTTATTAAAGTTAGATTTAGCTTTTATAACAAAGCAGTTATATTTTGTTGTTCTAACAACATCACTTTGCTCATTTTTAAACTAAAACGTTTGTTACTGCAACAAAGCGTTTCTGTTTGTTCCAGTTACAATATAACTTTGCAATGTTATCAAAGTTTTACCTTGTTGCTGGAGCAAAGGTTTTATCCTTTGCTGCAGGTACAACGTGCTTTGCTAACTTATTAAAGTTAGATTTAGCTTTTTTAACAAAGCAGTTATATTTTGTTGTTCTAACAACATCACTTTGCTCATTTTTAAACTAAAACGTTTGTTACTGCAACAAAGCGTTTCTGTTTGTTCCAGTTACAATATAACTTTGCAATGTTATCAAAGTTTTACCTTGTTGCTGGAGCAAAGGTTTTATCCTTTGCTGCAGGTACAACGTGCTTTGCTAACTTATTAAAGTTAGATTTAGCTTTTTTAACAAAGCAGTTATATTTTGTTGTTCTAACAACATCACTTTGCTCATTTTTAAACTAAAACGTTTGTTACTGCAACAAAGCGTTTCTGTTTGTTTCAGTTACAATATAACTTTGCAATGTTATCAAAGTTTAACCATTGTTGCTGGAGCAAAGCTTTTATCCTTTGTTGCAGGTACAACGTGCTTTGCTAACTTATTAAAGTTAGATTTAGCTTTTTTAACAAAGCAGTTATATTTTGTTGTTCTAACAACATCACTTTGCTCATTTTTAAACTAAAACGTTTGTTACTGCAACAAAGCGTTTCTGTTTGTTCCAGTTACAATATAACTTTGCAATGTTATCAAAGTTTTACCTTGTTGCTGGAGCAAAGCTTTTATCCTTTGTTGCAGGTACAACGTGCTTTGCTAACTTATTAAAGTTAGATTTAGCTTTTTTAACAAAGCAGTTATATTTTGTTGTTCTAACAACATCACTTTGCTCATTTTTAAACTAAAACGTTTGTTACTGCAACAAAGCGTTTCTGTTTGTTCCAGTTACAATATAACTTTGCAATGTTATCAAAGTTTTACCTTGTTGCTGGAGCAAAGGTTTTATCCTTTGCTGCAGGTACAACGTGCTTTGCTAACTTATTAAAGTTAGATTTAGCTTTTTTAACAAAGCAGTTATATTTTGTTGTTCTAACAACATCACTTTGCTCATTTTTAAACTAAAACGATTTGTTACTGCAACAAAGCGTTTCTGTTTGTTTCAGTTACAATATAACTTTGCAATGTTATCAAAGTTTAACCATTGTTGCTGGAGCAAAGCTTTTATCCTTTGTTGCAGGTACAACGTGCTTTGCTAACTTATTAAAGTTAGATTTAGCTTTTTTAACAAAGCAGTTATATTTTGTTGTTCTAACAACATCACTTTGCTCATTTTTAAACTAAATTTGTTCCAGTTACAATATCACTTTGCTATGTTATCAAAGCTTTATCTTGTTGCTGGAGCAAAGATTTTATCCTTTGTTGCAGGTACAACGTGCCTTGCTAACTTAATAAAGTTAGATTTAGCTTTTATAACAAAGGAGTTTTTTTTTGTTATTCTTACAACATCACTTTGCTCATTTTAAAACTAAAACGATTTGTTGCTGCCACATAATGATATTGTTTGTCAAAAACAATATCACTTTGTAGTTTTTATAACAAAGCAGTATAACTTATTGGAGTTAGACTTTGTTGCTGTACACTCGACGTCAAATCAATTGGATCTTTTTAACAAGTTATAAGCTGACGACAAATTTAAGCACTGTTACATTATTTCCCGCCCCGATATCAATGTATATTCATTTAGTTAAACCATTTTAATGAACCCGAACACGACTCTGCTGAAAGTTTGTGTGGCGTATTTCGCAGTAGGATGCCTATATACCCAAAGAGGGGCCATGCTGTAAAAGTTTTTTAGTGTTAGAATAGTTTTAATATATTTTATGTAAATGCATGGAAATAAAGGCTATATTATTATATTATTATTATTTTCAAGATTCAAGTGGTGCTTTTATACGTATAACGCCTGTGGCCTGTAATAAAGCGCATCACGCACAGACCGAATAGATTTTCGGTCGGTGTTTGCTGTAATAGGTATGTATTTTACTGTGATATATATTGGGACAGCTCGGGTTCAGATTAAATACTCTCTTTAGGCTCCTTGTTTTATTCGTTTTGCATTTTCAATTCCGCTTCACACAATATACATCTATCTAGTTTACAGCTAATGCCAGCATTATAAACTAAAACACAAAACTCTTTAAATTATCACAGCGTCGTCTATTTATAGTTTGTCAAAGGACTGTCTCATTTCAAACATAGACAGGCATCATACTATATTTGTCTTACACTTAGTACCTTCTAGCACCCAAAAGAAAATGATGAGTTTATACGCACGCACGTGCTATCGTATATATCTGTGGCATGTAAGTACTTATTGTACTTACTTACAGATGCGCTCCGTAGATATTGACGAAACTTAAGAGAACTTACAAGCGTAGGTATTTTCGACCAAGTGACTTACTAGGTAGCTCTTGTTTTTAGGGTTCCGTACCTCAAAAGGAAAAAACGGAACCCTTATGAGATCACTTTGTTGTCCGCCCGTCCGTCTGTCAAGACCCTAACTTTTTCTCGGGAAAACGCGTGGAGGTATCGAGTTGAAATTAAAACCAAATACTTAAGTCTACGGACCCTTGAAGCCGTAAAAAAATCAAACATCTTGGTTAACGTAAAAAAAAGATAAGGCCGTTTATGCCGCAAAAAACGTATATTTCGACCATCTCAAGGGAATCACAATTTACAGGGTATTTTCCGTTGACCTAGAACTATGAAATTTTGCAAACAGTAATACTGTCTTTGGAACGCGTTAGCCTAGACTTCGGACTTAAGATAAACCGGAATAAGACAAAGATGATGATTGTCGACCGTATGAATAACAATTCACCAGAAATTACACAAATTGCGAATTGTGATGTGGTCCAATCGTACATTTATCTGGGAGCCTTAATCACTAACAACGGCGGATGTGTCGACGAAGTGAAGAGGCGTATGGCAATTTCTAGATCTGCAATGGACAGGTTGAGAAAAATATGGAGAAATCGCAACATATACAAAGCCACAAAAATCCGGCTCGTTCGGGCACTTGTATTCCCCATATTCCTATACGCTGCAGAAACGTGGACCCTGCGGGAAGTCGAGAAGAAAAAGATAGACGCTCTAGAGATGTGGTGCTGGAGGAGAATGCTCGGAGTATCATGGACTGAATTCCGCACCAACGAGTCTATACTTCGAGAACTCGGCATCGAGCAGCGTTTATCATCTTTAGTACAGTCCCGTATTCTTAGCTTCTTTGGTCACGTATGCCGCCGAGGGGAGGTGGCTATTGAGCGACTTGTGGTCCAGGGAAAGGTTGAGGGTACCAGGCCACGAGGCAGATCGCCTATGAGATGGACAGATCAAATAAAAGCTGCAATAAATGGCTCATCGTCGTCGACCACTCTGCCAAGAGTGAAAACGACAAAGAAGAAGAAGAAGAATACTGTCTTTAACTACAAGTATTGGGTAAAATCTGAAAACTATACATTTGTGATTAATTAATCATAAAAAATATAGTCCTTTTCGAAAATTATTTTTGGAGAACTCGGTTGTGTTAATTTTGCACCTCATGCAAACTTAACCCGGCCAGTTAAGATGGGATAAATGTTTGTACGGAACCCTCGGTGTGCGAGTCAGACTCGCATTTCGCCGGTTTTTTATGTTAATTTTAAATTATGGATTGACAAGAAAAATATTATTGTCTGTAAAGTCGGTTTCCTTAATGATATGCGAAAAAAGTTGGCATATCAACTTTTTTAAAAGAAAAACAACCTGGCAATTTAGAGTATTGACATAATAGTCCCTAATAAAAAAACCGGCCAAGTGCGTGTCGGACTCACGCACAAAGGGTTCCGTACCATTGATTTATGAAATTAAAGGCCTTTGTTTATTTTATATTTGAGTTGATTTAATGAAACGGTTTACGATTTATATTATATAAAAAAAACTACTTACTAGATCTCGTTCAAAACAATTTTGGTTGGTAGTTTTTATAGTAATGTACATCATATGTTTTTTTTTGATTTTTCATTTTCTTATTTTAGAAGTTAGAGGGGGGGGGGGACCTACTATTTTCCACTTTGGAAGCGTCTGTCACGCAAACTATTCGGTTTAGAAAAAAAATATTTTAGAAACCTTGATATCAGTTTTGAAGACCTATCCATAGATACCCCACACGTATGTGTTTGATGAAAAAAAAATTTTTGAGAGTCAGTTCTTAGTATGGGGAGCCCCCAATATTTACTATTATTTTTTTATTTTTGCATCAAAATCTTAATGTGGTTTACAGAATACATCTACCTACTAAGTTTCAACAGTATAGCTCTTATAGTTTCGGAAAAAATGGCTGTGACATACGGACGGACAGACGGACAGACAGACGGACAGACAGACGGACAGACAGACGGACAGACAGACGGACAGACAGACATGACGAATCTATAAGGGTTCCGTTTTTTGCCATTTGGCTACGGAACCCTAAAAAATGACATTAAAAGTTTAGGATCCAGTAACCAATGGATTCGACATTCGCGTAGGTATACCCGTTTCATCATGCTGAACAACTTACTACAGGTTTGAGTGCAATTGATGTTTATTATTATTTGGGCATCTGAGTCAATAAAGAGATGACAGGTCACGTGGTTAGCGTAACAGACCGTAACAGACATTTTTTCGTGCGCGCAACTGGTCATCGATTCGATTTATAAGACTTTATCACGTCAAACTGTGAGAAATAATAATTGGTTGAATAGCGCCAAAACATAAAATATGTAAAATTTGCATAATTTTGGTTACTACTAAGTACAATTTGGCTATTTTTCATGTAGTTAACTAGTTGAGCTATTTATAACTTATAATTTTTAACAAAAAAAAACCGGCTAAGAGCATGTCGGGCCACGCTCAGTGTAGGGTTCCGTAGTTGCTCATCCTTCACAATAAACTGCTGTTTTAAGCCCGAGGTTTACGTGAAGAAAGATTTTAAGCTCTATAAAAAGGTCGTAAACGCCCTAGAAACTGTAATCACTTATTACCTTCTGGAAGTCAACTTACGACCTTTTAAAGAAAAAATATGAAATTTGGCGATAACTCAAAAACGGCTCGACCGATTTGGTTCAATATAGTTTTCATTGAAAGTACTTATAAGGCCTCATTAACATGATTTTTTCCGATTTTTTTTGACCCGTGGTTGAAAAGTTAGAGGGCGGGGGGGACACTATTTTTTTTGTTTTTGGAGCGAATATTTACAAAACTGCTGACTTTATCAAAAAATAATGTTAGAAGACCCCTATTATTTTTACAAGACCTATTCAACGATACCCCACACACCAGAGCTGAAAAGAAAAAAAAAATTAACCCCCACTTTAGGTGCTCGAGAGGTACCCGAAAAAAAAATTTTTTTTTTAATTTTATTTTACCGTTCTGTTGGCGTTATACATACACATACTCATACCAAGTTTCAGCTTTCTAGTACTAATGATCACGGAGCTAAGCCGCGGACGGACGGACGGTCCAAAAAAAATAAAAAATAGTTCGAATTGAGAACCTCCTCCTTTTTTGAAGTCGGTTAAAAATAGTTGGCGGATTGACGCCGAAGAAAGAAAGATACCGAAATATATATTTTTGCGGTCATAAAACTTGTTGCTGACTGATTTGTCAATAGGTATTATACAATAAATGTTTTTTTTTTAATGCATGTGCAATATTTTTACGCGAGTGTACAAGGTTTAAGTCGTCACAAATTTAATTTGTCAATTCGACAACCTACCGAAACTAACTTTGCAAAAATGGCAACACGCGGGCATGGGAGGGGTACGGGGTAAGGGGTGTATATGTTGTCGTTTCGTTTCGTTTATTTTGTCTTCAAATGCGAATGTCAGACGGCATTGAATGGTCGCGCGCTTATTAGTTCCTACTATTCTAGTGCTTTTATTGTGCAATATGGACATAATTCAGTTCCTTGAGAGTGCCGGTCTGCGACATTTAGCGCCGCGTATGTTGGGTAAGTGTTTATTTATTCTTATGAATGTTCTAAATATTAAAGTGAGTTTTTATGTTTATTTGTTAACACTTTTCTTCACGCCTTAACTTTTCAACAAACATTTTCGTTTCTCTGCTAAAACACACTGCGTTGATCGGATCTTGGGCGTGATGGAGTGATATTTTCTGTAAGTCTGTATACACGGCCACGGCCACAAATCAAGATATAACTGGCAGTGGCAGAGGTGCGACACAAATGTGAAAACACGAGGCGTGTTAAAATGAAACTTGTGTAAGTAGCCGTGTGTCCGTGTGTAGACATGACGGCCGGCGATTCATAGCACATTACATTAGCTACTTCTATGAGCTATGAGCACGACTACAGTGCTATTATTTTGTACAAAAAGATGTGCATCTAAACTTGGAGTATATAATACCAAGACTTCAAGGTGATGGGTTCCAAACACATAGCGTTGCACTTTTGAGCATAATTTGTCGATCCAACAAAACTTTTGTCATATCGACAAAGGTATCTATTTAGGTACTTACTAACTAAACGGTGTTTCTGTAGCAATGTATTAACATTGTCATATCGACAAAGGTTATTAACTTGGTGTTGAATGTTGTTTCTGTAGCAGTGTACATGTGCACGTTAAGTTATCCATGATGACTCCGGTCCTAATTCTTTATTTCGACACGTTCCAGGAACACCCTACGGGTTGAGAACTTTTAAGACCGTGGAGCCTAGTGAGAGGCTGGTCTTACTCCCCTGGCCTTGGAGTGGCCCAAAAAAGCTTCGCGCTGTCGCGCGCTGAGAACCCTGCTCTTGGACCTTGGAGGACATCTGCACTACTGGCCACACCTACCGCCACTACCACGCCGCGCACTACCGAGGGACGTCGGGTATCAGAAGGACGACCAGCTCTCTAGTAGGAAGACCCAAATCTAGGCATCGGACCCTTACTTGTCTTAATCTGATTACTTAAATAGTTAACTTAAAATTAAACCTAGTAATACTTTAAATAAAATTAAATTTACAACTAAATCATTCTGTAAACTTAACTAAATTCTTAAAGCTACAAACCAGTAATAGAATTATTTGAAATAATAGAATTTGCGAAATTTAAACATTCGAATTATTTTAAAATCCAGAATTATATTAAAATTTAAAAGTTTAGAACTACCTATATTAGAACGACATTCCCTTAAACGGTAGAATCACCTTAAAATAGAAGCCTTAACTTTTATTATTATTAAGAGTAGTTTACCGGATTTAGTTAATAAATATTTTATAAGATTCTTGATGAATTTTTATTTTATGTCCTTTTAATATACCCATAGAATAGGTAGGATATATAAAGGTGACACAGTCTGACAACATAAATCTTGTCGATTTGGCTGCAATACTGCGTCACTGTAGCAATACGTTGTGTGATATGTATATATTTTTGTCAGTCTGACAACATAAATCTTGTCGATTTGGCTGCAATACGTTGTGTGATATGTATATATTTTTGTCAGTCTGACAACATAAACCTTGTCGATTTGGCTGCAAAACTGTGTCACTGTAGCAATACGTTGTGAGACACACATATATTATTGCCACTCTGTAAACATTATCAATTTTACAGCAGATTTATGAGACTGTAGCAATATTTCGTGCTACAGTCACAGATCTGCTGTAAAATTGACAACATATTTGTTACAGAGTGGCAACAATATATGTGTGTGTGTCTCACAACGTATTGCTACAGTGACACAGTTCCGCTGGCAAATAGGCAACATTTATGTTGTCAGAGTGACAACAATATATACGTGTCACACAACATATTGCTATAGTGACACAGTTCCGCTGCCAAATAGGCAACATTAATGTTGTCAGAGTGACAACAGTATATACATGTCACACAACATATTGCTATAGTGACACAGTTCCGTTGCCAAATAGGCAACATTAATGTTGTCAGAGTGACAACAATATATACGTGTCACACAACATATTGCTATAGTGACACAGTTCCGTTGCCAAATAGGCAACATTAATGTTGTCAGAGTGACAACAATATATACGAGTCACACAACATATTGCTATAGTGACACAGTTCCGTTGCCAAATAGGCAACATTAATGTTGTCAGAGTGACAACAATATATACGTGTCACACAACATATTGCTATAGTGACACAGTTCCGTTGCCAGATAGGCAACATTTATGTTGTCAGAGTGACAACAATATATACGTGTCACACAACATATTGCTATAGTGACACAGTTCCGCTGCCAAAAAGACAACATTTATGTTGTCAGAGTGACAACAATATATACGTGTCACACAACATATTGCTATAGTGACACAGTTCCGCTGCCAAATAGGCAACATTAATGTTGTCAGAGTGACAACAATATATACGTGTCACTCAACATATTGCTATAATGACACAGCTCCGCTGCCAAATAGACAACATTTACGTTGTCAGACTGACAAAATAAACATTGAGTGTTGTGGTTACATTGCTACAGTGACACAGCTCTACTGTCAAATTCACAAAGTTTTTGTTGTCACACTTACAACAATACTTTACAAAACTTGTTTTGACTATATGACAACGTTGTACACATTGCTACAGTGACACAGCTCTGCTATTAAATAGACAATGTTTTATGTTGTCAGAGTGACAACAATATTTTACAAAATTTGATTTGACTTTATGACAACGTTGTATACATTGTTAATAGAAGTTGTGTTTTCAACAATTGTAAAAGTTGTTGCAGAATGTTGTTATATCAACAATAAACTGGTGACAATAATAACGTTTACTCTATAGCAACGTAACTATGTGGGTTGTGTGCCGTTAAAGTTTTATTGTTAGATCGACAGTATTTTTCTCTCAGTGTAGGCATGCGAGCAAAACTAGCAACATAACAGTTTCACCCACGGGAGGCGCAACATTTATACGCCGGCGCATTAGAACGCTAATTTATGTATAACGTGGTTGAGTTTAACGACCTTTTTTGTGGCCTTTACCGTTCCTGAGTATACAGTAGTACTATTTTGATATCATTTCGAAATCTCACCATTATTTATTTATTTATTTATTTATTTATTTTATAAAAAGATTTACATGACATATTATATTTCTACCTTAGTGCTGTGTGCTAAATATTCAACACTTACATCACAATAACAACAAAATTGTGCATCTATTATTTTATCTATATTTTATTCTGAATAGATTAGACCCCAACCACCAACCGACGTGAAGAGGAGATTGACCGTCGAGTCGAAAATACCCTAAGATGCTCTGCAGCGCTCCATCGGGTCCTAGTGTCCAAGCTGATCAGTAGACCGACCAAGATGCGAGTCTACAAAACTGTAATCAGGCCAATCTTGATGTATGGGTGTGAAGCTTGGACACTGACTCAGAAAGAAGAGAGCAAGCTCTTAGTGACGGAGAGGAAAATCTGGCGGAAGATTCTGGGACCAATCCGGAATGAAGACGGGAGTTGGAGGCGGAGAAAGAACAGGGAGCTGGAAGACTTGGTGAAGATGCCGAACATAATTGGCGAAGTCAAAGCAACACGACTTCGATGGCTCGGTCATTTGGAGAGGATGGGAGACGATCATGCAGTGAAGAGAGCGTATGTGGGCCGGCTTAGCGGAAAACGCCCGGTGGGCCGACCGAGATACCGCTGGAACGACGAAGCCC
Organism: Apotomis capreana; assembly: GCA_947623375.1. NCBI lineage: Eukaryota > Metazoa > Arthropoda > Insecta > Lepidoptera > Tortricidae > Apotomis > Apotomis capreana. The sequence continues at coordinate 25,411,770 of OX392507.1, read as the reverse complement.
TCAAAGATCTGACCGCCCTTGGAGTACCCGAGTGGCGTGAAGTGGCGCCGAAAAGGGAAGAGTGGCGTTCTCTCGTGTCAGAGGCCAAGATCCTCTTTGGGTCACCGAGTCAGCTTAGTAAGTAAGTATGGATAAGACCCGCTCAGTTTTGTGATCCTAATAAAAAAAAAAAAAAAAAACCCAAGTAGATTTTAGGTAGCAATATAAAGCCACTAGGCAACAATAACGAACCCTTACCCACGGGAGGCATAACTTGTATTCGCCAAAACACATTACAGCTAATTCACGATCACGAATAAGTTGTTATACTATTATAAAATTCTAGATTAGGATTATCAGCAGCCTACTGACAAACAGACAGCTGTCTTAGTAAATAGGGTCCCGTTTTACCCTTTGTGTATGGAACCCTAAAACCAAAGCTTTCGTGAGCGACGTTGCGGGCACACGAATCTAGTAATAATAACCTTCCTTTTTCCTTCGAGTTAAATAATAAGATCACTCAATTAATAAAGACAATATCCACGCGAACTATGTAACAGTGTTCCAATAAACATCCAAGCGATCACGAATGTCACCAACTAGACAATTTACTTCCACAACCTCGTGTCCACGATAATTTCATGAGAATTTGCATTCATTCCAGTTGCTATAAGATCGCTATTTCAATAACGCGTGATAAGATATGAGGATGACAAAGTATACTAGTCAAACCGTCACGATATGAGCTCCTATCGATATCTCATCCAATTTATGTTGGTATCAGAACGGCATAACACCAAAAAAAACGCGTACGAATCTCATTCTTACTAATAACAATATAAGTTCGAAAACAAAGAAATTCCTCCTTCGGAACCGATGACCGTTTCGCAAATATGACTTACTTTAGCAACCTCGATACTTTGCGTTTTTATTGAAATACAAACTTTATTTCCTAACGAATATGTATCTGAATGATATTCTCAGAACTAGTGTGGTACAAGTATGTAGACTATAGTGGAAGAAAGTCGTAACTGATATGAATATTGAAGTGAGATACATCGTTTTGAATGTGTGTGACACATATGGAACATATTGACGGGTGACAGAGATTTATGGTACCATCGTGTCCTGATGTTGTGATCTGTGAAAATGTGGACATGAAAATGAGATATAGGATATTATATTACTAGAGGGCACCTTCTAGCAATGTCGTAAGCGTAATTTTTTTATACCTTAGTTGGATAAAACGGAAGTAGATAACATTTATGTGGCTTATTTAAGTTGAAATTTCAAAATCAACACTACAATTTAATCGAAACTTTAAATTAAAATTTCGCAATTCCCGTCGTTCCGGCTACCGTGCGGATATACCTTTGAGAATGAAAGATAGCGGTTAATTAATAAGAAAAATATTGTCATCTTTTTATCTTGAAATAATAATAGGTATGATATAAAATAGTATTTTTATCACAAATTATGGGAAATTTAGACTTTATTGATAAAAAAATCAGGACGCGAAGTGCATAGCTTATGCTCACGATACGACGAACATTTTTCAAATTACGAAGAAAACGTTGCATACGATATTTTTTTCTATAACTACTTTAAAAACATACAATTAAACAACAGAAAATATTTTCATATTTCCCTTTCTTGCTACTAATGCATGGTTCTCTACTGTGTTTTTTAATGATGTTATTCGAATTTACGAGCTTAAAGTTAAAATGACAGGCTTCATTCAGTAATAAATATCGGGGATAACTTTTTCTAGTTAATAATTTGCACTCCACTGTAAAAGGTTGCGAAAACTTTTTGCCTTATCTTGATTTCAATAATTCCATTTTTAATCAGATCAACTTTACCTAACTCAGTCTCTGTTTTAGACGAGCTGAATTTACAAATACTAAGCACAAACCCATAGCGCTGCCTGTTTAACAATTCAAATGTATTAGATACGAAGTTTCGTTATAATACAATTTAAGCTCAGTTTTAAGCTTTTAAGCTGTGAAAGGGACCAAGTTTTGTGACGTATTTTAATATAGAGTTTAGAAGCCTGTCCTTAGCAGAGGAAGATCGTTATATATTAAAATACATACCGAACAGGTTTATCACGTCGTAGAAGTCGAATATCGCTTTTCATGTTTCGAATCGGTACGCGATCCAACATCAGGAGCTACGATTAGGCAAGGCGGCGACCAATAGCAAACTTTTCGAGACGTGAGTCTCGTTTCAGAGTAGTAGTAGTTGACTCATGGGAGTTTTCTATCTAAAAAGATCATAATATTTGTTTGAACTACATTAAAAATATGTAAAAAGTACATGAGTCATATTCTTCCTAAAGCATCTGAATATTTGTCAGAATTCCAATATTAATTAAACACATGACATTAATTCAAAACGAAAAAATATTAAGGCTGCTTATCCGTTCAAAGATTCTGATTGTTTTAGACATTTTTCTCTATGATCGAATATGTTTCTTAACCTATTATCAAAGTTACTACTTAGAACAGGGCCATTACGATTTATTGGTGTATATTATTTTGAAACCTACAGTTTGAATTTTTCATTGACGATTATTCTTTCAAAAACTTCTAGAAATTGACAAAATTTACACAGAAAACTGTTTTATTTAAACTTATTTTCGACTGCACGTAATGACCGAACCCCCTATCTAGAACTCACGGAAAAGTATTATTCACTTCAAAAAGTTGCTTAAAATTATCAATACATTTGTCATAATAAGAAAATAATAAATTTTAAATGCTCTTAAATTACCAAAGAAACTTAAACTCTAAATATTCTTATTCGATTTTGGTTCACGGTGGCTAGTCATTGCTATTCATCACGCTGATATTCGGATTAGGATACATCTCCGGGGAAAACACAGAGGTTTATACTATTACAGACGTAAAGATAGAATGAGGAATACTAAGGGTGCGTCTATAGCGAGGCGGAGGAGCGGAGAGGTGTGGAATCGACCTGAGTTGAAATCTGTACCTTTCTCAGCACCGCTTTACATTTCGCTGGCCCAATGTTACATTTTCAGACTACTTAAAATTTTATTTAATGTCATTATGACAATATTAAACTTTGAAATCGTCAAAAAAAAATAGAACCCTGTAATTAATATTACAGGGAGCCAGCGATTTGTGATTGGTCAATTCCGCACGTCGCTCCGCGCCGCGTCAGTGGAGTCGTGCCTGGGCCATTTTTTTTAAAGCTGTACACCCCACTTTTTTTTAATTTTCGATATTTTGGGTTATTTTCTACTAAGAATCACGATCTCATTACGATCTAATTAGGAGAAAAAAACTATCCCAATGTTTTTTCGTTCCATTCCGTTACCATTTTCATATACCGCCGTTATCGCTGTAGTAAGTACTACAGCGCTAACGGAATGGAAAAACAAAAAACCGGCTAAGAGCATGTCGGGCCACGCTCAGTGTAGGGTTCCGTAGTGGCTCATCCTTCACAATAAACTGCTGTTTTAAGCCCGAGGTTTACGTTAAGAAAGATTTTAAGCTCTATAAAAAGGTCGTAAACGCCCTAGAAACTGTAATCACTTATTACCTTCTGGAAGTCAACTTACGACCTTTAAAAGAAAAAATATGAAATTTGGCGATAACTCAAAAACGGCTCGACCGATTTTGTTCAATATAGTTTTCATTGAAAGTAGTTATAAGGCCTCAATAACATGAATTTTCCCGAATTTTTTGACCCGTGGTTGAAAAGTTAGAGGGGGGGGGACACTATTTTTTTGTTTTTGGAGCGAATATTTACAAAACTGCTGACTTTATCAAAAAATAATGTTAAAAGACCCCTATTTTTTTTACAAGACCTATTCAACGATACCCCACACACCAGTGTTGAAAAGAAAAAAAAAATCACCCCCACTTTAGGTGTTCGAGAGGTACCCGAAAAAAAAAAAAAAATTTTTTTTATTTTACCGTTCTGTCGGCGTTATACATACACATACTCATACCAAATTTCAGCTTTCTAGTACTAATGATCACGGAGCTAAGCCGCGGACGGACGGACGGACGGACAGACGGACAGACGGACATGGCGAAACTATAAGGGTTCCTAGTTGACTACGGAACCCTAAAAAATGTATGAATATTTTGGGACAGTTTTTTCTCCTAATTAGATCGTAATGAGCTCGTGATTCTTAGTAGAAAATACCCAAAATATCGAAAATTAAAATAAAAAGTGGGGTGTACAACTTAAGACAACCGGTCAAGTGCGAGTCTGACTCGCGCACCGAGGGTTCCGTACAAACACTTTCCATCCTTTAGTTGTTTAAGTTAAGTTTGCACCTGGTATGTATAGCGCTCTATACAAATGAGGTGCAAAGTTAACGCAACCAATCCCTTTGATGTATGGGAGCCCCCCAAAAAATATTTATTTTATTTTATTTTTAGTATTTGTTGTTATAGCCGCAAAAGAAATACATCATCTGTAAAAATTTCAACTGTCTAGCTATCACCGTTCTTGAGATACAGCCTGGTGACAGACGGACGGACGGACGGACAGCGAAGTCTCAGTAATAGGGTCCCGTTTTTACCCTTTGGGTACGGAACCCTAAAAAAATGGCCCTTCTTCCTCATTTTATCTATACATCTGTAATAGTATAAACCTCTGTATTTTCCCCGGAGGCCCTTTATTTATCCGGGATAAGAAACGTAACGTGGGCCGACACCTGCCTCGTTGGGATGCATGGTGCCCGGCCAACTAGCTACAACTATACTCGTTCCAAACTTATGTACAGCCTGACAAGTGTCGGTCCGGCCCAGGGATAGTGGCGCTACAAATAGCTTGCATATGGCAATAATGTGCATACATCATATTATAATTGCATTATTAAGTCTATAGCGATTTGTCGCGAATTTGTCAAACCCTTAATTTGACAATGTTCGCCATAATGAACACACTCTTTGACCATCTTTTTCTATTGTTTTTCGAACAAGAATTGTTTGTTCTATTCAACCTTAACGAGGCTTGAACTAGCGACCTTCGTTTTTTTTTGTAAAATTAAGGGTTAACCAAATTCAAAAATTGTTCATATTTCAGGATAATTATAAAACAAACCTAACCTAATGGGTTCTTTAAAACGATGTTGATAAAATCCTGATAAAATTGTGGGTTTCAGAAAAAAATACTTTTGGACACTTAAAAATTAGGCGTAACGTTACAGATTAGAAATGTTTCAGAGTTGTGACAAAATACCATTAGATAGATATTAGATATTTGTATTCACACCGTACAATTTGCCAAAACTTCACACCATCCTCAAATTTGTCCACTCGCTTGAGCCCTGCATCATAAATTATTCTCCTTGCTGCTAGAACTGCATTTCGGCTAGACTGCGTTTTAGTGCTCGAGCTGAGATTGCATCCGCAAAAAGGTCTGAAGTGCCTATGAAGCTCGCTCACTTTTACTGCATTCTTGCTTTGGTATAGCACCGAGACTCTCTTGCCAACTGGGAGAATTATGCTAATCGAATACTTAAGTGCCACTTTAAAAGTCATAACGAAAATAAACAATATGTATTGTGCAGGAACTGGTTTAAAATTATTAGGTAAAGTATCTGGTCTTTACCCGTGAGAGGTTACGTCAAAATATATTATTTTAATAAATAACTTTATATTTAAATAAGTTATCGAATCCAACTAGGACGCTGCCCGTTCGGGAAGCTGTATAATAATTTATCTTCTCTCCCAAAAACCGCAAAGTCGTAAAACGAAAGTTTTTAATCAATGTGTGTTGCCAGTGATGACATACATGGTACTATGAGGTGGTCACTCACAATGAGCCTCATATGAAGGCTCAAAGTTACTCAAAGGGCGACGGAGCGAGCTATGCTTGGAGCTTCCTTGCGGGATCAAAAAATGATCCGCAAGATAATCAGTGGAACCTAGCGTTTCTCGTAGAACCGACAGCCGTTGGAGCAGCAAAGTTATACAGTGGTAACCACGTACCGGAAAACGAATACGTTCAATAGTCTGTAATTAAGGCCTCTTTCATTTTAAACCTGAACCTCTTGACTGTCACGTAACTGGCCGATTCACTTAAATAAAGAGACGTTTGTCTTTTTGATAATTCTATTACTATTGTGTTAAGTTTTTTACTTGCTAATAGATACTTATTGATAATTAAAGGTTAGTTGTTGATTTACCTACTAACAGTTTCCCCGCGATTTTATAACATTCAACTGTTTTCACCTGACAGAAAGTGATATTGACAACCACTTAGTCGGTTAAATACACAGGATGATTATGTGTGTGTAGAATTTCAATTTAATTATTTTGTGCGGGAAATAAAAATAATAAAAATATTTACTAAGTTTCCTTAGTTCTTATTTAAAATAAATTATTTTGATGCAAATTAACATATCTTAAGTGTTTACAATGAAGCGAAGAATTGAAACATTTAATGGTTCGGACAGGATTCGAACCTGCGTTTCCAACGGCTTTCCGGGCCAACACGGGCGTCCTACCAACTGGACCACGAACCAGATGTCAGAGCCATTGAATCTTTCAACCAGTTGCTTCAACATGCCTTAGGGTGTCATCGTAGCGCCATCTACCGTAAAGATTTAAACTTTATCGTCGGCACCATCGTCTCAAATTTGTTGAGAATAGATAGTAACGATGTGCGATGTGTAATTAATATCTTAAAGTATTGGTATCTAATTGGTTAGCTATGTAGCCGAGAGAGTGGATACTCTAATCTGATCTGATAGGAGCAATTTGTAAAAGCAATGGAAATCATTGAGATCTCTTCCCCCTTTCCATTGCTTTTACAAATTGCTCATCCATCACATAACACAAATACAACTGCCATACCATTACAATTCCCAAAGGAAGTAAAAGTTAAATTGTTTACAAGTTACACGCAGCCACACATACATGTTTACTGCGCGCGGGAAATAGGTTAATTGCTTTGTACTAAAAGGGTTCCGTTATAAAAGTTAGGGTTAACGATCCGCGGTGAAAAATGAGGTGAAACTTTTTAATTTCACGTAAAGGGGTTAAGTTACATGTTACATGTTGGTTTACTTTCTAGTGGGGAAATATTTGTATCGCTGTTACCATGTTATTAATATAGAAAACTCCGGTAAGTCTCAGAGATATTAAGATATATACGAAGCAGTGCTTGACTGACCGGCTCTCCTGATCATGAATCGCGAACCGATTCGAACCATGTCGACCGATAGACGACTTTTATGACGGGAGTAAACTCGTATATTTAAACATGTTGTTAAGTTGCCGCTGTGTATCTTGTTATTCGAGGCCCACTAAAAAGCCGGTCAAGTGCGAGTCGGACTCTCACAGCGAGGGTTCCGTACAGATCATGGAAACTAAATATTGATGAAACGATAACTTAAATTGTATTTAGAGAAAAGCTTAAACTTAGGGCTTACTTGATTGGTATTAATGCGCAAGAAAGCACCGTCAGGAATAGAATTAAAATGTTTATATTGAAGCAAAAAAAAATGCCTAAAACGGGATTTGAACTCACGTCTCTACGGTTCTCCGGGCCAGATGGGTGAACTGCCAATTGCTCCATCAAAGTTACTAGCTAAATTTTTCAACCAGTTGCATAATTTCTTATATACCTTAAGGCGGCATCGTAGCGCCATCTTCTGTAAAAAATCGGACATTTTCGCTTCAATATAAACATTTCGGTTTACGCTAGAAAATGTTACTGTTTTAATAAGAAAAACTTATAAAATAACAGCGCCCTCTCTCGCTTGCTCGTTCACTGCGGTAAGAGGTGAATATTAACGTATTCACATAGAAGTCGCTAAAGAACAAAGCCATTCAAATAAACAATGTAAAGACCGACACACACAAGCATAAGGAAAAATTCGATAGGTTTATTGGGAATTAGGTTGGCGGAAAGGTTACGCGCCGGACCGGCAATCCAGAGGTACTGAGTTCGATTCCAGGTCTCTTCCACCAGGTAACTCATTTCTTTTTAGCTTTGATCTTAGTATCAATGGCTTAAGAAAAAGTTGTTCGGTTTTTTTTTTGGCATAACTTATTCACTAGGACTCCAGCCTTTGATCTAGGTACTAGCCACCGAATCAACCACATTCAATCATTTGTTGACGACGCGTTTGGCGCAGTTTGTAGACACCTGCCTACTGAGCCGGCGGCGGTCCCGGGTTCGAATCCCGGCCAAATATTTGTGTGATGAACTCGAATATTTGTGCTTGGGTCATGGTTGTTCTATGTATTTAAGCATATTTTTATCTATATAAGTACCTATATCGTCGTCTTATACCCATAACACAAGCCTTCTTGAGCTTAATTTGGGACTAAATCGATTTGTGTGAGGTTGTTCGATATTTATTATTATTATTTTTATTTTTTCTAGTTTAAGAACACGCAACACGCAACCATGCCGTTTGACCACTCGACCGTGCTTGAACTTTGGCATTCAGAAATAGAGCGGTTTGTCTGCAAATTCACAAACCGAATCGAAATAGAATCTTTTCAATTCTCCAATTGAAAGCGTATTGAATATTGTCGGTCTCTTGTTAAGCTTATTACAAGCCCACAAGGTTGTAATAAAATATTATACAAAAAAATAATAAAGTAGAACTGACAGTAGTTCTTGGAATATGAAAGTAAATTTGGGAATCCTAAAACGTTTTGCAACCTTCGCTTGGCAAAGTAATTGTAAATATTTTTATAGAATATTTTTATCGATTCTTATTTTTATTATGTGGAAATACACATCCATAACACATTAAGCGCACATCCAGGGTATGCCTAATGCGCATAAGCATTTCAAACACATATGACGCAGAGGTTGCTCCAGTAGCGTAAGAATTATGGAATGAAAGATTTGGTGTGATTAACGTAGCGATCTAATAGCTCAGTCGGGAAAGCAATACACCGGAAACGTAGAGGTCGCAGCTTCAAATCATGCTTAGATTGTAGTAGATCGCATTAAAATTTTCTTTCTTAATTTACCATTGTGTCATTATTTATAAAAACGTGCTAACTATGAACGCAGCGTGTTGTTGCCTCCAACAAGGCGGACAGACGATCTGGTTGGGAACGCGGGCAGAACTTGGATGAGGGCGGCGCAAGACGTTGTGGAGAACGTTAGAGGCCTTTGTCCGCAGTGGACGTCTACCGGCTGATATAAGGAAACATGCAGTTTTTATTAATAGCTTGTTCTAATAGTAATACCGAGCGAGCAAAGCGTGTCCGTTACAGCTTGGCCTATTCTTTCGTCCAGATGTTTGGATGTTCGAATGTCCAGGTTTCCGGCTAGAGGTGTTATTTCTCAACCTATTCTCATGTAGTGACGTAAGTAGGTTCGATTATAAAAAGAATATTTTTCGATTCTGCTTTTCGTTTTTTTTCGAAATTTCGCTATTTCGAAACAGTTTCGAGAGGTTTACAGCTAATAGATCCATTAGTCATAAATGGTTCAGTTTTAAATGCGTAACCCTAAAACAGCTCGCTTAAGCGCCATGTTAATTGAATTTCAATTTACGCGCACTCAATTTCTTTCGGTTTGTAAACGTCGTTCATTTAATTTCGGTTCGTTATATTATTATCATTTCAATTAAGCTACGCCGTAGCACTCCGTGCGTAGCACATGTCGATCTCGTAGCCCGTAGCTCTATCGTAGCAACAGAGAGTATGGCAAAGTAGAGTGGTCGTTTAAGTGGGTGATATTCGAGAATATTTTATGGGATGCGAATCAAAAAAAAATATCCGTAACAATTGTCATTAAGGGCCTGGAAGAAAACTTTTTATGCTGGAGTTAGCTCGTATTACTTAATTTACCTACTGTCTTTTATTTTTAAAACGAAATCAAAACAGCGCTAGTTTTATTCTAAAATACTAAAAATAGCCATATATATTTTTTTTTTTTTTTTATGGGGAAACAAGATTTATTTCATTATAAAGAAAGATATAAAAACATTAAAATAGGAACTATAACTAAATAACATTAAAAAAGATCGGGACCCCGTGGTAGGGTACCCAAAACGCAGGCAGCATTCCCGCGCTGGATAGCAATGGCTAACCTTTGCGCGAGAAAGCTGCCCGCGCGTGGATCGCCTGTCGCCTCCCGCAAGCGCTTGCTGACACATTTGACCAGGCGGCGTGCCCCCTGGCCCCACGAGCCGAGTGTCTCGACGCCAAACGCCACAAACTCGTATTGGGCGCCGAGACAACTATATTTGGCCACCTTCAAGTGCTCACGGGCGTCCGCCGCCGCACCAGCTCTTTTGCTGGTCGCCGAAAGGTAGGACGCCGCCAGCGTATCAGCGCAAGTGGCATCCCAAACCAACGCGCGGTCCATTCTCCACGGGATCAACGACATCCCGTCAGGGCGCTTTCGATCGTCCCGGATGATATGGGGTTCCAGGACCGCGGGGACGTTGGCGCTGACAAGTGCCCTTCTCAGGATGTCGTTGAGTGCGGCGTGACGAGAGCGGCGGCCGGCGCCCGAAGAACAGACGAGGCCATGGTGTCCCAGGCGGTCGACAGAGGCTCCACAAGAGGTGCAGCAGTGCTCCGCACAAATATCTGCGCCTATTCTGAGACCAATGGCTATTCGAAGTGTGCTAGGGTCGATGAAGGTGCCGGTGTTCGGAGAGGGGTAAGCGTGAAGCCACTGTCCAGACTCTGGTCTGGAGACTGCTAGGAGCCTCGAACGATCCCTGCCCGAACTGTTGTTAGTTAGGGCCGTCAGGGTGTGTATACAAGATATGGTGTCCCAGGCCCTTTGAATTTTGGGTTTAGCCGGTAAATTTGGACTCGGTCCAGCTAGCCAAGCGTTCGAGGCTTCAATCAAACACGAGATCTCGCAGTTTGTACCCGTAGGGGCTTGAAGGATTTTACCTGCGAGATCAGTGGTGCTGTGTATTGAAGACAGGAACGCTGGCAATGCAACACTCGAAATTTTACGGAAAAAGTACTAAAAAAGTTTTTTTTAGCTAAAAATTTCATTACAAAAAATTCAATATCATAATTATGGTGCTATATGATAATGTTACATAATTTTCAGCGTGGTTGGCGCATTGGTAATTGCTAATGAGCCGAGCTAAGCCAGCGGTCCTATTCTTAACCATCTTCGAATGTTATCATGTCCCACTCACAAATCTGTATTTTAGACAAAAGCCAACTTTTTTCTTCTTAGTGCTTGTTTTTGTGTTTGTTTGTTTGTTGTGTTTGTTTCTTTTTCTGCTCTCCTAGTTTTACAAGGACTGGGGTCACTACGGTTGGGGTCACTAAGCTGCCATTTTGGTAAGTAGCCAGTTCGGCTATCCTTGTACCAACATTTGACAAAATCCGTTCAGTCACTTAAGCGTGATAAAATGTAACCAAAGGTGACGCTATACGAATAGCGTCGTGCGTCCTCACAAATTTTGCATCACGCTTTCACGTTGTTAAGATTTTTCCTATAATAATGGACCTATATAGAAAACTGATTTTCAATACAATTTCGTAACAGTACCTACACATAGATGACAAGCCATCTTGTCAAAAAACAGGTGCTTTGCTTTTTATTTATCAAGTGATCAACTCAAGCAAATCAAGCTGCGTACGGATAGCCCGTACCCTGCTTCTCGTAGTCGGTTACTGTGTGTCCTGGAACGCTCGATCTGTACCTACAGCTACGCGTACACTTTTGACGTCCCGCCAGGTGCAGATAGAGCGTTCCGGGACACGCGTAGCCGACTACGTGTAGCAGGGTATGGGCTATCCGTAATACGCAGCTTAAAAGGGTCTCGGTCTTTCTTTGCGAAGCTGGCGTATTGTGTCTAACATTGTGAGTCTGTACATCTCGACTGGCTAACTCTACTGTTACCCGTGTAAGAGAGTATTTAAAATTAAGTTTGGTCTAGCCAGCCACATTCATTAGAGCTCATAATAGGCGAAGTCAATAATGTTTTCTTTGCTCAGGGTCGCCGTCATCGAAATCGATGAGGAGGATTATAGATGTATACATATACAGGGTCGAACAGATCGAAGGACTTTTAAGCAAACAGGGAATTGTTCAGACTGAGTACTTCATTTTTCACCAATGAACTATGTAAATATTTCTATCCATTTTTGAGATACAGTTTGTTAAACATTGCACAAATCTGCACATATCAACCCTAGCATCTTTTGAACATCGCTTAAGTTAAAGACAGGTGTCAATTTGCAATGGAAATAAAACCTTTAAATGAGTAGGGTTGTCACTGATATTAAAATATTGAATTTTGATGACTTTTTTACTTTTAAATTCAGTCTTACAATTATAAAAGGTCGATCGTAGATCACTTCGATGTTACTATCCTGTTAGCTCAGTCTTTACAAATGTTCCACCCTGTATACCAAAAGCCCCCTCGTAACGTAAACAGTCGCATGATACGCACTTGCAAATTTATTCAACTTGGCGAGGATTAATTATGAAAGTTGGATGTCATCCAAAGTATACGCATGTTCAAGTTTGAGATAGCATCAAACCTACTAACCCACAGTTTCGCAACTACTATGTTTAACAACTTAATCAGTTGACGTCAGGATATTTGAAGCAACTCGAGTTTGAGTATTCATAAGCCAATATATAAACATCTCATTGACATTTTAAATATTTCTCATTGAATTTATTAATTTCTTTTAATTACATTATTGAATATTAGTAGTAGTGAATTAATGTGCTAAGTTGAAATTGTACGTGTCGTTTTAACGACACATGTTATACCTACTATAATTATGTAACACCTGCTTTGTACATGTACCATGTTTTATGTAAAATAAATATATTGATTGATTGAAACATAGTCATATACAGTATTTATGGAACATTTACAACGTCCAATCCAAGCGGTAGTGGATCGCATTAAATTTTTCTTTCTTAATTTACCTTTGTGTCATTATTTATAAAAATAAAAATGTGGTACTACCACATAAAAAATATAAATCGATAAAAAGATTCTATACAAATATTTACAACGTCTTTATAAAACAGTGTTCTTCTAAGGAATCATGCTATCGTCTAACAGTCTCCATCATACGTCAACCTAACACATTTCTTATTTCATTCTATTCGAACTAGCATTAATAGTCTACCAGCCAGTCTTTATACTCAACCAGCTCAGTACCCATCCCACGTAAAAAAAAATTGGGCAAGTGCGAGTCCGACTCACGCATGAAGGGTTCCATACCATAATCTATAACAAGTTTGTTGTATGGGAGCCCCCCTTAAATATGTATTTTATTATATTTTTGGTATTTATTGTTATAGCGGCAATAGAAATCCATCATCTGTGAAAATTTCAACTGTCTAGCTATCACCGTTCTTGAGATACAGCCTGGTGACAGACGGACAGACGGACGAAGTCTCAGTAATAGGGTCCCGTTTTTACCCTTTGGGTACGGAACCCTAAAAAAATAGATATTGGACAACCTCACACAAATCGATCTAGTCCCAAATTAAGCTCAAGAAGGCTTGTGTTATGGGTGCTAGACGACGATATACATACTTCTATAGATAAATATATACTTAAATACATAGAACAACCATGACCCAAGCACAAATATTTGAGTTCATCACACAAATATTTGCCCTGGCCGGGATTCAAACCCGGGACCGCCGGCTCAGTATATTCACTTGTATTTAAGACGCTCTTAGAACGATTAAATTTCTACCCTGCGCCCACATGAAGTACTTATCTCTGTTTTGGCCCTATGGTTGAATGGTAGAGAATGCCAGTTGGCATTAAGTTCGCCATTTCTACGGCGATAACATCAGCGTAGTGCAAATTGGATAAAAAGAAATATTAGATTTGAAAATAATTTAGTGATTATGCACAAGCGATGCAATACCTAGTGACTTTTTGAAATATCGGCATTTGCTTGAAGAGGGCAGAATAGACTTCGTGCTAAAATTTAACGTTAACAATACAAACTTCGTTCTAAAAAGTTTTGATAAAAACTTCATTAATCATTAGTTTTCAGTACCTACCTAATTAAAGTTGACCTTTGAACCCCAATATCTCGGTAAATATTGATCGGAGAGAAAAAGTTTATATCATTATACATGCTTATTTTGGCGTTTTCCACATGATCCAATCCAAAACATGTCGAAAAACGGCATTTTTTTATTTCTAAGTCCCTTTTCGGCCCCCTTTTTGGTACCATCTGACCCCCATCTTCACCATACGGTATTAGTAACCATTGGCTAGCACAACTAGCCGTTAATAAATTCACAAAGTAATCAAAAAGTGACAATAAGGTTCAGGTCTCATAATGTTCCTCCAAAATGAAAATAAAATATTTGACAGTAAATAAATACAATATTGTTTATATTCACATTCTAAATAATTATAATTTACATGTACCTAAATACACATGTATTTATTTAGAAAATAAATACAAAATAATTAAAATAAAAAGCTTATTAGGAACAATAAAATTTCGGCTTAGCACTAGGAATGTTAGTAATACACATTGTAACTAAAATTTAGTTTTGTATAACCTTAAGTTATGGCACTCCAGGTCTTTTAGCATACTATTGTTAACCGTAATATGCTTTGTATTGCGACTGTTTGTTGCCTTAATAAATAAAAAAATAAAGTAACACAACAGATTAACAATTACACAACGTATAGATTTGTATAAATTCTCAATGATAAGTTAAGTTCAAAAGTTAACCGTAAAATATTGCTTATACCTATGTAGGAATAAATTCGCCCCCTTTTCTGTATTATTGGTTCAGAACAGACCACGAAATTTTTTTACCTGTTAGTGTATACACAAATATACATAATTATAAAAAAAATAAAAGTTTTCCGCCACCGAAATACCGCAGCTAGAAAAAGTCTTTCTGTTGTCAATTACCCAGCTTATAACAAAATAAATTCCAACTTTCCTAAACTCACCGACAAACATGCCCAGCAACAAAACCACTACCATCTTCATGTCAATCACGTCACGCACATCACTGCACAACTGACACACAACTTACAAAAGTGACTGACGCACAACTTACAAACACATGCTCACATTACGAGTTCACTCGCGCGCGGCGGCGTGCGGCCTCCGTGACAGCCCGGGTAGTACTGGCCGGTGAAGTGATAAGATAGGGGGTGTTGCCAGGTTTTGGGGAGGATTTTTCCCCAATTTGAGACGAGAAAAATAGACTACTGTTATGTCTAATATTTGAAGATGACAACATTATGTTTACTGTTTATTGTAATACTAATTGTGACTTTAGAAGTGCTCACGTATACAGAAAGTGGTTTAAATATAAATCGTTTAAACAACTTCTTATAACAATCAAAACTAAACTATCTTGATTAAAATATTCAAGTATAGAATGTGTACAGTTTAATATTATAGTTTTATGAAATGTTGCTCAAAACATATTTTGAAAATACATTTCTGTTCGTTCGAAATGAACTTAGTCATCTGTCTCAATTATAGCTACTTATTTTGCTGAAATAATTGTTATTATTCTTATTTTAATACAATAAAATTACCAATGATAATCATAATAAAATATATGTCTACTAATAAAACAACTTTTTGAAACATTGTATGTTTCAAAAAACCGTAGTAGGTATGGAGCTGAGATTTTCATTTCAACTGTATGAAACTCGTGGCTACTCTTTGAATTTTTAAAGGCGAAATGAATAAATTACAGTTTCTGTTAGAAAATTAAAATATCCCACGGGACTTGTACGTCTTGACGTATAATACATATTAATGCGTACAAATTCACGCAAGTCTAAAGTATACAGTTTCATTCTCCAAATATTATCTAAATGATCCACAAACAATTTGCCCAAAGCTCTATTTCAAACTGAAAACTACCCTAAAATGGGGTAATTTCTCCCTACTGGCAAACCCGCAAGTCTCGCGGTGCCCGGCGCGCTTGCGTTCTGTACCTATGACATTTTTAATAAAAACATTGTTTATTTTTAGTCTCACATTGCTAAGATAATTGAATGCCGTGTTGCTTGTCCGTCTATTCGGCTTGCGTCAATTTGGAAATGTGAAACATAAAGTTGTTTGCTTGGTAACATTTTATTAGTGTATGCTCGTTTTGACAAGCAAAACTTTTCTTGTTTTCCTCTATGTTCGTAACTGTAGGGCACTCCTTCAACCTAAGCAATAGGCGTCTACAGTGTGATTTTTTTTAATACACACATTTGACACTTGTCTGTTGATGTTTGTAGCAAAGACATATTGTATGCCAAATCTCACGATTATGGTTGATTGAATCGCTTTTATGGACGAAATTTTTTCGAACCTGCATAATATTTTTGTTTATTTTGTGTAAATCAATATTTTTTTGAGCTACGAGCCGTCGGACTCACTGGAGCTTTTGTATGTAAAATAGTAATTTATTTTATTGGTTGTTCTTCAGGTTATCGATTTAATCGATTTCGACCAATTTACAGAAATAGCACATGAATCGAAACGCAAATTTTGGTCACAACACAGCTTTAAAAAAAGCACAAATTTATGATAAGAACAAATATAACATGAACTCAATTTTATCAAATAGAAAGTTAAAAACGTTTCTAGATAGGTACTTGGAAAACCACAATGTCATTGCTTGTTATTTTTTTTATAAAATTCAATAGGTCATGCAGATTTACGTTGTATGGGTCCTGTCATGTTTCAAATGTGTGTTTAAAAAAAAAACAGACTTTATTTTTTTAAGATGTCAATAAATCAAATCTCTCATTGGGATCAAATGACTATATTAAGCCATTTTTTTAGAATAATTATAAAACAAACCTAACCAAACCTAATAGGTTCTTTAAAACGATGTTAATAAAACTGAAAAATATTACGGGTTTCAGGAAAAAATACATTCGGACAAAATTCGGCGAAACAATGGTTCGAAGTTGAGATAAGATACCTTTTTTCTTATAAATGTATGAAACATGTAATGTCTCATTTCTTTTAATGTGGGTACACCACAATTTTGGAGCTAGGGTGGGGAAGTGGTTAACGCGCTGGACCGGTAATCCAGAGGTACCGGGTTCGATTCCCGGTATCTTACACCAGGTAGCTTCCCAAGTAGCACAACTGGGGCTAAATAGCTCGTATATCATATCTAATTAGATGCTTAAGTGGAATTTACCACCATGACTAAGTGCTATATAGGTGGCAAGAACCCTTATGCCACCAGTATAGAACCAAAAGGAGAAAAATTGCAGCCTATTTTTGGTGCTAAATAGAATCCATAAGAGATCTCACAATTACCTTAAGTGGTAATTAGAACTATGGGTGAAAGTTATGCGCAGTGAACGATTGAAAACATTTCAGTTCGGTCAATGAGTGATAAATGAGTCGCCAAAATTATCTTTGAGTGGCGAGGCAACTGTCAAATTGTGTTTTATTAAAAGTAATACGTGATCTGCCATATTCATTTTGGATTTATATGTCTGTTTGATTGTGATTAAAACTTTACGTTATACAAAAGCATTGTAATAAGCACGAAATTCTTGCGAATTTTTTTTTACTGTGAAACTATAGTATGTTTTCTTTGTAAATTTCGACGCGCCCTTCATTTGATCAGGAATATTAAAAAAGAGAGTGCTAAATTAAATAAGGAATAGATACTGATAAGAAATAAAACTGTTAAAAACCTGACCTAATGATTGTAGGTTACGTACAATGTTAAAGTAACATCGTCAGAACTATCAAAAGTCTGTGATTATGCGTGAGTGTGATAAAATTCTGGTTAAAATAATCAATTTTCATAGGCTTCCATTTGTAAACATGGCGAAACAAAAAAGATCCTACAGTGTTTATTTTCACTTATTTGTTCCTTATTTGGAACTATCAAGTCTAATAATCACTTATTTGTATCTTGCGAGTGGCAAAGCAGTGAATGATATTACCAATAGTAATTATTTGCTCTTTTGTAGACTATTAAACAAGCAAGACTATTAAATATATTTTGACAAGGCGCAAATAGGAACAATAATAGAACTTTTAGGTCGTTAGTGGTTTGAAATAAGTGAAAATAACTGCTTTTGGTTCCAAGAACCTCCTACTGAGACCTATTTATGCGTTGGAGTGGCAATAAGGTACTTCTTAGGCCTTAAAGTTGCAATATTTTTTGAATTGAATGTAGACACAATGGCGCAGAGACTGCAACATACGCGTTCTTCCTAATGTAACATAAATTAACATAACATAACGTGACTCGCGTTCACAGCTAGTTGTGTAGGAACTATTCGCGGCACCAACGAAGAGGACAGGACACAATTCGACGAGACATTCACAAATATTTGCCCTGGGATTCGAACCCAAGACCGCCGGCTCAGGTGCACTGGAAACTGCGCCAACCGCGTCAGCTAAGACTACTAGTTAACCCTACTCGTATAAAAAGTTAGTTATACTGTATGTTGTGTTTTTACGAAAGTGTGGGATCGTAAAAAGTCCGTAAGAAGCTTATGCAGCACTCAACCTCTACGTACTCTTTGGATAACAAAAAAGGTTGTCAGTGTTACGTAGAATCCCAGAGTTGAGCCACATTGTTTTAGGTTACAGTTTTATCTGGCAAATTACTTTAATTGTTACCTAAATAAATAATAAATAAATATCAGACAACCTCACACAAATCGATCCAGTTCCAAATTAAGCTCAAGAAGGCTTGTGTTATGGGTACTAGACGACGATATACGTACTTATATAGATAAATATATACTTAAATACATAGAACAACCATGACCCAAGCACAAATATTCGAGTTCATCACACAAATATTTGCCCTGGCCGGGATTCGAACCCGCCGGCTCAGTAGGCAGGTGTCTACAAACCGAGCCAAACGCGTCGTTTTAAAACATTAAAGGAAACAGGGATCGGAAATCAGGAAAGATGTTTACCTAAAGTTAACAAAATCCTATTGCTAATATCTCACTGATACTTCAAACAAACTGAACAACAAAACCGCCGCCAAAAGTTTAAGTAAATATTTATTATTCGTTATACTGATTTATAAATGTACCTAGGCTAAATATTAAGCTTTGCGGTTTCCGCAACTGTCAAACTAACCTAATCAATAGGATGATATTTGCATGAATTATAAAAAAAATAAGAGTACAGAGGAATGATAATTCTGCGAAATGTTTTTTCGGCGAAATTAAACATTTTTTATTTATTTATTATTTATTTTATTTATTTATTACAATAATTAGCACTAACAGTTAAACCTTACATGCTAATCATAGTACGATACAAAACATATTACATTAATTATGATTATTGTAAAATATTATATTATTAGATCCATTATTCATTATATAATTCATTAGTAAAATAGTCTATTACACAAATGCAAGTTTAAATAATAGTA
Source organism: Apotomis capreana (assembly GCA_947623375.1). NCBI lineage: Eukaryota > Metazoa > Arthropoda > Insecta > Lepidoptera > Tortricidae > Apotomis > Apotomis capreana. The sequence continues at coordinate 25,392,447 of OX392507.1, read as the reverse complement.
CTAGCCGTTACTATAGTTTCCAGGTAGTGAATCGATGCTGTCAAAAATGCCGACTCTGAGCTAAAGAATATGTCCAGGTCGCTATCGCTGTCTAAAATACTATTCAATAGGGTAAGCCCTTGGTGCAGAGGGGAAGACGTGAGCGCGCCCGTCCTAGCCGCTGGTATGGCAAACAACCCCCTTCGCCGAGGGCGAAACAGTTTAGTGGAGACACTGGGGATCCGTATGGGTATTTGAGCCAGTAGCTGGGGATTGGTAGACTGCCCTCGTATTAAGGCGTGAAAGTATTTTATCAGATGGATATATCTCCTGGTTTCTAGGGATGTATAATTTACCATGCCCAGTACGAAAAGAGTAGGATAAAGCAGAGGGTAGCTGCCGTATAATTTTTTATATAGGAATCGGACAAATGATTTTTGGACTCTCTCCAAGAGAAGCGTATATTGTTGTTCGTGGGGATTCCATACGACGGCATTCGACGAAATAAGTTGTTAGAAGCCAAAGAGCTCCCGATTTTACACTTAGTTATCTACCTTACCAAATATTTTTGACATTTTCACGCCACACAACGTCAGACAATGAAAATAAACAGAAAACATCACAAATCATCTGTCACTCACACTCGCATTTTATCAAAACGTGACGGATGCTTTGTCACTTATTTATCGCGTGATAAAAGCTATCATGAGCGCGCTGGTGCACATAATAAGTTGTAATTATGTGTACAAGCCGCGAAAGTGGTAAATGGGTTATAGATGCCTTGATGATAGGCAGGTGCATTACCACAAAGCTCAATATTTTGCCAATATCTTGGTGCCGATGTAACTATACTAAACTGTCGTTAGCAGCGTTGTCAATTTGTCGAATAGACAACCGAACAACACGCCAAAGTTCGCCCTCTCATACCGAACTTGCAATTATTTAGGAGTTCTTTAGGCAGTTCGAAATTCGAAGTTCGTATCGTGGCATCCCTCTCGTTCTTTTATTATACAGGATTTGTCAGAGTGGAACGAAACGACACGTCCTACTTTGAAACGAATGATACGAGTGCCTGAATCTAGTAGAGTCTTTGTATCGAGTTGGGGGCAAACAAAACTCGTGCACGAAATAGATTAAAGTGAACTTGCTTGGGACTGCAGCCATGTAATGACTTATTTTTAACTTTATATCGATGGAAAACATCTGGCGCTTTATTCAACAAGCAACGATACATAATTATGTACTAAAATATGAGTATGTGATCCAGTTTAATTAAATAATATTTTATTTATTTATTACGGCTTTGGGGAACTAGGTGCTGAAGAAAGTCAGTATGAAACCGGACCCTGGTAAGAGTCAGGATAGCTTTAGGTAGAAGAAGAAACTAGGTACTTAGCACCAATATTAAGTCTCATTACCTAATTACGTATTTATTAGGGAAGATTACTTTCTTATACAATAAACGTAAAGGTACTGATAGTTTATGTTACAAATGTTGTGAGTTTAAAGTATCGTGTAAACTTCTAATATGAGCGTTAAATACTTTACCAATGAGTTGGTACCACTCATTGGTAAAGGGGATGAGACGACGGATATTTCAACCTAAAATATAGTTAAATACATTGTAAAATTAAAGTACAATTTATTTAGGGGAAACCAAAACCAACATACATATACATACATATCTAAAGCATTTCTGCATTTGGGCAATTGCTTCAGATGCTCTCGTAATATAAATCCGGTATAGTGTCAAGATAAGGCAGAGATATGTTGGACTCGCTGCGTATTTCGTGTATACAGGGTGAGTTCAAAGACATCAACATTTGGGCAAGGGGATTGTAATTGCTGCTCGTTTGAATTTTTTAATAGTTTGACCAAATTTAGGCGTAGTTAGCCATACAAAACGAAAAAAGTGATTGGAAAAAAGTTGCAACAAAAATAATCCTTTAAATAGAACCTTAAGGTCCACTATTGGTTGGTTGCTTGGATGGGAAATATCCATACACATTTTAATTGAGTTAACTTCAAAAGTTAATTTTGCTGCTATACTTTCTAGTGTTCACCCATGTATGTGTGGTGAGTACAACTAAGAGACAGACACCCCCAGCTGGCGTTTTATGAGTGTCGGTGTTCAGGCAATGTCCTTGTAGCGGCGACGCAACGTTCGCGCAGCGTCGGCGCAACTGTGTCCTATTGAGCATCCGGGTCTGGCTAGTGTTCTCACAGCCCTCAACATACGTTGACGTCGCGTCGCAGTGTGTGCGCTGAAGAAACGCTGAAAAAAGAACAAGAGGAAATACCACTGCCAATTTTTCCATGCAAATCGAGGTTTCGTTCTCGTCTGTTTCCTCCTCCTGTTAACCATTCAGTTTCTAACATTTCGAAAAGATTGGTTAAGTTTTGGAAGAGGAAACATAGAACCTCGATTTGTATAAGTCGGTGAGGTTACGTTTAGACCTCATTTAAACCCGACGATGCCATTCTGCGTAAACTGACATTCTGGGAAAAGGAGCAGTTATATGTATATCCTCATAAGGCACAGTTGCGGCGATGTTGCGTTGACCCGGCACAACCGGACTGACTGGCAGGACGCTGCCGCTCAGAAGAGGCTGTTTTGGGATCTCTCTTATTGTCACAAATGACCAAGGCGCTTTTTTCACAGAACAATGTTACTAACAATGGAGAGAGGTCATTATTTCAGGACAAATCTTAACAGCGCAATGCAGCAATGTGTCGCCAGCCGTATAGCGCCGTCTGTTGGTATTTTTTTCTTTATCATCTCATCTCGCTGGAAAGGATGAAGGTAGGTACAGGTGTAGCTTTTTATCCGAGTTTGGTAAAGAAAAAAATACGTGGCCGATGGGCACCTACTAGTAATATATTACTTAGGTACTTCTAACACTTATAATAGTAATATATTACTTACTTCCAGCAGTAGAAATGTCTCGTCACATTACACAACTCACCCTGTTTATAGCCGCATATCTGGTGTATCTGTAATGAGGCTGCAGCCCGGACGCATAATGCACATCTGCATATAAAGTGCATACAGGAGCCTAATAGGTTTATATTTTTCCTTTTTGCTAGAACACAACCATTTCATGTTCTTGTTATTGTTTAGTCAAGTAAGAAAAAAAAAGTCTTAAGAGTCATTCCCTTATGCCATTTATTTGGGGTCGACGCAGCATGTTTTCTTCTTCCACTCTTACCTATTATCTCGACGTTTCCTTCCTTTTTATTCATATCATCTTCCACCCAATCCATCTTCATTAGACCATAGTTATGCAGAAAGCGACCAAAGATTTTTTTTCATAATGCAACAAGCAACCAAACTCTTTCATTGATTAAGACTTAAGTCACCTTGACAAAAAATCTACGCTGGTCGCTTTCTGCATAACTGTGGTCATTAGGTCTTCCTCTTCTTCTATGTCCGTCTACATTCATGCGTAACGCTTTTCTGGTCACGTGGCTCTCTTCTCTTGGCCTCACGTGCTCATACCGGGAACACCCAAATATTCCGAAATATTTTATTCCGAATTTATTAATTCCGATTTTTAAAACTCCGAATTTCATAATTCCTAGGAAATAAAATTCCGATTACTAAAAAACACGAAATTTATTTAAACGAATTTCAAAATTCCGATTGTATATTATTCCGATTTTTATAACTCCGAATAATGAAAAGCCCGAAGTGTCATTGGCCTGAAAAACAAAATTCCGATTGTTAATTTTCCGAAACTTCATTACTTATTCGGAAATCTGATATTCGGGATAATGACATTCGTATTTTCAATAATCGGAAATTTATTTCTTAGGAATTATGAAATTCGGAGTTTTAAAAATCGGAATTAGTAAATTCGGAATAAGTAAATTCGGAATTAAATATTTCGGAGTATTTGGGTAAAGATTATTTTTTTAACCAATTTTTTACGTTAAAACAAAAATAGAAAACCGGATTTGGACAAATATCGAATTGGCTAAACCCCGAAAACTGTAGGTTGGGTTATTGGCTGAACCCTGAAAACTGTAGGTTAGGTTAGGTTTGTATTGTGACCACGTATAGCGGAGCAAGTGAAGCGAGCGGAGCGTCAGACTTGCTGAACCCCGAAAACTATAGGTTAGGTTATTGGCTGAACCCCGAAAACTGTAGGTTAGGTTAGGTTTGTATTGTGACCACATATAGCGGAGCGAGCGGAGCGTCAAAAGACTTGCTGAACCCCGAAAACTGTAGGTTAGGTTAGGTTTGTATTGTGACCACGTACAGCGGAGCGTCAGACTTGCTGAACCCCGAAAACTATAGGTTAGGTTATTGGCTGAACCCCGAAAACTGTAGGTTAGGTTTGTATTGTGACCACGTATAGCGGAGCGAGCGGAGCGTCAGACTTGCTGAACCCCGAAAACTGTAGGTTAGGTTAGGTTTGTATTGTGACCACGTATAGCGGAGCGAGCGAAGCGAGCGGAGCGTCAGACTTGCTGAGCCCCGAAAACTGTAGGTTAGGTTAGGTTTGTATTGTGACCACGTACAGCGGAGCGTCAGACTTGCTGAACCCCGAAAACTATAGGTTAGGTTATTGGCTGAACCCCGAAAACTGTAGGTTAGGTTTGTATTGTGACCACGTATAGCGGAGCGTCAGACTTGCTGAACCCCGAAAACTGTAGGTTAGGTTAGGTTTGTATTGTGACCACGTATAGCGGAGCGAGCGAAGCGAGCGGAGCGTCAGACTTGCTGAACCCCGAAAACTGTAGGTTAGGTTAGGTTTGTATTGTGACCACGTACAGCGGAGCGTCAGACTTGCTGAACCCCGAAAACTATAGGTTAGGTTATTGGCTGAACCCCGAAAACTGTAGGTTAGGTTTGTATTGTGACCACGTATAGCGGAGCGAGCGGAGCGTCAGACTTGCTGAACCCCGAAAACTGTAGGTTAGGTTAGGTTTGTATTGTGACCACGTATAGCGGAGCGAGCGAAGCGAGCGGAGCGTCAGACTTGCTGAACCCCGAAAACTGTAGGTTAGGTTAGGTTTGTATTGTGACCACGTACAGCGGAGCGTCAGACTTGCTGAACCCCGAAAACTATAGGTTAGGTTATTGGCTGAACCCCGAAAACTGTAGGTTAGGTTTGTATTGTGACCACGTATAGCGGAGCGAGCGGAGCGTCAGACTTGCTGAACCCCGAAAACTGTAGGTTAGGTTAGGTTTGTATTGTGACCACGTATAGCGAAGCGAGCGAAGCGAGCGGAGCGTCAGACTTGCTGAACCCCGAAAACTGTAGGTTAGGTTAGGTTTGTATTGTGACCACGTACAGCGGAGCGTCAGACTTGCTGAACCCCGAAAACTATAGGTTAGGTTATTTGCTGAACCCCGAAAACTGTAGGTTAGGTTAGGTTTGTATTGTGACCACGCATAGCGGAGCGTCAGACTTGCTGAACCCCGAAAACTGTAGGTTAGGTTAGGTTTGTATTGTGACCACGTGTAGCGGAGCGAGCGAAGCGAGCGGAGCGTCAACAGATTTGCTGAACCCCGAAAACTGTAGGTTAGTTTAAATCCTAGTATTACCTATTTCACCTTAAGGCAGGCCCCGTTAGCCCGACAAAATTTCACATATTTAGGCTTATATTTTATAGTTATTAATAACAGCAAGTCGTAATTTTGATGTTTCGGACTTTTGATTAGTCGGGTTTATTATTGGTCGGTGTAATGATATTCGGAGTTTTGAAAATCGGTATTTTTATAATCGGAATTCGTATTTTTGATATTTCGGATTATTATTCATTCGGACTTCTTATTGTTCGGTGTATTGAAATTCGGAATTTTGTAAACCGTGATTGTAAACGTTAGACATTTTGATATTTCGGATTTATAAAAATCGGAAAAATGAAAAATCGACATACTTTTATTCGGAGTTTTAAAACATTCGGAATTATAATAATCGGTATTATGAAATTCGTGATTCCTATAATCGGAATTTAGTTTTTCGTATTTATGTAGTGTACCCGCTCATACCATGTCTAAAGAGTTCTATCCCATCAAAAATTTAGAAAAAACCAAGTCTCGTGATGCATTCTTTTCACCGTAAAAATTATTGAGATATCAGATAATTCCAACTCAGTTATTTTAGCCAGTATTGAAAATGCTTTATTTCTAAAACTGTTTTCACTTAGGTCACTCCTTAAAGCCAAATTAATACGAACGCCATCTGTTACAAGCTTGGAGCAACCTCGGAATCTGTAATAAAACGGGCTTAATTCAGGAAGAATAATTTAAAATAGTTTTTTTATTCCGGACGGATATCGGGCGCGGCTGGTGCGTCATTGCCAACGCTTTGGAGTGCGGTGCAATAGATGGGCTGTAGCGGATGGCCGACATCCAAATAGGTACAATGACGATTCAATTGATTAAGAACATGGCCGCTCACAAAATACCTAATTAGAAATATTAAAAGGTAATGGCGAGTTTTGAAAATCGGTGTTTTCATGCGTGACCGAATTAAGAAACAAGAAGTCTATCTTTGTATCAGCCACAGACGACGTCCACTGCTGAACATAGGCGTCCCCTACGACACGCCACAAAGTGCGATCCCGTGCAGATCGCAGCCATTGATTTTCCGCTACCCTCACGAGGTCATCCATCCATACTAGATGCGCTTTCCTATACGTGGTCGCCACTCTAGGACTTTGCTGCCCCAACGGCCGTCCATTCTCTGGGCCACTTCAACCGTGCAATCCTGTGAGCTATGTTAGAATATAATAGAATAGAATAGATTTATTTTTGCAGTAAACATGTCCAATACATTCAGGTCTTATTTATAAATAATGGGTAAGTTTCCATGTTTAACCATAACTGGTGTGCAAAAGTAATTACAAAAGTACATAAGTATTGCAGAAACTATACAGATTAAATCGTCTTGTTTCAATTTATTTACATTTTTAATTATAATTAATATCACTACCAGTAAACTAGTATAAAAATAAAAATGCTATTTCATAATTCACTTCATGTCAAGAAATTCATTTACACTATAGAAACTTTGATTACTAATAAATTGATACAATTGTCTTTTAAATGTTCTAATATCCATGGATTTGAATTCAGTAGGCATTTTATTATATATAGTTATGCACATAATAAGGCTACTTTTTTTGTGTTTCGCTAATCTAGAATAGTCATCAGGAACTAGTCTCTCCGGGTTGCGACAGGAGCGAGGATGACTATCACTTGCCTTTTTAAATAGATAGGTATGTTGATGGACAAATTTGCACACTTCATAAATATATAATGCAGGAAGTGGTAGTAAACCAAGCTTTTTAAACAGTGGCCTACAGGATTCGGTGGGCCTCATTCCATAAATAGCTCTAATGCACTTTTTTAGTGCTACAAACGCTCGATGGCTGCCAGTGCTATTACCCCAGATTATTAAACCATACCGCAGCACTGACTGCATGGTAACATGAAATAGCAGTTTTACAGTTTGTCACCCTGCTAATTTGCCTAAGTGCATAAACGTACCCATTAATTCTCATGGTAACTTGATCGAAATGGGCCTTCCAGTCCAAATTTTCGTCAATAATTACTCCCAGGAATTTGCTCTGAATTACTTTACTAATGCTAGAAATATTAAGGTTAAAATTGTATTTATGATTTGTGGATCTATTGAATTGCATATATTTCGATTTGTCCAAATTAATTATTAGATTGTTAGAGTGGAGCCAGTCAATTACTTTTTCGATTGTATTATTGATGTCTTGTTCGTGATCTGTAATTTTATTCGTGTTTATATTATTGGATGAAATAATAATAGATATGTCATCGGCAAATAAAATACAACGATGGTGTGTTATGTCAGCTAGGTCATTTACATATAATAAGAACAGAATCGGGCCCAGTACACTCCCTTGTGGGACTCCGTACCTGTTGTGACGATAGCCTGAAGAGTGATTTATTATCTCATTACTTCCGTTTTTTTTGTGACTTCAACACGTTGTTTTCGATTTGCCAGGATTTGTTACCTTAGTTCTTCTGCGGATATCCTCATTTCTGATTCTATCTCCCAAAGAAACTCCGAGCATGGCCCTATCCATGCCCCTGGTACGATATAATCATTGTCTCACGATCCGTGTTTCGCCCATCTTTCATCAAGTACTTGGTAGACGTGTTTGGTTCAGTTTTGTTTCAGACTAAACATTTTCATTCCATCAGCAACAGGTAGATATAATTTCCCGCTGTTAGCGATAGAGACTTCTCCTCGACTCCCAGTAATCTATGCCCAAGGTTAATATTTAAATAAACAAAAAATCTTGTGAATCTTATGAAACATGTCTCATTATTTTAATGTGGGTACACAGTACAATTTTTAGGGTTCCGTACCCAAATGGTAAAAACGGAACCCTATAACTGAGACTTCGCTGTCCGTCCGTCCGTCCGTCCGTCTGTCACCAGGCTGTATCTCAAGAACGGTGATAGCTAGACAGTTTAAATTTTCACAGATGATTTATTTCTATTGCAGCTATAACAACAAATACTAAAAATAAAATAAAATAAATATTTAAGGGGGGCTCCCATACAAAAATCTTGTTATAGATTATGGTACGGAACCCTTCATGAGCGAGTCGGACTCGCACTTGCCCAATTTTTTATGAAACATGTCTCATTATTTTTAATGTGGGTACACACCACATGTTTTTATATTAAGCCATTGATACAAAGATCAAAGAACGAATAAAAATTGAAATGCGTAAATTGGCGGAAGAGAACGGGAACCGAACCCCGATCGAACCCGAACCGAATTACCGGACCAGCGTGTAAACTCTGCACCACCCTAACGTCAGATAACCTTTCGAATTTGTCCTTATGATTTGTGTGTCGATCTTTGCATTGTTTTTTTGAAAGGCTGTAATGTATACGTTGACTCTATGTGTATACGTACACATACTCGTATATATTTGTGCTTTGATCTTTGTATCAATGGTGAAATTCCTTGTTGTTGGAGGTTGGACCACACGACAGGCCGACTCGAGCGTCCTCAGATGAAGTTGATAAATGACGCGCTCTAAGCCCGTTGTAATCTCCGTCGATGCGTCCCCTAATTTTTCACCTTTTTCTATCTTTTAATCCGCGCCGCGCGTCCCGTGGCGTGACCTTAGCTCTCTAATGAATGACTTATTATTAAATATCGTTAGAGGAAAATAAACAGTAATTTAGAAAATGCTCCTAGTCATTTTAGCTTTGAGTGTAGTAAAGTTCCTTGTTTTAATCTTGGTAATTGCGAGGAGTAATTATGGAGTTTGTTAATTAAATCGTTGTTTAACATCAGTAGGTTACAATTTCCTTATTTAAAGTAATATCTTTGTATACAAAGTGCATGGAAATAATCTGAAAGGTATTATGGTATTTATGGTTACTAGCATAGCATGATATATAGGTTTTTATAAATAATGAGTTTTGTGGTAGGGAAAAAATTAAGATGGAAATACCTTTCTATAAAAAAATATGGCAATCAGTTTCATTAGTAACAAAGATCAAAGTATTCATTCGTTAAGGCTCAAATGATGAAAATGCTGATTGTTTTAGACATTTCTCTGTATGATCAAGCATGTTTCTTAACATATTATTATCGATATTACTACTTATAACAGGGCCATTGCAAATTATTAGTATAGGTATATTTGAAACCTACAGTTTGAATTTATCATTCATAATTTTTCATAATGCGCGCAGAAAACAGTTTTTTTTTATTTTCGACTGCACGCAATGAAAGCATGAAATAGCTATGTTAGTTTCTAGAACTCGGGAAAAAATATTATCCACTTCAAATTTGTCATAATATAAAAAAATGAAATGGAATAAGGCCTCTTAAAGTATAGAAATGTTACCTACTAAGACAGATACTAGCTTCTAAAATACGTAATGGATTTAAGTAACCACTAACTAAAGGCGTGGTGAATTTTGCAATTTGAATTTAGAATTTTTGATTTCACACGTGTCGTTGGTAAAGCCGGAGTAGTTTTAACTTACTATTTCTTTTTGAGCAGAAGACGGTTTGGAAACACACATTCCTTGAAACAAGGCAAGCCGGTGGGAATGGAATAAACTTGAGCAGATACTTCCATCGTCGTCCATACAAGTTTAGTTTTTCCCTAACTCCATGCAAAGGCTCGACTGAGAACACTAATTCACTTCAAAGGAACTCCTAAATCAGGGCAAGTTTCGACACAAACGGAATAGGAAACTTATTGAACAAGAGACCGGATTTAGAAACCTACGGGTAAACAAACGAGTACCTATATACAAATTTGTATAAACTTAAGATTTGAGACCAAAATTCGTGGTGAAAGTTGCTGGAGTACGTTGAATGCGACGACACAGTACCGATGATGGTATTGTTATTAGGCAGGCTCATGTCCAGCAAAACAGTTTTTTACCTGGTGATGATGATCATCAGTATTTCTAGCACGACTGTGAAACGTAACTCTGTCTCACGCGACTGCTAGCTATCTCTTTTTATCCAGTACTGTGTGAGAGAAAATAGGCGACGTTACGTCGCGCCCCGCGCCGGGAAGGAATGTGTCGGCGACTAGGAAAGTCGCCCCGACTTCAGAGCTAATCGCCGCGCCGTGCGCCGTGAACGGACATTCATATGCCACGTCTTAGCGGAAAGCAGCGTGGCGCGCATGGGGCTGCAAGCATGCCACGGAAACCGCACAAACCGCCGCACGCGCCGCTCTGAAGTCGTGGCATCTTTCCTACTCGCCGATACATTTATTCCCGCCGCTCACCCTTCCGCGGTTCGCTCAGTAGAGCGGCACCGCTCGTGGCATTTCATGGCATACTTAATTTATATTGGTATGATTTCGTTTTTTCCGCTCACCTCTGCCGCTGCCACAAAGTTGTGACCGTTACGGTTGTTTGGACTAAGAATATCAGTATCTTATTTTTCAGTATACTTTGCAGTGGCGTGGCGTCTATACAAGCCGGTTTTCACCGGCTTGCCCACTTCAGGACGATGAACACCATATTGCTACTGAAGAAAAGTATTCTACCCGGCTTGTTCTGAGGGTTTGTTCAACGCCACGCTACTGATACTCGTACTTACTAATCAATAATCTTCATGATACTGATATATGATATTCAAAATGTAGATTGGTGATTATTTCGTCGCATATTTGGAAAAAGCCCGGGCGAAAATGTTCGTGAATTCCTGATACTTACTCATATATTTTAATTAAAAATACGGTTATACTTTGATAACGCCATCATGGTACGCGTAATGAACCTTTCAGATGCAATTCATTATAACGACGCGATGTTTGCGTCCCTCGTCTATTAAAACGCAGAATCGAGAGGTTCATTTAAAAATATTCCCGCAGATTTCAGTGGATTTTTATTTGCGAAAATACGCGGCTTTTCTGAAGTTGAGAAACTTGATAGGTATGAAAAAAATGTAAAATAACGAGGTTATTGAAAGTAGTTTCATTAATTCAGGTACTTGGAGTTAGTTTTGTTACATTTTTTAAGTTTTTCTATAGCACAAGTAAGGTAAGGTGGGGGAAGATTGAATGGTTTTTTGTCGAGATAGACAGTGTTGTTTTAAAACCCTTATAAAATAAAAATCTATTTATATCCCTTCAAGTGTATTAATTGGAAGGCATGGGCAAGGGTTATATTTTTGTATTCTGTTGATAAAACTCGGCTATGCCTATTCTAATATATAAAAATAATAAAATAAAATACACTTTTGTCTAAAAAATTGACGGGTCAAGATGGAATGGTGGTGGGGTAAGATTGACATAGTTTCTAAATGCTTTTAAATGCATGCAAACGGTGGCTGTTGCTCGTTATTAAATAGAGTTTCTTACGCTGAACACATACAGCTGATTTTTGCTTGAATATTCCTGATAGGTAACGAGAAAACTACAGTAGAAAAAAAAACTATTTCACTCTTATCCCGCTATATAGGAAAAAGGACAGTGATTCTCAAACTTTTAATTGGACACTTAAAAACTAAACACTTTTTTTTATATTATGAAGATCAGTTTTGAATCATAATAACGGTTTAATGATGATAAATTCTTTATTTTACCAAAAAAATTATAAAAAAAGAACCGACTACAATAAAACTAAAAATCCAAAAAGAACCCGTTCAAGTACAGGTTACATTTGACTCACCCTTTGAAGTCGGTCCCAAACCACTCAATTATTATATTTTATTTATATATTATAGTTTACATGAGGTTTGGCATCGACATTGGCACGTCGCACAAATGCTTATCGACCATTTGCCTCCAGCGGATCCTGCAGTATTTCGGTCACGTGGCTAGACGCGAGCCAGATAGTTTGGAAAAGCTCATTGTAGTTGGCCACGTGAAAGGAAAAAGGGCCCGTGGGAGATCACCAACTCGATTGACCGATGCCGTGAAAGAAGCCTGTCAGGAAAATCTACAGGCGTCAATCCGGAAGGCAGAAAACCGTGTGGAGTGGAGAGCTTTGGTGCAACACATAACGGCCTCAAATGGTCACGACCCTCAGTCATGAGGAAACGAGGAAGAAGAGAGAGAAGTTTTATTGAAGTCGGTTCCACTTTTTTTTTGCTTTTTAGTGATAAAAAAAAAAATACTTATGGCGGGATAATCGGGGAGGTCTTGAAGGCATGAATCTCGTTTGAATTATCTCCTAACTCCTAACCGTTAAGGACTTGTACCTTCCATCATCAGCTCAGCATTGTAAGATGATGACTACCATATGCAAATACTTAATTAGTCTTAGAAAATATATGAAAAACAATATGAGTGCCTACAAAAATTCAGGAATTCCTTCCATTCCTCATGGATTTCGTCATCAGATTTTCACCAAAATTTTATGGGACCAACCTTGAAATGTTTATTCATGAATCTAAAAAGAATTTTTCAAATCGACTGATAAATGACGGAGTTCTGAGGTAACAAACATAAAAAAGGGGTGTTTTCTTGCAGCATGATTGATTAATTTTGTTACAAATTAAGTCGGATAGGTACATGTATAATATTAGGAAATGAAACATGAATATGTGTTCCATTTGACATACATTTAAAATCCGCGTAGCAAATAAATTCAGAGTCTTAGGTGCTTACATTTAAAATAACAAATACCTTGGGAACAAGACAAAATATTATTGATTATCCAGAGATCACGACACAACAAAAGTATTTGTATGAGGCAGCTTTAATTGTTGAACTGAATTAAACTCAACGCGCAAAACAAGTAGGTAGGTATCATAAAGGCAAATCTACTCGTCACTAAATAAATTAACAGATATAAAAATATAAAAGAATTATTCAAATGGAAAGTAGTGTTACTGTTCCCAAACGAAAAATTCATAGAGTTATCTTATCTTTAAAATATGTCAAAAACAACCAATTATAAATTACAGATTTATTGAACACTGAGTGGGTGCTCTTTGATCTGACGATTTCACTCAAATCGACTTAGTCACAAACTAAGAGAATATTGTTTTTAGAAGCTTTTTATTAACTTGCATTGTATGTTTAATGTATGTTTGTTCGGGTGAAATCTTCCAACTCAATTTTGAAGCAGATATCGTCAACCGATTGAGCTGAAATTTTGCATACTTACTTAAGTTTGATGACAATACAATAATATGGTACCATGGGGCTGATCTGATGATGGAGCCGGAAGGTGGCCATAGGAACTATAATAGAAAAAGCAATCCTACCGAGCTTGGGCTCTTTAAAATCGTCTCAGTGAGCATTTGATGGATATCCAAAGAAAAGTACAGTCGACTATAAAAGCTTGCCACTAAAATGTCATTTTTGACAGAAACTTATTATAATTATAAATTTCAAGACTCACTATATGTTTCATTTATACTTCACAATAACTACATATTTACCTTATCATGAGGCCAATAAAAAAAAATTGGTTAGTTAATAATTTTTTTATGTCCAAAGTTTGAGAATCTGTCTGTTTTTCTATGACTTTCAAAAACGGGGGAAGATTGAAGCATTACTATTTCAATGTTACCCCATTGAAATTGACTGGGGAAAGATTGAAGCTTGTCGTAAATCACAATATAAGAGTAATAGATACACCTAGCACTAGTAAATACATATAAAATCTAAAATAATACATAAATATTCAGTCAAAACTTTTATTCACACCCTATTAATCAAGTTATGAAACACGGGGTAAGATTGAAAATCGACGAACTGACCACGAAATGCTGACCTTCACAAAATAACACATAACACGCGTCTACGCACTCCGAGCGGTCTCGGGCGACTGACTGGCGGATCCTAATAAAATGGCGGTTTAATTGATGATACCAGCATTAAAAAAAATAAAAAATTTAGGGAGTAATGTGCCACTTTTTATCTTTCCCCTTTTTTCATCTTCCCCCACCTTACTAATCATTTCGTTTCGTTCTCAAATTAAGAGCAATTCAAGTCGTCTGTGTACGGAAGTCCCGAGTTCTGTTCATGGATTTTTTTAAAGTTCTCAAAGTTTAGGATTTGTTTCTTCAAAAGACAATATTGGCAATTCGATGAAAATAACTAAACAAACATTAAAAGACAAAATTTCGGCTCAAATTTAAAGGTTAGATCTACAATTAGCACCAAAGGTAGCTAAAAATTTAGTAAAACAATGAGCTACTTTAAACGCTAACTGAACTTACCTAGTAACATACACATTTTAAATTATAAACTAAACGAATATCTTACACGAACTTTCCATCTTTAAAGACTCCAAATTAGTCTAATAATTGCAATATAAATATGCATTCTCTGATATCAGACTCGCAAACTTCAACTTCTATAGTTGTTTGAAGAATTTTCCAGTTACGGCGTTGTTAAAAACTTCGATTTTGTTCGAAGCATGGGAGAACTGGCACACTTAATAAAACTGACAAGACGAGGATAAAGTTTTGCGAAATGCGTGTCGTATAAACTTAAACTCATGAAGCTGTTATTGTCAAAACTTGTCAAAGGTAGTTTTCAGTTTGTATTATGGGTGTCTGTTAGTGAAGATTTTAGAACGAATCTTACGAGACTTCGAGGTGCAACGTGTTATGTGAACCCTTTTTCGCGACGGCTTTATTTTCCTGTTTCCCTACCAATATCTGCCATCCTCGAGGTTTCTTTGGTCACAGTGCTTTCAGGACCGCACAATATTTCTACAAAAATCCCCACATATCGTAGAGAATCGCAAAAACAGGACAAAATTGAAACCTGACCTTGTGAACATTTAAGTAAACTTATTAAAGATAGAAAGAAAAAAACATTGTGTGACAGAAATGATAAAAAATAGAACAATAGGCAGCTATGACATTATTACGGCTGTGCCACGAAAAGGTTCCACCTCAACAAGAGCCAGCGCTGATCTTCCGGTGGAACCATATTATTATTATTGTGAGCCCATGATGTCCTACTTCTGGGCAAAGGCCTTCCCTTCTTCCAGTATTACCGGCTTTGGGCTATTTCTGACCATTCCTTTATAAAGGAGACTAACTTGTCTCACCATTGCTGATGAGGTCTGCCACGTCAGGCTGCTGGGCTTCCACTCTGTGGTGATCTTGGCTTACAGCTCGCTCGGCATTCGACAAACATGACAAGCCCATTCCCACTTCAACTTAGCTGCTTTCACTAAAGAAAATAAAATTAAAAATTTGAAAAACCCCCGACATGACCACCTGTAAAAAGAAAGAAATAAAATGTACGAAATTTGCCTTTAAAATGAACAGTAGAAAAAGAATCCAAGCTTCGTTGCGTTTGGGGGACCGCTAAATAAGATGAAAAGAAATATATTTATCAAAGCAAAATTGCAAGTAGGTACCTATGCATTTGGGCTTTCCACTTACGATTTTCAGTAGGTACATTGCATTTCATTTACTTAGCGGTCCCCCGACGAAACGAAGCTTGGATTCTTTTTCTACTGTTCATTTTAAAGGCAAATTTCGTACATTTTATTTCTTTCTTTTTACAGGTGGTCATGTCGGGGGTTTTTCAAATTTTTAATTTTGATTTTATTTCATATTTTTTAAACAAACAGAAGGTTCGCCCCGGAATTTTCTTCTTTTAACACTATTTTTGTTTTATACCGTTTAAGGTCCAGGGCTTCCAGTCTTTCGTTGAGCTTGATCCTTGACTATATGTAGGTAGGTACAACAGGATCCCAAGCCAGTGGGTACGAAAGCCGTCTTCTCTAAGATTGAAATTTGGATATATTTTAATTGCAATAGCCTTAAGCAACATTCTTGGAAAAAATAGTTACAGTCAAACTAATTAATGCTTCATCATCATCAGCCTGTTTCAGTCCACTGCTGGAAATAGGCCTCTCCCACAGCATGCCACTGAGCTCGATTTTTAGCTCTCGTCGTCCAGTAATAATTAATTAATGCGTATAATAACAAAAAGGCGAAGGTATAAGCCAAGACAATCAAAATATATACTTTAAATGCACTGGATGAGTCGAAAGAACCTGCTACTATGGCCTAAAACAAAACCAAGTTTCTATTCTACAGGATCCAAATAGTATTTATGGGTGGCTTACTTAGCTCCATAATAATTGCAGTTGATGCTAGGTAACTCGACTTAGTTTTTAAATACCTAATCACCCTACACTATGGGATATTCCGATAAAAAAATTACATCCCCACTTTTTTTACATGTAGAGAAGGTACACAAAAAAGTTTTTTAACATTTATTCTACCACTTTGTCTCTGAGCTAAGCTGTTGACAGACGGAGAGACGGACGGACAGACATGGTGAAACTATAAGGTTTCCTTGTTGACTACATAATCCTAAAAAGCTGTTATTCACTTAGGCAAGAGTACATACTTTTGCTAAAGCTTATGTTACGGACACAAGCCGAAAACTGTTAGTTGTAAGCGAAATTTGATGTACATAACGTTAATTTATTTAATTTATTTTATTGCGCATAAAAGACGCTATAAGTCGAGTTATTATGTACCAAATGTATATAACAGTCCGTAAAAGAGACATATGTATGTAACTGGTCTAATCCCAAACCAATCCCGATCCGAAAATCACAATTCGATAGCGATGAATATTGCATAAGATATTCACGTGGTGCCGAACCACGTGGCAATGTTATGATAATATTAAGTACATCACCTGTTATCGCTTCCGCAATAGTGCCAAGCGATAGCAACGGATAATCCCATCAGGAATCCGTTTTTATTATGTTTCTAAAGTAATTAGGTCAGCCGCAATTCACGTTAACGTAAAATTAACGTGAATTATGAACCGTCCAATTAGAGCCCATTTTCAGTACGAAATCGTATCGGAATTTCGTTTTAACAATTCAAATTAACTTCACTATGACCTAATCGCTTAGAATACACTTAGAAATGCATCTGGACTCATTGCACTTACCTTTTATAGCCTTCCGCGACTTGCCAGCACAACGTAAATTTAACTTTATCGATCGATCCGACTTAATAGCTAACGAACCGTAACTCTTATTTTATAAAACGTAAGGCCATTTAATGCGGTGCAATGAAAGCTACAGAATGAGACATCTCACGTAGATATCGAACCGTAAACGTAGACACGACCCTCCCCGAACCGCTCATCCCGTAGACCAGAAAAGCCGTTAGGGCTGAAAAATGGGAAAATGAACGGCCAATCACGTAGCCAGTTCACTTTTCCATACAACGACTCTTAGAAAAGAACGCACTTGACGAAAGGGGCGTGCCGGCCGTAGAATGCACGGATCGACGCCTCCTATTGGCCTGCGTGCCAGCAATTTGCTTACGGGGCCTGAGTCTTGTTAGAACTTAAGGAAATAGCTTATAAGGAATTATTGTTTTCGATTATTTACCATACTGCCGAAGAAAATTAAACAACGAACAAGTCAACCAGTGTTTTTATAACTCGTACTCGAACCTGCATCGAACCTGCGTCGACCTGCTGCCGTAACCAAGTTCGTCTGAGGTCCCATTCGCTTGGTTGATCTCCGAACTTCGGTCTACGTGCCCTACGTGATATCTACGTGACATTCACGTCGTGCAGCTACGCATCGGATCCGGAGCTACGAAACCGAACCTGTACTACGAGCTACGAACGTACGATTTGCTACGTGTTACGCAGCATCTACGTGGCAACTACGTGCCGCGTCTGAACCGCCGTGCCTACGACTGGGATAGCCACGGCGACCGAACTGGAGCCACGAATTCCGAGAGCCGATAATACAGTCCACTGTGCTCACTCGTGAGCTACCGAAGAGGCAGTGTTGAGTGATTATCCTCAACATTTTGGTCATTCGAGAGCCGGATTAGAAGAACCGCCGAACCAACCGACAACGATGGTCCACACGAGACGCCAGGCATCACGAGACGGCCGAGCCCCCAGCGAACCGAACCGAGGGGAATCCACGTCTGCGAAGATGCACGAAGCGCATCGACGACTGTCGGACACCAGGGAGCCACAACACGCCGCCCTGGACGAACCGAGCCGCAGATCGAACCCGGAATCGCCGCCCACGGACACGACCCAATGGCGGCAGAAACTGGAGGAGCACCTGCGACGAGCCAGCCTACGGGGGCAACGCGACGACCCCGCAGCCGGCTTTTCGACACCGACGACTCACCTGCCGGCGCGCCCCGAAGCACGAGCGCCCGGCCACAACCGCGACCGCGAGGGCCCCGAGGCTTTCGCGTTTTCCGCGCACCACGCGTTTAATGCGCCCCTCGCCGCGCATGCGCAAATCGAATCACCCGCGGCCCGCGCGCCTGCGACTCAAGCCGCGACCCGCACCGCCGATCGTTCCCGAGAACGAGCCGATCGCGAACGTGCTTTCGACCAAGTACGCTTCAACATCGGCAACACCCGCGCGCCTACGGTCACGTCCGCGACGAGCAGCACCACCGAGGCCCGCAGGAAGCAAGCCGAACTCGCAGCAGCCGAAAGCATCGCAGAGCTGCGCCGCCAACAACTCCGCGTCGAAGAGGACCTCGTCAGGAAGCGACTCGAGTCCGAGCTGCAACAGATCGAGGCTGAGGGGTCCCAGGCTGGCGGCTCACAGGCGGGTCGACGGACGCCAACCGACCAAGAAACCACGCAGCGTATCGATGCGTGGTTTCATCGAACCGAGGTGAGTGACGGAGCCAAGATCGCGCCTGCTAAACCGACGCCGATGAGGCAGCGCACGGTCACGCCTGGACGAGGCGAACTCTTACGTCCGAGCCGAAGCCGAACCGCGAGCCGCAACGAAGATATCGACCGACTCGCCGATCGTATCGAGAGTATAACTCGTCCGCCGCCGAAACAGGTATACGAACTCCCGATCTATACCGGACTGCCGAACGAGTGGTTGACATTTTACCACTCGTACACCGAGAGCACGCAGCGGTATAAGTTCTCGAATTTCGAGAACATGGCTCGACTCCGCGCGGCGCTGAAAGGTGAGGCGCGAGAATGCGTCCAACACATGCTGGCGTCGGGATCGAGTCCGGACTTAATCATCCGAATATTAAAAAAGAATTTCGGTAGGACCGACATTCTTGTCGACAGGGCGCTGGAGGACTTGAAACGATTGCCCGCCCTAGGACCGAGCGCGACTGACCTCAACACTTTTTCCATAAAAGTAATGAACATCGTCGCGACGCTCATGGACTTAGATAAGTCACACTACGCAGGTAATCCATTATTGATCCGAGAGATTACCGACCGCCTGAGCCCGCACCTGAGATCGAGATGGTGCACACACGCACGTGAACACATGCGAACAGGTGAGTGCGAGATCGTAATGCTAGCGGAATTCCTACTCGACGAATCCGACGCCGAATTACAATTCTCGCACGCACGAGCCCCGGCGTCACGACGCCCAGCCGCTACGAACGTGAATCACCAGCCGCTGCCGTCCCGACGCCCGAACCCTGTGAACAGCGGAGCTGCGATACGACGCCCCGCACCCGTAAGAGCCCAGACATACGCCACAGAACGAGTGGACGCCTGTCTGTGTTGCGGCAACACACACCGAACCACGGACTGCCGCAAGTTATTAGGTATGACGATAGGAGCGAGATGGGAGTGGGCTCGAGACGCACGCATCTGCTACAAGTGTCTCGACAAAAGACACCGCCGCGAGAACTGCACGGCGAAAGGTTGCGGCGTGCCCAACTGCCCACACTCGCACCACAAATTGCTACACGATACGACGCCGCCTACGAGTAAGGCGCCGCCCCACGTAGCGCCCCACGTAGCACCCGACGTAGCACTCGACCGCCCAGCCCGCCCGACGCGTAGCACAGCGCAAGCGGCGCCCGGCCCCGCGCGTAGAGACGAGACGCCCGTGCAGAGCGAGCACGCGCACACTACGGCGGAGCTAACCGCCAATACCGTCGACGCAAACACGAAGGTAATGCTTAAGATAATGCCTATCGTTGTGAGCGGACCATGCGGAAGCATTGAAACATTCTGTATGATCGATGAGGGGAGCACGATATCTCTCATCGATCAGGGACTGGCGGATCAACTAGGAGCAACGGGACCTGAAAAACCTCTCGTCATACAAGGCGTAGGCTCGATATGCCTAACGCAACCGAGTCAGCGCGTAGAGGTAAGCGTCCGAGCTACGAGTGGAGGCCCGTCACACTCGCTTACGCTGCGCACTGTACCGCAACTTGGACTACGCGAGCAGTACATGCCGCGTAGGGCGGTACTCAACTTCGAACATTTAGCCGACTTGAACGAAGCCTGCTACGAACATGCCGCGCCTAAAATACTATTGACCACTGGCACCTGACGCTGCCGCTAGAGACGAGAACGGGAAGGCAGTGCGACCCAGTGGCGATCCGTTCGAAAATCGGATGGACAATATACGGTATGGCCCCACGCTACTTACGAAACCAGAGCGATCGAGAGGTGGTCATGCACGCTTTCTCGGATGAAGACCGAGAAATAAACATGGCGTTGAAAAGGTACTTCGACGTCGAAGCGCTAGGCGTGAAGTTGATCGACAAAAGGAGCCCGCAGGATCAACGCGCTATCGACATATTTAACGCGACAGTTAAACGCATCGACGGCCCGCGCTACGAGGTTGGACAACTGTGGCGCGACGACGAACCCTGCTTGCCGCCCAGTTATACAATGGCGTATAATAGGTTGCGCGGCATCGAACGACGCATGGATAAGGATCCGACATTTGCAGCGGAATACACCGCGCAAATAGATAACTTGCTGACCAAGGAGTACGCCGTGCGACACATAGGCGATTACGACGGTCATAAAACCTGGTTTTTGCCGCACTTTGCTGTACGCAACATAAACAAGGGCAATAAAATCAGGTTAGTATTCGATTCCAGGGCGACCTCGCAGAACGTCAGTCTGAACGACAAGCTGCTGGAGGGCCCGGATTTACTGCAGTCACTCCCGGGTATCCTGTGCAGATTCCGCGAAGGTGAGTTTGCAGTTAGCGCCGACATACAGGAGATGTTTTTACGGATCCAGATGAGACCCGACGATCAAATGGCGCAGCTATTCCTGTGGAGGGGAATGAACCGGGAGCGACCGCCGCAAGTATATCGTATGAAATCAATGATATTCGGGAATACGTCTTCTCCATATTTAGCACATAGCGTGCGAAACAGGAACGCCCAGGACAACGCCGAGCTGTATCCGGACGCCGTTTACGATATCCAGACGAATCATTATATGGATGATTTCTTGGCGGGATACGAGACGGAGCAGCAGGCGATCGACGCCGCTAAGCAAGTAGCAGCCTCACACGCTATGGGAGGTTTCGTCCTGCGAAGCTGGGCCTCGAATTCGACGAGGTTAATGGAGCAGATCCCGCCCGAGCAACGAGCCGCCGACGATCTCACAAGCTTAGGCAACAAAGAGCAAAAGGTATTGGGATTATATTGGAACGCTCGGACCGACGAGTTGAGCTTCAATACATCGCTGATTCGCGTGCCGCCCGAGGTACGAGAACTACAGCGGGGCCCCACGAAGCGCGAAGCCCTCAGCGCTTTGATGAGCCTGTTCGACCCGCTCGGGTACTTAGCGCAGTACACCGTGACGGGAAAGGTCCTGCTACAGAACGTGTGGGCCCTGAGAACGAGCTGGGACTCGCCGCTGCCAGGCGAGTTAAACAACGCTTTCGTTACGTGGCTGGAGCACATAAAACACGTAGCCGAGCTGCGATTACCGCGACGCTGTATCCAGCTAGGTACAGGCGTGCGGCATCAACTGCACGTGTTTGTGGACGCGTCAGAGCAAGCGTTCGCCGCCACCGCGTACTGGAGGACGGAAGGGGAGACGGGCGAAAACGAGCCGCGAGTGCACTTAGCTGCAGCGAAATCTAAGGTAACTCCCGTTCGTCGCTTGTCCATACCGCGAGCCGAACTTCAAGCCGCTTTAATAGGAGCCCGATTAGCGCAGACATTACAGAACGAGCATCGCGTGAAACCCGTGCAGATCGTCTACTGGACCGACAGCCGAACCGTACTGCACTGGGTACGCGAGAACGCGCGCCGATACAGCGCGTTCGTGAGCCACCGCTTAGGCGAGATAGCGGAGCTCACCGAACCCGAACAATGGCGTTGGGTCCCTACAAAACTGAACCCGGCCGACGACGGTACTCGACCGGACCCCTATCGCGTGGTAAGGAGCACCGATAGATGGTACGTGGGTCCTGATTTCCTGCGACAACCCGAACCCGAATGGCCGCAAGAAACTCGAGCGCCGCAAGCAGAGCCGTCGATCGAAATAACCGAGCAGGTACCGACAGAACGATGTTACGTGACGAATCACGTAGACCCGCCGCTGCCGAAAATCGAGCGTTTCAGCAACTACGATCGCTTGATCGGCGCGACGGCCCGAGCACTTCTTTTCATAGAGCGACTGAAAAAGAAAACTCAGGTACCGTTAGAAACACGTCACTATTTAATAGCTGAAAACCTGTGGATGCAGTGGGCCCAGCGGCGGGATTTTCCCGAGGAACTCCGAGCTCTCTCACGGGGGGAGGCCATTGCCCGTAGCAGCCGGCTGTACAAGCTAGACCCGCAGCTGCAAGACGACGGCCTCATACATATGCGCGGGCGTATCGATGCCGCGCCCACGACTACAAACAAGCAACCCGTCATATTGGACGGGCGGAATCAATTTACGAAACTTTTAATTTTGCGCGCTCATAAGCGAGCGCATCATTGTTCTAACGAAACAGTTGTGAATGATTTAAGGCAACAACTGTGGATCCTGCACCTGCGACCAACCGTTCGCAGTGTGGCCCGAGCGTGCATGCATTGCGCGCTCCGCCGCACGCACCCACGCGTGCCGCCCTTAGGCGATCTGCCCTCTGATCGCTTGCAGCCGCACGCACGGCCCTTCACTTACTGTGCGGTGGACCTGTTCGGCCCGCTCACAGTCACTGTGGGCCGCCGGCACGAGAAGCGCTGGGTAGCGCTTTACACGTGCCTCACGACCCGAGCTGTACACATGGAGCTCGTGTACTCCCTGTCTACGAGCAGCGCCGTCATGTCGCTACGCCGCCTTGCAGCCCGCAGAGGATGGCCCGCCGTTATGTGGAGTGATAACGGCACAAACCTGAGGGGCACGGATGCTGAGCTACGCGCCGCCTACCACGACTGGATACCGGCGCTACAAGAACACGGCGTGCAACACCGAATGAGTTGGCGTTTCATCGCACCCGGCGCACCGAACATGGGCGGCGCCTGGGAGCGCCTCATACGAAGCGTCAAGACTGCACTCGCCGCTACACTAAACACACGAAGCCCGAAAGAAGAAATCCTGATTACACTTCTAGCTGAAGTTGAATATTCGGTCAACTCACGTCCCCTAACACACGTGAGCGTTGATCCGAACGAGAGCGAAGCGATAACGCCCAATCACTTTTTATTGGGCGGCCCGGCGGGGGTCCCACTAACCGGCCCCTGCGACGAGGCAGATCGCAAATCATGGAAAGCAAGTCAAGCTCTCGCCGACCACTGGTGGAACCGATGGATCCGAGAATACCTGCCGACCTTAGCCCCACGACAATCCTCAATGTCACGGGAGCCTACGGTCGCCGTTGGTGACTACGTGCTCATCACGGACCCCAGCGCGCCCCGCAACGTGTGGCCGCGCGGCATCGTGGAGGCGACCTACCCCGGCCCTGACGGCGCAGTACGGAACGTGGACGTCAGGACAAGAGGAGGAGTCTTCAGGCGAGCTACGAGCCGGCTTGTGGTCCTGCCCATCACCGAGGGATCGACTCTGCGATCGGGGGGAGAATTGTTACGGACACAAGCCGAAAACTGTTAGTTGTAAGCGAAATTTGATGTACATAACGTTAATTTATTTAATTTATTTTATTGCGCATAAAAGACGCTATAAGTCGAGTTATTATGTACCAAATGTATATAACAGTCCGTAAAAGAGACATATGTATGTAACTGGTCTAATCCCAAACCAATCCCGATCCGAAAATCACAATTCGATAGCGATGAATATTGCATAAGATATTCACGTGGTGCCGAACCACGTGGCAATGTTATGATAATATTACATCACCTGTTATCGCTTCCGCAATAGTGCCAAGCGATAGCAACGGATAATCCCATCAGGAATCCGTTTTTATTATGTTTCTAAAGTAATTAGGTCAGCCGCAATTCACGTTAACGTAAAATTAACGTGAATTATGAACCGTCCAATTAGAGCCCATTTTCAGTACGAAATCGTATCGAAATTCGTTTTAACAATTCAAATTAACTTCACTATGACCTAATCGCTTAGAATACACTTAGAAATGCATCTGGACTCATTGCACTTACCTTTTATAGCCTTCCGCGACTTGCCAGCACAACGTAAATTTAACTTTATCGATCGATCCGACTTAATAGCTAACGAACCGTAACTCTTATTTTATAAAACGTAAGGCCATTTAATGCGGTGCAATGAAAGCTACAGAATGAGACATCTCACGTAGATATCGAACCGTAAACGTAGACACGACCCTCCCCGAACCGCTCATCCCGTAGACCAGAAAAGCCGTTAGGGCTGAAAAATGGGAAAATGAACGGCCAATCACGTAGCCAGTTCACTTTTCCATACAACGACTCTTAGAAAAGAACGCACTTGACGAAAGGGGCGTGCCGGCCGTAGAATGCACGGATCGACGCCTCCTATTGGCCTGCGTGCCAGCAATTTGCTTACGGGTCCTGAGTCTTGTTAGAACTTAAGGAAATAGCTTATAAGGAATTATTGTTTTCGATTATTTACCATACTGCCGAAGAAAATTAAACAACGAACAAGTCAACCAGTGTTTTTATAACTCGTACTCGAACCTGCATCGAACCTGCGTCGACCTGCTGCCGTAACCAAGTTCGTCTGAGGTCCCATTCGCTTGGTTGATCTCCGAACTTCGGTCTACGTGCCCTACGTGATATCTACGTGACATTCACGTCGTGCAGCTACGCATCGGATCCGGAGCTACGAAACCGAACCTGTACTACGAGCTACGAACGTACGATTTGCTACGTGTTACGCAGCATCTACGTGGCAACTACGTGCCGCGTCTGAACCGCCGTGCCTACGACTGGGATAGCCACGGCGACCGAACTGGAGCCACGAATTCCGAGAGCCGATAATACAGTCCACTGTGCTCACTCGTGAGCTACCGAAGAGGCAGTGTTGAGTGATTATCCTCAACAGCTTACGTGTCCTTTAGTCGCGTTAAAATCTCGCAGGGTCAATCAAAGGAACCTGTTCAATAGTCCTAATGACAATTCAGCTTTAGCAGAATTGCGAAACTTGGAAACAGTGACCCAGTACTGTGACAGAAATTATAATATGATTTTTTTTTGTCAATAAAGTTTTTCTGAGACTCAGTTTTATTATCGACTGTACTTTCGTACACAAACGATAATTGCTCATCAAGAACAATCAGATGAGCCTAAACACCATGGGTTTATCTTGTGCTGTTTAGGAGTTCCTACCATCTTCAGCTCCAAGGTAGCAAATTATTGTACTGTCAAAATTTTATAAAATTGTTGATTACGGTAATAAAAATTTACTTTTTTAACCAATATTTGAAATGCTTGGCTTAGATCCTTTCACAATTAGATGGTTATCA
Organism: Apotomis capreana; assembly: GCA_947623375.1. Lineage (NCBI taxonomy): Eukaryota > Metazoa > Arthropoda > Insecta > Lepidoptera > Tortricidae > Apotomis > Apotomis capreana. The sequence goes on along the minus strand of OX392507.1, from coordinate 25,366,385 downwards.
TGAGATCTTCATTTAGTGAGCGATATAGAAAATGATAATAATACTTAACATTTAACCAAAATTTGGCATCCTTAGCTTTAATATTGGCTGAGATCCATTATTAACTACCTGGTCTTCATGAGACCTTCATTTAGTAAGTGACGTAGAAAATGCTAATAATACTTAACATTTAACCAAAATTTGGAATCCTTAGCTTCAATGTTGGTTGAGATCTATTAGCAACTACCTGGTCATCATGAGACCTTCATTTAGTAAGTGATATAGAAAATGCTAATAATACTTAACATTTAACCAAAATTTGAAATCCTTAGCTTCAATATTGGCTGAGATCTTGTCACTTGTTCCAATGAAAGCTGAATATCTTGGAAACTATTGGTCCTATTTCCACCAAACATAGCTAAGAACCATCTCGACGGAAAAATCTTTCGATTAAAAAAATCCGCACTTAAATTGGTCCATCCGCTTGGGCGCTATATACGATGCCACAGACAGATACACAGATACACATGTTAAACTTATAACACCCCTCTTTTTTCGTCGGGGGGTTAAAAAAAGAAAGAAACATTTATTGCCACACCAAAAATAGCTACATGGATTAAGCAAGAACAGCGTTGTCAGTACATTGTCCACCCAAATTATTCGGTGTGACAACAGGAGCGGTCTCAGCATGTGCTGCGACAGCCAGGCGTCTGTGCAGCGCTGGTTTCCTGCCGTCCCTTTTCTCACTCTGAGCCACATTGTCATATTATTATTTGCGGGTGCAATCAAGGTATACATGCATGTATGCGTGTGTAAACTAGCAGGTACTTAATCATCGTACAAATTTCAGAAATAAGTTGCATTGAACAAAGCAAGTCTTTAATATGAAGACAAAAGGATCCTCAACACATGCATTACGAAGTTGGAAACTATTTGCATATTCACTTATTGCCCCTGTTTACTCGCAGTGAAAACGTGTTCCCTAGCGAGAAGCATAATCTGTCAGAACTATAACGTCATCTAAAAGAACAGTGAACTACGAATATGCTTAGCTTTTACTGATATATTCCCTTGTTCTTCCAAAGTGTATTGCGGGAGTAAGTAAAGTTCTTGAATATGCGCACATTCTAGTTTATCATTCTTTCCGCTACTTACAGCTCTTGAGAGTTCTTGCATGTCGCAAATTTTAAATTATTATTGAAGTGCAAGAAGTTTTGTTATGTTTGAACCTTGGAACAAATACGCCTAAAAAGAGTGTCTTCATACATTGCGAAAGATGAAGCCGATTTTGTTTTTATGTGTGCGTGTCTATGAACCAATCATAGAGACGTTTTGTTTGTGACGTTGTGACAGATGCGGCGACGGACAAAACTTAGCTCGTGGCTAACCAAAACTGACTTCACATTTGAGATCTGACTAGGTTTCTAGGCGTATTAATTCTAAGATTGGAACGCCCGCTCCTCCCACAGGAACACTAAATTTTTCGGGATAAAAGTAGCCCATTTGGTAATCAAGGGTGTAAGCTACCTTTCTACCAAAATTTATCAAAATTGGTCCAGCCATTTAAGCGTGTTGAATTAAACAAACAGACAGACAAACACACTCACAAACTTTCGGCTTTATAATATTAGTGTGAATACATTTTCATGTTTTCGCTTCATTGTAAGCATTTTGTTATCAAAGTTACTTATTATTTTATCAACTTTAAGGTGTTGATAAAGGATATCTACCCCAAAGCATTTCAAACTTCCTGGCCTCTAACTCCTTATCAGTGTTTAAATGGGAACTTATCCCGTTTTATCTGAAGCTCTCACCGTGGCGGGGTTTAAAATTTATTTCCAAAGATTTTCCACTTTACGATTTGTCCGATAAATCCCTCTTGTTCGTGGATTTGGTCGCAATCGAATGTACTTTGAAAAGTTTTCATGGTATGTCCAAACGGTGGCTGAGAGCATTGAAACGTACCATAAAATGTACAGTTTACCCTTAGTCAGGCATTCGAGTGCTTGTGGGTGAACGCCACCGTTCTGTGAAAGATGGAAAATACGCTAAATGCTCAAACTGTTTCACATACTAATGCACAAAATGTTTCTATACTCTGTACTCCCATCTGAAAGGCCGGCAACGAACGCACTAGTGACTCCTCTAGGCTATGGGCGACCGCAATCGCTGTCCATCAGGCGATCCGTTTGCTCGTTTGCCCCCTATGATATAAAAAATGCACTCCAGGTCCCCGAATTACAGACTTAGCCTAGTTTAATGTCGTGCAGATTTTTTTGATAATGCAATAAAAGAAGTTGCCCGCACTATTTTCTTTACCGTAGTTGAGTAAAGTACAATGGCACATAAACAAGCTTTTGAGGCACTTGATCCCTGTCTGTAAGACATGCACAGTAATAGATCGTTGATTGGTGGTGTAGTAGTGTTACTGGCTGGTGATTTCAGACAGACTTTGCCAGTTACCGTGCGAGGCACTCCAGCAGCCGAGACAAACGCATGCGTGAAATCATCTTATGTGTGGAATAAAGTTGAAAAACTGCATCTGACCACAGCCCAAAATGCTGGTCTGACCAGATATCCGAGCAGACCAACGGACCAGTTAGCGCCGCACTACACCAGGCAGCTGACTGCAACCGATGGAGACAGGCAGTTGACAAGCTGAAGTGGAGTCACGATCCTCAGCAATGAGGGAGCGATGGAGAAGAAGCAGCCTCTGACCACAAACATGCGAGTCCTGCTATTTACCGATGCAGTCGGGTGCGTACGCTCAGAAACTGCTCGAGCTAGGTGACGGTTGGCTAGAAACTGACGATTTTTAAAAATCTTTATTGCACACAAGAAAAACTTATCGTAAAAAAACGTGGCCAACGCTATGGTTTCCGTGTTTAACATTACTCTAAAAAATGCGTGCCAAATTAAATCAATGGGCCAATGATGCCAAACGGGTGCAGATGAATGCGTATTCATGCCAACGCTGACAAAGCGGTTCTCTAAATCAGCGTATGTATTCTTTGGTGACGATTCGCAGCATTATATTATAAGCGAACAGTTTTGAGAGAGAAGCATTGCTTTTAATAACGTCGTAGGTGAAAATCTATCATATACTAGCTGTGCCCGCGGCTCCACGTGGAAATCGGTCTGTGCCAGTAAAAAAGTTTGCACTTCCTTCCTAAGTAGCGCCATAAGATTCAGGTGCAAACTTAACTCAATCGAGTGTAATGACTACCCGCTTGTTATTGGTAAGAAAATAATTACCTATAATATGGCCGAGGATCGATCTATTATTATTATATGTATAGATAATTATAGATTGTGTGAGGAAATCTGATCTGATGATGGAGCTGGAAGGTAACCATATGAACTCCGTAATAAAACCAAATAACCCCATTGAGTTTGGGCTCGTTTGATTCGTCTTGTTGAGTACTTTGTCTTCAGATAGTTTCCAGGGTCTGATGATGGAGCCGGAAAGTAGCCCTAGGAACAGAAGCCTGTAATAGTACAAATCTACCGAGTTTGGGTCTTTTAGAATCGTATTGTGATGGTACGGCTCGTGAAGTGATCGTCTAAGTTATAGCTGTTTACGTAATTGAATAAATTTGAAGAGAATTAAGGCTTACTGTAAGGTTAAGAGAATTCGTTACTACATTTACACACATTCGGGCTGAAACAGTCATAGCTATCTGGCTACTAGAGGCCGGCGTTAGTGACATCGATTCCGTTATTAGGACAAATGGAGTAGCCTCCATTGTACGGGTTTTGTTCCCGTCGTGAACAACCGATCGCCCGCAATCACAGGGGAAGCCTACGCTTGACAGACCAGATGCCAAGCCTCGTACTCGAGTTATAGGGGCGCAGTTGACCCTCTTTCGCTGAGAAGCGCTTTATTTGCCTCGTATCCGAAGATGAGGTCTTAGTTCAATGGGCTAAGAGCCCGCCCCAAACGACCCGGGTCATAGTTTATTTAGGTGTTGGTATGCAAATAAGTTATGTTTGATTTGGCCAAATCAAAGGTCGAGGGTCAATCTGCAAGACATGGCGTGTAGTAGAGTGACCGGCGATCGCCGCTGTCGCGCCTTTGAAACGGAATGGTCGTCACGCTACCGACTGCTTCGAGCCAGCTTCGCTATCTAGATTCAGCCTGTATTGTCCCACACCTAAAGGTTAGGCCTTACGACGCCCACCTTATGAAATATCACCTTTCTCTGCTAATACGCCCCTCTGCCTTCAACGAGTCCCATCTGCCGTCGCTGCTACAGATTCCCGCAGTCCGTTGTGTTGTAGGCGCCCGCAGCTCGGTGGGAACCATAGGTATATACTAACGTATAATGAGTAGGTATTCGCCTTCAGGTGTCACCCGCGTCTCCGCGCCAGATCAATAGGTAGTAACGAGATGTCACGATTTATCCTAGCAAATACCTCCCGACTAATTTAATACAAAGGCCTGACCAAGGTCCAAATTTCATTATCTCGGATTTACTTGACAGACTGCCACACAGTCTGGTTTCGTCTCTAGGTCCAACTAGGTCTCAAAGAAATGATTCGACTGATATCATTTTATAACGGAAATCGTAATTGAGTATAAGATACGGGTTTTGGTATCGGAGGTTCAGTCCTAAAGAAGTCGCTCTGGCTGTAACAATCATTAAACAATCTAGCTATGTACTATAGGCTTTATGAACCACGACCTTAGTGGGGAACCTCCGTTAACAATCCCGAAGGGTACCTACCAATGGGATGAAATAAAAATATGGAGTTGTGCAAAATTAGATTTATTTTATCAAAATTGTTTATCTAAATTTATTTCACTTTTAGGTAAATTTGCAAAAGAAACTGTTCGATTAATTAGACTATGGTTGATGGGTTGCATCAATGACATAGCCGAGTGTTATATTCCTACCAGCCATACTAATTTAGAGGGAAAACATAACACTCAAATTAAAAACCCTCTAGGCTCTTAAACCTAGTTATACACACATGCACACAAAAGTTTACAGTCTTAATCTAAGAGTTGTCCCTAACTACCAAATTCAAGAGGAACAACAGTAAGAGAGGCTAACCTTCAACTTTACTTAAATCTATCAACACAAAAGCACGTATTTACAGCTAGAGTGATTTCACACTTGCACTCCTAATTTCATTCTAATTAATAACGGACCATTTCGATTTCTATAGTATTATTTTCCCCGTGGGGCGCGGCGCGAGTGATCCGACGCCACCAATCACTAAATCGCACCCAAAGGTAGGCGCAAATGATTATCACTATCATAGCCAACAGTATCCCTAAGAGGACTGGCAATTCCCAAGGCGTAGGGCCGGGGTGGGGGTGCTTGTTGTGGCCTAGGCGATGCAAAACATCTAGAGCACCCTCCGCGTCCATACCGGAAACTCGCGTGAATAGGTTCTACTGACTTTAATATGAAAGTGAGATGCAAAATATGAATCACTCTAATCGTTGTGGACAATGATGGTATTGAAGTACATTACCAAATAATTCGCAGTCTATTCGAGCTGCTAGAGTTCGCCAATGCGCCAACTCGTCTCCTTTCGCAGGTCGGGTCGCCTCCCCGCCTTGCTCGTTCGACACAAAGTCCTCTTAATCACTAATCACTTAAACTATATTTCCTTTACTTTATTTAAAAACTTATTATTATTTTACAAAGAAAAAGTGACCACAGTTGACGCTAGTCTCGAGGAGATCCCGAGTGCTCGCAGCGCGGTTCAAAACGTAACTGTCCAAGCCTTGCTCCCGTCCGAGTCGAGCGGCCTCCTTCCAGGTCCATGCCACACCTCCTGTAATCCAAAATTTCTCCCGCCAGTCAATGTGAACAATGATCCGAACCCCACCCCGAACTAGTCATGCTTGGTTATTGGTCATTGGTTTCAGCGTCAAGTGACACGCCCTTAGATTCATTAGAATTACGTTGTCTGTTTGTCTCGACGACATTAAGATTAATGCTTTGCACATGTGCGCAGCTTCAAATTTCTCCCCATCGCTCTGAAAAGGTTGCGCAATATAGTTTTATGACGCCCCGTTGTGTTGTTTCTAGAATTGCCTATATTTAACTCTTTTTTCTAACTTGCTTCCTTAGAAATAGATTTAACAATCTGTGAGAGAGTTCGGCAGTTAAAAACAATTTATTGCGTAATAAATTTCCCGTCCTCTTTGTCTTTAGTGACAATTTAAAATTCTAGCGAAATTGTTTTTAGTATCATAAATAACATCGGGTTATTTATGGCCGCGCAGTATCTATTATATTTTTGGATTTACGATTCCAGCCTGCCAGACGTGATTTCGAGGTCTCACGCTTTCACAATACCAAAAAAAATTATAATAGTAGATTTGACCATCTCACACTCCCCCAAATAGATTTGAATTTGGCCAGGAATTCTATGCTCCCATACATGTCCTAGACCAAATTAAAATCTATTTCCAACTCTTCATGTGAAACGGCAAATCTCTGGTCCGTTAGTTCCCACGACTATCCCTTGTTTTCCCACGCTCATCATAAAATTACGTTGTGGTAATAAAACCCTAAACAGTCTAAATTCCGCATTGTTGTCCGAGTCGGTTATCCTATTGTTTTTTTTTCCTTCGGTGGCGCTTACACTTCGCAACCTCTTTGTTAGTCAAGTCCTAGTCAACATTCTACCTGCAGGGCTTACGCGTTTTTGTAATAACGAAACAGGTGGATTGCATTGTAATTTCCCTCGACCCTGTTAGTGCGCGTGTCTATTAAAGTGTATACATTGTTATATGGCACAGCTCCTATTGTGAAAGGTCCCTTATACAAACGCATGAATTTTTTTGTTAATTTCTTATCCGCGTCTGATTTAGCGAAAGTTTTAAGTTTCACCAAATCGCCTATTTCGAATTGTATCAATTTATGGTTTTTGTTATAATGGAGTTCCCTACTTTCCGCCGCTTTCATTATATTCTGCCGGGCCTGTTGTCGAATATGTTCGAGATCCTCAGGTGGTTCTCCTACCCCGCCTAAAATGCCGTTTCTGATGTCTGTAGACAATAGGGTCCTTTTTCCCCAAACTATCTCATTCGGTGAGTAACCTGTTGTGGTGTGTACCACCTGATTATAGCAATCCTCTATTTCCGGTAACAGATCTACCCAAGAGCGGTGTGATTTGTCGCAATAGGTTCGGAATAGCCTACCTAACTCTTTATTTACTCTCTCCGTCGAGTTCGGCCGCGGATTCCTAACGGATGTATGCGTCAGTTCGATACCTAGCTGCCGCACACCTGCCTCGAAATCCTTTGAAGTGAAGTTAGTGCCCCTATCTGAACATAGAGTCCTAATCCTCATCTGTACATGAAACTTCTTTATGCATGCTAACGTCGCCCTTCCACTTGCTCGACGTAACGAATATAGTTTAATCCATTTGCTATAAGCGTCCTGTACCACAAATATGTATTTGAACCCGAAACGTCCCGCTGGTAATGGTCCATAAATGTCGCAAAACACTTTCTCCCCTATTTCCCTTGCTATCACAGTCTTAATCGGTCCCGTATGAGTTTCCCGCGCGTGCTTCGACTTTTGGCACGCCTCACAAGCTCTTACGATTTTACCTATTATGCGAGACATATCAGAAAAATAATACCGACGCTTCATTAGTGCATATACCTTGTAACGTCCAAAATGACCTATCTCCTCATGTATGCTAATGATCAGATCTTGCTGTAATTCCTCGGGGACGTAGAGCCTAAATGTATCCTTATGTATGTCCGATCTATAAAGAATTCCCTCTTTAAGCACGTAGTACTTTGACTCGGAGGTACCTATAGTCTCCATTCGACTAACTATTTTCCTAGCCGCCTCATCGCGCTCCTGATAATTCCTGATCTCCTTCCACCTGCTCTGTACCACCCGTCCTAACGGTACTTTGAATAGGTTCATCTCAGGCCCTACTGCCTTATTAGATGCAGCGGTCTGTTAATGTATTAATATGAAAATAGTTGTGACTGACTCCTGTTTCAAATGTATTACCAATATTGAACATCTGTTTGGAACGGACATGTTGACTGTGTCTGATTCTACTTAGTTTTAAATCTTATTTTTTATGTAACCAATGGATAACTGTTATTGGCCCTCTGTTATGTAACTAACTTTATATCATATGTATATTTACGGCTGTTGTTATCCTGAATACCAATAAATAAATAAAATAAATAAATAATACGTCGGTGGTCCCTTTTATATGCCGGGATAGTACGTCTGCTACCGTGTTGAGTCGGCCTTTCACGTGTTCAACAGTGTAGTCGAACCGCCCTATATAATGTACCCATCGTATCATCCGCGCGCTCAATAATTTACATGTTTGTAAGAATATCAAACTTTTATGATCGGTCCTAATGATTAATCGCGCGCCTCTCAGGTAAGTTTCAAATTTTGACAAGCTGAATATGATCGCCCATAGTTCTTGTTCCGTAACAGTCCATCTACGTTCAGTCTCCGATAGTGACTTACTACAGAACCCTATTACCCTCTCTTCTCCCTCGCTTGTTAACTGATAAACGTAACCCGAAACTCCTAAATTGCTACTATCGGTCTGCAAATAATAAGTCTGTTTAGGATCCGGGTGTGCGAGAAGTATCGTGTCTACAAATAACCTTTTAACCCTTTCAAAACAGTTATTTATCTCCAGTGTCCAGGACCATTTTGTATTTTGTTTCAATAGGTCACACAAAGGCCTAACTTCCTCACTATATTTGGAGATAAACTTTCGAAAGTAATTTATTAACCCTAGGAAACCCCGTAATTGTTTCGCCGTCCTAGGTACGGGGAAACTCATTATGGCTTCTACGCGTTCGGGATCCATACGCACCCCGTCGGTGTTTACTATGTGTCCTAATAATTTCACCTCTACACATAAGAATCGACATTTCCCTAATCGGCCCGTAAGTCCAGCGGCTTCTAACCTGTCTAGTATTTGATCTAGATGCGCTAAATGTAACCCTATATCCCCTGTAGTAAATATGACAATGTCGTCCAGATAGTTCACGCAAAATTCCCGTGTCCCTGCTAATATCGAATCCATCGCTCGCGAGAACCCTGCCACGGACGTCTTTAACCCTTGAGGCAAAACTTGATAAGTATAGGTCCTACCCATAAAAGAGAAACCCGTGTATTTCCTCGAATTCCGATGCAATGGTATTTGAAAATAAGCATTATTTAAGTCGATTAAACTGATGTAATTTACCCCGTGAAAAGATTGCAAGATTTCTGACGTGAGTGGCGGTGAACCCGCATCACCTATCATCTTCTTATTGAGCTCCCGCGCGTCTAACAATAGCCTTATTGATCCATCCCGTTTCTTTGTAAACGTGAGCGGGCTGCAATACGGAGTTGCCTCTTGCTTAATGACGCCTAATCTCTCCAATTCATCTAATTGTTCCCTAACCTGCTCTCTATGCGCCAAAGGTACCGGGTAACTATGTCTCACGAAAGGGGTTTCGTCTAACAACTCGATAACATGCTCGTACCTATCAGTTAATCCCAATCTGTCCGTGAACACCTTACGATGCTTGTCTAAGACAGGTAATAAAAGTTCCTTTTGTTCGTTACTCAAGGACGAATCGTCTAAATGGTATTCCTTTCCCTCGCTGTCTTGCCCTATTGCGCTACTCGACATAGTATGTCCTACTATCCCCGCTCTTTGATCTAATATTGCATTAATAGTGGCGGCATTCGCCTCTCCCCCTAACCGTTCGATTTGACAATCAGAGTTCAGTCTAACGCTAGATCTAACCCCTAGGTGTTCGATCGTTAGTGTACGCTCTAACCCGCAATTTACCACTCCTTTCACTCGTTCAAGCCAATCATATCCCAATATCAAGGAACGAGGTAATCGTCTCATAATGAGCACCGGTGCCTCGACGAAAGTGCTACCCAATTTGAACTCTATTAGTACTAGCCGATTCGTGCTTTCACTCCGCGACCCGAACGCCCCTTGCACCTGTATAGCGGGGATAGCGACCTCAGGTAGATCACCCCTTTCCCTCAAAATAGAATCGTACAATTCCCTAGTTATCCCGCTGATCTGGCTCCCAGTATCTATCAGTGCGTTCATGCTTCTCCCATACAACCACACACATACCTCAGGTAACCTAGGTAAGGAATAATCCGCTCCGGCATACATTGGTTCGTCTAACTCATGAAACATGGTGTTCATCTCCTTGCCCCTCCTAGTACAAAATTCGCACGTCACCCCTATCTCGCCGCATTCGATCACGTGACTAAATTGGTTTTCTAATAAGATTCCTACCCCACGAACTAACGCCTGACAACTATCTTCGCGATCTCGCGCACCGTCCTTCAGCAACCGCTTCAGTCCTCCTTCTCCGACCCCCAGACTCTGTCCTGGCCTCCATCCTTGGCTAGTAAGAATCTTATAGGCTACCCCCGTCTTCTCGCCTTCCGAAGTCCCTGCTCCCCCTACGTTACACAACAACAAACTATCGGACCTCGCTGGTGTAGGGGACTCTAGTTTTTTGACTGGCCCTCCCCCACAGTTGACGACGGAGTGGAACTCTCACCCTCCTTAACAAAAGTGATCGCTGGCCTCGAACTAGGTCCTGCCGGCTCAAACCTAGGCGACGCTGTCCTATTATAATTTGTCCCGTAGCCTCGCCGACCTTGACGATAACCCCGTCCTCTTGCTGAGCCTCCCCTACCCCATCTCCTATTTTCTGCAGAAATGGTTGCGGTAATAGGACGCGACAGCGACGTCTGTCTGACATAACGGCCCCCCCTGAACACTCTGCCGACTACTTCCCTAGCGACCTCCCTTGGTTTCTCAAATATATTCTGCTCCATACTCCTCAGGAAATTCGCCCCGCTCATTATGCTAACTTCCTCAGTCCTAGTAAACCACAACCTCTGTATATCAGTAGTATAATGTCGCATGATGGAGTTAACTATGTCCCTTTCGCTGAAAGCAATGGTCAACGACTGCATCGACTCGACCTGTACGGCAAAATGTTCCGACATCGTCATACCTGAGCTGTTAGAATATTTTGAATTTATTAATCTACACCTGACTGACTCCTGAATCTGTTCTGTCCAATACGTACGCCTAAAATCTGCCTCGAAATCAGCGAACGTGGTCCAACCCTTCGAGTACAGATCCATTACCTTACGCGCGTGTCCCATAATACACCCTAGCGCGATATCTATTTCTCGATCCGACCCATTTACCGCCCTTATATACTTTTTTAAACGCTTTAAAAATGCAATAGGGTTATCGAATGGTTTCCCATCAAAAGTTGGCTTGCTAACCGATGGCTGTATTACATATAAGTTTCGCGTTTCTGACGATGTTACGATTGAATTCGCGGACGCGGGGCTATCCGACCCCCTCCTATCTACCCCGCCGGTACCGTTACTCTCCGTCTCTATCGCCCCGTGCGTGGAACAGCTCGCTCCTCTATCCCGCTCGTCTCTAACACTTGAACCTAGCTCCGTTAGTTTCCTTTCGAAATCACTGATCTTTTCCAAAATCATATCTAGTGTTGCACTACCCACAACCGTGGTTCGCTCCCCCGAATCTATTCCCGCATCGTTGGTTTCGACTGACCCGACCTGACCTAACCCACGCTTTCCCTTCCTTGTATACATGTTCCGACCGATGCTATTATATCTCTATTATGTGCCGCCCTAGTCCTATCACCTGCTAATCTCCTAATACCGAATCTGGCGCAACCTTTTATACAATGGGGTCAATTTAAAACAACACACAAAGCCAATAATAAAGCAGATAACACAAAGTAAATGGTTCAATTGTATGATTCTCAAAGCGCAAAGAAAATTTAATCTAGTGAATAGGTAAGAACTAGTGTCTCTTCCACCGCAATCTCCTTCCAAAATCCCTGTAATTTCCAAATTATTAATTATATAGCTCTCCCCCGCTCCCCCAGACCTAAAGTAAATGTAATATAATTCTTACATAATAACATGCGCAATGTGTCTCTGCTCCCCCAGACCTAGAGTAAATGTAATATAATTCTTACATAATAACATGCGCAATGTGTCTCAACCTCTCTCCTGAAATTCCTCTTATATACTCAATTACGATTCCTACGTTGTGTTTATTTTTAAGCTAATATAATCCAGTCGTATCGTTATTTCGAATACGTACATGGATCCTTGGTCACGCGGCATCAAATTCTGTGATGGTACGGCTCGTGAAGTGATCGTCTAAGTTATAGCTGTTTACGTAATTGAATAAATTTGAAGAGAATTAAGGCTTACTGTAAGGTTAAGAGAATTCGTTACTACATTTACACACATTCGGGCTGAAACAGTCATAGCTATCTGGCTACTAGAGGCCGGCGTTAGTGACATCGATTCCGTTATTAGGACAAATGGAGTAGCCTCCATTGTACGGGTTTTGTTCCCGTCGTGAACAACCGATCGCCCGCAATCACAGGGGAAGCCTACGCTTGACAGACCAGATGCCAAGCCTCGTACTCGAGTTATAGGGGCGCAGTTGACCCTCTTTCGCTGAGAAGCGCTTTATTTGCCTCGTATCCGAAGATGAGGTCTTAGTTCAATGGGCTAAGAGCCCGCCCCAAACGACCCGGGTCATAGTTTATTTAGGTGTTGGTATGCAAATAAGTTATGTTTGATTTGGCCAAATCAAAGGTCGAGGGTCAATCTGCAAGACATGGCGTGTAGTAGAGTGACCGGCGATCGCCGCTGTCGCGCCTTTGAAACGGAATGGTCGTCACGCTACCGACTGCTTCGAGCCAGCTTCGCTATCTAGATTCAGCCTGTATTGTCCCACACCTAAAGGTTAGGCCTTACGACGCCCACCTTATGAAATATCACCTTTCTCTGCTAATACGCCCCTCTGCCTTCAACGAGTCCCATCTGCCGTCGCTGCTACAGATTCCCGCAGTCCGTTGTGTTGTAGGCGCCCGCAGCTCGGTGGGAACCATAGGTATATACTAACGTATAATGAGTAGGTATTCGCCTTCAGGTGTCACCCGCGTCTCCGCGCCAGATCAATAGGTAGTAACGAGATGTCACGATTTATCCTAGCAAATACCTCCCGACTAATTTAATACAAAGGCCTGACCAAGGTCCAAATTTCATTATCTCGGATTTACTTGACAGACTGCCACACAGTCTGGTTTCGTCTCTAGGTCCAACTAGGTCTCAAAGAAATGATTCGACTGATATCATTTTATAACGGAAATCGTAATTGAGTATAAGATACGGGTTTTGGTATCGGAGGTTCAGTCCTAAAGAAGTCGCTCTGGCTGTAACAATCATTAAACAATCTAGCTATGTACTATAGGCTTTATGAACCACGACCTTAGTGGGGAACCTCCGTTAACAATCCCGAAGGGTACCTACCAATGGGATGAAATAAAAATATGGAGTTGTGCAAAATTAGATTTATTTTATCAAAATTGTTTATCTAAATTTATTTCACTTTTAGGTAAATTTGCAAAAGAAACTGTTCGATTAATTAGACTATGGTTGATGGGTTGCATCAATGACATAGCCGAGTGTTATATTCCTACCAGCCATACTAATTTAGAGGGAAAACATAACACTCAAATTAAAAACCCTCTAGGCTCTTAAACCTAGTTATACACACATGCACACAAAAGTTTACAGTCTTAATCTAAGAGTTGTCCCTAACTACCAAATTCAAGAGGAACAACAGTAAGAGAGGCTAACCTTCAACTTTACTTAAATCTATCAACACAAAAGCACGTATTTACAGCTAGAGTGATTTCACACTTGCACTCCTAATTTCATTCTAATTAATAACGGACCATTTCGATTTCTATAGTATTATTTTCCCCGTGGGGCGCGGCGCGAGTGATCCGACGCCACCAATCACTAAATCGCACCCAAAGGTAGGCGCAAATGATTATCACTATCATAGCCAACAGTATCCCTAAGAGGACTGGCAATTCCCAAGGCGTAGGGCCGGGGTGGGGGTGCTTGTTGTGGCCTAGGCGATGCAAAACATCTAGAGCACCCTCCGCGTCCATACCGGAAACTCGCGTGAATAGGTTCTACTGACTTTAATATGAAAGTGAGATGCAAAATATGAATCACTCTAATCGTTGTGGACAATGATGGTATTGAAGTACATTACCAAATAATTCGCAGTCTATTCGAGCTGCTAGAGTTCGCCAATGCGCCAACTCGTCTCCTTTCGCAGGTCGGGTCGCCTCCCCGCCTTGCTCGTTCGACACAAAGTCCTCTTAATCACTAATCACTTAAACTATATTTCCTTTACTTTATTTAAAAACTTATTATTATTTTACAAAGAAAAAGTGACCACAGTTGACGCTAGTCTCGAGGAGATCCCGAGTGCTCGCAGCGCGGTTCAAAACGTAACTGTCCAAGCCTTGCTCCCGTCCGAGTCGAGCGGCCTCCTTCCAGGTCCATGCCACACCTCCTGTAATCCAAAATTTCTCCCGCCAGTCAATGTGAACAATGATCCGAACCCCACCCCGAACTAGTCATGCTTGGTTATTGGTCATTGGTTTCAGCGTCAAGTGACACGCCCTTAGATTCATTAGAATTACGTTGTCTGTTTGTCTCGACGACATTAAGATTAATGCTTTGCACATGTGCGCAGCTTCAAATTTCTCCCCATCGCTCTGAAAAGGTTGCGCAATATAGTTTTATGACGCCCCGTTGTGTTGTTTCTAGAATTGCCTATATTTAACTCTTTTTTCTAACTTGCTTCCTTAGAAATAGATTTAACAATCTGTGAGAGAGTTCGGCAGTTAAAAACAATTTATTGCGTAATAAATTTCCCGTCCTCTTTGTCTTTAGTGACAATTTAAAATTCTAGCGAAATTGTTTTTAGTATCATAAATAACATCGGGTTATTTATGGCCGCGCAGTATCTATTATATTTTTGGATTTACGATTCCAGCCTGCCAGACGTGATTTCGAGGTCTCACGCTTTCACAATACCAAAAAAAATTATAATAGTAGATTTGACCATCTCAGTATCAGTAAGCAATTGATGGATGTTCATGAATGGATCGTTTTAAAGAACCCATTAGGTTACGTTAGGTTTGTTTTATATAATCCTTCAAACTTATAAGTAAAAAAAAATGCGCTAAATAACGCAACTGGTCAAGTTTGTTATACGGGACCCCACTTAAAAAAGAATATATTTTGTTTTTAGTATTTATTTTGTTGTTACCTATATTAGTGGCAACAGAAATTAATTTACATCATCTGTGAAAAATTCGTTTAGCCATTACGGTTCATGAGATACAGCCTGGTGACAAACGGACAGACGGACAGCGGAGGCTTAGTAATAGGGTCCCATTTTGGCACGGAACCCTAATGAGTGTTTCACATATAGGTAACAGCTTTTATTAGCAGCAAGTTTTAAAAAGAATCTGTGTAAAGTACCTATACAAAATATCCCTGAAATCCTTTTTAAGGACTAACGATTTTACGAATTCTCTGTTTTTCCGTCTTGTTTGAGATCTCTTCTGTAATATATAAGCTTGCGTTGAACCACTGCCAATCCGGACTCCGCAAAAATCAGTGAACAGTGATTCTTTTCGCATTTAACGATAGGATTTCCAAGCCAACGCCACCATTTCTATGGAGGGTAGAAGGGAGGAGCGGAATCTTTCATAGGAGAATATTTGAAAAAGTGTCCAGCGTAGAGATGATGTCCGTTTGCCCCCTATCTATCTATCTATCTATCTATCTATCTATCTATCTATCTACCAGCCATAGACATCCACTACTTATATTATTCCCCGCTGCCCTCACGAGGTCATCCGTCCATCTAGTCGAGGGCCGACCCACGCTGCTCTTTCCTATACGTGGTCGCCACTCTAGGACTTTGTCGTTAATTCTCCGGGCTACATGGCCTGCTATTGCCACTTACACCGTGCTATCCCGCAATCCTCGGTTGCTCCCTATGATATAAAAAAAAACCGGTCAAGTGCGAGTCGGACTCGCGCACCCAGGGTTCCGTACAAATACTTTTCATCCTTAAGTGGTTAAGTTAAGTTTGCACCTGGTATGTATAGCGCCCCATACAAATGAGGTGCAAAGTTAACGCAACCAGCCCGTTTGTTGTATGGGAGCCCCCCTTCGATATTTATTTTTAGTATTTTTTGTTATAGCGGCAATAGAAATACATCATCTGTGAAAATTTCAACTGTCTAGCTATCACCGCTCTTTAGATACAGCCTGGTGACAGACGGACGGACGGACGGATGGACGGACGGACAGCGAAGTCTCAGTAATAGGGTCCCATTTTTACCCTTTGGGTACGCAACCCTAAAAAAGAGATGAACCGTTCTCGAGATTTTTTTATGGGAAAGAACGTTCACATGAAAATGTCCCATACAAATCGGCATACGTTCCGAAGATCGGCTCATCTCTAGTCCAGCGGTAAGCAGTCAATAATAGTTCCAATGCCGTCCGCAACAGCGCTAGGGTAGCAAGAACGTATGAAAATATTTCAAGTTTTAGGCAGAGTGAACTAAGTAGATATGAAAATTTAACTTCTTACGTGATCGGAGTAATTAATACATAGTTATTTTAAATATATACAGAAAAAACACATAATTAAGTTTTACTGAAAATGTTTAAACAAACCGTTGCTAAATAACGGAACTCTGATCCACAGTAGCGCCTCCAATTTGAAAAGTGGACTCTTTTGGATATATGAAGATTCCGCTCCTCCCTATTACTCTCCATAACCATTTCCTAATCTACCCTTCGCCCGACATCATTGGAAGAGGATGAAGCTATATAAATCGTATAACCCGGTCTCTTTCGAATGAGAGTTGCCAGCTGAGCGAGTAGCAAAATGTAAAACATGAATTAAAAATACATACTGGTTTTGGACCCAAATACAGCAAAGAGCAATTTGTTTATGCTAATTACAAATGTAAATAATTTTGACAAACACTGATTTGTGCCTTAAAATTCATAGTCGGTAGGTAAGCAATCTAACTTTTTTTTTATAACGGTACAACATCCCCTTCGCCTGATGGTAAGCAAAAAGGGAAGCCCAAGTCGCAATGGCAACTGACGAGAAACCAACAGTGCCAATAATCGAAATTATACAATAATCGAAAAATCTACGCTAAGGAACCATGGCGTCTAAAGAAAAATCAACTGCATTTATAATTAATCTTTATTGCACAAAAGAAAAACTTATCGTACAAAAGGCGGACTAAACGCCTACCTCTACCAGTCAACCTTTAGGCAAAGTGGATAAAGAAAATTTTGGGCTGTGCATTCAAAGATTTTCGGAAGGAAAAATAAAGAAATACATAATAAAATATGGCTATTCGTCTACTTTTACCTACTATCACAACAAGTATGAGTGATAATGATAAAGTATAAATTTAGCTAAAGATCGTTCCGTCTGTGATAAAAAAGAATACATGTAGGATATGTGTTTCTCTATGTAAAGAGGCATTCCTTTTAAAATGCTGATGGTTTTAGACATCGCTCTCTATGAACAAAAATATTTTTTAACATACTATTGATGTTACTACCTAGAACAGGGCTATTGGGATTTATTGGTTTATATTTGAAACCTACAGTTTGAATTGTTTATTGACAATTTTGTTTCAAAAACAACACGAAATTGACAAAATTCACACAGTTTTTTTTTATTCATTTTCGACTGCACGCAATGAAAGCATGAAATAGCTATTTTACTACCTAGAATTCAGGGAAAAATATTATTCTTCTCAAAAATTGGTTGAAATTATCAAAATATTTTGTGATAATGTGAATAAAATAAATTTTAAAAGGAATAAGGCCTCTCAATGTGTAAAATGTTGTAAATCGAAGCAGCTGGCAACACAGGCTGGCCGCGGCTCGGCTTATTCACTGAATAAATGATTGGATTTATTCATAAAACGAATTTGCGTAGGAGCTAAGCATTGTTTATAATCCTTTATTCACTTATTTTATTTGCGTCACTGAAATGGAATGATTGGTTCTCTTACTGAAAATTATATTGACATTTTGCTTTGAGAATTTACTTTGGATTTGGGAAACAGTGGTGGTTTCGGTAAGCTGATACGTTTTAGGAAACAGCTTTGTTTGAGCCTTATTGATAGAGAAAGTTTGAGTTTCTACACCGAAAACAATTAAAAGTTTTGGCTATAATCAAGAGTACCGTACCTTATCAAATTTCTGAATCGATCTTATATATGAAATCCAAATTGACGCCAAACCACGTGCCAAGTCGATCAATTATTGAGAAATTTGATAATGACTACATTTTATGATTGCCATTGTCACGGTCACGACAATTTATTTGTTTACGTCACGTTTACGCATGATAGGCATGACGATTTTTTCTTTTAGGATTACAGTCGATTCTATTTTTTTTTTGGGATCAAATGTCAATATGGGGCTTAGACTGCTGAAGTCAGAAATGACCGTCAAAGTTCAACATTCCTACAGATGACTAAAAACACTCCATACAAAAGGCCTGCATATGACGGCATCTGAGGATTGGGTACCAGTATTTGTATGGAGAAAATAAGTAATTTGCCATTTTCACCGTGAAAAAGTGCGTTTAAGTTTTTTACCTTTTGTTTTGTTAAATTGAGAGGATTCTGAAATGAAATGAAATGAAATATGAAATGAAATGAAATATTATTTATTTGCAATAGATATAGTTTTCATTGTGGTCTTGAGATTTACATCGTTTCATATATCTAGACTTAAATAAGTCATGCAAATGTTTTTACATAGGACATTCACAATAAGTACTAAATTTGACCTCACAAGTCAGTATCTAAACGTTAAATTTGTGAGCTGCCTGTTGACATTTTCATGAACTACTTAACTAAATTATTTACTAAATTATTATTATTACTTATTCTACATATGTGATACATCAAAATACTCTTTCATATTGTAAAAACACTTTCCAACAAGCCACGAGAACAGTTGGTACTTAAATTTATTAGATGGTAGTTGCTTGAACCGATTTGGTAGGTGGTTATAAATGTTTATACACATCGCATAGCAATTTCTACCCTTCATTGCCGTGTGCATTTTCGGACCAACCAGTCTGTCTGGGTACCTGGTGTTAAAGTTAACAGTTTCACTTTTTTTCTTAAACAGCTCGGTATGGAGTTTTACAAATATGCTGACCTCGAGAATATACATGGAATACACCGTCAACAACCCTAGTTCGATAAATGAGCTTTTACAGGATGTGCGAGAAGAAAGATTTGCAATTGCCCTAATGCATTGTTTTTGGGCTATAAAAGTACGGTCTATATGAACTGAATTCCCCCAAATTAAAATTCCGTAACGTAGATTAGACGCCACAAAACCATGGTAAGCTTTTAATGTGGTTTTCCTATCCGTTATTCGTGACAGTCTCCACAAAACATAAGCAAATCTATTTATTTTTGAGCACACTTTATGAACATGCAGTTTCCAGTCACAGTGATCATCAACCACAAAACCAAGGAATGTAGTGCTATCACATTCTACCAAAGTGTGGTCGTTGTATGTTACTGATAATTTATCCTTAATACCGCGATGATTTATGAATTGAATGTACTTTGTTTTAGTTAAATTAACGTGTAGATTATTGTTCTGTAACCATTTTATAATCTTACTGACGGTATTATTAATTTCATTATTGTAGTTAAGCCTTTCTGTCTCGGTGATTACTAGTGATATGTCGTCCGCAAATAGTATGCAATCGTGCTCAGTAACTGCTGGCAAGTCATTAATATAAAGCAAGAACAGCAGGGGACCACGAATAGTCCCTTGCGGTACACCTACTTTATTCAGCTGAGCGTCTGACCTGTAGAAATCTTCTATTTTGTCAGTGCTGGTCCCTGTGATTTCGACTATTTGGGGTCGGTTACTGAGATAGCTTGCAAGCCATTCATGTACCATACCTCTCAAACCGTAAGCTTCACATTTTCTTAATAATAACTTATGTGAGACATGGTCAAATGCTTTGCTCATTTCAAAGAAAAGAGCCATTGTTTTATTTTTCATGTCTACGTTGTTAATAATTTTATTAATAAGGTTAAAGGCAGCTAATGTAGTGGATTTTCGTTTCTGAAAACCATGTTGCTGAATGCATAGTTATTCCACATTTATTAATAAAATTCATTAAGCGACTATGCATGGCCTTCTCTAAGACTTTAGCTAGGATTGGTACAAGCGCATTTGGTCTATAATTATTAGGTTGCATTCTATCTCCCGTTTTATAAATGGGCTTAATAATGGACAATTTTAATTTATCGGGAAATGTGCCTTGAAGATAAGTCAGGTTTATCAAATGAGATAAGACGGGAGCTATGATGTCACCAGTTATTTTAATAATATTTGTTGTAATACTATCGTAACCTACAGAGCTTGTGTTGTTTAGTGTCTTAATTATACGTAATACTTCATTAGGATTTGAAGGCGAAAGAAACATGTTAATATTGTTAGATTTTACTGAGTAATTATAGTTGTTGTTTAAGTTATTCCCAGTATTTGTGAGTTTGATGAGGTATTCATTGAATGCATTAGCATCGTTAGGGTCATTAATGATATTTTCGTCATATATTAGTTTATCAATGTTATTCCTTTTTATGTTTGTTTTACCCATATCTTTTTTTATTATGTCCCAGCTAGCTTTTGAGATATTTTTAGCTCTTAATATTGACCTTTTATTTTCTTTTTTCCTGGATGTAATTATACATTTTTTAAGTAATTTATTGTAATTATTGTATTTAAGTTTATTTTCTTGTGTTCTATTCTGATAATATGTGTATCTTAGACGACGTTTAGTGTTAAAAGCAATCCTAATTCCCCTCGTTATCCATTTTGTACCATTCTGTGAATTTTTAATTTTAATTTGAAATATTGGAAAGCATAAGTCGTAGAGTAGGGTATACATTTCGTGAAATTTATTAAACGCAACATTCGCATCCTTTTCGGAGTACACTTCATACCATGATACACTCATTAAGCTTGATCGAAATTTTCTAATGTTATCCTGGCTAAAGTCTCGTCTCTTAATGGGGTGCGGTTCAATTTGAATAAAAACTTTTAGCATATTTTCATTTAACTACTTTCAAAATGCATAATAAACACATTGCATAAAAACAAAATTCATATTTTGTCAAGCATAATATTTAAACATCATAACCATTAATAATCATAATAACAATCGTTATAATGTACATAAGTCATAATGTCACTTGGTATAACATTCATTCAGAATAATTATGAAAACTCATAAAAACACTTAAAATAATTATCAAGTTGCATAAATATAATACCTATCAAATAAGTCCTGAATAAAAAGTTGTTGTGAGCACTGAAATAGGTAGGTTATGGTTTTTTTACCCTAAAAACGAAACTGCTCCAAGAGATAGGTAGGTTAGGGTTTTTTTACCCTAAAAAGGAAACTGCTCCAAGAGACAGGTATGTTAGGGTTTTTTTATGACCCTTAAAACGAAACTGCTCCCAGAGATAGGTAGGTTAGGGTTTTGTGCCCTGAAAACGAAACTGCTCCGAGAAATAGGTAGGTTAGGGTTATTTTTTTTATGACCCTAAAATTGAAACTGCTCCAAGTCCAAGAGATAGGTAGGTTAGGGTTTTTTTTTTTATAACCCTAAAAACGAAACTGCTCCCAGAGATAGGTAGGTTAGGGTTTTTTATGACCCTTAAAAGGTAACTGCTCCTAATTTGCCTCGGCAATGGGGAAGAATGAATAAGAAAAAAATATTATATTTTGTGGATGTATTTATTTAGGCAACATTTATGCTTTAAGTTATTATGAAAAAAGTATGATATGACAATGGTATAGTATACAAAGTGACTATTATGCTATTAGTCTATTATGCAATTAAACTATTATAATTTTCGAAATTATGCAATTCGTTTGTATGCATTTTGTTTTTATGCTATATGATCACTTATGCAGGTTGAAATTATGCAATTCGTTTTATGCAAAATGAAAATTCGCAAATTGTTGTTATGCAAAACATTACACACCCCTCTTAATGAACTTAAATCTTGGAGGAATTTATTTTCCTTGTATTGGTACATGAAGCAATTGGGCAGTATGATCAGAAAGGCCTAATGGAAGGACTTGGCCTTTCGCGTCAGAAACATTTGATATCATTTGGTCAATACAAGCATTTAACCTTGTAGGAGTTTTTATATGAATTTGAAAATGTTTATTTTGTATTATTCTGTAAAATTCATTGAGTATCGATGATGGCTTCTTTAAATCGATATTAAAGTCGCCTACTATCATTATTTTATTAGTTTTAGCTCTTTTGCTAATAGTTTTTAATAGGTTCTCCAGCGGGATCACCTCTAGTGGAATAAAAATTCTTGTCATAAATTCGATTGTCATAACTCATTTCGCATAATGGCTTTCCTCATACATGTTATTTGTCATAAATTGTTATTTGCATAAAATTTTTACGTCATAATTGTTGTTCGGCAGGCTGTTCATAAGCATAATTTAGTATGGCACAAAATTTCAAATCATATTATTGAATGTCATAATAATTGATAGTACGAAGAAGAGCAACGCATAAATTATGGCTTTCATAATTATTAATGGCAATAGACATATAGTATAAGTTATATCACATGTACCAAAAATATAACATTTGAAATAATGATACAAAACTTACATGAGCAGAAAAACAAAAAGGGGGGACGGGGAGGCGAAGCCCCCCACAAGGGGGGCTCGGGGGGCGAAGCCCCCCGCATTAAGAAATTCTTCTCCACACTGACCTCTTAGTTGTAGGTTAGGTTAGGTTAGAACTGTGATCCTATAAATACGAACATCGGCCAGAAAAGTAGGTTAGGTAAGGTTAGGTTAGTTGTAGGTTAGGTTAGAATTGTGAACCTACAAATACGAACATCGGCCAGAAAAGTAGGTTAGGTTAGTGTTGAGTACAGGTCTCAACAGGGCGGCTTCTTCGGCTCAGCTCGCAGTGGACTGTATACGTTGATCTGGTTCGTGGATCTTCCTGTAACAGCTTGTTCGGTTCTGGATCGGTTCGGTTCTGTTCGCAGGTTCAGGTTCAGGTTCGGTTCGGTTCGGTTCGGTTCGCGATGAAAACGGGCCGCGACGTAGTCCAAACGTAAGGACGTAAACGCGACGTAGATCGGGCCGCGACGTAGTACACACGTAAGAGACGTAGTGTACACGTAAACGCGACGTAGTTCGGACGCGGGGTACGGACGCGTGATGCACGGAGCGCGACGTAGACCGCAACGTAGCTCTGCCGTAGACTCGACGTAAGCGCAACGTAAACGCGACGTAGACGCGACGTAGATGTAGTACGGCGTAGCGAAGGACGCGTCCAAGTATTCGGAGCTCAACTGACGGACAGGACCTCGACGAATAACTTGGACCGACGTGCAGGCTGGAGCTCTTGAAACTGTAGGTAGGCAGGATCTTGTAGTGAATAATAAACTGGTTCTTCGGTAGTGCATACATTTATTTTTGTTCGACTTCTTAAGTAACATTTTAGGTTCGATTCGCTAGACATAACTCCCGTAAGCAACATAATCTTATTGGGAACCAATTAGAGTCGAGGGAGCGTTCATTTCCCCTCGGGAACGCCCCTTTCGGTCAAGTGTGTTCAGTTTTAATTTCTAATGTTCTAAAACCTGCTCCTCGCTCTGATTGGTTCTTCAGTTTCAGGCTCTGGACAATAACGGCCGTTTTTTGGCTTATGAAAATTGCTTATTAATTAACATATCTCGGCTAATTATAGTCCGATTAACATTACACATATCCCGTTCGACGGGGCTCAGTAAGGGCTCTTAGGTTCTATCTGAACCTTAGGGTTCAGGTAACAGGGTTCAACTATACGTCGTGTATAGTGGGCAACTTTTGTGAATAGGAATCTTGCAGGATTGTTCCTGTCGATTCCTACTTACATTTGCTTACGGTAGGGGTTCATATTATGTACTTTCGTTACAGGGGGTTCGGGTCTACTCGTATATACCAAGGGTTCGATTGTCCCTTATGTATTTGAGGCGGTAGGTGGCCTTATGTAACCAGATTGTAAAACTTTTACGTATTACGTTAAGCTCTGTTACGGTTCACGTGGTCGAGTTACATAAGCTCTTTTACCGCCCCGGGTGTTTCACGACGGGGTGCTACGTCCCCGGCCCATTTACCTGTGGTTTAATAAGGGTTTCGTTACGCCTTATTTAACCAGTACCTTATGGACCGTGGGTGCGACTGATTTACCGGTAGGATTGGATGATTTACCTTGGGGTTCTTATAGCATCTTTTATGTGCTTTATATTAAGTATATAAGGATCATTGAGTATATATGGATCTTATGACAGCTTTTATGTGTCTAACTTATAACTATGAGATCTTTTACAATATATTAATCAGTCTTATTCTAACTTAACCTAGTACATAAGTGACGTCACGGCGTTACATTGGGTTCGCTGTCGGCGTGGTTGCTGGCGTTCTCAACATCCTCCCCTCGGTCGCTGCATGGCGGCGACCTCCTGTTGACGGGTAGAACAGCCAGCTTCGTCGTCGGCCTCCGGAACACGCCTCCTCTCGTTCGGACGTCCACGTTGCGTGTGATGCCATCGGGTCCCGGGTAGACTGCTTCGACGATGCCTCTTGGCCATGTGTTTCTTGGCAGGTTCGGGTCGGCGATCAAGACATAGTCGCCGACGGCTATGGCGGTCTCCCGGGGGTTTGAGGAGCCCCGGGGTGCGAGCAATGGGATGTACTCGCGTAGCCATCTTCGCCAGAAAGAGTCGGCGAGTGCTTGGCTGGCGCGCCAAGCTTTTCTATCATTTTCTTCGCAGGGGCCAGTGGTAGGGACCCCCGACGGTCCTCCCAGTATGAAGTGGTTCGGTGTGAGCGCCTCGGGGTCATCGGGTTCGACGCTCACGTGGGTGAGAGGTCGAGAGTTCACGCAGTGCTCGACCTCGGCGAGCAGCGTCTTGAATATCTCCTCCTTGGGCGATCTTGTGTTCAGTGTGGCGGACAGCGCGGTTTTGACGGTCCGCACCATCCGCTCCCAGGCGCCGCCTTGGCGCGGCGCTCCCGGCGCGATGAACCTCCAGTCCATGCGGTGTAGCTGCCCGTGCTCCTGCAGGGCGGGCAGCCATTCGACGTAGGCGGCTCGCAGCTCGGAGTCGCAGCCTCTCAGGTTGGTCCCGTTGTCCGAGTACATGACAGCGGGCCATCCGCGCCTGGCTCCCAGCCGGCGCAGCGCCATCACGGCGCTGTCGGTTGACAGCGTATGCACCACCTCGAGGTGCACGGCGCGGGTAGTGAGGCACGTAAACAGTGCCACCCATCGCTTCTCGGTCCGCCTGCCGATAGTGACGGCTAGCGGGCCGAATAGGTCCACCGCGCAATAGTGGAATGCGCGGGTGAACGGCTGTAGGCGGGCCGCGGGCAAGTCGCCCAGCGGCGGGTCGCGCGGGCGCGCGCGCCGCAACACGCAATACATGCATGTCCGGGCCACGCTCCGCACCGATGGTCGCAAGTGCAAGATCCAAAATTGCTGCCTGAGATCATTAACAACAGTTTCGTTAAATGCATGGTGCGCTCGCTTATGAGCGCGCAGTATCAGTAGTCTCACGTACGGGTTGCGGCCGTCTAGTATGACGGGCTGCTTGTTGACGGATGGCGGCGCTGCGTTTATGCGCGTCCGCATGCGCATTAATCCGTCGTCGTGCAGTTGCGGATCGAGTTCGTATAGCCTGCTACTGCGGGCTAGCGGCTCCCCTCGTGAGAGAGCCCGTAGTTCGTCGGCGAAGTCCCTCCTCTGCGCCCATTGCATCCACAGGTGCTCCGCTGAATTGAGGTGTCGTACCTCTAATGGGACTCTCACCTTTCTTTTTAGTCGTTCGATGAAGTGCAGAGTTCGCGCTGTAGCTCCAATCAGTCGGTCGAAGTTCGAAAATCGCTCTATTTTCGGTAGTGGCGGGTCGACGACCTGTGCCACATTACATACCTCGATTATTTCGTGCGGTATCTCCGTCGTATCTCGCTGCTCTTGCGGCCATTGCGCCTCCGGCAGTCGCAAGAAATCCGGGCCTGTGTACCAGCGGTCGGTATTTCTTACGATACGCTGCGGGTCCGCGCGTGTCGCGTCGTCGGACGGGTTGAGGCGGGTCGGGACCCACCTCCATTGCTCGATCTCTGTTAACTCGGCGATCTCGCCGAGTCGGTGTGATACAAATGTACTGTACCGGCGTGCATTGTCTCGCACCCATTGCAGTACTGTTCGACTGTCTGTCCACAGCACAATCTGTTCGGCAGCTACTCGATGCGCTTCGCGCAGCGTTTGCGCCAGTCGCGCACCTATAAGCGCAGCTTGTAGTTCGGCTCTCGGTATCGATATCGGGCGAATGGGCGTGACCTTTGCCCTCGCCGTGATCAACTGCACACGTACCGGCTCGTGAGGTCCTCCCTCGGTTCTCCAGTAGGCTGCGGCTGCGTATGCTTGCTCGGAGGCATCTACAAATATATGTAATTGGTGTCTCTTACCTCCCCCCGTGTACAAGCATCGCCGTGGTAGCCGCAGCGCCGTAACATATTCTATGTTACTGAGCCACTGTAAAAATAGCTCCTTCTCGTCGTCCGGCAATGGCTCGTCCCAACCTAATTTTAAAATACAAATTCGCTGCATTTGTATTTTTGTGGTAACGGTGTATTGCGCTATTTGCCCCAATGGGTCGAAGACGGACATTACCGCGCTCAAGGCCTCCCTTTTTGTTGGCCCTCGGTTCAGGTTCCGCACGTCGGCCGGGACTCGTACCATTGCCGTGTTGAAACCTAACTCGTCGGTTTCGGCGTTCCAAAACATACCTAATACTTTCTGCTCTTTAGATCCCAGGTTCTTTGGTTCGTCGGATCTCTGCGCTACAGGTATCCGCTCTAATATCTTTTTAGAGTTTGACGTCCAGCCGCGCAAGTTGAAGCCGGCGTGGGCGTGGGACGCGATGATTTGCACCGCGGTCTCGGCCGCCGCGTCTTCATCGTCGTAAGAGGTCACGAGGTCACCCATGTATGTATTATGTGTAATATCGTACACGGCTGCTGGGTAGGTGTCCGCGTTGTCCTCCGCGTTTCGGTTACGGACACTATGTGCTAGAAATGGTGACGATTTCGTTCCAAACAACACGCTTGTTGTTTTATATACCTTCGGCGGCTGTTGGCGGTCCGATCCCCGCCACAGGAATAACTGCGATACTTGGTCCTCAGGTCTCAGCTTTATTCGCAGGAACATCTCCTGTATATCCGCCGTAGCGGCGTACGTACCTTCACGAAAACGCAGCAGTATTCCCGTCAATGACTGTAGTAAGTCGGGTCCTTCTAGCAGCTCGTCGTTCAAGCTGGTTCCCATCGATGTCGCGTGCGCGTCGAATACTAGACGGACGCGATCGGGCTTGTTCGGGTTTCTTACCGCAAAGTGCGGCAAAAACCATGCCTTAGGGCTCGTTAGGTCACCTAAGTGCGGCTCTGCATAACCTTTTTCGATTAGGTTATTTACCTGTGCTGTATATTCGTGCGCGAAGTCGGGATCCCGGTCCATACGCTGCTCCAAGTTGCGTAACCTTTTGTACGCCATGTTGTAGCTGGGAGGCAGGTTCGGTTCGTCGGTCCTCCACAGCTGTCCTACTTCGTACCGGAGTCCTTCGATGCGTCTTACCGTTTCGTTAAACAGCTTTGTTGCTCGTTCGTCTAGGGGGCTCGCTTTATCTATTAGTTTCACCCCTAACGCGTCGATGTCGAAATATCGCCTCATCATCGCGTTCAGCTCCTTGTCCGGCTCCGTCATATGCATTACTACTTCACCGGCCCTTACCGTTCTCGGTGCTGAGCCGTAAATGCACCATCCTAGACGGCTGCGTACGGCTAGCGGCTCACTCGTCTTCCCCGTTCGGGCCTCTAACGGCAGTGTTAGATGCCAATGATCTGCTCCTATTAAAATTTTAGGCACCACATTGGTGTAGCACGCTTCGGCTAGATCGGCTAAGTGCGGCAGGCGCACTATACTGTCGCGCGGCATTGTTTGTTCCCTAATGCCTAAGCGCGGCACGGTTCTGAGCCGCATACTGTACGACGGGCCTCCGTCGGCGCCTCGTACAGTCGCTTCGACTCGCTGGCTCGGCTGGTTCAGGCATAGCGCTCCTACGCCTTGTATAAGTAGCGGCGCTTGAGGTCCCTCTAGACCCACTTCGCTCGCTAACTCCTGATCGACGATGGAGATTGTCGATCCCTCGTCGACCATCCCGTAACATAGCACCTCCTTCTTGGGACCGCGCAGTATTACGGGCATGATTTTCAACATCACCTTGTTTGGTTCAGTGTGTGACGTCATAGCGATCGTCTCTCGCTCTTGTATGGGCTCTGCGCGGCGGTGTGCCGGCGCTGTGTTCGGTTCACTGGGCGGCGCAGTGTAGGGCGCGCTCGCGCGGGCGGACGCGCGCGACTGCGGCGGGCGGGCGTTACTGTCGGCGCTGTCTGTACTCACATTTGACGTAGTTCGGTTCGGTTCGTGCAGTATTGCATGATGTGAGTGTGGACAGCCCGGTACACTGCAGCCTTTTGCAGTGCACGTATCACGACGATGCTTCTGGTTCATGCACTTAAAACATACGTGATTTACCCGTGCCCATTCCCATCTCGCTCGTATGGGCATACTTAACAGTTTGCGGCACTCGTTCGTTCGGTGACTATTGCCGCAGCAATAGCACGCTTCCACTCGTTCCGTGGCGAATGTTTGGGCTCGTGTAGGTTGTGCTCGCTGTATCGCGCCGCTCGTTCCCCGGTTCGGGTATGTCGTTCGTCGGGGAGGTTGCGGTTGCGTGGGCGCGTTATGCGCGGGTCTGCGTGACGGCGCTCTCGCGTGCGAGTATAATAACTCCGCGTCACTCTCGTCCATTAAGAATTCGGCTAGCAATATTATTTCGCACTCACCGCCTTTTACGTTGTCTTTTGCGAAGGAGCACCACCTCGACCGTAGATGCGGGCTTAACCTGTCGGTTATCTCCCGTATCAGTAACGGGTTGCCGCCGTAGTTTCGACGGTCTAGATCGACCAATGTCGATACAATGTTCATTACCTTTATTGCGAAGGTGTTCAGGTTGGTGGCGCTCGGTCCGAGTGACGGCAGGCGTTTAAGCTCCTCTAGAGCTCGGTCGACTAGCAGGTCGGTTCTGCCGAAATTCTTTTTCAGGACTCTAATTATTAGATCGGGGTTCGACGTCGACGCGAGCAAGTGCTGCACGCACTCTCGCGCCTCGCCTTCCAGCGCAGCTCGTAGACGGGCGACGTTCTCGTACTCCGTGAACTTGTACCTTTTTGTTGACTCTGCAAAACTGTGGTAAAAGGTCAACCACTCAGCGGGGTGTCCGGAGTACGCAGGCAACTCGTACACTTGTCTCGGCGGAGGGCGGGCCATCGTCTGTAGATGGTCGGCTAACCGATCTATCGCCTGAGATCGGCTGGAGGATCGTTCTCGGGAGGTGCGGGTCTCGCGTTCGGCTCGCTCGGGCGTGACGGTGCGACGCCTCCCTGGCGTCGGGTCATCGCGGTAAGCAGCGTTACTTACCTCGTGGTGTGTAAGCCACGCATTTATCCTCCGCTTCGATTCCTCCGCTGTCTCTGCCGCCGGACGTCCGGACTGCGAGCCGCCGGCCTGTGAGCCCTCCGCTTCGATGCGATGCAGTTCGGTGTCCAGCCTCTTCTTGACAAGCTCTTCTTCCAGTCGCAGTTGTTGCCGCTTGATTTCAGCAAGCCGCTCTGCTGCCTGTAGTTCCGCTTCTTTTTTCCGCGCCTCCGTAGTGCTGCTGGTTCTCGATGTAATCGACGGCGCGCGGCGTTCGTCGATTTGGAATCGCACTTGTTCGAGAGCTCGGTCTCTATCGAACGTGCGGGGTTCGCGCGGTACGGGTGTCGCGGGTCGCGGGATCGGTGCGCGGATCGTGGGGTCAAAGGCCGCGTACGCGAGTGACGTCATAGCCGCGCGGGGCTCGCGTGTATCGGCGGTACGC
Source organism: Apotomis capreana (assembly GCA_947623375.1). Lineage (NCBI taxonomy): Eukaryota > Metazoa > Arthropoda > Insecta > Lepidoptera > Tortricidae > Apotomis > Apotomis capreana. Next base: position 25,336,371 of record OX392507.1, on the reverse strand, counting down.
GGCGCGTGCGTCAGACAGGACGCTAAATGTTCGCCGGTCGGTGTCGAGTATCCGACGGCTGTGGGTTCTTCGGGTTCTTTTTGGTTCAGACTGGTTCTGCGCAGGTGTTCGTCCAGCTTTGCCCGCCATTGGAGCGTGTCGTCCATCTGTGGCGGTGACTCTGGCGATGTCCTCTTCTCGGGCTGCATGCCCGGGGCGCGTGTCTCGCTCGTTCGCGGACGTGCTCCCAGCAGCTCTGCAGACGTCTCGCCGGAGGTTCGGGTCGGTTCGGTCGGCGGGTCGTCGTGCGAAGTTGCTTCACTCGTCTGCTTCCTTGTCTGCACCATGGTGGTTCGGATGTTCTGGCTCGAAAATCCGGCTCTCGAATGACCAACGCTGTTGAGTACAGGTCTCAACAGGGCGGCTTCTTCGGCTCAGCTCGCAGTGGACTGTATACGTTGATCTGGTTCGTGGATCTTCCTGTAACAGCTTGTTCGGTTCTGGATCGGTTCGGTTCTGTTCGCAGGTTCAGGTTCAGGTTCGGTTCGGTTCGGTTCGGTTCGCGATGAAAACGGGCCGCGACGTAGTCCAAACGTAAGGACGTAAACGCGACGTAGATCGGGCCGCGACGTAGTACACACGTAAGAGACGTAGTGTACACGTAAACGCGACGTAGTTCGGACGCGGGGTACGGACGCGTGATGCACGGGGCGCGACGTAGACCGCAACGTAGCTCTGCCGTAGACTCGACGTAAGCGCAACGTAAACGCGACGTAGACGCGACGTAGATGTAGTACGGCGTAGCGAAGGACGCGTCCAAGTATTCGGAGCTCAACTGACGGACAGGACCTCGACGAATAACTTGGACCGACGTGCAGGCTGGAGCTCTTGAAACTGTAGGTAGGCAGGATCTTGTAGTGAATAATAAACTGGTTCTTCGGTAGTGCATACATTTATTTTTGTTCGACTTCTTAAGTAACATTTTAGGTTCGATTCGCTAGACATAACTCCCGTAAGCAACATAATCTTATTGGGAACCAATTAGAGTCGAGGGAGCGTTCATTTCCCCTCGGGAACGCCCCTTTCGGTCAAGTGTGTTCAGTTTTAATTTCTAATGTTCTAAAACCTGCTCCTCGCTCTGATTGGTTCTTCAGTTTCAGGCTCTGGACAATAACGGCCGTTTTTTGGCTTATCAAAATTGCTTATTAATTAACATATCTCGGCTAATTATAGTCCGATTAACATTACACATATCCCGTTCGACGGGGCTCAGTAAGGGCTCTTAGGTTCTATCTGAACCTTAGGGTTCAGGTAACAGGGTTCAACTATACGTCGTGTATAGTGGGCAACTTTTGTGAATAGGAATCTTGCAGGATTGTTCCTGTCGATTCCTACTTACATTTGCTTACGGTAGGGGTTCATATTATGTACTTTCGTTACAGGGGGTTCGGGTCTACTCTTATATACCAAGGGTTCGATTGTCCCTTATGTATTTGAGGCGGTAGGTGGCCTTATGTAACCAGATTGTAAAACTTTTACGTATTACGTTAAGCTCTGTTACGGTTCACGTGGTCGAGTTACATAAGCTCTTTTACCGCCCCGGGTGTTTCACGACGGGGTGCTACGTCCCCGGCCCATTTACCTGTGGTTTAATAAGGGTTTCGTTACGCCTTATTTAACCAGTACCTTATGGACCGTGGGTGCGACTGATTTACCGGTAGGATTGGATGATTTACCTTGGGGTTCTTATAGCATCTTTTATGTGCTTTATATTAAGTATATAAGGATCATTGAGTATATATGGATCTTATGACAGCTTTTATGTGTCTAACTTATAACTATGAGATCTTTTACAATATATTAATCAGTCTTATTCTAACTTAACCTAGTACATAAGTGACGTCACGGCGTTACATTGGGTTCGCTGTCGGCGTGGTTGCTGGCGTTCTCAACATCCTCCCCTCGGTCGCTGCATGGCGGCGACCTCCTGTTGACGGGTAGAACAGCCAGCTTCGTCGTCGGCCTCCGGAACACGCCTCCTCTCGTTCGGACGTCCACGTTGCGTGTGATGCCATCGGGTCCCGGGTAGACTGCTTCGACGATGCCTCTTGGCCATGTGTTTCTTGGCAGGTTCGGGTCGGCGATCAAGACATAGTCGCCGACCGCTATGGCGGTCTCCCGGGGGTTTGAGGAGCCCCGGGGTGCGAGCAATGGGATGTACTCACGTAGCCATCTTCGCCAGAAAGAGTCGGCGAGTGCTTGGCTGGCGCGCCAAGCTTTTCTATCATTTTCTTCGCAGGGGCCAGTGGTAGGGACCCCCGACGGTCCTCCCAGTATGAAGTGGTTCGGTGTGAGCGCCTCGGGGTCATCGGGTTCGACGCTCACGTGGGTGAGAGGTCGAGAGTTCACGCAGTGCTCGACCTCGGCGAGCAGCGTCTTGAATATCTCCTCCTTGGGCGATCTTGTGTTCAGTGTGGCGGACAGCGCGGTTTTGACGGTCCGCACCATCCGCTCCCAGGCGCCGCCTTGGCGCGGCGCTCCCGGCGCGATGAACCTCCAGTCCATGCGGTGTAGCTGCCCGTGCTCCTGCAGGGCGGGCAGCCATTCGACGTAGGCGGCTCGCAGCTCGGAGTCGCAGCCTCTCAGGTTGGTCCCGTTGTCCGAGTACATAAGTGACGTCACGGCGTTACATTGGGTTCGCTGTCGGCGTGGTTGCTGGCGTTCTCAACAGTTAGGTTTGAAAGAACTGCGACCCACTCAGAAATGAACTGCTGCCAAAAAACCAGGCTGATGTTGAAATAAAAAATTAGGAGCTTGATATTTATGTTCTTCAGTATTATGCGCCAATGCACGATATGCATAAGAACATTATGACGATTAATGATTATGATTCAGGTTGATATGCTCCAAAATTATATGACATTCCTTACTTATGCGTAAAAACATTATGGTCATAAAATGTATGCGGATCAATTAATGACTATACACCTTATGCGCAAGGACTATTATGACAAAAGTGGTTATGCGAATCGACATTATGGCTTTAAAATTTATGCAACCCAATATGGAACCTTCTCCAGCTTTGATAAAAATACTTTAGTATTTGAATCTGGAGTCCTGTAGACACAAATAAGGATACATTTTAAATCAGGGATGAGTACACCACAAATTTCAAAATTAAATTCAAGTTTTAACTCATTTATGAAAACTAAGGGCTTGGTTTCTAAATAGTCTCTACATAATATACAGGTTCCTCCTCTTTTTTTCTCTCTTGAAAACGAAGCTGCTAGCTTGAAGCCATTAATATTAATATTTGCTTCGTCACCTATTTTTACAAAGGTTTCTGATATACAAATCAGGTCTATGTATTTTCCTTCTTTAACATCTAGATCATGTAGGGAGACTTGGAGTAGATCTTTTTTCATTAATAACCCTGCTATGTTTTGGTGGAGGAATAACAAAGTTTCATTACTCTCGAAAAAAACAATCATCTGTTTGAAATACTCGTGGAAATATTCTTATGATTTACTTTATCTCCTTAAAGTGGCAAGTTACAATGATGATTGCTTTCATCGACAGCATCGACATTTTCATTGAAGAAGTCGATTTCACTGATACAGACCTTCAAGTCCATAAAAATTTGCCGCATGGCTGTGTTATTTATGAGACCTGAAACTTTATCAAACATTTTACTTGAATATTCCAAATTTTTGTTGGTATCAAGCACGTAAGCATATTGGTATTTGCAAACTTCAGAATACAGCAGATTATTAAAATATTCCACGCGTTTATTGAAAAGAACCCCATATTTGTGGACTTTAAAATTTGGTAAGCAAATAATGACGTTAGTGTGCTTGACTTGTTCCAATTTATATCTAATTAAACTAACAATGTCATGATAATTTATAGTGTCTTTGAAGTCGGCCGCACCAACTAAAATGATACAATAATCATTGAATGTAAATTTTTCAATTTTTGAGTTTATACCATCTAGCAAGTGAGAGAGTCCGGCGTCAGTCTTGATGTAGTGACTTATTTCATGGGAACTGAAGGTATTTCTTGCCGTTTGCAAAATCTTATTTCTATTGTTGTTGCTTATTAGGCAAATTTTCCTTAATACCGGGAGACAAGAATCCTTTTCCTCTTTCTCCTCATTTCCTTGTGTAGTAATCTTTGATGTAATGGACAATGGCTGTTGTAAAGGCGCGAGGACTGGCTCTTCGCGGGGGGTAGTTACTGGCGATGGCGGAGTAGGAGTACTTGAAGCCTCAGGTGGTAGTTGTTTCAACGGCAGAGCAGGTTCATCTTGTACAGAACACGCCGGAGAAAGTAACTGCGGCGTGTCGTCATCGCTATCCAGCACCTCTGTTCTTTTGTTTTTAAGAACCAGCAGGTCTTTTTTTATCGGGGTTAGTTTCCTTAAGGGCCCCTTATCTGTCAGCAATTTTTTGTAGATCTCTGCCTTTTTATGTTGATCTTCAACAATTTTTCGCAGTTTACCTATCTCGGTGCTAAGGCAGTCAATTTCCTCATTGGCGCTAGCTAGCTGTATAGATAGAGAACTAACTTGTGATTTTAGCTCGTGAACTTGCAAGGTTTCAGAGGACGTTATGTTTGGAAGGCTATGTGAACTGATATCTAATTCAGTGTTTCCTATGCAATCAAAATCTGACTCTGGATCTGAAAGTATTTCCTGTGTAATATGTTGTACTAATTGCTTCGGTTTTCTTAGAGTTATATTGTCCTTATTCCAAGTCTCTAATTTCGGTGTATCGGCAGTGCGTTCGCTAGAGGGGAATGCTATAATTTTAGGCGTTGACTGGTTTTTTGAGACATCAGGTTTAATTTCATCATTTTTTACTATTATTTTTGAGTCACTTTGTACCTTAGGCAGCTTCGTTAATGAACTGGAAGGGACAGCATTTGCAGTAAGGTTTGTCTGCTTATTAGTTTTTTGCAGACACTTTGAGCATTTCCATGACTTGCGATCTTCAGGTGTCATTAAATCGTAACGCTTATCCGTCACAATTTTTGTGCACAAAATGTGGAATGCAGATGTGCATGGCGTACAATAAAGAAAATGCTTGTCTTTTATTTCTTTGGAGCAGGTTTTACAAGTTGTTTTACTATTTGGTGCCATTTTATTTAAACTGCAGGTTTCTGAACGCAGCGCTTTTTCCAGTGATAAGAATGTGCGTAAATCGGAACGTGCTTGATATTTTGGTATGGCAACACTGTGTAGTTCTGTTGTTGGCGCTGTGTAGCTGTCAAGTGACAGTTGTCAAATGCATCCAATCAGCTGGTGCCGAAACAGTGATGTTTACTTGAAAATGTAGTTAGCTTCCGGTTCTTGTCTCAAGATGGCCGCATGCGTTTAGGTTTAGTCGTTCATTATTTTATTCATTTTAGTTGTTCAATGTGTAGTATTGATAGCGTATTGTGCAGTGATCTAACGTATAAGTGAATAGCTAATGAAGAATTCAACTTGAAGCGTTCATAGCCCTTCCTGGGTCAAGGCCCGATAGTCCGCGTGGTTTTTTGTAAATCGCTATCACTTTACAAAAAGCACGATTTTACAACTCACCGTACAACGTGGTATCAATCCTCTATCTAGTCGCCTAGTGCGATTGGCAACGAGACATTGGCAGTAATGGTCGCTTAACTGTGACCGGTTGCCATTTAAAAAAAAAATAGAATAGAATAGAAAATGTAGTTAGTATCCCGTTATTTAGTGATTTTCAAACAGTGTTTAGTGTTTAACGGCTAACTTGCGTATCTTACCGAGATGTTAGATTGTTTTCCTGCACGTAACTTCGGGTTTCTTGTGAAGGATAATGTCACACAGGTTTGTAACCTTAAAATCGGTTCACTTTCGCTAACTTTTAACTAGTTTATGTGACTATAGGAATTAAAAAGTATAGAGCTTCTTAGTTAGATGTTTACTTGGCTAGAGTTGGAGTCTGAAAACAATTAAAAAAAAAATTGAATTAAAATACGCCCTAGGACGGTGTGTTCATTTCTACTCATTTACCACCCTTGTTACGTAATGTACTATTGCAAAGAGTGAGTAAATTACCAAAAACCTGCATCCTCCCTTCCCCGACATAATCCAAAAAGCAGCGCACTGAAGTATGCGCGCACCACGACGCGAAACTTCGGGCGAGTTAGGAGTTTGGAATTTGGAGCCCGGTTCGATGCCAAGTCTCAAGTATTTGGGATTTAGTTTCTTCAGATAGTTGGGATTTTTGGGGGTTAAATTTGATAAGGGGATAACAAGACGGTTCGTGAGGATTCTGACTTAATATTTATGAAAAATATGTATGAAAAATACGTACCTCGCCGTTTTCGATCTGTCCGTCATCCCAGGATGTCTTAAGACAAATCTCAATCTCAAACTGTTTAGCGATTTCGAAGTAATCCCGTTTTTCTTTTGCATCAAGGGCCAAGTACTCAAACTCAGACGTTCTTTCAAGTATTGGATTTTAAATTACGTCTTATAATAGATACGATTTCTGTGAATATAAAAAAGAGCTTTTAATAACAATACAATACACGGTAAATTGGATCAAATCACGTGGCCAAAACGATAATAAGGAGGCCGAAAATATTACTTCGATCCTAGTTTCTTGTATTGGCATTTTCATTGCGTCCATCGATACGAGTAATGTGAAAAGAACTTGCGGTTATATCCCTGAACAAAATAAAATAGAGATAATGAGCACGCTGCAATCCCTTATAGCACTGAGTATACTAATAAACGGCGAAAGGATATTGTTTGCTCTAAAACTATTCGAAGATTCACTTCTGTTTTAGATTTTTTGTTTCGCTGGGTCCTTTCCTGTACAGTAGGCTTAATACAAAGCTGGATATATATCCGCTCAGCTACGCGAAATGTAAGAAAACACTGCAAGAAGCGCTACAAAATATGTCATACGAAGATACAGAGAAGTTACTGATTGTTCTAAGTTGATTTTTATGTATTTATTCTAATTTAATATTGTTGTATTCGATCTATAATTTATCAAACTATTTATGCATCTGCGGTACCAGGGTGGAGAGCAACGGGCACCATGCGTTGAGTTGCTGTCGTTGTGCGGGGAGATTCTCGCGCCATCACGCTCTGAACGACATCGTTGCGGAGGGCGCTAGTATCAGCCAACATACCGTGTGTTCTGGAGCCTTCAGGGTTGAGCAGGTCGGATGGGAAAAGGCCGGATGGTTTGACCTTGGTGCCGTGGCAGAAAGGCAAGTGCCTGCTGTGGGACGCAACATGCGTTAGCACTTTCGCTGCCTCGCACCTGGGTCGTACCATCTGTGCGGCCGGAGCGGCGGCCGAGACGGCTGCCCGTAGAAAGCGGGACAAGTACTCTGCCCTGACAAACTGCTTATTTGTCCCTCTCGCGGTGGAGACGACTGGCTAATGGTGCTCAGAAACCAGAACGTTCTTGTCGGAAGTGGGGCGCCGTTTGCGAGAGAGAGGTCATGAGTCATGACCCCCGTGCCGGGTCATTTCTGTTGCAAAGGCTGTCGATCGCGATTCAACGCGGTAATGCAGCGAGCGTGATGGGCACCTTTGCTCCCGGAATGACTCGGGGCGGGTTATTTGATTAATAGGTACTTATTTAGGTTGTGTTAGGTTAAGTGACGGATTAAATTGACATTTTGTTTTAATAAGAACTAAATTATTGTTTAATGTGTTTATGATCATTTATTTAGGAAATTGTTAACAAGTTAGTCCTCTTTATGCCTGAAACACAGGGAATCCTAGTTCAGGCGCATGTAATTTTTTGCCAAGTAGAATGTCTTAGGCTTTAGTTATTATTACTGTCAAATAAGTTATTATTCAATAAATATCTCATCTTATCTATCTTCTAATGTGATCTCAGCACCTAGGTGCTAGAGCATAACTGTCATACGCAACTATATCTCGCGCGAGACAATTTTCTGTCTCTTTTTGTGCGGTAATGTGAGAGAGTGATGGGTAGCGCTGTCGCGCGACAAGATTCGCGAAGCATAGTTGTGCTAGACGGGTAGGTCATGCCGTTGTTGGCAGGGATACCGTAGATAAGGAGAATTGAAAGGAGACAGCTGCACCAACTTGGAACCTACCTTATCATCAAAATCGACTTGAAGTATCCAAACTAAAGCTTTATGAAACATGTATAATGTCTCTTTTTTAGGGTTCCGTACCCAAAGGGTAAAAACGGGACCCTGTTACTGAGACTTCGCTGTCCGTCCGTTCGTCCGTCCGTCCGTCTGTCACCAGGCTGTATCTCAAGAACGGTGATAGCTAGACAGTTGAAATTTTCACAGATGATGTATTTCTATTGCCGCTATAACAACAAATACTAAAAATAGAATAAAATAAATATTTAAGGGGGGCTCCCATACATCTGATCTCTCGCTTCCTCGTTCACTGCTGTAAAGTAGTGCGGTAAGATGGGAATATTCACGTATTCACATAGAGGTCTCTAAGGTCTAAAAGCCTTCAAATAAACAATGCAAAGATCGACACACAAAGCATTAAGGAAAATTTTGATAGGTGGCTTGGGAGTGAGGGTGGCGGAAAGGTTAACGCGCTGGACCGGTAATCCAGAAGTACCGGGTTCGATTCCCGGTCTCTTCCACCAAGTAACTCATTTCAAGTTCTCTTTGAAAAACTTGAAATGAGTTATCAAGCTCATTTGAACTCACTCATGTTTAGGATCTTTGAGCTTTAATCTTTGTATCAATGGTTTATCCAAATTATACCAATAGGTCACTAAAACTGTCCCACCAAGTTCCACACATTTACATCACACATCATCACCATCATCCTCCTAGCCTTTGTCCCTTTGTAGAGAATGAATTCTCAATAGGGGTCGGCTACCTAAATCCCAAGATGTGGCGTAGGCACTAGTTTTTACGCAAGCGACTGCCATCTGACCTTCCAACCCAGAGGGGAAACTAGGCCTTATTGGGCTTAGGCGGTTTCCTCACGATGTTTTCCTTCACCGAAAAGCGAGTGGTAAAATATCAAATGACATTCCGTACATAAGTTCCGAAAAACTCATTGGTACGGGCCGGGTTCGAACCCGCGACCTCCGGATTGAAAGTCGCATGCCCTAACCACTAGGCTACCACCGCTTCCAACACATTTCCATCACACATTCACATAAATTACACATGTTCCAATGCACCGCAGTGTTACGAAAATATGCTCACAGCTGCAGTACGGTAAAGTACAGTCGCTCACAGAAGCGCTGTCATCTTTTACATAACAATTTTGTTCAGGTCCCGCGGCGGTCGAATGTTCAGTTGTACGCTCGCAATCACAAGTGCTTACTTTACTGCTTGATTTTTCTATGGAAAATTGTGTAAAAGGAATTGAATTGAATTAAGAAATTTGGCGGTTTAGGAGTAAGAAATAACTAAACATCTTCCGCTTCGATTGTAGTAGATCGCATTCAATTTTTCTTTCTTAATTTACCTTTGTGTCATTATTTATCTACCGGAATTTTCACATTTATAGTCGAAAAGTATTAATAGTCGTATACTACTTAATACATTACAAAAGTTTACATTTACCCTAGACCGTAAGTGGGATTTTCTGCCCGCTACGCTCTCACTTCCTGGCCTTGCAAGACATAACCTAACTTTAGACAAAAACAGGTAATAACAGGTCGTTATTCGTGAAGCCCCAGGTCGCCCACCAATTCACCGCTCTCGTATTTTTTTTTTTTAATATTTAATATGCACGTTATGAGACTAGAAAATAAAATAGTCACCGTGGCTTTATGTCTTTAATCTGTAAAACTATTGAATATAACGTAATGACGTCAGGGTGATAGTATTCCCTACAAAACTAGCCCACTAGCAACCGTGTCACATCAACGTAGCTGATACGACTTGACAGTACCTTATTACATTCCTTTCAATACGATGCACTGTTCTTCACAAGTGTCCACCGCGGGCTCAAAGAGACTGGGAATTCGCTCGCTTTGACTCGTCTTCCATATTAAATAAACTTTTGTTTCGTGCATGACTGTACTTTGAGAGCGGTGTATTCATATTGATTTGAAGTGATATTAAGGAAGAAAGGTTGAGTCGCGTTTCAGTAGTTATTGAACGTGAAATTGTTATTTAAGTTATTAGGTTATTGTTATTTGCCGAATATTAAATCAAATAAAAGTGAAACAATGATGAAAGCAGAAACTGAAATCAAAATTGTTTTCTACTCTCTTTGACACGTATAAAACCCTACCCTACCCTAACCTACCCTCTCTCCTCTCCTCTCACTACCCTAAGGTTGTCTGGAAGAGATCGCTTTTTAGCGATAAGACCGCCTGTTGTTACCTACTGATTTGTTTTTTGCAATTTCTTTGTGTAATTTTTATTTATATTTAGTGGTGCACAATAAAGAGTATTATTATTATTATTATTTGTATCTCGTCTCATAGAGTCTCGGGCTCATACGTCCCGGTCTTTTGGAAGGCTTGCGTGGGGATATGGATCCAACACGTAGAGGCCCCTTGGAGAAATTTGCTGTGGCTGTAGCCCTATTATTATTATCTCCTTTATTCATTTAAAATCTTAAGTTAGGTTTTTTACAATAAAGTTATATCAAAAGTAAAATACAATAAAGAAATTACAAAATATATAAACACATTATAAAAAAACCTAACCTAGGGTGCCGCCGGCAGCGGGGCAGGGCCCAGGCTACCGGTGGTTAGGGCTGCAGAGAGAGGAACCTCCTGACAATGCGCGCCGTGTCCAGGAGTACCGCCTTCTGTATCTGGCCCTTGATCCAGCCATCTAGCGAGAGTCTCTTAAGATGTTTGTCGAGACTCTTCGCTATAAGACCGTTCGCCGAAACGACTATCGGGACAATGATCGTCGAGTCAACATCCCATGACGGTCACCTCGTGAGCCAAGTCAAGGTACTTGCTGAGTTTGTCCTTCTCGGCCTTCACGAGGTTCTCGTCATGCGGGATGGTGATGTCGACGAGCACTGCCTGGCGCTTAGATCGATCTACCAACACGATATCAGGCTTATTGGCTACAATAGTCCTGTCCGTGATGATAGATCGATCCCAATAGAGCGTGGCACGACCATTTTCGAGAACTGGCATCGGTGCGTACTTATAGTACGGCACCTCAGACCCCACAAGACCGTATCGAAGAGCAAGTTGCTGGTGAATGATCCTGGCTACTTGGTTATGTCTGTGCAAGTACTCGCCGTTAGCAAGATGAGAACAACCGGAGATTATATGCCCGAGTGACTCACCGGGACGGCGGCATGCCCGACAAATGTCGACCGTACCGTCCTTCAGGATATATCTCCGGTAATTGTTCGTCATCATTACTTCGTCCGCAATTGCACAGACAAAACCTTCGGTTTCCCCGAAGAGATCCCCGAAGCGTAGCCAGTTCACCGACGCGAGCAGATCTACATCGGGCCCCGTAAGAGCCTTGTAGAACCGCCCGTGTAGCTCCTTGCTCTTCCATACAGCCCTGCGGTCATCGGTGCTAAGCACCTTTGGTCTGCGTCAGTTCTCGTTCGCTAAGGAGAGAGAGGTGAGGCCTTTGTCAACTGCTACTACATCGCGATGAATCCCACACTCGTTGTTTAGGAAATACTCCCTAAGACTGCACACCTCGCGGTTATGGAGGTCCTTGGCGTTTAAAAAGCCACGGCCCCCACACTTACGCGGGATGTACATTCTCATAACTGACGAGCGTGGGTGCCTCATGCGATGTGTAGTGAGCAGCTGACGGATCCAGGGCGTCCAGCTCAGTCTGAGTCCACCTTAGTATGCCAAAGGAGTAAGTGAGTAGAGGCATCACCCAAGCGTTGAAGGCGCGCGCCTTATTGCCACCGGACAAAAGACTGTTAAGTGCTTTTGTCAAACGACAAAAGAAACGCTCCTTCAACGCCTGTCTAATGTCTCCGTCCGCAATACCCAATGACTGTGACATACCAAGGTACTTGTAGGTTTCAACTTCGGAGATAGACCTGAGGGACATTGTCTCAGAAAGCTGTAAGTTCGCAGAATTTATGACTTTCCCCCGCTGTACATGCATGACCGCACACTTGTCTACACCAAACTCCATTTTGATGGCACTACTGAAGGTTTCTGTTACTTCCAGTAGTTCCACCAGATCCTGGCGTTTTGGTGCATACAGCTTAAGATCATCCATGTACAGCAGATGAGAAATGACCTCACCTCCTCTTCGAAGCCGGCAACCTAGTCCTGAATCCTTCAGCAGCGTGCTGAGCGGATTCAGAGCTAGGCAGAACCACAGAGGACTCAAACTGTCACCCTGGAAAATACCTCTCTCAATCCTTATCAAGTCCTGCGGGCCAGGGGGGCCATCTCCGCCACCTGGTTGACGAAGGACTGTGGTCCACTGCCTCATACACGCGCTTAAGAGGGATCTTAGAGCTGTATCGATTTTATACAGCTCTAAGATCCTCTCCAGCCATGAATGAGGCACCGAATGAGGCCTTCTTATAGTCAATCCAGGCGGCTGAGAGAGACCCCCTGTTCCGCCGGACTTGTTGGCAAATGGTCGTGTCAATGAGGAGGAGCTCCTTAGTACCACGGGACCCAACCCTACATCCATTCTGAGAAAAGGCCAAAACGTTATTCGCAACAATGTGCGTGTTAATTTTTGTTCTCAGAATGGACGTAAGGAGCTTGTATAAAGTGGGCAAGCACGTGATGGGTCTATAGTTTTTCGCTTCCGTGGTACTATCGGACTTATAGAGCAGGAAGGTAGCACCAGTAGTCATGAAAGATGGCAGGGAACCAAGCTCGAGGGCGTCTTGAAATTGTGTTGCCAGGCGTGCGTGTGAGGATCGAAACCACTTGATCCAAAAGTTGTGCAATCCGTCCGGCCCAGGACTTTTCCAGTTCTGGGCCGTACGGACCGCACAACTCACATCATCGGGGCTGATGATCACAGCCCCCATGTCTTCGATCGGCTCACACTCACGTCTGACAACATTCATCCATTCGCCCTCGGTGTGCTCGACTGGAACCGACCAGATACTACGCCAGAAATTAATCATGGCAGTAGGATCCGGCAGTTGCCCGTCGGTCACACATTGATCGGTTCCCTCCCACTTTCGGTATACCTTCCTTTGGTCACTTTGGAAGAGGCGATTTTGCTGGTATCGATCCACACGCTCTCTGTAGCGACGAATACGGCTTGCCCATGCATAAACTTTCTGCTTTAGGTAGTCGATGCGCTCCGTGACACATGCCATGTAATCGCAGGGCCTGGTGCCAGTCCCCGCGAAGGCTTGTGTCACGTAGCGCATCACACGGGGGCGGTTGTTGCCCCCCCTAAAACAGATTAGCTTGGCAATGAGAGTCCTAAACGAGCTGATAAGCCGCTCGATCCGTACTTGCCAGGCAGGAACACCCCAGGCGGTCCGCGGTGCTCGGTCAGTGTCCGGGAATCTGACACGAGCAACGCGGCACGCCGCGATGGCCCCACAGTACATGATCGAGTGGGTATCAGCTAAATCTTCGCTAGCCCGAAGGTACGGGTCTAGCAAAGCGTCCAGGGCTCCCATCAGCGCTAGGTTACGTTTGTGCATTGGCAAGCGTGGTAATCGCGGCCTAGACTCAGGTGTGGATCGATATCGCACAATCGCCTCCTCCAAAGCCCTCCTCAGCTGCTCATTGGCCTGGGTACTTACGCTGCTCGCACCGTCTTCCCCATCGGCTTCGGGATCCGTCAGCGGCACCCCCGGCACCAGGTTGGGCGCTGGCGCCGGAACCGGTGACGTAGCAGACGTATCCCGAGCCGGCGTGGAAGCCGCGCGAGTGGCCAGTACTTCCAGGCGCAATCGATCAAGTGTCGCGTCGTCCAGCAGCTTGCGCCGCTGGATGAAACGCACTTGATCGGATAGCCGCTGCGCAGATACGGCGATGGTCGGATCAAATGCAAGAAACAGAGGCAGCATCCTGTCCCGGTACGCGGACAGGTTGATTCCCCCCTCTGTAGCCCCGTAGTAGGCGCGCATGCAGTTTTCGTTCATTACTTGCGTCCATCGCATGCGACGCACTACACCACCGGTAGCGGGAGCCGTGGTCGGAGCAAGTTGCCCCGTAGGACCCAAGCATGCCGGCAGCGGTGGCCGTCCACGTCGCGCAGGTGGTCGCGGCGGCGGGGGCGGCGGCCCGCGCACGTCGTCGCTCGACTCGCTGGTGTCGGGCGCTGTGGCGAACTCATCACCCGACGACGATGGCGAGGAGGAGGACGAGACGGGCGGGGGTGTTGGACGTGCGTTCTGTGTGTGCGCGGCTGTGTTTCTTCTTGCCTGGCTCCTTGTGATCATCAGTATTTTTTCTTGGAAGTCTTGTTTATTTTGCTTGACACATAGTTGTCAACTTGTATCGCGGACGATTTCTATTGAAAACTACACATTTTTCACTTCCCTTATGGTTTTCCATGGTGTTTAATAGGTTTTCATTGTAAACAACTCAAAATCCGCAATAAACAATTCCAAAAATGTAAAAAATATTAAAAATTCACGGGAGCCTACATTTGTGACATCATGACATGTGTCAGCCGTCATTATTATTATTCACTCATTTAATCTTGTTTCTTAGGATAGGTATTTTTTACAATAAATTTATATAAAAAGTAAAATATAAAAAATACATTACAAATATAAACACATTATAAAAAAAACCTAACCTAGGGTGCCGCCGGCAACGGGGCAGGGCCCAGGCTACCGGCGGTTAGGGCTGCAGAGAGAGGAACCTATTATTATAAAAGCAAATCGGGTGTAGCCAAGGTGTAGCCAACGTTGTCTTTAATTTTCTAGGGCGCTTATATCCAGGGTATTTGAGAAATCACCAAAAAATCGATATCCTATAATTATTACGTATACATCGGTTTATCGTTTCAACTACCAATGCCTGATGCTTGTGATTTGAGCTGACATTTCACGTCTGTAGTATATAGTATACACGTTAGTAGTATGGGGTCCCAGTGCCCGCAACCTTTACAAAGAGCTATCCAACAGGTTTGCAGAGACCACTGGGGACCGAAGAGCTGGCAGCTTCCTCGCACAACGTATCAGCATAACTGTTTAGCGATTAAATGCTGCCAGCATTTTTGGTACCATGCCGAAGGGGAGCAATTTTTAGGGTTCCGTAGTCAAATAGGATCCCTTATAGTTTCGCCATGTCTGTCCGTCCGTCCGCGGCTTAGCTCCATGATCATTAGTACTAGAAAGCTGAAATTTGTTATAAGTATGTGTATGTATCACGCCGACAAAACAGTAAAATAAAAACCAAAAAATATATAATAACTTATTTCGGGTACCTCTCGTACACAAAGTGGGGGTGTTTTTTTTTTCGTTCCAACACTAGTGGGTGGGGTGTAGTAGAATAGATATTTAAAAAATAATAGGGGTCTCCAAACATTATTTTTTGACAAAGTCAGCAGTTTTGTAAATATTCACTCCGGAAATCCAAAAAACTAGCGTCCCTCGCCCCTCTAACTTTTCAACCACGGGTTAAAAAAATATGGAAGAAATGACGAAAATGAGGCCTTATTAAGCACTTTCAATAAAAACTATATTTAATAAAATCGGTCGAGCTGTTTCTGAGTTATCGCAAAATCTCATAATTTTCTTTAGAATGACGTAAGTGCCGCGCGGTGTCCTTATACTTCGAACGTTACACTTATTAGTTAAGTGCCATACTGCATTAAAAGTTAAAACATTCCGCTCAATCTGGTGCGTATAGTCGATAACTTTGGCGTTTACGACCTTTTTAAAGAGCTTGAAATCTTTTTCGTAATTTAAACCTCGGGCTTAAAACCGCTGTTTTTTGTTAAGGATGGGCAACTACGGAGCCCTACACTGAGCGTGGCCCGATATGCTCTTGGCCGGTTTTTTTAATTTGTTTGAGCTTATTTTATTTTTAAGTTTTTGTACATAGTAGTATTTAAGTTTTGTTTACTGTTTCTTTGTTATTCCTTTTTTCTTGTGTTGAAATAAATTTTCGTTTATTGTTGGCGTCGCTTTTAACGGACATGCGACGACTTTCAGCGGCAAGTGGTTACCCGGCTATTATTGTATAAAAATATTAATAAACGTTAATACTAGTATTTTTTTGCATTGTATTTACACAGCAGGGCCTATATATAAATAACTTAAGCCTATTGAAACGGAGATAGGACATAAATCTCGCTGACAGACAAACAAACAGAACAACGATCCGGAAAGGACCGTCCGAGTATGATTTATTGGAACCTTTTTGCGAAGATTTTTTACGGAAGCAAAAATAAAGTAGGCTAAAGGCAAGTTTACACGAGCGGACTCAACTGACAGATGAAATTGGATTTTTAATTGAAGAAATTTCATTAAGTGCAGCTTCCCGTATCTGGATATGCTCCACAAGGCGTGACTCAGAATTATCTCTAATTCTATAATAATATGGAGTTCTCTTTCATTTGCCCAAATTTCATATGCAATAATGTATTGATTGATTTATAATATCTTTTTCTTATTGAAAATTGCATCATATTTCACATGTCATAAATAAAATAGAACGAATTCACAATAAGATCGTCAGATCAGTTATATATAATTAGAAAATAATAAACAGTAAAACAAGAGAAAAAATACACAATTAAAAATATAAGTAACCATAAATATTATGATCTAGGGTATCCGAGGTAAAGAATAATGCGAAGGCAATGAGACACTATCAGCAACGGGTCTATAGTAAAAAAAAAACCGGCCAAGAGCATGTCGGGCCACGCTCAGTGTAGGGTTCCGTAATTGCTCATCCTACGCAATAAATTGCTGTTTTAATCCCAAGGTTTAAGTTAAGAAAGATTTTAAGCTCTATAAAAAGGTCGTAAACGCCCTAGAAACTGTAATCACTTATTACCTTCTGGAAGTCAATTTACATCCTTCTAAAGAAAAAATATGAAATTTGGCGATTACTCAAAAACGGCTCGACCGATTTTGTTCAATATAGTTTTCATTGAAAGTACTGATAAGGTTTCATTTACATGAATTTTTCCGATTTTTTTTGACCCGTGGTTGAAAAGTTAGAGGGGGGGGGGACAATATTTTTTTTGTTTTTGGAGCGAATATTTACAAAACTGCTGACTTTATCAAAAAATAATGTTAGAAGACCCCTATTATTTTTACAATACCTATTCAACGACACCCCACACACCAGTGTTGAAAAGAAAAAAAAAATTCACCCCCACTTTAGGTGTTCGAGAGGTACCCGAAAAAAATAAAATTTTTGAATTTTTATTTTACCGTTCTGTCGGCGTTATACATACACATACTTATACCAAATTTCAGCTTTCTAGTACTAATGATCACGGAGCTAAGCCGCGGACGGACGGACGGACGGACGGACAGACGGACAGACGGACATGGCGAAACTATAAGGGTTCCTAGTTGACTACGGAACCCTAAAAAAGCGACTTAAAAAACGGTTTCTCGAAACAGTTTTTTGTGAAACGAAAACGGTTACAAGTTTTACAGAAAACTCGAAACAACTCAGCTTTCCTATCAACGCCAATGTTAATCAATACTAATTATAAATGCGAAAGTGTGTCTGTCGGTCTGTTACCTCTTCACGCTTAAACCGCTGAACCGACTTAGATAAAATTTGGTATGGAGATAGTTTAAGATCCGAGGAAGGACATAGGATACTTTTCATCCCGAATAAATTTGGTGTTCCTGTGGGATGAGCGGGTAACACCGCGGGGCACAGCTAGTACTATCATAAAATTCTAAATTTGTATTGAAAATAATTTTTCTATGGGGTCATGATTTCAGGAAAATTAAAGTAAAATTAATTATTATATTATAAAGGCGAAAGTTTGTGAGTGTGTTTGTTTGTATGTTTGTTACTACTTCACGCTCAAACGGCTGGACCAATTTTGATAAATTTTGGCAGATGAATGCATGGAATTGTCTTTTAAAGTGAAGTATAGAGTTAAATCTACGAGTTTGTATTACTAAATTTTTTATTATAAAAATAATTTTAGACATTGAAAATTTTAACCACAATAACAAAGGCATTTTAAACTTAAATTAATCAATAAATATGAGTATGAATTATATTCCAATGGTAGTAATGTCGATTCTATAGCTCTCTATCGTACCACCGTGCGATGAAAAGTCAGAGTAATTCATCATTACAAACGACGAAATTATACCCTTGAAAATGCAAGTGAAGCCCCCGTGAAAAACTGTGAACAGTATAATAGCACCACTTAAATAACCATTTAACATCCAACAGATATAAACGCTACTTTTCCCATAAAAACCTTTCAAAATGGCGTCGCATTTTTCTCAACTTCGCCGCACGTCTTATCCTCCCAAGTTAAACCGGATTACGAAGTTGTCCGATAACTGTGAAACTCTTTATTTTATTAGTAATATTCTTTCTTAATCGCCTTCTGGGACGATAGGGCTACAGAGTAGGTACTTACAGTGGATTCCGTTGGGTAAATCATCTATGGTGTCAGTGGCGTGGCATCACAGAAATTGTATAGGTATACATACACCAGTATTAGGTATACAACCTTTAGGTAGTGCAGGATATGAATCCATACTAATCCATACTAATATTATAAATGCGAAAGTGTGTCTGTCTGTCTGTCTGTCTGTCTGTTACCTCTTCACGCTTAAACCGCTGAATCGATTTTGATGAAATTTGGCATGGAGATAGTTTAAGATCCGAGGAAGGACATAGGATAGTTTTCATCCTGGAAATTATCCCTAAAAAGATTGAAAAGTGAGTAAGTAATTCATGATGACATTGATGACCCTGTAGAAAATGTAATGATTAAACCAAAAGCACAATTGCTCTTACATTTGCTTAGGCGCTCTTTTATTAATTAAGGTGATTAGGTGGATATCTATCGTGTTGTACGAGGTTGCTTCCATACTTCCAAGTTCCACGCGAACGTAGTCGCGGGCAAAAGCTAGTATTATAAATGCAAAAATGTGTCTGTCAGTTTGTCTGTCTGTCTGTTACCTTTTCACGCTTAAACCGCTGAATCGATTTTGATGAAATTTGGCATGGAGATAGTTTAAGATCCGAGGAAGGACATAGGATAGTTTTCATCCTGGAAATTATCCCTAAAAAGATTGAAAAGTGAGTAAGTAATTCATGATGACATTGATGACCCTGTAGAAAATGTAATGATTAAACCAAAAGCACAATTGCTCTTAGATTTGCTTAGGCGCTTTCAATAATCCTTTTTATTAATTAAGGTGATTAGGTGGATATCTATCGTGTTATACGAGGTTGCTTCCATACTTCCAAGTTCCACGCGGACGTAGTCGCGGGCAAAAGCTAGTGCTATATATTTTGTCATATAACATGACAAACCTGATATGTTAACTATATTACACAGCTGGCGGTCCTGGGTTCGAATTCGAGCCAGGGTATATATTTGTGTGATGAACTCGAATATTTATTCCTGGATCATGGGTCATGGGTGTTATCTATAATATTTATTTATTGGAGCGGAGCGAGCGAAGCTCCCATGGATCGACTCGAATGGACTTTGTAACAATGCGCAGATCTCAGCGAGTTCTCTACCGATTTTAGAAATTGTTGTTTTACAATGCACAAATTAAATTTCGCTAGGTCGTGACGAAGAGAAAATTTCGAAAAAAAAAAACCGCTCCAATCTATGGTGCAAGCTTAGCCGGTGGCTGACTCTGCATCGACCTAGTATATTATGTATATCGTCGTCTAGTATCCTTAGTACAAGCTTTGTTTAGTTTGGGACTCGAGAATTTGTTTAAGATTGTCCCTTAATATTTATTAAACGTTTATTTATTTATAACTTGTTTATATAAATAACTATGGATAGCGTATATTCATTATTTGAGCTTCTGGCTTGAGGTTTTTATAAAACAAACCTAACCAACTCTCATTAATAGGATGATATTTTGCAAGAATTGTGAAAAATGTATGACTAATACAGAGGAATGAAAATTCTATGAAATGATTTTTCGGCAAAATCAAACATTCGACGAAATAACTTTCTATGAGCAAGGCTACCAATTTCCTGGAAGTTTCTTGGCCTGATCTTGATGTAGATTTTTGCAGTAAATGGTAATACATTCAGAGCTGTTCCGGTTGTAGTCTTCAAAGTGGTTTATGGGGCGCTGCAGCATCCAGAATGTTTGACTCTTGAGGGTTTTTTAGAAACTATAGTTGCCGGCAAACTTCTTGAACAAAAATGGCGGATCTGCGCATGTACCTACATTTGTACGTACATAACTCGGTTGCTGCGCAGTCTCACCAAGATGCTTGCCGACAACTGTATTGTGATATGATACCTCCTTTTTTGACACAAAATTGTTGATTTGAACTGTCAGTTATTATTCCTTGTAAAGTTCGGGATATATGCGACCCTTAAGGACCAATCGCTGCAGTTAGCAGTTGTAAATGTTCGATCCGTTACGTGCTTTGTTCAGTTTTTCCTTAGTTTTACTTTATATTGGCCCCTTTTTTCACTTGGATGATAATATGGAAATATGGGTTTTTCCAACGCCAGGCGTCTAACTTGATTATAAATTTTATGTAGCTGTTGATTTGCAGAACTAGGACTATCAATTAGGGTGTGGACTGTTACAGACTAGACAGGTGTAGACTGCTCTAAAAGTCAGAAATGACCGTCAAAGTTCAACATTCCTATTACAGAGGACTAAAACTCTGCATACTAAAGGCCTACCTGCATATGACGTCATCTGTGGATTGAGGACCAGTATTACATAGAATTATTATTTTCTAAAATTATGAGGATTCTAAAAACAATTTCAAAATTTATTTTGGGTTAAAAATGGAAATCATAAAATTTTCGTACCTTTGAAGTCACATATTTCATCAAATATCTTTTTGTTTTTTTTTCTAATTTATGATATATTGAGCTAATTTTATTCATATAAATACACTATGTTGTATAATTAAACATCAGTCGCATCCCCTATTGTATGCTTCGAGCGAGATTTGAACCCACGTCTCTCCTTCTATACAAAAGCGTGAACAAAAAGGTAACAAGACGGCCAAATGCCAAGAGACCTTCTATTTATCGATTGAAAATAAAAACAATATAATTATCTTCACTGTCTGATCCTCTCATACTGAATGTATTTGCTTTCTAATTCCAGGTCAAGAATGGAAAGACATGCGGTCAACGTTGAGCCCTTGCGTTCACGAGTTCTAAGATAAGAAACATGGTACCGATTATCGTGGAGGTGGGAGAGCAGATGTTGGCGTCTCTGTGTTGTCTCTGAAGAGGCAACTTAAGGAATCTGGAAGTAAGTACTAACCTGTCATAAATATTTTAGGAAAATCCATTTTAATTAAGCGTGTAGCGTGGCGATTGTTCTCTGGAACTTCACAAAGCGATACCATCTTTGCCTTTCAACTACCTGACTTGAAGACTTACTGCATCCGCATCTTGCGAACGGCCCAAAACGTTTTCTTCATCCTGCTTCAGCATGCACAATTTGCTGACATCGTCAGTATTTCCCACCAATTGCAACCCAGATATTTATGGACCAGCATGTGTATGGACATTTTCTGATGTGCTTGCATTTTGACTTTATAATGAGATGACAAATAATTATGGAAGGGAATACAAAAGGAATGTTACAAGTTAATGTGTTGTGCTAATTTTAAGTCAGTTTTCGTAGATATTTTCCGCCCTTACTGACCTTATATTAATTTTCAGAGGATTACATCGACGTACTTATAGGTTAAAGATATCGGAACACGATATGCCAATGACGTCATAGCATCCTGTGCGTTTGGCTTGCAAGTAGACTCTTTCTCTGACCCCGACAACACGTTCTACAAGTACGCCCATTTGTCAATCAACTTCACGTTTAAGCAGATTTTGAAGTTCTTCGGACATAGCACGATCCCTTTTCTCATGAAGGTACGTTAATCACATTATATAGCAATATAAATAATGTAAGTCATCAATATCATCTCATGAACCCATAATTATTTTTCACACTTTTCTTTATTATAGAGGATTTTTTATCTAACCTCATAACGTCGTTGTAATTAAAAATATAGAACGGTTAAAGTTAAGTAGTTGGTCGACGCGTTTCATTTTAATCCGTAAACCAAAATCTTGGGCCATTATTCTCGAACACAGTGTACTCACAGTGTCCAGTATTTGTTGACACATGTCAGCAGTACACGACTATAACACGACTTGAGTAACCGATGTGTAATCCATTAATCCCTTTCGCTCGCTTGGTCTTTTCATCAACGTCAACCGATATGTGTTTATGCGTGTGTGTTCATGGGTACTTAATTTTTTTTTACTGTTTTTATAGCATTTGGGAGTAAAATTCTTGATGGAGGGCACAAGAGCATTCTTCATGAATGTGGTAAAAGACACGATGAATGACCGCGAAAAAAATAACATTCTGCAACCTGACATGATCCATCTGCTGATATAAAAAGGCGTAATATAAAGTTATTATACGCTTTATAAGAGGAATATCCAAGGGCTTTCAGAATCGCCAAAAACTGAAAATTCGTACTCGTAACCCATTTTGTAGAACTTGTTGTCAGGATAAGAGAAAAAAAACACCTTCATGCGTACAATAGTGCTTTTTTTCTTCCGATCCGACTCGGCGTTGTTTGGGTAAATCGTAATTCCCTCATCATCGTCGTAGAGGACGTTAGATCACCCGGCGGTAAACGATTGCGTTCATCAACCGACCTGGGCGGAATTTGCTTCACATCGCAGCGGATGCCGGAGCACCCGGCGGTAGCCGACCGCGTCCGCCGGGTAGTTGACGGCGACACAATCCGCAGGGGTGGTTATACGAATCCGGCCGGACGCGATCGGACGTGACGGCGTCCAACGGCACGTGGCGGGATCTGACCGGAGCCGGCTGGAGGTGAAACTTTTTTCCCCATACATCGACATATGTCGCGGATAGTTAATAAAATGCAAATAAGTATAAATTCACATAAAAAAAAAAATTTGTGATGATTCTAGATCTACGGGAAATCTCCATAGGTCTTGATGCCCTTGCGAACGTAAAAATATGCGACATAAATGGAGCATGAGCCTTATCTTTAGATGGCGTTGACTTCAAGAAGTTTGATTTTTTTCACTGCTTCAAAGGGGAAGCAAATCTCTGTAGATTTAGTATTAAATTAAACTTAAATTGGAGGTTTTTGCTTTCGCGCCCTTTCTGCTGGTTACTGGAATGAAGACACACATAGTAATTAATACGATTATGATTTATTTACTTACAGTTTTATAATTATATAATATAAGTCCAGACATCCATCATTTGACATAAACTACCGTGTGTCTCCAATACGATGATGTCGCCCAATACGATGGTGTGATCAGATATCCAACCAACTGGATACGACGTTAAGCAGCGCGCTCCAGAAAGCAACCGATAGGGAGAAGTGGAGAGCTGCTATCAAAAATATTAATCGGCGGAGTCACGATCCTCAGCAGTGAGGGACCGACTTAGAAGAAGACCGTGTGTCTCAGACACATGTAAAATACATAAATGGGTTTACTCACGCCATACATAGAAGTCGAATATCACTCGAAATGTTTCGAATCGGTACGCGATTCATCATCAGGACTATATTTGACTTCCACGACGTGAGTAAACCTGTTTATGTATTTGAATATGCATTATTTGTTTGAAACTCGTGGTTTCATCCGGAGCCAATGTCCGCCCTTGATCCTGAGGTTGAAATTGTCCAAAGCCAGCTTGCAGGGGATGGTGGTCCTCTCGCACGGCGACAGCTCCATGTGCTGAAGCAACTGGTACACCATAACCTTCACCTCGCACAATGCGAATCTGGAACCTAGCGGCCAAAATATTCTTGTTTGAAACTTATTTTGCTGACACGTTTGATATGATTTCGCCGAATGGTCATCTTGCCGAATCATCATTTGTCCAATTTTAATACGCATAATATTGTATTGCAAAATTTTTGTTACTTGCAAATTCAACTTCTTACAATTAAAAACCCTTTAGTTAACTGCAATCTCGGATAGAAGATAAATGCTGCCAGACAGGTAGGTTTTCGGCATTTAAAAGTAAAGATCATTCGGTGAAAAGAAGATTCGGCAAAAAGAGAATTCAGCGTGAAGATTACTGGCTTTTTCATTACTTCTTCAAATGTGATATTAGTAGTCAGGCTTTTTAAGCATACTTTCTTACCAATGCAGTTCCTCGGACCTAGACTGAAAGGCATATAAGAGAAGGGCTGGATATTGTGCCTATTTTCCTCAGAGAAGCGCTCTGGATCAAACTTCATGGGATTCGGGAAGTACTTCGGATCACGGTGCAGAGCGGTTACTGGGATATTCACGCATTCTCCTTTTTTCAACTGGTGACAAATGAAATACAGTTAGTGTTTTATCAAGACCAAAGGGAATAGAAATAACTTGTCCTTATTTAGGGTCTAAAGTAGAGAAAGGCAAAAGAAGGATCGTATCCAAATAGTGGACGTGTTAGATAAAATCATTCATAACAATGAATACGAAAACAATGCTATTATGCGTTAATATGTAAAAATCGTGTCAGTTAAATTGGATTATGCACACTTTTGACATTTGCATAGTTCCTTAAGGTGGTGAAAGGTGAATTTAATTGTTTCGCGCTGTTAACATTTTCTAAAGACTTTGCCTAATAGTCGAAACAGGCGTCCATAATTGTAATAGTCTAACAATATAAAAAAATACTCACGATATAATCTTGTGTAGCTTTATTATTGGCTCGGCCCAAGTTGTAGTCCTTAGTGCACACCCGGTCTGATACTATTACTGGTGGCCAAAGTCGCAATATTTCTGGAATATTTAATGATAATCAAACAAATTATAAGTATAATAATTAGTCAGATAAATATCTTTTGAAATGAAAATTTAGCTTGAAAATTGTCAACTTGTGCCCTCTAGATCCAACAACACGTTGACAGAATAAAATGTATCCAAGAAATTTGACCCATATACACGAAGAAGCAGAAGAATGTTAAAATTAGCAACGTTGCTCAAACAATAAAAATTAATTCAATTCATAACAGATAGTAAGTACTTACTTACTAATAGTCTACCATAAACGTGATAGATTGCATTAGTTCTGTACTTATGTAAATACTTCTGTACCTAATTAATTATTTGAAGTCTCACAAGAACATGCTTTGGCATGACGACTTAGTTTTCTTACCTGACACCACCATATCCATATAAGTCATGGTCTGAATGGAGTTGTAGTCAAACTTGCCACCAGTCTTTTGATCGTGCTCTCTGATCTCCAGCACCAGCTTGTCTTGAACCTCGGGGTTAAGAGCCAGTTCATACATGAGGAAGGTCATGGCTGTGGAGACGGTGTCGAATCCAGCGATGAAGAAGAGGACCGCTTGGGCGATTAGATCTATGTCTGACCATGCTAATGAAAGAAAATTAACAATATTGAATAGAATATTTGTTAACATTCTTACAAAGAAAAGTAACTACAAAGTAAAAAGGGAAGACACATATCAAACCGAATTATATTAATTTCTTCGATTAGTAAAGTTTGTCATAACGTTAGTCGATGATAGATGCCCATGAGTCAATCCATGTGTGGAATTTTATTGTTCAATTTATCAAAATAAAACATGACGAATCATTCAGACAACGAAAACTTAACGTACTAACTAGTTCCAAAGCCAGTCGCTCAAGGGTCATTGTCAGTTCAAAAAACAAAAGTTGTCTCTTCGGTGGCCAATAGTTAACAGCGTATGTGCATAGAAGTTATGTTTTTAACACGCAAGCCCATAGAAAGGGAAAACGTCGTTAATGCTAATATAATTTTGATCGGAAAACTGGGCCTAAAGTCCTTAACTTTGTACGTGTCCACCGAAGAAACGCGAACCTAAATCTGACAATGACCCTCAAAGGTCACCTAACTATCCCTATTGAACTCTAAGAGCAGCGCGATACAAGTCTAGTTTTAGTTTCAATAGCAGTGTACCGTCCACTGCGAGGCCTGCAAACTGTACGAATTTCTTCCCTTCCCTTGAATAAATTCACAATCTTTTAAAAGTAATTTTGTGATGAACTTTGAGAAATGTCACCAGTTTACCTCTGTTAATGCTCTTCTTGCCGACAGAAGATTCTTCCACCGTAGCAAACCCGGCATCAGTATCTTTGACAGAACTTTCGTCATGAGTCAGTCGACCTGTAAATAAAATGATAAGTTTGATTACAACACTCCAATTAGACGTATCTATCTTAATTTAGAATTAAATTAAGATAACAAAACACTTCGCCTCTAGAGTGTTTTGTTAAAAACATGTTTATCTGGTAAGCATGGATTAGATAACGTTGTAGTTATTGAACTTAATAAACATATATTTTTTTACACGGCATTCAATTTTTTATTAGTTTTCTTTATTTTAATGCAATTCTTGTAGACACATCATTTAAGTTAGGTTTGTTTTGTAAGAATCCCGAAAAGCTTAGATTCATAGAAAAATAGATTTATGTCATATACGGCAAGTGATTAGGTATGTCATAATGGGTCTATATCTGTTTGTCTAAAAATTTTTGGCCGATATTTTTTTCGGCACATATTTTTTGGCCTAATAATCTTTGGTCGATGGTTTTTTACGTCGAAAATTGTTTGGGCGAAATTGTTTTGCATATATTTAATGTATTTTAGGCATAAAATTGGTATTCCGAATATTGGTTTTAATAATAATCGCATCCAAACTGTCGCATTTATTAAATTAATATTACTTAGATTTTGTTGGAGACGCAGTTCTAACCTAACCTAACCTACTGTTCTGGGTGTGCCTTATTTTTGTCAGGGACGTAACCTAACCAACTGTTGTGGGAGCGCCTTATTTTTGTTAGGGACGCAGTTCTAACCAAACCTAACCTACTGTTCTGGGAGCGCTTTATTTTTCTCAGGGACGCAGTTCTAACCTAACATAACCTACTGTTCTGGGAGCGCCTTATTTCTGTCAGGGACGTAGTTCTAACCTAACCTAACCAACTGTTGTGGGAGCGCCTTATTTTTGTTAGGGACGCAGTTCTAACCTAACCTAACCTACTGTTCTGGGAGCGCCTTATTTTTGTCAGGGACGCAGTTCTAACCTAACCTAACCTACTGTTCTGGGAGCGCCTTATTTCTGTCAGGGACGTAGTTCTAACCTAACCTAACCAACTGTTGTGGGAGCGCCTTATTTTTGTTAGGGACGCAGTTCTAACCTAACCTAACCTACTGTTCTGGGAGCGCCTTATTTTTGTCAGGGACGCAGTTCTTACCTAACCTAACCTACTGTTCTGGGAGCGCCTTATTTCTGTCAGGGACGTAGTTCTAACCTAACCTAACCAACTGTTGTGGGAGCGCCTTATTTTTGTTAGGGACGCAGTTCTAACCTAACCTAACCTACTGTTCTGGGAGCGCCTTATTTTTGTCAGGGACGCAGTTCTAACCTAACCTAACCTACTGTTCCGGGAGCGCCTTATTTTTGTCAGGGACGCAGTTCTAACCTAACCTAACCTACTGTTCTGGGTGCGCCTTATTTTTGTCAGGGACGCAGTTCTAACCTAACCTGACCTACTGTTCTGGGAGCGCCTTATTTTGTTGGGGACGCAGTTCCAACCTTACCTAAACTATTTTTCTGGGAGCGACTTATACTTTCGCTTGCTCGCTTTAGCATATGGGTTTTTAGGAGGTTTTATGTTAGGCTAAAGAATAATTATACCTAACAATATTATACTTATTTCAATTCATTACTTATTATAATTATGACAATTCATAATAAATTCGGACAAACGATAGAAAACTATTTGCTACACTTAAACTTTCAAGAAATAAGTTTTATATTAACAACTCACCTGAAGCCCTATCACAAGAAAAAAGCAAATGTTTATTAGATTAACAGTTTTTAGCGTATCTCGATAAAGCACCCAAACATATTGTTAACTCTGCGGAGATGAGACATATTTCAGTGAAATATTACGTCTTACAAGTCAGAGTCACGTCTAAAACCATCGTATAGTCGATAAATGCTTACGATAATAGTACGACAATACATATAAAGATGGACGGAGTACCTGTCTTAGCCTGCATAAGTAGATGGATCATGTCTGGTCGTAGAATATTGTGATCTTCACGAGTCTTCATTGTGCTTAGAACCAAATGTTCGAAGAATTGTTTCACATTCTCCGAAAAGAGAGACCCTTTAAACAGCTGGAAATCCAAAATGAAATTTAAATACATAAACTGCTTACACGATTCTAAAACTGAAGTTATTCTCTAGTTTGCTGGAAGGTTTTTTGATTTGCCGTTAGACGTGTTTCGGGTCGGTGGATACGCTTTTCATATTTCATATTAAGGGCCTCGTTTCCTGGCAGTATTTTAACATTTTCATGGAGCACGTCGAGAATCGTAAATTAGGAGATTCGGGATACGGCTCCGACTGATCTTTCCAAAACTGGCACCCCGTCTTCAGACGGAAATTTCTCATAGTGTTTATGCAGGTTTTTCTTGTTTGTGCTGTTTTTGACTAGAAATGAGGTTTATCTGTGCCGTAGTCCTGTATGCGTGAAAGTTTTAATGTTCACTGATTTACCCTACTCTTATCCACTAATGATTGAACTCCAAGATATTGATATTAAAAATAAACTCTCACACCTTCATAAGATAAGGAAATGACGAATATCCTAAGAATTTTAGAATCGCTAAAAATCTAAAATTCGTTGCCTCGTAACCCATTTTGTAAAACTCGTTGTCAGGTTGAGACAGAGAATCCACTTTCAGGCCAAATGCGCAAGATGCGATGACGTCGTTGGCATAGCGAGTTGCCAGATCTCTAACTTCTATGTCAATGTAGCCAGCTAGAACAAAATAATGTCATAAGAAACAAATCCGAAGAAAGTAATGTTCATAAGTAAGAAATCTCTAAGTAATGATGTCACTGATTCGATGACGAATCGCTTTTTGTTTGTCCACGTCTGATTGGCAGTCTTTGTGTATTTGGAAAGCAGAGACAATGGAAATCCAAAGATTATGAAGTGCGTAACGTCATTCTTCCGTAAATTATTTTTAATGTCGAAACATTTCACATATAAGTCGCTAAGGCATGAAGCCTTTCGAATAAACAATCCTAAGATCAACACAAAGCAAAAGGAAACATTCAAAAGGTCTCCTGGCGTCGTTGACATGTTGGACCTATAACCCACAGGTACCGGGTTGGATTTCCGGTCATTCCCGCGAGGCTACGCATTTCAATTCTTGTTTGTGCTTCCTTGTATAAATGCTTCAAACTTTCATCAACATCTTCATTATTTTCTACTATACTAGACATGTGTCCCGCCAAAGACAGCTTAACTGGTTCTGTTAGCTAATAAGCCGTGATCGTACTCACTTTTAGACTCCTTTACTTTATTTTTCAGTGAGATAATCATCTGGTCTCCCACTTCCACTATGAACGGAAGCATGTGTTTCATTTTGGAGCTCGTGAACGCAGGGCTTAGCGTCGACCGCATGTCTTTCCATTCTTGGCCTGAAAGAAAACAATTTCTATTCATTTATTATAGGAGTCGATAATTCACGTGTAGGAGATGAACCATAAAAATATTTCAAAGTTGTATTTTGCCACATTATCGGTGGCATTACAAAATCAGCAGAAAAAAATTACAGCCTTACGGTGCTACGATTCTGAGCTTGATTGCGAAGGACAAACTGCCGCCTGTCTGTCAGACAGACAATCAGAGGTGAATAAGAAGTTTTTAAGGAGATACGGAACCTGTAAAAAACTTTATCATATCCCTTTTCTGCCAGTTACTAAAAAGCTAAATGCTACGAATTACCGATGTGTGCTGATATTCGATGAGGTTTTTTGTTTCTTTTAATTAAGGAGCATAGATCATCATGATGAACATGCGAGCACCAGCAGGCCTAATACACGTTGGGTATTTCATATTACCTTTAAGAGAAAACAGGTTCCTTGCAAAGAACGGGTCACTTTCCTCGCTGACGAATGTACGGTGATCCAGAAAATGCTCAAAATCCTTTACAGTGATCTTCTTGATGAGTTCGATATCTCTTATTAACACAATTGGCCTGATGAACTCGAAGTTACCTACAAACCTATAAAAACAATGTTTAATTAAAATTAGGATCAAAGTCAATCCTTACACTGGTAGCCTTAAAATTGATCTGCTTAACAGAGCGTAATAATTGTACGAAAGTAAATACGAGTATAAGTAAAACCAAACGTTCAAGAACAATGATGTGTTATGAAAAACGTTTTTTTTTAGTAGTATAGAGAGTCAACGACAAACACATATGTTTACACTTTCTAACCATATACAAGGAGAAAAATTAAATGTATGTAAATAAGACCTATGTAGCTAGATAATACCATAAAAAAAAACATAAGTACTATGCCAAATTTCAACTCAATCGGAATGTTAGAATTAGTACCTACATAAAGTATCAACATTATTTATAGAGGACCCATCTACCAAATTGTTTAAGTCATAGACGGTGATACCACAAGATCTTTCAATATTATTTTGCTAGCCAGACTAGATATTGACGTACCTATTATAAAGATGAACAAAGGTTCACTTACAAAGCTGGTCCTTTAAACTAAGATGGTCGTGATAAACTAACGGATAATCAAATAATATTGTAGAAAGATACGAATGATATCATGAATGTGAGTTGATGTTGAGCCGAATCCTTTTTGTGACCATGATGAGAAACGTCGAGGTAATTAAATAAACCTTTGGAACGCGATTAAGTCCCGTTTTCTTAAATGTGTGAAAATCGTGTACGTTTAAATCAATACAATGTGAGTTGATTTCATTATCATACAGTATTATCTTATCTTTAACCATTAACAATCTTTTAAAAATATTTAAATCAATTTCTGATTAGCAATCACTATGGGTACCATCGATCGCATTATCAGACTTAATAATTGATATAGACACCTTGTTGTATACAACAAAGCATTGAAGCGATAATTATTACCTACCTAGACAGGAAACTTGCAGGTTAAGTCATTGCATTAAATTGACGTGCTTGCGAGTACGTTTAATGGGATGTAAGCAATAGTCATGATTACATTTTTATTTTGAAAATGAAGATCCAATTTTTATAGGGATCAAATGTCGACGCGGTTGGCTCGGTATACCTTCACTTGTCAGAATTTCATATCCCCGAATTTCGTCTGCCATAATATTCAATTGTCTGAATCTTGTTTCTTGTAATTATGTTTCCCATAATCATTGTTTACCATATTAATCCTATGCCAGAAACTTTGTTTCCCATAATATTAATTCCAATAATCACATTTTCCATAATGATTGTAATCCATAATTATTACATGTTTGTCATATGCGATCCAAATGGAACATAGGTCGAAAACCGAAATCTGTAGGTTAGGTTAGCTTTGTTTTATGACCCCGTATAGCGGAGCGAGCGAAGCGAGCGGAGCGTCAAAATACAAGCCCAATCTATCCTAGTTTTAGAACAACTGCGACCAAATAGAACCTGGATCCAAAACCGAAAACTATAGGTTAGGTTAGGTTTGTGTTCTGATCCCGTATAGCGGAGCGGGCGAAGCGAGCGGAGCGTCAAAATAGAAACCTAATCTAAACTACAGTTTTAGATGAACTGCAACCAAATAGAACAAGAATCCAAAACCGAAAACTATAGGTTAGGTTAGGTTTGTGTTGTGACCCGTATAGTGGAGCGAGCGAAGCAAGCGGAGGTGCGGCTGTATCTCATGATCCGTGATAGGATATTCATCATCTGTGAAAAGTTCAACTAGACAGTTGAACTTTTCACAGATGATGAATATGATGTATTTCTGTTGCCGCTATAACAACAATCGCAAAAAACAAAGAAAAGTAATTATTTGTATGGAGCCCTCAGCGCGTGAGCCGGATTCGCACTTGTCCAGCTTTTTTTTTCAACACCTAATACAAGTAAAGGAGGCACATTTGTCATCTTCCGACCCACCTTTCTTCAGGATAACTGTAGTACAGATCATCAACGACAGCAGAGAAGTGTCTTCTCCGGAAGATGACGGGGCTCATGTTCCCCAGCAGGGGCACTGGCTTCCTGTTCTTCACTCCAAACTTGCTGAACCGGGAGTACAGCTGCCGGCAGTACAGGTATACCGCCACCACTACGGCTGCAAGCCATATGTACAGCAACATGATCTGTGGAAAAAGAATAAGAATAATTTATTTGCATAGAATAAGTAGTTACAGTGAATTGTTAACAACAACGACATTAGGCGGCTTATTCTGCCATATGTACTATTAATACTAGCATGCAATTATATATTTCCTCTAAATTACTTACAGCGTACTCTGAAACAAAAATTCTTTGACATCATAGTAGCTTTTCTCCAGTAAATAATTTGTCAGGCTATTTTTGAATTTATTTATAGGAAGTTCCTTAATGGTTTTCGGTAACTTATTAAACAGTTTTAAACACATTGCATTGCAATGCTTCATATACAGTGCAGTTCTAGGAACGTGGTCATGCACAAGACAAGACTCCCCGTGTTTCTTGTGCAATTTGGAAACACGTGGTTGGCTGTCTTAAACAAATACATTTGTCTTTTTACAAAATGAATGATCATAACACTTGGTGCAACTTCAACTAACTTACAACCTAACCGACGACACCGTTGACGCAGTTCATATGGTATTGCATACTGAGCCGACGGTCCCGGGTTCGAATCCCGTCAAGGACAAATATTTGTGTGATGAACTCGAATATTTGTTCCTCGGTCACATAATATAGATAACATGCGATCACAAGGTACGCAATGAAGTTGTCCAGTAAGGTCGTAAGTGTAAGTGTAGGAGGGCTTCGGTTGAGTCTTGCGGATATGTCTCTTGGCATCCTGGTCTTCCAGCCGTTGGCGTTCAAATTGCTCCACTTTTTTCGAGACAGTAGAGCGCCATTCCATTCCATTCAAGACGAAGTTTGGTTTTGCGAGTCACATCAGAGCCTTTCATAATCCGGACACGAATAACTGACGGAGTCGCTGTCGCCGGACACGGCGAGGAGGACTATATATATATATAGATAACATATGTAGGTATTTACATTTATAATTCTATATTACAGATGTAATTGAAGGCACTATCACTACATACATAGTATAAAACAAAGCCGCTTCCTGCTGTCTGTCTGTCCCTATGTATGCTTATATCTCTAAAACTACGCAATGGATTTTGATGCATTTTTTTCAATAGATAGAGTGATACAAGAGGAGGGTTTATATGTATAATACATGCACAATTTACCAGCATTGCACCCGTGCATACACAGTTAGTACTACCGAGTAGTAAATAAAAATAAAAATTAAGTATACTATTATAAAAAAAGAATATGACTATAATGTACAATTA
Organism: Apotomis capreana; assembly: GCA_947623375.1. Classification (NCBI taxonomy): domain Eukaryota; kingdom Metazoa; phylum Arthropoda; class Insecta; order Lepidoptera; family Tortricidae; genus Apotomis; species Apotomis capreana. The sequence continues at coordinate 25,302,948 of OX392507.1, read as the reverse complement.
TTGCGAAACCTGCATAACACATTCTTAAGTACCTATTGTTTTACCTGTGTATGTACATAAAACTTGAGGAATTCCCATCTTGCATACAAGGGCTTGCATACTAAGTGGGCGAATAGGCGGTCAATAATATTTGCAATTCATATTATTTTCCGTACAACTCATAAACTTAAACGTAGGTATTCCTATAATGTACACATATACACGTCTAATGCAGGTTTAAAACGTTTCTGTTTTAATTATGTTTTAGCAGTGTTGAGATATTGATAATTCCGTCTAGACAGACATTAAGTCCACCTTTTGTACGATTAAGTATTTCTTTGGTAAGTATAATAAAGATTAAATAATCGAATAAATGTTCTTTATTCCTTTGTTTATTTCCTAACACAAAGAACTGAATAAAAAAAAATGAAAGAGACAGTATACAAAATTAAGAGTTATCTAATTACATTCGAAAGAAACCGGCCAAGAGCATCTCGGGGCACGCTCAGTGTAGGGTTCCGTAGTTGCTTCACAATAGACGGGCTTAAAACAACGTTTTTAAGCCTGAGAAAGATATCAAGCTCTATAAAAAGTTCGTAAACGTCAAAGTGACTGTAATTACTTATTACCTTCTGGAAGTTATAGATTATACGCACCAGATTGAGCGGAATGTTTTAATGCAGTATGCCACTTAACATAATATGTGTAACGTTCGAAATATAAGGACACCGCGTGGCATAACGTAATTTTAAAGAAAATTATGATTTAATTCAATATAGGCATTGAAAGTACTTGTAAGGCCTTATTTTCATAAATTTTTCTATTATTATTGGACCCGGAAAATTTAGAGGGCGGGGACGCTATTTTCAGCTTTCTCGTACTATGATCACGGAGCTAAGCCGCGGGCGGACAGACAGACGGACATGGCGAAACTATAAGGGTTAAGTTGACTACGGAACCCTAAAAATATAATTATTATGTGGTAGTTACCTAATTAAAAGCTAAGATTACAGCGAAAGCGTTGTGAGCCTGTGAGTCTTTGCCGCCAACTTTTCATGAAATGTTTTTGGTGGGTATTATTATTATGTGGTAGTTCTATATTAGTTAGGGGAGAGCGGGGCTAAATGTTTTGTCCCCGTTTGATATTTGACACAAAACATTAGGCGAATGTGCCGATGCAGGAGCCATTTTAATTGCTTCCATTATGCATTACTGTGGAAGGGTAGTTATGGGGAAAATATCAAAATCGACACCACAACTAACCCCACTAAATAATAGAATTTTCACTTTCGATGTTTTATAAACTGTTAAACATCATAACAACACAAAAATAATCCCACGTTTCGATGAACAGTAAAACACTCTTTTGGCGATTAATAATAACTCATTTTGTCCAATAGTATGTTTTTTTTTTGTATCAATTTACTCACTTGTGCGGAATGGAGCAAACCGACGGAATAACCAGTAACTAAAACACTATAAAAATATCACACGCGTTTTAACCGCCTGACAACATACAACTGGCCGGCAAGTAGATAAATGCTTAATGTTGTATGTAATCAAACATTGTGGCCTAAGTAAGAAAGGGATTAAGTCACTTTGTATTATAATAGCTTTAGAACCTTTTTTCATTGACGTAGGTTATTAAGTCTGCAGATAACTATTATCTATTTGCACGGTCATGGTGATTCGGCATTATAGGAATGTTCACAATGGACGTTGAATGAAAAAAAAGTCTATAGGTACATATATCACGAACGACTGCTCTTTAAGTTAGAATTCAACGTTTAAATTTTATTATAATGTAAGCTTAGTTGGTAAAAGCTATTGATTGTCTTTTTATTTTATTTCATTAAGTAAATTATTTAATAATAAATGTGGAAAAGTCAAAACAATTTACTCACTTGTGTGAATAAACAATAACAATAAAAACAATAATAAATAATAATATCACATATTAGTCCCTTAATATTTATAAGAAAAAATACGTGATTTAAATAAATTATTATTAATGCTAACTATTAATATTGCTTAGTTAGTACTAATATAATTTAACTATTTTATCTCAATAATATAATTAACACAATATTATTTAATTACATAGAAGAAAAAGGTATGTGTAAAACCTTACTCCAAGTAATCTATAATACTTCTTCTTTCTCCTACACCGGTAGTCCCATTTACTTGGGATCGGCCCTCCTCGTCCGCATCCTCCACTGAACACGATTTTGTGCGGCGTTGGTGTCGATTTGAGCTTCTTTGAGGTCTTTTTCGACCGTCGTCAGCCAAGTGGCGGGTGGTCGTCCACGGGCACGTGGTTGGGTTACGGGTAGGTTCAGTGCCAGTCTTACTGCGTGATCTTCTTCGCGTCTCTGGACGTGGCCGTACCATCTAAGGCGTTTTCTTTGGCTTTGTCGATTATTGGCGCGACTCCGAAACTTCCCCTGATGTACTCATTCCGGATCTTATCTAAGAGTGTGACGCCCGCTGACCAGCGTAACATGCGCATTTCAGTTGTGTGCAGTTGGTTGAGGTGGTGCTTATTTGTTGCCCAGCATTCCGATCCGTATAAAACAGTAGGTCTGATTGCTGTTTTATACAAAATGCCTTTGGTCTTGAGGGACATTCTTTTGTCGCACATGACGCCAGTGAGCTGTCTCCACTTCATCCAGCCTGCGGTGGTCTTGTGAGCAACATCGCTGTCAACCTTGCCATCACTGGTGACAATCGAACCTAAATATTTAAAATCTGACACTGTGGGTACCAATGTGTCTCCTATTAAGATATTGATAGTTTCAGGATTTGTTATGCCATCGAAGATGCAAGACATGTGTTCTGTTTTGTTCCTACTTATCTTCAAACCATTGATTTCGAGCGCTTCTACCCAGGTCTTCAAATCTTGTTGGAGGTGGTCAGTGTTGTCCGAGATTAGGGCCAGATCGTCTGCGTAAAGAAGATTCCAAGGTAGCAGCTTTTGACAGTGTTTTGTCAGGTGATCCATGGTTGTATTGAAGAGTATTGGACTTAATGTGGAACCTTGATGGACTCCTACTTCTATTTCGAACTTGTCACCTTTACCTTTGCCTTTACCTTTACCTTTACCTTTACATTTACCTTTACCTCTAAGTAATCTATAATACATTAAAAAAAATGGGTCATAAAAAGAATACCCCGTCTAAAAGGTCCGCCTGCAGCATCACATGGTCCCCAGTATGCTGGCGGCGTTACCTCTTTGTATAGTCAGAGAGATTCTCTGACAGAGGTAAGCGCCAGCTCTGGGGTCTCCCGAAGCGTCGATCAGCCATTTCGACAAGGCTTTCATGAACATTATCGTGTCAGCTGACCATGGGCCCAATGTCTCGACTGCGAGCGCCGCAAATTCGTAGTTGTTGAGTAACGACGAATATTTGCTGCTTGATAATTTGGACCTGGTCAGCTGCAGCGCTGGGCTTTGAGCGGGCCGCCTGGATTTGGGACTGCGCACGTTACACACGTTGCGTCCCACACCATTGCCAAATAAATAAACATACACAAATATGCAATAGGTATATATATTCCTCCTTAACATATCCGTCAATGGCGAACCTGGTTCCATGACCTTCACGAGCGACAATCATGTGCCGGAATGTGGCTTGCAAAACCAAATTTGGTTTTAAAGGTTCTGGTGCACGGCGCGCAATGCAACTCACTCTTGTTGTGGTATGTATACGTATAGGAAGGCTTTGGATGCCTCTTTCTTTGATACATTTCGAATATGCAATACAATGTGCTTACATAAACATTACTTCCTGTACCCAGTGTGAAACATGATACTGACAATCAGTCTAGGAGCATACTAGTGAGATGCTTGCACGTGCTTGAAGGTTTGTCTAATTCACAAAAATTACATATTCACAGCACACTGTAAACCACCGCAATTAAAGGTTTAGGAGCAAAGGCCGCGGAACAAAGACAAACTCCGAATCAGGCTGAGTGTACTCTGCTAATCACTTGGTGTCGCACGCCTCGGACTGAAAGGCAGGGAAAACGCTGCGATTGTTTTTGAGCGTTTTTGCAACAAACCTCACGACAGAACAAGCCATTTAGGTGGGACTGATGTGACCACAACTTCGTCCTCGTATCAGTTTTTGGCGTAGTCAGATAAAAAAAAACTTATAACCATCTCTGAGGCCGATTCGAGCGTTTTACCACCTCACAACCTTGACTGCTTTTTTTTTTCAATCAGTCAACAATTATTTAGAAAGTAGGTTATTTAAAAAGCGTCTTCTGCATGAGTAACGAAAATGGCGTCTCAAATCATACGGGGTGCGTCAATATAGAGGGCCTCTTGGATGGTTGGAGGCCCAACTAAACCTTGTCCTGCATGTTCAACATCCTTGTACTGGATCACATCCGCCTATCCATTTTTACATGATGAGAGGATAAACACATTTTTTCCAGCAGATGGCGTTGTTTACCTGGCACCGCGGGCCAATACAAATCCTGCATCTGCGCTGTTAATTTTTTTCCTGAAATAATGACTCATTTCAATAAAAAATTTAGAAAAAAAAGAAAACGCTAAATCGATGTCAGATAAGAGACAAGCGACAAAATTAAAAAAAAAATACATTAAGCAAAATAAATATATTTTGATTTTGTTTTAAGGCCAACCTTAAGTATAACTAGGACAAGGCAAATACAGGCTAAGTAAATCAAGGGCCAAGTCCCAAACGATTTATATTGAAAACTCTTAAAAAAACCTCGCGGTTTCTGCATCATTGCGTCACAATACTTGTCATTTGCAAGTTGAATTAGATAAAGTTCAAACTCCAAACTTAATTGAAAGATTGACTTCACCCACTCCATTATCGCGTTAAATCTTAAGAATCAATATTTAAACAACTTGTAAAAACTTTCACGACCATTATAAGCCCTGGAGTCCTATAATGGTTCTGTAATAGCGTTATAATGAAGTTAGGAGTTCTTGGAACGGAACTTCTGTGATGAGGGTGGGCCACTTTTGTCACAGTTTGTTTTATTTATGTAGCTGGCTCTCAAAAATCTTATTCGACCCTCTTGTCTCTTTTCATAGTAGCCAGTGAAGTTGGTCTTTACTCGCAGATACTCGACGATTTGGTAAAGTGCGCCTTCTGAACCCTCACATCTTTAATTATTCTATTAAGCTGTTTACACTCACCTGAAATTGTCAGCAACGGCCCGACATGTTTTGATAATGATAATGATCATTTATTCACTGAATATAATATATGGTAAGTTACATAATAAGGTGGTATAATATAAACATTTGATCCTTAATATATTCGTCCTTTATGGCGTGTGAACATTTGCTCAACTAATTTCTAGGTAAAAATAGCATGCATTCATAATGATTATTTATATACACATAGCTTTAATGTTTTAGCATGTCATTTACAATATAGTCAGACTTAATAAGCACATTACAATTATTATATATTTATTGTATTTTAATTACATGCACATAATATTAAATAATATTACTTATTTTAGTTTACATTCGTTTTATTTTCTCCTTAAAAAAATCTTCAAGACAGTAATAGGCTCTGTGAATGAGTTCCTCTTTTAATTTAACTTTAAACATGTGTACATTTTTTTTAATTCATCAGGCAGATAATTAAATATTTTAGAAGCCGTTCCTAGCAAACTGTTTCGCAGTAATACTGTTTTGCCAGGTACTGATTTAATGTTAAATTTGTGACGCATGATTTTAGTTTCCAACTCGAACTCGTATAGAGCTCTTCATCAGAGACGGATACCCGTATAGCGTTGCGGTACTTAGCGGAGCGTCGATCAAAGCACCAGTGACAAGGTACCGCGCCGTTGTACGGGTAGCAGTCCCTCATGAAAAGCTCCATACAAGTTGGAAACATGTCGGCCCGTTCCTGACAATTTCACGTGAGTGTAATACCCGCAAAATATCTCTCACGAAAGTTTTATTGAGAGCCATCTCGGAGGATCATGATATTATGTTGCATAAAATAGTACATTGAAAGAAATACCTACATCTAAAGATTTTGCCTTCGACACACCAGGAGCTCAGAATTCGTACGATTATGGCGCCCGATGCTGTCAGGGATGAATTTCCGTGATTAGGCGCCGACGACGTGTCCCCGGTGAATAAAAATTCCTGAGGGATTCCCGGCCCGACGTGCGTGTTGTGAAGTAAATTATTTCTAGTATATATCCCATTTTCATATATATTATCTGCCTACTCATCCCCCGAAAACAATATATTTTATCGGGATGAAAAGTAGCCTACCAAATGTTATCAAAATTGATACAAACACACTCACAAACTTTCATTTAATAGGGTTCCGTACCCGAAGGGTAAAAACGTCTTCATCTCCACACGCGACCACACATTTAAAGTTAAATAACGCGGTCGAGTTCGCGAAGATTCCCGAAAAGTTCGCGTTTGATGCGCTAAACGTATAAGGGCCGCCACAGACGATCGGAATTTTCGCTCGGATTCCTTACGGAATGACGTCAGCAAGATAGACATCGCCATATGACAGACAGAGACAGAGAGACTCTCTGTTCACGGCGTTTCTACTCAACAGTGATTTTCTCTTGTGAAATGCCGGTAGACTCAGACATGTAAAAGTGCCCTTGTGGCCTACTTGCAGAATAAAGTTCATTATTTCATTATGTGTGTTACTAAATATAGTTTTTTTTTAATTAATGTGTATATCTCCATTAGGCAAGTACTAAATTGTACAACTAATAATTATGCTTTTTTGAGCAGTTTTAGTAAGAAGAAAGTAATGAAATACCTAATGATTTTTATTCTGTAAGGTCTTGTCAAGTCTCACCGTTGAGGATTGCTAAAAGTTTAGTATGAGCAGTATCAAGTTCAACCATCTTTACTTTTTAATTACTTACACTTTTTAACGCCACAAATGTTTCAATATTTGCCCACACTTACGTAATCTAAGATAAAAAGTTGTATAATCTTCTTCTTCTTCGGTACACTCTTTACAGAGTGGTCGTGGCTATTATATGCATTTGTGGAGTTCTGAGTCGGTATAATCTTACTCTATAGAAAAAACTATTTTTCCTTCCTTCCATCCTTTAAATAATAAAAACCTCTAAAAGCGCGCAAGTTGTACCCAAATACAACAAATTAATTAGTCTATCCGACGCCAAAAGACAATGAAACTTGACACCAAACAACTTCATCAAATGACGTCAAATTATGATTGCCCGTGACGTTAATTTCAGTTTGAGCAACAAATTTGATTGAACAGACACCGGATCTAAGCGTCGGGTACAAGAGGAGCGTTACAAATGGGAGCAAGCCTGTTGGTGGCAAGTGGAGTGAATCAACGTGACAGATAAATTGGTAATAATATGATTAAACCTATCGTGAGACACCTTTAATGATAATAAAAGTTTTAAATTCATAAAAATTTACAGGTTTCGAAGGTAGTGGGAAGGCGCCCAACAAGGTGGACCAACGATCTGGTTAGGATCGCGGGCAGAAATTGGATGAAGGCGGCGCAAGACCGATCGTTGTGGAGAACTTAGGGGAAGGCCTTCGTCCAGCAGCGGGCGTCTATCGGCTGGTATGATGATGATGATGATGATGATGATGATGATGATGATGATGATGATGTAGTCGCTTGTAAAAGCAGCAACGAGATAAAGGCCTAATTCAAATTATACACGAGATTTTTTAACACAAGAAAAGAAAGCTTGTAACACTTGTTAGATCGATATCTTTGTAACGTGGGAATAATGGTTTTCCGCCCTCGAGCTAGAAATGATTCTTAACAGTACAAAATGTACGACGGTTACATCTTTTTGTCATCTAAGGACAGTGGGAGCCCAATTTGGAATGTTTCCTTACGGATATCCCGCGGGAACTCGGGATATCAAACGAGTTTTTAAATGCTTTGAGTAAGGACAGCTGTTTTGGCTAGGTCGAGACTTTGCTAACCCCTGACAAAAAAGAGGGGAGGTAAGGTAAGGCTCAATGTTTTGAACTCTCCTTGACTTATGTTATGTTTTCACGAATAAATAACATTATTTTTGCAAAAAGAAGAGTTAATTGGTGATCTCATAACAGTGCGCTTGTTGCGAAATGTGGTGGAATACAGAAATAGATTATATTCGTCTAAATTGCATAACCCAAGGGAACGGTCTGTTGAAACTGTCCTGAGCCTTACCCTAAACTTATAACACGTGTATCTGTATGTCAGTGTAGCTATCTGTAGCATCGTCGCTCCCAAACGGATTTTCTTCTTAGTTGGCATCTTCATTTCTGAAGGTCGTGTCTAACAAATACAAATACGAATACAAATACAAATACTCTTTATAGCACACCTCAAACATCAAGGAATATTAATGTTCGTCACTTGATACACCATGCTTTTCCACGTGTTGTTTGTATTTTATTTTCAACTGCACGCAATGAAAGCATGAAATATCTATGTTACTTTATAGAACCCAGGGAAAACAATAAATCACTTCAAAAAGTTAGTTGAAATTATCATAATACGTTTTTTTTAAAGGAATAAGGCCTCTTAGGCCTACAACACAATTACAAGATACGACATCGTATCGTGGTACGACGCGACATCGTGCCACGATGCAACGTCGTGAGATTGTTAAATGAATTTTAATTATGCATCTTGTCACATGAAGTTAAAGTTCATTTTGGCTTTATGCATTTCCACGACACGACATCGCACCGTGGCACGACATCGCGTGTCTTGCATTTGTGTTTTGGCCCTTAAGGCTTTTTATTTTGACGACGTAATGATAAAAGCAGACAGATATTTTTACCCAAACTGAAGCAAAAACGTTTCGCTCGCTCTCTGAATGATGTCAGAGCCCCATGGGAGTTTCATGTTTAGGAAGTTGAAATGAGAATAATTTACAATATGCGAATATACCTAAAACGGATAATTCCTGTACAATCACGGTAGGTAAACAAAATATATAAGGCTGTTGTGAAAGACAGGTACTTAAGCCTAAATAAATAAACCCTAAACCTCCGCAAAGCTCGTTCGACACGTGTTTAATTTAAAGCAAAATGTTTTTAAAACAGGTTCCAGAGATAAAATGTATTCGATCGTGAATTCCCGGGTGATGTATTAGTTTCCGGGAAAATGATAATTGTCCCACTTGACGGAGCGCGTGGCGGCAGTGCAAGCGATTTACACGAGAGGAAGGGAGTGTTTGAAGCAATAGAGTGACATCGTGGACGCTAAGCTACGTGCGGCATGCGACTGCGGTAGCCGAGACCAAAGCATGTATTGCCGCTCGAGCGAGAATCTGTCATGGGCTACGCCCGCCCCTTATAACCGCGAGGGGCCCTAGGCTAGGGGAGCTTAGTCTCAAAAATAGGATAACCTGTGCAGTATGTGTCTATTGTTTACCTCTATTGTAATGATAAGTGTTATCTGTATTTGTATTTCTTTCTTCTTGAGGTGTGCAATAAAGAGTATTCTATTCTATGTGTGTCGTTTGGTGTTGCCTAACCTAACCTGACCTCACTAAACAAAAAAAAACGTAAAGGTACACTTTTTTGAACAATGCTCGTACTAATGCGCTACCGACTTGTTCGTCCCGATCCGGGTCAGATGTTTGACTGATCGAGATCCGATTGTTAGCCGAATGACAAGCATTATTTAGGCCAGCCATAATCAAAAGCGGGAAATCAGAGCACACTCTCTCGCTCCAACCGCTGTGGCCACCGTTGTTTGTCAATGTCGTGTTTAGGCCGCTATTCATGTTGTGTCAATAAGGTTACATAAAACAACTAATTGTGGCGTTATCTGGGGAAAGTGACCTTATTGTCGGTTCTAGTTTCCGAGATAATCGCGTTTAAAGTAAAATGTCGAAAAAAAACAATTTTTCTTTTTTTACTCTATATTAATAAGCAGAGTCTAAAATTTAATCTGACAAAGACACAACTTTTTAAATCGATTTTTTAAGACTTAGAACAGCCCTTAAAGTTTAGTGAAAAAGGGACCTTATTGTCGGTGCCCCTCTTGTATGCTTTCTGTAAGCTCGGTATCGGTGTGAGAGACGTGTCGGTACTTGTCGGCGGAGGAGTATCCTTGCTCATCTCTCACACTCCCACTTCTTGGGAGTGTGGGGGGCCTTATCTGTACTATGTACACTTAGGCTACTTCTGTCGCGGCCCGTTACTACGGACCGGTCTTTCTGGTGACGCGTGGTTGCGACGGCGGTTTCTTAGTTGGTTGGGCCTTCGTGATGTTCCATGACTCCTCGAGGCCCGGGTGGAGCTTTATCTCCTCTTCTTATTTCCCACTGTTGGTGGTGGTGGTGGTGTCGCTGCATCTGCAGCTCGTGGCAGCTCGTGGCGGGATTCATCAGCTTTCCGGAACATGGTGCTGGCCAGTCTGCTGATCTAGGCGTCTAAGAGTTTCCATTTCAGTGCCCTCTGTATATGGTCATTCCGCACGAAGCGTGGGCAATCTGTAATGTGTCTCAGTGCCAGGTTTTCTTGGGCTCTCATTTTGTTTCGGTTTGTGGTAGCCACTAGGGCGTACCACGCCGGCGCCGCGTATGTGAGCCTGGACCTCACATACGTTTTGTAGATCCCCAGCTTCGTGCGGATCGGCAGGTTGCTCCTAAGGACTGGTCTCAGCGTAGTTCACGCTGGTCTGGTTCTTGAAACCACTTCCGCCACGTGCTGCTTGATGGTGAGGCCCCGGTCTATGGTGGTACCTCACCGTGTGCTTCCATTCCACGTCTTGACCAAACATGCGGAGTGGAGGTGAAGTCTGTTTTCTTCCGGTCATGAAGGCCTGAGTCTTGGTGACGTTGACAGTAAGCCTCCAGTCCTCAAGCCATCTTGGTAGGGCGTCTAACTGTGTCTGCATCTTCCTGAAGGCATGGGTGGGGCTGACGGATGCGGTGTAAAAGGCCGCGTCATTCGCGAACAGCCCCAGCTTTACGTCGCCTCCTACCACTGGGATGTCATCGGTGAAGGTTGCGTAGCATGCTGGTGTAAGGCAGCTTCCCTGAGGGACTCCTGCTAGGATTGGGCGCTCCGAGGACAGTGCCTATTCCACTGCCACTTGGAACTTGCATCCGCTCAGGAAGGACTTTATCACGGTTATGATGCTGCGTGGGGCCGTAGTGTTCAACAGTTTGTACAGCAGCCCCTCGTGCCATACCCAGTCGAACGCTTTTTCCATGTCGAGCATGACAGCCACAACATGATCCTTCTTGTTGCTTGCATTGGCAATAAAGTGAAGCACGCGAGTGAACTGTAGCGTTGCCTGAATCCGAACTGTTCCGAATGGGGCTCGACGTGGGGGAGAAGTTTCCCCAGGAACAGGAGCCTCTCAAACACCTTGGAGAGGGTGCTGAGCAGAGTTATTGGCCTACAGCTCTCCGGTCTTCGGCAGTCTTTGCCAGGTTTGGGCAGCATAACTACCCTCCCAGTCTTCCAAGTTTGGGGAAAGTGACCCGAGCGCATGATCCCGTTGAACAGGCGCGTCACTGCCACAATGGGGATTGAATCGGCGCCCGGGGCTTTCTTGGGGTCGCAACGTTGGAGGGCTCGTTGCATCTGGCTGGGGGAGAAGAAGACCGCGTCTTCCTCTGCTCTTGCTGGTGCCTCCGAAGTACCTCTCCAGGTGTTCTGTAATGCTCTGCTGGTGTTCTGCATTGTGCATCGGGTTGGGCCTAAATTGTCCCTCCAGGTACTCGGCAACGATCTCTGCGCGATCCTCAGCCTTGTAGCGTGGAGTGTTGTCTACAGGGTCGTAGAGTGTGGTCTTATTGCCTCAGGTTTTGTCACTAGCTGTCTGCAGATACGGTGAATGAAGGGGACATCACCCTCTTCAGACGCTAGGTGGCTCTCCCAACTCTCGGCCCTGTGTTTTGTGAGCGCCTTCTTGGTTTTTATGATCATGGTGTTGAGCTCTGCCTTGATCGTCGGGCATCTTGTAGCCTGCCATTTTCTGCGCAGGCGGCGCTGCTCCTCAATCATGCTCCTAATCCTCGCCGGGAGGGGCGTGTGCGTCTCTGTGGCGGGGATGGTGTGGGAGGCTGTTGATAGCGCCGCCTGTAGTCCAGCTGTGACCAGGTCTGCCGCTTTTTCCACTTCGTCAGCTGTGGAGACCGGAGTAGTGTGGCACGTGGTGGTCTCTTCTAGTTGTTGTGTGATTGGTGTTTGGGTCCTAATTCCTATTAATGGATCCATTTCGATACACATGAGGATTGTCCGGTGATCGGATGGTAGGTCCGGCAATGCCTCATGTGTAAATCTGGCGTCAATTTGGCTGGCGACGCAGCAAAATACAAATTAAAAGTATTTTTCAAGACTTATTCTTAACTATGTCACTAAATATTTTACGTCCGACACTAAGGTCCCTTTTCAAATACGTTAATCATTTAGTGTTTGCCGAACCAAAATTTTAGGTTTTTGGTAAGAGTTTAATACTAAAGTGCTCTAAAAATTAAGACTATCAAAATTAAACATAAATTTATAGTCGATATCAGATGATATCACTAAATATTTTACCACCGACGATAAGGTCCCTTTTAGAAAATATAAAGTGGTTGTACCAACTTTTTACTAATCTTTATCTTGAATTCTAGACTTAAAAAACTACTTTTTTAATATTTGTTCTGTTAATTTGATCTCATTTGGCTATGTTTTAACGTAGTAGATGTATATGTTTGTTGATTTTGACTGTTTAATTAGATTTATAAACACAAAGCTATTTTTGTTAAAATAAATATTTTTTTATAATAAACAACGTTGATTCAAATCGAAGTAGCTCTTATTAAGTGTCTAATCTATATAATAAAATTGAAAATGCCAGAACGGGATAACGCACTAGGGAGGAAGCGAGATGGCGCCTTACAAAACTCGACGTCCTTTTAGATCACGTTTCTCCAATACGATGCACGTTACCGCAGAAACAACGATTCAAATCTATTGTCTAAATATGAGAATAGAATAAGAGCGTAAAAAATACCGTTTTCGCTACGTATTTCCTTCACAATCGGCTAAAGAAATTTCATAAAATTCTTCATTTCGCGACCGTCGGCCATTTTCGGCGATCCCTCGGTTATTCTCGCTATTACGGGTTAGGTTCAAGTAGCCTAAAGTTTCTTTTCGCCATATGACAAGTTTAAGTAGCCAAACATTTTTGGCGTCATGTTGGTACGCCGTTATATCGAAGTTTTTTGCTCGAAATGTAATGACTACTCACTTTGCTTATACGATAGAGTGAGACGACATGTAACGTCAGTCTCAGTCAATTGAAATGTCAAACGCGTGATGTGTATTAATGTTTTGAATGGAAATAGTGAAAAAAGATCAACTATATTGTTGCCAAAACGTTATACTCCGTATACGCCTAGCATATGTTTACCTATAACGGGTAGGAACGTGTTTGTGAGAGAAAACAAGCGTAAAATAAACACAGAAACTATGTTAGTTAAATCGGTATGAATTTTAACATATTACTTTCTATTGAAAGATTAAGAGGCCCTTTTACCGATAAAGGCTAACGTCCCCCACTATTTTCCAAGACACACACAACGTAGCATTAAGTTTTTAGTCCATTTTGACGAAACAAACACCCTTTAACCCTATTTTCTGCGGATTCTTTTATCACGGATTTGTCTGTTACTGAAACGGCACTGCCCATTAATGGTTAATATTTTTACTTTTGTTTGCTAGGCTTTGCTTTGCTTTGAGTAACATTTGTACATTTTTCATTATATATATTGAGAAAACTAAATTACGGGGGACCCTCCGGTCGCATAACAATTTTCATAATATCGATTGTCATAACAGTTTACGCATAAAGTTGCTACGCATACATTTTTTTTGGCATAAATTGTACGATGTCATAATTGTTCGCTGTCATAATTTCTGTACGTCATAATTGTTTAGCCATAATGTCGTATGTCATACATTTATTTAGTCTGAGAATTACAATTATTTTTAGTATTATTTTTAGTCCCAGAACAACTTGGCGTCGCTCAGTAGAGCAGGAACTGGGCGTCTTGGACATGACGTGGGAGGAGGTAGAGTAGAACAGACTACCCAAGACCGCTGCAAATGGAGGAATTTGATTCGAGCCCTACACCCCAGCAGAGGGTAATAGGAAATAAAGAAGAAGAAGATAATTGTAAATGTCATACACTTTTCAAGCCATAATATTGATAATTACAATTATCAATATTATATTGGTCAGATCCGACTTGGTTGGGTTAGCTTTAAGTTTTTTTTTTATGACCTGAAATCGGACTTGGTCGCATCCGACTTGGTTAGGTTAGGATTAAGTTATTTTTTTTAAGACCCAAAACCCGACTTGGCTAGATCCGACTTGCTTGGGTTAGGTTTAGGTTATTTTTTTTTTATGACCTGAAACTCGACTTGGCTAGATCCGTCTTGGTTGGGTTAGGTTTAGGTTTTTTTTTATGACCTGAAACCCGACTTGGCTAGATCAAACTTTGTTGGGTTATGTTTAGGTTATTTTTTTTTATGACCTGAAACCCGACTTGCTAGATCCAACTTGGTTGGGTTAGGTTTAGGCTATTTTTTTTTATGACCTGAAATCCGACTTGGCTAGATCCAACTTGGTTGGGTTAGGTTTAGGTTTTTTTTTATGACCTGAAACCCGACTTGGTCAGAACCGACTTGACTATGCGTTTTGCAATGTATGCGTTTATAAAGTATGGTTGCATTGTTTTATGAGTAATCAATGTATGACCATGACAAAGTATGCTTAAATCATTTCATGCGCATCAACTGTATGCCCATTACACAGTATGTTCTTAAACATTATTATTAAAAACGTTATGCGCATAAATGTATGACTATTTACAGTTATGCGTAATGATGAGTATGGTGCAACCCGACCCCTACCCCAAAATTACATATTCAAGTGTTACAAATAGGAAGTACATTTGATTAACGCGAGCGAAGCCGCGAGCACGTCTAGTTACATATAATATTTATTCCTTTTATAATATCTAACGGAAATACACTATAAATAGGAATTTAAGTAAAAAATCCATGAATATATTTTTTTTACTTTATGCACTTTGGCAAGGTAAACTATACGAAAACAGATATACAATTACAAAATTGTACTTGAAACCTGAAAGCCCATACAATCTACTCCTCAAATAGCATGTTATCTATGTAACTTCCAACAATAACATACTTTAATGGGGTGTAGAAGTTTGAATTCAATTTTCTCATAATCATCTTTTCTGACTCTTGAGTTTTAATTATTTTTTAAAAAATATCTATTGAACCTACATGCATGTTTTTTACATGGTTCGATAGCTCAATGTATGTAGATTATGGAGATATACATAACTTAATACCGACAGTAAGGTCCCTTTACCCAGATAACGCCACAATTAAATACAGTTAACGCTATCATATTATAATATTTATAAACGATTCCCGCTTTCACTCGCGCCCAGCACCGCGCAGCCAAGCTGCGACTACACATTCAAAACGCGGATTAATGAGCTATGGGACCGGATTGTCCGATGCGAGTTAAATGTTTCACTGATTGAGATTAAAACGATTCCCGCTTTCACTCGCGCCCGGCCCCGCGCAGCCAAGCGGCGACTACACATTCAAAACGCGGATTAATGAGCTATGGGACCGGATTGTTCGATCCGAGTCAGCTGTTTGACTGATCGAGATTAAAACTGACGGCGATTGTTCTGCCGTGCTACATTAAAATGCCATATCGTACTATGAAATTCTTCTGAATATATGACCTTTTACCGCAGTGTATTTTTTCAATGTGGCTTGATGAATGGAATTTGGCAGATGAAAATTCTTGAAAGCCATTTTTAGTAAACATTTGGGACTTTTATTTATTAAAATATATCCAATTTGCGTCATTTTCCGTGTAAGCTGAAATCTGACAAAACCTAGAAAAAATTCATGAGAATCGGTTGAGAAATGCGATCTGTAGCCGAAAACAGGTGGGAATCTGGATAGACGAAATATTTTTTGTCCATGCTGGAACGAAGACGCTTCGCTCGCTCAGTCAATAATGTGTTTATTACATTGGACACCGTTAAGAGCCCTTACGCCTTGGAACATTCATCATTTTCATGAATACTTACTCGATAGATGGCGTTAGCGCTCAGTGCGCGGTGCGTTCAGCTCCATAATAATCTTGATCCATTTTATTAAGTTGCGAGTGATATTTTTCTCGGGGTTACATTAACACTTTATAATATTTTATGTGCATATTGTAATAAGAAGAAAATATGTGCATATTGTAATAAGAAGAAAATATGTTTTAAGGAAGTATAACAGACCAGAAAATAAAAAGACTGTTCAATTCCATGACGAAATTACTTTGAAAATTTCTGAAGTTTAAATTAATGTCTCAGATACAAGTGTTGGTTTTTATTAGAACAAAGTTAATTATTATTTCTACATTTTCATTTCGAAGTGTATCTATTTCGTATACAAGGCTTTAAAATTACCATAAACTGTTTATCTTCCAAATTTCATACTATTCATATTATAGTAAGTATACTATCTCCAATCTGGCTCTTGCTCTCTCTCAGCTCTTCTTGATCTTAAATAACTGTATGCATTCAGCTATAGACTGCGTTTTACGCGGCACGCATGACCTTGTAAATTGTAATGTATTTCATCCCACATCTTGACCAACCGACGTTTGATTGAAATCAAATGTGGCCGTAAGTAGATACTTCCAATAGTATTCCCAATTTCCGAATGTATAAATTATGTTAAATATTTTGATTACATTGCGATTGGCCTTCTGAGGTCGAAAAAATGTCTTGTGAGGACGAAAATGGACCCTTACACATACAATTACCCAATACACACAATAGGACCTTAGTTATGGGCATCCTTATTTAATTTTCTAATATATCACATTTAAAATCAACCGGGGCAATTGTAGTCTTTGAATTTTGGTATATGAATAAGTGATGCCATTTGAAAGTTATTATCAAATTATTAGGAAATCTATGCTTATGCATTCGCTATAATTTAATTATCTTATAATTTGGAGTTTTATCAATGAAGCAAATAAATGTCTCGTATGTAGGGGTAGATATTATTATATACTTTTTAACTAGCTCGGAATTGACAACATTTCATATTTTTAAGACTACAATTTTATTACTTTTCTGAATTCTGCTTAGGAAGGTGAAGGTATCTCTGTTTTAATATATTTGCTGATAACTATTTATTTTATTATTAATTTATAAAAACGTACTAATGTGGCAACACCAAAATCAAACCAAAATACTCAATGGAACGGTTTCTTTAGTCCAATTTCTTATAAAAAAAAGTAAATTAGGTTGAGGTTGACATGACATTGTCAAAATTCAAAATTGTCTGTTTGGCTTAAATGATATTACTGATCTATTACTGATTCTGGAAGCAGTAACTATTGAACTTACATCAAGATGGTCCCCGCAGAATTATCCCCTAACTCGTAACCATTAGGAAGTTGTACCTTCCATCATCAGCTCAGCATCGTGAGATGATGACTACCAAACGCAACCTGGATAACTTTATAAAATACATGAAAAACATTGCATGTGCTTATAACATTTGAGGGTTGCCCTCGATTTCTCTGGGATCCCATCATCAGATTCATTACATGGTGACGAGGGGACGACATCAGGAGTATACGTTTTCAAATTAAAAATAAAACCCTCCTCCTTTTTTGAAGTCGGTAAAAAATGGTGTTTTTTTTAATTATTTTTTTTTTTCGAAGATGTCTTAATTTTCGGAATTTGAATGCCACAAATGCTCCGGTACAGATTTTCTGCCCCCTCCGGCAATTCAGAATTAAGATAAAAAAACCCAGCCAAGAGCATGTCGGGCCACGCTCAGTAGTTGCCAATCATTTACAATAGACGGGCTTTCAGGTTTAAATTACGAGAAAGATTTCAAGCTCTATAAAAAAGGTCGTAAACGCCAATGTAACTGTAATTATTTATTACCTTCTGGAACTTATCAATTATACGCGCCAGATTGAGCGGAATGTTTGAATGCAGTATGTCACTTAACTAATATGTGTAAGGTTCGAAGCATAAGGACACCGCGCGGCACATACGTCGTTTTAAAGAAAATTATGAAATTTTGCGATAACTCAAAAAACGGCTCGACCGATTTTATTCAATATAGTTTTTATTGAAAGTACCATAATTTTTTGACCCGTGGTTGAAAAGTTAGAGGAGGGGGACGCTATTTTTTTTTATTTTCGGAGCGAATATTTACAAAACTACTGACTTTATCAAAAAGTAATGCTGTGAGACCCCTATTATTTTTAAAAGACCTATTCAACGACACCCCACACACTAGTGTTGGATCGAAAAAATCACCCCCACTTTAGGTGTACGGGAGGTACCCGAATAAAAGTTTTTTTTAGTTTTTATTTTACCGTTTTGTCCGCGTGATACATACACATACTCATACCAAATTTCAGCTTTCTAGTACTAATTCATCACTGAGCTAAGCCGCGGACAGATAGACAGACGGACAGACGGACATGGCGAAACTATAAGGGTTCCTTGTTGACTACGGAACCCTAAAAAATAGGCATTACAAACTTTTTTAATGTCACTTGACTAGTGTGAAGGCCTTCTATTATGCCATTTGCTCGAGCAACCCTCATCTATCTCTAACGGTTTTCGAGAGACAGGAGAAACCAAAAAAATCCCATACAATTTTATCAATTCTGAAAATAAAAATATTTTATTGAAATTCGGAATCAAGGATAAATAAATTTCACCTCGCTACAACTATTTTGAAATTTTGTTGTTCGCTAAAGACGGCTTGTTAGATTGCTCCAAGACCTGAATCGATCACGACACCATGGACCTCATAAAATATCGATCTGATAATCAACTATTGACGACCTAATGGGATCTTTGGGCCACATTCAGGTCAGAAGTAATAAGAAAACCACGATCAGTATTCATCTAAAACTTAAGAACGATGAGTTACGATAAACTTGGTATCTATTATTAAATAAAGTATCTTGATGTTTCAATCGCACTATACTATGCAGCACATTCTTGCTTGGGATGGGACGGACGGAACAAACTGACGCAGGTCCGACCTCTGAGAGCGCTGCGGCCCGACTAAATTTCTCGGCCCGGCGCAAGCTGATTTATAGGAATTATAGTCAATGTTTAGAAATATATATCTTGGGCTGATCTTGGGTAATATAAGCCCTATGGTGATGGTTTTTTTTTGTGGGTCGAAATAGAGTTAAATTTTGTAATTATATAGTTTTTAAGCCAAAATATTATTATCCTTTGCGAGAAAAAAAATAAATGTAACCCTGTTTTTATGTCAAAACTAGCGAACATTCAGAGGGTAATATCTCGATTTTGGAAAATGAATTTTGAATTTTCAGCACGTTACTACCTAGATAAAGATATGAAGAATAGAAATATAATCGTTCTTGGCCCAAATAATTCTTAGCTACTGCAAAATCACGATTTAAAAAGACACATCTAGCTGCGAAATACGAAAAGGTCTGTCAAGAAAACTTATTATTTTTTTATTTTTGGCTTGAAAATCGCAATTTTTTCACTCTTACTTCCTAGTTTATGAAGTAATCTATCTGATGCGTCAATATTTCTTACATAAATACGAATGTTTTTGCCATAATCTTGAATCAAATATGGAACATTTTGCGAAATACGCTCGGTAGAAGGCATAAGGGCTCTAAGTAAGTCCTTAAATTCCATAACTTTGTATAATACATATCTATATGTAAACGCTTTTGATTTCAGGAAAAACGCAAGTCTAAATCTGAATATAAAAAAAATTGGGCAAGTGCGAGTCCGACTCGCGCATGAAGGGTTCCGTACCATAAAACAAGTTTGTTGTATGGGAGCCCCCCTTAAATATTTATTTTATTTTATTTTTAGTATTTGTTGTTATAGAGGCAATAGAAATACATCATCTCTGAAAATTTCAACTGTCTAGCTATCACCGTTCTTGAGATACAGCCTGGTGACAGATGGACGGACGGACGGGCGGACGGACAGACAGCGAAGTCTCAGTAATAGGGTCCCGTTTTTACCCTTTGGGTACGGAACCCTAAAAAGAACAGCATTTATGACCCAAAATTATATTTGGTTAGTTAAGTCTCGCTTTAACTACGGTTTGGCAATAACGCGGTGCGTTCTCTCGTAACTCACCGTGTCTAGACCGCAGCGGTCTCGCATTAGCGGCATAACACGCTCGATACTAATCTGAGGTGAATTATGGGCATTTTTAGTTATTGTTCAGATCCATAAGATCGATTACGTCCATATTAAAATGAAAAAAAAAAAAAGTGAAATAGCAGCACACGCAATGCGCCAGTTTTCCAATGTATAGCCAGGTTGGCTTTTTAGGGTTCCGTACCCAAAGGGTAAAAACGGGACCCTATTACTGAGACTTCACTGTCCGTCCGTCCGTCCGTCCGTCCGTCTGTCACCAGGCTGTATCTCAAGAACGATGATAGCTAGACACTTGAAATTTTCACAGATGATGTATTTCTATTGCCGCTATAACAACAAATACTAAAAATGAAATAAAATAAATATTTAAGGGGGGCTCCCATACAACAAACTTGTTATACGTATATAATACATATATATAGGTACGGAACCCTTCATGCGCGAGTCGGACTCGCACTTGCCCAATTTTTTTATTCTTATTGCATTGATTCGGTTCTATATTCATTAAAAGGTGCGTCCAATGACATTTCAAATCTGTAACGGTTAATTAAAGTTGAGTAAATGATCGATACCGAAAGCCCAATATTCGGTTAATTAAGTCAATTTAACTACGGTTTGGCAATAACGCGGTGCGGTATCTCGTAATTCACCGCGTCTGGACCGCATTAGTGGGATAACACGCTCGATACTTATGCCTCATGAGTTATGAGCGTTTTCTAGCTATTTTTCAGATTTATTGATCGATTACTTCCATGTTTTAATGAAAATAAAATACAGAAAAAGAAAACAAAACAGCAGCACACGCAATGCTGCAGTTTTCCAAGGTACAGTCAGATCGGCTTCTTTTTCGTTTTTACATTGATTGGCTTCTATATTCATTTAAAGGTGCGTCGTATGCCATTAAAATATATGTAACGGTTAATTAATGTTAACTAAGCTATCGATATCGAAAGCCCAATATTTGGTTAATTAAGTCTTAGTTTAACTACGGTTCGGTGCGGTCTCTCGTAACTCACCGTGTCTAGATAAGATAAGATAAGATAAGATAAGCGTTTTGTGGGATAACACGCTCGATACTAATGCCCGGTGAATTTTGGACCTTTATAGCAAATAGAGTGATTTGATCGATTATTTCCGTGTTTCAATGAAAAAAAATATATATAAAAAGAACTAAAATAGCAGCACACGCAATGCACTAGTTTTCCAATGTATAGTCAGGTTGGCTTTTTTTATTTTTTATTGCATTGATTCGCTTCTATATTCATTAAAAGGTGCGTCCAATGACATTAAAAATCTGTACCGGTTAATTAAAGTTGAGTAAATTATCGATATCGAAAGCCCAATATTTGGTTAATTAAGTCTTAGTTTAACTACGGTTCGGTGCGGTCTCTCGTAACTCACCGCGTCTGGACCGCATTAGTGGGATAACACGCTCGATACTAATGACCGGTGAATTATCGGCATTTTGTAGTTATTTTTTAAGATTCACAAATCGATTTCTTACATGTTTCAATAAAAATAAAAACGAAACTGCTGCACACCCAATGCTGCATCTGCAAGGTACAGTCAGGTCAGCTTCTATTTTTTTACATTCATTGGCTTCTATATTCATTAAAAGATGCGTCTTACATAATGTCATTAAAAAATCTGCAAAGGTTAATTAATGTTAAGTAAACTATCGATATCGAAAGCCCAATATTCGGTTAATTAAGTGTTAGTTTAACTACGGTTCGGTGCGGTCTCTCGTAACTCACTGCGTCTGGACCGCATTAGTGGGATAACGCGCTCGATACTAATCTCAGGTAATGTATAGGCGTTTTGTGCTTAACTTTGGGTAGGTCAAGCCAATTTGCGTAACTAACGTGCTAACATCTTAATATTGATTTTTGAAAAGGGAAGGAGTGTCACCGATTAGTGAATGTGTAATATTTACATTTACTAATATATCGCAGGGTCACCAAAATGTTGAACTTACCCTATCTTTTAACCAATGAACTATATCTGGCCCAATTCCATATATCTATTCTTCCAAGATATCTAGGAGAAACCTTTTATGCAGCTCGAATCGCCAACATCGCTTTTTAATGACAGCTAAAACTGCTAAAAGGCGACCTGAGATATAGCTCAGACATCGCTTTTTTGGCGATGTCTCAAAGTACACTCTGTTGAGATGGAACCTCTATATGCTATGACCGGTGGCGTTCTGTTTTAATGTCTGTCATTTGTCTTGTAGTTGCCTTTATGCAAAAGTCAAATAGAAAATATTATGTTGTATCTTGTTAAAGTGTGTATTTAATGGTTTTCCAATGGTTTGTTTAGTTCCTTATAGCTTCGAAATTCCACTGCTGGGTCCAAAATCCGTACCTCAGACCCAGCACGCTTTCACTGCGAATTAATGACCTGTTCCAAGTATCTGTACCTACCAACGGTCAACAAGTGACTACTTGAAAGAAAGAAAGAAAGAAAGAAAGAAAGAAACATTTATTGCCACACCAAAAAAAAAAAATAGGTACATAGATTGAACAATAAAAACATTGTCATTATATTGTCCACCCAAATTATTCTGTGTGACAAAAGGAGCGGACTCAGCATGTGCTGCGACAGACAGGCGTCTGCGCAGCGCTGGTTTTCAGGCCGTCCCTTTTCTCACTCTGAATCACATTGTCATACTTGCGGGTGCGACCAAGGTATACATGCATGTATGTGCTTGCACACAACACGCCCACACATACATGCATGCACATGAGTACATGCTAAAAGTGACATCAGCTAAATTAAAAATTAAAATATATAAAAAAAAATATATATATATATATATATATACATATATTATATGTAACAAATAATGTTCCAAAACGAGAGGATTTATTATTAAAAACTATTGAGAGAATACCTGGTTAAATAATTTGTTAAACTTTAATTAATACATTTACATTATATTACTTTGAACTAAGCACTTAAATGGCCATAGCATTACATTAGTCACACAAATCTTGGGTTTCCAATTGTTTCTTTAAGAATAATAAACGCAATTTACATTTAAATGTTGGGCGGGACACATTGGATCGCAATGGGGGTGGGAGGTCGTTCCAAATCTTCGAAGCCGAAAATTTGAAACTACCCCTGAAGCCTGCAGTTTTATGCAGCGGAACAGTCATTTTATTTTGCAGTTTACTGCGGGTATTTCTTTCGTGCAGATCCTTTCTCCACCGAATCTTATCGTATAGGTATTTCGGCTTTTGATTAAAGACTATACTATGGATTAGGCTAGCCAAATGTAGTGTTCTACGTGCGGCCATTTTTAAAATTTTCTTGTAGTTAAGGATTGGCGTGATTCGTGTTCGTTTTGGTACCGAGAAGCAAAACCTAGTACAAGCGTTCTGAACTCTTTGAATAGCCTGTGCTGTCTTAGCGTACAAACGAGGTCCGTAGACAGTATCGCAATAATTAAACTGCGATAGCACTAATGACTCGACCAACATAAGCCTGACTTCTTCCGTAAGGTAATTTCGAATCCCGTACAGAACTTTTAGCCTATAATAAGCATTCCTTATTTTAATATTAATATGGTCGATGTACCGCATCTCACCGTCCATAAGTAAACCTAGATTCTTGGCGGTTTCCACTCTTTCAACATTTTTACTATTTATAACTATCATTGGTTCAAGGCTGATCACACGACTGCGCTGTAGATTTGTACCAAAGACCAGGTACTTTGACTTTGAGGGATTCAGAACCAAGTTATTATTACAGGCCCAATTGTATATTATATTAAGATCTTCATTAATTAATTCTACGGCGCGATTTGTGTCTTTAGGATCAAAAGAATAGTATACCTGTGTATCATCGGCATATAAGTGAATATTACAGTGTTTGAGAAGTTTGCTTAGGTCGGCTGTAAATAATATAAAAAGCAATGGGCTGATAATTGACCCCTGCGGTGTACCTCTGTTTACGGTTTGAACAGCTGAGCGCAACTCGCGACCTTGACCGTCATCAGTAAGAACATACTGCTTACGATTAGTCAAGTATGACATGAACCATTTACGAGTCGATACCGACAGACCATAAAACGCCATTTTAGCCATTAACAGTTCTTTACTGATACAATCAAATGCCCGCGAAAAATCCAGCAACACAAGTATAGTGCACTTCCCCTCGTCAGTTGCCGATATTACGTCATCGGTTACCTGGGCTAGCGCGGTAGTAGTACTATGTCCGTTCCGAAACCCGGACTGAACCGTGGGAAGTATATTATTAACCTCGAGGTAGTTTGTTAGCTGGATACATATTACTCTTTCTATAAACTTCGACATGACCGGCAAGATACTTATAGGTCTTAGGTCTTTATGGGATTCAATCGCAGGACTTTTAGGCAAACATTTAACTCTAGCCATTTTCCACGCCTCCGGAAATACTTTAGTGGAAATTGATTTATTAACAATTGCTGTTATTATAGGTAACGTTGCCGGCAGCGTCATATGAATCATACGTATGGTTACTAAATCATTTCCACAGGCATTTGTTTTTATTCCACAAATTATTTTTGAAATTTGATCTTCTGAACACTCAGAGATATCAAAAGTATTTTCGCCAAACTTATTCCTTATAAAATAACTATATGTATTTAAATCGACGTGTCCATTACCTGGTATATCTAAAAAGAAATCGTTAATATCGTCGGGACAGTTTAAATGTTGAGGGATTGGAGTTTCAACGTCGTTTCCGTACGCTGAAGAACGTTTTAAGTGTTGCCACATCTTAGAGGGAGACTTTATATTATTATTTACATAGAAAGTAAAATAGGCCTGTTTTTCTCTTTTTATAGAACTATTTACCAAATTACGCAACTGTCTGTAGTAATCCATATGCGAGGAGTTTGCGGTGGAACGGGCTCTTGCCAGAGCTTTGTTGCGCATATTTATCATAAGCCTGATATTGTCAGTTAGCCATGGGTGCGGTTTATCTTTTATGCGAACCCGTTTCACCGGAGCGTGCCTATCGAATAATGCAAGCAAAAAACCGTCAAAACGTTTTACCATTTCGTTTACCTCGTCCGCCAGTAGCACATCGGTCCATGGTATAGCACACATGTCCCTTTGAAAATCATGCTCATCAATTTTATCTAAAGATCTATAAGTAATTATACGTGGCACATCTTCCGGTTTTTTTATATGAAATTCAGAAATAACCATTGCGTGATCGCTTAAGGACGGGTTATGGTACACCTTAACCCCTATACATAAATCTGGTGGCGCATCCGTTATAATCAAGTCCAAAAGGGTACTCGATTGTTCTGTTACACGCGTGGCTTCCCGAACTAGCTGCTTAAGATGCTGCCGTGTAAAAAATGTGGATAGCTCGGGAGCATGGTTCTTATCCGGCTGTAGAAGATCGACGTTGAAATCAGTTAGTACAAAGACATAATTGCAGAAGGCAAATGTACTTACCGATTCACTGAGAGCGTGTATGGCACTGTCAACGGCCACGGACTCCGGCCTATAAGCCGTGCCCACCGCTAGCCGTACTCCTCCCGGCATAGACACTTCGAGCCACATCTGCTCGAGCGATGACTCAGGATGCTCGCGCACTCGCACGCGCAGCCCGCGCCGCACGTAGAACCCCACCCCGCCGCCTCGGCTTGCGCCTGCACGGGGTTTGTGTTTGAACACATACCCTGGCACTACGGGCGCACATTTTTCTTCCCCAGGTTTTAACCAAGTTTCATTTAAAGCCAGTATGTCTGGTTTATAGCTTTTAATAGCAACTAATAATTCATCTTTGCCGGTGTTAAGTGATCGCACGTTCAATAGCCCCAGTAACAAATTTAAATTATGTTTATTTGTCACGCCTTCTAAAGAAATAACAGTTACTCATTATAGTTGAAGCCCTAGTAATTCCATTAATTAGAGTGTCATATGCAAAAGTAAAATATAAACAATATATAGTTATAATATTAATATACATTAAAGGTATTCTCTCATGTAAACAAACTAATAAGCCTAACATAAAGTCTGATTTGTTACTATGGTGTACATTGTACAAGGCATAGTGTAATTCATAATTGAACAATACTCTGGCCGTCATTGTCCGGAACCGGTTCTGTGTCGACGTCGACGTCGGAGTGGAGCTCGTCCAGAGTTTCGGGCTGCAGTGCCGGAACGACCTCATGAGCTGTAATTTGAAACACCCGGACAATATCATCGTCCGAGCGCAACAAGTGAATTTTTGAGCCTTCAGCCTTTCTGGTATATATATTTCCATATTTCGTCCAAACAAATCGCCAACTCAATCGTTTCCCCTCTTCCTTGGCTTTCTTAAATAGTCTACGGTTTTCTTTTGTCAGCCTTTCATTAAGGTATACTTTAGTGGCTTTCCCGGCTAATGATAGGTCAGCTGTGGTGATGTTGCGGCGAACTCGCGCCGCGTCAAGCAGACGGTCCTTGACGGCCCGGCGCGTCACGCGCACCACGACGGGGCGCGGGTGCGCCGGCGGCCCTTCGCTCGTTACCAGGCGCCGAGGACCGGCGCGGTATACCTCCACGATGTCGGTCTCGCTGCAGCTCGTACCCAATTTTGTGGCTAGAACATTCAGTACGTGATGGAGATTTTCATTTCTAGATTCCGGTATGTTCATAATTTCAATGTCATTAATTAACATAGATTGATCCCGGTCGTTTAGATCACGTTTCAGCTGATCTATTGTGGCCTGCAGCACGAGAGGTTCCGTTCTTTCTCTTTCAAGTGCCAGAATACGCTCTTCCAAATTAATTATTTTCTCTTCGACACAGTCCACTTTTGTTTTGCAGGATGTAATGTCGCCCTTAAGGATACGCATTTCGTTCCGAAATGTTGCCATTTCCATGGTATTTTTACGCAAATCTTCCCGGAACATCCGTATTTCCGAAATTAGTTCCATGATTGATTCTTCTGTGCATAGTGGCGAAGACGGAATTTGCTCCTGCTGGCTCCCATCTTGACTTGAGGACTGGACCAAACTGACATCAGTGATTTCGTGTGTCTGCGGAGTTTTCGCTTGAGGCGAGCCACTGGATACACCTTTGACCGGAGTCTCCGTGTTATCCTTCCGCGGAACTTTGACTACGCAGCCCGGGCAGACCCAGCCCTTAGGTATGGACGCCGAGGGGCTAAGCGCTAGACATGCCTTGTGATATTTAGCTTTACACTTCGTACATACGCCTACAACGGCACCTATCGTCGGCAAAAACTTTCCGCACCCGCCACACTTAGACATGTTTATTGATTGACTGCGAAGTTCTTAGCAAAGATTCAAGATGGCGTTGTTTCCAATGCCGGATTAAATAGCAGTTCTGACAATTATATTGGTTATTATCCAAAACACTGGTAGAATAACAGCCTTTGTACTATTAAAAAAATACCACTGCCACACAGAAAAGCACTGATAATCAAAAGTATAATGTATAAAAAAACTTGATTTTTGCAAGTCACAATGGTATCACTGCACTGGGTTTGTAAGATGTAAACAGTCCGATCGCGTTAGAGTATTGTTAAGATAACACTTCCACGCGATATTTGTCCCTTGTACTGTGTTTTTAAACTGATTTCGTGTCTAATTTCAACTTGTAAATAAATAATTAAGATAATTCTTATAGAGTTCGATGTCACTAGTAGTTGGATCTACCCTCACACTCCTTACTTAGTAACGTACATGATAAAATATTCCAAATATATTGTGAAACTTCTACAATCAAAATATAAATAGCGCCTTAATAGAAGAGGTATTTAACTCCGTCCATTGTTCTCTGTGAAGCGTCTCGTAATATCTTTGACACTAACTTAGAATACGTAGACAAACTTAGCAGTTCAGAAACCATAGCAACTAAGCTTCACTGAAGCAAACTTTCGAATAGCATCGAGGCACTTAAATTAGGTTCTGAGTTTAGAACACGTTGTCCAGAGAACAATTGAATCAATCGTTATAGAGCCACCAAAGTCCACTATTAGTTGGAACTTGGAAACTTAGTTGTTTTCATAATGATCGAATAATCTATTTCCTGAATTGTTTCACAGGGTTTCAATAAAGGTTTCATGGAAAGTTCGCTCTT
The DNA here is from genome assembly GCA_947623375.1 of Apotomis capreana. Classification (NCBI taxonomy): domain Eukaryota; kingdom Metazoa; phylum Arthropoda; class Insecta; order Lepidoptera; family Tortricidae; genus Apotomis; species Apotomis capreana. The sequence goes on along the minus strand of OX392507.1, from coordinate 25,274,656 downwards.
CAGCGATAAGACCGCCTGTTGTCTACCGTTTTTAATTTGTTTATAGGTGATTCCTTGTGTAAATGTTTTTTGGTGTGCAATAAAGCGTACTTGTATTGTATTGTATTGTGAGGTTCGTGATTATTGAATTCGTCCAATATATTTAAAATTGTATGAACTTCTGAAGCCAATACTTCTCTAGGTTAAGGGCAGGTAGTAGGTATTCTTTAGAATTATTCTAACTATCCTAATAGTAGCAATAACATCCGGATGGATATAACTACGAAAGAATTTTAGGCCAAGTTGAAACGACGCTTTGTCGCTTTGTCCACTTCGGTCCCTCATTCTCATTCAATATCTTTGTAACCAAGCTCAAATCATGGCTTGTTGATCTATATTGTTACAGTGTGGACGAGTTTATTCAAAATTATGAAATATCTATATTACGTAGTATAAAACAATGTCGCTTCCTTCTATCTGTCCCTATGTATGCTTAGATCTTTAAAACTACGCAACGGATTTTGATGCGGTTTTTTTTTAATAATCAGAGTGATTCAAGAGGAAGGTTAAAATACATGCATAATTTATCAGCATTGCACCCGTGCGAAGCCGGGGCGAGTCACTAGTTATATATATGATATTAAATTTAATTAAATATAACATGTTTAAAATTGTAAATGAATGGATTTGAAAAATAACTATTTTTATCAATAAAAAATCTAATATAATAAAAAAAATCGGTCAAGTGCGAGTCAGACTCGCGCACCGAGGGTTCCGTACAAACACTTCATCCTTAAGTGGTTAAGTTAAGTTTGCACCTCGTATGTATAGCCCATACAAATGAGGTGCAAAGTTAACGCAACCAACCCGTTTGTTGTATGGGAGCCCCCCTTAAATATTTATTTTATTTTATTTTTAGTATTTGTCGTTATAGCGGCAATAGAATGAATGAATGAATGAATAGCTTTATTTCAGAACTCAGGATTCCATAGTTGTTAGTTACAAAAACTTATAGCTACGTTAGTTAATACATATTTACTACAAACATCTTAAATACAAAACAAACTAATCTAAATTTCGTGCTCTAACACTAGTGATCTGCCCCATCCAGTGTTTAAATATTGGACAGTCATATTTATCTGCAATTATATTCAGAATTCTGTTGGAGCTTTGCCTTATTCTACCCAAAAGAGAGGTGATTTTATTGCGCATCAGTGCAGGAAATCCATCCGTGCGCGCTTCACAGAACATGCCAGAGGCACTACATCTGCTGGGCAAACGCAACAGAATTCTGAATATATTGTTGTATTGCACTCGCAGGGCGCTGTAGGCTCGCTTCGTATACCGGACCCACAGGCTGCTCGAATAAAAGCTCTGACAGTACGCCTTAAATAGGGTTACTTTGACTGCCGGCGTGCATCGAGCAAACCTGCGGGCCAGCATATTTCCCCGAACCGCCAGTGCCCTGCGTTCTCGAGTACGGTTATCCTGGTCATCATTGAGATCACTGGCAATTATGTGACCAAGATATTTAAAACTATCCACGATTTTAAGTGGTGCACCGTTGAGTATAACTGGGGGTATATGGTAGGGCTTGACTTTTCCCGCCTTAAAAACCATCACCTCGCTTTTTTTTTAATTATACTCAAGGCCATGAGAGTTAGCATACGCCTCACAGACCCCCAACAATTGCGCCAGAGCACTGACCGCCGGTGCCAGCAGCACCATGTCGTCAGCATAGCTGATGTTATTCACACTAACACCATCTATGTAACATCCTGCATGCATGCTGCTGAGACCGGTTATCAACTCATCGACATACAGGTTGAACAGTCTGGGAGACGTAATGCCACCCTGTCTAACACCACACTCGAGTTTATATTCAGACGACAAGGTATCTGCCCATCTCACTTGGTTCGATTGGTTTGAATACCAGTACTCAAGAATTTTAACACATTCATCTGGCATGCCTGTTTCACCAAGTTTCCGCCATAGAACATTGTAATTGACACGGTCAAAGGCCTTGGATAAGTCAAGGAAACAGGCATACACAGGTGTCTTTCTTGCAGTGTAATACCCGACAGTACGTTTTAAACAGAGAATGGCACTCTCAGTAGACAATCCAGCCCTAAAGCCAAACTGAGCATAAATAGAAATACATCATCTGTGACAATTTCAACTGTCTAGCTATCACCGGGGGTATGCGTAGGTCACCTCCCCGAGTGCGAGTGGGATGAGCAGTCCATGAGGATCCGTCCAAACGGAACGCTAATCCCTGAATCGCCGGTATACCCTGGGCAACAGTCAGTAACTCCCTGCAAGGGGTCTCACTGGCTGTTGGCGAAGAGCCACCAACAACCACCGGAGTTTTATCCGAAGAGGCTTCACCAGCGACCTTGCAGCAATCGCAGCAAAAAGGACTGGTAGGTCATGACCTGTGGGCGTGTCAGACCGGCCTCCCCCCAAGTGGGGAGTGCAGAGCCCACCTACGCTTTGTGCCGTGCGTAGTCGAGCGTCGTAGGGGGGATGATGGAGTCCTGGGGGGTTGAGCTTACCACAGGTCGGGTTGTTGTTACCTGTGGGGGCAACACGCCCTCTTTGGTCCGGATTTCCAGCCGAAACGACAGCCTCAGGGACTAGCCACCCTGAGGTAACCGGCAAAGGCACCTCTTAAAGGTAGCTGGCGAGGGTTACAGGATCATGAGGTGCGCAGCCGGCGGAGCGCGGATGCTACGGCGAGTAAGGGTCAAAAACTCGGCCCGACAACTGTAGTATTCTTCGCATCGTTTAGGCTCGCTGCATCGCGGATCCTGGGCCCTATACTCTCCGTGGTAGGTCCTGGTGCTCGAATGAGCATCCCCATCTGCGGGCTCCCAGGAGGGTGGGACGCCATGGAGAATGAAACCAAACCGTGCACAACAATGGACAACCAGAGTAACGGTAAAACACAACCAAAACCTGAACAACGACAGGCCGCAGCTCCCAAGGGAGCGCCCAGTCGCATTAACGCAACACCAACCGTCAGCGCCCCCGGTCCGTCAGTACCGGGCGAGCAGCAGTGGGAGGTGGTCCAACGCAAGCGCACGTCCTCAGACCTGCGTAACAAAAAACGCACAGCCAAGCGTGCAGCTCAACGTGCCCAGGCTAGAATGGGTAGGAGGCAGCCACCGGCCGCAAGGCAGGAGGCAGCCGAAGGACTGGCAACAGTCCCCGATACCAGAATAAGCGCGAAGCCCAAGAGCCGCCCCAGCGAAAGCAAAGGTGGCCCTAAGCAGCGCGCTGAAACGGTAACCCAGCCCAGCCAGGCGGGTGCGAAGGAGAAATCCGACGCGCCCCATAAAAAGAAACGCGGAGGTAGAGGCAGGAAGGCGAATCCTGCGCCTAAAGAACCAGTAGGCCAGGGTAACGCCCCAACTTCCAAACGTCCTCGGCCTGACGATACACAATCGCCCATTATTGGCGCCAACAAAAAAGCCAAGGCTTCCACAAGTCTAGTGAGCACTGCCGTCACTTTCGCTGACAAAGTCGTGCTAAACGACCTCTTTGTCGCGGTGATGGCGGAGCCTTTTACTAACTTGACTGCTGACCAAGTGGAGAGCATCAAGAAAACCCTGGAGACCTGCATTGAAGGCATTGCGGATGATCCGGGTTGTCACAACGCTGTCCCATACTGGCCCTCCTTCCGCGGAAAACCTTTTTTCAGCGAGGGAGTACTTAAGCTCCAGTGTGAGGACGTTAAGGACGTGGAATGGCTCAAAGACACCGTAGCCACTCTTGTGTCACCAATTCCCGACACTGTGTTGGTGGTGAGGCGCCAGACGGACATTCCCAAACGGGTAAAGTCCGCTGTCCTGTTACCGAACTGTTCTGATGACGTCAAGATGATCCATCGCATCTTGACAGGACAGAACAAGCTGTACCAGGTCAGCCAATGGTCGCTCTACCATGTCGAGCGCCATGAAGGGAATCCTCCGGGTACCTTTTTGGTGCTTGGCATTCCGGCCGACCAGATCCCAGGGATCTTAGCGAGGGGGCGACGCCTATGCTACAAGCTAGGGAACGCCTATATCCGTTTCTTCGGCAGTACGGGGAAGCTGCAAGATGTGCCGCCAGACCCTGCTGAGACTGCGACAGCACCCACAGTCACCAGTGACTCCTCTGCTGCAAAGCAGAGTGTTAGCGCTGGACACGACCAGGGAGCAGACGCAGCTATGTCCACAGCTAGCCACGCTGTCTCTGTCGAAAGACAGAGTCACGCCGGCGGGCTAATGGTCAGCCAACACTACTCTGCCGAAATGCAGAGGCAGGATGGCACCTCAGCTTGCTCGCTGACTAACTCCGCAGTGGATGTCGTTTCCGATGACCTAGCGGAGGATGTCGCGCAGCTGATGGACCAGGACATTCCGTTAGAAACGGATGAGGAAGTGAGCAGTCCTCTTCGCTCCTCCTCACCTCATTAACGTCATCCAAACTAACCTCCAGCACAAACAAGCCGCGGCGGCCACCTTGCGAAGAGTGTTGGAGGTCAACAACAAGACCGTCGCCCTTATCCAGGAGCCGTGGATAAGGAAGGACAGGATCTGCGGTCTTAACAACATCGGAGGTAAGATATTACTTGACACCACCGTAACTAACCCACGCACCTGCATTTATGTACCAACATCTATCAATGCAATTTTGATGAATGAGTTCTGTTCCAGAGACCTGACCACGGTCAGACTCCAAAACAACTGCCCTAGCATCCCGGAGGTCATTATTGCGTCGGCCTACCTGCCGGGGGACGCAGACGTACCGACGGTTGAGCTGGCAAAACTCATCAGACACTGCGAAGAAAAAAGGCTCGAGCTGATCATCTCGGCGGATGCCAACGCGCACCACACACTGTGGGGCAGCGAATCTATTAACAAACGAGGTGAGGATTTTGTAACCTTTCTATTCTCAACCAATCTCAAGCTTATAAACAGGGGGTCAGAGCCTACTTTTGTTACCTCCAGATTTCAAACTATTATAGACATCACACTCACTACGGAACGGGTATCGGAGATAATCTCCGACTGGCACGTGTCAAAGGACTTGTCGTGCTCCGACCATAGATGGGTAAGATACAAACTAAACGTGGACTCTAAAAAACAGGAATTATGGCGCAACCCCCGACGGACAGACCGCGCCAGATTCAGTCAATTGATGTCCGCTAATCTAGCTCCACAAGCGACATTCAAAGAGTATGAAGGACCTCTTGACATAGAGAGACACGTTAATGAACTGACGCAAACTTTAATCAACTCATTTACAAGAACCTGTCCAGAAATTACGCCCCCGACAAAGGTCTCTAACCGCAATAGCTGGTGGGGGCCGGACCTCGAGAAAATGAGGCGCAAACTACGCAAGCTGTTTAACAGAGCAAGTAACACAAGGAAGGTCTCGGATTGGAATGCCTACAAGCAAACCCAATCTCTGTACAAAAAGCGAATTCGTGAAAGGAAACGCGAGTGCTGGAGAACCTTCTGCACTAACATAGAATCAAACGCTCAGGCAGCCAGGGTTAAAAACATCTTGTCCGGCGAACCAAACCGTCACCTAGGCTCCCTGAAAAAACCAGACAACACTTATACTAACACTGATAGTGAAATGTCAGAGTTGTTACTTGATACACACTTCCCAGGCTGCTCCATTACGGAGAACTGTGCATGGGACCAGGCAGGTCAACAGGAATTTGATCAACCACCTGTTGAAGCCGCACACACTGCCCAAAGAATTGTAACACTGGAAAGGGTGTTATGGGCAATAAACAGCTTCTCTGCGTTCAAAGCGGCAGGTTTAGATGGTATATTTCCGGGACTCATGCAGTGGTGCAAAAACACCATCGCGCCACACTTAGTCCAAATATACCAGGCCTGCCTAAGACACCGATATATTCCCAAGAAATGGAGAGAAGTTAAGGTGGTATTTATACCCAAACCAGGTAAGAGTGATTATACGCAGCCAAAGTCATACAGGCCTATAAGCCTCACATCGTTCCTATTAAAAACTCTGGAACGCCTCTGTGATCGCGACCTCAGAGATGGGACCTTAGCGCTATATCCTCTTCACCCCCAACAACACGCCTACAGTTCAGGCAAATCAACCGAATCAGCACTACACAGCGTTGTTTCACCCATAGAACACGCATTATCAACACAATCCTCAGCGCTTGTGGCCTTCATCGACATCGAAGGAGTCTTTGACAAGACGCAATTCAACAGCATTAGCCAAGCCCTGCTCAGACATGGAGCCGATCAGACCGTAGCAGGTTGGATTGATAACATGCTGAGACAAAGGGCTGTACAGGTAACAGTGAACGGCACAACTCGAGCTATCGTGTCAAGAGGCTGCCCACAGGGTGGAGTTATATCACCACTCCTGTGGAACCTCGTAGTGGACGGATTAATCCGGAAGCTCAACGAGGCGGGCTTCTATACTGTAGGCTATGCAGACGATGTAGCAATCCTCGTGAGAGGAAAGTTTGAGGCAACCCTCTGTGACCTTATGCAAGAGGCACTCAAAATCGTCGAACTATGGTGTTCTGACCAAGGCTTGTCAGTCAACCCAGCCAAAACAGAACTAGTCTTGTTCACTAAGAAGCGAAACATAAAAATCAGTCGCTTGCCAAAACTCCAAAACACGACTCTGACTCTCAGCAAAGAGGTAAAGTATCTGGGCGTCATCCTGGATGACAAATTACTATGGAACAAACACTTAGAAAACAAATTGAACAAAGCCTGCGTCGTATTCTGGCAGTGTAAAAGACTAATTGGTAGAACCTGGGGCTTACACCCCAGGATCACAATGTGGCTTTACACTGCGGTGATAAGACCTATTATCACCTACGGCGCTGTGGTTTGGTGGCCCAGAACCAAACTGACAACAGCCAAACATAAACTGCAGCAATTTCAAAGACTTGCTTGTGTAGCAACGACGGGCTGCATGAGAACAACACCCACAGCGGCAATGGAGATACTGCTAGGACTGCCGCCCCTTGAACTGTTCATTCAGCAAGAGGCGGCGTCAGCAGCTCTCAGACTGAAGTCACTTAACCTCTGGGGTGTAACACACGGGGGTCATGCCGAAATACTTGAGGAGGCTATCAGACACGAGCCAATGATAGCTGCTCCCAACGACAAGATACCCAAACAGCATTACTTCAATAAGAGCTACGAAATCGAGCTAATTGAAGAACCTTACGATCGATCCGATATAAATGAAATACGCATATATACGGATGGGTCAAAGACACAAACAGGTACTGGAGCTGGAATATACTCACCTGAAATAAACGTAAACATATCAATAGCCTTAGGAAAATATAGCTCCATCTTCCAATGTGAATGTCTTGCCATCACACAGGCTGCCAAGGCAGTTGCTACGCGAGGTATCAAAGACCAAAAGATACGTATTGTTTCCGACAGCGCTGCAGTTTTACGAGCTCTGGAGAATAAAACAATCAAATCCGGGCTCATACTAGAGTGTCACTCAGCATTGCAAACGATCGGCATGAATAATCGGATCACGTTGCAATGGATTAAAGGGCACAGTGGCTCTCTAGGTAACGATGCAGCCGACCACCTGGCTAGGAGAGGATCCGATGATTTGGCAATTGGCCCAGATCCTATGCTCCCCTTGGCGTTTAATCAGCTGCGTACATGGCTTCGTCACAGAACACGATCACAACACGCCGATCAATGGGCAGAAACCAGTACATGCAGGCAGTCCCGGGAAACAGTCCCATACCCAGACACACGCCTGACAAAGCGCCTGTTATCGCTAAGCAGGCCCGCTCTGCGAGTAGTAGTAGGCACTATCACTGGACACTGCACACTTAACAAGCATTTATATGTTCTAGGAATGACCGATAGCCCCCTTTGTAGGGGATGCCTGTCGGCCGAAGAAACAGCTACCCACGTTATTCTGGAATGCACTGCCGTAGCTAAGCAACGGGCTGAAATCCTCAAAGCACCGAGGTCACTTCGTGAAGCCTGTGGAGACACCAGGAGAATCCTGCGCTTCTGGACGGAGTTAGGCTGGCTAGACTATTAGCCGGCAAATCTGTACGCACAATGGCCCGAACATACACGGGCTAAGTGCGGAAAGCGGAGCCCATAACCATAACCATAACCATATCACCGTTCTTGAGATACAGCCTCGTGACAGACGGACGGACGGACAGCGAAGTCTCAGTAATAGGGTCCTGTTTTTACCCTTTGGGTACGGAACCCTAAAAAACCGAGAGTTTCTAGTTCATTCTTAATTCCTCGACGACAGTATTCATTTCATGACACGATTTTATTACCTCAGAATTGCCTATTTGCTTGAAGTTGTTTATTGAAACCAGATTTCCAAGAAAAGCCTGGAAGAACGCCGTTCCCGACCTAGTATATATTTCAGGCCCGAGATACGAAGTAATCGGTTTGACAAAATTACTGGATGATTCGACCGAAAATATTTTTTCTGCCGTCCGAAGAGCCTTCAAGTTTCAAAGCGAATATAGCACGATCATTATACGAGGGTGAGAGTTTTTAGTCATTTTAATATTAAGTACTTACGATATGACTATTAGGACAAAGGTACAGTACATGAGATGTCAGAATGCCATTCGCGTGTTATCTCGCTCGCTCTTACACGATCCAGATAAGGACCTCTCAGTTTGCACCCAAACTACCACGACTGTACCACGCGTGTAGCCGCGAGAAAATCCTAGTGTAAATTAAGAAGGAGTATATTTGTACTTAGCTGTACTACTGATTACATATAATTAATAATTCCCATATGACAACGAAGTATGCCCTTGCAGTTGCCGACTGCCAGAGGTCTATACTGTCGTGTGAGGCTAACAGAATTAAGTTTGAGATCTACACATTGAAACCAAATCGAAACATCTCGAGCAATACTCAACTTAAACGTTGTGAGTAAATGTTAAAAGTATATACTCCTCATACTAATTTAGCTTCAACTCTTGAGTGTACAAGTCAATTTTTAGAGTTCCTTAGTAGGCCTTAGTAGGCAAAAACGTATAACCCTTACAGGATGGCTTTTGTTGTTTGTCAGTCTGTCTATCGAGACCTTTTTTCTCAGGAAAGCGTGAGGTATCCTGTCTACAATCCTTTGAAGAAATAAAAAAATAGAATTTCTAAGTCAACGTAATCAAAAGATATGCGTTTGTACTGCGTTTGTTGACCATCGCACGTGTATCAAAACCTAAAAGGGTGGCTTCCCATTGACACATAATCATGATATATAGCGAGTAAATTAAAAAGTCCATTAGTATTTCCTTATGATTACATACTTATTTGTAGTTGCTCAACTAACCCCGATCTATGTCGATGTATGAGGACAATTAGTTTCCCCGCGGCAAAAATAACTTTGTCCCTCAATTAATGACCAATATTTACTACATTCATAGTCCCTCAGTGCCCGAGTCCAACTCGTGCTTTTATACGTTATCGTAGACTTTAAAGTTTTGATATTTTGATATACCTCTCATTTCACCCCGTATATTAGCACCATCTTCTAGCGAACGAGCTATACTCCAGGAATGAGATTACGCAGAATTCCGGCCATTTTCACGGATTGCCCGCACTAAGCCCGTCAGCCGATACCAAAGGTTCACTCGGTAATCTTTGCTACTACAGCTAGCAGCTAGTGGATTGGTGCTTTAACGGAATTGCCGCATAATAATATCGCTAGTATGTCTAGTGATGTGTATAGAACTCAGGGTAAAGTATTAGTCGGTTCAAAAAGTTAGTTGTAATTATCAATATATTTGTCATAATATTAAAAAAAACTTTTTTAAATGAATAAGGCCTCTTAATGAACAATATTCACTATTTTCATAATCCTTCGGTACCCGAGTCCGACTCGCGCTTTTATACGTTACCATAGACTCGGAAAGTTCTGATTTTATTGATTTAAGTCTCATAAATATATCACCCTACTCGTATATAATCAGCACCATCTTCCAGCGAACGAGCTGTACTCTAGGAATGAGATTACGCAGAATTCGGGCCATTTTCACGGATTGCCCGCACTAAGCCCGTCAGCCGATACCAAAGGTTCACTCGGTAATCTTTGCTAGTACAGCTAGCAGCTAGTGGATTGGTGCTTTAACGGAATTGCCGCATAATAATATCGCTAAAATGTTCACTGCAGCTGTTCGGATATTAGTGTTCTAGGGTTTTCGTAGACTAAAACACACTTAGTACTGAGGTTCCATGCGAATGTACTTTGCTTTCATTGCTCCAAAGTGCATTACTTTAAGTGAATGTGATTGTAATGGGCACATCAACATCATTCCCTTGTAATGGGCTATAATAAAAAAAATGCTCCCAGATTTTATATGGGACTTTCGTTATTCAGTAGCACTGGACAGTAGGTGTCAACCAGTCTAGTTAGTTATGTTGTTTTTGTAAACATCCCTTCAATTTATGACTTTAGTACTGGCTTGACTTCTTGCCATCTTTCTCTAAAGCCTCATACTGAAATACGTGTAATGACTTGTGTATATATTTCTAGTATTGATACAAAAATTCATTTACGGTGTCTTAGAATAAAATAAATACACCTAGAAATCTAATCAGCACTTGAAAGTAAAGACAGTTTCGTCCGAGTCCGGTGACAATAATTAGTAAATAAATGGGAAAAAAATTTGGCCGACAGCTCCAGTAACAACTCGCTGTTTCACCAGTACATCTGAGACCACGGCGTGTGCAACCCCGCCGAAACGTTAGATTATAAAGGTAAATAAGAAATATCACGTTAGACCCGTTATAATTTGTGTTAATTATGTGTACAAACCGCGAGAGTATAAAGTAAAAATAGAATTGCTCAATAGATATTTATTATCTTAATCAAGGAAGAGATTCATCGAACATCAATTATTTTAGGACCTTCCTACGTGAAAGCGTAATCCGCGATTTTCTTAAAATAATGTTTATGACGTCAAAAACCTTCAAGAATTTACCCACGCCATACCCACGTCCTGTTGCCCCAGATTAAATCTGACATACACGCGCCTTAACAGGTGAATAACAATGAAGCTGTAGTATAAAAAGGGTAGAATTTACTTCACTCCTCACATTATCAAACCATCCCTACACCTAACGACCAAATCTCCAGTAACATGAAGATCCAAGCTGTAGTACTCTTGACTATCGTCGCTGTTTTGGCAGCGCAAGAATCTCAAGTGTATTGTGGAAGAAGGCTAGCCAGAATGCTGGCCGCCGTTTGCTATGAAAATAACCAGCAAGAGAAGCGGTCAGAGTATGAAGGCATAAGCAAGCAAAGAGGCATACAACATTCAAGGGCTTCAGAATATTATGGCTATGAAGTTGGGTATCCATCGCCATGGATGACAGCGGCAGTAGCTCAGGGGCTGACGGGAGGAAGAGGCAAAAGAACTGGAGTCGCTGACGAATGTTGCGACAAGCCCTGTTCCATTGACGAACTCATGAGTTACTGCTAGAGTTGATATTGATACTGGATGAGAATGATGTAAATATTTATTGTGTTTGTCAATTCAGGTCCAATTTCTCATATTTTCTTTTTTATTGATTGTAAACTTTTTTAAATTATGTGCTAAAATAAAATGTTTCATTGGTACAAATTGTGTTTTTCAAGGATCAGCACAGTTGTGTATACTGTGTACTGTTACCACTGAACTCAGGATCTTAGGGCTATACAGATATCTATCTTCGTATCTGTATAACCATAGGATTGATGCAGTATTATGGCTGTCTATAATGCTCTAGCAGCATAAGATTTACGTCTATTGTAGAAGGCGCTGAAGGCGATATTTGTGTGATCTCGAATATTTTTTTCAAGGTCATAGATGTTATGTAAAGCAAATTATGTATATTGTCGTCCAATAGTACAAGCATTGCTTACATTGGAACTAGGTCGATTTGTCTAAGATGATCGATTAAATAACATAAATTAAAAATTTACAACACCCCCGACACGAGTAGCTGGTCATCATGAGACCCTCATTCAATGAGTGATATAGAAAATGCTACTAAAACTGAACATAACTATAAAATTTGGAATTCTTATCCAATATTGGCTGAGATCTCGTCACCTATTCCAATTAAAGCTATGGAAACGACTGGTCCTATTTCCACCAAACATAGCTAAGAACCATCGTCTTCCGATTAAAAAACTGCACTCAACCTGCTCCATCTGCACTCAAACTGAGCAATGATGCCACAGACAAACACACAAATGACATGTTAAACTTATAACACCCGTCTTTTTTCGTCGGGAGTTAAAAAGAAAATGTGGACTGACTGCCCGGTGAAGGGCACTGGAGCCAACTGGAAGTATGGATGTTGGCGTTGGATCCATTCTGCGAACTTCTGTTCTACGATCACTCCTCGCTTGCTCCAAAACGCAGCGTTTTCCATCTCCCTCGTGCACTCTCATCTTAACATGATAAAGTCAGTGGTAAGCTCTTGATATAGGAGGAGTAACGTTTTCAAAACAATTATTATTATTTTTTATTAGGCGGTACGGAGCTTGATGATATGAGACAGGATCTTAATCGTATATGCGATTGCCCTTCAAGCAGCGATTTCCAATCTGGTCTTCAGAAACCTCTAAAACTGTAATATTTCCCATAAATGGTTCAGATACCTTACGTGAAGTAGTAAAGTTGACGTGGATCCAGATTGATGAATGACTGAATGCATGATTTGTGTAAGATTATCCATTAAAAAAAGAAAACGTCGACTGACTGCTTGAAGGGAAGAGGGAGTGAAGGGTACGTGAGCCCCTGGAAGCATTAACGTTGGTTCTTTTCTGTGAACTTCTGTTTTACGGTGACTCAACGCTTGCGCTAAAACGCAGCGTTTTCTATCATCCTCGTGCACTCTCATCTTAACTCGATAAAGTCAGCGGTAAGCTCTTGATATGGGAGGAGTAACGTTTTCAAATCCAATAAGCGAGGCGCTGAAATGTAGAGGATTGAATTACGGCCGATGGATTCTGTTTACACGACTTATTAAGAAACCCGAAGTGTTTTATTGTGGAGCTTGTTTTGTCCACAAACGGGACGGTTTCCGATTATCCTGTTTAAAGACGAAATTACGCCTTCGAAGGTAAAAAATACTATTTTTTTTGTATTTACGTAGATCTGTTCAATAAAATAATTACTTTAACTAGAAGTTTCACTTACGAGTTATGTTTTTATGGTTCCGTGCTTATTTTAACTGTCTTGTGAGACAGGTTGTAAGCGTAAGTATATGCAATTTACAACATTTCGAAAAATTCTAAATAGTGGTAGGGTTAAACTAATTTCATAATGTATTATCACAAAACCTAAAACTATAATTTTTATTTGATTATTGATGATTATACGCACTAGTTTTAAAAATGGTGAAAGCAGCGGCATCTAAGAATCAGTACTCAAATGACGTCACCTTGTGGAAAAATTGACAGTCGCAACGCAACTAACAATAAGAAGAGTGGTACAATTTCCATAGGTAGCTACTAAATCCGTGGATTTTTAATTATAAATTGTGATTTTTTCCACAATGTAAAATGTGGTTACATTGAATTTTTTCGGAAAAAGGCTTGGTAAAAGAAATGTAATCAATTGCCATTCAACCAGCGATTTACAATCTGGTCTTCTAGAAGCCTCTAGAAACTGTAATATATCCCAAAAATGGTTAAGATACCTTACGTGAAGTAATAGAGTTGACGCGGGTGCAGATTGATGAATGACACCTGTAACACCCTCCGTACACAAAAAAGCTTAACCGCCAAAACTTCCCTAATCACATAAGCCTTTTTTTCCCAAATGGGCCATGTATCCCGTAATCATGCGGGGGCATGGAGGGGAAAATTGGAGTTCGGAAAATGTTTACGACATTTTTCCCTAGGGCCTCGAAATAGTGGATACGATTTATTTAGTAGCAGCCATCAACACTGGTATTCTCTTATCTACGTTAATGGGTGTAGCCGGAGCGACAGTTATTTTATTGAGTCGTTAACTCGTAAAACCGTAATCAGAGGTTGTTGAGAGTTGTAATCAAAGCACTTAAGTACATATTGGATTGTTATACGAGTTACAAATTGTCACTACTTATTTTCTTAGTCAAGTACCAAATGGATGGTATTTACTATAGGCAAAAACTAAAACTTAAACAATAAACGAAGTATAGAAAACTAAACACTTATTGAAAAATGCTTGTACCTAACCTAACCTACCCTTCGGAAAACTGCCCGCGCGTGGGCCTCCCTCAGTAACCTTAACATGCGTTGACGTGACTGTAATCGCTAGCGACAGTGTAAACGATTTGTACGGAGAATAGTACCTATAGCGCCCCTCGTTTACTGTGAACTCATAAGGGAACAGGAGCTTACTGAGCTCCCTGTGGTACATGCTGCTATGAAATATTAGGACAAGAACCATGTCGTAAAAATAAAATATATCTAGACAACTAAATACATGTTTTTCATTCAAACATGGAAAGTTACAGGTTTAAGCCTATTAGGGCGGAGCGTCTTAATAATCAGTGACGAAGTTACCGCGCTGCTGTTGAGAGTGGCTGTGGGTCTCTGATGAGGCCCTCAATCCGGGTCGAAACATGTCGGACCGTTTCTGACATTAAATTTCGGTGAAATTTTCACGTGAGTGTAAACCGCTTAATACAATAACCGAACATAAATAAGAGAATAAAGCCATGAAGGCGTCGAGATCGGTTCATCCGTGGCTGCGATGCCAGTGACAGGCTGATGGATAGACGCTGATCTCAGTCCCAGGCAAAGGGTGTCTCTACAACATGATTTACACAAGCCTTTTTTTTCCTAGGCCATTTCATACCTTGTCACAGTGAACGTCAATATGAAAGCCGCTTGAAATCTCATATCATTGTCCATGTGACAAGGTTCTATAGTGGCCTAGAAATCAAATTGGTTGGCTGTATGTTGTTATTGCAGAATCATACCAATGACGTCACCCGCAAGAACAATCAATCGCTCCATTGAAAGTTGCGAATTACTTAGAATAGGTACTACTCATCATCATAACAGCCGATAGACGTCCACTGCTGGACAAAGGCCTCCCCCAAAGTTCTCTACAACGATCGGTCTTGCGCCGCTCTCATCCAATCTCTGCCCGCGAGCAGAAACAGGTCGTCGGTCCACCTTGTTGGGGGCCTTCCCACGCTGCGTGTTCCGGTCCGCGGACGCCACTCAAGAACCTTTCTGCCCCAACAGCCGTCGGTTCTACGAGCAATGTGTACCAACCCCGTTAATATTAGTCTTAATTTATTCCATGAATTTTTAAGTAGGTAAGAAAAACAAAATTGTATACATACTTCGATTCATGCATCATCCACGTCAGCTTAGTAATACGCTGGGCTATTTCGATGACTTTAATCCTCTATAAAATCATTACCAAAACAATCTCTGACCATTTCCAAACTTTTCTTGAGCGCGAACCACGAACCGTATCCGCAGGGTTAACACTTTTGCACCGCGAATTGAGTTAATTTCGCCTACTTCGTACAAATCACAATTCTATTTTAAAGTGAAGGTTTTTCTTTTAGTTTCGTTCCGAGCACATTCCACCATGATTATATCCTCTTTTACATTACATTCCACGCAATTCAGAATTCAACTTTTTCCCATTATACCTATAAGCGAAAAACATTTAATTTATTATTCTTAATCTTAGGTGTATTTATGGCTAGAAACCTAATTAACGCTTGAAAATGAAGCCAGTTACTACGCCACGGGCTAAGTTTCGTCAAAGTCACAAGCAACACGTCTCTATGATTGTTTCGTAGACACGCACACATAAAACCAAAAGCGGCTTCATCTTTCGCAAATCTGTACTTATTTTAAGTTTTTAATTAATATCCTCTTATAAGTCGATTGAAGATGAATTGAAAAGAGATTTGTTGCAATTTTCCACAGTTGGACAAGGCCTCTCCCCAAGAAATTCACTCAAATCTCTCCCTATTATCTAATTGAAATAGCTCTACCAATGAACCCGTCCAACTTCCAAAATTCTGTCTACTCAAAAAGCGAAAGGGCCGTAATTTATACACAGCCGTGAAGAAACAATTAACAAAACAGCCGAAATTGCCAATATCCCGATACTCCGAATGATTACAAAACAAACTTTCAATGTTCGACAAAGTATCTCGAGTAGGCGCGGGTACATCAAGGACAAGATGAAATATCATTTACAGTTGTATATTTTCAATTAAACGTCTTGAAACTGCTCTAAATAATAAAAACAAAACTTCATATTTCGGAAATTGCATGAGCATCCTTTAGTAATGCTGTTGTCGTCCCCTTTAGGTTCGTCTACACCTCGTCCGTCAAAATCATACTCATCCACGAATTGACTTTTTCCGGCCCCTGCATTAATGTAACTACTATTACTTCGTTGTTGTACGTAAGTTGTCGTAAGTTCATCGTTGTACGTAAGTTGACGATTTTTTCTGTAGTGCTTATTAATTTCATGAGTGACATCTGTCATCTTGGTATCGTCAATCACTAATAACAAAGTGGCAATTGCACCGAGTAATTACTGTTAATAGGTAATTAATTTCAAATGAAAATATTTATATACCTCGGAAATTAATCCGAATCCAGCCAACTTTATATATTTTTTTTCCTTTAAATATAAATCTAATATTTTTCGGATTCCTGTAATTAAGTAGTTCTTGATTTATCAGATGATTGGTTTTTATCGGTGGCCTCCCCTTTTTGAGTTGCCGCTCAAGAATGTATGTGCTAACGGTCATCAAGTTCGAACGCATCTTTGGGCGTTTGCAAGAAGTTAAAATACTGCATGAAATAGTTCGAGTGCAAGAAGCGCCAAGTGGTCGGAACTCTTCAATTCAGTTATTTAAGTAGCAACTTTTGTTTGTGAAACTTCAATGTTGGCATTATTAATGTTCCGATGAAAGTTTGCTTGTTTGATGAATTGTGGTTACGCCAGAATTGAATACTACAAATGTCCTTTTAAATGAACCGTTTAAGGCAGTTATGACAAGATTTTAAGGGCTTGGAGGCTGAAAATAAATACGTTTTTGGTTGTTCCTAGGACTTATTGAATGGTGCGGATTTTATACTTGTCACTTTGATTTACTAAGAATCACAGAGAGAGTCAATAGTGTGACACTGTCGTTGTATAAGGTACTAGAAACTCGTAAACTTCGTGCACTGGGGAAATACATAATCCTCTTTTTTCTCTCCGGAGTCGGGTAAAAAGGCGATCTGGCGATGCGCAGATGGGCGAATATTTATTTTGTTGTCGATTTTTTTATTTTTCTCAGATTTCAATAAAATTTGGTGAGTTGGTAAAGATGCTTATTCTGAACAAGGTAAGCCCAATTTCACGCTATGTCCTACAAATTTTTCCATTGAGTCACAAAAAAATTATGGAATTTGTTAAACTAAATTTCGTATTTTGTACTAAAATTTACTACAAAATGACAAATAAATAAATCAACAACAAAAAAATTTGGCCCATGGGCCAATCTCTGTAATACATCTTGTGTAACTCAATGGAGAAACAATTTGTAGGACATATCGTGAAATTGGACTTACCATGGTCAGAAGAAGCAGCTTTACCATCTCACTAAATTTTATTGAAATCTGAGAAAAATAAGAAATCGACAACAATATAAAAATTCGCCCAGATACTCGTATTCCCTAAATTGTCGAAATCTGATCAACCAAACCGTAAAAATAGCATAAAATTTCATTGACAATATCCAACGAAAGTAGCATGGGATGGATTTTTCGCTTCATTGTAAACATTTAGTAACATGGGAGTTTTT
Organism: Apotomis capreana; assembly: GCA_947623375.1. Classification (NCBI taxonomy): domain Eukaryota; kingdom Metazoa; phylum Arthropoda; class Insecta; order Lepidoptera; family Tortricidae; genus Apotomis; species Apotomis capreana. The sequence continues at coordinate 25,256,849 of OX392507.1, read as the reverse complement.
ATTCAATATTCACCGCTTTAATCTGAAAAATCCACTCAATCAACATCCGCGAATGCATGCCTGAGCACGGCATAATCAAAATTCCCGCGAAAATAAACCATTAAAAGTGAGCCACAGTCTAAAAACATACCCTCAGGATCGCTTTACTATCTGCGTGTAGAAGAGTTAGGTTTTATGGGGTGTTTGTAACTGTGACCGTACGTGTGTAAATTTAATATGGAATGGTTACAGTGTATTAATCAGGGTGTCTGACGTGTCTGTGCCGGGCTGATGCGCCATCGGATACTCGGCTATACTGCGTGGTAGTAGCACGAGCAGAAGCGCATTGTACGTTTAATATGGAATGTTAGTGTACGACACCTTGCAATTTTTGACTATGCGCTGAAACTTGGCACAGTTGATCCTTGGGTGGTCTTGAGTGAATTCAGACCGGTAGACATCGAGAGCCACCGCGCGTTTAGTGGGAGGGGGGGGGGAGATCGACGCTGCCGCGCTTTAATTAATGCAACATTTCTCTAAAACTATACATAATGTGGCATGTAATATATCTTTTTCGGATAAATTAAGAATGAGGAATCTATTTTATTAGTAAATATAATAATAAATAAATTTTGCCATGTTAGTTTTATTGTGTCGTAATAATTGATTTAGAACACTCACGATGTTATAAGATTCACTCAGGTAACAAGGAAGTCGGGGAGTACTATGATACCTACACCACTGGCAGCACAGAAACGGATTGACAGAATCAACCAATCAGTCATAGCGTGATCACGTCAAAAGTCTCGTCTGACAACCTGTCATTCAGGAGTGCCATACCTTATTTTACCATACCATGGTAGTAACACGAACGGGAGCGAGGCGGCTAAAGCACTAACATTGTAAGTTTAATATGGAGTGGTGTCAGTGACAGTTACACTAATCAGGGTGTCTGGCGTGTCTGTATTGGCTACTCGACTAATACTGCGTGGTAGTAATTTTTTTTTCTTGTATGAGGTTCACTAAAGATTCTGAGGAAAATAAGAAACACTTTTTTCTGAAAATAAGTTCTTCTATAATATTTAAAAAAACGCCTTCCTGTCGCTTGTACCATAACTGACGTCACACGAACCTACAAATGGAGGATTCACTGCTCATCGAGCGTACGCCAAACTCACAAAATCGCTGGTGTAGTGTATAGACATTTTATAGATAGTAAATGTACCCTTCAATTGGATCAATTAAATTTTTAACTTAATGGCTACTGCATGTCCATTGGGACAATTCTGCCAGCGTAAAGGTTGGAAGCTACAAGTTATCAGTTGTCAAAGTTTTCAAACCTCCAAAAGCCGCGAACATTTAAACGGTAGGGGTGTACATCGCTGTACACTTGATCCGCATCTACCGTCACAACATAATTGATTTTAAACACCATTATATTTTATCAGATTGATACAGATAACAAGGGAATCGGGGAGTATTATGCTACACCACTGGCAACACAAGAACGGATTGGCAGAACCGTCCAACCAATCATAGCGTGAGTCTCGCGTGTCACTCCGGAGTGCCATACCTTGTTTTCTTATACCATTCACGAATGTATACCCTTGATCCGCCAACTACATTGATAGACGTCACCCGTAAAGGACAGACCGTGGGTTTACAAGAAGCACGATTTGATGTGTTTTATTCAAGTATCCCAGTAGGAAATCCTAGTGAACTTACAGCTGGGAACGTTGTCGTTGTACACTTATTCAACTGCATATCATCATATCAGCGTCCACTGCTTGACAAACACCTTCCGTAAAGTTCTCTACAACCACAAAACAGATAGGTACAGAAATCAATCTACAATCTACAAGCGCGCTCGAGCAAACGTACACATAGACATTTGCTTTCGGACACGTCAAGCGGATGACACTCGCGCTCGCAGTGGTCTGAACTGGTCCGAGATATCGTGTCCGTGAGCAATGTCTATGTGTGCGTTTGCTCGAGCGCACTTGTATGTAGACTGTATACCTATCTGTTTAGTGCTACAACGATCGGTCTTGCGCCGCCCTCATCCAATACTGTCTGCATCCTAACCAGGTCGTCGGCAGTCGGGGCACGTTGCTCGTAGAACCGATGGCTGGTGGAGCAGAAAGGTTCTTGAGTGGCGACCGCAGACTGGAAGACGCAGCTTGGAGGGCCCCCAACAAGGTGGAACTGCTCCATCAGCTTTATTATGGAAGTTTGATATTTGACGATACCGGTTGGCGCAAAGGTATAGCAGCTGAGCCGGCGGTCCTGGGTTCGAATCCCGGCAAGGGCAAATATTTGTGATGAACTCGAAGATTAATATTTTATGCCTAGGTCATGGACCTGACCTGGAGAGGGAGAGAAGAGCGATGGCGGTGCGCGGTAACATGCTCGCCCGCAGGTTTGCACGATGTAATGAACAAGTTAAGCTGACACTTTTTAAAGCATACTGTCAATCTACACGTGCAGCCTGTGGGTGAAGTTTACAAAAAGGGCATACAACACTTTGCGTGTCCAATACAATAATATCCTTAGGATGCTGCTGAGGCTGCCGAGGCACTGCAGTGCATCAGGCATGTTCGCCGATGCGCGTACAGACGACTTTTATGCCATCAGACGGAAAAGAATTGCTTCGTTGATAGCTCGGGTGCGCGGCAGCAGCAACAGCATGCTAGGGATATTAGCAGAACGCCTAGACTGCCCACTCATGAAATACTGGGTCGAAGTGGCTATAGGCAGGAGCAAGTAAAGCGCACATTTCGCTATTTACGTTCCCACAACCACGATGTACCTACTTAAATTTTCTGCTGTTTATTTTTGCTTTAGGAGTTATTTATTTTAGAATAAAACACTAACTAAATGATAAGGTTTTAAAATTGTCTAACAAAATATGGATCGTAAATTGGTCTGAAATAAATGTTTTTTTTTTATTTTTTTTATTCGTATTCAAGTTTATATTTTTATTTATATAATGTAAGTATGTTTAGTTTCTTTGCTCCTCGATAGGAACAAGCAGCAACGACGCGAGCGGGGTACCATCACGTCATGATTATATCACTGATTTTGCTCTTCCATGCCTCACCGCCATTGCTGCATAGTATAGCCGGTCTTTACCTACAATATCTGATCTTATAGTACCTACCTAAATTTATATGGAAGCAGATAAATTATTACTGAGGTCAATATGAAAGTTTCCAGGCCCTTGCGTAACCCGAATATGTTATTTCTACGCTAACATACAATAAATATTAAAGTTAGGTAACATTTAGTTAATTCTATTCTTTCGTAACATAATAAAGTACCCTTAAAAGATAACACTGCTCTCATTTCACCCTTCAAATTGTCTGAGTTTATTTTTGTTGTCAGCAGAATACGGAACAAGCATAAATACTCCTGGCAAACAATACTAGGTAAAAATACTCGAGCGGGAAAACATAGCTGTTCTGAAAACAATCGAAACTTGGCGAGTCCGTCAACGCTGAGATAACAACCAATTGGTATAGATTTTAGATAAAATTAAATTTAGATTCGTATGCAGAAATTCGATGGTAACCCGAGTAACGCTTATGCATCCTTTATTCAGCTTAAATTAGTTATATAAGGGCTGTACAAGCATTTATGCAACTTGTATGCTGCTTTGGAAGTGCTTTTTATCGACGACGCGGTTGGTGTAATTTGTAGTGCACCTGCCTACTGAGCCGGCGGTCCTGGGTTCGAATCCCGGCCAGGGCAAAAAATTGTGGGTGTAACAGTTTGGGACTAGATTTATTTGTGTAAGATCATCCCTCAATATTTATTTATTTACTAGTTGCGCCGAGCGGTATTACCCACTCATCCCACGGGCAAACTATATTTTTCGGGATAAAAAGTAGCCTAACAAAATGTATTAAAATTCATTCAGCCGTTTGAGTGTGATGAAGTAACAAACATACACATAAACAGACTCACACATTTTCGCCTTTATAATATTAGTGTGATTTATTTTAGACAATTATAGGACTCGTGTGTAGTGTTAGATTCTACACACGAGTCCTATAAATGCATCCGTTACGCCAGTTTTTTTAAGGTTTTTTGCAATTAGCATCCAACGTGAAGATTTGTTTTCACAATTTTATATTTCGCAGCCATAGAAATGACTTTCATAATTATGAAGATAAATTGAGTTTTAATTAAAGCGAGGTTGTCGAAAGGTCTCGATAACTCGGTACTCATTATTTTATCCGATCGTAGGTATTGAATAAATAAATATTTGTAAAATATATTTTGATGCAAATATTCCGAATGGAGAAGAACCTTATTTTGCGAGTTTGTGGAATAAATTATTTTGATGAGTAAAGGACATCGAGATCGCTCGGACTGCGATTGCCATAATTATCAGGTCAGGAGTAGAATCGGCTATTGGAATAAAGGTTCTTGAAAGGCGAACCTCGAAAAATAGGAAATATTAATAAGAAATATTAAGTCACACTTTTATTGGTCTATGCCATTGCACAATGCACAATATGCACAAGGCATGTCAACTACCTATATAATTGACCGCAAAGTACTAACTTGAGAGAAAAAAAACGGCCCAGTGTGAGTCCAACTCGCGCACCGAGGGTCTCGTACAACTAAATACAATTTTTTTTTTTGTTTTCTGTGTTTGTTGTTATAGCACATTAGCATTTTAACTTTCTAGCTATCACGGATCATGAGATGCGGCCTAGTAACAGTAAATTTAGATTGGCAAAAATATCACGTTTGCTATATGGGAGCCCGACTAAAATATTTATTTTATTCTGATTTTAGTATTTGTTGTTATAGCGGCAACAGATACTTCTATGACACATACATCATCTTTAAAAATTTCAACTGTCTAGTTGTCACGGTTTATGAGATGCAGCGTGGTGACAGACAGGCAAACGGAAAAACAGCGGAGGCTTACTAATAGGGTCCCGTTTTTACCCTTTGGATACGGAATGCCAACAATAAACGCATCTAATCGGGAAACGGATGACATTTTTTGGTACAATTCCAATTGTTAGACAGTGACGTATCTATCGTTTTCTCCATCGGCCACGCTATCGCGATTAGTGCGTACCGTGGAGTTGCCAACTCCAATAAACGTCTTTTTCCCCTAATGAGGGGATATCGCCGGAAAAACTTTCATTACCACGAGGGATCAAAGTGCGATTGCCATCTGTTTTCAACTTGTAAGGGTTGCGCGCTTTAATGAACTTGCGATTTGTGGGAGCCAGTTCTTGAAGATCTACCTTTATTGTTCCAGAGATTGAGATAAAAGAATCGGAGTACGCAGCGACTCATTTCAGAAAAAGGTACGCATATTTTTTTTTAATCGGTTATATATGGGTTGGTGAAAGATGTTTTATCGGTGAAAGATTTTAAGATTTTTAGGATTCATTCCCCAACGGTTTGCGACCTCTGTACGAAGACTTTTGAATGTTATATTAATTTACTTATTATTATTATGCACAAAATAAATCTTACGCACCTCCATCAATTGCAGCTTAGTGGGGATTAAATAAAAGTGATTTAATTTTATTTATTATATTGGGACTTTAATACAACTGCTTAATTTAAAACTTAATTTTGATGGGTGACAGAGACGCTCATAATTTGAATTTAGAAGGTCCTTACAGTGAAAAAGGTGGACTTAATAAATTAATGCTACGAGGCATTCACTACCAAATCTCCAAGTCCAGGGCTATATGTGCTTATAACAGAAATAAGTGAAGAGACCTGGTATAGTGTCATAGCTAGTATTGCTAACTACATAATCTCAGATGCTCCTGTTCACCTTATAAAAATACTAGCTGCGCCCAGGCTCCGCTCATCCCACGGGAACACTAAATATTTTGGGATAAAAAGAAGCCTATCTGGTAATGCAGGGTGTCATCTTATCAGCTATCTTCATATCAAATTGGTAAGCTAAAACGAGCTCAAACGAGCTTGAAAAAGTAACAAAGAACACACTCACAAATGTTCGCCTTTTATTATAATATACTATATAATAAACTACCCTATCGCATTCAAAACATAAAAAGTGACGATGCATTCCGCCTACTGTTTGAAAACACAGTTGTTGGATCGGACACAATACAGTATCAAGGAATATTCCTGATTTGAATCATAATTATGTTTTGACATTGAAATTAATGGAGTAGATAAATAATAATATCTAATGTAATAATTTTCAAGGTATGCTCTATCTTATACATTGAGACATCATTGTGTATAACAAAATGTTAAATGTGTTCAAAGTGTATGTATTAAATGTGTAGTAATAAATATTTATATTTTATTCTAATGGTGAGTCTTCTATTCTGGAATCGTCAATGTCCATTCATAAACATTTCCATTTAATAACACTATACATTTAGTGTTCAAAACAAGTAGATACACTTTGTCTGTTATTGCATTCGCTTTATCAGTGCAAGCTATTAAAGAGATAGCTAAACAATTAAAATTGCAATATCAAAAAAAACTTTAATATTTAATGATGTTATTGATATTTATTATTTACATATATAATCCATACAAAAAGGAATTATCACCAAGCGAGGCGCCATCGCCAATTGCCACCCGTAATCAACCATTTTTTATTGAATGTGTTGAATTTTGCAACGTTCATGAATAAACAAAATTACTACATAGTACAAAACAAAGTCGCTTCCCGCTGTCTGTCTGTCTGTCCCTATGTATGCTTAGCTCTTTAAAACTACGCAACAGATTTTGGTGCAGTGTTTTTGTTTGAGGTAGGGTCACAGATCATATAATACTAGTACAGATTGACAGGTTCATACAAAAAATGGTCGCCGTCCTAACTTTTTAATACCGGTAGACTAAATTGATTCCGTAGTTCCCCACTAGATGGAGCACTGAAATGACGCATCGATCATGCTATTCGTTATGGTAGTAGATTAAAACGACAACAGATGGCGCGTCTCTCTCTCGTCTCGCGTCTGGCGTGCGCCAGCAACGAATTACGTCATAGGGTTAAAATTAAAAGTTATTCTCTGTCTCATTCACCTACCTAATATAAAATATACCTACTCGCATAAGAAATAATATTTGAAGCAAAGCAAGGAGGGTTTCTTATTTTACCGAATATTTTTATTAACAGGCGGTAATAGGTATGTAGGTATTATAGAAAAAAAATTTACTTTCGGTTGTTTTGTTGTAATGAGTACTTTCCATTACAAATGGTGCCGAGGGTCTGAAGATGGAGCCGGGAGACGGCCACCGGAACTCCTTGATGGAAAGTGCTAAGACAGTCGAGATTGGGCTCGTTTGTTTTGTTGTGATGAGTACTTTCCATCGGACATGGTGCCGAGGGTCTGAAGATGGAGCCGGGAGACGGCCACCGGAACTCCTAGATGGAAAGTGCTAAGACAGTCGAGATTGGGTTCGTTTGTTTTGTTGTGATGAGTACTTTCCATTGGACATGGTGCTGAGGGTCTGAAGATGGAGCCGGGAGACGGCCACCGGAACTCCTTGATGGAAAGTGCTAACACAGTCGAGATTGGGCTCGTTTGTTTTGTTGTGATGAGTACTTTCCATTGGACATGGTGCCGAGGGTCTGAAGATGGAGCCGGGAGACGGCTACTGGAACTCCTTCTATATACTTATCTTCTCCCTTATATGTATATACTTACGATGTGCCCAGTATTTAAATGTAAAGTAAGTATTTAGATATTTTTATACGCGGTACATAGTAATAATCTAATTATAGGTAGGTATCTAATTATTAGAACAAAACGCGACTAATCGCCAGGCATCGCATATTCAGATGCTTTTAAAATACCTAAACTTTGGTGTCGGCGCCGAAGTTGCTGGAACTGTATGGAGACGGATTCGAATTGATTTAATGAATGCCAGGATTTCTACATTAAGTAATTAGGCTAACATTAAACATACCATTTAAGTAACAAAATGAAATAGTTGAAGGTACTTTTTATTAAAGGTATAAATCTACTAAATGTTATTCAATTAGGTAACGTGCATTTATTTCAACATTACGAAATATTCTTATCCTACATATAAAATAAAATTATAATTAATTACCTAATAGCTAATCTGTTACTAAACAACGATACTGTAACATTAAACTGAACAGGTGATTACAAATAAATTTAAATAAATTGGGAACGTCTCCATACAACTATACATCAACGCCGACTCCGAAGTGTAGGTAAAAAACTTTGAGTATTTACATTTAGACAGGAGATGCCATGCACGGGCGACTCCCTCCGGCAAAATAATTGGTCAACTGGTCAAGCACGTTATATAAAATTATATCACGTCTACTTAAAGTAGTTTACTTTGAGTCGCTTCACCGCCATATTGCATCGATCAGTGTCGTGTGACAAATATCTCTAAAAATGGTGAATTGTGCAGTATCTTCATGTAAAAGGCGATCTGGCAGCTCAAATTCGCAAAAAGATCGCGTTTTCTATCACAAGAAAGTATTTTGACTAACTATTAACCATTTTTATAGAATCTTTTTATCGATTCTGTTTTTTTATGTGGAAATAGGTATCACATGTTTTATTTATTGTGCGTATTTATGGATCGTGCGAGGAAAACGCGCATCCTAGGATATGGCTAATGCGCATAAGCATTTCAAACACATAGGACGCAGAGGCAGCTCCAGTAGTGTAAGAATTATGGAATGAAAGATTTGGTGTGATTGACGTAGCGATCTAATAATAGCTCAGTTAGGAGAGCAATACGCTGGAAACGTAGAGGTCTAAGCAGGATTCGAACTCTGCGTTCAAATCCTGTTTAGATTGTAGTAGACCGCATTCAATTTTTCTTTCTTAATTTACCTTTGTGTCATTATTTATTTATTTAAACTTTATTGCACAAAATACAAAAGTAAAAGTACAAATGGCGGACTTGATGCCATAAGGCATTCTCAACCATAGGGCCAAACAGAAACTAGCAGTTGGTGCAGGATAAAAAGCCGTGTCTAAAAACATAAAACGACATTATTTATAACTATTGAATGTGTATTGAAGTACAATCTTCATTTTAAAGGAAAAGCCGTTGCGATACGTAAACGACAGATAAATGTAAATAAGAAAACAGTGGTACAGGGGCGAGGGATGAGACAAAGTCAAAACAGCGACTCAACATTTGATTATTTTGAATGAATCGATTTCGATCTCGTTTAAAATCAACTGGCATTATTTTGGCAACGACAATGAAATCCAGTGTATTTTCACTAGAAATCAGTAGTAGTGTCAGCCTGAAAAAAAACGGCCAAGAGCATGTCGGGCCACGCTCAGTGTAGGGTTCCGTAGTTGCTCATCCTTCACAATAAACTGCTGTTTTAAGCCCGAGTTTTAAGTTAAGAAAGATTTTAAGCTCTATAAAAAGGTCGTAAACGCCCTAGAAACTGTAATCACTTGTTACCTTCTGGAAGTCAACTTACGTCCTTTAAAAGAAAAAATATGAAATTTGGCGATAACTCAAAAACGGCTCGACCGATTTTGTTCAATATAGTTTTCATTGAAAGTACTTATAAAGCCTCATGTACATGAATTTTTCCGATTTTTTTTGACCCGTGGTTGAAAAGTTAGAGGGGGGGGACACTATTTTTTTGTTTTCGGAGCAAATATTTACAAAACTGCTGACTTTATAAAAAAAAAATGTCAGAAGACCCCTATTATTTTTACAAGACCTATTCAACGACACCCCACACACTAGTGTTGAAGAGAAAAAAAAAATCACCCCCACTTTGGGTGTTCGAGGTACCCAAAAAAAATTTTTTTTTTTTAATTTTTATTTTACCGTTCTGTTGGCGTTATACATACACATACTCATACCAAATTTCAGCTTTCTAGTACGAATGATCACGGAGCTAAGCCGCGGACGGACGGACGGACGGACGGACGGACGGACGGACAGACGGACATGGCGAAACTATAAGGGTTCCTAGTTGACTACGGAACCCTAAAAACCGCGGGCGACAGTTCCATACAGTAGTTGTGCTAGGAGCCAAAGACACATAAATATAAACAGACATACATAGAAACAAACATATTTTTTGATTAATATATTCAATATACAGAATTTTCACAATAAATAATACCTATAAGACAATTCAATTCGTCAAACAAATTTGACTCATCCTTCAGATGTGTCCCATCACTATTTTGTTCTTAAGTATGCTGCATACCTAGTTACTTGAAAACTGTGTGTGTGTGCATGTAATTTTTGAAATGTTAATTTTTTTGTAGTGTGCGTTTATCGTAAAACCCGTTCCAGACCTTGTTGTTGTTGTTGTTGTACGTGTTACTTCGCCCCACGCTAAAATTGACGAAAAATTTTGTTCGAAGAGTTTAGGTTTTATGACAACTCCATTTGTCTATGCTCTAAGGTAAAAAAGCATTAAATATCCGATGCCTGCTGATGACGTTCAAAGATTGTTTATTTAATTACCTCGACGTTCCAAACGTGATGTTTCGTCCATGGTCTTATAGGACTTGAGCACAGAGTACTTAATAGTAAATAATAATAATATAATAAATATCAGACAACCTCACACAAATCAACCTAGTCCCAAATTAAGCTCAAGAAGGCTTGTGCTATGGGTACTAGGCGACGATATACATGCTTATATAGATAAATAAATACTTAAACACATAGAACATCCATGACCCAGGCACAAATATTCGCGTTCATCACACAAATATTTGCCCTTGCCGGGATTCGAACCCGGAACCACTGCGCCAACCGCGTCGTCTTAATCTTAATAGTAGTATTACATTACATACAGAATGGACACGCACACCCCCGCACGGAATCGAGTTACCTCACCCTGCAAGAGAGCATTGGTGATGGTAGTTATGATGATAATTATGGTGGTGATGATGATGCAGGTGGAGACACGCAGGCCCCTTTCCAACTGGGCACTTTGGGCACGTGCCCAGAGCCCCCAGTCTCACGAGGGCCCTCTCTCTTACGTGGGCCTACGTTTGAGGAGTGCCCAGGGCCCCAGCATGCCTCCGAGACAGGGGGTGGTAATAGTAATGAATGATGATGAACTGGTGACTGGTGGTGGTAATGATGATGTTGATGGGGGTGAACTAGTGACGATGAAGATGATGAATTGATGATGATAATGGTCGTGTGGATGGTGAACGTGGTGATCGGAGGTGATAATGATGATGGTGGTAATTATTATGATGATTCGACAGCACGTTTGGCTCGGTTTGTAGACACCTGCATACTGAGCCGGCGGTCCCGGGTTTGAATCCCGGCCAGGGCAAATATTTGTGTGATGAACTCGAATATTTGTGCTTGGGTCATGGTTGTTCTATGTATTTAAGTATATATTTGTCTATATAAGTACGTATATCGTCGTCTAGTACCCATAACACAAGCCTTCTTGAGCTTAATTTGGGACTAGATCGATTTGTGTGAGGTTGTCTGATATTTATTATGATATTGGTGATGATGATGATGAAGGTGGTGACAGAGGATGGTAATAATAATTAATGATGGTGAACTGGTGATGATGATGATGGCGGTGAACTGGTGAAGATGATGTGGAGGATGAAGGTGGTGATTGGTGGTGATCATGATGATGGTGGTAATGATGTTGATGTTGGTGATGGTGACTGGTTATGCTGATGGTGGTGATAGTAATGATGATTGTGATGATGATGGTGGTTATGCTGATGATGATAAAGGTGGTGAAAGGTGGTAATGATGATGACAGCTGTGAGGGTGTTGGTGATAAATAATGGTGGTAACTTGTGAAGATGATGGTGATGATGACAATGATAATTATGGTGGTGATGATGATGAAATAAAAACAAATCGGGAATAAATAAACAGATTTATTAATTTCTATATTTTCATAGCATCTTCAACCCAATCCCCAACCCAATGTTATTTGCCCTACTGCTTGTGCCCTAATTTTAAATATTCAAATTGTTGGCACTCGGGGTTGTCGTTCATCTTTTTTTTTCAATCCTTCTATTTTCCACTTTATTTTTGACTCTTAAGTAGATAAGTCCTTGTTGGAGTTAAAACTTTTATTGGAAGGTCCTCGATCTATAACAAAACAAAATCGAAAGTTAATTTTAAAAAGTACACGATTATATTTCTATATAAATTAAATGAAATTATTATTCACATATCCAAAAATAAGAGGAGAAAACATAAACATGTTTATTACATAATATATTAAAACAACATGTGTATAATATTACATGTCTAAAGCTCCCTTCTAGTTCTCAGTTGGATAAACTTAAAATTTTGTGTGCCTCTGATGATAATTAATTACTGAAGGCAACAAATATTTTGGTCGCCCAAAAAAAACTTTGCGACCCCAAACCTAAAAATCATTATGAAACACCAAACTAAAAATTATTTGGTCATCAGTCATCAGTGAATAAATATTTTGGGCTTTTTAATTAATTTTTGTTAGGGTACAAGGTGATATATATTTGAATATGGTGATAAATTTTTGGAGAACGAACTTATTTTGGGTTAAATAAGTTTCTGTAAAAAAAAACATTTTAGTGACAAGCTTTTATAGCCGACTGTACTTTTCTTTAAATATCTATCAAATGCTCACTGGGACGATTCTAAAGAGCCCAAACTCGGTAGGATTGCTTTTTCTATTATAGAGTTCCTATGGCCACCTTCCGGCTCCATCATCAGATCAGCCCCACGGTACCATATTATTGTATTGTCATCAAAGTTAAGTAAATATGCAAAATTTCAGCTTAATCTGTTGACGATATCTGCTTCAAAATTGAGTTGCAAGATTCTACCCGAAGAAACATACTTACATACATACATTGCAAGTTAAATAAAAGCTTTTAAAAACGATTAATGTTGAGTTATTTACTTTAAGTAGGATAACAAGTTTCAATATTTACGGTTATAATTTTACATTAGATTGGTGTTCTAAATTTGGTACACATTCACTTTTGGTCGCAAAAAGTTAATCTTTTGCTAATAAATACTCTATCTGGTGATCAGTAATACAAATATTGGTTATGATTTTTAAATTATTTTGGGGATGAATTTTGGTGCTCATTTACTATTTTTTATAGTAAAAAGTGTTTTTCTTGCCGCTACATTTTACTTAATCTGGTGCTCTATTAAATATAAGCCATTTATTAATAACTAAACCCCATTATCTTATGACTGATGTTGCTTTTTACTGGGTTTTTTCCTGTCCTAATATTAATATTACATATGTTATGCAACAATGCAATTGATTTTTTGCATCTTAAATCACTACTCAATCTCAATATATGTTATATGTAGAGTTGTACAAAGTTTATTGTAATTATTGTGGAAAGTCTATGTTAAACAGTCATAATTAGTAAGTTGGTCAGTCTTAACTAATGAACACCCGAGATTTCTACTTTTATCAAAATATTTATATCCGTTAGTACCTTGTGATTTTCTTTGACATATTTTAACTGTAACTACTTCTGCCGTCCTACGTTAAAAGGGTTGTATCTTTCGACTGGATTTTATAGTAAGATACTGCTTCTTACCATAGCACGGCAGACTAAACCATCGACATTTCGATGAAGTTCGATTAGATCACAGGCTTCAATAATAACGTAGCGAGTAAAAAATTAAATTAAGCATAATTTTTCTTGTCAAAATGACTTCATGAAGTTCCCACATCCTTATTTCGACACCCTTAAAATGATACCCTTACAATATTTTCCTTTATACAACTTATGCTGCACGAAATTTGCATACTGAATCCAAAACTACATATCCCACAAAAAGCATATTTTGATATTTTTCTTTAGATTGATGAAAACAAATGCAGTTTGCATTAATAATTAATCCCTAATATTTTCTTGATGAGACGGATACATTCTAGAAGGTTAATAGAAGTTTTATGGAACTCTCATAAAAAAAAATCTGTTTTGTGCTTTGAATGTCAGTGCGAAAAAAGAAATAATACATCAATAACTTTGTTTTGTAAGGAATGAAGAAATATGTCGATACTTTTACTTTATAGCACAGTATATACAATATATTACAATATGCTCTCAAAAAATTGACAAACTGTGCTTAATATAGCATGATGGGCAAATATGTATTTAATAAAATAACTCACCGCAGGTTTCAATCCAATGTAGCAAACGAAACATGGGCTTTTGGCCCATCATGGTCTTGCGTCGAAAATACGTAGGGTCCATAATTATATTTTGTAAGATAATCAGTCCATTTTCGAAATTCAAGTGAAGCAACTATCGCAGTCCAAATTCAATGCCAAATTAGTAGTAAGTGCAATTTTCGTATAATGTAGTAGTTGTTGTAGTCCAAATCTGAAGCACATCGTTCTGGAAGGAATATTCTTCGCGAAAAGAAAAAATCCGTTGTTTGTTATGACATGTCGTGTCGACTGTCGTCTTCCGTCTTCGTCTTTTTGCGTTTTGATACTCTCCAGTTTAAGATATCCGTTTTTCACTGTCTTGTTTGTACAAAGATTTTTCATTGACATATTTTTTTTAAATAGTTGTTCATATTTTTCGTTGATTTAAAAATTATTTATAATTTTTTTATTAAAAAATGTGCATTAAAAATAAACTACATACCACATCTAAAAGTTAAGGAACCAAACGCTAAAGTCGCCATTCTGAAGTTGCGCCATCTAGTGTCATTCTTTAATATTACGTAGGTAGTGTGATAGCTAATTTTCATGTCACGATCGATTGAATAGATAGGTTTAAAATAAAAGACTTAGATTCTAAAATAAAGCGTTGAATTGGTGTTCATGATGATAATCTGCATTTAGATTAACATGTACTTGATTAGTTATTGCATAATTATGGGCCAAATTGCGGGATAATTGTTTCATAATGTCGATTTGAGACCTATGATGCCCTCTATGGGATTTTTTTGTTACTAATTATATTTCCTTCGTGATGGGAGGGCATGGTAGGGTTATCCCCGGCCCCCTAACGCTGATAAAATATGCGTATAAAGCATATTTTATCAGCGTTGCACCCGAGCGAAGCCGTGGCGGGTCGCTTGTAAATAAATGAATATCAGATAACTTGATACAAATCGATCTAGTCCCAAATTCAGCTCAAGAAGGCTTGTGTTATAGGTAGACTGGTATGGCGCCGCGCGCCCATATAAACAAAAGACTAGATCCTCCATCGCGCTGTTAAGATTTTTCCTGAAGTCAAGACCGCTCTCCATAAAAAAACGAATTTACAATACAAATCTAGACTTTTATATAATGGTATAGACATTTCCGACATTCGCCATGTTTCCCCCAATTCCTCCTAAAAAATCTAAGCTATTTCATAAATAAATACCTTCTCGGACGCGACGAAACTCCGAGCATCACTTACCAGCTAATGTTTGTAGTCAAGTAACTTTAGAATGCCGATCTCCCGACACAAAATGACATGTTTTATTAATAAAAACAGGGCAGTTACGTCTTTTCCGAAGGGAAGGATACCGACAAAAATCCCCGAGGCGCGCAAACATAGAATAATAAAGATGGAACTTGGTGTTTACGAGAGAAAATTTTGCAAACAAGTTCGTCCAACAAATGCGAAAAGAATCACTTTATGTCAGATTCTTCTTCCTCGCTTCCTCATGACTGAGGGTCGTGACCATTTGAGGCCGTTATCCCTTGCACCAAATCTCTTCACTCCACAAGTTTTCCCGCCTTCCGAATTGGCGCCTGTAGAGTTTCCTGACAGGCTTCTTTCACGGCATCGGTCCATTGGATTACAGATCTTCCACGAGCCCTTTTTCCTTCCACATGGCCAATGACAATGAGCTTTTCTTACCTATCTGGGTCGCGTCTAGCCACGTGACCGATGTAATGCGTCATGCTTCCCTATTTGAATTTCTATTTATAGAGTTGAGTTTCCGATTCCTGAGTGAAGGCTCCCATTGTCCTATCCCTGGAAAATCTCCCACCAATCTTTATGGAAGCTATCCAATAAGTTTCATTTCACCCTCTCCGTCCAGGTATATCACGAAGCAGGTATATCACACAGTTTTAATACGCTTAAAAGTAAGGAACGGAAACAACACCAACACCTGCCTTGCTCGCACGGTATTGACAGGACAATGACAGGTAGTACGTAGTCACACGACAAAGAGTGTCACAATTATGATAGAAGTACAGATCAATTCATTACAGTAGTAGTGGCTCTGTGAGCTAACAACCTCGAAATGGCTAGTTTTTTTTTTTTTTTCAACCCATTTCTTCGACATTTTGAAATAACAACAATACAAAATCTACACAATGAATTAATCCAATCACAAAATTTCATGAAAATCGGTTGAAAACGAGGCAAGTACACAAGAACAGCTGGAAATCTAGACTACTAGACAACTGAATTGATCTGGAATTCGGACATACGAAATAAAATTTTACCAAGCTGAAACGGCTTGTCTCGCTCGGTCAGTAACAGCAATTTCATTTACAATTTTATAATTTATGGACAAGTTTTCTGGACCCATAAAAAGGCTCAAAGTTACTCAAAGGACCACTTAACCGTGAGGAACTTATTGGTCAGTGACAGCATCGCTAACGTTTTATTAGATTTTATATAAAAATATATTTGAATGTTGGAATTATGGCCGTCTCTGACTCACACCAAATGAGCCGGGCATTCGGGAATAGTCTATGATAAAGCAGCTGTTGTATTAAAGTCCCAATATCAAACTTATATTAAAAAGGCGAAATTTTGCGCTCAAACGGCTGGACCAATTTTGATAACTTTTGGTATGAAGGTTGCTGACACCCAGGTTTAACACATACGTTACTTTTTATCCCGAAAAATGTAGTGTTCCCGTGGGACGAGCGGGTAACACTGCGCGTGGCAGCTAGTAAAATATAACATTAATTACTAAACCTCCGCTGTCCGTCTGTCTGTCTGTCAGTCTGTCACCAGACTGTATCTCATAAACCGTGATAAATAGACACTTGAAATTTTCATAGATGATATATATATTTGTTGCCGCTATAACAAAAAATATTAAAATCATAATAAAATAAATATTGTAGGGGACACCCATACAACAAACGTGATCGGTTGCGTTTAATTTGCACCTCATTTGTATCCAGCGCCATACCTCCAAGGTGTAAACTTAACTTAACCCGGCCAATTAAGATGGGGTAAGTATACATATTATTTGGACAGAACCCTCGGTGCGCGAATCGGACTCGCACTTGGCCGGTTTTTATTTAATCTCCAATTCTCCGCTAAGCTGCACCCCCCCCGCTACATTAAACTATGCCACACTTTGCTGCCTAGTGTTCTCGACCGTGTGTCCTGCTGCCAGACTCAGCTTGATGGGAAGTAACGTCCCGAAGCTTTTAGCTCCACACCTTGGAAGAATATACGTAATTATTATGCTGGTAAAGGATTGTACCACTCAGCTGTTGCGCTGAAATGGCATGGCAACTTTGTATCGATAAGTATTCTTTCATCCTCACCACTTAGATAGGTGGCAGTACAACTCTGCGTCTTTCTAGAAATTTCCTGTCTCGCACGACTGCATTGTGGAATGAATTGTCTTCAAACCTTCAAGAAGAGAGCGTACTACCACCTGAGAGGCCGGCAACGCATTTTTTTTATGTCATAACTTGACAAACAAGAGAACAGATCACCTGATGCAAAACGATTACCGTCGGCTATAGTCCATAGACACCTGTAAGGGCTTGTGGACAAATCACGTGAGGTTTTTTCGGATACTTTTTGACCCTTCTGGAGGGTAGGGTAGATAGCAAAAACCTCACCAAATATCACCAGGGGGGGATATTTATTTTTAACGAAACCGAGAAAAAATCTCGTTTTTTTTCTTAGTTCGTTCACTGTAGAAAAATACACGTGAGGTCTCCTTACCCCTCCCCAACGTGATATAATATCGTGATTTTTTCGTGACCCCTCCCCTCTATTGAAACTCACGTGATTTATGCACAAGCCCTAACGCCAAGGAAGTCACAAGTGCGTTGCCAGGCTTTTAGGTGGGAGTAGGCTCTTTTCTTGAAGGTTTGAGGTCATACATATTGGTCATAAATACTTAGCTTAGGCATAACTTTCTTTATTCTGATTGATTGTTGATTATCAAGTTCGTTTAGTATTGAGCTAAGCGCCATCTGTTACCAATGAGACGCACCTACGTGAAAGTTGACTTAGATAGGGTACTGAATAAGGTGGATAGTGTTGATACTCTATTCCCAGTGCGACACAAAACCGTTAGATGGTGCTGCGGATAGGAAAACAAATGGGACATCTTAGAATGGAAAATCTATGTCCTGACTGACTGAGATACTCGTATCAACGCAGGGCCGAAACTACTGAACCTAAGACCTTCAAATTTTTAGGATAGATCAAGCATATATAACGCAAGCAAGGAATAAGAAGGGATATTTTAAAATTTGCCCCCAAAGGGGGTCAAATTGGGGTTGAAAGTTTGTATGGAAATCGTGTAAAACATACATATGTGGATAAATAATCATCAAGATTGACAAAAAAAATGCTCCAATTTATTGCAATCTTTCCATTATTTCATGGGCAAAATTGTTATTGCGTGTTTTCTTTCATTGAGTGCAAACAGATTTAGATGTGTTTAGTAGAAACAGTTATAAAAATTATTTACTTTTATCAGTTATCACACTTTTATCATGACGAGATTTAACTATGAACTTTAAATAGCAGATAAAGCACATTTATTACAGCTCGATTAAGTCAAGCACTTACACCAATATTTTCAAGACGTTTAGGATGAAAAGGTTCATAAAACTTACCACTTTATTGCAAACACTTTATTACCGAATAACATGGAAACACAAAAAATGGAACATGAATTTTGCATGAGAATAGCCACTATTCTACTTGACTTCCACGATTGGTTTAGAGCCCTCGATCATCCAAGCAGTTCCACTCTCAGCATTCTCGAATATCTCCACAGCTGCATTTCCGACAGCATCCACCTTCTGCCAAGCCTGATTCTTGAGAAACTTCGAGAAGTCATCGAGATATTGCTTATCATTATCAAACACATTTGGGGCAGACGTGAGAGCGGTCTCAGTGAATCCAGGGTTGATGGCGACAACTCTCACTCCAGACCTATTGAAATTATACGGAAACCCTAGGGATCTTGTGAAGCCCATGACGGCAAATTTAGACGCCTGATAGACTGGCAAGTACTGATCCACTCTGAAACCGTAAATTGATGCCAAATTCATGATTGTTCCTCCATTTCCACCCTGGTCTTTTCTCATGTGATTCCAGAATTTCAAAGACCATTCGATGAGTGCTGTCACGTTGATGTTAATTGTTTTCTTTACAGCCAAGTCATCCAAAATTCCAGCGTTGTTCACCAGGATATCAACATGCTTGTACGTATCAATGATTTTCTTGAAGACAGCTTCTAAATCTGACGTCACGTCACATTTCATGAAGACGCTTTTACCGTTCCCATGTTTAGAATTAAGGGATTTCGTTGCCACTGCTCCCTGCTTCTCGTTGATATCAAGAATAATGATGACTTTAACTCCTTTTTGCAAGAATTTATCAGCAATTTCGTAGCCTATGCCGACAGCTCCTCCTGTTATGACGACAATTTTGTTTTTCAGATTGTTAGCCATGGCTTACTCTTGAGATCCTAGCTCCAGTAGGTGCCGTCGAAGACTGAATATTTTTTATAGTGACAGTTGTTTATAAGACCCGATCCAACTATGTTATCACTGATATCACCAGGTTGTGACCTCTTTATCGAAAGTAAATAAATAGCAGTTAAAACGGAACTTTCAGATATGACATTACTTTATCGAATGCAAGGAGCAATTAGATTAATTATTCATAGGCTTTAAATCAGAAATTTTGACTGCAAATATTCATGGTATAGACATTAATTTTCAATTTACAATGTTACAACAATCTTTAATTTCAGCGACAGGGTTGGAACCTTCAATTAGCCATGCAGTTCCACTCTCAGCCCTCTGAAATACATCTAATGCAGCCGAACCTACTACTTTTACTTTTTGCCATGGCTGGTTTTTAGTAAATTCCAAAAAATCTTCACGAACTTCAAGCGATGTTCTGAAATTCTCGGTTAGTTCAGTTTCAGTAAATCCTGGATTTAAAGCTACAACCCGAACGCCAGTTTTTTCAAAGCGATATGGGTGTCCTAGGGATTTGGTGAACCCCATTATGCCAAATTTCGATGCCTGGTAGACCGGTATGAATGGGTCAACTCTAAAGCCGTATATTGACGATAGATTAATTATAGTGCCGCCTTTTCCACCTTTGTCTTTCCGCATATGATTCCAAAATGTAAAAGACCATTCTATCAAAGCTATTAAGTTTGTATTGATAACCTTCTTAGGGCAAGCCTCATTTAGAATTCCAGCGTTGTTTACCAGAATATCGATTTGTTTATACTTGCTGATGATTTGCTTAGATACAAGCTTTAGATCTTCTGTAACATCGCATTTAATAAAAATGCATTTATTTTCGCCACACTTGTTATTTAGAGTCCAACAAGCTTCTTTGCCTCGATCCTTGTTTATATCCAATAATACGGCTACTTTCAAGCCATTATCCAGGAATTTCGTGGCAATTTCATAGCCAATGCCATCTGCACCTCCTGTTATGACTGCGATTTTATTTTCAAGGCTATGAGTTTGAGCGTTCGTTTGACAGGTTGAATTTTGGACGCAGTTGTGGAGTCTTACAATTTTTGATGTCAAGAATTGTTTTAAATGCTTTTGTAACATTTTATTGAAAAGAAAAGAAGTTCATCAATATAATTAATATTCCGTTACCTTCAGTTAATGGTTACATTTATTTTTTAATAAGTGCTCGTCGATTTTGTTTATATACTGTGACATATTTAGAGGTTTGCAAAATAATTATAGTTTTGACACGACAAATTACTCGTATCTAATTAATCCAGTAGGCTATGACAATTTAATTTTTTTAAGTTAAATTTCATTGAGAATAAGCTATGTTTTAGCTTGCACATGTTTTTACACTAAGAAGATCGTGGTATTCGTGACACACACATATTAAAATGACTACTGGAATCTCGGATCTGACCATATCCAATCATATTTTCATACTTGCTTAGTCCTCCCACAAAATGGAACGATGACCTTGTCTGGGAGCCCCAACCAAGTAGCAGACATGCTGAGCTTATACACATACATACATACATACATACATTTTGCAAACAATTATTATGGTAGAAGAATAAATAAGTATTTGGTTCCAAAGATATATAATGAAATTGATTGGTTAAGGGATGAAAAAGAGTGTAGCAGAAATGTTGTTAAAAATAGTTTAAAAAGGATATTTTTGGAAAAACTGCCCTAGGGCAGATTTTCCAAATGTATTCTTGCTTCCGTGGCTGTAGTTTAAGGTTAACCTGTTAATATAATTATAAGGTAAATATGTAGTGTTGGGTGCATATAACTAAAAATAATGTAGATGAGCGCGATCTCGCCAACAAACTGTCTTAGCAGTTTGGCGAGTTAATTACAATTGCATGCAGTTATGTACACCTTTTTTTGGAAAATAAATATATAAAAAAAAAAAAAAATACAGCCCGAGCCCTTACATAAATAAATAAATATCAGACAACCTCACACAAATCAACCTAGTCCCAAATTAAGCTCAAGAAGCCTTGTGTTATGGGTACTAGGCGACGATATACATACTTATATAGATAAATAAATACTTAAATACATAGAACATCCATGACCCAGGCACAAATATTCGTGTTCATCACACAAATATTTGCCCTTGCCGGGATTCGAACCCGGGACCGTCGGCTCAGTAGGCAGTTGCTTAACCACTGCGCCAACCGCGTCGTCAAGAACTGAAATAAGTCGTATAACGGCTGTATAAGCTCTCCTGTAGCCTGTGTGCTACGTGGGTATGTTCTGCAGCGGACGACTAACACGGCAGCAGATAGCATCTAAGGTAGATAAGGATTTTTAGGGTTATATATCGATGAATACCGATATTAATCTATGGATAATATTTACTGACCGACGGCCGCTGGGGCCATCGAGTTCTTGAGTGGTGACCACGCACCGGACGACGCAGCGGGGGTAAGCCCCCCACAAGGAGGACTGATGACCTGGTGAAGGTTGCTGGAGTCCGCTGGATGCGGGAGGCGCAGGACCGGTCATGGTGGCGTTCTCTGGGGGAGGCCTATGTCCAGCAGTGGACGTCTTTTAGCTGATGATGATGATGATGAATATTTACTATAGCCCACATCTTTTATACACACGTTTGTCTTCAGTCTTGATGATGTTACATTAAAAATTAGCAATTTTTAGGGTTCCGTACCCCAAGGGTAAAAAAGGGACCCTATTTCTAAGACTCCACTGTCCGAACGTCTGTCTGTCTGTCCATCTGTCACCAGGCTGTATCTCATGAACCGTGATAGCTAGACAGTTGAAATTTTCACAGATGATGTCATTCGTCACAATATCACTACATAGTATAAAACAAAGTCGCTTCCTGCTGTCTTTCTGTTTGTCCCTATGTATGCTTAGATCTTTAAAACTACGAAACGGATTTTGATGCGGTTTTTTTTAATCGATTAAAGTGATTCAAGAGGAAGGCTTATTATGAATAATACATGCATACTATATATCGTACAGTAGAGTTAGTATCAGAATTGCAGCAGCAATTTATTAACAAAACCGAACACATTGCAAAAAAGTTGTATCTAGAAACCCACGCACTCTTTATGACTACTGCTATAAAGTTGTAAAAATTAAAAACCTAAAAATATGTTCATGAACCTTTTTGTAGTGCTGCTGTAATTTAACAGAAAATAAGAGAGCCAAAGCGCCAAGCCTTATCTAATAGCAAAAATATATTTTAAAATCAAATCATAATTACCGTATTTAGGCGTAATTACAGTTTTTACCCGACTGTGGGACTATAGTCTCCACTATAGCAGTTTCGAAAGTATTGATTTGAAAGGATGAAAAAAAAGCGGATCCGGCTTGAAGGACTAAGTTTGACAAAAATTTAGGCAGTTAATTGTATCAGGGACTGGTTCGGTCATATTTTAACTGTAGACCTCGCAAATCTGTTCTTAAGACGCTTCGGGATCCCCTAAAAAAAATGATTTTAAGGTGTAAGTGACACAAAATATTTCGTAAATTGCGCAAACCAAATAATTAGTGTAAATCAAGTTTCACAATAATTACACCATCGATATTGTATCTAGTTGCCTAGTTTATTGCGCTTATGATGAAATCGACGAAAAGGAGTGTTTATAATTACATTGAAATATCCGTCAAAAATATTAGTTCGTTTAAAAAAACAATCAATTGCGAGTCGGAATTGCGTACCGAGGGTACCGTACAAACGCTTCCCATTTTAAATGGCTGGGTTAAGTTAAGTTTGCACCGGGTATGTATGGCGAAGCATACAAATGAGGTGCAAAGTTAACGCAATCGACCACGTTTGTTGTTTCCTGGGAGCCCCACTTAAATATTTATTTTATTCTGTTTTCAGTATTTATTGTTATAGCGGCAACAGAAATACATTAACTATGAAGTTTTCAACTGTCTAGCTATCACGGTTCATAACATACAGCCTGGTGAAAGACATTACAGCGGAGCCTTAGTAATGGGGTCCCGTTTTTACCCTTTGGGTACGGAACCCTAAAAAAGTGCATTATGAAAAGGTGATAGTAACATGATACAAAGAGATCGTAAAGTATGTATATGCATTATGAAATTTTATATAGGGTTCTCCAAACTATTCCAAACTATGCATATCTATATTATGTTGTTTCCGTATTTCATCAATCTGTTGCCATACAATGTTTACACCATAATTACCATAATTACAATACACGATAAATAATCTAATGCAGACTATCTTATCATCACAAATACCACAATCACTACAATCTCGATTATACTTTAATCGCACACGTTACCTAAGGTTAAAAATAAATAATCTAACATTTGTTTTCGCAAACAAACAAGGTAGCTCCAATCGTAAAAGAGCTTTGAGAGTATTATGCTACATAGAGACTTACTTCGTTCATCTTTTAGACTATGTAAAATATATATGACAATGATATGGACCGGTCATAGTAAATTATTCAGTTGCTGGTCGACATTTGCTTCGACCACACGTGTTTTGTATTTTTAATTCGCTGTTGTTTATCCACGTGAGTACACGTTACGTACGTTAATGAGTCTAGTTTTATTTGTTATAATGATCTCATCGGACATATTGTAATCATCATCATTTATCATTGGTCTTTTACATCTATAACAGATGAGTTAAGAGGCCTTATACCCTATAAATTTTTTTTTCGTATTATGACAAATATTTTAATAATTTCAACCAACTTTTTGAAGTGAATCATACTTTTTCCCGAGTTCTAGGTAGTAACATAGCTATTTCATGCTTTCATTGCGTGCAGTCGAAAATAAGTTGAAAAAACTAATTTTCGCGTGAATTTTGTCTATTTCGAGTAGTAATTGAAACAAAAATTAACAATGAGAAAATCAAAGAGAAGGTTTCAAATATATACCAAGAAATCCCAATAGCCCTGTACTAGGTAGTAAAATCAATAATATGTTAAGAAACACGTTTGATCATAGAGAAAAATAACTAAAACAAGCAGCATTTTAAAAGGAATAAGGCCTCTTAAGCATCGTCTAATAAAGCGCACTTACGTTACGAAGATGGCTGGATAGCCTAATAGCACATAATTGACAAATAAATAATATTTTCTTCTATTTCCGGGACTGTCACATATTTAAATAAAACAAAAAATATTTATATTTATATAACGTATTTATTTTAAAATTGTATCCTAGTAATAAGGCAGTCTGGGAGTTTTCTTTCGGCGGTTCTTCCTCCTCAGTAAACTTATAGTGAAACGCTGGTAGATATTTTAAAATAAAATACCTCAATCTGCCCTCCACCATTTTCGCGGTATGTCCCGATTTCAGGGGTCTGGGACGCGTCCCGATTTACGCCCTATGTCCCGATAAATCGATGAGTTTATTCAAAACCATTATTATCGATTAAAGTAGTAATTACTTGCAAGTAATAATTAGTTCCGAAAAGCAATAAATGAAGTGTTTATAAAAAACCGGCCAAGAGCATGTCGGGCCACGCTCAGTGTAGGGTTCCGTAGTTGCTCATCCTTCACAATAAACTGCTGTTTAAGCCCGAGGTTTACGTTAAGAAAGATATTAAGGTCTATAAAAAGGTCGTAAACGCCCTAGAAACTGTAATCACTTATTACCTTCTGGAAGTCAACTTACGACCTTTTAAAGAAAAAATATGAAATTTGGCGATAACTCAAAAACGGCTCTACCGATTTTGTTCAATATAGTTTCCATTGAAAGTACTTATAAGGCCTTATTAACAAGAATTTTACCGAATTTTTTTGACTCGTTTTTGAATAGTTAGAGGGGGGGGGACACTATTTTTTTGTTTTTGGAGCGAATATTTACAAAACTGCTGTTTTTATCAAAAAATTATGTTAAAAGACCCCTATTATTTTTATAAGACCTATTCAACGACATCCCACACACCAGTGTTGAAAAGATAAAAAAATCACCCCCCTTTAGGTTTTCCAGAGGTACACGAAAAAAAATTTTTTTTTTTAATTTTATTTTACCGTTCTGTCGGCGTTATACATACACATACTCATACCAATTTTCAGCTTTCTAGGACTAATGATCACGGAGCTAAGCCGCGGACAGACGGACGGACGGACGGACAGACGGACAGACGGACATGGCGAAACTATAAGGGTTCCTAGTTCCTAGTTGACTACGGAACCCTAAAAAGTAAAAAATATTGTATTTGTCCCGATTTAAAAACCTTAATCCCGATTTGTGTAACCATCTGCCCCGATTTTTATCCGATCGGACCTGGCAACCCTATCTAGAGGAGAAAAGAGGTTAGAGATTTAATTTTGTAGCAATGCCAAAAAATTAAAAAGAATAGAAATTATAGGTATCTCAAACCATAACAAATCAGTCTAAGTTTTTTAATTCTGCAAGTAGGCCATAAGGGCACTTTTATGTCAGAATCTAAATCTACCGGCATTTCACACGAGGGGACCGCTGTTGAGAAGAAAGTCGAAAGAAACTCAACAGTAAATCCTTATTTCGTAAATTATACTTAAAACTATTACAATTACACTACTTATAACTAGGTACGTAATTGATACACATAGGGGAAGATGTACAAGATTCTCCAAATCAATCAATAATTATTTAATTTGAATTTCTTAGAGATGTTCATAGTCTCTAAGGGTCACAACATGCAACAAAATAAAATAAATCAATTTAAATCCTCAGACCAAGGAAAACACTGAATAAGTCTGTCAGCAAACAAGTCTAGACAGATTTAAATTGATAATTGTATAGATATCTGCCTAGTACCTATATCTTGTTATTAATTAATATTTCTATAGATATACGTATATCATAATATTGTATAGATAGACTCACGCATCCCACAGTCAAACAGTGATAACAGTTCTGTGGAACGATGTTAGATGTAGTTATACATATGTACTTGACATTTAAATGAATAAAATATAATGTATATAAAAAAAAGCATTATATCTCCCCGTCCCGTGCTATAACAACGCACACCTTCAACCATGTATTCACAAGTGGTCAATTGATGACATGAAATCATCTTTGATTACCAGACGGTGACCTTCCTTGATGTTATCGTTGATTGATATGGTAGCGTGCCTATGTGTAGTTTTTGTGTTTATATTGTGTGACTTTATCTTCTTTTTATATGTTTACTTTTTTTTACTTATGCTGTTGGACCGGTAATCAAAGATATCGTGAACCACGCTGCCATGCTACAGCCAAAGGACGTATCTTACTATGACATTCGTATGAAGATACGACCTTTTACCTTTTACTTTAATACGGCAGCAGGTATGAGCGCATTTTATTTTTTGCGTTTTGATATTTGTATCTATATAGAAATTTATCCAGCTCTTTGGTAAAATTTACTGGATTATATTTGTAGGTAGACCTCTTGAGTCTTTTTTGGACCGGGAATTTTCACCCCCGATATATCCGCCATATTGAAAAAAAAAACGAAAAGTTGAATCTACAAATATATTCTACGTAATTATCGAACCTATACATATTATAAATAAATAAATATCGGACAACCTCACACAAATCGATCTAGTCCCAAAATAAGCTCAAGAAGGCTTGTGTTATGGGTACTAGACGACGATATACGTACTTATATAGATAAATATATACTTAAATACATAGAACAACCATGACCCAAGCACAAATACTCGAGTTCATCACACAAATATTTGCCATGCGGCCATTGGGGATTCGAACCCGGGACCGACGGCTCAGTAGGCAGGTCTCTACAAACCGAGCCAAACGCGTCGTCATATATAAATGTACACTAGACATATGAGTATAATAAAGAACGCAACGCAATACAGTCAGAAGTAAACTATACCAACCTACATATACTTACATCAAGTTATTCAACACTGTTATGCAGTGTGCAAACGCAATCCGTATCGCCGATCCGGTTTATTGACGTCATTCACACAGCCCGTCTAGCACATCGCTTCGCGACTCTTGTCGCGCGACATAGCATCGCCCGTCACTCTCTCACAATACAGCGAATAAAGAGATAGGTAATACTTCTCTCGCGAGAAAAAGAAGCGTGTCACAGTTGTGCTGTGGGTGCTTGTATCTTGGCGAGATAGCTGAGTTGTGTCATTTTGACTTTAAGTGACGATATAGGTACGTAATCTATCACCACTTCTCCAACCCGGTCGCGTTGTTTGCGGCACCTTTGCATGCGACGCTATAGATATCTATTTGACTGGCTGACATGTGCTGCACGTCTAGCATAACTTTGACACGCGACTCATGTCGCGCGAGATAGCATCATCCGTCACTATCTCATAGTACTGTGCAGATAGAGACAGGTAGTATATCTCGCGCGAGAAAGAGTCGCGTGTCAAAGTTATGCTGTCTTATTTCACGTTACTACCCGGTCAAGTCCTAAGGAGGTGACCATAGGAAAGCGCAGCGTGTGACGGCCTCTGACTAGAACTGGTCATCTGGTCGGATGAGCTCGTGAGGAAGAGCGGGAGCGAGGAGGGGTAGCAGGGAATTAATGGATGGGGTTTGCACAGGATCGCACTTTGTGGCGAGCTAGGAGAGGCCTAGGTTCACCTGTGTATGTCTGCGGCTGATAGATATACCCAGTCAAGTATGCGTATGTCAGTTGTTTTGGTTGTTTTTTCGCAGATCATGCTGCTATATATCTGGATAGCAGCCGTAGTTACGGCAGTGTACCTGTACTGCCGGCAGGTGTACTCACGCTTCAGCAAGCTTGGAGTCAAGTACATGAAGCCCATCCCACTGCTGGGGAACATGGCCCCCATCTTGTTCCGTACACGACATTTCATCGATGTCGTCGATGATCTGTACAACAAGTATCCTGAAGAAAAGTAAGTATTTAGGTACGAATCTACCATTCTGTGTGGGAATAAGTTTCTGGCAAAAATGTCATTTTAGTGGCAAGCTTTTATAGCCGACTGTACTTTTCTTTGAATATCCATCAAATGCTCACTGAGACGATTCTAAAGAGCCCAAGCTCGGTAGGATTGCTTTTTCTATTATAGAGTTCCTATGGCCACCTTCCGGCTCCATCATCAGATCAGCCCCATGGTAACATATTATTGTATTGTCATCAAAGTTAAGTAAGTATGCAAAATTTTAGCTCAATCGGTTGACGATATCTGCTTCAAAATTGAGTTGCAAGATTTCACCCGAACAAACATACTTAGATACATACATACATACATACAATGCAAGTTAAATAAAAGCTTTTCATAATATTAAAATTTCTCATAATTTTCTCAAAATATACCCACGTAGAACATAGAGTGTAATTTTGTTATCTTATCGCCTATGCCTTTAAGAACACTTACTAATTCAATCGATTCATAAGTATACCTACAGATATCTTGTGATAAAATAACAAGTACTCAGCCATTGACTCGAAGGCGAAGATAGCAGATTAACTATACTTATATTTAGTTGTTAACGTTAGCTTCGATGCGTAGAAGTTTAAGAGGCCTTATTCCTTTTAAAATGCTGATTGTTTTAGCCATTTTTCTCCATGATCAAACATGTTTCTTAACATATTATTAATGTTACTACCTAGAACAGGGTTATTGAGATTTATTGGTATATATTTCAAACCTACCGTTTGATATTTTCATTGAAAACTTTTGTTTCAAAAACTACTCGAACTTGACAAAATTCACGAGGAAAATTAGTTTTTTCAACTTATTTTCAACTGCATGCAATGAAAGCATGAAATAGCTATGTTACTAGTTAGAACTCGGGGAGAAGTATTATTCGCTTTAAAAAGTTGGTTAAAATTATCAATATATTTGTCATAATATGAAAAAAATAATTTTAAAAGGAATAAGGCCTCTTAAAAGGCGAATTAAATCGTTACCTATCGTAAGTCTGAATCTTTGCTTCCCATGCGAAACGTTTCGCCAATGGGAAACAATGTTCCGGAGTTGTGATTGGATACCAAAATAAATACATGTGTTATTTACTCATTTAATCATGTTTCTCAGGATAGGTTTTCTTACAATAAATTTGTATAAAAAGTAAAATACAATAAAGAAATAAGAATATGATTATAATATATGAACACATTATAAAAAACCTAACCTAGGGTGCCGCCGGCAGCGGGGCAGGGCCCAGGCTACCGGTGATTAGGGCTGCAGAGAGAGGAACCTCCTGACGATGCGCGCCGTGTCCAGGAGTAGCGCCTTCTGTATCTGGCCCTTGATCCAGCCATCTAGCGAGAGTCTCTTAATATATTTGTCGAGACTCTTCGGCTCTTCGCTATAAGACCGTTTGCCGAAACGACTATCGGGACAATGATCGTAGAGTCAACATCCCACATGGCGGTCACCTCGTGAGCCAAATCAAGGTACTTGCTGAGTTCGTCCTTCTCAGCCTTCACGAGGTTCTCGCATGTGTTATTATTTTTATGGTTATTTCTTGTGCTTGATATTGTTATAGTTATTTTTATTATTATATTTTAATTTTAACAATCATGATTTGAATACCTATATTTTTGACTAATGCAAAAATATACAGTCATTTTCATATGAAATAAATGAATCTGAATCTGTGTTGGCGCTCAAATATTCCACTCCCTGAGGCTCTGTGTGTAAATAAATAAATTGACACTGATTGATCCGATGAATCCATGTCGTCTTTTAGTCTAATCCGTTAATTAATAAAACCCACGGAGTGGTTGAAGCGGTATAGTTCTGCAAGTTTCAAAACTTCTTATCTTGAACAGACTTACTTGGCTAGAAATACAAAACAAGAAAGTTAATCTCAAAATGGAAGAATTTAAACTTGACCATGGATAATCTTGATACTTTGTATTAAATAGTAATTTTCTGTAATCGCTGATAGTATTTTGATTATCGTGTATTTACCTATTATTATTTTTATCTTTAGATTTGTCGGCAACTTTGAGTTCGTCAAGCCAGTCTTGTTGATTAGGGACATTGAACTAATTAAGAAGGTCACTGTGAAGGACTTCGAATACTTCCTTGATCATCGCACATTCGTGAGCGAGGAAGTTGACCCGTTCTTTGGAAGGAACTTATTCTCTCTAAAAGGTAAGCACCTTAAGACTTAGCAGCTGCCTATTCAGATTCTGCTAAGGCGGCTTCAGTATTTCCTTTGTAAAGGGAAACCCTCAGGCTTTTGAGCTACGTTCCGTCCCCCAGGACTGTCCTCCGGTCTACTTGCAGAACAAACGTTTTAAATTTAGAATTTTGACTTAACCAGTCATGTTGATGATGATATTTTGGTAGAATATGTTATGACTGCAAACCTAAAAGGATTATTATGTTAAATTGCAAACTTTTATTATGAATTTTTTATATGCTCCAGGTCAAGCATGGAAGGACATGCGTTCGACGCTGAGTCCTGCTTTCACTAGCTCCAAGATGAAGCTCATGCTTCCATTCATAGTGGAGGTGGGAGACCAGATGGTTATCACGCTGAAAAATCAAATAAAGGAGTCTAAGAGTGAGTATTGGTTACTATATAAACATAGTATAACGAAATTTTTCTTGTCCAAATTTTTATGGATGTTTATCAAAACTTCGTTGGATACACATCTTATATTTCATACAGTCGTTTTTTCATCAATTCGTGCCACGTCATGGCCAGTGGCCCTGTTTCTCAACGCGACGCGACTTCTTACGAATTTTCCTAGTGCATTCACGTAACGTGCCGTTGATGAACTTATCAATCAGATCGGCCACCTCATTGGTGTTTCCCGCGGTCTTGTAAAATACTATACCATAAAACAATCTGCGCACATACTTTTGCTTTTGTAGTTAAATATTTTTAATATTTTAATGAAGGAGCTTAGATCATTATGATGAGTATGTTAGCTCCAGCAGACCTGATACTGCGATGTAATTTAATCTAAAAACGTAAAACCAGACACTATCTTCACCACTTGACATGCACATATTTATTTATATTTGCAGCCGGTTATATCGATATAGAAACCAAAGATCTGACTACTCATTACGCCAATGACGTCATAGCAACCTGTGCATTCGGCCTGAAGGTG
This sequence comes from Apotomis capreana, assembly GCA_947623375.1. Taxonomy (NCBI): domain Eukaryota; kingdom Metazoa; phylum Arthropoda; class Insecta; order Lepidoptera; family Tortricidae; genus Apotomis; species Apotomis capreana. The sequence continues at coordinate 25,225,164 of OX392507.1, read as the reverse complement.
GACTCTCACACTAATCCCAATAATGAGTTCTACAAAATGGGTTACAAAGCCTCAAACTTTGGTTTCTTAGCGCTTCTAAAATTCTTCGGATATGCGTCCTTCCCTTTCCTTATGAAGGTTTGAAACTTTTTTATCATGCTTCTTATATTTTATTTCATAATTAGTCATTAATAGGGTCTGAAAGAGTTTTTCTTTTTATAAATATTTATATTTTTATTTCAGCTTTTTAAGGCTAATTTGTTCCCGGAAGACGTAAAAGACTTTTTTAAGCACTTGGTGCTCAATACAATGCAAGATCGTGAAACTCGCAACATCCTGCGACCAGACATGATCCATCTGCTTATGGAGGCGAAGAAAGGTAACTCAATTATTGACCCTAATTAAAATTCTAATTGAATGATTCAACTTCCTGATTATGTCAACGTCGAAACTGAAATGATAAAAAAAATCGGCTGTTGGGTTGTACATATTGCAGAATAGTTTTGGAATTCCAGAACTGGAACCAAGGCTGGGTCGCTTTCGAATCAAGAGGCCTTATAGCCAATAATCCAACATAGCCTTATAGCCGAAATGTTAGCTGTGTTTGAAGTACATCAGAATTATGGGGGTGTCCTGGCTCCCATGACTCCCTTGGATCCACCCTATTATAGAATTTGGGGATAAACAAATTGATATATAAGGCACGTGCAGCAGTCATGTAATAATTTACCTTACAGCTGATATTTTGAACACATTATCTGTCTGCTATCAACTATATTTCATTAAATAAATATTTAGGCTTATTTTATCGCATAATTCCAGTAGTGTTTTCTAAAAACGAATACGAATTTTTGACATCCGTTTGTAATCGTTAATAAGACTGATAATTATCAAAGTAATTCTAATGATACCCGACTTATCGACTTATTTGTTTGCAGGTCGTCTGTCTCATGATGACAATTCTGTTAACGATGCTGATGCCGGGTTTGCTACAGTAGAAGAATCCAATGTTGGCAAGAAGACTATTAATAGAGGTACGGCTACATTTAGACAATCTTTAATTATAATTTAGAACGTTTCTGCATGGAGAGGCCAATAGACGGCGTCCATTTGCAATAAACCGAACAACATATTATGAAATTTCTTCTTACCACTACTACTTGAGTAACTTAACCAATTTTGTTATTTCTTCTCTAGTGTGGTCTGACATAGACCTGATCGCTCAAGCGGTCCTCTTCTTCATCGCTGGCTTCGAAACTGTCTCCACAGCCATGACCTTCCTCTTGTACGAGCTGGCTCTCAACCCTGAGGTACAAGAGAAGCTGTCACAAGAGATCAAAGAGCACGAAAAGAAGAGTGGTGGAAAGTTTGACTACAACTCCATTCAGACTATGACTTACATGGATATGGTAGTTTCAGGTAAGAATTACATGATACATAAAAAAGACACATAATATGAAATAATTTGCTTTTTTTATTTTTGTAATTGAGTATGTAACGTTGAATATTTATTTTCTTTATTTTCTATTAGTAATCTCAATTGAAGGTCAATCTTATTATCACAATATTGAGGGTCTAAGGAGTTAATACGATAACAATGAGCCCAGTTTTATTTGAATTAAATATGCGTGTTAAGCTGAATTTCGGTATCAAAATCTGATTCTATTATATTCAGAATTACGTCCCAAGCATTCCCCTAGCGATTACTGATTAAATTAAACTTGCTCACTGGACTACCTACTGAATCCTAGTACATTTCACCCCTGGACACGATGTTTCAGCAGCTATTAGCGTCGGGGACTTCTAAAATTTTAATTTTAATTATTAGCTGTCAACTTTCATAACACATACTTTGTTCCTGTTACAGAATTACTTCGACTCTGGCCACCAGCTATCGCAACAGATCGGTTGTGCATTAAAGACTACAACTTGGGGAGACCCAATGACAAAGCGACTCAAGATTATATTGTAAGTCAATATCTAAGATTACCATTGAAAGAGTACCCAAAAATTCTAATGATTTTTTCGTCCAAAAGCATTATTAGCATTACTCTAAATTTTCATAACTGTTACCGAATAAAATCATTATGTAGGTTAGGTTAAAGTTGTATCTTATCCACAAAAACATTCCTAACAAATTTAAACTGTTCTTAACGATTGCTAATTAATTTCCAGATCAAAAAAGGTGAAGGATTAAATGTACCAGTAGCGGCGATGCATCGTGATCCTCAATACTTCCCAAATCCTTTGAAGTTCGACCCTGAGCGCTTCTCTGACGAAAACAAGCACAAAATCCAACCTTTCACCTACCTGCCTTTTGGTCTTGGTCCAAGGAACTGCATTGGTAAGAAATCCTATTCGGTTTTTTTATATCCTAATACGATGCACGTTATAACAAGAAACTTACAGGGCAGTGAGTAGAGAATATGTGTCCCCTACAGTGTGCAGGCCCGAGAATTCACGAAACTGTAATTGTAAATTTTCCCAGGACTGCATACCCTATTCTCGCCTGACAAGACTAAAAATTAGAATGAGTCAAAGATACACAAGTTTTTGTTTCTGTTGCTCTTTATTACTCCACGCCGTCTAATCACAAGCCTTCGTCAATCTTACCATTTGCAACTTCCCTTAGGTTCAAGATTCGCGCTGTGCGAGGTGAAGGTAATGGTGTACCAGCTACTCCAGCACATGGAGCTGTCGCCGTGCGAGAGGACCACCATCCCCTGCAAGCTGGCTACAGACAACTTCAACCTCAGGATCAAGGGCGGACACTGGCTGCGATTGAAACCGAGGGCTTAAATGTACATTCTAAGATCGATTGTCATCTTTCTTTTGTTATTTACACGGGGGTTGTTATCCCTATTGGCAAAGTCAATGCAATGTTGGATTTTATCATCTGAAATGAAGATTATACATATTTTAATGTCGCCAGACAAAGTCATGGACGTCTCAATGTAAACCAGAGCTTTTGGACACTCCATAATTAGAGACCCGAACCCAGAGGACAGTAAAAGGTTGTCTATGGATTTCCGGGGCCCCCAAGTAAGGTTGGAGGCATTGAGCACGTGCCTCAAGTGCCCAGTGGGAAAGAGGGGTCTCGACAAAGTTATCAACAAAACGTGTCAGAAACCAACCTCATTGAAATTAAAACAGAACCATTCTGGATATAGGCATCAAGGGCTCTTTTACAAATGTATGATTCTACAGCTCAGCAAATGACACCCAGTGAGAAGCGCCTGGAACTCTGTAATAGAATTTTGCTTGAGATATTCTAGAAATTTTCCCCGTTTTCTGTGAAGCATTCTCAGAAACCAAACAAGTGTACTTGCTAGTTTGATTGCTCCAGATAGCAACAAGCTTTTGCGCCTTCATATAGGTTTAAACAAATACTGCTATTAATGTTGTAATTGATGTCTTGTTGTAATAACTTCCCAAAGGTTCAGTCACGCTCAAAAACCCGTGGCAAATTGTTTCCGTTGTCAGACAAATGTTAGGTATTTCTGTTTGATTGCCATAAAAATTTACTGACCTTCCAAAAGTCAGCGTTTTAGGGGTAATATAATGGTAGGTAGTTTAATATATAATGAGTTTGAGATTATAATATAAAAAATATTGCATACATTAGGAGTATTTTTGTTAAGAATAAGGAAAAATAAAGTATTTTTATTACCTGACGACTCTTTGTTGCAAAAAATGGGTCCCTTTATTCAGCATATCATTACAGTGCATGAATTAGGAATTTATATTCCCAAATTTATTCAAAAACATATCATTTAGGCGCAATACTTACTTAATAGCGACGCGTTTGGCGCAGTTTGTAGACCTGCCTACTGAGCCGGCGGTCCCGGGTTCGAATCCCGGCCAGGGCAAATATAAGTGTGATGAACTCGAATATTTGTTCTATGTATTTAAGTATATATTTATTGGTATAAGTATGTATATCGTCGTCTAGTTCCCATGAGACAAGCCTTCTCGAGCTTAATTTGAGACTAGATCGATTTTTGTGTGAGGTTATTTATTTATTTAATGGCTAAGGCTCCCAATCTCGGAGTTTTTGTATGTGCAATTCCTGGATTCCAGGTCGCTACCCTCCTTTCATTTTGGTGTCTCGCGTTTTGCGGCTAGAGCCCGAAACTACTACGCTTCGCGACTCTTGTCACTCTCTTACAGTACAGCGAAGAAAGAAAAAGGTAATAAATCTCGCGCGAGAAAGAGTCGCGTGTCACATTTGTGCTAGAGGGTGCAGCAGGGCTAGCATCTTGCCACGACTTCGCTTGTTGCGTAACTTGGCACCTGTCTTGCTCACACGTTATAGAAAAGAAAACGACAGCTAGAATTGCCGCGGGACAGGAGGTCGCGTGCCTACTCGCGAAGATGGCCGAAGTTGGCCGAAGGGTTTCCGCAGCGAAGTGCTTCTCTACACGATCATATTCGCCCAACTTTGATCAACTTCACGAGTAGTGTAGTGCTAGGGTCACAGTTATACTAGACGTGCAGGTATAAAAAAAATTGGGCAAGTGCGAGTCCGACTCGTGCATGAAGGGTTTCGTACCATAATCTATAACTAGTTTGTTGTATGGGAGGCCCCCCTTGAATATTTATTTTATTTTTAGTATTTGTTGTTATAGCGGCAATAGAAATACATCATCTGTGAAAATTTCAACTGTCTAGCTATCACCGTTCTTGAGATACAGCCTGGTGACAGACGGACGGACGGACGGACGGACAGCGAAGTCTCAGTAATAGGATCCCGTTTTTACCCTTTGGGTACGGAAGCCTATAAAAACAAGTCAACTGCCAGTGTACCTATTTACTTACACTATCCTAATTTAAGTGTTAGTCTCACAATGAATAAAGTAAGAATCGATCCTACGTGGCCTTCAAGGCCATCAGTTAATATTATGCGTAAATAAAACCAGTCATGATGATTATTTGCTTTAGCTAATGATATTCTTTACATATGTTATCGGGGAATAACATATAGATGAGTCATTTCATTAAATATCTGCTGGACTACGTTGACATGCTATTGTTGTCGGTTGATAAGCAAAGTATTTATAAAACAAACAAGTCTAAATGATATGAATAAGGTACGTACTTGTATAATTATATTAAAAACTTATTTGCGAAACCTAAATTTTCTTTTTATTTTTACCTTTGTTTTCTGAAATTTAGAATAAGGCCTGGAAATTTATTATAGAGAAAATAACATGTAACAATATTAAGTTTTATTTAGATCTCTATTCAATTAGACATATTATGTAAGTTGTTTAGACTAATCTATGTTATTGGTGAGACATTGATTATATTTTGTGATTTCAAATACACTTTATACTTACAACCCTAACTTGCTCAAATAAAACAATTTAAACGGATTATATCGCGTATTTTAATTATTTGAGCCTCCCTGACGTTTCGGTAGCTTTACAGATACCGTTGTCAAAGGTTGACTGAGAAAAACACAATTTTTCTCTGTCAAAATTACATTTGTGCAAACTACCCATTCTATAAATATTAATTTAATGATAAAGGTGTTCGTACATGCTAGATGGATTTTACTGGCTAACTGGTAGGTATACTACCGGTAATTTTAACGCAAAAATGTACCGAATTGCATTCCCTATTTTATCAGCTACACCGGGATCTTGCTACATCACAAATTGCTGGCATTTTTAGAAGGATATATCATTGTTCATTTTCCCAGACTATCAGTTTACGTTAAGTTTGCTATGGCGACGGATACACATGAGGTCCGAACTTAACGTAACCGGCTTTTACAAATCGAGGTTTCCTTCTCATCTGTTTCCCCCTTCAAAACTTAACTAATATCTACGAAATTTTAGAAACTGAACAGGAAGGAAATGTTCGAACCGGTATCGGACCCTTCCCATTTCGACCGTACCGTTTGTCTATAAAATAAGGGGATCCCTGACACCCATGTCGCCCATGATTTACTCCTCAAGTTATTGTCACAGAGGCAATGTCACGTGATCGCGACAAGGGTGCGGACTAGTCATTATCCTTTTATCTCATCGAGCAAAGTTGATTGGCATTCACACAATAGCCGCGTCAACTATACAAATGATCAAAATGGCGCACTCACATTTCGAGTACAGAACATGTGTTCTTATTTCAAAAACGTTAGGTGCAAATATCTTTGACTCCTCGACGAATTTACTGCAGAGGGGCATGAGAGCAGTCATTAAACAATTTTGGCGCCTGCGTCGTTCGACCGTAAGGTCAACTAGTTATATAATACTTGTCCATAGATATATGTAATGTGTAGTTGTTATGTGGTTGTGAGCTACAAGGTAAAGCTTGAACTGACTACTTCCAAATTAATCTCATAGTACCGGTACGCTACTATAATACGGTATGTGAGCACTCAGAATGAGATTCGGGCTTAATAGTATTTTATGCAACAGTTGTATAAGAAGGGGCAAAAAACGCAAGTAGCATGGGATACGATGTGAGCGTAGCGAAGCGTTGCATACAATACTTTTTCTACGACTCGACATTTTAATAAATAAACAACAAAGAAAATTATTACTTGTTCCCGCTCGGAACTAACAAAATAAATAAATAAATAGTCTGATACTCTGTTAATTTATTTTTTTATTGACGTCCATCTGTCAAAAAAATATGAACTTATACATAATGTTCACTATACTAAACATCCATGCAATGCACTGAAGTTAAAACTTTTTTTTTAAGTTGGCAGCAATGCCTTAGTACAATAAGTTTTTTTTTAATTGCAAATTGTGTGAATGCAGCTGTTTATCTGTGGTACTAAGTGATGCTTTTTTGGCGACATTATAACATCGTTTAGCAGTATTTTTTTGGGCAATAGAGTATAGACTTATACAGACTTTCATAATTTATGTCTTAATATTAGAGTTAGTAACTATATAAATGACAGAAAAAAGTACTGGAGTAGAAAAAAAACTATACAACGGCGGTGACACGCGAATGTTATCCTGCGGTCTCGTTTTCATAATAACTGACAAAACATGCAATGAATAACTACTAACGTAAAAAATATAACAGCAATTGATCGTCTAGTAAGATATATGACGTGATATACTGTACTTAACGTTTCATACATTACATTTATAACTTTTAATGATACATCCCGTATTCACTCTTCTCAAAGTTTAACTGAAAGAGATCCCTTATAGTAATAATCTCGCCTTTGTACCTGCGCCATAAAACACAAGTACTCTTTATTGCACACCTCACAAAACATACCTACAGGAGAAATACAACGTAAGAAATTTCAATTACAGGCGTCATTTGTTATAAATTATTTTGGATGTCCACTTTTTTTTATAAAAAAACACTTCACCGAGTGCGTCAGTTCACAGAATTTTCATTTCATAGAAAAAAATTCCTCGAAAGTCATAATTTTTTCAGAAATTTTGAAAATGTCAACCTATAGATAATTAGGTTAGGTTTGTGTTATTATCAATCCAAAATATTTTATGGTTTCAGAAAAAAAAGCGCTTTTAATGAAATGAAATTTCCACGAAATGAAAATTCGATAAATTTATCTATACAATATATAAAAGAAGAAGTCCTGACTGACTCATCAACGCACAGCCGAAACTACCAATGTTAGAGAGTTGATTTTTGCACAGTAGGTTACTTTTATAACGTGGGCTAGAGATAAGAAGGGATTTTTGGAAATACCTCCCCTAAGCCCTCTTTGCACCCCTATTTAAAGGGTTAAATAGGGGTGCAAAGTTTGTATGGGGTAAACTTTTTTTTCGGAGTTAGAGACTTGAAACTTTGTAGAATGATTACTTATTCAAAAACATAAAAAGTACTTTCAGCGTTTTAGAAAATTTCACCCCTAAGGGGGTTAAAAAGGGGTGCAATGTATATATGGGAGAAACTTTATTTTTTGAACTAGAGACTTGAAACTTTGTAGATAGCTTACTTAATCAAATACAAAAAAGTAATTTCAGCGTTTTCGGCCATGTATGAGGACGTCAGTAGGGCCACACATGCTTCCAAATCGCACTTCACTGTTGTTATGGGAGACTTCAACGCAAAGCTGGGTATGAGAGGCGATAACGAGCTGAGAGTGGGGCAATTTGGATATGGGCAACGGAACCGAAGGGGCCAGAGGCTGGCCGAATTTCTGGAGAAGGAGGGACTCTTCATGATGAACTCCTTCTTCAAGAAGCCGCCTCAGAGAAAATGGACCTGGATGAGTCCCGACGGTTCCACGAGAAATGAGATAGACTTCATTCTGGCCACAAAGAGGCAAATATTCAATGATGTCTCAGTGATCAATAGGGTGAAAACCGGTAGCGATCACCGAATGGTAAGAGGCACATTGAATATTAATGTCCGCCTAGAAAGGTCTCGCCTAATGAAGTCTACGCTCCGACCAACTACAGCCCACATACAAAACCCCGAAGACTTTCAGCTGGAGTTAACAAATCGCTTCGCTTGCCTGGATGATTGCGTTGCAGTGGACGATATAAATAATAGGTTGGTAGAAACTGTCCACGAGGTGGGGAAGAAATTTTTCAGACCCCGCCGCAAAGATAGACCCCAAAAACTATCCGATCATACCCTCAACCTCATGGCTGAAAGACGTTCAATGACGCTGCAGACTTCTGAAGACGCTGAAGCATACAGGCAGCTCAATAGACGGATCCATAGGTCCATGCGACACGATATTCGTTCCTTTAATACCAACCATATTAAAGAAACGATAGAGCGGAACTCGGGCTCCAAAGTGTTTGCCAGGGACCTGTCTATGGGCCAAAGCCAGTTAACGAAGCTGAAGACAGAAGGCGGCAGTGTAGCGTCGACGAAGCCAGAGGTGTTGAGGGAGATCGAAAGGTTCTATGGGCAGTTATATACCTCAGTAGCCAAACCTATTGATAACTTGGCCAAAGACCCGAGAGCCAAGCTGACCCGACACTATACCGAAGATATCCCGGACATCAGCCTGTACGAGATTAGAATGGCCCTAAAACAGCTCAAGAATAACAAGGCGCCGGGTGATGACGGAATCACTTCAGAGCTTCTGAAAGCGGGTGGAACACCGGTACTTAAGGTCCTTCAGAAGCTCTTCAATTCCGTATTGCTCGAGGGAATCACGCCAGAGGCATGGAACAGGAGTGTGGTGGTGCTTTTCTTTAAGAAAGGTGATAAAACACTGCTCAAGAATTATAGACCCATCTCGCTTCTGAGCCATGTCTACAAGCTTTTTTCTAGGGTCATTACGAATCGTCTCTCAAGCAGGTTCGATGAATTCCAGCCTCCCGAACAAGCCGGGTTTCGAAAAGGCTTCAGTACCATAGACCACATACACACGCTGCGGCAAGTTATACAGAAAACCGAAGAGTATAATCTGCCACTCTGCTTAGCGTTTGTGGACTATGAGAAGGCCTTTGATTCCGTCGAGACATGGGCAGTACTACAGTCCCTCCAGCGATGCCGAATTGACCATCGGTATGTCGAGGTGCTTAGGAGTGTGTACAACAACGCCACTATGTCAGTCCGAGTACAAGACCAGTGTACGGAGGCGATTCCATTGCAGAGAGGTGTGAGACAAGGAGATGTAATATCTCCGAAGCTCTTCACCAACACAATGGAAGACGCCTTCAAGCTCTTGGAATGGCAAGGACTTGGCATCAACATAAATGGCGAGTACATCACGCACCTTCGGTTTGCTGACGATATCGTGGTCATGGCGGAGACGCTGGAGGATCTCGGTATAATGCTGGATGATCTCAACCGAGTATCCCAACAGGTAGGCCTTAAGATGAACATGGACAAGACGAAGATCATGTCGAATGTCCATGTAGCACCCACCCCAGTATTGGTTGGGAACTCGGTCCTCGAAGTTGTCGACGAATACGTCTATTTAGGTCAGACGATCCAATTAGGCAGGTCCAACTTCGAGAAAGAGATCAATCGACGGATTCAACTCGGATGGGCAGCGTTCGGGAAACTGCGAAGTGTCTTCTCGTCCAACATACCTCAGTGCTTGAAGACAAAAGTCTTCAACCAGTGCGTATTACCGGTGATGACCTACGGAGCCGAGACGTGGTCTCTAACTATGGGCCTCTTAAGGAAGCTCAGAGTCACTCAGCGAGCTATGGAAAGGGCTATGCTCGGGATCTCTCTATGTGATCGAATCAGAAATGATGAGATTCGTAGACGAACTAATGTCACCGACATAGCAAACAGGGTTAGCAAACTGAAGTGGCAATGGGCAGGGCACATAGCTCGAAGAACCGATGGCCGTTGGGGCAGAAAGGTTCTCGAGTGGAGACCACGTACCGGCAAGCGCAGCGTAGGACGGCCACCCGCAAGGTGGTCGGACGACCTGGTCAGGGTTGCGGGGACTCGCTGGATGCGGGTCGCTTCTATCCGGCCCATGTGGAGGTCAATTGAGGAGGCCTGTGTCCAGCAGTGGACGTCCTATGGCTGAAATGATGATGATGATGATGATGATGAATTTCAGCGTTTTGGAAAATTTCACCTCTAAGGGGGTTAAAAAGGGGTGCAAAGTTTGTATGGGGAACACCGCTAATGTTGTTTATAAAGAAGTGTTACGCTAACGTTATCAGTTTATATATTTTTTATTTCCTGTCTACTACCCAGTGACTACGTCCTTTTTTTAAACGAACTTGCACCCCCTTTTCTATGGTTGAATGTCAACAATATTTTCTTAGTGCTGTCTCTTATTTATTGTGTTCCAAACTTTATGTGTTCCTATATTTAGTGAGTTTTGTCTATCAGCACATGAATAATTTATACTTTATATACCTATTCTTACTCTATTTAGCTTCTTGAGAGATATAGAGAACTATAGCACCAGAATATATTGAATCACTCTTCAAACAATACTACTAGCCTGTAGAACAAAATAGTAATCGCATCATTAAATTCGCTTATGTGCATTTAGTTTTTAATGGTCACATTTCAGCATTATCTTTAAACACTAGCCTTTTGAATAACTGGGGTACCTGCTAGACCATTTAGAAACATTTTGGCCCCCCTCGGGAACTCCGCCACGCCACTCTTTTCGTTTAATAGCCAGGCCGGCGTGTACAAATACCAGTGCTGCCTTCTTATGAACAGAGGTCATTATTTATTATTGTTTTGAAATAAAGTTTATTATTTATTATTATTAAAAGAGATACTCTTCATTAAACTGCCTCCATCTCCCGATTTCCAGTGCTGAGTTTAAGATTGTTTTAACAGCCTTATGATATTTAATAACATTTTTTTTAAATCTCACTCATAATAACTAAGATCCCCATTCTCTAACTCCAAATCCATGCGTCGCTCTATATCTTGCAGTAATTTTTGCCAAAGATTAAAAGCATCAGGTAACTGACGGAATAAATATTAAGAATCCTGCAAACAATTCCCGTAATCTAATTGGAAAATCTTCAAAAATTCTTTAACAATTGCATTGTCTAGACCATTTTAACTAAGAATAAAATTCATTTACCTATTTTAATATCTTTGTCATCATCAAAAATCTACGCGGACGAAGTCGCGGGCGGCCGCTAGTTCCCTATAAAACAAGAGTAAACCATTATTTTGACCTGTTTTTATGTACAAAACATCATTCTCTTCCGCATTTTGTCAATCAACAGTTAAGTCCTCGGAGTCATCCGGAGCCAGTGTCCGCCCTTGATCCTGAGATTCATGTTGCTCCTGTCCAACTGGCAGGGGATGGTGGTCCTCTCGCACGGTGACAGTTCCATATGCTGCAGCAGCTGGTAAACCATCACCTTCACTTCACAAAGCGCGAATCTAGACCCTAGTGAAAAAACCGTCAAATTGGAAATTTGGAAATCTAACGACACTAGTAGACTGAAAGAGTGGTGAAGACAATCATACTAAAACTAAACATGCCTCAAAATGTAGAATTCTGAGATTGAATATTGTCAAAGATCCGGTTACTACTTTCATTTAAAGCTTCCATTAGAAGCTGAATAAACCAAATAAGCTGAATGTTTATTCTCTAAAGCCATGTTTCTTTATAATACTTATCATGGGAATGACTGCAGTCTTACTAACAGACAAAACCTTCAAATTTAAAAAGCCACAGTTAAATCGGTTCATCCGTTTAGGAGTTACAATGCCACAGATTGACACAGTGATACACTTTTTAAACTTAACACATTCACTGTCCACAGTACAACAGTTTGACATGTAAATCTTATATCTCTGAATAGAGGTTTGTCGTGACTCGTATGGGACACAGACAGTGAACGTGTTAAAGCATCCATCTTTTTTCGTTGGAGGTTAAACATAAATGACCTGTGGTCATTCAATATACTCTATGGTGTTCACTCTGTATAAAATACAATTCCTCACCGATGCAGTTTCTTGGACCAATTCCAAACGGCAAATAGCTGAAAGGTTGAATCTTATGCTTATTCTCGTTGGAAAAGCGCTCAGGATCAAACTTCGCGGGATCCGGGAAGTACCGAGGATCACGATGGATTGCTGTTACTGGTATATTAAAAACTTCACCTTTTTTCAACTGGAATCGGATAAAAAAAAATTGTATAGGGCATTTATCGGGGTCAAATTTGTATATATGTATTTAAAGTTCCAAACTAAAAAATAAGAGTGTCCTATCTGATCTGTTTGCATTGGCGTATCTAACATAATTTTTCAGGGGGCCTGGGGGGCCTGGGGATGGTCCTGGCCATGGCCTATGAGATGAAACCATGAATTTCTATCGGTAACCCAAAATCCTGGGGTGGGCACTAGACCATACTGGGGTGGGCACGGCCCCCCGGCCACCCCCCTATATACGCCAATGTCTGTTTAACAAAGGCTCAATATCGGAAAAAATTGTTGAATACCATTACAGGAAGAGAACCACTCTTCGTTACACGAAGGTACACCCTGTAGGAGTGTCGAATTTTTTGTATTCTCTAAATTGTAACTTCGTAAACAGTCGGGTTGGGTTCATTTTCGATGGTAGTATGAAACATTGACTTACAATATAATCTTGAGTAGCTTTATTGTTGGGTCTACCCATATTGTAATCTTTAAGGCAGATTCGGTCTGTTCCGACTGCGGGTGGCCAAAGTCGCAATATTTCTGGAATACAACAATATGCTAATAATATTTATTACTTTTGTCTTAGAATATGGTAATTTAATACCAGATTTTCATAGAAATGGAGATACTATTAGTAAATACAATTAAAAAAGACCAAGGAGACACGGTCCTCAGCAACAAATGGTGAAGAGAATATTCTAGAACTTGTAAGGAAACTTTTGTAAGATGTTTTTGGAAATAAATTATTAAATTTAAACTTTAATGTTCTAACCTGAGACTACCATATCCATATACGTCATGGTCTGAATGGAGTTGTAGTCAAACTTGCCGCCACTCTTCTTTTCGTGTTCTTTAATTTCTTGCACCAGCTTGTCTTGTATGTCAGGGTGGAGCGCCAGTTCGTACATGAGAAACGTAACAGCTGTGGAGACTGTTTCAAAGCCAGCCATGAAGAAGAGGACGGCCTGAGCTATCAGGTCTACGTCCGACCACACTAGAAATTAAGATTAAGTTTTTTTTATGTCATAGGGGGCAAACGAGCAAACCGTCGTCTGATGGAAAGCGACCGTCGCCCATAGACACCTGCAACACCAGAGGAGTCACAAGTGCATTGCCGGCCTTAAAATCATGTTTTGATAAATATACTACACAGATCGATCTAGACTTAAACTAAGCAACGGTTGAACTTTGTGTACTACATGATGATACACATCATACAAAGAAAACATCCATCTATCCCAGGGCCATCTGCCCAGATAGCTGAATTACTATTGAGCCAACCGGATCTCATTATATTACTTTTATGTATTCCAAAAGTAATTTACTTAGTAAAGTTAAAATTACCCCTTAATTGTATTATGATCTCAGTACCTCTATTGATGGTCTTCATGCCGACAGCAGACTCTTCTACCGTAGCAAAACCAGCATCAGCATCTTTGTCAGAATTTTCATCATGAGAAAGCCGACCTGCAAACAGAACAAATCATAAGTTCGCTATTACGAACAGTACTTCGATAATAATCGGATGTTTAATAAACAGTACCTTGTTTCGACAATGTCACCAAACGATTAGAAGGGGATACATAATCAACACAACTATTATCTTGTCCTTAAAATTTGTCATCATTTAAAACGTACATCGGAAACTATTTAGTCACTCATATTCACTTCGAAAATCGATAGAGACTTGCAATCTCTAGACATTCTATTTAGATCAAACTTGCGTTAAAATTTGCAGGGAATTATTACCTTTTCTGGCTTCCATAAGCAGATGGATCATGTCAGGTCGTAGAATGTTGTGGTCTTCGCGATTTTTCATTGTGTTAAGAACCAAGTGCTGGAAGAAGTTCTTTACATCATCTGAGAAGAGAGTCACCCTTAATAGCTGTAATATTAAACAAATAGATGAATTTGTGTTATAGAATCTGGCACTTTTTTTCTCATTTGTTTAAAAAAGTTTCTACTCTAATGACTAACTAACCAGCTGTGGTTTATAAGGCAGCGTTCTTCATACAATGCACATACTGCTTACGTCACTATATAAAATATATCTAATTATTATTTTTTGTATATTTTACTCCAATGTACGCAATAATAATTTAATGCGAGATATCGCTCTTTAATGATAAGACAGCTTATTGTCTGCCGGAGTTTAATTTAAAGTTTTTGTTGTACCGAGTTATATTTATTTTTAACTAATAATAATAAATTTATAAAACATATCTGTCAGATAAATGTTGGCTGTCACTTTTATTTTATATGACGGCAGAAAAGGATAGCAATAATTTTAACTGGCAGATAAATTTATCTGGTGATTGAACAATCGGCCCTTAGCGTACAATAAGTAACTGTTGTATTGTATTGTAATTTAACCTCATAGGAAAACTAGAGCATTATGCTGCGTCCAATTGCAATTTTGAGGATCTTAATATCACAAGATAGTATCCAAGTTTGTAGGTGTAAGTTAATTTTCGAACCTTCATAAGGGACGGGAATGACATGTATCCAATGAATTTGAGAAGTGCTCCGAAACCAAAGTTAGTAGCTTCATTCCCCCTTTTGTAGAATTCATTATTTGGGTCTGCGTGGGAGTCCACTTTCAAGCCAAAGGCGCAAGACGCAATGACGTCATTTGCGTACTTACTGGTCAGGTCTTTGACTTCAATATCAATGTAGCCAGCTGTAAAAGATCATTTCCATTTTCGTATAATTGGGTAATCAATCATATTGTTTGTTTATGTTACGCAACATGTACCTAAGCCATGCGATTTATTAAATAAATACTATGCTGAAGATAAAGGAAAGTGAAGAGTCTACTGAAAGAGAGAGCGGAAACAAATGGTTGAACAAATGGTTGGCCAAAACCCCGCTTCACCAACAAGAGCGCATTATTCAATGAAAGAAGAAGAAAATGTTGTATTGTTAATTTTCATGGATTTGCACAATTTCTATGATTAACCAGAATTCTACAAAATCCGTGAAAGTTAGAGTAACAAAATTATAACAGTAACTGGCAAGCATACATAAAAATCAACAAGTACCTACTCACTCTTAGACTCTTTCAGCTGTTTTTTTAAAGAAGCGATCATCTGGTCTCCCACCTCCACCATGAAAGGCAGCATGAGCTTCATCTTGGAGCTGGTGAATGCGGGACTTAACGTCGAGCGCATATCCTTCCATTCTTGACCTTAAATTATCATTTTGTTGTTAAAGTTTGCATACTTATAATCAAAAGAATTTTGAATTTGAGATAAGTTTTCTAGTTGAAAAACATTATGTCAAGCTGTGCATTGTGGAAACACCTCGATTTGGCCGAGCTGCATTCCCAGTGATCAAATCTCTTGCACGATAACGACATAGTATCTGTAACTTCCTGACAACGAGATAAAGGCATCCCCCATCAGGTCCGTCGTTTTGTACATAATAACGAATGCCCTAGGAACTGTCCTAGAAGGAACAAACCAGTAGATGATAGGAAGTACAGCCCGTTACGAATTCTGAGTCTAAATTATATTCACCGCAAGCATTTGCCTGGAATGTCATGTCATTTTCATACTCATCGGACTCATCCTGGGGATCGAGAATTTGGAGTATCGGCACTACGTCAACTTTAATTCGTATGTGGTGAGAGTTCCAACTGACGAGCTAGCGCCCTTCACCAAGTCATGTTCCGGCGCTTCCGCGGGCGACTGCCTGGTACCAATGTGACCTAGTTTTAAGTTTATTTTGTATTTAATATGTATGTTAGATTGTAAGGTATTTTTCCATGGGCCTTTCATGTCTGAAATAAATAAATTGGGTTGAACTGATTTGACTATATTTTTTTCTAACATTACAGGCGAATCCTGCGGTGAGGATGCTAAGGGATACAAACGTACCTTTTAAAGAGAACAGGTTCCTTCCGAATAACGGATCAACCTCATCACTGATCAGCGTGCAATGGTCGAGGAAATACTCGAAGTCCTTAACGGTGACTTTTTTGATGAGTTCGATATCTCTAAGCAACAAGAACGGCTTGACGAACTGGAAGTTGCCGATAAACCTGAAGATGAAGCAGTAAATCCATACTAATATTATAAATGCGAAAGTGTGTCTGTCTGTCTGTTACCTCTTCACGCTTAAACCGCTGAATCGATTTTGACGAAATTTAGCATAGAGATAGTTTAAGATCCGAGGAAGGACATAGGATAGTTTTCACCCTGGACATTATACCTAAAAAGATTAAAAAGTGAGTGAAAATTTCTGTTGGGGTGCGGTGACCCTGTAGGAAATGTAATTATTAGACCAAAAGCACAATTGCTTTTACGTTTGCTTAAGCGCTTTTAATAATCCCTTTTATCAAGTTCCACGCGTACGTAGTCGCGGGCAAAAGCTAGTATACTTATAAATATCACATTTAACAGCTACCGATGACAGGTATTTTGGCGTTCGGGTGGTGGAGTCGTTGACACGTTAGACCAGTACCGGGTTCGATTTCAGGTCTCTTTTGCACGCATGCGCATTTCAATTTTACATGAAACGTTTACAAAAACAACATAATTTAATTTTCGGTTTTACTCTTGTTTATATGCAAATAATTTCATAGAAATATAATTTCATCGAAAGTCGTTGACAATTCCAAGATTTCTGAAAATTGTATGACTTAGTACGGGTTTTTTTCTCAAACATGCAATGAAATATCATCATAACGTGCGTTAAAACAGGCTTTGAAGTGTCACGTTTCGGGCGGAACAATTCGAGAGTACAGGAATTTCATACAAGATTGAAGGCCTAAGCCGGGAAGTATTTTTTACTAAACATGGCGTCTGTGTTCATGAACGCTAAACAGCTGAATTATGTTTTTTTGAATGTATTCTTCTGTAGGCTTCATATAAGTATCACTATCTAGGTATTCTAGGTCTATATCTACTCAGCCGGCAAGCCCTTATTTCCCGGCGTCTGCAGTAATGGACTAGTCTATGAAATGAAAATTCGATAAAAAGAAGCATTCGGTAAAGCGTTTGTCTTTAAAAGAAGAGAATTTCTAAATTAACTAACATTTCTACCGTTATCGTCTCTCTTTTTAGTTATGTTGTTTTTTTGAACATACCTTCAATCGAGTAGGTAATGTATACTGTAAATTTTATTTCGGTTCGTTAGGTGACGTTAGCTCAATCAGTGACAATTTATATAGCTGCTCCTGAGCTATCTTGCTCCCTACTGTCAACTTCATAAAGTATTATTTCCCGTCCCTACTCAGTCCCGTCTGATATAATATATGACGTTACATATAAATGAGGCGCAAACTTCACGTGTTCACGTTGGCATTGGCATTTTTTACGCGGAGGGCATACAATGCTCTGCGCGTGCAATATAACAACGCGTTTAGGGTGCTGTTTGGGCTGCCGCGTTTCTGTAGCGCGTCAGCAATGTTTGCCGAGGCGCACACCGATGGATTTGATGCTATAATTAGAAAGCGGTGTGCGTCGTTACTGAATCGCGTTCTCTTCAGCTCAAAAAGCATTGTAAACGCGTTGGCGCAGCGATGGGACTCGCCGCTGCTGCTCGCGCGCTGGGTGCTGCACGCACCGCCGTCGGTCGCCGCACCACGCCGCCGTCAGTATGTATAAGCTATTGTTGTTATTGTCGTTAACATAGATCAATAAGTTTGTGTGTTACTAACAATTAAATGGATTGCAATAATTCGAAATAAAAGATTTGAATTTGAATTTGAATTGTGGTTGACAAAGATCTTCGATATATTAAGAGATATATGGAATTAGGGCGATGAAGCCAATAATACTGTATCATGCTATAACCGATCAATAAAAATAAATACTAAACTTTCTTCTGGAAACTCGTTGTACAGATCTTCCATGAACTCCTTGGAATGTCGTTTGCGGAGTAGGATGGAGCTCATGTTCCCCAGAAGTGGAACTGGCTTCATGTTCTTGACTCCATACTTGCTGAACCGGGAGTACGCCTGCCGGCAGTACAGGTATACCGCCGCAAATACGGCTGCAAGCCAGATGTACAATAACATGATCTGTGGAGAAAAAAAAACGTTTTGAACCCACATATCTAAAACTAAAATTAAAGAACACCCCCCTCTCTGTCCAATAAATATTATGAAACTGTTTTTATCATATTTTCTGCTGACTGTACGAGTATTGTTGTGCATAGTATTTATTTATGTTTATGTATGTATTATATTGACTACGATGGTTGACTGGTAGATAATGCCCAATGGCATTAAGTCCGCCTTTTGTACGATTTGTTTTCATTTGTGCAATAAAGATTAAATAAATAAATAAATAAATATTCAGGTTTTTATAACTATTTATGTTTTAGTTTTTTTCTGTTGGTTCCTTACTATGTGTCCTACTCGTCTTTTGGTGATTTTTAGTATCAACTCTACTCAAAGGTTGTCTGGAAGAGATTGCTCTTTAGCAATAAAACCGCTTCTTGTGTATTGCATAGTATATTTCGGCCATTTTGAAAAATTTCGAAATGCAGAATCGATAAAAAAGCTATATACTTACTTAAGGGACTTACAAAATTTCTTGAGAATCATTTGAGAAATACTCAAGAAGACACTGGAAATCCAGACATCTAAAAGAAAGAATTTTTGGACAATCTGAAACGGAACCTGAACACTGCTGACACGGAGCTGAATAAATCTCATCATCATCATCATCATATCATCCGATAGACATCCACTGCTGAACGAAGGCCTCCCCCAAAGTGCTCCACAACGATCGGTCCTGCGCCGCCCTCATCCAGTGCCTGCCCGTGATCCTAACCAAGTCATCGGTCCACCTTGTTAGGAGCCTTCCACACTGCGTCGTCCGGTCCGCGGTCGTCACTCAAGAACCTTTCTGCCCCAACGGCCATCAATCCTACGAGCAACGTGCCACCCACTGCCACTTAAGATAAATAAATCTATTTATCTAAAAAACTCACATGAACAATCCAACAGTGAGTAAACAAAAACAAAATAATATAACACGTGCGGTTGAAAATAAAGTCGATGCGCAACTGAGTCCGTCTGGTCCAGTTGAAAGTTTATTATGTCATCACTTGCGAGTGACATTTGCCAGTAGGTTCGCATATTTATGTATACCTAGATATATTTCTAGCAGGAACAACAGGTGCCCAGTGGTTACATAATAACAATTAAATGCAAAATCATAAAGTTATTTAAAAAAATATTAACAACGTAGTGGAACTCGAATAAATGTCACATTGATTGTTAGGCCAATTATTTACTTCTTAAATTAATAAGGTCTATGAATGTAAACATTTTTATTACGAAACTTACTTAACGTAGAGGAATGAGTAAAAATGCATGTTACAATTTTGCCACTTACTTTTCCTTAACGATGTTGAAGTGGTATGTTATGCAGTCGAGTTCATTTACATCTACACACTAACGGTAACAAAAATATCTGAACACGATTTTATGCTCCTGACAATAGGGTCGTGTTCAGATATTTTTGTTCTCGTAAGCGTGTAGATGTAAATGAACTCGACTGCACCTACTTATCGGTAACAGGATTGTCGATGTTTTATTTTGTCAAGCACTAACAACCCGTCGTTCCTGCTAGGTAAATCTCTAGGTATATTATGAGGTACGCAGAGGGGCCATAATATGTCAAAGTGCAATTTGAATTCCTAAAATCGGTCGGTTCTGTGTTTGACTCAATTATTTTTTTACGAATCTAAATTTGATAAATAATTTTAGGTAATGACGTCCGATTATTCCTCCAATTCGTGACTAATTCTCGTTGTTTTTTTTAAGAGTATTGGTACTTTTGGCTTGGTCCCACTGTCACCAAGTCGGGATGTGAAGGTGAGATCCCAGGGAAATCGAGAGTAACCTTCAAACTTTATAAGGACTAACCATTTTTATATATTTTCTAAAGTTCAGTCATCGTCTTATGATTATATGATCGTCTTTTATTACTCATCAACTGATGATGTAACTCCTTAAAGGTTGAGAGTTAAGGGTAAATTTAAACGATATGCATACAACATACAAAAAATATCTCAAGTTTAAATCTCATATTTGGCTTTCTCATATTTCACATTTTTATTGTTTGTATAACCGTCACTTGGTTCTGTGAAATAAACCCCATTTTGTTTTTAAACAAAATTGAAGAGGCATTGAACCTTAAAAGTTACCAATACTTTTGAACCTTACTTTTTCTTGAAATCCCTGAATTTGAGCATAATGATTATACCCTAGATGATAAGGAAATGTGGACTGGATAAAGAAGTGTTGAAAATAATCTAAACTGTTTTCTATGAACAAACATTTAATTCCTCAATTTCATTCGTAAATGGTGGCCATCTTTTAACCTTAGATTAAAGGTGTCTTTGGTCAACTGGGCGGGGATGACTGTCTTCTCGCATGGCGTCATCTCCATGTGCAGTAGCAGCTGGTAGATCATCACCTTTATCTCGCATAATGCGAAACGAGAACCTGAAAACGAAGATACTATCAAAATCTTGCAATAATTAGCTAAATACCAGAAGAGCTTCTTTTGGAGAAGTAGACAGGTGGAGGGAGAGGATGATCTGGATCACCATATAAAGTTGCCTCTAACCAGTTATAGGAGGGGAAGGGATATAAAGGGAGAGAATATAACTCGAGAAGCACACGACGAATCTGCTAACCTCTTGTTTTAACAATTACACGTGCATCTGCAAATGGCTACAAATCGTTTCTGGTATGCAATTAATTATTATTGTATTCTATTTTTGTAATTGTATGCATATTTCAACTGCCTAGTGCAGCTTATATAAACAGGTTAACATACAACAATACGTTTGTTTGAGTTTATCTAAATTGATTGGGCAATCAGTGTGGCGAAGTTAATTATAGAAATGTAGTTCATCAACAATAACTAGGAAGCTCACTTATAATAGTTATAATAATAGGGGTATAGACTAATGTTGAGCTATACATTACTATACATGAATAAAAAGAGCTCAATATGTCATGAAACAAATAAAAAAATCCAAAAATTATTATATTATGAGCACTTCATTCTGAATGGCGTAAAATAAATAAATCAAGAATATGTAATTCTGATTACCGCTAACGCGTTGATTGAGTTAGTTTGTTAGAGGTTCATTTAAAATAACGTTTTATTTGAATGGCATATGAAATATGTGACTTCAAAGGTACGCAAATGTTATGTCCATAAGAAATTTTGAAATTTATTTCTAAAGCCATTTAACAAAATTGGTATGAAAAACATGAACACACTTTTTCTCGGTGAAAATGGCAAATTACTTATTGTCTCCATACAAATATTGGTACCCAACCCTCAATGACATCACATGTAGGTGGCCATTTGTTTGTACTTTGTATTGAGGATAGAATTGTTGAACTTTGACGACCATTTCTGACGTATAGAGCACTCTAAATGTAGTTAGCCCCATATAGACATTAGATGCTAATTATAATTAAAATCAATTGACATCCTAAAAAAAAATTTCTACAAGCCTATTACATCTAGTAGATCTTTTGGTTGTTGTCACATCCTGGATACTATTATATTATTATAATTATTGACTATTGTATGACTATTGTTGATTAATGATTGGTTTGAAAATCAGTTTTGTATGGAGTCGTTTGGCAATTTTCATCAAAATTATTTGAATTCGCGAGGATTTTCGTCACGTTAATGACTGTATGTATGGGTAGTGACCAATGGAGGCCAAATTCTGGTGACTTGCCACTATCATTATAACTGGATTAAAATCTAATCAATGCAAATTTTGCACTGTCCTGAAGATTTATCAAACTTACCGATGCAGTTTCTTGGACCCACGCCAAAGGGCATGTAAGTATTTGGCTGAATCTTGTGCTTATTCTCTTCGGAGAAGCGATCAGGGTCAAACTTCAGGGGATCCGGAAAATACTGCGGGTCGTAATGGAATGCCGTGATCGGAATGTTCAGAGTATCACCTGCTTTCATCTGTAAATTTTAATAGAAATCAATTATATCATGGTTGAAAGGACGAAATCTAGAAAGATCATATAACAGTGCTTTGTTTGTGACCGTAAATGGGGAAAACGGGACTTAATCGCGTCCAAAAAGTGTTTATTAAATTACCTCCGCGTTTCAAACGTGATGGTACTAATAAAATGGCTAAAAAACGGTCTCGCTGGTTTGTTAAATTGAAATCTAGTAGCTTGTGTTGTAGAATAGAATTGAATATTAGTTAAATTACATACTGAAACACTTTTATTACGCAATAAGTATATCTTATGTAGTCTCTAGTATTTTTCCGATACTTACTATGTAATTTCTAGTACTATTCCCATTAGGTGTTCCTAAATTGTAGTCCTTGATGCAAAGTCTATCGGTCGCTATTGCAGGTGGCCAGCGTCGTAGGTAACCCTTCTAAAATCCAAAATACAAATTTTCTGAATACCTATCCATAAAGTGTTGGCATCATTTAGCTTGGATTATGTTAGAATTCTGTTTTTGGCTGAAGCCCCGCGTAAGTAACAGGTGTAGATACGAATCAATATTTAAACAAATGCTAAGTATTTTTTTTTGAAATGAGAACTTTGTCGACAGCTGTTATTTACGCGGTATTGCACTATTCCCAACGAAATGTAACATAGAAGGAATGAAAAAAGGTTGTCATTATCTAAATTAGTATTTTATTGCTTCACTAGCTTTTGCCCGCGACTACGTACGCGTGGAACTTGATAAAAGGGATTATTAAAAGCGCCTAAGCAAATGTAAGAGCAATTGTGCTTTTGGTCTAATAATTACATTTCCTACAGGGTCACCGCACACCAACGGAAATGTTCACTCACTTTTCGATCTTTTTAGGTATAATTTCCAGAATGAAAACTATCCTATGTCCTTCCTCGGATCTTAAACTATCTCTATGCCAAATTTCATCAAAATCGATTCAGCGGTTTAAGCGTGAAGAGGTAACAGACAGACAGACACACGTTTGCATTTATAATATTAGTAGTTGATTTTATTATTTGATAAACCTCTCTAATTACGAATGCAGCCGTGAACGTACTTAGCCAATAAGCCTATCACTATCGTGACAAGATAATTTTGGTATTTATCTAAAGTCATAACAAAACATCGGATAACCTCACACAAATTGAACTAGTCGCAAAGTGAAGCTTTATTAGGCTTGTATTATGGGCACTAGACCACGATATCATGGTTGTATATAGAAACTTATATAGATAAATATATACTTAAATACATAAAGAACATCCATGAGTCCATGACCTAAGAACAAAATATTCGAGTTCATCACACAAATATTTTCCCTTACTGGGAGTCGAAGCAGATGCACTACCACTACGCCAACCGCGTCATTAAAAGTCATAATTGTTAATAATCTTTCCTCTACTTTTCTACCTTACATTTGTTTATTTCGACTCGATGGGCGCAGTAAATTGTCTTGCTCTTACCCGAAACTACCATGTCCAGATAGTTCATGGTCTGAATAGAGTTGTAGTCAAATTTGCCACCAGTCTTCTTCTCATATTCTCTAATCTCTTGTGCTAGTTTGTCTTGCACATCAGGATTTAGAGCCAGTTCGTACAAGATGAACGTCATGGCCGTGGAGACGGTTTCGAAGCCAGCTAGGAAGAAGATGAGGGCTTGAGCAGTTAGGTCAATATCCGTCCAGGCTACAAACAAACATCACTATAATAACGAGAGTATATTCTTGGAAACAATTGACCAAAAACATAAAATCAATAGATGAGTACAAAAGCGAACTGATCAAAAAGGAAAAAAAAGAAAGAAAAACAAGCTTCCGTCAATTATTAATATGTAATAGATGGTGCCTTGATAATAATTATAACGACCGAAAATGCCTCTAACAATTATGCGGTTAGAACACTAGAAGAGAAGAATTTGCCGTCTCTAATAATCATCATCCTAACGTTTGTCTCGTCTGGAGACGAGAACCGCTTTCCAGCATTTTGGTTTTAACGTCACTGTCTCTGATATAGTCTTCGTCTAAACCTACAAACTCTAATCTACAATGATGAACATTATATGACAATGATAGGAAATATGCACCTACCTCTGTTTATGGTCTTCTTTCCAACATCGGATTCTTCAACTGTCGCAAAACCAGCATCGGCATCTTTGACAGTTTTCTCATCGTAGCTAAGTTGACCTGATACGACAGAACAATATCTTCAACTACGTATATATATGCTTCACGTATTTATACTTTTTCTTAATTAACTTCGAGTTCAGCCCCTTCGTCGCATGCATATTAACTAGTGACTTATCATTCATCAATTTTAAACAAATGTAAAAGTACCTTTCTTAGCCTCCATAAGTAGATGGATCATATCCGGTCGCAGGATGTTGCGTTTTTCTCGGTCTTCCATCGTTCCCTTCACCAAATTGTTAAAGAAATCTCTCGTGCTCTTGGTGAATAAAGTTAATTTTAATAACTAGAAAAATAGCAAAAAAATATTTGTCAAAAATAATTTTGAATGTTATTATAAGTTAACCTGGATTTAAGGTGAATTAGGAAGCGTTCTCCTTGAGTGCAGTCAACAAAAGTAGCTAAGCAGAATAACACACTGATGACAATGATCCATACAACCCTCTAAGAATAGAATCCGTGTGCATATAACCTTGAGCACGTTGCGAAGCAACTTCTATTGCTTGTTGTACCTAAATGGTTCAACCTCATAAACTTGGGAAAAAATAAAGCAGAGGTTATCTTGTGTTTGACATAATAACGACGAAAGTCAAGATGATATAGATGAAATGATATTTTGTTATTTAAAATTCTTTCTCGAACCTTCATTAGTAGGGGCATCGCTGAATGTCCAAAGAATATCAAAATCTGCCAGAACGTAAAGTTAGAAGCTATGTAGCCCATCTTATAGAATTCATTGTCCGAATCGGAATGCGAGTCCACACGTAAACCAAACGCGCATGATGCTATGACGTCATTAGCGTATCGGGTAGCGATGTCCTTGCTGTCTATATCGATATAATCTTCTGAAATAGTAAGAAGGATTTTTTTTATTTCTGATACCTAATAAAAAACTAAGGTCGTAGTATTTTTTATATAATTTATGGTATGTTTATACTCAAAATTCCACGTAAATTTGTAATGAAAGCTGTTTTACCTTGTCGGCAAAATTTATATTTATTGAATGTTTTCAATGAAGCGAAAATTTTTAAAATTTAATGGTTCAGACAGGATTCCTGTGTTGGCTCAGAAAGCCGTTGGAAACGCAGGTTCGAATCCTGTCTGAACCATTAAATTTTTCAATATTTCGCTTCATTGTAAACATTTGGTTTACGTTAGCAGACGTTACTGCTTTAATAAAAAAAAATATATATTTATTTTGCAAGACTTTTCAGACTCCTAAATTTTTACGTTTCTTTTTTAGTTAGCTGATAAAACAATGTAAGAACGAAGTTATCCAATAACATGCAACCACTCTATCTGTAAGTAAGTGGATTGAGACGCTGACGCCACTGATACCAATTAAATAGTCAAGAAATATCTCGTTTTGAGCGTTATCGCAATATGTGCATATCTTCAAGATAACTACTAACTTCCGGATTCCTTGAGTTGCTTCTTCAGAGAGGCCATCATCTGGTCTCCCACCTCCACTATAAATGGTACCATGTTCCTTATCTTGGAACTTGTGAAAGCCGGGCTCAAATTCGACCGCATGTCCTTCCATTCTTGACCTGCAAATGGAAAATTGAAATTTGAAATTGAAAACCTTCATTTTTTTACAATACGCTTGAATTCGGAAAAAATACTAAAATAGTCTTAAAACTATAGAACCTATGTAGATGCTGTTCTAGTTCTAGAGATGTAGTTCTGAATATATAAAGTTAGATCAACATTAAATTTAGACAAATTTGTGAAATCGGACGTTCCATACCTTTTAGGGCAAACAAAGTCCTTGCAAATAGCGGGTCAATATCTTTACGAACAGATAATCCATGGTCCAGGAAATGCTCATAGTCTTTGATAGCTATGTTTTTCACCAATTCCAGGTCTTTGATTACTATTACTGGTTTCATAAATTCGAATCTGACAACAAACCTGTTGAAAAGATTTTACAATTAAGCAAATTTAAGGTCAAAAACAGGTAAGTGATCTTCACAATACCCAATCTTGACCCGAATCTCATGGCGTCTCGCAATCCCTACAATATCATCAGTCCATACCATACTGAACTTTCTCACGCTGCTCCATACTAATCGCCAAGCTGGTCGAAGTTGGCCGACGCGAAGTTGGCCAATTTATGAGTTTCACCACGAAGTCATATTCGCCCAGATTCGGTCAACTTCATTTCAATCACGTTGAAGTTTTTGCTTCGGCGCCCTCAGAGGCCGTCATTTTCTAATGACGGCCACTAAGGGCCAAATTCTGGGCTGATTTTCTAGCTAGAAAAGTATGCTAAGTACATCAATACAATGAAGTGTCAAAGCATTAAAACAAACCTTTCTTCTGGATATTCAGTATACAATTCCGACAGAAACTCAACTAAATGTTTTTGGCGGAGAACGATCGAGCCCATATTTCCCAGTAATGGGACAGGTTCCTTATGCTTGACTCCATAACCCTTAAACCGAGAGTACACCTGCCGGCAATAGAGGTAGACTGCTGCTATGGCTGCCGCCAACCATATGAAAAGTATCATGGTCTGTGGAGCAGAAGTACAAGTCAATACAAATCGCTATAAAAAGAGAAATTCTGGGCGCTAATTTTACAGATTATTAGTAAAATACAAGATGATACATTTATTTAACACTTTTCTTTTCTTTATGAAAACCTGTGTAGGTTACTGCAACATTTAACGGAATATTTATTACATTGTTAACAACTACATCTTGAAATAATAACAAATAAATAATATGAGTTCAACTTCAGACTCAACAAAACTTATTGATATTATAAAAACCTTATCTAAGCTAGAAAAACGTTATCTAAACTTGAGCGTATTTTGATATTATGAGCGATGTATCAAGTATCTCAGATAATATTTATATCTAAGAGTTTAATATTTACCTAATAACTACACTTCTATCATAAATACAACGATCAAAATTCTACATCCTACATTCAATCCTGATCACTTTATATCCCGATCAAAACAATTACTGTTTTTAAGTTGGTCCCTTATTGCGTGTATATCGCATCATTCACCCATAGCGACCACAAGGTCAGACTATGTACCATGCTGATGCCCACAATAGCAACCGCGTGAAGAACCGAAATACATTGCGGTTTTTAAATAAGATACCGACTGCAACGACTTAAGAATAACGTCAATGTACTAAATACAGCCTCGTCACTCACGTCACTGCGTTGTAATATTATTATGGGTCAAGTTAGGCACCAACAAAGTTTTTCATTGATACGAGGTGCAAATTATGTCTATGAATTATATTTTTGGAGTAGATAAATAAGGAACACCTTCAGTCTTCTTGTATAGAGATTTATTCCATTCTTCCATCTTGATTACAGGAATGATGAAGTCTTGAACGCCACCCAAACTTATTATCACCAACCAAACTTATTATCGCGAACCAAACTTATTATCTCCATCCAAACTTATTATCTCCACCCAAACTTATTATCTCCAACCAAACTTATAATTACAACCCATCTGAATGCAGCCGGATGCAGCCATATATGCAGCTTCATCCCGTTTAGATGCAGCTATATGAGCTCACCCAGCAACTGCACTTATATATGGGCTCACACCCAACATTATAAACTTAATAACCACATTTTACTAATCAAACGAACTCATGACAACAATAAGAACTATTTTAAAAGGCTACACCCGTGCGTGCGACTTGACTGCTCAATCCCACCTGTCCGACACGCGACATATCGCCTTGAGACCCCCGGGCCCCGCATCGTCGTCAGAATTGTCAACAAGCTTGTTTTTATAACGTATTTATTCTTAATTTAATACCGTTTTATCGAATATTTGTAAAGCATTTTTCCAAAACCTTACAATATGGGCGGGTTATATCTATGTATTATCATTCACTCGTTGGAATACTTGGTGTAATTGGGGTTGATTAAAGGATCACGGACAGTTCCACTGTAAAGTAATTTTTAATTGTAGCTCGCCCATGAAGCCTAAACTTACAATAACAAAATATAATCACAAACTTACCTGTTTATCAAGGTAGTGGCAATGGCCGGCCGGTCTCTGACGGGCGGTCGACACAAAGGTCAGAAGAGAACTGTTTGTCATCGCCATGTTAATTATGGTTTAGATTATGTGCGGAAAGAGAAGAGTTGTGGCAGAAACGGGAACTAGCATTATGCGTTTTACATGGCAATCGAACCTTAGATTATATGTATACTATTATAAAATTAAATATTACATCTATACTATTATAAAATTCTAGATTTGTATTGAAAATCAGTATTCTATGGAGAGGGGTCATGATTTCAGGAAAAATCTTAATAGCGTGATGCAGGATCGTCTTTTGTTTTGTAGGTGCCAACCTAGCGACACCTTTTTTCATAATATCCTTGGTCCTCTCATCACGCCGAAACGGCTGGACAAATTTTAACCTTCTAAATTTTACATATCCCCCTGTATGTTTTTCTGTCAGCCTCTAGTCTATGCTTCCAAGTTGAATTTTACCTTCTCCCAGGTTTCACAATAGATTAACAATATGGAGCATTTTTATTTTAGAGTTAAAACATGTTAATTTCATACCTTTTAGTGTAAACAAGGTCCTTCCAAAGAGTGGATCGACGTCTTTGCTGACTGACAAGCCATGGTCGAGGAAGTACTCATAATCTTTGACAGCAACCTGTTTTACAAGATCCAGGTCTCTGATTATCACGACTGGCTTTGTGAATTCGAAAATTAAAAGTTTCTTATGTGGATCTACTTATTTCTTTCTCACACAGGAACTTTAAGTTAAGCCCCTTTCTAGACTGTGACATTAATGTACCCCATCTTATAGGTGCCTAGAATAGATATTTTTAGTTATCAAAGCGGCTGGACTCTATGAAATGTTAAATTGCACAAAGTGATGAAGAATCTGGAGTCCATATTAGCTTTGGATATATTTTAGCTGAGATCATTATAGTTTATTAAGTCATGTAATAACAAACCTTTCCTCAGGAAATTCTTTGTATAACTCCACCACCGCATCCTTTACGTGTTTCTGGCGAAACACAACGGTAGCCGTGTTGCCAAGAATCGGGATCGGGTCCTGCTGCTTGACGCCATATTTGGTAAAGCGGGAGTAGACATATTCGGCAGTACAGATATACTGCTGTACCACCAGCCCTAAAGTTATCATGATCTGTAGATGAAAACCACAAGGAGTAGATTGTTTGCTGATAGGTAAAGTCTTAGATGGACCATGGTAGAGGAAGCCATCCCTAAGTAGCGGGAAAAGGCGCAAAACAGAAGAATTCTCTTGTGTTCCTCTTTGGGTCACTGAGCCGGACTAGTAAGTAAGAGAAAACCAAAGAGAAGGCGTTTGCAGTGAACGTGCTTTGGCTGATGATGAAGATGTCATTGGCGCCTAAATACCTAGCCGCAAAACAGAGAAGAATGGCGTTCTCTTGTGTCAGAATCCAAGATCCTACTTGGGTTACTGAGCCAGACTTGTAAGAGGAAGCCAAAGGGAAGGCCATCACAGTGAACGTGTCTTGGCTGATGATAAATATGTCATTGGAACATGAAGATACCTGAGCACTACTCTCGTCATCTGATTAGTCAGGGTTAGGGACCTTTGCGGTTCTGGACCTAGACCCCAGATAGCTCGCTCAGGGTACCTAGACCTACCAACCTTCAAGTGTGTTACTTACACAATAAAATATCTCAATCGTAGAACATTCCGATAACATTGACACAAAAGCGATAGAGACTCACACTAGTGCATCTGCTGATAGCATCAGTTGATAGTCGAGCAGGGTTAGGTAAAACCACTTGCATTTGCAAACAAATGTGATAAATATTTTGTACTCACCTGTTTGATTGAGAATATTAGAAATCTTATAACACAACCAATCACTACTAGTATGGCATAAACGCCCGTGCGAAAGTGCAGGCCGAAAAGGAAATTTTGAACGCTATCTGTGTTTAATAATTATAAAAAACGGTTTAAACTCACGTCAGGAAGGGCCCGTCATGTTTCGAACTCATTTGGAGCTCTTCATCAGGGGTAGCTATCCGTGCTGCTACGTGACTCAGTGGGTCGCGATCGCGGGTCGCGTAGCAGCACGGATAGCTAACACGGCTAGCGAATCAAGTCGGGCCGTTCCTGACAATTTTTACGTGAGTTTAAACCGTTTTTTATAATTATTAGATGTCTCACGATAGGCTTAATAACATTATTGCTATCTGTGTTGATAATATTATCATTGATAGCGCCAATATTGAAATATTTTGTTTTATTTATCATCCAGCGTAATTTTTGTCATCGTCATCATATCAGCCGATAGACGTTGTTTACTTCTGGACAAACGACAAAGTTCTCAACAACGGTTGGTCTTGCGCCGCCCTTATCCAATTTCTGGTCGCGATCCTAACCAGGTCATCGGTCCACCTTGTGGGGGGCCTACCCAAGCTGCGGTTCCGGTCCGCGGTCGCCACTCAAGAACCTTTCATTTAATTTTGATGAAGTATCGTTAATTTGTTATTTAAGTTCTATAGGTTTTAACAAGTAACTACGATACGATCAATATTTTTTAATACTTTTTAAATGTGGTAAGACACATATTATTTTAATTGCAGTATTGCCTCTCTAAATATATAGGTAAGTATAAAAAGAGTAACGCTATCTCCTGCAGCTTAATAAGTGGAAAACGAACCCACGCCTCGGAACAGCGTCCTTAATTTTCGTTATGGCCTAGTCACAACTTCGATCTTGCAGAGTCCACGACTTTGAGCGACAGCGGCAGCGGTAGCGGTGTAGGTACGTGTGTCTCTTTTTTTAATTGATCCTTTGCAAGTGCCCGTAACTGCACATCTCATATGAGTCCCATCCCAAACTCTGAGAAGTAAGGACAAAATACTTGCAAGAGGAGATGCCAGACATCCGAGGAACTAACTGAACTTTTGATTCCTCTCAGTGGTTCCTAATGATAACAGTTGACTTGAGATAAAGGGGGAGCCCTGGGAGCCTGGTAGTCTAAGGAGAGATAGTCTAAGGAGGGGTAGTCTAAGGAGAGTAGGTAGTCTAAGGAGGACGTGTGTCTCTTCACTCATTATGCTGACGTGCTCGGATTTCTCGTTCAACCGCTTACCGCACCGCTTACGCCGCTTACGTCTTCGTTAGACCATCAGACCGCTTGCGAAGTGTCGCGTCGATTATTTCTTATACCTTCGACCTCTATTGTAGTTACTATTTTTAAAGGGTATTATATCCACTCTAGGGGCCTTATCACATTTGCTATTAGCGAGCGAGTTCTCTATACAAATAGCCGTCGCGACGAACTCGCTGCCTTTATGCAAAATTCGCTCGCAAATCGGAAGTTTGATATGATAAGGCCCTAAGAACATGCGGTTCTTCCTTTAAACTGCACTGCTATATCAGAAGTATCATTTTACCTAATCAGTAGTATCATCTCTCAAAATACGTCTGGTGCAAAGAATTTAATAAATAATTTAATTTTAGCATTATTATTATCAAAGCGCCTGTCTAAAGGATATTTTAGCAATGAAACGAACACAGTAAATGATTTTATAAAAATAGGTATATTCTTATATACACTTAAAATGTTAAAAATCACTTTTCAAATATTTGTTGGTTTATAAATATTATTATACTGAATATATACAAGTATTATTAAGATTAACCTAACTTAAACTAATTTAGGAAACCTAAAGGACCTAACCCTGCATTAAATTAAACCTGGCTCAAAGGTCCCTAGCTTTTACTAGCCTATATATTATTTTTTCTCAAACATGTAATGAAATGTTGTCATAACGTGCGTTATACCAGGCTTCGAAGTAATTTTTGTATTTTTTTTAAACGACGTCTATGTTCATGAACAGGCTTAACAGCTAAATTATATTTTATTGGAGTGGTATTTTATTTTATTTCATTGCATATGTTTGAGAAAAGCACTGTACTTAGGCATAGCCGTGAAAAGGGCTTGCCGGCTTCTACCTACTCATCCGGCAAGCCCTTTTTTCCCGGCGTCTGCTATAATGTACTAAATATAACGACATTGACACAAACTAATGTAAACTCAACATCTGAACATACATACAGGACAATAATTATTTTGCATTGGACCTAAGAGAGTTACCAAAATTTAAAAAAAAAAAACACTCAATCAATTTCGCAATCGATATCGATATTACAACATTGGAATGAACCAGTAGGCAAGTGCACTACAATTGCGCCAACCGCGTCGTCAAATAATCTAGCTAAAGCATTAGAAAAACCAGACTGTAACCCTGTATTTAATAGTCTTGAATTCAAAAAAAAGTTATTTGGTGTTCACAGCACTACTGTTACTACAACCAACTACAACTAACTATTTGCGTGCTTTAAGCCGGAGCCA
The DNA here is from genome assembly GCA_947623375.1 of Apotomis capreana. Lineage (NCBI taxonomy): Eukaryota > Metazoa > Arthropoda > Insecta > Lepidoptera > Tortricidae > Apotomis > Apotomis capreana. The sequence goes on along the minus strand of OX392507.1, from coordinate 25,192,086 downwards.
GTTGCCTTTCTCCACCGCCATTCGGAAGCCATCTTTGATTGACAGCCGAATGGGTATGTTGGTCTTCTCGCATGGTGATATTTCCATATGCAGCAACAACTGATACACCATCACTTTTACCTCGCATAAGGCAAATCTTGACCCTGCAATAGAACGTGTTTAAGTACATGAATATGATGTATTTAAGTATATATTTATCTATATAAGTATGTATATCGTCGTTTACAATTACAACATAACACAAGCCTTCTTGAGCTTAATTTGGGACTAGATCGATTTGTGTGAGGTTGTTGTCTGATATTATTAATTTTTTTACATGAACAATTTAAAACCGTACAATGAAGTTGCCATTAAGATTTTCTATTCTGTGATTTTCTATTACATTATTAAAAATAATGTAATAATGAACTTTATTCTGCAAGCAGGCCACAAAGGCGCTTTAATTGAGTCTACCGGCATTTCACTGTAGAGAAGAAACGCCGAAAGAAACTCAGCAGTACTTACTTAATACTTAGTTGACAGGTACAGTTTACAAAATAACAGGTATTTCAAAATAAAACAAAGAGAAACGTATGGGAGAGGAATATGATTATAATGCTCACCAATACAATTTCTTGGACCCAACCCAAAAGGCATATAGACAAACGGGTCGATGTTGTGCTTGTTTTCTTCAGCAAAGCGCTCAGGGTCGAACTTTTCAGGGTCCGGGAAGTAATTGGGGTCGCGATGGTACGCCCAAAGCGGAATCTGCACAACACCTCCTTTGCGAAGCTACAAATAGAGATAAATAATTTGAACACGTGTTTGATATTGAATATTGAGGAAAAGGCAGAAAAATATTCAAAAGAAAAACCAACAGCTATTGGTACTAAAATATGCATCAATCGACTAGAAATAACATCATGATTAATAAGCCAAAATTGAAGGGATGTTTACAAAAACAACATAACTGACTAGACTGGTTGACACCTACTGTTGATAGAAATGTTTCGTTTTAAGTGTCAACCAGTCTAGTCAGTTATGTTGTTTTTGTAAACACCCCTTCAATTGATTAACTTGGGAAGAAACTGATAACACCAATCTCATTTGTATTGCATTAAACTCATCATCAATGGCCACTGCATCTTTGATGAATGATTTTGTAACCCTATGTCATTTTTGGTTGTACCGGTTTCACTTATGGCTATTTGTAAGTTAATGGTAGCAGCACCGAGACTGCAATGAATTATACTAACGATAACGTCTTCTGTAGACTTGTCATTGGCTTTGCCTAGATTGTAATCTCGTACGCAGAGGCGGTCAACCATGGGCGCTCCCGGCCACTTGCGAAGAGTCTCTGAAAAATATATATACTGTTTCACATATTCCAATAAATAACGTTCGGAACACCACGCTGCGTTCTATAACACGAATCTTCGATGTTGGATAAACAACCACCGGGCTAAAGTGAGACTGGGCCAGTCACGTCTGCTGCATGCACCCGGAATGGTACCTTGGCCACTGAGTGACTACAACAGGATGGGCAGCGCAAGGCCTTAGCCTAGGCGGAGATACCTAGACATATTCCTTAACGCCTGGCCGGAGGAGGCATCTGATCGGCAGTCGTAGAAATCAATAAGAAAGGCCTTTGCCCAGCAGCGAAACACTCAAAAAGGCTAGTAAAAAATATTATCTTTTGACAGACGTACTTTACTCGCAGACCTTCTTTGCCAGGCAAGATATTATAAATGATCTGATTGGTAGCATGACGCTTTTGACATTTATTTTATATATTATATTTAGAAATGTTGCAGTCAGTTTCTATCCCTACCTGATACAACCATATCCAAATACGTCATATGCTGCACAGAATTGTAGTCGAATTTCCCGTTGTTTCTTTTCTCATTCTCTTTAATCTCCTGATACAGCTTCTCTTGGCAGTCGGGGTTGACAGCCATCTCGTAAAGAAGGAACGACATGGATGTGGAGACGGTGTCGTATCCAGCAAAGAGGAAGATCACCGCTTGAGCGACCAGGTCTATATCAGACCAGGCTGGAAAGAAAAATTGATGCTGTTGAAGTTTTTAGCAGATCACGGTTCAATTTAAGTCCCTGAAAAGAAACTAAGAGAGAATCAATAAATCAATCTGTTTATTATAATAGAAGTGAAACTTTGCTAGTCTGTAATGTAAAAGTGAAGAAGTACTTTGCTGGTACAATTTAACTTTCAAATAAAATTAACAATAGTACAGTTGTTTACTGGCGATAATTTTTGCATGAATTCTGTAATTGTACATTACTGCATCGAGGACTCAAGGTTTAATGTAATAAACGTTAGTAACATAAAATAAATTCAACACGCACCTGTCTTATTTTTAGTTCTGCCAACATCAGATTCTTCAACTGTAGCAAACCCAGCATGGTCATCTTTTAAGGTCTTAGGTTCATGTGACAATTTCCCTGGATAAGGTAAGATAACAGCTATAAGTATTGTTGTAGACCTTTGTTGGTACGAGTTTATCTTACAGCTATAGATTGTGTTTATCAGTCAGTTTATGATAGTCGCGTTTGTCACTTAAATAAATGACAAAGCACCCACCATTATCAGAGCAGTCAAGTGTTCTGCGAAGTGCGTCACGCGGTACACTGGTGTACCATGGTCATCAGTTGGTATGCCGCTGAAGTTGTATCTTAATTAATAAGGTTGTCCCCTCACGTTAAAAATACAGAAGGAAGAAAAGTACTTCAGCTACAAAACTCATTTTTCATTTACGATGTAGGTATCTCCGAAATTGCCCGATCTGCTAATGTACTAGACCTTGACGCAAAAAGATTGTGGAACACTGAGAATCTCTAGTACAGCTTTAATGCGGACTGGATCGATTTGTATGTTTTTTTTTCCTTCCTGATTTAGCAGTAGACGAAGTCCCTTCAACTATATTAGTCCCTAACCTGCGGGTGGGGGTAGACGATACGAAGGATGCAATTTGTGTGAGTACGTCCAATATTCATGTATACAATTTACCTTTCTTAGCTTCCATGAGCAGCTGAATCATATCAGGCCTGTGGATGTTCATATCTTCCCGTTGTTTCATGGCTCCCAGCACCACGTTAAAAAAGTAATTCGTCACTTCTGCCGGAAATATCCTCATTCGCAACATCTGCAAAAATTGAAACAACACATTGAAGTCTTGTTTATTTCGAATTGTTTTTTTATTATTTTATGGCTAAAGAATTAGCCAGTTCATGATATGACTGTCTAAAACAAGAGTAAAACTCGCTGGGTTCCGATTTTTTACTATGTTCGTACGCCATACAGCCATAAGGTGATTTTACAATATCAATTTCTTTCACTGCAAAATTTTGCAATTTTTTCGTTTAACCAGTACTTCCCTTAGCCCATCATAAACTTTAGCACACTGAACTTGTCTAGGTATACATTATGTTTTACAGATATATACATTATGTTGGTGTCGAGTCCCCGATATAAATAAGAATTCCCAATTTATTCAAACATTTATTTTTGTCAAAGTTTGATCACCCTCCACCTCTCAGCGACCGTTACGTCAATACCCATGCAGACACATAGTGAAAATGATACGGTTAGGGTCGATTCTGAGTTAATGGTACTAAAATAAGGGAAACCTAGTCTAAATCATATCAATTACGGATTTTACAGTGCCCTGGCGCACTTGCAAGTGTATCGGGCATGCCCACATTTCTGTTCGCTTCTTGACCTAAAGGATGCGACGGTCAGGGCTGTCAACACCGCTGCCTTTTGGGCATCGAATATTTAAAGAACCTCGACACAAAATAAGAAGTGGCCTCAATGATGATGACGTTTCGAAAATCACCCTATATACGTACTCTCATAATAAAAGGCACAATCCTATATCCCAGGAACCTCATCTTCGTCGAAAAGGTCAGGGTGGTCAGTTGCTTGCTCATGTTGTAGAAGTCATTTTCCCCGTGCTGCGAGTTGATGTCGAGTCCAAACGCACAGCTGGCTATGACGTCGTTGGCGTAACGGGTAGTCAGGTCCTTTGCTTCGATGTCTATGTATTCAACTACAAGTAGAAATTCACAAATCATGTCACTCAAATGAAGGAGAACGATTCACGTCTTTAGCTCGCGCGATATATATCAGATATCACTCATTTCGTTTAGTGGATCTATAGACTCAAAACTGCTTCATCAATCATCATACTCATTTCATTTCATTCAATTTCATTTCGTTGTAAGAAGTATTAAGAGGCCTTATTCCTTTTAAAAATATTTTTTTTCTATATTATGACAAATATGTTGATAATTTCCACCAACTTTTTGAACTGAATTATAATTTTCCCCGAGTTCTAGTTAGTAACATAGCTATTTCATGCTTTCATTGTGTGCAGTCGAAAATAAGTTGAAAAAACTAATTTTCCGCGTGAATTTTGTAAATTTCGAGTAGTTTTTGAAACAAAAATTATCAATGAAAAATTCAAACTGTAGGTTTCAAATATATACCAATAAATCCAAATAGCCCTGTTCTAGGTAGTAACACCAATAATATGTTAAGAAACATGTTTGATCATAGAGAAAAATGCCTAAATAATCAGTATTTTAATAGGAATAAGGCCTCTTAAGTGGTATTAAGAAAATATATACAAAATGTATACTAAAGACGTAGCTATTAGAAAAATTTCACTCATTTCAAAATAATCGACAAATTAAATGATTTGACGTAGTTAATTTCTTCAATAACTGTAACTCCGTAATGTTAAATAGCATCATTCAGTTCATATTGAGTGGTGAGTGATTCCGAACGAAAGATATACTGATATAGTGTGTTGGTTTATCCTTCAGTGAGTGAGTGAGTTACTAACGTGAATGAAAAGATATACTTCGTTTGAATCACTCACTCGCGAACGACACACTATATCAACTCTCTAACTACAAGGAATAAATACGATACAGTTGAAAAATGCCTATATACATATGAGAATTTAATGATCTACGATGAGCTAACCAGTGAGTTCAAGATGCAATTTTCTAAACTTGGAAGAAGCTCCTTAATAGTGGCCTCGCGAATCTGTATAAAAATTGTTAAAATCTGTATTTTTTACGTTTTCCTTTTCAACCCTCTTTCCCTCACGTTTATGCGTCATTAGTATTTAATTGTTCAGCAACTTTTGATTCCATTACCTACCTTTGGACTGCTCTATCTTGGTTCTGAGGGCCCGCATCATCTGGTCTCCGACTTCTACCATGAAAGGCACCATGAGACGGATCTTTGAGCTGGTGAAAGCAGGGCTGAGCGCAGAACGCATGTCCTTCCATTCTTCTCCTGCAAGATAAGAAAAGAAAAAAGATAAAAGAGCATTTACTCAAATAGGATCACAAAAGTATCAGTTTTGCATCGTCAAAAGGTAAAACAATAATAAAAAATTAAACTTAGTAATAAAACTTTTGCATTGTCATTGTCAAGCAAGTACATAAAATGCTCTTTTTGCTATTCTTTACTACTTTGAATCCTTAGTCCGGAAGTATACTATAATCGTTCGTGAATGCATACTAGTGTAATAAAAAAACCGGCCAAGTGCGAGTCGGACTCGCGCAGGAAGGGTTCCGTACCATAAAATAAAATAAAAACCAGTCAAGTGCGAGTCAGACTCGCGCACCGAGGGTTCCGTACAAACACTTTCCATCCTTAAGTGGTTAAGTTAAGTTTGCACCTGGTATGTATGGCGCTCCATACAAAAGAGGTGCAAAGTTAACGCAACCAATCACGTTTGTTGTATGGGAGCCCCCCTTAAATATTTATTTTGTTTTATTTTTAGTATTTGATGTTATAGCGGCAATAGAAATATTAGAAATACATCATCTGTGAAAATTTCAACTGTCTAGCTATCACCGTTCTTGAGATACAGCCTGGTGACGGACGGACAGCGAAGTCTCAGTAATAGGGTCCCGTTTTTACCCTTTGGGTACGGAACCCTAAAAACGGCAAAAGAATCACGTTTTTATGATTTATGTTTGCCATTCATAAATAGACTCATGGATGACAAACATTGATCCTTTCGTTATCATTATACGATTTAGACTAAGACGTATACAAACGTCAAAACGTGACAAATTAGATCTTGTAAAGACGCGAATAGAGATTAATAATAATGTTATGATAATAATGTGGTTGGTGGTTTCAACAAAAATAGATTTACTTATACTTAATGTTAATAAAGTACTTACGCAAACTCATCGTGACTCTCTCACACGTAGACAATCTGAGTTGTAAATATTGTTATCATGTTTATTATTACTGATACACAAAGTGGTTGTTGAGATACGAGTATAAACACAATCCAAAGCATAGACAACAAAGAGGTACATTTTATACTATAACTAAAGATATCCTGCTACATAGCGCACTGCTAGCCATATTATTTATTTCTATTTATTTAGACTTTATTGCAAAATACAGAAAGGTAAATTTTACAAATAGCGGAATAAATGCCATAATTCGTTCTCTACCAGTCCACTATAGGGCCAAATAGAAACTTTAGTAGTTGGCGCAGAATCATAAAAAGTTCGATATCGTTAATAGAGAAAAAAAAGAAAATAAAACAAGACAAAAACAATAAGTTAAAATATATATTAACAATACACATACAAGGTCAGGTTGGGTAAGAGAAACACATTGGGTCAAGCGAAATACTTAAATAAATCAGAGTATATGTGGTAAATCCGATTTTTAGAAACAGTTCTAGGTAAAAAGTAAATAAATGTCACTGTAGTGGGTCGTTTTACGTCTAATTAAGCTATAATATAGAAAATATTCCAAAGTGTACCAGTTCCCCCATATGTTTCTCTTACCCAACCTAACCTCACACATATTATATATTAATACACATACATAACATAAATATAAAATATACGTACCTTTCCTTGCGAAATATCATACAGATAATTAATCGTGAGAAGAATACAAGATTCTTGCGCAACATGCGCTTGAAGGAGGATTGTCTCTGAGCTTGCGTGATGGTGAGAGGAAAATCGTTCCATAAATGAATTGCATGTATCGCGAAGGAGTTGGACAAAAAGCCAATGCGGTGAGAAGGAACAGCGGGTTTGAGCATGTGGGATGAGCGCAGGCAAATCCTACTGATTAGCAGTAGGGTTTGAAGTATATGCATATATCAACTAGAGACGCCCGTCTTCACATAAAATAAATATTAAAATTTCACCTTTCAGACCCACGAGATTCCTGCCAAACATGGGTTCCGACTTTGAGTCCATTGGGATGTTGCGGTCTACAAAATACTCGAAATCCTTGACGGTGATCCTCTTCAGGAGTTCAGGGTCCTTCACTATAACAAGCGGAGTCAGAAACTCATAGCGGCCCACCAACCTGAAAAGGAAGTAGAAATATGTCTATCAGGAAAATACCAATATGTTCCTCTAAGCACTAGAGGCATATGTCCAGCAGTCGACATACGTATGCTGCGAAGAAGAGAAGAAGAAGGAGCACTAGAGAAACAACAGCCAGTATAAGGGTAGGACTGTTCAATGTTCAAGGTGAACAAGATCAGTCCGGCAAGAGTATACTTGCTCGTCAAGACGAATCAAATGAGGCCAAACTCCATGGGGATGCGTAGTTTGCGGCTAATTCATCAGATCAGCTGCATGCCATAATATGCAATATTTCAACTGAATCCAAATCCAAAATTGTGTCAAATTAACGTAGTGGATACCATTAAAGACAGACTGATAGGAAACTAGGACACTTGAAAATAAAAGCTTGTAATATTCCACTTCGTGTTACGTGTGTTGAACTCGAGTATTTGTTCCTGGGTCATGGATGTTTGCTATGTATTTAAGAATATACTGTCCATAACACAAGCCTACCTACTAGTGCTTACTATGGGACTAGATGGATTTGTGTGAGGGCCGATATTTATAGTTATATTCACCAGTCACCAGGATGGCTGTTGTAAGCGCGTTCAAGCACGTTAGTGATATGCTCCTTCTGCATAATCACGCCGCTCATGTCTCCGAACGGTGGCACAGCGGGTCCATGCTTCAGTCCCATCCTGGAGAGGATGGTGTAGTTCCGGTACAGCCAGGCGGCCAGCGCACACGCCGCGCCAGCAAAGAGGATGAGGAATATCATTCCTGGAAGATAAAAAATTTAATAGCCGACACTCTCCGACAACGTCAGAGGCCCTATTCCTTTTATATTAGACAAATATATTGATAGTTCCAACCAACTTTTTGAAGTAAATGATATTTTTCCCCGAGTTCTAGGTAGTAACATAGGGTAGCTGTTTGATGCTTCCATTGCGTGCAGTCGAAAATTAGTTGAAAAATCAAACTTTCCGAGTGATTTTTGCGAATCCCGAGTAGTTTTTGATACAAAAATTATCAATGAAAAATTCAAACTGTAGGTTTCGAATATATACCAATAAATCCCAATAGCCCTGTTCTAGGTGGTAACATTAATAATATTTTAAGAAACATGATTGAGTTAAATGTCTAAAGGTAAGTAAGTATATACAGTTCTCTGCACAAATAAACAACTTTGTCACTGAAGTATTTGCAATAGATGTTTTTTTAAATACTTTTTCAATTTAGTTTTAGAGTATGTTGGGTATTATTTTGCTTTAAAATTGTATCTCAATGCTTATGAAAATATGAAATACATATAAACGAGGAATTTAAAATCCTACTTTTCTGGATCGCAGTTTTAACCTAAACAAAACCTACCTACCTTTTCTGGCAGCAAATCATTATTGCTAGAGGTCAAATTTGCAGCTATCTAAAATTCGGCATTACACAATTATGTGTGGGTAAAGATTCGGACAAAACAATGATTCGGTAAAACGCAAAATTCGGTAGAATCTAATTATGCGAAAGGTGTTCGGTGATGTAACTCAAGGACGTAAAAAGACACGTGATATAGATGGCACAAGGCATTATATTTCACAGAGATGTTTCATACTTTTACTGGTTTATGAATGACTGGTAATATGAACTTGGTCTATATTATGAATATTATCATAAGACATCGAACTTTCGATGGCACGTTAGGACTTTAGACAGCTATGGAGCCTATACTAACATTAAAATACAATTGATACTCATACTCATTCATCTTTTTCATTCCAAACCGCCTTTATGGTGATTATGGTTAACATTCCCAAGCAATAAATAATTAAAATTATAAAATATTTTTTTTACCATATTTCAAACTCCTAATTCAACTCAATATCATGCATTTTCTAGTTATAAATTGATATTCGATGAATATAGAACCCAATTTACTCCAGAAAACATGGAAAAAGTTGCAAATATTTACGTGTTTTACGATGGCAAAAAAAAACAATGCCTACACAGATCAGGTCAATAAATATAATTATTATAGGTTTCAGTAGTTTTTAATATACATATATTTGTTTTTAGTAGTTTTCTTGATTACTTTTTGCATCGCCTACTCATCTCATGTCATTATATCTATTTATTTTTATTAAAGCAGTAACGTCTGCTAACGTAAACTAAATGTTTACAAATGAAGCGAAAATTTAATGATTCGGACAGGATTCGAACCTGCGTTTCCAACGGCTTTCCGGGCCAACACGGGCGTCCTCCCAATTGGACCACCAAATCAGATGTCAGAGCCATTGAATTTTTCGACATGAGAATAAACAAAACAAATACATTATCTGTTATTTATTACATAATGTGTGCCATGCGCCGGCCGGTAACCGACCGACCTTCATGTGGGGCCAAATGATGACCGGTTTCGTCGACCATTTTGTATCATCATAACACACGCCAAAATAAACTAATGCCCAGGCATTGATTACTACCCAGACGCTAGGGTAATAAAAGTTTTACACTCGCGTACTTTAATCAGTCAATTATAATTTCACAGATTAAATTACAATAACGCACTTTTTAACCCTGTACCAAAATTCTATATTCTATGGTACCTACCCGCTACAGAACTTTAATATTCATAAGACATCTTTCTTTAAAGTATTGTATACAATAGTTACACAATTAGGTCTTAAAATCTCGTACCTTACTTAGGCCACTCGGCAAGCCTCGTGACCAGGTTGACGCGGTACTCGACTTTAAGAACCTTCACTGTGCAACGATTATATAAAATACTATTAACACAACCTACTTCGGCTTCGAAATATTGGAATAATCACGTTCTAAAAGGTGATAGTACTATTAAGAGTATAATTGGGTACCTACTAAAGATGTCATCTATGCTATTATAAAATTCAAGATTCGTATTGATAACCAGTTTTCCATCGGATAGGGGTCATATTTTCCGGAAAAATATTAAAAGCGTGATGCAGGATCGTCTTTTGTTTTGTATGGGCGCGCGGCGCCATGCCAGCCTGGCGCCATCTGTTGATCATAATTTCCATTGTCTTCGTTATCACGCCGCAACGGCTGGACAAATTCCAATAAATTTTGGTAGAGATAAAGGATACTTTTTACCCGTCTACGGTAGGTAAATAAAAAAAATACCGGGACGAATTTGCGGCCGCCTCCTTGTTTAGTATAAGGTAGCAGGTATCACTTATTTATAATCTTTATAAAGATATTTTTCGAGAATCCGCAATGAACCAAAACTATTGTTTGTTCCCCTAACCCATGGCCTGTGCTCACAAATACTAGTTTAAGTATAAATATAGCAAAAAAATACTCACTTGATTATCCTTCTAGGACAATAACAAACACTGTTGTATAACTATATCGAATAAGCACGATGTTGCGCACGCGCAGAAAACAAACTGGCTGGGATATCTCGTTTGTAGACGTTATATTATCCTGAGAGGTTACGCACGGAAGTGTGACAGCCAAGCCTATCAGTATTGTGGTTTACGTTGTTTGTTTAAGAGAATGTATTACTGCTCATTTTCCCAGACTATCAGTTTACGTTAAGTACTTTTACTTAACGTAACCAGATATTTTCTTCGGTTTCCGCGACTGTCACACATTTAAATAAAGAAATATTAACGGTTGACTCAACCTTTGAGAATGGTAACTACAAAGCTAGGTACAGAAACTTCAGAGGGCTCAAATAATATATACGCGATGTAATCCGTTTAAATTGTTTTATTTAACGTATTATCGTATTGGCTTAAACATATCAAGGTTTATTTCTCGTCTATTTCCTCCTCTAAAATTAAAATTCCCTAAAAACCAATCTTTACTAAATTTTAGAACCGAATGGGAAGGAAATGTGCTGTATCGGACCGCTTCGATTTTTACACAATTGATTAAGGCTCAGTTTCATTGGTCGATAACTCGGGCGACATACGGCATGCGGGGACTCCCGCAGCTGGTATAACGACAAATGAAACTCAAAATAGGATGCGTTATGGAAATCTACCGCACCCCGCATGCGGACCCTATCGACCAATGAAAACAGTTGCCTGCATGCGGGCCCTATGGCATGTGTTTTGGAAATCTAACGCACCCCGCATTCGCTCCCTATCGACCAATGAAACTGAGCCATTATAGAACTTGTAAGCTAGGCGGCAGAATTTTGGCCAAAAACAGACGCCTAATGCACACATTTCATAATAAGAAGTGCAAAAATCATAATGGTCCGGGACAGAACATTTCTCTCCCATGTACTACATAAACAAAGTCACTTCCTGCCGTCTGTCTGTCTGTCCCTATGTATGCTTAGATCTTTAAAACTTCGCCACGGATTTTGATGCGGCTTTTAATAGATAGAGTGATTCAACAGGCAAGTTTACATGTACAATACATGTATAATTTATGGCCATTGCACCCGTACGAAGCCACAAACGTGTATAATACGTGCATAATTTATCAGCATAGCACCCGTGCGAAACCGGGGTGGGTTGTCACGTAAAGGATGTCATTTTAATTGCAACACGCCAAACGTTTAAAAAAAATTGCATTGTTCATTAAGTAAGTAAGTAAGTAAACACTTTATTGAACACAAAAACAGTTAAAAAATACATCTATTACAAATAACATATAGGTACAAAGGCGAACTTATCCCTATAAGGGATTAATTAAAATACGTGAAACACATCAACTTGGCTCTCGTTTTACAAAGCAACATCCGCGCGTATTAATTTCACAAGCCTGGCGTATACTACATCAGTGCGTTTCCCGAGGTCAACGAACCGTTAGGTACACTTATGCAACATCAAAGGTCGAATATAGTCATGGTCAAGGGCACCTTATACTCATACCTAGGAATGGGCATACGATTCGATTCTATAGGAATGTTTTGTGTGGGAGAGAAATCGAAGGAAGCGCGATTCTGATGCAATATTGCGATATACCTAGACATAACTGTATTATTCCGGGGTAGACAGTAGGCGTCAAATCATTCGTGCACCGGAAACCCCGGGTATCACAAGATACAAAAATATTTATTTTGGGATTGAAAAATGTCTGACTATATTTTTTTAACTAATACAAAATTCTAGATTTAAATTGAAAATCTGTTGCTACTTGGAGAGGGGTCATGATTTCAGGAAAAATCTTGATGCATCGTCTTTTGTTTTGTGTGGGCGCGCGGCCCGCGGCGTCATGCCGGTTTAGCGCCATCTACGACGACGACGCGTTTGGCTCGGTTTGTAGACACCTGCCTACTGAGCCGGCGGTCCCGGGTTCGAATCCCGGCCGGGGCAAATAATATTTGTTCTTGGGTCATGGATGTTATCTATATAATGTATTTATATATTATGTATATCGTTGTCTAGTACCCATAGTACAAGCTTTGCTTAGTTTGGGACTAGGTCGATTGTCCCTTAATATTTATTTATTTATCTGTTGGGCATTTTCCTTTGTCCTCACAGACGGCTGAACCAATTTTACCAGGGATTGCTGGACATCCAAAGACGGTTATAGGATACCTTTTACGCGACTAAGCGAAAAAAATACGGGATGGAAGTGGATGACATTGTTCAAAGCGGACGAAACGTCAAGTTCAGGGCTGATAATTTTGTTTAGATTTTTATTTCGTAGTACCTTAGGCAAACATGATCTAAATGCACTTATTACATACTATAACCAATATATTTTAAATATGTTCTCATATTGTATTAGTTGTATTTCCACTCTGTATTAATAATCATGCCACCTATCTTTTGAGTTCGTAACTAAAAACCCATCCATCGTTCTGGTGGCTTGCAGCGCCATCTAGCGATGAGTAGCAAAACTACAAAAGTGTCCACAACTTTAATAGATGTCGCTTTCATCGACGTATATCGTGTCGAAATTAATGTTACGGTATTTATTATCGAACTTAAAATTACTGAAAATTATTTCATATGATACACGAAAAACAAACAGATTTTTTAAATTCAACACTGCAATACATATAAAATTATAGAGCAAATTGTACCACAGAGCCGGCTCATCCCTCGGCCACAGGATTAGCTTGGCTATTCAGCGGGGCAATGTAGCCGACATCATGGGTACCCTGCAGCAGGGCCATAGCTAGTTAACTTTATTTAGGTTAAGTTGATTTCTGTTAATTATTTACTTGTTTTTCGTTTTTACATATTATAATGTTAAAATTATATGGCTTACTAATAGGTTTGTATATAAAGGCAAAAGTATCACGTTTCGGGCGGAACAACTCGAGAGAACAGTATAGGAATTCCATACAATATTTAAGGCCTAAGCCGGGAAGTATTTTTTGTATTTTGTATAAAATATTAAGTTTTTTGTCGATTCAGTTTTCTGTAATTTGAAATGATGATATCATAGAAGCGCATCACTTTTTTACTCCCCCGCTCTCTTAGTGCCGAACTTTATGTAATAAGGTTACGGGTGGTCTAAAAATTCTACGCTTCTGATATCATCAAAAGACGCATTTGCCTCTAAAGACGCAATTATCTCTAGTGACCTAATATGAAAATTCAACCACGAGAGTCTATTGACTGACATACAATTGATAAATATAATACACGATGATTCAGGAGACATGAGGAGTTATACGGAAAATGGGGTGGAATTACACTGAGCAACTTTCACTACGGGGCCAACCACAAAATCGCAAAACAAAACTAAACGTCTACGTACGATATGATGATGATGGTAAGGTTACTACGAGTATATAAAAAACACGATTTCGTTACTGATTTCATAGTAAAAGTTGCTCAGTGTGGCCCTCCCCTACAACTGCTGCTAGTCATCACGCTGTATGTATGTCATCATGTTTGTAAGTCATTACTAAAAAGTTAGTAAGTTAGTTAATCAGGTGGATAAACACGACGCGTTTGACGACGCCGTTGGCGCAGTGGTTAGGCAACTGCCTACTGAGCCGGCGGTCCTGGGTTCGAATCCCGGCAAGGGCAAATATTTGTGTGATGAAGTCGAATATTTGTGCCTGGGTCATGGATGTTATTTATATTTAAGTACCTATGTATTTAATTATATAAGTATGTTTATCGTCGTAACCCAAGCCTACTAGAGCTTACTGTGGGACTAGATTGATTTGTGTGAGGTTGTTCGAAATGTATTTATTTATTTTATTATTAAATACATACATAGACTGCTAAACTTATAACCCTTCCTTGGCTTTGCCGTAGTCGGGTAAAAAACCCTTTCAAGAGGCTTATATGACGGTTGCGATTATCACGTGATAAATAAGTGACAAAGCATCTGTCACTCACACTTGATTTTTTTTCAGAACGTGATGGATGCTGTGACATTTATTCATCGCATAAAAACAACCATAGAATCGTCATAAAACAAACCTTAGCTAATACGTTCTACTAAAAGAGTATTTTAAAATCCTGTAAAAATTACTACGGATATGTATTGCTGGAGGGATACAGCGGACGCGGATCTGGCGGAGATAAACGCCGATAACTGGCTAGACACAGCACTAATTCCTCAGGAGTGGCGAAATCTCTTATCGGAGGCCAAGACTCACTTTGGGTCACTGAGTCACCGGAGTAAGTAAAAATTACTAACGATTTCCTTTATCGCTTTCAATAACTATGGCCAAGAATAGGATCCGTGTCATCAGGATCCCGTTATAATTAAATCCTTTAGCAATCTATTTGTGTCCTCTCAAAAGACTACCTTTAATTGTCTAACCTTACTGCAATGGCCGGCTTGCACGCCAATGCCGACATTGCCGACCTTGCGCGCGCATTGTGATGGTGAGCACGTGGAGTGTCCTGAGATTTGGACCATCAAGGTGCTATCAAGGCTCAGCGTTTGAGTCATACCTATACAAAAGACCTAGAGTCACTCTTAACAAACTGAAACCGATACACTCAATTTTCAAAAACTGAATCGTTAAGAAAAATCTATTTTCTCAAACATGCAATGAAAAGTCGTCATAACGTGCGTTATAACAGGCTTCGAAAGGATACTTCGAAGCCGAATACGTGATAACGTTTGGGGCGAAACAACTCGAGAGAACTAAAGTAATTTCATACAAAATTGAAGGCCTAGGCCGGGAAGATTTTTTTTAAACATCTCGTCTGTGTTCATGAACAGGCTAAACAGCTGAATTGTATTGTTTTGAAGTGGTGTATTTTTTTATTTCATTGCATATGTTTGAGAAAAGTACTACCAATACATGTGCCTTACTCGTGAAAAGGGCTTGCCTACTTCGTATAACGTATCCAGCCTCCCTGCGGTCGGCCGTCTATACCTACGCACCCGGCAAGCCCTTCTTTCCTGGCGTCTGCAGTAATGTACTATTAATGACTCCTTAGATATGTTTGTCCCCTGAAACCGGAACTTTAAACATGATTTAATAAGTAAGTCACCCTGTTAAAGACATTATGTACTTAAGGTTTGTTTTATTTATAAAATAGTCCACAAAGTTAACGGTTTTTCGATAAAAAACGATAAACCGAGACCAAAGACCAAACTGACTCACTATTTTGTGTAGAAAATAACGGGGTTTTATAATCAACTGAAGCTTATTGTAAACCGCAGCACTGATAGTTTTTAGGATTCCGTACGCAAATGTAAAAAAACGGGACCCTATTACTCAGACTCCGCTGCGTCCGTCAGTCTGTCTACTCATTAACCGTGATAGTTAGGCAGTTGAAATTTTCACAGATGATGTATTTCAGTTGCCGCCATAACAACAAATACTTACTACAATTATCAGGGGCTCCCATACAACAAACGTGATCGATTGCGTTAACTTTGTACACCTGTATGCGGCGCCCCTCGGTGCGCGAGTCTGACTCGCACTTGGCCGGTTTTTGATAACCACTAACATTTAATACGAAACATTACAGTGAATCAGCTGTATGATTCAAGCTGCACTTAAAACACACAAAACATTGAAAATAGTCTTAAATGCATTTTTGTCTATCGAGCGCATAAGCGCGCCTAATCTAAAAATCGGCAAAGTGCGAGTCTGACTCGCGCCCCGCGGGCTCCGTACAAAAACGGATCCTATGATTTAATTACAAATGTTTATTTTTCATATATTTCGCTATAATTGTAGTAAAAGACGGTAATACTTGCCAAATTTCATAGTTCTAGGTCAACGGAAAAATACCCTATACCCTTATTTGATTCCCTTGAGTGTGTCGAAAATTCTGAAGTTAGTGGCAGTGTAACCCAAGAGAGTTTCACAATAGGCTATTTGACTGATGTTGAATTCTACAACGTACTGTAGTTATATGAATAAAATTAGCTAAATATTTCACGAAACAAAGAAAAAAAATCCAGAAACATACATCTTTTTTGGAAATATGTGACTTCAAAGGTACGCAAATTTTATGATATTTTTTTTAATCCAAAATAAATTGTGAAAATGTTTTCAGAATCCTCATATTTTTACGAAACAATAATTGTATGACAACTATGAACTTAAACGCACTTTTTCACGGTGAAAATGACAAAAAAAATTCCATACAATTATTGGTACCTATACCGGCCTGTGACGTCACTAGCCTGACGCGTTTTGTATGGAGCGTTTTTAGCGCTACGTAGGAATGTTGAACTTTGACGGTCATTTCTGACTTTTAGAGCAGTTTAAATGTAGTCAGTACCATATAGACATTTGATCACAATAAAAAATAAAATCGATTGACATCCTCAAAAAAAAATTGTCAACATGCCTATTTAGGAAAAAGTAGCCTCAGTTCCTAGAGGCGCAGCCGACCAGTCGGTTGCACCTCCTGCGTTACCTTTTGTTCACGCATACCACCAATCAATTTTCATGGTGCTGCTGCGAGCCGAAGACCTACCCAAGGAACACACATGTTGTATAAGAGCTTAGAGCTGTATACAGCTCTCAAACAGCTAAAATAAGTCGTATAAGGCCTGTATATGCAGCCTGTGTACTACGTGGGTACTTTGTTTTATTTTTTGCTCACTTACAAGCAAGTTAATTACTACCCGGATAGCTGAACAGAACTGTAATATTATGTCACAAACTTACGTCAAAATTAAGAATTAAGGAAGGAAGAGAAGAGGGAAAACTTGACTTCCTTCAAAAGAAGCGTACACAGCTAGCACACATTCCTGCATTTGTCATGTGTTTGTTTACCGAGCTTGACCTATAACAGCACGAATAGAGATCTAAAAGTAATCAGTTCATAATAAGGTAAGGTGGGGAACTAACAAAGCTAATTGGGTAAGACTGACGGTTAATCTTTTCGCTAAATTATTTTTCGTCGGATTATTCATTTTGTCGAATTTTCACTGGGCCGATTTTTTTCCTCTTGATTAACCTGTCACGTTGAGTTTGTTTTATACCGTTTTCTGTGGTCCAGTCAAGACGAAACCAATGACCTCCACAACGATTGGGCGCTACTACCCTCATTTATTGGCTCTTCATGAGAAAATCGACGGCAGAAGCATTTATGTAACGATCTTAACGATCCTTTCTCATAGGACCACTTTGTTGTCAGTCTGCCTGAATTTCTATATATTGTCGGGGATAGTGCAATACCGCGTAAGTAACAAGTGTAGATACGAATCAATATTCAAACAAATGCTAAGTATTTTATTGAAATGACAACTTTATCGACAGCTGTTATTTACGCGGTATAGCACTATCCCCGACGATATGTCCGTCTGTCAAGAACTTAACCGCGACCAGTCCATGGACAAGTATAGAAACAACAACCAACGGTAAAGTTATGTTTGTGCATCAAACAAGTTTAAAGGAGAAAAACAATTCAACGCAGATGCGATCCGATACTTGAGATAAAAGTAGGTATTATCTTATACTTATACTGGCCTAATATTATAACGATTAATAAAAAAACGGCGTCTTTATTTTTTAGGTATATCCCACAACCACGACCACGCATCATACGCGATGAATACTAAGTACGCGTGAGTACTAAGTACAGTTTTACATTTCAAGGATTCCTGTCGATAGGTAGTTCCCCAGTAATCGTCAAATAGGGCCGCGTTTTGGGCCCGGGGATTTTTATCTGGCTCACGCCATTATCAAAAGCTCATCATTACCTGCACCTCTAGCGTAACTGTCATTTATAAGCGACAATTTCGCGAGATAATTAGGTACCCATCTCTTTCTGTGCAGTAATGTGAGAAAGTGACGGGTAGCGCTATGTCGCGCGACAAGGGTCGTGAAGCATAGTTTTGATAAACGGGCTGATTCAATAAGTGATATAGAAAATGCTACTAAAACTGAACATAACTACTAACATTTGGTATTCTTAGCTTCAATATTGACTGAGATTTTGTCACTCGTACCAATTAAAGCTAAAACATCTTGGAAATTACTGGTCCTATTTCCACCAAACATAGCTAAGAACCAACTCGACGGGTTTTTTTCGGATAAAAAAAAACTCACTCGAATTGGTAGTAGTAATATAATTTTAATAATTTTAAAATATGATCTACGAAAATATGACTTACTATTGTGTTTCTTTCGGCTTTCTACTCAACAGCTGAATTTTCCAGCATTTCACAAGAGGAGATCGTCTTGTGAAATGCTGGAAGATTCAGATTCAGACATGTGAAAAGTGCCCTTGTGGCCTCGGTACTTACAGGAAAAAGTTTTGATTTTAAAGCCAAAACTTTTGCGAATACAATGGCTTCTATTAAACAAATTAGATTAAGTCGAGTTCTTCGTATTATTAGACGAACTTGGAAATAACATGAGTGATATGGTTATTTTAACCCATATGCGGTTAATATTATGGCTAATTAAACCATAGTGTTAATGCGTGTGCCTACTTATGTTTATACTCATGCCTAAGGCGTTGTACCAACTGAGTATGACTTTATTATTATTTGTAAAGTAAAAAAAAATATATTTCAATAAGACTATAATTTAATTAATTTATTAAAAACCAGCTAAGGGCTATGGAAATGAAATGTTACACATATTAAGCTTAAATTTGCATTTCATTCACTTTGCAACAGTATAGATATAATGTGTAAATGATAAAAGGACCATAAACTAAGATAGCGATAACTTGAAACAATAGTAAAGCTTTTTGTTTGATGTTTGCTCAATTTTAGTATGCGTTTAGTTAATTGAACGCCATAAAGATAAAACTATAAAAAAAAGTTTGCAGTACAATAACACTTGTTAATGCCCTAATTGGTATTATGGGATTTACAGCTGCCGGCAAACTTTGAGCATAACCTTGTCTGCGCAGTAGCCGATTTACGTATAGAAGTAATTCTTTTGGCTGAGCGAATCCACTTAGCTTTGTACCCGATGAACAATACCCATTATCTGTATTGTTAGCTTATAAGCATCGAAACGAGCTTCACTGCTCTTTCACTTACGAAGTGACCAACATCTGTGTTCTCTTTTTTTAAGAGTAAACCTTATTTCGTTTGACTTAAAGACTAATTTAGTGTAAAAGTAATTTACACTTATAATGCCTTACATTTTGAAGTGGCAGTTGTGGCCGCAGCTAACAATACAGATAATGGTATTTGTTCATCGGGTACAAAGCTAATGGGATTCGCTTACCAAATGTGATTAGAACTATACAAATGTACACGCGCAGATCCACCATTTTTGTTCCAAAAGTTTGCCGGCAACTATACACGAAATAAAGAGAGCAGTAAATTGTGTCTGGATGCATAATTTAAAGTGAGACCAACTTGTCTGTGAAACGGCGAAATTAGGAATTACGACTGTCATGCTGAAATGTCATACGATTGTTAGTGCCTCTGCGTTCGCATGCCCTGTGTGTGAAGATTGTGGCGACACCCTTCCAGTTCACATATAAGTTTGTTCTTATCGATCTAAAAACAAACAAACAAATTAATAGGTAAATAATGTAAGAATCATATTT
Source organism: Apotomis capreana (assembly GCA_947623375.1). NCBI lineage: Eukaryota > Metazoa > Arthropoda > Insecta > Lepidoptera > Tortricidae > Apotomis > Apotomis capreana. The sequence continues at coordinate 25,171,840 of OX392507.1, read as the reverse complement.
GCGCGCGCGCTCTTTGCTATGGCAACTCGCGCCCCACCGCACGGCGAACAGCTCGCTCGGTCGCGCCTCGCGCCACGCAACGGCGTGGCGAAGAGAGGACCTTTGGAATGATAAGTTTCTGTAAAAAAAAACATTTTAGTGACAAGCTTTCATAGTTGACTGTACTTTTCTTTCGATGCTCTGCTCACTGAGACGATTCTAAAGAGCCCAAACTCGGTAGGATTGCCTTTTCTATTATAGAGTTCCTATGACCACCTTCCAGCTACATCGTCAGATGGTACCATATTATCGTATTGTCATCCAAGTTAAGTAAGTATGCAAAATTTAAGCTCAATCGGTTGACGATATCTTCAAAATTGAGTTGCAAGATTCCACCCGAACAAACATACTAACATACATACATACATACATACATACATTGCAAGTTAAATAAAAGCTTTTAAAATAGGCAGCACGCGCTCCGCGCCTTTCGGTATCTTTAATTATTTTCTATGTGTTTCCGATTTATATAACGAACTTTTACGAATTAAAGTTATGTCAGTTATGTCAACAAGTGATGGAGTATTCATTTTGTTACAATAATCATTTTGTGATGACATTGTCTTTTTCTGGATACTCGTTTTAAAATTTTGACGTTTTCCATAATTAACTCATATATTCGCTTCAATAATGTGTCAGAAAAGTATTTGTTTTTGTGGAAATCAGTATTTTAGTACACGATTTTCACACATTATTGTAACAAACTTGGCAAGCCCTTCGAGACCACGAACGCAACATCACGTTCAACACGTCGAGGTAATTAAATAACTCTTTTTTAACACAATTAAGTCCCATTTTATTACCATAAAGTCATAGAATAACTTAATGTGGGCATTATTACATATATATTGGGTATTGCTCCGTTCTCTCAGCTCCAAGGCAAATAAAGATTTTCATTTTATCTAATTTCATCTCATTTCATTTCATTTCCTTGAAGTTAAATTTCTAGCAAAGTAGAAGGTGTAAATGACTTGCTGGTACTTCGGCAAACAAGTCTTTGGTTGTGTAACGCTATAAAAAAATTGGGTCAAACACAAAAGATGGCGCAGATAAAATAATGATAATGATACTTGCTTGCAAAAACAAGTTTATGACAAATAAACAAACAATTTAGATTATGCACCCCTTGCAGAATACAACTATTAAAGGATAATTAAGGGATATTCCTATTGTTACATTTTAAGGGATGAAAAAAATGCTTTTATTAGGGCAATATACATATTACTTGCCAGTGTTACTATTAAAATAACAATGTCGATAATCCGACCACATTTGAGTTAATTAATATAAATTATCGTGGTCGAACAATGACGTCAAACGATAACAATTGTATGGAGTGCATGGTAAATAATGATACAAAGGACTTATGGTCAGTATATTTTAAGATACTTACGCTCTTTTTTGATTTAGCTAAAATGTGGTCTATATAAACAATAGATTACAACTACGACATTGCGATAATTCTTGAAAAGTATTGGTAGCATAATTATTAATTGCAGGGACTTTAGATCATAAATATATTTGAATACTTAATTATTACTTACTTTAGTAAATAAAGCAGACCAAATAGACCAATAACCTGGAGCCTATTTCACGAAACCTCAAGTTACAAATTACGAGTGGAATAAGTCTCTTTCAGCTTCTTATACTAGATAGAGACTTCCACTTGTACCTAAGTTGTAGCTTTGTAAATGGTCCCCTGAACGTTTGCCAAAACAAGTCTGGAAAGATGAATCACTTAGGACTACGTGAATGCAAATGCCAGAACCTTCAAGGAAACGAGTGCTGTGCTAATAAAAAAAATGCCGGTTGCAGTCAGTCCTTATTATTAATAGATTATTAATAGTCATTAATAGGATCTTATTAAAACTTTCGTGACATATATATTTCATTAGCGGCCGTAGCGGCTTCGCTCGGGTGCAATGCTGATAAATTATGCATGTATTATACATATAAACCTTCCTCTTGAATCGGTCTATCTATTTAAAAAACGCATCAAAATCCGTTGCGTAGTTTTAAAGATCTAAGCATACATAGGGACAGACAGCAGGAAGCGACTTTGTTTTATTATTGTATTAAGCGGTTTACACTCACGTGAAATTGTCTGTTACGGCCCGACATGTTTCGGACTCATATGGAGCTCTTCATCAAGGACTGTTCCCCGTACAACGGCGCGGTAGCTCGTCACTGATTTTTGTACATTTCGGGCCGTTCTTGATAATTTCACGTGATTAGTCATCAGTACGCTAGGTAAGCGAGACTGTAGAAGTTTGCCTGGTACACTGAGCTGCAGAATTCATTAATAAATGAGCCATGCATTTGTGAAGCCCATAGTACAAGCTTGATTATCCAAACTTTTAAAGACCCAAGAAGCATTGCAGCAATGATACAAGGTTGAACATCCAAACATTCAAAGACCCAGGGGGATGAATTGCAGCATCAGCTTTGACTGCTTTTACTGACATGAAAAATCAGGGCCCTTACTGTCTAATTTCACGTACTACCCGGTCAAGTTAAGTATGCGTCTGATATCTATGCCGTCACATGCTAAGGAGACGCGACCGGGTTGGCGAAGTTGCGATCTAGGATTATCGCCACTTGTCACGTCAAAAGTAACAGATGGCGTGATTATGAAGAGATCTCCCATGACTAACTCTGATATCTCGGACAGATCTCCGAAGTGGTATCCAAACACAGACCGACCATCGCGCATTGTGGAAGTCTGTAGGGGAAGCCTATAATCACATAATGCCCTCGTATTGTTGCGCCATAACAGCCGACCATTACAACATCATAAAATAATTCCATGTACGAGCAAGCAATGGAGTTTCCGATCCGTTTTCCTTTTAGATTAATTAATACCAAATAACATGGGTGTTTAATGGTGTTAAATTATTTGTTATATTTAATATAAAAAACGTTGTTACAGTTAGTTGGGTGGCAATGGCGCAGTGGAATATGACAAATATGAGGAAAGTTGTATGGTTTAAACCGTGATGCAGTTCAGAGACCGGTTATTTTATAATTAATAATTATATTGAGTAAAATAAATGCAACACAGTAAACACATGGATTGATGGGGTAAGCGTGTAAACAAATAAGTTAGGTAGTCTGTAAACTTATGACAATATAATATGTTACTAAGGACAAATGTATTGACGAACATAATATTTATATCATCCACCTTTTGTTATTATGGTGCACTACATACTGTATCTAAGATAGATTTATCCTAAGTGCGCGACAATAACCCAATAGTTGGCACCAAAGAGCTTTAAAGGGTAACTGGGGTGTGCTGGGGTGCAGGTGCGAATATCATAAGATCGATCTTAGATTCATTTTAGCTCTTTTAGGACCTAAAATAAGATAATTAGCTTCTAATTTCCGAGAGGAACACCTTTTGCCAGATTCTAGGACCGAAACATGGAGATGAGATGACAGAAGGCAGGAGAATCCGTAAAAATCAGGGAGCTGAATTGATCTAGTGAATAAGCGAAACTTATGGCACAGACACCTCGAGATAATGTCAGCTGACAAGGTGATGAAGTGAAATGGTATTTAGGTCTCCAATCTCTATCTTGTCTCTAAAATCTAAGATACTCGTACTTTAGTCTTCTTCATTTCCTATCTCGAAGTATCGTCGGTGAAATGAAGAAAACTGATGCTTCCATCTTCTAAAACCGTATTTTACAAACTCGTACGGTTATTTAAAAATAATAATTGTCTTCATTGTGCGACGTTTCCGGATCCATCACTTTCTGACACGTTTGTTTTACGAGTGAAAGAGTGATAGATGGTTTGTCATTTATCTTTTTTTTATATCATAGGGGGCAAACGAGCAAACGAATCGCCTGATGGAAAGCGAATACCGTCGCCCATAGACACCTGCATCACCAGAGGAGTCACAAGTGCGTTGCCGGCCTTTTATCTATTGCATTGCAGGATAAAGTTGGCCATCTCGTATGACACCTGGATGATTGGTCAAAGGATAACTTAATCTTTAATATATTCTGTGACCATGCAAACACGGCGCCAACTCAGGAATATAGTGATTTGAAGCTACCCAACCAGTTATATTTACGAGGGCAGACGTTTGCCTTAAGCAGCCAGTTTTCCTCAAAAATCCAAGTTTTCCGCTACATCACGAGGAAGGAAGGACTCAGCTGTTTTATGTAACAAGCCTCGTAGCATTAACCTTAAATATATCTGCTTTCGAGAAGGTGGAACACATGAGGTGGCCTGAGTGTTCGATTACGTACACTATGCCTAAAAGGAGACCAAATATCAGGGGCACTATGATGGTTGCTTTTATCATGCGATAAGTTATGACAAAGCATCTGACACGTTTTGACAAAATGCGAGTGTGAGTGACAGAAACTTTCTAACTTATTTATTACATGACAAGCGCAGCAATTGTTACCTATGCGATGGACTGACCAGATAAAATCTGTTGTGTGCAATACCGTGCATGAATGGACCAAAAATGCTGCTAACCAAGCGAGATAGCGAGACATCGTCATACCAAATGCAGCATTTTTTTATTTGATGATGCAATGATGCTTTTGACTACACTGCATGTTATGAAATACTTAAGTTGTGACGCGCTGGCGTGTTTGAAGATGTCCCCTATGATGAAATTATCCACACTGACCTTACTTACAAAGAAAGCATACCAGTCTACTATATGAAACTTTGCAGTCTGCCTCCAGTTTTCCTCTAAAAAATTAGATTTTCCTCTACGTCACAAGTCACAAGGAAGGAAGGACTACCGCTTTTATGTAACAACAAGCTTGTGGCATTTACCTTGGACTATCCGGCAGCATTAAGCAGCAGTAAGTCTAGACTGCTTGGACCTTGTAGTCTCGTCAAAATAAAGAAGGAGGATAAGAGATACGACTTAGTTCCACTCTCATAGCTTTATCATCGGATACACACAACAGAGATAGCCACATTTCGATATCGGTAGGAAACATTTTGAACATATATCACAAAGACTCTCTTGCACGTTGCGTGAACCTAATGTTCCATCGTGAACGACCATGTCCCAGTTCTGTAAGTCATCACTGGTAGCACGCATTGTTCAGCGACTTCAATTGTAACTACCCCGGCAACTTTACGAAAAAGAAGAATTTCATTCAAGGATTTATTTCATACAAAAAACTGTTTCATTACTTTTATATACACCAAGAAAACCACCTAGTCGTACACAAGTTGATTGATGTATTATCAGAACGAATACAGAATTATACTCATACCGAAATTTAATTACTTCCTTAACGTTCCTCGAACAGTAACGACGGCGATTAACATGCTGAGGATAAATTCGACATTTCTAAGGACATAGGGCTGAAATTTCTCCCACTATGTAGTAAATGTATCTAAGTTAGTAATACAATACAATAATACATAAATGCACACTAATAAAAGTTCACGAAAGGAATCAAAACCAATAAAAAAATTAAATAACGGCAGACAACTATAATGTTGTCTATTCCTTGTAATCTGAGTTACATCAACGTAACTTTGACAGAGAAAATGGTGTTTTTCTTAAGTCATCCTTTGACAACGGTATCTGTAAAGCTACTGAAAAGACAGGGAGGCTCAAATAATTAATATGCGCTATATAATCCGTTTAAATTGTTTTATTTAAATAGGAAGTTTATTTTAATTGGCGTAACTGGCGTAATCTAGTATCTTCAGCTTAACTTTTCAGCCTTATAGCAATCTCAACTTGTTGACGTCACTCAACCTAGCACGAATAGCAAAAATCGATATGCCCATCATATGAATCTGAGACAATGGTTAATCATTTCTGGACTTTTTAATGCCATTAAGCCCTGAAATGCAAAAAGCACAAAAAGTGCTTATATACGATTGGAATCACCCCACGGACGGCCTTGAGCTCAATGCGGAAAAAGCTGTACTTGGAACAGCGCTACGGAAGGATTTCCCACTTGGTCATCTAAATACTGACAAAATCAAGGCCAATAATATTATGCATGTAGGTTTTTTTTTAATTTGAAAGAAATCTTTCGTCTTGAAGCTTGGAGGGAAGATTAAATAATTCGCGCGATTATCACCGGCTTTTCCGAGGGCCTTTTTTTTGTATAAATTATAATACTACGTGTATAATCTGATATTTAATAACAATTAAATATTAGTTTAGCGTTAACTGCCATAGTAGCGAAATTGATTCTTGATTTTCTGAGCAGCAATGTATGGCGTAGTTATTACTAGTGACAGTTGTGATTGTGACATCACGATGTTCAGTGTCAACAAACAACAACAAACAAATACATTGCGTGCTGAATATTTTTTTTGGAAAAAAAGACCGATTCCCTAATAATTAACCGTTAAGTTTGCGGTTATATCAAATATACACGCAGTATTATAATTATACTAAAAAAATGGCCCTCCCCCAGCTTGCTGTTTAGTGGCAGTAATAAAATGGCATATAAAGTATTGTAAATGCGATCATGCTATTAAAGCTTACTTTAATATCTGTAAATATGATTTCTTAGATAAAAACACTGACTTCGGTAAGCCGTTGTAGGGACACATTTCGATGACCATGCATAAGCTGTCGAAAGCACTTATGCATGGTCATCGAAATGTGTCCCTACAATAGCCCTCCCCTAAACACAAAAAAAAAAATATTTATATTTGCATGGTCATCGAAATGTGTCCCTACACCGTTATTATGCTGTTAATAATAGACAAATGTTTTTTTTTACCAGCAAAATCATTTTTTTTCATTTAGTTATAAAATTGACACAAAGGTAAATTATGAAAGAAAAATGTAATGTGATCCACTGCAATTTAAGCAGGATTGCCGATGTTTCCCAAAAATGTAAGGTACAGAACTCTCGTTAATCAATGGAAGTTCTCATACAAATTTTGTAGGAGATATCGGGAAACAATCAAAAAAAGTTTTTTTTTAGACTGAAAGATTAACATTATAATATAAAATAGCAATTTTAATAAAAATTGGAAGAAACAAATAAAATATTACCTAAGGCCGTCTGGATTTCGTATAAAAGTCATATACTCGTAAAAAGTTATTTTAGACACTATAATTTTATCCGTTTTGATTTGGATGAGTACTTTTTTTACTGTACAGTAAATATTTCATGGGGCCTATGATGGTAGAGTTTATCACGTGATAAATACATACATAGCATCTGTCACTCACACTCGCATTTTGTCAAAACGTGACGGATGCTTTGTCACTTATTTATCGCGTGAAGCGACCATCATAGGCCCTCATAATGATCTCACTCACTTTATAGTTTATATCGTTCGTAAATATCACGTGAACTACGTGATTGTAAGGGCAAATAAAAGTCAAAAAGCTTTTTACAAGTACATCTTTAGAATCTATAAATGTTGACTATGTCGCCAAAAAACTAAATGGTTTTTAGGGTTCCGTACCCAAAGGGTAAAAACTAAGACTTCGCTGTCCGTCCATCCGTCTGTCCGTCCGTCCGTCCGTCTGTCACCAGGCTGTATCTCAAGAACGGTGATAGCTTACTTACTTACTTACTACTCTGGCTCAGTGACCCAAAGAGGATCTTGGCCTCTGACACAAGAGAACGCCATTCTTCTCTGTTTTGCGCCTTTTCCCGCCAGTTAGGGATACTTAGGGCGCACAGATCCTTCTCCACTTCATCTTTCCAGCGGTATCTCGGGCGGCCGACCGGACGTTTTCCACTCGGTCGCCCCTGAAACGCTCTCTTCACGGCCCGATCGTCTCCCATCCTCTCCAGGTGACCCAGCCAGCGAAGTCGTGTGGCCTTGATTTCGCCAACTATGTTGGGTGTAGCCACCAGCTCTTCCAACTCCTTATTCTTTCTCCTTCTCCAGCTGCCATCCTCATTTCTTATTGGTCCCAGAATCTTTCGCCAGATTTTCCTTTCCGCCACTAAGAGCTTATTTTCTTCCTTTTGATAGCTAGACAGTTGAAATTTTCACAGATGATGTACTCGTATTTCTATTGCCGCTATAACAACAAATACAAAAAATAAAATAAAATAAATATTTAAGGGGGGCTCCCATACAACAAACTTGTTATAGATTATGGTACGGAACCCTTCATGCGCGAGTCGGACTCGCACTTGCCCAATTTTTAATTAACATGTCTTACAAAAAATCTGCCCATTCCAATTGTAACATTCACTTTCAAATGTCAAATACGTGCGATTCCTACTACGTTTGCCTAACTTTTAATTTAAATATTATAATACCTGTAACAGTAATTGTTAGAATAAAGTTAATTATTTCATTTAATTATTAACAATAGAAACAAAGATTTTTTCCGTAGGAGTTGCTCGTTAAGTCTTACTTAGCTGCTATCATTTGATACTATCCCACTTCTAACCTTTCATTCCTCTATTCTTCCCTTTCTCTATTTTGGTCTGATCCTTCTAGGTATTCAATAGAAACAAAGTTTTTTCACCATGGAAGTTGCGCGTTAAGTTCTACTTAGTTGCTATCATATGATACTATCCCACTTACTTTCTTTAATTTTTCCCTTTCTTTATCTTGGTCTGAACAGTCTCGGTATTATTTAACAAAATTAATATTTCCTCTATTATTTCCTGTCCTAACTACGGGATGTCATCATGAAAGCTGAGTAATAACAACAACAAACTTACCTTCATCGTCTCTTTATATTCAGAACAGGTTTCAAAAATCCTTGCCAAAAAGGTAATAAGCGGCTGAATCATACGAAGACAATTAGAACTTTGTTTTTATGTACAAGATTGATGTCCATTAAATCGCGAAGGAAAACAAAACGATTAAGAGTCAGTCGAAATTTGCAAAAGCCTTCGCTCGTACGTGCTGCGTGCTTAAAGCCTTGATACCCGACAGCAAACCTGTTTACTGATGCTACCTGTGTTGAGATCATATCAGAATATTAGTGGCATATACGAGTATACATTTAGTACCTGTACTTAAAGAGTCGTCTGACGACACTGATTTACCTACGATCAAAGTTACTCAGTCCGGAATTGACCAATAAGGAGGAGGATCTTAAGGCGATTGTTTTTTTAAAACCCCACGAAAAAAGAGGGGATTTATAAGTTCTGAATATCTGTCTGTAGCATTGTAGCTCCCGAACGGATTGGATCTATTTGAGTGTAGTTTTTTTTAATCGAAAGACTTGTTCGTCGGGATGGTTCTTAGCTATGTTTGGTGGAAATAGGACCAGTAGTTCTCGATATAATCTGCTTATGTTCAGTTTTAGCAGAATTTTCTATATCACTTATTGAATGAGGGTCTCGTATGACCAACTACTTGTGTCGGAGGTGTTTTCAGTAGACAGTGAGATTAGAGGAACAAACGCGGGCCAACAATCATTATTCCTTCAAGAAAAGAGCGTACTCCCACTTGAAAGGCCGGCAACGCACTTGCGACTCCTCTTGTGTTGCAGGTGTATGGGTGACGGCATAGTTCGAATCCCATTAGCTTTGTACCCGATGAACAATACTTATATCTGTATTGTTAACGGTGGCCACAGCTGCCACTTCGAAATGTAAGGCGTTATAAGTGCAAATTACTTTTACACTAAATTAGTCTTTAAATCAAACAAAATAAGGTTTACTCTTAAACAAAGAGAACACAGACAGTTGGTCACTTCATTGTCATTATAAGCATCGAAACGAGCTTCACTGCTCTTTAACTTACGAAGTGACCAACATCTGTGTTCTCTTTGTTTAAGAGTAAACCTTATTTTGTTTGATTTAAAGACTAATTTAGTGTAAAAGTAATTTGCACTTATAACGCCTTACATTTTGAAGTGGCAGTTGTGGCCACAGCTAACAATACAGACAAAGAGTATTTTTCATCGGGTACAAAGCTAAGTGGATTCGCTCAACCAAAAGAATTACTTCTATAATCGCGCACCATCAGCGGATCCGTTTGCTCGTTTGCCCCCATGGCATAAAAAAAAATCATATAACGCTTTTCCATCAGGCAATCCGTTTGCTCGTTTGCCCCCTATGGTATAAAAAAAGCATATAAAATGAGCCATCTTTCGGCTCACGTTATGTCTCAAGGCGCCACGGTAATCGTGTGCCAAGTGTCGTTTTGTATGACATACACGTATGGGTGTGATCATATCTCGGCGGCAGGGTCAGGTCTTTGTTTTTTTGGAGGTCAAGGTTGTTGACCTGTGGAAGTAGATCATTTTTTATTTACATAAATTATGCTTAATACAAACGTTTATCTATTCAATTTTATTTCGACGTTTTTCCTAAATAAATAAGGTGCAATTTCAGTTTTAATGAGTAGAAAGTAAAGGAATTGAATAGTGGAGGAGACAGCTACACTCATACTCGTATTATAATGGCGAAAGTTTGTGAGTGTGCTACCTATGTGTTTATTTGTTACTTCTTGACACTTAAACGGCTTGACCAATTTTGATAAATTTTGGCATGAAGGTAGCTACACCCTGGATTCACACATAGGCTACTTTTTATCCCAAAAAATGTAGTGTTCCCGTGAGATGAGCGGGTAACTAAATGTTCGTCACGAAAACAAAATGTACATTTATATAGATAACTAAAAGGTGCAAACTTAGTCCGCGTGAAAGAAAAAGTCATAATCCCTCTTTTTTTGCTTCTCTATAGTCGGTTAAAAAGTATCATATAACCATCTGGGGATGCGCAGGAACACCAACAATTGCTGTTGACAAAGCTGAAATTTTTCTATTTTATAATATTCAAATATACTTACTTGAAAGGTGATAAGTTTAACGGTTAATGTATTTTTTAATTATCTACTTCGTTTGCAGTTATAATTTTGTTGAATTTTATTCCTGACAAACATATAAAAACATACAGAACTTCAGAATCTCTTTCTTTTTAAAATCGGTGAATAATGGGTTACATAGTCACTCGGGATTTTACCTGCCTTTATCCAAGGTCGGTCAAAACCGAAAAAGAATCAAAACAAACTGTGGTAAACCCAATGCATGACCTACTGATTTTGAGCCTAACCTTATTGTCATAATCATAAAGCATACAATAAGAATGAAGTTTTAAACATGATATATATATTTGTCAAAGTCATATGATCAATTTTGAGCCCTAAGCCTTATGTTATAGATTTTATAGTTAGATCAATTTGTCTCGAATGTGGTATTAACTTGTATGTCCTTTAAGGCATGATGATAATGAATTGTAGTTCTCGGTATTCAGCGGTGAATGTGAATCGTGTTTACGATGAAAACTAGCGCCTACTGTTAGTTCCTAGAATGGTCTGAACAATTAGGATTCCATATGAATTACAAAATTGGTTGTAAGTAAGTAAGTAAGTAAACACTTTATTGTACACAAAAACAGTTAAAAAATACATCTATTACAATTAACATATAGGTACAATACAAAGAATAGGTTGGAAAAAGTAGGTTGTTGAATATAAAGCCTGACCAGATATATATGAGGATGCGCCATATTGCGGAATTTCACTAGAACGAATTTCTTGCACTGGCAATGATTTTTTGATAGTTTGTCAACAATGTCAATGTTATTGTTTACGTTTCTATAAAAGACGAATATTAAATATACAAACAAAATGCCAAAAATATTCACATTCGCGAACGTAATATAAGGGTACACGTGTTTACTACAGGAAAAAACAGCCAGGAAAAGAGTGAATTCCATTGAATGATAGTACGAAGTTACCATAGGAACTGACAGATATTTAATCTAATGCCATTATAGTGCGGTTAAGATTGGTTGCAAAATTGTTGCCATATAAATCTCATAAAAAGCACCCTCTTGACAATCCTCACATATTTTTGGTCAGGCTTTAACTCCCAGATTTCCTTATTTACTTGTTACTATAGTAATGTTTATATCATAGTAATAAATAAGGTAAAAATTGTGTTTTTCTCAGTCAAACTTTGACAACCGTATCTATCTGTAAAGGTACCGAAACCTCAGGGAGGCTCAAATAATTAATATTCGCGATATAATCCGTTTAAATTGTTTTATTTAAATTCTAAAAACTGTTGGAACGTATTCTGTTATCGATTCTAAGATTCTCTTCAGCTTTATTATAGAGTAGGTATAGATAGATAGATACAAAGTCGTGTACATTATGTTATATACTAAATAGCTGCGCCCCGCAGTATTTCTCGCTCATCTGACAGAAACAGGGATAAAAAGTAGCCTATGTGTTAATTAATCCAAGGTGTCTGTGGGATCGTGTATTGTTCACAATCTATGATCGTCTGTAGGCTTCTTTAGTAAATGTAATTTTTAGGGTTCCGTAGCCAAATGGCAAAAAACGGAACCCTTATAGATTCGTCATGTCTGTCTGTCCATCTGTCCGTCTGTCTGTCCGTCTGTCCGTCCGTATGTCACAGCCATTTTTTTCCGAAACTATAAGAGCTATACTGTTGAAACTTGGTAGGTAGATGTACTCTGTGAACCGCATTAAGATTTTGATGCAAAAATAAAAAAAAAATTATAAATATTGGGGGCTCCCCATACTTAGAACTGAAACTCAAAATTTTTTTTTCATCAAACACATACGTGTGGGGTATTTATGGATAGGTCTTCAAAAATGAAATCGAGGTTTTTAAATTTTTTTTTCTAAACCGAATAGTTTGCATGACAGGCGCTTCCAAAGTGGAAAAAAGTTGGTCCCCCCCCTCTAACTTCTAAAATAAGAAAATGAAAAATCTAAAAAAACATATAATGTACATTACTATAAAAACTACCAAGGAAAATTGTTTTGAACGAGATCTATTAAGTAGTTTTTTTTAATACCTAACTTTGCACCTAATTTATATGGGGCGCTATACATACCAGGTGCAAACTTAACTTAACCACTTAGGGATGGAAAGTGTTTGTACGGAACCCTCGGTGCGCGAGTCCGACTCGCACTTGGCCGGTTTTTTTTTATCTATGGCATGTATAATTATCTCCCTCGGTTGCTCACTAGGACAGTGGTAGTGCCGTTGGTAAAAAACAGAACGGGGGATTTGTCGGACCTGGGAAATTATCGGCCCATCTCGCTGGCAACAGTTCTTGCTAAGGTGCTTGATAGCCTTCTTAATGAGCAACTTGGTAAGTATATTAAACTGCACGACGCACAATTCGGATTCAGACCAGGATTGTCCACAGAGACTGCAATACTGTGTTTTAAGAGGGCTATCAAATACTATAAAGACAGGAACACACCCATATATGCGTGTTTTCTGGACCAATCGAAAGCATTTGACCTGGTTGTGTACGATGTACTGTGGGACAAATTAGCGTAAACGGGTATACCGTGTGAATGCGTTGACTTGTTAAAGTACTGGTACAGCAGCCAGGTCAATTGCGTGAGATGGGCAGGTGAAGACTCTGACGAGTATAGTTTGAAATGTGGGGTACGGCAGGGTGGACTAACATCTCCAGTATTGTTCAACCTCTATGTGAATGGGTTGATTGAGGGGCTCAGCAATACACATATCGGATGTCATATAGATAAAACATGTTTTAACAACATCAGCTATGCAGACGACATGGTATTGCTGGGCCCGTCGAGCGACTCGTTACGGCAACTCATTTCTATTTGTGAGGGGTACGCTGTGGAGCATGTGGCCTTAGGTACAACACGAGCAAGAGCGAGTTCGTCCTCTTCAAAGCCAGGAAATACAACCCTACAACAGTACCTACGATCATGCTTTGCGGAGTGCCCCTGAAGCGAGTTGAAAAGTTTAAATACCTTGGGCATATCCTTACTGAGGATCTAAATGATGACCTGGACCTAGAAAGGGAGAGAAGGGCGATGGCGGTGCGTGGCAATATGCTTGCCCGCAGATTTGCAAGGTGTAATGAACAAGTCAAATTGACGCTATTCAAAGCCTACTGTCAGACGTTCTACACCTGCAGTCTGTGGGTAAGTTTTACACAGAGGGCCTATAACGCACTAAGAGTCCAATATAACAATATTTTGAGGATGCTGTTGCGGCTGCCCAAGCACTGTAGTGCGTCCAACATGTTTGCCGAAACGCGAACTGATGATTTTTTTGCAATTAGACGCAAGCGTGTTGGATCACTACTCAGGCGAGTGCGTGGCAGCGGCAATAGCCTCCTCAGGGCATTGTCGGAGAGGCTGGACTGCCCCTTAACTAAATATTGGGTGGAAGTGGCCATCGGTAGGGCCAAATAGGATGAAGCCGCAACCAATCGCGGGCTGACTTGCCTTTTTTTCCTATGTCATATTGTTTCTGTACCTACTAACATAGCTATTAAGTTAAAATTGTTACTAACATCCTATGGATCATTGGTCTGCAATAAACTATTTTTATTTTATTTTTATTTATTTTTTTATAATCTGCGTCTCTTCCCTCTTCTAAGATGTCAGCAATAGCGACATGTAGTAGATAGCTTTAATAATTTTTATACTTTAAACCCTTTGACAAAATGTAAGTGCCTCGTTATTCTGAGTAATAAATTATTTACTTCAATGCTGCATAAAGGTGCGTTGTGATTTCCAATCTACCAGCCTCGCCCTCCGCCTTCAGCAGTCGCGTGTCGCGCGGTACAAGTGCACACTGAAATCCACGACCTCCACAACAGTGTCAGCTACCACCGTACCAAATTTTACCAAAATTGGTCCCGCAGTTTGAGCGTGAACAAGTAACAAACTTTCGCCTTTATAATATTAGTGTGATGAAGATGAATTCAGGGCCAAGTCGCAACTTCTTAGGTTATAACAACTTAGTACTTTGTTGTCTACTCATAAAAAAAAGAAAAACAGCACGTCGTCGCTTCAACTCATACGTAGTACCTACACGCGACAATAACGAAGCGGAATGGAAAAGTCTTACGCAATAACATGCTTGCTTAAAAAGGGCACATCTTAATAGTAAATGGAAGTCAGATACGTCCATTCGTGACCGAAGGGAAAATAACTGCCTGGATTCTTACCTTTGGCTTTCCTGCATACGTCGCCATTCATAAATGAACGTAGTAGATCGTAGTAGTGCAATTGTGTTGGGGAAAATGGGCGGGGTTTTATGAATGAGTTTCCTACGTTCCTATTTATTCTTCTACGTTCCTATTCTTAAAGTTGAGGATGATAAAGGCATGTCAAGATTTTGTGAAGACTTTAAAGAAAAGAATCCTATTTCCGGCGACATTCGTGGTTTTCGTCATCATTTCCACGTCACCAATTTATGTTTTGGGCGAGCAACTATTAAACCTATAGGACCCTAGGTGTGCCTATGCTATTTGAAAAGCCAGATCTCATTTATCCTGCTAGAAAGTATATATAGTAGGTTAGGTTAGGTTCCCTTGCGAACATAAAAAAACATTTATAGGGTTCCGCACTCAAAGGGTAAAAACGGGACCCTAGCTATCGCGGGTTGAAATTTGAAATTTTCACAGACAATAACATTAACAACAAATACTAAAACACTGTAAACACTAAAGGCTCCCACTCACATACAATACAACAAAAGTGATCGGTTGCTTTATCTTCTGCACGTCATTTTTATCCTTTAAGATTTTATTTTTTTTAAGAGTAGAAGGGCCTCGTGCAGGGTACGTCCGGATTGTTACTACCGTCTTGCCTGCTAACCCACCGCTAAACAGCAATGTTCGCATTGTTGTGTTCCGGTGTGGGGGTAATATAGCCGGTGAAATTACTAGCATAGAGGCATTCTATCTTCGTCCTCCGGGTAGGCAAGCACTTGTGACTCCTCTGGTGTTGCAGGTGTTTATGGGCGACGGTAATCGCTTTCCATCAGCGATACGTTTGCTCGTTTGCCCCCTATGACATAAAAAAAAAAAAAAAAAAAATAAAAAAAAAAATAAAAAAAACCGGTGCCATACATACCAGGTGCAAACTTAACTTAACCCGGCCAGTTAAGATGCGATAAGTATTTGTACGGAACCCTCGGTGGGCGAGTCAGACTCGCACTTGGACGGTTTTTCTTTCATAATTTACCTTTGTGTCAATATTAAAAAAATGTGTCAGCCGGCTTCAAATAATCCGGGAACATACATAAAAAAAATACTAGCCCAACGAACTCTCCTTTTTTATAGTGAGTTAAAAATACGGAGCTAGATAGGCAGTAGGGGGAAGTCCCCTAACGCCGGACGGACCTAACGCCGGACACTCGAACTATCTCGGCAACTGGAAGCTCGGCAACGGCAACTCGGTAAGTGGAAGGGGCGCGGGGGTTCCCCGCGCCCCTTCCACTTGTCCTTGATTCGCTCGCGTTGCTAGTTGCTGAGATAGTTCGAGTGTCCGGCGTTAGGTGCCGTCCGGCGTTAGGGGACTTCCCCATATAGTGAAGATAACGCAACGTGTCTGATTGTGTCGTCATCGGTACCAGCACAGTACCACGTATATCTACCTAGATAAGTAGGTACTTAATCCTATAATAGTGTAGTGTACATGTCATAGTTTTTAGCTATAAAATGGTTCGGCATAGTTCGAGAGGTTTGAGACTAACTTCAGAGACACTGAAATAAATTCATAGAAGCATTTCAGTTTCAACCTTGATCTCAACTGATGGAACGTTACCCAAAGTGCCCTGTTCGCAGTGGTCGCTCAAATAAATTGAAACACAGACTCCCGAAGAAATTCCAATGTGGAATCAAATCGACTTGGGGCTAATTCAATCACATGACGATGGAAACCCTCATCTAGTATTAGTTATCCCGGTTTCTTCTTCAGCATGTGCTTCGGATAGTGTGGTTTACTTCCTGTCTTACATATACTTCTCACTTTTAAGCAACTACAGGTACAGGTCTTTTGTCCCTGCAGCAAACACTACACTGAAAAAAAAAGATTTGTTAATGCGGTATTGATGAAGGAACTCTGGATCACATTTTTTTCAATTGCACTAGGTTCTCATATTCCCTGTACGATGTATTACCGTGTAATATCCCTCGTCCTATCGATTTTCCTTCTCTGTTAACTTATATGGATTCTCCTCTCACTGCTATTCTTATCAAATATTTACTTGATTATAAATTATAACATCAGGCTGTAGAGTACAAATTTTTATAAA
This sequence comes from Apotomis capreana, assembly GCA_947623375.1. Lineage (NCBI taxonomy): Eukaryota > Metazoa > Arthropoda > Insecta > Lepidoptera > Tortricidae > Apotomis > Apotomis capreana. The sequence goes on along the minus strand of OX392507.1, from coordinate 25,154,778 downwards.
TTTAATTAGATATTTACTTGTATGATCTTTCCTAACTTTCCTATGTTGGCATGCCTTACTTACTGTCATCCTTTTCCCGCTCTTTTTATTAATAACTGTTCAAACGTCTCGTGTTGTCTGTGGCGCCCATAACATAAATAATTGTTGTTTGTTTTAGGTTCCTCACCTATCCCCTCACAAAAACTCGAAATTATACATACCGACCATTCTCCTATCGTGTGATATGCCTTCACGTCAACATTGGCGAAATACATCTTGCTAAGCCAGCAAGAAGTGAAAGCCAGACAGAAAAAAAAACAGTAGCCCAAATGCTAGCTGCTAGTTAATAAATCGGAGGACTGTCAAACTGAGGGCTACTTGTAACTAAAATAAGTTGTGAAAAATAAGCGTAATTTTGGTTACTATTAAGCACAATTTGGCTATTTCTCAAGTAGTTACACTAGTTGAGCATTTTTTTTAAGTGTACTTGATTGTTTTCTCTTAATCGGATAATTGCATGCAAGTTGACAAACCCTATGAGTAAACGATCTGGAGAGCATTAGAAAGCAAGTGTGTCGTCATTTCGCTTCATTAACACTCTAAGAATTTTGCGGTCTACTAACTGCGGTCACTAATCAATCCTCAAAAGAGCCTAATTCCTCCGCTACCCCACTTCAAATTCATCCTTAAGTCAAACATATTCGATTCACTTTCATTCAACCTAGTAAATAGCAAGAGCCAATCAAAAGTCATTCATCTAATGAAAACTACGTAAACGCAGGTCAAGGATTTATACGTGCATCCAATTGTATTGCACCGTCACTTAGGTCGTTGACCGAGCCCACATCTACCTGAACTAGGTCTCAGGAAATATTGTGCGTTGTGATTCCCAGGGATTTCCCGTGCGCCGATCGCGCGAGAGCCTTAAGATCGCGCTGATAATTAACCAGATTTGATATTTTTAAGACTCCAATTTTATTACTTTTCTGCATTCCGCTTAGGAAGAAGACGTAATAACTGTTTTTGTATTTTTCCTTAAATTACTAATTATTTTTTATTAATTTATTACAATTTACTCATTCTAAAATGTAGTAGATCCAAAACTCAACACAATGGATAGGTTAGTTTAATATGGTGTCTAATTAAAAAAAAAATGGGCAAGTGCGAGCCCGACTCGCGCATGAAGGGTTCCGTACCTATACATATGTATAATCTATAACAAGTTTGTTGTATGGGAGCCCCCCTTAAATATTTATTTTATTTTATTTTTAGCATTTGTTGTTATAGCGGCAATAGAAATACATCATCTGTGAAAATTTCAACTGTCTAGCTATCACCGTTCTTGAGATACAGCCTGGTGACAGACGGACGGACGGACGGACGGACAGCGAAGTCTCAGTAATAGGGTCCCGTTTTTACCCTTTGGGTACGGAACCCTAAAAAACTAATGATATTGAGCTCGACATTCTTGACAGCTTATTTTTTTTTGCGGATAGGTCGAAGTCTACAACTGAATGCAGGCATATTTGTCGTAGATTTTGGTTATTTTATGTATTTCCTTATATTTCATTACATACCTACACAAAAAATAAAAAACAAAACACAGTTTTTTTTTTTTTTGGGGTATACACAACGCAAAGCTCTCTCGATCTCTGTATTAATTTCCACCTGTTAGAGACATTAAATTTTGACAATTTCATAGCGTAATCTGCCATCTCTGTCCCCTTGTTATAAATTTACTGATTGGGAAGAGACAGATATTTTTTGCGGAGGGACTAAGAGTTGCGTGGCATGGCGTGGTTTTGTTTCATTAGCGACACACCATTGACGCATTATATATACAAGCCATACACCTTTCAAGCCTTTTAGCTGTCTTCAGATTTAGATCTTTTTTTAAACTAAATATCTGCAGTCTTGGTTTTTTTTTTGGTTGGCTGGTTGGCCGATCATGAAGCTAAAAAAATTAAAAAGATAAAAATATTTTGTCTCCCCTTGTACGGGCATCGTACTGAGGAGATAAATTTTCGACTCGGCACGGATGCTGCCGTGCTCCTGAATAATCTATCTATCAGCCATAGACGTCCACTGATGAACAAAGGCCTCCCCCATGACACGCCACAAAGTTCGATCCTGTGCAGACCGCATCCAATCCTGGAAAATAATAAATTGCAATTACTAAACTAATTTTACTGTTCATAAAATTTTCTTCTATTATACTACCTGAAGAGGTATCTAAGAACAGCAGCAGCTCTGCCAAGTCGGAAAAATATCACGTCAGTTCGGTTACCGTTACCGTACGATGGCCGTGCAAGGCGGAAAAAAAAATCTTTTTACTTTTTTTAAGCTACAGAAAATCTGTATTTTTTAAATTTTTTATGAAACATGTAATGTCTCATTTTTTTTTAAATGTGGGTACACCACATTAGGTACAGCATGTTAGATAGTTATTTTGCATTAAGACTCCTTGTTATTATTGTTTAAAACATATGTTTAGGCAGATGTCAAGTTTAGTTTGAGATCCTGTCAATCTTAGAATTACCAGTTACGTTTTATATAATAAATTACGTTTATTACACAGAATTCTTGCATTTCTATTAATATTTGTGCTGAGACTTTAACAGGTTATGGACCCAGCATATTAATAGCGATGTAAAGAGCAAAACTCGGTATAGGTAAAAGTGAAAAAAGTGAGTAGAAAATTTTGATTGTCAAGTTTAATAGTATGGACGGTTTGAAAATGAACGTCGAACGTTTTGACGGAAATAATTTCCGTCAGTGGAAATTCCAAATAAAATGTGCGCTGAAGGCAAAGGGTATTGATTTGTCTATACCAAAACCCAAGTTAACACTAGAAAATAAGTCTGCGACGGCAAAATGGCTCCGGAACGATGGGACGGCTATGTTCATCATCACGTCGGCGATGGACTACCGACAAATTGCTCTCATTGAGAATTGCGACAGTGCTGCTAAAATCATGGAAAAGCTGGACTCTATATATGAGCAAAAATCAGAATTCAATAAGATGTTAGTCCACGAGCGATTTTACCAGTATAAAATGAACTCGTCCGACAGTATGGCGCAGCATATTTCAAAAGTCGAGAGTTTGGCGCAGCAGTTAAAAGAAAGCGGAGAAAACATCAGTGACACAGCTATTATGATTAAAATCATAAGTACTCGACCATCAAAGTATCGCTCATTCCGCCAAGCTTGGTTATCACTTGATTCAAAGCTGCAAACCATCCCGAACCTCACTGCTCGACTTATGGACGAAGAAGCCAGTCTGACGACAGAAGAAGAGAATGAGGTGGCACTCTTGGCTTCTCACGAGAAGCGACAGCCTGGGACGAGTGCTGGTAACAGCATCACGGACAATAATCAGCATCGCTTCGTTTGCTATAACTGCAACAAACGCGGACACTTCGCAAGAGACTGCCGTGCGAAGAAACGCTCCCAGGACAAGCCAATTTACAACAACACGTTGGCATTTCACGTAGAAGATAGTGCGAATTTTGTTGATGAATCGTATAGTGACGTGTGGCTTTTAGACAGTGGCGCATCCGTACATATGACTTTTAGAAAAGATTTTTTCTTGGATTTGGAACTGTTTACTGAAAATACTAATAGGTTAGTGAAATTAGGTAATCAACAAGAATTAAAAGTGCGGGGAATAGGAAATATACTGATTCAAAAAATACTGAATGGACAGTGGGAAGAAAATATGATAAGAGAAGTGCTCTACGTGCCGGAATTGTGCAGGAACTTGTTCTCTGAAGGTGTTATTATGCGTTTAAACTATGTCATAGTAAAAAGAAATACTAGCGCGTTAATTTACAAAGACAATGATGTGGTGTTAAGTGCAAGGCAAAACGCGAACAATCTGTATGTGATGAACTTTAATACTGTCGTGAGTGCAAGTTGTCACAATGTGCAACTATCTCAAAATACATTTCGACTGTGGCACGAGAGACGGGCACTTGAACGTTACAGAGGTTAAACGTTTAATAAAGAATGGGCTTATTCAATGTAAAGACAGTGGCGATGAAAAGTTTTTGTGTGAGGAATGCATGCATGGCAAGCAAAGTCGGCTGCCTTTCCATGCTTCTCGTCGGGCAGAGCAGTGTCTAGGAGGGCTGGTCTATAGTGACGTATGTGGACCTATGAGTGAGCCGTCGATACAAGGATACGAAAATCAGAATTACAGAATGTATGACCCGAAAACAAATAAGATTGAGATATCACGAGATGTAGTGTTTGACGAGACTAGTCTGAATACTGTCAACCAGGTTTTTGTTGATATCGAAGATACATGGCACGACTGTGAACAAGCCCCAGTGGCCAATGATACTAACCCGAATGTTGTAAGTCAAAACCTCGTTGTGGTTGAAGGTATACAGGAGAGAATTGACCAAGTCTCTGTATCAACGATGACGGACACTCAAGCGTCCACCTCAGCGCAGGCAGAAGAAAGTAGTGATGAAAGCTTGAGGAGCTGTAATGACGGTAAAACTTACCAACCCGGTGTGACGTTTGAACCCACAGAACTGATATCAGATCGTATTTTAAGAAGTAGATGGAATGAAAATTATGAGATTAACTTAACCGAATACATTGAGTCTGCGAAATGGAAAGTAACCGTACAAGATGAGCCTAACGCTTATGAAGAGAACCAGACCTAGATTATAACAGACTATAATACTAAAAAGAAACCTGTCACCTGGAAATGGGTATTTAAAATTAAAAAGAAAAAAAAATTGATTTGTTAGCCGATTTCTTGTCAATTTCCTTGCCTCATCTTATTAGGCAAATTATATTTTAATTTTGTTTTGAAAAACGTTTGTTTAGCTTCGGAGTAAAGAGCTATAATGATGAGCAGGTAACTGCGATGTTTTGTTTAAGTTAGGCTGTTTAATGCTTTGAGTTAATGCAAAATTAGGGGGAGTGTTAGATAGTTATTTTGCATTAAGACTCCTTGTTATTATTGTTTAAAACATATTTTTAGGCAGATGTCAAGTTTAGTTTGAGATCCTGTCAATCTTAGAATTACCAGTTACGTTTTATATAATAAATTACGTTTATTACACAGAATTCTTGCATTTCTATTAATATTTGTGCTGAGACTTTAACACAACACATTAAAAAAAATGAGACATTACATGTTTCATAAAAATTTATAAAAGTAACAGCGCCCTCTCTCGCTTGCGCGTTCACCGCTGTAAAGTGGTGCGGTAAGATGTGAATATTAACGTATTCACATAGAGGTCGCTAAGGTGTAAAAAACCTTTCAAATAAACAATGCAAAGATCGACACACAAAGCATAAGGAAAAATTCGACAGGTCTACGTGGAGCGAGGGTAGCGAAGTGGCTAAAGTGCTGGACCGGTAATCCAGAGGTACCGGGTTCGATTCCCGTTCCCTTCCACCAGGTAGCTCCTTTTTCAATTCTTCCTTAAGCTTTGATCTTTGTATTAATGTTTTATCTGTATTTTTTGTCTAGGAATGATAGGATGAAGAATAGAATGAAGGTCATTTATCTGCAAGCAAAAATTCAGGATTTTAGAAATTTCACCAATTCCTCAGTCTAGTTCCCCTCCTTTTAGTTTTAATTTTCTAAGGCATGCCTACTAGTCGCTTATTACAATATGTACTTACACACGTAAGTACAGTAGAGTTGGCTCACAATTGTATGAAAAACATTTTTTTTTTATTGGACGGGGCACCCCCTAGATCTTTTACACTAACCTAAAAGAGTAATTTGGTAAAATTTCAATGTCCTAGTAAATGAGGAAGGTGATGCTTTTGACTCTAAAAAATTTTACTTTTTTAACGTTTTAGGAACTAGGTAAGTTTGACATAAGTCGTCACACAATCATTTAAACATACATAGTACAGTCCAGGAAATGGAAACACTTACCTTTTTCGCTCTTGACACTATGAAAATAAGGGTCAATAAGGTACATGTTTCAGTTTCCTTTACTGTACTTATACACTAAAAAGATCATGTATTGTACACGACCATATTAATAACTTCCATAGGTATATTTGCTTTCATAAATAATATTCATAATAATATTGATATTTTTGCTTCTCTGAATTCCCGAATGACGTTATCATAACCACATTATACCACTTGGATTCTCGTACAAATCGGTCACTGTGAGTTCAAAGCTCGTTAATGTCATAAATTAAACATGTAGGTAAAATGAATTCATATATGTATATTATGTATATTGACACAAAGGAAAATTATGAAAGAAAATTTAATGTGATCTATATAAAAATATATTTAAGAAAAATGCGGTATTTCCACATTCAAAAATAGAATCGATAGAAAGATCCTATAAATAAAAAACATACACATTTATATGTATTTCAGAAAGTATATTTGTATTAATCCAGAATATATATTTTTTCTTTATACACTCTGATGATAGTCTCTCTTCTTATATGTGGATATTTAATTTGTAGTTATTTAAGGTTTTTGGTGCAATCCTATCTTATCCTAATTACGTCCAGTGAAATACCAAGAGGTTAAACCCCATATCAATGGAAAAAACGACTTGGCATGGCTTGGCTAAGGTAGGTGGCTCGAGTGACTCCTCTTGGCGGGGGCTAATGTACTATCGTGCCCCCACATAATGACTGAAACAAAATAAAATTAAATTATAAATTTTGACGACGCGTTTGGCTCGGTTGGTAGACACCTGCCTACTGAGTCGGCGGTCCTGGGTTCGAATCCCGGCCGGGGCAAATATTTGTGCAAAATATTTGTTTTTGGGTCATGGATGTTATCTATATATGTATTTATATATTATGTATATCGTCGTCTAGTACCCATAGTACAAGCTTTGCTTAGTTTGGGACTAGGTCGATTTGTGTATGATTGTCCCTTAATATTTATTTATTTATTATTATTTATTAAATGAAATGAAATGGAATAATTTATTCAGTAAGTAGTTTTGTCCGGTTCGGTTCAGTCGTAGTGATGCTCACTTGTCCGTGGGTCATCTTCAATTCATTGTAAACAAGGGCACTTTTACAAGTAGATTGTTAATCTACCGGCATTTCCCAACACGAGACGTTGTTGAGAAGAAAGCCGAAAAAAACTCAAATTTAAGTATTTTTTTGGTAAATAATACTTATAAGAATTAACTACACTCACGGTATAACTAAATACATTGGTACACGTAAAGGAGATGTATAGAACTAGGTTTATGGCAGTCAAGTCACTCAGTATTCGCAAATAATAATAATATTTTATTTCAGAAAAGGAGTTCCATAGATTGGCTAGCAAAACGGGGTCACAATTTAATAGCCGATGCGCAAGGGCACCTACTCCACCTTCAGCTCTTGTCCGGTTCGGTTCAGTCGTAGTGATGCTCACTTGTAAGTGAATCATCTTCAATTCAATTCAATCATTTATTTTATAAAATTATATGTTACATGTCAAATAATTATTATAGTTGTTAATTCTTAAACTAAAGTTAGGTATACGTTGTAGTTTATAGTTACAAGTGTTACAACACTACATACATTATTGTTACCCAACAATGACCAGGTAACGTCCCCAGGCGTTTAAAAACTCGTCAACGGAGTAAAGCGCATTACATATCATGTGGTGCTGGAGGAAATTGCTCGGCACTCACTGGATGGAACACCGAACCAACGAGTCCATTCTTACCGAGCTCAAGATCCCGATGAGACTCAGCACCATATGCATGCGGAGGAGTTTCGAGTTCTTTTGCCACATCGGCAGAAAGACAGGGGTCGATGTAGAAAAACTGTTGGTAACAGGCAAGGTGTGCGGAAGACGGCCCAGAGGAAGAAGTCCAACACGCTGGTCGGATCAAATACGCTCTACCCTCAAGACCTCTATTTACGAAACCATCCGCGCAGCCCAGGATAGAGTAAGCCGGCGCAAAATAGTCCACGAGAAAGTTATTCAGAGACGCCACGACCCTCAGCATTGAGGATATCGACTGAAGGAGGAAGAGGTATTGCGTTGTAGTTTTGGGCCAATTGAAAGTAGAAACTTTTTGCTCTCCTTGTGTTGCGGTCGGGATATCCGGAAATCAAAAAAAAGTTCTGCTGGGTTTTATTCTAATGAGACACCTGTCTAAAGCAGCATTTTAGTGGCCTCACCTACGCCGCACGCGACTAAAACACGTTTCTGATTACACCTCTACAGAATTACCCGCAAGCTTATCCTTCCTACCCAAAAGGACGTAACTCACTCGCAGATAATATGAAAACTCGTCCTTTCGTATTCGGAGATGTGAAGACAGTTAAGTTATATGACTGTGATCGTATGGATTTCCGAATGATACGATTTTAAACTTACGCAATATTTTATTTTATTAATGAACGGTTTTCCTATTCATCTGAATGACTTACAGCCATTGAAAGTGATAGTATTAATTGAATCTGTGTGATAAAAATCGTAACCCTTTGGCTTCCTTCTGAAATAAAATACCAATGTAAACCAATTTCACGGCTTTTCTTGGTCTGTACTCGTATATAGATATATATTAACATACTAGCTGTGCGGCGCGGTGTTACCCGTTCACATTTCAGTAGGTACCTTATGAATGATAAATCACACTGATATGTGGTAATATGTGAGTGTGTTTGGTAAAACGTCCCACTTTGTCGATTCTAGTTACGGAGTTACGGGCAGTTTAGTGAAATATGGCAAAACCTACCGAAAATCGGCTTTCAATAAAAACTGATGGAACATACTGTAATGAAGCTATGATTTTGATGTCGACGCATAAATGTCCAATTTAAGAACTTTTTTAGGACCTTAAAGTTTAGTGCCTAGCGTCCCACTTTGTCGAACATCTAAAAAAATCGTCGATGTCATACTTGTGACCGTTTTAGGGAAAACCTCCTACTTTGTCCATATAGAGTTATGATAAGTTCCTAATACAACTGAACATAAGCTATATTTTGGTGAAAGAATTATTTCTCTAGGTGCTATAGTAATTTTTTTTAAATTCTTTAAATTGGCAAAAGTGAAAAAGCGACAACTGAGAAAATGTTGGTTAAAGTTTGGGACGGTAAAAAACACACTTGTAGTTTGAAGTTATGGAGTGGTTGGTATCAAATTATTTGCGTCTTACAACAGTTACATGTGTTACAACTACTAATTAAACTTATCAATTTTTTTGAGCTAATGTACCTACGTAATTATCGTTTATAAGCATCAATATTACTTAAGAGCGCAAAATTGTTCATAATTATTATTTTTTGAAATTTTTCTCCAACGTAATATAGAAGAATAATTTATATTATAAGAATAATTTTAGAAGAATAAGAATAATTTTTATTTTGCCTAAAGAAACGTTTCCACATTTAACATAATTTTCATCACACTTGCTCGTAAACAAGGGTTTACATGCTAGAAAAGCGGGCGGTAAATCGTAAATTACGCCCTAGGGCGGTAAGTAATTTTTATCACGCTTTAAGGTTTTACATGCTAGAAAACTTTTTTCTTTTTTTTTTATGTCATAGGGGGCAAACGAGCAAACGTATCGCCTGATGGAAAGCGATTACCGTCGCTAATAAACACCTGCAACACCAGAGGAGTCACAAGTGCTTGCCTACCCGGAGGACGAAGATAGAATGCCTCTATGCTAGTAATTTCACCGGCTATCTTACCCCCACACCGGAACACAACAATGCGAACATTGCTGTTTGGCGGTGGGTTAGCAGGCAAGACGGTAGTAATAATCCGGACGGACCCTGCACGTGGGCCTACTACTCCAAAACTGGGCGGTAAACGGTATATACCGCCCTAGGGCGGTAAGTCGTATATTACGCCCTAGGCTGGTAAGTAATTTTGGTATTGACTACTACTACTTTTGTTTTATTTCCTCCAAAGTGTGATGAAAAACGTTGTACGCGACTCTTGTGGTAAAGGAATTCCAAACTCGTGTTATTAAAGCCCTCGCCTTCGGCTATAATTTGTTTATAATTCCTCGTTTACCACCCTTGTTACGTAATGTACAATTAACAGTGACTTCCACACTAGGCATAGCGTGAAAGTCGTATCATACACGTCAGGTTCGTTAACAATGCGGCTATAAAAATGCATTGAAGAAGAAATTAAAAATTATTATGTTATATCATACAATGATGAAAAAGCCACTAACATTGCAGCTCTGTTTTTAAGTGTAAGAAACATACAATAACATAAGTTTAATGACTTTATTTTGATTAAAACACTTCCATGCCAAACAAGACGTCTGTTTAACAAGAAGCAAAAGGTATTAAGCATCATAGTTTTAACATGAAGTTGAACATATAACAAAAGGCAACAAGTGACCTAGATTTTTGCGGCTGTTAGACTCTTTTATTCATGTAGCAAAAGGTCGTAAGTGACACAGTTTTGTACCTTAGCTAAGCCGTTTTATACACTGCGCAATCAACTCGTGCGCACGTGGGTCGGAAAACGAGACGCGCATGTTTCGAACGATTAGCCACAATTATTGCGCCGACTTCCTTGTACATTAGCATATTGCTCGAATTGTTTATAATAAAACGTAATATAGTGTGAGCGTGAAATGCTATGAGTTAGAATGTGGAAACGTTTTCAACCGACTTAAAAAAGAGTTTAGTGTCTTTTTCACTTTCTTCTATTCAAAATTAATCAAATGTCGTGTAATATTTCTGATATTTATTTCGGCGAATGTGAATCTTGTATAATATTTTTAACCCCCGACGAGAAACAAGGGGTCTTTTATAAGTTTAACATGTGTATCTGTGTGTCTATCTATGGCATCATAGCTCCCAAACGGATAGCTCAATTTAAGTGCAGATTTTAAGCGGAAATCGAGATGGTTATTAGTTATGTTTGATGGAAATAGGACGTAGTAGTTTCATATTCAGCTTTAACTGGAGCAAGTGACAAGATCTCAGCGAATATTGAAGCTGAAAATTCAAAATTCTAGTTATGTTCAGTTTTAGTAGCATTTTCTATATGACTCTCTTTCTCTCTCTCTCTCTCTCTCTCTGTAGGATGGTCTCATGGTGACCAGCTTCTTGTGTCGGGGGTATTGTACATTTTTAATTTAGTTTATTTATGAGGAAAATAAAAATATTTTAGGAAGTATATAGTTAGGGGAAAAAATCTGAGTGTATATTTTTGCCGTGATAGGCTAGTTTATAGTTATAATTTCATAAAAATCTAATGACAAATTCTTAAGTACATAAATAAATGAATATGAAGGGACAATCTTACACAAATCTCCCTAGTCCCAAACTAAGCAAAGCTTGTACTATGGGTACTAGACGACGATATATATAATAAATAAATACACATATAGATAACATCCATGACAAACATCTAGCACATATGTATGAGTATAATGTTATAGGTAATTAAATACAGAAAATAATGCCACCATCCCATATCATAAAAGTTAATTATAAAACAAGGTCAGTTTATTTTACATTACTTGTTGGGCGTATACAGCTATTTATATTGTGTTACTTTGTGCAATAAAATATTAAAATATACTAAATATTTACTTGGTAAACTGGCGGGGTGATCTGCTAACATTGATAGGGAGATAGAGCTAAATTTTAACTTTTTAGGGTTCCGTAATCAACTAGGAACTCTTATAGTTTCGCCATGTCTGTCTGTCCGTCCGCGACTTAGCTCCGTGATCATTAGTACTAGAAAGCTGAAATTTGTATGTGTATTTATCACGCCGACAAAACGGTAAAATAAATGGAAAAATTCATGAAAATGAGGCCTGAGGGATAAGTACTTTCAATGAAAACTAAGCCGTTTTTGAGGTATCGCCAAATATCATAATTTTCTTTCGAATGACGTAAGTGCCGCGCGGTTTCCTTATACTTCGAACAGTACACGTAGTAAGTGCCATACTGCATTGAATCATACCGCTCAATCTGGCGCGTATAATTGATAACTTCTAGAAGTTCTCACACCAAAGTTCATAAAATTCTGAATTGACAAAGTTTCTATTTCGCTTTAATTTTTCTGGACAAAGAATGTAAAGTTATTTTCCTGCTAACCTCTATAACTAACTCTAACCGCTAAGTGTACCTCCTAATTCAAATATATTCATACCATCAAATAGGTTTCAAATAAAACCACATAGCGTAGGTACCTATCTCATCATCATCCTCCTAGCGTTTGTCCCGTCCGGAGACGAGATCCGCTTTCCTGCAATTTTCTTCCACTTCGCTCTATCTTGGACATCGTCTTCGTCTAACCTACAGCTGTTCAGGTCCTTCCTTATAATATTGAGCCATCGAAGCCTAGGCCTTTCCCTCCACCTACTACCTGGTAGGTACCTATCTATTTTATTTATAGCTTATTGAAAGTTTTACTATGGTTTACCTTGTTTTTTTTGTGACATAGGGAAACCCGCAGTATTTAGACAGACAGAAATAACTGTTCCCTCGTGTCACTGGCTGATGGTATTATTTATAAACTTTACCTTAGCCTATATTATTTATTTTTATTTCAATATTTGTTATGGTTTATGAAGCATGCTGTTTATCGCTTGCTTGGTTAGGTACTTAAGTGAAATCCAGGGAGTTATTTTTATATTTCTTGTGTTTTTATTTTATTTTATTTTTTGTATTGGAAATCTGATATATTTTGACATTGTGTAAATTATTTTTGTTCTATTTCTTTATTTTATTATTAGTGTTATTAATTTGATTTCATATTATGTTAAGTTTGTGATGATGATCCTTATTGGGAGATACCAACTAGATTCATTTATTTATATTTTATTTACCTGTTGACTTCCCCTTTTATTTTAAAATTATTTTGACATTGTAAACATTATCTCGTATTATTCATCTTGCCTTATTTTTGCCGATCATGATATCAATTCGTATAATTTTGACATTAAGCAAATTTGTAATTTTTATCGTGAAATAAATAATCTAATCTAATCTAATCTATTGTATAAATGGGTTTTGTTGCCAAGTTATTTTTAACGACTGACGAAAAAGAGAGGTGCTATACGATTAACATATGTATATCTGTGGATTTGTGTGTCTGTCTGTGGCATCGTAGCCTCCAAACGGATGGACCAATTTTTGTGCGGTTTTTTAATCTAAAGACTTGTCCGTCGAGATAGTTCTTAGCTACGGTTGGTGGAAAAAAATAAATAAAAAAAAAGCCTATATTTCTCACAGAATTTCAGTGTACAGTGCTTTTCTTTTTTTTTTCTTTATACATAAAATTTTTTTTCTTTTTCCTACTGGGCCCTTCCATGCTGTCACACTTTTTGTCCATCTCTGGTCTTGTAGACTTGGTGGAAATAGGACCGGAAAATTCCAAGATTTAATTGGAATTAGTGACAAGATGTCCGCCAATATTGAGACTGAGAATTCCAAATTTTGTATTTATGTTCAGTTTTAGTAGCATTTTTTATATCACTCATTGAATGACGGTCTCACGATGACCAGCTACTAAGTGTTGGGGGTGTTTAAAATTTTATACGTATGTTATTCATTGATATTTGTTACTACAGAGACCAGTACGTAAGCACTATATTTGTCTCAGCCGGAAGGCAATAGGCGTGCGGATTTTTTTTATTTGAGGATGTCAATCGATTCTTTTTTTATTATGATTTATGATCGAATGTCTATTATGGAACTACCTACACTTAGATTACCCTAAAAGTACCGTCAAAGTTCAACATTCCTACAGAGCACTTAAAACGCTCCATACAAATGGCCTACCTACATATGGCGTCATCTGTGTGTTGGGTACCAATATTGGTATGGAGAAAATAAGTAATTTTCCATTTGCACCGTGAAAATTGCGTTTAAGTTCATTATTCTCACACAATTATTATTTTGTTCAATTATGAGGATTCTAAAAACAATTTCAATTTTTTTTGTTAAAAAAGAATCTTAAAATTCTCGTATCTTTAAAGTCACATATTTCAAAAAATATTATTTGTTTTTTTTTCTTTGTTCCATATCCATAACACATTGAGCTAATTCATTTACACCATGTTGTGTCGGATCCCCCATTTGCTTGCTTCGTATTAAATTAATAGGTATACTGTTTAGTACCTAAAGGTTGTCTGGTAGAGATCGCTCTTTAGCGATAAGACCGCCTGTTGTCTACCGTTATTAAAATTATTGTTCTGTATTGAATTTGTAAACTTTTTTTGGTGTGCAATAATTTGTATTGTTTGCGTTAATGTCTCTGTTTGACTGGTAGAGAATGCCTCATGGCATTAAGTCCGCCATTTGTACTTTTACTTATGTTTATGTATTTTGTGCAATAAAGTTCAAATAAATAAATAAATGTTCATTTCAAATTACTCTATTATAAAACATAATAACCAGCCGCCGTCACACAGTCTGGACGTCAGAGAAATTCCTTCTTACTCACTGCAGTGACGGATATACCTAATCATTTTAGTACCCTGTCACTCTAACTACTTTGACACATTCGAATGGGAACTATATCGCCACGTAACTTCGACATAGTCCTAAAATGGCAAGTCCATTTAACTTAGTAGTATAATAAAAGGGAGTAAAGAACAATTAACTCTAGGACAATGTTTTTAGGATTTGATTGTTCTTGTAAGTACGAGTATAGTAAATGTGTTGAGTAATTTGTGGTAGTTTTGTGGTGCAAGGGTAGCCACAATTTCAAGGAAAAACTGCATTGTTTGCAATTATGTCAACTAGCCAGATAGTGCAAAGAAATAAAAGGCAATACAAAGGCAATAGTCTTGTTAATTTACTAGAAAGCACCAGTATTTTAGCAATGGGAATTCACCTTTTTTTTATTTGCTATCTTGTATAGGAAAATCTAATTGTGCTCATACGTGGCCCACACTGGGACTCGAACCCGGTATCTTTGGATTACCGGTTCAACGTCTTAACCTTGTGACCAGAGACGTACAGTCGCCATCAGACATATCGTAGCATGTAATTGTAAGGTATTCATAAATATCAGAACACGACTCTTATTGACTGCGCTTACAGTACATGTTCACATATTTATGAACGCCTTATATGCTGCGATATATCTGATGGCGACTGTACTATACGTACGCTTTCAATTTCCAAATGCGATCCTTTTCTTTCCAAGTTTTCTTTTTCTCAAATAATATGTGTGTATTATTTATTTAAATGGGGGTGCGACCTTGATTAAAAACATAATTGTATTTAGTCCGTCAGTTAAAATATTGAAAAATATCAGACACGTAGGTATGTTTTGCTTATTAAAATAATAAAAAATGACAAAGATAGAGACCATCAAAGTTCTGGAGTGGGGGTTTGTGACGTCACTTGTAAGTAAAAATGGTAACCATAAGTAACGTTACGCGAAACTTCAAAGTTCTGTACCGTTGTATTTTTTTGTTTGATAATCAAAACAGAAAAATACGTGTTTATTATATTTTAATAATCCAACTGATGGACTAAACAGTTTTTGTCCGGTTGCCTATTTTATAATTTAAAAGTAAAGCATCGCTAAAGTAGACTTACCTACATAGGTAATGTTTCAGTCAGACGTCATAAGAAACATTACTGTGCTACGAGGTTTCAACTATCGTAATGTGAGAGCACGGAGGCTTTCTTCTACGACTAGCTACGGCGGCGTAGAGGCTGTAGCGTGTCTACGCGTAGCGCTTCTCATTTTCACTAGTGAATGTGATAGTACAATGTGCTACGCGAAGTGAATAACTTTGTTTACATACTGGGTGATTCTTATTCTCATGCATTTTTTTGTGATTTGTAAGAATCACATGTTTATTTTGTTTAAATCAAACATCTATTTATGCCTTTGTTGAGCAAATATCCTCTACTTATCTTTTATAAACACACTTACCTTAAAATATTCAGAAATATATATAAAAAAAATTATGTTTGCCCAAAATGTCACGTCCATGCCGTGTGATATCTCCCGATTTTCTAATAAAACATTTTTTTCTGCTACAATATCAAGTAATTTTGACTAATGTTATACGAATGACGCAAAGCTAATAAATGTCTGATAACATTATTAAAAAGTTGTAAAAGTATAATGTAACAGTTTCTGATTCAGAACATCATAAAGTTTGTGATCAATTTTTTTGTCACAGCCATGTGTGTTTGTTTAAATACGTGTAACTTGGTAGACAATTATATTTGAAGCTAGCAGCCCTATTTAGGCTTTTTAAGAACGGAAAAACTACCTTCTTGTCGGTTCTGCTTATGACAAAGTGCGGTGAATGTATAGCAAAAATATTTTCTTGTATTTATTAAAGAAAAGGACAACCTTAGTACGTCACCACCGTGGAATGAGTTTTAAATGTAAGTTCTACTGTTATGTTATTGATACTTATATAAATTTTACCTCAGAAATAACAGAATAAGGTGATTGCTTAAAATTGGCGAGACAAAGCAAATTGTTCCATTATGTCGCACATGTTCAAAATTTGTCACGACCATAGATAGATCTAAATGTCACGACCACGGAATTTTTCAAACCTCGGTTGTGACATGTAATGCTTGGTTGTGACATTCTTGTAGTATATTTGAATAATTAGATGATTTTGTTTGCTAAGTTGGGTTATCAATTAGTTGTATTTTTTCCGCAGATGTCACCAAAGAAAAATAAATTAAATCAGCCATCTAGCGAGAGTCTCTTAAGATGTTTGTCGTGACTCTTCGCTATAAGACCGTTAGCCGAAACTACTATCGGGACAATGATCGTCGAGTCAACATCCCACATGGCGGTCACCTCGTGAGCCAAGTCAAGGTACTTGCTGAGTTTGTCCTTCTCGGCTTTCACGAGGTTCTCGTCATGGGGGATGGTGATGTCGACGAGCACTGCCTGGCGCTTGGATCGATCTACCAAAACGATATCAGGCTTATTGGCTACAATAGTCCTGTCCGTGATGATAGATCGATCACAATAGAGCGTGGCACGACCATTCTCAAGAACTGGCATCGGTGCGTACTTATAGTACGGCACCTCAGACCCCACAAGACCGTATCGAAGAGCAAGTTGCTGGTGAATGATCCTGGCTACTTGGTTACTTGTTATTTGACACAATTACTTGATTTTCGATGAAATTGTCGCACCCATGTTATACAGTCTCACAACTATGCTTAGGGATGTCACAGCCGTGTACACATGCATTACTTTAATCACTTGCAGAGGGTATTAAGCTTGTCCATCTGCACCAAAAATTAGCCTTTGGTATGTACTCTTAATATACACCGCAATATATCACAGAAAACAAAATAAAAAAAAATGTTAATATTTTAAAACTATATGAGAATCACCCTACTACATGTAATTATGTACATTGAAGATATTTTACAAAAGTTTATAGTACATCACATACCTACCTAGGGCGGAATGTCGCATGAATGAATGTCCCAGATCGTAGGTTTTTGTGTCCCGAACCGAAGGTGAGTTCCGTAAATATGCAATCTGGGCTTTACGAATTACCGCCCGTGAGTTGTCTAAAGTTTTACGTCTAGCCTTGCCCAGGAAGAGAGATTTGTTGTGAGGGTGACATTAATTAAATCAAGCAAGGCCGATAGTTGTGGAGAACTTTGGGGGACGCCTTGTCTAGCAGTGACGTCTATCGGCTAAAATGATGATGATGATTTGTACCTACGTGTCTTTTAGGTCTTATCACGTCACAACGCCTGGACGGATTATTTGTAGTATTATGGATATCGACTATTCTAACACTTTTAATCTACCTACTTTATACCCGACTAGGAAAAAAGCTACAACATTGCCAATTTTTGTTTTCTCCGCAAAAGAACGTAGCACCTTCTTATTAAGTTATTATGTAAAAACACATTTGTACGAGTAAGTCTAATTAGTGACTAAATACTTAAGGAGTGTTGTTTGTTATTGTAGGGATTCCAAATAATTTACTAATATCCTAAATATTTTTTTTTAAAACCGGTCACCATGAGGCACATTAAGTTACTGGTCACCATGAGACCCTCATTCATCGAGTGATATAGAAAATGCTACTAAAATTTAACATAACTACAAAATTTGAAATTCTTAACTTCAATATTGGCTGAGATCTTATCACTAGTTTCCATTAAAGCTGAATATCTTGGAAACTACTGGTCCTATTTCCACCAAACATAGCTTAAGAACCATCTCGTGACAGTACACACATACACAAATCCATAAATACACAGATACTCATGTTAAAATTAATAACGCCCCTCTTTTTTCATCGAGGATCAAAAAGTAAAAAAACAGGCATAACACATAAATATACATAAACACTATGGTGTCCAATCGACGATCATTTATTAAGTTGTATACGGTTAGTCCTGCACTCGTCTTCTGAATCGCACAGTCATCTACAAATGTAACATAAACACACATTTAAAAGCTTCTATGTGTTACGAGTACTTGTGAATTAGAGGAAACATTTATTTTCTGATAAAAAACCCCGTGGAATCTTCCAGGCTTGGGCCTTGACCCAGTTCAGTTTGCAATAGGTATATCACGCACCAGCGAAACGGCCATTTGCTTTTACATATATAATGAAATAATGAACTTTATTCTGCAAGTAGGCCACAAGGGCACTTTTACGTGTCTGAGTCTACCGGCATTTCACAAGAGGAAGACCACTGTTGAGAAGAAACGCCAAAAGAAACTCAACAGTAAGTCATTTTTTTCAGAAAACATAAGTACTTAATCTATACATAGTTCTCGAAGAAAACATATTAAAAGTGTATTTTAAGATATAAAGGAGGAAAAGTGTGAGAATGAAACGCAGAGGTCGCGGGTTCAAACCCCGCTTCGATTGTAGTGGATCGCATTAAATTTTTCTTTCTTAATTTACCTTTGTGTCATTATTTATAAAAATAAAAATGTGGTATTACCGCATAAAAAAATATGAATCGATAAAAAGATTCTATACAAATATTTGCTTATACTTATTGATGTTTCTCAAAGGCCATGCAGCTCTCGGTGATAGCTACGTATTTGCGGCGTTTGCCGTGGAGACCTTAGGACCGTGGGGACCGGAAGCAACTAAGCTTTTCAAAAAGCTTAGTTACTTACTTATCCGGTCCTCCGGTGATCGCAGGGCTGGCTCGTTCCTCGCCCAACGCATTGGCATTGCCATCCAGCGAGGTAACGCGGCCAGCCTTATGGGCACCCTACCTAATGGTAGCGACATAGGGGATATATGTACATATAGTTTAGGTCCCAATAATTTCAATTAGGTTTAATTAGATCATAATTTAAGTTTGTTAAGGTTTAGTTATATATACTTTTAATTTTATGTTGTTTTTTCTCTAATAAGTTGTTAATTTATGTATTAACAGCTTTCCCGCCAATTTGTAGAAATATAGTTGACATTTATGACAAGAAACGATTCTCACTTGACGGAAAGTGTGAAACTTCCTGTCATTTAAATGCAAAGGGATTATGTTTGAGGAGAATTATTATTTATTTATTTTGTTCAGGAAAATAAACAAAAATATCACATGAAATGTGTACTGCATTTTTTACATTTAATGTTGGTTTTTTTAATGTAATGTAACGTCTCTAAAAGTATTGGTACTTAATTTGTTAGCGCCTTAATACAGTTGGACGTATGAAATGGATGTTCTCCAAATATATCAATATTTTTTCTGTAGAACGCTGTCCAAATGTGTCCGTCCGTCCGCGGCTTAGCTCCGTGATCATTAGTACTACAAAGCTGAAATTTGGTATGAGTATGTGTATGTATAACGCCGACAGAATGGCAAAATAAAATTTAAAAAAAAAATTTTTTTTCGGGTACCTCTCGAACACCTAAAGTGGGGGAGAATTTTTTTTTCTTTTCAACACTGGTGTGTGGGATCGTTGAATAGGTCTTGTAAAAATAATAGGGTCTTCCAACATTATTTTATGATAAAGTGAGCAGTTTTGTAAATATTCGCTCCAAAAACAAAAAAATAGTGTCCCCCCCTCTAACTTTTCAACCACGGGTCAAAAAAAATCGGAAAAATTCATGTTAATGAGGCCTTATAAGTACTTTCAATGAAAACTATATTGAACAAAATCCGTCGAGCCGTTTTTAAGTTATCACCAAACTTCATATTTTTTCTTTTAAAGGTCGTAAGTTGACTTCCAGAAGGTAATAAGTGATTACAGTTTCTAGGGTGTTTACGACCTTTTTATAGAGCTTAAAATCTTTCTTGACGTAAACCTCGGGCTTAAAACAGCAGTTTATTGTGAAGGATGAGCAACTACGGAACCCTACACTGAGCGTGGCCCGACATGCTCTTAGCCGGTTTTTTTGTTGTATGGTTTATTAAGCAGCTACAAATTGCTTTTATTTTTTTTAGACTTTTGCTACCTTTTTTTTAGACATTGTGACCATTTTGTTAATAACAAGACCGATTTTAACTGTTTATTCTGTAATGATGGTAGGGCCTTCAATGATGGATGGTTATATAAGTTTTTTCTTGCAGGACTAAAACAAAAGAAAAAATCGGCCAAGTGCGAGTGGGACTCGCGCACGAAGCGCTCGCGTACCATTATCTGTAAGTTTGTTGTATGGGAGCCCCCCTTAAATATTTATTGTATTTTATTTTTAGTATTTGTTGTTATAGCGGCAATAGAAATACATCATCTGTAAAAATTTCAACTGTCTAGCTCACCGTTCTTGAGATACAGCTTGATGACAGACGGACGGACGGACGGACGGACAGCGAAGTCTCAGTAATATGGTCCCGTTTTTACCCTTTGGGTACGGAACCCTAGAAACTAACTGATTAAAAAAAAATCTCCTTCGCAAATAAATATTTCGAGAATTTTCTAGTAATTCATTAAATACTGCCATTACTGTCTACATAGTGCCTATTACTAGGCCCATAACCTATTTCATATTCAAGTATTTAGTAAAATTATTTTGATTATCAAATCAGCGTCAAAATGGGTCCCAAACTTCTCGATATGAACTCAACAAAACGAAATGGAACGGTTCGTTTTATGACCTAGATAAGATTACAAAACAATATTACGTAACAGCCAGTACACATGCACAGTCAATGTTATCAGGCGTTCGGAACGCATCCCAGAATCGACAGATAGGATATCGGGCGCTATCACAAAACAAAACAAGACCGCTTGTAAACAAACGACAAGCGTGCCAAGGAGTATTAGTAGGAGGAGTTGCGCAGCGGGCCGCACTCCGCGACCGACCGCCGACCGCGCCGCTCGCGTCATGCTCGACTACGCGCGCCCGTGCGATCCCGCCATGTGCGACCTGTACCTCCCGCCCGCCGCGCCCCCCGCGCCCGCGCGCCTCGACGACTTCAAACAAGTCTTCAACAAGGGACCCGCCTCCTACATCTACGGGAACTACTACTCCAACCCACCCTACGACGTCTACCCCGAGGAGGATACCTCCACCAACGTCTACCACAACCTCGTCAGCTCCCGCGAGTACCCGCGCGACGAGTGGAAATACAAGTTCGTCGTCGACTGGAACGAGGATGACACCATCTCCTGGATCGTCGACACCGCTCTCGCGATGGGTTTCAGTGAATACGACATACCGTGGTACAACTTCAAAATACTTGGACACGAATTACGGATTATAAAGAAGGATGAGATGCTGCAGCGACTCGCGCATCCGAACGTCGACCCTAACGTGTCGGCGCGGATGGCCAGCGGGCTGTTCGATAAACTCCAGAACCGCATCAACGAGGAGTTGGTCAGACAGTCATCTGTTTTGCGATACGCAGAAAGCGACCCCTATCAGCAGCAGGAGCCTGCGCATACGATGCTAGACTTGGATTTAGATGGACACAAGAACAGACTATACGCGTCGGATTACAAACCAAACGACAGCAGCCTACTCGCCGCTTGCGATTCCAGCGACGATGCTGAAGATGTGTACCGTAATTCGGAAACCGCGTCACCGGAGTGCTCGTACGGCAGTGACGGCAGTAAATCCGGAGACGAGGACGACAAGAGGAAACAGTTCAAGCGGCCGCCCGGTCGGCCGAAGGGAAGCGGCCGGAAAATCTGCAAGCGTCCGCGAAGCGTGTCCGTCCCAGAATTCCTCAGAAACCTTCTCTTCGACCCGAAGTTCTGCCCCTCGATAATCAAGTGGGAGGACCATGCGCTCGGCAAGTTCAGGTGAGTCTATCATATTAATCTTATGGAATGCAGCAAAAACTGTGTCGTGACCGAGACGCGCAGCCTCCGAGTATATACATTATTTATCACGTCCGAGGCACGTGGAACACCACACATGTTTTACGGCCTCACCATCATAATAACAGTGATTGTTGGCTTTATTGACAGAGTCATTACTAGACACCGGCTAGAATCGATACACCATGCGAGTTTATATAAGCAGGATTGTGTTACCAGTCAGAAAATCAAGCCTAGTAATTATTATATAATTGGTCGGTTTTCCTTGGCAGTCATCGATTGTGATGATCAATTACGTCTTCGGAATGATTATCCGTCGTCATGAAGCCGGCGTTCTCTGAGATGACCTTTCAATTCGCTCCATTTATCATCAATACACAATTTGCATGTTTTAGCACCACATTTGGAATATACCTATTTAAGTCTGAATCCATGAAAACATTAGACTGAAGTATAATCCGCTTAGCGCGATACTTTTCGGGAATAATTGCTCAATTTTGAAGGTATAATTCGATGGTTCTCAATAAGCCCGTGGGTAATTATTACATTACGCGAAGTCAAGAATCTGCCGAAATCTTGGAAACGAGTAAAACAAGATGATTGTGTTTAAAACGATTCTTACCTCACGTGATAATAAATGTAAATTAACTGGTCTGCCATATAACTGTATACATGTACCCTTTATGTATAAGTTCGGAGACATAAAAAACTAATGTGATGCAAAAAAATAATTGTATTCGTCGACTGGTATCAACCGGATGGGTGTTTTTGCTGTTTTTCTGCGGGTCTTGAGATTTCGTTGTTTGTGTTGCTTTTGAGGCTTGATAAAAAATGTATAGAGCATATTTTTGATTTCCATTATGCATATATTAACTCTTAATCCATCTTAACGGCTTGTTACAAGGCTTCGTGTTGTCAGGTGTAATTTTCATTCAAAAACGTACCTACATCAAAGATCAAACATATGTTTTATATCTACCGTCATTATGTAAATAAATATAAATAAATATGGTTCGGCACGCGTACCTCGTCGCTTATGTACTTAAGAGGCCTTATTCCTTTTAAAATGTTGATTGTTTTAGACATTTTTCTCTATGATCAAACATGTTTCTTAATATAATTATTATTGATGTTACTACCTGGAACAGGGCTATTGGGGTTTATTGGTACCTATTTGAAACTTACGCTTTGAATTTTTCATTAGTAATTTTTGTTTCAAAAACTACTCGAAATTGACAAAATTCACGCGGAAAATTAGTTTTTTCAACTTATTCTCGACTACAAGCAATGAAAGCATGAAATAGCTATGTAACTACATACTTAGAACTCGGGGAAAAGTATTATTCACTTCAAAAAGTTGATTGAAATTATCAATATATTTTACATAATATGATTAAGAGAATATTTTAATGGTTGATTTGGCTGATTTTCATAATTTTTTCAAGGCATCATATAGGTATTGGTTCTATATGCATCCAATTATGTGACTCAATAAGATAGAGATCAACCAAGTTAAAAGTAAATCTACCTGAAATGTGTTGAAATGAAATACTATAAAACATATCACTAAGTTATGAATTAGGTATTACTTTTTATTATTATAGATACATACTTTTTTTGATTTTGATTTGTTTTTGATTGTTTATTCAAAAGAAACTTACAATATGTGCAACACAATATAAAAAGCTGAAACTTGGTTATAAATCAAATATTTCTTGATTATATCACTTTCATTTAATTTTGAAATATGTATTATTTATCATGGTAACGAAATCGAAACTTTTGTTTAAAATTATGTAAACATTAGGCGCATGTTACTTTGCATCTCTAATTAGCTATAGGTAATTATCATATTTTGTAAACTAATGATGTAGTAATTTCTAAATTGAGAAAATTACTATTTGTACAAAAATTCACGACGTCACTTGATATTAACGACAAAGTGATTAGGCTCCGTTTTATTGTAATAATGTTTAAAAAATCGTATGAGTTTAAATTAGTACATGTATATGGCGCTTGATGTCTTTTTTTACCCCGGGAAAAATAATAATGAAAACACACACGTTATTACACTTTATAAAAGTTACTTATTCTTCAAAATCCAATAGTCGTTTCAGAATTTCCCTCAAATCCTGAAATAAACTTTATTCAAATAAAAACCATTTCAAATACATAATACATTAAAAAATATCTAACTTAAGACTAGCTTAAGCCTAGTAAAAAGTCCCCCACGAGTTGTCCCCGGCGCAAAAGTACCCATCACACTAGCATCCCTCAAATTAGAAAAGTTATATCTATAAGATTCAAAAAATTTAAAATTGTATTGAAAATCTGTTGTTTATTAATGTTAACAGCGCGATGCGCTGGCAGGGCCATTTTATTTTTTTGCTGTAGGAGCACTTTTTTTAGCTATTGGATATTTTAGATATTTTCTACTCAGAGTCACGAGCTCTTTCGATTTAATTTGGACTAAAAATGGCAATAGTGTGATAAATCTAACGATTATTAATCATGAACGGTTGATTGAATCGATTTCCCTTACGATTATTTTATCGAACCTATACGTACTTATGTTTGACGGCGCATCGAGGGAATTAGCTCGATGACGCTAGTATCGCCTTTTAATTTTTGAATGCCCGAACTTTTTAGTAAGTAATACCGAACTCTGAGGAGTTGGCCATATAGAAAGATAGGGATTGATTTTAATATGTCTGTGACTCACCAGACTTTTCTATACAAAATAGTAATAAGTTGTGCTTCTTTCAGGTTATAAACTTGTAGATTTACTTAATCCATTACCATCAATTTAAAAAAAATACCTTAATCTAAACGAAAGATTTTTCTAATCTAAGAGAAAGAGAAAGCTTTTAAAAACAAAAGCACGTTGTACGTAACTTTATATTGTTTATTATCGTCAAGTACTTCAACACTGTGATAAGAACAAAAATAACAAACTTAATTCTATCAAATAGAAAGTAAAATAAACAAATGTTTATGTTATGTTTTTTTATCAAATTAATTCAATCCATAATGCGAAAGTGTGTCTGTCTGTCTGTCTGTCTGTCTGTCTGTCTGTTACCTCTTCACGCTTAAACCGCTTAGCCGATTTAGATGAAATTTGGTATATAGATAGTGTCAGTCCCGGGGAAGGTCATAGGATACTTTTCATCCCGAATAAATTTAGTGTTCCCGTGGGATGAGCGGGTAACACCGCGGGGCACAGCTAGTATACTATACATATTTACGTTATATGGGTGCTGTCATGTGTCAAATATTTTCTTATAAAAAAATCCCACTGAAAAATATTTAGCAAATACAGCGTGTAGTATGCAGCTAGCCTAATAAATAATTCATTTATTTTATTCCCCATTGTTTTCAAAATTAAATGAAGTAAATCTCAATAATTTAGTTGTACTATTAGTACTTATTACTCAACTCATCGCCTTAACCTTGCCTCGGCCTCGCAACTTCGCTTGTTGACATTGCTACTTTACCACCTTCATCTGTCGTGGATCCTATTATTTCCCAACAAGAGCCATTTTACATTATCCCAGGACTCTGTTGTCTTTGCATGTTGACATTGCAATGTTACCGACTGCAGTTTTGTGAGCTTTTAGTGTTCTGTGTTTAAGTGTGGTTTTGCTTTGATGTGGTTGTGGTTAAGTTTGTAAGATTGACGTAACGCCGTGAACAATTACAATAATTGTAACCCGTAGCTTCTTTGTTGCTACTTAGGATTGAAGTTGAAGGTTTTATTTTTTTGCTCTTATTGTTTTTATAGGATACAAACTTGGTCTTAGGCGTATTTTGATATATTTAAATTTTTAGTTTTTTTAAGTACCTAACGCATATTTAAACCAAAAAGTTGCAACTACTTCCTAATAATTATGTTTCGGTATATAGGAGTACAGATATAGAAATCGATAACATAATAATACCATAAAATACAATAATACTTAACTCGGTGTTACATATACATATTTTTTTCGAATTTGAACTATGACCCGTGTCAATAAGGTGGAAATAATTTTGCACACCAAAAAACGCCTTATAAAAAAAGAACAAGTACAAAAATTAGAATAACGTTAGGCAAAAGACGATCTTATTGCTAATGAGCGATCTCTTCACAACCTTTAAGTATTAAAATTGATCAAACATTAAACTAAATATAGAGTAGGTTAACGTAATAAACAAACATTTGTTTATTAACTGTTAAGTACAGCTACTGTACTGTACTATTGCGTGAAGTCAAAATGCATCCCAAAAATGCATTTAATATCATCATTTTTAATTGCCTTGCGCGTTTCTTATGCGTACTGAAAATCAACACATATAAAAAACCAATCCCAAAATCGCAAAAACTATATACGTTTTTTGCGGCGATAAATACCCACCACCCGTGGAGACCGCAAACAAGTCTGGTCGAAATACAGCTTATGGGGCTGGCGGTTACAACCTTTTTCACTGTATTCTTATATAAATACGAGATCGTATGGCTTAAGCGCCAATTACAAGGTCTCCTTTGATTTACGGTCATAAATTGATAATGTAGCTCATACATATACGTATTGATAATACACGTACAGGCTGTTCCATCATATTTGAGGTTTTCAATCACAAAAATAAACTGTATGTCGTTTCAATTTTGTAGACACTAATAGTCCATAGACTGTTGTAGAATTATAAAACGCGGCTGTTTTCATTATAGTGTCAATTGTGTCAAATAGCTCAGTGGTCTCCTATTGTGAAATGCCGGTAGACTCAGATGCGTAAAAGTGCCCTTGTGGCCTACTTAGAGAAAAAAAACATTATTTCATTAGGTAATACTGTATATTTTTTTTACCATTTATACTATATTTTACAAAAAAAATGGCTGACTCTATGCCAATTGAAACCCTGTATAATTAACAGCGTACGCCCCATAAACTCGTTTATCGGGTACAAAAAGTTACTTGCCCATAATACTATATTTACATTTTTTTACCATTTATACTATATTTTCCAAAAATATTAACGGTTTAACATGTCAAGCCAATTGACACCCTGTAAAATTAACAGCGTAAGCCCCAAGAACTCGTTTCTCGGGTACAAAAAGGTATTTGCCCATCGCCTGGTTTGGTGCGACGGCGGCTGCAACTTTGCGACGCGAGGTCGATGGAAGTTAGGGTTGGTACTTGACATACTTCGTTCCTCCCGAACTCTCAAACTCTCGATTCCTTCGCACCACTCTGGTTTCATGTCCAATTCTTTCGCCGTTCAGGCAAGTCGTCTTTGGAATACACTCCCCCTCTCTATTGGCCAATAAACCTTGCCTTGCCTTAATAAATAAAAAAATAAATAAAATATTAGACAAGCCCCAAGCAAGGTAGTTTTCAAGCGGTCGCTACGTAAGCACCTGCTCGAACAAGAGCTCGAATAGTGTCCATCATCCTATGCAGTAGACATTTCATCGTATTTATTATTATATTATATATAATATACATCATATAGTATGTAAATATATGTATCATTGTATTTATGGTAAAGTTATTATACATTTATTCACTTGTATCTTAGATGCTTTCCAAACGATTAATTTTCTACTCTGCACCCACTTCAAGCATCTCTGTTATAGGGCCATATGGTTGACTGGTAGAGAATGCCATTAGGCATTAAGTTCGCCATTTGTATTGACTTTTGTTGTGTGCAATAAAGTTTAAATAAATAATAAATAAATACTTGACTTCACTCAAACGCCTATGTCCAGAGGGCAGAGGGCGTTCACAGTGCTTCACCTTCGCTCAGGCCATGATAGCTTAATTGCTTTCATTTCTGATACCACAGAGCGCCGCCAAGATTGCTTGGGATGGAGACGTGGTCTCCTTTTGTCTTATAGGGCCCACTCTAATGCTAGCTAGGTCAGGACCCCTTCTAATCCATAATAAGTATAGAGGTCTCGGCCCCGAATATAATTTTATTCCTTTCGGGGTCGAGACTTTAGGTCCGTGGGGTCCCAGCGCCCACAAACTCTATAAAGACCTCGCTAAAAGATTGTTTGCAACTACTGGGGAACGAAGATCTGGCAGTTTCTTCGCACAACGCATTAGCATTGCTATTCAGCGAGGAAATGCTGCCAGCGTCTTCGGGACCATGCCGCGGGGGCACAGTTTTTTACACCTTTTTTAGTTTATTTTAGTTACGTAATTATTTTATTTATAACTAATTTCTTGATTAAGTTTTTAAAATTATTATCCTATTTAAGAAGACATATGTGTAGGCGTGTGTACTTACGGAACATTTTGTCCTTATCCCGCTTGCTGAGATTTTGGAGTAGATAAATGAAGCACGTCTTTAATCCAATGTCCACTTGCAACACGTGATCTGATGCCCAATCAGGATTTCGTGACAAATATCTAGTTCGTTCGAAACGTTCGTTAGAAATTTTATAAGACCAAAAGATAACAAGAATCTGTCGGTAACATGGGTTGGCAACACTATAGTAATATTTACTACTTTGGCTCAGTAACTTAAATTCTTGCCATCCGACACAGTAACATCTCTTCAGCTCCTTTTTTTGTAATATTTTTATGCATCTTCAACACAAAGTTAAGCCCAATTCTTTATTCCAACAAAATGACAGTTGCAGAATATACTGCAATTGCACTCAAATGGCTATTTTCAAGTTTGTTCCATGAAGTAAAATAAGACTTTCGGAATATTATTTCTCTATTCGAAATTGCGCAATGCATAATCTGTTTATTATTTAATCACTGCATACACTTCATTAAACTTAGGTATAATGCGACATAAATATTTATCAAGAGGCAACCCTAATCGCAAAAGTTTCTTTCTTGAATAAAAATGCTGTAACTACATATATCGTGCAAACGGCGCTTACAACATTATAGAACTATAGTGGCAACTTTAAATATTATGCACGCAGTCGTCAAGTGTGAAGTTTTATATTATTATGTATTATATAACATTATAATAATTACAGTGACCTTCTAACTGGATACTTGGAAATCTTGGAATCCAATCGCTTGACTTGTCTATATGTATATCTGTTACATATATTGTGCAGTTCTTGTTTCAGTATGTTTAAGACAATTTTAATAATGACTTACAATAGCAAATGTTAATTGAAGATATTTCGTTCTTATAGAACGCGAATTGGGGTGAAATTTGACGTTTCTAGTAGTATATATCTCATACATAAAGTATAGGCACATGAGTGTTGATGAATATATTTTAATATGATGATATCTATTTTAATTTTCGCTATTCGTGCTGCATTAAATGATGATGTTAAAAGTGTCATTTAAACGCAATATTTCACGCAGATGTCGTAAAGCATCGAATTCTGTCTGTCTCATATCGTGTGCCCAATGGATTCTACTCGTACAAACGAATCATTAACGACCACCGAAATTAACATAGTCATTAGTATATTAATGTTTTTTTTCCGAGTCCCGCATCGCACGAGCGAAACCGGTTAATACAGGTTAAAGTGGTTCTGCTCAGCGTGTTTACCAACATAGTTACTACAAATATATGTATACAATACAACATTTTTCAACTGAGACAACAGTAGTAGGTATACTAGACAGCATTAAAAAAAATGGCACGCGATCGCAGCCAATCCCGCCGCCGGTGTCCAATACCGTTGCGTTTTAAACAAAGAACCAATAAACACAGTGTAGGCTAATTTCTCAATCGGTTTTTCGATCAAAAGAAATGACCTTCTGTGGCATTTTATTATGTGCTTGCTCAGTATATTTACCGACATTGTGTACATAGTTACAACAAATACATACAATACCACATACTTCAGCTGTGGTATTAAATCTCAGAGGTAAAGAACTCGTTCTGCCGTTCAATCATTGAGGTTTATTTGAGTGGGTAACGTATTTGTATGATAGTATTATTTTTTATATTTCCTGACTGACAGAAAACAAATATTCTCAATTTATATGACCTACTAATTTTTGCGACACGACGCACATCAGTACCTATATTAGATTATGTTAAGTTTTTGTGTGTGGGTCCGTTCAGGAAGTACAAGAAATATAGATGGTGAAAACTATGCTAATCGTTTTATTTAATTATATAGAAAATACGCTAGACAGAATTTGATATGTTTTTGACAACACATTAAAACGTCTTCTACTTCAATATTCAAGTTTGTCGCTGGGCTTCCAATCATAGACGTATTGGTGGCCAGTGCATACTTCACATCCTCGGTAGTTTTTAAGAATTTTGGGATAAATTCTTCAGTCCCATTCTTGAGCTTAAGTCAGAGAGTCTGGGCCCAAATAGTGGCTTTGTCAACATATCGGCCAATTGAATTTCCGAGGGAACTTGTTTGACGCTCAGGTCTCCATTACTAACACATTCTCGAACAAAGAAGTGTTTCAGTTTTATATGTTTGGTGCGCTTATGACATTCGTATTTAGGGTTATGTGCAAGATAGACAGCAGACTCATTGTCCAGGTGTAACACCGGTTTCTCAGTTAGGGTCAGGTCACTGAAGAGTCTGTTCAGCCATAAAATTTCTTGTGCAGACTCACTCGCTGCTATGATCTCCGCTTCTGTTGAAGAGATAGATACAGTTGTCTGCTTTTGGCTTCTCCAGCTTACAGCGGCGCCAGGAAATAAGCACACCATACCAGATGTTGATCTTCCAGTATCCTGATCTCCCCCAAGATCTGCGTCACTGTAGCAGACTAAGTGTGAAGGTGACATTTTTCTGAATGTCAAGCCATTCTCTTGCGTGCCTTTTAAATAGCGAAAGATGCGCTTCACTAAAATAACATTTTCCTTTGTAGGTGCTCCAAGGTTTCTTGAAGCGACACCTATGGCATATGAGATATCAGGCCTTGTGCCTACTGATAAATATGCCAAGGCACCCACAGCTTGCCTGTATGGGAAGTTGGGCTGAAATATAGATGGTGAAAACTATGCTAATCGTTTTATTTAATTATATAGAAAATACGCTAGACAGAATTTGATATGTTTTTGACAACACATTAAAACGTCTTCTACTTCAATATTCAAGTTTGTCGCTGGGCTTCCAATCATAGACGTATTGGTGGCCAGTGCATACTTCACAGATTATACTAAAATTGAAAAACTTTAAGGTAATTTATATATTCGCAGTAAAAATATCATATTTAAACATCATTTTGACGACGCGGTTGGCTCGGTTTGTAGAGACCTGCCTACTGAGCCGGTGGCCCCGGCTTCGAATCCCGGCCAGGGCAAATATTTGTGTGATGAACTCGAATATTTGTCTGTTGATACAAATAATATTGTATATTTATTTATTTATCTATATTATATGTATATCGTCGTCTAGTACCCATAACACAAGCCTGCTTGAGCTTAATTTGGGACTAGATCGATTTGTGTGAGGTTGTCTGATATTTATTTATTTAAACAAATTATCACTAGAACATTCATTCTAAAAATATATACTAGTCATATGTCATTTCAATCGATTTTGCTCGCAATTTACGATCCCCGATAATTTATGTACAATTTATTTACAAATTTTGATACCAATGTTAAATATAAATACAAAATAAGGATCTGACGCCTGAGCTACCGCGACGCTATGGCCTTTTTACACATGGATAAGTAGTATATATGTTAACGCTATGGAGTAAGTATGTATACTAAACGACAATTTCATATCATACTCACACCGTATGTATTACCTGTAGGTACACCGATGCTATTAATCTCTGACGTTATATAATTATGATGTATCCTGATGTACACTTCGGAGTCGAGTAATGCGATATTGAATACTTTTAAATTTGGTTTTCGGTGTGACGGTTAAATGAGTTTAATGGCTTAAATCGTTTGACATTGACGACCAAATTAATAATGAGTTACCGGTACAAAAGTAATTATGATTGATTATAATTATAATTGACCTGTTGCTGTTAGATAACTTTTGACATTACAACTTGTTTAGAGATAAAGGCGAGCATTATGATTCCTCTTTGCGCATATATATTTCAGGTATTTCTCATTTCTTTGAAACGTTTTATTTTTTTTATTTTGTTATTTATATTCTTCCATGGCACTTCATGGATAAACAGTTTTAATATTTCTGTGACGTCACGGTTCGACAGTGTAATTTTTTTCCTAGCGATATCTACTTTTAGGGTTCCGTACCCAAAGGATAAAATGGGACCCTATTACTAAGATTCCACTGTCCGTCTATCTGTCTATCACCAGGCTGTATCTCATGAAACGTGGTAGCTAGACAGTTGAAATTTTCACAAATGATGTATTTTTGTTGCCGCTATTAATAATAATAATAATTCGTTTATTTCAGGCATCAAAGGCCCATAGATAAATACCTTACAATCTAACATACATATTAAATATTAAAATACTAAACAACTAGGTCACGATGTCTTTCGTAAGTCCGTGGTGTTGGGTAGCCGACCGCGGAAACGCCGGAATAAAACACCTTTCGGCCAAAATTCTTCCTTCATGAAATCCTTCCTTCTTGGCTGGTCAGTCGGAACCCCCAACACGTAAGAATTAAAATTCACTTTGTGGTGAGACTCCAACTTCACGACCCTCAGGATAATTCCGGTCTTCACACGTACATACTCTACGATCTCCTCGGCCTTCGTAGAGTAATGTAATGTATTACAACAAATACTAAAAACAGAAAAAATAAATACATATTGAAGTGGGACTCCCATACAACAAACTTTTTTGAGGTTTTTTTAGGTGCCCGAGTCCGACTCGCACTTGGATTTTTTTTTTATTTTTTTTTTATAATATTCTCCAGTACATCTGACGCTCACTGAGACAGTCAAATTCAATTTCCTATATTAATTCCCTTATTTTCCTGCAAGCTCGTTTAATACCCATAAGATAAGCCTACTAGAACTTAGCTTTAGACTAGGTCGAAGTGAGTACGGTTGTCCGATATTTATTTATTTAATGTTTATCAAAAACGTCAGTAGGTAGGCGAGTCCTACATAGCAGTTACTCTAATACAGAAGTAAACCTACGTTTCGCTAATTGGCATACAAGTGAACACGACATACGCAGGAAGTATCGTTAGAACAATCAAAACATACAGACCGTTTTTGTACACCAATAATATTCAACCATCTACACACGGTACTGCACAGACCAACCTGTCATTCACTCTTTTTTTTCGGTTTTTGCGTAGTTTTTTGTTTTTGTTTTGTTTTTTGCCTGTCTGCGGCGTGCTAAATCACAAAATGGAAACCAATTGATGTTCGTTTAGCTGTGCTTCTGAGTCCACAAAAGTTTTATGCTAGCAATTAGTCTCAAGTTGTGTATCTTCACATATCAAAAACATAGTTACCTTTTTTTACTTACAGTGGTAAGTAGTGCTGGTCATTCGCTAAAACGTGCCTTGGCTTTATACAAACAAATAACCGATTCACTTGCCTGGCCATGCACTGGAATAATTTACTAATATTATTTTAACATAAAAACCTATATTACTAAAGTATAGCTATATCAACTTAACATTCAATATACACGAATTAGTGTCAAATCGTTAAATTTTAACAACCAGTAACATATTTTTGATATTTCAAGTCGAAATAAAAAAAAAACGAAGAAAGGTAATCTTCATTGGAAACCGTTCAAAAAACTAATTTTATCGTTATCATTAGTCTAACTGATGACTTTTCGTCTCTAGCACAAATTTTAAAATACTATCATCTCACCCCAAGCGACTCTAAAACTATTATTTTTAATGAGTCAATTAGGGCGGGGCGCGCGGGGTGCAGTGCCGTATAGATTTTTCTTTTTTTCTTTCACTTCCTCCCGTTGCTACGCAGCCAAGGCCGCACTTCCGGCCTCCACCCTGTTTTTCCAGATTCCACGAAAACGCAGAAAAAAGTGACATTAATTAATTTGGATCTTAATTAAGGGTTCTTAAATAAAACGTAATTCGTTGCTCGGGATAACTTTTTTCAATTC
The DNA here is from genome assembly GCA_947623375.1 of Apotomis capreana. Classification (NCBI taxonomy): domain Eukaryota; kingdom Metazoa; phylum Arthropoda; class Insecta; order Lepidoptera; family Tortricidae; genus Apotomis; species Apotomis capreana. The sequence continues at coordinate 25,120,688 of OX392507.1, read as the reverse complement.
GACGATTTTACGAGATATTTTTTATTATCACGTGCCGTAGCTGGTAATGTCTGCTTGGGAAAATTATTTGCATTATGAGATATATATCTTAGACGAATAAAGTCCAATCACTCAACTATGATCCAAAACAAAACTGCTATTATCTCTATATGTGATTTTATACGTTTATATATATATATATATATCCTTGTTTTGTTAAATAACTAGTAATTTTCGAGTTAGGATGGATCATAATTATGTGGACTCTAATTAGGTACCTAGTTAAAAAAAATACATTTTATATATTTTTATTATGAAAGTATCTTGTTTAACTAGTCCCAAATAAAAACCGGCCAAGTGCGAGTCGGACTCGCGCACCGAGGGTTCCGTACAAACACTTTCCATCCCTAAGTGGTTAAGTTAAGTTTGCACCTGGTATGTATAGCGCCCCATATAAATTAGGTGCAAAGTTAGGTATTAAAAAAAAAAATTATGATTTTCGTAATTATTCCTTTATCTATGCTATAAGACGTTGCTTCGTACCAAATTTCAAGATTCTGAGTTCACGGGAAGCACCCTGTAGGTTTTGATTCCCTTGCAAGTGTCGAAAATTTGCGGCATAAACGGCTGTATCTTTTGATTGCGTTGGCCTAGAAGTTTGATTTTTTCACAGCTTCAAGGGACAGTAGACTTGAGTAATTGATATAAATTTCAGCTTCATACCTCCACGCGTTCCTGAGAAAAAGGGTCTTGACAGACGGACAGACGGACAACAAAGTGATCCTATAAGGGTTCCGTTTTTTCCTTTTGAGGTACGGAACCCTAAAAAAAGTTTTAGTTTGATCTCTTAGAGCTTAACGAATTATTTTGGTATTGTACAAAAGTTTCATCGACACTGACTCATAGTTTGTCCATTCTTAGTAAAGTACATACATAAATATTTAAATCATTATTTAATTATTGGCCTAAATGATATGATTATTGCAGTAATAATAGGTCCCTCCTTCACATATTAACCTTCATTAATATTATCATTCAACCACAGGTGACTACAATAAAACACAATCACATAAAAAGGTCTTATGTTGGTAATAAATCCAGGTTAGTTATGACTTCCTGGACTCGAAGAAGCGAATTAGAGCGAAGTGAAGAAGCTTAACATACAAACTAGGAGTATAATAAGGGTCAACGATACTTAAACCCACATTTTGACGTAGCCGGCAGGATTCGTTGGTCCATTTAAAGTCGTAACTTTTATATTCGAACTAGAAGTTTGCTTGTGTACGCGCGGAAAAACTCATTCTCTTATTCGTTTCAGTGTCCCTATTCACGTTTAACTGCAAGTCACCTAAAAGTATTTACTTACAAGATCACTGCAAAGTTAATACCTACTTATACAACAAATCATACAATCCTTTTGAAAACATTATTAAAATGAGCTCCTAAAATTATTCCTTTATTTTTGTGTCAGTTTTTTTAACTTTTGGTTTCATGCACTTAATTCAAATTCAAATTCAAATTCAAAATATTTTATTTCGGATAAAGATCCATATCAGGTTAGTAACATAAAAACTTATAAATTATATGTTAGTAAAACTTAATACTAATTTAGCTACATACATAATATAATTCTAATGCACAACTGGTATGACACAGATCACGGCTATTTAATATACCTTACTAATGTCCGGATCTGTGCCACCCAGTGACACAGAATGGGACAATTGTATCTATCTGCTATCACCTTCAGAATGCTGTTTTGACTCTTTCTGACACGGTCCATCAACGACGCAATTTTTTTCCTCATGATCGCGTGGAACCCGTCCGTGTGGGCGTCCGCGAACATTCCTGAGGCACTGCACCACCTAGGTAGCCTCAACAGCATTCTGAAGGCGTTATTGTATTGGATGCGAAGGGCGTTATAAGCTCGTTTTGTATATCGAAACCACAGGCCGCTTGAGTAAAATGATTGGCAATATGCTTTGAATAGCGTCACTTTTACTTCTACAGAACATCTCGCGAACCTGCGGGCCAACATATTACTCCTCACTGATAACGCCCTCCGCTCCCTCTCCAAATCACGGTCATCACATAAGTCACTAGAGACTATGTGGCCCAAGTATTTAAAAGTCTCCACTACCTTTAACACTTCTCCACCAAGAGTTACTGGCGGAATAAAGTAAGGCTTAATTCTTCCCGCCTTAAAAACCATAACTTCACTCTTGCTGGAGTTGTACAAGAGCCCATGACTAGTGGCATATTCTTCACATCTGGCCACCAACTGCCTAAGTGCCCCAATAGACGGACTCAGCAGCACCATGTCATCTGCATAGCTTATATTGTTGACACATGTATTTTCGATATGGCATCCCGCATACATGCTACTGAGTCCGGCTATCAGGTCATTAATATACCAGTTGAATAGCCTCGGAGACGTTAGACCCCCCTGCCTCACTCCACATTGCATCCGATATTCATCGGACAAGGCCCCGGCCCACTTTACCTGATTTCTTTGGTTATGGTACCAGTACTTAAAAATGCCTATACACTCACCAGGTATACCTGCTTCCCTTAATTTCTGCCAAAGAATCTCGTAATTAACTCTGTCAAATGCCTTTGACAGGTCCAGAAAACAGGCATAGACCGGTGTTTTTCTGTCAGTATAATACGCGACAGTATGCTTCAAGCACAGAATAGCACTTTCTGTTGACAACCCGATGAACCCGTTGAACTTAGATATGATTACAGCAATTTATTTTTCAAAAAATTGGTGTGACTTGCTGTAAGGTTAAGTAGCAAAACATGTATCGTGTAAAGTACATTGAAAACAATAGTTCTTAACCCAGCAAGGGGGGGAGTGGACAATTTGTTTTTTTTTCTTTAGATATAATATAATAGCTTTCATTAACACAGTACGATCAACTGCAGCGATTTATTTATATTTTATCCAGAATTGTTTAAAAAAAATGATTCTCCGATATGTGATTTGTTTTGCGTATTCCCCTTAGCCCACCTGACCTTACTAAAATCTCGAGCCTTAACAAGTATTTATATTTATTTTTTGAAAGGTCAAAGTTCGCTCTCCTGGCTATTTACCCAACAAGTCTACGCCTACGTCTGGGTATCCGTACAAACAACAATTTGCTATCATTTTCTTCATTAGGTGAAAATTAGTCAACTAATTAAACCCTAATATTTATTTTAGGGTTTTTCTTCAGTCAAATACTAGCAAAGGATCGGGACAAGTGGCGTGCTCTCTTTTCGGAGGCTAAGATCCTGTCTGGGTCACTGAGCCCAAATAGTTAGTTAGTGGAAGTCTTCTTCCGGTGATAGTCTTACCCTACATTACATTACCCACTTTATAAGTTGACAATTGACATGCGAATTATCCAATAACTTTACTGTAGCGATCTTTATGGTAGATACTGCGAAGTACTTGCTTTAAACATTTTAACCGAATTAAAAAAGAGGAGGTTTTGGACTTCTCCGGCTTTTTTTTTTCGTTGTGTTGAACCCGCTAAGCTAGGATCAGTTTTTATATAAATTATCTGAAGTAGTTGTCGAATTTGAACTCCTACGAAATCGGTGTCCAAAAACTATCGGTTGTACATATAAAAACCATCCGTTGTACATATAAAATTATCCGTTGTACATATAAAACACAATACATAATAGATAAACTCGCAGGTGATCCTGTACATGTATTTGCTTTTGTTCTTTCTGTTTATAATGTAGCTTGGAAATATAAAAGACTTTTACGTTTCATTTTAATAATGTATTTCTTTCATTTTTTGGGAAAGTGGTACAGTGAGCAACAATAACTCAGATCTACTTCATGCAAGCTTGAAGTATCAATAATAGACAATCATAAAAATTACGGTCCAGGGTTTGAATCCGGCAAGGGCAAATATTTGTGTGATGAACTGTTATAAGTATTTTTACTGTATTTAAGTAATATATTTATTGATATAAGCATGTACACGGTCGTTTAGTACCTACACAAACCAGCTTACATTGGGACTAGATCGATTTGTGTGATTGTCCAATTTTATTCATTTATTTATTAGATAGATAAATCTTTTTTTTATATAGATACAAGAGATAAATAAGAAGCCAATATTTTATGCGAGCCAGTGGGACTTGAACTCACGACCTCTGTTTAACCGGAACAATACTCTTCCAATTGAGCTACAGGGCCGCTATGCAGACCGTTTGAAATCGTCGAGGTCGTGTGTTCAAGTCTCATTTGGACTGCAGTATATTAAATAAAAATTTGCTTTCTTATTCATCCTTTCTACAAAATGAGAAATGTGGTATCACCACAAAAATAGGATCGACATTGATTCTGTACAATATAGATAAATCAAAATACGAATATATAGTACCAAGCAAAAAAAAGCAAACCTACGAAGTTCCAACGTAACATCCCAAACATTGCAACAAGAAAAATACGCCGCACGCTCCGACCCCGCCGTCGCCATGGCAACCCCGGGAAGCCTCAGTCACGTGTCACGGGCATTTCCGCTCTTTTTCTCGCGTTTTTTCCCCCCGGCCGGGGGCAGGGGGCGAGGGGGAGGGGGTTCGTGTACGCGACTTAATTGCGTCTGTGAGTGTGGTCCGGAGAAATTAGAGCGAGGGTAGTGAGAGGACAGAGGGAGCTTCCTTTGAAAAAAGGAAAAAAATAAAGAAAAGGAAAAAATATATATATTTTAATATACTACGTAATGATATTGGTAACAAAAATATATATAGGCAGCTACCATGGGTGTTTAGTTTTAGTAACATAAATAAATAATTTGTATCAATTTTCTGTAATAGTTTGTATTTTTTTATTTATTAAAACTGATTAATACTAGTCATACAAAATAAATTAAAATGGAAACCACGCATAGAAACAAATTAAAATTACATTAGAATACTTAACAGGTTTTTCCAATGCCATTTAAGTAAATCAATATAATGCAGACTGCACATGCAGTAATTAACTAAGATAACTTAATTAAAAAAAAAAAACCGGCCAAGAGCATGTCGGGCCACGCTCAGTGTAGGGTTCCGTAGCTGCTCATCCTTCACAATAAACTGCTGTTTTAAGCCCGAGGTTTACGTTAAATAAGATTTTAAGCTCTATAAAAAGGTCGTAAACGCCCTAGAAACTGTAATCACTTCTTACCTTCTGGAAGTCAACTTACGACCTTTTAAAGAAAAAATATGAAATTTGGCGATAACTCAAAAACGGCTTGACCGATTTTGTTCAATATAGTTTTCATTGAAAGTACTTATAAGGCCTCATTAACATGAATTTTTCCGAATTTTTTTGACCCGTGGTTGAAAAGTTAGAGGGGGGGGACACAATATTTTTTGTTTTTGGAGCGAATATTTACAAAACTGCTGACTTTATCAAAAAATAATGTTAGAAGGCTCCTATTATTTTTACAAGACCTATTCAACGACACCCCACACAACAGTGTTGAAAAGAAAAAAAAAATTCACCCCCACTTTAGGTGTTCCAGAGGTACCCGAAAAAAAAATATTTTTTTAAATTTTATTTTACCGTTCTGTCGGCGTTATACATACACATACTCGTACCAAATTTCAGCTTTCTAATACTAATGATCACGGAGCTAAGCCGCGGACGGACGGACGGACGGACGGACAGACGGACAGACGGACATGGCGAAACTATAAGGGTTCCTAGTTGACTACGGAACCCTAATGAGTAAAACATACATATTATACGAGGGCTGTTGTTATCTATCCGGAATAGAAAAAAATAAACAAATGTATAGGAATAAATATGGTTTTATTGTTTTTCAAAATATTCTCCCTGATGATCGATGCATATTATAATACCTACGAATCGGGTTAAATATTTCGAATCGGTTCGCAATTCATGGTATTGGTAGGTATTTTAATATGTCTGAGACTCATCACGGTAGGTTTCTATGATCGATGCACTTTCGCATACGTAGAAACCAATTTTTAAAGAACTTTCTACTGACTGAGGTACTCATACATGTTCATGTTATTTATATATGTTTCTACTACTTATTAAAAGTACTATTACTCGTACGATATAATTACTAACTTTTCTTTGAACAACTTTTATTGCACATACAATCGTTTTAATATACATATACAACACCAATGATGCAGTAAATACAAATATACAATAAACTCTAAACATACCTATCAATTTATATATATTAAAGCTGAAAAACAATTAAATATGTCAAGTATTACTTCAAAAGGTCACTCGTATATATTATTACGTGTAACGAGTATATACAGCTAATTACGTTACATAGATAAGAGCCCTATACTTGCAAATTACACATTTGTTTACTCCTGATGCCAATTAGCGGTTATGAACTAATTTAATTGTATTGTATTACGCTCGCCTATTTATTATTTCGGCTTATTGAAGTATCCTCAATGTAAATAATATTTTCTATAAGACTGAATACACATTACACACAATCAATCTTAGCTGAGAGAGAGGTTTTGCAACAAATGCCAATCAATAAATCAAAATAATAAATTACAATAAATGAATAGTCGGAAAATGTCAAAATAAAATTATAATCAATAAATTTAATGACATTTTATTTAAAGATATATATACTTCCACCACATGCTTCGTCAACTAAAAATAATGCATGCATTTCACTATCTATATCTGCAACAAGATTCGTCAGAACCAAACATTTATTTTATTAAAAGATTAAAGACAATTATGAAATGATATCCAGCTACATATTTTTTATCCTATGAAATTTTCTTACTGTCTCCTTATTGATTTTACTTAATACAAACTAACCTAACTAACATGATTATTTTATTATGGTGCTTTGCGAATAAAACAATCGCATCCAGCGAATGTGTCCTAAATATAAAATAGTATTCCGTACTATGTGCAAAGCACAAAGGAACGTACTATGGATAGCACAATACAGCTATAAAGTACATTCTACTTACAAAAACAAACTCGAAATCATGCAAACTCTCTGCCTCACTAAAATACTCTGCGCGCGTGCACCAGAGTCCCTGTAACATTTCTTTTTCGTGAAAATCTATTTATAACTAGGGCAGCCCATGCTTAAGGTTTGGCAGTGCACCTCCAACCGTCCCTCTTACAAAATACAGTCGAAATTCGTTCAACGGGAGTAACTGCGTAGATACTTATACATTTTTTCCCATAGTGGCTCTATTATATTGATTAGTAAGCCCCCCTTCCGGGGGGAAGTGTCTTTTGTGCGATTTTTCTCGGCTTTCCTTTGTTTTTCATCTTGTACTTCGCTTGGATGCTGAAAATATGAATGAACAGAGACAACACTGCTTAAGTAGGCCTGGGAAGAACCTAGATAAGAGGTTCAAGGCCTTACTGAATCTGCATTTGATACACGTTCAAATAACCAACAAATGATAAAAAATATTTTTATATTATTTTAGATAGGGTAGGTATGCCATGTAGGGCTGTTCTTATGATGAATACGTGTTATGAGGTTTATTCCATATTAATACATTTGTATTATCCATTTTTTTTGCTATTATCTTATAAAGTAAGGTTAGCTATTATCTTATTATTACAAATTATATAATATTATGTGTGTGTGAGAATAGCACTGATATTATGCTTATTCGTATAAAGTGTTAACTACTTTTTTTATCATCTTAATATCGACGGCAAAAAGCGTAAACGCTGTAAACACCAATGAATACCCTTGGCGTTTACGGCATTTAGTACGCTTCTTGCCGTCGATATACTCTCTCAATTTGTCAGAGGTTACCGGGAAGAGGCCTTTGGACTTGTATTATCTCGAATTTATTTTTAAACTTAATTACAATGTAGTATTTACTATTTGCATACATAAATCTGATATAATACGATATGTACATTAAATGTTTTTCCGAAAGCATTCAGTCTTATGAAAACTGATTCGCTGAAAGATTTATCTACAACTGACCAAAATTTACCTGCTTATTAAGAGTGTAGTAGAAACTGTGAAATTCAAATATCTTTAGAAGCAGAATAATCTAGGATAGAATAATAATAAAATACGTATCAGTATCACCTGAATCCGCTAAAATTTAACCCATTACCGTGTAACAAGCATCAAATCATGTTAAAACTGTCTGCACAAACTTATATATGACATAATAATGCCGTATTAATGGAATTTAAAATGACATATACTTAACCAAGCATCTAAAAAGCAATAAGTCTAACCTAACCTACAAAATAAAAACAGCCGCCAAATAATAATTTGGCATCTATTCAAGTCAATCAATTTAATATTTTACCTGCTCGAAAAATTATAACCCATTTATCTGAATATTATAGATTCTTTAATGTGTGTTACAGACTCCCCCTTTCACTAATATAGCTTTATGTAATCGAGATGGTGATGGTGGGTATCAGTAAGAAGTGAACGCTATGGTATCTACTTATTTAAAATATTTAATAATTAACACAGAGCACAACACATACGTGTACAGCAAACTATTTTAGCTATGAAGATAATAAATAAAACTATAGCCAACAGATTAAGTAGAACCCGATTTTAGGAACATTGGTGACTACTATGAGCCCTTTGCATCATGAGTTACCAGTCCTGTGAATGGTAAGGTGCAAAGGGAACAGACAGAGTATGTATCTGTGGTACATTCTTCAGACTATCTAGTCTAACAGCAGGTGCTAAATTCCACATTTCTACGTAGTGGCATATGTCCGGGATATCTTCAGTGCTATATTGACCTTCAAATGGCAAGTTGACAATATTAACTTAAGCAATACATATCATCAAACTAGACATCTCTCAAATTACTATATGTCCTGATATGCGTAGGCTCACAAATTACCTTTATAATCTTACTAAACTACTACATCACTAACACTAAACCAGCGAGCTATATCTTCGATTTCTTCACCGTCAAGCAATACAGAGTTCACAGGTCAGTTTCTAAAAAAACCTCTCACTTCCACCGTAACAGAAGCTTACTAGATTCGTATTACCCTAGTTCCACACTACTCGCGAAGTTGGCCGAGATTAGCCGAGGCGAAGTTGGCCGAAGTATAGGTTTCCGCTGCAAAGTGCCCAATCAACTTAGATTAGTGTGGAGCCGCAATTATTTAGACTAGAAATCGAGCCCGCAACATTCTCTATCTATATAAAGTCATCAATGACTCGAATCAAATTTGCAACGCGGGATTCCCCACCAGAGACATGCGCAAACGCACACACACGCAGGTGTCACGTGCATGCTACTGGTAAAACTTGAAATCAGACTAATTGTACGAACACCTAGATTACTTGATTATATGTTGAAGGAAATTGAATCTTGTTGGAATGTTATAAGACTTAAAGTGGTATATATGCGATGTTTCTAAGGTCATTTCGTTGTTAACCCGTTCGTGGAGTTATATATCGATCAATTAATCGATTTATGGCAGGTATCATAGATACATAAAATGTGCATCGAGCATCGTAGGTGTAAAGTAATATCGATATTAATAAAGATGTTTTGAAACGAAGAAGAGGCGTTACTTTGCTCATATTATTACTAACCCATCAAGTTAATATTGATCGATAAATCGACTCTTACTAATAGGTTTTCAAAGATACACAAATATTGGCAGTAATACAAATATTATAAGATTAAAATTGTTGTGATACAGATATATTTTAGACATTCTGGTTCTAAGATTCCTTAGTCAATAACAATTCATATACGACTTATTTATATGTTTATAAAGTACCTTTAAATCACGAATGCATCACAGAAATTAAATTAAATAATAATAATAAATAAATAAATATTAAGGGACAATCATACACAAATCGACCTAGTCCCAAACTAAGCAAAGCTTGTACTATGGGTACTAGACGACGATATACATAATATATAAATACATATATAGATAACATCCATGACCCAAGAACAAATATTTTGCACAAATATTTGCCCCGGCCGGGATTCGAACCCGGGACCGCCGACTCAGTAGGCAGGTGTCTACCAACCGAGCCAAACGCGTCGTCAAATTATATGTGTACGAATTAAATGTGTAGGAATACTTTGGTTGTTAAATAAAAACTTGGATTCTAATTTAAAAATCAGCGTCCCACTTTTGTATTCAAAATAGATGACGTTATTTCCGTCGTAAACAACACGATCTTGAAATATCTTTGCTCTGGTTATATCAGGATCTGAAGATATCATGAAAGATAAACTCAAACTCAAACTCAAACTTTTTATTGCACACATATTACAATTAACATCATAATATGCACCCTGCAAGGGCACAGCAATAAACTTAGTTAACTGAATTCTAATAATAATAATTCTATAAGAATCGTCATCGAGCACGGTGGTTCGTGACGTTACAATTGATACCTTATTTATATGTACCCTGTGTACACCTGTATAGATAATAATCGCTGAATAGGAAGACTCTTCAAGACTCCAAGAAAACGTATTCCCACCCGAAGGCCGGCAACGCACTTGTGACTCCTCTGGTGTTTCAGAAGTCCTTGGGCGATGGTAATCGCTTTCCATCAGGCAATCCGTTTGCTCGTTTGCCCCAATGACATAAAAAAAACATCTGCTTCTCAGCGTTTTCAACATAGTCTTCTTCAGCTACTATTGAAAAAACTTATAGTATGCTGCAATACAGCAGATTTTTTTGGTATGATATAAACGCGTTACACGGTATGATATTAACAAGTGTCTGCAGCATGATGACGTAATTGCGCGGGCGCCGGCGGCGCGCCAAACCTCCCATCTAGACCCAAAAGGTATAACTGTGTAGGGAGCCTGTAGATACTTACGACCTTTTTCTTCGGGACGTGTAGCAAGGTGATGAACACAATGAACTGATATATATTTATTTATCTTTATTTGCCTTCATCTTGATGATGTTATTGAGATTTTGGATGTTATTAAGATGTATATATGTATGTGTACGTATGTATTTTGTATGATATGTAATTACGTACGATCACCTTTTGTTTATTGCACAAAATAAATAAGTACCTACCTATACATTTGCAATTTTATATGAGATTTGAACAACATAATTATATATGTATAACATGATGTCTTTCACTCATTGTAAAACCAAATTGAGATGTTTATTTGTCAAAATAAAAAATACTATCTATAATTAACATATTTAATAAAATATATAGTTATCGTAATCGTAACGTACTGTTTGTATAACGTTGCTTGCATTCAAAACATACATTCTGAAAAGAATTGTTGACATTAACAATTCAACATATATATGTATGAGTATGACCCGGTAGAAAAACAATATATCACCAATGTGTCGCGGCCTTAGCCACGCCTTCCTTACTACGAGCAAAAACGCTGCGATAGCTATATAAACATACATATAGCGGCGCGGGGGCGAGCGAGATAGCATGAGGAAAACGTGAAAATAATTGTAAGATAAAGATGATCCACATTATCAGTGCTATTATCAATCAGTTGACACATACTATATAAAAAAAAACATTGTTGCATATAATGTTTCATATAAATAAGTGTTTCTTGGTAATGTAAAGACAACATGTTATATACACATACAATACATACGTGTATATTATTCATACCTTTATTTTAATATGATGCTTTTGCTTAGAATAAGAAAACCATACTTAACCTTTTTGCTTATCTGTAGTCGGGTAAAACGTGTTATGTAATTATTGGGGCAGCTAAGAGTATACCAAAAGTAATAAAAATCGAAGACATATATTTATTGGTCTCCAGATAGCCCATTCCATTTCGTTTCGTAAAACATTTTTTACGTAGGTACATTTAATTTAACAATTTAATAATTATTTAAATTAGTAGTGCATTATATTATTTACAATTTAACTTTGCCCATATTATCATACAACGACATTTGACTCCACAGACACATATATCACGTATATATGTTGACATCTCATTCCGCGAAGCAAAGAACTGGTTGCAGGGACTTTTATAGCCGTGATGATGCAAGGCTAACATATAAACATACTATGTATGTCTGTATGTGTGTGTTCACACCGATATTTGCTTATTTGCGAGTGTAAATTGTGAATGTAGTGAGGCAGTCACGTCACAGTTCAACAAATGCATATATTAGAGCATTCTCAAAAAGTTTGCACAAAATGTTTGTGATTTCCAATACATTGATTTCAGATTATATATAATTAAAAAAGCATAAGCATAACGGAACCTTAATTATCAAACATAGCCATAACATTGATATAAAATTACTAAAATAATTGGTAACAAAGTAGGAAAATTATATTGAACTTTAATTCTGAGTCTTAATTTTGTACAAACCTTTTGAGATTCAGATTCAGATTCAGATTCAGATCTTTATTAATAAAATATACATTTTACAAGTCATGTCATCAAATACCTACAATATACATTATATAAATTATTATTAAATGAAATTAACAAGTATACATTATACAATATACATTATATACATTATTATTATTATTATTAAATTCACATTATACATAATTGATTATCATTAAAAATACCGTGATTTTTAGTTTTGGGTCAGCGCCCTCCCGACTTTTCAATAAATTCATCTATGCTATATTAAATATATGCTATAATAATATGCTATAGTAAATGCTCATTTACGAATTTGGGATGTCGAGATTGAAAACTGTCGATTATCGGATGGATTGTGATCCTGACGGCAAGTTTACAATCACAATATTGACGATGCGGTTGGCGCAGTTTATAATGCACCTGCCTATTGAGCCGGCGGTCTCGAGTTCGAATCCCGGTCAGGGTAAATATTTGTGTGACGAACTCGAATATTTGTACTTGGATCATGGCTGTTATATGTATTTAAGTACTAGCTTTTGCCCGCGACTACGTACGCGTGGAACTTGATAAAAGGGATTATTAAAAGCGCCTAAGCAAATGTAAGAGCAATTGTGCTTTTGGTCTAATAATTACATTTCCTACAGGGTCACCGCACCCCAACAGAAATGTTCACTCACTTTTCAATCTTTTTAGGTAGTATAATTTCCAGGATGAAAACTATCCTATGTCCTTCCTCGTATCTTAAACTATATCTATGCCAAATCTCATTAAAATCGATTCAGCGGTTTAAGTGTGAAGGGGTAACAGACAGACAGACACACTTTCGCATTTATAATATTATTAGTATATGAGTATGGATATATTTATCTATATACCTAAAACACGAGCCTTCTTGAGCTTTTTGAGCTAGATCAATTTGTGTGAGGTTGTCTGATATTTATTTATTTATTTTTATTATTTTTATTTAATATAACTATTGAAACAGAGCCAAAACTGTGTTGCCAACACACGTTCAAGATGAAATACGTTAAAAGCAAACTTACACTGATGCCTAATCTATTGAATAAATACTAACGTATTTATTGGAATCAGTAGATAAGAATATTATTATCACACTTCATAATTTATTGATTTTACATCGCGAGGTAGTGACATATATGTATGCATATAAATAAAAGCACAAGCATAATCTGAATGTATTATAATATAATCGTGGGTCACGCGATTAAATATCTTAATTAGCATACTTCACATATCTCTGTGGGTTTTAATTAATATTTAGATCATAGAAACGTACTGAGATGTACCTATCTAGTTATTAAAACTTGCTTGATAGTTGCACCGCCTGCTTTACCCGAGCGTTGACTGGTTGAAAAGGCCTCATGGCATTAAGTCCGCTTTTGTGCGATAAGTCTTTCTTTTGTGCAATAAAGATTACATAAATATAGGTTCTTATTATACATTCATCTTTACAAAAACAAGTTTCGTGTTTGTTTGTCGAATGTTTTCTCCGAATTCTGCGAACTCGCACGCAGTTGGAATTTTAAAAATAACTATCTACCTTTACAATTTTAACTCACACTCGTTTGAAATTGGGTTGGTTTTCGGTTAACCGAGAATGAGTTTATGTGTAGCCATTGGCAATTGTGTGCCAATTTAGAATACAGAAATATATTAACTGTCCTTCGCACTGTTTGGATGTTAACTGTATAAGTCAACGTCCTGTCATCTCTCTGTCTGTCTAAGCCCTTTTATCTTGGACATAATTGACTGAGCGAGCGAAGCGAGCGAAAAGCGTCCGTTTCAGCTTAGTCCAAAATTCTTTCGTATGTCTGGAAAACCAGATGCTTTCCGGTTGTTCTCGTCTAGACGTCGCAGCTTTCAACTGATTCTCATAAAAAAATATGATAAGGTTCGAATAGTATGTAAGTATATTTTTAATTTCGATTCAGTTTTTCGAAATAATATTTCAAGATGGCGGAGGATTTGGGGGTTGAAAGCATAAAAACAATACAAAGGGTATAGCAGGATAACCTAAGAAAAAGTGCCCCCAGCGTTTTTGGGTCGAAACTATAATCAAACGATGCCTTTTAAGTAGGTTATATCCTGCACAAAGTTTCATCCCTCTGTTACCCCCTGGGGGTGAAAAACACCCGATTAACCCCAAAACTGTTTTATTTATTTTTTCCTAAACTATGAAAGTGACGAATTTCAAATTTTGTATAAATAATAATGAGACTAAAAGCTATATGTCAAAAAAATATGACCGCCCTAACCATTTTATTTCTTGTAAAAAAAATTAAAATAAAAATTAAATCACCCTGTATAACAAGTTCGGCTCTTGGTACACACACTATTTTTTTTCCAAAGATGAACCAATTTATAGTCTACATCATACAAAAGTTTCATCGACCTAGTCTAGAAGGAACATTACGAAATTAATATAAATTGGCTCTTTGGTGCCTACTATTCATTTAACTCCTACTAAGAGCCTTGCATTATTAATAAACAATGGCCTGATGCGATCGGACCGCTGTTGTTTGTGTCCGATTTAAAAAGGGTGGGGATAAAGAAGAATAAATCAAACTTATTTGTAATTAATAAAACCATTTTTTTCTTTACTAGTAGGTATTAACATAATATATTTTTTACTGTGTATTCACACATTACGAGTAAGTAAGTAAGTAAGTTAAAAACAATTATTATTCAAACAATCGTCATCACTGTCTTCGTTAATAATTGTCAAATTGTCTAAGTAATTATCAAATATATGTTAGTCAGAATTTCGGCTGGTTTTATATTTTTTGGTTTATATCTCGCATTGGATAAATAATATATACCGGTTGATCAATCCAAATGGGTCAGTAGGGAGAAGTCAGAGACTATGAGATAGGGAAATTTGTTCTTAGGAACCATGGCGTCGGTTTCAGATTTAATAAAAACGGCATTATTATTTTTTTACAAGTCTCATACATAACCCGGTCAAAACCGCTGTAAAGAATGTTACAATACGACATGCGATTAATCACAGAATTTTAACCAGGTCAATTCCCGGTTAAATATGAGATTTATAAAAAAAAATGAATGCAGTTTCTATTAAATCTAAAATAGGCGGTTCCTAAGAACAGATTTCCCTATCTCTAAGAGTTTTCGTTTTCTCCCTACTGACCCATTTGGATTGGTCACCCTGTATATGTTTAGAGATGGTTTTCTTCTTTAAATATCCATCAATTTACAATTGCATTAACTAACTGTGCCATGTTATTGACTGTTATTTCAGAGTTAGTCTTTAAACGTGTTACAATTGCATCAGCATTACACTTGTACCTATCACTAATCAATCTCTTTCCATATTTGTTATTTAAAATATTTTTTGCAGACATTCTGGCTTCACATTAGAAAAGCGTAACCCTGTGCGGGTTACGCTTTTCGATAGGGTTTGCGGCCGTTAATTTTTTTTTTTATTCGAACTCGGGCGGCCACGCGGGTGCGGGCAGTGTTTTTTCTTAATTATTTTGGTTGCAGGCGGTCCTGGCGGTACTTTGCGTATTAAGCATAATATAATGAGTAGTGCCTACTAAATAGTACATTCATTTTAATTTCGCAATGTTCCTTCTGGGCTAGGTCGATGAAACTTTTGTATGATGTAGAATATAAATTGGTTTATCTTTGAAAAAAAAATGGTGTGTGTACCAAGAGCCGAACTTGTTATACAGGATGATTCAATTTTTATTTTCATTTTTTTTACAAGAAATAAAATGGTTAGGAGGGTCATATTTTTTTGACATATAGATTTTAGTCTCTTTATTATTTGTACAAAATTTGAAATGCGTCACTTTCATAGTTTAGGAAAAAATAAATAAAACAGTTTTGGGGTTAATCGGGTGTTATTCACCCCCAGGGGGTAACAGAGGGATGAAACTTTGTGCAGGGTATAACCTTCTTAAAAGGCATCGTTTGATTATAGTTTCGACCCAAAAACGCTGGGGGCACTTTTTCTTAGGCTATCCTGCTATACCCTTTCAGCATTTTAAAACAAATTGGTAAACACTGGTATTATAATGTGTAGCTTGTATTTGTCTCATAGAATGTCTTTAACCCACCAATACTAGACCATGCTCCACAAACCTCCAAGACGACCAACCTTGCGCTGATCCAATTTTTTCTGCAATCATGACAAGAAACTTTGTATGCATGCACATCGGCATCAATTTATCGAGATATAGTGTTAAAGTGTACTTAACCATTGAAAAGTAAACAAAATGCAGTTACACTACTGATAACGAACAGTCTATAGTTATGTGAATTGTTAGGGCTGTCAAACAGCAGCTTTTTTGGGATTTAATTATAGTGTTTTAACCCCTGACGAAAAAAGAGTAACGCCCTTCTAAGTTTAATATGTGTATCTGTGTGTCTGTTTGTCTATATTATGCATCATCGCTCCCAAATGGGTGAACCAATCTGACTGCGGTTTTTTTAATCGTAAGACTTGATCTATCCGTTGAGATGATTCTTAGCTATTTTTGGTGGAAATAGGACCAGTAGTTTCCAAGATATTCAGCTTTAATTGCAATTCCAAATATTATAGTTATGTTCAGTTTTAGTAGCATTTTCTATATCAATATAATTAAATGAGCCAGCCAGTCCAGCTACTTGTGTCGGGAACCCCCGGTATAACCATGTTCTACGTTAAGTTCTAAATTGTTAGTATTTAGGACGCCAATTGCGAGGAACTCATTTTAGCAAGGGCCAGTTAAATTTTACGTTCCTGACATTCTTAAACCGAAGGTTTAGTGACGCAATATTTTGGCAGCGTAGGCGGCGAGGTGGATGTGTGTGCCTTGGAACTTATCCCCCGTGGATGATGCTCATATGTATAAGTGGGCGTAATGTACCTTGAAAAAACAGAATCTTGTTATCAGTTCCTTTTTAATGTGGGAACACCGTTTTTTTTTCAACCCGTTTTTTGTTTCGGATTGTAAACCCATTTGCTCAATACAGACTATTTATATAATCTGCACAAAAAAAAAACACTCATTTTGTTTAATTTTTCGTGAGTAGCAAGCAGTTCGAGAGTACCTAAGCAATTCTACAATGTACATGTATAATAATAACATATAATATAATAATTATCGTTTCTTTTACAGGTATCTATATGTTTAGTAGTTATACTGTTTGTGTTTATTTTATAATAAAATAAACTACTCGAGGTTTTTAAAAAATATAGGTACCTACCTTTCCGGATTGTAATCACCTTGATTCTGCAAAAAGCGCGGAAATAAAAGACGATCACATAATAAATTTTATGTGTTCATTGTTGTAACATATATCATTATTTGCCTTTGCTAATTATCATATTATTTATATTATATACCAAAAATGTAGTGTTTCGGGATTTATAAGTTCATACGGCAGTTGGGTTTTAGTAAAGCTCCTTTTATATGTAGGTGGTAGTTGTGACTGACGTGTGTTGTGTTTGAATAGACAAACACATGATTTAAATTTGTAAGACAATCAAAATAAATGCCTATTCGAACAGTCTACTGCTACATGCAAGAGTATAGCTATACTCTTGCAAAACTAAAGACTGTTTTTAATACATATAAAATAAATATAAAGAGACAATTTTACATAAATCTACTTAGTTCCAAACTAAGCAAAGCTTGGTCTATAGGTACTAGACGACGGTATAATGTTAGGTCCATTAAATTTTGGATATTATTTCTCCACAAGGTTCTTTTTTGTCGATAACCCACTAAAATGATATACATGAATAAATACTTACATATAATAAGTAGATAACATACAAGACCCAGGAACAAATATTCGAGTTCATCCCACAATTTTTGCCCTGGCCGGGATGCGAACCCATAACCGCCGGTTCAGTAGGCAGGTGCAACAACTGTTCGGTGTTTGAATCCGTATTAAATTGAACTGGAATGGTCACCCCTAGCGGTGCACCGTTAAGCACAGGGCAAGCACTGATAACGTTATCGCCATCAATGGCGCCCTAGGACCTATTAACACACCCATTAAGAATGGGACCATCACATACTTTTGAGGTGATAGGTAGCTGGAATAACTTTCCTGTTGTCGCATTATATTGTTGCATGGATTACGATTATATGAAAAAATACCCATAAGAATCTGATTACACGACAATGACATTTTCATTAAAATTCATTTAAATACTTATCGATTTTTCTATGGTATTAAAGGTGCTCATTTCCCTCTTACATCATAATGGTAGTTTTTCTTTTCGGATTGATAGATAGTCGCACCAGGGAAGATAGATTTTTTAACTCAAACTACGTATGACGGAATAAATAATTTTGAATTGAATTGAATTTGAAAAACAGGTATGATAATCACGGGTGCCCTTCGCTTGGTCTAAAATTTTATGTTCTAAAATTGTTTGGCCGAAAATGTTTGGTCTAATATTTAATGGTATACTTATTCTTTAGCATAAAGATTTTTTTGCATACATATTATTTGTCCTAAAACATGTTTGACCTAAAATTGTTTAGTATATTTTTTTTATGACTAAAAGGCTAAAAGTATAATATTGTTAGGTATAATTATTCTTTAGCCTAACATAAACCTCCTAAAAACCCATATGTTGAAGCGAGCAAGCGAAAGTATAAGTCGCTCCCAGAAAAATAGTTTAGGTTAGGTTAGAACTGCGTCCCCAACAAAAATAAGGCGCTCCCAGAACAGTAGGTTAGGTTAGGTTAGAACTGCGTCCCTAACAAAAATAAGGCGCTCCCAGAACAGTAGGTTAGGTTAGGTTAGAACTGCATCCCTGGCAAAAATAAGTCGCTCCCGGAACACTAGGTTAGGTTAGGTTAGAACTGCGTCCCTGACAGAAATAAGGCGCTCCCAGAACAGTAGGTTAGGTTAGGTTAGAACTGCATCCCTGACAAAAATAAGTCGCTCCCAGAACAGTAGGTTAGGTTAGGTTAGAACTGCGTCCGTAACAAAAATAAGGCGCTCCCACAACAGTTGGTTAGGTTAGGTTAGAACTACGTCCCTGACAGAAATAAGGCGCTCCCAGAACAGTAGGTTAGGTTAGGTTAGAACTGCATCCCTGACAAAAATAAGTCGCTCCCAGAACAGTAGGTTAGGTTAGGTTAGAACTGCGTTCCCGACAAACATAAGTCGCTCCCAGAACAGTAGGTTAGGTTAGGT
Organism: Apotomis capreana; assembly: GCA_947623375.1. NCBI lineage: Eukaryota > Metazoa > Arthropoda > Insecta > Lepidoptera > Tortricidae > Apotomis > Apotomis capreana. Next base: position 25,101,182 of record OX392507.1, on the reverse strand, counting down.
TAGAACTGCGTCCGTAACAAAAATAAGGCGCTCCCACAACAGTTGGTTAGGTTAGGTTAGAACTACGTCCCTGACAGAAATAAGGCGCTCCCAGAACAGTAGGTTAGGTTAGGTTAGAACTGCGTTCCCGACAAACATAAGTCGCTCCCAGAACAGTAGGTTAGGTTAGGTTAGAACTGCGTCCGTAACAAAAATAAGGCGCTCCCACAACAGTTGGTTAGGTTAGGTTAGAACTACGTCCCTGACAGAAATAAGGCGCTCCCAGAACAGTAGGTTAGGTTAGGTTAGAACTGCGTCCGTAACAAAAATAAGGCGCTCCCACAACAGTAGGTTAGGTTAGGTTAGAACTACGTCCCTGACAGAAATAAGGCGCTCCCAGAACAGTAGGTTAGGTTAGGTTAGAACTGCGTTCCCGACAAACATAAGTCGCTCCCAGAACAGTAGGTTAGGTTAGGTTAGAACTGCGTCCGTAACAAAAATAAGGCGCTCCCACAACAGTTGGTTAGGTTAGGTTAGAACTACGTCCCTGACAGAAATAAGGCGCTCCCAGAACAGTAGGTTAGGTTAGGTTAGAACTGCATCCCTGACAAAAATAACTCGCTCCCAGAACAGTAGGTTAGGTTAGGTTAGAACTGCGTTCTCGACAAACATAAGTCGCTCCCAGAACAGTAGGTTAGGTTAGGTTAGAACTGCGTCCCCAACAAAATCTAAGTAATATTAATTTAATAAATGCGACAGTTTGCATGCGATTATTATTGACACCAATATTCGGAATACCAATTTTATGCCTAAAATACATTCGACCAAACAATGTTATTCCATACAAATGTTAGACTAAACAATTTTCGGCCAAAAAAATATATGCAAAACAATTTCGGCCAAACAATTTTCGACGTAAAAAACCATCGACCAAAGATTATTAGGCCAAAAAATATGTGCCGAAAAAAATATCGGCCAAAAAATTTTAGACAAACAGATATAGACCCGATAATCACTTTTTCACAAAAAAATATTGACGTTAATCAACGAAATGGGCATATATTTTGTTTTATGTTGATTTTCTCAAAAAGCGCAAAATCAATTTCGATTAGGTATGATCTACCAAACAATAGGCTAATAATATTATTTTCTATGAAGGTAAAATTAGGGGATCTAAAACCATTTCAGTTTTTGTCATAGTAAAACCAGCTTGAAACCGGTTGTCATAGTTAATCATGACAAAAACCGATTTTGGGAACCCCAATAAACATAAATAAAATAAAATTACGCGATTCACCACATTGCAGGTGGGGGTCGAACCCAAGACCTCTGCTTATCCGGACAAGTAATTATTCATTATTTTTTCTAACTGCCAATGGCTGCGGACCTTCATCGAACTGTGACTGTTTTTCAAAAGTGGCATTTGCAATGTGAAACCTCATGACGCATGACATACATACATATACGTGTTCGACGTGTGTAAACAACTCGGAACCTGTTGCCAGTTCACTCCCCCCACTAAGACCCCTCTTCCCCCCTTTAAGTCGCATACGTGACTTAGACCCTCGCAAACAAGTTTTTTGGAAGCTTTTTGTTACGATAAAAATCCTGACTTGGTATACATATTTAAATTGTTTGTTGCTTATTGATATGAATTATGGCCTTCAATAATTTTGATTACCTACAATGTCTTCATTTGATGTGAATCCACTTCAAGTGAATATATGCACTACAACACGTAATATACGCGTATACAAGTGTATATGCAATTTTCTCAGAAACTACAATGAATACAAAATAATCATGAATAGATTAAAGAATTTTCCTTAGTGCCGATCGAAACCGGGCCCATAACCTGTAGAAATTACACCAGTTTTGTAACAAATATTTATTTAAACACAAAGAACGAAACCTATCTATGAGAGACTTTTCAGGGGTTGACAACATTCTTACTTTACACTGACAGCATATTAAAAGAACATTCATAGACAAACACATAAAGCTGGAGTTTGTATTCCAACTGTTTTGTAATAAATAAACCGGCCAAGTGCGAGTCGGACCGCGCACGATCTATAAAAACGGCAAAAAAATCATGTCTGTTGAACGGGAGCCCTCTTAAATAGTTATTTTATTCTGTTATTTAGTATTTGTTTGGTTATTATATTAGCGGCAACAGAAAATACATCATCTGTGAAAATTTAAACTAACTATCACGGTTCCTGAAATACAGCCTGGTGACAGACGGACGGACAGAGGAGTCTTAGTAATAGGGTCCCGTTTTACCATTTGGGTACGGAACCCTAAAAACATGTTGACAGACAAAAAACTTACGGGTAGACAAAGCTTTGAACAGCTTTCCTGTAAAATCATGGTTTTTGCACTTGCTCCAGTATACGTACAGTCATACATGTGAGGTATCGATATGTAGGTACATAAATTGGTTTGTTACCTTTTGCACATACATATTTTATCCAACTTTTTATATAATAACTGGCGCCAAAATCACTGCGAAACAAAAAAACAGGCATTTCAGGACATTCTACTTTTAGATCTGGTAATTAATTTATTTATTTAAACTTTATTCCACAAAAAGTTTACAAATGGCGGACTTAATGCCATGAGGCATTCTCTACTAGTGACCCATTGGGCTAAGGAGAAACGTTTTCACGGTGCAGTGTGTCAGCTATCAACATTAATATCAAAAGCGAAACTTATTATATTTCAATAATATAATATATGTAGCGATCGATTTTTCTTCTAAGCATCTGAATCAATTGCCACTTAAAGGCGTTAGCCAATGAAAAGCGACTAGTTAACCACTTTTCCCGAAGTCCACTAACTCAATCCTCTCTGAAAAATATTATGTGACCTTTAAATTAAGAGGGCGCCGAGCGTTTGCGACTGAACCATAGAGCGCGGGGAATGCGTATTTAAATCGGCGCGCGGCCGCCATAGTAAAAATGTATGGAGAATTAAAAGCACTTTTTGATAAATCTGGAACTTTAATACCAAACAATAATTGAAATATTTGATGCGGACAAATTGTAATGTAAACATTCATATTTTTTTTGAACTGAAAATCAGAATAGATTTCCATTGTTAAAGTATAAGAAAAACACTTAACGCCTGCTTACGATTTTACAATTTTCGTCCAACTTTACTTAGTTCTCTAGGGTAAAATATTAAAAATCTTATAATTTTTCCACGGAGAAGTTGTTAACACATTCATTGATTAAACAATTAGTGTTAACGTTATCTACTTAACGGCAACTGCCTATTTTTTCACATTTCGCTCGGTGCAGTCTTAACCCTACCACCTACATGCCTCGGCCATATCTTATCTGGTTTACTAATCGAATTTCTGATAATATTTTACCTCTAGCGGGAGTTAAAAGTGTTAAAACATACTTCTGTTAAGGTTTCGGGTTAGGGTGAATTCAAACTGGTGTCTTGTATCATCAGTTCATCACAATCAACATCTGATTTCAGTGAAGTGCAGATGTTAATTGTTATTTATCACCTTGGGAGGAAAATATATATCTAGGTGGATATAACCACAGTTGGGCAAAAAGCTAGAACTTTCACTCCTGTTATTAGTTAGAATTACACAAATTTTAAAATATTACTCTAGTTTCACCAAAAAGATCATTCCTGCCTTAAATCCCCTCTAAATACGTACATAAGCTCGCTTCAATTAACAATATACATAGTGTCAAAGGTGATAACGTTTAGTTTGCGGTCAATTACGGGAGACCACTTCCCTTATAGGAAAACCTGATCTCATTTAGTATTGTTATTTCCTTCATTTTTGTTGAGGGATAATTCCATACTGGGGAACAATATTAAACCGAGCTATTTTTAGTTCTTACCCATCAACAACAAAAATGTATCTTTCCTCTGGATGCGGAAAACCAGGTCGCTTGGGCTTTTTTATGCTAAAATGGAGACTAACATGTGTTTGGGCGATAAGCATTCACCATCAATGCCAAACGTACCAAGCGCGTGTTGCAGACACTTAACATTATGAGGGTGAATCAAATTTTAAGGGCACCTTGTTGCTATGGTTACGCAAAATTTGTCCCTCGGACAACCTAAGCATTTTTCTATGAAACAGTATGAAGATGTCACTTGGACGACGGGGACAGAGTAAACAACACAAAAAAAGTTGATTCACCCATGAACGCCAAGTGGTGAAGCTATCTACCTAGCCGCTGATGCCCTGATACACAATTAGGTACTTAAACATAAACGAAATAACAGTAAGGCTAAAGCAGCGTTAAAAGTAAAACAGTACAGTAATACCTAATGACATTAAAAATAAAAATCCAGATGAATTCATTACATAGAAAAAAAAACTATTTACAAGTACTTGTAATAAATAAAAGTAAACGTATATCATATCAACAGGTGTAATGCTTATTAAGTACTTAGGCAAGGATTTTGCTGCAAAATACGCCAACACTGACAGCTAACATATCAACGTTTTCGTCTTTGAGCGTACTGCGTAACCATAGAAAAAAGCCATAGAAAAAATAAAGATAAGTGTCCTAAAATCGACAGGGATCCAAAAAAAAATAGTAGCGGTTTGAATTCCAAAGTTTTTGTTATCTTGAAATATGGACGTCTATAAGTGATGTAGCTGTCAGAGTGGCACAATTTTCAGATGTCGTGATATGAGGACTGTGGTGGGGTTCAAAGGACTTGTTAGAGAACTCCTTTATACCTATTCCAAATCGATACTTAACTCTTTTCGTGATATTTATGGCGAATCATTTTAGAATTAGACACGACCAAGCGCCTTGTACCGACAACGACAGCTAACGGCATAATCCCATTTTAAACAGCTTTCACAAGGTACAATGCAGAATGTCAAGCTAGCCCCATCCCTTTAGGCATTGTGTTAACAACCAGTTGCGTCAATTTTACCAAACAACATTCCACATAAAGCATTGTCAGAACGTCACCAATTTCACCAACGGCAGCATCGCACGCAAGTCGTTAACCTTAAGTGCGCGCGCACTGATTCACGAATTTGGATGCGCGCTGCGTCCGGGCGAGGCCGCGGGCTGGCCTTGCGCACCAGGCCAAGGAACCAACGTGACACGCATCCAACCTGGCCTGCAAGAACCAACCTGTACGGCTCTTCAATACAATCCAATGATATTAACTGGAACTAGGGCTTTCGATCCCGGATTTTTTTGTTTGGTAAATCGCGGGATAAAAAAAAAGGTTTGTCATGACAAACCTTTTCTTAAGACATGTCTTACCAAGATGTGAAGGAGAAAACCCAAGAAAGAAACGGCTGGCGATTGCTACAAGAGCGCAGCATTTAAATTTAAGAAGAGGAATTGCGGGATCGCGTGATTGTTCTAACTGGAACCAAAGTACCTTGCATTCATAATCTAGCCTTTAAACCTCCAGTGGAGGTTCTATCTGGAGGAAAGTCAACAGAACCAGATGCACAATTATTCTAGACAATGAAAGGGTTAACCTGTTAGTGACGTTGCGCCAAAAATCTTTCTGAGCGGAATCGGCTGACTTCTTTTCTTAGAATAGTAGTAAAACGCTCTAGAATGAGCAAGCCGGTGGGTGTTCTATGGATGTCACACCATTGGAACGAACCAAAGTATACCTAAACATCGGCCAAAGTCAGTTCTGATAGAAACCAACGGAATTCTTCATTATGTAGATTTGCAGTCGACAGATCCAACCAGACATGTGTTGAACCTACGAAACTCATGGAATAAGCTCTGAAGAAACTGATGTAATACGCAATCACTTTCTAATCCTACATTGTAATTTTTAAATTGATAGAAAAACTGGATGGTTCTTCGATATGATAAAAGCCAATGAAATACGCCACAAGGACAAACATTACTATTCTTAACGATATTGATATTCAAAATCTCAGCTCTGGTTTTGGTCAAACTGTGTATCATAGGCAAACAACAACTCAAAGATCCCTTTAAAGGTTTCAAAAAATCTCTATTCATTACTGATTAACAATAGACACCAGACAATTTCACACTTTGATCGTTACCAAGACTAATAGCCCTTTTTTATAGGAAAATCGTTCGGACTTCAGACCTTCATAACGGATCACGCTTGCCAATTGGTCTTGTTTCTCACTAATTGATCTATAAGTAGCATTCAGCGTTACTATTGCATTGAATGCTTTGTAATCAATACCATGAAGTGTTTAATCGTTGGCCAACTGTATCGCAATCAGGATGCGTACTGACATCTCGTTTAAAGAAACCGTCGCGGGCGCACGGCATCGGTGACATGCTATTGTCCCAGTTTTATGTGCCTTTGATTCATATTCAATTCAAGTCTTCTATTATTGTATCTTCCTAGCATTTTCCCGTAATACGAGATTGGATTTCCTTTTAATCTCCATTACGTATCTCCAGGCATCTTCATTACGAGTCTCTTGTACACTGAAGTTAAGGTTCACTCTTTATATATTATCATTTCGCATACGATAAGTAACGTCGTGGGAGTTCAGGGGTTAGAGCACTATTCCGGATGAGTAATAGTCGTAGATTTGATTTGATTTTGTATTTATATTTAACCTCTGATTCATATTACGGATGGATGTCAACCTTTTGTCTTTCTTGACCATGGTCGGGTCTATATTGACTCCTACCCGTTTACGTCGTCAGGGACTAGCCGTCCCTGATGAAGAGCTCCATACGAGTTCGAAACATGTCGGGCCGTTCCTGACAAATTCACGTGAGTGTAAACCGCTTAATACAATAATTAAATATGTCTCACGAAAGTTTCAAACCCTAAACTATTTGAGACTGTTATAAATCAAACATTACCTAACCAAACCTAATCAATAGGATGATATTTGCAAAAATTATGAAAAATATATGACTACAGAGGAAAAAAAACTGCGAAACGATTTTTCGGCAAAATGAAACGTTCGACGAAATAAGTTTCTAGGAAACAAAGGGCATGGTCAGCTGGTCATTCTATTTAATACAACCGAGGTTCAATGCACATTGGGAAATACCGGTAGATTCACGAGCTGACTTCTAAAAGTGCCCTTGTGGCCTTTTTCTTTATTATTTAGGGCCATTTAATCCTTAATGATTATGTCAGCCCCATCTTAACTAACTAAGTAACTTTTTTGGCCTACTTACTGAATAAATTATTTCATTTTATTTCATTATACTTGTTAGTAATAACTAATTTAAGAATTATATACTGACGTAGTGGACTAGTTTTACAATCTTCTTTCTCTCTAATTTATTCAGTTTCTCATATTTGTAGATTATGATTTCTCGTTTTACAGAGTAGGTACGTATCTCTGGATATCGCCAATGCCTTTGGCACACTCCCTTACTCCGTCATCAAGGAGGCACTCCTTGCTTTTTGTAGGATTTCTTGGATTAACTCATACTTTATATTTGTTAAGGCTTACCGGTTCTTTTTATGATTACAGCCTGTCATAATACTAGCCATGGTCACTTAAGTTGTATCCCCATTTCAGCAGCATCATCGTTCCAATTCCAATGTACAATGATTATACGTTCCATGCTTGCCTTGAAACAGCTCAAATGAGGACAAAGTTTTATGAAATTTATTTAAGGAGTTTTATATATACAATGTATTTTATTTACAACAACTTCAGTGATTCATCAAGGATTTAGATTCAATTATCAGATCAGATACACATGAAATATTTTTCTTTAGCTGATTCATGGCAACTTTCGGCGATTAGAAATTGTAGGTATCTACTAGAACTAGATCAATCAAATATTTAGATTATCATACAGACACAAATACGCAAATGTGGTATGATAAGATAACAAGTGTCTGTTGGGCCGGAAGGTTGACACATACCTACTTCATAAATACGAGATTACAGTTTTTATCACAACAAAATATCTCTACGGTCATTCTTAAAAACTGCAGAATTATCGCGCAAAATATAGTATTGCTAACCTAACCTTATCCAACTGAAAGTAAAGAGAAGTTTTAAATAATCCCTTAATACTTATCCTTTATGCCATTTCCGGATTCATTTTCAGAATTACTGATATTTTATCAGTCTCCATAAACCTGCTTGGATTAGTCCAAGTTAAATCCAATTTTACTACTCTAAACCGTGTATTTAGTTTAACGGTTTATTAGGTCTGTCAATTGGCCAGTCTTTATAATAAATATTATTTATGAACAATCTTACACAAATCGACCTAGTCCCAAACTAAGCAAAGCTTGTAGTATGGGTACTAGACGATGTATATAGATAACATCCATGACCCAGGAACAAATATTCGAGCAAATTACACAAATATTTGCTCTGACCGGGATTCGAACCCGAGACCACCGGCTCAGTAGGCAGGTGCACTAAAAACTGCGCCAACCACGTCATCAAAGAAGTAACAAGATTGATGAAATTGGGCCTTTCATAAATAGTAACCGCACTCATTTATTAAAAAAAAATATACTAGATTATGAGCCTATTATTTCCCACTGCTGGGTAACCCTCTCTTTTTCTGTCGCGATTTTGAGCTGCATCTGGCTAGTCCTTCAAAAATGACTCTAAGTCATCTCGCCATCGCCTACGAGTTCTGCCGCGTCTCCATTTCGAGTTGTTAGGCTTCCACTCTAAAAAGTATAAATTTTGTCACTTAATCCCCAAAACAGCTATAAAATGACCAAAAATTACAATTCTCCAGTAATAATCCTTGTTCCAAGTTGTTCAAATCGCCACGTAGGGCTAAGATTAAGCGATATGTCTTTGTACCGGCGGCCTGCGCGCGCGCGCAGACAAGTAATCCTTGGCTCCGATGACAATTATCTGGACACTTTGCATCGGAACTTGACACGGTTATGCTACATCTGTTTAATGTGCAGTAAATTACATGAGGAGGCTAGCTATTACCATCTCGTTGAACTTGACTCGATTACGATTGTTTATGTTATTTTAATGGTGGGGTGGGTCGTGCATGGAAATAAAAGACGTTTTCTTTTTCCCCATCTCGTTTATACAAGATGAAATGTGAATGTGAATAGGTAAATTACCTTAGCGTTTTTAACAAAAGTATACATTTTTTTTGATAATTATTTTTTTATCCCATATTACTCTGGAGTCGGACCACAATAACTCTTCCAGGCAAATAAACTGTCACACATATAAAAACTAAGTATGGAAATATTGACCAAAGAGTAACCAACAATCTTAGTACTTGCATATTTTTATTTCAAAACCCATACCAACTTTTACTTGTTTTAAGTTTTAAGTTTTTACTGTTTAAAATTACAGTATGTATCGACTTGCCAAAGATTTGTCATAAACCAAATTCAAAAGCATGTTCACCGGAATGCTGATGCTCAATCCTTCATTCTTCTTGCGATATAAATACTGAATCCTATTGAAAAAAAGCTTGACATTCATCCCTGTGGATAGTTTTGGCTTTATAATGAAAAAAACACTTGAAAGTGGAATATTTAGTCCTATTTCCTCTTGATTTACAGTCATAAATCCGCAAATATGGCGTCGGCTGAAATACTGTTGGGCTTTACTTGTACCTATCACGGCCAAATTGATAGTCATTTATTTTCTGACTCAAATATTTTTCCTAAGTCATTGACTGAGTAACATTTGCTTAGAGCAATGAGGCATCCAATCAAGTGTCACACTTATGATTGTGACTGTCACGTGCCTCACCTTTGCCGCGATGTCGTTTGTGACATTGTGCATTGTCCAAGGACCCTATTTGTTTTATGGTTATCTATGTACTCTTCGGTCGAGACTACACTGATGACTTAAAGGCTCAGTTGGTGGCGAGAATCCTTACATAAACCGTTTACTAACCGAGCGGATGAATCGTCTCAGCTTGGCCAAAAATACTTTCGTATGTCCTGATGCTGGATTAAAGTTGTAAATGCATTAACTTATACATACACTTTGATCCAAAAACATATTTTTATGTACTAAATAATACGAGACAGCTGAACTCTTTCACACACTGTGCAACATAATTTGTTTCAATAATAAAACATTTTTCGTGATCAAACTAGTATAAAGCGAAGAGATGTCGTCACAAGTAACCTTTTAACCTTAAAACTGTTTCAGTCAACCGACAGTTGCTTTAAACAAAGCCAATTTTAATATCGGTTTAGCTACTCATTATTTTTTATCACACTTACAAGGAAGCTTTATCGAGCGTCGGATTTCCTTCGATAACTTTATTTCACTTTAATTAGTCATATCGATCTGTTATCGTTCTCATTAGGCAGCCATTACTATAACATATGGCAGATTAAGCATAAAGGAATATTCTATTGTGGTAATGGTCCATATTGGGAATCGAATCCGGTACTTTACGATAAGGACCAATTCATACCACAAGGCCACCACGGAAATTCCCATAACCTAGCATTAGTTGTAATTGTTGTAATATTTACCGCTATTTTCACTTAAAAATTATGAATAATAACATCTATAAGGCAACCTATTTCAACATGAACCTTTACCTTTAACAAAATAAATGATTCTTACTCTTACCTAATATTGGGCAACTTACTTCATTTACGCAAATTTTAAGAAACTGTACATGAACAGAAAGCTTTATTTCCTTTTTATTGTTAATGGCCAAAATATGAACAGGCAACATTTTTTTACTTTCTCTTGTCTCAACTACGGCCATGGCGTGTAGTATAATTAGCAATTATATTATTTTAAATGCCAATATACATCTTTAAGTCTACAGCTTATTTAATTTCTCTAACAGAAACCATGAAAACAATTGCGATACGTTGAAAATCGCTGACTTTAAAATCTTATAAATATACGAAAACAATAAAGCGTATTTTTTTGACAATTTTATTTTTTAACATCGTTTTGCGACTCAGGCGAAAGCTGTGCTTTTAGCATTTTTTTTCTCATTTTAATTCCATTAAGTCGAATTCTGATTTAAAAAATTCTAACAGAGTAAATTATTAAATTAGTTTTTAAGTTACGTCCTTCTTGATGCCCCACTGAAACTTAGAAGTACAAAGAACACAACCCTAACCAACTCCTCTCTCTTTCCAGGTTCGTGAAACCCGATGAAGTGGCGAAGCTATGGGGCAAGATGAAGCAGAACGACAACATGACCTTCGAGAAGTTCAGCCGAGCAATGCGGTACCACTACAGGCAGTCGGTCCTGGTCTCCGTACCAACCGCCCGTCTGGTCTACCAGTTTGGGCCCAAGGGACCCGACTTCAAGACAGACAACCCTGACTTCAAAGTGAAATCTGAATTGGACAGTTACGAGATGTACTCTTAGTTTAAGATAGATAGGGAAGTAGTAAGAGCGCTAGTGTAGTACGTTGTGATAGGCTACGGTTTGGGGGGACGCTTGACCAGGCTTGCGGCCCCGGGATTCTTTGTCTGGAGAATACCGGTATTCGCCACACAAATAATTAAGGGATTGGAAGCTCACCAACATCTTCCACGATATACTTATTTTCCACTTGACCCTTTATCCTTATGAACAGAACAGTACTTCTTTATAAGCTAGAATCGTAAACATACCCCGCCGTTTTCGGCGCACAAATGATTTAACACTAGGACAGTAGGCGTCAAACCATTCGTGTGCCGAAAACCCCGAAGAAAATAATATAATATTATTAGAGCATTCCTGAGAAATAACTCTACTCGGGATTTCAGTCCTTGTCCAGAAGCTGAGAACACGTTGTATACATATTTACATAATAGTTTTATTGAAATAAGGAAAGTAGCTTCGCAAAAATGTTTGAAAGAAGATACTTTTCAAAGGAGTTCTATCGTGGAAGGGTGATACGAGGTAGAGTAGACCCCGCTAGATAGGTGTTTCCAGAATGTTTTGGGTGTCGGAGCAGAGCTCGGATTCTGTCCGGTGGTCCAGCACCTAGCATAACTGACATACACGACTATTTCTCGCGCGAGATAATTCCTCGTCTCTTTCTGTGCAGTGATGTGAAAGTGTGACAGGTAGCGCTATCTCGCGCGACAAGAGTCGCGAAGCATAGTTGTGCTAGACAGACAGAAGTAATGCCCGGAGAGCGGTTTGCCCCGTCAATTATTAGAACGCCCGACTTGTTAAATGTCCAAATTAATTTTTAATCGTAATTAAGTATTTTTATGGACGGTTTTAATTAAGAGCTTCGGTCGGACTCGAAGGTTGTTCAGACGAATTTTTGATAAAGTATTTTTGATGTTTTCATTGTTGTTAGCATTTTATGAATAGTGTTAAGCACAGTTGAACAATTGAACATTCCGATTTATTTATACTTGTACGTAAGTTAAGTCTCCAGTTTCCGATGTCAGTCGAGTTGCCATAATTAGTTGTTAAGCAATGAATGTACTTAATTTTATGTTTCATCGCTATTTGCGTAGTTATATTGCGTGATTGATCATAGGTATAATTAAAGGTGGTTAATTATTTCACTCGTTGTTAAGCTTCGTCTTCTCAGTGTTAGGTAAGATATTGAAATTATATTAGAGCCTTAGCACACTGGCTATTTGCGTGCGAGTAGATAGTGAGGCGAGTACACCGCGGTATACATATATGGCGCCTCGTAGTAAACTCGCTGCGAACTCGCCCGCAAATCGCCAGTGAGCGTAGCCTCTTAACGAGAATCGCCATCGTGCAAAAAGGAAATTATGACAAGAAAAGATCTGCTAACCAAAGATTAGTTTTGACAAATTATTACTTAATGTGTTTAAGGTTAACAATAAAGCTTATTTTTTTGACAATTTTAACATTGTTTAGAGTTAATTTTGCGACTCTCAGGCGATAGCTGTGATGTAAGATAAACTGAATAGTTTCCTGTAAATAGTCACTTTCATTTTCTCATCTTGATACCATTAATTCTAACTTCAGATTATCATTTTTCTAACAGAGTAAATTATTAAATTAGTTTTTAAGTTACGTCCTTCTTGGGTCTTTGATGTATGATGTAAAACTGACAGTACAAAACTGTGTCTTTACGAAAAGTTGTATGTTTGTATACTTACCTTTTAAATCATCTTTTATAGATGTATGCTGATGTTACTTAGCGTGCGGTGGTTCACGCGTAGTTCAAATATATTTACATTACGAAAATATATTTAGTTCATAACTATCAAATTTGATAGAATAATTTTTCACTTTCTCTGTTCTTGATGTTGATTGAAATTACCATACTATGTATAACTAAAATTAAATAATTAACTCATATTTGAGAAGGTAGATAATACTTCATTTTACAATTAGGTATACAGGTACTGTAACAAATTAAAGAAATTATACAACGAGCGTTTTATAAACGTTAAATAATAACTTTTATAAGATTTTGTTTAGAATCACGTTAATATTGTTTGAAGGAAGGGTAAATGAAATAAATGTAACTAGATTTTTTCAATTAATTGTCAATTTAAAATATTACAAGCGATTGACGTCAGTTACCACTTGCTCAATGAGACGTCATTCGGTAAATTGTATTACTAATAAAATACGTAATAATTGAATCATAGGACTCGCAGTTAGTCAGTTTTCAATACAATGTGTGTACGTTAATATTACCATTCGTTTTGGATGCAGTTATGAACGTAAAGTAGGGAGGAAAACTTACTTTCCTAAAGGGTTTTCTTTATATTGTAACTTTTTTCGATGTTTTCTTATGTGGCTTTTTTGTATACTACAGTTACCGTAGTTCCATCAGTCTTCTCTTGGTATACTTTAGGTAATTTGTCGACGCATTTAGTGCACCTGCCTACTGAGCCGGCGGGTTCGAATCCCGGCCAGGGCCAATATTTGTGTGGTGAACTCGAATATTTCTTCCTGAGTCATAGACGTTATTATATATGTATTTATTATATATTATGTATATCAAAGTCAAAGTCAAAGTCAATTTGTTGTTAATATACTTAATACTGCATTTAAAAGAAGGTGAACCTCCCGTCCATGTATATATTATATAAAACATTCATAATCAAATATTTATATTTTATCTATACCTACCTTATAATTATAAGGTATGTTTCTACCTAATACCTATTGATAATTTTAAACTTCTATATGCATATTATGCGTAAATAATGGTCGTTACAACATACGTGCCGTTTATAACGATTGGCACATAATATTTGCAAAAGGTATTTCATGACCAGGTGGTGATTTCCCCATGACTATAATAATTTAACATATAAGGGAAAAGTTCCATAACATACATGGTCCTACTACCTACACATATTTAAAGATAGAAAAGAGTCACCACATATATTATTTATATTGAAAAAAGTTTATTTTTTAAATAATGTTTATTCCAAGATATATGTTTGTTTATAATAACAGGAAACACACTTATAATAATCTATACATTGTATGTACACCAACATCATTTTTGCTATTACCTTTTTTAGAAAAAATTTTAGCCCTCCGATCATGTATAGCACTATGCAATAAAGTAGCATAGTTAAATACTACATAACTTATGACGTTTAAAACTCATCCAAAATGAATACCTACTAAAGAACCATAAAAAATGGCGGAATAAGGATTGACGCACATCTTTTGTGGTTTAACTGTTTGAAACAATGAAGATTTAATTCAAAACGAACTAGTTTTTGAACTGACCTAGTTACAAAATGCTATGTTATTTGAAAAGGGCGACTAACTTTATTATAATAATGGAAATAAAATATGATTTTTTTTTCATATGATAATTGAAATTATTATAATTATGATGAGTTGATGAGTTAGTCGTCATTTTCAGCTGGTCACGTTTATCGTGCGATAAATTATAAATGTTTGAGTAATCTTTCGCTTCGTAACAAAAAAAAGGGAAAAATAATAAAACACTAAATAAAATTAAAAAAAATGTTTTTTTATCAAACTTTATAGACAACTTGCGCTAGTGATTTTCCCACGTTCCGAGACCATGATCGTGGCGAGACGGTCGAAACGTCAGAAAATTACCAGCACAATGTAATTATATAATATTCATACGTCCCGTTTTTGTTATGATAATATAATGAACCTTAATTCAGAACCAATTGTAAACTTTGTGTCATTATGACAAGGTTCAAAAAGTTCACGACTGTGCCAAAATCGTGCAAGTTTAAATCAATATCAGACGTTTTATCTTAAAGACGTTCATTAATATTCCGTTTTGAATTACGTCGTTATTTTCAGACATGTTCTCTCAATACGTTTTACTATACGATGGTTGTAACTGTTGTTTTGTTTAAGTTAGCTATAAGTGTACGTGCAATCGAAGACGAGGTGTATTATTTGAAATTAAAAGAGAAATATATGATCTATATGAATGTGAATTAAAACTTTTGTTTCCTTTACTACCCTAGCCCTAGAAGTGAGGCGTCCATGACTGTAACCTGATTTCCACGGGGCGTATTTTAGGGGAAAAAAGGGAAAATGTTGGCCTAATCCGCTTCGACAGTAAAATTAGTAAAAAATATTTTTTTTAGTTTAAATGTGCAATGCCCCAACTGAACCTAATACTAAGTCAAACTGAATATATGTTTATTAGAAGCCGAAATTCTTAGTTAATTCATAGCCTAATATTTCCTAAACTTTGATATAGAACACAATTTTGAACTCTCTTACTTAACTGAATAAAAATAAAACTTCAACATAGAAATGAAATACAAAACCATAGAAACACGATCATCAGACCAGTCTCATGAGGCTGGAGCCGGAAGGTAGCCCTAGAAACACTGTTATAGGTAAAGTAATCCTACTGAGTTTGAGGTCTTTAGAATCGTCTCAGTGAGCAATTGACGGATGTTCAAAGAAAAGTACATCATCATCATATCAGCCTATAGACGTGCTGCGTCTTCCGGTCCGAAGAAAAGTACAGTCGGCTATAATCTTAGTAGTTCCGTCTTGTTCGGCTGTCCATCGGACTCTCCGTCCGACGTAGCAGAGATTTTTAGTACCAGTCAGCTGTAATTTGGTATTTTTATACCATGGTATGGCGTTTCATTAATTTTAAATTGTATGTGCACTTGCCGTACAGCGCCATTTATTGTTTTTCTTTGTCCTCTCATCACGAAAATAAATGGACGTCCTAAATAGATGGACGGAATTTAACCAATTTTGGTTCAGGGACAGCTGAAGTACAGTACAATGATGGTTATAGGATACTTTTAATACGACTACGGTAAAAAAAGGTTACGCGCACGATAGTAAAAGTTGCCAGGATGTCTGTTTCTATTGGATCTATTTTAGAGAGTGTGCGCAGGAATTACACGACTTAATTCCGGCATCCCCGTTTCTCCATCGGACAACCAGCACCTCTGACACAACTGTGACATGCGGCTCTTTCTCACGCGAGAAATATTACCTATCTCTTTCTTCGCTGTACTGTGAGAGTGACGGGCGATGTTATGTCGCGCGACAATAGTCGCGAAGACAGAAGACGAGGGGAGCGACTTCATGCTTATGTTGTCAGTATAACGCTTATTCGCACGAAGCGATTTGCTTCATCATTTCTAATGCGAACCGCTAAGGAATGGAACTCGCTCCCATCGTGTGTTATAGTGAACAGACTATTGCTGAACCAGCAAGCTACATCCTCGACCTAGTCATATACTATCAGGTGATACTGAGCTCAATCGCCGGCCATTATGTGAATAAAAAAACGGCATTAACTTGTAGGTATGCGCGTTTATCCAAGGCCTTTAAATATAATTTCAAATTGGAGAAACCAGCCGCCAAATAATATGAATAATATGAACAAAGTAAGCTATCATTTGGGGTTTCACAGACCGCAATAATGACCCGGTGGACTGCTATTGGCTGGTCAAGTTGCTATAGTATGACGTATATGGTATTAGTGTCGTAACCACTGCGTATAGAAAGTTCTAAATGAAATTACCTAGTTGAGAGATAATTTATTTTATTTCTTTTGTTTCTAAAGTAAATAACTTATTTAATTAATTACATAGAAGAAAAAGGTATGTATAAAACCTTACTCTAAATAACCTATAATACGGTTTAAAAAAAAGGGTCATAAAAAGAAAATCCCATCTAAAAGGTCCGCCTGCGGCATGGTCCCCAGTATACTGGCGGCGTTACCTCTTTGTATATTCAGAGAGATTCTCTGGCCGAGGTAAGCGCCAGTTTTGAGGTCTCCCGAAGCGTCGATCAGCTGACATATATTTTTAGAAATATTTATCCGTAAATAGTGAATATATGAAATACATTTAATTATTTGTAAATATCGAGTAACAATGGTAACTCATATAAGTAGTTGACACTGTATGGAAACTTTTAATG
Organism: Apotomis capreana; assembly: GCA_947623375.1. Lineage (NCBI taxonomy): Eukaryota > Metazoa > Arthropoda > Insecta > Lepidoptera > Tortricidae > Apotomis > Apotomis capreana. Next base: position 25,083,939 of record OX392507.1, on the reverse strand, counting down.
TAAAATGCCGTACAAATAGGTACTTAAAAGTGCACTACAATCAGTTCCACGGTTCAACTCTCCTCGGCGTCCTCTATTACAAACAAAAAACTGATCAATTTTCAAAATTATCATAAAGGCGAAAGTTTGTGACCGTGTTCATGTGTACGTTTGTTACTTCTTCACGCTCAAACAAATAGACCAATTTTCATAAATGTTGGTATGAAGGTAGCTGACACCCTGGATTAACACGACATAGGCTACTTTTTAGCCCGAAAAAATGTAGTCTTCGCGTGGGAAGCGGGTAACACCACGTGGCACAGCAGAATAGAGTTTGTGGGTAGATTCGATTAGTATATTTTTAAGGTTCCGTACCCAAAGGGTAAAAACGGGACCCTATTACTGAGACTTTGCTGTCCGTCCGTCCGTCCGTCCGTCCGTCTGTCACCAGGCTGTATCTCAAGAACGGTGATAGCTAGACGGTTGAAACTTTCACAGATGATGTATTTCTATTGCCGCTATAACAACAAATACTAAAAATAAAATATATATTTAAAGGGGGCTCCCATAAAACAAACTTGTTATAGATTACGGTACGGAACCCTTCATGCGCGAGTCGGACTCGCACTTGCCCAATTTTTTTTATCTATTTATTTTTACGATTTTTTCAAGTGTGGAGACAATGGGGGATGAATACATACATGTCAAATTTCGAAACAAACTTGTGATGTCTTCAGCTCACAGTGCCACTATAGTAATACCCTAGCGACTACTCCTGAAGTTGTCTGAAGTTGGCCGAAGTCAGGTCTTCGCACATTATAACAACTCAACGGCGACTCGATTCTTTGCCAAATATTGAAATGTAAGCCCTATGTCATATTTACTAGGTTTAATTTCAAAAAATGATATTAGTAGTGGACGACGAGTGGACGACGCGTCGATGCATCGTCGAAATTAAACCTAGTAAATATGACATAGGGCTTAAAATTCAATATTTGGCATAGAATCGAGTCGCCGTTGAGATGTTATAATGTGCGAAGACCTGTATGGGTTTCCGCAGCAAGCCTCTCCACACTGTCATATTCGCCCTACTTCAATCAACTTTGCTAATAGTGTGAAGCCGCAATTATAAATTATAAATATCGGACAACCTCACACGAATCGATCTAGTCCTAAATTAAGCTCAAAAATGCTTGTGAACTAGACGACGATATAGACACTTATATAGATAAATATTAAATACATATTAATAAAAATTGAGGAATGCGTTTAAATATTGTAAATAACCAAATAAAGTAACATAAAATTACATTATAATTTACAACATTTTCCTTCCCACTTTGTCCGTAGGTACATGTGTACTATAAACAAATATTATTGAAAAGAAAACACATAGGTATTAAACGATTTTCAATGAAATCCTAAAAATGGAGTAGTTTGACTATTCGCTACAGATTTTTTTTAATAGCATAAGATTTTTCTCAACTCTTCAACCTAAAGAATCTTTATGACTTTTCTAAGAATACCCTAGCGGGCCTAATTCGATATTCATGTTGTTATATACACTGAAAGAAAAATAGCGAACTAGTTTACCTACTTGAGAAATAGTCCAATTGTGCTTCAGTTAGTAACCAAAATTGTGCTAATTTTTCGCAACCTATTTTGTCAGTCCTCCGATTTATTAACTAGCAGCTAACATTTGGGCTAATGTTAACAAATCTTTTTTTTTTTTCAGTTTCTTATTATAACGTGAGTGATATATATGTGAGTTCATTCATAATAATTGTCATAATATTAACAAGTAATTTTCGGATTAAATTGGACCATAGTTGTGTGGACTGGACCATAGTTGTCCTATTTGACATATAGACGTCCACTGCTGGACAAAGGCCTCCCCAAAGTCCTCCACAACGATCGGTCTTGCGCCGCCCTCAACCAATTTCTGCCGCACTAAGCAGGTCGTTGGCCCACCTTGTTAGGGGCCTTCCCTCGCTGCGTTTTCCGGTCGCCACTCAAGAACCTTTCTGCCCCAACGACCATCGATTACGACTTGCGATGACTCTAATGAAATTAAATAGATATAGTTTACATATTAATCTTAAAATATAATTTACACATTAATGATTAAGTTTCATATTAATCATATTAGGTGTAAAATTAAAGGATCGCATCCGGAACACCACGCTGCGCTCCAAGACTCAGATAGTCGACGTAGCTCAGAAGGCGGTCAAGTTGAAGTGGGACTGAGCTGGTCACGTTTGTCGAATGCCGAATGAGCTGTGGGCCAAGATCGCTATAGAGTGGAAGCCCAGCAGCCAGAAACGGAGACGTGTCAGACCTCATCGGCGATGGCGGGACGAGCTAGACTCCTTTATAAAGGAATGGCCAGAAATAGCCCAAAACCGGGAACAATGGAAGAAGAGTGGGGAGGCCTTTGCCCAGCAGTGGGACATCATGGGCTCACAATAATAATAATAACAACTCTGCAGCCCTAACCACCGTTAGCCTGGGCCCTGCCCCGCTGCCGGCGGCACCCTAGGTTAAGTTTTTTAGAATGTACTTATATTTTGTAAATTTTTCTTATTTTTTTTTTTCTTTAGTCCCAAACTAAGCAAAGCTTGTACTATGGGTACTAGACGACGATATACATAATATATAAATACATATATAGATATCATCCATGACCCAAGAACAAATATTCGAGTTAATCACTCAAATATTTGCCCCGGCCGGGATTCGAACCCGGGACCGCCGACTCAGTAGGCAGGTGTCTACAAACCGAGCCATACGCGTCGTCAACTTCTTTATTGTATTTTACTTTTGATATACTTAACTTTATTGTAAAAACCTAATCTAAGCTTTAAAATGAATAAAGGAGATAATAATTAATCTTAAATCTAATAATATCGAGACATGAGTACCTAGGTAAGTCATGCAAATCTTTAATTGCCAATATTGACTATTCTAAGATAATCCATTAATATGTTCATAATCTCTTTGAAGACATGTAAAATACGCCATTCAAACTATTTACAGTTACACTATGTACGAGTCTCATTGCAAGGTTAGGTATGGTAGGTTCTATTAACTTGTAAGGATCGTAAAGTTTTAACACGCTGTTGCTAATTCGTTTTACTACATAATTATACCGCAACATGTGTCCATGCAAATTCATTCTATTCTCTGCCAAGCAATAAGCATTGAGTATCGGGATGAGATAAATAATTATATCTATCTATCTATCAGCCACAGACTTCTACTGCTGAACATAAGCCTCCCTAGCCCGCCAGAAAGGTCATCCGTCCACTCAGCCGGGGGTCGTCCCACGCTTCGCCTTCCTAAACGTGGTTGCAGAAGCAACTCCAACAATAACCCATTAGCGGGTTAAGTAACCCACACAAAAGTACTACCACGTACTCCCACACAAAGTCCGACTACTGGTATAGACTGGTATCAGGGCTGATACAATTCAAGTCATGTCAAAAAAAAAACTCCAACACTGCTGCCCCAACGGCCATTCTCCGCGCTATATGCCCCACCCATTGGCACTTCAGCCGGCTGTGAACATAAAAAAACAGCTTTGCGATATTTTTTTTCGTATCAGGCCAGAAAAGGCTACTCCGAATTTTAAAATTCGAAGTTGCAGGTGCAGTCTCTCTCGAACTTATGTCATACCTACGTTATTTGAATGAGCAGGACGGCACGATAAACGAAGTTTGAATTTGGAAGATTGGAGTAACCCTAGTACCTAGTGGGAGAAAACACTTTCATCTTTTTTATAGCTACAGAATAATCTGTACCTTTTTTAGGAATGTGGGTGGCTATTAATATTTAAAAAAAATATATTTTAGTCGTTTAAAAAGAAACATTATTCCCAGGTGTATTATGTTATGAGTAGCACACATAAATTCTTAAAGACTAATAAGATAAAATCTTGCTTTATTTAACGCCATCTAGCAGCAATACGAGCAGAAAAATGTAACGATACTTTTCCTGCCATGTCGAATACTGTTTTCCGCTACTTCACGCTAGAGGGCGTAAAAAGCAAACACTGTTAGGACGTGTTTTCAGGAAATGTAAATTCTCCAATTTATCTCAAATCGTTACAATTTTGTATTATTTACCACATACCAAATGGATAACAAAGTAATTATTACATTGGTGAAAAATATATTCGTTTTTATATACATTACACACATAGTAAAAATAACACATATTACATCGCCATCTAGTGTCGAGTAGTCAAAATAAACTCCTTATATCTTGTGAAATAGATGGCACTAGTTTCAACACAATGCATCCTTTTATTTTAGAGTTCTGTTTCCTTACCCAAAGGGTAAAAACGAGACCCTATTACTAAAATTTAAAAATATAACTTAAGATTGAAGATTTATAATCACCTGCCCAGCAATATAACAATTTGATGGTTATAGGATACTTTTTACCCGACTGATGAAGTTGTTTAAATAACTGCAACGAAGGTTTGTTATAGGTATAATACTTAGCTATCTTTGCGTTTCAGGGGTCCAATCCTGAATACTGACTATAAATTATGTATGATGAAGTATTCAAGATTAGGCAAAGAAGTCAGTCACTGGAAACATGGCGACAATTATCTTTCAACACATATTATGGACCTTTACGCATGTCATACTTATAGAGGCCATGACATATTTGCAACACACAGAAACCAATAACTCAAGTGCATTATTGCCTAGCCATCATCACAAGAGTTTATGAAGGTGGCAGAATGACACTATCTGTTGTAGTGCGACGAACTTAATGTGTGAATTGAAGGGTGTCGCTACAATCTTCACAAGTTCACACACAGAGCACTCGAACGCAGGGACACTGAAAATCGTATGACATTTCAGCATGACAGTCGTAGTTCCTAATTCCGCCGTTTCACAGATAAGTTGGCCGCAACTGCAGACGGACAGTACGAGTGCAATTTTGTGTAACTGCATCAAAACTGCAAACCGACTGTGCATTCCGCTTACAGTTGGCTGCGCGGTCGTATTGCATTTGGAACGAAGTACTACTCACACCTATATGCCGACGTTTTCCCCAGGGGCTACAGCATGCGGTTCTTCAAGTATGAGTATGAGTATGAGTAATTCTGCTTAACCGCTCACTACATTATGTAGTCTACATAGTGCAAAACAAAGTCGCTTCCTGGCTGTCTGTCTGTCCCTATGTATACTTAGATCTATAAAAGTACGCAACGGATTAGATAGATTTATTAATAGATAGCGATTCAAGAGAAAGGTTTATGTGTATAATGCATGAATAATTACTACATAGTTGTAAAACAAAGTCGCTTCCTGCCGCCTGTCTGTTTGTCTGACCATCCCTATGTATGCTTAGATCTTTAAAACTACGGAGCGGATTTAGATGCGGTTTTTTTTTTAATAGATGAGTGATTCAAGAGGATTGTTTATAATGAATACACGCATAATTTATTAGCATTGCACCCGTGCGAAGCCGGGGCGGGTCGCTAGTAGCAGTGTATAAAAAAAAGACAACGTCATTCTATTACCTCCATACTCTTGATCGTCACCCATCTTGCTGACGTCACGCGTCCGCCGGCAGGAAGCGTCACGACCTCGTAGCTTCCGCGGCGGTCCGCAAAAACACGCGCCGTCCACAAAACGGCCTAACTACTCGACCGTCCGCGTCGCTTACGACGATCCGGTTCGAAGGACCATGTTGCTATAGGCACAATGGCGATTCGCTAATTTCACGCATGTCTTGGTGTGCTGTGACAAAAGGACGTAACTTACAAGGGATTTCTTCTAAAAAATACTTTTGTGTATCGACTGTAAATGATTGTAACATTCGTAACTAATACTGTTATTATAATATAATACAATGATGAACCTCAATGATGATCGTTGGACCTTAGACCTTCCTGAACCTGAATCAGCGCCTGTCATTCTGTCGTGCAAAGGTAAAACCGACCTTTTAGTACGGAGCTCCATACAAAAATTCCTTCAATTGCTCAAAGGTTAACTGGAAGAGATCCCTAATAGGGATAAGTTCGCCTTTCTACATGTTTCATTTGTTATCAATAAATATCGGACAACCTCACACAAATTAAGCTCAAGAAGGCTTGTGTTATGGGTACTAGACGACAATATACATAGATAAATATAATATACTTAAATACATATAGACCCAAGCACAATTATATTCGAGTATAAATGTATTTCGAGTATAAATATAATCAGTTGTTGTGTACAATAAAGTGTTTACATAAATACATACATACATACAGAAAGTCATTTAGCTTAGCACGGCAGCACTGGTCATAGTGGGACCAGTGATTTACCAATAAGAAAGGAACTATTCAATTTCAAACTTCAAAGCTACCAAGTAGGCCTAAAACATGTAAATGTCTGATTCTATCTCTAGCTCTACACTACTCGCAAAGCTGACCGCAGTTAACCGAGGGGCAGTTCGCCGAAGTACGGTTTTCCACAGCGAAGTGTCTCTCCACACTGACGTATTCGCCCAACTTCGGTCCACTTCGCGAGTAGTGTGGAGCATCTGTCTCTTTCCGGCATCTATATGTGCTGGAGTAATTGGAGGGACTGTAACAAATGTTTAACATTTATCTATTGCGTGATAAACTGATAATCTCGATTATTATAGGCTTAGGTACTATAGGAGAAGATGCGCCTGCGCTTTCACGGCGTTATTTAGAGAACTTAAACGATAAACCTACACGATGTAATTCAATTATTTCAGACTTATTACACATACGAGTACATTACTTCATCGGTAAATGTCAGCGTTAGTTATTAAAAAACAAACAAAACCCATTCAGGTCACAAAACCGGTCATTGCCGCCCAGCCGAACCCGGCGACAATGACAGGCTTACTTACCTCGTTAAATATTAACCATATTATATATTATGTGGTTAATTATATCATTTATATCACTATCACTTTGAAGCCTAAGGTGCCTTTCAAATAAACAATGCAACCGACACCCAAAGCATAAGGAAAAAATCTAAAGGTTATTTGGCGTTAGGGTGGTGGAAAGGTTAACACGTTGGTCCGGTAACCCAGAGGTATGGGGTTCGATTCCAGATCTCCTCCGCCAGGTTACGCATTTAAAATGTTCTTTGTGATTTGAGCTTTGTAGCAAAATTACTTTATAAAGAAAGGCCTATATGGCCATAACTCTTATAGTCGTCATTTAAAGGCATTGTTTATGTCAAAATATCGTATAAATGCACTTTACAAGAGGGTTCAGCTAATATGGCTACTGACTTTATAATTTGGTTAGGTAAACGTCAACAAACCTACATAATATGGCTACTATAAAACCTTTAGTTAATAAGGTTACAACCTTTATAATTCGGTTAGGTAAACGACAACAAAACGAAATAATATGGCTACTATAAGCCTAAAATTATGAATTATCTTATAATGGCTAATTATACGGGCTTTTAGCCAAATAATAGTAGAAGCCATATAAAGGCTAGCATGAAGGCTATTTGATCTTGTAAAGAAAATACACAGGATTGTTATAAAGCATTTTATCTTATAGAAGTCAGAATTTTTACGTTTATATAGCAATGGTATACATGTCATTTTATGTGAATTTTAAAAGGGTTGAAGTCTTGGTTAGTTTGCTATATAGTAATTATAAGTGTGTAATTCTTATGATTGTCATGTACTTTTGTTTATATAACAAAGTCAGCCATTATACGAATAAAAGTTTGTTTGCGTAAGTGAAATTACAAATGATGGATTTGGAAGAGTGGAAAAAGTTCAAGAGAAGTGGTGGTTACAAGAGGAAAGTGAAAAGCATGTACGAAAAAATGAAAAATGACGTTAATAAACCTACAACCTCTACCGATGTCAACAAAACTTCTTTTGTCAAGGACAACACATCCGAAAGTGCAAGTGGTTCCGTACAAAATTATAACTTAGAGCAGACTTATTGCAGTGAAAATTTGGAATATGACAGTGGGGAACAGAGTAGTGATTACGATGTGGACGGAAGTATAATTGTTGAGTTAAAAAAAGACAACTTACGTAAGAACATAATAATTGAATTTGGTCACGATTAATAAAGAAATGTGATGTCATGTGTTTGCAATTATAACAATTGTCTCTCTTTACAAAATGTGTCATTTGCCAAGGCCATATTGAACTATGAACAAGATATAAATCTTCTCTTCTAAGAAACCGGTCCACATCAATAAAAATTACTATAGTTTTCAGTTCGGCAAATCTAGGAAAGAAGTGTCTAATTAATTACGTCATTACGGAACCCTAAAATGTATCAAGATGGAGAATACTTAGGACAAAACATAACCCCTATAAATGTTTTTTTCTTGTAAACACCTTGTAGAGTTTATGTAATTTGCTTAAAGACTTATAGCAACAATAACGAAGGAATTAAAAAAAATCCAAAGTATTTTCATCACAAATCATTGTCAATTCATGGGGGCGTTGAAAATGAATTGAAAACCATACCCCATATCCTCATAAAAATGAGTTTCCACTTAGTTTCGATTATTAAAGACACAGAAGTAACATCAGAAAAATGGACACAGACTATATTACCTTTTTCAAAATGGTTGACGAATAAAGATCTTTTATTTTATTCATCGATGTCACACGCACGATAATTCTTGTTGTATGATTGCTGCGACGTTTATGAGTTGGATTACCTTTTAAACGATCCTTACATAGCGGTTACAAGAACACGCTTCTTACGACTGGAGTTTACATAGCAATTATAAGTTAATCCTTTTTATGCAAGCTTTATAAATTTCGATTATAAGGACTATGAACATATAAACGGATTACAATTGGCAATTACAAGGGAATTACACTTATTGCTAACCGTAACACATCTGGTATCAGATAACTAGCAAATAATAAAACTGGAATATGGTAATTATAAGGTTCAATATCTTATAATTTGGGCCCAATGCCACCCTTATTAACGTTTATATGGCTTTTATAAGAATAATTATTTTATCTTTATAAACCTTTATATAACATATTTTTGCTACTTGGGGTATCAATGATGAATTTGAAGGAGAATTTCCATATTCCATTTTCATTCCACATTTCATCCTTAGAAATTGACGTAGAATAAAGAAATAAGGTCAGACAGAACAAGCGACCGCGGGGCAATTCACCCAACAGATAGAAATATATCGAAAAGTACATTACTTCTAGTATAACCTGTGACACGCGACTCTTTCTCGAGCGAGAAACATTATTAGGGTTCTGAACCCAAAGGGTAAAAACGGGACCCTATTAGAGACTTCGCTGTCCGTCCGTCCGTCTGTCACCAGGCTGTATCTCAAGAACGGTGATAGCTAGACAGTTGAAATTTTCACAGATGATGTATTTCTATTGCTGCTATAACAACAAATACTACAATAAAATAAAATGAACGTTTAAGGGAGGCTCCCATACAACAAACTTGTTATAGATTATGGTACGGAACCGTTCATGCGCGAGTCGGACTCGCACTTACCCAATTTATACCTATCTCTTTCTTCCCAGTACTATGAGAGAGCGACAGGCGACGCTGTCGCGGGACAAGTCGCAAAAAGTATTTGTGCTAGACGGGCAGTTGTTATACTATTAACGCCATTTTACTTTTCTACTACTTTTTTTTTTCGCGTGGTTGTAACTTGATCTCTTTCTTCCCAGTACTGTGAAAAGTGACGGGGGCGACGCTGTCGCGGGACTAATCGCGAAACTGAGTACTTTTTTTGCGTGGTTGTAACTTGTAAGATGACACAAATGTCCCAAACCGCCAAACAAACGGGGAGGACCATAAATATGCGGTCTGGGGCTTTACGAATTACCGTCCGAGGTTTGTCTAAAGTTTTACGGCCTGCCTTGCCAGGAAGTGAGGTTATCTCGCGTAGCGTAACTAAATTAGGAGTAATAGATAGGATTTTTCATCGGTAGTTTTTATCTAAGAATTCAATCGATGTATAAAAACATGGTGTCTAATTATAGTCGTAATTATTCTTGTAGACACAACGTGACAAGTGACAAACATATTATATGCAATCAACTTGTCACTTGGACCACGTTAAAGTCTCAAGAGTGACATATTCTAGAATTATCATGATTGATAATGATAATCAATCGACTGAAGCCCTTCTATTAGCACTACGCCGCGGCTCTTGTCGCGCGACATAGTATCGCCCGTCACTCTCTCACAGTAAAGTGGAGAAAGTGATAGGTATAATATTTATTTAAACTTTATTGCACAGATCAAACTAGTACAAATAATGGCGGACTTAATGCCACAAGTCATTCTACCAGTCCATAAGGTCCGCCTACAATTTTTCCGCTTTACCCTAAGGTTGACTGGTAGAGAATGCCTCATGGCATTAAGTCCGCCTTTTGTACGATAAGTTTTCTTTTGTGCAATAAAGATTAAATAAATAAATAAGGCTAAACAGATTGCTGCAGGGTCTATGACGCTCGGAGACAATTTTAAAAAACAATTTTAGAAATAAATACCTAATATATACATACTTAAATTTACACAAATAAATAATTATAATATACCTACTGCATACTAAATTCATGTACCCAGTGAAAACATTACACCAATAATTCATCTTAAAACAGAAGTGTCAGAGAGACAGATCAGGGGGGGTATTCGACCAATTTTAGAGATATAATGGAGATCTCTCCTTTTCATCGCCATCCGTCACTTTTGACGTGTGCCTACTTGACAAGTGGCGATATCCCTAGAACATAGCAACTTCGTCAATTCGGACGCGCAAAATTTTCGTTTCTTTTGTATGTGACGGCATAAATAACAGGCGCATACTTTAAATTGACCCCGTAGTACGTGAAATATTAGTCCGTTACGTTTCGTTCAAAACAGAAATTTATATACATGAAAAACATTTTTGACAATCATTATCGCCTTCGTATTTCCAAAATTGAGATGAGATATGTCACTTTTAAGCTCATCGCATTTAAATGACAATTCAATGGCGATATAACTGTTATCTAATAGAGATTTGACGTTTGGCGATCACTCAAATGTCAATCTCGAATTAGGTCCCAGAATGTTGCTTGCACAGCATGCGCTATTTTTAAATTGTCCTGTGGTAAATAAAAGAGAATGACCTGCAGTTTGTAATGTTTGTAGATCCTTACAAAAAAGGACTATAAAAAATAGATGTATACTTAATTTAATGTGCTTTCAAAAATTGTACCCAGTTTTTTACAACGAGCAGAACATGCTAGCAAGCAAGCGAAGATCTAATCCTTAATGTGAATGGGACGCTTTAATCCGAAACTGGTATAGTTGCCGGCAAACTTTTAGAACAAAAATGGTGGATCTGCGCATGTACATTTGTATGTAAATCGGCTACTGCGCAGTCAAGGTTATGCTCTAAAAGTTTGCCGGCAGCTGTATAGCTGACTAAGAAAATAGGATACCTATTCGATTGCTGTCATGCACATTGCAGAAATTGCAGAATAAAACAGATCGTAAGATAGTTGTTCTGCGTTGTACTACGTGTATATTATGTTGCGTGCGTGACTACCACGGTATGCGGAGATTTATCGATATTATTGTTTACATAGTTAATAATCGTTGTCATCCGAAACATATCTATTGAGTGGCTCAGAGGTAACAGAAACGTTCATATACAGTAAACACTAAATGTATATTATAAATTGTATACAATACACAATTATTTGCCCACTTAATCCAGTGAATAAAGGGGTTAATTAACTTACAAACGGTCCGGTAGTTGTGAATTTTTGATATGTTGTCTAGGATTGGTTAGTGAGTGTTTAATTAAAATGCAAAATGCACAATTCCCCCTCCTCCGCGCCCGCCGCCTTATTGAAAAAACCGGTAATTTCTGCAGATTTTTGCTTTTACCTTCGTTTATAGCATTTAGCTATAACAGAGCTTAGACAATGCTGTAGACAATTAAATTTACTATAATTTACATTTTGTTTCAAAGACGGTTACGGAGATATGCACATGTTAAAAAATGTGAAAAATCGCAATTTCCAGAAATGTATTAAACTAGCATTTTGCATTTTAAACACTCACTAAACATCACTAATCATCTTAGACAACTATCAAAAATTCAAAACTACCGGACCAATTTTAAGGTCACCCCTAGTACTTCAGTCTATCTATATTCACCGAACTATACGTCTTATTTCCGCTGTATAAAGCTATTAAAGCTCTTATACAGCATGTGTGCTACTTGGGAATTCCTGAGCACAAAAATCACTTAAATAAAAGCTGCTAACCTCTAACGTAACATACGAATAAAATAAGTTTCTGCCAAAAAAAAACATTCCCCAACTCGGTAGGATTACTTTTTCTATTATAGAGTTCCTATGGCCACCTTCCGGCTCCATCATCAGATCAGCCCCATGGTATCATATTATTGTATTGTCATCAAATTTAAGTCAATCAATCGGTTGACGATATCTGCTTCAAAATTGAGTTGCAAGATTCCACCCGAACAAACATACATACATACATACATTGCAAGTTAAATAAAAGCTTTTAAAAAGATACAGGTTATAAATTTTCGTGGAGGGAGTAAATCCTCATAGGATACTGCCAGGCCGGACCTGACCGCATGCCCGACTGCGCGGTGTGGTACAGTTCATCATCATCATCATCATATCAGCCGATAGGCGTCCACTGCTGGACAAAGGCCTCCCCAATGTTCTCCACTACGATCGATCCTGCGCCTCCCTCATCCAATTTCTACCCGCGATCTTAACCAGGTCGTCGGTCCACCTTTGTGGAGGCCTTCCAACGCTGCGTCTTCCGGTCCGCGGTCGCCACTCAAACCTTTCTGCCCCAACGGCCATCGATTCTACGAGCAATGTGCCCCGCCCCCTGCCACTTAAGTTTGGCGACTGTCTGAGCTATATCTACAACCTTGGTTCTCTTGCGTATATCTCCTCATTTCGGATTCGATCCCGCAAGGAAAGTCCGAGCATAGCTCGCTCCATTGCCCTTTGAGTAACTTTCAATACAGCTCAAGTCATGTCTTAAAAAACCCTAATCTATGTTGACTAGGGTCACATAACCGACTTTCTGGTAAACTCCCACTTAAGGTTCGTTACGGCGAACGCTCGGAAGTCAACAATCATGTTGTGACAATGACGATCGAACTGCCATTACCAGGGTTCCAGGTAGCCATCCAGCCTAATTCGATGAGGCACTGCTACAGCTATATCCCCCTATATTCCCTACTTCAGGTTCGTTACGGCGAACACTCGGAAGCGAACAATCATGCTATGAGCCTATGACAATGACGATCGAACTGCCATTACTAAGCTTCCAGATACCCATCCAGACTAATTCGATGAGGCACTGCCACAGCTATATCTCCATATATTCCCCACTTTAGGTTCGTTACGACGAACGCTCGGAAGCGAACAATCATGCTATGATAATGACGATCGAACTGCCATTTTACATTATTTTATCTAGAAAATTCAAAATGTGTTCCTGCATTGCCTTCTCAAATATTTTTGAAATTATAGGTAGGAAGCGAAACTGGTATATAGTTTTCCACTGAGGTTTTGCTACCTTTTTGTGCATAGGTTTAACTAATGTTATTTTCAAGCTTTTAGAGAAAATTCCACTAGTGAACGACAGGTTTATCAAGTAACTCAAAACACTAGAAATTTGTAATTTACACATTTTAAAAATGTGCGTCCGTATGTTATCATATCCGGTAGCTTTAGTAAGTTTGAGAGAGTTGATGATTTTGATTATCTCGTTGGTACTAGTAGGAACCAGGAGCATACATTATCAAGCTTTATTCGAACCAGGCCTAATTTGACGCAGCACAGTCACTCACAGCAGCTATATATCCCAACGCAAACAATCATGTGCCGATGACAATGGCAATCGAACTGTTAAAGCCTTTATACTTAGGCTTCCAGGTAGCTATGGGGCCTGATTGGATGAGTTCGGTTTTTTGTATAGCCATTGTATAGCCAAATCCGACGAGACACTCGCAGATCGCCTCAGTTTTCACTCACAAGCTTTGCTAAAAAGGACATTGAAATATCCGGAGTCTATGAAAAAGAAGCTGAAAACCCGCACCATCTTTTTCTCACAATTGCAGCCTTAGCTGGAATGAAACTATTAGATTCCGACATAGATTATGTAACTCGCGCTGGCCCGCCGCGGAGCAGTCCCAACGACCCGCCTCGTTCCCTTGTGGTCAGATTTTGTCGCCGCCATACCCGAGATCAGTTCTACAACACAGCTAGAACCAGACGTCTAACTACCGAAAATTTGGAATTTGAAGGCCCAGCCCAAAAGATTTATTTTGCTCGCTCAGTACCTATTGAAAGGAAAGTGACAGGTATAGTATTTGTCAAGCGATGAATCGCGCAGTTATGCTACTTATGTTAGACGTACAGATTGACGTAGAAGGGCTTATAGATATCCGACATAGCTGTACCGTCGAGAAACGTCGAATCTAGAAACAAAAAGACATTCATTGGCGAATAACTTTGTCGCTATGTCGGTTATAACTTTTTTTTTAAGATACATTTCTGCTTGGAACTTGATATTCATGCACACGCGTGAAATTACATATGTAATTTAGATTTATAGAATACTTAATCTTCACACATTGTGTCTGAAACAAAGGTTTGTCATAAATGATATAAGATCGTGTCTAATATCCATTTAATGTCTTCATTTAATCATGTTTTGTTAGATTCAGCAGGCCTTTGTAATTCGCGTTGAGAATACGCACCTGACACGTGACATCTTAGAAGAATTGAAATATGATGTTGAATTCTTCAAATGTAGGTACGCAAATTATTTTTAAATACAAAAGCTTAAGAATTGCTTTCAGAATCCTCATAATGCAATAAAACAATAATTTTAAAACAAAACAACCATGTACTTAAACCCGTTTTTTCATGTACAAATTGGCATAGTGTACATAAGTATAAGTCCCTTTAAACGACATCGACATCGAAAATCAGCGCTCCGTAGGAATGTCGAACTTTAAGAGGCCTTATTCCTTTTAAAATGCTGATTGTTTTAGACATTTTTCTCTATGATCAACATATTATACATTAGATGTTACTACCTAGAACAGGGCTATTGGGATCTATTGGTATATATTTGAACCTACAGTTGAATTTCTATTGATAAGTTTTGTTTCAAAAACTGCTCGAAAAAATGCCTCGGAATAATGCCTCTTAACGGTAAATTCTGACTTATAGGGTGCCTTTCCACCAAAGATGTGTACAGCTATCTGCGAAGATGTGAAAGTTTCGCTACGAAACTGTGTGACCGACTGACCGTTTCCACGAATGCTAAAAGCTATGTAGAGCTATGCGATGTATCGACAGGGGCGCGCGGAGCGGTACTAGTTTTAAGAAAATAAGTAAGTAAACACTTTTTTGTACACAAAAATAGTTAAAAATACATCTATTACAAATAACATATAGGTCCTGGGACCTGAAGACGCAGCGTTGGAAGGCCTCCAACAAGGTGGACTGACGACCTGGTTAAGATCGCGGGTAGAAATTGGATGAGAGCGGCGCAAGATCGATCGTTGTGGAGAACTTTGGGGGAGGCCTTTGTCCAGCAGTGGATGTCTATCGGCTGATATGATGATGATGATGACAATAAGGGATCTTTTCTAGTTAACCTTAAAATAATAAGAAGTTGTATTATTAAAATTTTAATGAACACCCAATTATTACCCAAGTAGCATGTACGCAGCAGCACGCTATAGTATCTTTAGAAAAGACAAACTAGAAGAAGAAGAGCTGAGGGACATTAATCTTAAAGATGTCCTTTCCTTCTGCAGGAGAACGAGGAGATTTGAGGAAGAAGGCTGTATGGGAGCGCCGCCGGGACAGTAATCGTTGGCTCCAACTGGGAACTGGGCTGAATGAACGCAACCACGCGATCGACAGCCCGCCTGTCTCCGGCCGGGCGTCCCTACACCGAATCATCATCAACACCCAATAGGCTAGTTGACTTCATGTCAAATTGTAATAAACTAATGTTCATTCCGTATAGTATTTAGCAAAGGAAACCTAAATATCTATTTTTCAATTCATAGAAGTGAAAGATGGCTGAAAAAATTGGTTTTTAATCTGTATTTTGAAAAGCTTAAAACGCTGTCCGCCATTTTTGCTTATGATAGTGACGTCATCGGGCATGTAAACAAAACTGAAAGTCTACTTTGACGACTTCGAATAGTGCCGTCCCTCTCGATCTCCTGTCAAAGTATATTGGAGTGAGCGGAATACTAAGCGGAATAATACGACGGTCGAATTTCGAATATTTACAGGTAATTCTACGTCACGCCACAGATTAGCAGAAGGGAAAAATGGCGGAGGGCCTTTTTGACTGTTTCTGAAATTTCGTATTTTCAATTGATAAAATTTAGCTTTCTAGCTTTTACAAAAATACAAGACATTTTTTTTAGAGCTAGTAAGATCATTATTAACCATTTCAAATATATTTCAAAACAGGGTCAACTAGCCTATTGATAACCAAATTCTACGACACTACATTATTTCGGAATAAAAGTACTCTATGTGTTAATCCAGGGTGTCAGCTTCCATACCTACTGAATTTTATCAAAATTGGTCCAGCCGTTTGAGCGTGAAGAAGTAACAAACATACACGTAAACACACACAAACATTCGCCTTTATAATTATCAGTGTGATTATTTTTATCTATTTATAACCAGTTGTTGTATTCAATAACGTGTTTACATACATACATACATGTATAGCCTTGCTTTACCCTACACCCCTCGCGTGACCTTGGGCGCAAGGCCAAGTGCAACAATACCTCAACCTTAGACCTTCTGATCTGATACAGTAATACAGTCTAAATAACCATAGTATGCCATTTCCTACGCAGTGCGTTTTGAATGCATTTCTTGTGCATAATTTTGGGGTGACATTATTAATAGTAGTGTAGGAATTTTCCGTGGGGAATTCCCCAACGCAAAATATTATACTTACGACGCATTTAATACGGTATTTTACTGTAATAAATATATGTTTGAGTAGAATATGCAATTATACTACTACGGCACCTATTCGCCGAAAAAAAAACACTACTTACTAACGAGTAGTTTTTGCACTGAAAGTACTCAGCTAATTCAATTTGATGGAATAATATACTTACCTATACCTTTTTTCATAATCATAATCGATGTTCATAAATAAGTACTTATACCTACGAATTACTTAATTAATTTAGGGCCCATTGTTCAATCACCAGATAAATTTATCTGCCAGTTAAAATGGTTGCTATCCTTTTCTCCCGTCATATAAAAGAAAAGTGACAGCCAACATTTATCTGACAGATATGTTTTATCAGGTGATTGAAAAATCGGCCCTTAGTAAAATACTTTCTGAATAGAAATAGGTAGCTGTACGTTTTCATTAGGTAGTCTTAATAGGCCTTATTACTTTTATAAATTTAATTTTTCATATTATGACAAATATATTTGATAATTTCATCCAACTGTTTAAAGTGAATAATACTTTTCCATGAGTTCTAGAAAGTAACATAGCTATTTCATGCTTTCATTACATGCAGTCGAAAATAAGTTGAAATAGCCATGATAAACCAGTTTTCTACGTGAATTTTGCCACTTTCGAGTAGTTTTTGAAATAAAAATTATCAATGAAAAATTCAAACTATAGGTTTCAAATATATACATACCAATATAAATCTCAATAGTCCTGTTCTAAGTAATAACATTGATAAGTAATATGTTAAGAAACATGTTTGATCATAGAAAAGAATGTCTAAAAAAATCAGCATTTTAAAAGGAATACCTAAGGCCTCTTAATAAGGAACATATTGTTTGATCTGACTGATCATAGAAAAAAAAATCTAAAACAATCAGCGTTTTTGACAATATTGTAAAATCGGCATCAAAAAAAGTTTTTTTTTAGTTTGCAATTTGACATTAATGAGTAGTAAAATTGACAGCTAATTCTGACCTTTGGTTGATAAAATATTGTTCTATTTTCCAGGTGGCTAAAATGACTCATACATTTTATTTGAACTCCATGTTTATTTAATTCCAGTATTTTACATAAATCATACTTCGTAAACGTTAATAATAGCACAAGTGTTAATTTTGTTCGTATCTGCGGAATTACCGAATTAGTAAGTTAACACGTGATTACAGCAACTGTATCGCTATTTCGCTCGCCTTTGCAAGGCCCGGATAGCTCAGTCGGTAGAGCATTGGACTTTTAATCCAAGGGTCCAGGGTTCAAGTCCCTGTTCGGGCGGCTAACTTTTTGCATTTTTTTTCCCCTTATATTTCCTTATTTTGCTTTATGTTATAAAAATGTATTTATTGCAACATTGATTAAATAACCAAGTTGAGAATATTAGGCAACTTGAAAGGAATAGGCTTGTAGAATACGTTCACTAGATGGCGTCACTGCCAAGGGTTATTGTCAATACCAATACATCAAAATGTATGAATTGTGATTGTGTTATGAGTAAAGCTATGTACCTATTGATACATCTTTTTTAAAAGCAAAAAAAAAGCTGTTTGGTGATTATAAGTAGCCAATTTCATACATATTTTACTTTTCTCGAAGAACATGCTTAGCACACAATCCGTTTGTATAACTCCTTTATTTTCTACGTACATTCAGAGAAGTCATTGAATCGAAAACCCATTAAAAATAGGAAATAAAATAAACAAAACCCGGCCAAGTGTGAGTCAGAATCGCGCACTGCGGGTTCCGTATAACTGATTACTACTACTACTTACTAACTAATTTTTTTGTTGTTTTCTGTATTTGTTGTTATAGCGGTAACCGAAATACATCTGTGAAAATTTCAACTATCACGATTCATGAGAGTCTGGTAACAGACAGACAGACAAACAGACGGACGGACAGCGGAGGCTTAGTAATAGGGTTCCGTTTTAACCCTTTGGGTGCGGGACCCTAAGAAAGTAACGAATTCACTTTCAAAACCATCCCAAATTAGCAATCTCCTGCGTAATTTGCATGCATAGCATTAAGAAAGAGAAGACGAGCATGCTCACGTTTTAACCCAATACTTACTTTTCTGTGTCATACAACACCATAGATCATACAACACCTTAACCTTTTTAACGCCAAAGCAAAGAAACCGGCCAAGTGCGAGACGGACTCGCGCACCGAGGGTTCCGCACAAACAATTATCCCATCTTAACTGGCCGGGATAATTTAAATTTGCACCTGGCACGCATGGCTCATACAAATGAAGTGCAAAGTTAACACAACCGATCACTTTTGTTGTATGGGGGTGCTCCCATAACATTTATTTTATTCTGTTTTTAGTAGGTATTTGACTATTTGTCGTTATAGCGGCAACAGAAGTACATCTGTGAAAATTTTAACAGTCTAGCTATATTCATGAGATACAGCCTGGTGACAGACAGACAGACGGACGGACAGCAGAGTTTTAGTAATAGCTAGGGCCCCGTTTCTTACCATTTGGGTCCGGAACCCTAGTAAAAGATCATACACAACCTTAACCTTTTTAACGCCACGCCTTCACAGTCCCACAGATGGCGCAAAAGCAAAAAATAAAGAAGTGCCCAACAGGGAATAGCGATTAAAAAATAATTGTAGTGGTTTGAATTACAATGTTTTTGATCATTGAATGCTTAAGCTTGTGTATAGGTACATACATTTAATTAAAACAATTTAAACGGATTATATCGCGTAGGCTATAACAATTATTTGAGCCTCCCTGACGTTTCGGTACCTTTACAGATACCGTTGTCAAAGGTTGACTGTCAACCTATACGCGATATAATCCGTTTAATTTTTTTTATTTAAACGTGTGACAGTCGCGGAAACCGAAGAGTATATTGTGTATACATAGTTCGTACAAATACACACCAGGTGCAAACTTAGCGTAACCGTACAACCATTTAGTACCATCCAGCACCCCACAGCGCGGCCCTCATTACGCGTCCATCGCGCGCCGCGAGCGAACGCACCCAACGCGCAAACCGCGAATGTACCAATAAATACGAGTGTAAACAAACATTTCTCTAAGGAAATGTCCCGAGCGTCAGTTTTCAAAACGTACTTTTAACTGTGCAAAATGACTAAATACAAACTAAACAACACCGTGCGATCCTCGTCCGATGTGACGCTAACCTCATACATGGGTAGCACGGAATCCAAGAAAGAGGATAAGTACCAAATGGATCTAGACACGAATCAAAATGATAATTTAAATTCGGGTAATAGGAATTTGGGGAAGTTGTGTCCACATTCGTGTGGGTACCTTCAGGATAGGCTGGCGGCGTCGCTGGTGAAGTGCGAGGGGTTTGGACTGAATGAGTTGAAGGGATTGGACAAGAATATTTGCCTGTGCGAGGTGTACAATGGGGGATGCAAGCTGTGCCCTCGACCCAGTCTGGCGCCCACCCTGTCCCTGAGCTTGGATGCCAGGGATAACTGCAACGCCTGCAATGGCGGGTGCAATCCAACGTATACAAGTAAGTAAACATAGTTATATTTATTTTATATGTAACTTAGAATCTGACATGTAAAAGAGCTCTTGTAGCTTACTTGCAGAATAAGTTTTGAATTATTGAATAGTATTTAGTATGTCACAGAGATATTTGACCATTGTGATGTGGTTTGGATAAAGAATACGATATGTACGTATTTATTGGTTTAACTTGTATATCAGATTTTTGTGCCCGTCGCAATATCATGGGTAGGTTTTAGTAAGAGCTGTTCAGCAAGCCTTCTATGTAACTATCAAAAATTGTGCACTAGCAGTTTAACACATTGAAATAAGTTGAAAATATTGATATCCGAGTTCAAAACTCAAAATCCAAATACTGAGAGTGATAAAACACTACTTATAATTACTGTATTTTTTATTGTCGAAGTATAGTCCGCTATCTCAAACCTTTTTAAATTCTAGCGCCACCTTATGTTTTATAAAAACATATGCTATGAGACCTTTGGTATATTTAAAGAAAATTAGTTCACCCAAAATGTAATTAGTTCTTCCATTCATATGTTTAAAAATGCTTTCTTCTTGATGCAGACTATTTATTTTCTGAATGAAACGTTCATTTGGTCACATACGGGTGGCTAAATATCATGAAAATACAGCACAAACCGAACATAATCGGAGGATTGTACATTTCACGGCATTGTGTACGTTACGACCTTGTCACACCAGCTGAGGTTCGACTTAAATCGAAAATAGGCTAGCAAAGCAATAAATATACGGCAGTTACTTTTTTATGGACATAGTATTATTACGTAAACATTGTGCATATGCAAATGGATGTTGGCAAAAAGTTGCATCAGGATTCTTGCACAAAAATTTGCTAGATTCTTTATGCTTTATGAGTGAGAAATATCGTTTAATGAAACCTGTCTGTCGACTACAAGATCATTAGTATACAAATTAAAATATTATTTCTTTTGGCGCCCCTCATCTTCATCTATATTAATTTTATAAACATCTATAATAATTTGTCCTCTGCTAAATAAGCTCCATGATCTTCACAAAGAGCCTGTTACATTGCCCCGTCGTATTTTGCAGCTACTACGTAAATTTATGTAGTAGGTAGTGGTTGATTCTTATAAATTTCCATCCCCTATCGAAGATGCAGAGGCAAAACGAGGTGGAAAGACATAGTGCAAAAGGATGAGTCAAGTCGAGGATAGGGCAAAGTGGAGAAGAAGAGTAAGGAAAGCTGACCTCACTACCATGTGGGGTAATGGCTAGAAAGAGAGATAGGTTGACTGGTAGAAAACTAATAAATATAAATCGACTCAATTAATAAAAAAAAGCAAAAACGAGAGGATCATTAACTCGGCTTTAAGGTTTTCCTTCCTACTAAAAAAGTAGTATATACTATTGTTGTAGAATAAGTCAATCAAATTCAAAATAAATCTGAACAAGCTATATCCAAACTGAGATACCTAATGCAATTTTAGTCTTGCCATAAAATTTCATGATAAATCTTTTGCAGTTGGCTACGTCATTGATAAAATCAATGGGCTGAAAGGACTCGCATCATAACTAAAGTCTGTTACCTCTTCACGCTCAAACTGCTGAGCCGATTTAGATGAAATTTGGAATGGAGATAGTTTGAGTCACAGGGAAGGACATAGGATAGTTTACATCTCGATTGAAGTTAGTGTTGGTTAAGCGGGTACCACCGCGGGGCACAGCTAGTTAGCTAGCTATTATAAATAAACATAAGTACTATGATTTCTTAAGCCAATCAATCACCGTACCGTGGATAAATCTTGATAATTTTTAATTTGAAATAAATATACTATATGCATGCATATATATTAAACTTACAGTTCTTATTACATGGTATAGCTAGGCCTTCCTATTCTTAATTTCTTTTTTAGCCCCTAACAAAAAAGAGAGGTGTTGTAAGTTTAACATGTGTATCTGTGTGTCTATCTGTGTGATCGTAGCTTCCAAACGGATGGACCAATTTGAGTGCGGTTCCTTTTAATCCAGACTTGTCCGTCGACCGTCGTCCTTAGCCATGTTTGGTGGAAATATAAAACTGTATCTCAAACGGTTTGCAAAAGCATATTCTTAAGACCTGTTGACAATGACGAAATAAAAGGTATTGTTAGATCATTAGGTAACAAGAAAAGTTTTGGCCATGACTCTATTCCAATTCAGGTAATTAAATCAAGTATTGATTATATTTGCGACCCTCTAGTTTACATTATAAATCTCACACTTGAGACAGGAATGTTTCCTGATAACCTAAAAATAACTCTAATTAAACCTTTCCCCGGAACTGTCCAGGGCTGTGGCGGTGCGTAGGCAGGCGTTGGCTCAGCTTAGGAAAAACCCCACTCCCGCGAACTTGGCTAATTATAAACAAAAAGCTTCCGAAGCACAGCGTCAAATCAGAAAAGCTCAAGCGGACTCGTTTAAACAATTTTGTAATAGTATGGATAACACAACTTGTACTAGTGATCTATGGAAAAAAATGAAATGGCTAAAAGGATATCGCACAGCAAATACCTCTTTAGACTGGGAGAGAACGGAAGAGTTTCTCACACGACTAACGCCTGACTACATTTTGCCACCACATCCTACGTTTAATTCGAGCAACATTCAACTCGAAGCCCCTGTTTCGGTTCAGGAACTCAATAACACGCTTAAAAAAAAAGATACCGCACCTGGAGTTGACGATATTTCTTATTCAATGATATATAACTTCCCTGACAAGCAAATACTAGTTGATATGTTTAATAAAATTTTGACTGAGGGGCAGGTGCCTAAACAGTGGCGTGAAATTAAAGTAATCCCAATACCGAAACCGGGGCGTGATCTAAATAACATCTCATCATTGAGACCAATTTCACTTATATCTTGTCTTTGTAAAACCTTACATACGATAATAACGAGGCGGCTAGAATGGTATTTTGAGAGTAGGGGTTTATTTTCTAAGAATACGGTAGGATTTAGGAGAACTCAATCATGCTTAGATAATTTAGTGAGACTTGTAACACAGATTCAAATAGGATTTACTAGTAAACAACAAACACTAGGATGTTTTGTAGATATAAATAATGCATATAATAATGTAAATGTTTCGAAAGTTGTTGAAAAATTGGACGAAGCAGGGGTGGGGGCATCCTTGTGCAAATATATATGGGAATTCCTAAAAGAAAGACATTTATCTGTTATCGAAGCGGGAGGTAATAAGTCGATCACAAGATGGACGTCGGTTGGATTGGCACAAGGGGATCCAATGTCACCTATTTTGTTCAACATAGTAACTAGCAATATATGTAGGGAAATAGTCGATGTATACGTTTCGCAATATGCTGACGATTTTGTTTTATATATAACAGGACACAACCTTAGATTTATGTCAGTAAATCTACAGAGTGCTCTGAATGTACTGTCATCCCTGCTACGAGATTTAGGCCTTGAGTTGTCACCGGATAAAAGTAAAGTTTGTATATTTTCCAGGGGTAGGCAAGAACGCCAAATTAACGTGAGCGTTGACGGAGTTAGTTTGGAAAATGTATCGACAGTTAAATATTTGGGACTATGGTTAGATCAATCTTTGAGATGGAGTAAGCAAATTAACGAGATATGTCAAACTTCTAATAAATTCTTAAATATGTTTAATGTACTGGCGGGGTCATCTTGGGGTGTTCATCCGATGCACTTAAGGAGACTGTATATCGCAATAATTCGTAGCAGGTTAGATTTTGGGTGCTTTTTATTTGATAACAGCTCAAAAACCAATTGTCTTAAGCTTGATAAAATCCAAAACCAAGCCATGAGGACAGTCGGAGGTTTTATAAAAACTAGTCCAATACATGTCATGGAATCGGAATTATGTTTGCCACCTTTGTTTGTGAGAAGAAAATACTTGGCTTCAAAATTCTGGTTGAAGGCTAAATCGATAGAAGACAGTGAGGTTATTTCCATCTTAGCCGAGCTTACATCCTTATGTGACCGGAAACCGTATTGGAACAATAAGAAGAAACCGCTTCTGACCTTAGTACATAATCAGCTATCAGACCAAGATATACATTGCTCTGAAAAACTGGAAATGTTCTCACTGAACACCTGGATGACCAACATAGATATTAAAGCGCAGATTTGTCTTAATTTATATAATGTAGAAGGACCTAAGAGATCACATAAAACGGAGGAACTCTTGCGTGAAGCCATACATACTATAAATACTAAATATAAGGGATTCCACCATATCTACACTGATGGTTCCAAAGTTAGTGAAGGTATAGGAGCAGCATTCTATGATCCCCAGGCCAATGTTACAGCAGCATTTAAATTAAATGATAAAATATCGATTATGTCAGCTGAGTTATATGCTATTGCTGAATGCCTGTCATACATACGGTCATGTGATGGAATCAACTTTGTCGTGCTTAGCTACTCGAAAAGTGCTTTGCAACATTTAGCTCGATGCACCTCGGGTGAACGAGGTCTCCCCGTAGCTTATAACATTTTAGATATTTATTTGCAGCTACAATGTAGTGGCAAAAAAATATATTTCCAGTGGATTCCATCACATATAAACCTGAACGGTAATGACGAAGCCGATAGGTTAGCAAAAATTGGAGCTGACGAAGGGATATTTGTAAATCATATGCCTTTCTTCACTGACCTACTCAGAGGAGTAAAACTAAAATGTTTTGAAAATTGGAAAGAATACTTTGACGAGAGGTCGAAGGAGAAGGGCATATGGTATAGGACTATGACCAGTGAACCACCAAAAATACCATGGTTTAGCGAAGGTCGGTTGAACCGTCGCTTAGCGGTCACCAGCATGCGACTGCGCTCCGGGCACATGCCACTTAACGTGTTCGGGCACTTGATGAGAGTGGTCGATTCTCCAAATTGTAACACATGTGGCATGAAGATACCTACCACGCATTGGTGGAATGTGCTCGGATCGGAGCCGACCGTAGGGCATTTGAAGCACAGGCCAATCTTAAGTTAAGCGATACTGGTGTTTGCAATGCTATACTATCTGAACCGACTTCAAAATTAGCAATAAGATTGTACTAAATTATAAAATAACTTAATCGCAGATAACTATTAGAATAGCATGTGGTCTGTATGTGTTACTATGGGGCTGACATGGTCGCTAAGCGATCAAAGCCTTTTTTTTTTTTCAATAAAGATTAAAAAAAAAAAAAAAAAAAAAAAAAAAAAAACCTTTGCATAAGAAAGGTGACAAGGATCAAATCGGTAACTATAGACCAATAGCTCTCCTTCCTACATTTTCGAAGATTTTTGAGAAAGTCATGTGTTCTAGATTGTTAGGGTTTATTGAAGCTCACAACATACTTAGTCCAAACCAGTTTGGGTTTCAAAAGGGTAAATCTACTTTTTGATGTTCAAGATTCTTATGCACATCTGGGATGAAATAAACAACAAGAGACCATGTTTTGCTCTCTTACTAGATCTCTCTAAAGCATTCGACTGCGTAGTTCACGACACAGTTTTATATCAGTTAGAAAGCATAGGCATTCGAGGTAATGCTCTTAATCTTTTTAAAACCTACTTGTGTAATAGGAAACAGGCTACAGTCATTGAATCGTTCAATAACTTTACAAAATGTATGGAACAGACGCGTTCAGATTTCAAGACCGTAAATGTTGGAGTTCCATAAGGAAGTGTGTTAGGACCACTTATTTTCTAGACACGCGGCAGCGTGTCCAGCCAAGTTCACCGCAGGAACTGGCGAGCAGCAGCCGTGTGTTATATTACACGAACCGTTTGGAGCCACTTTTGACCCCCCCATAACTCCAAATCTATTTAACATAAAAAAATGAAATTTGGCTTATGTATTAAGATCCTTTAGAACAAGTAGAACCCCAAATTTCATTAATATAGATTAAATAGTTATTGAGATATTAAAGTCCAAAAAACGGTATTTTTATCACTGACTGACTGACTCACTAGTAATCAAAAACCTAACCCACTTCCAGGTGACCTAGAAAGGTGAAATTTGGCATCCAGCTTAGTAATTGTGTGTGTATACATATAAAAATCTAAAACAGTGATTTTTTAATTTTTTTTATTATTATTATTATTGATGGTTGTTGCCTCAGAACTCTGTCATTTATAAACCGATTTGGAAAATTCTTTTTTTGTTTGAAAGATATACTAGAATAGCATACCTATACACTCACACGCACACACACATACATGCACATAAAAATCCAATACGTACTAACCGTTTTGGAAAATTCTTTGTTTATTCAAAACTTTCAAAAGATGTACTAGAATAGCACACAGAACTAATTAACAAATAATAATTAAGTAATTTACACATCATAATAATTTCTGTACAAAAAGTAATGATATCCCATCAAAAACATAAATGTAAAATGAGAGCCAAGTTCAATATCGCGTGCACTTCGCCGACAAAAGAATTGAGATCTGCAAGGGCGCCAAGTTCTTTGCCCTAAAATTTTAAGATACAAGGACATGCGACATACTCGATGCATTTATTTTACTTGGGGTGTAATTCAATATCAAGACTTGACTTGGCTAGTTTTAAAATATAAATTTATATTATAAATCAAAATCAATCAAATCATTAACCTATTTTCGTAAAGGTAAGTACGCAAGTTAGTGTACGTCTTGTTACTTATACCTACTGTTAGCTTGATAATGAACTATGACTATGTTTCTTTTATAAAATTTAGTTAGTTTGTGAAAACTAGCCAAGTCAAATCTTGATATTGAATTACACCCCAAGTAAAATAAATGCATCGAGTATGTCGCATGTCCTTGTATCTTAAAATTTTAGGGCAAAGAACTTGGCGCCCTTGCAGATCTCAATTCTTTTGTCGGCGAAGTGCACGCGATATTGAACTTGGCTCTCATTTTACATTTATGTTTTTGATGGGATTCTAATCTACATTAAGGAATTGCCTAAAATCGTCGATGAGTTATGTGTATTATTTGCTGATGATGCTACGCTTCTGTTTTCGGGATCTTTGTCAAACGAAGAACTTGAACAGAATATTAATAATACCCTAAGCATTGTAATTAAATGGCTAAATACCATAAACTTAAATGTCAACTTACAGAAAACCAAACTCCTGGAATTACGAAATTATAAAACAGTACCCAGGTCTGTTGCCATAACAGCGGGGTCGGCAGTTATTGAACAAGTCGATAATGCTAACTTTTTAGGTATTAAAATAGATACACATCTTAACTGGAAGTCTCACATAGCAGATTTGAACAATAAAATTGCAAAAGCCTGTTATGCTTTATCCGTACTGTCCGAAACTTGTTCTGAGAATGTCATCAAAAGTGCCTACTATGGTAATGTATATTCGTTACTTGCATATGGTATAATTTACTGGGGCGATTCCACTGACGTTGAAACCACGTTTAGGTTGCAAAAAAGATGCTTACGCACCATGTATCATTTGCACAGTCGACATTCACTCAGAAATGTTTTCAAGGAAAATAAATTACTTACGTTAACTGGGATTTACATACTGGAGCTCTGCCTCTTTGTCAAACACAATGGAGAATACTTCACTAAAAAGTCATCACTTAACAACAATTTGCGCACCCAGTACAAATATAACTATCAGATTCCGAAGGTAAACAATAAACTTATGTATAAAAGCACATTCATTGCCGCAATGCGTGTCTTCAATAATCTTCCAGTTGAATTAAAGTCACTTGAAAGTAAACAATTTAAAACCAGCTTAAAAAACTGGCTCATCGATAGGGTCTTCTATAATATGAATGAGTTTTATAGTTATAAGTAATTCATGCATGTAATAACGTGTAATATGAAATGTTAATTATTGTACGTCCGTGACGGATAAACTGTTGTAACTAAATACATTTTGTTACCATCTCTGTACACAGTTATACAATAAAATATATTCTATTCTATTCTATTCTAATAGGACCAGTAGTTTCCAAGATATTATTGGAGCTTTTAGTATAAGCTTTAATTGGAACAAGTGACAAGATCTCAGCCAATACTGTGAAGCTATGAATTCCAAATTGTGTAGTTATTTGTTGTGTAGTATTAGTAATATATTTTCTATGTCCCTCATTAAATGACATCCTCACGATGAGCAGCTACTTGTGTCGGGTTATTTAAACTATTGGATTGACATAGTTAAAGACCTACATAATTATAATTATATTTTGTTCGACTATTACATACTTTTAACATTTCTATATTATTGTATGTCATTAAATCTCTTTTTAAAGCGGACCTTTTGGATGGGGTACCTATTCCTTTTATGACCCATAGGTTATTTAGAGTAAGGTTTTATACACACGTTTTTCTTATAGGTAATTAATAATATTGTTTCTCTCTTTTTATGTGAAATTGTAGGTTCTAATTCTGTTTTTAGTATTGGTTGTTATAGCGGCAACAGAATTACATCATCTCTGAAACTTTCAACTGCTGTATCTCTTGAACCGATACACCGATAGCTAGATCACCCTTTCCAATTAATTTTAAAATATCTTCAGTTACTTTATCTCATCAAAGTTGATGTTAAGAACATTCCGTATACAAAAATACGTGTGTAGCGTCCGTTAGAGAAATCTAAATGTTTTGAATTGTGTATTATACACAGACAATGATCTGTGATACATTCACTAAGTTTACAAAAGGGTGATAACAGTAGTTGACAGTTGAAAGATTTAATAACATCACCACCGCAGTATGTTGCTTTTAAACTCTGTAAATACAATACAACCATTTCTTCGGTAGTCTGCCTTCTCGCAGAATTCTTTTTCGACGAATGTTTCGTTTGTCCGAATTTTCACTTCGCAGAAACGTATTCCTCTGTAGTCACACATTTTTCATAATTCTGACAAATATCACTCTATTGATTAGGTTAGGATTGTTTCAGAGAAAAATGCTTTCTTCGAAATTACACTTCTGCAAAAGGAGACGTTCGACGAGAAATAATTCATTAATTTAATATTTGTAAGACTACAATTTTATGATTTTTCTGTATTCCGCTTAGAAAGAAGATACAATCAGATCACTGATTTTATATTTTTCCTGATATTACAAATTATTTATAGGGAAAAAAATGTATAATGTAATGCTATATTTGTGAAATAAAAATAAGTACCTAGTTAAAAAAAAATATATTTATTAAAATTTACTCATTCTGAAATGTAGACGCAATAGAAAGGTTACTTTATTCTAGTGTCTAATAACCTAACCTAACCTAACATTGAGCTTGACATTATTGACAGCTTAATTTTTTGCTTAATAGGTCGAAGATTACAACCCTATGCAAGCATAGTTGTCGTATATTTATGTATTTACTTATATTTCTTTACATATCGAAAAAACAGTTGATAAATTTTTTAGTGTGTACACGACACAAAGCTCTCTCGATCTCTATTATTAATTTCCACTTGTTAGAAATATGAAATGTTGTCAATTCGACGAAACGGCAGAGAAGCCATTTCTTCACACAAATTATTTTCTCATACGGTATCTTGTAACACAATCCATGGAAGTTACGGAATGGGATCGACTAAATCATAATACAATAACGCCAGAGGCGCGTCTTGTGTCGGTTGTGGGAAGTACGAAGTGTAACCAAACATACTCTCGTGTATTTGACAACTGTAAATGTGTAATTGACAACATTTCATTTCACATCAACAAACATGTAAGGGTAAGGAGCAAATGTTGGACGTAATTTAGGCGTAGTTAGCCTTAGAAAGAAGGAAAGAAGGAATTAATTTGGAACAACTCATGGTGACTGGAAAGGTCGATGGGAAGCGTCCAAGGGGCCGGTCACCGATGAGGTGGTCTGACCAAATCCGCTCATCATTGGACTTGACCAAATCCGCTCATCATTGGATTGGACACCAAGCTACACAACGCACTCCATGAAGCCAAGGACAGATCTAGGTGGCGAAACACGGTCCGGAGCATAATGACCCAGCTACGGGGGAATCACGACCCTCAATAATGAGAAAATCGACGCGAAGAGGAGGAGCCTTAGAAAAGCGATCGGAAAAAGTTCCGTTGTGGGACAAACATTAACGACACAATAATGAACCTCAAAACAGTACCTTAAGGTACATCAGTCGATGGTTAATTTGTCGTCGTACAAGGGAAAAATTGATAAAAAAAATTAATTAAATAAGTTAAGTGCCAAACTTTTTGGTCTTCACCCGTAAACCGATAATTAATTGAATCAGACCACCACCGGTAGTAATTCGGTTGTCGGATTCCAGACCGTCTGTACCCTTACCATGAGTTTACAGTGACTGCGTAAACGTTTCGTATGGAGCATTGACGTAGTAAAAAATAAACGCTAGGGGGCGCTGCACTAATCTCCATACAAATCGTTACCGCTGTCGATAGCGAGTGCGGCCACGTTAAGGCACAGACCACCCCCACTAGACGGAGCATGTGAGGCGGCCCGCGCGCACCAACGTTATGGTACGGCAGAACATCAAAGTATCAACACGGCGGCCACCGTTTAGTTGCGTCCATGTTTATGAGGTCTCTCTACACCACTTAACACTACAATTTACCATGTTATTTATTTAATTTCTTTTTTCGTTGACGTACGCATGGATCATAAACATGGACGCAACTAAACGGTGGCCGCCGTGTTGATACTTTGATGTTCTGCCGTACCATATCGTTGGTGCGCGCGGGTCGCCTTACATGCTCCGTCTAGTGGGGGTGGTCTGTGCGTTAAGGTAAGGGTATTGACAATACATTCGTAGAGGGGCGAAACACGTGTCGCGTACGTTTTGTTGTTTTGGTGGTGGTTTTTTATATTTATTTGCGTATTTATTTTTCTTTTCGCGGTGGCAGCGTGGGACCATTAAATGCATGTATGCATGAAAAAATACGCAAATAAGTATAACGGATTAGCACAAATTAACTGGCACGTTATTATATCGCGGATTAGCAAAGTAATATTATTATTATCATTTTATATGTAAACCGATATCGATATGTAATTTGTCACCGTAAAATGCGAGCAAATCGATTGAAATAACGTATGAAAACCAGTGACGACCGTAAATCAAGATCACTGGAAGAAAAAGGGGGAGGCCTTTGCCCAGCAGTGGAATGTTACGGGCTCAATATATTGATAATACATTAATACATTTTAAGGGAGCAGTATTACACAAATCGACCTAGTAGTCCCATACTAAGCAAAGCTTGTAATATGGGTACTATAGACAACATATATAGATAACATCCATGACCCAGGAACAAATATTCGACTTCATCACACAAATATCTTCCCTGGCCGGGATTCGAACCCAGGAACGCCGGCTCAGTAGGCAGGTGCAATAAATTGCGCCAACTGTGTCGTCGAAATGAATTAATTTTACTCGCATTTTACGAACCCTGCTTAGTCTTATTTATGGTAGTGTGTGAAATTTTGCTATACAAGACCGGTTAAAGGCATTTAAATGGTTTAATTAGAGAGCAGAGATCATTTTAAGGACTGCTTCTTTGCTCCTGTAGTCCAAAAATCGTTCTGAGTCCTACATATGCATACCCCGAAAAGTGAAAACACATTTGGAATCGCTTACTAATGCCAATAGTTAACGTCAAATGACGCCATACTTAGCGAGAATAGTACAATTTAAATGATTCACTCGACTCCCGTTACTAACGTATCACATTATAATGTCTTCACTGATCATCTTTTAAGTGCACAGTGGAATCGCTGGTCAGTAGCGTCTACAGGACACGTAGTCTTATGAGTTACTTGACAATATCAACATACCTACTGATTTCAGAGAAAAATATTGTTTACTTTGCTCCATTTTACCTGACGAAAGCTGACACCCTTGCACTGATGACTTATCAGCGACGTAGTACAAGATTCTAAATATATTTTCGAACAACTTTACCCTTATGGGACAAGTTGCCTTTATCTATTGCTATATAATGTATTATTTATTTGCTTTTATGTTACATCAGAAATTAGGCTTTTTTTTGTTATCATCAGTTCTTACAAAACTATTGGCTAACTGTAGTAGAGTGTATCCAAACTCTTAACTAATATGCAGGTTTATTCATAGATGTCGTTACGCAACTAAACTGCCTTACCAAACATTTGTCTTGTAACAATAATGAAAAAAAAAACTTAAAAAACCGGCCAAGAGCATGTCGGGCCACGTTCAGTGTAGGGTTCCGTAGTTGCCCATCCTTCACAATAGACGGGCTTAAGACAGCGGTTTTATTTGATACTTAGTACTAATGATCACGGAGCTAAGCCGCGGACAGACAGACAGACGGACTTGGCGAAACTATAAGGGTTCCTAGTTGACTACGGAACCCTAAAAAAGACTCTCGATAGGTAACCGATACCGGAGGGTTACTCCGATCTATGTTCGAAATTAGGACTTCGTATCGTGCTGTCCCGCTCATTAAAACATTGTTTGACACGAGATAGAGAGGAATGGAGTTACCACTTCAAATATCGATTCAGACCAGCCCTTCTCGTAGGTCTGACTGAGCCACAAGTGGTAGTTTCTAGTGCAAAGAAACGTATCGTCGCGTTTACGTTTCTTACGTTATTTCAAACGCATTTGAAACTTTATATTCGTTCGAACCAATCTCACATTTGTAAATAATACCGCGGAGTCTTCCTACTTTCAACATATTATAAATATTATTATATTTATATACCATACCAACTACATTAAATGTCAAATTACAAATAAAACCGGCCAAGTGCAGGTCGGACTCGCGAACCGAGGGTTCCGTACAAACACTTATCCCATATTACCATCCGGTTTAATTTAAGTTTGTACCAGATATGTATGGGGCCGGATACAAATGATGTGCAAACTTAACGCAACCGATCAAGTTTGTTGCATGGGATCCCCCTTAAATATTTATTTTAATCTGGTTTTTAGGGTTCCGTACCCAAAGGGTAAAAATGGGACCCTATTACTGAGACTTCGCTGTCCGTCCGTCCGTCCGTCTGTCACCAGGCTGTATCTCAACAACGGTGATAGCTAGACAGTTGAAATTTTCACAGATGATGTATTTCTA
Organism: Apotomis capreana; assembly: GCA_947623375.1. Taxonomy (NCBI): domain Eukaryota; kingdom Metazoa; phylum Arthropoda; class Insecta; order Lepidoptera; family Tortricidae; genus Apotomis; species Apotomis capreana. Next base: position 25,050,360 of record OX392507.1, on the reverse strand, counting down.
TTGCCGCTATAACAACAAATACTAAAAATAAAATAAAATAAATATTTAAGGGCGGCTCCCATACAACAAACCTGTTATAGATTATATATTATAGATTGTATAGGTACGCAACCCTTCATGCGCGAGTCGGGCTCGCACTTGCCCCTTTTTTGTTAGTATTTGTTGTTATACCGGCAACAGAAATACATCATCTGTTAAAATGTCCACTGTCTAGCTATCACGGTTCATGAATGCCTGGTGACAAACAGACAGACAGCGGAGTCTCAGTAATAGAATATACATCAGTGACAGTCACTGACTTTCAACGTCAATACCAAACATTTGTCGTTGACAGTAAAATAAATTAGTAACACTAGAAATCCGCAATATGGCGTGGGTTGAAAAACACTCTATTAGGCTAAAGATAACATCAATGAAACATATAATTGAGTAGATTTATTCCTTTTACAGTTTCATTAACTAGTAATTCCGTGCCAAATAGGCTTGAAAATAAGATCGATTACGATTTTAATTTGATTGAACCGAGAAGTAAACGTTTTTGCTCGGAATTTCTGTACGCGCCATTTTTTGCCGTGCTTAGGTGAAAAGTTGTCATGCCTAACTGTCGGTGGTTTGCGGTTTCAAGGTCGTATGCAGATTGGTTGAATCACACACATAGATAAAATTCAAATGTAAGCACCTATTAGGTACCCGGAAGAAATAACATCACGTTGGGAGGTGCGGGCGGCAATAGAAAATCGTTGGCAATTGTTGATGTTGGAGATGCGGAGTCAGTGTTATAATTATAAACCATGCAGTTTTTATTATGCAAGTCAAGATTCTACAGTTTAATTTGTATTAAAAAAACCGGCCAATAGCATGTCGGGCCACGCTCAGTGTAGGGTTCCGTAGTTGCCCATCCTTCACAATAGACGCTCTTAAAACAGCGGTTTTAAGCCGGTTTTAATTACGAGAAAGATTTTAAGCTCTGTAAAAAAGGTCGTAAACGCCAAAGTAACTGAAATTACTTATAACCTTCTGGAAGTTATCGATTATACGCGCCAGATTGAGCGGCATGTTTTAATGCAGTGTGGTACTTAACTAATATGTGTAACGTTCGAAGTATTAGGACACCGCGCGGCACTTACGTCATTTTAAACAAAATTATGAATTTTTGTAATAAATAACGATAACGGCTCTACCGATTTTATTCAATATAGTTTTGATTTAAAGTGCTTATAAGGCCTCATTTTTAGGGTTCCGTAGTCAACTAGGAACCCTTATAGTTTCGCCATGTCCGTCTGTCCGTCTGTCCGTCCGTCCGTCCGTCCGTCCGCGGCTTAGCTCCGTGATCATTAGTACTAGAAAGCTGAAATTTGGTATGAGTATGTGTCTGTATAACGCCGACAGAACGGTAAAATAAAATAAAAAAAAAATTATTTTTTTCGGGTACCTCTCGAACACCTAAAGTGGGGGTGAATTTTTTTTTTCTTTTCAACACTGGTGTGTTGGGTATCGTTGAATAGGTCTTGTAAAAATAATAGGGGTCTTTTAACATTATTTTTTGATAAAGTCAGCAGTTTTGTAAATATTCGCTCCAAAAACAAAAAAAATTGTGTCCCCCCCCCTCTAACTTTTCAACTACGGGTCAAAAAAAATTGGAAAAATTCATGTTAATGAGGCCTTATAAGTACTTTCAATGAAAACTATATTGAACAAAATCGGTCGAGCCGTTTTTGAGTTATCGCCAAATTTCATATTTTTCCTTTAAAAGGTCGTAAGTTGACCTTCCAGTAGGTAATAAGTGATTACAGTTTCTAGGGCGTTTACGACCTTTTTATAGAGCTTAAAATCTTTCTTCTCGTAAACCTCGGGCTTAAAACAGCAGTTTATTGTGAAGGATGAGCAACTACGGAACCCTACACTGAGCGTGGCCCGACATGCTCTTAGCCGGTTTTTATTATTTTTCCATAATTTTATGACCCGTGCTGCTTGAAAAGTAATAGGGCGGGACGCTATTTCTTGGATTTCTGGAGCAAATATTTACTAAACTGCTGACTTTATCAAAAAATGATGTTTAAAGACCCCTATTATTTTTAAAAGACCTATTCAACGACACCCCACACACTAGTGTAGAAACGTAAAAAATAACACCCCCACTTTGGAGGTGCCCGATAAAACGTTTTTTTTTTAGTTTTTATTTTACCGTTTTGTCGGCGTGATACATATACATACAGGTATACTCATACCAAATTTCAGCTTTCTAGTACTATGATCACGGAGCTAAGCCGCGGACGGACAGACAGACGGATAGACGGACATGGCGAAACTATACGGGTTCCTAGTTGACTACGGAACCCTAAAAACAGCACTTCCCACTTCGCAACGGGCTGCAGCAGCCGCCTTATTCTAGTTTCTATTGAAACAGGAACCCTTCTTCTAGCTTCATATCTTTCTATAGACACAGCATAATATAGAACTCGACTGTACCACCTGTAAATGTACCTATGAAAGCAATAAATAAACTGATAACTGATAAGATATAAGAGCAAAATAAACTAAGCCTGTCATCTGCAGGGCTAGACTATCTTAGGCTACAGGCTGTCCTATCCATTCCAGACACAAACACGTGGCACGTGCCTCGCATTGAAAGGCCCGTGTTGTATTCATTGCTAGCAACATCGAGTATCTATATCTCCTTGCAGTGTTGCCAACTTTGCTAAAGTTACACATGATAAGTGGCTGCCATCCGTTTTGTTTTATAACCCGCGCGGCGAACGACGATCCCTATGACACCTGTCATCTCAGTACATTTTATAACCTATAATCAGAAAAATGTACTGAGATATGACAGGTGTCATAGGAATCATCGTTCGCCGCGCGGGGCATAGTGCAGCCCTACACATGAAAAACGCATAAACGCAATGAAGTGTACATACTATACAAAAAAGTCATTTCACTTCAATAAGTGAAGTATATCTTACTTTGGGGTCATCCACGTACGTCACACATTACGGGGAGATGGTCGACGGAGTGTGACATTGTGTGTCAAAGGGATGGGAGAAAGATGTTAAGTTTTTGTGAAGTCACATTTCAAAGTCTAATACATCTAAGTTTAAAACACCGGATCTGAACTATTATCGATTAAAACATGGACATATGTCGCCTATGAGCCTTTTGACAATTAAATCTAATTAATATCGGAACTGATGTTTTAGTTTCGCGAACTGGGGAAGGCCTATGTCCAGCAGTGGACGACTCCGAGCAGATGATGATGATGTTTTAATTTAATAATTTCTAAATGTAAAATTGCAACATGTGTGACGTCAGACTCACACGGACAAGGACGGGGAGGGGTCAAAAAATCACGAAATTAGTGACTTTATGGATGACCCCTTCGTTCGTTTTGAGTAACCCAGTTGTCGTTAATACTATACTCTACTACGTTACCAGCTCTTTACAGCTGTAATAACGTGTGTAGTTTTACAAATCCTGTAATTCGGGTACCAAATTTGAAAGAAAGTAAAATTACAGCTTCGTATTGGTATATATAGCCAGATTGAAGTTCCTACAATGCAACAAGTAGGTAATAGAGGATTTACTACAAAAATCTCGCTGCTCTGCTTAAAGTCGTGAAGTAAACAGGAATTGCTTCATCATGACACTGAGTTTCAGTGACACCTGGTCATCGGGGTAGCAATTATTTCGATTATATGTGTTAAGGTTGAAACTGATAAATCTTGAGAAACATTAAATTCTCTTAACTACGCGACTTTATGAATAAACAAACAGTATATGATTACATAAGATGTGAAACACCATAGGCCTTAAAAGTTACACGTATTTGTTGCTCAAGCTGTCGAAAGTGTGATAATTTCGCACTAAACGCACTGATACTTTAGCAGTTCGCACTAAACGTGCTAAGTTGGCAACACTGCATGAATACGGGCGGCAGACTCGGCGCGACGGAATCAGGGCACGCCGGTTCCGAGTGGTCCGCGACGCGAACCACTCGCCACCGCCGCTATATCTGTCTTATATAACTATTATCTGTCCGGAGTGTTGCTAGCCGGATGACGGATAACAGGTGCAGACACTGGATGCTTCCGTACACATGACAGATTGACACGACTATTAACAACATTTAGCACTAAACGTGTGGCAGACCCGGCGGCACGCCGGTTCCGAATTGTCCGAGAACCACTCGCCACCGACGCTATATGTATATCTGTCCTATATAACTATATCCGTCCGGAGTGTTGCTAGCCGGATGACAAACAATCGGTACGGAAACTTTGAGTGCTTCCGTACATTTGACAGATTGAAACGACTACGACATTTTGCACAATTTTCTATTATTAAACAGTCACCCAAAAATTGGTCTACCACTTTTCAACTCCATTTTATGAGTATGAAGTTCCAAAAGTGGTAGTAAACCACTTTCTTGGCTGACTATGAATTCAAGGGGATTGAAGTAATTTCGAGTCCGGACATTTCCAAAAAAATCTCATTATTCCATCATATTATTACACACATTAACATTTGGTATACGTTAGCAGACGTTACTGCTTTAATAAAAAATATTAATTTGGGTGTAGCACATCGTTACTATCGATTCTCAACAATTTTGAGACGATGGTGCCGACTATAAAGTCTAAATCTTTACGATAGATGGCGCTACGATGCCACCCTAAGGCATGTTGAAGCAACTGGTTGAAAGATTCAATGGCTCTGACATCTGGTTCGGTGGTCCAGTTGGTAGGACGCCCGTGTTGGCCCGGAAAGCCGTTGGAAACGCAGGTCCGAATCCTGTCTGAACCATTAAATTTTTCGATTTTTCGCTTCATTGTAAACATATTAATACAGGGTATTATAATATAACAATGCCAGAGAAGACAATACTTCTAAGTTATTCAATACTCGCCATGAGTTAAGGTGACCGTACGGTAGCGACTGCTTAAACGATAACATATTTGTATGGAGAATAGCGGTTACTTTGTAGAAATACAATTCGCCATACTAATCGTGTACTAGGGAGCAGTCACTAGCGAGTACGATCACTGTATACGTGTAAACTCAAGGTAGTGGTACAAATGTTAAACACTTCATTAGCATTACAGAGCTATTTTCGACATTATACCCACCCATCTCAATAAAAACCAAAGTTTCCGGTACAACCTCGTTATATTCTTCACGGCTAAATATAAATTTAAAAAACCAGCCAAGTGCGAGTCTGACTCACGCACCGAGGGTTCCATACAGATACTTATTCCATCTTAACTGGCCGGGTTAAGTTAAGTTTGCACCTGGTATTTATAGCGCCGGATACAAATGAAAATGATACAAAGTTAACGCAACTGATCACCTTTGTTGTACGGGAGCCCCCTTAAATATTTATTTTATTGCGTTTTTTAGTGTTTGTTGTTATAGCAGCAACAGAAATACATCATCTCTGAAATTGTCAACTGTCTAACTTTCACGGTTCATGAGATAGAGCCTGTTGACAAACGGACTGACAGACAGACAGACGGACAGGGGAGACTTTGTAATAGGGTCCCGTTTTTTACCCTTTGGGTACGGAACCCTAAAAATTAACATGTGTTTGGGTTACAATATGTTCGAATCGAGATCTGCGTAAAAAAGATAAATATAAATATTAAAATATTATTTGCACATTTAAATAATTTAATTCCGAACATATATACGTATACTTATGTATAACTCCTAGCTTGATACAATGTCAGTTATTATTATAAATAATTCATCAGTTTCATCAGCCATTGATTAGATCAATCCAGAAGCTAACTACAGGGAGGTATGTAATAATATGCTTGCTTCGAAGAGATGATGGGATTCTAACTATTCTCAGTAGGTAGCATACATTAGATTACATTAATAGCCTGTCTAGTAGAATAATTATTTCAACAGAATCAATGCATTTACAAGAAATATGATATTGATTAGTTTATTTTTATTTTTATTAAAGCAGTGACATCTGCTAGCGTAAACCAAATGTTTACAATGCTTGCCGGCTGTTCTCGCATAAAGGTCGCATTTTTCAACAGACTCATGAAATTTTGTGAGTAGGTTCGATAAGTATACCTACTCGTATTAAAAAAAAAATGCCGATTGTTTTTCGAAAATGTTCAACATGGTGGCTTAGAATAAATACCTGGAAACCTAGTAAGCGCTTGAAAGTGAAACCAGTTTCGGCTAGCCACGGGCTAAGTTTCGTCCGTGTGCGCATCTGTCACAACGTCAATGTCACAAGCAACACGTCTCTATGATTGGTTCGTAGACACGCACACATAAAAGCAAAAGCGGCTTAACCTTTTCGCAAAGTGGGCTATCTTAGGAACAGACATAAGTTAAGTCTATGGTACTATAACCGAACATGGGCGCGAAATTTGAATTCGTTCGAACGGTTATAACAACAATTTTGAAGTGGGCTATCTTAGGAACAGGGCCATCTTTGGCGCAAGTACCTTAATTATTCTAAGTATGGTGGAGATATGGAGAGTTTTGGAAACGTAAAAAATTACGTATTTCGGCAATTTCGAAACAAAGCGAGGTCTACAACTCACAGAGGTACTGGTGTTGTAAAGTTTTATAAGTACAAGAACAGGCGGTAGTTCATCGGTTACATGTCAAATATTGCTGCTATCGGCAATTAGTGCCTCGGGCACCCTTTTACCACGAGTCAAAGTGACCGTACTCGCTACCGACAGCGTCAAAAGATTTGTATGGAGAATAGGACAGCGCCCACTAGTGGTTAGTATGTAGAACTACAATTCTCCATACAAATAGTGCATGAGGACCGATCGTTGTGAAGAATTTTGGGGCCTTTGTCCAGCAGTGGACTTGCGGCTGATATGATATTGATGACTCTATTTCAAGTTCGTTAGCCTTAGGCGATTGTTTTTTCCCATTCATATCGGTTTGTTCCGCCAGTCAGGTCATCGACCTGAGAAAGTCGCCATAAATCATATTTGACACCGATTCGGAATGTTCTTGACATTGTTTGTCTAACAAGACTAACTAGGTTCGATCGGGTTTCAATAGAAGCTCTGCATTTATGTTTATTTAGTCCTACCTAAGCAATTACTTAAGTACCTATCTTTCCATAGATATATAAAACTAGCTGTGCCCCGCGGTGTTACCCGCTCATCCCACGGGAACACTAAATTTATTCGGGATGAAAAGTATCCTATGTCCTTTCCCGGGTCTCAAACTATCTCCATACCAAATTTCATCTAAGTCGGTTCAGCGGTTTAAGCGTGAAGAGGTAACAGACAGACTGATACACTTTCGCATTTACGATATTAGTATGGATTTAGATAATTAATTAATACATTTCGTGAATTTGTTTCGAAATGTTAGAAACTTGTATTTTTTTACGTTATTCATCGCCATTTTGAAAAAAAACAAAAACTGTATCGACATAAAAAAAATGTTTTATCGAACCGATTCACAAAATCCAATGGAAATATTAATAGGTTCAGAAATGTGGCCTAGTCGAAAACAGTAGTAATTCTGGACATCCGAACATCCGGACAGAGACGCTACACTCGCTCAGTTAATTATTAAGTATCTATATAATAAAATTGAAAATGCCAGAACGGGATAACGCACTAGGGAGGAAGCGAGATGGCGCCTTACAAAACTCGACGTTCTTTTAGATCACGTTTCTCCAATACGATGCACGTTACCGCAGAAAAAACTATTCAAATCTATTGTCTAAATATGAGAATGGAATAAGAGCGTAAAAAATACCGTTTTCACTACGTATTACCTTCACAATCGGCTAAAGAAATCTTCATAAAATTCTTCATTTCGCGACCGTCGACCATTTCCGGCGATACTCGGTTCTTCTCGCTCTTATGGCTCAGGTTCAAGTAGCCTAAAGTTTCTTTTCGCTATATGACTTAAGTTTAAGTAGCCAAAAATTTTGGCGTCATGTTGGTACGCCGTTATATCGAAGTTTTTTACTCGAAATGTAATGACTACGCACTTTGCTTGACGTATGTTGTTTTCTCTGTCAAACTAAATGTCATCGGCATTGTCATTGTCAGCGAATTTTCTGTGCAATAAGCAAAAAGTGTTATGAAAATGCCGATAATTGAAAGTATTAAGTGATTATGTTATTAATTTGTATTTTGATTGATCGACCATCACGGTTTTATTCAGATTGACCACCACGGTTTCGGGAGATGGAGGAATGGCGATGGCATGTTTAATTTTTGTTAAATTTGAATTTAACAGATTATGTATTATTATAAACACAAGAAAAATATCCTTGCAAGGCAATGTACTCATTGTTCTGCATCTCGGTGCGTAGAATGCGATGCGATAATGTTGGGTTAGTAAGACCTCAGGGGTTGCGGTATAGGAAAGGTGGGCCAGTTTTGGGACTTAGAAAAATTTCGGTGTCGTGAAATTTATGTCAATATAACACCTCATTTTTATTAAAGTATCCTTTAAAACATCCTATAATAAGCATGTTTTGTTATGTAAACTTTTTCTCTCAGATCAATATTTACCGAGATATTGGGGTTTTTAAGGTAAAAATGCTGTCTGAAAATATGGTACATGGGTTGAAAACCGAAAACTGTAGGTTAGGTTAGGTTTGTTTTGTGACCATGTATAGCGGAGCGTCAAAATGCTTGCTTACATGACCGTCATAAATAGTCTACTATTATTACGTACCTACATCAAAATATGTTTATGCATTTGAATCCCAATATCTCGGTAAATATCGATCTGAGAGAAAAAGTTGAAAGAATAAAATATGATTATTTTAGCGTAATCTACTAGATTTTTACCCAAATTTAAGCCCAAACCAACAAAATAAAAAAAAAAAAAAAAAATTACTGAAGCGGCACTGCCTATTAATGGTTATTATTTTTACTTTTGTTTATTAAGCTTTGCTAGGCTTAGATTTGCTTTGAGTAACATTTGTACATGTATGTATTACTCTCCAGTCCATGTAAGTATACAAATATAAAATGTGTTGAATCCCTTTTGCTTATAATTAATTTTATTTCGGAAATACAAATATGAGGACTAAACGCAGTTTCCTTTTAAAAAGCTTTTATTTCACTTGCAATGACAGTTTCCTTTTTTCATTAAGTATATATAATAAAAAAAAAACAAATTACATGTTCAAGTGTTACAAATAGGAAGTACATATTTCATTTACGCGAGCGAAGCCGCGGGCACGTCTAGTCCATAATAAAATTGTAAATAGTTATTGAGTTACAGTACGTATTTTAGTGTAAGTGTTATAACACACTTACAAAATTATTTTATAGATGACATGTATAGCCCACAGACAACATAGCCCAACAGAGTTTTACATTACAACCCACGCCATATTGCGGATTTTTGGTGGTACTACTTTATTTTACTGGCAACGAATAATTTTTGGTAAATGACGTTTAAAGTCAGTGAATGTCACTGATGTAAACAAAGAGCAAAACAAGACAAAATATTCCGCAAATTTCAAGTAACATTTACATAATAAAGCCAAAACTATTCACAGTGATGAAAGTCAAGTTTTTTCAATAGGATTCAGTATTTATTTGGCAAGAAGAAAGTCAGTAAGCAAAGTTTTGAATTTGGTTAATGACAAATCCTTGACTGACAAATAATGGAAATACATGACGTATGCACTTTATTTCCATATGAAAGCTGTTTGTAGCGCAACTATCCCTGGGTCGGACAGACGCTTGCTAGACTACAGTTTCGTTATTATAATAATGTACGAAAATCGTCTAAATTTAAATTTAAAAAAAATTACCATTTGGCATTGAGTACGAGTGTAGCGGCTAGTTAAATAAAAACGTGTTTAAAGATGGTTTAAAGTCATACTTCCGTGTTAAATTCCTTATGAGTGACAGCTATGACCTAAAATGATTATGTCAGTCAGACAAGGTTTTATTGCGCGCGCGCGTAATGACTGATGAAACTGCCATCTAGCGGCCAGTAGCTGTCATATTCCCACAGCCGTCCACATAATTTGACAAATCCGGCCGAATTACAACAAAATTGCGGCAAAATGATCCAATTCTGTCAATCTAAGTGGAATAGTACGAACCGAATTGTGATAAACTGCCGCTGTAAACTACTGGCGTATCTAACTACCGAGATCAGATCAGATCAGAAATGGTGGCTGTTAATTTTTTTTTATTCAACATTTTGGGACAATTTTAGGACAATTTCCTGAAAAAAGTGGTAACTTTAAAACGCCCATGCAGTTGACAGCGGAAACGGCGGAACGAAAATTAACAGTTTTCTCGGTGAAGTATTCTTCACAGAGGTGCTTTGTCTTAGCAAAGTGACGTCTGCAAATAGCGTCCCGCCCAATTTTTTACGTCATTTCAATTTCCTTAGAGTTGGAAAGGTTGTGGGTAAACTAATTAGGTTTTTTCAGCTAATTGCCGGCTCAAGGCAGGCAACCGACTGCGGCTTCCTTGACTAGCTATTGTTTTTCAATTGTTTTTTGCGATTGGAACCCATTGGAATGTGTTGACATTTGACTGTCGATCCAATGCTATATGCATCGATTGGGTGGTGCATCGGCAGCTAATGTCATGATCTGGCAGGTTTTAATTGGCATCTAAAATAATAGCTTGGATTGGCCGCCCAGGGTATAAATGCCAAGGTATTATTTTTGTAGGTTAGGTTCGGTTACATTTCAATTTTTTTTAATGGCTGGTATAACAGAAGAAAAGGCGAGTTTATAATTTTAGCATCTGTCTGTGGCATCGTAGCTCTTTAATGGATGAACCGATTTAAGCGCGTTTTTTTTAATCTAAAGCCTTCTCTGCAATACGGTTGATAGGTAGGTGATAGCTGTTAGTGGTAATAGTCTCCAAGATATTCCGCTTTTATTGGAACAAAGTCTCAGTCAATATTAAAGCTGGGGATTCAGTATTAAAAGTTAAGCATCGAATCTACTTTTATTTAATAAACACAACATTGCAAACAACGCGTATATATTAGCTATTGACGTAAAACGAATAGACAAACGAAAATTCATATAAAAATTTAAGAATAGAAGTTTACCTACTAAACATATGTTGTTCACTTTCAAAAGCAGAATTAATGTTTTAATTTATTGTTCCTATTACAGGCCACACCCGGTATAAATAAGTATATATTAAGGGACAATCTTACATATATATAGATAACATCCATGACTCAGAAAAAAATCGAGTTCGTCACACAAATATTTGTCCTTGCCGGGATCCGAACCTATAGGACCGCCGGCTCGTTAGGCAGCTGCACTACTAACTGCGCCAACTTCGTTGTATATCTGACTCGTTTGCCTAGTCCATCCACACTATATAAACAAACATTTGTTAATAACATTACCTCTAATGAGCCAATCAGCTGTCTATTTACACGATAGTGGGTGTGTCGGGTATGTCGTAGGGCTGGGGCGTTTTTTCTTGCGACCATGTCGAGAAACCGTTTTTATAAAAATAAAAAACCGTTTTTGTTAAACGGAAAAACCGTCTTTTTACTAAAACGGAAAAACCGTTTTTACCTAAACCTAAAAATAATTATTAGGCTTGGGATTTTTCACTGCTCGCCGTGGTTGTCCTATCCATGGAGTCGTCATATGATAAAAAAATATATTCAAAGTCAAAGTCAAAGTCCTCAAAATGTTTCTTAATTTTAAGTTGCGAAAAGTTGCCAGTCTCGTACTGGCACTAGTCTGTCACAACACAAGTACCTATAAAAAAGGATGCGTAATTTGTGACCACTAGGTATAATATGCATATAACCGATAGATTTATGATAAAATTAATTGCAAACTGTAATAACGTGCCCATTAAAAATGTAACAACATAAATTATGACATTTAATAAAACATTAAATTTTTAGACTTTAACTTTGAATATATTTTTTTATTATATGACGACTCCATGGATTGGACAACCACGGCGAGCAATGAAAAGTCCCAAGCCTAATAATTATAAAAAAAACTGTAACAATGATACACTGACAGCGGTATTATATGATACTAGAAGGTGCCCCGCAACTTCGTACACGTAATTATTTTATACCGTAGTCGGGTAATTAAAAAGTATTCTATAACCATCTTCGGATCTCTAGCTAAGCTTGACACGCCGCTGCGCGCCCATACAAAACAAATGACGATCCTACATCACGCTATTAAGATTTTTCCTGTAATCATGACCCTTCTCCATAGAAATATTTATTTTCCATAAAAATCTAGAATTTTATAATAATTTGTATAGATATCACATGAAAGATATTCGATTCTTAATCGAAAAACTAGTTACATATCTGCGAAACTCGAAAAACATTTAACGAAACGGTCTCTCGAAACACTGAAACTCGTTTTACTGAAAACTCGAAACGACCCAGCTCTAGTATATCGTCTTGTTTCCGCGAACGACCAATTTCTCGGCCACCATTTAATGCCGTCGTAACTTTGGCGGTCATGATCATACTCATCGTTGACCATCCAAACGTCGTATTCTATTTTCGTGCAGCTTAGAAAGTCATAATATTTATAGATTCTATTTAGATTATTACTTTGCTCTTGCGTTGGCGAGAATGTTTCGCTTCCCTTTACTGCATACGAAACCATTATACGGGATTTAATAGTTTCGAATAATTAAATATTTATTTTATATATGCGGCAACGGGTTAATAGTACCTACTTATAGCCCAACAGTTTTTCAACCCACGAGATATTGCGAATTTTTAGTGGTACCAATTTATTTTACTGGCAACGACAAATTTTTGGTAACTGACGTGGAAAGTCATTGAATTGTCACTGATGTAAACAAAGAGGAAACAGGACTAAATATTCCGAAAATTTCAAGTAATTTTTGCGTAATAAAGCCAAAACTATTCACAGCAAGGGTGGGCAGCAAAGGGTAAAAACGGGACCCTATTACTAAGACTTCCACTATCCGTCTATCTGTCTGTCATCAGGCTAGAAATTATAAAGTAGGTAAGAACTTAACTATTTATAGGCCAAAACGGAGTAAAAATATAAAAAAATACTTTAAAAATCGCCTGGCTACTATTTAAAAGATATGAATATAATTTTTTTTTATTGTACCATTAATACAATTTTCTTTGTGCTTTGATCTGTATCAATGGTACAACTATTTGAAATGTTGACAATTGTTATTAACACCAATCGCCATTCAATCCCATATCACAATACGAATGTACATTAATGTTGGTTTGAACCACGTTGAACCAATTGAAATGTTCCTCAACTCACAAAGATTGTCCCAATAGGTGCCACCGCCATTGTGCGTCTTTGTGTCTTCAGCCACGCATTGATATGTTTCATTGTAACTTGTAAAGCCGTTTATTACGGTCAATGAGTCATTTGTAAAAATTCAAAACATATTTGAATTACGTCAAGGATAGCATGTATGAAATATTTGTGTGATCGACACATACAGAGGGACACAGCTGACTTTGACTCACTCGCAGCTGACTGTATTTCATGAAACGTGACAGCTAGATAGTTGAAATTTTCAGATGGATGTATTTTTGTTGCCGCTATACTTTTAACAACGAATACTAAAAAACACAATAAAATTAATATTTAAGGGGGCTCCCATACAGTAGATATGCGAGCCGCGCCGGCTGGCCGCCGCCATGAAGACCCGGCGCGCCGCCGCCGCCGCCGACCTGTTCGAAATTCGCGCCGTGCGGGCGGATAGCAAACTCGCCCGCGATTGGCCAGCGCTAGGCAAACTCGCGTGTAAGCAAAAACATTGTAAAAGCCGTACGGTACCATCTACCAGATTTAGAAAAAGAAGCCGATTCCTAAGTGCAAGACTTTTGTTTGCTTGAAAACGCAGCGCGCACTATGGAAGAAGATGAAAATTACCCTATTTCTGATGAAGAACACGATTCATTTACTCAAGATGATGAACAGCGCTATCGGTTTGGCGAGTTGGATCACGTTCGTTCGCATGGACGAGAAGAGGCTGCCTAAAACAGCATTTTATGCTGAACTCTCTCGTGGAAAACGGAAGCAGGGAGGTCAGTATCTGCGGCATAAAGACGTCCTCAAGCGCCACCTCACCGCTTGTGGTATACCGGCTGATTGTTGGGAGGGAATCGCGCTGCAAAGATCGGAATGGCGCTCTACTGTCTCCAAAAAAGTGGAGCAATTTGAACGCCAACGGCTGGAAGACCAGGATGCCAAGAGACATATCCGCAAGACTCAACCGAAGCCCTCCTATACTTACACTTACGACCTTGCTGGACAACTTCATTGCGTACCTTGTGATCGCATTTTCAAGACGAAGTTTGGTTTTGCGAGTCACATCAGAGCCTTTCATAACCCGGACACGAATAATTGACGGAGTCGCTGTCGCCGGACACGGCGAGAAGGACTATATATACATCGTCAACAGCAACACCGACACGTTGGCACAACGTACTTGAAATGCTCGAGAGCATGGTCCACTGCTGCAATCGCAGCCCAATCAACGAGATGTCTCAAAAATAGGTCAGCGTGATTTGAGAATTACGCAATCTGACTGGAATGTGTTGGACCATTTGGTGAAGTTCTTGTCGAAGTTTCGGGAGGCAGTAACGATTTTATCATCCCAGAAAACTTGCACCTTGAAACTGTGGCACTGGTTTTCAAGACCGAAACCACGACGAAACCTTGATCATGCTCTCCTTGAAAAGGAATATGATGGAGCAAGTTGACAAGAGGTTCCGCTAGACTACTAGTTCATGGCGACTGACGGAGATAGACGTGTATCTTTTCTGTGGCTGCGTATTTTAGGGATATTGTGGGAACCTGTGCGAGCGGGACCAGCAGTAGTTCCTAGCACCAGTAGTGTCACTGTCTGTGAAACAAAGGACACAAGCTCTTCTCAGGTGTTGTTAAAATTAGCCAAGAAACATTGCTCTTATAACAGTATTGGCTTGCAAAACGAAGATGCCATTGATCAAGAGACGTGGAAATTGATCAAGAGCCGTGGAAATGTCAATTTTTTAAACGATTAGTATTGCTTGATTTCAGGCAAAAAGTTAGATTAGGTTAGGAGTTAAAAAAAACGAGCCGCCGGCTAGACGCCGCCGCCGCGAGAATTTTGCCGATGCGCCGCCGCCGACTGTTTCGCACCCGGCTCGCATGTCTACCATACAGTGAACGTGATTGTTTGCGTTAACTTTGCACCTCTTTTGTATCCGGCCCCATATACACCATGTGTTATAATATAAGCAACTTTTATTCAATAGATATGTACTAGGTGACGTCATACACAATATAAGTAATCATAGTGAAGCAATTACGAGCATTACCCATTTTAGTCTTCTTCTTCTTCTTCTCAGCATATATGCGTCCACTGCTGGACATATGCCTCTTGCATGGATTTCCAAGCTGATCTTGATGCGGCGATCCTACTCCAGGTCGGCCCTGCCGTCTTTTTAATGTCGTCCGACCATCTGGCTTGCGGTCTTCCAACGCTTCTGCCACCCGTTCGCGGCCTCCAGTGAAGCGCTCGCTGACTCCATCTGTCATCGTCTCTGCGACATATATGACCAGCCCATTGCCACTTCAATTGCGCAACTCTTTTTCCGATGTCGGTAACTTTCGTGCGTTGGCGAATGTCTTCGTTTCGTATTCTATCTCGCAGAGAGATTCCGAGCATTGAGCGCTCCATAGCTCGCTGTGCCACTTTTAGGCGGTGGATTCTTCCAGTGCTCCCTTAGTGCTCACACACAAATATGTACTTGCCGGGAGCCAAACCCAGGACCGCCAGCTTTGTAGGCAGACCCAAGAGGCTTCTATCTTGAATGGTGGCCAAACGCATCGACATTATATTCTGACAAGAATGTTGTGAGATTTATCCTTCGATTAACGGGACGATCATTAATATCTCCACTGGAAATAGCTGGACTCCCTGACAATAACCAATTGAACAGTTTACGTACTTCATATAAAAACGATCCAGGAAGAAATTTACCAGGTCATTTACTCACTCAGGCGACCAACTGTCTCCAGGACTTAACGAAATGGCCAGGATTTCCCTCTGAAACCATAAATTGATCGCATAAGCGGGTGTCTCGGCGCCAAATTGATTGCTTTCCGTAGGGTGCGCGGGAGTGCTCCGGTCAGCACTGGTATTCAGTTAGTCAGTATTTTAGCTTGTTTATGCTACCCGAATTAAGGTCAGGCGGTTTGGCAATTCCCATGGTGTACCTTAATATAGACATAGAATTCTGTCTTTGTATTCATTGTAAACTCCTACTCGATTTTGATTGAGCGAACATATAATAGGTGCCTTTGCCATCCACCGAAGTTGTCTATTCTTCTCAGTTAGTCACCAGGCTGTATCTTATGAACCATGATAGCTAGACAGTTGAAATTTTTACAAAGTACCTAAATGTATTTCCGTCGCCGCTATAACAAAAAATACTAAAAAAATATCGAGGTCCATTACATACAACAAACGTGATCGGTTGCGTTAAGGTGCAAACTTAACTTAAGCCAGTTAAGATGGGATAAGTGTCTGTACGGAACCCTCGGTGCGTGAGTCAGACTCGCTCTTAGCCGAATAAAGAGTACACTACAGCCATCAAATAATACACGGCTATTATACGCCTCAAGACACAGCATAATTACATCTCAGTATCAGACGCATCGGTCTGGAACAGGAGTACACGTGGGACACGTGACGTGAGTAACACACACCGAGCTTGATGGAGCGCGACGTCGTGGTTGGCGGCGCACGCGCAGACGGTAATGATGTGTCCCCCGGCTCCATGCTACTCGCGAAGTGAAGTTGACCGAATATAATAAAATAAATAAATATTAAGGGACAATCTTACACAAATCGACCTAGTCCCAAACTAAGCAATGCTTGTACTATGGGCACTAGACGACGATATATAATATCTAAATACATATACATATATAGATACCTAGGAACAAATATTCGAGTTCCTCACACAAATGTTTGCCCTGGCCGGGATTGGAACCCAGGATCGCCGGCTCAGTGGCGTGGCACTGCAATCTGCGCCAACAGCGTCGTTGACTGTTTCACTAGAGCCACTGAGCCACCGAATAATACACGGCTATTATACCTACGCCTCAAGACACAGTATAATTACATCTCAGTATCAGACGCATCGGTCTGGAACAAGAGTACCTACACGCGGGACACGTGAGTAACACACACCGAGCTTGATGGAGCGCGACGTCGTGGTTGGCTGCGCACGCGCAGACGGTAATGTTAGTGATGATGATAGTGTGGAGAGGCACTTCGCTGGTTAACCCGTACTTCGGCCAACTTTGGTCTACTTCGCGAGTAGTGTAGAGCCGCAATTACTAAGACTTCACTGTCTGTCTGTTTGTCTGTCTGTGACAGTTGAAATTTTCACAGATGATGTATTTCCGTTGCCGCTAAGTATAACAAAAAATACAGGAAAGATACTAAAGTGGGGTTTCCATACAACAAACGTGATCCATTGCGTTAAGGTGCTAACGCTCGAATTGTAAAGTTGGCAAAAACTGTTTTTTTTGTCTGATTGTGGTTTTAAATTAGAGGATTACCTTTGTAGAGCTTGTTAGAGGAGTAGCTTGTATGTCATTGAAGATTAATTAATAATTGTATTAATAAATTGTGTTAAAACTTAATTTTACCAAAATTACAGAGTGAACTTAAACTTTTGACCGGTACTGGTATTTAAATAATTTATATGTTATGTTTATTATAATCTTTTCATTTGTACTAATGTACTGTTATTCATGTAAAACTGTCGATGTCGTCTGATATTTTATTTTTTAAAGAGCAGGTCCTATAATTTTTGCGTTTATGACGTGATAAATAAGTGACAAAGTATCTGTCTCTCACACTCGCATTTTGTCACAACGTGACGGATACTTTGTCACTTATTTATCACGTGATAAAAGCAACCATCATAGCCCCGCTGGTAAATATCTTGAAACACAGCTAGCGGTGTATTCCAATTATCTAATCGTCTTGAGAGTAACGAGCCTTTAAAGTAAACACAGTGTGTTACCGCCAAGTAGGCTTTTCTTAAAGTAGAGTAAAGTAACAAAGATCTTTAACGTATCCATGACCTTAATTTAATTAATTAACTTAAATTCAGGCTTTATTAACTTTCTAACAAAATTTTAATTGCCAGTAATGTACAGTAAAGTAAATTGACAAGTAAGTGTTAAATGACAGCGTGATATGAGTAACGACAATTACGCTGTACACCCACTACATTGAATGTGCGATTTAAGAAATTTAACTGTGCAGTTAATTCACATAATTATGATTAGCTAATACATGCACACAATTACTAATGGATCATATTATTATCAGTTTTCGGTCATTCTCCAGATTTGTGTTCTAATTCTAATTAACGCGTCGCTTTTTTTCTACTTACTTTTCAATCATTTTTATCTGAAATATAGTAACATATCGATCATTGAAACTTAAATGTGGATAGGGCACTTTATAATTATTAAAGGTTCATTACTTATAAGCAAATTAAAATTTATATGACGCGTGAATTAGAAAAACGTCGTGTTAATTAGAATTTTGGACTTTTTGTATGACGCGTTAATTAGAAAAGCGACGCGTTAATTATACAAATTCAGTTATATTTTTTTAAATTAAAATAAAAACGTTTTGTATAATAATATATGACTGATACGGTGACAGTTATATGATATAAGCTATGTTTTAAATAATATGAAAGTACCTAAGTACTCAAGAAACAAGCACACCGGCCGTTAGTTACTAGGTAGGTTAGGTATGCAATTACGTATGTAAATTGAATTATTATGATAAGTTATAATAAATAATTTATACATGTACCAGCCCTCGCTACGCTTACTATATTATCTCTTCCTTCTCCTTGATGATGCGGCGCCATCTCTTACTGTCAGTAGCCGTGTGTAGAGCATCGTGTACTGTAGTGCCAAGGGTTGTGAGAATCTGGTCTGTCCAGCGTGTCGTGCTCCTGCCTCTTGGTCGCTTGCCTTCATCTTTTCCAGTGATTGTCGTTTTTCCAGGTTATCACTGTCTTTCCTGGCAATGCGATCAAAGTACTCCAGAACCCTGCGAAGATAGGTCGTCGACAGTTTAGTTCGGATCTTGAGTTTGGCTAGATCGGTGCGTTGGCGTGGCGTGCTGTCCATGGTATGCGCAGCATTCTTCTCCAGCAGAAAGCATCAATTCGATCACGGTCCATTTTCTTCAGTGTCCATGTTTCTGAGCCGTATGAAAATAGGGAGAACACCATAGTTCGGACTAAGGTAGTCTTAGTGTTGGCGGAGATGTTCCTGTCCTTCTGTACATTATTAAGCTGCGACATTGCGCCCTTGGCCATCCCAGCGCGAATTCTGCGAACTTCCGTCTTACATGAACCATTATTTCTAATGTTAGAACCCAGGTTTTCCGTGATTTCGAAGTTAAGTGTTTCACTGAGTTCTAGCTTGCCTGTACGATCAATAATCATGAGTTTGGTCTTGTATCTGTTGATTGAGAGTCCGAATTCTTTACTAAAGCGCGCCATCCTGTTCAATAAACTGCCCATCTTATGCTTTCGCTAGCTGCTAGGAGGGTCGTGGCATCGGCGTATCGCAAGACTTTACGTCCCCCAACAGTAATGCTACCATCATAGCCGCTTATGATGTATTCGCCGTATATATTGAACAGGATAGGTGAAAGAATGCAACCTTGTCTTACACCCTTTTGGAAACTGAAGGGATTGTATGACGTCTTATCTATTCTCACTGGTCCTGTCCTTATCATTTTTATTACTATGTATTTCTTTGTTATAAGTTTTTCTTGCATTAAATTATTCTCTATAAAAAAAAAAAATCTCACTGGTCCTTGGCTGTTGTAGTAAAGTAGTTGTAGTGTAGTAGTGCAGTGAGGAGGAAAGGAACACCCAAATCGGTCAAAATATCCCATAGACAGTCCCAGTCGACAGTCAAAAGCCTTGATATAGTCGACAAAGCACACGATGAAGGTGTATTGAACTCGTACCACTTCTGTACGATTTGCCTCACGTTCAGTATTTTCTCGTTCGTGCCTTTTCCCTTCTCAAAACCCGCTTGTTTTTGCGCGATCTGCCATTCTAGATAGTGACGAAGTCTGTTGTTTATCATGTGGAGCAAAACTGAGTCAGAGCAAGTGTACGGTAGTTGTCGCATTTTTTCGATGAACCTTTTTTGTAACGGGATGATGACGGATTGGGTCCAGACTTTTGGCCATCTGCCATTTTGCCATAAGTGGTGGCAGATCTTGTGCAAAATATGGCTGCTTTTATCACCCAGAGCTTTGAAAACCTCGGAATTAATGTCGTCTAGTCCTGGAGCTGTTTTAATTTTAAGGCGATCGATTGCTGCTATTATCTCTGATTTGAAGATGTTGGGCTTCAGGTTCAGAAGTCCCCAGTGCAGCCGAGTATCGGTGGATGTACAGGGTCTTTTGTACAGCTGCTAATCGTAGCCACGCAAGCGTTCTGCAATTTTGTCAAACCCATGCAGCGGTTCCTCATCATGATTTTCAATGACCCAGAACTTGGATTTGAACTTTCGTCTCAACAGGCGAACTTTCTTGAACAGATCCGGGGTTGTAATTTAAGTGGATGCGACTCGACTTCTTGGCATATGCTCGTTCTTGTCTCTGCGGCGTTCCCTTTGAATTGCTTTAGGTACATAGTTTCGAGTATTCCCTTTTCACCTTGGAGTCTTTACGGGCATTAATTTTAATTTCTTTCCGGCGCTGAATTAGGTTCCACGTTTCCTCAGTGATCCATGTGGACCTTCCACAGTCCCTTCCTCTCTTAGATACGATATCCTCAAAATATTAATTTATTACCTGGACTCAGCATCACCTGTCCGCGGTGGATCTAAATTCATGAGCGTCGCTTCCGTCAGATTCTGGAAATGGGATCGCTCTATTGGATTCTAAGTTCTGGGTTTAGGTCGCACGTTACGGTAAACGGCTTTGAGATGAATGGCGAAGGAGGTAACCAGTAACCACATTCACCTCAAGGGAAGGTTTTCACATTTTTGACAGATGACTTCCAGCGCTTGTCTACCAGTATGTATTCTATCTGATTCCTAAAACGACCCAGGTTCCAGGAGACTTCCAAGTGTAGAGTCATCTTTTGTGATGGTTAAAGAAAGTTAAAGTAATGGTCAGACACAAAACACAGAACTCTGCAAGCCTCTGGCCTCGTTCGTTCCTAGTCTAGACCATATTTTCCAATGGTGTCTAGGATTTCATGGACTTTTTCTGAGCTTCCTGTTTTAGCATTCCATTCTCCCAATACCATTGCGATTTGCCGGCTTGGTATGCCGTCTAGAGTTTCCTCTAGTTGATATCCTCTTCCGTGGACTGTGTTGTAAACTTGCACGATGTTGAGAAGACATAAATTGGTGATCAGCTTCATTGTTATTATTCTATCAGACACAGGGTTATATCCAAGTACGAAATATTGTTCATGCCTGATGGTGCTAATATATGGCAAAACCGCTTCGGCTAGAATTTTCCAGCGCTGAGAAATACAGCTTGCTACCTGATGAGGTTTTAAAATGACCCCATGAAGATGTGGCTATATATTATAGGTACTATTACTATTATATATACAAATCTTCTAGAAAAAAAACCAAACTGATGATTAGAACCACATGGATGGTTAAATTCTAATTAACGCGTTCATTTTTGATGCGTGAATTAGACTTGTGAATTAGGGATTCTTGAAAAATACAAAATAACTTTTTATAGGTACATGTAATAATCTACAGAATCTAGTATCTATTAAATAATGCGGCCTTTAATGTACACTAAAATTCTCTGCGCGATAGAGTTACTGGTTGAGTTTTAAAACGTGAACGTGTGAATTAGAAATTTCGTGAGCCAAAACGCGTGAATTAGATACTTACAGTCATAGTCCGCAACCCGTACACAGCTGACACAACCATCCCACACGGGGCTCTGGGCACGACTGACTGCTTCACCGAAATGCGTTAGTGAGATCCGTACCTTCTTTCAGAGAAGTTGTGTAATCACAACCGACCGCGACGCGTCAATTATTATACGTTTCGAGACAAAGTTACTATAATTGATATCTTTGTGATATATTATTTGTATTGACTAGGTTTTTTTCTGTCGATTAAAACATGTATTCTTTTGTTTAATAATCTTGCTTACATTGTTTTTTCTTCATGTATATCACCAGGAGAAATTGGTATGTAAGTAATTTGGGTAGTGGGACGCGACGTGTCAATTAGGAGAATAGGACTAAAAGTTTTTTTTTCTACCCGAAGGGTTTGAAATATGCTCTTGAAAATTCATGTACAGCTCAATACGAATACCTGCTACGATCAAAAAATATAAGATATAATTAAATCAATAATTTTATATTTTTAAACGGCGAAGACAAGCAAAAATGTACGTCTGGAGAATGACCGTTTTAATAAATGCCCGCATGCCGGTAACAGGCTGTATAATATAACACCGCAACAAATGTCACTTGTGATTGTAAATGTCCTCGCCTACCTACCAACTTTCGCTATGCTAATTATTACTCTCTCACTACCTAAGTAGTTTTATAGCTATGCTTTAGGCTGCCTGCCTAATGAAGCGTAACGGAGAAAATTAATCAATCAGGTTTTTTCTTTTTGAAGCCCAAAATAATTGACAACATTTCGTGTTTTTCTTACCAGTTCTTTTTGCGATATAATCAAGTAAAGGATACTAAATTAAATATTGCCACTTCTTTACATTTTTTTAAATATCCCAATTTATGCTTATAAAATGAATTTGACATGTTCCTCGTTCTAAAAGAGCGAATGCGACAAGTGGTCACAGCGCAGTAAATCTTACAGTCAGACTACTAGCCACTCAATTGCTTCGAATTTTGAGTTGGACTCTATTTATATAATAAAATAAGAGCGGTGACAGGTAGCCGTACTTACCAAAAGCAATCTAGAAAAAAATACTTCGCGGCTTAGGCCTTAAATTTTATATGAAATTCCTGTACAGTTCTCTCGAGTTGTTACGGGCAACGTACGAAGTAACGCAGAACGCACGTTATAACGAAATTTCATTACATGCTTATTGAAAAAAAAAATGGAGCTGTTTCAGGTTACGATAGGTACCTACTGCCCATTGCCAGGACAAAGAGAGGAAGTACATTACTGCATGATACCACGCTACGGCTGTGTCTATTATCAGATTAGCATCTCAACATTTATAGTTCGTTGCTGCTTCCGTGATTAGGTGTGACTGATGACAGTGACCCATCTTGTTTTTCCGTTTAATATCAGAAATCTCTCATTTTAATTAATAGTTAATAGCACAAGAACAGTACCAGAAGTATCATCAAGGCTATTCTACAAATAAGTAAACTAAAAAATAAAGCAAGACGTAAAACTTTAGACAAACCACGGGCGGTAATTTGTAAAGCCCCAGATCGCACATTTATGGCAATCTAATGGCACAATCACCTACGATCTGGTGCATTCACGAATTCACCGCCCTAATAGGTATGTAACGTTCTATAGGGTATTTATAGATTGCGTAATACCAGTGTGTAATCGGTACTATCTCTACTCTAATTATTTTTTCATCAAACTTGCTCTTAAACAAGGGTTTAGGTACATGCTCGAAGAGCGGGCGGTAAGTCGTAAATTACGCCCTAGGGCGGTAAGTAATTTTTATCACACTTTAAGGGTTTACATGCCAGAAAACCGGGCGATAAGTCGTATATTACGCCCTAGGGCGGTAAGTCATATATTACGCCCTAGGGTGGTAAGTAATTTTGGTATTGACTGCTATTTATTACTTTTGGTTTATTTCCTCCAAAGTGTGATGAAAAACGTCGTACGTGACTCTGGTGGTAAAGGAATTCCAAACCCGTGTCATTCTAATAGACACTCGTTTGTAATTCCTGTTTTAGCACCCTTGTTACGTAATGTACTAT
This sequence comes from Apotomis capreana, assembly GCA_947623375.1. Taxonomy (NCBI): domain Eukaryota; kingdom Metazoa; phylum Arthropoda; class Insecta; order Lepidoptera; family Tortricidae; genus Apotomis; species Apotomis capreana. Next base: position 25,026,396 of record OX392507.1, on the reverse strand, counting down.
TTCATGACTCGAATATTACAGTCTCTTCTGAAAAGTGTTTAAATTTTTGTTAAACGACTACATTACAAGAATAAGTAATTTTCTGACTAAAACAGGAAATTGAAGCTGAGTTTCATTTCCTGTTCCACACTGCATTTAGCCTTAGATGATTATTTACCTATGCTTCTAGACAATGAGCTTAACTACTCAATCAGTAATTGTCATCGCGATGGGTGTCCACGAGTGCTAATAACCGGACAAAACTAAGCAATTATTTGCTGTAATGGAGGTCGACTCGGAAATAGATGGTTAAGTTAATCATACAGACAAATCTTAGATGATTATTTATTTTTAGTAACTGGCTTGTGTGGTTTTGCATACAAAAAAATTATGGAGGACAACATTTATTTTACGTGTGAACCATAAGAAGAAATAAATGCATAGATATCACGTAAGGTTGTACAGGTTTACCAAAACTAATTGAGTTACTAAGAGGGCCATGTTTTGCTGTTATTTGTGGCCCGACTATTATTTGCAAGCGAGGCACAGTGAGTGTACCTACCCCTGTTTTAGATAGTCATAATTATGTTGAATTTTATGGCATATGTGGTATATCAATGTGAAAATAAAATAAGGTACAAAGCCAGTTTTACCCTTCAATATAGCTATCATTGAATTCAAATTGCTCAACTTATATTGAACACATGATAAAAATGTTATACACTACACATTCTTATTAGCTATTGTTTACATTGCGATGGGTGCAAGTATCTTAACGTCATTTAATAACATTAGCGTAATCAACAAAACCGATCCTCGCGGTCAACTTTGTTGACAGACAACATTTGGCAATTCCCATACTACAAATAGTTTATTAGGATACAGTGACATTTTTTCAAATGAATAAGCGTTCAATGAACACTGTTTGGTAATGTTTACACCTCAGCAGAAGTAGCCGTGTCCCCAACACTAGGCTCCTGGCTCAGCCGGTCTCGTAGGTTGACACAATTTTACGTTTGACAATTTCAATTTATCTGGCGCTAAAGAATTACACAGTTTTGACAAGAAGTTTAATATTTACTTTATCTACGCACATATCATTACTGCTCTAAAATGCGTTCAGAAACCGTAGGAAATGACCAGCATTATTACAACCAATTTTACTATGAGAACTTTTTTGTCTGTGGTAGTAGGTAAAATCTGTACTGTAATGTTATTACAGTACCGATTTTTGTAAGGTTACGAGTTTAAATTAGGAACAGCTGTCAAAAAACCAATTTGGTGTCTATTCTAGTATCCATAGATATTAATATTGTTATCGATACGAAACGTCAATTTAGTATGTTTTTTTTTATAAAAACCGTACGACATTTGATCTCGAGTGACATGAGAATATGGATACATATGATTTAGAAAAAAAAACATTCGTCTTGACGGAGGTTCGAATTGCCGCCATTATTGTTGTCATTTGTTTGTTGGTTCTTTGCTGTAACGAAAGTAGAATTGTGAAGATTTGTTTGTAATTTACATTTTAGCTGAAAATATTGTTCCAATGTAAATGTCAATTACAACTATTACAATAAATTATCTGTTTATGTATTTGTTCAGATTTATTTATTACTGCGTTTTAAGTATAATGTAGTCTTTAGATATTTTACAGGTAGAGTGGTGCAGGTCATTTCCATATGGCTTCTGAACCCATCTTAGAGTACTTATGATATGTGTATAGATAAAGTAGTGTATACATACAACTGTACATAATTAGGCCTTAAAACACTCGTGTGATCCTATTATGAAACTCGCTAACGCTCGTTTCATAAAACCCCACTCGTGTTTTAAGGCCTCTCATTATGTATCAGTTGCATAAACTACTATTATGTATAGCAATATTAATTGAATCTAACTAAACTAATATTAACTTAATCTAAAATATGACAATTACCTAATCCATACTTCCGTACTATATACTATATACTATAATATACTATATACTATGTATACTATATATACTATCCTTACCTACTAATATTATAAATGCGAAAGTGTGTCTGTCTGTCTGTCTGTTACCTCTTCACGCTTAAACCGCTGAATCGATTTTGATGAAATTTGGTATGAAGATAGTTTAAGATCCGAGGAAGGACATAGGATAGTTTTCATCCTGGAAATCATCCCTAAAAAGATTGAAAAGTGAGTAAGTAAAACATGATGACATTGATGACCCTGTCGGAAATGTAATGATTAGACCAAAAGCACAATTGCTCTTACATTTGCTTAGGCGCTTTAAATAATCCCTTTTATTAATTAAGATAAGGTGGATATCTATCGTGTTGTACGAGGTTGCTTCCATACTTCCAAGTTCCACGCGGACGTAGTCGCGGGCAAAAGCTAGTGAAGTAATAAAAATTAAAGATTAAAGGACCCGAGGTGTTGTGGTGGCGAGGTGGTGTCGAGGTGTTTATTGTGTGTCTTACCTTTTACTCGATTAACCAGAACAGCATTTCTAGCTATAAGTAAAATGTCTACAAAATTCTACAAGGTGAACATTTGTGGCAGATATTATCATCAGCATATATATTTAAGAGCTACTACATTCCGACCTTTCTTTAACTTCTTGATAATGATGAAGTTTTTATCTTTGACTTGCTACATATCATAAATGCCCTCCTCGGTCCTCCCCTTTAAATTTTTCCATATTTTTTTTAATAATTGTGGTAATGTATTTATCGCGACGTGTGAGATTACCTAACATATTTCCGCTTATATTTTCTATTATTTTCAACAGCGTTCTTTTTTCGTTTACTATAATTAAAACATATCGGATATCGAGTCGTAATTACCATATGTGGCATATGGTACAAATAAAATTTACCAACACGCATACAATTCACGATTACGTAGTTTTTGTGCCACTTGTGTGACGTTACATGGTGAATCGAACATTATCTATACCATGATTTACGAGCGCGAAACAATACAAATGCCATCGGAATTCCCCATTACTTCACCTGAAGAATCGCCTTTTCAACAAAGCTTATTTACGAGTACATTATTATAGCTCTTGAAGATTGAAGCATTTCTATAAAAACTTAAGGTTGTTTTTTAAATAGTGATATAAAATATGTGTCTTTTTGGTACATATGCGGTATAAGTTAGAAGCTGAGAACAATGCCTATATGCGACCTATTTAATGGGTAAATAAAATTACATACTTGCCTATTATTAAACAATCCGTCACGTTTAGAAAAAGAACATAAGTACTTACGCAGTTTTAGGATGGTGTATACATTTTTTTTTTGGGTATATTTTTATAGACGAATCAATCGTCCCATGAATTCTCCAGACATTTTACGACATTTCCTCAAAAGCTACGGCTTTTCAACTCTAGGGTACGAGAGTTAAGGATAACTTTTTTGTAAAAATGTTTACTGTGCATCTGTTGGTGTGTAGGGATATTTATATTTGTGTCATACTGATTTTTAAAACTGGTTAGTGCCATGCGTTTTTCCCGAGGACATTCCAAGGCTTCACATTCCGATTTTATTGCTACATGAACGACGAATTTTTTAAATCTGTATCACTCATCACCAATTCCAACACATGTCACTTAGCTAAACAGTTGTCTGTCAATTGTTATTACAGAATTGCGGACTAACATTAATTTTATTTCCAGAGTCGGATTTTCCGGCAAACGTGTTCCCCGCGCCCGCTGGGGGCTGGCGGCACAGCGCCGCGCGGCGTGCGCGGGCGCTGTGCTCCGCCAAGACGATACGCAGACGGCTGCCCATCCTGGAGTGGCTGCCACAGTACTCGCTCCGCAATGGGGTAGCTGATCTCATCGCCGGTCAGTATACTACACATATGTTTATGATTGAAGGCAGATGGCAGCTGGCTTAACCAAGACGATACGGAGACGGCTGCCCATCCTGGAGTGGCTGCCACAGTACTCGCTCCCTAATGGGGTAGCTGATCTCATCGCCGGTTAGTATACTACACATATGTTTATGATTGAAGGCAGATGGCAGCTGGCTTAACCAAGACTATACGGAGACGGCTGCCCATCCTGGAGTGGCTGCCGCAGTACTCGCTCCGTAATGTAATGGGGTAGCTGATCTCATCGCCGGTTAGTATACTACACATATGTTTATGATTGGAGGCAGATGGCAGCTGGCCTAACCAAGACGATACGGAGACGGATGCCCATCCTGGAGTGGCTGCCGCAGTACTCGCTCCGCAATGGAGTAGCTAATCTCATCGCCGGTTAGTATACCTACTACACATATTATTTTTCGGGTCAGCACGGCAGTGTTACCTGACATGGCACCGGTCGGTTTGGTTTCTTGTCAAAGTCAAAGTCAAAGTCATTAGTATTTTATGCAATGGTTGCACAATGAAGGTTCTTAAAGTCGAGTACCGCGTTTCACGAGGCTTGCCGAGTTGCCTAAGTAAGGTATGAGATTTTAAGGCCTAATTGTGTAACTATTGTATACAATACTTTTTATACGAGCAAAACAGAAAAACATTCTTTACTTTAATCGCAATTCCCCACTATGAATTTTTATTTTTGATGTAACCTTTTTCGTTCAACTAAAACTGACCTATTAAAAAAATCATGATCGCGATATTCGCGATGGTCATGGCGGGTGCCTCGTGATTGTTAAAATTTTTTGACAAGTAATTTCAACCAATCAGTGAACAGTAGCGTGCTTTTTTGAAATCAAATATGCTGATGTTCTCTTTTTGAAATTATTATCGTTGAGTAGAGAAAATGTCTTATGAATATTAATGTTCTGAGGCGGGTAGGTACCATAGAGTATAGAATTGTGGTACAGGATTAAAAAGTGCGTTATTGTGATTTTGTCTGTGAAATTATAATTGACAGATTAAAGTACGCGAGTATAAAAAAAATATTTATTCCATTGACATAACATAAATGATGCACTAGAATAGGTCTTAAAGCTATAATACATGATTATTTTAATATTACACGAAAAGTATTATTGAATTGTATTATTATTTATTTTATAGATTAGTCATTCCAAATACAGTTTTCATTTAACACACAGTGCGTGTTCAGTTAATTTACTTTTTAAATACAATTTAAATTTAGCGTCATTGAGTGAGGTTACACAATCGGGTAGATGGTTGTACATTTTTAGGCTCTGATGGATGAAACATTTTTTAGTCTTAGCCAGTCGAGTTTTTGGTAGGCACAACTTATTTCTGTTGCGTGTGGGATAGTTATGAATATCATTTCTCCTTATACTGCCACCGATGTTTTTCCGTGCATACAGTAAGTAAGTGTCAGTTGCCATTGCTACTTGGGCACCCCTTTTTGCTTACCATCCACTTTTTTCAACTCTTAAAATACTTATGCTAAAAAGCATCATCCGATCTCCATGACCTAAGCTGGAGTGGAATGTAGGTGAAATTTCATGCCAGTTGGTTCAATACTTCATCCGTGAAATTGATAGACAAACAAACGGCATACCTTATTCACTTAACAGATTTATTCACTTTAGTACCTTGACACGTTTGGTCCGCCTATCTATGCAGATTACCGACTTATGAATATTTAAAGTCCTCTTCAAATGGCTACTCCTGACTTAACCATCGAACGCAAATGAGAATGCGCCGCGGACACAAATACATCTAATCCGCTTTCCAACTTTTATTTTGTAAGTAGGACTAAAGGGTTCATTTAGAGCCAGTTCTAACACAGTTCTAAAATGTGTTGCTTGCTGAATAAGGAGTTTTTTAAAGTAAAATCTAAGGATGATGAAGAAGCATGCGTAGAATAAAAATCTTTCAACACGACTTTCTAATGCTCTCATAGAAGGCAACGCTCCTTCGGCTTGTATAGATATTTCGTTTTTTACCACTTCTCCTTCTTCTTCGAGTGCCTGAAGGTTACCACTCGCAATTACTGAAGGTAGGCACTTGACAGTCAGCTTCTTAAGTTTTTCCTTGCTAAACGCCAATCTGAACAGTTGCTCGACGGACTTAATCCCTGTCCACTCCCTGATATTTCAAAGCCAAGACACCTTGTGTCGGCCCGCTTTCTGTTTCCCGGTTACATTTCCCTTTATCATGGTCTGCAGAAGGGAATACCGATCATGCCGCAATACACGTCTGAGGTAGGCGACCTTTCTCTGTTTTATAATACGGACAAGTTCGACGTTTTTTCCCATACGGTGCAAAATTATATCTGAGTTCGATCTAATAAAATCCAAGGCGTACCAAATGTAACCGCATCTAACGATCATAAGTGATGTCACGGCGGTAAAAACTGCACCGCGCAGTGGGTGCAGCACGCAGTGGACCGCGAACACTGTTCCGTCGATTGTGTCCATCTCAGCCAACACCACACCACTCTCCCGACAGAAGGTTGTAACAGAATACACTTACAAGCTAAGATACGACTGTTTGATTACAGCGTCAGCTAACACTACACTCTTCGTTTCGCAGAAGGTCGTAACAGACTTAGTTTTTCAGCTCAGATACGTCGGTTTGGTTAGGCGGCGACGATGAATAAAAAAAAACTGTCATTCACATTTCCTACTCAAACTCAAAAGACTGTAAAGCTTTCCGCACGATATTCTGACGATTGTTTCGACACTCTCCATAATACCAATACAGATACAGATGAGCCAAATGGTTATGATTGAATATTCATCGTCTTGTCTCATTCGAATCGTCACGACGCGGTTGGCGCAGTTCAGTGCCTACCGAGCCGGCGGTCCTGGGTTCGAATCCCGTCCAGGGCAAATGTTTGAGTGATGAACTCGGATATTTGTTCCAGGGTCATGGATGTTATCTAATTATGTATTTGTAAATTATGTATATCGACGCCTACATGATTTGATTAGTTTGGGACTAGGTCGATTTGTGTAAGATTGTCCCTTAATATTTATTTATTTTATCATCTGTCTGCTCATTTGTCCTCTTTTATATGTATTTGCTATGCATGTTAGTTGAAGATCAATAAATCTAGTTTTTGTGCGTCCAAACATTTTATTAGCGTTTACTTGGTATTGTGGGAGTTAATTTCGTAAGCAGTTTATTATCGTAGCGTGCTGCTCTGAAGATTTAAATACTCATTTCTGAATAAATAGAACGATAGCCAGTACTTCCTTAGGTCACTTCTTTGTTTTTATCAGGGTTTACAGGCTATTGTGATAAAAATAAGGCGAAGACTTAGTGTCCTCTCACGAAAGGATACGACAAACCATCGCTATAAATAAAGAGGTTACTTAATAATAAACTAATTGCTGAATAATTTACCATTTTATAGGTTATTGGGCAAGATTTAAGTCATACATTTATAATTGCAGGAAAATGAGTAACCTAAGCGTTACTCATTTTGAACATAGCAGGATAAGATAATCTATTATGAGAACCTTTTAAAAGTTTCAGTTGACACTACACACAGCACATTTGTGGAGGAATTTGTTGCGCATATTAAAATACATATCAAACGGCTTTACTCAGGTCGTTTAAGACGGATATCGTTTCGGTTTTCGATCAGGAGCTCCGGTCAGTCGGGCGGCAGCTAATTTGAGTGTTCGCTTGGTTCGCCGCGACTCATTGACGTTATTATTTTTTTTTTTTTTATGTCATAGGGGGCAAAGGAGCAAACGTATCGCCTGATGGAAAGCGATTACCGTCGCCCATAAACACCTGCAACACCAGAGGAGTCACAAGTGCTTGCCTACCCGGAGGACGAAGATAGAATGCCTCTATGCTAGTAATTTCACCGGCTATCTTACCCCCACACCGGAACACAACAATACGAACATTGCTGTTTGGCGGTGGGTTAGCAGGCAAGACGGTAGTAACAATCCGGACGTTAGTAGGTGTTTCATAACTATTTTAATAAGTCTGATACTCGCGGGAGTTTTCACTTGGAATTTAGAAATATTCCACCCATCATATTATTCCAATATTCACTAGCTAGTCAGAGCGTCGTTGGTGTGCTCTTAGATGACTGACATAGCCAAATTTTGCTGCAAATGTACGGCCACAACCACAAATGTTGCAAGTCAGCACCCCTTCGACGAAATTATAATTGATGACCACAGGTGGTCGGGTCTTCAACTCGTCGCAAGCACCCCTTCGACGAAATTATAATTGATGACCACAGGTGGTCGGGTCTTCAACTCGTCGCGCTTAGCGTCGAGTTCTTTTCGTCAGAGATACATAAAGATGTCCTGACTAAAGAGTTGGGGTAATAACAGCCTGTGACCATCGTTAACGACGGCCTCGTTTGCCGAAAACGAAATGGTAAAGAAGTGATCAACTAAACGCGAATTTTGGCATTGAGGTATTGGCAATTGGCACAATAAATCATCATAAATCAGGCTTTGTGGTTCCTATTACAGAAGATTAAAGTCGTAAACTTAATTGGAACTCACTTTGTAAAATAAACCACAGTTCCTACAAAGACTTTACCGTGAACCTATAATAAACGAGTATACATCATCATCATCATCAGTCTTAGGCCTTTTGGTCTATTACGGAAGATAAAAAACGTTGACGTAAACCTAACTCGCTTTGTAAAATGATACAATACAAAGTTCTAAGAAACGCACTTTATCATGAACCTATATGTACATCACCAATGGCCATCAATCATTATGCCTTTCGGCCTACCTATTCAAATTAAGGTATGGCTATTTGGTAATTTGCAAATGAATAGTTGAAAGAAATTACTTAAATATACCCGAAAACATGTACATACTTACATAGGATTGCCATTACTTACCATTACGCATCTTCTCCTCTGCACCAAGCGTTTCGGCTTTCAGTATGTCATTACATACTGAACAGCGACAGCGAACTTGACATATTTTTTAGCTCCGAGTCTAAGTTTTTGACAGCATCAATCTGCTACTTGGAAACAATAGTGACGACTAGCACCATTGAATAAATTTATTTCATTCAATCAATTTTATTAATCAATTAATCATTATGGATCTAATCTTTATTTTGTAAATAATAATGTCTACTGTAGTAATAATAATTATAATGAATGTAATATGAATTGAATTAATTAAGAATTAGCATGTAAGGTTCATCTGTTAGTGCTAATGTAAAGAATAAATAAATAAAATAAAATTACCATTTACCAAATTTAAACATTTTACTCGTCAAACTGAACAACATCTGTCCCGAAACTTTTTTTTTTTAAATACTGTTTTCATAATATGTTAATTATGCGTCTAATCCATTATTTCAAATAAAGTAAATAGCATTTATCTACGCACATATCATTAGTGCTCTAAAATGCGTTCAGAAACCGTAGGAAATGACCAGCATTACTACAACCAATTTTACTATGAGAACTTTCTTATCTGTGGCAGTAGGTAAAATCTGTACTGTAATGTTATAACAGTATCAATTTTTGTAAGGTTATGAGTTTAAATTTGGAACAGCTGTCAAAACTAAAGTAGGTCTCTATTCTAGTATCCATAGATATTAATATTGTTATCGATACGAAACGTCAATTCAGTATGTTTTTTTATAAAAACCGCACGACATTTGATCTCGAGTGACATGAGAATATGGATACATACGATTTAGAAAAAAAAAGTTTGTCTTAACGGAGGTTCGAATTGCCGCCATTATTGTTGTCATTTGTTTGTTAGTTCTTTGCTGTTACGAAAGTATAATTGTGATAGTTTATTGTAATTCACATTTTAGTTGAAAATATTGTTTCAATGTAAATGTAAATTACAATGTTTAAATGTATTTGTTCAGATTTATTTCTTACTGCATTAGTATATGTCGTTTATAGATATTTTACAGGTAGCACTAGTGGTGCCGGTCATTTCCTTATGGCTTCTGAACCCATCTTAGAGTAGGTACTTATGATATGTGTGTAGATAAAGTAGTGTATACAACTGTACATAATGAGGCCTTAAAACACTCGTGTGATCCTATTATGAAACGAGCGTCCTCGTGTTTTAAGGCCTCTCATTATGTATCAGTTGCATAAACTACTATTTCAATATACGCCGTCCACATAGCTGTCACTTTACAAAATATCAAATGTTTCGCAATACATTGCTTCTTTGAATAAGTAAACTTTATTTTACAAGTTTACGTTATAAATGAGTTATTTTTCAACGTTGTTTAATAAATGTTGTTCAGTTTGAGAGGGGTAGAATCTATGTTTTAATTTACGGCCTTAAAAGCATTTTTTTGCATAGTGCCAAATAATCCCTTGGATTCCAAATAGCCTCACCTAGATTATAGGTACAGAAGATTGCACGGTTAGCCCAGTTTGTACACTTTGTGCACTTGCCTGAGCCAGCGGTCCCGGATTAAAACCCTGGCCAGGGCATATATTGGTGCTTGGTTGTTCTATGTATTTACGTATATATTTATCTATACAAGTATGTATACCGTCGTCTAGTACCCATAACACAAGTCTAGATCGATTTGTGTGAGGTTGTCTGATATTAATTTATTATTCACCTCATTCGCTCGGAAAACCTCTGTTTATAGGGCGAAATCTGCGTGCAAAAGTCTATTTTATCCGCTAGCGTGCAAAAGTCATTTGAATTTCGAGCACGACGATTTTGATTCTCTGTGGTGCACGTAACTTTTTTATATTTAAGACTCCCTTCAACGCATGACTGATTTCATCAGTCGATAAATCTTCGAATAACCAATCAACGCACGCTAATAAAGGGCGATCTGGTCAGGCCGGCTAAAATCATATGTACGCTTGAATACTTCTTTTAAAAAAAATATACACCTACAATATCACGTCCAGAAACCTGGTTTGTGGTTACAGATTTTTAAGTTTTTATTTTTTCTACACTTTATTTTATGTTGAATATGTTTATATATATTAATAGTAAGTATTTCAGTTTCATTTACATATTTTCACTAGTAAATATATTAAATACAACACAAATTATAATATTTATTTGTTATAAAACTTGGAACATAAGAGTGTAATTTCTGAACGCACCCGAAAAAAAAAAAATATTTAAAAAGTTGGAAGTTTTCACAATTCACGTAAATTTATTCTGTGGAGAATACATACATACTGTTGTCTTACTTTATAGAAATATCGAAAACAAAAAAGTTAAGCCTAATTTGGAGTATTTATTCCTAGATTAAAACGAAAAAGGATTTGTTATATATATTTGAAGACAATAAGTAATTTACCGAAACTATTGGCGTTTTTAAAGAAGATAAAGCCGAAATAATCTTTTTCGGATCCCATCGTCCAATAACTTCCAAAGCAAGTGTTATGGAAAATACTTCCGAGTGGCCAACTAATCCTTCCCAGAATGCCATTCTCCCACATTCACAACGAATGTGTCAAGTAGTTTTAAATACAAATATAATATAACAGTGCTTAAGAAAAACTCAACGATAAAATGTACACAACAATAATACAAATTACGGCCATATTACATTTAATTTTTAATATGTGTGCTTCTCTCGTATTTATATGGTTTGGATTTGAGTGTGTTATGTTTTAAATTTGATGTGTTAGAAGGCAAAATTAAATATGATTATTTTTTGTTTTAATTGTTTTTCTTGAATCTTGCATTTTCCTCGCTGTAGTGAGGTGAAAAGTTGTGTGTTCCGCATGGCTGCAAAATTATTTAGCTTCTCGTGTCTTGAAAGCCTCGCTACGCTCAGGAATCTATCTTTGAACCATTCGCTTCGCTTCAATCTTAGATTCCTTCGCTCGCTCAGCTTTCAATTTCAACACTCGCGCCAAATAACAACTTTGCAGCCTTGCATAACAAATAACTAATTAAGTCTTTATAAAGACGGTGAGGTAGGTAAACTTATATTACTTTGTAAAATCAAACAATACAAGATTTCAAGCGACTTCACACTTCATCTCTCTCTCATGAACCTGTTACCATGTTACTTGACTGATGTAATCCTGAATTGAATCATGCAACAAAGGTTGAATGTCATTGGCTGTCCATTTCTCAGCCACAATTGAATAGCTAAATTGCGTAATTATCACTTTAATTATTATAATAGGTTTATCACGTGCCATCATGAGAAATTCTTCAATACAATCATAACATTGTATCGTAACTAGAAGTAGATAATTACAATAATCTGGATTTAAGTGGGATAAAAAAAATACCATGTTAATTTCGAAATCATTTCCAGGAATAGGGTTTGTGACGACACGGTTGGCGCAGTCTGTAGTGCACCTGCCTACTAAGCCGGCGGTCCCGGATTCGAATCCTGGTCAGGTCAAATATTTGTCTGATGAACTCGAATATTTGTGCTTGGGACATGGTTCTTATATATATTTGAGTATATATTTATCTATATAAGTATGTATATCGTCGTCTAGTACCCATAACACAAGCCTTCTGAGGTTAATTTAGGACTAGATCGATTTGTGTGAGGTTGTCTGATTAATTTATTTATTTGAACAAGTATTCTTTGACTCTTATAAATTTATGAAACATGTAATGTCTCATTTTTACAGGTACACCACAATTTTAATTTAAACCATTAATACAAGCGCGTTAACCACTTCTTGGTTAACGCGCTGGACCGGTAATCCAGAGTCCAGAGGTACCGGGTTCGATACCCGGTCTCTGCCACCAGGTAGCTCCTTTTTCAATTTTTCTTTAAGCTTTGATCTCTTCTTCTTTCTAATGATTTAATTATTCTTTGACTCGTCATAACATTTATATTGCATGGCATCACGCTATTCACGCCATATGATTTAGGCACGCGACTATGATACCTCGGCCAGCCTAGATAATGCAATGACGAATTACTAAACATCGGAAGCACTGTCCTATGTGCCCATTGTCAAGGTTCAGGCGCGTGCGCAACACAATGTGCTAGATCCATCCATGTACTAAAACACATTAGTGAAATTGCTTTTGCTAATGATATAAATATGTTCAGCGAATTTGCAATGTTGCATTCATGTCCATATTTTCTAACGATAAATAAATACAAATATCACGGATTCGATGTAGCCCCAAAAATAAGCAATGTTTGTAGGTAAGTACCAATGGGTACTTAACGACCATATGGGCATAACTCACATACCTATTGTGCTATGAATAAAGAAAAAAATCCTAATATTTTTGTCCTTTAATAATTAGGACATGTAAATAAGTCTTATTTGCTCTAATATTTTATGTAACTACAAATACTGATTTGACCTTACAATTATACCTATATCCTTATTTTATAAATTAGGATTAAATAGATTAGGGCACTAGAGCATTAGGTCTGTTTCGACTAAGGGCAAAGGAGGGGTTATGGCAAATTAACGTCAGGCAAAAGTGTTTAGGACAAATATGTTAGAGCCAATGATTCCCAGGACGTTGTTTATTTCGAAGGAGACCCGAGAATGGCTATAATCCAGCTAGCTACTTGGTTCAAACTGCATTCATCTAATGTAGATAAAATATCCCATTGCAAGACGCTGTCTCATCAGGTTACGTACTTACGTACTTTAATTTATAGCAATAGAAGACAGGCTGCCAATTATTAGAATAAGGATGTCAAACATTTTATTGTCTATCAAAGTTATGTGAAGATCGTATATGACGTCAAGCGAGTTCCGGTGTGACGCTGGACATGTTGTGCATTTGCACGAATTGTCGCATTTGTGCAAATATCCAATGTGACGTAAAGAATATAGCCAATATCCAATATGATGATTGTGGTAATTATTTGTGTACAAGAAAGTATATGTAAAGAGTTAGGTTAGGTATTGTACCTAGCCAAAATCTATCGTGTTCATCGTATTTTATCGGGCAAGCTCGTTTTCTATTTCCATCTCAACTAATTCACCGAATTTGACAGAGAAAACATGCTAAAACGAACTTTTCCGGCAAAAAACAATGGAAAAACATTATGCATTATATCTGTACACTGTCAAGCAAGGATCGTTAAATATATGTATATCTGCGGATTCTGCTGATAATGCCGATCTATGAACCTACTCTCACACTGTCAAAACGAGACGTGTGCTTTGCCATTTATTTATCGCTCGACAAACACCACCGTCTTAGGCCCATGGTATGTCTTCAAAGTTGTGTCTTTCAGCAACAAACCTACTTAAATACTTACACTTTTCTTTCTCCACAGGCATAACTGTCGGCCTCACAGTGATCCCACAAGCCATCGCGTACGCTGGCGTAGCTGGTCTACCGCCACAGTACGGCCTGTACTCCTCGTTCATGGCCTGCTTCGTGTACACGGTGTTCGGCTCCGTGAAGGACTCCGCCATCGGCCCCACCGCCATCGCCGCCATCCTGACGAGGGAGAACTTGCACGGATTAGGCCCGGAGTTTGCTGTGCTACTGGCGTTCTTGTCAGGCTGCGTCGAACTGCTGATGGGGATATTGCAGTTAGGTAAGTCTACGTTCATCTCATCACATTCTATCTCTCATTCAGTCTTTTCTACTCATTATATCTCTTTTATCAGCTCTTCTCTATCTTTATAAAATACAAAACTTCAACGTCGTCTAGGATGTACCCAAATAAAATTAGAACCGATGCAGCCGTAAGCTGTAGTTGAAATATGTGCAAAATATTGCAACCTTTTCACAAAAGAAAATAACAGTTAATAGTTTATTAAGCTGTTTACATTCACGTGAAAGTGTGTGTCACATGTCAGAAGCGGTCCAACATACAACCGCTTCATACAATAATTAAATATGTCTCACGAAAGTTGTAAAGACAGAATTACTGAAAGATAATATTTTCGGAATTCTTCTAATTGCGGCGAATGCCAAGATCAGCTCTTAGTAGGTACGACTGACTAACATACAGCAGGAGCGACAAAGATTAATCAACCACAAGAATCCTACACAAAAGACATGTATCGAACAAAGGAGACATGAAGTCAAAACACAAAATAGTTTAAACAAAAGCTTAGAGCAAGCCGTAGTGGATTTTGCTTACTTTTCCTTCAGTAGCAATAGAGAATGGTGCTCAATCGCCCAAGTGTGAAGTGGACAAACCGGAGGAAATCGGGTTCTATCCCCACGCCACTGGTAGCTTCTGAGGGTATTGCATGCCTACTTAACTGAACTGTATTTACCATAGCGCAGTAAATAAAATATATGATACTAGCTGTGCCCCGCGGTGTTACCCGCTCATCCCACGGGAACACTACATTTATTCGGGATGAAAAGTATCCTATGTCCTTCCCCGGGACTTTCATCTTCATCTTCAATTTCATCTAAATCGGTTCAGCGGTTTAAGCGTGAAGAGGTAACAGACAGACAGACAGACAGACACACTTTCGCATTTATAATATTAGTATGGATTGTGGGGGTGGAGTCTGAGGGAAACTAAGTACTTGATATGACCGAAATACAATAAATGTGGTGTTTGCTCGGTGGCGACTCGTAGAGGAATCATATAATATTTTATTTTCCTCCGCTGTAATATTTTAGGACTGTGAATTTTATCTCGTTGCCTAAAGATCGATCAAATGACAACTTTTTCATGCCTTGTGGCATAAAAACAAAATGCAGACCATTTGTCTCTCTGAAAAGGACTATAGCTAGTATTTATAACAAAGGCACAATAAACAATAGTCACAGGTGCGTATTGTCGTGGCCCCCGCGACCGTGTCGCGTCGTAACCGTGTCTCCTTGCGATTTGCGACTGTTCTACCACACGTTTACATTGTCATGCAAACCATTTCCTGCTTCAACGGTGCAACAAAACTTTCAAATCTTGACACAAACTGGACTGTATGACCAGATGTGCCATTGTCAGTTGCGTAGGTAACTAACGAGTAACGGGAAACCGTTGAATAAACTTGACAACGTGCTCAAATTCGTCTGGGATTATCATGACAAAATGGAGCTGAAAAATCGGTATTTAAATTAATTTTCTTGAAAAAAAAATATTAAAAAAAAAGACAAACATTTTCAAAATTCCCTTGGTATCCAATCTTCACATCACAACTCCGTTAGGTTTGTTTTACAATTACCTATTCTGAAAAATTAAAGAAATTGGTCTTACGGTAACCTTTTCCCTTATCCACTTAAGGTAAGGTCTCAAAGGAATTTGGATTTCTGCCGACACTCGTGGTTACAAAATTTAATTTATTCCGTAACTTTTAAGCGATATCCCTAAACCTTAGAGGGCTTAGACGCATTAAAATTTATAAAATTCGACCGGTGAGTTTTAGAATGGGTACTTCAATGAACGTTAGGTTTTATTAATTTTAGGCAGTTTGATCATTTTGGAATTCTCTTGGTCCCAGGGCCAGTTATTGGCGACAAAGAAGGTAAATCAAAATATCGCGATAGACCCGGTTCAGTAAGTTTTAATTATGTGAACAAACCGCGAGAGTATGAAGTGTTATATGAATATACAAATAGGATAATTAAATTTTTCTTCGTCAAAGTTACATTTGTGCAAAATACCCATTTTATAAATATGAATTTAAAATAAAGGTGTACATACATGCCAGATGGTCCTAATGTTTAAGTAAAGACAGTTACACATGTGCCAGAAGGGCATTAATTATTTTATTTAAAATATCTACCAGCGGTTGCAATACCTATTATTAATTTCAGAATTCTGATTCACCAGCAATTACAATTGCCAGTGACGTTAATCAGTGGACACTTAGTGGTCCGTTTAACTTATGCTTTGTTACCTCGTGCCTGCCTAATTAACTTCTGACTTATTAGCTCTGAATAAGCTAAGGGCTGCGGTCAAGGTTTCAGCATTGTCTTCGGAATCAAAAGGAAAAGTGTAATGATCAATGTATACTCTCCTAGCTCTTCTCAATGACATGGCAATTGAAAGGCATGACATTGATGTATTCGCGGACAGTATTGGTGGATTTTGTAGAAATTGCATTGAATTTTTAAATGTTGTTCTAAATGTAAATGTATAGTTTTATTTTTATTTGGAAATTTGACATTTGTTATTTGACTTTTTTATATTATTATTATTGGATTATTTATTGGGTTTTTTTAATTTTTTTATCAATGAATTATTTATTTGAGTTTGTATTGTTTTTTTAATTTATTAATGAATTTATATGTGATTTTTTTTTTTTTTTATGAATTGGCAACCATTTATTTCTAAGAGGAACATGAAGATATGATCAATGTTTTACCTGTGTTCCTTTGTTGTGTTTTATGTGTTGTTGTTTTAATTATTATTATTTTTGCTTTGTATAATGTTAAATTTTAATTACAAGTAAGCGATTTGGTGTATACTGTAAGCTTATTTTGACTTGAATAAATAAAATAAAAAAATAAAATAAAAATGTATACATTTTAATGAGGTGATTTTTTAAACCGTGCAATTGATTTGTAATTAAAAAACTGGCCAAGTGCGAGTCTGACTCGCGCACCGAGAGGGTTCCGCACAAATACTTATTCCATCTTAAGTGGACGGGTTAAGTTAAATTTGCAATGGTATGTATGGCGCCAGATACAAATGAGGTGCAAAGTATTTCTTTTATTCTGTTATTTGATATTGGTCGTTATAGCGGCAACAGAAATACATCATCTGTGAAAATTTGAACATTCTAACTCACGGTTCATGAGATACAGCCTGGTGACAGACGGACAGACAGACAGACGGACGGACAGCCGAGTCATAGTTATATCGTCCCGTTTTTTACCCTTTAGGTATGTAGTATCGAGACAAACCAAATTGGTTTAATGATGCCATTATAAAAAAAAATGTTTGTACTTATGAAAAAAAACCCTATAAAGTGTAATGAGCATATCCCGTGGTTTTCGGTGGTTTTAGGCGATTTGACGCCTACTGCCGGCCTAGTGTAGTATATAGTATCATTCGTGGACCTAAAACCCTGGGGTATGGAAATGAGCAAAGTTAGACATAATGAATGAGGTGATTTTTTAGGGTTCCGTACCCAAAGGGTAAAAACGGGACCCTATTACTGAGTTTAAACCATCAAATTAAAATTAGGCCCAATAGTTAATGGACTTCAGTGGTATGATATGGAACGATCACTGTATTCTGTAGATAAGCAAGCGCATTTTATTTTTATTTTTTTAACCGACTTCAAAAAAAGGAGGGGGTTCTCAGTTCGGTTGTATTTTTTTTTTTTTTTATGTTTGTTACCTCATAACTCCTTCATTTATGAGTCGATTTGGAAAATTCTTTTTATGTTCATGAACAGACATCTCAAGGTTGGTCCCATAAAATTTTGGTGAAGATCGGATGACGAGATCCATGAGGAATCGAAGGAATTCCTGAAATTTTATAGGTACTTATAATTTTTTTCATATATTTTCAAAAATTATTTAAGTATTTGCATATGGTAGTCATCATCTTCCAATGCTGAACTGATGATGGAAGGTACAACTCCTTAACGGTTAGGAGTTAGGAGATAATTCAAACGAGATGCATGCCTTCAAGACCTTGTTGATCACCCCACCATAAGTATTTTATATGAATCACTAAAAAGTGAAAAAAAAAATATTTTAACAAAAAAAAGAACCGACTTCAGTAAAACTAAAAAGCCAAAAATAACCCGTTCAAGTACAGATTACATTTGACTCACCCTTTGAAGTCGGTGCCAAACCTCACGTAAATTTTAATATATAAATATAATAACTGAGTGGTTTGGGATCGATTTCAAAGGGTGAGTCAAATGTAATCTGTACTTGAACGGGTTATTTTTGGCTTTTTAGTTTTACTGAAGTCGGTTCTTTTTTTTGTTAAAATATTTTTTCATATTTTTGCATATTTTTACATACCAAAATTATAATATTCTTCATGAAATACGCAGTCGTTATATAGCATATGGTAAATCACATAATGAACTGCATAAATCAAAACAATGCCAGGAAACTGACTATTGTCCACAATTCTACGTAAACAGTTTCTAAAGTAAAGATGATTTCATGCGATATCGCACCATCAATGCAAGCCGCCTATAATAGTCTACGAATCTGTTTCGTCATGACGTCACACTTCAGGCAGCCCCAGTTTCGGCGTGACGCGGTGCGCGGGCGGCGGCCGGCCTTCGCCGTGACCTCCTCAAGGGAGCGCGACGCCATAACTTTCATCACATCATTTTTTTACCCAATATTATGGCTCTCAATAGTACAACTCGCTTATTGACATTTAGATCTGCAATAACGATAGATGAATTGACAAGATTTAAAAATTTAAAATAGTGTTAAGTTTAAACTAATTTCACTACTTTATTATCATGGAATGGAACAGTCGAGTTCATTTACATCTGTGTAGATGTAAATGAACTCGACTGAACCCACAACTATTATTTTTATTTGGTTATACTGATTTGGAAATATAAAAGAAATGTGAACGCAGTGACGTCGCTCGTCGCGTCGCTACGCTCTTTTAGTATGAGAAGCTTTTCAAATGGATTTTTTAATCACAAATTGGGACATTTTTCAAAATGTAAAAATGTTGTTACTATTAAATGTTACCACATTTATTTGATTATATCGTAAAAAGGCCTGGTAAAAAAACAAGCTTTCATCTTTGTATTAATGGTTGAAAAAAAAACAATGTTTTTAAAGCCACTTGGCACTCTGTGGGCAATGCTCGTGTGACACTGGATATGAGGCAAAGAAATCCCATAGTAACAGCATGTATAAAATCACTTCAGCACGTAAAAAAAGAGGCTAAGATTGTGTGGTAAGATGAGCAATCGACAACATTTCTAACAGGTGGAAATTAATATACAGCGCTTTGCATCGTGTACACCGTAAAAAATATTTGAATTTATTTTTCTGTATGTAAAGGAATATAAGAAAATATATAAAATTACCAAAATCTACGACAACACTGCCGACATAGAGTTGTAGTCTTCGACCTATTGGTAAAAAAAATAAGCTGTCAATAATGTCAAGCTCAACGTTTTTCTTAAATAAGAAACCCAACTAAAGTAACCTATACATTATGTCATAGTTTTAGAGTTACAACTTTTTAAAAGATTAGATTACATTTTAATAAATTAATAAAATAATTAGTCACCACAGGAAAAATATAAAAACAGTGATGAACTCCTCTTCTTAAGCAAAATATACTAAAACAGCACTCCTTTCAAAATCTGTATTTTGTGTTTTGTTGAAAACTAATGCTGATCTCACTATAATCTTCGAGTCATTAAAAAAGATGATGATGAGGTTGATGGTGCGATATCGCATAAAATCATCTTAACTTTAGAAACTGTTTAGTGTTTACGTAGAATTGTGGACAATAGTCAGTTTCCTGGTATTGTTTTGATTTATGCAGTCCATTACGTGATTTACCATCTGTTATACTATATTATAAGGACTGCGTATTTCATGAAGTACCTAAGTATTTATTATAATGTAGATATGCCAAAAGTATGCAAAATATAAGTACAAATAGGTGTCCACTTCTTTTATAGAAAAAACATTTCACCGAATGCTTCAGTTCATAGAATTTTAATTTCATAGAATTCCTCGGAAGTCATATATTTTTCAGAAAGTTTGAAAATGTCAAGGTTAGGTTAGTTTGGTGTTATATTATAACATTCCAAAATATTTTATGGTTTCAGAAAAAAAGCTTTCGATTAAATGTAATTTCTATGAAATCAAAATTCGATGAAGCGTTTCTCTATAAACAAATACTTACAAATATTATAAAATGCGCTTGTCCTTCCACAGAATGCATTGATTGTTCCATATCATACCACTGAAATCTATTAACCACTGGGCCGAATTTTAATTGCAAATAAATTTGATGGTTTAAAAAATCGCCTCATTCAAATGTCAACTTTGCTCATGACCATACGCCGGAGTTTTCGGTGCATTAATGATTTAACACTAGGTCGAGATTAAGCGTTGAATCATTCGTGCACCCAATACCCCGGGGTATGCTCATTACACTTTTTAAGGTTCCGTACCCAAAGGGTAAAAATCAGGACCATATTAATGAGACTCCGCTGTTCGTACGTCTGTCTGTCTGTCTGTCCGTCTGTCATCAGGCTGTATCTGATACCGTGATAGTTAGACAGATGAAATTTTCATAGATGATGTATTTCTGTTGCCGTAATAACAAAAAATACCAAAAAAAACAGATAAATATTCAAGGGGGCTCCCATAAAAGAAACGTGTTCGTTTGCGTTAACTTTGCGCCATACATACCAGGTCCATATTTAACTCAACCCGGCCAGTTAAGATAGGATAAGTATTTGTACGGAACCCTCGATGCGCGAGTAAGACTCGCACATGGCCGGTTTTTTAAATTACAAATCAATTTGATGTTTTTAAAAAATCACCCCATTCAAATGTCTACATTGATCATTACACTTTTCCTTTTGGTTCCGAAGACAATGCTGAACCATGACCGCAGCCCTTAGCTTATTCAGAGCTAATAAGTCAGAAGTTAATTAGGCAGGCACGAGGCAATAAAGCATAAGTTAAACGGATCACTAAGTGTCCGCTGATTAACGTCACTGGTAATTGTAATTGCTGGTGAATCAGAATTCTGAAATTAATAATAGGTATTGCAACAGCAACAACGTTTGAATCGTTATTTTAATAATAAATCTAAATAAATACGAAACTGGTTTACTCACGTCGTAGAAGTCGAATATCGCTCGACACGTTTCGACACGGTTCGCGGCTCATCATCAGGAGATCCGATCAGTGGTGGCGGCGTCCAACCGAGCACACTTGAGTACGTATTTTAATACGTCCATGGGTGTTGGTTTCTTTTGCTTTAATGTTGACTAGTAGAGATTTCAACGAACTACTAATTTTCAAAGATGAAATCAAAACGAGCCATCATGGCAATGCTAAATATGTCACGCCAAGGACATTTATTTTTTTCTTTTCACTCTAAAATACAAAAATTACAGGAATTATTCCGCCTTTTCCGAGATTCTACGTATTAATATTCCTCTTAAAGAATTATTGATTATTATACAGTTCACGAAAGGTTCTATGTCAGTATTGTTAGATACTGTTTTTTGTTTTCAAATTTCTCAGTCCAACGATACAACTGTCAATTTATTCTGTTCTCACAGTTATCAATATTCGATCATGATCTACTTCAAAGTATTGTATTTATCGATAAATAATTATCTAGCTCGTTAGTAAGTTTTTAAAGACTTTAATTTTGTCACAGCTACTGTTCACGCAATGGAATTGAAAACAAACATGATCATTTTAGGGACGAATAGTTTAACTATGTTTCCTAAACTATTTTTTTTTTCAACTCTTTCTTTTCGCCAACTAAATTTTTCCGTCAGATCACGTTTTTCTAGAGCTTTATAAAATACCTAACGTAAACTAGTAGACAACATAGAAATCTAAAAAGATCTGAAATAAAACTTTGGCTCAAGGGAAAAACGGGAGTTGGAATATGAAACGAGTGAGAAAACGAGTGACGACGCGGTTGGCTCAGTTTGTAAGCATCTGCCTACTGTGCCGGCGGTCCCGGGTTCGAATCCCGGCCAGAACAAATATTTGTGTGATGAACTTGAATATTTCTGCTTGGGTCATGGTTGTTGTATGTATTTAAGTTTAATTAAATATGTATCTATATTAAGTATGTATATCGTCGTCTAGTAGGTACCCATAACACAAGCCTTCTTGAGCTTAATTTGGGACTAGGTCGATTTGTGTGAGGTTGTCTGATATTTATTTATTTATTTAAAGAAACGTAGTTATACTCGCATGCGAATAGCTCCAGATAGAACACATTTTCTCGTTTACCCAGAAGAAGATTTTTTGCTTAGATCAATCAATACAGATATCGTCGATCCAAGTGTCTGATAAATGATGTCAAAATTATACTGAGATGCCTGTTCACTTCTGTCTGAAGCATCGGGATGATAATTTAGCAAGGAACTTGTGTCAGGCGCGGCTCACGCATCGATTTCGCATTTCGCTAGGGTCAATATTTTTTCTCTGTTGCTTGTTGCCATGGTGATGTCCCCTGGGTGACTCTTTAAAACTACAATTTTCGGCGGCAATATTGAACAAAAACTTTGTAATTGCAGCAGTTATAACTCCATTATTATTTAGACTAAGTATCTCATGAAAGTACCCGTTTTATAAATTATCAACACTTTTCTAAGAAGTTTAATCACCATTGTCCCCTGGGTGACGGGACAGAATAACAACAAGAAAAAGTTGATCCACCCTAAAATGAAAATATTGTGTACACACACATGCAGTGCGTGAGCTGGCAGAATGCAATTCGACATTTATACCTGCCTCACTCGCTCTTACGTGATGCAGATAAGAACCTCTCAGCTTTCACCCGAACCCGAAACGCAATTTGAGAACTCACACTCTGTACCTACTTACTATCTATTCTTGCTAGTCTCGTAAGGAGAATTTTTAATTAAAGCTGTAATTCTTGCAGGATTCCTAATAGACTTCATCAGCGGGCCGGTGTCCGTGGGCTTCACGTCTGCAGCAGCCATCATCATCGCCACCACGCAGATCAAGGACATCCTGGGCCTCAGCTTCCCCGGCGGCAAGTTCCTTCAGGTACTCTCAGACAATTACTCCATTAGCTGGCCGGTTTTGGTGGATATCACGTTAGCGATTATCATCACCACCACGCAGGTATGGACATCATAGACCTCAGCTTCCCCGGTGACAACTTCCTGCAGGTACTCCCAGTGAATTTACTCCATCAGCTGGGCGGTTTTGGTGGGCATCACGGTAACCATCATCATCGGCACTACGCAAATCTAGGACATCCTGGGCCTCAGCTTCCCCGGCGGCCAGTTCCTGCAGGTACTTCCAGTGAATTACTTCATCAGCTCCGGTGTTGGTGGACTTCACGTCAGCCATCATCATCAGCACCATGCAAATCTAGGACATCCTGGGCCTCAGCTTCCCTGGTGAAAAGTTCCTGTAGGTAGTATTCCTGGCGACTGACTTTATTGGATGAAAGCCTCATAAAAGTGCCAGTGTCATCAAGAGTTCTGGTTCTCCTTATGACAATATTATACTGCTACCTCAGATAACTGCTTCATTAAACGCCGATGTGGCTCACGGCCTGCCATCATCCCTACAACGCAATTCATCATCTTCAGGCACTGATTCCTGGAGGGAATTTATCTAGCTCTTATTGACATCCCGTTTGCCGCGGCGTGTTATGCTCGGCGCTGTAGCGGACGCCAAAAGAAGCATCGGTCGCCCGATACTGCGTTACAAAGACTGCGCCAAGCGAGACATGCACGCATTTAAAATCCATGTCCACAACTGGGAGGATTCCACAGCGGATAGGGACAAATGGCGGAAACTGGTGTTGGATGGGCGAAAGATCTTGGATGACGCATGGTTTAGGACTCTCGCAACCAAGCGTGCCAAAAGACATCAGCTCGACCCTTGCTCACCGCGCGCAGGCCAGTCTTACATCTGCCAAGCCTGTGGTCGCGTGTGTCGTTCTCGTATTGGCTTGCATAGCCATGAAAAGCGTTGTTCTTCATGACACTGTTTGTATAGTCTGTAAAAGACTGAAAGGCCATTGATTGATTATTGACATGACATAATCCAACAGGATTTCACCACAGCATTATCCGTGACAGTGAAAGCATGATGACTGCTCTGATGCTGCTTCCTTTCTTTAGCGGTACCGCGGTCAGGTAAAAAGTATTCCACGTTTTCATGCACTACTTACATTTACTTTGGTCGACTGGTAGAGAATGCCATTTGGCACTGAGTCCGCCATTTGTACCGAATTTTGTTTAACAAAGGTTAAATAAATAAGTAGTGTACAACATTTTTTTATCCTGCGGTTTAAACTCTCAAACCTCATCATTAATCATGACCGAATCTCTAATTGCAAGGTTTTTTTCTGTAATAAGTGTTTTTATGGGTCGTAGCTTTCTATCGGCCTTGAGGCTTTTTGTGACGAACAACGATTAGCATCTGGAGCAGCCGGCGACAATGTTAATGCAACCGAATCATTAAAAGAACTGAACCAGCCGAGCCGGCTACTATTTTTATCTTTTAAATGGTACTCGAAATCGTACTTCTCTAATGGAATTTAATTTGTGTGAATTAATCGTAAAGATTACGAGGTAGTAGTATGAATATATCAGAGAGCACGAGTCCGGTATAGTAGGGGCACTAGTTTAATGAGTCCAGATTAAGATTAAGACATTTTTCTTTATGATCAAACATGTTTCTTAACATATTATGGAGTTTACTACCCACTAAAACTAAAAAAAAAGATAGAAGATAAAAGATATTTATTGAACAAAAACATGTTTTTTGGCTACAAATGTTCGTAAACAGCTGCAGTACCTAGTGTAAACTGTGTCGCAGCTATTTACGCCCACCTCAGGACATAGAAGAGGTAATGTTCTATACTCAGTAAATTAGGTAATACAATTTTTCTTTATAGGTACTAATTACTAATGAATTCAAATTAGTATTCTTAATTATGTTTTCCTATATCTAAATATGTTAATATTACAAAAGTTTCAACTCTTAAATATAATCAAATTATAATAGTTGTTACGGTAAGTGCTTAATGAAAACTATCTGCAGATATTAATTAAATATTCCCATGAACTACCTAATGTCTCAGTCTCATCATAGGTAAGTGTTAATAAATACTTGTTCAATTTATTCTTGCATTCCCAGTATGACAGATCATGAATATGTAATTTAATAACTACTCGAAATTGACAAAATTCACGCGGAAAATTAGCTGTTTCAACTTATTTTCGACTGCACGCAATAAAAGCATAAAATAACTATGTTAAGCTAGAACTCGGGGAAATTTCATTCGGGGGAATTCATTTCAAAAAGTTGGTTGAAATTATCAATATAATTATGTCATAATAAAAAAATGTAAAAGGAATAAGGCCTCTTAAAAGAATGAAGTAAAATATTCAGTGCCATCAAATATTATTGTAGTCTAGACTATGTTGGAAAAAAAGTAAACAATATTTAAAAATTCCATAATCTTACATAAGCAGGTACTTATTGATGATTAGTAATTTACGTTGGTAAAATTTGCACAAAAATTTCATTGTTGTTCATTACTAATAGCTAATAGGTAATTAAATTTATAAACCACACACTTTATAACCGTTTATATACTGCGTCGACCTTTTCTATTATGGCTGCCATTTTGTTAGAGGTCGTTACAGGGAAGACCAATTTGATTCTCAGTTGTAATTACTTCTGGTGCGTAGTTTTTTTGCATGTGAGTGACATGCGTGGACAAAAAACCGGCCAAGTGCGAGTCGGACTCGCCCCCGAAGGGCTTAAAAAATAAAAAAACGGCAAAAAATTTTTTGTATGGGAGCCCAACTTAAATATTTATTTTACTCTGTTATTAGTATTTGTTGTTATAGCGGCATCATAAATACATCATCTGTGAAAATTTCAACAGTCTTGTTATCTCGGTTCATGAGATACAGTCTGGTGACAGACGGACTGAAAGACAGACAGACGAACGGACATCGGAGGCTTAGTATAGTAATAGGGTCCCGTTTTTACCCTTTGGGTATGGAACCCTAAAAATTTACATGTTTGTTAAATTTAGGTATAGGTACAGAGGTACGGTTTATTGTCGTATGAAATTATGTATGTTCCCAAAGTGTTTAAATTGTTTTTTTGACAACCCAAACTATCCTACGAATTTTAAATTCCCAACAATAAAAAAATATAAGTGAATCAAATTCTTATGAGAAATGTCTTAAACCATAAAAAAATATACGGAAAATTATATTAGTTTAAGAAAATTACGTGATTTGGGAAACAAACATTTTCAAAATGTTATTATTTAAACCTAGCCTAAAGTTGTGTCCCACTGCTGGCAAAAGGCCTCCCTCACCTCTCTTGCGTCACTCGTCTGTCGTCTCTATTGGCTACATGCTCCCTCCACTCGTTACTAAAGTCATCCCGCCATCTTGTTTTCGGTTTGCCTCTGCTCCGGTAGCAAAATGATTACGGCTGGAAAAAATGGTTAAGTTTATTCTCATAAACGTCACCGAGTGCTTTTCTTCAGCGAGAAAATGTAATAGTCCACACCTACCTACTACTAGTCGTAGACTTTGCTTCCTCGTCGGCTGAGACAGATGCCTTACTATCTCATCTATACTATTTATTATAAAAGTCTAGATTTGAATTGAAAATAATTTTCCTATGGACAGAGGTCATGATTTCAGGAAACACCTTAATAGCGTGATGCTGGATCGTCATTTGTTTTGTATGGGCGCGCGGCATCGTGCTAACCTGTCGCCATCTGTTTTCCGAATTAGCTTTATCCTCGCATCACGCCGAAACGGCTGGGCATATTTTAACCAATTTTGGTAAAGGGATAGCTGGACATCCAAAGGTTACGAGCTTACGAGTATAGGGTACTATCCGTCATCATCCGTCTACGGTAAAGAAACTAAGACGCGGACGAAGTTGCGTGGACCTCATAGTCTGTAATTCTAATATATAACCATCATATTATTCCAGGTGTGGACGGGTCTGTACGAGCACATCGGCGAGACGCGTCTGTGGGACACGGTGCTGGGCGTGTCCTGCATCGTGGTGCTGCTGCTGCTCAGGGTATGTGGGGACTGGGTACAATACAAGTCTCAGAAGTTTCATTTGTCCGAATTTCCATAATTCGGAAAACCATGTTCTGAAAAAATATTCAGTTTCTTTTTGGGATATCATATAACCCTAAGCTAACCTTATTATAGTATGTAACATATGATCCATGGCGAAAATGATCGTTTCGTGTTATTTCACTTTCGGAAAACTAAACACTAGAATATTTAATTCTTTCTTGATTCTTCAAAACAAATGCTTTAACAAGCTCATTAATTAGTTAAAAATTAAATTATCTCAATATTTACTGAATTTAAATAAAATATAAAAAATAAATTGTAGTTAGAAGTTGTCCTGTAATAATATAAGGTTCCTCAACTGGTCGTGCTCCGTTTTAGGTTAAAAGGATTACTGTAGTAACTATAGATAATTTTTTTTTTTATATATAACCTTATATTATTTATTACAGGACAAAGTAAACACAATCCCCAGGCATCGCAGCGCCATCTATCGTAAAGATTTAGACTTCATAATCGGCATCATCGTCTCAAAGGCATGTAGAAGCAACTGGTTCAGGAATTCGGCTCTGGCATCAGGGTGGTCCAGTTGGTAGGACGCCCGTGTTGGCCCGGAATGCCGTTGAAGACGCAGGTTCGAATCCTGCCTGAATTTTTAAATTTTTCGCTTTATACTATATTTATTAATAATTATGGCATCCAGCCGTCTGAGGCATCGTCCCCAGCACGCTCGCCGCGTTTCCCCTTTGAATCGCGAGGCTCAGTCTTTGAGCGAAAACGGAGCCCGCTCTGATATTTACCAGATATTCCAATTAGTTTTTGCGATGTTTCTTTTAGTTTTTTTTTTTTGCATCTGAAAACTATATTTGTTAAAATAATTATTACAATGGAAAATAGATTAAAACTATACCTAATAAAACTTATTTTAAAAGAATCCCCCAGTACTGAGGCCGTCTGAGGCATAGTCCCCACCCCGGCACCATTTTCGCTTCATTGTAAACATAGTGTAACTCTCTTCCTGCACACATTTTCCCTGAAAAATGTAACTTGGACCTCTTCAAGTCGAGAGGGAATAGGCATTTTCTAGGAAAAATAGATATGTAAGTAGTGTTTACTGTTTGTCATAGATATGCGATGTGGGCCTTATTCAAATTACCGCTAGTGGTGTGGTTAAAGTTTTACGTCTTGCTTTGGCAAGGAAGTGAGATTTTCACCTATAGCGGGTAGTAAATGGGTCATTGTCAGTTCAAAAAACAAAATTCGTCCCTCCGGTGGTCAAAAGTCAAGAGATTGTTTGAACCTAGGTTATGTTGCTATTACATCAGATTATAGAAGAGGAAACGTTCTTTTTTCTCGCAGGCATTTTATCAGAAAATTTGGCCGTGGAATCCTTAATTTCGCAAATGTCCACCGGAAAGACTCGAACTTAAATCCGACAATAACCCACATCCCATCTTACACTTTATGGTTTGAATATAGCTTATGGAATACGAATACTTATATATCCTGTCGAAAGTCATAGAACCAGGAATTATAAAAATTGGGAAAGTGCGAGTCCGACTCGCGCATGAAGGGTTCCGTACCTATATATATGTATATATAGGTATAACAAGTTTGTTGTATGGGAGCCCCCCTTAAATATTTATTTTATTTCATTTTTAGTATTTGTTGTTATAGCGGCAATAGAAATACATCATCTGTGAAAATTTCAAGTGTCTAGCTATCACCGTTCTTGAGATACAGCCTGGTGACAGACGGACGGACGGACAGCGAAGTCTCAGTAATAGGGTCCCGTTTTTACCCTTTGGGTACGGCACCCTAAAAATGGATTAAGTACCTAAGTTAAATGTTTCTGTGTTCTTGATGGTAGCTATTAACGCAGCAAAAAAAATGAAATACTACACCGACACGTTTTACCAAATTAGTACGTATGATAACGAAGAATAAGGAAGTGTTACTGAACCAATTAAGTTACTATTTAGACAACGGAAGGTATAATGAAACAGATAGGCTTCATTGACAACCTCCATATATACGTCTACCATATGCCTTGACACGTGATTTGTCTCAAATGTCCACTGCATGACGACTCATCAGTCTCATCACGTGTGCATTACACTTACGAGTGATATCAAAACATGTGTCATATTCACGAGATCATAATTCAAAACACCAACTCCTGTAAAAATGACAGGTACGACTATCGTATTTACATTATTACATACAGTCAGCCAAGAAAGTGAGGTACCACTTTTAAATCTGAATAAGTACATCTATATAACTACTCTTATAAAATTCTTGTATTGAAAAAGTTTTCTATGGAGAAGGGTCAGAATTTCAGGAAAAATCTTAATAGCGTGATGCAGGATCGTGTTTTATTTTGTATGGACCATGCCAGTCTGGCGCCATTTGTTGGCCATAATTTCCTTTGTCCTCGCATCACGCCGAAACGGCTAGACAGACTTTAACCAATTTTGGTACAAGGATAACTGGAACAAAGCTGGTTATAGGATACTATTTACCCGACCACGTTATAAAAAAAATACGCGTACGAATTTGCACCCTCTAAGGTAAACGCAGGTATTACCGACCCCCTTAAGGCAATTTCAAAATGAACCATCATTTTTAAGGATGCTGATTGCTCTCAGATTCATGTTTTTATTTTTTTACGTTTGTATTATGTGTAAATTCTATATTTTCTATGTTAAAGGCTACTGAATAAAGGTCTTTACTGTATAAAATAATTTATATAACGACGAAGTCGATTGTTGCTAATACCGACTCACAAAAATGCCTGTGAAGCTATTAACGATTTTTATGCAGCTATCACCGATAGTAATAATCTATATACGATCGGTAATAGCTTCTTACTGTTGCTACTACCGACCCCTATGGATCGCTAATACAATTTGTTAGTGCAAACATATAATTTATCAGCGACTCATAAAAAGTAGGTATTTTTTATTAAGTTACACCTTCTGACTTTAAAACAGATTGTAATTAATTAATATAACATGAAATATGAACCCATGCACACAGTTTTAAACAAAAAACAATATTTTTTAATGTAACAATTGAAGAATCGACCTTCCAAAAATATGTCATTATTAGTTCAATTAACAACGTGATAAAAAAGAAAGTAGAGAACAATACGTATGTCGCTAATATATTTTTACAAAGAACCGATGTTTTTATTTAAATTGGGCTATTAAAGTACCTGTGTTATTGTCATATAATGACATAATAGAGAAAAAAACAAAACTCTATTCTGAGGCCATTAACGACTTATGGGTCGGTAATAAAATTTGTTAGTGCAAACATTATGATGTATTAGCGACTCATAAAAAGTAGGTATTTATTATTAAGTTACACCTTCTGACTATAAATCAGATCGTAATGAATAAATACTTAATTAAAATCTCTTTATCATATAGTGGTTTGGCAAGAAAGTGTCCGGTCACAAAGTAGGTGAGATATACAATAATCTATATACGATCGGTAATAGCTTCTTACTGTTGCTACTACCGACCCCTATGGATCGCTTATACAATTTGTTAGTGCAAACATATAATTTATCAGCGACTCATAAAAAGTAGGTATTTTTTATTAAGTTACACCTTCTGACTTTAAAACAGATTGTAATTAATTAATATAACATGAAATATGAACCCATGCACACAGTTTTAAACAAAAAACAATAACTTTTAATGTAACAATTCAAGAATCAACCTTCCAAAAATATGTCATTATTAGTTCAATTAACAACGTGATAAAAAAGAAAGAAGAGAACAATACGTATGTCGCTAATATATTTTTACAAAGAACCGATGTTTTTATTTACATTGGGCTATTTAAGTACCTGTGTTATTGTCATATAATGACATAATAGAGAAAAAAACAAAACTCTATTCTGAGGCCATTAACGACTTATGGGTCGGTAATAAAATTTGTAAGTGCAAACATATGATGTATTAGCGACTCATAAAAAGTAGGTATTTATTATAAAGTTACACCTTCTGACTATAAATCAGATCGTAATGAATACATATAACAAGAAATATGTACCCATGCATACAGTTTTAAACAAAAAACAAATATTTATAAATGTAACGATGCATGAGTCGACCTTCCAAAAATATGTCAATATTGGTTAAAATAAAAGCGTAATAAAAAATAAAGTAGACAACAATACGTAGGTCGCTAATACATTTTGACAAAGAACAGATGTTTGAATTTCAATTGGTCTATTGAACTACCGGTGTTATTGTCATATAATAACACAATATAGAAAAAACCAAAACACTATGCTGAGGCCATTCACGACTTATGACTCGGCGATAGCTGCCACAACTAAAACTGATGAAGCTAAGACCGTCCTATTTTATTATAAGGTTTTATCATTTCAAATAGCTTTTTTTCAATAAAATGTGGTATGAAATCCAGAACTGACACTCAACGGAACATATTTAATAACACAACAAAAAGTATAGCACTCACTTATTCGAATAAATCGCTTAAGTAGAAAAGTCACGTGCTTACCTGATGGATTAAGGTCTAGTACGATGTGACCTGCGCCCACGCTGTCTCCGCACAAATTGGGTTATTTTGTCTCTTTTTTGCACTTTCACACACACTAACGCAAAAGTAAATGATGGTCTAGGAACCAACGTGTGCGTAGCTTCAGCTATCTATAGCTAGAATAGTACAGGAAGCGTAAAAATTGACTTTCAATTTGTAGGTCGGTATTACCTGCAGATTTTCGATGGGTCGTTGATACCTGCGTTTACCTTAGTATGAAAAAAGTGGTAAACTAATGTTGGCTTATAGTACATACACTTCCTATAATATTAAGGTTCCCAGTTAAGGCTCCTTATCCGTTCAAAAATGCTGATTGTATTAGACATTTTTCTCTATGACCAAACGCGTTTCTTTATATATTATTAATAATACTACTTAGAACAGGGCTGTTGCGATTTATTGGTATATATTTGAAGGCTACAGTTTGAACTTTTTATTGATAATTTTTGTTTCAAAAACTACTCGAAATTGTCAAAATTCACGCAGAACATTGGTTCTTTCAACTTATTTTCGACTGCACGCAATGAAAGCATGAAATGGATACGTCACTATATAGATAGAACTCAGGGAAAAGTATTATTCACTCCAAAAATTTGGCTGAAATTATTAATATATTGGTCATAATATGAGATATACAGGGTGTAACCGACGGTGTAGGTACTGAAAACTGAAACCATGGCTTCAGACCATTATTCTGAGCTGGAAAATCGTGGAAAAATCTTTGAGATAATTCACAAATTTTCCTCGCGAGTTTTTCTTTTTTTCCGTTAATCGAACTCTACCAGTAACAATTTTTCATGAAAAATCGCATGAAAATAGTATTTTCCGCAAAACACGCAGTGTATCACAAACAGTATTATGTAAGCTTTACGGTACAACACAGGCGCGTGGAGTGGGAAAGATAACGGTACTGGCCGGTCATTGATCCGCCAGGCCAGTGCGCTCGCACTGTTTTAATTACCTACTCGCATTAATGTTTACCTACCCGCACATTTTATTTGCTTTACTTGCTTGAATGAAAATAATCTTTTAAGACTGTTTTAATTCATCGATCAGTTGTTAATTGGTGTTAGGTAGTACACTAGTTGTGATCTGTGGTTGCGTTGTTTTTGTGACTGCATTTATTCATGTCATTCGATGAGCGTTGGCGTAACGGTATGTTTTGCGCGGACGCGTGAATGGAGTGGGGAGCGCGTGGGCCGGTCGATGCTTGCCGCGTGCTCCCCTCCCCGCGCGTCTACACCCGAGAGAATTGAATGCAATACATCGCGCGTCGAGTTTTATAATTTATTTTGGAAAATCTTATCCTTGAGTTTTCCGAGAAAATGAACACTCGTTTTCAGTTCGTGATTACTACAGTTTTCGTTTTCGGTACGCTGTCGGTTACACCCTGTATATATTTTTAATTGTATACGGCCTCTTAATTGTCTATCAGTGATCGCAGTGAGATAAGGTTCAGGAATAGCGACTTAAGTCTCCGACTATGTAAGCCACTTTGATTCGTATCTAACGTGATATCTTTAAGCCAGTAATTACGCTGTGTATATTTTCCAACAGATTGCCGACAAATGTATGGTTTTACTGAAGACAGGATGTCCGGACGGTCATGTGTCGGTCTATGATTAATTGCCTTTGTTTTTTCTTCGAATTGAATCGCATTGTCATGAACCAAAAGGTTCTTAATTCGCTGTACTTCTGTATACTCGTCGCCCTTTTACCAATATATTGTTTATTTGACAATAAAATCTGAAAACGTCCGAAAATACATCAAAGGCTTACGAGTATAGACTCCGTAGATGTCTTCACCGTGTTATAAAAACTTCGAACCCAGCTATTACCCAGTGTTTTACACTGTGCCTAAGCAGACATCGGAAAAGTTAATGTTTTCCATATTTTTCTATCAATGAGGTAACATGTAGGTTAGCGTGTAACTACATAGACCAGACCGTTTTTGACAACTTACTTTTCGGATAAACGCCGGACTGCCAACGTCTCCAGCTTTTTTTTTATTACAAGGAACTTTACAATAATCTTATATACTAAACCAACGACCCACAAACCAAATAATAGTTTGTCTGCGAGAAGAAAGAGAATCTCAAATGAGGTTAAATGATAGAGGGGAGGTACTTAATTTATTACTTAGAGAAGTAAATTAACATATTGATTTTTTACCAGTCTTTTAAACCAAGGCTCTCGACTTATGTCTTCTGCTAATGAGGCCTCTTACAGAGCCATAATAATACTTAACTTTTCTGATAAGGCTCTCGACTTATGTCTTCTGCTATGAACAGTAATTACACTGACGATTTGAGGGATTTCACTGGGGGATTTGGAATTTGGTCGGCCACGGATGGCCATTGGAGCAGCAAAGTCCTGAAGTGACGACCACGTATAGGAAAGCGCAGCGTGGACTGCCCCCGACTATGTAGACAGATGACCTCGTTAGGGTCGCAGGGAGTTAATGCGGTCTGCACTTTGTGGCCGATGTTCAGCACGTTAAGTCGTTTTACGCATACTCGTAGGTTAGGGTTGCCATACGTGACGTTTGACGACGTGGTTGGCGCAGTGGTTAAGCAACTGCCTACTGAGCCGACGGTCCCGGGTTCGAATCCCGGCAAGGGCAAATATTTGTGCCTGGGTCATGGATGTTCTATGTATTTAAGTATTTATTTATCTATATAAGTATGTATATCGTCGCCTAGTACCCATAACACAAGCCTTCTTGAGCTTAATTTGGGACTAGGTTGATTAGTGTGAGGTTGTCTGATATTTATTTATTTATTATTTATTATACGTATCCCGGACCATGTCACGGTTTGGTGTCCCGGTA
The DNA here is from genome assembly GCA_947623375.1 of Apotomis capreana. Taxonomy (NCBI): domain Eukaryota; kingdom Metazoa; phylum Arthropoda; class Insecta; order Lepidoptera; family Tortricidae; genus Apotomis; species Apotomis capreana. Next base: position 24,991,492 of record OX392507.1, on the reverse strand, counting down.
TCGATTCGGCCATTTCAGTACTTTGTCGTGGTATGTCGAGACGGTTAGTAATACGGACGATCAGAAGAGGTAGATTTGTCCGATCGACGTTCCCATTTTTATGGCAACCCTATCGTAAGTACAGTACACGTGGACGCTATGACGAATATGTTATCAACGGAATGCCATTAACGTACCTTCGCGTAATGCGAAACGTGTTCTGTCATCAGAGGACACGGAATTAGTAGTGTCACTGTCTCTAACAAAGATACCTATGTTTCAATATAGCCAACACCTAACTAGATAGCCATAGTATAGTAGGCTATTTCGATTGGCATTTACAGTTTAATTTATTACGATTAGGTTCACACAACTTCGTCGTAGATGCGTAATAAGTATACTAAGTATTCTTTGAATGTCGATCTATCCCTGTACCAAAATTGGATATTTGTCCAGCCTTTTCGGCTTGATGAGAGGACAAACAAATTATGACCAACAGATGCCGACAAACTGGCATGGCGCCGCACGCCCATACAAAACAAAAGGTGATCCTGCATCGCGCTATTAAGATTTATACTGAAATCATGACCCCTCTCCGTAGAAAACTGATTCTAAATTACAAATCTAGAACTATATTAATATATAGACACCTAAAGCTCAAACAAATGAATCTTCATTTGTGACTATATATTTATCTATATAGTCGTCTAGTACCCATAACACAAGCCTTCTTGAGCTTAATTTGGGGTTAGATCGATTTTTATCGGTTGTCTAATATCTATTTATGAGCAAGGCTCAGAAGCGTTTTGAACGCACCTTGACTTATGTTATGTTTACACGAATAAATAACATTATTTTTGCAAAAAATAGCGTTCATTGGTGAGCTCATGATCACGACAGAGCCCTTGTTGCGAATTGTGGTGGAATCTAAAAATAAGATTATATTCCTCTAAATTTCGTAACACTGGGGAACTAGCAGATTAAACGCTCCTTACCTTTATTTTATATCTACTGTTTCCAGAAAGTGAAGGACATAAAGGTCCGCGGCGCAGAGGAGGCCGAGGGGGGATGCGCGCGCGCCGCCGCGCAGGCGCTGTGGTTCCTGTCCACCACGCGCAACATCCTCGTGGTGCTGGTCTGCGCCGCGCTGGCCTACTACTTCGATACGCAGAAGCAGACGCCCTTCGTGCTCACTGGTTCGTTTAAAATTATTAATCTTCGGCATAGATTGCCTGAGGGCTGATGGTCGTGTTTATGACGTGATAAAAAAGTGGCAAAGCATCTGTCACTCACACTCGCATTATATCAAAACGTGACGGATGCTTTGTCACTTATTTATCGCGTGATAAAAGCAACCATCATAGGCCCGCTGGGCTGGTCGTGGAACCGATGGCAGTTGGGGCAGGAAGGTTCTTGAGTGTGGCGACCGCGGACCAGAAGACGAGTCAACTTCGTAAGTAGTGTAGTGCCGGGTTAATAATTAGGTACTTATCATCCACCAAAATTATAATTCATTATCACCTTTATTCCCTTTATTTATTTCCTATCTTAGGCTAGGTTTTTACAATATATGTAGGTATATAAAAAGTAAAATACAATAAAGAAATTACAAAATATATAAACACATTTTAAAAAAACCTAACCTAGGGTGCCGCTGGCAGTGGGGCAGGGCCCAGGCTAGCGGTGGTTAGGGCTGCAGAGAGAGGAACCTCCTGACGATGCCCGCCGTGTCCAGGAGTACCGCCTTCTGAATCTGGCCCTTAATCCAGCCATCTAGCGAGTCTCTTAAGATGTTTGTCGAGAAACTTCGCTATAAGGCCGTCCGCCGAAACGACTATCGGGACAATGATCGTCGAGTCAACATCCCACATGGCGGCCACCTCGTGAGCCAAGTCAAGGTACTTGCTGAGTTTGTCCTTCTCGGCCTTCACGAGGTTCTCGTCATGCGGGATGGTAATGTCGCAAGCACTGCCTGGTGCTTGGATTGATCTACCAACACGATATCATTACATATCATTTATTATTACTATACTAAGTCATGCACGTAAATAATGTACCTAAGAGTTACGAGTACGTGTGCTTTTTATGTATGACTGTATGTAGGTATTTTTACTATGTACTCATTACGAATTCACGACACGTACCTATCGTAATAACAATTCACTTTACATAGCACTCTGGTGCACTGGTCCACCCTTCACTTTATTTCGGGCTATACGACATGCGTGGGTAAAATAAAATACACTGTAGTGTAGGCTAATTTCTTAGGTTTTTTTCAGGCGAGAACCTAATGAAATAATTCTCTGTAGTGCTTTTACAAGACAAAATAATCGACATAGCATCTGCACCCTTGCCATGAGTTTACAGTGACACTACACGCTAGCAACTGCGTAAAGGATTTGTATGGCGAATTAGTTCTACAAATTAACCACTAAGGGGTCTGTACAGTCAGCGTCAGATAGTAGCAGTCCAAGTGGCCAAATATATCGGAACAGATCTTTATTTGTATTTATGTAGACGTAAGGTTGTGTTACGATAAGTTGGCCATTCTGACTGCTACTAACTATCTGACGCTGACTATACTATTCTCCATACTGATCCCAGTCCTGTTGCAGGCGAGGTGAAGCCGGGGCTGCCGGCGCTGGCCCCGCCGCCGTTCTCCGCCACGGTGGGCAACCACACCTACACCTTCATGGAGATGGCCTCCACGCTGGGCTCCGCCATCTTCGTCGTGCCGCTGCTGTCCATCCTGGAGAACATCGCGCTGGCTAAAGTGTTCTGTAAGTACTTATTTGTTTTCAACATCGTTCAAAATTACAACGATTTTAAGATACTTATTTTTTATTAAAGCAGTAACGTCTGCTAACGTAAACTAAATGTTTACAAATGAAGCGAAAATTGAAAAATTTAATGATTCGGACAGGATTCGAAACTGCGTTTCCAACGGCTTTCCGGGCCAACACTGGCGTCCTCCCAATTGGACCACCGAATCAGATGTCAGAGTCATTGAATTTTTCAACCAGTTGCTTCGACATGCCTTAGGGTGGCATCGTAGCGACATCTACCGTAAAGATTTAGACTTTATCGTCGGCACCATCGTCTCAAATTTGTTGAGAATCGATAGTAACGATGTGCTACACCCAAATTACTTATTTTTTATCAAAGCAGTAACGTCTGCTAACGTAAACTAAATGTTTACAAATGAAGCGAAAATTGAAAAATTTAATGATTCGGACAGGATTCGAACCTGCGTTTCCAACGGCTTTCCGGGCCAACACTGGCGTCCTCCCAATTGGACCACCGAATTAGATGTCAGAGTCATTGAATTTTTCAACCAGTTGCTTCGACATGCCTTAGGGTGGCATCGTAGCGACATCTACCGTAAAGATTTAGACTTTATCGTCGGCACCATCGTCTCAAATTTGTTGAGAATCGATAGTAACGATGTGCTACACCCAAATTACTAATTAGGTAATTATTAATTAGGTAGATGTCGCTACGATGCCACCCTAAGGCATGTCGAAGCAACTGGTTCCCTCTGACTCCCAAGTGTCGGTAAGCCACGAGCCTAAATACTTGTCAACGTTCTCCAGTGTGTTGCCGTCGACCTGGATGTTTGCACGGATTTTCTGCGAGTGTGATATTATTACGCATTACGTGTTTACATACACACATACATTATTCGAGTTTCTATTGTGATATTCCAGCGGAAGGCAAGTACGTGGACGCAACACAGGAGATGCTGGCTCTAGGCGTGTGCAACATCGCATCTTCTTTCGTGGAGTCCATGCCAGTGTCGGGTGCTTTGTCCCGGGGAGCTGTGAATCACGCCAGTGGAGTCGCCAGTACGGCCGGTGGCCTCTATACCGGGGCGCTGGTGCTGCTATCATTACAGGTTTGTTAGCTTCATCATTACCCTTTGAATTTTCATTGCAGAGCTATACAACTGCTCCCATTCTCGTCATGTTTCTAACTGTCTTGTGCCGTCTGCATCCCTTCCCGTCCTCTGTGTAGTCAAATATTATCCATTCGACGAGTATGTCTTCCCCTAGCCCGGGTATTTTGTCTCCACTCTAGATCCCGAAGCGCGTTTGCTTGAATGTGTTCACCCTGACGATCCCCAGCTTAAGTCATCTTAGCTGCAGGTATAAAGACGATTGACACTCTTAACACCGGAAAGTTAAACAATAATCAGACCAGCTGGTGATATCACTTGGCCGCCAATATAATCTAATAGATCTTTTTTTATTTTGGTTGCAGTACTTCACGCCATACTTCTTCTTCATCCCGAAAGCGTCCCTGGCGGCTGTCATCATCGCCGCGGTGGTTTTCATGATGGAGCTGCACGTCTTCAAGCCAATCTGGCGAACGAAAAGTGAGTTTAGAATATGCGTTATGATGGAATCATTGTCACTGGATTATAATGCTTATGGCTGGAAGTTGCTCGTTCTTAACCTTTAACGGAGGATTGCTCCACTGGCGTCGGTTACAGCTGTCAAAATTCTTATGATCAAAAACTTTGTAATCCCTGATTGATTATGGAGCCTTTTTTGTGTCATCAATGGCACGGTGAATTGCTTTTACCGCTTGACGTTCAAAAGGTTGATGGTAGTTTAAATTCCATAATCATATTCGCTACTGCAACCGGTTTGGTCCATCGGTTGTTACCTACATTGTATGAAGCTATAGTAGGCAAAAATGTAGGCTGCTTTTCTGCAGACATTATGCTGATTTCTCTTATAGGTTTCCTTTTTATTTATCTTAGTTTAGCCCAACAGATTTGTCATTAATTGTAACTAATATTAAGATCAAAACAATCAGAGCATAGCCTTAATCGGACTTTGAGTAATCGTGCCTCGTGTCATGTTGGACTTCAACAGCATGTCTCCATATCTTGTCCCTCTGTTTTTTAATCTTTACATTTCTAGTTTAATTGAATCGTGAATAAAAAGAACATACCAATAAAGAAATCCTTTTAAAAAATATACTGTATTGCATTTCCATAAAGCTTCCAGGCCCGTAGTACCTAACCGCTTTTTGCCGCAGAGCTGGACATCATCCCTGCCGTGGTGACGTTCGCGGCTTGTCTGCTGACGCGGCTCGAGCTGGGCATCGTCATCGGCATCGCCGTCAACCTCATGTTCCTGCTGTACGCCTCCGCGAGGCCCTCCGTGAAGGTCACCAGGGCTGTGGTGAGTCTACCATCAGTCCTGGAGATTGGAACAACCTTAGTGATAAGATGGAACTGGGCATTGTCATCGACATCGCCGTGAACCTCATTTTCTTGCTGTACGCCGCCGCGAAGCCCTCCATGAAGGCCACCAGGGCTGTGGTGAGTCTACCATCACTACTGAAGATTGGAACAACCTCACTAATGAGATGGAATTGGGCATTGTCATCGGCATCGCTGTCAAACTCATGTTCCTACTCTACACCTTCGCGAAGCCCTCCTTGAAAGTCACCAGGGCTGTGGTGAGTACCATCATCACCGTATAGAGCAACAACGTGACAGGTCTGCTGAAGCGGGTGGACCATCGCCGTATTCGCTGTCAACGTCATGTTCTCGATTAGGACAACTCTGGGTCACCAGAGTTGTCCTGAATCTACCATCACTACTTTTGAGAGGAACAACCTTATCCATGGACCCTACTGATCTAGCCCTGGTGTAATCATCACCGTGGTCTCAAACAGCTTGGCACTTCTAAGGTTTTTTATTTTGCATGGTTCGTTTTAAGAACACTGCCATTGCCATCATCATCAAACTTGCTTATCAATTATGGCAAAAATACAACTATTCATATGTATCGTTATAATTTTAGTCGAGCGACGGCATCGTGCACCTAGTAGCGGTAGTGGACCGGTCATTGGCGTTCCCGTCGGCCGAGTTTGTCCGGCGCGCGCTTCGTAAGGCGGCCGACAGCGCGCGCGCCGCGCCGCTCGTACTGGATGCTACTCACGTGCAGGCCGCCGACTTTACCGCTGCCAAGGTAGGGAAGACAAGAAGAGTTGAGAAATAAGACTTTCTGTGCAACTGGTGGTCATCCTCGTCATCATCTTTCGTGTGAACAAAGCCCTCCCAAGGATCTTCATAAGGTCCGGTCATTGGCTACCCTCGTCCGACGACTTCCCGTGTTCCATTGTTAAGAACGTTGGTTTACTTAATGCCGCACACGTACTTAGGCTGCAGCACTTACACTAAATCACTGAATAAAATTCTAACAAGTTTTAATGAATGTTGCAGGGCATAAAGACCCTGATCGAGGAGTTCGAAGCGCGCGGGCAGGCGATCATCTTCTACAACGTGAAGCCGTCGATCGTGGGCGTGTTCCGCGGCGTGCGCCCGCGCTCCTTTCTGCACGCGTCGTGCCGCGCCGAGCTCGACCGCTTATTGCGACGCGTGGCTCCGCCCCCGCCACCTATCGTGACATGTTAGTACCTGCACCTAGTTTTACGTTAGTATATATATTCTTTGACCTAGTACAACTATAACACGCGACTCATTGTCGCGCGACAAACTTTACGTCGTGCAAGTGGTGGCAAGTCATGCTATCCCTGCTGCCTAACTGTTTTTGACTGCGGCCGCAGGATTCAGAACCAAGCCGAGTCTGACGGACTCAATATGTTATGTTTTAGCCGATCCCTACTCATAAATATTTACGCAGTGCGTGAATTGAAAAATATGGCCTAGTTGATGGTGGTAGTGGTATATTGGAGGAAATAAACAAATGAACATATATAAAAAAAAACTAGCGGCCCGCCCCGGCTTCGCACGGGTGCAATGCTGATGAATTATGCATGTAATATACCTATTAAACCTTCCACTTGAATCCCACTATCTATTAAAAACACCACATCCAAATCCGTTGCGTAGTTTTAAAGATCTAAGCATACATAGGGACAGACAGCAGGAAGCGACTTTGTTTTATACTATGTAGTGATAAGACACCTAATACGGCTACGAATAACAATCCATTTTAACTTAGTATTGATCTTGACTAAAGTTTAAATTTTTATAAATAATGACACAAAGGTAAATTAAGAAAGAAAAATTGAATGCGATCTACTACAATCTAAGCAGGATTTGAACCTATTTATTGAACGTTGTTTATAAAAATAAAAATGTGGTATTTCCACATAAAAAATAGAATCGATAAAAAGATTCCATAAAAATATTTAGAACAGCGCCATCTCTATCGCAGTCTCACACTTGCTGTAAAGCAATGGGGACAGGGGATCGTGCGTGTAAAACGCACATCCTAGGGCATGGCTAATGCGCATAAGCATTTCAATCAAACACATATGACGCAGAGGGCGCTCCTTAAAGAATTATGAAATGAAAGATTTGGCGTGATTTACGTAGCGATCTAATAGCTCAGTTGGGAGAGCAATGCGCCGGAAAAGCAGAGGTCGCAGGTTCGAGTCCTGCTTAGATTGTAGTAGATCACATTTAATTTTTCTTTCTTAATTTACCTTTGTGTCATTATTTATAATTGATCTTGACTAAAGCTTAAGCATTAAACAGTGTCCGTTTGTTTCCAGAATGCAAGACGCCTGATCTCCGTGTGAGACTCCACAGTATTTATTAGCGAGTAGTCGCGTTAGATTACGTAGTGCTAGAGTAAGTAGGTAACTATTGTTGCGGTTAAGGGATGACTGTTATTGTGATGAATAAAGACATGTTGGTTATATACGTGCTTGTATTATTTCATTGGTTTTTTGAAACTGAGATATACAATTATTGTAACCTAGGCACTCAGAACTTGTCAAATGAAGCACTACTAGACCAGTAATACACTCTTCTCTATCTATACTAGCACTATACTGCGATTTCTAATTCAAGACCAAAAAAACTACGAACGACAGATACGTCACTGTCAAAATTGACAACATTTAAATGACATTTGAGTTGGTTTCTTGGCTTGCACAATTTTTTTTTTTTTATTTATTTCATGACCATGGGGCTTGCACCAAATGCTCAAGTGATAGGTACAAGTACCAATATCAGACTTTATACCAAAAATCTCCGATGTTAAGTTTTTATTATCTCCTCTTGTAATTATGCAATAATAAAGATATATTTATTTTGTTTATTTTGTTGTTTAGCTTATTTTGTTAAAACATCGAGTTAAAGTTACCAATAAATAAATTATGTATGTACGAGTATGTATGTTAACGCTTTATTGTACACAACAACTGGTTATAAATACATTGATAACAAATGAAATATGTACAAAGGCGAACTTATCCCTATTAGGGATCTCTTCCAGTTAACCTTTGAGCAATTGAAGGAATGGGTATTCGAAGAAAATAGGCAAACTACACTGCGTACAACCAAGATATCTATATTATACTTAATAAAACTATAATAAGTACCTACATAAACTAAGTAAATAGTAGTTTTTTGTTCTTGAATTAGAAATCGTAGTTTAGGGCTGACCCTGGGCACTAACATTTTCCTAATTCCTAGATAGGAAAAACTTTATTATCACTAGGTACCTACATACATATATTATTTTTTCACCTCACCAGCTCAAACATGGCGATTTTGCTGTCAGACAACAGTGAACAAAATGCGATTTTGTTTCGAGCGTGAGTAGAAAGTAGCTTTTTAATTTTTTCAATATCTGACCACGAATTGTCATTCTTCAGCCAAAGGTTAATTATAAAATTCTAATCATTTGAATCTCGATGCACTCTGTTTCTTTCATATGTATATAAAAGAGAGAGATAGAAACTTATCAATTTGAAATTCGATTTTCGAATCCGACCTCGATTGAGAACAGTTCGGATACGCGTTATGCCAAAATTTTCATTAAAAACACCCGAAATAGTTTTAGTTGCAACGTATTTTTTTTTCTTTATTATATTTTTATTTAACGACCGAACATTAAAATTATTGTGCTTTTTATATAAAACAATAGATCATTGCTCAAAAATTAGATTTTTCAACTTATTACTTATTGTAAATATAATAATAATTTATAATTTCACCACTTATCATAGATGCATATTCGAAACGTACCTTAACAAATATCGAGTTCATATTGTAATTGTTATTTTCTTTTGCATTTATTTTGTTTGGTGTTTTAGGAGTAAAAATATTAATCAATTTATAAACAAAATCTCGTAATATAATATGTATTTATAAATAAACACGTCATGTATCTGCTAAATCTTCCAATTTGATCAAATAATGACAATAACCGTGTTGGTTGGTTGATTATAATTTCAATTAAATTATATTGTTATTCCTTTTTAATCAGCACTTATCTATTTTCTGATTAATAATATTATTGAAATCAGCAACAAAGACTATAAACATACGTTGGAAGAAAAAGCACAAAATGTCGAATATGTTCTCGCTGATGAGGTGAAAAGTTGTGTGTGCTACACGAGAGCAAAGTTTTTTGCATCTCGTGCTGTTGAGTCCCTCGCTACACTCAGGATTCTAACATAGAATCACTCGCTACGCTCGTGATTCAAACGTAGAATCCTTCGCTTGCTCGGGACTCAAAATCAGCACTCGTAACAAAAAACAACTTTGCTCTCTTGTTGCACAAATAACTATTGTCGTTCAGTAGCTGTCCCAAAACCTTGTCGAAAACTAAAGTGATGGACTTAATAAATATTATGGGTGTGTTTCTAGTCCGAGTGTTTTGCAATTACTAAAATGATGAGATATAGATGATGAGAGATGGGCCGAATATTTGGCTTTTTAGGGTTCCGTAGTCAAATAGGAACCCCTATAGTTTCGCCATGTCCGTCTGTCCGTCCGTCCGCGGCTTAGCTCCGTGATCATTAGTACTAGAAAGCTGAAATTTTGTATGAGTATGTGTATGTATTATGCGCCCAAAACGGTAAAATAAAAACAAAAAAATAACTTTTTTTCGGGTACCTACCTCTCGAACGCCTAAAGTGGGGGTGATATTTTTTTTTTCGTGCCAACACTAGTGTGTAGGATGTCGTTGAATAGGTCTGTTAAAAATAATTGGGGTCTCCAAACATTATTTTTTGATAAAGTCAGCAGTTTCGTAAATATTCGCTCCGAAAATAAAAAAATATAGTTTCCCCCCCCCCCCCTTTTCCCAAAAAAATATGGGAAAATTCATGGAAATGAGGCCTTATAAGCACTCAATGAAAACTATATTGAATAAAATCGGTTGAGCCGTTTTTAAGTTATCGCAAAATTTCATAATTTTCTTTAAAATGACGTGCCGCGCGGTGTCCTTATACTTCGAACGTTACATAATTATCTACATATACGAGGGGCGTCTGAAAAGTTCTAAGCCTAAGATAGAAAAAAACAATTTACACAAATGAACTCGTGTTTATTTTTCAATATAGTCTCCTCCTAAATCAATGCATTTTTTACATTTTTTATACAGTGCTTTTAGGCCATTAAAAAAATAATCTTCATTTTGCCCTTCAAAATGCTCCTGTACAGCCGCCTTCATCTCTTCGTCACTTCTAAATCGCTTTCCCCTCAACTCTTTCTTCAAATTATTGAATAGAAAATAATCGCTTGGGGCTAGATCTGGGCTGTAGGATGGGTGGTCAATTTCGTCAAAACCAACTTCCTTCAGAGCACGCCTCGCAACATTAGCGGTGTAAACGGGTGCGTTGTCTTGCAAAAACAAAATGCCTTTCCTTAGTTTACCCCGCCTTTTCTCAACTATGGCTTGTCGCACCTGTCTTATTAGATTTGCATAATAAGTTCAGTTTATCGTAGAGCCTTTTTCTAAATAATCGATTAAAAGAATGCCATCACAATCCCAAAATACCGTAGCCATTAACTTAGAGGCCGACTTTTGCACTTTAAATTTCTTCGGCGGCCTTTCACCCTTTTCAATCCACTGCATCGACTCAGACTTACACTCCGGATCATACTGTCTGATCCATGTTTCATCAACAGTTACTATTCGGGAACAAACTTCATCTAAATCATCTTCGCACAATTCTAAAAACGCCCGAGCAGTTTCCACACGACGTACTTTATCGAAGGCCGTTAGCATTTTCGGTACCCAACGAGCACTGACTTTACTCATGTACAAATGTTCATGTAAAATTTCTCCGACTCTTTCTTTACTAATACCTAAGACCTCAGCTATTTGCCAAACCTTAATTCTTCTATCTTCTAATACCAGCTTTTTGACTTTTGCTACGTTTTCTTCGGTCACTACCGATATTGGCCGCCCTGAGCGGGGGTCGTCTTCGATCGATTCCCGTCCGAGTTTAAATAAGCGACTCCACTTTTTGACTGTGGCATAAGAAGGCCCAGAATCACCGTAAATAATAGCCATTTCCTCAAAAATACACTGCGGTGATTTGTCACTTTTTGTAAGGAATTTAATTACAGCACGGTGCTCAATTTTCATAATATTCGTTGGTAATTCACACATGATGTACTTTTCCGTTGAATATCTCGAAACAGAATAATAAAAACGTGACATGTTATTTTTTAATAATTTGTTTTTAAATGGCCTTTCTAGTGGCCAGTATCATAAACGCATATATAACCTCGAAATACCTTAGGCTTAGAACTTTTCAGACGCCCCTCGTATTAGTACTGTACATACTGCACTAAAACATTCCGCTAAATATGGCGCGTATAATCTATAACTTCCAGAAGGTAATAAGTAATTACAGTTACTTTGGCGTTTACGGCCTTTTTTATAGAGCTTGAAATCTTTCTCGTAATTTAGAAATTAACCTAAGAAGGCCGTCTATTGTGAAGGATGGGTAACTACGGAACCCTACACTGACCGTGGCCCGACATGCTCTTGGCCGGTTTTTCAATGTTCGTATTCGGCCTACAATACAATACACGGCCTACAATAGTTCGGTTACATTGCCGAATATTTACCGAATAAACAAAGTAAATAACGAGAGTAGGTTGTTTCGTAATAGGTACATCGGATTGAGATCCTATTTCAGTATTCTAAGCAACCGCCAGAAAGAGATATCTAAATAGATTGATCAAAAAATAATGTTTGTAGACCCCTATTATTTTTTAAACACCTATTCAACGACACCCCACACACTTGTGTAGAAACGAAAAAAAATTCACCCCTGCTGTAGGTACACATGCTGGTGTTCGAGAGGTACCCGAAAAAAAGTTATTTTTTAGTTTTTACTTTACCGTTTTGTCGGCGTGATACATACACATACCTACTCATACCGAATTTCAGCTTTCTAGTACCAATGATCACGGAGCTAAGCCGCGGTCGGACGGACAGACGGTAATGGCGAAACTATAAGGGCTATAGTTGACACGGAACCCTAAAAAACATAATCCCTGTTTCTTCCAGAAGAAGTCGTCGAAGTCAGAACTTGATGTTTTTGCGTTCATCTTACTTAAAATTGATATCGTTTTCAATGTAAAGAATAAAAAAAGGTGTCCTAAATTTGTTCGTTCCACTCTTATTACCACTAGGCTAGGGCCCAGCCAGTCTAGGGGCCCAGTCCCAGACGCAGGACTTGCACCATAATAATGTTCTTCATATAGGGGAGGGGGCCCCAAATGCCAAGCGCCTAGGGGCCGTGGTCCGGCTCTGGTTCCACTATAAGTCACTTTTGAATATGAACTTTTTTTTTATTTGTAGGTACGAGCGTTACGTAGTGGAAACTAGAATACCCATTTTTTAGTCTTCACATTGATAATGCTATCGATAGGATGTAAGTACCCAAAAACGTCAAGTTTTGGAAAAAACAGGGCTGGGGTTTTTTTTTTGGAAAACGCTCTAATTAACATAATCTTCGAGGTAAAGCATTTCGAAGGTTAGGTAAAACCTGCCAAAACTCCACCACTCTCAAAGAATATTTTACTGAGATGAGATTCCAAAATATATAGGTATTTAATTGTCCGGTTAAACCATGCTGAAGGTGACCTTGTGTAGGTAGGTAATATCCACTACACTAAGAAGGTCCAGGGGTTATCCTCAACCGTCCTTCATCCGTTTACACAGTCCTTATTACATTGAATTGTGCACCTAGTAGCAATGATTGCAACGCTTATTATGTATCTAAGTTATCATTTGTTTATGTAACTAAGTTATCACAAAATAATAAACAGACCAGATACAAGATTTGCGCAAAAGTCGGCCGTGATAACTGACTAACAGATGTTCAATTTCTAAATCAACTTCTACCTATAAATAATTTTCCAGACCATTCCGCGATAACCGATAGCATTGGGAAACTAGATCAGGGAAATACGCAAAGGGTCACGCCTATATAAACCAAGACACAACTTTAGTCTTCACACAACTTTAGTCTCTCTCAAGACCCTTTCGTGAAACTTACGAACCGCTTCAACCACATCAAGATGGCCGCCCTCAAGACTCTTTTGGTTCTGATGGTGCTCGCGCTGGTGATGTCCCTGGCCGTCGCCACACACGTCCCGGCCTGCGACTCTACGTGTGCCAGCACTACCGCCGACCAGACGGCGTGCTGCGTCAGGCTGGGCTTCACCGGATCTACAGGCTGCACTGCGGGCCAGATCAATTGCTACACGTAGACGTAGAGAGTGGAGAGTGCGCGGAGCTGCAGTTAACCCGAAGGGACAACGCGTGCTCTTAAATCATCCTACAATACCTACCAAAATTCCTAGGCAAGTTAATTAGATTTCTTTATTGTTTGGCAAAATAAATTTCATCTCATGTTTATCCGTTGTTTTGATATTCGTCCATGTTTAATTTATACTTACACTAGCTGTGCCCCGCGGTGTTACCCGCTCATCCCACGGTAACACTAAATTTATTCGGGATGAAAAGCATCCTATGAACTTTCCCGGGTCTCAAACTATCTCCATACCAAATTTCATCTAAGTCGGTTCAGCGGTTTAAGCGTGAAGAGGTAACAGACAGAAACACTTTCGCATTTATAATATTAGTATGGATACCCCAAAGTGATGCATATCAAGAGGCAAGTAGAAATGCAGTAATCGCTTGTGGGTTTATTTTCCATTGAATCTATATTATAGTTTTTCTGTTTGTAGGTCTTTATTTCTTGTCGAGGTGTACAATATAGTATATACTTTTAGTATGTATTTTATTGTACAATACATACAAAGAGTCGTAATGAAATTAACAATGCAAATTAGGTAAACTTCATTTTAGGAAATTTGTTCAATGAATATCGAAGTTCATCTACAGTTCCAGTTACTATAAGAGAAAAATACCCCGTCGTTACCTAATTATTGAAATCTAGATAGGGCTTGGCTTGGGGCCGGGGATCAGATACCGGAATTCAGCTCCAATTTTTTTTTATATTTTAGTGAGCTAAGAATCCATGACTAAATTCTATATGTATAATATTAATAGCATTTGAAAAGAAACGCGAAATTAGAAAAATATTTAAATTTTAATTAACACCAGTACCGATCCCTGCTTGAGACTATTAAGAGGCAAACCAGTGAGCATTGGGTAACTTGGAGTCTTTGGGAAATGCAAGGAAGGTATGAAAATAGTTTCATTTTCAATAAAACACAAGCTGGGAGATAATGAAGTGTATTTATGTATTACCGGCCCTGCGCGCGCGCTACACTACGCTACCTACTTGCAAGGGCGCCGCAGCGGGTTCGTTTGCTACTGAAAAACTTTTCGATAGTAATTGTTGAACGGCTGTTTCTAAAATTAAATTTAAAAAGCAAGATGGACTTTACGAAGAGAGCACTACGACAAATCCAATCACATATTTCTGCTGGATTTTTTTTTTTTACCTAAAAACAGTTTCTATATTTATATACATTGAGGTATTATTTATTATAGAGCCACAGACCCGAACAAAAGTGTCAAATAAAGTGGCACCGTTGTCATGTTCAAGTAGATGCCAATAACGCTTATTTATAATTTGCAGCAACATATTGACTTCGTACAAAAGAACTCTTTGTTTAAACGTTTAAGTGTCAAATTGACTTAATTACTTATTACCACAAATATTTTACGTGTAAATTAACTTTTTTAGCGTATTCTGACTGAAGTCCCTTGTCAAACTTGGAACATGGCACGAATGGATCAGATTTTAATATTTTTACATACTAAAAATATTTTCACTATTATTTTATTTAGGTATTAAAATATATTTTTTGTTTGAACTAAATAAACTCGTAAATTGTTAATAACAAATTTAGTTACGTTTTTATTTAACAACTGCATAAAAAGTTTCCGATAGAAGGGATCAGTAATAATGACATTATTTCTCCTTGTTCCTGTATGTGAAATGAGAGTAAGACAAGTGCAAAATATTGACATTATTAACCCTTTAAAGTTTGATCTTATTTGTCGGTGGCGTGGTATGCACGGCAGCACACGTCGCCGTCGCCTTTATGTGTTCTTGGCGTTCAAAGGTTTAAACTGACAGTGTCTAGACTCTGTGACAAAATAAAACAATAACAACAGAGCTATTTTTTAGTAATTTATGAATTTTATCATTTTACGCTTCTGTTGATTAACATAAAAAAAGCATGATTATGCCGAACACACGAGAGACGAATTATTTGGCTTCAATTATTCTTCGCGTTTGTCTCTTGCTAAATGTGATCTCCATTTTTACGTTGTTGAGAATGGGAATCTTGAATAAAAAAATAGGATAATTATTTATTGCACTCCTTAATTTATTAATAAAATATAAAACTATAGCGACTCCCTCGATTTTTGTTCTGTGATGAGGTGCATTTTGTAGGGACAAAGTTAATAATTCTCACACAAAAATTGCTATGATTTTACATAGGATTCGTTAATTAATCAATAGAACTTAAGTAAAAAAGAATATTCCGTCCTGTTTCTTTATTTTATAATTGTTATTTCTGTAATTTTTCACTGAAAATTAAGTCACTTTTGAGACCCGTCACGTGTCATGGTCTAAAGGAGACTGATCGCCCAACTAATGCGATTTGTGATTTTGCATTAGTTGGGAGGGTGCCATTTTTTCCGTCTGATTGTGTGTCCATGTAATTATTACGTCAATGTTTATATAGATTGGGTTTGCCGTAGCAACGTTCTTTCTATACATGAGTGCAAACGCTAGCAGAAAATGAAATTTTGAGCATGAGTTCGGCAAGCGATAGTCATATGGCTACAAAGTATTTTTTTAACTTTGAAAAAAAAATTGTATTGTCATTATGAATTGTGAAATACCTAAATCTTTCACTTATGCAATAAGGTTAATAAATAATAGGCGTAAAGCAAATATCGTCTCCACATAACTCGCGCTTGACGAACAAAGGTTCTGTTTGATCAGTCTCGAAACTTCACACGCGTCGGCACCCCAATACACTTGTTCAGGCTTAGTAACGTAACTCAAACGTTAGGAGAAATAGAGAGATCTGTTTGAGTTACACGACTAAACCTCTCACCCCACGCTGATAAACCTAGCAAGACAGAACACAAAAGGGTATAGGTATCACTAAAAGAGATGCTAAGTTATGTTCAGAGCGTAGTCAGGTAAAATGGCCATGTGTCTTGATAAGTTTATTACGTGCGTGCTGTTTTCCTTTATTTTGCAGAGTAACGGCCCACTAAAGACATTTTGATCCTACAAATACAATATTTAGGATCAAAGATTCTTAGTGCGTCGCCGCGCCGCAAACAATTCGTCATTCGATATATTTATAGACAAAATTGACGATTATAATAAGTTTAACTGTTACTTAATACATACATACAAAACGCTCCGAGCTCGGGCCCGCATACACTAGCTTAGTGGCTACTTGTGACAATTACACGTACAGTCAACCAATTTGATTCCTAGGCCATTTCGTACCTTGTCACAGTGAACGTCAATATGAAAGCCGCTTGAAATCTCATATCATTGTCATTGTGACAAGGTTCTATAGTGGCCTAGAAATCAAATGGGTTGACTGTACAAATACAATACGATACGGAACCAAAAGGCTCCCGGTTCAACCTAACCTTGATGCAATCATAGCACCGACATATAATTTACAAAAACGCAGAATTGAGCAGTAAATTGATAAAAACGAAAATTTTAAATTCTTCAGAAAGTCCCTTTTTCTAGAGAAAAGTGAGCAGGGAGAGGGAAGTCGCGGAGGCCGCGGCGCTCCGACTTATTTGGCATTACCTATTCACACGAGCCTAGACTGCTAACGAATACAATATGACACATTTCGTACACCTAAATAAAAATTTGCACTCTCTCGCACCGAGTCAACAATTAAAAAAAATCACTTACAATAATGGATAATCACCAAATAATTAACTAAATAGGACCTAGCCCCGCCTGGCGGCAGGGCGACGCTTCTACCCTACCAGAAGATGGCGTCTTCTCGTAAAATACAAACTCACTAGATTTCTAGCTTACGACGCCCGCTTCTACTTATTGACGATTTTAGATCGAAATTCGTGATATGACTAATACGTAGTGGAATATTTTATCTCCTATACGTAGTTCGTTTTTTGGAGTGTTCAAAACTACTTGAGAATTCATCATTTGGACTAGGGTATTGTGCATTTTAGTTCAGCTCAACAACTAGCTATTTGATTCAACCAAATCTTAGACGAAATAAATGTAGCAAAATCATAATATTCGTTCGTACGATTAAAACTCAAAGCTAGTTGGATAATTTTGTTACCTCTTTCATTCTTAATTAGCGGTCAAGATAAATTGCCGAAAAGTAATCTCAGATAGTTTTGAATACTGAAAAACTTCAATAGTATCGTCGAAAATTAGCGGGCAGTCGCCAGTAGCTTAATATTAGAGAATAAATGAGTGGCGGCCGACTCCCGGCCTCGAGTACACTACGCTTAATGATAAATGCATCGAATCTCTTCCCGTATGTCCGGCACCGAGCACCACTCAGCCAGAAACTGTTCACAACAGTGTCTCAAATATAACTAGTGTATCTATTGATGTCCGGAGAAATTTTAGCATGGAGAGACCCGAAAAGCCTTGGCCTAAATACTAAAATTTTCCGGGACAGCAAACCCTAAATTTAACTTAAAAAATCGCAATGCATATACGGTGCCGGTGCTCATATCAGTTTGGTGATGTCTTTTTGATTATGTAACGAATCATTTGATAATATTAAATTATATTACTTATAATTAATTCATATTAGAGAATAACTCAAAAATTCCAAATTACATTTGTGCGGCAAAATATACGCCAACAAAACGACGAAATGCGCACAAAGTTAGATTATGTTTTATATTAATTATTTTAATGAGTTTAAGTTCCTTGTTTACTGTATTTTTTACGTTTACACCACGGGACGGCTCGTCAGAATATTAAAATTAACTCGTATTATTCTGCCACCCTAAAGAGAAAACACGATAAGTATAAACCTTTTCATTTTGTTGTTACTAGGGTAGGAAAAAACCCGGTTTATTTCATTTTATACCGGTTTCTCGTTGAGACGGCAGTTTTGCACATTTAGTCGTTTTTACTCCCCGTTGTGCACATTTCGCGTAAGAAATTAAAGCATTCTCTTGACATACTAAACTGTAAAAATCACTAAAACGGACAGTCGAATTATGGCAGTTACTGTGACTGAGACTCCGGCTGAGACGGATATCCAACGATTACATAATTAATTCTAATATATATTAAAGTTCTGACCATCACATATTAGTTGGCAGACTATACTTTCGTCCATACATGACAAGGCAATATTGCTTCATCTTCGTACTTTTGCAGTTGTCCGTATGGGCGATAGTAATTAAGGTACGCACTAGATTACGATTTATTAATTACTCTATAGACAAGAAGATCGTCCGATATCTAAGTAAGGGTGTCCTCCCCAATCTGACGGGAGATCTAAATGGAATGCCATTATATTTCAATCTCATTGCCTGTATCGCGATCGGTTTAAGATTTAGTTATCACGTTAAAACTTTCGTGAGACATATTTAATAAATGTTTTAAGCGGTTTACACTCACGTGAAATTGTCAGGAATAGGAGCGAGGCTGTATGGGTAGCATTCTCTGATAAAGAGCTCCATACGAGTTCGAAATATGTCGGGCCGTTCCTGACAATCTCGTTAGTGTAAGCCGCTTACTACTTTTATTAGTTATCACGTCCGATTTGAAACAAACCGGTTTTTTATTACCGGTACAATAGCGTCGTTTCTGCTTAAGTTATAGTATTTAAATCAGTCGAAACAGGTTATCAGATCGAAATAATTTCATTAAGGCTTGGCTATATTGGAAAAATACTATATTCGTTATCGGCTTGAGAATAAAACGGTCGTAACATCCTGCTAGTTTCAAATCGTTTTTTAAGTCTCAAATTTTGGTGGTTTTAACCTTTTCATCCAGCACCTCACCGCGGAGGTCTCAGTACTTCAGCAGGTCGTCGTCTAACTCCGTGAGGGCCAATTTACTGTCTATCACTAGAAAATAAAAACACATTATTAACATAGGATACAAGTTACGTTTAAGAGATTGTTAGGTACATAAGCTTGTTAACCGTCACCAATTTTGGAAGCGAGAAGCATTCCCAACCCGAATTGCGTGCGGGAGTTTTAGCCCCATTTATTTTTAGTAAGATTTTGATAAAATTGAGTGGCAACTAGCTGATAAAATAGGATACAACGAATTTTAACCAATAGCTGCGTCCCACTTATTTTACCATTTCAACTAAAAATATATGTGGCCACCAAGGGAATTCTTTCACGTTTGTACTTTAGTGGCAAGATAAATAACATAACTTTTTAATGAAATTTCGTACTAAACTAATAAGTTGCTTACTAAGGCTTTACTAGTTCATTTGTTAAGTAATTATAATATGGGTTACATTAAATAAGGGATAGAATTTATTTCGGATTTACTAGTTATTTGCTGAGAATCACCGTGGAATTATCAGATTTATAATAAACTAACTAATAATATAGGTTAAAGTAATCAGGGGACAGAAATAGATAATATTAGTATTAGGTAAAATAATGGTCTAAAGAATGAAGGCTCACTTTGGTCCGGGATAGTAGTAGGGAGGGGGCCGCTCGTACTCAGTGGGTCCGTGGTAGCGGGGAGGGCCTTCTTCCCAGTGCCTGCAACACGCAAAGCAACATTCAACGTGTTGCTGCAACGCTACGTAAATGCTGCTGCAACGCAACATTAACGTGTTGCTGCAACGCTAACAAGGTGTTACGTAAAACGCGCGGATTGAGACGTGACTGAGCGACGATGGTTTAGTGATGAAAAGAAATAGTGTAGTAATAGTACGCATAAGTATAAATATGATTTATTAAATTACTTCAATGTTTCAAAACTCTTTAGTTTAGTTCGTGGTCTTGCGGTGTGTTTTATGCAAGATAGGCATTTGGCTTCAATCATACCTGTCAGTAAGAGACGAATATGTCGTTGGAGCATTGTAGTGCCTAAAAATAAATACGCACACAATTAGAAACCTAGTTAGCGCTTGAAAGTGAAGCTTTGGATAGCCACGGGCTAAGTTTCGTCCGTGTGCGCATCTGTCACAACGTCAATATCACAAGCAACACGTCTCTATGATTGGTTCGTAGACACGCACACATAAAACCAAGATCGGCTTTATCTTTCACAAATGTGTTGTTTAAAGACTCTCGTTCTAGGCGTACTTATTCACTCTTGTCTTGATCCAAATTTTATTGTTCGAGAAATGATTTAAGGTAATTTAATAAATCATATAGGTAATCAATAAATATTCCATCTCGTTTTAGCTATCAATAAAGCTAGGTTATATGACGTAAACAATGTTGGTACATTAAAGTTTGAAGTGGGAACCGTGCCTCAATCCGCCGTGACCATGCTTAATAGTGAAAACATGCACTTAGGTGCTTAGAAACGTGCATGGTGCAAAACTTTAAGTATTTTATATATTTCGTCGATCAGTCGGAATGCAAGTGGGTCTCTAAGGTCCGTATTAATAAACTGTACTCTCATATGATACCGAACAGAAAAAAAAGAACATTTAATCAAATAGTATCAAGTATCACTTTTGCATCGTCAACTTGCATTGTCTAAATGTCTGCTTGTAAGTATGTATAAACGGATACTTGAGGGCGATATTAGACTTGAATGCAGTTATTTATACGGCGTAAGACTTATGTTCATGCTAAATACTTTATGTTTTTAATACATTTTATGTACTAGCATGTTATTGTTTAAGCATATTGATGTGAGATTATTACTATAACAATATGAGTTACATTCACGTGTATTTTATTAGAGTTTCCAAGTATTTAGTTGCAAGGTGATAAAAAACAAGCGGCGAACTTTTGGTGGGAATTACGTCATAAATGATGCCAATACAATACACATATAGAGGGATTCAAGTCAGACTGACAGTTGAGCTTCTTTCGGTGTTTCTTTTCAACAGTGGTCTCCTCTTGTGAAATCTGGAGATTTAGACATGTTAAAGTGCTCTTGTGGCCTACTTACATAATAAAGTTCATTATTTTAACTTTTTACAGTATTATGTGCAAGTAAGTATTAAAATAACAGAAATCCGTTAATGTATTCGCTCATTTTCTCTTTATACTGCTTGTTTCTGGTATCAATCAAAGATGCAGATAAGTGTGTAACCATATATCAAAATAAATCTAGACTAATAGGTGTAACTATTCGTAATTTACCAAGAGTTCGCTGCCTGGTGGTGACCATAAGGCCCTTACACACTTGCGAGTTGCGAGCGAGTTTTGAACGAAGGCGAATGATATTGTATAGAAACCACGCTCACAATTCGCGAGTGTAAGCCCCTTAAGTGCAGGTCGTGTTGTGCATGCGTGCGGTGTTTATTGAAGTCACAGACAACCCCCACTAGACGGAGCATGTAAGGCGACCCGCGCGCACCAACGATATGGTACGGCAGAACATTAAAGTACCAACACGGCGGCCACCGTTTAGTTGCGTCCATGTTTATGAGGTCTCTCTACACCACTTAACACTACAATTTACCATGTTATTTATTTAATAAATTTTTTCGTTGACGTACGCATGGATCATAAACATGGACGCAACTAAACGGTGGCCGCCGTGTTGATACTTTAATGTTCTGCCGTACCATATCGTTGGTGCGCGCGGGTCGCCTTACATGCTCCGTCTAGTGGGGGTTGTCTGTGATTGAAGTCCATATATGTGTGTGTGTGTGTGTGTGTGTGTGTGTGTGTGTGTGTGTGTGTGCGTGGTGTGTTCATGTGCGAGTACTCACTTTGGCGCCATATCATTATATCTGCGCGCGTGGTGTGCGTCGAGGGCCGGCTGTAGCGCGGCGCCGCGCGCCTCCTCCCGCGCGCCCCCGCCCCCGCCGCCGGCGCCCCCGCCCCCGCGACGACCCTCCCGCCCCGCGCGCTTCTCTGCCTTGTAGGCGCTATAATACAACAACAGTTACAGTACTTTTATCTCACGAGCGCGCGTGAGCCATGTTTGTGTGAGTTTGTGTACATGCACATTGGCTCTGTGTGGGTGAGCCGGCACTGAGCGCTCCCGAGCTCACCCACACAGAGCCAATGTGCATGTACTCTACTCACACAAACATGGCTCACCCGCGCTCGTGAGATAAAAGTACTGTAATACATGGCGTTTAAAGTTGCTTCGTAGGTGTATCGAAACGTTCGCTGCGGAAATCTGAAGCTTAGTTTGAATAAGCGTGGGTAAGTATTCTAGGTCTAGCTGAAAGACGAATATTCGCGTAAAATAACCGAGACTGTATAATTATATGAATTAAAACTATGACTTTAAGTCCAGAGGAGAACTTTATCACAAAATCACTCCAGCCACATAAAATTTCGTAACATTTTACAAGTTTCTTTTGTATTTGACATGACACATGTTACTTTAAATTGATTATAATTATTTTATAAGGAAGAAAGAGCAGCGAACATTTCAGACACGACCTAAGATTCAATTGTTCATTCAGGCAACACATTGTCAACGGGACATTCACACAAACTATTCCGTTAAAACTAACATAAATAGGGCGATATAAAACGTATTCCTGATTTTCTTTAATTCAGTGCAAGACAGTACGACAAATGAAATTAAAAACAGTTGCCCTTTTATTATTGGATAGACACACAATTGCGGATAGTCTCCAAAAAGATTATTTTTACGGAAATTTCTGATAACTTCCCAAGAATTTAAAAGAATATTTGTCATTTTGTAAAACATTAGTAGTCACGTTGCAGATGTATCACCTGTATAAACAATATCCTTAGTTTATATTCGACATTGCACACGCGACACAAGCTACCGTGCGCAGAGTTTGGAAGCGTGACTTCACATTGGACTAGACATGTACCTTTCGATTCTGAAGATTCGTATGGGAAATATTCTCGAGAACGTTCTTTCCCCATGCAAATCGGGATACATTTTCTCGAACGGCACATCTCTACATTGACGGTGATATTTACAACAGGGCACAAGTAAACTGGCAGAGAACATGAAGCTTATCATGATACTTTTCAAGATAAATCCGTGTCTATATCAACAAATGGCGTTACTATCGTATTGACAATCCCGTAAGGTATTTGAACCCAAGGGGCTATTTGGTAAATTGCTAATTATTTATTTATTTGTTTATTGCACAATACAAACAAGTACAAATGGTGGACTTAATGCTTTTAGGCATTCTTTACCAGTCAACCATTATAACGAAAGTCTAATTAAAGGTTTAAAACCTTAATATAACCATCGCAATAGTTGGAACAAATGTCTCATATCTGAAAACATGTATGTTTCTAATATAATAATAGCAAAAAAGGGGACTTAATTTTTTTTCCATGTCATATAAACCCTGCCTCACCTTAGGGTACCATGAATGTATAGAGAATAACCAAAGATAGTAACGCCAGCTGTTGATATTTTCTCGAAGCGTGTAGACTTATTTCTTAGACAGTATCACTCTAATAACGTCATGGTCTCTATGAAATAGGTTGAGCCGTCATTGTGCGACTAGTGGTGCTGAAAGAAACACTGCATAGAATAAAACATCGAAGCGCTGACATATTTACTTAGAGAAGAAAAAGAAAGAGGAATTCTCAATACGGTATAGAGATGTGCATTCTCCGAAAATTTCCGGAAACTTTCCTCACTTTGTATGGGAGATAAGGAGTTTCCGGAAATTTTCGGAGAATGCACATCACTGATACGGTATTCTTTTATTTTATATATTGCTGGGACATATCTTTAATTACACAGACATAATTTCTTAATCAAATTTGAGTTGAATCGTTATAATATCGAGATATTAAACTTATGACTTTTCTTTTTATTGAAAATCTGAACTCGCATCTATTATTAACGGCATACAGGCATGTTCAGATATTTTGGAACACATTTCGCTCATAAATTTAAGAACTCGACTGTACAAGCGATTTTTTTTTACCGTTTCTTTCACCGCCATCTAGACTGATATATTCAAGGGTAAATATTTAATTTGCGTAGTTTACAATGTGTAGTCTGCATAAGAGGAGTTTGAAGTATTAGAATAGATCTTAAAGTAATTTTGAAAAAAATGGTCTTAAAACCTTAAGTTAACTGAAAATGATACCATGCTGTTTGAACTTTAGTAAGTGTGATTTGATTGGTCATGGAAATGATACTATTAGTGATTATTTGATCCATTTAGAAAGTTAAGGAAGACTTGTAAACATGCCTAGTAGTGGCGCGGCGTCCTTAAAAGGTAAGCCAGAGCTTGGCTCACTTTTTCCGCGAAGTAAGTCTTGTTCTCAAATATAGTTGTTTTATCTCACAAACGAGGGCTAGTCAAACTTGTAGGGGAAGAAGTAAATTATACATGCACATTGTCACGTCAGTGCGTAACACGTGTAAGTTGAGTATTAAGGAGATGCCACGATTTTGCGCGACCAGCGGCACGGGGAGCAGACGAGCGAGAGATTCGAGCGCGGCGGCCATACGAGGAAGCGAGACACACGTAGCGCGCGCCGTGCCGCTTGCCCCCAAGACCGAATCCATGGCATCTCTATTATTCACACAGGGAGACAATGGGTACGTATAGTTCCACACAATCATGGACCGCTCGTGAGATAAAATATAGGTTAGCTGGTGGGAATCGCCACGCCACTGAACCCTAGTTTAGTGGACAAAACAAACGGAAACGTCAAGGAAAGTTAGCACACAACAAAAGCCACGGAACAGGAATGCGGGAGGCAGCCGCGGCACACGACTAGATCCAGTCTTATTATAGCAACGCCAGTACTGAGTAGAATGAAAACCGAAGAATATAAGTAGTAGAATGTAAACACTTTTGAGCATTTTATTCTCAATACAGTCTCAAAATTTTAATAACTACACAAGCACTTAGCCAGTGACTTAAACTTAAATGTTTAATTTTTATTTTTACACTACGACGGTGGCATACAAGCATGCGGCCCGCCTATGGACGGTTGCGATGCCAGGAGCAGCACACATCGGCGTTTCAATAGCGAATGTAACTACGGCGGTTTTTAGGGGAATACAAAGTATCAGAGTGATTTACTGTACCTATATGTTTATCCATTTAGTAATAGATAACCTTGTATATAAAAAGAATAGTGCAACTAACTTCATCCTTTTCTGTACCTACAACATTACGTTAGGTTGGTTCTATACCAATCTTGATAATTTCAGCAAAAGCTTTATTATTATTTTATTCACAAAATGACCGGCGCTTGACATCAGTATCACCTGATGGTAAGTGGCTACGGGGTCGAGGATGTAGCTCCCCTGTTCAACAATAGCCTATTCACTCTTGTCTTGAAGAGACACAAATTTTAATTAAAAAATACACATGCACGATGGGACCGAGTTCCATTCCCTAGCGAGTTTATTAAACGTTTTTATTGCATGTGTCGACGCGGTTGGCTAAGTTTGTAGAGACCTGCCTACTGAGCCCGCGGTCCGGGTTCGAATCCCGGTCAGGGCAAATATTTGTGTGATGAACTCGAATATTTGTGCTTGGGTCATGGTTGTTCTATGTATTTAAGTATATATTTTTATCTATATAAGTATGTATATCGTCGTCTAGTACCCATAACACAAGCCTTCTTACTTCAGACTAGATCGATTTGTGTGAGGTTGTCTGTTATTTATTTATTTATGTGTGCACAATTTTATAATTAATAGTTAATTTTAGGATCTACTCGAATGAGAACAAAATGCCGGAAAGCGGGCTCGTGCTCTATATAAGTAGCTGAGGACGTAAACGGGGAAAAAACAATAGTTTTACGATAATACTGACTGCCGTTACAAAAACCTCATCGGTTGCGTGTGCCGCGGTGCTCAAGCGAAGCGCAGGCGCGCAAACAAAGAGATAGTTTACCGGCTGTCGCGCCGCCGATGGACGCAGGCCCTAACGCCTTGACACCAACTTACACTAACTTATATTACTTATACTATAGCTTGTCTGCTACATACGAGAACATGACAATAAATTTCTTAGAAATATGATTAACTTAAACCTATAAATGCTGCCAAAATGCACTTTCGAACAGATTTGTTGACACTATTTTAAAAGCATATTTCTCGTTTCGTCCAGAGTATGTTGCAACCATATTAAATTCGTTTTAAGCTAACACTGTTTGTTCGTTTCGCGGACATATGGGGCTTAGAAGGATGAACCTATACGAAAATATAAGATATTTAAAGCTTAAATACTGTTGAACAACCTTCTGAAAATAGGTTAGTAAACATAATTGCTAGTAACTTGGTCAATACACCGAATAATTGTATAAAATACGAGACATATTAAATTAGTGACTTATAAAAAATTAACGACTCAACGTATGTAGCAGAGGAGCATTGCTTACCCTAAGTTTGTTACCTTACAATGTAGGTATAAATGTAAAACATCGAAAAGACTTAGCGTACAACACACAGACAGACACGAGGATACACTGGGAACTACATCAATTCACTGCATTGCGCTTATATGTACATAAATATGTTGCTGATATACCATTAACACACAGGGCGATAATACTGGCCGTAAAAAGGAGCAAACATGTACCATATAAGGTACACGGATCTGCCGCCACAAGGTCGCTCACCGAAAGGACACATACAGACTTACCATATAAATAAGGTACACTCTCCGTAACAACAGTCTTTCTTTAGAACTATCTCATACGTTCATTTGAGATACCTACGACCTACAAGGTACACCGATGCGCCGTGTAAGGTACACAGGGATGGCGCATAAAGTATAGTCGATGAATGAAAAGGTTCGTCACTTTTGGACTTTGTGTAATGGTGTTAAAGTCCAAAAGTGACGAAGCTTTTCATTCCGCGACCGTACACTGGTGCACTATATTTATATTGGTACACTGCATGTAACAATATAGTCGTCCTGTGCAGAACTGGCTCCTAATCTCACTTAGATATGACAATCGCAGACTTCCTTCAAATTTCAGTCACCTCAATCTTACTCACTAATAAGTCCGTACAAATTTCATTTCAACAAGCTACCATATGTGAGTATCAAAACTATTTGCAAAACGGCTCAAAACTTTATCGTACGATATGTCACGCTACAGTATGGATATACATATTTAATTTGATAAAACACTACTGTCAAAAATTGTACCAGCGTTGCGTTTAGTTATGATTGGTTATGGAATATTTGGTCAAACATTTGGATCGAGAGCTTCAGTGAAGTTAGGCCCATTGTCTGATCAAATATTTAGTAACACGGGGCGAGGCTTAAGCGGTTAACAAGGTAACGAATGGACGTATCGTGTTTGCAAGCGAAAGCATTGAGTGATAAATTAACCTACGAGATGGAACTACTATCCTATCCTAGCTGCCGTACGGCGAGAAACGTCACACGTTCCCAAAAACAACAATTAGAACAAAGCTCAAAATGTTACAAATTTCCATAAGTGGTCAAAATACGAAAATTGGACGCTTTGACAAAATTACAACAATAAAATGGTTTACAGATTACCTAATTTGTTTCGTAATCGTTCTTATATAAATTAAACTAAGGCCCGGCGCACACAGCCAAGATTTCGCTTAGCAAGATCCATAAAATTTGGATCCATCGGTTACTTTACCTTGTGCGCGAGACCTTAGTTTTGGAAGACAACAAACGTCGACTTCGATTCGTACCTCAGTAGGTACTTGGCCTACAGTAAATTGGTCTAGTCAAAAATTACACATTTCAAAAAGTAAGCTCATTAAAAGAGATTCAATACAAATGAGATTCATAGGAATACTTTTAAATATTTCAAAATTGTTATAATAATAGTAAAATACTAGAAAACATGTGGTTAGCTGTTTCACAATCGAAGATAACTGACAAAATGCAGTTTTGTTTTTTACAATGCGGTTATTCAAAAAAACTAATTTAAGTTTTTTTGTGAAATTTTCATTTCAAGCTTG
Organism: Apotomis capreana; assembly: GCA_947623375.1. Lineage (NCBI taxonomy): Eukaryota > Metazoa > Arthropoda > Insecta > Lepidoptera > Tortricidae > Apotomis > Apotomis capreana. Next base: position 24,963,196 of record OX392507.1, on the reverse strand, counting down.
ATAATGTTTTAATAAATCTTTCGTCAGATATTTTCAATCTTTTGCGGTTCACACTCAAGGTGCAGTGAAATTTTTAAGTTCGACATGTTTCGAACACATAATACATACTAATCAAGATTTGTTAACTCAGAACTTGGATTACAAAAGTGAGAAATGTAAACTAACAAATCGATCTGTGTTAAAATGGCAGACAGAAGACGTTTTATTCAATTTTAACGCACGTCGAATATTGCCAGGTCAACAAATCTTAGAAGAACATTAACCTCCAAAATGCTGATAACGCATTGAAAATTACAAAATGGTTCCAAGTCGAACGCAAGTTAAACAAAAGTGTGGTGAGTGGCAGTGGCTACTCGGACTCGTGAATGCCCGACTCGTTGTCCTCGTCCTTGGCGTCGAGGCGGGTCTTGAGGTCGTCGATGAGCGCGGCGGGCGGCGGCACGAGCGCGCACACCACGTCGCCGCCGTCCAATAGCAGCGCCGTGCGCGAGTGCGGCGGCGAGCCGAGCGCGGGGGGCGGGCTCCCCCCGGCCGAGGGGGGCGGGGGGGCGGAGGGGGGCGCGCGCCCCCGCCACTCCGCCAGCTTGCCCTCGATGTCCAGCGTGCTGCGCTTCGAACCGCTGCACCCCACCCACCATACTTAGTACGAGTAGATCGCAAGGGAAATTCGTATTCGATTCGCAATTTTTTTCATTCTCAATTTGAACGGCTTGCTTCGTTTTCGAGCTGAACCGATATTAACGCGAGGTAAATGGTGTTTTAATAGTAATATTATTTGTTTACCGAACAACCTAAACCGTAATCGACTATAACGAATGCAAATGGCTTTATCACATTCCAATCATCCACACCAAACGATCTAATGAACTATAAAACTAACATTTTCATAAATATTTTATTATAGTTATGCAGATACTACAAAAACCGAAAAAGGAACTAGGAACTATCAAAACACTATTTTGTCTTACGTTAATCACTCGAATATACTTAAAAAAACGAAGGGCACAAAGAAAGATAAAATATACGATCGAATTCGATTTCTCGAGGATACCGTAGTCACCACAGAAACTTGAAACGAATGCCCGATCCTTACACTACAGTTAATGGTCCCTGGCGTAACATAACAGTAAAGTAACAAAACGGAAAGAACTGAGGAGAAGGGTCCGTCTCGTCATGCCGTGCGTTAGTGGAGAGTCGACATGCTACTCATGCGCCGAACGAACTTATCTCGACTTACATTAGACCTAAACCGTATTTACAATTATCTTAAAACCTAAACCATAAAAAGCGTTTTGTCATGCGAACGATGTGGACACAGCTTTACAACGCGCGGGTTTGATCAAATTTAAGATGCGGGTGGGTAACCGCAATCTACTCCATAGTAATATCCCAAGTAGACCACAGGCAAGCGCCTATACAACCCTTATACAGCTTTAATGGCTGTAGGTATAGGCTCTTATACAATCTGTTAGCTACTTGGGCCGGGTTCAAACATCTGAATACCCGGTATCTAACCCACGAGCATCTCTGTATCAAACGCGCTGTGATTGGTCGAGCGCGTTGTAAAGCCGCTTACACACAGGCGGGGAAGGGTAGGCTAGCGCGGCTAGGCTCGCTAGGTGTCCGGGGCACTTACTTGGCAAGGGGTACGTTATCGCGGTCCGCGAACGCGTCATACAAATACTCGCTGCAACAGACAACACACGGTCATCAGCCGGGCAGCGCGGGCCGCGACAGACGCCGGGTCCCACCTCAAAATGCCACACCCTATCATTCATAATGACCGCAGTTGCCAGAGGAACTTTGATAGATAAACCAAAAGGTGTACGTCAAGTATAAAATTCACGTAACGCTGTCATTATTTCTATGATAGAGTGTAACTAGAGTCGAATAGAACAAGATGTATCTTGCGGAGACATTTTGAGACGTGGGACAATCTCAGCGAGTTCGCAAGGGTCCGTTCACAACACAAGGGGCATCGGGGCGTAACACAGGTTCAGTATCGGGGCGAGCAAATTAAATGAAAAGAAAACACAGTTGTGAACGCATCCTATCACGCCGCCATTCGGTCGAGTAGCAAATGTAAAAGGGTCCGACGCAAAATAATTACATGAGCGCTTCTAAGCGTCTAAAAACAAAGAAAACTCATCGATCGTCCTACATGTGCCTAATGGGTAGTATACTCTTACAATAAATCTTAATACTTATCATATATACACTGATCTATACCTTATTATGATGGTATCGATGGAAAACAAAAGTAAAGTAAAAGAAGGAAATTAATAAAAAAACATACTAATAAATAGTCTAGCGCTAATATCGTACAGATTGCAAGTCGTCTACGAGAAAGTTCGGAATACACTGCGGGTTACATTCGAGCAATACAGTGAAGTGGCCCTGCATGATACGGCCGCAAGCAATGTACGACAACATGGAAGGAACACCGAGCAATGGTTGTCCGCTGGATACTGCACCTTGAGTGACGGAGGGTGATCCAGGGAACAAGGCATGTATCGTGCAAGCGCTATGGGGTCGAAGAGCACACGTCACGGTTTTTAGCGTTACGACGCGCCAATACCATCGAAATTTACCAAGAAAGGCTTTTAAAATGACCATTATGGCGATTAAAGACATCCTACATATGAATGTGTGTGTGTATTTAGTATTGCATGCATTGGTGTTGGCGCGTGTATACGGATAGTCGGCTACGTGTGTTACCAGAGGACGCGTAGGGTCATCGCCACCAGCCGCGCGTCTGGCACATCGGCTCATACTCGCTGTTAACAACACGCCCACACGTTAACACCCCACAACAACTATATACCCCTACGTTCATAACCTCTGATCTTTAAAAAAACTGTAATATAAGTTGGTTCGGGATTCGAACCCGCACCGGCCTGTCGAGATTGATGGCGATGAGTGAACAACTGAAAAAACAAGAACAACTCAACAAAAACGCAATCTACGTTTCATAAAAAGCGCAAGTCATTGTACGGCCGAAGTAATCCGTGTAAAAGCAGAACACATAGGAAAACAGAGATTGGTTATGTGTTTCCATTGTTAGATACTCGCGATCGAAAAACTGGAATGTATGCTACAGTGTACCAGATAGGCTCTTCGATCTCATAGCGCCGTGAAAATAACCGACAAGGCAAATGGAGTCGGCCAACATGGCCGCTCGGCCGGCCGCCGCCGCCGGCAGGCCGCTACGTACGGGGATGAGGGTGCACAACAAACCCAACTCAGACGGACAGACAAACAAGGCGACAAACTTAGACAGAACAAATAGTCAAATTAAACCTTAAGGAAATCAAATGAAATTAGTGAACGGAACTAACTGAAGATAAATTAAGGGAACGTATGGAACGCAAACGGTTCCAAAATAATGATGAGATGAGATGAACTTAGGCTAAGTCGCTGATGCGAAGGCGCGAGTCGAGGCTGAGATGATAGCAAGCAAATCGAATGTGGACGAGTGTCGCGTGCTATGGTCATGTCAGGTTCGACTATCGCGCGCTCTGCACTGGGTGTCAAACAATGTATTTATGATGTCTTGTTTTGGTTTTAATGTCACTTAAATCCAAACAATGCTAGTTTTTAGCTAGAAATGTGATCACATTTCTCAGATACATGAAACCACACATAACGGCTTTCATATGTGCGTCACAACATTAATTCAAAAGTTCAAGTCATTTTATGTTTAGATCTTAGACAATCTTTGAATGACTTCAAGAGTTAATGAGAATAACTACAATGCGTAACACAATCGGGTGATATTTCCGCTAGTTGGGATCAAACATGTAGCTAAAAAGGCGAATTTCATTTATAAATGAGCCGTTTGAAACACAGTTCTGTTTGACTCACAGTGCAGTTATTTCAAAGAACCAAGATCGGCCTATAACAAGGCTAGTTGGGAGAAAGTTGCAAGTTCATTTTAAAACTTGTTTTTTATCAGGTTTTACTTATTGATGTATGATATACCTAAACTTTTTGTATAATCCGTAAAGTAAGACGCCAAACACGAAATTAGAAATGTATAATCTTTTCGACAGTTTAGAAAGAATTACTTTGAATTTTTTTTGTTAACTGTTTATATTTTTCGGCACGAAACGAACAACCTTAGGGGCATATTTTTGACCACCGTCTTAATGTTCATCTCGTTGTGGATGAAAAAGTACGGTGCCTACCCTTATGAAGAACCCTTAGGAGTGAGTGGAGAACAGTTAATGTGAATCACAAACTAAAACAATGGGGGTGAGTGAAGGGATACATAGGTACTTAAAGTACCTATTGTATATTTCGTCAATGACTTTCCTTTTATGACACAAGATATGTCATATCTGCGTCACGAATTCGTTTACAAAGTTGATAAAATAAAAGTGTTCGGACGCGACAAAATTAAAAATAAGTCACCTTGGTTGCACACAATCCAGATAGTCAATTCTCAACATTATTAACGTCAGATATGTATAGCAACGTTTAAAGATCTCAATGTTACTTAATATTGTAAGTGTCGATAATTGGATTCCAGAGAAATTTTAAATCGACTGTAATCGTCTAAAAGTATACATTTCTAATGCGTGTTACACGCGATCGGTTAAAGCTAACGTACATAATTGCACAAAACGTATCATATCTGCAAATATTTAGTTAAAAACAAACTACAATTAATTATATTAAACGAATTGAGCTCCAGTAAAAAAACAGGAAAGAACATAAAACATTGTCTGGAACGAGCCGACACGTTTTGGACTTGTATAGAGCTCTTCATCGGGGACAGCTAACTCGCAAATCACTACAATCGGCGAAATTGATCCTCAATCGTTTATCCACATAAAGAGTCTCTCGCGGTGTTTTTTCAGATCTCGCCTTTTCCGAAGCGCTCGCAGACTTGGAAAATTCCGAGCATATTTGCAGGATGAAATTAGGAATCAGTCAGCTTTAACCGTCCTTGTGCGCTTGAAGGTGAGTAGCACAAAACAGATAGGTACAGAAATCAATCTACAACTACATACAAGCGCGCTCGAGCAAACGCACACATAGACATTGCTCAGACACGTCAAGCGGATGGCACTCGCGCTCGCGCCGGTCCGAACTGGTCCGAGATATCGTGTCCGTGAGCAATGTCCATGTGTGCGTTTGCTCGAGCGTGCTTGTATGTAGTTGTAGATTGATTTCTGTAGCTATCTGTTTCGTGTAAGTGGGCAGGGGAGGTGTGATATATATATAAGGTACGGTGGGTACGCACGCCTCGACGAGCGGGCCGGGGTAGGGGTCGAGGTGCCGGTAGAGGCGCGCGAGGCGCTGCGCCGCCACCAGCAGCGGCACGAACAGCAGCAGGCACCACGCCAGCGAGATCCAGTACCCGTTCTGTGGGACGTACATATTTGAAATAATGAAATAAGTTATGAACTTTATTCTGCAAGTAGGCCACAAGGGCACTTTTACATGTCTGAGTCTACCGGCATTTCACAAGAGGAGACCACTGTTGAGAAGAAACGCCGAAAGAAACTCAACAGTCAGTAATTTTTTCATAAAGGATAAGTACTTAACTATTACAGTAATATGAACTTAACTATACGTAGTTCTCGAAGAAAACATATTAAAAGTGTATTCTAAGATATAAATGAGGACTAGTGTAAGAATAAAATATAGAAACTACAAGAAAGTATGACGGTTTAACACAATTTATGTACGTTTGATATGCTATCTTATTAGAACTGTGTCCCTTAAACTAGTCAGGTACAATCTAAGGACTCAGTTACTCGGTTTCTGGTTCAGGCCATGCATTTTTGTCTGTCAGATAGTCCTCTACTGTATAATATGCTTTTGACATTTGAGGAACGAACGGACCCTTCTCGTCAGTTCATAAGAACGGTTCTCTATCGTTTGCCCGAATTTCATCATATCTATCACTTGCCATAATATTTATTTGCCATAAATCTATTTTCCTCTGTAAGCTGAAACTTTTCGGAATTGTCACGAAACTAACTTAACCTAACCTAATAATTTCTCCATGAATAGTAATAAAAGAATCCCGAAGAGTTTACGATTAATGAAATAAAAAGTTTATAGCAAATTAACATTAACGTTAAGGGGCTCCCCGCTCTCAATGACCTTCGATCTGTTGCGATAGATTTTCCCATATTATAAATAGCTAATCATAATAACATAGTTTTTCCACAACAAAATACCGTATCAAGTACCTTTCACATGTCACTGACTTTGAGATACAGGCCGTCAAAGTTTACGATTTTTTCGGGGAAAAAATTTTGGAAACGGTTTTTTGCGTTTTTCTCGAAAAGTATTGAGAAAAATAGAAAAAGCTTCACAACAAATTTTGTGGAATATGGTTTAGAACAATAAAATGTAAGATATTTTCTACATATACACCGGGGATAAAAGTAGAAACGAGATTAGTGTATTTTTGGTCCTTCACCGAATATTTTTTTATAAAATACACAGTCGTTAAATCAAAATTCGGGTCACTACAAAGTGTTAAGCATAGACCATACTACAATATATATTAAATAGGACATTATAACTCTATAAATCCACAAACTAGATACGATGTAAAAATCATCAAATTGGCTGATTTCTGTTGGGAGCCCCTTAACAATAACGTTTATTACAAATGAAATTCGGGGAAGTGAATATCCGTATCAGTACCCTTGCCATGAGTTTACAGTGACCGTACTCGATAGCGTAAACGCTTTGAATGGGGAATTGTAGTTCTACAAAGTGACCGCTAGGCGCACTGTACTATTCTCCATACAAGTCGTTTCCGCTGTCGCTGGCCATTACGGTCACTTTAACTCATGGTAAGGGTACTGTGCACCACGCAGGAATGCGATGCGATGCCTAGATAGCTATTGCGCACCTAGCTATCTAGACGGGCGGTGAATTCGCGAATGTCCTAGATTGCAGGTGTTTATAAATGTGTGAGGCTTTACGAATTACCGCCCGTCGTTGGTCTAAAGTTTTACGTCTCGCCTTAACCAGGAAGTGAGATTTTCTACCCGCGTATGGAGCTGAAAATTTCAGTTACGGCCTGATGTAAATATGTTAACTGCGAACCTATGACCACGCATTCAGAAAAAAACCGGCCAAGTGCGAGTCGGACTCGCGCACCGAGGGTTCCGTACAAACACTTTCCATACCTAAGTGGTTAAGTTAAGTTTGCACCTGGTATGTATAGCGCCCCATATAAATTAGGTGCAAAGTTAGGTATTAATAAGTATTAAAAAAAACTACTTACTAGATCTCGTTCAAAACAATTTTCGTTGGTAGTTTTTATAGTAACGTACATCATATGTTTTTTTTTTTTTTTTTTTAGATTTTTCATTTTCTTATTTTAGAAGTTAGAGGGGGGGGACCAACTTTTTTCCACTTTGGAAGCGTCTGTCACGCAAACTATTCGGTTTAGAAAAAAAAAAAAATATTTTAGAAACCTCGATATCATTTTTGAAGACCTATCCATAGATACCCTTGATGAAAAAAAAAATTGAGTTTCAGTTCTAAGTATGGGGAGCCCCCAATATTTATTATTATTTTTTTATTTTTGCATCAAAATCTTAATGCGGTTCACAGAATACATCTACCTACCAAGTTTCAACAGTATAGCTCTTATAGTTTCGGAAAAAAATGGCTGTGACATACGGACGGACAGACGGACAGACAGACAGACAGACAGACAGACATGACGAATCTATAAGGGTTCCGTTTTTTGCCATTTGGCTACGGAACCCTAAAAACCATATCTGTTACATTCAATAACTAAACTAACTATGTTGGCTCAGTGACCCAACAGGATCTTAGCCTCCGAAACGAGAGTACGCCACTTGTCCCGATCCTGCGCAGTTTCCTGCCAGTTTCCGGCTTGGAGCTTACGCAGATCCACCTCCACCACTCCCCAGCGATACCTGGGACGACCGACCGGACGTCGACCGGTTGGTTGCCCCAAGTGTGCTCTTTTTGCCGCGCGATCCTCTTCCATTCTTTGTAGGTGACCGAGCCAGCGAAGTCTATGGGACTTTGTCTCTCCGATAATGTTCGGCTCGGCCACCAGCTCCTCAATCTCGGCATTCGTTCGGATCCGCCACGTCCCATCATTCCTCTTAGTAGGCCCCAGGATCTTCCGAAGCACTTTGCGTTCTGCTACCCGGAGCTGACTTTCCTCCTTAAGGGTCAGTGTCCAAGCTTCACAGCCATACATGAGCATGGGTCTTATGACAGTCTTATAAATCCGTATTTTTGTATTCTTGCTGAGAAGCTTGGACACCAAGACCTTATGGAGGGCTGCACTACACCGCAGACAATTTTGGATGCGCATTTGGATCTCTTCCTCCCTGGTGTTGGTGTCGGTAATAGTGCAACCAAGGTACCGGAACTTGTCAACTCCTGGATATACAGTGGCCCCAACATGAAGGCTATCACGTCGGGCACGTGTGTTTTTGTAGCGTTTCATGTGGAGGTATTCGGTTTTCGTCTGATTAATCCTGAGGCCCACCCTTGATGCCTCTCGTTCCAGGACACTAGCTGCCTTCACCACTCACACACACACACATTCAATACATAAATGAATTCGATTTTAAAAGTATAGTGTACGCCAAGACAAACAAACAGATAATGTAAGGAGATGAAACAGACTGTCTGCAACACAGGCTGAAAAAGATGCCCAGTATTGGACCACTGTTTGTCATTGCTAATGATTTAACACTTACAACGGGCATAAGTATCTTCTTGCAGGCCGCGTCGCGTGTAGCGTTGAAGGCGTTGGACATTGGCGCGCAGGCGCCTACGTCGTGTTCTGCGGCATCCATCACCATGTCGAGGTATTCCATGAGTCGCTGCGAAACCACCTTCGCGAAGTCTTGGATCAGCTGGAAGTAACAAAACGTGGTCATCAGTAAAGAGGCTATAAAGTGAGAAAAATAGATTAAATTGGCAAACAAGATTGGCAAATTCAAGAGTAGCAAGATGCTCGTATGGTCGCGTTGCGTCATCCTATCGACTGCGCCATAAGTGGGAAAAGATACATTTTTATACTTGCGTACTGTCAATTATAATTCACAGACAAAATCACAACAAAGCCCTTTTCAAACCTGTACCTAAATTCTGTACACGCTACTGAACTTTAATATTCATAAGACATCTCTCTACTCAACTCAAATAAATGTCAAAATGAGCATATTTAAAAAAACACGATACTGTTCTCTGACTGGTTGAAATTACTTGCCAAAAAAATTAACCAATCACGAGGCACCCGCCATGACCATCGATCGCCATTATGTCATTTTTTTAATAGGTCAGTTTGAGTTGAACGAAAAAGGTTACATCAGATTTATAGTGGGGAATGACGATTAAAGTATATTTTTTTTTCTGTGTTTTTCTCGTATAAAATATGCAATAGTTACACAATTAGGTCTTAAAATCTCGTACTTTACTTAGGCCACTCGGCAAGCCTCGCGGTCTAAGCGCGTTACTCGACTTTAATTTAAGAACCTTAATTGTGAAACGATTGCATAAAATACTATTTGAACTGAAAATATCCATAGTGTTACAGCTAAACTGAGCAGGCGCCCAAATGAAGCAATAAATGTTCGCATTGTTGTGTTCCGGTGTGGGGGTAAGATAGCCGGTGAAATTACTAGCATAGAGGCATTCTATCTTCGTCCTCCGGGTAGGCAAGCACTTGTGACTCCTCTGGTGTTGCAGGTGTTTATGGGCGACGGTAATCGCTTTCCATCAGGCGATACGTTTGCTCGTTTGCCCCCTATGACATAAAAAAAAAAAAAAAAAAAACCGATCGCTCCACGTCCATTAACGGCAGGCCCGCAGTATGGTCCCGGCACTGTATCGTGGCAGCAGCAGCACGGACAACTCACGGTCTGGATGACGTCGAGCCCCTGCCGGTTGAGGAAGGCCTCGGCCTGCGAGGTCTCGTGGATGAGGTACCCGATGGCCTCCTTCAGCGACGTGTGGTTGAAGCGCAGCCCGTCGCGCAGTCTCGTAGCCGTGATCTACAGAACAATACCTTTTATTATTATTAGAATAGGATTTAAAAACTTTTTTATGTAACCACCTGGTCGTACTTCACAGATTGGGAGTGGCTTTAATCAGAGTCAAGTTCCACTCATCACTGCAAATTTGTCGAAGCATATTATTCAGTAAATGAATTTTTGTCTGACTGTATTTGATGCTAACTGTACTGTACACCCCGGTGGAACAGTCCATTAATAGCTAAAATTTCCATGCCTTGCGGCCCAACATGGTAAAGTAGCTTTTATTTTATAGGATCTGTGCCTATGTACAATTACCTGTGTTGAACAAATAAACTATTTGTATTTTGTATTTGTGTCGATTACCGAAAATAGTTGGAGGTTAAACATTGCCGCATCGGCACTTACGTTTTTTTGCGCAAACTACGCGTGGTTACGCGAGTTCCAGTCAGAGCAGAGGGTAACCCAAGTGATCATTATAGCACTCGTCACACAAATTAGTTTGTTGGTCACGGAGTATAGTTTCGATCTGAGTGGATAACCTCGATCGTTATGTTGACATGCGTGTAATCTGTTTGACTAGTGTTAGGACTCACGTTAAGCTGGCGCGTGTGGTCCAGCATGGGCGTGACGATGTTGGAGTGGTAGGCGGTGAGCATGACGGCCGCGTCGCGCAGCTCTATGGACACGCGCACGCAGTAATTAGTGTTAGGACTCACGTTGAGCTGGCGCGTGTGCTCCAGCATGGGCGTGACGATGTTGGAGTGGTAGGCGGTGAGCATGACGGCCGCGTCGCGCAGCTCTATGGACACGCGCACGCAGTAATTAGTGTTAGGACTCACGTTGAGCTGGCGCGTGTGCTCCAGCATGGGCGTGACGATGTTGGAGTGGTAGGCGGTGAGCATGACGGCCGCGTCGCGCAGCTCTATGGACACGCGCACGCAGTAATTAGTGTTAGGACTCACGTTGAGCTGGCGCGTGTGCTCCAGCATGGGCGTGACGATGTTGGAGTGGTAGGCGGTGAGCATGACGGCCGCGTCGCGCAGCTCTATGGACACGCGCACGCAGTAATTAGTGTTAGGACTCACGTTGAGCTGGCGCGTGTGCTCCAGCATGGGCGTGACGATGTTGGAGTGGTAGGCGGTGAGCATGACGGCCGCGTCGCGCAGCTCTATGGACACGCGCACGCAGTAATTAGTGTTAGGACTCACGTTGAGCTGGCGCGTGTGCTCCAGCATGGGCGTGACGATGTTGGAGTGGTAGGCGGTGAGCATGACGGCCGCGTCGCGCAGCTCTATGGACACGCGCACGCAGTAATTAGTGTTAGGACTCACGTTGAGCTGGCGCGTGTGCTCCAGCATGGGCGTGACGATGTTGGAGTGGTAGGCGGTGAGCATGACGGCCGCGTCGCGCAGCTCTATGGACACGCGCACGCAGTAATTAGTGTTAGGACTCACGTTGAGCTGGCGCGTGTGCTCCAGCATGGGCGTGACGATGTTGGAGTGGTAGGCGGTGAGCATGACGGCCGCGTCGCGCAGCTCTATGGACACGCGCACGCAGTAATTAGTGTTAGGACTCACGTTGAGCTGGCGCGTGTGCTCCAGCATGGGCGTGACGATGTTGGAGTGGTAGGCGGTGAGCATGACGGCCGCGTCGCGCAGCTCTATGGACACGCGCACGCAGTAATTAGTGTTAGGACTCACGTTGAGCTGGCGCGTGTGCTCCAGCATGGGCGTGACGATGTTGGAGTGGTAGGCGGTGAGCATGACGGCCGCGTCGCGCAGCTCTATGGACACGCGCACGCAGTAATTAGTGTTAGGACTCACGTTGAGCTGGCGCGTGTGCTCCAGCATGGGCGTGACGATGTTGGAGTGGTAGGCGGTGAGCATGACGGCCGCGTCGCGCAGCTCTATGGACACGCGCACGCAGTAATTAGTGTTAGGACTCACGTTGAGCTGGCGCGTGTGCTCCAGCATGGGCGTGACGATGTTGGAGTGGTAGGCGGTGAGCATGACGGCCGCGTCGCGCAGCTCTATGGACACGCGCACGCAGTAATTAGTGTTAGGACTCACGTTGAGCTGGCGCGTGTGCTCCAGCATGGGCGTGACGATGTTGGAGTGGTAGGCGGTGAGCATGACGGCCGCGTCGCGCAGCTCTATGGACACGCGCACGCAGTAATTAGTGTTAGGACTCACGTTGAGCTGGCGCGTGTGCTCCAGCATGGGCGTGACGATGTTGGAGTGGTAGGCGGTGAGCATGACGGCCGCGTCGCGCAGCTCTATGGACACGCGCACGCAGTAATTAGTGTTAGGACTCACGTTGAGCTGGCGCGTGTGCTCCAGCATGGGCGTGACGATGTTGGAGTGGTAGGCGGTGAGCATGACGGCCGCGTCGCGCAGCTCTATGGACACGCGCACGCAGTAATTAGTGTTAGGACTCACGTTGAGCTGGCGCGTGTGCTCCAGCATGGGCGTGACGATGTTGGAGTGGTAGGCGGTGAGCATGACGGCCGCGTCGCGCAGCTCTATGGACACGCGCACGCAGTAATTAGTGTTAGGACTCACGTTGAGCTGGCGCGTGTGCTCCAGCATGGGCGTGACGATGTTGGAGTGGTAGGCGGTGAGCATGACGGCCGCGTCGCGCAGCTCTATGGACACGCGCACGCAGTAATTAGTGTTAGGACTCACGTTGAGCTGGCGCGTGTGCTCCAGCATGGGCGTGACGATGTTGGAGTGGTAGGCGGTGAGCATGACGGCCGCGTCGCGCAGCTCTATGGACACGCGCACGCAGTAATTAGTGTTAGGACTCACGTTGAGCTGGCGCGTGTGCTCCAGCATGGGCGTGACGATGTTGGAGTGGTAGGCGGTGAGCATGACGGCCGCGTCGCGCAGCTCTATGGACACGCGCACGCAGTAATTAGTGTTAGGACTCACGTTGAGCTGGCGCGTGTGCTCCAGCATGGGCGTGACGATGTTGGAGTGGTAGGCGGTGAGCATGACGGCCGCGTCGCGCAGCTCTATGGACACGCGCACGCAGTAATTAGTGTTAGGACTCACGTTGAGCTGGCGCGTGTGCTCCAGCATGGGCGTGACGATGTTGGAGTGGTAGGCGGTGAGCATGACGGCCGCGTCGCGCAGCTCTATGGACACGCGCACGCAGTAATTAGTGTTAGGACTCACGTTGAGCTGGCGCGTGTGCTCCAGCATGGGCGTGACGATGTTGGAGTGGTAGGCGGTGAGCATGACGGCCGCGTCGCGCAGCTCTATGGACACGCGCACGCAGTAATTAGTGTTAGGACTCACGTTGAGCTGGCGCGTGTGCTCCAGCATGGGCGTGACGATGTTGGAGTGGTAGGCGGTGAGCATGACGGGCGCGTCGCGCAGCTCTATGGACACGCGCACGCAGTAATTAGTGTTAGGACTCACGTTGAGCTGGCGCGTGTGCTCCAGCATGGGCGTGACGATGTTGGAGTGGTAGGCGGTGAGCATGACGGCCGCGTCGCGCAGCTCTATGGACACGCGCACGCAGTAATTAGTGTTAGGACTCACGTTGAGCTGGCGCGTGTGCTCCAGCATGGGCGTGACGATGTTGGAGTGGTAGGCGGTGAGCATGACGGCCGCGTCGCGCAGCTCTATGGACACGCGCACGCAGTAATTAGTGTTAGGACTCACGTTGAGCTGGCGCGTGTGCTCCAGCATGGGCGTGACGATGTTGGAGTGGTAGGCGGTGAGCATGACGGCCGCGTCGCGCAGCTCTATGGACACGCGCACGCAGTAATTAGTGTTAGGACTCACGTTGAGCTGGCGCGTGTGCTCCAGCATGGGCGTGACGATGTTGGAGTGGTAGGCGGTGAGCATGACGGCCGCGTCGCGCAGCTCTATGGACACGCGCACGCAGTAATTAGTGTTAGGACTCACGTTGAGCTGGCGCGTGTGCTCCAGCATGGGCGTGACGATGTTGGAGTGGTAGGCGGTGAGCATGACGGCCGCGTCGCGCAGCTCTATGGACACGCGCACGCAGTAATTAGTGTTAGGACTCACGTTGAGCTGGCGCGTGTGCTCCAGCATGGGCGTGACGATGTTGGAGTGGTAGGCGGTGAGCATGACGGCCGCGTCGCGCAGCTCTATGGACACGCGCACGCAGTAATTAGTGTTAGGACTCACGTTGAGCTGGCGCGTGTGCTCCAGCATGGGCGTGACGATGTTGGAGTGGTAGGCGGTGAGCATGACGGCCGCGTCGCGCAGCTCTATGGACACGCGCACGCAGTAATTAGTGTTAGGACTCACGTTGAGCTGGCGCGTGTGCTCCAGCATGGGCGTGACGATGTTGGAGTGGTAGGCGGTGAGCATGACGGCCGCGTCGCGCAGCTCTATGGACACGCGCACGCAGTAATTAGTGTTAGGACTCACGTTGAGCTGGCGCGTGTGGTCCAGCATGGGCGTGACGATGTTGGAGTGGTAGGCGGTGAGCATGACGGCCGCGTCGCGCAGCTCTATGGACACGCGCACGCAGTAATTAGTGTTAGGACTCACGTTGAGCTGGCGCGTGTGCTCCAGCATGGGCGTGACGATGTTGGAGTGGTAGGCGGTGAGCATGACGGCCGCGTCGCGCAGCTCTATGGACACGCGCACGCAGTAATTAGTGTTAGGACTCACGTTGAGCTGGCGCGTGTGCTCCAGCATGGGCGTGACGATGTTGGAGTGGTAGGCGGTGAGCATGACGGCCGCGTCGCGCAGCTCTATGGACACGCGCACGCAGTAATTAGTGTTAGGACTCACGTTGAGCTGGCGCGTGTGCTCCAGCATGGGCGTGACGATGTTGGAGTGGTAGGCGGTGAGCATGACGGCCGCGTCGCGCAGCTCTATGGACACGCGCACGCAGTAATTAGTGTTAGGACTCACGTTGAGCTGGCGCGTGTGGTCCAGCATGGGCGTGACGATGTTGGAGTGGTAGGCGGTGAGCATGACGGCCGCGTCGCGCAGCTCTATGGACACGCGCACGAAGCCCGACCGGTCCACCAGCGAGCTCGCCGTGGCCTGCAGCTGCGACGCCAGCGTGTCCAGCGACAGGTTGGTCATGTTCGTCTCCAGCTGCAATATATTAAATCATCATCAATAAATTTGGTCCATTTCGACATCGCAATACTTGACGCGGACTCGGATTCCACCCTTATGATGACCTTTTTTGACCGTCACTTGTAATTACTGTTGTTAGTGTAACTCACAGCATGCAAGATGCGGTCGAAGTCGAAGTCGGAGAGGCCGGATTGTGCGAGCCGGGTGAGCTTGAGGCGCGCGCTGTCCTTGAGGATGGTGACGGGGCGCGGGTGGCCGGGGAACGTGGGCCGCAGCGCCGCCGCGCGCCGCTCCACACCCGCCGTCGCTTGCGCCTTCAAAGACTCCAGGTCGATCAGCCGGTTCAACTCCAACGTCTGAAATGTAAAGGGAATCCAATTTGTAGTATATGTAATCTGTGCAGTCTTCGACTCACACAAGTATCCATACTAATCCATACTAATATTATAAATGCGAAAGTGTGTCTGTCTGTCTGTCTGTTACCTCTTCACGCTTAAACCGCTGAATCGATTTTGATGAAATTTGGCATGGAGATAGTTTAAGATCCGAGGAAGGACATAGGATAGTTTTCATCCTGAAAATTATCCCTAAAAAGATTGAAGAGTGAGTAAGTAATTCATGATGACATTGATGACCCTGTAGGAAATGTAATTATTAGACCAAAAGCACAATTGCTCTAACATTTGCTTAGGCGCTTTTAATAATCCCTTTTATTAATTATTGTGATCTATCGTGTTGTACGAGGTTGCTTCCATACTTCCAAGTTCCACGCGGACGTAGTCGCGGACAAAAGCTAGTATTAAATAAATAACTGTGTTTTCCAAAGTGCAGTGTTATCCATTAATTATCACCGACAACATTATACCCGGATATACCTCTATAATAGTATTGAACGATAGATCAAACTAGAGGCCTAATAGAAAAGATTGACGGGTGTGTAATGACGGAAATAACAACGTTTCATACAATTTCTTGAATCTCGGATCTTAAATCTAGCGAGATATAACAACATTCGATATAAGAAACAATAAGCGTAATTTCATTAGATAACTTTCAATTATTTAAGGTCCTTCAAACTCTTAAAACGCAACTGTACACTTATCCGGTTCGAAGGACCACAGATAATACCACTGAATGATCTTTCGGAGAGTAGACTCACCTGCATGAGACTCTGGTTCCGGTGGCAGGCGGCCAGAACTCGGGACAGGTTGAAGTCGGGATCCCGGCGCTCGTTGAACATGGCGTGCTCCAAGTCTACCAAGCGATCCAGGTCTTCGAATAGGCGGTTGCCTTGAGGCTGCCTGAAATTAGATATCATTTAATGAAACAATCTAAACGGATTATTTCGCGTAATTTCATTATTTCAGCCTCCCTGACCATTCGGCAAGTTTCTAGTTACCGTTGAACAACTTTCCAGTTACCTTTAGGAAAAGTGTTATAATAGTAGTTTATGTAACAGTTACATAATGAGAGGTCTTAAAGCATGGGTGTGGTTTTATGAAACAAGCCGAGGGCAAAGCCTGGTCGAGTCACAGTCACCATCCTCCTAGCGTTAGACCCGTCCTGAGACGGGGTCCACTTTCCTGCATTTTTGCTTTTACTTCGCTCTATCCTGGACATCGTCTTCGTCTAATCTACCCATCTAAATTCTGGTTACAGTAAGTTACAGTAATTTAACAATATGGGTGTACATAAACTTATCGAACCGGGCCTGTCGCGAACCGTGGTAGTCAAACTTTTCTCTTCTTACCCATCCGTTTTATTGCACATTCGGTCCGACATCTCCAGTAACAACTCGCCGTTTCATTAGTACGTCTGAGACCGCGGCACGTGAAACCGTCAGGGAATAAAGGTAAATCAAAAATATCGCGATAAACCAGCATCTCTAGCATAACTGTCATACGCGACTATTCATCGCGCGAGATAATTACCCTTCTCTTTCTGTCCAGTAATGTGTGTGTGACGGGTAGCGTTATCTCGCGCGACAATAGTCGCGAAGCATAGTTGTGCTAGACGGGCCGGTTCAATAAGTTTTAATTCTGCATACAAACTGCGAGATTATCACTACATAGTATAAAACATAGTCGCTTTCTCTGTCCCTATGTCTCTTTGTATGCTTAAATCTTTAAAACTACGCAACGGATTTTGATGCGGTTTTTTTTAATAGATAGAGTGATTCAAGAGGAAGGTTTATATGTATAATACGTGCATAATTTGTTAGCATTTCACCCGTGCGAAGCCGGGGCGGGTCGCTAGTAGTGTTACAAAGTTATAATACGGGTGTAGCTGTAGATAAGAGAGTGTGACTAACGTGAGCGGGTCGCAGAGGAAGCGCTGCGCGCCGACGCCCGCCACGAAGTAGACCGCCATCACGAGCGCCACCACGCCGCCCACGATGAACATCACGCCCATGCCGCTGGAAACACATGCAGAATCATTATCATGTTCACGTCACCCACCCACCCGCTACACGGGTTCATTATCATGTTTATCTATCCAAATATCATAAACTCTCCATGATGCGTTCAAGAACCGCACATTATGACCACCATAATTATAGACTGTTTTATTAGAACAAATTTCTTATCTGTGAAAATGTTATTATTGCTAAATAATAACATCGATTTCGATAATATTATTTATTCAAATTTCGAGCATATTTGAGAAACAAAGAAATTTGATTTGACCTCTATTCTAATATCAGTCGAGATGACGTTTAGTTCGAAATGAACTGTCAATTTGCATCAAATTTGACAAATGTCGCACGTAGTAAGATATCGAACGATATGATAGTTGGGGCCAACTCTAGTTTGTCTCTGAATTAAAAAAACTATGACAGCTGCCAGAAAACTTCATTGCCGCCATTGCCGGGGAATATTTGTCGTAATGCGCGACTCCTGAATGCATCATGGAGGCCTATGATATGTAGCTAGATAAAGTAGTGTATGTAACCGTACATAATTAGGCATTAAAACACTCGTGTGATGTTATTATGAAACTTGCCTTCGGCGCGTTTCATAAACCCACACTCGTGTTTAATACCCTTCATTATGTACAGTCACATAAACTACTATTAGGTTACCCACCCACCCGCTACACGGGTTCCATCAGAACAAGAATTGTATGCCCGAAACGGGGGGCTGTTGATACTCTGCATTTTGCCGTATACCATCCTTTGTACACCGTTCACAAATAAATGAGTACTTTACTTTACTTTACCATCATGTTTAGGTCACCCACCCACCCGCTACACGGGTTCATTATCATGTTTAGGTTACCCACCCACCCGCTACACGGGTTCATTATCATGTTTAGGTTACCCACCCACCCGCTACACGGGTTCATTATCACGCCACGCATCACGCTCGTCTTAATTCTATAACTAGCAAAACTAGCTGGTGGTTATGGTACTAAATGGTGTTTGTTCTTTTTTTTTGTCTGTCTTTGTTTTTGTTTATTCTAGCTTATTTACTTCGTGTTACTTAAATACTTAAATGGTTCACGCTAAGTTAGGAATTGTTATTGGCAGTGTACCTAGAATGTATCGTAGGTTAAGAATATATTCATCAAAATGTGTCTTAGTGAGAGCTGTCTAGGAAATAAGTGCATGGTTACTGTTGAATTGTATATAGATTGTAAGACTATCCTGTACTTGTTTCTGTTTGATATCCAAGAAAAAAAAAAGGGTGACAAAAAATAAAATAAACTGCGAGCGATCTCCAACTTTGGTCTTGGAAATTATAAGAATAAATAGTCTGTCCGGAACTGTAGGACCAAATTGATGTGAAATTGTGTTAGTTTCGCGCAGGTTACAAACGATCTTATATTGTAAGACTAAGGTCGTTTCTCACTCGTGCCAGTTTGACGCGGTTTGACATCAACTTGATCTCGCGGTTCCGGATGGGCTATAACCATACCTAGGATAACTCAGGGCACGTTCTAGGGATAGGCTATCGATAAAAAGATGTCGATATAATTAATGTTAATATATGTGCTCATTGAACATTGTGGATTACTATAAAGAGGTTCGATGTCATATCTGATCTGATATCGAGCCTCTAAATTAAGATAATAAAATTATGAGGACGTCATGTCAATCAAAATGTCAATTTTCGTATATTATGAAAATTATTTTAAAATAAACATGTAAATGTGGAGAAATAAAGTAATATTTATTTATGTCGATGACATTTTGTCGATATATTTTTTGTCGATAAAATATTTTGCTACGTCACTTTCGTATAGGTGCCCCGAGTTATCCTAGGCATGGCTATAACTACGAGCAGGAGGAATAAGGTGGTGTTTACCACAGGAGGCAGCGCGCGCCGGCGCCCTTGTTGCAGCAGTCGCTGGCGCCGTACACGTCGGGCCGCTTGCCGCACACGCCGCACACCAGGCCCCACGCCAGCAGGCACGTGATCTGAGAACAATATCTACTTGACAAATTGTTCCGGTAAAGAAAATGTTGTTGGCGACTAGGTACGTTCCTAGGACCCTCCTTAGGACCAAACCAAATCAGACAGAGTAACTTTACTAATAATCTGTTCACGTCTTCGCGTGGTTCCATGATATTATTGCACGACAGGTTAGTTTCTAACCCAGGCCATATTGCAGATTTTTAGTGGTACAGTCGAGTTCATTTACATCTACACACTTACGAGAGCAAAAATATCTGAACACGACCCTATTGTCAGGAGCATAAAGTCGTGTTCAGATATTTTTATTCTCGTCGTAAGTGTGTAGATGTAAATGAACTCGACTGTACTAATTTATTTTACTGGCAATAATTTTTTGGTAACTAACGTTAAAAGTCAGTAATGTAAACAAAGACGAAACGGGACAAAATATTTCAAGTAATTTTCGCAAAATAAAACTAAAACCATCCGATGATGGAAATCAAGTATTCTTTTTCAATACAATTCAGTATTTATTTTGCGCTCTGCCGCCGACGCGTCGTTCGCCATGATGGCCACTCTGTCTGTATCGTTAGCGGCGACGTACCAGCAGCAGGGCGGCGGCGGCGGCGCGGCCGGCGTGGCGGCGGTAGGGCCCGTAGGCCGCGTGGTAGTGCTCCACGCTGTTCCCCATGGCCCCACTCTGTCTGTATCGTTAGCGGCGACGTACCAGCAGCAGGGCGGCGGCGGCGGCGCGGCCGGCGTGGCGGCGGTAGGGCCCGTAGGCCGCGTGGTAGTGCTCCACGCTGTTCCCCATGGCCCCACTCTGTCTGTATCGTTAGCGGCGACGTACCAGCAGCAGGGCGGCGGCGGCGGCGCGGCCGGCGTGGCGGCGGTAGGGCCCGTAGGCCGCGTGGTAGTGCTCCACGCTGTTCCCCATGGCCCCACTCTGTCTGTATCGTTAGCGGCGACGTACCAGCAGCAGGGCGGCGGCGGCGGCGCGGCCGGCGTGGCGGCGGTAGGGCCCGTAGGCCGCGTGGTAGTGCTCCACGCTGTTCCCCATGGCCCCACTCTGTCTGTATCGTTAGCGGCGACGTACCAGCAGCAGGGCGGCGGCGGCGGCGCGGCCGGCGTGGCGGCGGTAGGGCCCGTAGGCCGCGTGGTAGTGCTCCACGCTGTTCCCCATGGCCCCACTCTGTCTGTATCGTTAGCGGCGACGTACCAGCAGCAGGGCGGCGGCGGCGGCGCGGCCGGCGTGGCGGCGGTAGGGCCCGTAGGCCGCGTGGTAGTGCTCCACGCTGTTCCCCATGGCCCCACTCTGTCTGTATCGTTAGCGGCGACGTACCAGCAGCAGGGCGGCGGCGGCGGCGCGGCCGGCGTGGCGGCGGTAGGGCCCGTAGGCCGCGTGGTAGTGCTCCACGCTGTTCCCCATGGCCCCACTCTGTCTGTATCGTTAGCGGCGACGTACCAGCAGCAGGGCGGCGGCGGCGGCGCGGCCGGCGTGGCGGCGGTAGGGCCCGTAGGCCGCGTGGTAGTGCTCCACGCTGTTCCCAATGGCCCCACTCTGTCTGTATCGTTAGCGGCGACGTACCAGCAGCAGGGCGGCGGCGGCGGCGCGGCCGGCGTGGCGGCGGTAGGGCCCGTAGGCCGCGTGGTAGTGCTCCACGCTGTTCCCCATGGCCCCACTCTGTCTGTATCGTTAGCGGCGACGTACCAGCAGCAGGGCGGCGGCGGCGGCGCGGCCGGCGTGGCGGCGGTAGGGCCCGTAGGCCGCGTGGTAGTGCTCCACGCTGTTCCCCATGGCCCCACTCTGTCTGTATCGTTAGCGGCGACGTACCAGCAGCAGGGCGGCGGCGGCGGCGCGGCCGGCGTGGCGGCGGTAGGGCCCGTAGGCCGCGTGGTAGTGCTCCACGCTGTTCCCCATGGCCCCACTCTGTCTGTATCGTTAGCGGCGACGTACCAGCAGCAGGGCGGCGGCGGCGGCGCGGCCGGCGTGGCGGCGGTAGGGCCCGTAGGCCGCGTGGTAGTGCTCCACGCTGTTCCCCATGGCCCCACTCTGTCTGTATCGTTAGCGGCGACGTACCAGCAGCAGGGCGGCGGCGGCGGCGCGGCCGGCGTGGCGGCGGTAGGGCCCGTAGGCCGCGTGGTAGTGCTCCACGCTGTTCCCCATGGCCCCACTCTGTCTGTATCGTTAGCGGCGACGTACCAGCAGCAGGGCGGCGGCGGCGGCGCGGCCGGCGTGGCGGCGGTAGGGCCCGTAGGCCGCGTGGTAGTGCTCCACGCTGTTCCCCATGGCCCCACTCTGTCTGTATCGTTAGCGGCGACGTACCAGCAGCAGGGCGGCGGCGGCGGCGCGGCCGGCGTGGCGGCGGTAGGGCCCGTAGGCCGCGTGGTAGTGCTCCACGCTGTTCCCCATGGCCCCACTCTGTCTGTATCGTTAGCGGCGACGTACCAGCAGCAGGGCGGCGGCGGCGGCGCGGCCGGCGTGGCGGCGGTAGGGCCCGTAGGCCGCGTGGTAGTGCTCCACGCTGTTCCCCATGGCCCCACTCTGTCTGTATCGTTAGCGGCGACGTACCAGCAGCAGGGCGGCGGCGGCGGCGCGGCCGGCGTGGCGGCGGTAGGGCCCGTAGGCCGCGTGGTAGTGCTCCACGCTGTTCCCCATGGCCCCACTCTGTCTGTATCGTTAGCGGCGACGTACCAGCAGCAGGGCGGCGGCGGCGGCGCGGCCGGCGTGGCGGCGGTAGGGCCCGTAGGCCGCGTGGTAGTGCTCCACGCTGTTCCCCATGGCCCCACTCTGTCTGTATCGTTAGCGGCGACGTACCAGCAGCAGGGCGGCGGCGGCGGCGCGGCCGGCGTGGCGGCGGTAGGGCCCGTAGGCCGCGTGGTAGTGCTCCACGCTGTTCCCCATGGCCCCACTCTGTCTGTATCGTTAGCGGCGACGTACCAGCAGCAGGGCGGCGGCGGCGGCGCGGCCGGCGTGGCGGCGGTAGGGCCCGTAGGTCGCGTGGTAGTGCTCCACGCTGTCGGCGACGCCCGCACTCTGCTCCTGAAGCCGAGCCGATGCGTTGTTCGCCATGGCCGTCACTCTGTCGGCCATGCTCTTCAGTCTGCGACCTGTTGGATACGAACATTGTTTAGTATTTCAATTAATTTGATTTAGTATCGGAAGTATCTTTATCTTTACGAAGAAAATAAATACGAAATTGCGTTCGGTGGGCTGTTACCCTTTACTTTTTAGCCTGGGTCTCCAATTACACGCTTTCAACCACGCTTATCAAAACTAAAAGGGTTCCATGAACCGTTCCTGAAGGTGCCTGGCTCAAAGGTTCCCAGAATACTAGCGGCGTTGCCACCATTGGAGATCCTTTGAGCCAAGTACTCGCCGGAACGGGGGTCCAGGCTAGGTCTAGGGCTAGGTCTCTCAGCCTGCGCGCCAGAGCTGCGACCAACTCCTTAGCCTCGGCTCACCACGGCACACCCGTCTCGACGGCAACCGGGACGGACTCAGACACCGGTTCCAGAAGAGGTTTGTATACAGACCGGTGTCGGCGAGCGCCTCCTTGACGTTGGGGATGTGGTCGCCGACGGAGCGGCGGATGTTAGTATACGGACCGGTGTCGGCGAGCGCCTCCTTGACGTTGGGGATGTGGTCGCCGACGGAGCGGCGGATGTTAGTATACGGACCGGTGTCGGCGAGCGCCTCCTTGACGTTGGGGATGTGGTCGCCGACGGAGCGGCGGATGTTAGTATACGGACCGGTGTCGGCGAGCGCCTCCTTGACGTTGGGGATGTGGTCGCCGACGGAGCGGCGGATGTTAGTATACGGACCGGTGTCGGCGAGCGCCTCCTTGACGTTGGGGATGTGGTCGCCGACGGAGCGGCGGATGTTAGTATACGGACCGGTGTCGGCGAGCGCCTCCTTGACGTTGGGGATGTGGTCGCCGACGGAGCGGCGGATGTTAGTATACGGACCGGTGTCGGCGAGCGCCTCCTTGACGTTGGGGATGTGGTCGCCGACGGAGCGGCGGATGTTAGTATACGGACCGGTGTCGGCGAGCGCCTCCTTGACGTTGGGGATGTGGTCGCCGACGGAGCGGCGGATGTTAGTATACGGACCGGTGTCGGCGAGCGCCTCCTTGACGTTGGGGATGTGGTCGCCGACGGAGCGGCGGATGTTAGTATACGGACCGGTGTCGGCGAGCGCCTCCTTGACGTTGGGGATGTGGTCGCCGACGGAGCGGCGGATGTTAGTATACGGACCGGTGTCGGCGAGCGCCTCCTTGACGTTGGGGATGTGGTCGCCGACGGAGCGGCGGATGTTAGTATACGGACCGGTGTCGGCGAGCGCCTCCTTGACGTTGGGGATGTGGTCGCCGACGGAGCGGCGGATGTTAGTATACGGACCGGTGTCGGCGAGCGCCTCCTTGACGTTGGGGATGTGGTCGCCGACGGAGCGCGGATGTTAGTATACGGACCGGTGTCGGCGAGCGCCTCCTTGACGTTGGGGATGTGGTCGCCGACGGAGCGGCGGATGTTAGTATACGGACCGGTGTCGGCGAGCGCCTCCTTGACGTTGGGGATGTGGTCGCCGACGGAGCGGCGGATGTTAGTATACGGACCGGTGTCGGCGAGCGCCTCCTTGACGTTGGGGATGTGGTCGCCGACGGAGCGCGGATGTTAGTATACGGACCGGTGTCGGCGAGCGCCTCCTTGACGTTGGGGATGTGGTCGCCGACGGAGCGGCGGATGTTAGTATACGGACCGGTGTCGGCGAGCGCCTCCTTGACGTTGGGGATGTGGTCGCCGACGGAGCGGCGGATGTTAGTATACGGACCGGTGTCGGCGAGCGCCTCCTTGACGTTGGGGATGTGGTCGCCGACGGAGCGCGGATGTTAGTATACGGACCGGTGTCGGCGAGCGCCTCCTTGACGTTGGGGATGTGGTCGCCGACGGAGCGGCGGATGTTAGTATACGGACCGGTGTCGGCGAGCGCCTCCTTGACGTTGGGGATGTGGTCGCCGACGGAGCGGCGGATGTTAGTATACGGACCGGTGTCGGCGAGCGCCTCCTTGACGTTGGGGATGTGGTCGCCGACGGAGCGGCGGATGTTAGTATACGGACCGGTGTCGGCGAGCGCCTCCTTGACGTTGGGGATGTGGTCGCCGACGGAGCGGCGGATGTTAGTATACGGACCGGTGTCGGCGAGCGCCTCCTTGACGTTGGGGATGTGGTCGCCGACGGAGCGCGGATGTTAGTATACGGACCGGTGTCGGCGAGCGCCTCCTTGACGTTGGGGATGTGGTCGCCGACGGAGCGGCGGATGTTAGTATACGGACCGGTGTCGGCGAGCGCCTCCTTGACGTTGGGGATGTGGTCGCCGACGGAGCGGCGGATGTTAGTATACGGACCGGTGTCGGCGAGCGCCTCCTTGACGTTGGGGATGTGGTCGCCGACGGAGCGCGGATGTTAGTATACGGACCGGTGTCGGCGAGCGCCTCCTTGACGTTGGGGATGTGGTCGCCGACGGAGCGGCGGATGTTAGTATACGGACCGGTGTCGGCGAGCGCCTCCTTGACGTTGGGGATGTGGTCGCCGACGGAGCGGCGGATGTTAGTATACGGACCGGTGTCGGCGAGCGCCTCCTTGACGTTGGGGATGTGGTCGCCGACGGAGCGCGGATGTTAGTATACGGACCGGTGTCGGCGAGCGCCTCCTTGACGTTGGGGATGTGGTCGCCGACGGAGCGGCGGATGCCGTCCTGGATGTTGGCGAACACCTGCTGCCCCTCCTCCACGTCCGCCTTGATGTTGCTGTCCAGCAGCTCCGTCACGTTGTTCAGCAGCTCCGACACGTCCGGCATCTGTACATCATCATCATCATCATCCTCCTAGCCTTTGTCCCATATCTTTGTAGAGAATGAGTTCTCAATCGGGGTCGGCTACCTAAATCCCAAGATGTGGCGTAGGCACTAGTTTTTACGCAAGCGACTGCCATCTGACCTTCCAACCCACGTCCGGCATCTGTACGTATTTACTCATAGTACATTACATCAGAGGCCGGGAAAATGAGGATTTCCGGCCAAGTAGGTATATACGGCCGAGCGAGCGTGCGAGCGAGGCCGGATAGTGATACGAGGCCGGGAATCCGTTTTCACGACGAGGCATGTATAGTGCTTTTCTCAAACATACAATGAAATAAAAAAATATACTTCAAAGAATAACACTTAATATTGTTTGTTCGATATTTTCCGAATTTGACCGAATTTTAAAAATCCGATTTCAGATTCTGACTCAAGAGCCCCAAAAACCCCCGGATACCGAATTTCAGCCTCCTAGGACCAATTTGAAATTTTCTCCATACAAATCGTTTTTTTTTTTCGATATTTTCCGAATTTGGCCGAATTTTCGGACAAGATTTCAGATTCATATTTTTGAGCCCCGAGAGCCCCCCGATACCGAATTTGACCGAATTTAAAAAATCCGATTTCAGATTCTGACTCAGGAGCCCCAAAAACCCCCGAATACCGAATTTCAGCCTCCTAGGACCAATTTGAAATTTTCTCCATACAAATCGTTTTTTTCGACATTTTCCGAATTTGACCGAATTTTCGGACAAGATTTCAGATTCATATTTTTGAGCCCCGAGAGCCCCCGAATCCGAATTTGACCGAATTTTAAAAATCCGATTTCAGATTCTGACTCAGGAGCCCCAAAAACCCCCGGATACCGAATTTCAGCCTACTAGGACCAATTTGAAATTTTCTGCATACAAATCGTTTTTTTTTCGATATTTTCCGAATTTGACCGAATTTTCGGACAAGATTTCAGATTCATATTTTTGAGCCCCGAGAGCCCCGAGAGCCCCCGAATCCGAATTTGACCGAATTTTAAAAATCCGATTTCAGATTCTGACTCAGGAGCCCCAAAAACCCCCGGATACCGAATTTCAGCCTCCTAGGACCAATTTGAAATTTTCTCCATACAAATCGTTTTTTTTTTTTCGATATTTTCCGAATTTGACCGAATTTTCGGACAAGATTTCAGATTCATATTTTTGAGCCCCGAGAGCCCCCCGATACCGAGTTTTAGCCGCCTAGCACCAATTTGAAATTTTGAAAAAAAAGTCGCCATCTTTAATTTTTTTTCACAAGTGTCTAACAACCAACCTTTAAAAACAAAACCTGCTTTTTGTCAAACCAGCCAGCTGTGTGAATGACCTTGTTGTTGAAACCAAAAAAAAGTTACTTTGCAGGCCTAGGCCTGAAAAGCAGTATGAAATCCCTTTACAGTCCTCTCGAGTTGTTGCGCCCAAAAACCGATACTTCCGAGCCTATTATAAGGAACGCAAAGACAATATTTCATTGCATGTTTGAGAAAATTACATTTTCTCAAACATGCAATGCAATGTTGTCATAACGTGCGTTATAACAGGCTTCGAAGTATCACGTTTCGGGCGGAACAACTCGAGGAAACTGTATATGATTTCCATACAACATTGAAGGCCTAGGCCAAGTATTTTTTTTAAACATGGCTTCTGTGTTTATGAACAGGCTAAACAGCTATATTATATGTTTTTGAGTGGTGTATTTTTTTATTACATTCATAGGTTTGAGAAAAGCAATATACATGCCTTAGCCGTGAAAAGGGCTTGCCGGCTTCGTATCACTATCCGTCTATACCTACTCACCCGGCAAACCCATCTTTCCCGGCGTCTGCAGTTATGTACTATTAAACTACACACTATTTGAAAATTTGAAATGTTGCCTATTGTAAAGATGATAAGTACCTATACTACGATTTCTAATTCAAGACCAAAAAAACTACGACAGATACGTCACTTGTCAAAATTGACAACATTTAAATGACATCTGAGTTTGTTTCTTGGCTTGCGCAAAATGGACAATGTTACAAGTACAATACCAGATTTTGTACCAAAAATCTCCGATGTTTAAGTTTTTATTATCTCCTCTCGTAATTATGTAATAATAAGTATTCCTAGTTATTTTGTTAAAACATAGAGTTAAAGTTACCAATAAATAAATTATCTTAGCGTGTTTAAAAAATAAAAATAAATGTATTATTGTAAAAATATTTTATTGTAGTGGCAACCTTGTGGTAGTTTTTTTGGTCTTGAATTAGAAATCGTAGTATAGAAGCGTGAAAAAAATATCACGGTAACAA
The DNA here is from genome assembly GCA_947623375.1 of Apotomis capreana. NCBI lineage: Eukaryota > Metazoa > Arthropoda > Insecta > Lepidoptera > Tortricidae > Apotomis > Apotomis capreana. The sequence continues at coordinate 24,935,546 of OX392507.1, read as the reverse complement.
AAAAAAAATAACACCCATATTCTGGTTCTAAGTCAGAAATATAGTTTTCTTTTGGTATATAAATAACTAGATTTCTGCCAGTAAAAAATCATTTCATATCACTCGTAAGTTAAAAGAACCGAGACTTACCGTCGGAAAGTATTTATCAAGCATCTGATCCGTAAGTTGCGTGAAACGAACAAGAACATTAGGATTTTGTCATCTTTACACAAAGAAACGTGATATGATGATAAAATACAAAGCAACACACAACAACGACCAGGGTTCGTAAAATGCGAGCAAAATGCGAACGCTCCGCATGTGGAATGAGCTGCCGAGGTTTTCCCCGGAGGCTACAGCATGTGTGGTCTTCAAGAGGGGAGTAAACAGGTTCTTAAATGGTCTGTAACGCGCTTGTGATGCTCCATAGGCGTCGCATGCGTCCATAGGCCCGCCGCCTAACTGCCTAACATCAGGGTTGTCATACGTCATTTCAATCAATTCTGCTCGCATTTTAAGATCCCTGACAACGACAAATGTGGAAGTCTGCTAAGTGAAACGAGGCTCTAAAATGGAAGAACGGGCACATTTGAACATGTCAAGTTAATAGTTCACGGACAGTACGTCGAGTTGTTAGCAGTACGCTCTTGGCAAGGCACCAGGTCTGTGGATGGCAACTAATATTCACAAATCTGCCACTCCGCCAACAGCTGAACATTTCTCAGAGTTTAATATAAAGACGAAAGCCCTGTGCCGTTTTCGGCTAGAACTTTTTTAACGCAGAGTTCATATTTATAGAACTTTTTTGTATGAGTTTTTTTCTGTGTCCGGCTAGTCAAAATTAGAATTGCTATTTCTTTTAAAACTCAATGTATTCTTTCTGATGTACTTATGTCACTTCAACCCTTAATTTGGCAATGTGCATTATAATGCACATAACTCTTTGACATTTTTTTTTAATTCCCAAACCAGAATAGTTTGCTTTATACCTTAGTAAGGTTTGAACCATTGACCTTTCTTATTTTCTGTCAATTTAATGGTTAAGCATACTCAAAACCAACATTGAAGAACACCAAGCACAGTATAGAACAGGTATATGGAAAAAATAAATTTAATGAAAGCTTTTTGACAATTGAATATGTGAAGTTGTTTGTAAAATGAACACTACCGCAGAAACCAACAGAGCCCGCCAGGCGAGTTCGCTCATGGCCAATGGCCATTCCGCCCAACAGCCGAACAGCCGGACCACCATCCAAGGAACAATAACGAGTTCCCACTAGGCGGGTTTAGAAATGTGCCCGTAGAAATCAGGAAACGTTCTCAAGAACGACACATCTCTAATCGTAAAAGTGTTCTGAAACTGAGGTGAAGTCAGTCTGACCTGGCTGTAGTGTATCTCGGTGTCCAGCTGTCCGATCTTGTATTTCTCCTGGAGCCGGATGCACTGCGGCTGCTCGCACTTGGCCAGCGTCTGCAGCAGCTGGGCCTTCACTTTGCGTAGACCTGCAATCAATAAGCTCGGGCTAATTTTTGCGGTCACAAAGAAAGAAAGAAAGAAACATTTATTGCCACACCAAAAAAATAAAATAGGTACATAGATTAAACAATATATTGTCCACCCAAATTATTCCGTGTGACAAAAGGAGCGGACTCAGCATGTGCTGCGACAGACAGGAAAAGTGAGTTCCATTCCAGATTCCATAACACTAGTGACACTTCATAATCTATAACGATACCTTAGAGCACCACTATACGATGGTCGAATTTCGAACATCGAAGTAGACATTTTGTTTATTTACTCGGTATTCGGTATTTCGGTCACGCCACAGATAAGCAAATGGCAAAAATGGCGGACGGCGTTTTTGTCTGTTCATGAAATTTCTATTTTAAAATAATAAAATTTAGCTTTCTAGCCCTTACCAAAATACAATACATTCTTTTTAGAGCTAATAAGATAATTACTAACCATTTCAAATATATTTCAATGGGTCAACTAGCCTATTGCTGAGTGGAGACCATTTCAAGTGCACAGCCCTAATCTATATATATAAAACTCAAAGGTGACTGACTGACTGACACAGTGATCTATCAACGCACAGCCCAAACCACTAGACGGATCGGGCTGAAATTTGGCATGCAGGTAGATGTTATGACGTAGGCATCCGCTAAGAAAGGATTTTTCAAAACTCACCCCCTAAAGGGGTGAAATGGGGTTCCAAAGTTTGTATGGGGAAATAAGATTGGTTATTATTATTTTATTTGAAACTTCACAGGGGTATTTCTAACGATAAATGAGTAAACACGTGTTTCAGGTTTTTTGAAAATTCAACCCCTAAAAGGGAGAAATGTGGTGACAAAGTCTGAAAATCAATATGGGTATTGTTTTTATGGTTTATCGGGTTGCTGATTACGAAAACCGCAACGATTTTAAAATCCAACGTGGCGGACGTGAATTACCATCTCCCCTGTTGGGGTGAAATGGGGTTGAAATGTCTAAATAATAAACCGCTGGTTCTAGAGAGTCCAAATTTGGCACGTAGGTTCCTTATAAGGTGTAGGGGTGCACTAAGAAAGAATTTTTCAAAATTCACTCCTTAAAGGGGAGAAATGGGGGTCCAAAGTTTGTATGGGGAAATAAGATTAGTTAGACTATTTTATTTGAAACTTCACAGGAGTATTTCTAACGATAAATGAGTAAACACGTGTTTCAGAATTTTTGAAAATTCAACCCCATAAAGGGAGAAATGTGGTGGCAAAGTCTGAAAATCAACATGGGTATTGTTTTTATGGTTTATCAGGTCGCTGATTACCAAAACCGCAACGATTTTACGTGAATTACCATCTCCCCCGTTGGGGTGAAATGGGGTTGAAATGTCTAAATACTAAACCGCTGGTTCTAGAGAATCCAAATTTGGCACGTAGGTTGCTTATAAGGTGTAGGGGTGCACTAAGAAAGGTTTTTTTTAATTCACCCCCTATGGGGGTGAAATGGGGATTCAAGGTTTGTATGGGGAAACAAGATTAGATAAGTTGGTACCCTGTATCCCTGTATAACAGACAGCCCAGTATGCAGAGCATGCATGGAGGCAGAAGAAACCACCAATCATATTCTACTAGATTGCAAACAGGTAGAAGGATACAGGACGAAATACCTAGGATCTCCAGGTACCGTACACGAAGCCATAGGCAACATCAAGGCTTTACTTAGGTTCGTGGAGGAGCTGGGGTGGTTGGAGTAGCGCTACCCCCTTTTCACGCAAAATAGGCACGTTGGATGTCGACTTGCGGAAAATGCCCAGCGCAACTAACTAACTAACTAACCCTGTATCTCGGAAGGGGAAGAGGGAAGAGTTGGTTTCTATGGATTATCGGGTCGCTGATTACTAAAAAACGAACGATTTTAAAATTCAACATGGCGGACGTGTAATACCATCTCTCATGTTAGGGTGCGATGGGGTAGAAATGTCTAAATATGTCTAAACATATGGGTGTCGTTTTTAAACGTACAGCCCAAACCGCTGATTCTATTAAAGAGTCTAAATTTAGAACGTAGGTTCCTTATAGGGTATAGGGGCGCACTAATAAACGATTTTTCTAAAGGGGGTGAAATAGAGATCCAAAGTTTGTATGGGGAAACAAGATAAGACTATTTTATTCGAAACTTCACAGGAGTATTTCTAAGAATATGAGTAAACACGCTTTTCAGGCCTTTCAAGAATTGAAGCCCTAAAAGGGGGAAATGTGTTGACAAAGTCTGAAAATCAACATGGGTATTATTTTTATTATTTATCAGGTCGCTGATTACGGGTACAACAATTATTTTAAAACTCAACGTAGCGGACGTGAAATACCATTCCCCTGTGGCGGTGCGATGACGTTATGATTGTGGGTGATATGAATATGGGTGTCATTTTCATGTTTTTTTGGGACATTTGTGGACATGAAAATTCTTGAAAGCATTTGTGCCTAATTGCAATTCAATCGTTGCAGTAGTTTTGCAGCAAATCGGTTGTAACAGCCGGACTCACAGACAGCTACAAGTGATCCTATAAGGGATTAATTTTTACTTTTGAGGTATGGAATGAGTCCCGTTATCCTAATAGATGTTTAAATTTGTATTTGGTGCCATTTCGATTGTCGTCAAGGCCAGTGCGGGTGGCGCGGCGAGACTGGAGTAGTCATCGGGAAACCTCCTGCAGCCGTAATAAATGCATTCAAACTTTTCAACAATAAAACGGCTAGACGGATATGCATGAGGGATAAGCAGATTATACCCTAACTTTAACAAATAGCCCACTTTTTATCCTGAAAAAAAGAGCATCGTTCCCGTAGGATAATGTTTATTGTATAGGAACGCGGGCGAAGCCGCGGGTTAATGCTAGTAATAATATATGTATATTAATTAATGTTATATTGAATTGGAATTGTAATGATGTTTGTTATGTAGGCTGTTAGGCAATGCACTAATTCTCGTTTTGTATGTGATGGACGGCAGCGCGGTAGCAATAAAATCACTTTTTTACTTTTTTGGAAACGTGTATTGCGACCATTTTGGTTAGCACAAAGAGAGTGAAGGCGCGTCGCGTCTATATAGTCATAGACAACAAACATAGAAAAAGGGTATAAAATAAGTAGTACCAAGTTATGAAACTAAACTAATATTAATGTTGGAGTTCCCAACAACGTTTTCCTGAATAAAGTTTGCCTATTATATTGTATACCTGAGTTGAGGAGCTCGGCGTTGTTGCGCAGCATGGAGGTGATGTTGTGCACGCTCCTCAGGTCGGCCTGCACGGCGTCCAGCCGCTGCACCATGTTGTACAGCGTGGTGACCGACACCGCGTGCGAGAACTCGCCCAGCTTGCGGGACACTGTCGTGCCGCTGTCTGGAGACACAAATGTTTCCAATGTCACGGATTTATGTGTAATGTAACTCTTAACTTAACATCAAATGGGCTGAATGAGCTCCCTGCCGAGGTTTTCCCCGGGGGCTACAGCATGTGGTGCTTCAAGAGGAGAGTAGATAGGTTCTTAAAGCGTCAGCAACGCGCGTGTGATGCTCCTGGCGTCGCAAGCGCCCATAAACGTCCATAGGCGGCGGTAACTGCTTAACATGAGGCGGGCCGCATGCTAGTTTGCCACCGTGGCGTCAATCCGTTTCTGTGTTGCCAGAAGTATATCATAATACTCCCGATTCCCTTGGTAGGTACCAAGGGAATCGGGGAGTATGAATGACTGAATGTCTTAATGGTATCTAAGTTACGAGGGTTTACTGTTTATATAACTTGCTCTCTCTCTAGCACTCTTTTCCATACAATTATCAGTCTCGTTACCCATTTGCAAAAAATCGCATTGAGAAAATGCTAATCGAGTATGAAGTACGGACAGTTTTAGAAAAGGTCCGAAAGACCGATACTATCTACCTTGTTGACAACACATGTCAGGAGCCATGTACTCACTCGTCAGCAACGCGTCGAGCACCCGCTCGAGCTCGGCGTAGTTGGTGACGAGCAGCCAGCGCACGTGAGCCTGGGTGGCGTTGAGGTAGGAGCGCGTGTCCTGCACGCCGGCGCGCACGGCGCCCGCCGCGTCGCCCGCGCTTCGCTCGAGCTGCTCGTCCGTCGCGAACGCGCAGACTACTCCGAACCTGGTAACAATATACTCAATTAACAGGACCACACGAATGCACTAGCGAGGCGGCTATCAGGGAAAGTGGCGGCGTGTTGTGAACCAACATCTCATCAACAAATGATGCATGACTACGACCGCGCTGTCAAAAGTGTAACCGATGAAGAAGATTAAGACAGAACATACGCAACAACTTCTAACTAAAGATCCTAAACCAACCCCTCTAGCATAACTGTGACACGTGAATACAGTACCTGTCACTTTCCTTTCAATACCGTACGAGCATGACAGATGATGCTAAGACGCGCGACAAGCGAAGTCGCGGTAAGATGTGCTAGCCCTGCTGGACTGCATTTTTTAATAAGAGTTTGTTTGTTCATGAGAACGTTCATTACGAACCCCGAGGAGCCACATGCCTCCCATTAAATAAGGATGAACACACTTGGTACTGTTAGGCGTAGATCGGAAAGTGCATGATGGTGCTGGCAACCCAGCACACCGTCAGAGAGATTGCCGCGTAATGACAGCGTAGCGTCACTGATTATTTATACGATCGATAATTGTTCAATACTAAAAATTGTCAGCCAATATCTAGTGTTTTTACTCTTAATATAACTCACAGGAAGAGCGTTAAGAGCGAGATTAGCACGATGGCGAGCAGGCCCTTGAGGCATGCATCATATTTTCGGTCGAACGTGCGCCTCCGCCGGCTGGAGCGACACCAGTAGCAACAGCACCAGAACAACCTGGAAACAAACAAAGTATAATCTGATAAATCTGTTAAAAATATGATACGGAGAAGGTAATCTTTATCTATCAATCAGCTGCAGACATCCCCATAGCTCGCCACAAAGTGCGATCATGTGCAGACCTGCGCTTTACTATACGTGGTCGGCTGCAGGACTTTTTACCCCAACGGCCATCTATTTCTCCGGGCTACACGACCCGATTGCTACTTTAACCCTGCAATCCTGTGAGCTATGTCTTTGTTTCTGCTGCTAATATTCCCGTTTCTGATTCTATTATACTTTCCATTGCATGCCGTCGCCTTGAGAACGACGCCTTATGAAAGTGCAAATAATCTTTATCTGGTGCAAGCAAACTCAGAGATTTGGCGGAGCTAAGTTCTACATTATCCATTGGGAATACTGGGATTGCAAGTTTCTTGAATGACCATCCACGTACTAGACGATGCAGTATTAGAAGGTTTCCAACAGGCTGCCCGATCTGGTCAAGTGCGCAAGAAACTTTTAAATGAGGACAATACACGATAGGTCGCTGTGGAGATTCTTGATTTATTTCCAGTAGCAAGTGATTCTTCAGTTGATATGACGATGATGGCTAGGCTTCTGTCCTCTCTTGAGAGGACTATCCCTCCTGATTAGTGGCATAGCTAGGTGATCAATGATCATGAATCCTACACCGCTGGTTTCTTGTCAGTTGCCATTGCGACTTGGGCTCCCCTTTTTGCTTACCATCAGGCGAAGTGGAGTCACTATGTTGTGCCGTTATTAAATAAAAAAACCGGTGCAAAAAAAAAGATAGGAGCTACACGTCAGATCGGAGCTACGAGTAGCCCCATGTATGAGCTAGAAGGCCTCGTTGCGCGACACTGCGCAGCCTTCCGGTAGCTAGGTGACTGCCGTGGTGTCACTCACCCCGCGAGCGGCAGCGCGGCCGCCAGCAGCACGGCGACGACCACGAACGCCGCGGGGCCCGAGTAGTGCCCGAGGAGCACCCGCCAGTTCTCCTTCGGGCTCGCGATCTCCACGTGCCCGTCTGACACCGAGACGATCCCTGAAACAATAAGATTTACCCGTCAGGATTACGATTTATTACCTACTCGCACGGTATTAAGAGGAAGAGACTGTTAGTATTCGTTGCGCGATTAAGTTTCTCAGATTAGTGTTTGAGCCCCTGAGGAGCCACAGCCCATCAACATCAGATGGCCAACAAAAAGACGTAGCTGACACGGCTCTCTGTGTGTTTGTCCATCGTTTCTGTTCTGTATTCAATATGAACACACAAAGGAACCGTGTTCTACATTTTAATGTTAAAGCACTATACTCACTTTTATTTTGTTATTACTAACATCTTTACATAATAATAATAAATAATAATAAAATAATAAAATGTATTTATTCAAAACAATAATTTCAGTCATATTACAGTGTATGATGCCTCTTTTTAAGTATCAATATACCTGTGCTAAGAGGTATCACTCTTCCTTATAAGGGTAGAATAACATAAAATAATATTTTTACTTCAAATAACTTATATCTAAGAACTTATTTCTAAGAATTTAGTAACAGAATTAATAAGATAAAATAAAGTGTGTGTGTGTCAGTGCACGCGCGCGCGCTCGTGTGTGTGTGTGTGTGTGTGTGTGTGTGTGTGTGTGTGTGTGTGTGTGTGTGTGTGTGCGTGTGTGTGTGTGTGTGTTAGTTCTAGTAGGTATGTAGCAAGTCCTCTGTGTCTTGGTAGCTTTTAGATTTTAGCCATTTATTTATTGCTTTTTTACAGTCATAGTAAGATAGAGGATAAATATTTAGTTGTTTATTGATGATATTATATAGTTTTCCTGATTGAATATTGTATTGCCTGCTTGCGAAAGTTGTATTTATCGACGTGGCTGGGACTATAATATCTTTTCTTCTTCGATTTTGTGTTTCTGGTTTATACATGGTAGCAATAAGGTGTTACATGTAAGAAAGAAAAAGTAGTAAACGAAAGCTTCTTAACTACAAAACGATTGTTTTGATATCATATTAAAGATACAATTCGTTGTAGAGAAAAGTAACCCCTGCCAAACATGGTTGTACCTATTTGTATGCCGGATGCATAGTACCTACATACTGCATACCACTCCATGTGCCCGATTGTACACGAGATCAGTGTGCCCTAAACATAACACGTAACACTATTCAAACCCAAAACAGCTTATTTTAATAGTAAAAGCATTCACTTACGCCCTACTTGTTCTAGGGCCAACTAATAGTTAACTACTTAATACTGCCCAGTTATATCATGTCTCCAATTGCATCTCATCAAGTTTTCTGCCACACAACACTACACTTTAACACGTCTATAAACAAGTTTGATAATGCCTTGTATATGTAGTTTATTGGGGAGTGTCCCGTTTACAGCAATTATTTATGTATCGGACAACGCAAGTTGTTGCTTACTCACGACTTCGGTTCAGTTTCATTGCCTATTACCTAAGGGTTATTTATAACCAGACATTGGTAATTACCGTGCATTTCGCAGTAAACTTAAAGTGTTTATATAATCAAACCATCCTTGGATCTTGCCAGATATAAGTATAACGGGATTAGTACTGTGTAAGGGGTTGCTAAATAACAGAACAGCCCTAAAGTTATACGCAAATCGTACTTACCCCAGTCACAGTTACGTACATAGTTACAGATTGTGTATTGAGCTGCGTACGTTTAAATAAAACAAATTAAAACTGTAAAAAAACAACCTAACTTATAACATTCGATTCCAAATAAACGATTACCAGAAATTATATTTCAAAAAAGTTTTATAAAGAGCGATATACTTTGTTGTAGGAGTACGGTCCAAAGATACTAATTATTGACATAAAACTTGTAAATGTTTCTAGCTTATTTAAGAACAAAATAACAGTAGACTAAGTAAGTCATCATAATGAAAAGTGTAAACAGCCTCATATTGCAAACAAATTGCTCATATTCAAAACAAGAGAATAAACACTCACGTATAATTATAAAAGTAGCCAAAACAAAACACTCAATTATCTTAAAAGTATGGTAATGACTAATGATAAACCAATTTGAACGTTACGTCACGGCGACGTCGATAACACGCCGCGGAACCGAATGCGATATTTCGTCAGCTCTCTCAACCGGCTCGTTGGTCTAGGGGTATGATTTTCGCTTAGGGTGCGAGAGGTCCCGGGTTCAAATCCCGGACGAGCCCAAATCTCTTTTTGCTTTTTAATACATTTTAATTCACATAAAACATCATTTATTTTTTCATTTCGTTAATAAAAACAAAGATTATTTAAATTGTCTACAAAAAATCTACACTGAACGTCGTGAAGATGTCAACCGGCATCTCGGCACGGTGCGGTGGCTGAGCCGGGAAGCACCCACTGAGACGGGGTCATCGCCCTGTCAGCTGTCACGTGTCACGGAAACGGTTCAACAAACTGACACGTCATCTTGAACCAATAAACGTCATTTCACACCAAAATACGGCGCCGGTATATTAGATAGGTGTAAATTGACTTTTATTGGAGCATTTCGCTTGAAGTATGGACAGTTTACTATTATTTACGACACTTTTGGATCTTGCTCCCTCATGTGCTTTACTGGGCGTGTTAGAGCAGGACGTAAGTTATCGATATCGATGTCTTTAGTATATCATACACACCAGGATGCTAAATCTTGTTAGTTAATTAACTAAGTGGTCTGCTGTGCTCGCATTGACCTAGTGCCCAAGTTAATTGATCGATAGCTCAGGTAAGTAAGTATCTGCTAAGTGGGCCGTCCTATTTACGAAAAGGACGTAACTCTCCGGATTTATTAAGTAAATTAAGCTTTTCCGCCCAATGCCGGTAAGGGCGAGAGTCAAGGTGAATAGAATCTAGAACACGTGTTGTTGATTGATAAACGATAATGCTAACGACAGCTCGATAAGATATGATAACGAATAGAGTTATATTATAACGTGAAAGTACTAAATGGTGATAGCGATAGCTAAGCTGATTCATGAATATGTAAGGAAGGAAATAAATGAGTAAGCCAATTTTAATTAATCGTGCAGACAAAATGTATGACCGAAATTTCTTGACTGTTTTCTTACAAGCATTTTGGTAGGGTGTCCTTATTCTTCGTGTTCCTCTTTTAATTCTGAGAAAACGACCCACGACCCAACTCAAGTTTTACATACTTAAGACGGACGGGCACATTGATACAAAATTCGATATTGTGCATTAAAATATATTAGAACACGATGCAATAAAAGAACCGTAAACAAATAAAGTTTATTAAACACTCAATTTCGAATAGGTATAAACCGATTAAACTCATATAACAAATAGGTAACTAGTTATTTAAACCGCCAAAGAGATGAAAAACCTAATTTTCTGATGCGATAATAATCATGTACTGACGAGAAATACCTAGCTAGTAAACAAGACCATTTTAGCTCTATAGCGGAATACGAATATCCTGATTACAAAGCAAAACCAGATACCGGTTTCTGCGAAACTACAGCACAAAAGAATGCCTTTAAAACTTTGACCCAGAATGTTTGCGTGCCATTGTTCTTCTCAAGGAGCCACACAATGCACCAAACGTGAGCCTTATTCTTAATCAAGATTGTGCGTAAACATTAATTAAATGGTAATTGGACCACTCATTATTGAACAAACATCTGTTGTATGCGAAACGACCAATCTCTAAGGAATGCAGAATTATGGAAGTGTCATCCAATGATACAATTCATCATACAGTTTTTTTACTATGACTATGTTAGAGTAATGTTAACGTCTTTCCTGTGAACTGGACACTAAAAGTGAAGGGGGCTTCAAATCCTTATTTTTCGGCTGCATCCACACGGATAAAATCTCAACTGCTTAAAACCTTCACGATAATATGAGCTACATGTACCTACAGAAAACATTCATGTTGGTATTGACTACAGGAAAGCCGGTTTTAACGACGGATTTTAAATTAGTACAACCCATTGAAGAAACATTATGTTGTTTCCGAAATGACCGATCACTAAGGAATGCAAGATTGTTTGAGTGTACAAAAATAGGTATTAGGCGTGATATCATAATCGCAACGGCCACTAGAACTCTATAACAATACCGGTCTTGAAATAGACAAAATAGGACTCATTCAACGGAATCAACGGACTCCTCACAGCTGGGTATGATGTGGTTTAACTAGTTTTTTTCATTGATGCTGAATATTGATGTCAAGTTTAGAGACTGGTATGTAGATAAATAAACATAATCTCATTATGAATTTGAGGCTAGTGTGCACTAAACTAAGTATGCTAGCGAAGATCTGTTTACATTGGTGATTGGCATGTCAAATTTACATTGCCTCCAACCTATTCTTCATTACAAGTTTATTAAAATGTATACATGTCTAGTACTTGTTAAACAGACACTAGTACAGAGACACGAATAGGTACATTTCAATTTTCTCCGTCTGCAAATCCAGGGTAAGAGATTTTAGTATACTCTGGGGACTACTAGAACCAGATATCCCTATCTTATTTTATATTGATTTATTAATGCCACTGCGGAACATCTTGCAGTTCGCAGCGAGGAAAGAATATAATACCTACACAGCAAGAACTAAAAGGTTTCTACGTCCAGACCAGATCGAAATCGATCGGTAAAGTTTTTCTGTAAATTTATTTTGGGGTACTAAAAGGTGTACGTATTGGGTCTGCTATCTTTTTAAGCCGTTTGACAATTGAGACAAAAAAAGTTTATTAGTGATTATTAACAAGAACAAGTTCCAGATGCCCTCGCCTGTAGGACGCAGATCCATTTCGTACAAACTAGAGCACACTTAGCTAACCTTGTATCTTGGGTGCCATGCTTATCATTACGTAGCACAATGGAAAGCAACCGAAGCGCATAAACCGCAATTTGGAGGGCCTTGGCCGTGCGGGCCCCGGCGTCATGCATCACGCTCTGGAGCCTGATGGCTGATTATGGACAATATCAGAACCATTAGAGGTAAGCTCGGATGCCGGTAGCACCATTAAACATTTGCACATTTACTTGGAAGGAGATACTTTTCCTGCGATTAACTTGAAGTTCCGAAGGAACCAAAGCCAACCTTGTGTTATGCCATGCTCATGATTACGTAGCACCATAGGAAACAACCGAAGCGCACGTAACTTCGAGGGCCTTGGCCGTGCCGTGCCGACCCCGGCGTCATGCATCACGCTCTGGGGCCTGATGGCTGATTGTGTACCAAATGGAAGCTTGGGTGCCAGTAAGCACTAAACATTTACAGGATCCTTTGTCTCTTATATGATTTTAATGCGGGGCCTGAGGGACGATTGTGAACAATACCAGAGGTAACCATACATAACCCAACCCAGCAACCCAGTGCAACTGGGTTATGGGTTATGGTAACCATACTGGGTATTTTTTAAGCCCCGACGAAAATAGAGGGGTGTTATAAGTTTTGCATGTGTATCCGTGTACCTTTTAATTTAGTCAACATCCCAGTTAGTCCACGTTTCTCATCCTAAAATTGTCAACGTCTTACCAGATTAATCTCATTGCAAGTTGGAGGAATTCCTTTCCATCGAAATTCGTTGACTGTAAAGGATCTTCTCTGATACCCATAGCATAACTGACACTTTCTTCCTCTTAATCCTTGATACTAACCGTCCAGCCTTGTTACTGGGACCACTATAAAACATTCACCATATTTAGCTCATTTATTATTTGTTTTTCGTGCGGCGGTTCTTCTTCTTTGTCTTTACACTCTTGGCAGAGTCATCGTGGCTGTCATTTCTTGTGTGGCAAGCCTAACCACGCGGCGGCGGTTAGTAGGTGGGTGAATCAACTTTTTTGTGTTGTTTACTCTGTCCCCGTTGTCCAAGTGACATCTTCATACTGTTTCATAGAAAAATGCTTACGTTGTCCGAGGGACAAATTTTGCGTAACCATAGCAACAAGGTGCACTTAAAAGTTGATTCACCCAGGTAACAAGGATTAAGAGGAAGAAAGTGTCAGTTATGATGGGTATCAGAGATGATCCTTACAGTCAACGAATTTCGATGGAAAGGAATTCCTCCAACTTGCAATGAGATAAATCTGGTAAGACGTTGACAATTTTAGGATGAGAAACGTGGACTAACTGGTATGTTGACTAAATGAAAAGATACACAGATACACATGCAAAACTTACAACACCCCTCTATTTTCGTCACTAGTGGTCCCAGTAACAAGGCTGGACGGTTAGTATCAAGGATTAAGAGGAAGAAAGTGTCAGTTATGATGGGTATCAGAGATGATCCTTACAGTCAACGAATTTCGATGGAAAGGAATTCCTCCAACTTGCAATGAGATAAATCTGGTAAGACGTTGACAATTTTAGGATGAGAAACGTGGACTAACTGGTATGTTGACTAAATGAAAAGATACACAGATACACATGCAAAACTTACAACACCCCTCAATTTTCGTCGGGGTTAAAAATTAGATGACGTAAGTGGAAAAGTGTGCAAATATGTGGTAAACAACTGTACATATTTCCACATTCCATCACCATAAAGTTAGTGGCGAAGCATTCATAGAAGCGAAGTTCTTAATCTTATCAGCTTGTTTATTTCACATCAACGTGAAATACAATAATAATAATAATAATACAATACTTTATTGCACACCAATAAAAGTTTACAAAAGGAAACAAGACAAATACAATTTATAAATAACGGTAGACAACAGGCGGTCTTATCGCTAAAAAGCGATCTCTTCCAGACAACCTTTGGGTAGTGAAATTGATGAAAATTCTAACTTAATACAGAGTAGGTGCAGCAGAAGGTGAAGGGAGCACATAATTAGATACTAACAGAAAACAAGTACGCATATGGGTAAATATACACATACATAAATAGATATACATAAACTTACATAATACATACATAAATACAATAATATAAATAGACACAAGACGTATACGAATCTTATATAACACAACGCAATACAGTCAGTGACGAAAAACAGTTTCATATATTAAACCAACAATTTTATTGTTCGAGAGATAGGTAATGCTCTTTAATCTTATTCTTAAATATAGACAGGGACTTAGCACTTCGCAATTCAACGGGCAGCGAATTCCATAGCAGAACGGAATAATGTAATAATAATGACGTTATTATTTTTACTTTATTGTAATCGATTCATTGTCAGTCATAAAATGATTCGTGTTGTGTTATTACAGGTGTTATCAATATTTATATATATGGGCCATTCGCAGATAAGTACATTTTGATGTGTTATGTTTTGGTAACAAGCGTATTTTTTTGGATTTCTTGAAAAACAATCATAAGGTTTTGTCATAACACTACGTGTTGACACATTACCTAGGAGTTTCAAGTCTCCTATCCCACCAACCCACCACGACCACAAACAGGTTGTTACGTCATTTAATAGACTTGCCACACGCGTCGTCTCGCCTGGGCCAGACAAACGACGGATCAAGCTATATCGATAGCGAATTAATCCCTAATCCGATCCGGAATCCTTAACATCGCTGCCTTTGCCGCTTAAGCTAATTAACTAAAATAGAATAACGGATTATTTATCGTGTGAAAGATGATATGAAACGAAGGAAGTAAACGACAAGATAACGAATAAATAATAGGGAAGAATGGAGGAAGAAAACGTGCTGCGCAGATCCCAAATAAATGTGATATTAAGGGCAAGGGAATGATGATGAAAAAGCTTGCAATTTCGTTGTTTATTCTGCCAAGAATAGGGCTCCGGAAAGAGGCAGATGGATGCGCCGACAAGAGCTTAGCTCTTTAGTAAATGTCGCCTATCAAAATCCAAAAAGCTGATAGTAGCGCTGTTTCAACTTCCTAGTGGCGTCATGTCCTGTTCACGTGCATTCCGGTTGACCTTCATATCATATCATGAATTCAACTGGTCATAACCAGAATCGTCAAAGGCCAGTGGGTAGAGATAGTTAAATATGTGGTAGTCAGCAAGAGGAATATAGACATGTTTACTAATAATATTATCCTTTGCTTTTAGGGCTGAAGTCTACAATAGAACGAGCGAACCCAGAAAATGCCTATGCACTCCGATTTCCAAAATAACAGGATTTTAAATGAGGAGCTCATGATGACCAGCTACTTGTATCGGGTGTGAAGAGATGAGAAGATGGTTAGTTTATATGATTTGACGGTCAATCAGACCCTATTAACGAGTCAGGACTATATTTAGTTGAGGTTAGGAGCCCAATCGACGTGAATCGTTACACGTTTCCGCTCTGAATTGCCCATAATTTGGCAACATGGCATTGAACTACTTTCATCAAGTTTATGGAGCCATAAACGTGATGGAGCAGATTCAAGTTATAGTCATCGTTTTATCTACTCGGGATTTTCCAGCGTTTACAAACACTTTCATGAATCACAGTCAGAAAGATTCGGACTGTACGGATTATCATGAATTACAGGGGCTATTAATATTGCGGAGATTAAGGTAACCAAGCATTATGAATAAATAACAAATGAAATGAGTTTGCATTTATTATCGCGGGTATTCCTACACAATAGAGATTCACCATCTTTATTATGACCAATGTAGATTCGGAAATCGTTTCTGAGAATAGCGTTCTTATACCGCAGTCACCTGTATTCAGTATTCATGACCTGCGAAAAGTCATTTATGTTAAATTCTACTTTCATTGGTTCTTGCTGTTGTGCAGTACAAGGTACAAGTCATGTCGAAGTGCACATCACCGCAGATTACTTCGGAGTAAAACAATAAGAGCAACTAATCGGGAAAGGGAAGAAATTTGTATCTTAAGGGCCCATATTCCTTTAAAAAAAAATTATATATGACAATAGTTATTTGTTATACAAGGGGGGAAAGTTGTATTTTACCCGCGAGTGTTTCAATACACGAGACGTAAAATAACTTTTCGCCCGTGTATAACACAAAACTTTTCACCTCACTACAGCGAGGAAAAAAGAATAAGGGTTTGTACTATATCTTTGAAAAATATCTGCAATAATCAACCAATTTGCCATTTATTAAAACTAAGGTCTAATTAGCTTTCATGTAGGTATTTTAAACGGATTTTTTCAGAAAATAAGCTCATGTCAAATTTTACTTTAGCTGCGTTGAAACGTCAAAACTCTTTCTCCACATGTGGATAAAAAGCGATTTTCTCAATAGATATCAAACAAACAAACTGGCCTTTCCGAGCTAGTGAGGTGAAAAGTATATTGATAATTTCAGCCAACTTTTTGAAGTGAATAATACTTTTCCATGCAATCTAGATAGTAACATAGCTACATATTTCATTTGTGCAGTGCTGCAAGTTTAGTCGAAAATAAGTTGGAAAAAACCAGTTTCCTGCGTGAATTTTGTCAAATTCGAGTAGTTTTTGAAACAAAAATTATCAATGAAGGATTCAAACTGTGGGTTTCAAAAAGCCCTGTTCAAAATTGTAACATTGACATATTATCAAGGATACCTGGCTTTCGTAATAAGAAACATGTTTGATCATGATCATAGAGAGAAATGTCTAAGACAATCAGGATTTATGAACGTATAAAAAAATAGGAACTTAATTTTTTTGTGTATCGCAATTCGTTAAATTTTGGAGACTCGAGTCCAACCGACGCACTGCCCACTTTGAATTGTTAGACGAATAATACAAGTTTACAGACACAACATCTGTTGCCTTTGGTACTATACTGACAAGCTGTCACATTGAAAACCGTGCATTATTAAATTCCACCAGACTGTTGAATAAGTCAGCCGTAGATAACAACTTGGGAATGTATTTAGGTTGAATGTTCTTTGAATTGCGGTGCAAATTCTGTCCAGTTCAGACAATACATGTTAGTATTTGAATGTTTCTTGACTTTTAGTATCGCTTTGATTCTTAAGGAGTAATATGAACTTGGCAATAAAGTTTACGCTTAGACATATTTTGTAACTGTAATCTCCCGACACATCGATTTAAGGTTCGATTCTAATGAGGTCAGGTTGAGTAAGTGAATCACACGGGGGTTGGGCTGAGTTAAGAGAAAAATGTAGAATATTTTCCACGTATAATATTTAATAAACATATTTAATAGTAGCTATACTATCAACAGCAGCGTCATTTTTATACCCCGAACAGGTTGACAAAATCTGCATTACTGACATTTGTGTCTCACTATGGTCCTTTGGTGGTCGTTGTGTACGATCTCATTTAAGAAAACAGTACTTTTGTGTGGTGTTCTCAATAGATAAGGTGTCATTTTGGTGGATTATCAACTCTTAGATCTTTACCAAGAGTTAAAATTGCTTTTCCTCAGGTAGTCAGTTAAACGCATTTACTATTTAAGCAATTTTAAATTTTCTTGGAATAGACCTTAGAATTGATAATCCACCAAAATCTCTTTTATGACGGACGATAATGAGGTACAAAACCACACAACAGACTGTTTTCTTTAATGACATCGTACACAACGCCAACGGAAAGGCCTATATACACTCGGTGTTTCATTTATCCAACCTGACCTCAGTACCGTACTCTCCTAAAGCGCAAACAACATCGCATCAAAATCAGGTCAAGGTCAACGAGATCCTTTGATACTAGCTCAATAAAGAAACGTAGCATTTTGCGAAAAAACAAGAATGCTCTTGGAGTATCCTTCAGACGAAGGCTCTCATTACCGCCGTCCTCGCGAGGGCTCGAGAGACCCTACAGAGGGGCAAAGATGTTGATTTTATTTCTGACTTCATTTCAAATGTAAATGACCTTTTCTTTTCTCGTCAATATCTAGGGATAGTGATAATAGTTCGTAATCTTTAGGGCTCCAAAAGGTAAACACGGGACCCAATTACGAACACTCCGTCCGTCCGTCTGTCTGTCGCTAGGCTGTCTCATGAATCGTGATAGCTATAGACTTGAAATTTTCAAATATGTTGTATTTCTGTTTCCCCTAGAACAAAAACTAAAAACAGAATAAAATAAATTTTTCAGTTGGGTCCGATCCCATACAACAAACGTGATTTTTTTGCCGTTTTTTTATTTGATGGCACTTGGCCGGTTATCCAACTATGTGCATTAAGGACCAAAAGTGGCAAACCTTTTCATTAACCGACTGCACTTTTAGTAGACCGACTGATTGCTGGGAGGGAAGGTTCTTGAGTGGCGACCGCGAACCGGATGACGCAGCTTGGGAAGGCTCCAAGAAGAATAATTAGATGAGGGCGGAGCAAGACCGATCGTTGTGGAGAACTTTGGGGAGGCCTTTGTCCAGCAGTGGACGTCTATCGGCTGATATGACAATGAATCAAAGGCGCTCTACTGTTTCCAAAAAACTTGAACAATCTGAACGTCAGCGCCTGAAAGACCTGGATGCCAAGCACTCGTCTTGCTCGCACGGTATCGAAAGGAAAGCGAGAGGGAAGTACTTGTCGCGCGACAAAGAATCGCGTGTCAAAGTTATACTAGACGTACTGGGCAATACTGCGACTACTGCGAGAGCCAGAAACTAATAACAAAAACATTCAAAGTTTGTATTTCAAACAATCGCAAAGCGTATAAATATTCACAATCAATATAAATACTTGTAATTGTAACCAAAGATAAGTATTGAGTATTGTATAGCGAACAAAACATTTATTTGTTATCTTTTTAAAGTCATCGTCCTTATCGAATAAAATAAACCCAAATTTCGTCAGCATCTCCATCTCCCGTATGGTCTAGTGGCTAGGATACCTGGCTTTCACCCAGGAGGCTCGGGTTCGATTCCCGGTACGGGAATATCTTTTTGTTTTTCATTCGACATTAATAGAAGGTACTTCAACGGTATTTTGGATTAAATAATTTCACATGCTTCGGTAAACAAAACTAATATTTTACGATTTCTATAACATATTATAGTCAACGTACTAAATAATAATAAAAAATACATTCCCGCGTTTACTAACACAATGTTTCGAATAATGGAACTTTGTAAATGTGCTATGAGTTTATGATAATTGAATAAATTCACATCCAGCCAAATCCCTATCTTGTATTCTAAAAGAGCTCCTTATTTCATTTTTCGAATGAAAGGCGTACGCTCCTCAAGTCTTTTCGTATACGCTACTAATATAATAGTTATTAGACAACAATAAATACCTCCCAAAACAAACTGGGAAAGCTAGGCTATCTGTTCCCGGGCTGTTCACATTCCGAGGGATGCTGCTCGCCGGCGGGTATCGATCGCTGCGGGGCCCGGGGCGCCCCCACAGCCATCCGTTCAATGCCTAACAATTCCCATTTTCAAAAGGGTGTTATAGCTACCGAATTGTATAATACCTATCACATATTGATAAATATGTTCTAAGATAGTTTTGTCAATGACGGCCCCGTCCATTTCATGCATGTTCAATAGGGCTTTATCAAAATTCGGAAGAAGTAACAATTCTTGAAATTTTTGCCGACCGTATTACACGACCGGTTACAGTTCTTAGAATTGATCGAGCTCTATTCGAGGTAGTAAATATTGATTAACACAACTACATATATTGTTTGAATGTATTATATTATGCATATTTCAATGAAGACCTATATATAATATGGAGATAAAATCACAAATTACGAAACTGCCTCCGGGTGATCCGTGACTGATCCTAAGAACCCTATAAAAGGAAGGAAACGACCACCATTGCTAAAGCGCAAAGAATCTAGCAATCAGTTCGAGAGAGCCCTCAGGTCAGCAATGTAGCTGTTACTGTTTTTAGCGTTACAAATATCACATAACTAGTTTTCTCTACGAAAAAAGTAAATTGAAGCATATGCCGAAGAACAATGTGCCATTGAAATGTGTTTTTCACCTGACGCATGCCGAGAACGTGGATTACCCAATTTGATCCAACAAAGGCATTGAACAATTGAACGTCCTGTAGCTTTATATGGAGTCTCTAAAGTGTATCGACTTTTACAACGCACTGTTTAACGCAATTACTGTTTAAATACAAGCCGCAGCTGTCTAGATTTTGGTATTAATTAATGCAGAGTAGCACTTTTCTCATTAAGCGTACTTTTGTGCTACGATGGCTGTACCTAAAGACTAGGTACATTTTCATTTATTCACTTTTGCCGTTTAACTTGGTTCAAGTTACTTCAAGCTGAAGCAACGAATAACAAAAAAAAATTACACGCCTAACCTAAGTACTAATTGACAATGCACGATAAATTTTAAGGCATCGTTTAAAAAAAATACTTCTCCATCTAACTCAGCAGTTTGGTAGAATTAGAAAACAACCTCTGCACTAGTTAACTGAAGGCAATTGGAAACTTAACGAGAGCTCTACGTGACTAATTCCTAATAATTCATCTGCCTCGCGCATTAAAATATTATGTATACAGACCTCACAAACATTCGCAACATGTTACACTGTCATCATCACGACAGCCGTCTGTACTAAGCCATATATTACGTCCCAAAGGGCTTTATCTCCAGCCCCTTCAGTTCCAACTTCAACCTTAAAATTTGCATCACAAGATTCTCACTCAAAGAGCTACTCAAATGGAATAAAGTTTAGAAAAGTAACTGCTCAGTTGGCAGCCAGTTTCCGAAGAGCCCTACTCCTCGATGCCGTTTAATGGACAGTGTGCGGTATCGGAGACATTGGTGGAGTGGTTGATAAGCCGACTCTTCCCGCTTCTGAGAACGGCTATCAAGTCTGTATCAAGTGTCCGGCCGCAGTGGCCAACTACTGAGGAAAATGTTTTGTGATTCTTGCAACTTCGATGTTTGTTGGGAACACCAAACAAGGGACAGGCAGATAACGCATATTATAAACAATTAAACATGAAACAAGCGTTATTTAGTAGCAGATATAATTTTTATCGTAGGTAAATAAGCAGATATATTATTTGACCCAATTAAGTCAAGGCAATTTCAATTTCAATTTCGATAATGTTTAAAATATTTAGAAAAAGTGTCTATACTGAATAGAATTTACATACTGTATGATGTATGCACGCATACTTACCCACTAATTCATACCAAACTCATCTAAATCCAAGTCAAAGGACTATGATGTATATTATATGTTCACTGTTAAGGAAGTATATTAGCTGCTGGATAAGATGGAACTATACTGCTTTTAAAAACTCTATCGAATCAATTTCACACCACATGTGAGCGAATCGATGAAACTGCGAAGGGCTCGCATTTACCTTACGCGTGCGGAAAGATGCAATTTATTACCTGTGAACAAAAAGAGAAAGCATTAACTCACATGGTATAGAACTGCGAAGGGCTCGCATTTACCTTACGCGTGCGGAAAGATGCAATTTATTACCTGTGAACAAAAAGAGAAAGCATTAACTCACATGGTATAGAAGTAATTCTTTTGGTTGAGCGAATCCACTTAGCTTTGTACCCGATGAACACTCTTTGTCTGTATTGTAATATTGTTAGCTGTGGCCACAACTGCCACTTCAAAATGTAAGGCGTTATAAGTGCAAATTACTTTTACACTAAATTAGTCTTTAAGTCAAACGAAATAAGGTTTACTCTTAAACAAAGAGAACAGAGATGTTGGTCACTTCATTGTCATTATAAGCATCGAAACGAGCTTCACTGCTCTTTCACTTACGAAGTGACCAACATCTGTGTTCTCTTTGTTTAAGAGTAAACCTTATATTGTTTGATTTAAAGACTAATTTAGTGTAAAAGTAATTTGCACTTATAACGCCTTACATTTCGAAGTGGCAGCTGTGGCCAACGTTAACAATACAGATAATAAGTATTGTTCATCGGGTACAAAGCTAATGGGATTCGCTTAGCAAATGGGATTCGAACTTTAAAAGGTTATAAACGTTTATTAGTACTCGATTCGATGTTTGGAAACAGACAAAGACGTTTACTGTTTAAGGGTCACTTGGTAAACAATAGCTTTGGCGAATAATAAGCTTAGTGAAGTGCCAACATCAGAGTAGCTATGCGATTATTTAGGGTTCAAATCGACTATGCGAGTACCGTTGCACATGGAAACTGACGTAATTTTGAACAGAACTGTTTGAAAGCCAATTCCGACATGTCCCGCATATTGCAAAACGCCCATTTTATTGTTCCGACAACATATGGCGGGCGAGTACAGGCTCACCGTGCTGCATTTGGTAATGGTAATAGATAAAAGCATACCATGGTTTTTCATACGTGAAAAGCAAAAGGTCTATATTAGGAGAATTTTGAGCCAAGTGAAGTATCAACCACCTTTAAGAGTCAGATAAAATACAGTGACTGAAATTGTCAGTGTCGCTAAATTGTTCCCTCTACCAAGAGGCGGCACACCGATTCCGCATTAACCGATTTTGAGCCAGAAAAATTGCCTCAGCGAGTGCGATCAGAAAAACCTCTATTGGTGGCTCAAACTCGCTCCTTTGAGCCGGGCAGTTGTAAAACTTGTTAAGCTACATACATAATAAAGAACTTGACAAGGTGTGGCTGCATTGTTCTCAAAGCGTTTAAACTAGGCGGATGCAGTGTTTCATTATAGCGCTAGTGCATAGAGTTGGCAAAATACCAGCATTTACTACATAAGGCTCATAACATAACGCAGGGTATCCACCGCCACCCACTGGCTTTGAAATGAGAACTGCATTAAGTATTTGGCGCTTATTAGAGCATGTGGACATATAGAGATTGACTGTGATTGCATCTTCCTTTGTTACCCTGAATCAATCGTCTCTTATAAATTTATTAATTCACCCTTTGGCCTTTTTTCATGTATATTCCTAAGATTCAATTCACCACAATTTTACCAGAGGTTTTTACCTTTAGGTACAATAGGTACATTACTGAATTGTTTTATCATTCGTGTTACCTTCAGACTGCTATACACAGTCAGTCCTTCCATTCTCATCACGCCACACATCAATCGTGATATTCCCAGTTAAACCACATGCAATACCCTTTACAACCTGCAATACGATAAAATAAATAACAGAGCAGTGCCAGGGATTCAAATAGCACTTCAGAGCGTTTATTGTTGTTCTAACAACATTTACGTTCGGTGCTAGTGCATTGTTACTGCTCAATGGATCGAGCTAAAGACGAGCACCGTTGTTACCTAGGCCATTTCAGTTGGACATAACATTGAGACGCGATGTTCTGGAAAGAGGTGCCTTACCGCCATGGCAGTGCGTATTGAGTATAGCTATTGAAAGGACAATAATAGCTACGGGTGAATATAAAACTATATAAGGTTTATGCGTCCTCCTAGAAATAGTATCAAAGCCAATAGACACAGAACTGAACAGTTATCGAAGGAATGTCCTAACAAGCAACTAATAGTTGCGTTGAAAGAAATTGCAGTTGAATCACATTATGATGTCAACATTTCTTATTGTACGTCCATCACTAGCACCTTTGTTACTCATAGAAAGTAATACAGAAGATTAAGGAGAGTTCACAAAGACATAGTCAATATTGTCATACGTAGATTCCATTAAATGTAGTGCTGATTCTAGTGATTCCATACAAATTGAAACTATTCGTGTTGAAGTGTTACCGAGTGTTAGGGGTATGACGCAGGACGAGTGGTGAGTAAAAGCCCTTGGTAAGAGTGCTTACAAGCGATCACACACCACATCGGAACCGAATAATCCGGGGCACCAATTAAAATGCAACATAGGCAAGGGAAGGGGAAACGCTAGCGGCGTTCATTAGTACTTCCAATAAATCTGCATCCATCATGTACCTGCATCATCCATGGGATCATATATAGTTCGCTTTTTAACAGACTTCAAAAAAAGAGGAGTTTTTTTTTAGTTCGTCTGTCTTTTATATATAATAATTACCTGCCTAACTCGAAGACAGGCAGGTCCGATCTGGCGATGGATTCTAGAAAAATCAAGGGAACTTTTCAAACCAAGTAGGCACACCTTATTGTGCTTTGGGTATTTTTTTAATAACTCGTGTAGTTGCTCTATGAATTAAGATTTCGTAGAATTCGGCTATATTTTGTCAAAAGTGACTATACTCTTCCAACTTGCGTTATGTGTCTTGGTCCCAAGATACGCCCCAAGACGTTCAAGAGACAAGCACCCAGACAAATATGCCGGGCACGTTTCTATTTGTCAGCAAACAACAGATGTCGCGCGAGCCGCGATATTTGCTCGTAAATACACACCCTCGTCAGACACACTTGCGTTCCTTGCTCTGGAAGTTGAACAATGCTTTAATAACACTGTTGTTATTGTCACGGCTTTAGAATAACTTAACTGATTAGTTTAAAAATGACTAGTGACAACCTACAGCAGCAATATCAGATGATTTACATTTTGTACACAACGTTATGCTAGAGTTTCAAACGGCGGTATTGGCATTGGAGAATCGCTCGTATGCCTTTCACTAGAAGAAGAAGCCTACTTCTTTGATTTCCTTGTCTCTGTTGTATTGTCTATTACAATTAAGTCAAATTGTTGGCCATTATTTCATACGTAAAACAACTCGATGGTGCAACATTTTACTACAACGAGATCCCATTGCACCTCCGTCTAGTAGCTCAGTAAACGTCGTTAAACGTCCAATAAAATCAATAAACATATTTTCGAGCGGTGTCCTTGGCAGTAACGAGTTATAAACACCTATGTGCACGAGTAAGGGGCTGACCCTCCTCGCGCCTCGATGCCTCAAGGGACGGCTACCCTTCAGGGCTATTTTATCGCGTCCCGGTCACGTTACACCAGTAAATATTTTAACACCTCGATCGATTGTATCGACGACATTTTTCCCTAAGTTGTATAAGATAATCGGACTTACAAAAATATTTGTAATAAGAAGCAAGTACATTAAGTTTCAGTCTTTAGTCTCCACTCACAGTTGATAATGTACACGTTAATCGAAATTTGAAGCGGAACAATAGAAGGAAAGTTACACAGACGAAGAAAATTAATAGAAGCTCGTAATATAAATATTTAAAAATATCTTCTATTCTCTTGAAGACAGCTCTGAATACATGAATGACGTGGCGAAGTCAAATATTTCCATAGGCAGGAAGTTAATTATCAAGAACAAATGCTAATTAGATCCTAAACCTGAGCAGCAACCACTATTCACAATCACTAACAAGCAATTATACGCGTAATGTGTGAATAATTTCTATTTCTAAAACAGTAGTCATTGACCAACAACCTAATAATGAAATTGAATGACATCAGCCTGGCTAATGGTGTCATTGATTTGCATTGAAAGTTGCAGATCTGTTGTTGCTGAATATATTCAGAAATTGAAATAAATAATGGATTAGTAGTTGTAGCAAACTTGCATGGTGTACCGTACCATATTTCCTTCCCGCCGACTCACCGCCTATCAGCAATTTTCGGACCGTTGTGCTGTGGATATGGGTGTATGGTGTTGGGAAGGGTAAGTTCCAGTTCCAGTGGAATAAGTGGCGTACAAGGTATTCCATCTTCAAGAGTTCATTTACTTCTTGTCAGGTGCTAGTTTCCTAAAATCTTCGAACGTCTTGTTCCTAAAGCAGCACATTCGTGTCTAAATAGTTGTCTACCTAGTAGCCCACACGTCGCCGCGCCGGCTAGGGGCGTGGAGAATCTAATCGTCTCGCCAGTGTGGACCACTTTCCATGAACTTTCCACGCATCCGACGCCTGGTTACTTTTCCAAACGAGCTTCGATGAAAGTACTTTCCTTACAGCAATTAAAATTACGAACACTATAGAACATTTACGCTGTCATCATTTGCACGCATATTTTCTGTTCCGAGTTAAGACTGTCGAAACTGAAAAATCTTGTTATTTTTATGGCACCTCAGAATTGCGTTGCGCTGCAATAAGAGCAAGAGGATTTGGGTTACTGTGTAAATCTATAGCCTTCTGTATTAGATTGTTCATGTTATGCTGCAGTTAGTGTTTTGCATCTCGTGATCTCAATGTCACGTGCAAGTCGAGTGGAAATTCTAATTGCAAACGCGGACTACTTTCCACAAATCAGACAGCTAGCAACTTTTCCTAGCTTCGATGGTATCCAATAACCAATTAGTGCAATTAGAGCTGCCGACACTATAAAATGTTTCGCTGTGTCACGATTTGATCCGAATCTAACACGAATTGAGTAATTTTAGGCTATTAAATGCCCCGAATGGTCCAAAAGTACAGTGAACTCAAGAGAGATAATAATCTCATCCAGAATTCAATTATGAAGGATTGGAATCCAATTTAAATTTATGACGTGGATTACGACGGGCCGTTCGTGGCCAGTTATAAAGGTCTATCATTTCAAGCTCAGGATAATAGTCTTGAAAATTTGATTAACATTAAATGAAGAATAGCCGTCAGTCGAATATAACATCTAGTGACATCACGTTCGTGAAGATTACGGTAAAGAACTAAATGTCCACCGGCCTATGGTAAATATTCCAATTAAAATTAGGAATTTACTTGTACAAAAAGAAAATGAAGAAGAATCTTTTTGTTTGATCACAATATAATATTTTGTTGTTATGATGCCTTGATTCCGTTTGATAGGTATT
The DNA here is from genome assembly GCA_947623375.1 of Apotomis capreana. NCBI lineage: Eukaryota > Metazoa > Arthropoda > Insecta > Lepidoptera > Tortricidae > Apotomis > Apotomis capreana. Next base: position 24,908,681 of record OX392507.1, on the reverse strand, counting down.
TATGGCGCGGGGATCAGGGATACAAACCAAGATATTACAGAGTAGGGTTTTGCTATCCAACAACATTTGATAGACCCAGATAATATGTGTCATGGCCCCGGAAAACCGCCGCGCCATTCACAAATAAAACCGAAACCGCTAAGACTTGTTTCTATTCACTGCTAGAAAAAAAAATTAATAAAAAAGTGAATACTGGGGTGTTTACGAAACTACAAAAGTCATCATAAAATATCCTTCATCAGGCAATTTAGGTTCCAAAGAGTTCCAAAGTTGCAAAAAGTACCTACTGACACCAAATTTAGGAACACACACCCAAACTTGTCTTTCTTTTAATCCAGCTTTCGAAACGTCTCGCTAGAACGGCGACTCGGGGATAAGATAAAGGCCAATTACTTTTTCTCAAACATCCAATGAAATATTGTCTTTACGTTCCTTAAAATAGGCTCGGAACTATCGCTTTTTGGGCGCAACAACTCGAGAGGACTGTAAAGGGATTTCATACTGCTTTTCAGGCCTAGGCCTGCAAAGTAACTTTTTTTTGGTTTCAACAACAAGGTCATTCACACAGCTGGCTGGTTTGACATAAAGCAGGTTTTGTTTTTAAAGGTTGGTTGTTAGACTAAAATGTCGTCAGTAAGGGCTGTTATACACGAGGTGAATAATATAATCTAAATCTTTATGTTACGAAATGGATTCGATGGGTTAGGATTCTTGTGAATATTGTCTATAATTATATATAACCAGAAATCCAAAACAATATTTTTTAACGATACAAATTAATTTAGTCACCAGAATATACCTGCTTCTTTTTAGTTTCAGTTCGTGTACAATATCCTTAAAAGCTACTACTCGAACGATACACTACATGTGTGTCATAGATAATTAAAAACAAAACTTTTTAGTGGGAAAATAGAAAATTTAATATTACATTTCGATTTCATTGAAAATATTGAAAATGATTTCTTCAGACGAAAGTACTGGCGATGAAATGGTTTTGGACGGTACCCCGCCGGAATTACGAGCGGAGGCGGAATTAGCCATGAGTAACTTGCTCCCGCCGAAATCCAAAGAACGGTACATGACCGCGTATGATAATTTCATGAGCTGGAAATTAGAAAAAAAGGCAGTGAACTTCTCGGAAAATGTATTATTAGCCTATTTTCAAGAACAAAGTGCAACAAAAAAGGTGTCAACTTTGTGGTCATTGTACTCAATGATCAAAGCAACATTGCAATTGAAACATGACATAAATATAAAAAGTTATGGTAAACTGAATGCATGGCTTAAACGTCAATCAGATGGATACACTGCAAAAAAATCAAAAATATTTACAAGTGTAAACGTCCAAACATTTTTAAATCACGCTCCTGATGAAAAATATCTGGCTACAAAGGTAAGTTTATCATCAAAATTATAATTATGTAGGTAAAAAGTATTAAAATAAATAACAAATGATATTAAACAACTTACAAATTAACATAAAATAATGAATTGTAAGAAACTAAAATCTAAATTATAAACTAAATTATGCTAAACTATGAACTAAAAATAACTTTAAAAATTATAACTTATTAACTTCTAAGATATTATTTGAAAAAAAAAACACATGGCAAACTTTATACATTTATGTTGATGTTTTTACATTATACACTACAAAATTACATTATCATAGAATTATTCATTAATCAACTTATCATTTGCAGGTTGCGTTGATCTTGGGCATAAATGGTGCTTGTCGAGCAATGGAGTTAACAAACATCACCACAAAAGACATTGAATTTCAAGGTGACATAATCATATTTAAGTTAGGTGACACAAAAAATAAAAAGGATAGATCTTTTGTAATCCGTGATGAATTCATGAACATTTTCATGAAATATTATGCCCTTCGACCCAAGAATACAGCAACCGAAAGACTGTTTTTAAATTACCAAAAGGGTAAATGTACCAGACAAGTTATTGGCCGCCACAAAATTTTAAATATGCCAAGAGATATTGCTACATTTTTAAACTTAGATAGCCCAGACCAATATACTGGCCACTGTTTTCGCCGGACCTCGGCCACCCTCCTTGCTGACTCCGGAGCCAATCTTTTGACTGTTAAAAGACATGGAGGGTGGAAGTCGGATAGAGTAGCAGAAGGTTATATTGACGAATCAATTGGAATCAAACAAGAAACTACAAAAAATATAACAAAAAATATTATATTAGCAAGGACTAACACCACAGCCACATCTCATGAAAATCTTCATTTGCATCCATCAATTTACGACAACCCTCAGCCAGGTTGTTCTCGTGACCCTCCAGTTTTCATAGAGCGCCAAAGTACTGCTGAATGTAAGATTGATTCCGTGCCGGGCTCACTGTCATCTGTCAACTATCTTCAAGATACGACCCAGGCTGGTGTATCAAATCCCCTGCCATCATTGCCTCCTCAGCAAAAAGACACGGCAAATGAACAGTCAACCAGCCATAATGTCCTATCACAGCCATGTTCATCTTCCGAAATTCAGCAAACTAACATTAGCGTACCTGGGAAAACCATAACGATATCAATAAGCAATTGCCCTAACATGTCAAACATAACTTTTAATATTAACTAAATTTGCCAATACTTACGTTACATTTTGTATTATGTGCATCTTTCAAGCCGAAGTCCAACCATTGATTTAATGAAATGTATCCCCAGTATCTTTTTGATTGACCTGTCTGTATTGTCTGAAGTGAATTTTAGTATATAGTCAGTCATGCTTAATTGTAGTCTATCAGGATCTATTCTATTTAATTGTGTCATAATGAATAAAATAGTAAGAAAAATAAAGGTTAGATTCAATCTAAACAGGTAAAATATTTAAGTAAGCTGTCAGTGTCAGTGCTGTCATGTCACATTTTTTTTAATGTATTTAGCATTTTTTTTCGTCGTTTAGGACAGGCTAAGACCATAGGCCATACTGCCTCAGGGATACTTAACACAATTAACGTTTGAATTTGTTGCAATAGTATCGTTCAGAAACAATGCATTGTAATTTTAGAATAAGTTTTTTCGTTAACGTTTGCACGTGAAATTCGCTTAATTATTTGTATTAGTTTGTCTATTTGTCAATTAATAAAATGTTGTTCTTTGAAGTATATTTTTTTATTTCATTGTATGTTTGAGAAAAGCACTATACATGCCTCGTCGTGAAAACGGATTCCCGGCCTCGTATCACTATCCGGCCTCGCTCGCACGCTCGCTCGGCCGTATATACCTACTTGGCCGGAAATCCTCATTTTCCCGGCCTCTGATGTAATGTACTATTACAATAGAACAAAGACATTCTAGAACCCAAGATCCAGTATCTGTATTCGGTTCACAAATTCCCCGGCCATGCGCGTTTTACGAGCCACCTGTGAGTCATGGTACTGGCCGTTAGACTCCCGTTTTGATCTGTTGACACAAAAAGACAGTACGTCCATAAAAAGATCTGTCGTTTACGACCTTTTGTATAACTAGGAGTGAGCTTTAAGTGAATTCGAAGGGGGAGCAGACGAAGGTCGAACGCGTAATGGCTGCAAACGTCTCTTAGGTCGCCTTCTATTGGATGAAACTTCTATTACAGAGATACGAAACGATGTAACGCCTCGTAACATCATGTTACTCGTAGATGATACTCGCATAGGAACTGAATACTCATCATACCTATTGATTATTTTGTACAAAGATTAACCCGTTCCTCCGTGACCCATGAATCGAACAATATTTCTGCCAAGTAGATGCTCCTGTTTATAGTAGTTTATACGTATTCAGTTTTTATAAACGAGACGCTGATCCCCTTTGTATGAAAAAAATATCCGACCCTTCTAACTCGCATCAGTTTCTTATGAGATTCCTATTTAAATAACTTCATCCGACGAGATAGAGCCAGAACTGAACGACAAAGTGTAAAATACTGATATAGGGAATTATAGATTTCTACACTTATTTTAACTAAACGGTAAATATGATCCCACCAAAAACATTTCATGTAAAAATGGCGGCCAAGACTCATATGGTCTGGCTGTAAAAAAGTTATCAGATCCCTCGAAAAGCCAAGCCCCTAAGCCCTGAGTTTACTAATCCTACACCTTGGCTTCAAAGGTATGGCTTGACCGTTTCATAAAGTAACGTAAATAAGTCCAACGGACCGTCTGGCCCATACGATATCAAGAAGTTAAGTTTATATCTCCATGATAATATATATAATAAACTTAATTCCTTACCATATAGGCCGAACAGTCCATTAGACTTATTTACGGTACTTTATGAAACGGCCAAGCCATACCTTTGAAGCCAAGGTGTAGGATTAGTAAACTCAGGGCTTAGGGGCTTGGCTTTTCGAGGGATCTGATAACTTTTTTACAGCCAGACCATATGAGTCTTGGCCGCCATTTTTACATGAAATGTTTTTGGTGGGATCTCATTTATTTTTGTAAGGTGCCCTAGTCTTTTTCATTTATTTGGGCCATAGCGTCTGTAAGTAAGTAGTAATAATAGCAAAAAAAGCGTTATGAGCATGTGAGTCTTGGCCGCTAATTTTACATGAAATGTTTTTTTGGTGGGATCTCATTTCTTGTTGTAAAGTAGTTTTTAATTTTTAGGTTTATTTTTTTGTGCCATAGCGTTGCTAAGTAAGTAGTAATAATTGGGTATTTAAGAAATACTTACGTTTAGCCCCCATTATGGAAAACCCATACAAACTTTCATCCCCTTATTTAAAGGGTGGGGGGTGATTTTCTAAAAATCCTAGAATATATATTTTATTATTTATAACAAGGAGTCCCTATATTATTTTCAGACCTCTAGTATCAAAATTTGCAGAAGTCTCATACAAACATCCATCCCCTAGTTTAAGGGGTTGGGGGGTTAAAGTCCCAAGTTTCAGAATTATTCTATTGTTTGTGTACTAAACCTAGCTTACATACCAAATTTCAGCTTTCTAGGTCATCGGGAAGTACCCCAGAGGTTTTGATACGTCAGTGAGTGAGTGGCAAAATCGGCGTATTTTAGGTACCAATAAAACCTAAAGTATAAAAGCTAGATCAATTAAATTAAGTACATTTTATATTTTCCCTAACTGCATCCTAACCTGTGAATTTGGGCGCTCTGGTGTTAACTGGGGCGAAGCTATGAGGGTTTGAAAATTAGACGAAACTGTTCGAGAAAAGGTAGGTAGTGCCCCGCTTCTTTTTTGCTCGTCTTGGCGGGGGCACTACCGTGCCCCCAGATTTTTAATGCTCTTACATCACGTCAAGAGGTTATCGTGGTAACGGGATGGGTCGTGTGTTGCATGACAATGGTTTAATTTACTCAGTATTAAAAAGGACGTAAATTAAACGAATTGCTTGTGAATTAAGCCTTTTTTACTTGATGGACAGGATTAGGTACTTTATGGTAGTTCTAATGCGTGAGGCACGGTCGTCGCCTCATTCCCAGACTATCATAAAAATATACATTTTATATTGGACGAAATAAATAAATATTAAGGGACAATCATACACAAATCGACCTAGTCCCAAACTAAGCAAAGCTTGTACTATGGGTACTAGACGACGATATACATAATATATAAATACATATATAGATAACATCCATGACCCAAGAACAAATATTTTGCACAAATATTTGCCCCGGCCGGGATTCGAACCCGGGACCGCCGACTCAGTAGGCAGGTGTCTACCAACCGAGCCAAACGCGTCGTCAAATGCTAATAAGTTGAATTTGCATGAGACTCGATGGATTCTGTTGAGGATAATCACTCAACACTGCCTCTTCGGTAGCTCACGAGTGAGCACAGTGGACTGTATTATCGGCTCTCGGAATTCGTGGCTCCAGTTCGGTCGCCGTGGCTATCCCAGTCGTAGGCACGGCGGTTCAGACGCGGCACGTAGTTGCCACGTAGATGCTGCGTAACACGTAGCAAGATCGTACGTTCGTAGCTCGTAGTACAGGTTCGGTTTCGTAGCTCCGGATCCGATGCGTAGCTGCACGACGTGAATGTCACGTAGATATCACGTAGGGCACGTAGACCGAAGTTCGGAGATCAACCAAACGAATGGGACCTCAGACGAACTTGGTTACGGCAGCAGGTCGACGCAGGTTCGATGCAGGTTCGAGTACGAGTTATAAAAACACTGGTTGACTTGTTCGTTCTTTAATTTTCTTCGGCAGTATGGTAAATAATCGAAAACAATAATTCCTTATAAGCTATTTCCTTAAGATCTAACAAGACTCAGGACTCGTAAGCAAACTACTGGCTCGCAGGCCAATAGGAGGCGTCGAACCGTACATTCTACGGCCGGCACGCCCCTTTCGTCAAGTGCGTTCTTTTCTAAGAGTCGTTGTATGGAAAAGTGAACTGGCTACGTGATTGGCCGTTCATTTTCCCATTTTTCAGCCCTAACGGCTTTTCTGGTCTACGGGATGAGCGGTTCGGGGAGGGTCGTGTCTACGTTTACGGTTCGATATCTACGTGAGATGTCTCATTCTGTAGCTTTCATTGCACCGCATTAAATGGCCTTACGTTTTATAAGATAAGAGTTACGGTTCGTTAGCTATTAAGTCGGATCGATCGATAAAGTTAATTTTACGTTGTGCTGGCAAGTCGCGGAAGGCTATAAAAGGTAAGTGCAATGAGTCCAGATGCATTTCTAAGTGTATTCTAAGCGATTAGGTCATAGTGAAGTTAATTTGAATTGTTAAAACGAAATTCCGATACGATTTCGTACTGAAAATGGGCTCTAATTGGACGGTTCATAATTCACGTTAATTTTACGTTAACGTGAATTGCGGCTGACCTAATTACTTTAGAAACATAATAAAAACGGATTCCTGATGGGATTATCCGTTGCTATCGCTTGGCACTATTGCGGAAGCGATAACAGGTGATGTAATATTATCATAACATTGCCACGTGGTTCGGCACCACGTGAATATCTTATGCAATATTCATCGCTATCGAATTGTGATTTTCGGATCGGGATTGGTTTGGGATTAGACCAGTTACATACATATGTCTCTTTTACGGACTGTTATATACATTTGGTACATAATAACTCGACTTATAGCGTCTTTTATGCGCAATAAAATAAATTAAATAAATTAACGTTATGTACATCAAATTTCGCTTATAAATTAACAGTTTTCGGCTTGTGTCCGTAACAATTCTCCCCCCGATCGCAGAGTCGATCCCTCGGTGATGGGCAGGACCACAAGCCGGCTCGTAGCTCGCCTGAAGACTCCTCCTCTTGTCCTGACGTCCACGTTCCGTACTGCGCCGTCAGGGCCGGGGTAGGTCGCCTCCACGATGCCGCGCGGCCACACGTTGCGGGGCGCGCTGGAGTCCGTGATGAGCACGTAGTCACCAACGGCGACCGTAGGCTCCCGTGACATTGAGGATTGTCGTGGGGCTAAGGTCGGCAGGTATTCTCGGATCCACCGGTTCCACCAGTGGTCGGCGAGAGCTTGACTTGCTTTCCATGATTTGCGATCTGCCTCGTCGCAGGGGCCGGTTAGTGGGACCCCCGCCGGGCCGCCCAATAAAAAGTGATTGGGCGTTATCGCTTCGCTCTCGTTCGGATCAACGCTCACGTGTGTTAGGGGACGTGAGTTGACCGAATATTCAACTTCGGCTAGAAGTGTAATCAGGATTTCTTCTTTCGGGCTTCGTGTGTTTAGTGTAGCGGCGAGTGCAGTCTTGACGCTTCGTATGAGGCGCTCCCAGGCGCCGCCCATGTTCGGTGCGCCGGGTGCGATGAAACGCCAACTCATTCGGTGTTGCACGCCGTGTTCTTGTAGCGCCGGTATCCAGTCGTGGTAGGCGGCGCGTAGCTCAGCATCCGTGCCCCTCAGATTTGTACCGTTATCACTCCACATAACGGCGGGCCATCCTCTGCGGGCGGCAAGGCGGCGTAGCGACATGACGGCGCTGCTCGTAGACAGGGAGTACACGAGCTCCATGTGTACAGCTCGGGTCGTGAGGCACGTGTAAAGCGCTACCCAGCGCTTCTCGTGCCGGCGGCCCACAGTGACTGTGAGCGGGCCGAACAGGTCCACCGCACAGTAAGTGAAGGGCCGTGCGTGCGGCTGCAAGCGATCAGAGGGCAGATCGCCTAAGGGCGGCACGCGTGGGCGCGTGCGGCGGAGCACGCAATGCATGCACGCTCGAGCCACACTGCGAACGGTTGGTCGCAGGTGCAGGATCCACAGTTGTTGCCTTAAATCATTCACAACTGTTTCGTTAGAACAATGATGCGCTCGCTTATGAGCGCGCAAAATTAAAAGTTTCGTAAATGGATTCCGCCCGTCCAATATGACGGGTTGCTTGTTTGTAGTCGTGGGCGCGGCGTCGATACGCCCGCGCATATGTATGAGGCCGTCGTCTTGCAGCTGCGGGTCTAGCTTGTACAGCCGACTGCTACGGGCAATGGCCTCCCCCCGTGAGAGAGCTCGGAGTTCCTCGGGAAAATCCCGCCGCTGGGCCCACTGCATCCACAGGTTTTCAGCTATTAAATAGTGACGTGTTTCTAACGGTACCTGTGTTTTCTTTTTCAGTCGCTCTATGAAAAGAAGTGCTCGGGCCGTCGCGCCGATCAAGCGATCGTAGTTGCTGAAACGCTCGATTTTTGGCAGCGGCGGGTCTACGTGATTCGTCACGTAACATCGTTCTGTCGGTACCTGCTCGGTTATTTCGATCGACGGCTCTGCTTGCGGCGCTCGAGTTTCTTGCGGCCATTCGGGTTCGGGTTGTCGCAGGAAATCAGGACCCACGTACCATCTATCGGTGCTCCTTACCACGCGATAGGGGTCCGGTCGAGTACCGTCGTCGGCCGGGTTCAGTTTTGTAGGGACCCAACGCCATCGTTCGGGTTCGGTGAGCTCCGCTATCTCGCCTAAGCGGTGGCTCACGAACGCGCTGTATCGGCGCGCGTTCTCGCGTACCCAGTGCAGTACGGTTCGGCTGTCGGTCCAGTAGACGATCTGCACGGGTTTCACGCGATGCTCGTTCTGTAATGTCTGCGCTAATCGGGCTCCTATTAAAGCGGCTTGAAGTTCGGCTCGCGGTATGGACAAGCGACGAACGGGAGTTACCTTAGATTTCGCTGCAGCTAAGTGTACTCGCGGCTCGTTTTCGCCCGTCTCCCCTTCCGTCCTCCAGTACGCGGTAGCGGCGAACGCTTGCTCTGACGCGTCCACAAACACGTGCAGTTGATGCCGCACGCCTGTACCTAGCTGGATACAGCGTCGCGGTAATCGCAGCTCGGCTACGTGTTTTATGTGCTCCAACCACGTAACGAAAGCGTTGTTTAACTCGCCTGGCAGCGGCGAGTCCCAGCTCGTTCTCAGGGCCCACACGTTCTGTAGCAGGACCTTTCCCGTCACGGTGTACTGCGCTAAGTACCCGAGCGGGTCGAACAGGCTCATCAAAGCGCTGAGGGCTTCGCGCTTCGTGGGGCCCCGCTGTAGTTCTCGTACCTCGGGCGGCACGCGAATCAGCGATGTATTGAAGCTCAACTCGTCGGTCCGAGCGTTCCAATATAATCCCAATACCTTTTGCTCTTTGTTGCCTAAGCTTGTGAGATCGTCGGCGGCTCGTTGCTCGGGCGGGATCTGCTCCATTAACCTCGTCGAATTCGAGGCCCAGCTTCGCAGGACGAAACCTCCCATAGCGTGTGAGGCTGCTACTTGCTTAGCGGCGTCGATCGCCTGCTGCTCCGTCTCGTATCCCGCCAAGAAATCATCCATATAATGATTCGTCTGGATATCGTAAACGGCGTCCGGATACAGCTCGGCGTTGTCCTGGGCGTTCCTGTTTCGCACGCTATGTGCTAAATATGGAGAAGACGTATTCCCGAATATCATCGATTTCATACGATATACTTGCGGCGGTCGCTCCCGGTTCATTCCCCTCCACAGGAATAGCTGCGCCATTTGATCGTCGGGTCTCATCTGGATCCGTAAAAACATCTCCTGTATGTCGGCGCTAACTGCAAACTCACCTTCGCGGAATCTGCACAGGATACCCGGGAGTGACTGCAGTAAATCCGGGCCCTCCAGCAGCTTGTCGTTCAGACTGACGTTCTGCGAGGTCGCCCTGGAATCGAATACTAACCTGATTTTATTGCCCTTGTTTATGTTGCGTACAGCAAAGTGCGGCAAAAACCAGGTTTTATGACCGTCGTAATCGCCTATGTGTCGCACGGCGTACTCCTTGGTCAGCAAGTTATCTATTTGCGCGGTGTATTCCGCTGCAAATGTCGGATCCTTATCCATGCGTCGTTCGATGCCGCGCAACCTATTATACGCCATTGTATAACTGGGCGGCAAGCAGGGTTCGTCGTCGCGCCACAGTTGTCCAACCTCGTAGCGCGGGCCGTCGATGCGTTTAACTGTCGCGTTAAATATGTCGATAGCGCGTTGATCCTGCGGGCTCCTTTTGTCGATCAACTTCACGCCTAGCGCTTCGACGTCGAAGTACCTTTTCAACGCCATGTTTATTTCTCGGTCTTCATCCGAGAAAGCGTGCATGACCACCTCTCGATCGCTCTGGTTTCGTAAGTAGCGTGGGGCCATACCGTAAATTGTCCATCCGATTTTCGAACGGATCGCCACCGGGTCGCACTGCCTTCCTGTCCTCGTCTCTAGCGGCAGCGTCAGGTGCCAGTGGTCCGCGCCCAATAGTATTTTAGGCGCGGCATGCTCGTAGCAGGCTTCGTTCAAGTCGGCTAAATGTTCGAAGTTGAGTACCGCCCTACGCGGCATGTACTGCTCGCGTAGTCCAAGTTGCGGTACAGTGCGCAGCGTAAGCGAGTGTGACGGGCCTCCATTCGTAGCTCGGACGCTTACCTCTACGCGCTGACTCGGTTGCGTTAGGCATATCGAGCCTACGCCTTGTATGACGAGAGGTTTTTCAGGTCCCGTTGCTCCTAGTTGATCCGCCAGTCCCTGATCGATGAGAGATATCGTGCTCCCCTCATCGATCATACAGAATGTTTCGATGCTTCCGCATGGTCCGCTAACGACGATAGGCATTATCTTAAGCATTACCTTCGTGTTTGCGTCGACGGTATTGGCAGTTAGCTCCGCCGTAGTGTGCGCGTGCTCGCTCTGCACGGGCGTCTCGTCTCTACGCGCGGGGCCGGGCGCCGCTTGCGCTGTGCTACGCGTCGGGTGGGCTGGGCGGTCGAGTGCTACGTCGGGTGCTACGTGGGGCGCTACGTGGGGCGGCGCCTTACTCGTAGGCGGCGTCGTATCGTGTAGCAATTTGTGGTGCGAGTGTGGGCAGTTGGGCACGCCGCAACCTTTCGCCGTGCAGTTCTCGCGGCGGTGTCTTTTGTCGAGACACTTGTAGCAGATGCGTGCGTCTCGAGCCCACTCCCATCTCGCTCCTATCGTCATACCTAATAACTTGCGGCAGTCCGTGGTTCGGTGTGTGTTGCCGCAACACAGACAGGCGTCCACTCGTTCTGTGGCGTATGTCTGGGCTCTTACGGGTGCGGGGCGTCGTATCGCAGCTCCGCTGTTCACGGGGTTCGGGCGTCGGGACGGCAGCGGCTGGTGATTCACGTTCGTAGCGGCTGGGCGTCGCGACGCCGGGGCTCGTGCGTGCGAGAATTGTAATTCGGCGTCGGATTCGTCGAGTAGGAATTCCGCTAGCATTACGATCTCGCACTCACCTGTTCGCATGTGTTCACGTGCGTGTGTGCACCATCTCGATCTCAGGTGCGGGCTCAGGCGGTCGGTAATCTCTCGGATCAATAATGGATTACCTGCGTAGTGTGACTTATCTAAGTCCATGAGCGTCGCGACGATGTTCATTACTTTTATGGAAAAAGTGTTGAGGTCAGTCGCGCTCGGTCCTAGGGCGGGCAATCGTTTCAAGTCCTCCAGCGCCCTGTCGACGAGAATGTCGGTCCTACCGAAATTCTTTTTTAATATTCGGATGATTAAGTCCGGACTCGATCCCGACGCCAGCATGTGTTGGACACATTCTCGCGCCTCACCTTTCAGCGCCGCGCGGAGTCGAGCCATGTTCTCGAAATTTGAGAACTTATACCGCTGCGTGCTCTCGGTGTACGAGTGGTAAAATGTTAACCACTCGTTCGGCAGTCCGGTATAGATCGGGAGTTCGTATACCTGTTTCGGCGGCGGACGAGTTATACTCTCGATGCGATCGGCAAGTCGGTCGATGTCCTCGTTGCGGCTCGCGGTTCGGCTTCGGCTCGGACGTAAGAGTTCGCCTCGTTCAGGCGTGACCGTGCGCTGCCTCATCGGCGTCGGTTTAGCAGGCGCGATCTTGGCTCCGTCACTCACCTCGGTTCGTTGAAACCACGCATCGATACGCTGCGTGGTTTCTTGGTCGGTCGGCGTCCGTCGACCCGCCTGTGAGCCGCCAGCCTGGGACCCCTCAGCCTCGATCTGTTGCAGCTCGGACTCGAGTCGCTTCCTGACGAGGTCCTCTTCGACGCGGAGTTGTTGGCGGCGCAGCTCTGCGATGCTTTCGGCTGCGGCGAGTTCGGCTTGCTTCCTGCGGGCCTCGGTGGTGCTGCTCGTCGCGGACGTGACCGTAGGCGCGCGGGTGTTGCCGATGTTGAAGCGTACTTGGTCGAAAGCACGTTCGCGATCGGCTCGTTCTCGGGAACGATCGGCGGTGCGGGTCGCGGCTTGAGTCGCAGGCGCGCGGGCCGCGGGTGATTCGATTTGCGCATGCGCGGCGAGGGGCGCATTAAACGCGTGGTGCGCGGAAAACGCGAAAGCCTCGGGGCCCTCGCGGTCGCGGTTGTGGCCGGGCGCTCGTGCTTCGGGGCGCGCCGGCAGGTGAGTCGTCGGTGTCGAAAAGCCGGCTGCGGGGTCGTCGCGTTGCCCCCGTAGGCTGGCTCGTCGCAGGTGCTCCTCCAGTTTCTGCCGCCATTGGGTCGTGTCCGTGGGCGGCGATTCCGGGTTCGATCTGCGGCTCGGTTCGTCCAGGGCGGCGTGTTGTGGCTCCCTGGTGTCCGACAGTCGTCGATGCGCTTCGTGCATCTTCGCAGACGTGGATTCCCCTCGGTTCGGTTCGCTGGGGGCTCGGCCGTCTCGTGATGCCTGGCGTCTCGTGTGGACCATCGTTGTCGGTTGGTTCGGCGGTTCTTCTGATCCGGCTCTCGAATGACCAAAATGTTGAGGATAATCACTCAACACTGCCTCTTCGGTAGCTCACGAGTGAGCACAGTGGACTGTATTATCGGCTCTCGGAATTCGTGGCTCCAGTTCGGTCGCCGTGGCTATCCCAGTCGTAGGCACGGCGGTTCAGACGCGGCACGTAGTTGCCACGTAGATGCTGCGTAACACGTAGCAAGATCGTACGTTCGTAGCTCGTAGTACAGGTTCGGTTTCGTAGCTCCGGATCCGATGCGTAGCTGCACGACGTGAATGTCACGTAGATATCACGTAGGGCACGTAGACCGAAGTTCGGAGATCAACCAAACGAATGGGACCTCAGACGAACTTGGTTACGGCAGCAGGTCGACGCAGGTTCGATGCAGGTTCGAGTACGAGTTATAAAAACACTGGTTGACTTGTTCGTTCTTTAATTTTCTTCGGCAGTATGGTAAATAATCGAAAACAATAATTCCTTATAAGCTATTTCCTTAAGATCTAACAAGACTCAGGACTCGTAAGCAAACTACTGGCTCGCAGGCCAATAGGAGGCGTCGAACCGTACATTCTACGGCCGGCACGCCCCTTTCGTCAAGTGCGTTCTTTTCTAAGAGTCGTTGTATGGAAAAGTGAACTGGCTACGTGATTGGCCGTTCATTTTCCCATTTTTCAGCCCTAACGGCTTTTCTGGTCTACGGGATGAGCGGTTCGGGGAGGGTCGTGTCTACGTTTACGGTTCGATATCTACGTGAGATGTCTCATTCTGTAGCTTTCATTGCACCGCATTAAATGGCCTTACGTTTTATAAGATAAGAGTTACGGTTCGTTAGCTATTAAGTCGGATCGATCGATAAAGTTAATTTTACGTTGTGCTGGCAAGTCGCGGAAGGCTATAAAAGGTAAGTGCAATGAGTCCAGATGCATTTCTAAGTGTATTCTAAGCGATTAGGTCATAGTGAAGTTAATTTGAATTGTTAAAACGAAATTCCGATACGATTTCGTACTGAAAATGGGCTCTAATTGGACGGTTCATAATTCACGTTAATTTTACGTTAACGTGAATTGCGGCTGACCTAATTACTTTAGAAACATAATAAAAACGGATTCCTGATGGGATTATCCGTTGCTATCGCTTGGCACTATTGCGGAAGCGATAACAGGTGATGTAATATTATCATAACATTGCCACGTGGTTCGGCACCACGTGAATATCTTATGCAATATTCATCGCTATCGAATTGTGATTTTCGGATCGGGATTGGTTTGGGATTAGACCAGTTACATACATATGTCTCTTTTACGGACTGTTATATACATTTGGTACATAATAACTCGACTTATAGCGTCTTTTATGCGCAATAAAATAAATTAAATAAATTAACGTTATGTACATCAAATTTCGCTTATAAATTAACAGTTTTCGGCTTGTGTCCGTAACAGATTCGTTGAAAAGTTTGTGGAATGTATTGAAATTGAAATGTACAGTTAGCTCCGTTATGTCAATAAGCTGCGTTTCTGAAAATTTTACGGGGCTAAGACATTATCCATGCCCACGTTTCAGTTTCTACAATAACAACTATGCAGAAAGGAGCAATATAATGGAGTCACCTTTCTGTGTTTTGAATGACACAAAGTCCAAAACAATAGAATCTGGAGTAAGAATTTCTGTCGTCCCATTCCAGCGTAGAAATAGTCTCGTTTAAACACAATCTAAAGGATTGAAGCTCTATATATTAAGAGTCCGCAGCAAGCTCGATTCTTCATACAAACGTAGTTACGTCCTTATTTTAATATGACATGTCACATTATCATGAAATTCTCTAAATATAATGAGATAAGATATATCTAGGGCTAAAACTAGTTTATGACTCTTGAAATGTTAATAGAAAGAAAATAGAGCGAGTACAAGTTTTGCATTTTTAGACCCCAGAAAGTTGTTCAGTTTGGCGGCATACTACGACCAAAATATAGTTTAGATTGAAGTCAAAACATATTTCCGGTGTCGATTAAACTATGCAGTTTGATAAGAAAAAAGATTTATCAAAATTGATCTCGTAGTTTTAAAATGAGAGCGTAACTACGAAAACCTTAAAATAAATTACAAAAAATTGTTGCGAAACTGCAGCGAATTACTCTAGCGCGGGGAACGGTCCGGGGGGGCGGCGGTAAGCACCGCCCTTATCATAGCTACTCCTTGCCGTGCGCTTAGTTTGTTTTAGTGACCCATTTTGCTGTGCGCGGGAGTGACGTATTGTTTTGGTGAATTATCTTTTATCTTCCTACGACAATCGCGGTCAATTCACGACTTGGACTGACAAAACGGATTTGATTTATTAACCGACTTCAAAAAAAGGAGGAGGTTCTCTATTCGAACTAATTTTTATTTTTTATTTTTTTTTGTGTGTATGTTACTCGATATCTCCGAGAACCGTGAACCGATTTTCAATTTTTTTTTTTTAATCGAAAGGGTATAACTCCTAGTTGGTCCCGTTGGCACTAAGTCGGGATCTGATGATGTAATCTTGGAGAAATCGAGGGAACTCTTCAAATGTTATAGGGACATGTACGGCGCTTTCGGTAGTTTTTATTGATAAAGTCAAGAATTTACATTCAGTAAATAGGATTTGGCCACTAAAACTTTTATATGAATCACTAAAAAGCAAAAAAAAAAAAAAAAATTAACAAAAAAAAGAACCGACTTCAGTAAAACTAAAAAACCAAAAATAACCCGTTCAAGTACAGATTACATTTGACTCACCCTTCGAAGTCGGTGCCAAACCTCACGTAAACTATAATATAACTATAAATATAAGAACTGAGTGGTTTGGGATCGACTTCGAAGGGTGAGTCAAATGTAATCTGTACTTGAACGGGTTATTTTTGGTTTTTTAGTTTTACTGAAGTCGGTTCTTTTTTTTGTTAAAATTTTTTTTTCTTGGTGATACTGGTGGTGTGTGTGTGTACGTACATACTGATCGACGATTTGTGGCTTTCTTATGGACTTTGCATTTTTATGATACAAAAATGGATAAACCGGGTAAGTACCTACTTAGATGCATTTTAGTCAATAAAGTTCCAAGTATACAAATAAATTATATACCTACATGTAATGTACATATTATATTAACTGTGAGGTTACCTATCTGAAACACTAAAAACGTTAGTCCGAATTTCATTTCGACAAAAACTATTCGACAAATATCATTTTAACTTTTTTTCATTTGTCCGAAAATTCAATTCGATAATTTACGATTGGGCATTAATTGTTTAGGATTTTTATTCACTCGACTAATGACACGTTTCCCTAAATCTCATTTGTCCGTAATATCAGTTTTCCGATGTAACGTTTCGGTTTATTAACTACTCGACATTTTTTGTATGACTTTGATTTCATTTGACCGATGTAACGATTCGGTTTATTAACTACTCGACTTTTTTTGTATGACTTTGATTTCATTTGTCCGATGTAACGATTCGGTTTATTAACTACTCGACTGTTGTGGTCACAGTTCTAACCAAACCTAACCCAACCAGGTCGGTTTTGGCGGTTTGTCGGCTGCTGCCGCAGCACGGTAGCTTCGCTCGCTCGGCTCGCGCGCTGTTGTGGTCACAGTTCTAACCTAACCTAACCCAACCAGGTCGGTTTTGGCGGTTTGTCGGCTGCTGCCGCAGCACGGTAGCTTCGCTCGCTCAGCCAGCGGGCTGTTGTGGTCACAGTTCTAACCTAACCTAACCCAACCAGGTCGGTTTTGGCGGTTTGTCGGCTGCTGCCGCAGCACGGTAGCTTCGCTCGCTCGGCTCGTGCGCTGTTGTGGTCACAGTTCTAACCTAACCTAACCCAACCAGGTCGGTTTTGGCGGTTTGTCGGCTGCTGCCGCAGCACGGTAGCTTCGCTCGCTCGGCTCGCGCGCTGTTGTGGTCACAGTTCTAACCTAACCTAACCCAACCAGGTCGGTTTTGGCGGTTTGTCGGCTGCTGCCGCAGCACGGTAGCTTCGCTCGCTCAGCTCGCGGGCTGTTGTGATCACAGTTCTAACCTAACCTAACCCAACCAGGTCGGTTTTGGCGGTTTGTCGGCTGCTGCCGCAGCACGGTAGCTTCGCTCGCTCGGCTCGCGCGCTGTTGTGGTCACAGTTCTAACCTAACCTAACCCAACCAGGTCGGGTTTGGCGGTTTGTCGGCTGCTGCCGCAGCACGATAGCTTCGCTCGCTCGGCTCGCGCGCTGTTGTGGTCACAGTTCTAACCTAACCTAACCCAACCAGGTCGGTTTTGGCGGTTTGTCGGCTGCTGCCGCAGCACGGTAGCTTCGCTCGCTCGGCTCGCGCGCTGTTGTGGTCACAGTTCTAACCTAACCTAACCCAACCAGGTCGGTTTTGGCGGTTTGTCGGCTGCTGCCGCAGCACGGTAGCTTCGCTCGCTCGGCTCGCGCACTGTTGTGGTCACAGTTCTAAACTAACCTAACCCAACCAGGTCGGTTTTGGCGGTTTGTCGGCTGCTGCCGCAGCACGATAGCTTCGCTCGCTCGGCTCGCGCGCTGTTGTGGTCACAGTTCTAACCTAACCTAACCCAACCAGGTCGGTTTTGCCGGTTTGTCGGCTGCTGCCGCAGCACGGTAGCTTCGCTCGTTCGGCTCGCGGGCTGTTGTTGTGGTCGCAGTTCTTATGTAATGCGAAAAATATCATTGGGTAAATGAAAAAATGGGTATTAAACAAAAGACGTCTCAATTCAGATGGCAAGTGAATGGGGCGGGAAAAGTTAAAAGGTGAACTGAAAATTTGGCTAAATGAAAAAATGGGTACTAAACAAAAGACGTCTCAATTCAGATGGCAAGTGAATGGGGCGGGAAAAGTTAAAAGGTGAACTGAAAATTTGTTCAAATGTATGCAGTGCCAAAAGTATCATGGGGTAAATGAAAAATGGGCTACGAAAAAAAATACGTAACAACTCATAGGGCAAGTGAATGTGACGGGAAAAGTAAGAATAGGCAGGCAGCAAAAGCGAAAAGAAAATCAAGCCAAGAAAAAAGATCAAAACGTAGAAAACGTATCGGAGGACCCGATGAACATTACGGTGATACTGAAAAAGAGCCAGATATGGAAGTTGAGAAGTATGAAAGGAAAAAACAAGAACTCTTGGCAGGCTTTTCGAAAACTGTAATAGAACTTGAAAATATCCAAGAAAAACCCGTTGGCCAGGCAACGAACCCGGAATGGATCAAACAACGAAAAATACGGCTGACTGCGTCAGTTTTTGGTCAAATCTGTAAAAGAAGAGCTACCACGTCGTATAAAAGTATTATAAAAACACTTTTGTACAGCAATTTTAAAGGTAGTGATGCTACTAGATACGGCAATGAAAATGAACCCATCGCTGTAAAAGAGACTGAAGCTGCACTCGGAGTGAAAATATCACCTTGTGGGTTATTTATACACGAGCAACACCAATATTTAGGGGCTAGTCCCGACGGAGTAATTGATGAACAAACCATTGTGGAGGTGAAATGCCCAGCTTCGGCAGCAAACATGACCCCAACCGAAGCCATATAAAGAAAAAAATTACCTTCTGTGTAATAGACGAAACAGATCCCGAGAAATTAAAATTAAAACGGAACCACAACTACTATTATCAGGTGCAAGGCCAGTTAAATATTTCAAAAAAAAGATACTGCATCTTCGTGGTGTGGACTCCAAAGGGAATATTGCTAGAAAAAATTGAAAAGGATGCAGAATCCTGGGAGATAATGGTAAAAAAATTGAGCAAATTTTACATGGAATGTATACTTCCTGAAATTATAGATCCGCGTCTACCTAGAAAGTTACCGATACGTGAGAGTTCCTAAAAATTAGAAATAAAAATATTTTTTACCAAAAATAAAAACAATAATGTATGATCTTTTTTATTTCCTTCAATACACCAAATCTTCAATGTGAATAAATATTATATATAGGGTAGGTTCCTAGGAAAAAAGATCTGGATTCTAATAAGTGCGTATTTTTGTTGATCATAAAATATTGGACACCTATTTTAAAAATACACACAACCGAACATAGAACCTCCTGCTTTTTTGAAGTCTGTAAAAATGACGAAGTTATGGCGCGTAGATAGTCCGCGTGACTTCACAAACCTGTATGAACCGTGATCGTGACATTACGCGCACTTATAACATCGACATTTTTTGTTTAGTGACCAAAAGAAAAAATACGTGTCTAATATTTTTGATCATCTATAATACGGATTACGGACTAATTGGTTTTTTTTAGGGACCTAGCCTATTACGGATTTTTCTAATGACCAATAGTCTTATGGAACAGGTAGTCGTATGTAACGGAATCAAAAATTCATTGGTAGAAAGACGAATATAAAAAACAGGAAACAACAAAAGAAAGGTAACAAAAATAGTGGTAGTGGTATCTGAAAATCTGATACGCAATTATGGCACTAGGTTGTTAAAATGACAAAACCTGGTATATTGTATGTTACTAGTTACTACTACTTTTGTTTGCACATCAAAACTCTACATTTACGTTTTTAGTAGGTTAAATAATCAGTTTAAATTTGCCTAGCCGCACTTACGCACTGTATAAACTGTATTGTTATCTCGGTATGGAGATGTTCTACTGTTATATTTTATTTACCGCAATAATTTCGCCGTTGTATGAAGATATTTTACTGCAATATTTTAACTGCGACATGTATAGCTCCGCCGCCCCCCGCTAGCGCGCTCTCGCTTTACTGCTAGCGCCCTGTCTTCCTCTAGGTGAAACAACAACATTTTAAAGCGTAAGCGCGCGATCTCAACGCGGAGTTGAGCGGACCTTGCTGCGGACTCTTAAGGCTGCCGTCTCTTAATTCGCCGAACCCGAACAAAGACTTAAAAACCCCCGGACATTTGACGTAAATCGATATTTTTCCCCGAACGTGTCCGTAAATAATATTATTAAAAAATGATCGGTTTCATTCACTAAAAAGTGTCAGAGTTTTACCCGGACACTTTTTGAAAAACCCCCGGACGGCCTGCAAACTATGACAAATCCGGGAAAAGCCGGACGGAAGGCAGCCCTATATACAAAAATTACTCGCGTTTCACTATCATTTTTTTAACAGACTACAAACAAAAGACGATCAGGGGTAACAATAACAATATAGGGCAGAAAGTGTGTCAGTGAGGAAATGCCGCCGTGTCAGGGCACCGGCGTCCCAGGGGGTCGCGACGCCCACCGAGAATCCCAACAAGCTATTAGGGTCGATTTTTGTTGTGGAGAACACAATTTCGCAATACGCCCCCCAAATACACGAAACCGTAGACTACGTATTTACCAATTTTCGTATTTTAAAGAAAATTAAAACGTGTTATCTTGTTCATAGTTCAATATCAAAATACTGGCAGAACGAAGTAGAGTCAACGGAAAATCACAAATTAGCATTTGTTTGGTTCTAATTTTAATCCTGCATACTTGTGGTTTTTTTCATAATTGATTAATATTAGTAATTAACGTTAATGTGGTAAGGTCTCCTTGATAACCGTCTAAATGTCTTTTGCAGAAATGGTAGATTTTGTACAAAATGTTTGTTGTTTCAGCTGTTTCCCGATTTGGGATAATAGATGTTATCGACCAACAGCAACACAAAATCTAATTCGGACAAATGTCGTCACGGTGACGCCGCTATTGAAAAATATATATTTCTCAATACTTATTTCATAGAATAGTGAGACGGGGTATTATTTCTCTAAGTACCTACGTCATTGATAGCCAGTTTAAATTATGTATCAAGGCCCAGAATTATGATGTTTATTTCATTTAGGCACTTACGACATACAAATAAATTATCACCGACCTTGAGGTTTCAATACAAACGTTTAAAATAAATATTATCTACATCATTTGTTCAGGTTGTAAATTGTACAATAAACGACGAAGCAATGTTGCGCTGTAGACACATAATTTCGCCAAATACCACAACTCCCGTATGGTCTAGTGGCTAGGATACCTGGCTTTCACCCAGGAGGCTCGGGTTCGATTCCCGGTACGGGAAAGTACTTTTTTATTTTATTTTTTACGTGCTTCTTTTTTTATATAAATAAAACCA
The DNA here is from genome assembly GCA_947623375.1 of Apotomis capreana. Classification (NCBI taxonomy): domain Eukaryota; kingdom Metazoa; phylum Arthropoda; class Insecta; order Lepidoptera; family Tortricidae; genus Apotomis; species Apotomis capreana. The sequence continues at coordinate 24,887,443 of OX392507.1, read as the reverse complement.
ATTCGGTTGTTATTGACTCATCTCGCCTTTGTGCCCAATCCAATTTACGGAATTGCGTCACACGGACAGCGCTTCTGCGCCCTTCCTACAAGTTAATATTAATTATCCTCGTGAATCTTGTACAACCTACATACAAAATAGATTGGTAACCAACCATGGAACTTATATCATGTTTACCTACGTTTATAGCCTTTAGAAATGAGTATCTGTAAGAGGACGCAGTGAAGAAATGTGTTGAAAGAATATTGTCTCGACATTAGGAATCCTAATGTCGAGACAATATTCTTTCAACACATTTCTTCAATTTAGGATAAGGCGTTTCTTGCTTTAATTATAAATACCTACTAGACCTAGTCAAATTTCGCGATATATTTGTGTGCCTCGCATATCTAATTTATCACCCTCGGTCGATAGCGAAATAGGTATCAGAATACTCCATTCCATCGTAAAACCCATCAGTTTCCATTACTCAGTATCGCGCTTCATATCACTTTATCTTCCGTTGACAGGGGGCTATGGTTGAATGTTATTTAACAGGTATGACGTCACTTTTCCTATATGTATACTTTTAATCTTATCGTAAAATATAAAATATGAGATTATTTATTTGCCTCAAATATGGTACAAACACATAATATTCATAATTATCTAACCAGTCGTATTGGCACGCAAAACATCCTATTAAACAATAACAGTAGCAGATACAGTGATCTGGCATTCTGAACTTCGGGAAACTTTCCTCATTTCTATGGGAATGTTTCCCAGGAACGTTTTCTCTCCATTCAAATCAGGAAACATTATCGAGAACGGCGCATCTCCAATATCTAAACACGAACGTGCGTTCTCGTACAATTCGTCAACAGTCGCATTTGAATTAAGAATAAGCTTATTTTATTGACCACTTAAATTCAATTAGGGCCAATTAGTTCGCTACAAATATAGTTTATGATTTATGTCGAATCCCCAGACGTAAAATGGTGGTCTTGCGTCATCAATTAACTATAATGTACAATTGACACTTTCCTCAAAGCAAAGACCTACAAAATAATAAATGTTACAACGGACCAGTCTTATTGTGTCTGATATTAGGTATACATGTTATTGTTTCACGCTAGTTTTATGATTCAAAACCTACACTCATGTTATAATACTGGAAAAATTTTGCATGCGAATTACAGGATAATAATGTTTAATATTGCACATACTGACATCATCTTGGGTGAATGTGACCAATATGATGACAGTAATCACAAACTTCAAAGACCTATCTATACAGCGCTCCTGACTACCTTATATCGTGTAAGTATTGGCTAGACAAAGTGCAACACCTTCCCAAGGCCCTCCATTATACGCCAAACTGGCCCCAACCGGCCTGTCTACCTGCGGAACATTTCACAGAACCACCACTATCCCGATGGAAAATGCACCCTATAGTTAGCCGTGTGAAATTGATCCCATCAAAAACATAAATGTAAAATGAGAGCCAAGTTCAATATCGCGTGCACTTCGCCGACAAAAGAATTGAGATCTGCAAGGGTGCCAAGTTCTTTGCTCTAAAATTTTTAGATACAAGGACATGCGACATACTCAATGCATTTATTTTACTTGGGGAGTAATTCAATATCAAGATTTGACTTGGCTAGTTTTCATAAACTAACTAAATTTTATAAAAGTAACATATTCATAGTCATAGTTCATTATCAAGCTAACAGTATAAGTAACAAGACGTACACTAACTTGCGTACTTACCTTTACGAAAATAGGTTAATGATTTGATTGATTTTGATTTATAATATAAATTTATATTTTAAAACTAGCCAAGTCACGTCTTGATATTGAATTACACCCCAAGTAAAATAAATGCATTGAGTATGTCGCATGTCCTTGTATCTAAAAATTTTAGAGCAAAGAACTTGGCACCCTTGCAGATCTCAATTCTTTTGTCGGCGAAGTGCACGCGATATTGAACTTGGCTCTCATTTTACATTTATGTTTTTGATGGGATATCATTACTTTTTGTACAGAATTTATTATGATGTGTAAATTACTTAATTATTATTTGTTAATTAGTTCTGTGTGCTATTCTAGTACATCTTTTGAAAGTTTTGAACAAACAAAGAATTTTCCAAAACGGTTAGTACGTATTGGATTTTTATGTGCATGTATGTGTAAGTGTGTGCGTGTGAGTGTAAGTATATGCTATTCTAGTATATCTTTCAAACAAAAAAAGAATTTTCGAAATCGGTTTATAAATGACAGAGTTCTGAGGCAACAACCATCAATAATAATAATAATAATAAAAAACATAAAAAAATCACTGTTTTAGATTTTTATATGTATACACACACAATTACTAAGCTGGATGCCAAATTTCACCTTTCTAGGTCACCTGGAAGTGGGTTAGGTTTTTGATTACTAGTCAGTCAGTCAGTCAGTCAGTCAGTCAGTCAGTCAGTGATAAAAATACCGTTTTTTGGACTTTAATATCTCAATAACTATTTAACCTATATTAATGAAATTTGGGGTTCTACTTGTTCTAAAGGATCTTAATACATAAGCCAAATTTCATTTTTTTATGTTAAATAGATTTGGAGTTATTGGGGGGTCAAAAGTGGCTCCAAACGGTTCGTGTAATATAACACACGGCTGCTGCTCGCCAGTTCCTGCGGTGAACTTGGCTGGACACGCTGCCGCGTGTCTAGATAATCCATCGACTTGTAACACTTTACAGTTCACTTTAATATAAACGCCGATGACTCACAGCTGACATTAAGTCTCTTTCATCTTGCATGTACTCGGTGCAGCAAAAAGGCGAACTTAAAACTAACTATAATAGAGGTGGTAGAAAGCGCATTATCGCACAAGAGCAGAAAGGCCGCTGTTACAGAACTGTTAGAAGCAGCTGCGGCTGGCGATCTAGTTTGGACCATGATCCAGTGACCGGCTTGACTTAAGTGTCTAATGCTAAAACTTGTATGTCCAATTTCTACCTGACAACTGTAAAACCATGCCTTTCATGCCTCCTATCCTATGTAAGCAACTGCGCTCTTGAACAAAACTACGTCCTAGTTTGGTTATTTCCGCGCCCCTCTAAGGTCTGCTTCTGTGCAGTGCACCTCGATACCGCATTTTTACGCTATTACTGACGACCCGTTTGCGCATGGATTGCTTCAGTAACGGGACTACAGTCAACTTAGCTGTAACCACCCATGACGGGGTACGAAACTGATTGAAGATTGTTTATTTAGGAAATTTGGGGCACTTTGTAGGGTGACTGTCTGCAAATAGCCAGAGTTGAGCAAGTGCACGTCCCAGTTCGCGCATACAAGTCCAAAAGCCATATGGGTATTGGAGCGGAGCGCATCTATAAGCCCTTTCGCTTCATGGGCCGGTGCGCGAAGCCGATTTATTGGCGCCCGCCATACATCACGAGAGACAATGAGTTGTGCAAGAACATATGTCAGCGATCAGCGGCGCAGTAAACTAAAGAAAAGAGGCGTTGTAATATCCTTAGATTCTACTCAAAATTTAATAGCATCCACCATATAATCTAAAATAGCACTAAGATAACCTGTTTAAAATCAAGCTACTCACGAAAAGCTACTAAATTGCAACAAACAACTTTCATGCACGACCCAAAATATTTCCTCAATAATCATAACGAAATCGCGAGAACTATTCGTTCCCCATTCCCCATCCATTTGACCTACATTCACAAATCCCAACGCGGGACATTCTGGAGCGGTGTGGAAACCAGAACGCATCTGTGCACAACTGTCGGGGCGGACATGAACCACGATTTGTCAATCGGGCGTGCCCTGGCTGCGCCCGCGCATTTCCACCACAATCGGAACAGATACTGATGTGCTGCGGTAATATTCCCGTAACCAGTAACTTTCATTTAGGAAACCCACACCATAATAACCAATTTGTTTCCTATGTTACCAGTAATGTTTCCAAAGTTGTAACATAGGAAACGGGTGAATGATGTGGAAGTCGGGCCGCATATGTACACAACAGTCGGGAACGTCGATTTGTCAATCAGACATCGGGCGTGCCACGCACGACTGTGCCCGCGCATTTCCACCACAATGGGAACAGATCAATGGATACAGTAACCCTCGGATCTCAAAGAAGCTTATCATTTACTGAACTAGCTGGTAATTGATTTTGTCTCGGTGAGTTGACAATTGAGACGACGGTTTATGTAAATTAGTAACAGCGATAAGGCGTTGAAATGATCAGCATTTCTGACGTTGATTAAAGTGGAACGAAAGGGAGTCTTGCTTTATGATATTATGAATAAGTACCTATATCTAATATTAAATATGCGTTGCTGCGGCGTTCCTTATCTCTACATACATGTGATCTTGTGTTTTGGATTGTCTTTGATTTTCGCATATTTGCAATTCGAAGGAAAAAGCACGTGTCGTGTCAGGACAGAATAAGGAAGAATGGGAATCACTCAACCAACAGAAGCAAACCTCTTAGATTATTAACGTATCTGGTGGGATATAGATAGAGTATTTGAGTTAGTTCATGCTAGAAACATCCAGTACTGATCGAATTCGGCGTCAACAAGATAGCAATCGATGTTATAAATACAAATTTGCATATAGTGTCCCTCCCGTCCGTATAAATAGAATCCGTTCGGGCCGGTGCCGGTTGCAATTGGTTTGACCTCCGCGCTCCCCTCGCTGATGAATGAATAGTTTAGTTACTGCGGAACAAGCATTGTTAGTTTTCGCTTTAACCGTTAAGTTTTAGAGGACGGTCGCTTTGTTGTCGTTTCTGAAGATAAGTTTGTCATCTCAAACGAAACGTAAAATCTGAAGGTTGAAGAAGATTTTCAGTGATTAAGATTTCGATTCGTTTGTTTACCTTTTTACACAAGTCAATAATTTAGCAAAGTAAAGCAAATCTGAAGTTTTAGACCGGGAACTATAAGGCTTTCGACTTTCGACTTTCATTAATTTGATTATTACCTAGCTTCTGTCTGCATCTTCGTCTGCGTAAAATTAGTTATTCACCATACCATAAGCATTACTCTTGGGAATAAAATTTGGATAGCACTCAAATAAGTTATCGCACTTCCGTAGTAAACGTCCCCCCTTATGGATGATTTCCGAGATTATAAAAACTATCCTATATCCTTCCCCGGGGCTCAAACTATCTCGATACCTATTCATTTTCATCTAAATCGGTTTAGCGGTTATTGATTCGCCATACAAACTTCCACCCCCCTTGTCACCCTCTTAAGGGAGGATTGCCTAATAAAAACTATCCTATGTCCTTCCCCGGGACTCAAATTAACTCCATATTAAATTTTATCTAAATTGGTGCAGCGGTTTAAACGTGAAGAGGTGATAGAGAGAGACACTTTTGCATAGATATATGGATTAGCCGGCTCCGAATTTCAGCTCACGACTCGACATTCCCTAACACATCAGGGTAATTTAATCCAATAAGTACCTAACATAAAACAGCCTGCCCTCATTTGGGGTTAAAGTTATCGTTAACTCCATTCATGTTCCCGAAAAATGCACGCAATGCACCGATAGCAAGCGGGTCGAGTGAGAGCGGTCGTCGCAATGCAGGTGCGACCCAGATTGCAGGCTGGCCCTTTGAGTCAGGGTTCGCGGGTCATGCCGCAAACGTTATCAATCACCGTACCTAGTAGACAGAACCCTTCGCGCCTCATACACAGCTGCGACCTAGATTAATGCCACTGGAAGAATACTGTTCAATACTACAGCTTTTCGTTCATAAAATCAACTTTCTATGGGTCGTGATAGCGGGAAAAATGTTAACAATGCGACGTTTTCTTCATTTTTTTGTAACGCCACTTCTAAGTCAACATCTTCTTACTCAAAGCTCTGGACGGCTTGCCATCATGGCTTGGCCGGAGATTGGGGAGCGCTGTCGGGCTACTGGGCTCACGAGTGCGGAGTCAGGGTCGCAGGCACGCGACTATACACCGTGCCTGAGCATCGGGGCATCATTTTGGGGGGTGGCTGCAACACTTCTAAGTCGGAATTTGCGGTCCAATCATGTCAAAACGTCGTAAAAAGAAAGAAAAAAGGTATTTTTTGGTACGAGGATGGACATCCAAATATGATTACAGGATGATTTTTAGTAATTACGGTTAAAAAAGGATTACGCGGGCATATTTAAAATAAACAAACAGTGCACAGTGTGTATAGGTATAAGACCATTGAAATGAAGCGATAAGAAAGACGCAGGTGTGTCCTAAATTCACGCCGGACTTAGCCGACTAAAGTCAGGTTCACAGGTCATATCGCACAGAAGATGGTTATCAAACAGACACAGCCACACCACGAGAATTAAGTGGTTAGAAATCGTCATTAACACTAAAAGGACTTCTGATAAGATGATGACATTATTATATTGTGATTTTATAAAAAATTATTCAATGACTTAATCTTAACAGCGTGACCTTTGACTTCAATAATCGTCTTATTTGATAATAGCCATCGTTGTTACATTCTGGGAACGTACAAAACCGATAAGACCCGCCAAAATGCAAAACACTGTATTTAAAACAATGTAAACAAGTGATTTATATAACCACATCATTTGTTCCTCATAATTTGGACAAATACACAAATTTAATGAAGAAATCCGCACAACGGAGTAGCGCGAGACCGCGAGTCGAACCTGAAACGCATGAAATCTCTACCATATTTGACTTGTACGGTTTCGTAACATCGTAAACACGGAGAGCCAGCATAATTCACATGAGCGAATGCAGTGCACCCACTGACCCGTTCTAACTAAATGCAATTGGGTCAACTGAGTTCGCAGTAAAGCTCGCCCTAATAGAGGGTTTTTTGCTCGAATGCAGGACCACAATGTGGTTCATTAAATTCGGCGTGGGGTAATATGTGTCAAAGCTAATGAGTTCTCCTCGCGCGAGCGATAACGGTTACACACTCGTCGATTCATGAAAACGTGAAAACCCTTGTATAAAAATACTCCATGTATATGAAAATTATAAAAATGAAAACGGAAAGCCAGAACCACAATATTGATCAAATAAAACCTTTCAGCATAACTAGTTAACTAGGTCAAACAATGCACAAGATTACAGCTCTCGATGACGTATCAACGCTGTTTTTACACGATGACGACGCACTGAAAAACGCTTTCCTTTACGCTTCTCCTGAAAAAGTACTAGGCAAGCATGAGTTGCGAGCAGTCATTGTTATCAGCGATGGCGCCGGAGGGCGGGGAGCCGCGGGGCGGGGGCGGACGGCCTTATCGTGACGTCGCGCGCATCTGTGCTAACTACAGCGCTGATATCTTATCGGCGACGACACTCAAGCGCAGCGATCCTTGTCACAGCACCTACTGCTGCTCGCCTATGCGAGCCTGGTAATCTCTATGAAATTTCCTCAAATTTCAGCGGAATTCTGTATTTTAAGGTAAATTAGGTGAAATTTAAATAGACGCGTATAATTTTAAACAATATGGTTTAATTGTTCAGCATTTCTAGTATATTTTTATGAACTTACAAAACAATATACCTATTATGTACTCTTTACAATGGTGATTACAGTGTTTAAATAGCACGCCTTTATCACTTCAAGAATCACTTGTTATATAAATAACGTAACTGGAAACTAACAGATATTATCAAAATAAGTATAGACAATGAGGGGGCTATTAACAATCAGCACGCCAATTAACTTCCATTCAGCAGTTCACGCTTCGCGCACATGCCCTTCGGTAGGCTACTGACTCTACGCAGAGTTTTGGAAGTATTATCACAGGTGTTCAACCAACACTAGGGACGCTGACACGAAAAAAATATTTATAAATAGACAACGACGCTTTGAGATGGGACGATGCACCATTACTTTACACTTCCGCAGAGTGTGGGCACCGATAAGCCGTTTCGGAGATACGGAATTCAGGGGCAACAAGTGGCAACAAGGTTATGAAAGAAACTGTGTATATCCAAATAAACATCACCTGCATTTTATGAGAAAGTAATTCATGTAATAATGTGAAGGTGAAGGTGAGGTGGAACTAAAGAACGCACGGCGATAAAGCGGCGGTGGGCTGCAAACATCCGGCGCTTGCCGCCGGCCTACAATCACGACATATAAAAACCAAACAACGCGCTATCACAAGATCTCAGGTGTATCGTTCGAATTGAATCTTTCATCACTTCAGTGTTCTTAGCAACGAATCAAGAAAATCGGTTCGAACGTTTGAAGACCATCAACTTTATCGATGTGTGGTTAATTGGTTATATATATGCTTATTCTACGAACTTTAATCTATCAAACGTACAGAAATCTTCTAACTATATGGGCGAGAGAGTGAATCGGCGACATCCTGTGGACCGCACTTGACGCTGGTCCGTTTAATGGCTCAATTGGCGTGAAGCTCTGAGATGAGCTCTGAACGCGACAGATGCTGGGACTAGGACGGAAGCGTGATAAGGCGGTCGGCGACCCGATTCCTAACCTACACATTTTTCACTGCAGCATTGTGCGCATAGCAATTTTCAAGAAACCTGAAAAAATAGATTATCTATATTCGGTTGTATTTTTTTTGTCCTCAGAACTCAGTCATTTATTATCCGATTAGGTTTTTTTTGTTGGAGCCGTTTCCTGATTGTTCTCGTAAAATGTTGGTGAAGATGGGATGGCTGATGAGAAGATCTATTGAGAATCCAATTCTTCAAATATTAGAGGCACATTCAGAGCTATTTCGGATAAAAACTCTTCTCGGAAATAAGACTTTTTTTCCCCTTGAAGTCGGTAATTTTTTATGTTACAATTGGTCTGAGATGACCGCTGTTATACGCACAAAGCTTTGTTGAATATTCTGTACAATCATGTTGATTAATAATTATGCAGAAAATCAACAGTACTATATGTAATATGTTACTTATTTTCTCATTTTCGTATAAATATTTACGCGACTCCGTCAGTGATGAGGTATTTACTGAAATGAATATAAAACGTAAAGAACGCATAAAGACGTCATTAAAATACGAAATGTATGGTAAATGTAAATCCCTTAAGTGGGTCTAATAGTCTGTAAACACGGACGGTTTCTTTTAATGCGATAGTGATAGCGGTAGAATCTTTATAGGCGGCATAAAGAGGGGACATAATGTCAAGCATCAATCGCTTAGCGAGCCGTCGGCGGAATTTAAAGTAAGTATGTTGACTGATAATATAGGCTGCATACGATAGAATCTGATCAAGAAACGAGTGATTCATTAGGAGCTTACAAACAAAGCAAAACACTGCTGATTCAAAGCGAAAACAACCGAACTTGTAGCGACCTGTGTTCATATCCCCTGATTTCTAAATTCCTGGTAAATTTATACAGTCGGGTGATGTTGAAGTTACGATGTGGCGAGGATACGGGCTGGCGCACGATAATGGACCGTTTGGGCAGTCAATTAACGCCTCATAACCAGACCAGGTGTCCAAACATAGAGCACGCCCGACACGTGAGGCAGTAACGGTGTTGGGAATCAAAACACAAGTTCAAGGGAGTTAAACAACCGTGTGGCTGTTATACGGATATAACCACTGCCAGTAAAGTTGGGAGTATTTCGGTCACTTGTGTTAATTGATTTCCGCCATTACTGTGTTCCAGAAACTGGGACGGATGCAATTTGCTGTCTCTACGCTCCCGTGACAAAAGACACTTCCAAGCGCATCCTTTCAATAACACTCTCACAGGAGGCAATACGGGCTGATTTCCTTTTCACGAGAATAGCTTTATACAGACACAATCAGGAACACTGTTGTTATCTCGCCCGTATAGACCGCCCACATGTTGAAGACATGAATAAGAAAACTGCCTTCATAAAGATAGTATCGCTAGGTTAATAACTTTAAATGTAATGCATAAATTATAAGTTTCATGACTAAAATTGCTGGTTGCTACTAGATTATCTCTTAAATGAGTAATCGTACAGACACTTTAATTCTACAATAGTAGTGTGGTGTGACTTTGTTTTTTAAAGACTAATTCGCAAGATCCGGCTTCGTTGTCAGAATAGAGCTGACGTTGGCGGTGGGAAACCACCAAAATGAACAACAAAACTTTCATCCGAATTCAATGTCACCTCGTTTTTACAAAAGCGGAAAAAACTGGCAATAAAACAGATTTAGAGTTGCTACCAGACATATCACCTCTCACTTGGCCTTTCTAATATCGGAAACATGACGACTAGTCGTCCGTGTCATTAATTATATCGATCGATAACGACGCGGAGGTCGTTCAACCAGTGCCCCAGTAATCAATGAATATGCAGTTATTAAGAGTTATTAAAGACCAATTGTTTCTATAATAACATCATGGCAACTTGACAACACTATCAATATCGCGTTTTGATTATACGTAGTGTCTCGACCATATTATCGTCCCTTTTAACTGGGAAGACTGATATCTTAACAAGAACGGGCAGAAGCGGATTGTGTTGGATAAATCGACTATGTACTTTAATATAAAGCAAAATTCTGGCTCACATTTCATGGCAACAAAACATAAAGCGATACTCGTACAGCCTTGGCACGAAGCCTGAGCACCTACTGGCCTAAATTGGAAAGCCAGCCAAGCGCAGCGCTGGCGGCGTCACCGACGATACTAATGACGCCGCTGATGTGGTGACGTACCACAACACGAAGACTCAGTTGGGTAAATGCTCAGAAGAAACCACACACGCAATCTTCTCACGTTTAGTAATAAAATAATAAAATTGTAAAGGTTGCTGCTAATATTGCGCTTTGTTCGAGTTATACTATACTCCGACAATGCAACTAAGTTTATGACATTTATATTTGTACTTTCGGAACAATGTCGTGTGACTTTGCTTACTTCAGTAATTGAAGCGAAAAGGAAAAGCGTTTAAATATCGGGTTGATCTTTTAGTACGTGCCGGGGTCGAAGCGAAAGCAACGCAAACCATGTAATTGGACACACGTTTCAACGGAAAGCGCGATAAATAACAGGACATGTCACTAGCTAAATAATTTAAACTTCAATAGCAGACAAAGAGAATGATATAGGACTCTGTGGAACAAGTTTAATGTATATTATCGAAGTGCCTGAAAGGACAAAGCGAGTGAAAGTGCAGAGGACTCAACTCTGATGAAACAGCGCATTATGAACGCATGAATATGATGCAAGCCTTTATAAGCCGGTATCCTACTAAATATCATTGCTCAACTAATTACGAATAAACCTTGGCTTTTGAGAGGCTTCTCGCCTGCGTAATTAACGCTTTTTCATTAGGCCGAAAAGTTCTCCAGCCTAACTAACCGGCATTGATGGATGCGAATTCGAATTTTCCTACAATGCAAGGAAAGTAGAAAGCGGCTAATTAAATAAGTTAATTAACTACACCATAAAACAGAGGAAGTGACGACTGTGTGACATGTCAGGAATAAATAAGTAGAAACTGGTAGCGGGTTCATTTGGTAATGACTAATGACCTTACCGAATCTGAACGGCCACATTAAGCAGTGTTTCGACATCGACACTGTCAGTTATGACCAGAGAAGTATGCAGCGCAATCAAACGTACAAAGCGGTCTATCTCGTGGCGCTTGCAGCAACCGTTGGACCGTTTGTTTTGGCGAGACGCATTGCAACACTGCGCTAGATTGGAATCTCAATTACTTCGCTGCAACGGTAGTAAATTATCACTGCTCAACGTTTTATATACACTAATATAGAGAGTAACATCTGATCATCGAGCAAAGTGAAAGACGGTTCTTTTGGGCGTGCGCCCTGGCATACTTAACGAGACGTAGGAGGTTTGTCCTTTTTAAATTCAGTGACTCATCAAGTGAGCGTGTGCTGGCGACGCTTATGATGCAAATCTCAGAGCACAGATTTATGAAGATCTATCCCAGAATGACGAGATTACTAAGCACTACGGAGTTCGTCCCTGCATCACTTTGCATAATAAGGAATATCGACGTCAGCGTTAAAAGTTGCTTCCAACATGGCCGCTTCTCAGAACTTTATAAATTTATAAATCTTTACGGAAACCCCGAGAAACAAGCAGTTACTTTTATAAGTTCTCATAAACTTAGCGTTGAAGAAATGGATTAAAAATTAACGGAGAAAGAACAACAAACAGTATCTTTTATTCATACTTAATGTTTTACAAGAACAGCAGGTTACTCGAGATTATAATGAAGGCATATACGTATGAGAACACAATCAAGATATAATTAAAAGAAAATTATGGAAATAATACGATGTTTTCCTCGGCGAAACGGGTGGGAGCATAGCGGCTCGATTACAACAGCTAGCGTAGTGATATGACTCCCCATGTGAATGAGAACCAGAGGACTGTGATATTATGAGAAGGCAGCATTTCCCGAGATATACATACATACTTATAACGTTTTGTTATAGACAGAGCCGTTGCTGTGGCACCTGTGCGTGGGAAACTCTCGCAATGTTTTGAATATAAATTGGAGTGTATTGCTTTATTTAACGAAGTCATGGTAAATAAATTGTCACTTTTAAAGTTGGTTTTAACCTAACTTGCTAGATCGGATGTTGACATATTTAGTCAGAGTGGCACTCATTATCATTAGTGAAAGAAATTAGGACACTAATAAATAAGGCTATTATTGAGATAAAAAGTTACTTATGTTGGTCGACCTATCTTCGCTTATGAAAGTAAATCACACCTCGTGTCAACGAATTATCAGAATTTTTTATACAAATGTTCTGAGATAAATATACATTTTTGGTATCCTTAAATTTACGAAACATGTCTATTAATAATAAGAACATTTAGAAACACTACAGACTAAGTCTCGAAAGTTGACAACTCGGGCCACTTTAAGAAAATTACTTAGTCTTTACAGCAATAAAGGTACAGTTAAATACTTAAAAGCCAATAAACGGTGATCGTAATAAAACTAACTCCGGGGCGTTTCAGCTTTAAAGTAAATTAATGGCAATTGCCGTTTCCGCAATTATCCGACTGCACTCGTAAATACTAGTTCCCTGTTTGAAGTCCTGCTCGTTCGAATTATAGTGTAATGGCAAACATTTTTGAAATGTCCTTGATCCAAGCAAATTTGTAAACCGGACGCCAAGTAACAATCCAAATGTATGCTACTTCTTATGATATAGACGGTACGGCAGCAAATACCATCGTGGCGTCTAGAGCACATCTTTTCGTAGAATGTCTTTCATCCACTATAATATATAAGGTTAATCCACTAAGACTGCAGCGGTGTCCTCTTGTGAAATACCGGTAGATTCAGATTTAGACATGTGAAAGTGCCCTTGCGGCCTACTTACAGAATAAACGTTTTGATTTTAATTGACTGCTAGCAGTTCTATGATAACAAGCGAAGCAGAATAGAAGCCAAAAATACAGCAGCCGAACCGATGGATAAACTATAGGCACCAAAGTAAAAAAAATACGCCTATTAGAAATGACGTTGATTACAAACAACCAAGGGGACTAATCGAAAGATTTAGCTCGGATTCAGATTCTTCTGCGAGAGACATCATGTAAAATAGGCATGTTGGTCAAGTACTATTTTGCCTTGCGGCCATAGAACGCCTTGCAACGGTTTTACGATCTGTTTATGATCACGATGCATCAACTTTCCTAAAGCTGTAAAACTCTGCCTAAGCCTGCCTATAAACAAACGGTGACCACCCGATAATCACAGGATTCGTCATTATGACTCATTATGCTGGTCAGCTGCACAAGAAAGCGAAGGGACGAAAATTCTTTAGTATATACAGCCAGCTACAGATAAGAGTAAGCTTCCATGCTTAACTCTCTCACGTACTGAGTAACACGACACGACAAAAAAAACCTGATTTTTGCGTCAATGATACAAGCGCCTTTCAGCAAGAAGTATATATACCTTTACATATACGAGACAAAGATATACTTACATTATATACAAAGAAGGATTTATTCGACACGTGCCTCTTTTCTAAGGATTATTCTGGTACCTATTTTTATTATTGTACATTTGGTTACGCGCGAGCTGAGCCGTTAGCAACAAAATGTGGCGTTATCTGGGGAAAGGGACCTTATTGTCGGTTCTAGTTGCCGAGATAATCGCGTTTAAAGTAAAATGTCGAAAAAAAAACATTTTTTCTTTTTTTACTCTATATTAATAAGCAGGGTCTAAAATTTAATCTGACAAAGACACAAGTTTTTAAATCGATTTTTTAAGACTTAGAACAGCCCTTAAAGTTTAGTGAAAAAGGGACCTTATTGTCGGTGCCCCTCTTGTATGCTTTCTGTGAGCTCGCTATCGGTTTGAGAGACGTGTCGGTACTTGTCAGCGCGTCAAAGGATAGTTATTGATCATTAGGAGTATCCTTGCTCATCTCTCACACTCCCACTTCTTGGAAGTGTGGGGCCTTATCTGTACTATGTACACTTAGGCTACTTCTGTCGCGGCCCGTTACTACGGGCCGGTCTTTCTGGTGACGCTTGTGTCTGGTTGCGACGGCTGTTTCTTAGTTGGTTGGGCCTTCGTGATGTTCCATGACTCCTCGAGGCCCAGGTGGAGCTTTATCTCCTCTTCTTATTTCCCACTGTTGGTGGTGGTGGTGGTGTCGCTGCATCTGCAGCTCGTAGCAGCTCGTGGCGGGATTCATCAGCTTTCCGGAACATTGTGCTGGCCAGTCTGCTGATCTAGGCGTCTAAGGGTTTCCATTTCAGTGCCCTCTGTATATGGTCATTCCGCACGAAGCGTGGGCAACCTGTAATGTGTCTCAGTGCCAGGTTTTCTTGGGCTCTCATTTTGTTTCGGTTTGTGGTATAGCCACTAGGGCGTACCACGCCGGCGCCGCGTATGTATGTGAGCCTGAACCTCACATAGGTTTTGTAGATCCCCAGCTTCGTGCGGATCGGCAGGTTGCTCCTTAGGACTGGTCTCAGCGTAGTTCACGCTGGTCTGGTTCTTGAAACCACTTCCGCCACGTGCTGCTTCATGGTGAGGCCCCGGTCTATGGTGATACCCAGGTACCTCACCGTGTGCTTCCATTCCACGTCTTGACCAAACATGCGGAGTGGAGGTGAAGTCTGTTTTCTTCCGGTCATGAAGGCCTGAGTCTTGGTGACGTTGACATTAAGCCTCCAGTCCTCAAGCCAGATTGGTAGGGCGTCTAACTGGGTCTGCATCTTCCTGGCGGCTTCCTGTGGGTCTGACGGATGCGGTGTAAAAGGCCGCGTCATCCGCGAACAGCCACAGCTTGACGTCGTCTCCTACCACTGGGATGTCATCGGTGAAGGTTGCGTAGCATGCTGGTGAAAGGCAGCTTCCCTGAGGGACTCCTGCTAGGATTGGGCGCTCCGAGGACAGTGCCTATTCCACTGCCACTTGGAACTTGCATCCGCTCAGGAAGGACTTAATCACCGTTAAGATGATGCATGCGTGGGGCCGTGGTGTTCAACAGTTTGTACAGCAGCCCCTCGTGCCATACCCAGTCGAACGCTTTTTTCATGTCGAGCATGACAGCCACAACATGCTCCTTCTTGTTGCTTGCATTGGCCATAAAGTGAAGCACGCGAGTGAGCTGTAGCGTTGCCTGAATCCGAACTGTTCCGAACGGGGCTCGACGTGAGGGAGAAGTTTCCCCTACAGGAGCCTCTCGAACACCTTGGAGAGGGTGCTGAGCAGAGTTATTGGCCTACAGCTCTCCGGTCTTCGGCAGTCTTTGCCAGGTTTGGGCAGCATAACTACCCTCCCAGTCTTCCAAGTTTGGGGAAAGTGACCCGAGCGCATGATCCCGTTGAACAGGCGCGTCACTGCCACAATGGGGATCGAATTGGCGCCCGGGGCTTTCTTGGGGTCGCAACGTTGGAGGGCTCGCTGCATATGGCTGGGGAGAAGAAGACCGCGTCTTCCTCTGCTCTTGCTGGTGCCTCCGAAGTACCTCTCCAGGTGTTCTGTGATGCTCTGCTGATGTTCTGCATTGTGCATCGGGTTGGGCCTAAATTGTCCCTCCAGGTACTCGGCGAAGACCTCTGCGCGATCCTCAGCCTTGTAGCGTGGAGTGTTGTCTACAGGGTCGTAGAGTGGTCTTATTGCCTCAGGTTTTGTCGCTAGCTGTCTGCAGATACGGTGAATGAAGGGGACATCACCCTCTTCAGACGCTAGGGGGCTCTCCCAACTCTCGGCCCTGTGTTCTGTGAGCGCCTTCTTGGTTTTTATGATCATGGCGTTGAGCTCTGCCTTGATCGTCGGGCATCTTGTAGCCTACCATTTTCTGCGCAGGCGGCGCTGCTCCTCGATCATGCTCCTAATCTCCTCGCCGGGAGGGGCGTGTGCCTCTCTGTGGCGGGGATGGTGTGGGAGGCTGTTGATAGCGCCGCCTGTAGTCCAGCTGTGACCAGGTCTGCCGCTTTTTCCACTTCGTCAGCTGTGGAGACCGGAGTAGTGTGGCACGTGGTGGTCTCTTCTAGTTGTTGTGTGAATGTCTCCCGGCTGACTCGGTGTTTGGGTCTCCTAATTCCCATCAATGGATCCATTTCGATACACATGAGGATTGTCCGGTGATCGGATGGTAGGTCCGGCAATGCCTCATGTGTAAATCTGGTGTCAATTTGGCTGGCGACGAAGCAAAATACAAATTAAAAGTATTTTTCAAGACTTATTCTTAACTATGTCACTAAACATTTTACGTCCGACACTAAGGTCCCTTTTCAAATACGTTAATCATTTAGTGTTTGCCGAACCAAAATTATAGGTTTTTGGTAAGAGTTTAATACTAAAGTGCTCTAAAAATTAAGACTATCAAAATTAAACATAAATTTATAGTCAGATATCAGATGATATCACTAAATATTTTACCACCGACGATAAGGTCCCTTTTAGAAAATATAAAGTGATTGTACCAACTTTTTACTAAACTTTATCTTGAATTTTGAGACTTAAAAAACTACTTTTTTAATATTTGTCCTATTAATTTGATCTCATTTGGCTATGTTTTAGCGTAGTAGATGTATATGTTTGTTGATTTTGACTGTTTAATTAGATTTATAAACACAAAGCTATTTTTGTTAAAATAAATATTTTTTTATAATTAACAACGTTGATTCAAATCGAAGTAGCTCTTATTGAGTGTCTAATTACATATAATATTTATTCCTTCTATAATATCTAACGGAAATACACTATAAATAGGAATTTAAGTAAAAAATCCATCAATATATTTTTTTTTACTTTATGCACTTTGGCAAGGTAAACTATACAAAAACAGATATAAAATGACAAAATTGTA
The DNA here is from genome assembly GCA_947623375.1 of Apotomis capreana. NCBI lineage: Eukaryota > Metazoa > Arthropoda > Insecta > Lepidoptera > Tortricidae > Apotomis > Apotomis capreana. The sequence continues at coordinate 24,870,161 of OX392507.1, read as the reverse complement.
CTTGAAACCTGAAAGCCCATACAATCTACTCCTCAAATAGCATGTTATCTATGTAACTTCCAACAATAACATACTTTAATGGGGTGTAGAAGTTTGAATTAAATTTTCTCATAATCACCTTTTCTGACTTTTAAGTTTCAATTATTTAAAAAAAAATATCTATTGAACCTACATGCATGTTTTTTACATGGTTCGATAGCTCAATGTATGTAGATTATGGGGATATACATAACTCAATACCGACAGTAAGGTCCCTTTACCCAGATAACGCCACAAATGTGATATTAATAACTTAGGTGTAAGAAACCAAGTGTGTCAGATCCAAGATGTAAATCACACGTGCAGGCGCAGGTTATGTATGGCGGAGCGTAGACAATGGGGACGATAAAGTTAGTCATACGTTGTTGTACAGCGAAAGCACCTTGTCCTTGCTAGTACAAAAACGACCAATACGCCAAGAAACATATCAAATTATGGCGTATTAGTGTAATGCAGCTGAGGAGGTTAGGCGTCCTTTAAAGGGACCTAGGCTGATCGAGTTTAAATGAAAGAACAGGTCGGACCCGACCCTTATACAGCTGATGCTCAGTTAGACGATTAAATCATGATGATAAAGCAAAAGGTATAGCACCTTAACCGTCAAGACGTTTTGCGCCGTAGGTACTGTCGGAGATCGCTGCTTCATAAATATCACTACTTACAAATCCATGTATGTCAAAGAAGCATGTCTGGTTGTAGCGAAAAGGTAATATACTTTTACGACCCTATTTGGCAGTTTAGCGTGGAGTTGCCTCGGGAACGATCATAGGTCACGATTTATTAACTGACTTCGAATGAGTACCTAAGAATACGTTAATATATTTTTATTATCTTCAATACGATGAACCAATTTAGATGATATGTTTTGTTATGACGATGGCACATTAAATTTCTATAGAAGCGATGGAAACGATGTACAATATACCTTATAATCATGCAGCGTCTTTTGACGATTTCTTTTATATATGTTGAAGTGTTTACATCCCGTAGGAGTCACGTTGTGTGACTGAGGAGGACAAAAAACATTATCTCATAGAGAACATCTCTGCCCTCCTAATTGTAAATGTAGTAAAGTAAGTGTCGTTTAACGGTCAAATAAATGTACACCTCATTTCAACGCAAAGAGCATTTAACTTCTTAACAGCAGTAACTGCTAATACTGCACAATAACAGAACTGAAATAACCGTTGAATTATAGAATATATTTATAATAACGGTCCGACTGAATGTTGTTAAATACCTAATTCCCAATGCAATAGACGCTTAGAAGTCTTAGAACAAACACGAAGGCAAAAGCATAGAGTCATAAACTGATGTAAATAACGCAAAGCTTAGCACCAAGCAGTTTACAGTTTAAGCTTGCGAAACTTGTCTGGCCCGTTTCAGCGTGTCGACATCTATAGATGCCGTTAAATGCGCATAAAACTTTATCGTCGAGAAATTATTTTACGGGAGACAATTCCAATTATTGGCTTTTTATATTGGGTTGTAAAATAATAATGAGTATTAGGGCAGGTTGCTTCAATTTCACGAGCACTAACGTACGTTAACCCCATTATTACGATATTTAAGTAGTAATGTTAAAGTTAAATGTGGTAAGTTGTAATGGATAAGTGAAAAAAAATTAAGTGAAATAAGTAATCTATCTCCATAAAAATAATCCACAATAGGAAACCCCAAAATTCGCCCCTCAATAACGCTTACTACCGCTTTTTGACAACACGTCTGAAGTGACCAGTTTAACCTTTTTAGCGCCACATGGCTGACAACGGAGAATTATTCCATTTACGCCACCGTGCACAGCCATCAAAAGTTAAATAAATTAATATAAATATCAGACGACCTCACAATCCAGTCCCAAATTAAGCTCAAGAAGGCTTGTGTTATGGGTACTAAACGACGATATACACACTTATATAGATAAATATATACTTAAATACATAGAACAACCATGACCCAAGCACAAATATTCAGTTTCAAAAAAATTTCAAAAACTTTGTAATTCAAACAGCTACTTTTCCAATACCAGCTGATTATGGAGCGCTTCTTTTTTTGTGGCGTCAGAGGCACGGTGAATTTCTTCACCGGCGTTCAAAAGGTGAACGAACGTTGAAAACTGCACATAAACCGTAATCGTACCATTTTTACGTACGTAGCTTACAGACGGATACAACTGGCCTTAAGACCGCAGTCTGTTGACAGGGAATATGAATCGAGTCGACTTATAAGGGCCCTCATGTCTGCGAACAATAAAAAATAGAGCGCGTCGCGTCGTGCGCGCACGCAGCCCATAAGGAAAAAGAGCTGCTATTGTGTGCACCAGGGTTCACACAACGGGCACCGGTTCTTTTTAAAGGTTATTCATATATGTTTGCTTGTGAAACACTATTTTTGTTATATATGTCTATATACAGCAGAACTCATGAAGTACATTTACGTGACGATTGCCAAAGTTGAAACTGACCGGAGCCATCACTACATTTTGTATTTTTTTTTATACGAGAATCTTTATACATAACCGCATTCCTATGAAGCCACCAAGATGTTTATTTATTTGTATACCTATTTACACGGCGTCTTTGGAAGTTGACCCAGTATAAACATGGCCGAAAACCTTTGCACACTTTGAGAGAAATCTTTTAGAGAGAAAAGATTTCTCTCTAAGAAAAGTAGTGTTTCATATAGAACGAGTTATGTACCAATCATTATATTTTTTGTATAATAGCCAAAGTCACTCTTATCTAGACAATAAGACAGTTGCGTAGTACAATAAGTGCTCGCATCGTTGAATCATGATAATTAATCAACCAATAAAGCATAATGTAACTGGCTTTACTATAATTACTAAGTATATAATCGCAATCATTATAGATGGATCTTATCAATCTTCGTATGACCTGATTGCAGATAAAGTTATCAAATCAACCTGAATGATCAGATCGCTTCGTCATTGTCTGTTTACTATCAATTTTGTAATAAATGTTTAATGAGATAATCAATGAAATAATGAACTTTATCCTGTAAGTAAGCCACAAGGGTACTTTTATAAGTCTGAGTTAGGTCGTGTAAACATCTCCTGGTGCCAGCCCTAGGTCGACTCGCGCGATAGCGACGGGTCGTCGGCCGCGACATGCGCCCTCCGGCCTGCGCGCTCCCGTGCAGCGTACGCGACTATAATGCCTCCACATGTTGCATATTTGAGGAAATCTATCAAACAAACCACTTAGGTAATACCTACGTAGTTGGCAGCCCTAGGTCGCGCGATAGCGGCGGGTCGTCGGCCGCGACATGCGCCCTGCGGCCTGCGCGCTCCCGTGCTGCGTACGCGACTATAATGCCTCCACACTACATGTTGCATATTTGAGGAAATCTATCAAACAAACCACTTAGGTAATATTTGCGTAGTTGGCAGCCCTAGGTCGCGCGATAGCGACGGGTCGACGGCCGCGACATGCGCCCTGCGGCCTGCGCGCTCCCGTGCTGCGTACGCGACTATAATGCCTCCACACTACATGTTGCATATTTGAGGAAATCTATCAAACAAACCACTTAGGTAATACCTGCGTAGTTGGCAGCCCTAGGTCGCGCGATAGCGACGGGTCGTCGGCCGCGACATGCGCCCTGCGGCCTGCGCGCTCCCGTGCTGCGTACGCGACTTGCTTCATGGCAGTCATAAACTATTAATGGCTGCCATCTTTGAGAACATCAATCAAATGGGCCATTGTTGTAATTTTTCATCGAATATTTACTATCAGAAAGCTCTCGTGCTGCGTACTCGACTATAATGCCTCCACACTACATGTTGCATATTTGAGAAAATCTATCAAACAAACCACTTAGGTAATACCTGCGTAGTTGGCAGCCCTAGGTCGCGCGATAGCGACGGGTCGTCGGCCGCGACATGCGCCCTGCGGCCTGCGCGCTCCCGTGCTGCGTACGCGACTTGCTTCATGGCAGTCATAAACTATTAATGGCTGCCATCTTTGAGAACATCAATCAAATGGGCCATTGTTGTAATTTTTCATCGAATATTTACTATCAGAAAGCTCTCGTGCTGCGTACTCGACTATAATGCCTCCACACTACATGTTGCATATTTGAGAAAATCTATCAAACAAACCACTTAGGTAATACCTGCGTAGTTGGCAGCCCTAGGTCGCGCGATAGCGACGGGTCGTCGGCCGCGACATGCGCCCTGCGGCCTGCGCGCTCCCGTGCTGCGTACGCGACTTGCTTCATGGCAGTCATAAACTATTAATGGCTGCCATCTTTGAGAACATCAATCAAATGGGCCATTGTTGTAATTTTTCATCGAATATTTACTATCAGAAAGCTCTCGTGCTGCGTACTCGACTATAATGCCTCCACACTACATGTTGCATATTTGAGAAAATCTATCAAACGAACCACTTAGGTAATACCTGCGTAGTTGGCAGCCCTAGTTCGCGCGATAGCGGCGGGTCGTCGGCCGCGACATGCGCCCTGCGGCCTGCGCGCTCCCGTGCTGCGTACGCGAGTATAATGCCTCCACACTACATGTTGCATATTTGAGGAAATCTATCAAACAAACCACTTAGGTAATACCTGCGTAGTTGGCAGCCCTAGGTCGCGCGATAGCGACGGGTCATCGGCCGCGACATGCGCCCTGCGGCCTGCGCGCTCCCGTGCACAGTGTGGGATTTGTCCTCAGTTTTGTGCACCTTCGTTTTATAATTTTATGAATAGCTTTACATTATTTGAAAGCCAATAATCAAACTCCCACTTGCCAATCTTCTTTAGTTTTCGAGATATATTTTTTTAAAGAGGCGGTCAATGACCTTTAGAAATTGTATATATATGATTATTTCCGAAAGTAGTAGCAGTAGAAGTCTCATGTTTTTTTATTAGCTTTTAAGCATTGTTTTCTCTTATTTGTGCAAATTTCGGCTTTGTACTGTTGGTAAATAGGATGCTAAAAAATATTAAATTTTTTTCACAAAATAATTTATTAAAAAAAAGGTTTGCAATATTAGCGTTTTTAAATATGTTAATTAGATTTATAGCAATTAGGTTTATAATGACTCAAAATTTCAACAATTAATCTTAAGGGAGTGTGGATTTATGGCATTTCTAAGTTTTTTTCAGATTTCTATGGAAATAGGGTTGTCAACAAAACTATTATTATGAAACCAAAAACCGCTGCTAAAAAACTTGGAATTATTTATAAGGTGCAAACGGTACTTCTCAGAACAGTTGCTTAAATTATATACGGCTCAAATCCGATCGTGTACGTATAGTATTGTTGTCACCCTTTGACTGGCTAAATTATGTATCAAATGGATTAAACCGTACGAACAACACTTTCCACTTTAATTAACATGTATACATGTAACTTTTACTAGGAGTACCATATACTGTCACTCTTCTTCATCGGAACGAATGAGTCTTTCGTCGCTGCAGAGTTATATTTTCGTCATTCTCAGTGACTAACATAGTAGTCACTGGTTCGTCGGTTGGCTTTAGCAGCGATAGAACTTTTGGAGGAATTGGTATACGTTTTCGTTTATCCATTCGGCCATTTAGAGATAAGTCAGATATATAGGGATCTGATGATTCGAGAGCACGATGAAAAAGGTCAAGAATGGTAGACTCACGACTTACTTTTCTTGTATGATGCTCTCGATCGTATCTTCAGAATTTATTCCGTGATTCACCTGCCTGCTCGGACAGCATTCATATTGGCAAAGGACTTGCTTCGATGATTTGCCAACCATGTGTCAGTATTTTATGCATTGTGACTGACATATAAAACCAATTGATCTGAGAATATAATTTCGAAGGGATGTGATAGCCAGGCATGATATTTTTTACAAAAGAAAGGCATGTTTCGACGGCACTGTAAGTATAGCTTTTCACATTTGTGGGTGAATTTCATAACAATGTCTTTCAATCTATTGCTATGCAAACAAATCCCATTAGGAACCCCATTCGGGTACAGGAAATTGATAATGATATCAATTCGTTCTGTAATATCTAAATCCATAGGCCTAGTTTTTGTACCATATGATTTTGCTGCTGCGACTAAAAGTTTGTAAGTAAATGTGGAGTCGGGTTGCGCTCTTTCGTTCAACATCTCCTAACAATAATGCAGGTACTCCCGGAGGCTGAAAAATATCTGCATTTGCCACTCACCGACCAACAAGAGGGTTGGCGCCCTCTTGCCCCTCTCGCACTAAGTCCCCCGGTCGAGGCCCGGGAGAACATCCCCCAGCAGAACGGGTCAGCTTCTGCTGAGGCAAAACAGCGTCATGGGTCTTTACCGGCTCCATGACGCCTCACCCCCGCTCCTCTAGATATCATGTATAGGTATTGGGTTTTAGCTTGCGCTTGACGAGGGCGGACCCCTTCCCAATACCACATGATATCTTTCACTGGAGATACAGCACAAGAATGCTGACGTAACCGTTCTGCTGCATAGGTAATGATTTTATTTATTTTTTAAACCATACCATACGGTGCTACAGGGACAAGGTGGCAACCCTAACCGAAAAATGAAAAAATCTATATCTCTTAACTCCTGCACTATTTTCATCCAATTTTTTTTTTGGTACTAGTTCTAATTAGAAACAAGTGTTTTGTTAAAAAACAAAACGCTAATTGCTTGTGATTATCGAAAAATAAATATTTTAAATATTTAAAAAAAATTGATATTCTGTAGCGTAGAATTGTTAACTTTATATCTTATTAATTGGTATTGGTAGTTAAATGTTATTGAAATATGAATATTCCCTTTGCATTGAAAAACAGGGGCATATTCAATAGGAAATGTGTTTTTTCAGGTTTCTATGGAGTTTTCTCGATTTTATTTTTATCTTCAAAACTATACTAGGTAAAACCGTCAGTGTTTGACTGAAGGCTATAACTTGACGAGACGCATACATTGGAAAAATAAACGGTGGTGATCGAATTTGAGGACAAATCCCACACTGTGCCGTGCTGCGTACGCGACTTGCTTCATGGCAGTCATAAACTATTAATGGCTGCCATCTTTGAGAACATCAATCAAATGGGCCATTGTTGTAATTTTTCATCGAATATTTACTATCAGAAAGCTCTCGTGCTGCGTACTCGACTATAATGCCTCCACACTACATGTTGCATATTTGAGAAAATCTATCAAACAAACCACTTAGGTAATACCTGCGTAGTTGGCAGCCCTAGGTCGCGCGATAGCGACGGGTCGTCGGCCGCGACATGCGCCCTGCGGCCTGCGCGCTCCCGTGCTGCGTACGCGACTTGCTTCATGGCAGCCATAAACTATTGATGGCTGCCATCTTTGAGAACGTCAATCAAATGGGCCATTGTTGTAATTTGTCATCGAATATTTACCATCAGAAAGCTCTCGTGCTGCGTACTCGACTATAACGTCTCGTAGCAGTCTTAGCCAATTGACGCCTGCCATCTATAAGAACATCTATCAAATGGGCCATTCTGATGATATTGAAAATGCATTACAAATACTTACCAACGGAAGGCAAGCTTTGCACGACTCCGACATGCATCGAGTAGTAGAGCCGAAAATACGACGTGATATTGATAAAATTAGAATTTGTTATAAGTACAAGAGTATTTCAGGCTAGTCTCTTCTTGAATCGCCTCTTATATTAAGTATTAGTTAATAGGTACACTGGTACAGTCAAGGAAATTGAAACACGTACATTTTTCGCTCTTGTCACAATGACAATAAGGGTTAAAAAGTTTCGCGTTTCAGTTTCCTTTACTGGTCATAATAATAAATCAGACAACATGACAGGTGAAATCTTTTCAATATAAATTATCAATTAGATTAAATTAATTCTGAATCATTACTTAATACACACATCAAATATGGCACTTCACCATGATGCTTTTCAAGAAAAAATATATGAATAACTCTTAAGGACTTAACAATTTATGTTTTTTCAAGCCACCCAACGCCCAGTACAGTAAGTAACTAGTTGAAAATATCTATTATGGATAAACATGTTTCTTCAAAACATCATCAACCATTTAGAAACAAAGATAAGATGATATGAAAACCACTTCGTGTTTCGTAGGTAAATTTCATTGCTATTAAGAGGTAATTAGTATGTTAACAATATAAGATAGCAGTCGACGGGAAATGTGAGATAATGTAATCAGTTATAGGTAATGAAAACAGCATGACTCAGACTATTGACGATTATTACTTTGATGGTACGATGATTAATGCTGTCTTTAGACAGAAGTAAGATCCGATCTAGGAATAAGTATTATTACCGTGTACGTAACATCGTTAACTATGCCATAGGTAGTTGAAAAGGTACGTATCAATAGATATTACTGACAAAGAAACCCATCCGTCAGTCCATAATACTGGGTACTTAGAGTATACATTAGGATTCAAAGAACACTAACTACTTATTGGTATGCGCTGTTTGGAAATAATTCTTAGCCGGCTGCGCATTGCGCATCCATCAAAGCTGCGCGAGATGACGATGCGGCAGGATGATGAAGAGATGAAGAGTTGTGGACATTTCCACAAAAGATTAGCCTTTTTGTTTCATTCAATAATAAATTAGAATTTGACAATAGGTCAACCGAGGGTGGGCAGCGGCATAAGTATGCAACCATATACATCAAAGAAAAATCGATTGCTTTCCAGGAGTGTACTGACCATTGATGACCCTGGCTGTATGAGATAATTAGGTATTTGCCTACTCATCATTAAGCAGGCTTAAGCCGAACGCTTAAGCATCTGTACAGACAAGCAAGGCCGTCTTAAAACAACCCGGCGCTTTGGGTACAGTGGGCACTCAACAGACCATAATTAGGGGCTTTAAAAAACTGTCATCCAGGACCTAGATTCTAGTTATGTTCATTCAAGAGTTGTTGGGACCCCTCGTGAGACAGGGGGCCCTGGGCATGTGCCCAAAGTGCCCAGTGGGAAAGAGGGGCCTGCAATACAGACAGCAGGTTCACTGCGCAAACACGAGCGTACTGTCATTCGTCAAATTCAATACTCTGTTCGAAACAAATATTAGTACAGACAGAGTAATAACTCAGCATTAGCTGAATGCAAGTGTCGGTGCGAGCGGGTGTCGCAGATGATCGCTATTTGCGTACATCCGCCGCCGCCCCCCGCCGGGCCATCTCAATGTCTACCCTACCCATTCAACCTGCAATCATACAGTATAGAGTGCAATAAACATACATGTCGATTTAAACTCTAATGAGTTTCTAACATAATTGTACTCTGTTCACTTGTTCAGCATTATAATTAATAGGCACTTTACTCATGACGGTAGAATTATCCCCATGGTTTTACCCACACGTTACTCTTCCCCGCAGGTAGGGCTGGTTGATATTTCTCGCACATTGTTCTGAATATTTATAGCCTCGTCCGCCATTGTGGCCCATTATATGGAAATGTCTCCCATCCTTAACTACTCGAGTATGCTATCATAGAAATGTAATAACATGAAACAAGTGGTAACTATTGTTAAGTGGAATCAACACTAGACCGTTTTAGCAAGCAATTGCACAACAAAAGGAAAGCTTTTTTGCGGAGGTTTTAGTTAAAATACATCTAAGGTCTTAAAATAGATATTCTAGTGAGAATTCGATACCGTTGATACCTTCATGCAGTGGCGTAGCTCGGTATCAGCCCTATCAATGATACGGGGCCCCCAGGCACGGGGGCGCTCATCAATGGGGCCTCCAAACTTATTATGATACAGGGCTCGTATCACAGGGACCTAGCCAGTTTTTCCCCTTACATATGATCATTATACATTTTGATCCAACGAAAATAAGTTTAACTGTATGAAATAAATGAAAAGTAATGTATATCTGATTACAATTAATATTTTCCTGTATTATATATGTAAAGGAAATAACACAAAATACAAGGAAAATCAATTATAGGAATTACAATTATTATGTTAGTTATCAAGAAAGAACATAACATTTTCAGGACAAGACAGCTAAATGCACTACGCGTTATATTATTTATAAGGCAACACATTAAAATCTTGACAATGTGGTTGGTGCAGTGGTAGTGCAGCTGGGTTTGAATCCTGGCAGTGGCAGATATTTGTGTGATGAACTTCATGAGCTCAAATATTTGTTCCTGGGTCATGGATGTCCTATGCATTTAAATATTGTCATCTAGTGCCCATAACACAAGCCTACTAGAACCTTCTCTGGGGCTAGGTCGATTTGTGTGAGGTTGTCCAATATTTATTTTTGTATAATCTTATTGCAATGTGCCTATATTGCAACATTTGCAATACCCAGTGAAAGTTTACCCTAAATGCATTCATCCAAGAACAACACTCAAAGCGCAACATATCCTGTCATGTAGGTAGACCTTATAAAATGTATATAAAGTGAGAGATGTGAGCCTACCCCCCGCGTCTTTGAATTGCGATGTAATGGTGAATAAACATGCTAAAATCAATCAAGGGTGTTATATTATTTAAAACATAATATATCCAATTATGCAAATAATCCCCTTATGCTTGCATTATAGAGTCAGCTGACCCTATAGCCATAATTGTATACTATTAACATGCAACCAAAGGTTCATTAAAAATAATGTAGAATGACATTAACATTACATTTAACTTGTAACAAGTGACATTAAAAAAGAAAATCAATGGATTATAAAAGTCAGGGAGACTCAAATAATTAATATGCACTAGATAATCCATTTAAATTGTTTTATTTAAATGTGTGTAAGTTGCGGTAACCGAAGAGAATATTTTGTAAAGAGTGTTTCTTGGAGTGTTTTCAACCACTGACCTGTAGTCATGTTATTGACAGAAACTTATGAGATCCTACTGTGATAAATGGTGGGTGAAATTAAGTGTTTCTGATTGAAAAGGATGTGCCAAGTTTTGGCTTTGATGAAGCAATGCAATTCGAACATACAGTTTTTATTTGGATGGCAGCATACCAATGGGTTTGGATAGAAGGGAAGCCTGGTTGTATAAAATAACAATTTAATCACCTTCAAAAACAGTGCAGAGATTCCTCTGTGGCGATAACAATGTTCACACAAAGCAAGTGTATTTTGGAACGGGATTACCAGTTGTTGCATAGATATACTAGCTAGCCTTCTACTTGTTTTACCGTTTTTTTTGCTAAGATATAATACATTAAATAATACGTATGTTGGAGGTTTTTTTATTGTTTCAGTAATTACTTGTTCCATATGTGCAGTTATATTATAAATAAACATTGATAACATTTTGGTGTTTTCATGTAAACAAATATTCATTCAATAGCAGGCTATTGTATATAACTTGATTAATACTATAAGTATATACATGTTACCTTGTAAGGGTATTTCAGAGAATTAAGTCTATCACTGGAACAGCAGGAGGCTGCCAGTGGATGGGTCTAATATCGACTTACCTTCAGGATAGGCCTGCTTATTGGAGAGGATGTCCATGATAAGGTCCGTGTGGTTGTACAACGGGCCCATGGCCCTCATGTCGAACTCCACGCTCGCCACGTACGTCGTGTTGATCGGCGGCTTCGAGTACACCACATCCGCCATCTTAAGCACATCGTCCATCTCCGACCGGAGCGTGCGGCTGATGTTGCTCAGGAACGACTCCCCTGCGGGCTTCTCCGCGCTCGCCAGCGCCGCCGCCGCCAGCAGCAACACCCCGCGCCACATCCTCACAGACATCGCCGGCACAACAACACTACATAACCGAACACCGCCGCCCGCGACACTCTGCCTACGGAACGATTTGATGATACTTTATCTCACTGTTTGCAAAACAAACACCGATAGAGTACCCACTTTACTAAACATAAACACCAGCGCACTAGGTCGATATCGCCCGCCCCGACCCGGTGGGAAGACGATTAACATCCGAACTTTAGTCGTTGAAGACGATTTGGAACACTAGACTTTATTATGTCGGCGCTTTGTGTCACGATTTACATGATTTTGTGGGGAATCCTTTGTTTCGAACGGGACTCTGCCGCGACTCGATCGGAGCGGTCGATGAGCGTGCGGCAAGCGCGCAGGAATGGCAACGCGCTCCGCGAGCGAGCGAGCGAGATTGATTTGAATGTGTGAACGGAGCGGACCGGACGGACGGAGGTAGACGACCGGTTTCGCCCCACCTAAAATTCGGTCGTTCGTTCAGTGATACCAGTAATAAAAACCAATAGGATTATCTAAGAGGATTATTTAAAAAAAATCCTTATATAGACGAAGTATAATGTAAGGGCCTTATCACACTTGCGATTTGCGAGCGTATTTTCTATACAAATAAGCGACGCGGCGTACACGCTGCGCGATCGCCTTCATACAAAATACGCTCGCAAATCGCAAGTGTGATAAGGCTCTAAGGTTCATATTCCAGGTTCAGGAAACGAGTCTGGAAAGCTCAACGTGGCCTTTTATAACTTAATTTAAAAACTACTTTTTAACATATTTTTAACATTACTTTCGCGTGTAACGGTTGATAAATCAGTGTTGTTTAAAAAAATACTGAATGGAATATTATTTGCCCATCAATGTTGCCAGACCAACAACTTCCCTTAAATTGTATAAATTTCAAGAGGAATTGATAAACAACTAGTAACCAAGTATTATTTGGGCATGCCTAATTTTAGGAAATCTAAACAAAATGTTAACCTCAATTTTTAAGCATTTTTTTTAAATTAAATGTACAAATTACGTTCGTTTGAGCTTCTCAAAATACTCACAGAGTAATTTAGAATTAGGTATATTACTTAATATATAATAAACACATTACTTTTAAAAGAAGCTGCTAAATGGTTTACCTAAATACTAACTTCCCTTTAAATTTCAAACCCCATTTAAAATACTAGCTCCGTTGGTTCAATAAAGAAATAATGCAACTCTATTAGTTGAAACAAAATATATTTATCAATATCCAACATTACTCTTAACTTAAACTTAAACATAAACAATGCTCACACACGACATATATCACTATATCGACACAATTAACAAAGCTCAGTTTGTATAAAACTACTGCGACGTTGTTTGTTGTCTTCTTTAAAAATATCACTCTATGGCATGAGAAATAATTTAGCATTCCTAGCTAAGCTATTTCATACGTTCATCTGCTCACAAATCTCACGATTACTTTTCATTCTAATTAAATTCCATTTCCATTCCATTTAAGTAGAATTCAATCTCAATACATTTCGAGCATTTAAAATAACTACAATCTTAGGTACAGTCGCTTTCAGATATATCGCAGCATATAAGGCGTTCATAAATATCTGAACATGTACTGTAACGCCCAGTCAATAAGAGTCGTGTTCAGATATTTATGAATGCCTTATATGCTGCGATATACCTATCTAATAGCGACTGTACCAGATTTATAATTCAAAAAAATTATAACAGAGTTGTTAAAACTGATTGATACCAATATCATCACCGTACCATGGATCGCATTCCCAGCTTTATGACAGCAGAGCTACTATTTTACGAAGTTGTATTAGAGCATTACTTTCAATTCTAAAATAGTGCTCTGAGATGGCTAAATACTTCATAAAATGTTTACTTCGTCTTACTTACTACTCGTACTACGAACTGACTACCTCTCTTTCAAACGCCACCTAAATTTTAGTTTCTTCAAAATTCGTTTTTTTCTATAGATACAGTCCTTAGAACACTTTAGCAGTCAATTCTTTGATTACTTCCTACTTATACCGAGGCCTACAACTGCATCAGAACCACCTTAAATATACTTCTTATTATATCTCATTACAACACATTATTAATGCTACATATTTATGTACAATGAATACAAAAATGTATAGGTACTGTATCCGATTATAGGCTATCAGATGCCGGTAATTTCATAGAGGGAAGATTGTAAAAACTATATATAACATTTCTTAGCAGCGGAGATAGCGATATGCTTTGATCTATTGTTAAGCATGTCAATAAGTAAACGGCTTGTTTGAGGCGAAAACTTCGGTCGCAAACTTGTTTACAATTATAATTATAGTACTTCATCAGTACAATAAGTGACATGCCGTTAAACTATAGATGAGTGCTACTTCATAACCCCTTAATTTATCACAACACTGGAGTAATTTCCATTCGCACGTATGAATTCCATTTCCATTAGATAGTTTACTTCCAGCCAACCAATGCAGTAGTTTCAGCAGTCTGATCACCTGGATCAGTGACGGCACTTAGTGCTTCCCGCACAGTAGTGACATTTAACGCACGCTGATCTAATCCTTCGACTTCTTGTAGACTCTTTAGCACCTCTGGAGACGCGTTGAACACGATCAGTTTCTGGTCCACGCTCTTGAACTTTTTGACTAGACGTTCCAGCGCCTGCACAAATAATAATAAGATAAACTTCGGAGATTACTTTTGCTATTTCTGTAAATGTATATCAGGTCACTATGATTTATCTATTGCTTAAGTAATCTTCTAATATAACCGACAAAAGTTAATAGAATGTTTCATTTCATACAAAATTATTTTCTTAGATTGCTGCCATTTTTTTATTGGACCTAGCCTAAGTATTGTTGTATAATAAAGATCGCAAACGTTAACGGTTTCCAAGAAGAAATATTGTAGAGATTCTATGAAATAAAACTTTTTATAAAAATGTTATGCATATAAAAGGGGCATGGTATATTTACCTGTCGTGAGGCGTCATCTATGAGCGATATCGCACTGCAGTCCAGCAGCAGCGGCACGTAGGGCCGCGCGCGCGCAGCCGACGTCAACCGCGCGGCCACGTGCTCCACGTTCATGAAGATCAGCGCGAGCGTCGGGCGGACGCGCGTTACTTCTATGCTACCCACCTGCAATCATACCATCGTGTATATTATGTCACTTGAGCGACGTTCACAAACCACAGACACCCGTGGCATAAGAATACTTTTGATACGATCTCAAGAATACAGGCAACGAATAATAAATTATATGGACCCGTAACTGGCCACGCATTACACCACACCGATGGATACCCCTTCTCATTCAATGTAAAGTAAAAAATTCACAGATCTCGTGCCTTTCACGACCTTCTGGTACATTGGAAATGCACTTAGATAGGGCAAACTATAATGCAAACAACTCTTTGCGCAAGAGAAACACAAGGGTTAGTAGCAGGTACCGGCGAATACCGTTATTTTTTATAAACGGACTACGCCCAGCCTTTTTTTCGCCTTTTGCACACACGCTTTCGTCCGCCAGATGTGGAATCATCAGCATTACCCAAGCTACGCTATTCCTACGTTCGAGAAGACGAAGTATAGAAATAATAATCATATTTTTTTAGTTGAAGGAACTTTCTACTACTCTCTAAATGAAAAAAACAGTCTATAGGTAAGTTCTCGTTCTCTACGTATAAAATAAGGTAAACGATAGTGGAGTCATAAAGCAATAGTAATTATTTTGTTAAAATAAGTTGAGACCATGAAAAAAATAGGACTTCATTGTTTATAGCCACTCAATTGCTTTTGGTAGCTACGGCTACCTGTCAACGCTTTTATTTTATTATATAAATAGAGTTCAACTCAAAATTCGAAGAAAGTGACTGAAGTGAGTGGATAGAGCCGCTTACGAGCAATAATACAAAAAAATTACTATGAAAAGGGTGGTACAGAGCCTGTCGCACGTGTCACAGTAATAATAAAATAAGTTGAAAATTAATATTTGCTTCATCACGCCACGTTGTAGGCAGAGTAAATTTTGTTTTCTCCAACATGCAATGAAATATTGTCTTTACGTTCCTTTTAATAGGCTCGGAAGTATCGCTTTTTGGGCGCAACAACTCGAGGGGACTGTAAAGGGATTTCATACTGCTTTTCAGGCCTAGGCCTGCAAAGTAACTTTTTTTTGGTTTCAACAACAAGGTCATTCACACAGCTGGCTGGTTTGACAAAAAGCAGGTTTTGTTTTTAAATGTTGGTTGTTGGACTAAAATGTCCTATTTGTCAATTAATAAAATGTTGTTCTTTGAAGTATATTTTTTTATTTCCTTGTATGTTTGAGAAAACCACTATACATGCCTCGTCGCGAAAACGGATTCCCGGCCTCGTATCACTATCCGGCCTCGCTCGCACGCTCGCTCGGCCGTATACACCTACTCATTTTCCCGGCCTCTGATGTAATGTACTATTTGTTTAATTTATACGATTCATTTTCAAAGCACGAGATTGTATGATACATAGGTAGTAGATTGTATAGCAAATAGAGAACCAAACAAATAAAAAAAATTACATAAAAGTATTTTATTGTATACATTATATATTTTTTTTTACTTACTTTATTACAAACATCTAAAAACATCAAGGTTTACAACTTAACTAAAAATATATTAAACTTACTAATAGTACACGAAACTCACTAATATACGCGCGCGCCGCACGCCGCGAAAACTCCGCCACATAAAGGTAAAGCTTTCTCCAACTCCATTACAGATAGTAAAGTTCCGTTTTTTGCAAACTGTAGCCCAACTCAATACCCCGAGTGCTTTTTTTTATTTTTTCGGTATCGCTTTTCGTTTTTGAGATATCGTCGATTTAAGTTGAGAAGTCGCAAAATAATCACGTAATTTTTCGACATTTTTGCACTTTTTCGAAAAAGTGTTTGACTTTTTCAATTTTTTTTTACACCATCTTGTAGATCTCGTCAAAACACGTCTTTTGATACTCCATTGACCCGCGTAACCCCAAAATTGACGACGCCCGAGCGATGTCGCACTTTCGCTGAAAACGGTCCCCTACCAACGCGATCGAAAAAACATTTCCAATGTTAAAAATTGTACATTCTTATTTCATTCATCATAAATTTAGCTTGTGTTTAAATAGTAATGTGGACCGTGTCGACTGATGTGTTCAAATTCATATATGACTAACCTGTACAGTATGCTGGTGTATGGCAGGCCGCATGACGCCTCGCAGCAGCACGGCGGTGGCTGCTAGGACCCCGACCAGTACAGCTCGCTCGACGCAGTCAGCCAAGCTGACGATGAACGTCAGAATCAGAACCACTAGCTCCGACTGGCACGTTCGCCATAGACGCTTAACTGTGCCGAAGTCAATCTGGACACGAATTTTCAAGTTTTAAATACATATATCAAATAACTAGTGCAAAACTGATCAATCAAATCACTGTTACATATTTGTTTTAAAAAAATCTATGGATTACGTGCATTAAAATTTGACAGCACGGCACGCCCGAGTTATCATTGATCTTAGAATTGAACTAAGATTTTCGAAGAAATATTTTTTTTTCTATTCTAGATAGATACGTAATTACCATAAACACAACTGCGCAGATGAGTACCGATGAGAGACAGGCCTTCGGGATGAATTTGAAGTAATGTGTCATGAACCGCAGTGCCAATAGCACAATCACACCT
Source organism: Apotomis capreana (assembly GCA_947623375.1). Taxonomy (NCBI): domain Eukaryota; kingdom Metazoa; phylum Arthropoda; class Insecta; order Lepidoptera; family Tortricidae; genus Apotomis; species Apotomis capreana. Next base: position 24,852,726 of record OX392507.1, on the reverse strand, counting down.
AAAAATAAGATGCAAACAAAGTTAACAATACGATTGAACAGTGCTAAATTGGCCAAAGGATAAAAGCCACAAAAATCTTAACTAAAGAATACAATTCACAAATTTTAACTATATAAAATACATTGCAAACAACACGCAAAAAAAACAAAATTTACATAGAAAACTACCGTGAGTCACATATTAAAATACTTAAACGGGGTGTTCGGTTGGCGGCCACCGCGACTGATCGCCTCTCCTGATGATGAATCGCGTACCGATTCGAAACATGTTGAGCGTTATTCAACTTCTAAGTGAGTAAATCCGTTTAAGTATTTAAAAAAAAAATTGTGCTCACACTAGGACAACACCAGTACTCGAGCACGACATGTGAAAGTGGTGGTAAGATGTGAATATTAACGTGTTCACATAGAGGTCGCTAAGGTGTAAAAACCTTTCAAATAAGCAATGCAAAGATCGACACACGAAGCATAAGGAAAAAATCGAAAGGTTGGTTGGAGTTCGGGTAGCGAAGTGGTTAACGCACTGGACCGACAATCCAGAGGTACCGGGTTCGATTCCCGGTCTCGTCCCCCATTACAATTTTTCTTTGAGCTTTGATATCTTTGTATCAATAGTTCAAACCCAACCTAACCTAATGATTTCTCCATGAATAGTATTAAAGAAATCCCGAAGAGTTTATGATTTATGAAATAAAAGTTATGGCAAGTGATACATTTATGACAAATGAAATTCTGGGAAGTGAAGGTATCCACTGTTTTGATTCCTGTAGAATAGTAGGAACATATTTTTATTTTTTTAGGAATATTTAACGTTAGCGCGCCATCTATGAGCACATTACACATTTCATTACACTCCTTTACAACAGTGTCAAATGAACAAAAAGATGCAACTTTTGTCACTAATATTTTAAGTTATGATGGTGCATTGGAAATCCATAATAATTAAATAATCCATAAAAAATAATAAATATATAAAAAGTATAGACCAACAACTGCTAACAGACAATGAAAAAAATAAAGACAGATGGTTTCAATACTATAAACAACTTCTTAATGAAGAATTCCCTAGTGAACAAATTATACCTCTAGAATTGACACACGGACCCATATCAAATATAGACCCCGAGGAAGTTAAAGACGCAGTAGCTAGAATGAAAACCCGAAAAGCTCTTGGCCCAGACGATATTCCGGCAGACCTATGGAAACGGCTTGGAACAGTGGGTATAATCTGGCTGACGAAACTGTTTAACATCATCATGAGCACTGAGCGCATTCCCGAGTCGTGGCGTCAAAGCTTCCTACTTCCGTTCTATAAGAGTAAGGGTGATGTAGCACTATGTGAAAACTATAGAGGTATTAAGCTGACCTCCCATACTCTTAAGGTTTGGGAACGGATAATAAATAAACGCCTCATAAATATTTCTATCGTTTCCCCAAATCAGTTTGGCTTCACCTCATCTAGATCCACCGTCGACGCGATACAGGCAGTCAGAATCATGATGGAAAAATACAGGATAAATAACAAAGACCTACATTTAACATTTATCGATCTCGAAAAAGCATTTGATCGTGTACCTCGAAGTCTAGTGTGGCAGGCCCTTCGGGCTCAAAAGATCCCCGAATACTATATTCGTCTAATCCAAGACATGTACTGTAATGTTAGTACAAGAGTCCGGAGCCTGGCAGGTTTGAGTAAAGCGTTCGAGGTCAGGGTAGGCGTCCATCAAGGATCTGCATTAAGCCCTCTATTGTTTAACTTGGTTATGGACTATCTCACCAAACATATACCAGCGCCATTGCCATGGACCATGCTGTATGCTGATGACATTGTTCTAGCTGCCACAACAACTGCAGGAACTATTAAACACGTGGACACATGCCCTGGAGAAGTACGGGCTGAGAGTGAGCAAAAGTAAAACCGAGTACCTACCTGAAATGTCCCTTTAGCGGAGCACGACATCGGAAAGACTTTGTATCGGGCCAACACCTATCCCCACAGTAGACAAATTCAAGTACCTTGGTTCTATGCTCACGACGGATGACATCGTTGATGTGGATGTATCCCATAGAATAAACGTCGCTTGGCAAAAATTGCGATCACTCACAGGAGTGCTGTGTGATCCTCGTGTTCCCATAAAGATCAAAGGGAAAGTGTATAAAACGGCAATTCGTTCAGCACTACTGTATGGCTCCGAATGTTGGACAGTCAAAAAGATACACGAACAAAAGGCACATGTGAATGAAATGAAGATGCTGAGGCGGGCGGGAGGAGTGACACGGCTCGATAAAGTTCGTAACGAACATATACGAGGTAGCTTTAAAGTAGCACCGATCACGGATAAAATAACCGAAAACCGCCTCAGATGGTACGGACATGTGAAAAGACGCAACGAAGATCATGTAGTACAAATCGCATTAAACCTGCCCGAACAGAAGAGGCCGCCCGCCGTCCACCTGGTGGTCAAATATAAAGAGAGACCTCAAGCAAGCCCAGTTGCCAGACCAGACAACCCAAGACAGGACAGCTTGGCGCAAAATAGTGAGGAGACCCGACCCCGAATAACGGGAACAGGGATGGACAAAGAAGAAGTTGCATTGGAAATCCAAAGGTTCGATTCGTGGTGTGAAACTGGAGTTTTTATTATTAAAACAATTTCGTAACATAATTGTGATCCGAAATAAAATGATAAAATACCATTTTCTATGGGAAATTATGAAGATATAATGTTTCAACATTCAACATGAACGAATGACGATAGACGAAAAAGGACAAACTGTTTTATTCCGTTCATTTGTTGAATTCTTTCAATTGAAAATCTAGCTGTTGCGTCGAGCGGTTAATTAATACTAAAATACTCGTAATTAAATTTAAGAAGATATTATTCCTTTCTGTTTTTGATCAATAAATAAGTATTAGTTTTGTATGTGTAACTGGAATTGTTTTCAAAAATACCTACTTAGTTGTAAGTGTTGAAGGTCACGGTCACGGAGGTGGTAAGTAGTTTACATGTTTACCTATTGTTCAGATCAAACATTATACTAAAATAAGGAAACAGGGATTGCCTGGTGACTTGAAATTACTATGCAGGGCTGTAAAATAACTTCACTACACTACAATTTGTAGTCAAAAAACTGATCGGAGCTCCTGATGATGAATCCGTACCGATTCGAAACATGTCGAGCAATATTCTACTTAAACGACGTGAGTAAACCCGTGTCATATTTTAAGGGATATATTTAAATGCACATCTATATAATTTTTCAGTACACTAGGTAACTCAACTAATTAACTGAATGCATACCAGAAAAACTTATGCTGTGCAAAAAAACAATTGATTAACTGAACATGTCCTACAAAAAAAACTTAAACATCATACAAAACGAGATGACCTTTTTAACCGAATTCACACCAAAAATATGGTTTGTACATCAAATATATTTGAAAATTTCACCAAAAATACTGACTTGCGCACTAATTATCCTCGCACTGCACACTAAGATCCGACTCGGCCGGGTTAGGTTAGGTTAGTTTTTTTTTTATATCCAGTAAAACAGTTTTGCAAATACCTTTAAATAGTATATTGAATTCGCATTATTTAGTGTGCAAGTCAGTATTTTTGGTGAAACTTTCAAATATTTTGATCGAAAAAAGGGAATATACAGATATCGATTTAAATACATGCCATATTTTAATATGTCTGTGACTCACCTCACGCGAGTTTTCTATGTACCTAAAACAGGTTGAAAGTCGTCTTATCCTTTACACAAGTAAGCTCTTGCATTGTTAATATCAGAAGCAAGAAACCGAGAAATGTATAAGGTACTTAAAGAGGATACCGAGGATTGGATTTTCCGTGTATGACGCTGGTATGGCGCCGCCGCGCGCTTATAGGTTCAAAACAAATGACGATCACGCAGCACGCTAATAAGATTATTCTTGAAATCATGACCCCTCCATAGAAAACTGACTTTCGACACAAAATACAGATCTAGAATTTTATAATGCTTAGTATAGATTAACCTGAGTAAAGGCCAGCGGCGGGCGTCTGGACGCCGCTGGAGTGGGATACAGCGGAACGTGTGAAGGCGCCGCAAGTCGGCATGGCGTGCACCAGTGCGCCCGCCATGTTGACCACGCCCAGGGTCAGCATCTCTTGCGTTGCATCGACTCGGCCGCCCGATGCTGCAACGGTAAAACGTATCGATAAAGCTTATGGCAATATCAGAAACAAATTGGCAACCCTATCATATCACTCCACAATCCTTTAAATGTTCAACAATATTTTACGTTTTCGACTGAAAGACACTGATTCCATTGTCATGTAATAAATTAAAAAAAAAACTCCAAAATCCATACTAATTTTGTCGGCTTTGGTGGGGTAATCATAATTAATTTTGCCAGATTCTTGGTATGTGCCAGCAACTTTTTCAAGTCGAAAATATGTGGCTACTTTTCACATTTTGGGACTCAGCAGGGCTAGCATATCTTGCCACGGCTTCGCTTGTCGCGCGACTCAGCGTCAGCTGTCTTGCTCGCACGGTATTGAAAGGAAAGTGACAGGTAGTATTTGTTGCGTGACAAAGAGTCGAGTATGACAGTTATGCTGGACGTGCAGTTTAGGAGGTGTACTCCTTGAATCGATATTCGTATCCCTCTCGCTCACTTATTGTTACGTTGTATTTGAACGGGACAGCACGATATAAATTCCCACAGGAGAAGTTCACTTGTTATTCTGTTATGAAAAGCAAACAATTCGTAAAATGTGGATTTTATCTAGCGGTTCACATATCACTATCGTAGTTTTTGTAAAAACTAGTTCTACTGTAAGTAGTGCAGGATATTGCAAGAGCAGACTTACTGAAAGCTTTCGCAATAGCGATATTGGCGAGCACCATCACAATGGGCAACATGATGACGGCGGAACCCAGTTCCTTCACCATGGCCATGAAGCCAGTGGTAGTGTTGCCACTGGTTACACTGAAAGGCGGGAGGGATAGCGGCGGCAGACCAGGCTCCACATGTCCTGGAAGACAATATCATTAATAACCTAAATTAAAAATTTAAAACACCACGGACACAAGTAGCTGGTCATAATGAGACCCTCATTTATTGTGTAATATAGAAAACGTTACTACAACTGAACATAACTACAAAATATTGAATTCCTAGCTTCAATGTTTGCTGAGATCTTGTCATTGTTCCAATTAAAGCTGAATATATTGGAAACATCTCCTATTTCTACCAAACATATAGCTAAGAACCATCTCGACGGACAAGTCTTTCGATAGAAAAACACCGCACTCAAGTTTGTATATCCTGTGGTATATCCGTTTGGGAGCTATCAGACACATATAGATACACATGTTAAACTTATAACACCCCTCTTTTTTCATCGGGAGTTAAAATGTGTAGCAAAACGGTTCAAATTTTAAACTTGGCTAAACTCGTGCATCCACAGACTCCCCTTAGAGGTGATCTGTGTACCTATGTACCTAACGGGCACATTTAGGTCTAGCTTCTCAAAACTTATTCACATTGCAGTCATAGCAAACGTTTCAAATTTACTGTAGCTATGACTTGTTCTGTTTAAAACGTCTCTATTAAGCGTTGATGGTTTTTGTCGATCAGACATTGTCTATACTTAGGCTAGTTTTAAAAGTTTTATTTTCGTAAGTACAGTCGCCATCAGATATATCGCATCATATAAGGCGTTCATAAATATCTGAACATGTACTGTAACGCCCAGTCAATAAGAGTCGTGTTCAGATATTTATGAACGCCTTATATGCTACGATATATCTGATGGCGACTGTACCATTAGTGGAAGTGGCTTAATATGTAACGTACCAGAGAGCTTGATGAAGGGCTTATCGTGGTCGCAGACGTGGTAGGCGAAGAAAGCGGCACACGTGACGACCAGAGCGTTACGGCTGATGGAGACTAGCCACATCACACGTTTGAGCCCCTCGCGCTTCGGTCCTATGTCGATATCCTTCAGCTTCTGCAGAAGAGGTAACACGTGTAAGATTTGGCAAGTTAAAATCGAAAGAATGAAGAAAATACGAATAAAAATACTAAAGACTCTTCAAAAAGATGCTCTACTCTAAGAACTGCAGAACTTCGGTTTTCGGGTCTCGCAGAAGTTCTGTAGTTCGGTTGCTGGACTCTCCAGACCGTCAACATTTCCTGGGAGCCTGTGATGGTTGCTTGATGAAAAAGCATCTGTCACTCACACTCGCATCTTGTCAAAACGTGACGGATGCTTTGTCACTAATTTATCGCGTGATAAAAGCAACCGTCATAGGCCCGTCCATGATGCTTCGTAGAGGGACGAAACACGTGTCGAGTACGTTTTGTTATTTTGGTGGTGGTTTGTTATATTTATTTGCGTATTTATTTTTCTTATCTTACCATTAAATACGAGTACATGGATGCATAAAAAAATTGGCAAATAAGTATAACGGGTTAGCACAAATTAACTGGCACGATATTATATCGCGGATTAGCAAAGCTATATTATAATTTTAATTAATATGGATTTCCGCAAAGTATCGCCTGATTCAATTAATTACTTACTCTAAGCGTCAACAGCACCGTGCAGCACACGAGACCCAGAAGAATATCGGGGATCTGCACCTGGTGCCACTTCTCTACGATCATGGAGATGTTCTCTGGTATGGACTCGGCGGTGAAGCTGATCCCCAGCAACCCCTTCATCTGCGTCACGACGATGATCACCGCTGTGCCTGATGTGAAGCCACTTGTCACTGATGGAGATATGAGATCCACTAGGAATCCTGGAACCACATATTGTCGGTATCAAAAAAAGGCTTGCTAATATAGGAAAGTCTTCAATTAGTTCGAATATCTCTTGTTGTTCGAATATGTCCTGGAATCCTGACCATAGTTAAGTACCGTCTGATTCACTTTCGATAGTTTACATATCTGAGGGATTGCTTAATTTGTAAGGAGTGTGCAGTGTATTTGCATTGGGCAACTATGGTGATACCTTTAAACACCTTGCAATGTGGAATGGAATAACGAAGTAGTTTGTTCAGGCATCAAAATGTGCTAAAAGTTCCACATTATCGGTAATACAAACCCAATAGTAAACCCTCATCACACATTCTGTTTAAATAAATTTATGTTTACTTATTACTTCCGAATGTACAGTCACAGAATTATAATTTCTGGGTCAATCAGTCTGGGTTATGTCTGGTCTAGTCTGTAGGTATATACCGCAGTTCTTTAAACAGTGCCGAACCGCAATAATATTCAGATAAATTTTTATCGGGCGACGCTCCGAAAGAACTTGGTCACCTGGCTGTGTATGTGTACTTAACGTGCAGCTAACCTATTGACCGCCAAGCGGTCTAGCAATTTACCGTGCCACTGACGCCAGAGTAAAAAAAAAAAGATGTGCCCCAAAATCAACAGGGATTGAAAAATACTTGTAACGGTTAGAATTACAAAGTTTTTGATCATTGAAATTTGGACGGCTGTGGCCGCCGTGGCGTCAGGGGCACGATTTTTTGTTGACGGCCACAGCCGACTGTGGCGCTCAAAAGGTTAATGAAAATAAAAAGTTGTAAGTACGTGCACTATGAAGTCACCATCACCATTATGGAAACCACGCTGTTATTAAAATAATAGTATTGAATAATAAATAGCATTCGTTTATCCGGATTTTAATATCTTGACTTATGTTTGTAGTCTTCAGTGGCTATTTATTAGGGTTCTGTACCCAAAGGGTAAAAAACGGGACCCTATTATTAAGACTCCGCTGTCCGTCTCGTCTGTCTGCCTGTCCGTCTGCTCTCTGCCACCAGGCAGTATCTTATGAACCGTGATATTATACAAAAAATCTGTGATAAAACGTTTTTGGACCGTGCAATTTTTTACAAGTGTGTGTTTGCCAAAGATAATGGTGTTAAGTTTTCTTTTATGATTGTCTGTGGTCGAGTTTCGTAAATGGAACAAAAGATGGCGCTGCCACCGCAACAGTTCTGCGTCCGGTGGAACTCCTACAATACCAACTTACAGGTAAGTCAAATGCTTTTTAATATCTACTTATATCGTCACTTATTAATTTAACCAAGGCTATTTATTATGTCACTTGTTCCTTTTTTTTAAAGGATAGAATATACGCCATGGTCCGTTAGTGAGGTTGTTTGATATTTAGAGTCATTAACTCATAATGGAAAAAATGCTTAATGGTTGGAAGAGGACGCGGACAAACACCGGGTGGGCGCGTTGATTGGTTGGTTCAAAAGGCCAAGTAGTCGGACGATGAAATCGGGCTCATCTCAAAGTTATTACTTATCTGTTTAAAATATAATGCATTCTTCTTCCCGGGCTTCCCAAGGTCACTAATAATTATTTTTATGAACTATAGTGTAGGCAGCTGTTTTATATGTGATGATGTATTTCTGTTGCCGCTATGACAACAAATACTAAAAAATAAAATAATATAATTATTGGCATTATTCCCATACACCAAACGTGATCGGTTGCGTTGACTTTGCACCTCATTTGTATGCGGCGCCATACATACCAGGTGCAAACTTAACTTAGCCCGGCCAGTTAAGATGGGAAGTGTTTGAATTTAAACGAAACCCTCGGTGCACGAGGCCGACTCGCACTTGGCCGGTTTTATTTTAATAGGGTCTTTTTGTTGCCAATAATACAGCGACCACTGCCATCTACTGGTATTAGGCACAAGCGGCGGAAAATGTATTAATGGGTCAGTATCAGTAAGGATAGAACGTTTATCGGCACGCGAAAATGATATTAGGCCACTGCAGAGTGGTACCCAACCCAATTTCTAAATTACAGATTTCTATTTCAGTTGTACCGATTTCTATATCAACCTTTACCCGAGAACTGTCTTTAGAAGGAATCAGAGTCCGAATGCCAAAAGTGTATGTAAAAGTCATACTTGTACCTCTTCACTCAAATTCTAGTTATTTCTTTAGAAAACATACCTACATCATAAATTTTTAACGAGTTGTTAATTAATGAGAAGTTTGTAAGGAATACCTTTTTATCCCGAATGCCGCAAAGGCGGGGCACTAGCGGCTCTTATCTTGGTCCATTCAATTTTAATTAATACGAGTGCAGAGTGAGGACCCATTCATCACGCTATCGCTGCGGAAAGTTTGTGAGAGATATAATTAGATGGCAAAGTGGTGCTAGTGTCGGTAATAAATGTGCAAGTGCTATTCTACCCAAAACAACACGAAACTTAAGATAATGTACACTTTACGGTTTAATATTTCAAGAACGGATCACTGAATCGAAAAGTAGTCTACGTAATCCCAATGTTTTTAAAGAGCTATCCGACGATATCCCCATATCCTACTTACTACACTACACTATTGTGTAAAAATACACTATTGTAGGTGTGGCACCCTAGTCTATCTAAAACAAATACTAGGGTGTTTAATATACATACAGGCTGCTCGGACCGAATCCAAATAATTTTACCAGGACATTCCTGTATACCCATGCAGCCATGCAAGATTATTTCGAGTTATAATAGTTTCTAAGCTAAACTACGGACGGACCGATATCGTTTGACAGCTCATTTGCTTGGAAGAGTTAGTGTGCTCTGACTCTAGTCGTTCACAATGGGTCTCATAAGAAGGCTGAAAGTTACTCAAAGGGCAATGGAGCGAGCTATGCTCGGAGTTTCCTTGTGGGATCGAATCCAAAATGATGAGATACGCAAGAGAACCAAGGTTGTAGATCTAGCTCAGGCAGTCGCCAAGCTTAAGTAATAGAGGGCGGGGCACATCGCTCGTAGAACCGTTGGGGCGGACCGGAAGGCGCAGCGTGGGAGAGAGCAGCGCAAGAACGATCGTTGTGGAGAACTTTGGGGGAGGCCTTTGTCCAGTAATAGACGTCTATCGGCTGATATGATGAAAGAGATTTTTAAACACTTAGTGATTCATGCAATAAATAAGGGGTAATTGTAGTCATTAACGTTAATGTAAGTTCAACAGCAGTCGCGAAATCGTATATGATAATTAATAAATAACGGGCGGATTTTTTCTTTGATAGACGCTTTGTTTACTCTCTTCAGCCCATTCATAATTGCTGTGCTATAAAGAGAAGTGTTATCTTAATGCAATTATTTACGCACAAATATTTAAAAGTAAAATGTCAGTTTGTCAAGATTGCGCGTAACTCCAGCCAAACAGCGGTCCAATAAACCCAGGCTTAGTTTTTTATCAATCGCAAACAATAATGTTTACCGACGTCACATTTAGTATGAAATACGTTTTTTTTAAACATCATAAAAGAATCAGCACATAGCGATATATTTTATCATTTTTATTGTAAACACCTGAAATCCTACAATAAATTATATTTTTGGATACGAAGATACAAAGCACTTCTATTATTCTTTCGACGAATAATTCGCTAAAGGCAGAACAAAAGATCATATAAGATTCAATATGAAATATTTTTTTTGGATTCGAAGAAGAACCGATTTCAAGGTCATCATTCCTGGTCACGATTCCGGAAATGGCACGACAAGACAGTTTCACCTATTAACCTAAAACACCCTACACAACGTTGGCTGATTGGTGCTCTTCATTGTATCACTTATCCTACTTCAATCGAATCCACCACCGGATACCTACTTATATAAGCTCTGCTGCTTCAGTAGTTCATGGTGTCATCAAATTGTTCCGATGGCACCATGTTCAGTTGAATACAAATACTTCAAGCACGACTAAAACGTGAGAATCTTCGACGCGCGACATTTCCTATCTAGGTAGATACGTTTGTTTTAAAGTATGAGCTGGACATACCGAGCCGCAGCAGCCCCATGAGTAGCACCACGGCGCCGGACAGGAAGGCCAGTAGTACGACATACTGGATGGGTAGACCGTGGCAGGTCTGCAGCACCAGTAGCGCCATCAGACTGGTCGGTCCGATGCTCACCTCCTTCACCGTCCCGAAGAACATGTATAGTATCGTTCCTGTTAACGGAAGAATTGTTATAATTTCACTACATGAGCATCATTCCGTCAGTCCAAGGTTCAGAAAGAAAAACTTGATGGGCAGTTAAGTAGAACTGCGTATAATGCACAGTCCCGCGTTTGGTCCATCAAAATCAAGATGGTAGGAAGAGTCATGGAAGGTGGAGGTTTATAAGTTTCAGGAGCTTTTTACCATGGGGTAGGCGGCATCAGACAGGACATTAAAAAAAATGTTGGTCCGTCAGCCCATGGTACTCAGTATATTGGAAATTTTGTGTTCATACGAGTATGTAATCTACAGAACAGTGGAGGTTGATTTCGTAGTGCAAAATTAATAATGGAAACGTGTAGTTATATTTAGCAGAGGGCTTGGCACAATATTGACATGGTCTTATTTCCAGTTATCGCTTACTTAAGGTCACACAGTTGCGATACAATTTGATTTAAACTGTGTCGTAATAACTGGAGGCAACACCAGAAATAGTAATTTAAAAAGATTCGATATATTTGTTTACGAATATGAGTAAACTGCGGGATTCACTTTTGAGCTTTCGGGTAAATGCTATTATTTTTAACGACGCGCGAAGATGCTATGTGTATGTTGGGATAGGACCTGTTTTTTGTGCAATGCTATAAACCCATTTAGATCAGTCTTAGTGTGTCCTTTATAGGATCTTTTATAGGAAATCCCATGCTTATGCATTCACTGATAAAACTATCTAAGTGGATAACATGGCACAGATGATCCAGTAATTGTCTATGTAATTCAGACCAAATCCTCTGGTCAAAACGGAATCATCTGATTGTCAATTGTATGTTAAAATATTGATAGTAACCCATGAATGATGAGTAGAGTCCATAGTGCACCGGCAGTCCGGCGAGCGCAGCGTAGGCGATGCTCTGCGGTACCAGGGTGAGTCCCAACGTGATACCAGCGACCAAGTCTGCCACAGCCGCTATGCGTGTGTAGCGCGGCGCCCAAGACACGATGGGAATGCGTCTTTCCAGCGCGCGCCGCCAACCTCCCCCGCCATCCTTGTGCTTCGGGAACGGGGTGCCCTCCTCTGTATCCATACTTTACTGTTTATTTACAACTTGAGGGCAGACGATTGCTCTGAAGTTAATCACAAGTTAAGTGCATTGGTACTACGTACGACTCTTGGTTAATGAATTGGTAAGTTTCGTGGACATACGCTTTATCGCTAAATATCGCGGCACACGAAAATTGCTCGAAAGTTTGGGAGCGATTCCTCAAAGAGACGGAAGACGAAGGTTACAAAGAGGTGCGAAGTACGCGTTCACTGTCGCAAAATGTATTGTTGTTTTATATCAATTATTCACTTGCAATAATTAAAACAATTAAGATAAAGGCTTCATTGAAAGCGTGATGTGTTTGTGTGGTCCGGACGCGACTGGCCGTTCGACGCAGGCGCAGCGATGCCTTTTAACTTTATCGCGGCATCCCGACGTAACTCGGTACACACCAGTATCAGGTGAATAACTAAGGTATTAGTACCTAATCACTTGTGTACATAAGGGTTAATTGAGGAATGGAATATTTTAATGTGTGCTGGGTTCTGCAGGTTTTTCCGCATCAGGGGCGAAGACAGTAATGTTTAATACCTACTTTTAATAGAAAGTGTGGAATCGTATTGAAGGTATTTCTGGGGCTGCATGTGCGTACAAATACATCAATGGACAGGGCAATGATGGCTTCGTTGATTAAATCGTCTATTTTAAAACATTATTGTAACAAAACGGGACCTAATAGCGATCAAAAAGTCTCTTCAGTCCCTTCGAGACCAATTACGTAACATCACGTTCGGAACGTCAAGGTAATTAATCACTTTTTGAACGCGATTAAGTGCCGTTTTGTTACAATAACATGTTAAAATCCTGTAAGTTTAAACTATTTCAGCTTTTTTTAAACTTGAATAGGATTTGCTCTTGACTGTGCTGTGGTGAAGCGAGCGTACCCAGGAGATACATGCGTACTTTGGGCCTCTAGAACTTTCCGGTTTATACTAGTCTGAAATGCTGACGTAGGCAGTTACCAAGATGAATATAGAGGCAAAACGCTTTATGTGACAAAAGGACACAAGATGCGGATGCAGCAGTAGGTGTAGATACCTCTATGTCCAGAGAATTCCGGTGGTGAAACGGCGATCGTCTGTGCGCTTGCCATTTAACCATTGCATAGTGTTCTGGTTTTGTGAAATACTAAGACCATTCTAATAAGTAGCACATTCGAGTACCACACGAATAAAATTGTGGTCTGGCATTGGACATCTGAAAATCTGAGGATCCCTGAAAATGCTTAAGAAATGCGATATGTGTTGATTGTAGTTGCGGGCCCTGTTTGCTAGTAATCATTATTCATTAGCATCTGTCCAAACATCTACATAGTCGTAAAAAACATTTTCCAAGACAGTTTTACGTCACAATTTGCCAGGTTGGTGACGCCAGCACCTCTAGCATAACAATGACAAGCGACTCTTTGTGGCGCATACCTATACATAGGTATACTATCTGTCACTTTCCGTTCAATACCGTTCGAGCATGACAGATAACAATGAAGTCGCGCGACTAAACAAAATCGCGGCAAGATAAGCTATACTTGTTGATGGTTGGTGGTTTTCCAGATGGCGAATTTCTGGTAAAATAATGATTTTATGATGTTGACATCGTGGTCAATGATCTGAATTGGTGTAGGTAAGCCTATTCAATTTTGCATTTTCGCATGTTATAATTATATTTCTTAAAATGTTTTGCTTTCTGTAAACCATAACGTCGAAGATAATAAAGCTTTAGTTCAGCTTACTGTCTACAGAGCTGAATAATGCTGCCATTCGCCACGACCGGACCAATAAACATGGTTGAATTTCTGTTTTAAATAGGAGGACTGGCGAATGTTTGTCACAATCTTTGACAACCGGCAATGCAATCAATGTTGTTTCTGTATTTAAACGCCGTTTGACGGCTTAGAATAGACCAGCAGAGCTTGAGCAGAGCAGTCACTAGCAATGAAATCCACGTCAGTAAGATTTCGGGACGATCTTGGCAGTCTTTATTAACAAAATTCAGATTTTGACTTGTGTCATTTCAGTAACGTGTAAATATACATCATTATGCATTTAAGGGCTAAGGTCCAAACCGTTCGTTCATAGAGCCTAACGAAGCTAAGTCTCTACCTAGAAATGTTACTGCTTATATCCCTCTGTCCAGTAGGATCCACCATCTCGACCCACCAGTGAATTTAATAACACGATAAAGTTCTCTGTGATCCACCATTGGTGTGAGTCGATCCTGTGATACTTGCATTCTCTTAATATGCTCCACTAGTGGATCGAACAGAATTCAGGGAGTTTGGTTAGATCCACCACTGGTTTCAATGGAACCTGTGATATAATTTTTATATATAGCCTCCGCATTACCGCCCGTGGTTTTTTTTCTCCCCAGCAGGAAATCCCACTTATACGGCCAAGGGAGACTTAAAAAATGTTACATACCGACTCTATCATTTGTTTAAACAGGTTCAGTGAATAACAAAATAATAGTTTGGCAAACTCACCTAACTGTTATATACCTATGTGCAGACTTAGCGTGATCAGACTGCATGGGCATCTTCTGGGAGTTTTGGGTCCCCACGATAATGGTACCTATGCTTTTCTCTTGGCCTCTTACATAGGTAAACTTTATTAATCGTTGGGCCCCAGCCAGTTGCGTACTTATGTCGTATGGTGTGAATAATACTCATACAGCCCATATCTACATGAAAATAGTTATGAGTAAATTATACTTAATGAACATGGAAATTGAATAAAATGTACATACTTACGTGAGAGTAATGTGATATTATACCTTGTATAGTAGAGGCCGGTATCTCTTGATCATCGTAAGCATCAGAAGTGCGTCGACTGCTGCGCGTGACCTTACGGCTGGCTCGCGCATGGCGCGCACCCTTCATTTCGCGCTCCCACGACCCATCCAGGTCTATCAACTGCTCCTTCATCGCGATTACTGATCTGACTCACACAGGACCTTTAACACAACTGGGACACGAGACTAAATCGCGACGGGGCTGATGATGTGTACAAACTCGCGCCAATTTAGGATGATGGACCGGTACCTCTTAACCTTAAACTTCTTTGTATCTTCTTCCTTAAACTTCAGGTTTATGGCCTTAATTAAAGCTTGATCTTCAGTTGCAAGGTTTAGATCTGGGTCCAAGCTGTTTAATCGTTGCAAAATCGTGTGGTTTACCCGATTATTGTCACAGTCGACGTTATTGTCAGAAGGGTGTGGATACCGAAGATAATTTTAGCCACACTACCATACTGGTACATCTGGGGTCTTTAGATGGATTTATAAGTCAAGAGAAAAGAGCTCCGTATGGGGGACGGTATAATATATAAAAGGATAAATAAAATTACCCGTAGACACTTGTATGACAAATTATTGAGACTGTAGACCAGACGAAGTAACTTCATATATGTTCGATGTTAAATGAGACCTATTACGAACCGAATTCTTGGTAACTTTATGGTATCTCCACGGTCATGACATGCGCGATGTCACCATCGCGGCGAGAGGAGAACTGCTATTGCGCTGTGGCCACTCGGCCAGTGGCCCCATCGGCAAATACTGCGTCGCGGCTTAACAGAGAAACTTCGTATCTCCGTGTTAGTATGTACCTTAGACTCTGGATGTTTTAACATAACACTAATACGTCGATACATTTGAATTATAAAGGAATTCCAATACAATAGTTTAAATAACATTGTGTCTGCATGAAAAATTTAATTTAATATGCAAATACGAAGACGTACAGTCCGTAAGCTGATTAAACACCTATCATTCGACCTCGGGTAATATCGGAGAATATCAAATCTCCGTGTAAGTGCGAGCGAGACAGGTTAAACCCGAAGACAATTTTGTCAACTCACGGACTATCTACTGCCAGCTACAGAAGCTGTTCTGAAAACCGGACTCCGGCGTAAAAGGGGAGTTTGGGCGGCGTTTGTACCAATTGTGCCGATACAAAGCTATCTGTATTTGTTTCTGTATATACCTACACTTAAATCCACAAAAATACAAAAAAAAATATACGCCGTAACGAAACTGGAGGAAGAAAACATTCTGCGGCGACCCAAATAAATGGGATAGGGGCAAGGGAACGATGATGAATAATTTCTTCAACTCCAGATACTCCTGACAACGAATGTAGTGCCGATGCTCTCGTAGATCTAAATTATAAACGTTCATACCACTTAATTATTGAATTAAGCGGTTTACACACACGTGAAATTGTCAGGAACGGTTTAGAACTCGTATGGAGCTCTTCATCAGGGAGTTCGTCGAGTGACATTCGACTTCCACGTGAGTTAACCCGTTTCTCGTATTTATTTTAATGTCTGAGACTCACGGTAACTACCGTAAACCCTACCGTAAATAGGTACTACCAGCTTAATGTAAAATAGAATGTGTTAAGAGGCCTTATTTCTTTTGAAATTATCATTTTTCATATTATGACAGATATATTGATATTTTCAATCAACTTTTTGAAGTGAATAATACTTTTCGCTGAGTTCTTGAGTTCTAGTTTTCTGCGTGAATTTTGCCAAAAAATGACAAAAATTATCAATGAAAAATTCAGACTGTAGGTTTCAAATATACCTACAGCAGTAAATCGCAATAGCCCTGTTCTCAGTAGTAGCATTGATAATATGTTAAGAAATATGCTTGATCATAGAGAAAAAAATCGAAAACAATCAGCATTTTTTAAAGGAATAAGGAACTTTAAGCGGAGTTTTGAATTATTAGGATAACCTTTGAATTATTAGGAATACCTTTTGACATAAAATGATACGCAGTTTACAGTTCATAAATATATTGTCAGTCAGCGCGAGCCGCCGATAACCGTGATACCTTCATTAGTACAACAATACAATACATCTCAGCTCAGGTACTTACTCTAGTTTTAACTTACCGATAGCTAAGTTTATTTACAAGTCCCATGAAATCTAACAATTCGCGGTGCCGGCCTTTAACAAAAATGCGTTAAATAATATCTATTTCATATTGATTTCATATAATAAATAAGGTGTAGGTACTAAAATACAATAAAACAAAATAAATATAATATCTTTAAACATATTCAATAAAAACATTGAAAATACATTAGACCGGTCACCGCGCTAAGAAAACAACAAAAATTTCCAAGCACCAATGGCCTAAATAAAATGAAAAGTTATAAACATGGTAACGTCGATAAAATGCGTTGGTGATGATTCTATACTAGGTGCAGTCTACTTTACTTTCTGCATTATGAGGTCTATCTTCTCATCGCATCGTGGGCTCGTGCCTCTGTGGACAACAACTTGAATATAGTCACAGATTAAATATAACTTTGGAGTGTAAAAGGGAAGAGCCGAATCTTTCATAGGGTTATTTGAAAAAATGTCAAGGGGTACGCAGTAAATGATAGTTCCAATGCCGTCCGCAATAGCGCTGGAGTAGCAAGAAATTATGAAAAAAAAAACACGGAGACTTTTAGACGGACTTTTCGAATTGAAAATTTTAATATTCATTCCTACTTAGTTCCTTTAAGTACACAGTCGCACCACCTCGTATGATGATTCCACTCCTCCCTTTTACACTGCATAATTATAGCAATAAAAGACGTGTCCGGCTGTTTACATACGAACAACACGAAGAAATACAAGATCAACTTTTTCACGGACACTTTTGACTGTCTCAGGCGTTATTCAAAATGTATCTGGAGTTACCAAGAAATCAGGCTTCTATTATACATATTTTCAGTTTATTAGGTTTAACAGTAGGGACATGAACACATTTTTAACGTAAACTATAAAGAAAACAAAATAACTATACAGAAAAAAAAACTATACAAAAAAAAATTGTAGACAGATTTGTGTCGGTCAAAAAATTAATCCGCCTATTTAGGGCGTAATATACAAATGAGGTCCATTCTTTCGATAAACGATTTGTTGGTAATGCTATGCCGTGGACGTGCCAATAGGATTCGAAAAGGGTAACTTTTACTCTTCCCTGCATCTCTAGCACAACTGTGACACGCGACTCTTTCTCGCGCGAAGAATACGGCCTATCTTTTTCTTCGCAGTACTGTGGGAGAGTGACGAGCGATGCTATGTCGCGCGACAACAGTCTCGAAGCCTAGTTGTGCTAGACGGGCTGGTGGGAGTGTACAGTCGGTAGAAAGTACCTACCTGAAGGTGGTGGGCGGCGGGCCGACGAGCGCGACCAGCTGGCCGACCTCCCCCGAGTGGTGCGCGAGGCGCGCGAGCGCGGCCACGGCGCGGAACAGCAGCTCCTCGCCCGGCGCGCCCGCCAGCAGCTGGAGCAGCGCCATCGCCAGCTCCACGGACACGTCGTCGAACACCTGCAAGCGGCGTCACGACAGAACGAGGGGGGACTACACACACGCATACCTTAGATATAAGGACAACGGATAATTCGCCTGGTGACAACTAAAACTCACTAAAAATTCTGTCACTGGTCTTCAAAACCGTATATATATAAGTAGGTTGACACTAAGATAGGAGCTTTATTTTGAGTAGGTATTTGTTAAAACTTATTGAACCGGTTCTATCGCGATATTTTAATTTACCTCCATTGCCTGAGGTTTCAACACAGTTTCACGTGTCGTGGTATATATCGCGATAGACCCGGTTCGATAAGTTTTAATTATGTGTTCAAACCGCGAGAGTATTAAAGGTCTTTACTTAGTGAGTTTTGGTTCTCAACAGACGATTTATCTCTTCGTATACAAGGCGGAATAACGGACCCAGAAATGGAACCTTTGGTAAAAGTACAAGGTACATGTCCCGGCGTGCACCGTGTGGCGAGATTTAGTTTTTTTGCGTTTTGATCTTTGTATCTATACTCTGTAAATGCCATTGGCAGGCCCGGACTTAGAGGGCCGGGGCCCCAAGGTATTTGGCATTTGGGGCCCCCTCCCCTAAATACGGCACTGGCCATTGTAGGTATGTGTACTACAGATCCTTTAAGTTATATAGGTGAATCGAATTTTTACTGTCACCAGCGTTACTCAAAATGTCTCTGTCGTTACCAAGAAATCGTGGCTCAAACAGAAAAAGTGTATGTTAATGCACATTTTTTGTCTCCTCCCCCCTCCTAGGAATGAATTAATGATGAATTTGGAAGGAAATTGAACGTTTTAACGTAAACCATAAAAAACAAAGACAAGCAAAGGTGAAATTAGACAACGAAGTTTAAAGGAAGGTTTAGTTAAAAATGTAGATTTGTGCCGGTCAAAAAGTTGGTTTTCCTAAATATATCTGCTCACTTTTAATATTTGGAGCTGTTACGCTATTCACATATAAGTACGCTTTAATAGTTCTTTAAATAAAAATGATGTTGCGTTGGATACTGTCGATTTCACTTGTACCTAATATAAGAATTGAAGTGCAATATGTTATAACAACACGCTATAAAATACCTTCCCGTTCCCCCGTTTAAACTATTACCTAACCATCCTTATCGCTAGGATGACTTCAAAGGTCACAAATCCCAAGGTCCAATATTACCTAACAGTCGACAAATAGCTTCTGCACACAAACAGTGCATTGTAAAGTTTACAAGCACCAGATACGCGGTAAGGCGGGCTGTAAACCGATCCATCTGCGGAGATAAGGCTCAGCACTAAGTGATGTGGGGAAAATCCTTTGTATTGCTTAGACCAGCGGTCGACAACCTTTTAGCAGATGAGACGAGGGCCACATATAGATGGCAAGGGAAGTTCGGGTGAGGCCTTTTTGCTAAGGGTCTTTTTACACTTTCTCATTTTTTTTTTCGTTATGTTTTTCTTAGTATATTAGTTGAATATCCAGCCGTATAGTTTTTAATCCTTTACTTACTTATTATTTAAGACGTTCATAACTTAACGTCACCATATTACCCCCCTCAGGTACCCTTTATTATTTGATTAAGGCCTTTTGTGTGTCGCATCAAGCAGTATTGATTTATTGTGGCAGCCCATAATTAGAGTTCTCGGCTGAGTTCCGTTGATTCCCATTTCCCACTCTATGGGCAGTGAGTTGTTGTATCTCTTCTGAGGGCACAAGCTTCCCTACGTTTTTTGCATGGGTGATGCGCAGGAGACTTTCACTATCAAGTATTTCGTACAGCTACGCGCGTAGCCAACAACTTGAAGCTTGTTACAGGTAGAGCAACCACTTAAGAGGTTCCTCAAGTACTAAATCATAATGAAATGACTTTTATTAAAAAAAAGAGTTGCAAGCATTCCAGGTTGCCGACCACTGGCTTAGTGTTAATTTTATTTTCTTTGGATTGTGTGGACTTCTCAGCTTACACGAGTCCCTACACTCACACCTACAGTGACGTAAACAGAAGAACAGAGCGTAGGAAATTCCAACAAGCATATACAGATCTTTACAATAAAATACAATGCAAATTCTCTTTACATCACTCTTGGCCGTAAGTGGGGAGAAAATCTCACTTCCTGGCCAAGGCACACATACACTTTAGACAAATTACGGGCGGTAATTCATAAAGCCCCAGATCGCATATTTATGGCTCTGCTCAAACACCTGCGATCTGCACCAATGCACCAATTCACTGCCCTATGTATGTAATGTACTATTACTGCACAACTCAAGTATACTTACAGGAACGACAAATTACGAGGGATACAATAAAAAGACAAAGGTAAACAACAGGCGGTCTTATTGCCTCTTTCTGTCTCTTTTACTACGCGAGTTGTTGTTATAATGGCGAAATGACAGTTTAGAAATAAAGCAGTATGAGAAAGATAATTAAACATAAGACTTGCACAACATGGACATATTTAGTATGTTACATAAAACAGAATACTTTAAAGAAGCATATCTCCGTAACACACGTCGTACAGTATTAAAGTAAAATAAAACATTTATAATATGAGATGAGATAATGTCAGTGGACTGATTGACGCAATGTTTGTGGATGAAAGTCCGTATACATATACTTAGCATGACTATTAAAATAGTGTTATATATTAAACCGATACGATCACATACCTAGTGTTTCATTGTGGTTCTATTAGTGATGAAAATTAAGCAGTCTTGTTAGGAATCATTCCGAATGGTCGAGTGTTTTATAACAGCGAGAAGACTTGGATGAGAAACAGAAACAACGTTTAGAAATAATGCAATAAGTAATTATAGACTTTATGGGTATTTCCCATTTGTTCTATGGACAGGACATTACGCCATCGAACATAATGACACCTTTTTATTCACTATTTTGTGCGTCACGTTCCATAGAAGTAGCATCTACTATTTATAGTAGGTGATTAGCACAATTCTCAGAATTATTTGGTCGATTAAAAATGGTTATATCGCCACCAAATTGAATATTTTTTACTTCCGTGCCCGATCAATATATCACAACTAATAGGTAAATAAATATTAAGGGACAATCTTAGATAAATCGATATACGTATATGCAGCGGGACCCCATGTAATTATGGTTTAAGTCCGATATAATCGAGTTGGTATATATTTCTACCTCTCGATTTATGCACTTTTAAATTTCTACCTTTGCAAATTAATGAAAAAAAATATATTTTGTGCCAGCGGGGCCCTTTGTTAATTGTAAGTTTACAGAATAAATGAATAACTATTCATGGAGACTCTTATTTCTACCTTCCAAATAACTTTTCACTACACCCTACATATAAATAATTTTTGAGAAATACGCGTTCGAAGATTTTGACCTTCTAGCAGGGCCCTTTGGTATTTAGTGACTTACATGACCCCAGGTAATTTTAAAAAACAGATGGTTATTTCTACCTACTGAATCAATTGTGACCAACTTGCTAGTGACAGGTTTTCAAGAAAAAAAAATATAAATAATATTATTGTATTATATTATCACTAAACCTGCCACTAGCAAGTTGGTAATAATTAATTCAGTAAGTAGAAATAACTGGCTGTTTTTTTAAATTACCTGGGGTCATGTAAGTCACTAAATACCAAAGGGCCCTGCTAGAAGGACAAAATCTTCAAACGCGTATTTCTCAAAAACTATTTATATCTAGGGTGTAGTGAAAAGTTATTTGGAAGGTAGAAATAAGAGGCTCCATGAATAGTAATTCATTTAGTCTGTAAACTTACAATTAACAAAGGGCCCCGCTGGCACAGAATCAATTTTTTTTTCATTAATTTGCAAAGGTAGAAATTTAAAAGTACACAAATCGAGAGGTAGAAATATATACCAACTCGATTATATAGGACTTAAACCATAATTACATGGGGTCCCGCTGCATATACGTATATGATAAATCGAGCTAGTCCCAAACTAAGCAAAGCTTGTACTATGGGACGACGATATACATAATATATAAATCTATATATATAAAAGAAGAAGTCCTGACTGACTCATCAACGCACAGCCGAAACTACTAATGTTAGAGAGTTCATTTTTGCACAGTAGGTTACTTTTATAACGTGGGCTAGGGATAAGAAGGGATTTTTGGAAATACCTCCCCTAAGACGGTTAAATAGGGGTGCAAAATTTGTATGGGGTAAACTTTTTTTTTGGAGTTAGAGACTTGAAACTTTGTAGAATGATTACTTATTCAAAAACACAAAAAGTACTTTCAGCGTTTTAGAAAATTTCACCCCTAAGGGGGTTAAAAAGGGGTGCAATGTTTATATGGGAGAAACTTTATTTTTTGAACTAGAGACTTGAAACTTTGTAGATAGCTTACTTAATCAAATACAAAAAAAATAATTTCAGCGTTTTGGAAAATTTCACCTCTAAGGGGGTTAAAAAGGGGTGCAAAGTTTGTATGGGGAACACCGCTAATGTTGTTTATAAAGAAGTGTTACGCTAACGTTATCAGTTTATATATTTTTTATTTCCTGTCTACTACCCAGTGACTATATACGTCCTTTTTTTAAAACGAACTTGCACCCCCTTTTCTATGGTTGACTGTCAACAATATTTTCTAAGTGCTGTCTCTTATTTATTGAGTTACAAACTTTATGTGTTTCTATATTTAGTGAGTTGTCTATCAGCACATGAATAATTTATACTTTATATACCTATTCTTACTTTATTTAGCTTCTTGAGAGATATAGAGAACTATAGCACCAGAATATATTGAATCACTCTTCAAACAATATTACTAGCCTGTAGACCAAAATAGTAATCGCATCATTA
This sequence comes from Apotomis capreana, assembly GCA_947623375.1. NCBI lineage: Eukaryota > Metazoa > Arthropoda > Insecta > Lepidoptera > Tortricidae > Apotomis > Apotomis capreana. Next base: position 24,829,504 of record OX392507.1, on the reverse strand, counting down.
AATTTGCTTATGTGCATATTTAGTTTTTAATGGTCACGGCCAAGTATCCCTCTTTTCTTTCTTTATTGCTGGTCAGTTAAGTCTACCAGGACGTGTTTGGTATCGTTTCCGTGTACAACAAATATCAGAAATTCATTTTTTATGTTATTTTCGTATAGTTCTATATAAAAATATGGGTGTAATGGCCGAAAAGGTAAAAATCACAACTAGTTTTTTTATTCAGTGAGGTAAATTAGTTCAATTTCGTGAACATTTTCAAATTATTATTATTATTTCAAAAAGTTCATTTAATCTGGTTTCTAAAAATATATTAATGTTGGGCACTTCTCATACAAACAGTAGCTGAAAATATATATTTACGTCGGCGTAACCAACGTAAATCTCCGAACGCATCCTATTTCGCTTCATTAAATACATTAAATAATGATTATTAACATGCTTTTACATAAAATATTTACTATATACGTCCTAGAAAAACAAATTAATGTAATTAAAACAATTTTTTTTTTTGCTAATGTATCACGAGCACGCGGGTTAATCTCAACATCAACAATTTATTTAAGTTACTGTTTTTATGAAGAGTGCCCAATATTTATATATTTTTAGAAACAAGATTAAATTTACTATTTTGCAATATTTTTTTTAGTTGTAAATATTCAGGAAATATAACTAATTTATCACCCTGAATAAAAAAAACTTGTTGTGATTTTTACAATTTCGGAAATACAACCATATTTTTATATGGTGTTATGAATAAATAACATGAAAAATGAATTCTTGATATCTGTTTTACACGAAAACGATACGACACAAGTCCTACTAGCGTTACCTGATCAGTAATATAAAAAGAAAAAGAGGACTCCTTTGTCCTATTCACCCCGCTTTCCCGCCGCACAGGAGACGAATCTGACTTCCTTCTACATCTGAAAATAATCACCGCAGAATATTCTATCTGTGGTAGAAATTTGGTGGTTGTATCCCGATGTACACAATTTCGCGACTTAGCAAAATGTACTAGAGAACACGCAGGCTAGGCTTAACATCAACATTTTTTTCAAGGTACTTTTTGTATCAGATGTGCCCAATATGTATACATTTTTAAAAACAACATAAAATTTGCTGTTTAGTTATATTTTTTTACATTGTAAATATTCAGAATAGATAACTAATTTATCGTTCAGAATAAAAAAAACTTGTTGTGATTTTTACCTTTTCGGCAATAAACCCAAGTTTTTATATAAAACTATTCTTAAATAACATGAAAAATTAATAGCTGATATCTATTTTACACGAAAACGATGTCGCACAAGCCCTAATAGCCTTAACTGATCAGTAATAAAAAAAAGAAAAAGCTCCTCTTCACCCCGCTCTCCCACCACACAGGGGACGAATCTGACTTCCCTCCACATGTGAAAATAATCACCGTGGAACGTTCTATGTGTGGTAGAAATTTCATGCTTGTAACCCGATGCGCACAATTTCGCGGCTTAGCAACTCTACTAACTAGCCGTTTTAATAACTGGGGTACCTGCTAAACCATTTAGAAACAATTTGGCCAGCCTCGGGAACTCCGCCACACCACTCTTTTCGTTTAATAGGCAGGCCGGCGTGTAGGTACAAATACCAGTGCTGCCTTCTTATGAAAAGAGGTCATTATTTATTATTGTTATGAAATAAAGTTTATTATTTATTATTATTGAAAGAGATACCTACTCTTCATTAAACTGCCTCCATCTCTCGATTTCCAGTGCTGAGTTTAATTTAACAGCCTTACGATATTTAACATTTTTTTTTAAATCTCACTCATCTCATAATAACTAAGATCTCCATTTTCTAACTCCAAATCCATGCGTCGCTCTATATCTTGCAGTCATTTTTGCCAATGATTAAAAGCATCAGGTAACTGACGGAATAAATATTAAGCATCCTGCAAACAATTCCCGTAATATAAAGTCTTCAAAAATTCTTTAACAATTGCATTGTCTAGACCATTTTAACTAAGAATAAAATTCACTTACCTATTTTAATATCTTTGTCATCATCAAAAATCTACGCGGACGAAGTCGCGGGCGGCCGCTAGTATATATATAGATAACATCCATGACCCAGGAACAAATATTCGAGTTTATCACACAAATATCTAGATTAATATGTAATGATGTGCAACCGCGTTTTTGACGAATTGGCGTCCGCGTGGACGACTAGTGCGGTGTATTTGTTAAGATTAAAATGAATTGTTCAGGATGAAAACGCGGTAATTATTCACAGCAATGCGCATCGCAATGATATCCAACCTCCGGCAGGAGACGGCATTCAAAGAAGAATGTTAAGATGAACATACAAGTAGATACCAAGCTTACAAGTAACTCGGTACCTTGGACTTGCAATGCCGGGGCAGCAGGTCTCGCAGCGCACGCCCTGCGCTGAGCCGCTGGAACACACACACAGCTGCAGCGCATATCCCACACACACACATACACGCACACACACGCGCGAGACATCAGACAATAGTGTAAAGTCGGAATACTGCCTCACTAGCTGACTATCTAGACTTGATGTGATTTTTTACGGAGGATGTTCCCTTCAGATCTAGGTATGGTATTTTTCACAGTGCACTCATGAATCTGCAGAGTGCAGATCGATTGTTTCGATTCTGATTCTGACAGGTTTATTACAAATAGGGCTGCCATCTCTAAATTGGCCGAACCCGGACAAAGCCTTAAAAGAACCCGGACATTTGGCGTAAATCGCATTTTTTCCCCGGACGTGTCCGTAAATTATATCATTAAAAAAACAATCGCTCTATTTGTCGTTCACATAAAATGTGTCCGGGTTTTCCCCGGACGCTTTTTTAAAACCCCCCCGGACGGCCTCCAAACTAGGACAAATCCGGGGAAACCCGGACGGATGGCAGCCCTAATTACAAATGGCGATGAGGTCAGTTTATCTTACCATATTAACTTCTTAACTCTGTTCTATGCTCCACACAGTTGGATATTGACATAAAATCGAACTGTTTAGTTAACATTTGAAATGACAAAGAATAGTATGGGATGCTTAGAGATGTGCCGTTTCAGAAAATTTCCGATATCTTTCCTCATTTATTATGGGAAATAAGGAAAGTTTCCGGAAATTTTCGGAAACAGCAAATCTTTAGGTGCTGTGTGGCAGTTTGGCACTCGACACTACTATCTACCATCGGTTTCTGACTTAATACTTAACGCCATTTACAACACAGCGTGTTTGGGAATCGAATCCGTATTTTTCTGGTTTAAATTGTGTGTAAAATAAATAAAGTAGGAACAGCAACCAGAATGGTTGTTATCCAAGTATCACAGGTCGTATAAGCCCTTACATCGCTGTAATAAGCTGAATAAGGGCTGAGCTCTTACTTAGCATGTGTGCTGGGAAGCCAGTGATCCTCGTCAAGATATGGGACTCGTGTGTCGCGCGTGCGTGTTGCTGACGGTGCAGCGGTCTCTCACAATCACGTGAAACAGGAACGTACGAGTATAAGCCCCTTGTCTTAAACTAAAGGAATTCATACCATATAAGGAGTGATCTAACAACGCAAAGTGCACGAATTTGTAGATAAAGTTTGTTTTGGAACAAAAAAAAGCGAACGGTTTAAGTATATCGCGTAATATTTCGACTTCCCGATAAATAAGAAACTTGTGCAATTTTGGACACAAACAACGTTAAAAATAGCTAGAGCGTAATTTGTACTTACTTCACATATCTCGATTCTTTTGAAAGTAAACAGTTAAATTTGTTCAATGTCAATGATATACTAAATAAACTGCGTAAATAAAAAAAAAAACACTAAAACGTGTTGTGAAAGACCGACACACGTCATAAAATAAATAAAATACTACGCATATCCATAAAAAGAATATTTACATAACATATTCGTGCAAATATAGATATATACCGTTAGCTAAATGCTTAGGGTTTTTCCGGAAAAGGGTAGGTACCCATGTATTAGTCGAAGAAGAGCCAGGGGGCGTGGCCTAGGAACAAACTTGTATGGCGGTGAACGCATATATGCGTTGCTGGTAGTGAATGCGTTAACTGGACAGTTGTACCTAATCTGACCTTATGTTCATATTCGTCAAGATCGGACGAATCACGAGTCCAGTTCTTTTCTCAAAGCATAATTACATTTCATGACCTGTTACAATATAGCCTTCAGGTATTAGGTATATCTGTTTTGCTCGCTGTCATGCGGTCGAGATTTCAAACCCAAACGAAAAAAGAGGGTGTTATAAGTTTCTTGTCTGATATTTGTGTATCTGTGTGTATGTCTGTGGCATCATAGCTCCCAAACGAATGGACCAATTTGAGTGCAGTGTTTTTTAATCGAAACACTTGTCCGTCGAGATGGTTCGTAAGCTATGTTTGGTGGATATAGGACCAGAAGTTTCCTAGATATTCAGCTTTAATTGGAACAAATGACAAGATCTCAGCCAATATTGAAGCTAAGAATGCCAAATTTTGTAGTTATGTTCAGTTTTAGTAGCATTTTCTATATTATTCATTGAGGGTCTCATGTTGAGCAGCTACTTGCGTCGTGGATGTTTTAAATTTAGGTGATGAACAATGTTTAGTTATTGTAAGAGCTCTGCTCAGCAGTCAAATTGATGTGGGCCCAATCTCTCTGTTAGTTTTTAATGCATGATTTCAGATTACGTCTATGAAATGTTCATTGCACCAATCAAAAACTGACGGGGCATTGGACCTCAAGTTCTCACAAATAGCTGCAGGAATGTTCTCATGCAATCATATTATATGCATCTGAGGTACATAAATCATCAGATATATTGCACCAAACGAAGCGCTTAAAAATAACCATACCCCGTGGTTTTCGGTGCACGGAGTCATGGCACTAGGCCGACAATAGGCGTCAAATCATTCGTACACCGAAAACCACGGGACATACAAATAACTGAACACCATTGGCTTATTGGCTGAGTATTATAATATTTATAATAATACGGTCAACTGTGTCGAACAAGAAAATGAAAAGAAAACTGTATACCACAGGGCAAACACATCATTGCGACCACAAATTACTGATAAGTTGCGCACACAGCGCGCCGGCGCGTACGCAGGTTTGACGAGACGCTTCCTCATTTTTAGCATTCGTGAAACATAGTTATTTGTTAAGCAATGACAGAAGATTTTCAAGTGATTATGTAATTTTGTTAACTAGATTCCTTGTCATTTGACGCGAGTACATAATCTATTTTAATAATAATATATTAATAACTCTTTATCGTTTTAATTAAAGTTGCATATTTATAAGTAATATCGCCTTTCTCCATCGTTTTATTTTTACATTGTATTTTAATCTTAATGTCATATTAATATTTCTTGCAAGCTACTAAACGATTTTTTTTATTATTATTAATTTATTATGGTTCCTTTCTTCCTGGGTTCGTGAACAAACATCCAGGCCTCAAATTAAATACATGTAGATGAAAGATGGGCGAATCAACTGTTTGACCAACACAAATCTTTTCACAGCTTTTAAACTTCGATGTAAAATTTACCGTTTGAAATAATGGCTCCTCTATGTTCAAACGATTAATGCGACTTGGGACTACAAGGAAAAATTACGATAAAAATGTCTACTTGTCTAATTTCATCCCAGTATAATTTTGATAAGATATAATGTATGTCAAAGTATAAAAATGTCGCTCCTTTATTGTCTCAATATACAATTGTTAAAAAATATAATTGACAATGAGTAAATTTGTTAAAAAGGTTTACGTTAAAATCTTCAATGTAGCAACTGTTAAACCTAATAAACGGAATATATATCCACTCAATTGCTTTTGGTAACTACGGCTACCTGTCACCGCTCTTATTTTATTATATAAAATAGAGTTCAACTCAAAATTTGAAGCAATTGAGTGGCTAAACTACAAGCACGATTTCTTGGTAACTCCAAAGACATTTTGAGTAACGCTGGAGACAGTCAAAAGTGTCCGTTAAAAAGTTGAGTCCAGATAATATTACTAAAACTGTCGTGAGACATCTTTAATGAGGGTCGTGAGTCGCGTAGCAGCACGGATAGCTGCCCCTGATGAAGAGCTCCATACAAGTTCGAAACATGTCAGCCCGTTCCTGACAATTTTTACGAGAGTTTAAACCGTCTTATAATTGTTCGTCCAGATAAGTATTTACAGTAAATTTGTCTTGGGATCAAACGCGTAACCCATTACCACAATAAAAGTTAATAAAACACAATGCACAGTACTTATGTAATCTTATCTATATTTGAGAGACATCTCTCCGCGCCTCGGGGCTTGGATTTGGCAGAATTAAAAAGAAAGTATTTATTTACAAAATGAACGTTACGTTTCTATTAAGCAATTTTGCGAAATAAGTGGCGGTCGTGTTAGGATTTTGTAATGTCAATAACGTCTAATAAACCATTGATACAAAGATAAAAGTACAAAGAAAAAAACAAATAGTTTCAGAATCGGCCCGGTACCTCTGGATCACCGGTCTAACGAGTCAACCACTTCACTACACCAATGGCAGGGGTCATATCTAGTTTTCCTTATGCTTTGTGTGTCTTTGCTTTGTTTATTAGAAATTTAACTAAACGTCTAATCTAATAAGTCATAAACCATAAGACCTATTCGAGTATAAAATCTCTCAAATGGGTATCATACACGTTGGTAAACAACATTCACGTCTTTGTATGACACGTGTGTGTATGCACCAGTTAACAGTTGCATATCAGCGATTACTGATTACATCTCGCGATGTCACCTTACACTTTCAGTAGTCACGATTGTTTTTTACTTTAAGGACATGCAGTACAGTACAATATGCAAAAGTAATAGTATTTTTCATGCAAAGTGTGCATCCGAGCTTAAGAAAGGCAATACATTTGAAAATATATCGCAACGCAGTCTACAAACAGCTTTCAAAAAATATCAGTAGTGGTATGTCAACAACCAATTTCAAAATATTGTTTACCAGAATACTGCTTAATCCTTCGTTCTTCTTATGAAATAAATATTGATTCGCATTGAAAAAAACTTGTCTTGCATGACTGTGGATAGTTTTCAGTCAATACTTGAAATTGGCGGAATATTTGCAGTAAAATAAATTAGTTCCCCTAAGAATCTGCAATATCATCAGGGATAGTGCAATACCGCGTAAGTAGTAGAGTGTAGATACGAATAAATATCCGAACGAATGCTAAGTTTTTTATTGAAATGAGAACTTTATTCGACAGCTGTTATTTACGCGGTATTGCGCTATCCCCGACGATATGGCGTGGGCCGAAAAGCACCTTGTGGAGCTATAACTATGTACAGTCGAGTTCATTTACATCTACACACTTACGAGAACAAAAATATCTGAACACGACCCTATTGTCAGGAGCATAAAATCGTGTTCTGATATTTTTGTTCTCGTAAGTGTGTACATGTAAATGAACTCTACTGTAATAAAGTACTGTTATATTTCAACTGATAAATAATTGAATGTCGTGTTTGCTGTAAGACGACAAAAGATCAAGTGTAAGACCACGATGTTGATGTTATCTCAAACATTGAGAAGGAAACAGCTATCATATACAATGAGATATCATCATACTGCGACAATAGGTGCGACTATGAGTCTGTGTTGTCTTCAAAAAAAATATAGAAATACACCTAATTATTGCCTAAGTTCTATAAAACATCCTTTTTTACTGGCAATGTCAAATTTTTGGTAACTGACGTTGAAAGTCAGTGAATGTCACTGATGTAAACAAAGAGGAAACCGGACTCTTGTCTTCCCCAAATTTCAAGTAATTGTGCTTAATAAAGCCAAAACTATCAACAGTGAAGAAAGTCAAGTTTTTCCATTATGATTCAGTACAAGAACGAAGGATTGAGCAGCACTCCGGTAAACAATGTTTTGAATTTGGTTAATGACAAATCCTTGCCAAATCGCTATTGACGTTAAATAATGCAAAAATATGACGTATGCACATTATTGCCATATGAAAGCTGTTTTTGGCGCCACTAGGCCTGGGCCGGACCGACACTAGGCTATATCTATATACATTATATGAAACGGGTGTCTATCAAAGAGGGGTAAACCGTAATACAGCCACCGGCCTCGTCCCGGATCGTGAGGATCGGCTCGTGGCCGCCACACTACTGGTCGGTAGAGGTAGTGTGTAGAGTGTAGTGTGTAGAGTGTAAAGCCTGACCAGAAATATATGAGGATGCGCCATATTGCGGAATTTCACTGGAACAAATTTCTTACACTGGCAATGATTTTTGATGGTTTGTCAACAATGTCAATGTCATTCGTGGTGGTTTCTATATGAGACAAATATTTAAAAATATCCAAAGAAAATGCCTAAAACCATTCACAGTCGTGAACGTAATATTATAAATAATGTGTATACGTGTTTACTACACGAAAAACAGTGCATTCCAATAAATGATTTTACGAGGTTACCATAGGAACTGACAGGTATTTAAACTAATGTCATTATAGTGCGGTTGCGATTGGTTGCAAAATTGTTGCCATATAAATCTTATAAATAGCGCCCTCTTGACAATCCTAATATATTTCCGAGCCGATGACACGCGGCGGGGACCGAACGGAGGAGGGTCAGGCTTTACAGTGTAGAGCGTATTGTGTAGAGTGTAGTGTGTAGAGTGTATTGTGTAGAGTGTAGTGTGCAGAGTGTATTGTGTAGAGTGTTATATGTAGATTGAAGCGGATAGATACAGACCACGGTCTTTACCTCCTTGGTGGCCATGTTGTACATGAGCGCGGTGCCGATGTCGCGCAGCGTCGCGTCCTCGCTCAGCGTCGCGTGCACCGCCACCTGAAAATATACCTTCATTTTCCGGTCCAAAGGGTAAATAAAAACGGGACCCTATTGCTAAGCCTCCGCTCTCCGTCTGTTTGTCGGTCACCAGGCTGTATCTCATGAACCGTGATAGCTATAAAGTTGAAATATTTATTTATAGTTGAAACAACAAACACAGAAAACCAAAAAAAAGTTGAAAATGATTTAGTTGTACGGAACCCTCGGTACGCGAGCCCGACTCGCACGTGTCCGGTTTTTTCCTAGTTTCTTAAAGGGACACGTAACAAAATGGAGCTCTCCTGGTACTTGTCGACGACGTCGACTTAAATTCTTTCGAAAACGTGAAAGGCAAACTCCGCCATCAAATAAACATGAAAAAGAATAAATGTGAACAATAAAGAGCGAGAAAGAGTGTCCACGGGCCCATTTCACAAAGCTACAAGTTACAAATTACAAGCGGAAACCCCTTTTCAACTACTTATATTAGAAAGAGACCTCCGCTTGTAATTTGTAACTGACAGTCACTATTTTCATCTCAATTTACTCAAGATAATACGGTGATTTTCGACATTTTAGAAATGTAATTATTTTTATTAAATAAACATTGCTTACTGACGTTACTGGTCTACTAGCGTAAACCATATATTTATAACTGGTAGAAGGTTCAAATACTTTCGCATCAAGTTCAGTGGTCCAATAGGACGCCCGTGTTGGCCCGGAAAGCCGTGGGAGGCGTAGGTTCGAACCCTGCCTGAACAATTAAAATTTTAAATTGTTCGTTTCATTGTAAACTATTAATATAAAAATTAGCTGTTTCGCACGGGTACAATGCTATATTATGCATGTATTATACATATAAACCTTCCTCTTGAATCACTCTATCTATTGAAAAAACCGCATCAAAATCCGTTGCGTAGTTTTAAAGATCTAAGCATACATAGGGACAGGCAGAAGGAAGCGACTTTGTTTTATACAATGTAGTGATGTGTTCGTTAGTTACCTTCGTGGTGACGCGGATGTTGGAGACGGGCTGGCCGTCCACCTCCCACTCGCTGATGTACAGCAGCCACTCTGAGGAAGAGATGTTCTCGAACAGGTTGCACAGCTGAGAACACAAACAATTAGGTTCATATAAATATTGAATAATTGTTCGTTTACAAATCGACGTTAAGGCGGGCTTTTCCTAGTAGACGCCGAACTCACTCATTTTCAGACTCGTCGTAGACGTTTAATCAGTGTTTGAAGATTATGAAAAACATATATATCATACTTAAGGATCTTCTGAATATGAAATCGTGTTCAGCAACATGATTGGAAAAATTTCGGTCGATAGAAAACGATCCCAAAGTTACCTCTATTCGTAATATCTTTTCTATAGAATGGCTAAAATACGAACCTTTTTTACGCGTTTTTTGCGTAAATGTATAGATACTAACATTATCTAGTTGAAGTGGATGGGATTTTCTGAATAAAATTATTTATTTAATCACTAGAACTAAATATCTACTAAAACTATGAGGGCGATAGCTTGCGGTGCCATTTCAGTCGCGCTTCGGCGCTTGAAGGGGATGGACCTGTGTCAATTTGTTCCGCGCGACCACGTGATCGCATTTACGAATTATTGTTCCAAAAAAATGAGAAATAAAGCAGCACAACGTAAACAAAAAGCTTTTCATATTATAAAACGAATAAAAAAAGACAATGCTCGAGCAAGGAATGCCAAAAAGTAAGTTAATGATTTATTTATAATAAATTAACAGAACCGAACATAAATGTCAAAAAGTAGCACGGTTGACATGTTCAAGTATATGCTAATAACGCTTTATTCATAATTTAAAACAACATAATTACTTCCTACAAAAGAACTCATTGCTCAAAGCATTAAGTGTCAAATTGACTTACGTACTTATTACCACAAATATTTTTCATCTGAATTAAGTTTTTTAGCGTATTCTGACTTATGTCTCTTGTCAAACTTGGAACATGGATTTAGTACACAGTTAACATATATCAGTACTTTAAGTCCCTGCCTGGGGAAAAGGCATGATTATGTATGTTATGTAACCTAGATATAGGTAAGTAAAAAAAACTGTACTTTACAAATGCTCCTCAGTACTTGTTCTTTCTTAAGGCCTTTAGCAACAATCGACTCCTAGGTAAGGTATGTAGTATATTTTTACCCGACAGCGCGACGCAAAGGAGGGTAATGTGTTTAGCGCAGTCTGTTTATGTATGATAGCACCTTTGAGATTATTTCACATTTAAAAGTATCTAAAAAAACAAATAATTTTATTAATTGTATCTAGAGGCACGCCATTGCCCCCTCCAACTCGAGAAAACGCGCTTACCGGCACACCGCAACATCCTTTTCCTTTTTCCGAAGCCATTCAGACCATTTTCAAACCCCCTGTATTTCGTCGTGAACAAAGCTAGAAGCCTGAATTTTCAGTAACTAGGTGGGCATAGTATAACCTAGGCATATTCCAAGTTACATTCAATTTGAACTAGTAAGTTAAGAATTATTGCGATTCAAAGTTCCTTAATTTTGTCACTCACTAATTCACTGACTCATTTACACACGATCATACGAATTCTAAGTTATTTCCAGCAGACACACAAGCTTGAAATTTTGAACTCTATTACTGTTTATTGTACAGTTATGCGACCTGCATAGGAAAAATTGTATTTCCTTATGAACCCTATAAAAAATACTCGATTACAAAGTTGATTTTGCGGTTCATATAACCTTCGGTTTAGATACTAAAACCTCAGGCACAGAATTTATACATACAGAATGGACACGCACACCCCCGTGCCGAATTGAGTTACCTCACCCCGCAGGGGCAGTGAGTTGGAATCGTTTTTTCTGCGTAGATAATTTTGAAATGGTCGTGTGCACAGGCATAGGTAGAACAATAATGATGACTCGTCAAATAATGATGCTGTTGGTGATAGTAATGATGATAATGATGATGGTCGTGTTGTGGGTCATGCTTATGATGATGATAGTGGTGGTGTTGTTGATGATTGTGTTGTTGTTGATGATTCTGATGATAATGAGCTGCCGAGAGACAAAGGGTATTTGTCATTCAAAAGAGAGCGATTAGAATAATGGCTGGTGTGCCCTGGGATGCACCAGCAAAAGAGCTTTTCTGTGAACTGCAAATACTAACGTTACCGTGTCTGTATATCTTGGAAGTATGTAAAGTGGTTAAAGGCAATCTTGATTCATTTCAAAGACGTGGTGAGAATTCCCACAACACACGCAGCAATAAAAATGCACTAAGGCTTATACCCCATAAACTAAAAAAAGCAGAACAAAGTGTATGGTACATAGGTCCAAAAATTTACAATCATCTGCCCTTGGACTTAACTAGAGATGACATATCATATGCAGTGTTTGTCAAAAGACTTAAAAATATTTTGATACAAAAAGCATACTATACTGTAGAAGAGTTCTTGGAAGACAAATTAGAAGGTAATACAAAATGAGTGCAACTAATCAATGTTCGATTTTAAATTAATTGCTATTGTAATTATTGTGTAAAATATAATGTTGTTTAATATAGAATAATTGTATGTAATTTAGAATAAGTTGACATGTAACACTGTTATCAATAAAAATGAATATGAATATGAATATGAATGATGGTCATGACGATGATGGTGATTAGGAATGATGATGGCGGTGTTGATTCAGATGGTAATGGTCATGGTGATGCTGATGACTGATGATGAATAATGACGATGATTGTGATGACAATCCTTGTGGTGATGATGGGTCATTATGGATCATGAGAGTGATCATGAGAGGAATCTAGAGACAGATCATTATGGATGCTAAGAGGGATCATGAGAAGGATCTAGGGGCACGACAGTGCCTCCGCTAAGTCATTATTTACCATGAGATCGTTATGGATTATGGATCATGAGAGTGATCAATGTGGATCTTTTTTTTTTTTTATTTATTTATTTATTTAACTTTAAACAATAACATTTAACAATGTAATATTACTCGCCAAACTGTGACGTTTAATGGAGATCATGACGGATTTTGAGAGAGATCATTATGGATCATAAGAGGAAGTGACAAGTCTGTGCGGTTTAAATCTAGTTCACGTCCGCAACTGCAGAGTATAATAGAATAAGAAGTATTTACCGTCTTGGCTTGTCAAAAAAAGGAGGACCACTTAAAAAAAATTAGATCCCATCAAAAACATAACATGCATGCAAGTCTCGCAACCATCTACCGCAAAAAATTGTGAGATACAATATAACACCAAGTCGGTTAATTTATTTATTAAGTGACCCCCGGCCTATATTACAACATTGACATACATTTTCACAGAATTACATAACTAAAAAGATATTGCCATAACCGTTTTAGTGCCCGCATTAATAATGTAATGTATTAAACATTTTTATCTTTATAATAAAATGTAAGGACTTGGCAATCGCACACGGTAATATACTCTAGATATAATGAAAACATCTACCAAATATTATTAACGCTTTAAATGTCACGCTTAATTTATATGCGTAAATTCCTACTCATTGTTTCATATTGGCCGTCCTTACTAAGATAAAAGATGGACCTGGCCACACAGGCAAAAGTGGACGACACAAGATAATAAAGGAAGATGAGATAGTAAAAACAGCTGAAGAAACGGGAGGAGCAGAGCTCAACACCGAACGAAATGGCCAAACTATCTAAATTGTAAACTATTAGATAAAGCTAAAAATATAATAATCACTTTAAAAGGAGATTTACTTGTGTTCGTATGTACTTACAGTGCGACACAAAAGAGTAGAAAACGGATGATAAAGGAACTACAATTTTTCATACAAAATTGTTACCATATTCAAGCACTTTACGTCAAAAATGTGACAGTTGCAAAGGAAGTGGCGCCCTCATTTATTTTCTACTCTTTTGTGTCGCACTGTATGTTGCTGTGCGATGGCCAAGTCATTACATTTATTATAAAGATAAAGATGTGTAATATTAATGCAAACACTACAACGGTCATGGTAATATGATTTTAGTTATGTAACCTGGTGAAAATGTATGTCAAAGTTGTCATATAGGCGGGGGGTCACTCTGATAGGGACTGAATAAATTAACCAACTTGGTTTTATATTGTAATCTCACAACTTTTAGCGGTAGAAGGTTGCGATGCGAGACTTGCAATTATTTACATGTTATGTTTTTGGTGGGATACTTTTTCCGTAATTCCTCCACAGAACACAGTCGCAAGTAAAAACTATAAAAAATGAATTAAGTTAAAACAAACATTTAGTAAAACGAAAAATAATATTTAGTACTTCTATAGCAAGAATTCGCATTTCACTTTGAACATAAATTATAACCCGCTTTGCACCGGCCACTTAAAAAACTGCCGACTGATATCACTGTATTGTGACACCCCTCTACAGTGTACATTGCCATCGCAATTTCGCGTTAGCGAACTCGGCGAGCGGGGCGGGACGCGCGGGCGGCGCTCCGCGTCTTGCCGCGCACCTCACCCCCTCAATTCGGCCGTAGGGCCGGACAATATCGCCTTAATAACGATTAACAAAAATTTCTAACCGGTTGATTAGTATAGTCAACGGTTAGAAGCCCTTGTCAACTTATTATATTAGGAAGAGACTTCCACTAGCAACTCCTAGCTTCGTGAAATGGGCCCCAGGACTTGCAAACGTTAACCTTCATCCATACTAATTAACTGGTTAGAGATTTCGGTTAATCATATTTAACGTCTATTTTTTTGTGCTGTAGTGATAGTGACACTTAAGGAATGCAAAACGGTATATTTGTCTGTGGAAATTATCGGTAATCCGGTAATTTGTGTACAACAATTGACCGGTTTGCATACCCTAGTGACACTAGTGTCCCACTGACCGCGAGCGCGAGCGCGCACTGCTCTTGGAGCGGCAGCTGGTCGATGCGCCGCGCGTAGTTCATGACGGCGTGCGAGCGCCGGTCCTGGTGCAGCAGCAGCGACACGTCGTCGCGCAGCGCCATGGCGGCCAGGCAGCGCAGCGTGCCCACGCGGACCTCTTCCGTGCTCTCCTCGTGGAGCAGCCGACCTGGACAACGTGGGACAGCAACCAAATTAGACTCACGTCAAAAACTACGAGTTTCCACGGAAAATGCGGACCCCGAAAAACATTCCGGTGTCAGCGCACACAGCGCTATTTACTGACTTATGTACGATTCACATTGACCGGGCCGGGCCGGCTGCCGCCGCGTCGCAACGGGCGCTCTGGCAGCCGGCAGCCGCCGATCGCGTCCAGTGACCAATTCGGAGGGGTTCGGCTGCCGCCACGTTCCAGCGGACGCTGGAGCGCCCGGCGGCAGCCGACTGCGTCCGTCCGAGCGATTTAATTCTAGGGCGAGGGACGAGCCAACGTAACCGATGGCGCGCGGCGGGGACCGAACGGAGCCGATGTCACGCGGCGGGGACCGAACGGAGCCGATGTCACGCGGCGGGGACCGAACGGAGCCGATGTTACGCGGCGGGGACCGAACGGAGCCGATGTTACGCGGCGGGGACCGAACGGAGCCGATGTCACGCGGCGGGGACCGAACGGAGCCGATGTCACGCGGCGGGGACCGAACGGAGCCGATGTCACGCGGCGGGGACCGAACGGAGCCGATGTTACGCGGCAGGGACCGAACGGAGCCGATGTTACGCGGCGGGGACCGAACGGAGCCGATGTCACGCGGCGGGGACGGAACGGAGCCGATGTTACGCGGCGGGGACCGAACGGAGCCGATGTTACGCGGCGGGGACCGAACGGAGCCGATGTCACGCGGCGGGGACCGAACGGAGCCGATGTCACGCGGCGGGGACCGAACGGAGCCGATGTCACGCGGCGGGGACCGAACGGAGCCGATGTTACGCGGCGGGGACCGAACGGAGCCGATGTTACGCGGCGGGGACCGAACGGAGCCGATGTCACGCGGCGGGGACCGAACGGAGCCGATGTTACGCGGCGGGGACCGAACGGAGCCGATGTCACGCGGCGGGGACCGAACGGAGCCGATGTTACGCGGCGGGGACCGAACGGAGCCGATGTTACGCGGCGGGGACCGAACGGAGCCGATGTCACGCGGCGGGGACCGAACGGAGCCGATGTTACGCGGCGGGGACCGAACGGAGCCGATGTCACGCGGCGGGGACCGAACGGAGCCGATGTCACGCGGCGGGGACCGAACGGAGCCGCTTACGCGCGACGACAGCCGAGCACCTCCGTCCGCGTGCAAGCGCCCGATTGGCCGGCAGCGGCGCCAATAACATTCGAATATGGGATCTGACTGTTGCACAGAAGCTCTACAGTCCTTTGGCAACTATTTAGATGCGCTTCAGCGCGCGCCGACTCCGCCCGGTCAGTGGGAATCGTACATAAGTCAGTAAATAGCGTGTGCGCTGACACCGGGATGTTTTTCGGGGTGCAGGCGAGATTTCCATGCCGCTCACATAGACACGTTGATAACTTACCGCAAACAGTAAACGTTTTTGTAAAAAGTAGCGCTCAGGAAAAATTTAGAACTATGTACTTACAAATTCATGTTTAATCTAACAAAACGGAACATCAGATAATTATTGTTTCAAGTGTACCAATGATTGTGGCTTGGTGAAACAAGATCGAGCTGACTAACCGCTAATCTTAAGCAACGTGTACTTACCGATGAAGGCGAGGAACTCGTCACCGAGCGCCCAGCTGCCCTCTCCGTGGACGAGGTACTGCTCCAGCTCGCCGAGGGACTGGTGCTCTTCGGGAGTCAGCGTCAGACTACCCACGGCGGCCGACAGCTTCGCGAATTCTGCGGGACCCTGGAATAACGTTATCGGTAAAGATCGGTACGCGTAAAAGCAGCTGGTCGGTCAAATTAGTAACATTGGCGATACATAGGTGATTAATAAGTTGTTGAAGTGATTAAAAAACTTGGTTAAAAAATTATATAGGCAATAGTCTTTACAGTTTTTAGCACGGCGCCGCCAATCGAAGGACGAAAGATTAAGCAGCATTCCGGTAAACAATGTTTTTAAATTGGGTGATGACATATCGCTATTGACATTTTATAATGTATATATGTGACGTATGCACATCATTATCCCAGGGCAACTTGTTCGGCTATATGTACACGATACTCACAAGTGTTCCAATACTAATGCAACTAGGGAAGTGATAGCGATTAAAACACAGAAATGTCTAAAATGCGCAGATTTCTCTCAACCCAAATATCTTCTCATATTACCCGAGTATTCGTACTCCTGCTATTTATTAAATTTGTTTTATTTCCTCGCAAGTATGACAAAAAACGTCGTACGTGACTCTGGTGTAAAAGAATTACAAACTCGTGTCATTTAAAGTTCACAGTGCACAAATGAATTGACGCCTTAAGTGTCAATTCATTCGTTCACTGAAAATCCTGGGGTATGGTGATCATACGATATTAGTTTAGAGTCGGAAGCTCGTTACAGCGATGCCCACGCGGTGACGTCACGTCTGAATCACTGCGCCAACTGCCGCTGTTATTGTAGCTATACAAAATATTACTAGTACTAGATTTAATGCGAGCCAAGTTGTTTTTATGCCACATACAGGCCGTTAATATTGCACCAAATGCTATCGTAAATTACCAAATGAAATGATCCATGCGAAATGAAGTTTGCTCTTCACGTGAAGTACCACATTTTCTATTATATTGATCACCACGATTATCGATTATCTCAAAAACTAATTCATTAAATATGTTTGCTGGCATTCATAGACAATGAAACGTAGATACTTGAGTCAATTATTGAGAAATTCTACAGCAAACGCATGTTTTATCACAGACAATATATGAATCTTGGTTGATTGAATAAATCAGCGTCACAACTAGATGCCAAGAGGAAAGCCGGGATTCAAAATTGATGTCTAAAACAAAACAGAATTTATGTGAGTGTGTCATCGACCTCCCACGGACGAAGTTTCTGGAACTTCTAAAACAGTCCCGGCGGTGGGCGGTGCCGTGCCGAAATCGCCATTTTAATGTCAAGTTTTGGCTCCCGACAATATTGGATTGTGCTGGAGACAAATAGACATGTGACAAACACTACATTCCCGTTAGGTGATTATGGCCGGCTCAATGAGATCATGGTCGCCCAAGGGAGCAAAAGTTGAATCAGCTCAGGTAGGCGTTAGCATTACTGCGTGTAGGGCTTTCTGACGAATGGGCTAATTTCATTTCCTATACTAATTGGTGATTCTCCGAGCGTTCTAACTGCGCGGTTAGCGTCATTTTTTTTTCACGATTATTATCGCAACGGTAGAGCCAGTCGTTTTTATTATGCCTGATCTAACTAGGATTTCACTCGGGAGTGGCTTCGGGATACGTTAAAAATCGACTTCTAACAATCATCTATTTTGAAAATATTTGCAGAAATGGGAATGATGTAAAAAAACACCTTACAAACGCTGAATTTTCACCCGGCTACCGTTCAATAACTGGCCACCTAATACTAAAAAAATACAATGTTCAACTAGAAAAAGAATACATTTTCTCTGTTCACCTACAAACAAATTCATTTTAGTATAACGTGACCAGGATTGTTAATTCGACGAAGTCTTACAAGGATCCCGGTGGGAGCGAAGTTTGTAAACATAATGGATTTCAAGGACACGATGGAAATATTAATAGTCTACGGTTCGACGAAGCTTCGCGGGAAGTCGAATGGGCTAGTCGGTTAAAGACGAATACAGTTATATCTGTCAAATATTCGATTCAAGGGAATTAGTTACTTATCTAAGGGGTCTTTTTAATATTTCTGGAAATAGAGTGATTTTTATAGATATATAAACTGTAAAATATATGATAGACTTACATTTCAAATTTAAAAATATACCTATTTAACACTTGCATTTAAAATACTATACTAACTAAAGTACTGATTATACATATATCGCGTAAAACACTAGCCATTAATTGACCCATCAATCAGAATCAGAGTATAATTCATTAAGAAAAGAGTGTCTTAGAATGGTAGACGCAGACGGGACCGGCCCAGATAAAGGTATCGGGATAATGAACGAAATTAAATGAAAAAGGGTATTTTAGCTACCGGCACTTCACAAGAGCAGACCAATGTTAAGAACACACAGAAGACATCTAAACAGACACCCCGAAAGAAACTCAACAGATGTCAAGGACACATTCCCCAGCAACTAGTCAAAGGAGAAAAGAGGCATCGAACAGGGACCTGTGGAAATCTAAATCGTTTTGGGACAACTGCAGGTTAATAAAAAATGCTATCTCCATAACTTGTTGGTTTGAAGAGCTACACAAAGGATGGGTCGTGCTTGAAAGTAAGTAATTATTACTATGGGGGCTATAATATCCCACTGCTAGGGCCTCCCCCCCATTTCTTCCACTCCTCACGCTTTTGTACAGTCTCAGGCTATTGCTTCAAAAAGGAGAGCAACTCATCCCGCCATCGCCAGCGAGATCTACCTCGACTCCGTTTGGAGTTGTCAGCTCCCCTCTGTGGTAATCGTATCGTAGCCCACTATTATATTGAATATAATATATTGAAATGGCAAATAGACTATCAAAAATGTTTTATTTTTTACATGAAAAACAGAGTTAAAATGAACGGATTGGCACAGATCCAACTGCAGCCGGAAGGGTTATGGTTATGACACTGTTTACTAACAATTCGTGTGCCGTCTGGCCGAGAAGCATCGATCATCAACAAATGTACAGAAATGTCTACCTACCTGGTGTACCTACGTCAGGTCATCTTAACTAATGAATCATGATCCGACCCGACCGTTAGAGGCATCATTAGTAATGATGCCTCTAACGGTCGGGTCGGATCATGTATAGTTGCCGGCAAACTTTTAGAACAAAAATGGCGGATCTGCGCATGTACATTTGTACGTAAATCGGCTACTGCGCAGTCAAGGTCATGCTCAAGAAGTTTGCCGGCAGCTGTACTCACTTACTTAACATTTTGAACATAAAACAAAGCTCGTATCTCAGTATGAATCTACAAACTAGATACGAGGTTTTGAAGAGTAGTGACAGTGAGTATTTTAGCAGTCACCAGGCGAAATATGACTTATTCCTTCTGTAACTCTTTTTCTTCTGTCTAATATCTGTCTATCTGGAATAAATTATAGAGGACGACTCGGGATGTAAGCTTGTAGGTACTGACCCTTTCAAACAAAGCGTGATAAAGCATCTCGCAGGCCAGCGTGGCAGTGTCAACATTGGGCACCTTTGGTTTCTTGTCCGGTGCCATTGCAATTTGACCTCACCTTTTCACTTAATTAGGCGAAATGCCACATGTTGTTCCAATAAATAAACATGAAACATTTCAAAAACCCCAGATATAAGTAACTATTCATTATGAGGACCTAATTTAATGAGTGGGATAAAAATGCTACTAAATCTGAGCATAACAACAAAATTTCGAATTCTTAGCTTCAATTTCCGTACCGCAAAACCGTATTCAAATCAGTCTACGCATATGGGCGCTATGAAGCCACAGACAGACACACTACACATAAACTTAAAGCACCCCTCTTTTCTCGTCGGAGGTTAATAAAAAATACTCACGTCGATGTCCTTGAAGGTGATGGGCGGGTCCTTGGCGCGGCGCCGGAGCTCCTCGCGGCCGCGCTCGTCCTCCTCGGGCTCGCTGCTGGGCCCCGCGCGCACGCGCAGCTCCTCTGTCGGCGCCGCTTCTACTGCTTCTGCCATATCTGGACAAGAAAATAACGTATTAGCTCACAAGCACAGATTAACCCTTTGAGCGCCAAGCGGCAAAGCAATTCACCGTGCCACTGTCGCCAAACCAAAAAAAAGGTCCTCCAAAATCAACAGAGATTGAAAAACACAGATAGTGGTTTGAATTAGCATGTTTTTGACCATTGAAATTTTTGACGTCAATAGGCGTCGTTGGCGTCAGTGGCACGTTGTCTTTTCTTGAGACTTCTTCCGACTGTTCTAGCGACCGGTAGAAGTTCTTAGTAAATAAACACAACAACTATACGGCTATCGAATAATATATATATATATATACAGAAATATCCCCTAAATCACTATTGACTACCATTGGGTAGGGTGCCCGTAAGGCTGGCCGCGTTATCTCGCTGGATGGCGTATATATATATATGAATATAAAAAAATACTCTAAATAATATATTTTTTATTCTTATTATGACTCACTTGTTGATTCCAGTGGGAATAGTTCGTGCCTATATAATGCGGTTTATAACGCGCTAAATAGAATACCGCAAAAGTTAACAAGAGGAAACAAAACAAATACAAATTTTAAATAGGGGTAGACAACAGGCGGTCTTATCGCTGAAAAGCGATCTCTTCCAGACAACTTTTGGGTACCTAGTGAAATTGATGGAAAATTTATCTTAACATACATACTCGTAGAGTAGGGACTGCGGAAAGCGGAGGGAACACATAATTAGACACCAACAGAAAACAAGTACGCATATGGTTAAATAAACGGTTCCCCTCCGTTAGCCCGAAAAACTTTCGTCCTAATTTCATTAGCCCTAATTTTGGTAACCCTAAAATCACAAACCCGAATTTTCATTCATCCTAATTAATGAATAGCCCTAATTTCAGGATCCCGAATTTTCATAATGCCTAATTTCATCATACCGAATTTTCACTAGCCCTAATTTGCACTTAGCCGATTTTTTTAGACTACTAATATTATAATACCTAATTATGTTAAAACCTACATTTTATTATACCTAATTATCTATAAACCTAAATATACCTTTAATGGATAATTTCAAAAATTACCATATTACCATAGACTCTGGATGTACATGGGAATCTTTTGACGCTTCGCTCGCTCGGCTCGCTCCGCTATACGTGGTCATAATACAAACCTAACCTAACCTACAGTATTCGGGGTTCAGCCAATTCGATATTAGTCCTAATCTGGTTTTCTATTTTTGATGTCACGTAAAGAATTGGTTAAATAATCTTTAGTACTCTTGCTCACCTCCGCAGCTTCGGCTCGCACGGGCGGGCGCCTACCATTTGTTACAGCGGGCGACAGCTGCTCTCCCTCCGCGCCTCCGCTTTTGGAATAACACTATAAGGGTAAGATAGACAAGACCACGTGGAGTCGGAATTGCCATAGACTCAGGATGTAAGTACATGGGAATCTTTTGACGCTCCGCTCGCTTCGATCGCTCCGCTATACATTGTCACAATAGAAACCTAACCTAACCTACAGTTTTCGGGGTTCAGCCAATTCGATATTTGTCCAAATCCGTATTTTCTGTTTTAACGTAAAAATAGGTTTAATAATCTTTAGTA
Source organism: Apotomis capreana (assembly GCA_947623375.1). Classification (NCBI taxonomy): domain Eukaryota; kingdom Metazoa; phylum Arthropoda; class Insecta; order Lepidoptera; family Tortricidae; genus Apotomis; species Apotomis capreana. The sequence continues at coordinate 24,807,320 of OX392507.1, read as the reverse complement.
CTCTTGACATTTAGTGTCAGTAATGATTAGGTCTAATAATCATTAGGTTTGGTAATTATTAGGTTATTTCATATTAGTATTGTTGATTATTAGTACAAATCATTATTAGAGTATTCGATTATTAGGTCTAACAAATAATTAGGGTATAAAAATTAGGTGATATGACATTAGGGCTAATGAAAATTAGAGCTAGCGTTGGTAGGTGTAATAATATTAGCACTTGCGTTATTAGGTCAAGTAGGGGAGTACCTAAATGAACACATACATACACTTACTTACACATACATATTTAAATATATATAGACACTAGACATATAATTGACTATAGTGATCTCAGTTTACCGGAAATCTCATACCGCCCGGTTGCAGCTGTTGGTAAACAAACACAACGGCTACATTGCCGCCGAATGAAGTCATGACTCACTTGTTGATTTCAGTGGGAACGCTCCTTCGCGGCTATATAATGCGATTTATAACGCGCTAAATCGAATACCGTATTTGACTAAAGTGATCTCAGTTTACCGAAAATCTCGTACCGCCCGGTTGCAGCTGTTGGTAAACAAACACAACGGCTATATTGCTGCCGAATAAAATCATGACTCACTTGTTGACTCCAGAGGGGACGTGTAAACGTTAAATAATTACGTATAGTTCAGTAGTGACTATAATTATATTTACTGCATTTTGTAACGCACTGAATATACGGTCAAGAAATTAAGGACCCATTTTAACTATTGTGTCAATGTTACAAGGTTGAAGCGGGTCCTAAATAGAGTCTCGACTGTACATATAACTAGAATATACTAGAAATAAATAACAAAAACAATATAAAGATAACTACAACACATTTTCATATTGTAAACAATGTAGATTTGAACAAAAACTAAGGACACTTAGAAATTTGGTGACGACACGATACATGCAAGTATTTTCCTACAAATCTTGTTCAAGCAACTTCTGAATTGTTTTGACCGAGCGAGTGAAGCGTGTCGGTTTCAGCTTGGCCCGATGCTTTCCGGCTGTTCTAGCCTAGAGGTCGTATCTCTTTTAGTGAGTACGTTCGATAAGTAAATAGATAATTTTTGTCGACCGAGATTTTTAAAATCTTTGAAAATGGCAGGCATCTGGGGATCGGAAAAGTAAAAAAAATACTTTCAAAAATCCATAACCATACTAATATTATAAATGCGAAGGTGTCTCTGTCTGTCTGTTACCTCTTCACACTTAAACCGCTGAATAAATTTTAATGAAATTTGGGATGGAGGTAGTTTAAGATCCGAGGAAGGACATAAGATAGTTTTCATCCTGGAAATTATCCCTAAAAAGATGGAAAAGTGAGTAAGTAATTCATGATGACATTGATGACCCTGTAGGAAATGTAATGATTAGACCAAAAGCACAATTGCTCTTACATTTGCTTAGGCGCTTTTGATAATTATTTTTATTAATTAAGGTGATTAGGTTGCTTCTATACTTCCAAGTTCCACGCGGACGTAGTCGCAGGCAAAAGCTAGTTTAGAAATACTCGCGAGTTTACAGCTCACAGAGTTACTAGTTACTTATTAAAGTAATTATACTTAGTTTCAGAAGCCTCACTACTCCTCTAAAGCAAAATTAATGACTTCCATAGACACATTACAAATGATTGGCCAGTCTTAATCCCAATTAATTATTATCATAGGAACCAATAAAACACTTGAGAAACCAAGCATTAAGCATCTACAGCTGAGCAATACTGCATTACAGTATCGCTGCGACGTTCGTGCGAATATTTAATGGGAACAAATGGGAACTATCCGCTGCTCGAACCGAAAATTGGGGCACTATATAGATTCACTAACGTAGGAGGGATAACGCAATATCACAGCGTATTCGATAGTCGCATTTGAAAATCTACACTGTCTGCTACACAAATACAAATACAGAAACTGATATGAAAATGTCATTTGTTTTTTGTTACATTTCAGGCGTGCTCGCGGTGAATGTGCACCCTTAGCCGAACGGGTTACTGGTGTTATTTATTTATTACGTTCGATGTTGTTTCAGTGTCGAACCATTATAATAATAGAGCCTTTGAATTTTGACAACTTTTACGAAGTAAACGAAGGTCAAGAGCATCAAGATGATTGCTATGATAAACGGATTTTGAACAGCCGTTCATGTTCGGGGGTCAGAAAAGCAATAACTCCTAGACACACTGAAACCTAGATTCGTGATAGAGTAGGTACTCTTATAACCTTTACGCACTGACACAGTTTTGGTGATCATTTTTACTAATTGACACTCCGAACATTAAAATACACTGGAATCAGGGTGAATACGGAAAACTTTTAGCGAAGCGCGTACAGTCGACAACAATGTAATGTATACATTCTACACCTTATTCCGTTGCAATACGGCGAAAACTACACAGCTTTTCAGTCTGTACGTGCTGAAATGTGGCCGCGAGCACATGTTGATCATTAATCCGGGCCGCTCGAAAGTTCACGCTAAACATAGCCCGGCGGTTAAAAAAACGCGAGTTTCGCAGTTTCGCAACCAGCACGGTTGAGAATACGGCACAAATAGCACAACACAGCCAACACTGGTACCTGTGGTGACACGGGGTCTGGAGGTGTTGCGTCGACCAGCGGCAAGGCGGGAATGCCGTGCCGCTGGATCCAGGCCAACCGGCGTATTTTTACCTCCCACCCGCGCCCCTCTTCGCCGAGTCAAAACGACAATTAACCGGAAAATTTCAAGTGGAAAACACCCTTTCCGACCGACTTAAAACGAGGAGGAGGTTCTCGATTCGTTGTTTTTTTTTTGATGTATGGTACGCGATTATTCCGCCAATTGTGGACCGGTTCACAAAATTCTTTTTATTTTCAAAATAATACTCCTGAGGCTCCAGTGTCACTAAGTCAGGATCTGATGATGTGATCAGTCGCGCGAGGACAACCCTCAAATATTAAATGCACTAACAATGTTTTTCATGTAGTTTTTATTTAGGTTTTTGTGTCGGTACCTATTGTAAGTAGGAATTTTGGTTTTCCATCTGTAATGTTTCACCAAATTTTCGTTTGATCGAAGTCGTTTTTTTTCCAAGACTGTTGTTTTCAGAATAATTATAAAAAAAAACCTAACCTAACGGGTTCTTTAAAACGACGTTTATAAAATCCTGAAAATATTATGGGTTTCAGAAAAAAAATACTTTCAGACAAACGAAAACGTGGCGAAACGTTAAGGATGGGGAACAATGTTTCGGAGTTCCGATTGGATACCATTTGCGTCTGGTAGTCATCATCTTATTATGCTGAGCTGATGATGGAAGGTACAACTCTTTAATGTTTAGGAGTTAGGGGATAACTCTTGGGAAATACAATTTCTCTATGAAATCGGTTATTTTTTTGAGTACGAGTGATTATGGAAACAATCGATAGTTCGAAAAAATCATGTCCCCTTTTAGGAGCGTTGACTCGTTCAATAATAGCTCGCCCGCTCACCGCGTTAGCACCCCGATGTAAGAATGAAGAATTTAAATCGTACGCTTGACTTGAGATCTGGCCGCTTGATGTTCGCGAGTGCGTTTTAATGGCGGAAACGCAAATTAGGCTGTTTAAATCGAGTAAATGCGTCCAATCTTACAAAATCTTGACACGCACTTCCTGAGATCTGGGTGGCGCAATAAAATACCTACTGAGAGTGTTCAGAGCTTTTCTGTCCGATGATGTATTAGAAGCCGTATGTAATTTTATAAACAATGCTGTTTCTACGGACGTTAAATTTGTTATGACGCTCTTTAAAAGTTATCTTTATAAAATTTTGTAACTAGCCGCTTGACATTGCCTCGCCCGTCACTCTCTCACAGTAGAGCGAAGAAAGAGACAGGTAATATTTTTTGCGCGAGAAAGAGTCACGTGTCACAGTTGTGCTAGTTGCAGGTAGTCAAACGTGATGTCGGCTCCACGTAGGTATATAGATAGCTTGTAAAGGATTGCTTTTTAAGAGGCCTTATTCCTTTTAAAATGCAGATTTTTAACACATTTTTCTCTATGATCAAACATGTTTCGTAACATATTATTGATGTTACTACCTAGAACAGGGCTATGTTGAATGTTTCATTGATAATTTTTGTTTCAAAAACTACTCGAAATTGACAAAATTCACGCGTATAATTAGTTTTTTTAACTTATTTTCGGCTACACGCAATGGAAGCATGAAATAGCTACTATCTAGAACTCGGGGAAAAGTATTGTTTACTCCAAAAAGTTGGTTGAAATTATCAATACATTTATCATAATATGAAAAAAATAAATTTCAAAAGGAGTAAGGCCTCTTAACTTGTATTCTTGTGACAATCACCACGCTCAGTCCTTCTGCTCCCACCTCCACTCGCCACTTTCGCTTGCCGCCGAAGTAGTGGACGGAGCGTCCGAGTTGGTTGATTTTCCGACGCTTCTTCTTGAGAAAAATGGCGTGTTATTGTGTCAGAGTCCAAGATCCTCCTTGGGTCACTGAGTCAAACTAGTAAGTAACATTCACCTTGTTCAGAGTGGTGGTCGCCTCCCCCCTGCTTACGGCGCTTCTTCTCTCGGCGCCGCTCCTTGCGGGCCAGCTTATCGGCCAGCGTGCTCCTCCGCTGCTCCAGCACTGCTGACTGGGCCCTACACATAACACTCATTATACATCGTCTGTTGACAACCAACACTCACTAAAGCTCGTGTCTCGCTGACAATCTACTTACTAGATACGAGGTTTTAAAGAGCAGTGACGGAAATTTTAATGGGTTTTGATTGTCACCAGGCGACATCATACAAATGAAATGTAGGCTAAGAAATGTAGTAAGTAAGTGAATGTAGTTATTGGTATTAGCGGTTTACACTCATGTGAAATTGTCAGGAACGGCCTGACATGTTTCGAACTCGTGTGGCGCTCTTCATTAGAAACTGCTACTCGTACAGTCGCGCGGTAACTTATTTATTATTTATTTATTTATTTAAACTTTATTGCACAAAATACAAAAGTAAGAGTACAAATGGCGGACTTAATGCCATAAGGCATTCTCTACCAGTCAACCATAGGGCCAAACAGAAACTAGCAGTTGGTGCAGGATCATAAAAAGCCGTGGCTAAAAACCTAAAACGAGACAAAATTCAATAAGTTTGATATATATATATATTAACGATATACCTATACATACACATATATGCAATACAATACACATACATAAATACAAATATATATATAATATAATGTATATATATATATATATATACATATGTACCCCTGTAAAACACCATATAGACAATCAATCCTGAAATTCTTTGGAGAGATGTTTGCGCACCATGCGCTTGAAGGAGAATTTACTCTGAGCTTTCCTAATGGAGAGAGGGAGATCGTTCCACAAACGAATTGCTTGAATCGCAAAGGAATTGGACATGAAACCAGTACGGTGAGAAGGAAGAGTGAGTTTGAGAATTCGGGAAGAGCGCAGCTCGCAACCAGGCCGAGCAGTTAAAAATATGAATTTAGATTTAAGATAGCCCGGGGTTGCTGGATCAAACAAAATTGAGTAAAGAGTGCATAGAATTTTTAATGACCTGCGTTCCCGGATAGGGAGCCAGTTTAGTTGACGACGAGAAGCAGATACATGATCATACTTCCGGAGGCCAAAGATGAATCTTATACAGTTGTTGAGCAACCGATCTAGCTTACTCAACAATTCCTGGGTGATATTGGAGTAGCACACATCAGCATAATCAATAATGGGAAGTATCAACGTTTGGACAAGAACAGTTTTGGTGCAGACCGGAAGAAAATGCTTAAACCTATAGAGTGATCTCAAAATGTTGGTGACTTTACGACAGACGTCAGACACCTGGGGACTCCAGGTTAGACTACTATCAATAACCAGACCCAGGTTTTTCACTGTGGCTGCGAAAGGAACAGCAACATCGTCAAAAATGATCGGTGTCAAGCAAGTAAAATCTACGAGAGATAGCTGCCTAGAGCTGCCGAGTATAATTGCTTGACACTTGGTAGGGTTGACAGTTATACCAAAACTTCTGGACCATTCGGAGATGCTGCTAAGGTCGCTATTTACTTGTCCAATCCCATTATCTAAATCGCCAAGGCTTACCTGGGTATATATTTGTAGGTCGTCGGCGTAGAGATGGTGAGAGCATTTAATCCTAGAAGTAATTAGGTTAATAAATATGGAAAAAAGAAGAGGAGAGAGTATGCCGCCCTGTGGAACCCCAGAAGCAAGTTCGCACCAGTCAGAAAGAGTTCTGCCAGCACGGATCGCCTGCCGACGATCTTGAAGGTAGGAGGAGAACCACTCCGCCGCCTTTGACGAGATGTTTAAATGATTGAGTGTAGCAAGCAGAAGGTCATGATTGACGGCATTAAAAGCGTTAGAGAAGTCGATCAAAACCAGCACAGTTAATTGAGTAAGCTCCATACCTTGCCTCACGTCTTCAACAACCTTCAATAACGCAGTAGTCGTACTGTGCCCAGGATGAAAACCAGAATAGCAGTGCTTGCAGGTAAATTAAGTTCAGCGGCGTACGCCGTTAGGAAAATCAGACAATTGAGTAATGTTGATACAGCTCGCTTAGTTTATCATAGTTATTTTCATAGTGTCATGTCATATGGTATTCTGGTTTGGGGCAAAGCAGCTGACATTCAGACTATATTTGTGCTACAAAAAAGAGCCATTCGTTCTATATATAACCTAAATTCTCGTGACTCCTTAAGAGACATTTTCAAAGATATAAACATCTTAACTGTAGCGTCCCAATATATTTATGAGAGTATTATGTATGTTATTAGAAACCTAGATTAATTTACAAAAAATTCCGATGTCCACAGTTTTAACACTAGAAATAAAAATAAAATTGCTATTAGAAAGTTTCGTGTTCGTAAAGTAAGTAAATCATTTTTAGGCCAATGTATTCATTTTTATAACAAGTTACCTGATCATGTTTTAAAATTAGCCTATCCATCTCTCAAAAATTATTTAAAAAAATCTCTAATGTCAGAAGCATATTATACAGTAGAGGACTATCTGACAGACAAAAATGCATGGCCTGAACCAGAAACCGCGTAGCTGTCTCCTTCTTAGATTGTACCTAACTAGTTTAAGGGACACAGTTCTAATAAGAAAGCATATCAAACGTACATAAATTGTGATAAACCGTCAGGCTTTCTTGTAGTTTCTATTTTATTCTCACACTTTTCCTCACTTATGTCTTAAAGTACACTTTTAATATGTTTTCTTGTAGAGCTACGTATAGTTAAGTTCATATCATTGTAATAGTTAAGTACTTAATGCTTTCTGAAAAAATGACTGACTGTTGAGTTTCTTTCGGCGTTTCTTCTCAACAGTGGTCTCCTCTTGTGAAATGCCGGTAGACTCAGACATGTAAAAGTGCCCTTGTGGCCTACTTGCAGAATAAAGTTCATTATTTCATTATTATTTATTATTTCAGATTGTAATGGGGAGAGTAGCTGGTTAGAGTAGACGTGAGTTGAAAGCTGTCTATGAACAACAGCTTCCAAAACCTTAACTAAACTTAGTCACTGATTATTTAATTGTGCGTGTTTATGGATGACAAAAGTGACGCTGGAGTACCGAACGGATAAGTTCTTGACTTGCAGGCACCTCCCCCGTGTCGTCAGTGCGAGCCATTAGGGCGGAGCGTCGATCAAAAAAATCAGTGATAAAGTTACCGCGCGGCTGTACGGGTAGGAGACCTCGATGAAGAGTTCCATACGAGTTCAAAACATGTCGGACCGTCCCAGAAAACTTCAAGTGAGTGTATACCGCTTAATGCAAAAATTAAATATCTCTCACGAAAGTTTAGATATGAAGTGTAGTCTCTTCACAAGAAGAATTCGTTCGATTTTAGTAGGGCAACGTCACTTTATGACATGTTAACCCTGGGTACTTAGCCTGCTTGTCTACGGAAGCGGAGAGGAGAAATTAACCAATCAGGCTGCGTCTTTATGGGGCCAAAAAGAAGTGCATTTAAATCTGAGGAATGCGATTGGTCGATTTTACAAAGCTGCGCACCGCGCCAGTACACAGGCAGCCTTATGCTTAACTACGGACTCTTGGGGAATTAAATTCGAACGAAAATCACATATAAGAGTCGTTCTTCAGAAAAAAACTGAATGTCTTGCAAACTAAGCGGAGTTTCCACCTGATTATACAACCGTAAACAATTTATAAAGTCATTCCGAATACAAAAACAATGAAATAATGACGGGGAAATAGCTAATGATGAGCATTAAATTTACAGTAGGTAATCGTATACCTACAGATTTGTATGTCTGTGACAAAACATGTATGTATGCATGTAATATTTATTTACAGTAACATGTAAAATTTAAGACAACGTGTGTCTAGTTTTATAGCATGTTTAACCTAATAAATGACTGATTCTGAACGTTACCTACTATGTGGACTAACTAATATGACGAGTTTTAAAAGGAAGATCGACCGTGCCGACCGTCATGAGGTTGAGAAAGTATGGGGGTATACCTATACTGTTACGATCGTGGGGTTCGTATTAGATAGAAAAAGCACAAAATTAATCCAACAATTAAAACTAACACTTTATCACGAAATTACACACTCATACAAACTGTACTTAAAACGTTAAGCACACTTATCACTGAAAGGTTCTTTACTCAGTATTATCACTTTGTTCGCACTGTATTGTAGTTAAAACTGAACTGCTCGCTTGCCGGCCGTCGGTGCCCTTTTAGGGCCTTATCACATTTGCGATTTGCGAGCGAATTATGTATGAAGGCGATAACACAGCGAGTTCGCCGCGACGCTTATTTATATAGATAACTCGCTCGCAAATCGCAAGTGTGATAAAGCCCCTGACCAAAAAGAGTAGAAATTAAAAAGTGACAATACTGTAGTGTCGTCCCTTTTTAATCAATCTAAGAAAACGGGGACGACATTACAGTATTGCCACTTTTTAATTTCTACTCTTTTTGGTCAGACTGTACCTCGCGGAATCACACTCTTGAATACCCCATGCGTTGTCCAAATGAAGCACGAACATTCTAGTAAGGTCAAGCCTGAGCGTCAGGAGCATTCTCGGCCATTGATGTTCCTCTCTTATTGTACAATCTTTGTGACTCCCTTCTCGAATGTTCTTAGTAGGTACTGCTACCTCTTTCTAATGTGTTAAGTGCTATCGCTGTCACACATTTCTCGAATGTTCTGAGTATAGCTATCTCTGTCAATACTACTGGAAATGTCGCCATATACCTACTGATGTGTACTTCAGAGGCCCATAAGGAAAGTGTTCAGGCATTTTCAGGTTATGGCGTCATCTCATAGAAGGTGCCCTGAAACGGATCGAAAACATGTTTCAGGCGCCTAAAAAAAAATATTTTCTAATATGTGATAGAGGTACTCCTAAAACGGCATTAAGGCGAAATTGTCCGGCCGTGGTCGCGCGGAACTAATTGACGCTCTTCAATCGCTGACGCGCGACGATTGTTAGCAGGTTTTTAGTTCTAGTAATTCAATAAATAATTGTATCGAGACAATCCTAGCGAATTTACCTAGATAATGTTAGTATCCATACATTTAATCAATAAACGGGTAAAAAAACTTCGTATTTTAGCCTTGCCACTGAAAAAATATTACAAATAGAGGTAACTTTGGGATTCTATTCTATCGAGCGAAATTTATCCAATCGTGTTGCTGAAAACGATTTTATAATCGCAAGATCCTCAAGTATTATATTATATGTTTTTCATAATCTTCAAACACTGCTTAATATGTTTACGACTCATTCCAAAATGAGTGAGTTCGGCGTCTACTGGGAAAAGAGCGCCTTAAACGACTTTACAGCCTGAAAACGCTTCTAAGGCACTGAAATTGACGTTCGAAGTTTTTGACCTAGTCCACCGGCGTTACCTATGCATTTTTCCTACCCTCAGCTATCAAAGATTATATTGTTTTGGTAAGTGGCCTCTCATAGTTATAATAAGTGACTCGTAAACGACAAATCCCGTCAAAACCCCAAGAGGCCTCACGGTCGGCCTTCCGCTCGAGATCGTCATCTTAAATGTATTCAAAACTATTACGATTTATTCAAAATGTATTCAAAATTACTATTGCTGGCATGAGACTTGTTACGAGCTATTGAAATGGAGTCTGGATACAGTGAAATGAAATACACTTGTAATCACGGAATAAACTTATCTGTAGGTACTTCTGGTACTTCAAAAAAGTGATGACAGAATTGGGTTAAATAATACAGATTTTTATTCAACCGAAGAAATAGAAACGCAACTTTATATTTATTCATGCACATAAGATTTATCTTCCAGCCACTTCACAATCCCAGATTCTTCAAATAGCCATTATTCTATCAGCATAGAAAATCGTCAAGATTCGTCATCGTCATAGACAGTCAACGGTTCCTGTTTCGCAACTTCATAGTCTAGGAATCTCTGGATGGCTCTATTCCTCTAAATTAAGACATTCCCAAATAAACTTCCCGTACTGTCGTCATGACAGTTAATGACGCTTAACTTCAGTCTTGGTATCATCGAAATCTTCTATCAGCTTAGGAAATCGCCCAAAACCATTTCGAGTTATCATCAGTTAATAGGCCTGGAGTGCGATCGCCGCAGCGTCCGCCATAATACCAAGATCCGCAATATGATACCAAACATCAATAACGCTTGGCCAGCACGAGTCACCATCAGCTGACGTTCTGACATATGAATCGACGGTCCCGCCATGTTTCTTCCCCGCCATTTTGAACGCAAGGACATGAACAGAGTAGGGATAGAGTATATGGTTTTGATGAATACGCTTCGGTGTGGGTTCGGTTCCGTTTTGGTGCCGGTAAAGTGCGTCCTAGGGGCTTGGTGCGGACGGGATCTAAGTCGGGAAAAGACGATACTTTAGCCAAGATACGATACACGATAAACCATTCTATTTTCTTCGGTTGCCGCGACTTAAGTCTTAAATAATAAAAATAAGGTACATAGATCAAAACGGATGGGGAAATTGAGAGCGTAACGTACGTACGACCGACTGTGCGCCATCCGGTCGAAAGGTAAGACGTTCGACCGTTAGTCCAAAGATACCGGGTTCGAGTCCCGGTGTGAACCACGTATGAGCGCATTTAATTTTTCTTTGCGAGTTGATCGTTGTATCAAAGCTATTTATATTAATTAACATCGGCACGTTTCTAAACAAGGCCTCGAAGGTACCCAGTAAACTTTTGGTACCTACACTAGGCACATATTGTTTCATCAGAAGCAAAACAAAAAAAAAATCTAGTTATGGCTTTCCGGGCCAATACGGGCGTCTTACCTATTAGACCACCAAAACCATATTCGACCCATTGAAATAAGTCATATAAGAAATTAAACAACTGGTTGGCTCGAGCATGATTTCGGTGGTCTAATAGGTAGGACGCCCGCGTTGGACCGGAAAGCCGTTGGAAATGCGGATACGAACGCCACCCGAAGTTTTTTTCGATTCAATATAAACATTTAATGTCACATTTATTGTCTGCGTGGGATTGGGAACGGATAATTAAATATAGACAGGATTCTCGTTTCGATGCCTAGACTAAGACATTAGCAATCGCGGGTGCTAGATCATGCTATTTATTTTTATCAGGCGCTTTAGCATTTCGAAATAGTAACCCAGGGGACATCACCCTGGCAACTAGCAACCGAGAAAAGTTGATTGACTCATTGTATAATAGGCTGTGTACCTGGCTTCCTCGATCTGCGTGTTGAGCGTGAGGTAGTCGGGGCTGTCCTGCCGGTCGTACCGCACCCCGCCGCCCGTGATCGACTGCAAACAACACACACAATCAGACAATCTAGACTTATATACCAGTCTTACATACACAATACATCCACTACTAAAAACACATAATTAGTCCGACAGATTTCAAGAAAAATATTTTCTATTAACATAAAAATACGAATATTATAATATTCCAGCGTTTTGAAATATCATAAAAAGTTGCTAATTTGATCTGTCAAGAGACATCCCTATTGTACGGTTAGCATCTAAAGTAGCTGACAATTTTAGCATGCAATTATTTTTATGCTAGCGTAAACCAAATGTTTACAATGATTCGATTTTTTTTTTCAAATTTTTCGTTTCATTGTAAACATTTGGTATACGCTGGCAGACGTTACTGTTTTAATAATAATACTTGCTTTGGGTGTAGCACATCGTTACTATCGATTCTCGACATAATTTGAGACGGTGTCGATCATCGAAGTCTGAATCTTTACGGCAGATGGCGCTACGATGCCACCTCTAACGCATGCAAAAAGCAACTGGTTGAAAAATTCAATGGCTCTCGCATCAGGTTCAGTGGTCCAATAGGTAGAACGCCCGTGTTGGCCCGTAAGGCCGTTGGAGGCGCAGGTTCGAACCCTGCATGAACAATTCAATTTTTAAGAGGCCTTATTCCTTCTAAAAAATATTTTTTTCATATTATGACAAATACATTGATAATTTCAACCAACTTTTTGAAGTGAATAATACTTTTCCCCGAGTTCTAGGTAGTAACATAGCTATTTCATGCTTTCATTGCGTGCAGTCGAAAATAAGTTGAAAAAACAAATTTTCCGCGTGGATTTTGTCAATTTAGAGAAGTTTTTGAAACAAAAATTATCAATGAAAAATTTAAACTGTATTTTTCAAATATATACCAATAAATCCCAATAGCCCTGTTCTAGGTAGTAACATGAATAACATGTTAAGAAACATGTTTGATCATAGATAAAATGTCTATAACAATCAGCATTTCAAAAGGAATAAGGCCTCTTAAATTTTTCGCTTCATTGTGAACATTTTGTATGCAAATTGATATAAGCTAATAATAAAATTGTCAGCTACTTTTGATGGTAACCACACAATAGGTATGATTGTGGACAGATCAAACCAGCAACTTTTTATGAGATGTCAAAACGCGGGAATATTATGATATGTCTAAGAAAAGCTGAACCGTCCTGTACAGTCAATGTGCTTTGTTTTATTTTAAAGTATTCAAATAAGCAAAATAGACTGCAATATGACTAGTCCGTGTATATTTTTCACCATTACTTTTAATAGTACATTACCGCCCGTAGTGTGTCTAAAGTTTTACTTCTTACCTTGGCCAGAAAGTGAGATTTCGTCCCCCAGAAAATCCCACTTATGGCCTAGGTCGACATAAAGGTAGATAACGATTAATTTATTTTAACATCAGAAAACTCCCCTAATGTTTGTCGATTTTACTTTTACCGTTAATCGGACGTGGTTTCAAAAGAGTAAACAACTACTTAACTACAACATAGTGTCAAATCTACAATGTTTAAAACAGAGGCTCCAAAAAGACTCTCTCATCTCTCATTGTAATTTTCGGAATCCAAATGTAATTCTGAAATATTCAACATTAAATGATGCTAACATTCAATCAGGACACTTATAACCTGACCCTCGGCATTTGAGATTATCTTATAGGAAACAGTTGATTACGAAAAGATGAGAGAGAGAGAGAGAGAGAGAGAGAGATTGAACAAAACATAATTTCAAAAAGTTATTGCTACTAGAATGTACAATTGTAGGTAGCAACTCACGGACAGAGCCGTACGTGCGCGCTAGTGGGGCCGCCGCGGCGGCTCCTCACTCTGCGATGGACCCTGCAACCACGCCCGATCAGAGATGTGCCGTTCTCGAGAATGTATGGGGAAAGAACTTTCTCGAGAACGTTTCCCGATTTTATGTGGAAAGAACGTTCTCAAGAAATTTCCCATACGAATAGGGAAACTTTCTCAAGAACGGCACATCTCTACGCCCGATCACGCAACAGCCCGTGAGCTCTTAGACTGGGATTCGAGTTTGGGTGATGTCGGAGAGGTTCTTATATGGATCGCAAAAGAGCGAGCGAGACAGGTGTGTAACCAGAATCACATTCTGTTAGTTCACGTACTGCCCGTCTAGCACAGCTATGCTTTGCGACTCTTGTCGCGCGGCATAGTGTCACCCGTCGCTCTCTCACAGTACTGCACAGAAAGAGATAGCTAAATATCTCGTGCGTGAAATAGTCGCGTATCACAGATTCGCTAGAGGTGCTGTAAAGGTTACACTCACTTAAGGACGATTTTATTATAGAGGGTGCAAAATTTAGACTCATTCAACGGTTACTATCAATAAAAAAGAAAAACATTACAAAAAACTATTGATTTTAGGTATTCTTTTTTGATAAGAATTTACATGAATACATTGCCATAAGAGAGGATCAAAATGCTGTTGTGTATCGTTATAGATAAAAATAGGTACAGAATCATAAAAATTGCATTCGGAAATCATAGACTGACAAGGTTTTACACGACACACCTAGGGTTTTAATATAGGTACAGTTAGGCTCGTTGGTAACAGAATAACTAGATTTATGGAAAACTAAAAGGAGACTCCTTTAGGTATAGGTTCATTATTGCCCATCCTAAAATATCCATATTTACAAGTATGCCAAGTTTTATATTTCCAGACGATTATATATATATATATATATATTATTAGTTAACGTTCATAATAAATAGCCTATATTGTAAAACGTATCCCATCAAAAACATAAATGTAAAATGAGAGCCAAGTTCAATATCGCGTGCACTTCGCCGACAAAAGAATTGAGATCTGCAAGAGCGCCAAGTTCTTTGCCCTAAAATTTTTAGATACAAGGACATGCTACATACTCAATGCATTTATTTTACTTGGGGAGTAATTCAATATCAAGATTTGACTTGGCTAGTTTTCACAAAATAACTAAATTTTATAAAAGTAACATAGTCATAGTCATAGTTCATTATCAAGCTAACAGTATAAGTAACAAGACGTAAACTAACTTGCGTACTTACCTTTACGAAAATAGGTTAATGATTTGATTGATTTTGATTTATAATATAAATTTATATTTTAAAACTAGCCAAGTCACGTCTTGATATTGAATTACACCCCAAGTAAAATAAATGCATTGAGTATGTAGCATGTCCTTGTATCTAAAAATTTTAGGGCAAAGAACTTGGCGCTCTTGCAGATCTCAATTCTTTTGTCGGCGAAGTGCACGCGATATTGAACTTGGCTCTCATTTTACATTTATGTTTTTGATGGGATATCATTACTTTTTGTACAGAAATTATTATGATGTGTAAATTACTTAATTATTATTTGTTAATTAGCTCTGTGTGCTAATCTAGTACATCTTTTGAAAGTTTTGAACAAACAAAGAATTTACCAAAACGGTTAGTACGTATTGGATTTTTTGTGCATGTATGTGTAAGTGTGTGCGTGTGAGTGTATATGCTATTCTAGTATATCTTTCAAACAAAAAAAGAATTTTCCAAATCGGTTTATAAATGACAGAGTTCTGAGGCAACAACCATCAATAATAATAATAATAAAAAAACATAAAAAAATCACTGTTTTAGATTTTTATATGTATACACACACAATCACTAAGCTGGATGCCAAATTTCACCTTTCTAGGTCACCTGGAAGTGGGTTAGGTTTTTGATTACTAGTCAGTCAGTCAGTCAGTCAGTCAGTCAGTCAGTCAGTGCTAAAAATACCGTTTTTTGGACTTTAATATCTCAATAACTATTTAACCTATATTAATGAAATTTGGGGTTCTACTTGTTCTAAAGGATCTTAATACATAAGCCAAATTTCATTTTTTTATGTTAAATAGATTTGGAGTTATTGGGGGGTCAAAAGTGGCTCCAAACGGTTCGTGTAATATAACACACGGCTGCTGCTCGCCAGTTCCTGCGGTGAACTTGGCTGGACACGCTGCCGCGTGTCTAGATATGTCAACAAGGCGCCGTAAATAGCTCAGCAGTAAGTGGCATCTAGCGTCAACTGGCTGAAACTCGTAACATCCTAGACTTCTAATTCTAACGCTGAAAATATCCATAGAAACAAATTGCGCGCGAGCTGTAACGTTTGCCCGTTGATGTAAACGCCATCTATCGGCACACAGCTACACAAACTAATCATACTGTGAGCGATTGTTCCATCACAATCCACCCATCGTAAGCGCACTGCGCTGGATCAGAAGCTTTTGCGTTGATACACGTATCCTAAAATAAGTTAAGTTAACACATCCACTTATGAATTCATACAAAATGACAATCAATTTTCTGCCAAAGCGTAACGATAGGATAGGAAATTCATATTTTTTTTTTTCATTGAATGACGTCTGGCCGTTCATTCCTATTCTCATTCAAAATAACATTTGCTCAACACTGGTAATTACGCCACTAAAGATGGCAGTACCGACTTGCGCGCCCTCTGGTGCGGCTCGCAGTAGCTCAGTGAGCGCAGCACGGAACGGCGCCGGCAGGTCGCTCTCTGGTTGTTGCACGATGTGTTTGGGTACGCGCGCCCCGCAGAGGAACTGAGCCGCTTCGTGCGTGAAGTGGTCGCAGTTTTGCTCCAGAAGAGAGTATGCTGAGCCCCTGTAGAAGGTGCTAAGAACACGGAGCTACAGTTCCGCGTGTGACACGGATATCAGAAGTCCTAGTACTGACCTGCGCGCCCTCTGGTGCGGCTCGCAGTAGCTCAGTGAGCGCAGCGCGGAACGGCGCCGGTAGGTCGGTCTCCGGTTGTTGCACGATGTGTTTAGGTACGCGCGCCCCGCAGAGGAACTGAGCCGCTTCGTCCGTGAAGTGGTTGCAGTTGTGCTCCAGAAGAGAGTATGCTGAGCCCCTGTAGAAAATAAATAGTATACAGTTTAGAATAATACGAATCAATTGTTAAAAATCGTTGTGGAGACCTTTGTCCAGCAGTGGACGTCTATCGCCTAATATGATGGTTGTGAACTACTAACGTGATGATGGTAGTTGTAACTAGTTTCCGCTTGTATGCCAACACGGTAACTGGCAGTTCCCCATCCTGTCTTATCTCATCAGTAGGTACTCTCTTTCTCATCTCTCTCTATCTTTATCTCATTGGTAAGTATTTTGAAGTCAGTACTAGACGACGATATACATACTTATACAGATAAATATATACTTAAATACAAAGAACAACCATGACCCAAGCATAAATATTCGAGTTTATCACACAAATATTTGCCCTGGCCGGGATTCGAACCCGGTACCGCCGGCTCAGTAGGCAGGTACTTATAAACTGCGCCATCGCCAACCGCGTCGTCATTGGCTCGGTATGGCACTAGCGTGTCAGACGTCCCTCTCAGCCGGTGGCGCTGGCGCTCACGTGACTGCCTTCCCCGTATTCTCGAGACAACCTCATAACTACCTCACCTAATAGGTTTTATGCAGATCTACAAACACTACAGGTGTGCAATGTAGAAACTATTTATATTCTATTTATACTTGAGGATACTTGGCGTACAAGGTCTTCCCGGAGTTAAATAAAATGTCCTTCAGATATCTACTAATTTCGTGTATTCATAACAAGTGGTCAAGGCGGACTGTCGGGCGCAACGCTCTGCGATCTAGACATACGTATCCACACGGCAGCGTATGACTAGTCAGCAAATTGTGTCCCACATGCAATAAAGAGTACTAGTAAGAGTATTGTATTGTATTGTATTGTACTCACGTGAATGTGGTGGCGGCGAGCCCTTGCAGGTACTCGCGGAAGACTGTAACTGGCACGTATGTCACGCCGAGCCGCTGGACCTGCCTCGGCTGTCCCGCCATCGTCCCGCCCTGCAAACATTGCTACTTGAATACGACACCATCAAATCATAGCACCAGGGTTGAGTGCAATGACAGAGAAAGAGCTTCAGAATATTGTCTTTTCACCTAACATTAATTGACCGAGCGAGCAAAGCTCTGTCCCGGCTTCGCCAAAATAAAGTAAAAAGTAAAAGTAAAAAAGTATTCATTTTCTCCACCACATAGTATGTATACAGTTTATATACAGTAAGTTATGGTATTTTTCAGGGATCGATACCGTTATTTTGCTCCATACAAAATAGCACAAAATAACGTTATTAAATTCCGGTTTTTCGCTCATTATCACACATGTTTATATTTTAGTGGGCAAATTTCAAGGATCTATATCTATAACGAAATTCTACATAGCACAAGCAACGTAGTGATTACATACTCTATGGCACAAGCCTTTCACATTCGAAAAAAAACGCGAAATTAGAGCATTTTCATGAATACCGGTATCGATCCCTGGTATTTTTCTTATGAATAGGTATACAACTAGTGCGGTGGAGACTGGTGCCCGAACTAGGGGGAACCTGTATGTCAGGTCAAAATGTCTTTCGTGTGTCCGGATGTCTCGATGTTCGCGTTTCCGGCTGTTCTCGCCTACAGGCCACATTTCTGCGCATCATTTCTCAACCGATTCTCATGAAATTCTGTGTGTGGGTATATTCATTTTTTGTATATTCAGTTTCTGTGTGTAGGTTCGATAAGTATATATTTGTCGTTTCAGTTTTTCGTAATTTTTCAAAATGGCTGAGGTATGGAGGTTGAAACGTAAAAAAAAACGAAACAAAGTCGCGACAACCACAACTGCTTGATTGTTAAAATACTTATAAAACGGGCTTACTCAAGTCGTAGAAGTCGAATATCGCTTGACATGTTTGAATCGGTACGCGATACATCATCAGGAGAGCTGATCAGTCGCGGCGGCGGCCAATCTCAATTTGCGTAATCTCAATCAAGATTTTATTTTGTATATATTTCGTTATTTGTTATTGAATGTGTCAATTTAATATTAGAGTACCGTTTTTTTGTAATTCGTGACGTTCGAGCCATGACCATGTGACACTGACAGTGAACATTCATCTCTTGGAGTAAAGCAGCAAACTACTCATTGCACTTCCAAGACCTTCAATTGCAGTTTTGACAATAGGAATGAATTATTAATTATCATAAGTTGCCAACAACAAACCAGTTTATTATATGTACTTTACTACGAAAATAACACGCCTGCCAACCTCCAACAATTCTAACATTCATTTGTTATTATTGTAATAGAATAGCGTCATAATAGTCAGTTTAAAAACACAAAAGTCGTCCCCCGGTTGTCAAAAGTTAAAGAGCTTGTATGAATCCAGGTTATATTCCTAAATTCGGATTATAGAATAGAAGAGGGAACATACTTTATTGTCATGCGAGTTTTATCAGAAAATTAGGCCCTGGAATCCTTAATTTCGCTTATATTTACAGGGAAGGTTCGAACCTAAATCTGACTATGAATTGACAGGCATGTAATGAAGAAATGAAATGAGAGTTAAAACGTTTCTCACGAAGTTATTATCACATTTCAGCTTTGAAATATGGCAATCCATTTAAGGCTACTTATCCATTCAAAAATGCTGATGGTTTAATTTTTCTCTATGATCAAACGTGTTTCTTATAACATATTATCTATGTTACAACTTAGAACAGGGCTATTGAGATTTATTGATGTATATTTGAAACCTACAGTTTGAAATTTTCATTGATATTTTTTGTTTCAAAACTCCTCGAAATTGAACTGGTTTTATGGCATGAAATAGCTATGATACTTTCTAGAATTCAGGGAAAAGTATAATTCACTTTAAAAAGTTGGTTGAAATATATATATTTCTCATAATATGAAAACAATAAAATTTAAAACGAATAAGGCCTCTTAAAATCATCGGAAAGAAGTGCAGCAGTTATTTGTGGCTGCACCGAAACCCCACACCGTCAAAACAACATGTATTTTCTCTCTAAAAACATTATAAACTCACGTGGGGCGCCATGCTTACACGCGTTTCCGTCGCCATTAAAAATAAATAAAGTCACCTTTACGTTATAAACGGATTCCTTCGGGAAATCTATGCGTTCCCGCTTCCTCCCGCTCGGTTGTTATAGGTGGGAGTGGGATGGGTGCGAGAAATGCCGGGGTATTTCGGGAGTGGGCCGAGTGAACCAGGAACCGGTGCAACGTTATCTAACTCCGCTCCAGATACAATTGCAGGAATTGCGGAATCTAGACCGGCTAAAAGTGCACATGGGGAACACTTGGAAAAGTCCGGTAATGTAGAGATGTGCCGATTAGAGAAAGTTCTGCGATTTGTATGGACAGAGAACGTTCTCGAGAAAATTTCCCATATAAAATGAGGAAACTTTCCGGAAATTCTCAAAATGGCACATCACTAAGTAATGTGTAAACAAAAATCAGAGGATTAGCGAAGTATTCTGATTGTTCCATTAAGAGAAGCACATTTTTTCTGAATGGTTTTGAATCTTAATTGAATCCATCGCGTGCTTAGGAAAAAACACTCTCTGCGTACTAACTTGTTCGTTTATCTTCTTGGATAATATTTCAATATTCTCTCTCATTACCTAAAAGGTTAAATAAATAAATAAGTTCGCCTTTGTACATAATATTGGTTTTACGTGTTTGTTATTCATTTCTTTATTTATTTATGAAGAGGTTTGCCAACAGACACAACACTATATGAAATTACAATGACAAACATGCCAGAGTGTCTATCCAATGTCTTTCTTTATGAGTGTCTATTTGTGGTTATGTTGTACAATAATGTATTTAAATACACACTTAATGGGATGCAATGTGATTGAGGAGCCATCACTCTTCACTATCCAGACAGCCGAACGATAGTAAACCCTGGTCCTCTGTGAAATAGTTCTAGGAACCAAACCCATATGCAATACGGAAACATAAATAAATTCTATCATAGATTTCCGTCGCCAGGCTTATTTTACCATAGATAATCAGGTAGGTACGCTAAATTCGTTATTTCGGGACCAGCAGTATATGTTTCAGCTGATACAATACAATACAAGTACTCTTTATTGCACACCTCATAAAACATACAAGAGAAATACAATGCAGAAATTATAGTTAGAGGTAAACAACGCGGTCTTATCGCTAAAGAGCGATCTCTTCCAGACAACCTGTGGGTAGTGGAGAACTTGAAAAAATATTTTGTTAATAGGCGGTGCAAAAATCAGAAAAAATGAATACACGAAAAATAAATAAATACACAAATATAATAAACGATAAATACATACATAAATACATACAAACAGCTGATGTATGATGATATTGGTGATATTTTAGTAGCGCTTCATACAAAAACTAGTTGTTCATCAACATGTAGAAAACTACCCTTACCTAATTAGGTATTAGTTAGTCAAACAAGCCGCCCCGCGTCATTTCTGGCGCGACGCGACCACTAAATTAGTACTTAATTTGATTTTACTATTAATAATGATGCGCAAAGCTTTTGTTGGATATTTAATTCCAATTATATTTCATGATCGATCTTGGTGGCGTTCTTTGGGAGAGGCCTATATCCAGCAGAGGAGGTTATTTGCCAAATGATCTGATTCCAATACAAATTAAGACCAAGACTTGAACTAAAAGTGGCCGCAGACGCACAACAACAGCGTGTATAAAAAGGGAATACAGTAAACAACAGCATAAATTGATTGTTTTAACACTTTTAAACGCATCGTCATCCCGAATTCGATGTCAAGTATCTCAGATGTGTCAGCGGATAATGGAGAACAGGGTTGCCAGACGTACGATAATTATCGTACAGGTACGATAATTTTTCCTCCGGTACGATCACGGTACGATGTACGACACAAAGACTACTATAGTACGCAAAAGTAACATAATTTGCAGGTAGTAGGTTGCGTATATTCTAGGGATTTTTAAACATTTTCTTTGACAAACGCACTCACTAGTGACCTTGGATCGAGTTAAGCGTCCACATGGTCAGAAATGACTGCCGACCTGACCATATCGTCAAAATTGTTTAGTTTGGTACCCACTTTTAATAATATTTATAATAATATTTTTTTATTTTTATATATTTTTTTTAATATTTATGTCAACCTTGTCGATGATGAAGGGATGCCAATGTCAGATGTCTCAATTCGCCAAAATACCTAAGTAAAACTCATCAAATTGAAGTTAATGTCGCAAAAGCTTTTTCCGTGTAGAAGCACGCTTTTGTAGCTATTTTTAAGCTAATTTTCGATATCGTACCGCGTCGGCCGATCACTACATAGTATAAAATAAAATCGCTTCCTGTTGTCTGTCTGTCCCTATGTATGCTTAGATCTTTAAAACTACGCAACGGATTTTGATGCGGTTTTTTTAGTATATAGAGTGATTCAAGAGGAAGGTTTCTAGGCTAGTGTACGATAATTTAATCACCTGACACGATAATTTTAGTATGTAAGTACGATATTCCGGTTGCACTATGATAATCCTGTGGAGGAAGAGAGGGGGTAATGAGGAACTCGTGAGGTGCAACGCACGCTGCATTTTACTGCCTTGGCACAGCGCAGGCGCACCTGCTCGACGCTCCATTTATAATCATATCTGTCGCTATTTCACGTCAGCTGGGACTGCTGGTCTGGATAGTACATCGCAGTATCTGAGAGGAACGTCAGGTGAAGGTTGGAACAGCTGATAGAGGGATTATCATACTAGACTACAGGATAGATAGTGGCAATTTACGCTAGGGATATAACTTTTGCAGTGTCAGCCGTGTCAAAGATAGATTACAGAGACCGTTACGTAGGTTTGCCGCTGTTGTCTCCTTCCTTGACTTCCCGTTGGGGCCTAGTCATACTGGACGATATTGTCTTCTGAGACCCTTCCCTCATGTGATATCCATTGGACTATGAATATCACGATGCCCCGGTTGGTTGTAGTGGACAGAAGGATGTATATCAAGTAGGATAAAAAATAATACGTTAATGATTCTATTGGAAAAAATTGTCCAAGAAAATCATGCAGTTGGTGAAAATACATGTCACTTAAATGACCGTGGACGTTTCTCTATTTTATTTGAGCTAAATTGCTCATAAATGGCCTTTCCTGATACACGCTATGTTACAATAAATAAAAAAATACACATTCAATCGTTTTGGTCTGCGTTCTAACACGATCATCATGGAACACTATTACTAAAGTCCAAATATGCACACAATTTTAAAACCAACGCCCCAAACACAATCTCCAAATGCACACATATTTTTAGACGTGCACTATGATGCCGCGGCAGCTGTGAACGAATCATTGTTCAGGACTTAATGCATTTTAAAAAGTTTTCAAATCCGGTATTTCTGTAGTTTTAAGTTTAACTAATAAACAAATACACGCCTCTTCAATTTGCTAATAAAGTCGCCCGTCCAGCGTAAAAGCGCGTTTAAAAATACGCTGTCATGTAATATAAATAGAGTACGTTATGCGTATCACTCGTGGGCTATATTTTGGCCAAAATGACGGGATAAAGATAGACCATGCTAAAAATAAGCGTGATTGTGATAAGTAGAAATAGGAATAGTTACGCGTATGACGGTGTTTGCGACGTCACCTGTGGTGATTTCGATCAATTTGGACTTGGGATAAATTATTTAATAATTACTTTTGTATACTATTAACTCTGCCATTACAATATCTTTGAAGTAATCTTGGACGATAGATTTGATATTTTTTATACAATGTATATACATACATTTGATCGTATATCATTGTATTTATGATAGCTATGTTATATATTATACATGTACTCGTATTCATTTATTCATTTGTATCTTAGACGCTCTCCGATCGATTAATTTTCTGCTCGGCACCCACTTGAAGCATCTCTGTTTGGCCCTATGTTTGACTGGTAGAGAATGCCATATGGCATTAAGTTCGCCATTCGTAGTGACTTTTGTTTTGTGCAATAAAGTTAAAATAAATAAATAAAAAATAAAATAAAACCAACTGCTGGCTGTGAGTTACATTCGTGGTAGGTACCTACCTGCCATATTCACTCTTGTTATATCAATTTTGTTTTCACTATAAAAAATGTACTCGATTGAATTTAAATGCGATTTTATTGCGTTTTGTCTTAACTCCTAACGAAAAAGAGGGGTGTTATAACTTTAACGTGTGTATCTGTGTGTCTGTGAGTGGCATCATAACGCCCCAACGAATGAGTGCAGTTAAGCATTGTTAGCCATGTTTGGTGAAAGTTATCCCGAAGATATTCAGCTACTTGTCGTGTCGTGTAGTTATTTTTATTTATTTAGATTGTTCCGTTTGTTATTATGTACTATTTTCATTTATCTGGTCAGTTTTAGCACGCAGAACTAGGAAGTAATGTATCGTTTTACTGTCGCTCTAATTACTAGATTTGCAGTTCAGCGGAACTACGGTGTCAGAAACTGCGTCCTACAAACCGGATCACACACGACGTCGTTCTAAACCTACACGGGAAATGGGTTACCATATTCCCTACTTTCCCTACCGCTGAATATCTCATAAAACTGTAAAATTAAATTAACAGCACATTAAATGTATCTACCTAAGCATAATAAGCCGGTTAAATGCAGAAAGTATAAAGATCTAAAAACAACTTCAAGCAGTGACAACATTCGAAGACCCTCACCAGACTCTGTAGCTTAATTGGTCAGAGCGTATCGCCCCGGGATGGTATAAGGTACCAATTCAAACCACGTCAGGGTCTAAAAATTGTTTACTGTTTCTATCAGTGTTTGTGTAATTTACATTCGGCAACAACAGGGAAAGTCGCAGGGAAATCTATAATGGGATGTGTTCTGAGGAACTGTTTGACATGATGCCCACGGTTACTTTCTACCATCGCACTGCTCGCCATCGGCAGGGTGTTCACCTCACACACAGGAGCCTAAATGGTCGAGAACTGTGCGGTTCCAGGAATTTCTTACCACGAACGCTCCGCATGTGGAATGAGCGCTCTGCCGAGGTTTTCCCCGGGGGCTACAGCATGCGGTTCTTCAAGAGGGGAGTAAATAGGTTCTTAAAGGGTCGGCAACGCGCGTGTGATGCTCAAGGCATCGCAAGCGTCCATAGGCGGCGGTAACTGCTTAACATCATGCGGGCCGCATGCTTGTTTGCCACCGTCGTAGTATAAAAAAAGAAGAAGCGTGTGGCCCATCCGCTTCTACTTGTGGCGTTTGATCTGTTGGTTGGTGCGGTGGTTGATCGGAGTCTCACCACCGCGTGGCCACAGATCTGCGTTGAAGATTATCTCGGGCCAGTCAGTATACACCAAGAATACGGCGTAGGCAGCGGTTGACGAAGACTTGGAGCCGACACGAGATGCCTTTAGTGACCTTCTTAATTTTGAGCACTTGGCGCGTGCGTAGCAACTTCTGCTGACTGTACGGTATACTTAAGGATTTGCATTTATTACATAGATGTCTTGCTTTCACCTACCAACATCAATTTACATGATAGATAATAAAAATTTCCTTGCGTTTTTTTAGGTTACCTATCGTAAGTCCGAATGTTGTTTCCCGCATCTGTAACGTTTCGTCAAATTTTCATTCGTCCGAAAGAAATTTTTATCCAAAGTTGCAGAATAATTGTAGAGAAAAGCTAACCTATCTAATAAAACCCTGAAAATATTATGGGTTTCAGGACAACGGACAAATGAAAAATTGGCGAAACGTTATACATGGGAAACAACGTGTCGGACTTGTGACAGGGTAGCGTTTTTTAATTCAAGGATCGACATGAAGCGAAAATCAAATCATGTTTTGAGTGTCGTAACACCTATAATTGTCCCAATCGAGAATTGTGTCGATCAGATAATGCGCAGTCAGTCGGGCGCATACCTGCGCAGAATAGACGCGCGTGGGCCGCATGGAATAAATACCGCGGTCGAGCCCGTGCGCTGGACAACTGACAGGGGACTTTGTATTTCCAACCGACTTTAAAAAAGGATAAAGTTCTCAATAAGACTGTATGTTTTTTTTATGTATGTTACGTTTTTTTGTATGTGTCTACTTTGATGATTCTTCAGAGACAAGGGAATATAAATAATTGTATCGAAATATAAATGTATTGAAGATCATTATTCTATGGAGAGGGGTCATGATTTCAGGAAAAATCTTAATAGCGTGATGCAGGATCGTCATTTGTTTTGTATGGGCGCGCGGCACCATGCCAGCCTGGCGCCATCTGTTCTCATCATTTCCTTTGTCCTATCACGCCGAAACGGCTGGACAAATTTTAGCCACTTTCTATACAGGGATAGCTAACGGACCTCCAAAGATGGTTACAGTATACTTTTTCCCGACTTGGATATAAAAAAGGGATATATTTAAATGCACATCTGTATTATTTTTCAGTACACTAGGTAACTCCACTAATTAACTGAATGCATACCAGAAAAACGAATGCTGTGCAAAAAAAACAATTGATTAACTGAACATGTCCTACAAAAAAAACTTAAACATCATACAAAACGAGATGACCTTTTTAACCGAATTCACACCAAAAATATGGTTTGTACATCGGATATATTTGAAAGTTTCACCAAAAATACTGACTTGCACACTAATTATCCTCGCACTGCACACTAAGATCCGACTCGGCCGGGTTAGGTTAGGTTAGTTTTTTTTTTATATCCAGTGAAACAGTTTTGCAAATACCTTTAAATAGTATATTGAATTCGCATTATTTAGTGTGCATAATTAGTGTGCAAGTCAGTATTTTTGGTGAAACTTTCAAATATTTTGATCGAAAAAAGGGAATATACAGATATCGATTTAAATACATGCCTAAAAAAAATTACGCGTACGAAATTGCAGGTACTTTCTAGTATTGAAGTAAATAACCAAGTTCTTTCAGTGTTTTGTGAATACAACTCACCAAGACGGAGAATTGGCTCGTCCAGTCGCGGACAGCACGTGTTACAATGGAACTGTTGCCAAAATCGCCCTCCGCATGGTTGTTTTATACTTGTCGACTAGTACACGATTAAGAGGCCTTATTCCTTTTAAATTATATTTCCTTCATATTGTGACAAATATATAGACTGGAAGAGATCCCTAATCGGGATAAGTTCGCCTTTGTACATATTTCATTTGTTATCAATGTATTTATAACCAGTTGTTGTGTACAATAGTGTTTACATACATACATACATACATACATACATATTTATATAGATAATTTCAACCAACTTTTTAAAGTGAATAATACTTTCCTCTGACTTCTAGAAAGTAACATAGCTATTTCATGCTTTCATTGCATGCAGTCGAAAATGAGTTGATAAAAACGCGAGTTTTCTGCGTGAATTTTATCAATTTCGAGTACTTTTTGAAAGAGAAATTATGAATGAAACATTCAAACAGTAGGTTTCAAATATATATCAATAAATCGCAATAGCCCAATTCTAAGTAGTAACACTGATAATATGTTAAGAAACATGTTTGATCATAAAGAACAATATCTTAAACAATCAGCATTTTTGAACGGATAAGGAGCTTTAATATTCAGGACTTCAGATGAAGCTTTTCATTCAATTCGCTGCTCACACAGATCACCTCCACTAGATAGCTAATGTTGATAGTAATATTCGCGACTCAGTTCACCGCGCGGCGAGGAACGACGGGGAGAGCGGGTGGGCGTTACCTGCGTCATGATTGGCCGATTCCTAAAGCGCACGTGATCATAGTGATGCGACACATTCATTGGAAGTGTCTAAACCGGTATTAAATATTATTGATTGTACACAGTTGTACTAAATAGGAGATATTAATTATAAAAAATATTTAAGGTAAACAAACAAATAAGTTATAGCAGATTACGGAGATGTAACTAAAGGTATTAAATAATTTCATATAATATAAAGTTGATAATATTCAAATACAAATACTCTTTATTGCACACCTCAAGGAATACCTATACAACACAACATGAGATACATTAAAATAACAGGCAGAGGTAAACAACAGGTGGCCTTATCGCTAAATAGCGATCTCTTCCAGACCACCTTTAGGTAGCGGAGTAGTTGAAAATATACTTCTAGAAATTACCTGGTAATTTATTATTATAATTATTTTGAGGGTTAATTAATAAAAATGCTTTTCGTTTCGACCGACTTCAAAAAAAGGAGGACCTGTAAGTATGTATGTATGTTTGTCCGCGATTATCTGGCGTTTGGCTGAACCGATTTTCAGAAGAGTAATTATTACACTTAGGAGAAGGTTTTGGAATTTAAACCGACTTAATAAAAGAGAGGTTCTTATACGTATGTTTTTCCGAGACTGTAAAATTATAATAATTATATAAATTATTATAATTATATAAAAACATAGGAAAATGCAAAATACCATACTTAACACATTCTCTGCTGTTAACGCACTCCACATTAGTACAATTTCATTCGTTGGTACATGATTCTACAGTGAATGGTTTAAGAAAAATAATAATACAATACAATACAACAATACTTTATTACATACCGATAAAAGTTTACAAAAGGAAACAAGAACCATACAATTAAAAAATGTATCTGCTAAGATTATTCGAGTCTTCGACAAAAATATCTAGAAAGCCCCATGCTACTTATGCTACTCAGTACAAACGACTTTTTTTTAACAAGGAGGTTAGACTACTTTTATGGCTTTGTAATGGTCAGGTCTCACCGGAAGATCAGCACTGGCTTTCGAGCTAGTATTATGCTGAGGTTTGAGTCCCACCTAGAGGTGTGCGCCGATCAAAAAATTGTCGGCGGCGGCGTCCGGCGAAATTTTCACCGGCGGCGGCGGCGTAATCGGCGTGAAATCGGCGTGAAGCAAAATTTGCTAGGTTGATTAAAAGTAAAACGAAATATCCTTGTAAATCAACTTTTATTATCAAATTAGAGCATGTTTCACATGAAATCAACAATATAAAATATTTTTAACATCATTTTAATAAAGAAACATATGTAATTAAAACTTTTACAGTCAAACAATCCTTAACATACCTAAATAGAAAAAAATAATTAAATCACAATAATAAGACTAGTATAATTCTTAATCAGTCAAATCAAATCACATCACAAGCAAATTTTAGGTAATTCTGATGAAATTGGAATCATATATATCTCGTTCGAATCAGTTTGTCCAATAATCAAGAGCTACCCTTTTTTGATTTAGAGTAATTATCATGTATGAATATTATTTTATTTACACGAGATGGGTGAAGACGGGATCTTTTCGCGTTCAAAGTCAATCCCGCTATAGAAAATACACGTTCGCTGGGTGTGCTCGTTGCAGGAATTGACAATATGGCTCTGGCAGTTGCATACAGCGCTCTTGCGCTGTTCCCAATATTGAAGGATCCCATGTGTGACATCATTGGCTGATGCACTGCAGAAATACTTCCATGCCTCTGACTCTACGGGTGATGTGAAAGTCGAAGTCTCTTCACTGTATTTATTAGCTAAGCTTAGAAGCATTGCTTCTGAGGCCTGAGACGTTGAGGGCTGCTGCATTTGAAGCTGCACTGCACTCATTAACAGTAGTATAAAGATGTTGTAAAAATAACACGTGCACATAATAAACGCCAAATACTAAAAGAGCTGTACTTATTAAAAGTAAGTAGTATAAATCATAAAGATATTGTATAAATAACACCTGCACATAGAGTTTGTCAAACGCATCGTGTCGCCTAGGAGAGGGCTGATTTATTATATCCATCTCTTTTTTTCGTATGGTATATTATGAGATAGATATATAATCAGCCCTATACCCGAGGGGCGCGACTCGCTTGACAGACTCTAACAAACGCCAAATACTAAAAGCTAAATGTTGTTGATTTTGCAATGAACAAAATGTTAATGAGATATGATTATTCAAAAATATATAACACGATGCATTTCTCAGTATGTACTTGTAATTTGGATAAGAAAATCATTTATCATAAAAAAATTGGCCACGCCGATTTTACGCCGGTCAAAATCATCGGCGGCGGCGGCGTGGAAAAATTGTCGGCGGCGGCGGCGCGGCGGCGCGGCGCACACCTCTAGTCCCACCCCACTTCCTCCAAGTCCATCATCAGGTCCATATTGTGATACTGGATTTAATTGCTCGCTAAGAGGAATCGAGAAACCGAAACAGCATAACTCTATGTCAAACCAACTCCGAGATCCGTCGCACTTCCTCCAACTCCATGATCAGCTCCATCTTGTGACACTGGTTCTAATTGCTCGCTAAGAGGAATCGAAAAACTGAAGCAGCATAACTCTATGTCAAACCAACTCCGAGATTCGTCGCACTTTCTCCAAGTCCATCATCAGGTCCATATTGTGATACTGGATCTAATTGCTCGCTAAGAGGAATCGAAAAACCCAAACAGCAAAATTCTATGTCAAACCAACTCCGAGATCCGTCGCACTTCCTTCAAGTCCATCATCAGGTCCATCTTGTGATACTGGATCTAATTGATCGCTAAAAGGAATAAAAAAACCGAAACAGCATAACTCTATGTCAAACCAACTCCGAGATCCGTCGCACTTCCTCCAACTCCATCATCAGGTCCATCTTGTGACACTGGTTCTAATTGCTCGCTAAGAGGAATCGAAAAACTGAAGCAGCAAAAGTCTATGTCAAACCAACTCCGAGATCCGTCGCACTTCCTCCAAGTCCATCATCAGGTCCATCTTGTGTCACTGGTTCTAACGTCTTGCTGCTAAAATGACTTGAAAACTCCAAACAACATGATATCTCTACAAAAACAAAATAATATGTACGTGCATATACCGATTTAATTACAAATTTTAAGAAATAAATCAATACATAATATTTACTCAAACTAAAAACATCTACAAACTAAATAAAACTACCGAATTACTACTCTAAATAACTATAATACAACAATAAAAATAAATATTAATACGTACTTTATTAATAAAATACGCTTCAGCCAAAAGTCGATTTGGTATTGTCTGCAGTACATCACTAACGATACACGTGCTTTCGTAAGAACCGGTAGAAAAGGATAGCTCAATTGCAATTTTTACTTGATCAAAAGGGACAGATATGCTTTACTACTTCCGAGCGACGTTCGTTAGTTCCAAGTGACCAGTATAAAGAGAGCTCCGGTCTCCGTGGCTAGGAAACAAAAATTTTGTTTTATACAGTAAAATTTACTCACCTATGGAATGTTATACCATCTTTATCATAGCTTGAAGTCCTAGAAGTCTTCCCACACCACTTAACGCTACAATTTACCATTTTTCGTTGATATTTGATATTATTTTTCGTTGCCGTACGCACGGGTCGAAAACATGGACGCAACTAAACGGTGGCGCCCGTGTTGATACTTTTATAAGATCGCAGTACCATACCGTTGGTGCGCGCGGGTCGCCTTACATGCTCCGTCTAGTGGGGGTTGTCTGTGGCTGCTCATCACGTGTTATATGGGAAGCGTTGCCAATACAGCCCAGTAAATGTTGCGCATCAACAGTTTTCATCAAATATTAAGGAGTTTCAGAACATTAGTGGCGAATCAACATTTTGACCGTCACAAATCCGCCCACAACAATTTAACGTCATTGTGAAATTTCACCTTTAAATAATGGCTCTTTTATTTTTAAATTTATGGCTTACGTTTGATGCCTAAACTGTTAATCCTAATAAACAGAATATACATTAGAAGCATACATTTATACATTTTGAGTAATGTCGAAGACTGTCAAAATTGTCTGTCAGAAAGTTGATTCGCCCTCTTTAGGGTTCCGTACCCAAAGGGTAATAACGGGACCCTATTACTAAGACTCCACTGTCCGTCCATCTTTCTGTCTGTGTTCCTGTCACCAAGCTGTATCTCATGAACCATCACGGTATAGTAACTTCTAGCGGCGCCCAGGAACAAATCTTATCTTTATGGAGCACCACATATGCACTTCACTATTTCCCCCGGCGGCCTACAGGAACTCCATATGCTTTCGCCACAGCAATAGACTGGCACAACTTAAAAATGGACATCAACGGATTCAGCAACAGTAGAAAAAGCCATACGATGATGAAGAGTTAGTGTTGATGTACTTACGATAGGAGCCGTCGCGATGCCTCCGGCCCCGTAGTAGTACTCGCGCCCGAACACCACCAGCGACGTGTGCCACACCCCCTCCACTTGCCGCCCTGCAAACAACAACTACTATAATAAATATACCCTAAATTAAAAATTTAAAACACCCCCACACAAGCGGCTCTTTAGCGATAAGACCGCCTGTTGTTTACCTCTAATTGTAATTTCTTGCATTGTATTTCTTCTGTATATTTTATGAGGTGTGCAATAAAGAGTAGGTACTTGTATTTGCATTTGTAGCTGGTTATCATGAGTATCATTCGATGAGTAATATAGAAAATGCCACTAAAACATAACTACAATGGAATTATTCGCTTCAATATTGGCTGAGATATTGTCACTTGTTCCAATTAAAGCTGAATATCTTGGAAACTATTTCCACCAAACATAACTAAGAACCATCTCGTCGGACAAGTCTTTCGATTACAAAAAAATCGCACTTAAATTGGTCCATCCGTTTGCCACAGACAGACACACAGATACACATGTTAAACTTATAAGTTATAACACCCCTCTTTTTTGGTCGAAGGTTAAAATCAGTCTATGGCGTCGCATACAAATGAGGTCCAATGAAATGAAATGAAATAATTTATTCAGTAAGCAGGCCACAGGGGCACTTTTACAAGTCAGATTACGAATCTACCGGCATTTCGCAAGAGGAGACCGCTGTTGAGAAGAAAGCCGAAAGAAACTCAACAGTAAGTCATTTTTTCGTAAATCATATTTAAAACAATTACGTTACATTTTTGTTATAATTACATGGGTACACGTAAAGGAGAAGTATAGCAAAACTCCAAACTTATAGTAAACGGGTTGTAGGTAAAAGCTTTATCGAAATCTTTGTCCGTGGAGGAAAATACAGCACAGGACTTGCTATAGCAATTTAATAATACATATTTAATAAAACTCATAAATATATCTATCGACCTCCCACCCCCATTGCGATTCAATGTGTCCCGCCCAACATTTAAATGTAGGTAAATTGCGTTTATTATTCTTATAGAAACAATTGGAAACCGAAGATTTGTTTGTATAATGTAATGCTATGGCCATTTAAGTGCTTAGTTCAAAGTATAATGTATAGGTAATGTATTAATTAAGTATAATAAATTATTTAACCAGGTATTCTCTCAATAGTTTTAATAATAAATCCTCTCGTTTTGGAACATTGCTTGTTAAATATATCTGATTTTTAGGGTTCCGTACCCAAAGGGTAAAAACGGGACCCTATTACTGAGACTTCGATGTCCGTCCGTCCGTCCGTCCGTCCGTCTGTCACCAGGCCGTCAGGTATCTCAAGAACGGTGATAGCTAGACAGTTGAAATTTTCACAGGTGATGTATTTCTATTGCCGCTATCGCTATAATAACAAATACTAAAAATGAAATAAAATAAATATTTAAGGGGGGCTCATACAACAAACTTGTTATAGATTATGGTACGGAACCCTTCATGCGCGAGTCGGACTCGCACTTGCCCAATTTTTTCATATATTTTAATTTTAATTTAGCTGCTTTGTTGATGTCACTTTTAGCATGTACTCATGTACATGCATATATGTGTGGGTGTGTTGTGTGCACGCACATACATGCATGTATACCTTGGTCGCACCCGCAAGTATGGCAATGTGGTTCAGAGTGAGAAAAGGGACGACCTGAAAACCAGCGCTGCGCAAACGCCTGGCTGTCGCAGCGCATGCTGAGTCCGCTCCTTTTGTCACACGGAATAATTTGGGTGGACAATGTACTGACAATGCTGTGATTGTTTAATCCATGTACCTATTTTATTTTTTTGGTGTGGCAATAAATGTTTCTTTCTTTCTTTCTTTCTATAACACTCTAAATATATAGTAGAGCTGTTACCGATATTTAACCCATCGAGTGCGCTATCATTACGGGTGATTCTCATTAAGTAACTTATTTCATCAAATGTTGGTTGCAAATTAGATGGGCACAAAATCTGATATATCCTTCTACGTGTTAATAATAAAGGGTTTATAAGGGTTTTCTGAATTCCACGCCGTACGCGCTAACCGAAACGATTTCGATATTACAAAACCCTGCCTCAAAATTTCCTTTTACATGTCGAAGTTTTGCAAAATGAAGTTACAAAGAGACGGCTCGCAAACACTCGCATTATGTAGCTAAATTAGTACCCGTTAACAATAATTAGCGCTTCAAGAAGCGTTAGATAACAAACGCGCCGCATATTCCTGGCCCAACGTAAACAATGCCCCAGGAATGCGCGAAACCATTCATTACGGCACGCCGTGATCTAATGGAGAGTTTTCGGGACGTTTTACGGTGTAGAAGAATACACAAAACGAGCATTATAAACATTTCTACGTGCAGTTAAAGTTAATGCTCTGATTTAGTTGTTGCGAAATAGTTCAAACCGGAGAAGGATTCCAACGATTTCCGGTCGAATTACCGTCTTAAACTGCCAATACTATCCTGTAACCTTTCAAACAAATCACAACATACCAATTCTACCAATATTTAAAAATAACTGTGAAGACGTATCAATATTTGGATATTTATCAATCCACAACGCGTTACTCGTAAGCCATCGAATACAGTCATTTAGATTTTGATGGAACTTCGCATACAGCCAGATAGATCAGGCCGTCGCAGGTAGCAAACAGCCATTATAACTCTAATTTATGCTGTATTAACACTGTATAAGTGCTTATATAGTCTTGTGTGCTACCTGGGGTGGCATGTAATAGCCATCAAAAAAAAAACCTGGTAATGCGTGCTTCGGAAGATCCTCGGACACTAAGGGGAATGATGGTACGTGGCGGATCCGTACTAACGCCGCGATTGAGGAGCTGGTGGCCGAGACGAACATTATCGGAGAGACAAAGTCCCATAGACTTCGTTGGTTCGGTCACCTACAAAGAATGGAAGAGGTTCACGCGGCAAAAAGAGCCATACTCAGGGCAACCAACCGGTCGACCGGTTGGTGGTCCCTGCAGGTACCGCCGGGGAGACGTGGTGGAAGTGGACCTGCGGAAGCTCAAGCCGAAAACTGGCAGGATCGGGACAAGTGGCGTACTCTCGTTTCGGATGGTAAGATCCTGTTTGGGTCACTGAGCCAAAATAGTTAGTTCATCCGGGAAAAGCCACGGGCAAACGGTAGTGATAGTAAGTGCCAAAACTTTCTATTCGTTTGCCGCGTTGCTCACCTCGCTGCTAAGTATAGGTGGGTAAGTAGTCCAACAAAACAGTCCTTGAAACAGATCGGGAAGTGGGCCGCGGTGTCGCGTGCGCAGGATGCAGGTAGATTACAAACTGGCCAACCGTGAGTCGGAA
The DNA here is from genome assembly GCA_947623375.1 of Apotomis capreana. Lineage (NCBI taxonomy): Eukaryota > Metazoa > Arthropoda > Insecta > Lepidoptera > Tortricidae > Apotomis > Apotomis capreana. Next base: position 24,772,124 of record OX392507.1, on the reverse strand, counting down.
TCGCGAATAAAAAAAAATAGTTTTTCTTTTTAGTGCAAAAGTGCAATTTTTTCAGAAAAATGTTTTTTTTTCACTTATCTTAGTCAGAATCGTTTGTAAGAAAAAAGGTGTCCCATAATTTTATAAATTCGGGAATGACAATTTTGGGACACTTTTTTTCTTGTATGAATATCGAATGTACAATACGAACTATACTGCGTAAAATAGTCTAACATCACTTAAAAAAAATTATGTAAGTACACTTTTTGTGAATACCGCTCCCTTAACCGAACGCAAGTAACGTTTGATCGGGACGCGAGCTGTGTTGTCGCGTGCATTGCTGCAGAATGCAGGTTAAATGGAAGCTGGTCAAGTGCGAGTCGTACTCGGCTACCATACATTGCTGTTAGGGAATGCAAAACTGGTTATTTTGTTATAGTAAAACCGGTTATAACTAGTGATGTGCCGGTTCCGAAAATTCCCGGAAAGCTTCCTCATTTTCCATAGAAAATGACGAGTCTCCGGTTTTTTTTGGAAACGGCACATCTCTAGTTACAAAGCAGAGTTAAAAACCTGATCTTGCATTCCCTAACTACTCTAGGGTGTCTGTAAATATGTATGAGTTTATTTATCCCTGTAATTATATGCCATTAAAGAGTTTTGGTTTGTATTTGAATTGTCCATTATGTTTCTTACATGTTTTCGTTATTAAATATGGGTCAAATAAATGTTTTAATAGGGTAAATAAATAAATGTAGACAAAATTAGAATACTATTAGTTTTTTGTACATAGTTGTTGGTAGTATTTAGTTTCAGTTTTTTATTTACTGTTACTGTTATTCCTTCTTTTTGTGTTGAAATAAATAAAAAAATTACTACATTTTAATTTATAACATTGTTTGTATATATATTCAGACAGTTCTCACTTAAGTGTACTTTCATAGGCTATTTCATCTGTTACAGTACTTTGATAGATCAATAATGTCATGAAAATGTTTCACTGTGACAAGATCAACTGAATTGCTAGTGAAACTAAATGTGTTTTCATATATGTAACATTCCATGTTGGTATTGTATTAAAAAAAAAACCTCTTTTTTTCATTTCCATTTCAAATGAAAATGAATCTTATTTATAGTGTCTTGACATGTTTATGCTAAAAATCTGTTTTTTTTTTTTTATAATTACAGAAGAAAACAAATGTTATAACTTAAGGCTACATAATAAAAAAAATGGTTCTTGTTAAACCACAACAAACATTTTACCTACGAAATAGCCTTCAGTGAGTTTGGTGTTCTTTAATTTTTTTATCAAGTTTGTGAGGGATCTTAAACAATGGTCAAAGTCTTCATTGTAATGTTGATTATATTGTCTTAAAAAAATCCTTTAAACAAGAGCAAACAAATAAAATGTGAACACAACCGCATCTAAAACAATTTCTTGAAACATTTTAAATCCAATTAGGTAATGTTTTATAGGTATTGTTTTCTATGTTGTTATTGTGATGATTGTTTTTATAAATTTATATATGTTATTCCTTCACATTATATTGTTATTGTATAATTTTAATTTAAGGTCTCCTGTAAGGGATAAGATTTCTCCATGTTGTTACACTTCCTACGGTACGGTCCTACTTATTTAGTTTAACCTGTACGGACCAGCTGCGTCTTATTATAGTTTACATTGTACAATTTTTCCTTTAGCTGACATAGTGTTGAGATTATTTGGTAATAGTTATTGTATTTAATTTAACTAGAATTTGTTTTGTTGCTAATTGTTTATAATACGATGCCTTAGTGCACAGTCGTACTAAGTTTCGGAAAAAGTCGTTGCAATTAGGACATTAGTGCATAAACTGTATGTGGATTAAATTACATTGGCAAAATAAATATAATAGGTGTGTGTGAACTAAGGTATCGAATTGTTAGGTTTAGAGTGTTGTTTGAGTAAATTATTCACCAGGAGTTGCACTCAAATGGATGGCCGAATGTGATGATTTTTATTAAATGTATGCAATACTAATATTTTGAATACATTGTGCGATAGTCTTAGTAATTTCAAAATAGATTCTTATATAAATTGTTAATAATTTCGACCGAACGTGGCTGACCAAGCAAAGTGTCTGTGCCTTATGGCACAATTGAGAAAATAAAAAAAAAAGTAGAGCGTTGGTTGGTCTGTCAATGTCAACGGTCGGACGAAAAGGAGACTGAAAAATAAAAACTAATTATAGAATAAGCAGAACAAGAGCATTGTTGATTCATAATAAGAATAAAGATTGTATTCTATCTTCAACTGAGCATTATTCATTAAATTATTAGTATTATTTTCTAGTCAGTGTTTCATTTCACCTCAAACATTTGAATTGTAACATTTAAAATTTATCATCTGTATGCAAATTTCTGCCTGTTCATATATAAGCAATACAAAAAATCATTATCACCTGCAAATAAGAACTGACTTACCCATGATAGCTGGTGACAGAAGCGCAGCAAGTCCCTGTGTCAGGTCATAGATGTACAGGTCTACCGGCTCCCCAGCCTCTCCATTCTCGCACTCCGTAGCCATCGCCCTGCAAATAACACCCGCCACTTCTAAACCACAAAGTTACAGCTACTGCTAAACTGTGCTTGTAATTATATAAAGTAACGATTTATTTTTCGTAAATCAAGCGATATACGCGAGCAGCGAGCGCGATGCGGGCGGCAGCGGGCGCCGCGAACAGCAGCAGACTACACATACTACGAACTTCTAAAATTCTGGCCCCAAAATATAGTAGTATTAATACGCCGACGGCATACGGTGCACGTTAGTTTGAGAGGCGAGAAAGCTGTCAAAACTCGCTGGAAATCGACTAATAAGGGATGATGTAATATAATAAAAATAAACAGCTTTTACAATTTCAGTGAAAACGTTGTATAGTTTATATACTTTTCTTACCTTTTTCTTTAATACTGAATTGCCTAATAAACGTACAATAATCTTGGACTTAAATATGTATATTTTTTATTCACAAATAATTAATTAGAATGATGCAGCTTTATTGTTAAACTGAGTTTATGTTTCTATTTCTTCGGTCGATGAATTGAATGATGATTACGGCAAGATTTTTTCAACAAATTTGATTGACGTTAGTATAGTGCGTTCGTTAATCTCATGTTATAAAATCAGGTATTGTAAAACAATGTTAGTTAATAGTTTACAGCCAAACGATTGTGTCTTTAAAGTTATCACAAAATATTACATATTTTAGTTACGTAAAAATATTTTTTTTTGTCATTTTACATGGGTTTTCTTAAAAATTGTGAGGGAAGTATCGCATAATAAAATTGGTGGCAATAATAAAATTTGGCTTTTGAGCGTGAAGTGAAATGTCAATTTGACATAAAGTGCGTACACATTATACGAAAAAATGATGTACTGATCGTCTGATAATCATTATTTCTGAACGCACTTTTAATCAAAAGATTTGTATGTGAACAAGCTTTATAAGTGTTCAAAAACCTGTCTACATATAACTTTCATGCTTTCATTTAATAAACATTTCTTAATAATCTTCCAGCACCAGAAGTTTAATTCTTTGTGTTTCATAAAAATCAATTTATTTAAAAAAAGGAAAGACCTCAATGTATTAAAATCCACAAAAATCAGACCAATATTGTACAATAACAAATCACATGTTTATTCTACGTAGAAACAATTATGAACGTGAGGAAAAAAAAGAAAATGACAGAAGTATGTGATTCACAGACTAAGTAGAGAACTGACGTTCAGACAGGTAACTTCCATAGCGAAAAAATCGCTATAAGAAGCTCACTTATACATTTTGACAGTTCTTTTTTTTAATTTCTAGTGTAATATCTCTGGCTTTGCTATCATCTTTTATGCCAACATACATTGTAGTCTTTGTATGCCAAGAATATTTGTAGCCCATATATGCCAGTATATTTTTTAATGAATTTAGAAATTCGGGAAATGAAAAAATAATACAACATGTTATTTCTGCAGTTTTTTATTTCTTATCCTGGTTTTATATTTTTATTAAAAGCTTTTAATTGCATCGGTGGCAAACTTTTATTTTCCAACCGAATCACATCCGTGCCCTTTAGTATTTTATTAATAATATTACACCAATTAAACACTGTTAATCGCAGAGTCAGGTTGTAGAAAATTTCCCTTACAATACTTTTGTGCTGGTCACATGTAAGAAACTCACACGAGTATTTAGAATACATGTATTCTTTTAAATATTTTGCAATACCTTTCTTTTGGGGATTTTTTTCTAGGTATTTGTTTGCATATGAACTGATGTCTCCGAACAATCTCACGGCACACTCTGAAGGGTAGGTCAATTTATTATCTTTTATAGATTTATATTCCCTAAAAGTAATCCAGCTGTGTATACTATTTGTTTCTATTTCTTTTTCATCTGTTGTTAAATTAGCTTCGCATTGCTCACAATTAACTTTTTTTATAATTTTTCTTACGACCCACCCTGTAGTGTATGCACGCGAGTGGATTTTTATTCGTTCTTCTCTGGCACTTGTGGGAATATTTGCTTCAACCCGGTCAATATTAGAGGATTCAGGAGAGCCAATAACATGCTCGAGGTTTTCTTCATCCCTTTCTTTTCTTATTAATAGAGCTTTTAATTTCAGTAGCTGCTCTCCTGAATCCTCTTCACAATTATAACTCTCGGAATGAAATTGAATGAATCTTGTGATTAACAGTGATCTAAAAGTACTTACGAAAGTGTGGCAGTTCGGGTCATTATTTCTAAAATTATACGCCCGCACCTGTCCAAAGAAGTTCTCTATTGGATCGGAATTAAAATATCGCGGGCGCATAATTGTAATATTTTCTGCTTTAAAGAACTGCCCCAATTTTTGAAAACTTTTTAAAGTTACGACCCAGTTTTTCAAGGAAGGCACGGATGTTTGTTTCCCACTACCATCAATAAATTTGATTTTGTTCAATTTTTCAATGGCTTCCTTCCAGAATTCATGATTCGGCGATTGTTGTGTCACTGCGTGGCGCAGTGGTTTTCCTTTATTTTTTTTGCTATATAGAGTTGCTCCATTGACGGAGTCGAAAAGGTCGTCTAGGAAAGACACCATTTCCGACGTATTTTTTAAAGTTGGGCTAACTTTATCACCATTCACGTATTGCGCTACAACAGTAAAGAAAATATTACTTACAGTCACAGAATGTCCACATTAATTAATAGGTACCTACTTGTATAATTCATACTTACAAAACTGAGCGGTGTATGCTAACGTAGCGGCCATCGTTTTACTCAACGCTTTAACACAGTTCTTCACCTGAAATAAAGTACACTTTATGTTAAATGCCAATATTTAAATGAGCACTCGTAATGCCTTGATGGAGGTCATACTTATAGCAAGAGAATAGTAGCTTAAGCTAAAAGTTACTATTCCACAAGTGAGAATTTGAACTTAAGGTATCAACAGAATAAAAAACTCTTGTATATGAAAGTATCAATGAAAATAATTGTAAATTTTTAATAATCACAAAAAAGTACAATACAATACAATACAACAATACTTTATTGCACACCAACGAAAAATATTACATGAGAAATTAAATAATTGTAGACAATAGGCGGTCTTATCGCTAAAGAGTGATCTCTTCCAGATAACCTTTGGGTAGCGGAGAAAACAAAATTAAACAGAAAATAGTAGGTGGTGAGATAAGAACTTTAAGTAATTTGAGAAATAATAAATAAACGACAAACAACATATTAAAGGTCCATACACATACACAAATAATAATAAAGTATTGAACTTAAAAGAAAATATTAGCTAACTTATTCACCTTCATTTTCTTTATTTTTTCTGGAATAATATGTTTGTCATTTAATTTATGCAGCAATCTGACATGTGCATGATTGCAATCAGTTTTGTAGACTTCTACAATATCGCTCCACTTTGAGACTTTCCCGTTATAAATCATATTTTTTGTCAGAAAGTTATTTCTCAATCCTTTTATGAGGTGGGGTGGGTCATAAATGACACTAAGTGTATGGCCATTAACTGTAATGACATCATCTGAAACAAAACAAAATTGAAGTAAGTATTACAATTTAAATGTTTCTTATTTTCGTATTATATAAATAAATAAATATTTTCACTACTTTGTTAAGTTGTAATTGAACGTGGCATCGTTCCATTCCAGGACCGCTGGCCGCATTGCCTCTGTAGTCTCTGTATGGCTAGGCTGAGGCGCTGGTATTAAAGAAAGCTAATATTTAACTATTAATTAAATACTAGTTTTCTGTCCGCAACATCGTCCGCGTAGGAAACTGTGCCTTTTTCCGGTGATAAAAATATTCTGTGTATTAATTTCTTAGCTCCCAATCCACCTTCCTTCCAAATTTCATCAAAATCGATTTAGTAGTCTGGCAGCGAAAGCGAAAAATAATGTTAGAACCATAGATTACGTTAGGTATTACAATGAAAGCTTACCAATGTTATGTCCTGCGAGGATTTGTTCTCTCCGTGTATCTTCTTGAAGGCTCTTTAAAGCTGATTGGAATGCGGTGCCCTGATCACTAATTAGTGCTACTGGTAAGAGTCCTGTATTACACACGGCAGCTATTATTTGTTTGATAATAACTTTTAACTGCACCGCGGATGTTGCCCCTTTGCAAAAATAAAAGGCCAGAGGTTGCTGCCACTTGTGAATAGCACCTCGAAGCAAGAATACTAGAGCATGATCAGCAAAGTCATTCGTTTTTTCTGTGAGCTCAACAAATCCTTTTATATAATCTTTATGTTTGTCATACGTCAAACCTGGTTCCAAAGCTACCTCATCAAAGAGAATAGAGCAGAATTTTTTATTTTCTTCCCATTTGATGACCTGAAAGTAACCATGTTATGTTTTACATTAATGTTGTAGGACATTTTTTTAACGATTCGTTACACTATATAATTAAAGTTTCGAAGAGGATTAAAATAGCGTTATATCATTTAACCTATTATATAATCGCCCCACAATTGGTCACAAGTAGGTACCTGTAATAGCGAGATATTAGCCCTCGCTGAGAAGGCATAAATCACTTTAAACAAATGTATCCCACAGGCCACAACAGCTGTAAACATTTTCGACATTAAGGCTTATGCAGACTATGCTCTATTTCTGTGCCAAATTTCATACAAATTCGTTCAGCCGTTCTGGCGTCGAGTAAAACAATTTCCATTCATAGTAGTAAGATTAAGTTACAATACAATACAAAATGCTTTATTGCACACCAAAAAAGTTTACAAATTCAGTACAGAACAATCTATTTCTATTATATATATAAAAGAAAGTCGTGTTAGTTACACTACTTATAACTCATGAACGGCTGACCTGATTTGGCTGAAAATTGGTGGGGAGGTAGCTTAGAACCAGGAGAAGGACATAGGATACTTTTTATCACGTTCCCGTGGGACGTGACATAAAACGTCATAAACGTGACAAAACGCAACTGATATGGAATAACAAAACGCAACTGAAAGCAATTTATCAGTAAAAAAAACAGTCTACCCGTTCATTTGTTAAAAAAGGGTATAACAAAACAAAACGCAACTGACAGCTAAACGTAATGTAGTCTATGGTTAATTATAGTAGAATTTTGCAGTTGACCGGTTGATGTGTTTGTTATATTGTGTTAAAAATGGTATAACAAAACAAAACGCTAATTACAGCTAAACGTAATGTAGTCTATAGTTAATTGAAGTTGACCGGTTGATGTGTTTGTTTCGAGTTTCTATTAGCTTATTGTGCCGAGATCTATATCAATAAAATAAAGTTGTTAGTTCCGGCACTTATAACTCGAGAACGGCTGAACCGATTTGCACGATTTCGGGTTTGTTGTGATCGTCTCGGCCAAAAGTTTAATAATATGCCAAAAAAAGGAAAAGATACACAAAAAAGACCCCACAATTGCAATTTTTAAATTACGAGTTAAATAGTCCGCCATGGTCCAATGCGGCCAACATTATGAAATTGAATTGACGCATTCGTAACATTGGCACGACGAGTCTGTTCAAGATCAATAAATAAACGCCGGTAGCCGAGTTTGTAAGTTGCCATTTTCAAATAAACCCAAACGTTGTCTGTATTTTTTTATTTTGTGTTTGTTGTGATTGTGTCTATCATAATGGACAACATCATATTTCTAACAGGTGGAAATTAATATAGAAATCTTAGAATTTATTCTGCTGTATTTAAAGAAATATAAGAATATATATATAGCCCTGCAAGGGGTTTTACTACCCACGCCATATTGCGGATTTTCAGTGGTACCTACTAAATTATTTTACTGGCAATGATAATTTTTTGGTAACTGACGTTGAAAGTTGGTGAACGTCACTGATGTAAACAAAAAGGAAACAGGACTAAATATTCCGCGTATTTTAAGTATTTTTTGCATAATAAACCGAAAACAATCCACAGTAATGAAAGTCAAGTTTTTTCAATAGGATTCAGTATTTATTTCGCAAGAAGAACGAATGATTGAGCAGCATTCCGGTAAACAATGTTTTGAAATTTGATAATGACAAATCCTTTTTTTTTTTTTTTTTTTAATGTGGCTTTGACCTTCTTGCTGAGCAAGTGGTATTTCGCCAATGACTCGTTTCGAATCGCACACGGCGACAAGATTGAGGATTTATATCACGTTGTACGGTGAGGTGCCTTTTTGTAAATTGATAGCGATTTACAAAAAAACCACGCGGTCTACCGGGCCTTGACCCAAGAAGGGCTATGTACTAGTGTTCCATAGGACTCGAGCCCTTTTAGCCCGAATTTGAAGCCTCACGAGCTCTTTTTAGAGCTGGCTTGATGAAATGAGTTTCGAAGAGCTAGTGATCATAATAAGGCCTTAGTCTTAAAAAAAGCCTATGGGTTTTTATTTTTATTTTAGCCTTTTAAGGGGCTTTAGGCCTTTTTAAAGGCTATAGCCATTTTTTAGACCTAGGCTACGCTAAGGCTACTTACTTGTGTACGTTAACTTATACCACAAAACAGGTACAGAAATCAACCACATGTATGTACCTACTTACTTCACTTTTCATACCGGTGGTCGGCGGTTGTTCTAGGGTTGTCAACTATGGCTTATGCTCGAAAACATATCGTGGTACTGGCGCTCCTATATAGTTGATTGATATATTGTGGAGAATGAAACGGGAAGAATGGAAATATAAATTAATAATAACTACAATATTTTTATTTTTATGTCATTGTTATATTAGTATATTACAAATTTGTCACAGAAAATATTTTAAATACAGTAACCTCAAAAATAACGGTCCAGAAGTGAAGCTCGTTGCTCCATTATAGCATGAAATAGTTCACAGACACGCGTGTCAAGCGGATGGCACTCGCGCTCGCACTGGTCCGAACAGGTCCGAGATATCGTATGCGTTTGCTCGAGCGCGCTTGTATGTTGATTGATTTCTATACCTATCTGTTTTGTGCTTAGGTATACCTAGTTCTTTTATACAAAGTTTTCTATATTATGTTTCATTAAATATCAAAACAATTCAATCAAAAGGATTGATTTGCAAATAAAAGCAAATTTGTTAAAATTACATATACTTATTATGTAGGTATTAGTATTCTCGAGTGACCTTCTTTGTTAAATATTCATCTTCAATAAAATCCAGTTAAGACTTCGTTTTTTTTTATTGTCAGTTGCTGTTTGCCGCATTGATGATAATACTTTCGAGCGGAATCCTCATTCGAGATTTTTTTATTTGATTTGATGGCATGAATTACATAGTCAATTAATTTAATTTTACAGAAATAATCGATGCTATTAAATTCACCATAAGTAAATTCAAAACGAGCCACTATCACATCACTTGGTACATTTTTTATTTATTTCTGACGTCATGTTGGCATGTCAGACCGCCGACCAATCAGAGGTAGCTACTGTAGACTATTCACAGATAATGTAAAATATTGCGTTTGAATATTGTATCTATGAGCGGAAAAACACAACATACAGAAAATAATCATTAAAATTGAAATTTACAAAACGCAATAAAACAACACTTTTATAATAACAATTACTTATCTAGACTTCTCTTTAAAAATGCATTTAAAACATTAAAGTAAAAACTTAGTAACTCTTGAATAAACACTTCTTGGCCTACTTATCACATATCATAACTAAACGTAAAGATTTTCAATTTAAAAATTACTTACTTACCGCCTCAGGGCGTAATTTACGACTTACCGCCCGGTTTTCTAGCATATAAACCCTTGATTTAGAAGCAAGTGTGATGAAAAATAAAATTACCTATATTATTATTATTATCTTATGGCTACAAAGGACAGATACAGAAAAATTACAAATTTAACTTTAAAGAATGAATCCACTTAGTAGCTTTTATTTATAAGTATAAACTGCAGTTGCTTCTGAGGCTAATTGATAGGATGTTATTTTATTACACAATTCGCCTGATGCAGTACTGCACTGCCCCGTTTCTCTACGCTACCAGCTACAAGTTTTGTTAAAATTTGCACTAGGTATTTGATCACAATGAGTCAAAATATTTAAGCATAATAGTGCTTGCTAGTAATGCTAGTTTAGCCTTGTAAAGTGATATCCGAGCTATCACGTGACGCTTTCTATAGAAAATGAGACAGCGCCCCGGCCCGACCCGGCCCGGCCTCATCATCATCATCATCATCATCATCATCATCATCATCATCATCATCATCATCATCATCATCATCATCATCATCATCATCATCATCATCATCATCATCATCATCATCATCATCATCATCATCATCATCATCATCATCATCATCATCATCATCATCATCAGTCTAGATTAAAACTCCGGAGTTGTATAAAAATAAAACAATTTAATTTTTAAGTTAATTGGTTTATTGAAATATGAAAAATATTTCCAAGGTTAACACTGAATCATACCTATGCTGAAAAAATGGTTATCTTGAACATAGAAACAAAGGATAAATAAGAAACCATAATTTTATTAAATCCACTGCAGTCCAAGTGGAACTAGTAGGTCCTTTTTAATACAAAAAAAATGTGGTATCACCACAAATATAGGAACAACATTGATAATGATCAATATTAAATGGGATACATCAACACTTAATCATTTCCAAAAAAATCCATCCAAGATGATAGACACATTGACGAGCGTATGCTTTTATTACTCAAGCGGTTCCTTTTTTTAGTTATTAAATTTCCTGCTTTGGAAAATGATTGCTCACTGGGAACACTTGTAGCCGGTATGTTTAAAATATCAAATGCCATTTTGTGTAGGCAGGGTAAGTTCGATTCTTGATTTTTCCACCATATTATTACATCAATATCTTCGGGTTCGATTGGTAGAGATAAATATTTATGCAGTTCATTTCCTCCCGATCGTCTCTGTTTGTAAATTGACGAAAAAACACTTTGCCTAGATCGAGATGGGCCTGAAGATTCGGAAGAATCAGGACCAGGCTCGGTCACATGATTTTGAATATTATATCTATTTTCAAAGAATAACTTCATCGACGCGAGTATTTCTTCATTATCATTATTTTCTGAGAAATAATAATGTTTTAATCTCGGATCCAATAGAACAGAAAATTTTGCGTAATCCGTACGTAAAAGAGGGCAATATTCCTGCAATTTCAAGGACATTGCTTCGGATTTGAATGTAATGAAGAATTGTGTATGTAGTGTGCTGTTATTACTACATAGGGTTTATTTGTGCCTGATGACCAGAAATCAAATGTCAAGGCAATTTTACTTTCAATAGTCTTTAGTGTTTCTATTACCTTTGTTTGAGTCTGTTTGAACAATTCCTGAATGTTCAAATTGAGAGTAATAGGACTTAGCACTGAATAACTATGATTTAGCGCTTGCAGCAACTTCTTGAAATGTTTTTCTTCTACAACACTAAAAGGATGCTGGCCATAAATTATAAAATTAAGTACTAATCGATCATAATATGACTTTTTTCTCACTTGAGTATTACGCTTTGAGCAGCCTTCGTGGCTTTGCACGTGACTTTTCAGTGTAGAATGTGAACTTTTAAACGAAAAATATTTATCACATGTTTTACACTGTAACCCACTATTACTTTTTGTAAAATATGTTGATCTTAGTTTTTTGTACTTCTTCGGTCTCGTACATACAATACTCGAATGTGGTCCACTACTTGCCGAAGGTCCCAAACACAAGTTACTGTCTTCTGTTTCTGGATCATTTTCCATTTTGCTAATAACAACACAAAAATGATTATGCTACGTAATTGACCAGACCGGTAATACTTTTATCGTTTTCCTGTCAAATAAAACAGACGAAAAAACAAAGAAACTTAACTACCCTCATGTTTAAAAATATATAATTTGTTCTCTTTCTATTCTAGGCACACTTAACGCGTTAGATAATGATGCTATCGCATTCGATCACGTGCGTACTCTTTCGAACTTATGTTAAATCTTACATTAAAACCCGCTCCAGACCTTCCGATCCGATCCGATTTATCGGAAGAAATCGGATAATGTGTAGTGTTTTAGGTCCTAACTATTGCACTACACATTATCCGATTTCCTAACAATTACGCTACACATTATCCGATAAGTAGGATCGGATCGGATAGGATCGGAAGGTCTGGAACGGGTTTAAGTCGTTTCTTTCTCTAAATACGTTCCAATGTACGCATTTGCAGTTTATGTGTTCTCTGAAATAAATGTAAAGTGTTCTACTTTGCGTTATTTATAATAATCATTATTAATATTATATTACATTATATTTATATTTGGGTATTTTATTACGAAATATAAATATGCAAACAAAAGGACATTATCGTACCTAATAAATGATTTAAAATATAGAAGCAAAATGAAAACAGTCCAGTAAAATGGTACTTACCTACTTATGTCATTAATTATTTTGTTACACCTACATTTATTTTATAGGTCATTTCATTAGAAACGTATAAGTACTGTTTATTACAATGTTACTTGCTCCAAAATGGTACCACATGGGATTTAGAGATGATGAATCCATAAGTTATGAACCAAAAAGTCTTCGGGACATCTCAATAAACACCATTGTCATAACTAGTATGATTAGAATTATTGCAACAGGTATTTGCGATAAAAAAGTAAGTTTGTTTTAGCATAACTACCTATTTATAATTTTATTTATACACATACAAAATATGTCTATTTATATTTCTGTATTGTTTTCCTTTTCTCAGTCGCAATCTTATTTTTGCAGAAGGAGTACGTGCGAAGAGAATTAACTAAGTTGGAACTTCCTAATGAAGTAATTCAAGACCTATGCAAGTGTTTTATATGCTATGCTGATAATGAAATACTATACCGCGAATATTGGGGGTTATAATACAACATTTTTCACCTCACTATCGCGAGAAAAATGAATACTACCTACATGTTATTGCAATTCTTATCCGCATTTTTTAGCTATTCGATTCCTCAAAACCATTGTCAATGTTGAAAGAAGATGTCAATACTGCCAGCTAACGTGAAGAAACAAAAACAAGTCAACACTTACATAAAGGTATACAGGTAAGGTTTACTCGGCTAGTAGAAGTGTATAGTATCTGAAGAAGTGTTGCTAGCGCAAAAAAATGTTACCCCGTTTATTAGATATCAGTAATTTTCGGAATTACCCGCCATGCGGAATTAGCCGAGTACACCTTACCTCACTATAGACAAATATGCGTTTTTACCCGATGGTTTAAATTGATAATAAAAGAAAGTTGTCCGAGCTAGTAAGGTAAAAATTAATGTGAATGCTACAAAACATTTTCGTCAAAATCAGTTGTCATTTGCCTATTACAGAAATTATTAAACTTAAAAAAATAAACGGGCTCCCGCTTATGAAAAACGTATGTTCATGGCACTTTCTTGCCTGTTCCAAATACAAAAATTATATAATTGTTGAGAAAACATACTCACGTCTTTTGTTTTATTTAAAACACCCCACTAAAAGAGCGCCGAGTTTATTAAATCTTTTTAATAAGCTCAAAAATATTTTAGCCTCCAAGCCTGTTGAAGTTCGGAGGCCTAAATAGTTTTAAGTCTCATTATTTTTACAAGGTCTTTTAGGCAGTTTTAGCCCTTTAAACTTATAGCCTTTTAATAAGGTTACGAGCTCTGAGAGTCTAGGCCGGTGGCTTGGGGGCTAAAGAGCTTTTTAGGCTTTTAGCCCTCTTAGGCGTCAAAATATAGGCCAGCCTTAAATAAAAGAGCTAAAGGGCTCGAGTCCTATGGAACACTACTATGTACGCTTCAAGTTGAATTCTTCATTAACTATTCACTCATACGTTAGTTCACTGCACAATAGGCTATCAATACTACACATTGAACATCCAAAATGAATAAATAACGAATAACAAAACTTAAAGGCATGCGGCCATCTTAAGTCACAAACCGGAAGTCGAATGACAAATCCTTGATTGACGTTTAATAATGAAAATATGACGTATGCACATTATTGCCATAGGAAAGCTGTTTGTAGCGTCACTATCCCTGGGCGGGACTGACGCTTGCTAGGCTATAAAATTACCGCAATCTAAGACAATTTAGTGCTGAGAGATTTAAGGGTTGTCGTTTTAGACCAAACAGCGAAAAAAAAAATTTCTTTTTAATTTGACGTTGGCAGATGACAGATGCATACCGAATTTTATTAACGAGATCAAATGAAAATCTAACCGTGTTACTTAATTAATTACGTATTTGCTGGGATTAATTCGCAAAAATGGATAAATTCGCACGTGTGTGGGTTGATGAGGAATATACTCCTCCAAAATACACCAAGTAATGTTTTTGTGCCCGATTGGAAGAACGATTCGACGAAAACCCCCGATAAACGTTTCTTTCATGTGCCACATAAGAATAAAGGAGATTGGTGTCTAGCAGTGGGGAAATTGGTTCTGCCAAAGATATTAATCTGCGAAGACCGTCTTGATGTAAGTTCAATAGTTACTGTTTCCAGAATCAGTAATGGATCAGTAATATGAATCAAACCAAAACCGACAATTTTGAATTTTGATAATGTCATGTCAACCTCAACGACATTCCGTTTATTTTATTACTAAATCGGACTAAAGTTAACCGTTCCATTGAGTCAGAGTTTTGGCGCAGGGCGGACACTGCCTACTAAAAACTGAACTTGAATGTCAGTGTCAATGTGTGCGTGTAAGACGCACAGGGCTGCCTCAGACGCATTGCAACAACTTTAATTGCACATAAATATGACATAAGCTAAAAAATTATCACCACCACACGACAACGGTAGTGGTCTTGATGGTGATAGTGGTGATGATGATGGTGGTGACGGTGGTGATGGTGGTAGTCCGTGGTGGTCATGCTGGTGGTGATGGTGAATGTGGTGGTGGTGGTGGTGATAGTGGTGATGATGATGGTGGTGATAGTGGTGGTGGTGATGGTGAATGTGGTGGAAGTGATGATGGTGATGGTGGTGGGGATGGTGTCGGTGGTAATAGTGGCGAGAATGATGATGTTGATGATGATTGTGGTGATGATGGTGATTTTGGGGTCATTTATATCATTAGCCATCACCATCGGCACCGTCATTACAATCATCATCGTCATCATCATCACCACCATGACCATCATCATCAGAATCAACACCGCCATCATCATACCTAATCATCATCATCGTCATCACCAGTCACCACCATATTCATCTTCATCACCAGTCACCACCATATTCATCATCATCATCATCACCAGTCACCACCATATTCATCATCATCACCACCACCAGTCGCCACCTTCATCATCATCACCACCAGTCTCCACCATCATCATTATTACCATCACCAACACCATCACTATTTCACGAGTCAATGCCCACCTATAACCCATATACACAGTTAGATACACAACCCTTTCAAAATTTTCTACGCAGCAAACTCGATTCCTACTCGGTGCCCTTGCGGGGTGAGGTAACTCGAATAAGGGGCGGGGGTGTGCGGATCCATTCTGTATGTAGTACTATAAAGTATACTGTGGTTTTGGTGTTGCCACATTTTAAAATGAGTAAGTTTTTATAAATTAATAATAAAATGAGTACATATAGTTATCTCAGAAAAAATATATAAACTTATAAACTTAATTTCATGCACTGAAATCGCTTATCTTAGCTATAAAAACAGACATTACATCTTTTGATGCAGAATTCAGAAAATATCATATAGTCATAAAAATATGAAATGTTGTACATTATCAGTGGTGGTAGTCTGAATGTAGCTATCTCTACCCACATTTATCGACTTTCAGGCGGTACGAAGTTCGCCGGGTCAGCTAGTAATTTTAATAACGGTAGACAACAGGCGGTCTTATCGCTAAAGAGCGATCTCTTCCAGACTACCTTTAGGTAGTGGAGTTGATTAGTGATAAGTTAAAAAATTAATAAAAATAACTTGAAAAAAATTACCTCTTGTTTCACTGCTTCTAAGATTTGAGCATTGATACCAGCCTCAACACTCAACCCTGCAACCATCTTATTGAGAGTGTATGTTGATGGCAGTATAAATATTTTATGAAGGAATCTGTAAGATTTTGGGCTTTGCTTCATGATGGATAATGCAATAAGTTTCTCTTCGTCGGTAAACCGTCGTCCTTTGGTTTTTTTAGTGCACTGCTTTATTTGCATCCACAATATTTTCTTCGCTAAAGGATTAATATTTTTCGTGAGTTTTTCAAAACTTTTATGTTTTGAGAACTTCATTGCTCTTTTAGCCCTTTTGCTAAATTCCAAGTGTTTTCTAGACTTGAAATATTCTTGATAAAGTCTTGCACAGCGTGGAGTCAGTGTATTTTTTAATTATAATCCTAATCAGTGAATGGATGAGGTTTTACGTTATACATACTACCAGCAAAGGAAGCGATTAGAATGAATGTAATGTAATTGCATTATTTTATCTCAAAAATTTACATATATGAAGTTCAACAGGCATATCGGTCACTGATGAATCTCTAACCTTTGGCAATTGGTTTTTCTGTCAGATTGTTAATGCCAGATGTGGAAGGTAGATTGGATGGTACACCGTGTTCTACATGTTGCTGGGCTGCATGAGGTGTACAGGTTACACCGTGTGCTACATCTTGCTGGGCTGCATGAGGTGTACAGGTTACACCGTGTTCTACATGTTGCTGGGCTGCATGAGGTGTAGAGGTTACACCGTGTTCTACATCTTGCTGGGCTGCATGAGGTGTACAGGTTACACCGTGTGCTACATCTTGCTGGGCTGCATGAGGTGTAGAGGTTACACCGTGTGCTACATCTTGCTGGGCTGCATGAGGTGTACAGGTTACACCGTGTGCTACATCTTGCTGGGCTGCATGAGGTGTACAGGTTACACCGTGTTCTACATGTTGCTGGGCTGCATGAGGTGTAGAGGTTACACCGTGTTCTACATCTTGCTGGGCTGCATGAGGTGTACAGGTTACACCGTGTTCTACATGTTGCTGGGCTGCATGAGGTGTACAGGTTACACCGTGTGCTACATCTTGCTGGGCTGCATGAGGTGTAGAGGTTACACCGTGTGCTACATCTTGCTGGGCTGCATGAGGTGTACAGGTTACACCGTGTGCTACATCTTGCTGGGCTGCATGAGGTGTAGAGGTTACACCGTGTGCTACATCTTGCTGGGCTGCATGAGGTGTACAGGTTACACCGTGTGCTACATCTTGCTGGGCTGCATGAGGTGTACAGGTTACACCGTGTTCTACATGTTGCTGGGCTGCATGAGGTGTAGAGGTTACACCGTGTTCTACATCTTGCTGGGCTGCATGAGGTGTACAGGTTACACCGTGTGCTACATCTTGCTGGGCTGCATGAGGTGTAGAGGTTACACCGTGTTCTACATCTTGCTGGGCTGCATGAGGTGTACAGGTTACACCGTGTGCTACATCTTGCTGGGCTGCATGAGGTGTAGAGGTTACACCGTGTTCTACATCTTGCTGGGCTGCATGAGGTGTACAGGTTACACCGTGTTCTACATGTTGCTGGGCTGCATGAGGTGTACAGGTTACACCGTGTTCTACATGTTGCTGGGCTGCATGAGGTGTACAGGTTACACCGTGTTCTACATCTTGCTGGGCTGCATGAGGTGTAGAGGTTACACCGTGTGCTACATGTTGCTGGGCTGCATGAGGTGTACAGGTTACACCGTGTTCTACATCTTGCTGGGCTGCATGAGGTGTAGAGGTTACACCGTGTGCTACATGTTGCTGGGCTGCATGAGGTGTAGAGGTTACACCGTGTGCTACATCTTGCTGGGCTGCATGAGGTGTAGAGGTTACACCGTGTTCTACATGTTGCTGGGCTGCATGAGGTGTAGAGGTTACACCGTGTTCTACATGTTGCTGGGCTGCATGAGGTGTACAGGTTACACCGTGTTCTACATCTTGCTGGGCTGCATGAGGTGTAGAGGTTACACCGTGTGCTACATGTTGCTGGGCTGCATGAGGTGTAGAGGTTACACCGTGTTCTACATCTTGCTGGGCTGCATGAGGTGTAGAGGTTACACCGTGTGCTACATGTTGCTGGGCTGCATGAGGTGTACAGGTTACACCGTGTTCTACATCTTGCTGGGCTGCATGAGGTGTACAGGTTACACCGTGTTCTACATCTTGCTGGGCTGCATGAGGTGTACAGGTTACACCGTGTTCTACATCTTGCTGGGCTGCATGAGGTGTAGAGGTTACACCGTGTGCTACATGTTGCTGGGCTGCATGAGGTGTACAGGTTACACCGTGTTCTACATGTTGCTGGGCTGCATGAGGTGTAGAGGTTACACCGTGTTCTACATCTTGCTGGGCTGCATGAGGTGTACAGGTTACACCGTGTTCTACATCTTGCTGGGCTGCATGAGGTGTACAGGTTACACCGTGTTCTACATCTTGCTGGGCTGCATGAGGTGTACAGGTTACACCGTGTTCTACATCTTGCTGGGCTGCATGAGGTGTACAGGTTACACCGTGTTCTACATCTTGCTGGGCTGCATGAGGTGTACAGGTTACACCGTGTTCTACATCTTGCTGGGCTGCATGAGGTGTAGAGGTTACACCGTGTTCTACATCTTGCTGGGCTGCATGAGGTGTACAGGTTACACCGTGTTCTACATCTTGCTGGGCTGCATGAGGTGTACAGGTTACACCGTGTTCTACATCTTGCTGGGCTGCATGAGGTGTAGAGGTTACACCGTGTTCTACATCTTGCTGGGCTGCATGAGGTGTACAGGTTACACCGTGTTCTACATCTTGCTGGGCTGCATGAGGTGTACAGGTTACACCGTGTTCTACATCTTGCTGGGCTGCATGAGGTGTAGAGGTTACACCGTGTGCTACATCTTGCTGGGCTGCATGAGGTGTAGAGGTTACACCGTGTGCTACATCTTGCTGGGCTGCATGAGGTGTAGAGGTTACACCGTGTGCTACATCTTGCTGGGCTGCATGAGGTGTAGAGGTTACACCGTGTGCTACATGTTGCTGGGCTGCATGAGGTGTAGAGGTTACACCGTGTGCTACATCTTGCTGGGCTGCATGAGGTGTAGAGGTTACACCGTGTGCTACATGTTGCTGGGCTGCATGAGGTGTAGAGGTTACACCGTGTGCTACATCTTGCTGGGCTGCATGAGGTGTAGAGGTTACACCGTGTGCTACATGTTGCTGGGCTGCATGAGGTGTAGAGGTTACACCGTGTGCTACATCTTGCTGGGCTGCATGAGGTGTAGAGGTTACACCGTGTGCTACATGTTGCTGGGCTGCATGAGGTGTAGAGGTTACACCGTGTGCTACATCTTGCTGGGCTGCATGAGGTGTAGAGGTTACACCGTGTGCTACATGTTGCTGGGCTGCATGAGGTGTACAGGTTACACCGTGTTCTACATGTTGCTGGGCTGCATGAGGTGTAGAGGTTACACCGTGTTCTACATGTTGCTGGGCTGCATGAGGTGTAGAGGTTACACCGTGTGCTACATCTTGCTGGGCTGCATGAGGTGTAGAGGTTACACCGTGTGCTACATGTTGCTGGGCTGCATGAGGTGTAGAGGTTACACCGTGTGCTACATCTTGCTGGGCTGCATGAGGTGTAGAGGTTACACCGTGTGCTACATGTTGCTGGGCTGCATGAGGTGTAGAGGTTACACCGTGTGCTACATCTTGCTGGGCTGCATGAGGTGTAGAGGTTACACCGTGTGCTACATCTTGCTGGGCTGCATGAGGTGTAGAGGTTACACCGTGTGCTACATGTTGCTGGGCTGCATGAGGTGTAGAGGTTACACCGTGTGCTACATCTTGCTGGGCTGCATGAGGTGTAGAGGTTACACCGTGTGCTACATGTTGCTGGGCTGCATGAGGTGTAGAGGTTACACCGTGTGCTACATCTTGCTGGGCTGCATGAGGTGTAGAGGTTACACCGTGTGCTACATGTTGCTGGGCTGCATGAGGTGTAGAGGTTACACCGTGTGCTACATCTTGCTGGGCTGCATGAGGTGTACAGGTTACACCGTGTGCTACATGTTGCTGGGCTGCATGAGGTGTAGAGGTTACACCGTGTTCTACATCTTGCTGGGCTGCATGAGGTGTACAGGTTACACCGTGTTCTACATCTTGCTGGGCTGCATGAAGCGTAGATTGCATAACATCCAATTCTGAAAGGAATGAAATGCCAAATGTCATAATTTAAGTTTGCATGTAATGTTCATTAATAATTATAAATGGAATTCAAGTTCATTTACACAAAATACTTAATAGTACTACATACAGAATGGACACGCACGAATACAACTAACTACAGTGTGTAATACTAAAATTCAACATGAGTAAATTAGGCTATAGTAAGAAAAGGCCAATTACAACTTTATTGCAATTATGAGCCCGTTCACCGCATGCGCTCGCACAGTATTAATACGAAAATTTGAGGCCACAATGTACACTATTAAGGATATATTCTGGTTGTGACAAAACATTTAAGCAACTGGCCTTTCATATAACATCATAAAGATTCAAGGGTACAAACTTATGACTTTGCATGCTCATCAGAAAATAATCAGGTACAGTATTTAGTAATACGTAATACTGCAAATTTGAGGCCACTAACTACTACTAACGTTGAGGAACTAACTTGTGCAAATAACTAATCATAATAGAAAACATATTAAAATACTTAAACGGGTTTACTCACGTCGTAGAAGTTCTAAATTTACGGCTATATAGTACTATCTCTACCGACTTATCTTTTGTTCCCAGTAGTCACAATGGGAAGACGTTGGTCTTAAGCGATAAGATCACTCTTTACCTCTACTTAATCGTCTGTATTTTTTTTTCGATAAAATTCTTGAAAAAAAAAGTATACTTCTTTTCCTCACCTTTATACATGCCATACATATGTATACCATTTATTAACCGACCGAGCTACGGCCAATTCGCACGTCCATTTGTCCGGATTTCCGACTTTTCTCGCCAACGGGTCGCATCTCTCAGCCGATTCTCGTGAAGTTTTGTTCTCATGAAGCAGACTTGATTATTATTTTCTCAACTTTTTAATGACGAAGATATGGGGGTTGAAATGAATTTAATAAAAGTATTATTCAGCACTTTTGAAAAATTATTGCGACGTCTACAGCTCAATCAAGAAATCAAGGGTATATCTTAGAGTGTAGATTAAACGTTACCAATATCAGATTCCAGAACTATAATTTGAAATATGTGCCGTTATATCCTATTATACTATCGCGAATCGTGCGGAATCGTGAGCTAACTCCTAAGTACGAGGATTTGGCCGATTTAAAGGTGACTGGAAGTTTTATCACGATTTGAGGATTGCCGCCGAGTGCATGCGACACAGTCTGACACTTAGCCGTGATGAATCGATTCGGAGGTATCCAAACGAGATTTACGAGATCGTACGTGGTTTAAAATTCGTTTTGAAATTACAGTAGATACAATATTGGAAAATATGCTCTAGTTTTTGACCCAAAGATGAAAAAAATGTGATGTGCGGTGTAATTTGTATTTTTGAAATCTTTCTGTGGCAGCTCTTAAATAGGAGCTAAGGTGGCACTGGTGATATACAACGCTTGTTGTTGTTTGAAATAAAATTATTTAATGCTGATCATTGGCGTGTTGCACATTGAATGGTGCTGCGCGATTTAGTGGTTCACGACAGTATTCGTTGAACATGGCCATTGATAAATCGCGGATTAGTTAGATTATACAATCTAACTAACCCGCGATTTATCAAATAAAAAGTAGTATATATTAATCCAAGGTGTCAGCTTATCTTATCTTATCTTATTATGGGGGTCCTTACGGATACACTTCGACCCAATGGGATCTTTTGTGTAGTTACCCCTTGTTGCACCTACTCAAGGGATTGTTACTCCACCTCCATGTATCGGATGATGGAACCAGTTGGTAGACTTGGTAGTGCCTGGATTTCCTTCGGTTCTGGGTAACCAATACCGAATTCCTTCATTCTAAGTCTGGCGAGGGCATGACATCCACACAGCATGTGCTTCATTGTCTCTGCTACCTCGCCACACATTCTACAATCTGTATTGTCAGACAGTCCTAACTTGGCCAATAGTCCTTTGACCCCGAAGTGACCAGTAAACACCCCCGTTATGATTCGCGGAGCTGTCTTTTGCTGTATTTCCATAATTTATTGGTCCAGCCTGATTCTATACTTTCCAGGAATAGCTTTGAGTGCCTCAAGCCTGCCATTTTCCTCCACTCTTGTTGGTGCTGGTTTTTGGCATAGTCCTTGATGGCTGTTGCTATGGTTCCCTGCGAGAGACCCACACATGGTTCAGGTCATATGAAACTTGTCGCAGACCCTTTTCTAGCAAGTTCATCTGCAATTTCATTACCGATGAAGCCTTCATGCCCTGGGATCCATACCAGTTGCACCTTATTGTGCCTTACAAGCTTGTTCAAAGCTAGGACGCCAAGTCTAGAATCCACTTTAGGCGCACCTAGCGCTTTAAGTGCCGCTTGACTGTCACTGAGTATGTAGATGTGCTTCCCTCTGGTAAGTCTATCTATGTTCTCCTGGGTACAGGCGATTATAGCATATGTCTGCGCTTGGAAGACAGTCGCATAACCTCCCATACTTGTACTTGCATTGAAGTCGTTTGCATGAATACCTGGTCCCGTACCTGATCCCATTTTTGATCCATCAGTGTACGAAATAATGTCTTCACCATCTGCTGTAGGTGGCTCGCGATCCTCGGCCCATTCTGCCCTCGTTGGAACTTGTACCTTGAAGGTGTCAGCTACTTCCATACCGAATGTTATCTAAATAAATCCAGCCGTTTGAGCCTGAAGAAGTAACAAACAAACACAGTCACAAACTTTCGTATGGTACTTGTCTTGGATGAACGCAAGATTGCCGCGGTAGGCACTATTGGCAATATGCCCAATCAAGAAAACCATACTTATTTATTGTTACATCGTAATGGTATAAATAGCAACATGGTATTTACTGGTAAACCGTGAGATGCCAGAGCTTTGAAGAGACTTTCATTTGGCAAAGTTTCGGTTGCATTTAGTGATAAAATTAGGTGGTTTTCACACTGTCCACGAACTACGTCGCGGGGCATACTACGGTGTCGCCATGAAAATCTGCGCGGTCGAGAGTTGCAGGGTGCTAAATTGCACCAGGCGTGATTTTATACAATTATCGTTTGTATTGCATACAATGTAAAATCGGTTACTCCGCGATGTAGTGCGTGCTAATATCGTCGTCAACTATGAATCGGTCGAATTCAACCCTGTGTCTGTCAAATAGTGTGATACTAATGTTTTACTGAATATTGTTTTACTGACAATAATCTTTCGCACAATGCTTATTTTGCATAATTGACATTCTACTGATACCATTGACTTTTCTGAAAAGTTATAAAATAAACCTAAACTAACCTACATTTATCTATCAGGATACATTAAAACATTAAAAATGTATCTCCCGTTTCAGTTGAAAAGTTTTCTGCGAAATCAGCATTATGCGAAACATTACATTCGGTAAAACAATTTTCTGCGAGAAGAGGGTAACCCAACCAAACCCTACACATTCGCGTGTCTGTCGGTGAGTGCTGGGGTGTAATAATTTTGGTGACCTTCAGAATAATTACGGTTTCTATAACTTGGTGTCCTTTAGAATAAGTACGGTTTCTATAACTTGGTGTCCTTCAGCATGACAGCAGCCTCGTAGGACGGCAGGCCGCTGTCGCAGCGCGTTTTGCAGTGGCTGCAGGCGTCTGTTGTCACCTCCTGGAACATTGAACGGTAGTTTAGAGAGCTTTTACATTTTGAGTCTATGGACTGAAAAAAATGTTCAACTAGTTTACTACCTGAGGAATAGCCAAATTGTGTTTAGATGAAACCAAAATTATGCTAGTTTTACACAACTTATACGCTCAACTTATTCTTTGATACCTAATACAAGGATGACTCTGGTTTAACGATGCAACCCTCGATATATTTATCCCAAACAGAATGTAATGATTGAATAGCGCATATGAATCAAGTAGAAGTATGTAAAGGCCTTGCATGTTAATACTTAAACCACAGTGTAAAAATTGTTTCTTAGACTCTGCTTAAACTAAAGGGTAACTCAGATGTTCGAAATTCGATCATCATATAGTCCCTCTCTATCTCCTATCGAACTATATTTGGGTAAGTGGGACGGCACTATACAACGGTCGAATTTCGAGCATCGGAGTAGCCCTTCTGTATTTTTTACCTGTAATGGACAATCCTTCGGCTCGGCAGCGGGATTGACAACAGTGTCATAGGCTGGAGGGGGGCCGGGAGGGGGCGGGGGTTCCACGATCTGCGAACAAAAACACCAGGTCAGGGCCCTTAATCACTACATACAATAAAACAAAGTCGCTGCAGTCTGTCTGTACCTATGTATGCTTAGATCTTTAAAGCAGCTGCACAACGGATTTTGATGCCGTTTTTTTAAGAGGCCTTATTCCTTTTAAAATGCTGATTATTTAGTCATGTTTCTCTATGATCAAACATGTTTCTTAACATATTATTGATGTTAATACCTAGAACAGGGCTATTGGGATTTATTGGTATATATTTGAAACCTACAAGCTACAGTTTGAATTTATCATTGATAATTTTTGTTTCAAAAACTACTCGAAGTTGACGAAATTCACGCGGAAAATTAGCTTTGTCAACTTATTTTCGACTGCACGCAATGAAAGTGTGAAATAGCTATGTTACTACCTAGAACTCGGGGAAAAGTAATATTCACTTCATAAAGTTGGTTGAAATTATCAATATATTTGTCGTAATATAAAAAAAAATGTTTTAAAGGAATAAGGCCTCTTAATAGATAAAGTTATTCAAGAGGAAGGTTTATTTATATGTATAACATATGCATTAATTTTTAGCATTGCACCCGTGCGAAGCCGGGGTGGGTCGCTAGTTTCATATATATCTCGGAGGGGATCCTCTTCTTTTATAGACCAACACTTCACCGAATATTACATTTTATCGGATTTTAATTTCATAGACAAATTTTCCCCAGAAGTCATAAATTTTCATTTGGGCACTTAAAAATTTTAACCTACCGGCATTTCGTAAGAGGAGACCACTGTTGACATGAAAGCCGGAAGAAACTTTCAGTATTATTTGCGTTAATAATAGTTCCTTAACTATAACAGAAAAAAATAAGTGATTCCTTTAAAAAATCAAGCTAAATATCACCTCGAAAGCAGACAGAGGTTGAGATCTTTTATTATTACTTATGTCTGTGAGCTGTAGAGTGGCTGTAGACCTTGCCAGATTGTTTCGAAATTGCTGAAATCTGTTTTTTTTTTTTTTTCGATGTGTGATTGACCTGAGTCTTGCGACTGTACTAGGCTGTCTTGACTGAGCGGGTGGAGTCACCGGAGGGGGACCTCCAGACCCGCAGAAACTGAAATCTGTAATTTGTTATAATTTAATATGTCAATAAATATATTGCATATGGGTTGCCTAACTAATTTTAGTCCAGGGTATGTTTTGTTAAAAAAAAAAACATTTCACCGGTTTGATTATTAGATAAATTCATAATAAAATAATCTTCATTTTATTTAATTTCAATTCAATAATCAGACCGTTGCAAAATGCTAGTAGGTATAGATTTACCTGTTTATACCTGGCTACCCGATAGTTGTGACGGGAAAAGAATAGGCAACCTAACGTTTGCATATTCTATGGGCTTCATACTTTCGATTGGTATAGAATTTATATAATATTAATCAAACCGGTGAAATGTTTTAAAAATATATTTTTTTTAATTATTAATTAAACATACACTGGACTAAAATTTGTTAGGCAACCCATATGCAATATATTTATTGATATATTAAATTAAATATAAAATACATTTCATCAAATAAACATCTCGGTGAAGGTCGTTCTATATCGGGATCTTAGACTATTATGTTTTCATCCCCCATATCTACGCCATTATGAGAATTTTCGAAAAAATTAATCGACAAAGAATTCTATATACTTACCAACATCCAAACATCCGGACATACGTATTAATTTGGAATATGCGCGGTTGGCGCAGTTTGTAGTGCACCTGCCTACTGAGCCGGCGGTCTTGGGTTCGAATCCCGGACAGGGCCAACATTTGTGTGATGTACTCGAATATTTGTTCCTGGGCCATGGATGTCATCTATATATGTATTTATATATGTATATCGTCGGCTAGTACCCATAGTACGAGCTTTGCTTAGCTTGGGACTAGGTAGATTTGTGTAAGATTGTCAATTTATATTTATTTATTTTTGACTAAGCTGAAACAGAGACGTCGCTCGCTCGATCAAAACCAGATCTGAGACATATCTATTTTTTTGCTCTAGCCCTTTCATTAATTTAATTGCGGGTTTTACCATTGTGTACCATTACATAGCAATTATCACTTCCGTGTCGAAACTTGACCCTTTACGTAGGTTAAAATAAATACTGCCCTGCAAATTTGCAATTTTGCGGTTAAAGTAAATTTGACTGCGAAATAATTATCCTTTTGAAATTAATAATTTACGAATGCTGCTGTCTTATAATAATTTAACAGAATTTAACCATTTGACTCTAATTTGTAATATTGTTTTAGGTCAATTTCCTCTATAATTAACATGAGTAGTGTTAGGCCTTCGAGATCGCTTCACTAACTGTTATTATGGGATCTTTATATGTTATGTAAGTTTAGTAGGTATTTTCTTAGGCCGTTATACGCTCTAGCTTGCTTTTGACACCTAAGTTCCACTGTAGTTGTATGAATAAAATTAGCTCAATACGTCTATGTCATTCATGAGACAAAGAAAAAAAACTCAATTTTTTTTCTTACAATTCAATGGTATGCAAATTTTATATATTTTTTTAAATCCAAAAGAAATTGCTGTCAGAATCCTCACAATTAACAACACAGTCATTGTATGACAACCTATGTACTTAAACGCACTTTCTCGCGAACTTTTTGTGAAAATGACAAATTACTTATTGTCTCCATACAGATATTGTTACCCATAACGTATAAATAATGACTTCACAATTAGGTGACCACATTTGTATGGACGTTTTCAGCGCTCCGAGGAATGTTGAACTTTGACGGTCATTTCTGATTTTTAGAGCAGTCTAAGTGAAGTTAGTCCCATATATGTACTGTACACATTTGATCCTATTAAAAAATAGAATTGATTGATATGCCCAAAAAAAAATGTTCTTCATGCTTACTTCACAATATATGTAAAAACTTTCTTGTACACAAACAGTTAAAAATAGATCGATACGAATAACACAGGTACATAGGCGGATTTATCCCTTTAGGGGATCTCTTCCTGTTAACCTTTGAGCAACCCTTCCAACCTTTCAGTTATCGCTATCAATAAAATGAGTCACTATTATCTAAACGCGAATATATGTATAATAATGAAGGTTCTATTGTAATACGTCCTCGAAAAGCACATTAATTCTGTTATTTTCATACCTTCGTCCTTGTTTCAGATGCTGTCGAGGGATCGAGGTTACTTTGTGTAATGGTGAGTGGATGTATTATTCATCATCACAGAACTGCATACTTGAGGGCGAAGCGGAGGACACTTCATTGTATGAGAGTTGGGCAATGCAGTCTTGGAAACTAAGTACGAAATAGGATTTCTGTATTCTGGCTCCACTTAAACAACAGTCATAGCACAGTACATATATAAACTAAAGCAGTATGGAAACTAGGCCTCTTTTTTGATATGAATGTACGCGCCAATCGAGCATTAAGGGTTGTCCTCTTAATTATTATAGAATTTAAAAGTTTTTTTGGTTAGTTTATCTGTATCTCAGCTGTTAGTTAGGCCTTGATGGTGGGTGTGCGTTGTTTCGACCGTTTGTACGTAGTTTCCATACTCCTTTAGCTTATACAGGGTGGAACAGATCGAGGGACTTTTAAGCAAACAGGGAATTGTTCAGACTGAGTACTTAATTTTTCACCAATGAACTAAGTATGACAATATTTCTATCCATTTTCGAGATGCAGTTTGTTAAACATTATAGTGTAAACATGTGCACATGTCAACCCTAGGATCTTTTGAACATCGCTAAGTTAAAGCTGTTAAAGACAGGTGTCAATTTAAAATGTAAATAAAACCTTTGAATTAGTAGGGTTGTTCTTCTCTCTCGTCTATTGCTGAACGATAACCACAAGGTCAAATTGGAAATGAGGATGAGCTGGGAATGTACAGTAAGGGAGGTCAGATTTCTCTGCAGCTTACTGTACATAGGATAGAAATTGGACCGTTTCAGGATGTTGACGAGTTACGAAGTGGTAATATTATGAAAACTATCGTGGGACATCTTAAATACATTTTTAGCTAGTGCAGCGAGCCGCGTGTCGCGAAGCAGCACGGATAGCTGCCGCAGAAGAGCTCCATATGAGTTCGAAACATGCCGGGTCGTTCCTGTCAAAGTGGTCATATTAGGAATGTGTCCCAGGCGTCGAGCTAGAACCCTGGAGAAGACGACGTGAGTAAACCCGTTTACGTATTTTAATATGTCTGAGACTCAAGGTAGTTTTCTATGTAATTTTTTTTTCATTTTTTTCATAGGTGTCGGTTTTATCTTTAATAAATGAATTTGATTTCTGTAAAACCTAGTAATCACTTGAAATTGAAAGTGAAGCCAGTTTTGGTTAGCCGTTGGCGCATCTCTCACAATAACAACGTCAATGCAAAACGTCTCTGTAGACATCACGCACACATAAAAACAAATGCAGCTTCATCTTTCAAAAATCTGTTGTATGAAGACTCTCGTTCTAGGCGCATTTATACTAAGAGGATAATACAATTATAATACATTTAAATATCAGACAACCTCACAAAAACCAATGTATTCCTCTAGTATGCTCGTGTTATGGGCATGCAAACTTATACAGATACCAAAATACTTAAATAAACATCTAAAACCCAGGAACAATCCGAATTCATCGCACAAATCGCCTTTGCCGGGATTCGAACCCACGACCGTCGGCTCAATAGGTAGCACCACTAAATATTAACACTTTCGACACCAACAACCCGGTAGCCGGGCGCTCTGCTCGTAGTAAGTTTTCGCTACATACGGTTTTTCCCATGTTATCGGCTACGAGCGTAGCCCGTAGCGCTACGCGGTAGCGAATGCCTTAAATATTAAGGGACAATCTTAGGTTCAGAGAATCTTTATTTACTCATAAGAACAATACAGTTCACTTAAAATGAGCTTACAAATTAGATATCCTTAAATTAAATGTATTTAGAGTGATCGCTAGAGGTTTATATTACATTATTTTGTACATGTGTCTTCAGTTTGGTTTTAAATACACTAAGGGATTCACAATCCTTCACATTATTTGGTAATTCATTATACATCCGTGCTCCCTCATACATTATGCTACTTTTGCCATAACCCGTTCTATTTTTGCGTAGTTGTAACTTGTTTGTGTTTCTTAGACAGTGTTTGAATTTTCGTTGTGTAAAGTTAATGTCTGAATGTATTTTATCTGTTAGAATTTTTCTTACGAAAATGCAAGTTGAATAGGTGTATAGTTGTTTTAAGTTAAAAAGCTGTACTTTCTTGTATAGTAACTGAGTGTTCATTCGATAATCATATTTAAAAAGTGCCTTTATGGATTTATTTTGAGATCTTTGTAGTTTCTGTAGATTAGTTTTGGCAGCACATCCCCATATCTCGATTAAATAATCTAAATGTGATTTCACTAGCGAGTTGTAAATTGTCAAGCGGGCTTTGTGCGGGATGCATGTTGTAATTCTACGCATTATGCCGGTTACTGAAGATAACTTAGAACGCACATGTTGTATATGATCCTTCCAAGTTAACTTGTCATCTAAGTGTAGTCCGAGATACTTTTCATGATGGGAAAGATTTATGGGTTGGCCATTAATCGTTAGGTTGATGTGTGTGGGGATGACTTTATTTTTAGCTTTAAATATCATATATGCTGTCTTTTTAGTATTGATAGTTAGGAGATTACATTGACACCAGTAGTTAAAGAGATTGAGATCATTTTGCGCTTGACAGACAAGATTTTTTAGATCAGGGCCGAAATAAAAGAGACAAGTATCATCAGCGTATAAAGTTATATGCCCTGTTAGACCAATATTGGTAACATTATTAACGTATATTGAAAAAAGCAGCGGGCCTAGGATCGATCCCTGAGGGATGCCACATGATACTAACGTCGGGTTACTGCTTTTGTCACCTATCTTAACAAGTTGTTGTCTTTCAGTAAGATAAGATTCAAAGATCTTGTATGCGCTACCTGTGAAACCCAAGTCCTGAAGTTTCTGTAAAAGGAGAGTATGGCTAACTGTATCAAACGCCTTTTTCAGATCTATAAAAACGCCTAAAACAAAAATTTTTGTCATCGATATTAGTTTTTATTTTAGTTACCAGATCCATAGCTGCAGATAGAGTATTGGACTTGTTTCTAAAACCGTATTGTTGGGATGTTAAAAAGTTTATATTAGTTAGATGTTCATCAAGGCGGCTATACAGTATTTTCTCGTAGATCTTGGATATCACAGGCAGCACCGAGATAGGCCGATAATTTTCCGGGTTTGATTTATCACCAGATTTGAATATGGGTGTCACCCTTGCAATTTTAAGGCTGTTAGGGAATTCGCCAATAGTAAGATTTTCTTACACAGATCGATCTAGTCCCAAACTAAGCAAAGCTTGTACTATGGGTACTAGACGACGATATACATAATATATAAAAAAATATATTTATCCATCCATCCAAGCACAAATATTCGAGTTCTTCACACTATTTTTTGCCCTGACCGGGATTCGAACCCAGGACCGCCGGCTCAGTAGACAAACAAGTGCTTACAAACTGCGCCAACCGCGTCGTCAAAACGAAACGACATGAGCCCGTACCGTCTAATGGACAGTATATACAAGTGCCGATACCCCAATAAACCGTAAATACGTTTACATACGACATTTACAACGTGTTTATTGCTTTAGCAGGTATTCAAACACTTCAAACAGCAAATTACGGGCAACACCGTAAAATATATTTATTACCTATTCGGTGTAATTCACCCCTTTCCACGCCTCGGCCGAGAAGCGGACTTTTTTTATCAATCATCTTGGAATAAATACGCCTAGAAACTCTATTATAACCCTTGAAAGTGAAGCCACTTTTGGTTAGCCACACGGGCTAAGTTTCGTCCGTGTGCGCATCTGAAATCTGAATAGACACGAAGAGTAACATTTCGTATTACGTCTTTTGTGTTATCTTGTAAAAAAAAATTAAGTACGTATTTACTTTAAATGTTAAATAAATAAAAGGCTTTTTTGATCTATAAATGTATGCTATGTATATGCCGATGTAAATGGGGCTGTGTTAGCCCCGATATACATATTTTTAACGAAAAACCTACGACTTTATCAAAGAGGTATTTTTGTAGTTATCCTGAATCGCAAACCGAGTGAGCGGTCTCCGTTTAACAATATTTATTTTTTAATTAAAATAATAGTTTGTGACATCCAATTTGACAAATGCATAAAGGTAAATCAATTTAAAGTGGTTAAGCATTTGCCTACTGAGCCGACGGTCCTGGGTTCGAATCCCGGCAAGGGTAAATATTTGTGTGATGAACTCGAATATTTGTGCCTGGGTCATGGATGTTATTTGTATTTAAGTATGTATGTATTTATTTATATAAGTATGTTTACCGTCGTCTACTGTCCATAACACAAGCCTACTAGAGCTTACTGTGGGACTAGATTGATTTGTGTGAGGTTGTCCGAAAATAATGACCACAGAAAATGTTTTTCAATACAATTTTCCAATACTATAATAGTATAGATGTTTTTAAAAGGATATGAACATTTTGGGTGCGATCTAATCAATTTAATAATAAAGTTTTTTGGAGTTTACTCCTTAAGAATCGATTTTCATATATAAGCCCGGGGTATGAAAAATATGGGGTATAAAATCGAACGTATCTGCCGTGCTAATTTAAAAAGTCGTATCTCAGTATACGATCGGAGTAAAAATACGACTTCTTAATTTAGCAGGTTATGCGTTACGCGTTATAGGCTAAGATCCCGATATAAAATGACCTTCACCGAGATGTTTATTTTATGAAATGTATTTTATAATCAATTTAATATGTCAATAAATATATTGCATATGGGTTGCCTAACAAATTTTAGTCCAGGGTATGTTTAATTAATAATAAAAAAAAATGTTTAAAACATTTCACCGGTTTGATTAATATTAGATAAATTCTATACCAATCGAAAGTATGAAGCCCATAGAATATGCAAACGTTAGGTTACCTATTCTTTTCCCGTCACAACTATCGGGTAGCCAGGTATAAAGTATAAACAGGTAAATCTATACCTACTAGCATTTTGCAACGGTCTGATTATTGAATTGAAACTGAATAAAATTAAAGATTATTTAATTATGAATTTATCTAATAATCAAATCGGTGAAATGTTAAAAAAATATATATTTTTATTTTTTACTAAACATACCCTGGACTAAAAATTGTTAGGCAACCCATATGCAATATATTTATTGACATATTAAACTAAATATAAAATACATTCATCAAATAAACATCTCGGTGAAGGTCGTTTTATATCGGGATCTTAGTGTTCAGGCTTGACGCCTGTGAAACCAGCACCGAAACGACATTGAGGAAGCATTGCATTCGCATTCGCTAGGCGCTTGAATAACGTCCATACTAATTGTGCCTACTCATGTCACTTGCAATTTTGTACTTGTACAAGACACACCTTTTTTGTTAATTATATTATTTTTTAAGTATCTGGGCATTTAATTTACACCTGTCTATCAGCCAAAGATAGAACATGGTGGCCCATGAGGGGAATAAAGAAGAATCCGCGAAAAAACAAGACAAATGAAGAAATAAATGTGACGAGATATTTAACGGCGCGACGACCTAACGATCTTCAACTTCGCATCAAAAGTATTCCTGTTGACGGAGCCTTGCAGTGGATATTCTAAAAATCACCGGCTTTATGGCTTACTAGAAGATACAAAAGAAGATTTCGAGCAGTGAATCAGCTAAAGTTTCACATCGAGCAGTTACGAGTTCGTCCGCTAAGATAAGTGTCCTTCCTTAACTAATTCCTAAAAAACCTAAAAACAATCAATAATACATTCAAAATCGTACTTCATTTGTGTAAATTAAGTGGTTTTATACAAGTATTTATTCGTTTTATGCACGTAAAATCGTAAATTAAAGCAAAATTGCAGCATCATTTTATATACCTACCCGATTTTACAAAAAGTGAACAAAGAAATTTACATTTAGCTATTTGATCGTAATATTACCTAAATTAACATTAAAATCATTGAAATAAACGTTAGATTTTCTCGGAAACATCTAGTTACATGTATTTTAAGCAGTGAAAGTTTGCGAAATTAATAAAAAGTTCAGTTTTTGGTACTAACTAAAACGTTACCGACTCAGTTTAGGTTCCTTGTTTTTTATCTTGTTTCTATAAAATATTTAGCGTGATTTGCCGACTATTCCAGGGAAATACATATCATCGCTGTGTGCCGCTTACGCCGCTTGCAAGTATACACTTATCCCGCGGGCAGTATCGACCGGCATCGGCTGGGAGCGATCAGCTGAGCGTGCGCAGCCGGGTTCCCTGAGCGGCAAGTACCACCAGAACGAGGAACGTGAGCCATTTCATTTTTATTGTTCACTGACGAATCGCCTTGCTATTTAAATAAGATTTTTCTATATTGCGTTAGTAGAAAAGTTAATATTTTAGATTCGTTTTTTATTTTGTTGTTTTCTTTTGTGAATTACAATCCATAATGGCAGAAGAAATCAATAAACGTACGTTACGAGATTTAATAACTAGGAGAGCGTCCGCGAAGGGACAAATCACAAAATTTAAACATTACTTAAATAGCATTGCAAACTTAATGGAGTTAGATAACGTACAATTAACGGAGTTAAATTTAAAACTCACTAAAATTGAAGTATTGTCTACGAAGGTTGATGATTTGCAAAGTGAAATAGAGGTTTTAAATCATGAAAATATTTCGACTGAAATTGAGGAACGCGACAAAATTGAGCAAGATATTATTATTAATATAGCAAAGGCCAAAACTTTAGTCGAGAAATTTTCCAAAAAATTTGAATGTGAAAAAAGGCGCAATTCGGTTCACAACGCGTCATGTTGTATGAATGATCCTGGTCACCCCCAAGAATTAGGATTGAAACTCCCTCAAATCCAAATAGCTAAATTTGATGGAGCATATTTTCGTTGGTTGGAGTTCAGGGATACCTTTGAAAATTTGATACACAAAAATGATCGCATATCAGATATTCATAAATTTCATTACCTCGTATCTTATTTGCAAGGTGACGCGGCCAGAATTATTTCGAATTTAGAAGTGTCCACAAATAATTATGCCGAAGCGTGGAAGATGATATGCAATAGATATGATAACAAAAGAATTTTGATTAATCACCATTTAACGTCATTATTTAATATTAAGCAACTTCCACGGGAATCAGAGCGATCTTTGCGATTTCTGGTCGACCACGTAACCAAAAACTTGCGCGCCTTAACCAGCCTAGGTCAACCCACTGATAAATGGGATGTACTAATAATATTTATGTTATCCTCTAAGTTAGACAGCAATACGTTATTAAAATGGGAGGAATATCGCAATAATTTGGAGGGCGATGTACCTACCTTAGAACAATTTTATAAATTTATGATAGATCGTGCTGATGTGCTCGAGTCGTTGAATCGCAATAATAGACCCGATGCTACTGGCATATCAAAGGTGCCTAGTGGTCCTATTCGTTCTATACCTAACAATAATTATAATCAAAGGCAAGGTCAAAACCAAAACGTCACAAAATCATTTGCGAGCACCAGCAACAATTATAAAAAACCAAACACTAATTTCATGTGTATTATTTGCAACGAGCGTCATAGGATTTATGATTGCCCAACTTTTAAGGCGAAGGGGCTTGATGAGCGAATGATGGATGTGGCAAAATACAAGTTATGCGAAAATTGTCTCAGGCAGGGACACCCTCAAAGCGAGTGTCGTATGGGTCCATGCCGCGAGCATGGCTGCACCGAGCGCCACAATAGTTTGCTCCACCGTCCATCCTCCTCAAGCCACCTCGCTGCTATTGATGAGCATGATGAAAATGAGATTGTCGTCAATTATTCTAATCACAATACCACTCAGGTTTTATTATCTACTGCTATTATTGAAGTCTCGAATCCAGTTGATCAGCAAAAGGTCAAAGTTCGTGGTCTTTTAGATTGCGGTAGCCAATCGTCGTTTATATCTGAGTCCCTAAAGAACAGATTGTCATTAAAGTCCCGCCACATTGACACGCTAAAGGTCATTGGCATAGGTAACACTTCTTCGAAAAATGTAATCGAAAGTTGTGATGTTCAAATAAAGTCAACAAATAATAATTTTAGTGCAAAGTTATCATGTTTTGTATTAAACGAACTCACCGGTCGTTTACCAAAGACGCCGGTTGATATCAATTCAATAAAGTTACCTGCAAATATACAGTTAGCTGACCCTATGTTTCATCAGCCAGCTCCTATAGATATATTGATAGGTGCTGATATATTCTGGGATATTCTAGGCAATGAGCAACGCTCCCTAGGACCCAATAACCCCAAATTAAGAAGTTCGCAGCTAGGTTGGCTAATATCTGGCCCTATAAATTCAGCTGTATCTAGCAAAAGGATACACTGCAATCATGCTATAGTTTCTGCATCGCAGAATGAAAATTTGGAGCATTTAGTGTCTAAATTCTGGGAGTTAGAAGAAGTTCCCAAAAAGTCAATTATGAGTGAAGATGAAAGTGAGTGTGAAAGACATTTTCTCGCTAACACTATTAGAGATGAAGAAGGTAGATTTTGTGTTAAATTGCCATTGAAAGAATCTGTAGATTGTTTAGGTGATAGTTTCAATCTTGCAAAACGGCGATTTATTAATATAGAAAAACGCTTTAAAAGAAATCCATCGCTCCAATCTGAATATACAAAATTCATAAAGGAATACGCTGAATTAGGACATCTCTCGGTATCAAATTATAATAGTTTACCTGTTCCTAACCCATCATACTATTTGTGCCATCATGCAGTCATACGGCAGGAGTCTGAATCTACAAAGCTTCGTGTTGTTTTCGACGGTTCAGCCGCATCCACGTCAGGTTATTCATTAAATGACATTTTGATGGTAGGCCCAAATGTACAAGACAGTCTTTTTTCCATACTTATTCGCGCAAGGCAGTACAAGTACCTGATCACTGGAGATATAGAGAAAATGTATAGGCAGGTACTCGTAAACGAAAGTGATAGGAATTTGCAGCTGATTTTATGGAGAGAGGATGAGTCACGCCCCATCCAAACTTTGGTCTTAAATACGTTGACATATGGCACAGCCAGCGCAAGTTATCTGAGCACACGTTGCTTATGGCAGTTAGGACAGGAACAAGATGATGAGCTCATTAAAAACATCATCCAGAATGATTTTTATGTCGACGACTTGATAACCGGGGCTGATGATCATGAAAAATTAATTTACATACAAAAGTCAGTGTCCAATGCATTAAAAGCAGGTTGTTTTAATCTTAGGAAGTATAAGAGCAATCATCCATCAATATTTGATAATCTTGACGTAAATAAGCAAGATAATTTAACTATTAGCGAGTCCTCTAGTACTCTTGGTCTTGGGTGGAGACCCTCTAGCGATACATTGCATTTTCCTATCAGGGTGACTCAAGATCGTAATGTTCCTATAACTAAACGTTTTATAATGTCAAATTCCTTTAAAATATTTGATCCCGTGGGGGTCCTCAGCCCGGTAATAATTGTACCGAAAATTATGCTGCAAAAGCTCTGGAAAGAAAAATTGGACTGGGACCAACCAGTACCTGAAGAAATAAAAAATGAATGGACTAAGTTTGCTGACAACTTAAATGTTTTAGCTGATTTACAAATTCCGAGGTTAGTGTTGTGTGATTCACCTCAATATATTGAATTACATTCCTTTAGTGATTCATCTCAGTCCGCTTATGGAGCGTGTGTTTACGTTAAGTCAATTGGCCCGAATGGTGACGTCACCGTCAAGTTATTATGTGCTAAGTCCAAAGTAGCACCCTTGAAACTGACCAGCATCCCACGAATGGAGTTATGCGCTGCGTTGCTCGCCACCAAACTTACTAAGTCAGTAGTAGACTCCTTGCGATACAAGCCTGGAAGAATCGTATATTGGTGTGACTCAAGTGTGGTACTGGCCTGGATCAAAGGTGATATCACAAAGCTAAAAACGTTCGTGGCTAATCGGATTAGTGAAATAGTGGAACTTACATCACCGTCAGCATGGAGGTATGTTCCAACTAATTTAAATCCTGCTGATTTTATTTCGAGAGGGGTAAGCGCGAAAAACATCATATCGCTGTCACTCTGGTGGTCGGGACCCACATTTTTGCTCAAAGATGAAGTCGAATGGCCAATCTTAAATGCTAAGGAATCCAAACCCTTACCCGAATTGAAAGTACATTCTGTAACTATCAATGAGCCTTTTCTAAATTTTGAAAGATATTCTTCTCTCAACAGGCTTCAACGATTGCTCGCTTATGTGAAAAGATTTATATTTAATAGTCGAAACACCAATAATAAACGCACAGGTATATTAACAGTTGACGAATTGCGCGAGTCATGGCACTCGTTGTGTATCATCGCTCAAACTCAATCTTTTCCAACTGAATATGATCTATTAACAAAAAATAAACCCTTAAGTAGTAAAAGTAAGATTTTGTGTTTGTCTCCGTTTTTAGACAATAAGTTAATGCGTGTTGGAGGTAGGCTAGATGCGGCAGATTATTACTCTTATGAGAAAAAACATCCTATATTACTGCATGCCTCACATAGGCTAACTAGGCTATATTTTGAAAGAGAGCACGTCAATAATATGCATGCAGGTCCACTGCTATTACTTTCTACCGTAAGGGAAACCGTGTGGCCAGTAAACGGGCGTCACCTCGCTTGGCGCACAGTTAATAACTGCGTTCGATGTAGACGCGTACGAGGTGAAACCTTACAGCCCAAAATGGGCAACTTGCCACCCGAACGTATCAACCCAGGTCATCCATTTTTGTCAGTGGGTCTGGACTTCGCGGGACCGTTTAATATTGTAAATCGTAAAGGCCGTGGAAGTCGCTTAATAAAATGTTATATGTGTTTGTTTGTCTGTCTGCGTTATAAATGCATCCATCTCGAAGCCGTGAGCGATTTAACTAAGGATGCATTCATAATGACACTTCGACGTTTTATATCGCGTCGAGGCAGACCGACGGAGATATTTTGTGATAACGGAACTAACTTCGTGGCCGGTGCGCGTGAATTAGGTTCATTCATCAAGCAAAATAAGGACCCTCTATTTGATTTTGCTAGTCAAAATTCTATTCGTTTTCAATTCAGTCCGGCTTACTCTCCTCATTTTGGTGGTATATGGGAAGCCGGCGTTAAATCGGCAAAATTCCATATAAAACGCGTCATCGGAAATAGTCATCTCACGTTTGAAGAGCTTGCTACTTTGTTTACACAAGTGGAGGCGATTTTGAATAGCCGTCCCTTATGCCCCCTATCATCCTCTCCTAACGACCTCCTTTCCCTCTCCCCAGGACACTTCCTTATCGGGAGACCGTTAACTGCTCCGCCGGCACAGTACCTGGGCGACTCCAAAGAAAGCCATCTTCAACGCTATGAACGGTTGGAAAAGATGCAGCAACATTTTTGGCAGCGGTGGCAGCGTGAATATCTGTCGGAGATGCAGCAAAGGACCAAATGGAAAAGCAGCACATCGAAGCTAGACATAGGAGATATGGTACTCTTGGCCGACGACAATACTCCTCCACTATCTTGGAAACTCGGACGAGTGCTACGCCTCATCACAGGATCCGATGGAATAGCAAGGGTGGCTGACGTCACTACCAGCAAAGGCTGTGTACGCCGTTCCCTAGTACGGCTGTGCAAGCTTCCGACAGCTGAAGAGCTCCAAGGTTGAAAGGGACCTTTCAACGGCCGGGAGGATGTTCAGGCTTGACGCCTGTGAAACCAGCACCGAAACGACATTGAGGAAGCATTGCATTCGCATTCGCTAGGCGCTTGAATAACGTCCATACTAATTGTGCCTACTCATGTCACTTGCAATTTTGTACTTGTACAAGACACACCTTTTTTGTTAATTATATTATTTTTTAAGTATCTGGGCATTTAATTTACACCTGTCTATCAGCCAAAGATAGAACACTTAGTCTATAACGCTTAACGCATAACCTGCTAAATTAAGAAGTCGTATTTTTACCCCGATCGTATACTGAGATACGACTTTTTAAACTACCATTATGTTCACATAAACAAACTATAAAATTGTCAATGTCAACTTCATGTCGAGTGTCAACAAAATTTTATAAATAAAATAAAATTTAATCAAATCTACGCTTAACGGGTAAAATGTGCTGCTTTTGAAACAATAGCGCCCATCACACAATCGGCTAAAAGATACGTGTTCGTTTCAGCTCCCAAACAAACCTAACGAATTTTTGTGATATCCAAGATTACAACTTTTATAACGTGCAATGCAAAGACCGTGTTTTCTTGGTGTTTAAGCCGTGCTTGTATGGTGCTAAGATCGAAGAAGACGTCTTGCTGTAGAGAGAGAGACCGCTTTAATTGTGACTCAGCTTTAAGCTTAGAAATAGAGAAGGCGTGAATACTTTTCCATCACCACTGCTCTCATTTTCCTGCATTCAGCCGCAGAATGGTTTTGATTTCGTGAAACTTTCCAGGATAAATACATACATAAATCAAGGATCCAACACAACCGAGCCATTCATTTTCTAGACGGGAGTGTTGCCGACCGACAAGAAGCTATGAAGTTTAAATCGAAATTGTTATGTTTTTGATGTTGGCTTTTAAATTGTATCTTTTTTTATTATAATTGCTTGTATTTTTACTTTTATTTGTAAGTGTTAGTTATAAATATGAGTGATCCTTCTTCATCCTTGCGCTGTCCCCATTGTCCCAACTCAACTCGAACTTTTACCCCTCATGGACTTAAAGTGCATATAGGGCACATGCATAAACATTTTCCCCAAGTCATCCCCTCCAACCCTAGACTGTCGGTTTCACAGCAAGCTCATGGTAACAACCCCATTCATCTAGATTTTGGTGATCTAGCTACGTTAAAGCAGTCAGTACGTGTGTTACGGCATATCCCCAAAGGGGCGCGAAACTTGACAGCGGCCAAATTGAGCGACCTCATTGATAAGTGTATCGACTCCAATGGCACTCTCGAATGGTTTAGTTTACTGTCTTTTGCCTATTCCGCACTCAAATCGCCTGAAGCGTCGGCCACGGGCAATTTAACCACGAAAGTTAAGAGAAATATTAACTCTGCTTCTTTTGATATCAGTGGGAACATCGGTGCAGAGACCACGCCTTTGAGATCACACTCCATACTGAAGACAATTGAGCGTAAAGTACATGAAGGGGATCTCAGGTGCAGTGCGAGTGCTTATGTCGGATGAGGGCGTGGCGCCGTCGAGCCCTGAGACTTTAGCTACGCTGCAGTCGAAGCATCCAGCCCCGTCCCGGCCGCTGGTACTTCCACCGGAACCATATCTATTTCTGCCTTAACTGTTAAGCCGGAGGAAGTGGTGCAGGCACTCAGCTCTTTCAACAATAGTTCGGCCGCCGGTTTGGATGGTATCCGCCCTGTTCATCTTAAGGAGCTTACGTCTGCATCTGCGGGAGACGCCGATTTTCGGCTCCTGGAACATCTGGCCAAGCTTTGTAATTTTTTGCTCAGTGGTCAATTAAACCCTGAAGTTTGCTCCTATATTTATGGTGCTTCCTTATGTGCGCTGTCAAAAAAAGACGGTGGTATAAGACCCATTGCCATAGGCAGCGCTTTCCGCCGCTTAACGGCAAAGCTAGGATGCCGTGCAGTGAGAGAAGAAATGGCAGCTTATCTGCAACCTTGCCAATTAGGGTTTGGCACAAGATTGGGCTGCGAGGCTGCAATTCACGCTACGCGGGCTTTTTCGGTAGATAGCAAAAACTTAGAATCCGTTTTAATACGTATAGTTAAGTTCATATCATTGTAATAGTTAAGTACTTATGCTTTCTGAAAAAATGACTGACTGTTGAGTTTCTTCTTGCAGAATAAAGTTCATTATTTCATTATTATTATTATTAATTAAAATTGATTTAAAAAACGCGTTTAACTCAGTGGAGCGTGATGTTTTACTGTCCGAAGTGAAGGATAAAGTGCCATCACTCTACCCCTTCATTTTCCAAGTATATTCTTCCGCTTCTAATCTTTTCTACAATGGTCCTCTTGTTCTTTCCCAAGTTGGTGCACAGCAGGGGGATCCGCTAGGCCCTTTAGTTTTCTGTCTGGCCATACAAAAGGTAATTTCAGAGGTTAAATCCCCATTGAATATCTGGTACCTAGATGACGGTACCCTAGGTGGTAAACCTGAAGAAGTGGAACAAGACTTGCTCATGCTCCTGCCTCGTTTAAAAGCTCTGGGTTTAGATATTAATTTCAGCAAATGCGAATTTTTCCCCTGCAGTAC
This sequence comes from Apotomis capreana, assembly GCA_947623375.1. Lineage (NCBI taxonomy): Eukaryota > Metazoa > Arthropoda > Insecta > Lepidoptera > Tortricidae > Apotomis > Apotomis capreana. Next base: position 24,729,908 of record OX392507.1, on the reverse strand, counting down.
CAACTCACACGATTCTTTCCCCTTATTCAGTGCTCTGCTCCCCGGACTGAAAGTGTTGTCGGCGAGATCTTTCAACCTCTTGGGGTCCCCAATATTCCCAGAAGCCATTCCTGAAGCCTTCGAGGAGAGAAAGCTGCTTCTGCTGATTGCTGCGCAGAGGTTGAATGAACTTTCGGCTCACGTAGCCCTCGTTATGTTGCGAGTTTGCTTTGCCGTGCCTAAGCTGACATATTTCTTGTGCACCGTGCCAGCCTGGCTGCACCCTGTCCAGACAGACTCCTTTGACTTCGTGTTGAAGAAGAGTTTGGAAAAGGTGCTGAACGTCTCCCTTAACCAAGGTCAATGGGACCAGGTTTCTCTGCCGATTCGAACTGGTGGTTTGGGCGTGCGTCGCGCGCGAGATGTGAGCCTCCCGGCCTTCCTGGTTTCGGCGTGTGGGGTGGTGGACCTTGTCACTCAAATTTTATCTTTTGATGGTGACAAGGCTATCATTCCTTACGCCTCCGATGCTTTGACGGCCTGGACGGCTCTTAATCCCGGCGTAGCCATACCCGTAGAATTGTTCCGTCAGCGTCTATGGGTTTATTTATATGAGAGTGCGCGCACCACGATTTTCATAAACCCATAAGTAAGCTTATTTCTGCGACAAAATTATCGCGCGACTAAAAAAAATCGTGGTGCGCGCCTGGCCTGAAGAGTAAACTCCAGTCGTGCGTCGGAGCTGACACACACACTTTTTTTTTTTGTTTGTAATTTAACTTATCAAATTTAAATTTACATACAATATTTAATTAATATCAATGTCAAAGTCGTGGTCAGTGGTGACCATGGCACACAGGTAAGCTTAGCCAACCGCAGGCCGCCAAATGCACAAATATTGTTAATCCGGAAATCGATAGAACACTGAATGCTATTAACAGAATCTTTTAATCTATTAACTGCTAATTAAAACAATGAAAAATCGTAACGCCGTGTATTTCGGGGAATTAAAATGGAACCATTACTCTATTGTGCATGGCTAGTTTTCCATTAAGTTAATTATCAATACAAATCCTTTTAAATCTATCTCAGTCGAAGTGAGAAGCAGAGTGTTTAAAACGTGGCTAAAAGCCTTTTTGACACTCAGATTTATGAGTACTCGCTCACTCCGCTCTTTCATACAAATATGCACTTCGTGTCAAAATGGTTTATTTTAGCCCCTTGTCAAGCATTCTTCTATATACTCGTATTTTAAAATCTGTCTTGATTTTCAAAGTCTTAAATTCTTAATATTACCTTAACCGATTAAGTAACTAAAAAAAAATACCTTTTAAGTAAATATGTAAACAAACCGATCCCTATTTCCTAACGAATCGTTATCCAATGCAACGAGCCAAACCGAATAATCGAATTAAGGAAGCATTCGGCTCCACTTCGATTCGGTCCGTACCTACAGAGCACCTCGAGAGCTCCAGTGTATTGCTTTAGCGGAACTAGAAATTAAATCGACGGAAATCGTTGATTAGACGAGTTGCACCAATTTGCCCTCGTGGCCCTTTCTGCTTATTCACCGCAAGGTTGCCGGGTGGAAAATTATAATGGGCTAATGAGAACAAATATTTACTAAAAAACCCTGCAGCAATGACGAAAATTGCTCTAGAAGGTCTTTACTTACCATCGTTGTTTACTATTGTTTAAAAAAATATGTATTCGATATGACAGAATGTCTAACAAGTTCTAGTCATTTTAGTCCTGGGATTCATTGGATACCTTGGACAAAGGAGGCATTTTATATGTTCTACTAAATTGATCATTATGCCACGTTAGCCTTCAGGGCTAAAGTAAACGGTTAAAGCAAATTTATAAATTTTATTACTTTTAAAAGATTATCCTAAAATTCCTTTTTAAGTAGCGTCATCCTAGTTGGTTGGATCTGAGTAGGTATCGAATTATAGAATAAGGAAAGCATTCGGTTCAAAACTGTGTATCCAGCAACACTCGAACCTCTGTCTCGACTAGAGATGTGCCGTTCTCGATAACGGTTCCCAATTTGTTGGGTGTAACGTTCTCGAGAACATTCCACGAACAAATCAGGAAACGGTCTCGAAAACGGCATATGTATTTCTAGTCTCGACTCGACTTGGCATTCGCGACTTTTTTATTTTTTTTTTATATCGGACAACCTCACACAAACCGATCTAGTCCCAAATTAAGCTCAAGAAGGCTTGTGTTACGGGAACTAGACGACGATATAGATAAATATATACTTAAATACATAGAACAACCATGACTAAAGCACAAAATATTCGAGTACATCACACAAATATTTGCCCTGGCTGGGATTCGAACCTGGGACTGCCGGCTCAGTAGGCAGGTGTCTACAAACTGAGCCAACCGCGTCGTCAACTTATGCGCGTCGACTTATGCGCGGTTTACAGTTGGTAAGCTATTAGCGATGTGTTGTTTAAGGTGAAAACTAATGTAAGTATATAATTCATTAACTATTGGAAAAATAATGCCGTATATATAAAAAAGGTGGATGATTATAACAAAATATTAACTTTTTGACAAAAATTATGCATTAGCCTCCAATGCATTAGCCTCCAGTATGTGGGACAATAGGATTTCTTTTCTCAATTAAAAATTGGGCAAGTGCGAGTCCGACTCGCGCATGAAGGGTTCCGTACCATAATCTATAACAAGTTTGTTGTATTTTTAGTATTTTTTGTTATAGCGGCAATAGAAATACATCTTCTGTGAAAATTTCAACTGTCTAGCTATCACCGTTCTTGAGATACAGCCTGTTGACAGACGGACGGACGGACGGACAGCGAAGTCTCAGTAATAGGGTCCCGTTTTTACCCTTTGGGTACGGAACCCTAAAAAGGGGCGATCTCCAATTCGACGTTACTATCAATTGATCTCACTCTTTTCTATAAGACGTAATTTTAAAATCTATAGATAGTGCAAATAACAGATGCGAACTATTTGTCTGATTTGACTATACTGGCCTTGTCTCTTTCAACATATCGGAATATCAGATTCAGATGTCCTTTTTTTTTTTACCTAGCCTATAGGACTGTCCCACTGCTGGGCAAAGGCCTCTCCCTTTGATTTCCACAGGTCCTTGTCTGACGCTGCCTCCGGCCAGTTGCTGAGGAATGCGTCTATGTCATCCCGCGATCTCCGTCTGGGCCGGCCACGTCTACGTCGCCCGTTTTGGGGCACCTACTTGGTGGCTATGCTGGCCCACCTTTCCGGGTTCATACGGCAGACGTGGCCTGCCCAATCCCACTTGAGCCTGGCTGCTTTATTGCCTACGTCAGCTATGCGTGTTTTGGAGCGCAGCGTGGTGTTTCGGACACGATCCGTCCTTTTCACCCCTAAAATGCTGCGCTCCATGGCCCGTTGGCAAACCTTCAATTTGGACTTTTGATATTCGGTAAGGGACCATGTTTGAGCACCGTAGGTTAGGACAGGCAGAATACACATGTCGATGAGTTTTCGCTTCAGTGACAGTGGAAGGTTTCCCTTCATGAACTCCTTCATGGACCAGTAGCTCTTCCAGGCATTTTGGACGCGGCGTTCAACTTCTTTATCTTGTCTGTTGCTGAAAGAGACTAGCTGGCCCAAGTAAATATACTCATCGACATATTGTATGATCTGCCCATCTACCTCAACCCTACGTTTCGTGCTATTGGTCATCACTTGGGTTTTAGCACGATTCATTCTAAGTCCAACTTGAAGGCTTGCTGTGCTCAAATCTTGGAGCATTAGCTGAAGCTCGTCTGCAGAAGAAGCAAAGAGAACGATGTCGTCGGCGAAACTGATGTTGACACTTATAGCATAAAAAAATTGTACAGTGCGTGAGAAGTCAGAATATGATTCGCGTTTAATACCAGCCTCGCTCGCTCTTAAGCGATCCAGATTTAACCTCTCAGTTTTCATCCAAACCCGAATTGTATAATCTGAGAGCTCACGTCACGGACTGTACGTCTGTTATACAGGGTGGAACAGATCGAAGGACTTTTAAGCAAACAGGGAATTGTTCAGACTGAGTACTTCATTTTTCACCAATGAACTATGGAAATATTTGTATCCATTTTATAGTTACAGTTTGTTAAAAATTAGTGTAAAAATCTGCACATATCAACCCTATCATCTTTTGAACATTTAAGTTAAAGACAGGTGTCAATTTAAAATGTAAATCACGGTTGTCACTGATATTAAAATATTTTATTTGATGATGACTTTTTTTTACTTTTAAATCCAGCTTTACAATTATAATAGGTCGATTGTAGATCACTCAGATGACACTATCCTGTCAGCTCAGTCTTTACAAATGTTCCACCCTGTATAAGTATGTATAATAGTCGTCTAATACTAGTACCAATAACACAAGCCTTGTTGAGCTTAATTTGGGACTGGATCGATTTGTGTGAGGTTGTCCGATTTTTATTTAGTTTACTGCGTAAACGAATTGTAACGAGAATTAGGCGCGCTTTACTAGTCTCCATACAAATTGCTTACGCTGTCGCTTGCGAGTACGGTTACGTTAACTCGTGGTGAGGGTACTTGGATGACGCAGCGTGAGCTCCGACAAAATGGATGAACGACCTGGGTAAAGTTATAGGAAGCCGTTGGTATGAAGATAATTTGAAGGTGATCGTCCAGTAGAGGACTTCTTAGGGTGCGTCTCCACTCAAGCGGAGCGGAATCAACCAATCACAAAGTGAAATGAAATGAGACAGACAGGAACCGACTTTGTTTTATACTATGTAGTGACTTAACACACATGCTACTTTTTATCCTAAAAAGAAAATGGTGTCCACGTATATGCGAATGCGCGGGAAAAAGCTAGTTATTAGATGCATCTTCTGAAAATTGTAATAAGTCTAAAAACTATGAAATAACATACCTTTTGGAAAATAACAATCAGTCAATAAATGATGAATTCCATTCCATTAGTAACTCGTATTGTTTCGGTAGCAAATACAGCGCGATTGAGTAACGACACCAATTCCGAGTTGACATTCCATTTCGGTTCTAGATTAATTGATCGTTGGTTTTAGGTTGCAGACTGACTAAAATATTTTAACATTTTATAAATATGTATGTATGACTTGAATCGTTTTTTAGACATGATTTGAACTGTATCAGCCCGTCTAGGACAACTACGCTTTTCGCGACTTATCGTGCGATATGGCACCGCCCGTCATTCTCACAATACAACGAAGAAAGAGATAGATTAGCGGTTTCTCGCGCGAGAACGAGTCGCGTGTCACTGTTCTGTTAAAGGTGGTGATCTTGTTAGATTTGTGTGGAAGTAGAAACCCATTAACACGCAAAATAGCCTAAACGCAAAATGGTGTAAGTGTGTGTGTTTGTTTCAGCATTGGCGTTCTTTTCGGGGCGCAAACATATTTCATACAGGTTTAGGTAGTTTTAGTTATTCGATAGTTGGCTTACTGATTTGTATCTTTCTTTCCAGGTAACCTGGTGACATGGTGTCCTGGGACGCGATGGGGCGCCACTTCTCCGGCGTGGGCCGTCTGCGGCGCGCGCTGTTTCTACTGGCAGCCGCCGCTTGCACCGGGGCAGCGCCGCTCTACTGGCGCCAGCAGAGTGACGAGGGCGCGCGCAGGCCGCTGCACGCCATCTACACGTAAGCATCATCATGTCATCTATTGGATACACTGGCTCGGTACTAGTGACGCAATGGGGCGGAGCGCCGTGGGGCGCCACTTCTCCGGCGTGGGCCGTCTGCGGCGCGCGCTGTTTCTACTGGTATCAAACCCTAGTGCTGCTGCTACTGGTGGCCGCTGCTGGTGACAGCAGACTGGCGAGAGTGCACGGCACCCACTCTCGGCGTCTAAATATCATAAGCTGACGCTTCTTCACCATTGTTGTCATCAATATCGTCATTAGCATCGCATCATCATCTTCATCTGGTTACCTCTCTCGTGAGTAAGAGCTTGGTTAAGTAATATTCGGATATTTAATTCGCTGGTCGCCGTCAAGCAGCTGATATTGCGTAAACTTATGTGCATCACAGAAAAGATATTTACAGCGCTATTTAGCTAAATATCTCTCAAGAAATGTACGCTCGGCATTTATATAATTTTTGTTCTATACCCTTTATGGGAACTTTTTGCTTTTTCGGCATTATGTTCATCAATTTATAAAAATCCACTACCTATAAACGTTAGTTCCTATGCTTAAAGCAACCTTTTAATTTTCAGAGACGGCGAACCGCAATGGAGTTGGATATGCCGAAGCGACAAATGCGAGCGCATGCTGGCATCCGAGATGTCAATGCTTCAGTCTCTACAGACGTGCAACATGCTCTGCGCTTCGACGCAGCTATGGCCGCAGCCAACAGGGCCCGTGAGCTTCGCCACCGCCGCCGTCCCAGTACGCGCGGACTCCTTTTCCCTTCACGTGGTCGCGTCGCCATCCCCTGACGTCACAGAACACTTAAACGATGCGTTCGCCTTGACGAAGGAAGACATGAAAAACCTTGAGCGAAGCGTTAGCAGCTCCCGACGAGACGACGTTGGCGCACCGCGAACTGTTAGAGTCAGGGTCTTCGTAAATGGATCGGGCGACCCGCGTTTACGCCTCGACACTGATGAGAGCTACAAACTATCTCTAGATGTAGACGATAAAGAGGAACTGGTAGCTAATATTACAGCCCAGTCGTTTTGCGGCGCGCGACACGGCTTCGAGACGCTCTCACAAATCGTCTGGGCGGACCCTTACTCGGGATCCCTACTCATACTCACTGCAGCGGTGGTAGATGATGCGCCGCGCTTCAAATATAGGGGTTTCTTGATGGATACGGCAAGGAACTACTTCCCTGTTAGCGACCTTCTTCGTACAGTCGATGCGATGGGTGCGAATAAACTAAACACTTTCCATTGGCACGCTAGCGATTCACAAGCGTTCCCGCTGCGGTTAGACAGTGCGCCACAACTCACATCACATGGTGCATATGGCGCAGGAGCAGTGTACACTGTTGAAGAGATTAAAGCAGTTGTACGCCGTGCCCGCTTAAGAGGCATTCGAGTCCTACTAGAAATCGACACCCCCGCTCATGTTGGACGAGCTTGGGGCTGGGGAGCTAGCGCCGGGCTCGGACAACTCGCGTACTGCATAGAAGCCGAACCGTGGAGCGTATACTGCGGCGAGCCTCCATGCGGCCAGCTCAACCCTAAAAACCCACACGTTTACAGTTTACTCGAGCAGATCTATGCCGAGATCATAAAACTGACCGGCGTGGACGATATTTTCCATCTTGGTGGCGATGAAGTATCCGAGCGCTGCTGGTCGCAGCACTTTAACGATTCGGACCCGATGGAATTGTGGCTGGAGTTCACGCGGCGTGCGTACCGAGCACTAGAAAAAGCTAATGGTGGTAAAGCGCCCGAACTGACTCTACTCTGGTCTTCTCCTCTAACGCGCTCGCCGTACTTGGAGCGTTTAGACGCGAAACGTATCGGCGTGCATGTTTGGGGAGCGTCGCGGTGGCCCGAGTCCCGTGCGGTATTAGACGCCGGGTACCGATCGGTGATATCCCACGTGGACGCTTGGTATTTAGACTGCGGGTTTGGTTCTTGGAGAGACAGTTCGGACGGGCACTGCGGGCCGTACCGCTCGTGGCAGCAAGTTTATGAACATCGTCCATGGACGAAGGAAGGGGGTGGTAGGGGTGTTTCGAGGGCTGGCAGGCAGGCAGCGCCTTGGCGTATAGAAGGCGGGGCAACCTGTCAATGGACCGAACAGCTAGACACAGGCGGTTTGGACGCGCGAGTATGGCCGCGTACTGCCGCTGTAGCCGAGCGGCTGTGGTCGGATCAAGGGGCGGGAGCAGAAGCGGACGTCTACCTACGTTTAGACACGCAACGTTCTCGCATGTTGGCTCGAGGGGTGAACGCAGCGCCGCTCTGGCCGCGTTGGTGCACCCAGAACCCTCACGCGTGCCTCTAGCTACTGCCATGAGCGTGCGACTGTTACGATGACGTGATAGTCAATGCCTTGACTACAGATCCGCTGTTTGATGCCGACATGAAGGCGTACCAAATCAATTATGTAGCCTCAACTACAATTTCCATGCACGTTGGTGCCGAAACCAAGATATAATGGGACTATTATAAGATTGAAAACAGATTTTACAGTTCTTAATAATGTAAGAAAAATAGGCTTGAGTTCAAATGTGTTTTGTCGAAAACACTGGCAGGTTAAAATGTGAGGCCGCTTTTGTTGTACATAATAAATTTGTCATAAGTAGATAGCCGTTAGCAATAGATACATGACATGAAATGCTATATGAAATAGGTAGGTAAATTAACATTTCTCAAAAAGTTTGTGCGGACAGCGCATATTAAGTTAAAATTTTAGTGCTAATTTGTAGTAATCATATTTTTTACATAAATTTTTTTCATGAATTTTATTTACTCGTCACAAATTACTTCTACTATAGAAAAAAAAAAACAAAAAGACTTAATAACAAAACCATATTTAAGAAATTGAACCTGGCACAAACAATTTGAGTGATGCTCAAAATAATCGTTAAAAATATTAGATCTTTGTATTGGTGTTAAAGATTATTACAATAATATCGCTTAACAAATGGTACCTATACCTAAAGACCTACGATGTTAAAACTTACCTCTATGTATGGTATGAGGGCTATTTTTAAAGATAGTGGACATAAAATTTTTTTATTTTATTTATTACTCATACTCATACTCATTTATTAATAAAATGTCAACACTTTACAAGTCAATACATTATAAAAGTTCTATTAAATTTCAAAATACAAATTATTATAAGAAAAACATTAAGTAATTATTAAATAAAAATTGAAATAGGTAGTTACATTATTAGTAATATTAATTATTATATTATTTCATTATTAAATTCGTAAAATTCGTCCATGTTATAAAAAGCATTGGTTGTTAGCCATTTCTTTAATACATTGAAGAACGTTACATTATTTTCAATATCTTTGATATTGACGGGTACTTTATTGTAGATTTTTGGCCCCACTATAGACATTGTTTTACCCGACTTTGCTAGCCGACAACGTGCTGTGGACATCATGTTTACGTGTTTCTGTGCAATACGTGTGCTTTTGTATGTAGCCAGTGGAAAGAGATGTATATTACATCGAACGTGCTTAATTATGTAAAAAATGAATTGTGATGTGGGTGTCATTATGTTTTTGTCTTTAAAAAGTTGCCGGGCGGGAGTGCCTGGTGCCACATGAGATATTATTCTCAGTGCTCGTTTTTGGAGAACAAATACTCGCTGCCAATCTGCTGCTGTGCCCCAGAATTCAAGCCCGTGGCCCGTAACACATCGTCGAGTGGAACAGCGAAAAGTAGCTAGATCTAAGTTGCTGGTCTGGTAGCACCTGTGCCAGTCTGCTCAGGGCAAAACAAGCGCCCGATAACTTTCCACAGACAGTCTCGATGTGCGCATCCCATTTGAGTGCCGCGTCCAAGGTCATACCCAGGAACTTGGTTGTGGTTACTTGGGGCAGTACTTCCCCATCTACAGCTATTGTGAGTGGAGCTGGAGGTGGGCCCCCAAGGTTAATGTGTATGACTTGTGTTTTTAGCAGATTGAGTACTAAACCATTTGTACGGAACCAGTTTTGTAACTTTAAGATGTCAGAGGCAATTTTGTTCTCTAGTTCTGGGATAGTACTCCCTGTAATTACATTACACGCGTCGTCGGCAAAAATGAACATTTCGCCATCTACGCTTTCCGGTAGGTCATTGACTTGAATTAGGAAGCATAAGTTTGCAAGGGAAGACCCTTGGGGTACGCCTATGTCGATTCTCCCACTTTCTGATGTGATTCGACCATTATTAATAGCGACACATTGGTGTCGTTGTTTTAAAAACTCCAACATTAGTTTGAGTGCAGGACCGCGGATGCCTATGTGTTGGAACTTTCTCTCAAGGACGTCATGGTCACAGAGATCGAAAGCCCTCGTCATATCACACAAAAGAATCGCCACCTGCATTTGTTTTTCTTTAGCATCGATTATATTTTTTATGATGTCCCGAATTACAGATACGCATGATCTGTTTTTCCTGTACGCATATTGTCTTTCACTTAATAAGTTAAAGTTTTCTAAAAAGTTACTTAACCGTTTCGAAAGGCCGTATTCGAATAATTTTGCGAATGCAGGGATTATACTGATTGGCCTATAACTTTGGAGATTGTCTTTACTCCCTTTTCTCTTGTAGACCGGTACGACCTTAATATATTTTAGTATACTTGGGTATGTTGCGGTCTTAATTAAGTAATTGAAGATATTTACTAATTGTGATAATAGCAAAGGCAAACTTATTTTAAGGAGATGTGTAGATATATTGTAAATATCGCAAGTATTTTTATTATGGACTCCTTTAGTTACGATGTCGAACAATTCCTTCTCTGTAAATAATTGGAATCTTAATGACACATTGCTCGGGTCAGAAGATCGACACATAAGTAGGTACGCTGCATGTGGACTGGCGGTGGGGGCGCGCACGGTTTCGGCTGCACTTAGAAAAAACTTGTTTATGTCATTCGCTAGGCGCTCGCTTGACTTATATAATTCGCCGGTATTGTCTCGCAATAAATCGATAGTATGCTGGCGTTTTGATGATTTACGGCCTGTATATTCGTTTACGATCTGCCAGAGTGTCCTCTGTTTGTTTGTGGACTGTTCTAAAGTGTTGCCGTAATGCGACTTTTCTGCGGCTGATAAGGAAGATTCCAATTCTAATGAGTGTGATAGTATTAACGGAACTAGTAGTTGTTTATCAAGCCCGGCGGCCGATGCGTTCAATAGATAGGATAGTGTATTTTTTTGTGTTATTATGTCGTCTGTGACCCAAGGACAATTGGGTTTACTGGTGATGTTAGTTTTTTTGTACGGGAAGCAAGTGTTACAACCATTATTTAATATAATTATTATGGACGTTAAGTGTGCTATTGGATCATTTTTTGATTTGTTTGTAATTGAAACCCAATCGATATTATTTAGTCTTATCTTATAAAATAATTCAGCACGGAATGTATTTGTTTGTTGACACCTAATATCGCTTCAGAAAATTTTCAAAAATCAATTACGCTATGGCAGTCAACGCTAAATTAATAATTGTTATAAATATCAGATTATAGTACTGAAATCTCCGTCTGGCTACAATTTGCGGTTATATCAAATGTACACGCTGTATGATATAACGTGGATATAACAAATCACTTACTGCAGCCATTGCGACACTTAAAATGATATGATTAATGATAATTATATTACCATGATTTGTATATGTATATAAATTTACCTAAATTAAATATGTAAGCTATGAGCCAATATTAACACGTTCTAAATCTCTGGGTTGAAATCGAGACACCTTCCTTCCATCAATAATGTAACTATTGTCGATTATTGAGTATTGTCTGACAAAGAAGAATATAAATTAAAAAGTGGCAATACCATAGTGTCGTCCCTTTCCAATCAATCTAAGAAAACGGGGACGACGCTACAGTATTGCCACTTTAATTTCTACTCTTTTTTGTCAGACTGTAGGTACTTCACTGTTGCCCTGATTACCTGAATAGCCTCATAATTACAAGTTTATGTGTACAGTTTCTCCTTTTTGAACTGACTTAATCCACATAAAGCAGAATATACTGGAGACGCGGTTGGCGCAGTTTGTAGTCCACCTGCTCAGCCGGCGGTCCCGGGTTCAAATCCCGGTCAGGGCAAATATTTGTGTGATGATTTAGATTTAAATCTAAATCTAATCTAAATCTCATCAAACAAGGAATCGCATCATTTGTGTACCGAACGTAAGTCATCCAAAAGATATTATGGGTAACATTCGTTACACAAAGGAATCAATTCAGTTTTCTTTTAAATATAGCCCTTAACTAAGTAGGTAAATGTTTTTTGAGAACGACTCATTATAATCTAAATAAAATAAACTATGATTTACAAAACACTATGGTCGCTGGCCGTTAAATATAGGAAGGAACGTGAAATGTATACATAATTATGAGGCAATGTTAGTACTAATATTTGGAATTTTAAGACGTTAGAGTGTTTACTCATAATAACATAAAATATCGTTAGTACTCTTTAAGTTGATAATTTATATCCTGTACAAAATGTAGCCTAGTTAAGTAGATAAACTGAATTGTTTATTTATTATGGGTCAGTCTCAGCTAAATATATTTATTTATTTATTTAATCTTTATTGCACAAAAGAAAAACAGATCGTACAAAAGGCGGACTTAATGCCATAGGGCATTCTCTACCAGTCAACCATCGGGCAAAGCAGATAAGTTGTGGGCGGTGCAACTAACTTAAATAGGTTAAATAGGTATATTTGTTATATTTGACCTTCAGTGAGCCAAATTTTATGTGTTTGAAGATGTTATTATGCTTGTAGGAAAAATGTTTAATCTGGTGGCAAAAGTGTCAATTTATAATATGAAACATTTTTATATGTATTTGAACGACAGAAGAAATTGTAATTGTAATTACGATACAACTTAAGAAATTTCTTTGTACCCAGAAATTTACGTCGTACTTACTCCTTTTTCGAGGAGATTATCCGAAACCTTTAGGCTTTATCTAGAGCAGCTTGACCATAGATTATTTTGTCCCTATCAGTAATCATTTTACAGTTTGTGAACTGTTATCACTTTCACGACAACAACCCGTCTGCTGGGCGCTTGTACCTTTTACTCAGCTGTCGGCCATCTCGCTTGGCGAATTGTACTACTAAAGCTCCCACCTGGCGGGTTCTGTCGGCGTCAGGGGTTGGCTAGCGCCCACCTAGCGAGCTCTGTCGGTTTCCGGGGTAGCTATTTTTTTTCTGGTCGTGACAGTGTTAATATACCCGTCGCTTTTATTAACTTCTCTGATTTAGCCCGAGTTAAAGGGAATACCCTACATCTAAGGTTCACGGACTGCATGGCATGGCTCTAAAATATTTTCTTGACAAGTCCAACAATTTACACAGTTTAGCTACGTAAATGTCCTTCATTGTAAAATGCAGTTAATACAATATCTAAGTGTAATGTTTCATTGTTAATTATTGGGCGGAATAAAAGTAATCATCACGTGATGCATAGATATAGCATTTCTGCGATGAGTAGTTACGTAACGTAGTTGGTTGAAATAGAAAAAGTTGTTTTTTTGTTGCCGTTCAAGTTGGGGTTTTGTACTTGTGAGCGTATTTAAAGTTATATAAATCAACATACCTAGTAATATCGGCAGCTTAATTAATTATTGTTCTATACATTTCTTCATCATACTGCTCAAAAATATAAGGGTCACGTAATTTTTGAAGCCGATTTTAAACTCCTTAAATACAGAATGACACCAAGTAAAAAATATTGATTTGGGATTGAAATTAAAGCCTAACCAGAAATATATAAGGATGCGCCATATCGCGGAATTTCACTAAGAACGAATTTCTTACACTGGCAATGATTTTATGATGGTTTGTCAACAATGTCAATGTCGTCAATGTCATTCATGGTGCTTTCTTTAAAAGACAAATAAAATATTTAAAAAATATCCAAAGTAAATGCCTAAAACCATTCACAATCGTGAACGTAATATTATAATATAAACAAAGTTTACATGTGTTTACTACACGAAAAACAGCCAGGAAAAGAGTGCATTCCATTAAATGATATTACAAGGTTACCACAGGTATTTTAAAAATAAATAATGTCATTAGAGTGTGGTTGCGATCGGTTGCAAAATTGTTGCCATATAAATCTTATAAATAGCGCCCTCTTGACAATGCTCATATATATTTCTGAAGTGCGCAAAATTCTAGTGGCCTTTATTTTCTTTTGAAACAGTATAGTTAAAATTGCTATTCGAATAAACAGCATATGAAAACTTAGCAGAATGGCCGTATGTGAGAGGTCAGAATGCGATTCACGTATAGGTGAACCTACCTCTTTTTCACCAAAACCCTGTACCTTTACCATGAGTTTACACTTACAGTGACAGTACTCGCAGCGACTGCGTAAAGGATTTGTATGGAGAATTGTAGTTCTACAAATGGTTTACGCTGTCGCTGCCGGGTACGATCACGGTGACTCATGGTACGGGCACTCGATCGCAATCAGCGATCTCACGGGCTGCCTGTAATGATTCTCTCATTACTATGAGTTCTGATTTTAATCGTAAACTTGATACTTTAAAGTTCTTATAATAAAAGATAAGATTTTAATGTATATCGACTATCATCCAAAATGAAACAGACACGACCTGACCTTTTCCATTTCATACACAAACGAAGTAAAGTGAAACTAGGTACATACATAGTTATATACACTGTATATACTCACTAGGAAATCACTCCTAACATACAAATGGCCAGGTTAACTGGATCCTGATGTGACAAAAGTAATGGTAAGTAAAGGAGAAATGAATTCGTATCACAATTATAATAATATCATTAAGTAGGTAAATAAATGTAGACAATCAATTTACTGTTAAACTGTTGAGATGGGATTTTTAAAAATACCTTGAGATAGAATTTTGACATAAATACCTCCGGGTAGGAGCACACAGGCTGCATATGAGGTTATAAAGCTCTTATAAGATTAATTCATCTGTGTACCTAAGGGCTGTATAAGCTCTTAAGGCTCCTCTACACAATGGGCCATGATAAGGGACGCAGCTATACGTTAGAGGAGACAAGCGATATTGCTGTCTTGTCCTGTCGTATAGCTGCGTCCCTTTTCATGGCCCATTGTATAAAGGAGCCTTTACAGTGCGACACAAAAGAGTAGAAATTAAAAAGTGGCAACACTGTAGTGTCATCCCTTTTTTCTTAGATTGATTAGAAAGGGACGACACTACAGTGTTGCCACTTTTTAATTTCTACTCTTTTGTGTCGTACTGTACGCTCTTCGCACACTACGGCTTCTTGTGGCCGCCACAGAACACTTGTCTCTTTTCCACGCTCGAAGTGAGAAAAAGAGAGATGTACTGTCGCGGCTACTAGAAGCCGTAGTGTGGGCCGGCATGTGTTTTACTTGGTACTTGGGGTTTGCATGAATGTACTTGTCAGGTACGAAGGCACTTTGTGTTATGCCTCTCAGGTATAGTTTTGATATTGTCGGATATTTTCTTCCATAATAGTTACGTAGCACTAGTGTTTTTTTTTCTTATGAGCATACTATATTTTTGCAAATACTTTGTAAATTAATGAGTTGAGATTATTTATTTTTTAATAGTTCCATAATTTTACATCTATTTACCTAATATATGGGTGTGATCAATGAACAGGCACAATTTTGTACATTTGTATGTAATGTTTGGTGCTAAAGTGATTTTTGTGGTGTACTTCAATGAAATAAAATTTAAAAATGGTTTTTTGGTTTTATTTTAATATGGAAGGACAAGCACCAAGGAAGTACAAATTGCCGCGTTGCTCACCTCGCTGCTAAGTATAGGTGGGTATAAGTAGTCCAACAAAACAGTCCTTGAAACAGATCGGGAAGTGGGCCGCGGTGTCGCGTGCTCAGGATGCAGGTAGATTACAAACTGGCCAACCGTGAGTCGGAATCGCGAATAAAAAAAAAAACGTTTTTCTTTTCAGTGCAAAAGTGCAATTTTTTCAGAAAAATGTTTTTTTTTTTTTTTACTTATCTTAGAATCCTTTGATCGGGGCGCGAGCTGCGGTGTCGCGTGAATTGCTGCAGAATGCAGGTAAATTAGAAGCTGGTCAAGTGCGAGTCGTACTCGGCTACCATACATTGTTAGGGAATGCAAAACTGGTTATTTTGTTATAGTGAAATCGTTTATAACTAGTGATGTGCCGGTTCCGAAAATTCCCGGAAAGCTTCCTCATTTTTCATACAAAATGAGGAATCACTGGTTTTTTTTGGAAACGGCACATCTCTAGTTACAAAGCAGAGTTAAAAACCTGATCTTGCATTCCCTAACTACTCTAGGGTGTCTGTAAATATGTATGAGTTTATTTTTCCCTGTAATTATATGCCATTGAAGAGTTTTGGTTTGCATTTGAATTGTCCATTATGTTTCTTCCATGTTTTTGTTATTAAATATGGGTTAAATAAATGTTTTAATAGGGTAAATAAATAAATGTAGACAAAATTAGAATACTATTAGTTTTTTTGTACATAGTTGTTGGTGGTATTAAGTTTCTGTTTTTTATTAACTGTTACTGTTATTCCTTCTTTTTGTGTTGAAATAAATAAAAAAATACTATATTTTAATTGATAACATTGTTTCACAATATAAATATTTAGGCAGTTAAGTGTACTTTCACAGGCTGTTTCATCTGTTACAGTACTTCGATAGATCAATAACGTCATGAAAAATTTTCACGGTGACAAGATCAACTGAATTGCTTGTGAACCAAATGTGTATTCATATATGTAACATTCCATTGTCTTAACAATCATGATGTTTGTAGTGTTTTAAAAAAAAACCTTTTTATTAATTTCCATTTCAAATGAAAATAAATCTTATTTAAAGAGTTTGTCTTGAGATTTTTATGTTAAAAATCTGTTTTTTTTTAATATAATTATGGAAGAAAACAAATGTTATGACTTATGGCTCCCCATAACAACAATGGTTCTTGTCAAACCACACAACAAATATTTTAAATCTTTGAAATAAACTTCAGTGAGTTCTGTGGGCTCTAATTTTTTTATGAAACTTGTGAGGGACCTTAAACAATGGTCAAAGCCTTTATTGCAATGTTGATAATATTGCCTTAAAAATTTCCCTTAAAACATGAGCAAATAAATGAAATCTGAACATAACCAGATCCAAAACAATTGCTTGAAACATTTAAAATCAAATTTGGTACCTAATATTAAATATTGATTTATTTTCTAGTTGGTGTTTCATTTCACCTCAAACATTTCAATAGTAGCATTTAAAATTGATCATCTGTATGCAAATTTCTGCCTGTTTATACTAAGCAGTACAAAAAATAATTATCACCTGCAAATAAGAATTGACTTACCCATGATAGCTGGTGACAGAAGTGCAGCAAGTCCCTGCGTCAGATCATAGATGTACAGGTCTACCGGCTCCCCAGCCTCTCCATTCTCGCACTCCGTAGCCATCGCCCTGCAAATACCACCCGCCACTTCTAAACCACACAGTTACAGCTACTGCTAAACTGTACTTGTAATTATATAAAGTTTCGATTTATTTTTCGTAAATCAAGCGATATACGCGAGCAGCGAGCGCAAGGCGGGCGGCAGCGGGCGCCGCGATCGGTAGCAGACTACACATACTACGAACTTCTGAAATTCTAGCCCCAAAATATAGTAGTATTAATACGCCGACGGCATACGATGCACGTTAGTTTGAGAGTCGAGAAAGCTGTCAAAACTCGCTGGAAATCGACTAATAAGGGATGATGTAATATAATAAAAATAAACAGCTTTTACAATTTCAGTGAAAATGTTGTATAGTTTATATACTTTTCTTACCTTTTTCGCCTTTTTCTTTAATACTGAAATGCCTAATAAAGGTACAATAATCTTGGACTTAAATATATATATTTTTTATTCACAAATACTTAATTAGATTGATGCAGTTTTATTGTTAAACTGAGTTTATGTTTCTATTTCTTCGGTCGATGAATTGAAAATTGAATTGAATGATGATTACCAAGATTTTTTCAACAAATTTGATTGACGTTAGTATGGTGCGTTCGTTAATCTCATGTTATGAAATCAGGTATTGTAAAATAGTGTTAGTTAATAGTTAACAGCCGAACAATTGTGTCTTTAAAGTTATCACAAAATATTTCATATTTTAGTTATGTGAAAATATTTATTTGCCATTTCACATTGGTTTTCTTAAAAATTGTGACGGAAGTATCGCATTGGTAGCAATAATAAAATTTGGCTTTTGAACGTGATGTGAAATGTCAATTTGACATAAAGTAGGTACACATTAAACGAAAAAATTATGTACTGATCGTCTGATTATCATTATTTCAGAACGCACTTTTAATAAAATATTTGTATGTGCACAAGCTTTATAAAAGTGTTCAAAAACCTGTCTACATACAACTTTCATTTAATAAACCTTTCTTAATAATCTTCCAGCACCAGAAGTTTAAATCTTTGTGTTTCATAAAAATCTATTTATTTATTTATGTTAAAAAAGGAACGACCTCAATGTATTAAAATCTCCAAAAATCAGGCCAATAGTGTACAACGAACAATCACATGTTTATCTACACAGAAAATATTATGAACGTGATGAAAAAAAAAGAAAATGACAGAAGTATGTGATTGATGAGTGTGTATGTGTAGAACAAAATGTCAGGTTCAAATAAAATGGTAAAATTTCTTTCTTATTTGTTCGCTTTAGATAATTTTGACTTCATAGAACAATCGTTTCAAACCAGCACAAAATTTCATTCCTTGCCTAACATTTCAAATAAAGCCCCTATTACCCTAATTTTTGCCAAACTTTTCCGTCAACAATTTTTGAATTTTCCAACGATTCCATAACTGTTC
Source organism: Apotomis capreana (assembly GCA_947623375.1). NCBI lineage: Eukaryota > Metazoa > Arthropoda > Insecta > Lepidoptera > Tortricidae > Apotomis > Apotomis capreana. The sequence continues at coordinate 24,711,374 of OX392507.1, read as the reverse complement.
TTCACTCTCTTTTCAAATTTCTCCCTCATCTCTTCTCCCTTTACCGTTCCCCGTGCTCTGAATGATCTGAGGCGTTAAGAAACAGCAGGATGACGGTGCAGTTTCGATGGTCTCGGATGGTTTGTTGATTGTGTTTAGACGCTGCGCGTGCAGTCTGCGGAGGGCACGACGCGCGTGGACATGTCGGGCGATGACGTGACGGCGACGCTGTATGAGCGCGTGCACGACGCGCTGCTACTGCGGTCCTTCGCGTTCGCGCTCCACCGCGACCGAGCCAAGCGCGAGGAGCTGGTCTCCAGCAAGTCGCAGTGCCTGAGCGACGCCGGCCTGCGCCACGGCGACATGCTCTATCTCAGCCCCGTCAATGGTGCTGTTCTTTTTGAACCGTCAGACACACAGGTATTGACAATAACATAGCTACTCTAGTCTCTGAGGTCATTCCGAAGAGCTGTTGTCGACATAAAGACTGTTAGGATTCCATGATACAAGACAACTATTTTTTATTTCACTCCAATAAGAAAAACAATACAGCTAAGCCTTATCTTAAACTATAGTCGTTTAAAATAACACTTAACTGTATAAAATAACATTGCCATGACGGTATTATTGCTAAAGACATTCTTCCAGAGAACATTGCTAGTCTACGTGTTTTAGTAGAGTTGTTTTAGCAAAAGTAATGTTACCACCTGGTTTTTCACATTTGTATTTCTTAACATGCACTGTTGAGCTGCAAAAATCAGTACCGTAAGTAACACCAAAACACAGTTGCAGTTTAATAATAAGATATAGTTTTTCATTACTGCATACATTTTGTTTTGGCATTTCTTCTCAACAGTGGGTCTCCTCTTGTGAAATCTGATAAACTCAGATGTGTAACATTGCGCTTGTGGCCTCCTGATAGAATAAATTTCATTATTTCATTATTCACTCATTCTAAATACATCTGATAAAAACAATTACACATTTGCGACATGACGACGCGGTTGGCGCAGTGGTAAAGCAACTGCAAATATTTGTGTAATGAAGTCAAATATTTGTGCCTGGTCATGGATGTTTTTTGTTTTTAAGTATGTATTTATCTATATAAGTATGTTTATCGTCGTCTAGTGTCCATAACACAAGCCTACTAGAGCTTACTGTGGGACTAGATTGATTTGTGTGAGGTTGTCGGATATTTATATTTATATATATTTATTTATTTGCAGGTAACTAACAATGCTGGATCACACATGGAAGCTGGACCTTCCTCAGCCATGGACATAGTCCCTGCTGCGGCCCCCGCAGCCCCCGGCAAGCCCGTTGAAGATGAACTGGATCTAGAGCTCTATCAGATGCCTGGCCACATTCAGCGCCAGAGGGACCCTAAATTGTGAGTTAAGACTGATTTAGACGATGCCAATTTTGAGACGCCTAAATTACGGCACCTCGAAAAGGCACCGTATAAACACTTTCCGCGCCATTTTTTCGCCGCATGCCAGCGCTGGCGCGGAATAGAACACGGGCCTATTTTTCGGCGCCAGTGACCCCCCCTCCGCGTCTCTCGCTGCCACTAATGACTGGTACTGAAAAAAAGCACCGTGTAAACACGACTGGCGGCGAGATTTAGGCGGCTGAACATAGTCATTGTCTAAACGGTCGGAGGTGTGCTGTGCGGTAATCACTGGCGCCGTAATTTAGGCGTCTCAAAATTGGCATCGTCTAAATCAGCCTTTATTCGCATTTGATCAGGAGGATGATAAATTAATTCTTTTGATTTCTCTTATGACATTGACACATAATGAGTGTTGTCGCAGTATTCAAATCCAAAATTATTAAAATATAGAGGCATCACAAAGATGATTGCAAAATAGTATAGAATCTGAGACAACACCTATAATATAGGGTCTGTCTTATCTCTAGAATTAATAAATCAATATAGGACAACCTCACAGAAGTCAACCTAGTCCCAAAGTAAGCCCAATTTATTAACCTTGCTTGTAATATGGGTCCTAGAGGATAATATACTACCGATTGTTTTTGATTAATGATTTCTGAGAAATTACTAGAAATACCATGCAGATTGGTCACAATAATAAGACACAAACAGCTTTCTTATCTTTTGTTTACACCCACATAGATGGTCAGCAGCTGGGGTGACCTTTTACTTTTTGTTTATAGATATTAGCTTGGTAGGTAATTGTGTACGTTTTGGAGTAAAGCTTATGGTTCCATTATATTAACAGCGTCGGTGACCAAGAGTCATATTGGCTCTGGCCACTGGCATTAGCCGAGCCATCTGCCTTTTCATTGTTTTGTATACTATACAACTGCTATTATACATGTAATAACCAAAAATGTACAAAAACAATGAATAAATGTCTTATTATTATTATTATTATATTTTCTTCACATTTCATTAAACAATTTAACGAGGCTCAAATAATTAATAAACGCGATATAATCTGTTTAAATCGCTTTATTTAAATTATGGTTCTGTTGAGTGAAGACTGTATCTTTTGTTAGTAAGGTCTTTCGGATATAAGTAACAACATTATAAACACTGATTACTTCATCATTGTTATACCCAAAATCCACTAAACATATATAAAACTGTATTGTTAGATGCCGACACAATTCAGCGGGTTGCTGTGTCCACTGCTCACCCCTGGAGCCTTGGGATGAAGGATACCTGCGTGAACATAATATCAAGCACATGTCTTTCCACTCATACCTGCGGAAGATTACTTCGGGCAAGTTCGTCTCACTGACAGAGCCCAACCTCACTATTAAACCAGGTTAGTCTTATTTCATAACATCTGCCTAGTTATAATATAATTGTAATAATTTTTGTTTAAGTATAATTTACGACTTGTTGTTGAGTTTCTTTCGGCTTTCTTCTCAACAGCGGTCTCCACTTGTCAAACGCCGATAGATTCAAAAACGTGAAAGTGCCTTTGTGGCCTACTTGCAGAATAAACATTTTCATTTTGACTCTTCAACCCTCATTTTGAGAAGCTGTTTATTTCAATGTCCAGGCTCGCTCTATTTCTAAATACTTGGTAATCGGATTCCATGGCAATGCTGTAACTTCCTCTAATTCTGCGGTACTTATTACATAATAGGTTCATGTGATACATATATTTTGGATTAAAGAAAATCTTGATATGAACATCTTCACGTCATATTAATCCCACCAAAAACATTTCATGTAAAATTGGCGGCCAAGACTCACATGCTCATAACGCTTTTTCTGTAAAAAAGTTATCAGATCCCTGGAAAAGCCAAGCCCCTAAGCCCTGAGTTTACTAATCCTACACCTTGGCTTCAAATGTATGGCTTGGCCGTTTCATAAAGTAACGTAAATAAGTTCAACGGACCGTCTGGCCCATACGATATCAAGAAGTTAAGTTTATGTCTTCATGATAATATATATAAACTTAATTCCCTACCATATAGGCTGGACAGTCCATTAGACTTATTTACGGTATTTTATGAAACGGCCAAGCCATACCTTTGAAGCCAAGGTGTAGGATTAGTAAACTCAGGGCTTAGGGGCTTGGCTTTTCCAGGGATCTGATAACTTTTTTACAGAAAAAGCGTTATGAGCATGTGAGTCTTGGCCGCCAATTTTACATGAAATGTTTTTGGTGGGATCTCATTTATTTTTGTAAGGTACCCTAGTTTATTTTCATTTATTTGGGCCATAGCGTCTGTAAGTAAGTAGTAATAATAGCAAAAGCGTTATGAGCATGTGAGTCTTGGCCGCTAATTTTACATGAAATGTTTTTGGTGGGATCTCATTTCTTTTTGTAAAGTAGTTTTGAATTTTTAGGTTTTTTTTTGTGCTGTAGCGTTTCTAGGTAAGTAGTAATAATTGTGTATTTAAGAAATACTTACGTTTACCCCATATATATACATTTATCCCCCATTTTGGAAAACCCATACAAACTTTCATCCCCTTATTTAAAGGGTGGGGGGTGATTTTCTGAAAATCCTACAACATGTATTTTATTATTTATAACAAGGAGTCCCTATATCAATTTTCAGACCTCTAGTATCAAAATTTGTAGAAGTCTCATACAAACTTCCATCCCCTAGTTTAAGGGGTTGGGGGGTAAAAGTTCCAAGTTTCAGAATTATTCTATTGTTTATGTACTAAACCTAGCTTACATACCAAATTTCAGCTTTCTAGGTCATCGGGAAGTACCCCAGAGGTTTTGATACGTCAGTGTATAAGTGAGTGGCAAAATCGGCGTATTTTAGGTACCAATAAAACCTAAAGTATAAAAGCTAGATCAATTAAATTAAGTACATTTTATATGTTCCCTAACTGCATCCTAACCTGTGAATTTGGGCGCTCTGGTGTTAACTGGGACGAAGCTATGAGGGTTTAAAAATTAGACGAAACGGTTCGAGAAAAGGTAGGTAGTGCCCCGCTTCTTTTTTGCTCGTCTTGGCGGGGGCACTACCGTGCCCCCAGATTTAGGCTATAGGTTATCGCCATAGAATGGCCAGAATGGAGGAGATTGGAGGAGGCCTTTGCCACCTGGCAAATGGACATACACAATTGGAAAAAAGAGATATGTAAGAATAAAAAGAAAATATAATAATCATACAAATACAGTTGCCGAGAAACTTCTTGACCCAAAATGGCGGATCTGCGCATGCATATTTGTACGTAAATCGGCTACTGCGCAGTCAAGGTTAGGCTCAAGAAGGTTCTCGGCAACTGTAATAACCTTAGAAATATGACCCATGCACAAATATTTGAGTTCATCACACAAATATTTGCCTTTGCCGGGATTCGAACCCAGGACCGTCGGCTCAGTAGGCAGTCGCTTAACCGCTGCGCCAACAGCGTCGTAAACTTGAATCAGCGTTGTGTGTGTCGGCAGGCTGCACGGAGCACCCGCCGTGGCCGCGCGGCATCTGCGCCAAGTGCCAGCCGGGCGCGCTCACGCTGGCGCGCCAGCCCTGGCGGCTCGTGGACAACGTGCTGGTGGGGGCGGCCGGCGTGGTCGAGCGCTTCCTCGGCTACTGGCGCGCCTCCGGCCATCAGCGCGTCGGGTATCTCATCGGGGCTTACGAGCACCATCCCGATGTGCCGCTAGGTATGTTGGTATTTTTACATCACCCAAGGCCGTAATAGGCATTTTCTGCCCATGGGATGGGCATGGGAGAAAAGCTCGCTTCCTGGCCAAGGCAAAACGTAAAACTAGAGATATCATCTCGCAAAAAGATAGCAAGAAGGAGGGCATCTAATTAATTGAGACCATGGCGTGTGCAACCATGACAAAACGTTAGATTATGATAGTAAATAAAGAATATCGCGATAGACCCGTTATAATTTATGTTATTTGTACAAACCGCTAGAGCAGTGTTTTTCAAACTGTGGGTCGGGACCCCCAGGGGGGTCGCAGCATGTATCCAAGGGGGTCGCGAGGATCAGCATCGAGAAAGTCTCGTGACTACAAGAAATGCAGATTTTGCCAAGCATGTACATTTTAATAAACCGGCCAAGAGCATGTCGGGCCACGCTCAGTGTAGGGTTCCTTAGTTGCCCATCCTTAACAGCGGTTTTTAACCCGAGGTTTAAATTACGAAAGATTTCAAACTCTATAAAAAGGTCGTAAACGCTAAAGTAACTGTAATTACTTATTACCTTTTGGAAGTTATCGATTATACGCGCCAGATTGAGTGGAATGTTTAAATTCAGTATGGCACTTAATTGATATATGTAACGTTCGAAGTATAAGGACACCGAGCGGCACTTACTTCATTTTAAAGAAAAGTATGAAATTTTGCGATAACTCAAAAACGGCTCGACTGATTTTATTCAATATAGTTTTCATTGAAAGTACTTATAAGGCCTCATTTTCATGAATGTTTCCATAATTTTTTGACCCGTGGTTGAAAAGTTAGAGGCGAATATTTACAAAACTGCTGACTTTATCAAAAAATATTGTTTGAAGACCCCTATTACTTTTCAATGACGTATTCAACGACACCCCACACACTAGTGTTGGAACGAAAAAAGAAATCACCCCCAAATTAGGTTTACGAGAGGTAGGTACCCGAAAAAAAAGTTTTTTTTAGTCTTTATTTTACCGTTTTGTCAGCGTGATACATAGGTACACATACTCATACCAAATTTCAGCTTTCTAGTACTAATGATCACGGAGCTAAGCCGCGGACGAACGGACAGACGGACATGGACAACCCTAAAAACAGCAATCATTCTTAGACATGTTAAATTATTATATGTATTCTTTTATATTTTTATTATTTTTTTATTATTTGCAAAACAGTAAACTACCTTCTGAATTTCTGATAATAGGATAATACGCATGACGCATTGAATGAAAGACGGGTGCGTTCCAAATCTGTTGAATAAGAGTTGGGGTTCTAAGTTTCATCGTACAAACTGGGATTTAGGGGGTCGCGAAGGAATTTTGATGGTCATTAAGGGCCGTGACACCAAAAAGTTTGAAAAACACTGCGCTAGAGTATAAAGTGTCATATAAGAAAGCATTTTCTCGTCACGTTTGTTTTGTGCAGGTATCCGGGCACGGGTAGAGGCGATCTACGAGCCGCCGCAGGCGTCGTCCCGCGACCACGTGACGCTGGCGCCCGACCCGCGCGCGCCGCTCGTCGACCACATCTGCGGCAAGCTGGGGCTGCGGCGCGTGGGCTGGCTGTTCACCGACCTGCTGCCGCTGCCGGACAGCCCCGGACAGGTGCAGTGCACCAGGTGAGTGTGGAGCTGGGCTGCGGCGCGTGGGCTGGCTGTTCACCGACCTGCTGCCGCTGCCGGACAGCCCCGGACAGGTGCAGTGCACCAGGTGAGTGTGGAGCTGGGCTGCGGCGCGTGGGCTGGCTGTTCACCGACCTGCTGCCGCTGCCGGACAGCCCCGGACAGGTGCAGTGCACCAGGTGAGTGTGGAGCTGGGCTGCGGCGCGTGGGCTGGCTGTTCACCGACCTGCTGCCGCTGCCGGACAGCCCCGGACAGGTGCAGTGCACCAGGTGAGTGTGGAGCTGGGCTGCGGCGCGTGGGCTGGCTGTTCACCGACCTGCTGCCGCTGCCGGACAGCCCCGGACAGGTGCAGTGCACCAGGTGAGTGTGGAGCTGGGCTGCGGCGCGTGGGCTGGCTGTTCACCGACCTGCTGCCGCTGCCGGACAGCCCCGGACAGGTGCAGTGCACCAGGTGAGTGTGGAGCTGGGCTGCGGCGCGTGGGCTGGCTGTTCACCGACCTGCTGCCGCTGCCGGACAGCCCCGGACAGGTGCAGTGCACCAGGTGAGTGTGGAGCTGGGCTGCGGCGCGTGGGCTGGCTGTTCACCGACCTGCTGCCGCTGCCGGACAGCCCCGGACAGGTGCAGTGCACCAGGTGAGTGTGGAGCTGGGCTGCGGCGCGTGGGCTGGCTGTTCACCGACCTGCTGCCGCTGCCGGACAGCCCCGGACAGGTGCAGTGCACCAGGTGAGTGTGGAGCTGGGCTGCGGCGCGTGGGCTGGCTGTTCACCGACCTGCTGCCGCTGCCGGACAGCCCCGGACAGGTGCAGTGCACCAGGTGAGTGTGGAGCTGGGCTGCGGCGCGTGGGCTGGCTGTTCACCGACCTGCTGCCGCTGCCGGACAGCCCCGGACAGGTGCAGTGCACCAGGTGAGTGTGGAGCTGGGCTGCGGCGCGTGGGCTGGCTGTTCACCGACCTGCTGCCGCTGCCGGACAGCCCCGGACAGGTGCAGTGCACCAGGTGAGTGTGGAGCTGGGCTGCGGCGCGTGGGCTGGCTGTTCACCGACCTGCTGCCGCTGCCGGACAGCCCCGGACAGGTGCAGTGCACCAGGTGAGTGTGGAGCTGGGCTGCGGCGCGTGGGCTGGCTGTTCACCGACCTGCTGCCGCTGCCGGACAGCCCCGGACAGGTGCAGTGCACCAGGTGAGTGTGGAGCTGGGCTGCGGCGCGTGGGCTGGCTGTTCACCGACCTGCTGCCGCTGCCGGACAGCCCCGGACAGGTGCAGTGCACCAGGTGAGTGTGGAGCTGGGCTGCGGCGCGTGGGCTGGCTGTTCACCGACCTGCTGCCGCTGCCGGACAGCCCCGGACAGGTGCAGTGCACCAGGTGAGTGTGGAGCTGGGCTGCGGCGCGTGGGCTGGCTGTTCACCGACCTGCTGCCGCTGCCGGACAGCCCCGGACAGGTGCAGTGCACCAGGTGAGTGTGGAGCTGGGCTGCGGCGCGTGGGCTGGCTGTTCACCGACCTGCTGCCGCTGCCGGACAGCCCCGGCCAGGTGCAGTGCACCAGGTGAGTGTGGAGCTGGGCTGCGGCGCGTGGGCTGGCTGTTCACCGACCTGCTGCCGCTGCCGGACAGCCCCGGACAGGTGCAGTGCACCAGGTGAGTGTGGAGCTGGGCTGCGGCGCGTGGGCTGGCTGTTCACCGACCTGCTGCCGCTGCCGGACAGCCCCGGACAGGTGCAGTGCACCAGGTGAGTGTGGAGCTGGGCTGCGGCGCGTGGGCTGGCTGTTCACCGACCTGCTGCCGCTGCCGGACAGCCCCGGACAGGTGCAGTGCACCAGGTGAGTGTGGAGCTGGGCTGCGGCGCGTGGGCTGGCTGTTCACCGACCTGCTGCCGCTGCCGGACAGCCCCGGACAGGTGCAGTGCACCAGGTGAGTGTGGAGCTGGGCTGCGGCGCGTGGGCTGGCTGTTCACCGACCTGCTGCCGCTGCCGGACAGCCCCGGACAGGTGCAGTGCACCAGGTGAGTGTGGAGCTGGGCTGCGGCGCGTGGGCTGGCTGTTCACCGACCTGCTGCCGCTGCCGGACAGCCCCGGACAGGTGCAGTGCACCAGGTGAGTGTGGAGCTGGGCTGCGGCGCGTGGGCTGGCTGTTCACCGACCTGCTGCCGCTGCCGGACAGCCCCGGACAGGTGCAGTGCACCAGGTGAGTGTGGAGCTGGGGCTGCGGCGCGTGGGCTGGCTGTTCACCGACCTGCTGCCGCTGCCGGACAGCCCCGGACAGGTGCAGTGCACCAGGTGAGTGTGGAGCTGGGGCTGCGGCGCGTGGGCTGGCTGTTCACCGACCTGCTGCCGCTGCCGGACAGCCCCGGACAGGTGCAGTGCACCAGGTGAGTGTGGAGCTGGGCTGCGGCGCGTGGGCTGGCTGTTCACCGACCTGCTGCCGCTGCCGGACAGCCCCGGACAGGTGCAGTGCACCAGGTGAGTGTGGAGCTGGGCTGCGGCGCGTGGGCTGGCTGTTCACCGACCTGCTGCCGCTGCCGGACAGCCCCGGACAGGTGCAGTGCACCAGGTGAGTGTGGAGCTGGGCTGCGGCGCGTGGGCTGGCTGTTCACCGACCTGCTGCCGCTGCCGGACAGCCCCGGACAGGTGCAGTGCACCAGGTGAGTGTGGAGCTGGGCTGCGGCGCGTGGGCTGGCTGTTCACCGACCTGCTGCCGCTGCCGGACAGCCCCGGACAGGTGCAGTGCACCAGGTGAGTGTGGAGCTGGGGCTGTATTTCGCCAAGAAACCTCTGTTTTATAACGGATAAATGCTGCGCGATGAGGAGCAGTCGGCGACAAGTCAGAGATTGTTGATGGATGAGTTCATATAATTGAGAAAGTGGGGACTTTGCCGATATTCATTTATGATTTGTCCGCAGAGGCGTAGACACGCACTTTCTGTCGGCGCAGGAGGTGATAATGGCGGCGCATCTCCAGAACCAGCACATGCACAAGTGCCGCCACGCCGACAGCGGGTACTACGGCTCCAAGTTCGTCACGGTGTGCGTCACTGGTGAGTTCACAGAGTTCAATAATTATCAAGAGAAACAATATATTTGAGTCACACACGGTTAGTGGTTGCGATACGAGAGAGCAAGAGGGCGATGAGGAGAGACGGAGTGTGTTCCTTCCGCTATAGTGGCGCCATACTTTGCATTCTTTCCAACAGTTCGACATCCTATCCTGTTGTATCACAGGATGCACGGCAATGCTGTTCATCACCGGTGGTCTTCGTCACTGGTCAATAACATGAACATGGTACTTTCCCTTCCTGTTTTGAGATAGCGTAACATTCCTTTTGTGAAATAATACCGCAGATTGGCCTTATAATCTAAGCTGGTCCTGGCATATCAGTGTAAAATAAGAATCTCGATAAGAAAAGAAGGTTATTTTACCTTCGCGAAGCGGAGTTAAAGTGTTCGTTTTAGCGCCCAGGGTTTAAATGCTCCCCATCGGCAGCCCGCCGTCCCGCGTGGCGGGGCGCGCCCGGGCGGCGGGCGCCGATACTCGGTGGCCATTTCTTTAACCAGGTCGACGGAGAATGACGAGCTCAGGGAGCCACCATGGCGTAGGTTATTTTAAACAATTTTTTATTTTCTCGCAGTCGAAGTGAACAGCAGAGTGATTTACACGTGGTGACGTGGCTAATGTTAATGTCATTGTGACGCTCAGATTATATATGTCCTCGCTCGCATCGCTCGCTCGTCCAAATAATCACTTCTTGTCGCAATGGCTTCTTTTAGCCTCTTTTCAAACAATCTACACATGGCCCGCAAACGCAATCCTCATGGATCAATATTATATTTCGTAAAATGTGTATCCGTTTGGCTGCAGGCGACAGCACGAACCAGATCCACCTGGAAGGCTACCAGGTGTCTGCGCAGGCGCAGGCCCTGGAGCGGCACGGGCTGCTGCTGCCGACGCGCGACGCGCCCGACCTGGGCTACGTGCGCGAGCCCGCGCCCGAGCGGCCGGTGCCTGATGTCTACTACAAGGTATACGGGGTACTGCCAGGTGTCCGACAGCACCACCAGATCCACCTGGAAGGCTACCAGGTGTCTGCGCAGGCGCAGGCCCTGGAGCGGCACGGGCTGCTGCTGCCGACGCGCGACGCGCCCGACCTGGGCTACGTGCGCGAGCCCGCGCCCGAGCGGCCGGTGCCTGATGTCTACTACAAGGTATACGGGGTACTGCCAGGTGTCCGACAGCACCACCAGATCCACCTGGAAGGCTACCAGGTGTCTGCGCAGGCGCAGGCCCTGGAGCGGCACGGGCTGCTGCTGCCGACGCGCGACGCGCCCGACCTGGGCTACGTGCGCGAGCCCGCGCCCGAGCGGCCGGTGCCTGATGTCTACTACAAGGTATACGGAGTACTGCCAGGTGTCCGACAGCACCACCAGATCCACCTGGAAGGCTACCAGGTGTCTGCGCAGGCGCAGGCCCTGGAGCGGCACGGGCTGCTGCTGCCGACGCGCGACGCGCCCGACCTGGGCTACGTGCGCGAGCCCGCGCCCGAGCGGCCGGTGCCTGATGTCTACTACAAGGTATACGGGGTACTGCCAGGTGTCCGACAGCACCACCAGATCCACCTGGAAGGCTACCAGGTGTCTGCGCAGGCGCAGGCCCTGGAGCGGCACGGGCTGCTGCTGCCGACGCGCGACGCGCCCGACCTGGGCTACGTGCGCGAGCCCGCGCCCGAGCGGCCGGTGCCTGATGTCTACTACAAGGTATACGGGGTACTGCCAGGTGTCCGACAGCACCACCAGATCCACCTGGAAGGCTACCAGGTGTCTGCGCAGGCGCAGGCCCTGGAGCGGCACGGGCTGCTGCTGCCGACGCGCGACGCGCCCGACCTGGGCTACGTGCGCGAGCCCGCGCCCGAGCGGCCGGTGCCTGATGTCTACTACAAGGTATACGGGGTACTGCCAGGTGTCCGACAGCACCACCAGATCCACCTGGAAGGCTACCAGGTGTCTGCGCAGGCGCAGGCCCTGGAGCGGCACGGGCTGCTGCTGCCGACGCGCGACGCGCCCGACCTGGGCTACGTGCGCGAGCCCGCGCCCGAGCGGCCGGTGCCTGATGTCTACTACAAGGTATACGGGGTACTGCCAGGTGTCCGACAGCACCACCAGAGCCACCTGGAAGGCTACCAGGTGTCGGCGCAGGCGCGTCCACAGAGCGAGCCGCCTCGCGAGGCAATGCCGCGCGCGGCGGAGCGGTCTGTGTGGACGCGCCTCGCCTCGGCCGAGCCGTGCACCGTCGGTTTTTGTCCGCGCTCAAAGGTGCCTCGGTCGTTTGCCGCGCGCAGTGTGGACGTACACGTTTTTGCTTCAACGGTCAAATTTATGACAGATAAAACAAAATGGCGTGCGACACTTACGTATTACGCGAAACGGAATAACCGTAACTTGACAGTGTGTGCTATTTGTTTGTTTTCAACATAAAAAATATTGAATATGCTTTTGGAAAATGCTTTCCTACGTTCCTGTAGCAGCAAGTCAAAAGTTGATTGCGTGCGGCGGCGCAATATTGTTTGATCTGTCAAATGGGGGAACAAGACGGCTCGGGCTTGCCGCGCGCGGCATTCAATGAGCGTAATTTCATCCAATGCTCGAGGCATGTGCCGAATGCCGCTTGCACCATTGGCGCCGCGCGAGGCCGCTCGCTCTGTGTGGACCCGTCTATTGCAGTTTGAATTCCTGGAGTTTCCATGTGTCCTCAGTTGTATTGATCAGTTGTAACGTATGGCACTGTCGACAGGAGAAGGACGCGTACGGCAACGAGGTGTCGGTGTCGCTGCGGCGCGTGCCGGTGGCGTACCTGCTGGTGGACGTGCCGTGCGGCGTGCGCGCCGACGCCAGCCCGCTGCTCGCCGCCGCCGCCTTCCCGCCCGCGCACCGCCCGCTGCCGCAGCACCTGCAGACGCTGCGGGCGCTGCACAAGCACCTGGAGGACACGGACAGCTTCCTGGAGGTGTGTGTTATACGTCTGCTATACAGCTGCTCGCCGCCGCCGCCTTCCCGCCCGCGCACCGCCCGCTGCCGCAGCACCTGCAGACGCTGCGGGCGCTGCACAAGCACCTGGAGGACACGGACAGCTTCCTGGAGGTGTGTGTTATACGTCTGCTATACAGCTGCTCGCCGCCGCCGCCTTCCCGCCCGCGCACCGCCCGCTGCCGCAGCACCTGCAGACGCTGCGGGCGCTGCACAAGCACCTGGAGGACACGGACAGCTTCCTGGAGGTGTGTGTTATACGTCTGCTATACAGCTGCTCGCCGCCGCCGCCTTCCCGCCCGCGCACCGCCCGCTGCCGCAGCACCTGCAGACGCTGCGGGCGCTGCACAAGCACCTGGAGGACACGGACAGCTTCCTGGAGGTGTGTGTTATACGTCTGCTATACAGCTGCTCGCCGCCGCCGCCTTCCCGCCCGCGCACCGCCCGCTGCCGCAGCACCTGCAGACGCTGCGGGCGCTGCACAAGCACCTGGAGGACACGGACAGCTTCCTGGAGGTGTGTGTTATACGTCTGCTATACAGCTGCTCGCCGCCGCCGCCTTCCCGCCCGCGCACCGCCCGCTGCCGCAGCACCTGCAGACGCTGCGGGCGCTGCACAAGCACCTGGAGGACACGGACAGCTTCCTGGAGGTGTGTGTTATACGTCTGCTATACAGCTGCTCGCCGCCGCCGCCTTCCCGCCCGCGCACCGCCCGCTGCCGCAGCACCTGCAGACGCTGCGGGCGCTGCACAAGCACCTGGAGGACACGGACAGCTTCCTGGAGGTGTGTGTTATACGTCTGCTATACAGCTGCTCGCCGCCGCCGCCTTCCCGCCCGCGCACCGCCCGCTGCCGCAGCACCTGCAGACGCTGCGGGCGCTGCACAAGCACCTGGAGGACACGGACAGCTTCCTGGAGGTGTGTGTTATACGTCTGCTATACAGCTGCTCGCCGCCGCCGCCTTCCCGCCCGCGCACCGCCCGCTGCCGCAGCACCTGCAGACGCTGCGGGCGCTGCACAAGCACCTGGAGGACACGGACAGCTTCCTGGAGGTACCTGTTAAACTTTCTCGTCCCAAATACAACAGTGTCTTCAGACGAAGATTGTTGCAGTGTGTTGCCAATGATAACATACGGCACTGAAACGTGCTCGCTTACAATGGGCCCCATAAGAAGGCTCAAACTTACTCAAAGGGCGATGGAGCGAGCTATGCTCGGAGTTTCCTTGCGGGATCGAATCAGAGGTTGTAGATGTAGCTCAGACAGTCGCCAAACTTAAGTTGCATGGGCGGGCCACATTGCTCGTTGAACCGATGGCCGTTGGGTCAGATAGGATCTTGTTTGGCGACCGCGGACCGGAAGACGCAGCGTGGAAGGTCCCCAACAAGGTGGACCCATAACCTGGTTAGGATTGCGGACAGTAATTGGCGAACAAATAAAGAAAGACACTTTTTGCTGTTTTAGTATTCTATTTGATATATTTTATAAAAAATATGTTCCCTGTTACAGGCGATGTCTGATCTCCACACGTTGCTGTACATAGCCAGCAACGAGACGCTGCCCATCGAGCTGGACGTGCTGGACGGGCTGCTGGACGCGGTGCGGGAGCGCGACGCGCTGGCGGCCGAGCGCTGGCGCGCCGACACGCCCGCCTGGGCCACGCTCGAGCACCTGTGCTCCTCGCAGGTGAGCGTGCTGGACGTGCTCGACATACTGGACGTGCTGGACGCGCTGGCGCGCCGACACGCCCGCCTGGGCCACGCTCGAGCACCTGTGCTCCTCGCAGGTGAGCGTGCTGGACGTGCTCGACACACTGGACGTGCTGGACGCGCTGGCGCGCCGACACGCCCGCCTGGGCCACGCTCGAGCACCTGTGCTCCTCGCAGGTGAGCGTGCTGGACGTGCTCGACACACTGGACGTGCTGGACGCGCTGGCGCGCCGACACGCCCGCCTGGGCCACGCTCGAGCACCTGTGCTCCTCGCAGGTGAGCGTGCTGGACGTGCTCGACACACTGGACGTGCTGGACGCGCTGGCGCGCCGACACGCCCGCCTGGGCCACGCTCGAGCACCTGTGCTCCTCGCAGGTGAGCGTGCTGGACGTGCTCGACACACTGGACGTGCTGGACGCGCTGGCGCGCCGACACGCCCGCCTGGGCCACGCTCGAGCACCTGTGCTCCTCGCAGGTGAGCGTGCTGGACGTGCTCGACACACTGGACGTGCTGGACGCGCTGGCGCGCCGACACGCCCGCCTGGGCCACGCTCGAGCACCTGTGCTCCTCGCAGGTGAGCGTGCTGGACGTGCTCGACACACTGGACGTGCTGGACGCGCTGGCGCGCCGACACGCCCGCCTGGGCCACGCTCGAGCACCTGTGCTCCTCGCAGGTGAGCGTGCTGGACGTGCTCGACACACTGGACGTGCTGGACGCGCTGGCGCGCCGACACGCCCGCCTGGGCCACGCTCGAGCACCTGTGCTCCTCGCAGGTGAGCGTGCTGGACGTGCTCGACACACTGGACGTGCTGGCGCGCCGACACGCCCGCCTGGGCCACGCTCGAGCACCTGTGCTCCTCGCAGGTGAGCGTGCTGGACGTGCTCGACACACTGGACGTGCTGGACGCGCTGGCGCGCCGACACGCCCGCCTGGGCCACGCTCGAGCACCTGTGCTCCTCGCAGGTGAGCGTGCTGGACGTGCTCGACACACTGGACGTGCTGGACGCGCTGGCGCGCCGACACGCCCGCCTGGGCCACGCTCGAGCACCTGTGCTCCTCGCAGGTGAGCGTGCTGGACGTGCTCGACACACTGGACGTGCTGGACGCGCTGGCGCGCCGACACGCCCGCCTGGGCCACGCTCGAGCACCTGTGCTCCTCGCAGGTGAGCGTGCTGGACGTGCTCGACACACTGGACGTGCTGGACGCGCTGGCGCGCCGACACGCCCGCCTGGGCCACGCTCGAGCACCTGTGCTCCTCGCAGGTGAGCGTGCTGGACGTGCTCGACACACTGGACGTGCTGGACGCGCTGGCGCGCCGACACGCCCGCCTGGGCCACGCTCGAGCACCTGTGCTCCTCGCAGGTGAGCGTGCTGGACGTGCTCGACACACTGGACGTGCTGGACGCGCTGGCGCGCCGACACGCCCGCCTGGGCCACGCTCGAGCACCTGTGCTCCTCGCAGGTGAGCGTGCTGGACGTGCTCGACACACTGGACGTGCTGGACGCGCTGGCGCGCCGACACGCCCGCCTGGGCCACGCTCGAGCACCTGTGCTCCTCGCAGGTGAGCGTGCCCCAACAAACAAAAAATCCTCTTGTAGTGGCTTATATAGCCAAAAATATTATTCTTGTAAAGGCCATATTATCGCTAATAAGGGTGGATTTGGGCACAAATTATAAATACAATAACCTTATACTCAACTTATAGTTGCTTTATTATTTGCTTTATTTATCTTGTAAGTGCTTTATTGTGACAAGCAACAAGGTAGTCAAACTTCTAATGGCATGGAAAATGCACTAAAAAGGTTAATATACTTATAAGAACTATATTTAAAGCGTTTATAAGGGCGATCGTCCTTATACGCGTTTAGTTATGGTCCGATTTAAGGGCGTAAAATTCATAACGGCAAAACAAATGCCCCTAATAAGGTATTTGGCTCTTATAACTGTATGTTTATGACTGCGCAATAAGTTTATTATCTTTTTTGTAATAGTTTGACGAAAAATAATTAGTCAACATCTTCATGATTAATAGTAAACGGTACCTAAGTTATTTTTTTATTCTATGTTAGAGTACCCGAATCTATAGTGAAAACTGTGTGGGAATTTAAATTTGTGATAGATTATGGTATAAAACATGAAGTGTTATCAACGCGCCTTTGTATTATTGCGGTTTTGTACTGAAAATGTAGTTAATTATTTAGTCATGTTTTATAAAAGGCCATTATAAGAGCGAAAGAAATTTGCACATCATCTACAAATACACTATGAGATTAAAAATCTATCATTAGCAATAGGTGTTGCTTATGATTCGCCATTTTATATGTCGTTAGGGTTCCTTTCTCACAAGTGAAGTCCCTTATCTACTAAGTAACTAAGTAAGAAATGTTACGTCGTGAATATAATAGAAGTTTTGCAACAATTCACTTTCATTTTCTGTCAAAATTGTAAAGCGTATTTGATATACGACCATTTTATTGCAGATGAATGCGAATATTGTAATCCGTAATTTAAATAGTAACAATATTTCTAAATAAACATTGACACTTATTATTAATCGGACGAGTAAGTATAAATTTAATATTTAAAAAAGTTTGATAAATTAGTCAAATACCGATTATTATTACATATAAAAGTACAATAAAACCAAATACTTCATTAATTCATTCATTTAACACGTCATTAATTACATTAGATATAAAATTTGATTAATAAACGAACTTAAAATCGTTATTCATTAAATACATTTGGCTGAATGTACACGCGCTTGTGCCATTTTGATATAAG
Source organism: Apotomis capreana (assembly GCA_947623375.1). Classification (NCBI taxonomy): domain Eukaryota; kingdom Metazoa; phylum Arthropoda; class Insecta; order Lepidoptera; family Tortricidae; genus Apotomis; species Apotomis capreana. The sequence continues at coordinate 24,694,131 of OX392507.1, read as the reverse complement.
ACGAATATTAAAAAAATGCTTTTGCACATGCGCAGTAGTAGATGTCAAGCGCGGTTTACAAATAACCCCGCCATTTTTTTATTAATTACTAGTTTATTTCGAAGTTTTTTCAATTCCTCATTTGACGAATTGTCTGTATCACTGTCACTGCCGCTACAAATGTATTCCTCAGTGCTTTCCTGCTCACTCTCATGTTCCATAAAATAATCTTCTACGGAACCACCGGCTGCTACCTCGGTACCAGATTGGTCATTTTGTAGATTTACAGAAGTATTAGGCGTAACCATATAAAACCTTTTAATATAACACTATAGAGAACATAGCCCTTATTAGTATTATATAAGTGAATAAGGATTGCTTTAATTCTTATTAAGACTATATAAAATGCTATAATTCATTCGTTGGGTAAACATCTTATAAAAAGCTCCTATAAGCCGAAAAGCTTTATAGGTACCTTGTGCATTACTTTTATAAGAATGATTGGCCATATAAAACGCCTTTACTAGGCTTTCAATATTATACAGCTAAAACGCAATGTAGCTAGCTTCTATAAGAATATAAAAAAATTAACCCTTATTGTGGCCATATTAATTGGTTTTATTAACGTTAACATAACCAAATTATAAGAATAAAGGCAATTTTAGCCAAATTGTCTTATAAAAAGCCGTTAAAAGGTACGTTGTTGTAATGAATGCCATTTTAAAACAACTATGAGACTTTAGTCCTTATAGATTTAATTTTATAAGGTCATTTTGTTTGTTGGGGCTGGACGTGCTCGACACACTGGACGTGCTGGACGCGCTGGCGCGCCGACACGCCCGCCTGGGCCACGCTCGAGCACCGTGCTCCTCGCAGGTGAGCGTGCTGGACGTGCTCGACACACTGGACGTGCTGGACGCGCTGGCGCGCCGACACGCCCGCCTGGGCCACGCTCGAGCACCTGTGCTCCTCGCAGGTGAGCGTGCTGGACGTGCTCGACACACTGGACGTGCTGGACGCGCTGGCGCGCCGACACGCCCGCCTGGGCCACGCTCGAGCACCTGTGCTCCTCGCAGGTGAGCGTGCTGGACGTGCTCGACACACTGGACGTGCTGGACGCGCTAGCGCGCCGACACGCCCGCCTGGGCCACGCTCGAGCACCTGTGCTCCTCGCAGGTGAGCGTGCTGGACGTGCTCGACACACTGGACGTGCTGGACGCGCTGGCGCGCCGACACGCCCGCCTGGGCCACGCTCGAGCACCTGTGCTCCTCGCAGGTGAGCGTGCTGGACGTGCTCGACACACTGGACGTGCTGGACGCGCTGGCGCGCCGACACGCCCGCCTGGGCCACGCTCGAGCACCTGTGCTCCTCGCAGGTGAGCGTGCTGGACGTGCTCGACACACTGGACGTGCTGGACGCGCTGGCGCGCCGACACGCCCGCCTGGGCCACGCTCGAGCACCTGTGCTCCTCGCAGGTGAGCGTGCTGGACGTGCTCGACACACTGGACGTGCTGGACGCGCTGGCGCGCCGACACGCCCGCCTGGGCCACGCTCGAGCACCTGTGCTCCTCGCAGGTGAGCGTGCTGGACGTGCTCGACACACTGGACGTGCTGGCGCGCCGACACGCCCGCCTGGGCCACGCTCGAGCACCTGTGCTCCTCGCAGGTGAGCGTGCTGGACGTGCTCGACACACTGGACGTGCTGGACGCGCTGGCGCGCCGACACGCCCGCCTGGGCCACGCTCGAGCACCTGTGCTCCTCGCAGGTGAGCGTGCTGGACGTGCTCGACACACTGGACGTGCTGGACGCGCTGGCGCGCCGACACGCCCGCCTGGGCCACGCTCGAGCACCTGTGCTCCTCGCAGGTGAGCGTGCTGGACGTGCTCGACACACTGGACGTGCTGGACGCGCTGGCGCGCCGACACGCCCGCCTGGGCCACGCTCGAGCACCTGTGCTCCTCGCAGGTGAGCGTGCTGGACGTGCTCGACACACTGGACGTGCTGGACGCGCTGGCGCGCCGACACGCCCGCCTGGGCCACGCTCGAGCACCTGTGCTCCTCGCAGGTGAGCGTGCTGGACGTGCTCGACACACTGGACGTGCTGGCGCGCCGACACGCCCGCCTGGGCCACGCTCGAGCACCTGTGCTCCTCGCAGGTGAGCGTGCTGGACGTGCTCGACACACTGGACGTGCTGGACGCGCTGGCGCGCCGACACGCCCGCCTGGGCCACGCTCGAGCACCTGTGCTCCTCGCAGGTGAGCGTGCTGGACGTGCTCGACACACTGGACGTGCTGGACGCGCTGGCGCGCCGACACGCCCGCCTGGGCCACGCTCGAGCACCTGTGCTCCTCGCAGGTGAGCGTGCTGGACGTGCTCGACACACTGGACGTGCTGGACGCGCTGGCGCGCCGACACGCCCGCCTGGGCCACGCTCGAGCACCTGTGCTCCTCGCAGGTGAGCGTGCTGGACGTGCTCGACACACTGGACGTGCTGGACGCGCTGGCGCGCCGACACGCCCGCCTGGGCCACGCTCGAGCACCTGTGCTCCTCGCAGGTGAGCGTGCTGGACGTGCTCGACACACTGGACGTGCTGGACGCGCTGGCGCGCCGACACGCCCGCCTGGGCCACGCTCGAGCACCTGTGCTCCTCGCAGGTGAGCGTGCTGGACGTGCTCGACACACTGGACGTGCTGGACGCGCTGGCGCGCCGACACGCCCGCCTGGGCCACGCTCGAGCACCTGTGCTCCTCGCAGGTGAGCGTGCTGGACGTGCTCGACACACTGGACGTGCTGGACGCGCTGGCGCGCCGACACGCCCGCCTGGGCCACGCTCGAGCACCTGTGCTCCTCGCAGGTGAGCGTGCTGGACGTGCTCGACACACTGGACGTGCTGGACGCGCTGGCGCGCCGACACGCCCGCCTGGGCCACGCTCGAGCACCTGTGCTCCTCGCAGGTGAGCGTGCTGGACGTGCTCGACACACTGGACGTGCTGGACGCGCTGGCGCGCCGACACGCCCGCCTGGGCCACGCTCGAGCACCTGTGCTCCTCGCAGGTGAGCGTGCTGGACGTGCTGGACGCGGTGCGTGTTTCAGCACGGTGGATGCGCTAGACGTGGTGGACACATTGAACGTGCTGGAGCAGTCAAGGTGCTATATTCTTGGAGAGATTTATTTATTTATTAGCTCCGCCGCGCTGTGTCACGTCACCCGCTCATCACGGGAACACAAATGTTTTCAGGTTTATCACAATTTATTTGAGCGTGAACCGGTACTTGCCGCTAAGGGCGCGTCTCCACTGAAGCGAAGCGGAACAGACCAATCACCTGAGTTGAGAACTATCTCAGCTCCGCTTAACTTTTAGTCGATTCCGCACGTCTCCGCTCGAGTGGAGACGCACCCTAAGACCGAAATCGTGGCCGGTATCTTTATCGGTATCATTCGCTAACGGTCTGCAGTGACATTGACAGCTCTTTCTGTCAATGTTATTGTCTTGGCACTGTATGCGCTTAAGCTGCGTTCAGTCTTGGAGTGCAGCCGTGTGTGTGGTCCACCGTGGCGTCACCTAGGTCACACCGGAAGACGAGCGCTGGTTCCCGGGCCAGTATTTATGCTGAGGTGTGACCTTTTCGTGGCATACACACGTAGGATTTTATTTTATTTCTAATGTGTTATCCAGTTCGTGTATGTTTACGAATAAATTTTCATTCATTCATTCATAGTGTAACCGTGTAATATGTGTGTGCAGGCGGGCGACATGCCGGAGGCGGCGGCGGAGGAGGGCGGCGTGTGGACGTGCCAGCTGTGCACCTTCCACAACCCGCTGCGGCGCGACGCCTGCGAGATGTGCGCCATGCCGCGGTGAGCCTGCCGTGTAGCTTACTGTGCGAGCACGCTCGGGAAATACGCAGTAAAGGCTGATTTAGACGAAGACAATTTTGAGACGCCTAAATTACGGCGCCTCGAAAAGGCCTCGAAAACACTTTCCGCGCCATTTTTTCGCGGCATGCCAGCGCTGGCGCAGAATAGAACACGCGCCTATTTTTTGGCGCCGGGTCACTGGCGCCCCTCCGCGTCTCTCGCTGCCACTAATGACTGGTACTGAAAAAAAGCACTGTGTAAACACGGCTTGCTGGTCAATGGCGGCGAGATTTAGGCGGCTGAAAATAGTCATTGTCTAAACGGTCGGAGGTGTGCTGTGCGGTAATCACAGGCGCCGTCATTTAGGCGTCTCAAAATTGTCTTCGTCTAAATCTGCCTTAACCCCTCGCGGTAACCGGCCGCGGCGGCCGGAGGCGGCGCCGCGTCACGGCGGGGGTTCTCTATCGTTTGCCCGAATTTAATTTGCCATAATATCTCATTTGCCATAATATTCATTTGCCATAAATCTCGTTTGGCTCGGTTTGTAGACACCTGCCTACTGAGCCGGCGGTCCCGGGTTCGAATCCCGGCCGGGACAAATATGTGTGTGATGAACTCGAATATTTGTGCTTGGGTCATGGTTGTTCTATGTATTTAAGTATATATTTATAAGTACGTATATCGTCGTCTAGTACCCATAACACAAGCCTTCTTGAGCTTAATTTGGGACTAGATCGATTTGTGTGAGATTGTCCGATATTCATTTATCTATTTTACACTGTAAGACGAAACTTTTCGGGATTGTCAAACCAAAGCTAACCTACTGATTTCTACATGAACAGTATTAAAGAAACTCGAAGAGTTTATGATTTACGAAATAAAAAGAAAATTATGGCAAGTGATACATTTATGACAAATGAAATTCGGGGAAGTGAAATGCTCACTCGTAGGGACGTGACGGTGTCCGAGCGGAGCCGGCTGGACGCCATAACACCCGAGTCCATGAAGAGCCGACCGGAAGTGGTGTAAATTCCATTCAAACATGAGATGTTACTACAGTGCAACTAACTATGTTGGCTCAGTGACCCAACAGGATCTTAGCCTCCGAAACGAGAGTACGCCACTTGTCCCGATCCTGCGCAGTTTCCTGCCAGTTTCCGGCTTGGAGCTTACGCAGATCCACCTCCACCACTCCCCAGCGATACCTGGGACGACCGACCGGACGTCGACCGGTTGGTTGCCCCAAGTGTGCTCTTTTTGCCGCGCGATCCTCTTCCATTCTTTGTAGGTGACCGAGCCAGCGAAGTCTATGGGACTTTGTCTCTCCGATAATGTTCGGCTCGGCCACCAGCTCCTCAATCTCGGCATTCGTTCGGATCCGCCACGTCCCATCATTCCTCTTAGTAGGCCCCAGGATCTTCCGAAGCACTTTGCGTTCTGCTACCCGGAGCTGACTTTCCTCCTTAAGGGTCAGTGTCCAAGCTTCACAGCCATACATGAGCATGGGTCTTATGACAGTCTTATAAATCCGTATTTTTGTATTCTTGCTGAGAAGCTTGGACACCAAGACCTTATGGAGGGCTGCACTACACCGCAGACAATTTTGGATGCGCATTTGGATCTCTTCCTCCCTGGTGTTGGTGTCGGTAATAGTGCAACCAAGGTACCGGAACTTGTCAACTCCTGGATATACAGTGGCCCCAACATGAAGGCTATCACGTCGGGCACGTGTGTTTTTGTAGCGTTTCATGTGGAGGTATTCGGTTTTCGTCTGATTAATACTGAGGCCCACCCTTGACGCCTCTCGTTCCAGGACACTAGCTGCCTTCACCACTTCTTCACGGCTTTCCCCTAATAAAGCTAGGTCATCCGCGTACCCTATCACCTTATGTTTTCCACCCAACTCTAATCCTATGTCTTGGGCTAGAACTTTCCTCACCACGTGTTCTAGAGCCAAGTTGAAAAGCATAGGTGACAGGGCATCTCCTTGCTTTAGGCCGGTCATCACCGTGAACTCTTCAGTCAGCTCTCCTCCCACTCGGACCCTCATCCTGCTCTCTTTGGTCGCTGTTGCGATAAGGGCAACTAACTTTTTGGGGATGTTAAAATTAACAAGAATGGAATATAGGGCCCCCCGATCTATACTGTCATAGGCTTTAGTAAAGTCCACAAATAAGGAATGGACGCTTTGTGCGTACTCCCACCTCTTTTCCATTAACTGCTTGAGCAGGAAAATCTGATCTATTGTGCTGCGGCCTCTGCGAAAACCACATTGGTAGTCCCCAAGGATTCTTTCCGCATGTGGCTCAAGTCTATTTAACAGGACATTAGAAAACAGATACAGTGCAGATCCCCTAAATTCCATTGGCAACTAGTCAAATTTAGCCCTTGTTAGTTACGCGGCCCGATCAGTGGAAATCCTACATAACTGTCAAAGATGCCACGCGACATATTCCATCTATCACTATCCTTTCAATACCGTGCGAGTAAGACAGGCGATACTGAGTCGCGCTAGTAGCGATGTCGCAACAAGATATGCTAGACATACTGTTTCTTTTGGCGTTTCTTCTCAACAGTGGTCTCCTCTTGTGAAAGGACGGTAGACTTAGACATGTAAAAGTGCCCTTGTGGCCTACTTGGTGAATAAAGTTCATTATTTTATTATTATTGGTTTTGGGTTGGATCCGCGAGACATTTCCTACGACTTACCTGTAAAATCTCCTGACAAAAATGAATAACGCTACATCTAATTATAATTACCAATAATTTCTCCCGACTTCGATTCTGATATTTTGGTGTTTTCCTGTGGCAGCCCTACTCAGCTTCATATAATCGTCCCCACGAACCCAAACTATTGACTTAGTTTATTTTGTTGATGAAAAAAAAAGGTTCTTTTTTTGTGAAATATTTCGTAGTTAGAATCTTGTTTACTAACTGACAAATAAGGACGAATACACTGTACGCGATAATCATATTCCTTATTCTGCCGTGATACGGTAAAAGGTCGTATCTTTATATGCATGTCATAGTAAGATACGTCCTTTACCGTAGCATGGCAGAGCTGTATATACCATAATATTTATTACCAATATCTTTTTACAGGGGGACGGCGAATCCTATGTAAATATAAATCGGATCTATCTTATGCGAGCTGGTTAGCGAGTAGGCGGAGCGGAGCCCCGCGAGCCGGGGCCGTCGGGGACGCCGGCGGACACTTTTATATACGAGAGAGAAAAGCTGAAATACTAAGTGCATTGTACAATTATTCGTTTTATTCGCTACCCCTGCCTTATGTCACTAATCGGTAAAAATTGGGTATTGAGTGACGAATCGAAACAGCTCCTTTTTTTTTAAACTGTCAAAACAGATTGTGCAGCGCTATGATGCCACCCTAAGGTAGACAGAAGCAAAGAGTTGAAAAATTAAATAGCTCTCGCATCAGGTTCGGTGGTCCAGTTGGTATGACGCCCGTGTTGGCCCGGAAAGCCGTCGGAGACGCAGGTTCGAACCCTGAACCATTAAAATTTTAATTTTTTTGCTTAATTGCAACCATTACGCTTAAAGACTTGTTTTCAATTCCGAAGCCAGTAACGTGTTGACTCACAACGCTATGGAACAACGAAAACAACCATGACCCAGGAACATTATCGAGTTCATTGCATTGCTCTTGCCGGGATTCGAACCCAGGACCGTCGGCACAGTAGGCAGCTGCACTACTGGACCAACTGCGTTGTTACCAATGGTTATAGAGATTTGATCACATCACTGTTCTACCCACCCTTTCCATTACAGAATCGATTTGGATTTTTAACCGACTTCAAAAAAAGGAGGGGGTTCTCAGTTCGGTTGTATGTTTTTTTTTTTTTTTTTCTCAGAACTCCGTCATTTATGAGTCGATTTGGAAAATTCTTTTTAGGTTCATGAATAGACATCTCAAGGTTGGTCCCATAAAATTTTGGTGAAGATCGGATGACGAGATCCATGAGGAATCGAAGGAATTCCTAAAATTTTATAGGCACTTATAATATTTTTCACATATTTTATAAAACTATTTAAGTATTTGCATATGGTAGTCATCATCTTCCAATGCTGAGCTGATGATGGAAGGTACAACTCCTCAACGGTTAGGATTTAGGAGATAATTCAAACGAGATGCATTCCTTCAAGACCTCCCTGATCACCCTGCCATATGTGTTTTTATGAATCACTAAAAAGCAAAAAAAAAAAATTTTAACAAAAAATAGAACCGACTTCAGAATAACTAAAAAGCCAAAAATAACCCGTTCAAGTACAGATTACATTTGACTCACCCTTTGAAGTCGGGGCCAAACCTCACGTAAACTATAAAATATAAATATAATAAATAATAACTGAGTGGTTTGGGATCGACTTCAAAGGGTGAGTCAAATGTAATCTGTACTTGAACGGGTTATTTTTAGCTTTTTAGTTATACTGAAGTCGGTTCTATTTTTTGTTAAAATTTTTGTTTCATCATATCGTTATAAGTTATTAAAACTATCGTGAGACATCTTTAATAATTATACAAAACGGTTTCAACTCACGTAAAAGCGGGCCGCGAGTCGCGTAGCGACGCGGATAGCTACCCCTGATGAAGAGCTCCATATGAGTTCGAAACGTGTCGGGCCGTTCCTGACAATTTTTACGTGAGTTTAAACCGTTTTTATTATAATTATCGCCCTTTAAATTTAAATCTGCATATCGTATTTTTTTTTATTACTTGCAATGGTATTTCTCTAAAGGAATTCTACAAAAGGTAAGATAGAACAAATGAAACAAACAAATAGATTTTGTAAAAATATTTTATTCAATATGTACAATTTAGTAACTAGGCGTCGTGTAACGCGGCGGCTGCTGACGCTACAGTATCAGCACACTGAATCATTCCCTTACATACGTGGAGTGTTAACCTAGCATTACACTACTCGCTAGTTGATCAAAGTTGGGCGAATAGTCAGTGTGGAGAAGCTTCGCTGCGGAAACATACTCTGGTCAACGTCGCGAGTAGTGTGGAGCCGCTATTAGTTAAATAGTTCACGAAGACGCGCTATCTGATAAATTAGACTTTGATAAAATACAATCACACGCGTCAACGTGAAATAAACTTTGCTAATATCAGTCGGGGCAAGCGCGTATAAGGGATAAGCGCCAATACAGTCAGCAGCAAAAGTAGCTAATCATTTTAACACATATATGTTTACACAATAGTATATGTTCAAAACTTAGTATGTAGTAGTTTATTTGGTTCCGCGTATTTTTGAACGTGTGGTTTCAATTACCTACATAATTTATTATCACTAAAGTCGAATACTGTGCTCTCTCTCATATCAATTACGTTATAGGTACTAACGCCATGTTACGACTGCGCGACTGATTTAGTTCATAGTTGCAAAACATAGTAGTAGTATTAACATGTACTTTCCGATATTTTCATGGTTGGTGCGCTTGCCCCTTGTGGCACTTTCCCCGACTATTACAATAGCTGGTGTTCTACGCACGTTGTATTCGTCAACACCGTCGCAATACACTCCGCGCCCAACCGAACACACACAAGTCTGCATCTCACGGAATGAAGAGAAAGTACTGTTTTTTACGCTTAGTAAAGCCCACTGCGTAAAGGATCTGCGTTTGCTAAAATTGATAGAGGTCCTCAAGAGGAAAACTTAGATAGGTAAACGAGATTACAATTGAAAGCAATTTTAACACTTGGCAAAGGTCTTAGAGTTGATATTCCACCAACTATAGATACATACACGTGGACTATCCGCGAGGACATATTTCGTACGTATCATATCATATGCCGCTGTGAAAGGGTCAGTTTATAACTTAATATGAACGGAATATCCACACATGCGTGTTTTTGCTATGCTCGTTAGAGATATTCAGTTTAAAGCATGTCTGCTTTTCTCAGGGGTTCATAAGTGACAGCACTTTCTCCTACTTGTCTTGTGCGTCTGAATTTTAATATACAAAGACGTCAGAAGCCGACACGAGTGCATCCGGACGGGAGCTGCCACGGCAGTACTTATAACCCGCTCGCTTAAAGAATAGGAATCAAAATGGCGCCACAACTTAACATAATCCTGAGACTAGCATGAGATATTCTACTATCTGATAGCAATCCCTGCTACAAAACTACCAGAAATTGCATTCAAATCTTCAGACTCAACCATAATGTGACCACGGAAGCCGCTCGTTTGAACTGCACCAACTGCCTTAATCAAAAAGTTGTCGTGTTAAATCACGCCATCTAGCGGAAGTTGCGAGTCCTATCCTGCAAGCGGGCGGGCGGAGTGCGAGGGCCGCCACCGGCTTACAACTAATGTCCAGATCACGAGAGCTCCAACTGTTTTGGTTTGTCATGTTCGGCGGCGGCGCGGGCGATTCGCTCTCGAAATATAATCACAAATAATACGCGGCACAGTTCTATTTTCAAATATAGATGACGCCATTGTTGCAGTACAGTCGCCATCGGATATATCGCAGCAAATAATGCGTTCATAAATATTTAGACACACACTCGTTGACAAAGTGTAAACCATTGATAGAAATATCAAAGCTCAAAGAAAAATTTAAATGAGTTACCTGGTGGAAGCGACCGACACTCGAACCCGGTACCTCTGGATTGCCGGTCTAGCGCGTTAGCCTTTCCACCACCCTAACTCCCGAGCAACCTTTCGAATTTTTCCTTATGCTTTGTGTGTCGATTTTTACATTGTTTATTTGGAAGGCTTTATACGTTACAAAAATGGGACATTACATGTTTCATAAAATTTATAATAAGAACGTGTGAACGCATTATTTGCTGCAATATAATCTGATGGCGACTGTACCAGTGCAGTGGGGCTACACCGACAATCGAAATTCGTACACTGTATAAGGCCGTGTGTTTTGCTGTCTAGTTTAAACAACATTTGACTGAGCGGGACGAGACGCTATACCATTTTTCATTTCGAAATTCGAAAGTAATCCTTCCAAAAAATGAAAAAAAGTAACTTATATCACAAATCAAATTATATTTACATCAAATAAGTAATTATGGCTAAAATTCTAATCCAATTTTGAACAAGAATATTTCAAGCCTCTTTACCGCCGATGGATCATGGAAAAATAATTGACGGCGTTTAAGCAAATCGCATGGCGGCAAAGGGGTTATTTAGAGAACAAGGTCGCCCCTCGCGCGAGCTGCTGCTCGATGCACTATACTTAGTTTATCGATTACGTACAATTTATTCGAAACATATATACTCTATATACAATGAACACGAGTGCAATTTTGAATTTGATACAATTTAAACATCAATATGATTCTAAGCTTGGGTCGAGGTGTACAGTCAAGGTAAATTACATTCTACAAATCTGCAAGTCTAACGTTAACCTTATTGCAAAACGACGTAAATCTTAAACCATTCTTGATTTCCCTGGCGCTTCTTTCTCATTTGACTTGTCAACGTTCCTTACCTTTTGAACGCCACATACCTACGCCATATCATGACTTGCGCCTGATCCAGTTGGTATGACTGATTTATTATTCCCTTAACATTAAAATCATGCCTTTATTTATTCATTTAAACTTTATTGCACAATACAAAAATAAGTACAAATGGCGGACTGAATGCCTTAAGGCATTTTCTACCAGTCAACCACTGGGTAATGCCTTTGCGATTATTAAATACTGATGCGCCCGGGAAGTCAAAAAAGCTCTACAATTTTGTTATTATAAAACTTGATGTTTATATACAGACGATGATGATATGATATACAGAAGCAATTTAAATAATACCCAAATGGCATAAGCATCTAACCTACCTCGTGAAGGTAAGTTTTATATTGAACTACCGCTTATTATCCTTGCCTGTACTTCACTCGCCTTTCAATTATTTAATAAGCATTCTGCTAGTTATGAGACCCGCCGTCCATCTGAGTTGCCCATCTAGCACAACTTCGCGACTTGTCGCGTGACATAGCGCTGCCACTCTCTCACATTACTGTACAGAAAGAGACCGGTAATTATCTCGTACGAAATAGTCGCGTATGACAGTTATGCTAGAAGTACTGGTGACCGCTCAGTTATCAGAAGTAGTTGCTTGTTATAAAATTAATAGAACCGATTATAAATAATACAAGGTGTGACGAAAACTACCTTTATATTTTTAAGTAACTCTGAACGTTGGATTTCAGAGGTATCAATTACAAAATTTTATTAATTATTTTAGATTAACAGTATCTAAGATGAAAGACGGGTCTAAGTTTAAGTAAATTATTCCAAAAGCAGGTACATTATTCACATTTGTTTTAACAACTATTTTATCCAATTGCACAACACATTATAATTTAATGCCAAAGGATAAGACATTAACTCTATTATCGCCGGTGTCACCAAAAGTCGCTTAAATTTCTGTCACTGCTTTTCAAAACCTCGTATCTAGTAAGAGATTAACACTGAGATACGAGCTTTGTTCTAAGTAGGTATCTGTTACTTACAGTCCGACCAAAGAGAGTAGAAATTAAAAAGTGGCAATACTGTAGTGTTGTCCCCGTTTTCTGAGATTGATTAGAAAGGGACGACACTACAGTATTGCCACTTTTTAATTTCTAATCTTTCTGGTCGGACTGTAGTGAATTTTGGTTTTCAACAGACGATATACAAGTGCGTTCGTGCAATTGGTTGTATGGCCAGTAATAACTTAACACGCCACGAAACATGCGCATACGTTAACTATAACCACTATAAATACAACCATGGCCCAGTATAGTGACCTGCAGTACTCCGATCAAGAATAAAAAGATATTGTGGCAGTTGTAAATTGGTCTTTAAAGATATATATTGTATCTTTCTGTTCTCAATTGAAGTAATCAATTACTAAGGAAATTAATTTTGAACTCCTTACAAAGTCTGTCTCACTCCCAGTAATTCATTGGTTTGACAGATTATTGCTGATACTCTGGGTATTTACCTAACGCAGGTCAAACGGGCCATGAATACAACAGTATCGCCGCTACTCGTAATTTGATAAAACTAATTAGCTAAATACATACAATGTCTTAAAGCATCTTTTTTTCACGTTTTTGAAACCTTTGTCTTAACTAATACTATTTTTGTTAATTTTCACAATTTTTTTTTTTTATGCGGCGAAGGCGTGATCAAAAGAGCCTATGAGCGTTGGAGCGAATCATAAGTTCTTTTGAGTTCCGTGGCCCTAGTACTGGCTAGCCGCCCGCCTTGCTTCTAGTTGCCGCTTGTTTAAGACCGCATAAGATGTGTCGAGGCCATGCAACAGCAAAATAGAGCATCTATTTCTTTCATATATAGGTACTGGTCAGTGCGGGGTAAGACGGTCGCGTTTATTGTAAGTACATAAATGACAAAGCAAATGCCACTTTCTGACAAGGTATGCGAATGCGAGTAACAAATGCTTTGTAGTTTATTTTATTACGTGATAAACATGATCGTCATAGGCCCGAATAAAAAAAACCATAGAACTTTAGGCTGTTTGTCAATTGAAACGAAGCAGAGAGAATGAACTAATCAGGATGCATCTTTGTAAGTGCATTTGAATCTGAGGAATGAGATTGGTCCATTTTACAAAGCTTTGTTCCGCTTCGATGTACAGGCAGCCTTAGTTGCGATTCTCAGCACATCTTCTGCGAGCCTCATATAAGGAATTCGCGTCAAAACGCTGGTTAGCTTCCTTGGTGCGAGGGCCATAAGCCTTGCCGTTTTGTTACAATGTTCATAAAGGACATTATGAATAATGACAAAACAAGTCCTTCGTCTAACGGTAGTCCCAGCTAACGCCGAACTATCATGGTCTGACGGGACAAGTGCGGTAGCGGGGTAAGCGCATATACCATATCAAAATATCGAAAAGTCCAGATGTTACAAGCACTACTAACACCATCTTACAATTGCAATCACACAACTGTTCTTAGTCGACAAAACGCTGGCTCAATATTACAGGGTTCTATGTATGACTTTTGACGAGTTCGAATATTGTCATAATGATATTAAGTCACATTTTAATTACCCTGAAAATGTAACATAGAACCCTGTAATATTGGGCCAACGAAAAGTAAAATGGCGTTAGTAGTATGACCTCTATACTTTTCAATATTTCGATATGGTAAGTGCAATTAGCCCGCTGACCCACTTGTACCGACTTACCTCATTTACTAAAATTTCACTGTAACTTTGTACGATGTGGACTATTATATTGTACATGTACACGGTATCAACAGATATGCTTTAGAATATTTATCTTGTGTCACTTACTTGCTGTATCTTGCTATGAAAAACGGTTAATTTGGAGGGAGGGGATCTTTTATCGTAAATAAGGGAGATAGGTATTAATAAAAAATATAAAGGAAAGAACAAAGATACAGGCATAATAAGTGTTGGAATGGAAGTGACATATTTATGAGAGAGGAGAGTTTCTGACAAGATACCTATGTTTTGTCTTAACCCTAATGCATACGGTATACAAAAATTATACTGGATTTTATTTGTGAAATGACAAATAAAAATCAAATCCACTAATGAAACTTTGTTACTCACTTTGATAAAGTCTCAAAATGACGTTAGGTTGATTTCGATTCATTTCATTTCAGTTGTAGAATTTTGGATATTTGATGCAATCAAGGGTTAAAATTCCTTTCAGGGGATGGATCGTTCAAGAATTATATATCTAAAACATTTCTGTTCTAACAAATTCTAGTTCTAAAATCTTTAACAAACGATTTGGTGGTGTTGACGTTCGCACTACGTCAAAACAGTTGATCACGAAACATTACAATTTTAGTTAAATCACAAAGTTCGTCGAAAGTCGGGTAGTGTGGAAACAACCGATACGCTTGTGCGATTGTTATAATCTTGAATACAAAAAAGAAGATTCTTATCGTCATGGAAAGCACCCGTTTCTTATTAACAGTTGGGTAATTATGGGATTTCATGAATAAAATTTCGTCGTATTTTGATCAGAGAATTGTACATGTATTTGGAAGAGAAACATGCGCCAATAAGAAGGGATTAACTTTTGATCAAATTATTAAACAACGAAATTTTATTATTGCAAAACCGTTTATAAGTTACGTACATTAATATCAAGGCGCATCGGAATCTTTAAGTTTTTCTATGATTTTTCAGCGCCAGTTGCCGCTGCATTTGATTTTTTTTACTCTACTGAATGTAGCTAGAAATTATGTTGAAAGACGTTATCGCATCAACACATCAGATGCATAGGTACAGTCCGACCAATAATAGTAGAAATTAAAAAGTGGCAATACTGTAGTGTGGTCCCCGTTTTCTTAGATTGATTAGAAAGGGACACTACAGTATTGTCACTTTTTGGTCCGACTGTATAAGGGTGCTCACTAACCGCCAGCAATCGCCTGTAACACAAAAAAATATGTGAAAATGTCATTTGTTTCTTGTTATATTACAGGTGAATGCGCGCGCGCCCTAACAGGGTTTAACGTACGTAACTTAGCTTGAAATGCCGGCTTTCCTCGCACACGTATCGGCTGTCCCACAGCTGCAGAACTAGCATATGTTGCCGCGACTTATCGCGCGACTCAGCATCACCTGTCTTACTGATAGGAAAGTGAGAGGTAGTGTTGGTCGCGCTAGAAACAGTCGCGTCACAAAACAGATAGCTACAGAAATCAATCTACATACAAGCGCGCTCGAGCAAACGCATAGACATTACTCAGACACGTCAATCAAGCGGATGGCACTCGCGCTCGCACCGGTCCTAACTGGTCCGAGATATCGCGTGAGCAATGTCCATGTGTGCGTTTGCTTGAGCGCTCGTATGTTTGATTTCTGTAGCTATCTGTTTTGTGGTCGCGTGTCAAACACAGACAACCCCCACTAGACGGAGCATGTAAGGCGAATCGCGCGCACCAACGATATGGTACGGCAGAACATTAAAGTACGAACACGGCAGCCACCGTTTAGTTGCGTCCTTGTTTATGATCCATGCGTACGTCAACGAAAAAAGAAATTAAATAAATAACATGGTAAATTGTAATGTTAAGTGGTGTAGAGAGACCTCATAAACATGGACGCAACTAAGCGGTGGCCGCCGTGTTCATACTTTAATGTTTTGCCGTACCATATCGTTGGTGCGCGCGGGTCGCGTTACATGCTCCGTCTAGTGGGGGTTGTCTGTGCGTGTCAAAGCTATGCTAGATGGTGTGGTCTACTCGGCGGGCTGCACGCGCATGGGCGGGAAGTGGCGCGGGTCGCGCAGGTCGAAGGGGCCGCGCGGCGGGGAGCCCTCCAGCGCCGCGCCCAGCTCCGAGTCGCGCTCCGACTCTACGCACACACGCCCGTTAGTCCCCGACCCTATACCCGGGTAGTACGTCAGGCTCGTCCACTTTACACGTCGTCCACTTTCATTTTTATCCCAGCCATGGTATAAGGAAATAAGTATGACGCTCTGGCTAGTGAGACTTTCTACGTCACTGGATAGTTGCCGCTTTATGGTTACAACATAAAATATATAATAAGGAAAGGAAGTCTTACGAAAAATAATAATTATGCATTTATGCATTACGATTGTCATTCATTTTGACTACATTTTATTTTGTCGTTATAATTGATTTAAAAAACTCACGATTTAATGAGATTCATAGAGGTAACAAGGGACCAGTAGCAACACCGAAACGGATTAACAGAACCAACCAACCAATCATAGCGTGATGACGGCAAAAGTCTCGCCTGTTACAGTACCTTATTTTCTTATACCATGATTCAGCGCTATGAAGGTCCCCTTTTTGCAACATAAATAATAAAGCATCTGCCATTCTCATATACGTAATAAAACGACAGATACTTTGTTAGTGGCAGTATCACCTGATGGCTATGGGGTCGTCTTTAGACTACTTTTAAGCTCGTCCCTTCCCAATCTCTTGAAATCGACAATATTTAAGCGAAAACACACAACATTGTTAGTTAAAATAAAAAACTCAATTACATGTTCTCGAAAATAATGACAGAATCTCTTGATTTGAGAACTGTTGTATGTTTAAGAGCAGTTGGGGCAAGTCCGCTAGCGGGGCAAGCGCATCTGCCAAATATCGAAAATATAACCTTTTGAATTTTTCTTTATGCTTTGTGTCGATCTTTGCATTGTTTATTTGAAAGGCTTTACACCTTAGGCTGTGGTAAAAAAATGTGGTATACGCGCATTAAAAATAATGAGACATTACATTGGGTCCGAATTCCGGCCAGGGCAAATATTTGTGTGATGAACTCTATTTGTGCTTGGGTCATGGTTGTTCTATGTATTTAAGTATATGTTTATCTATATAAGTACGTATATCGTCGTCTAGTATCCATAACACAAGCCTTCTTGAGCTTAATTTGGGGCTAGATTGATTTTTGTGAGGTTGTCCGATATTTACTAGTTATTTATTTATTTATTTTATTACATGTTCCATACATTTATATTTGCGTAGTTGTATGATGGTGTTATTCAGTACTGCACTTTTCGATATTTCGATATGATGCGTTTATCCTGTTTACGCACTTGCCCCACCTTATTGAATAAGACTTTTCAGTGAATGAGATGGCAAATATTTTGTAGACCTAAATCATGAATGCGTGAAAACGAGTGGACGAGCCATTACATTAATTCGCAGTCTGTGGCACAACTAGGTATCTCTTTCGCTACGTCTCATGCCTTAAAGTGAAGTGAAGTGAACTCAGTACCCATACCATGATTTACTTAAAGCGAACGTATTCGCTAGCGACAGCGCAAATGGATTTGTATGGAGAATAATACAGTGCCCCGGTTACTTTGTAGAACTACAATAAAAATAAAAAATAAATATTAAGGGACAATCTTACACAAATCGACCTAGTCCCAAACTAAGCAAAGCTTGTACTATGGGTACTAGACGACGATATACAATTCTCCATACATATTCTTTACGCAGTCGCTAGTGAATACTGTCACTGTAAACATGGCAAGGGTGAGTAAATGCAGTTATTGCTACCAAAATCCATTTATTTCGCAATTGGTGCGAATGAGACAATTGTTGATGGCTGAGTGGATTCAAGTTGTGCCACACTTAGCTATTTTGAAGGAGGTAATGGCTGTTAGAAGATATTGCACACCATATAAGGAGCGTCCGATGTGACCTTCAAAACTGTATTTTAAAGTAAATAAAACCTCTAAATGAGAAAGGCATGGCATAAGTTCAGTCGAGTTCATTTACATCTACACACTTACGAAAACATAAATATCTGAACACGACCCTATTGTCAGGAGCATAGAATCGTGTTCAGATATCTTTGCTGTCGTAAGTGTGTAGACGTAAATGAACTCGACTGTTCATAGAAGGTAATATGGGCCATCGTAAGAAGGGCTACTCCGATGTTCGAAATTCGACCGTCGTCGAATACTGCCGCTGCCGCCCTCTTGATTTTCGATCAGATTCCAATTTCGAACATCGGAGTAGGCCTTCAGATCAGTGACACCGGATCGATTCGAAATTGGTACTCGAAACAGTGCCATTACCATGTGTTAACGTGACTGTACTCATGGTAAGGTTACATGTACTGTGATGTGTAGTGAAGCCCACGTTTGATCACATCATGACTAATTTTAATTTTCATCTAACGGTACATAAATTGTTGGTCATATCGAACGTCCTTATCAAATACAGCACGATAGAAAGGGACAGTTGCGGCGTTGAGCGAGGCCGCGTCGATGTGGTGGATTGCGTTAGAACCAAAGCGAGTGAGGTGAGGTGATGGTGTCCGGCGAGTCCGTGGTCCCGGGTTCAGGTCCAAGATCTACACATGTAGTTTAGGAAAAGAATCCAATCCACAAATACATTAAAATTTGTTGTATCGACTAGTCTGTCCGAATAGTTGGCTCTTTCAACCTAATAGATAGATAGATTATTTATTTCACGATAAAAATTACATTACAAATTTGCTGAGTGTCAAAATTATAGTAATTAATATCATAACAACAACAACAATAGATGTTGTCAATTATTAAAATTAGTATATTAATCTATGGGATATTTATGATAAGTACTATTATCATCATTTCCTCGCCATTATCCTATTTATTTGGGTTCGGTCGGCGTACTTTTTTCCATTTACCAGAATGAATTGATGTTAAGAACAGTACGATATGAAAGAGTAGAAATTAAAAAGTGGCAATACTGTAGTGTCGTCCCTTTCTAATTTAAGAAAACGGTACGACACTACAGTATTGCCACTTTTTAATTCCTACACTTTCTTGTCGGAATATAATAAAATAAAAACCTGTATGGATTAAATCCTTTTCACTAATCTACTTACCCACAGCACTGTGTTTATATAGTATATCCCCTTAATCAAGAACGCTTTTCAGCACTCTTCAAATCCATATAAACGTATGTAGTTTAATTCAATTTTTAAACCTTTACCAGTTCCATGAGTTACGTGACCGTACTCGCTAGAAACAGCGTAAGCGATTTGTTTGGAGAATAGGACAGCGCCCTGAGTGGTTACTTTGTAGAACTACAATTCCCCATACAAATCGTTTACGGAGTCCGTAGCAAAAAAAAAAAAAAAAACTGATATTTTTTTAGAAATAGCTGAAGTCTTGGAGCTAGCAAAACACCTTTAATATTTATTAAATCACTACATACAATTTGTTGAGTGTAGTTCACCCTACAAAACTTGTTCACTTCAAAAGCGGCCACAATAGTTTTGGGCAAGTTTTTAGATACAACTAAAGAACAAGAAATTGTGTATAATAATTTAATAAATACTATAGGTGTTTTTCCAGTTCCTCAAACATTGAAATTACTGGAAATTGGTCTGGTTTAGAAGATATAATAAAAATTTGTAAGTGGCGCTAGTTTCGCATTACCCGTCGCCTTAAGGGTACAGATTGTCTGCAACTCTTTTATATGTATTTTCTTATTTATATGTCTGAGACTCGCGAGAGTTTTCTATGTAAAAAAATAACGAAAGTAACGCTATTCTATTGATACGTTTTCCAATGACTTTTGCGTCTCTTAGAGGGTTACAATATATATTTTAATACACTATGGTGTGTAAGAATTCTATACCTACTAAATATTTTTACTACATATCACTTTTAATATATATTTAGCGTCCAATATGTGTGTCCATAACAAATAGAAATTATAATTGACAACATGTCATATTTCTAACAGGTGGAAATTAATATAGAGATCCAGAGAGCTATGCATCGTGTACACCCTTATTTTTCTGTATGTAGCGAAATATCAGAAAATAAATAAAAACTGAACATTCAACAATGTCAAGCTCAAGGACATTAGTTTTTTTTAAAGTAGTCACCTAAAGTAACCTTTCCATTGTGTCATAGTTTTGGAGTTACTACATGTTAGAATAAGTAAATTTTAATAAATAAATAATTAGTAATCTCAGAAAAAATCCAAGGAAAATGTTAAAAATGCTGTGGCGGTCCGATTTCTTTGCACCCGAGTGTATTTAGTAATAATTTCTCATTTATGGGAAGTTGTCAATATCTTCTTTTGAGAAATAAAGATTCTTAAACCCGAAAAAATTAAAAACAGTTATTAATAGATAATTTTCTAAGCAGAGTACAGAAAAGTAATAAAATTATAGTTTTAAAAATATGAAATGTTTTTAACTACTATCACTATCCAGTGACGGAGATACCACAACTTTGAACGACAGCGGCAACGGTGTCGGTACGTGTGTCTCGCTCACTCGTATAGCCACCGCGCTCGGATCTCTCGCTCTACCGCTGTCGCGCAAAATCGTGACATCTCCGTTACTCGTGCGTTTGAACCAATCCAATACATAGTTGACGAAATATGACTACCAACAACATCTGAGTAGTAAATTTATAATTATAAGAGAGTAATAATTCTCTTGCACAGATTTAATACAATTTATAATAAATGTAACCGATAATGTTATTAAAACTATCGTGAGACATCTTTAATAATTATAAAAAACGGTTTAAACTCACGTAAAAATTGTCAGGAACGGCCCGACATGTTTCGAACTCATTTGGAGCTCTTCATCAGGGGTAGCTATCCGTGCTGCTACGCGACTCGCGACCCACTGCACTTTTAATCGCTCTTCTTGCCGCCCTCTGCGCACGCGCAGATAGCGCGGCGCGGGGAGGGCAGGGCTCTTGCGCTGTCACCACTGGACTGTCTGTCACTGCATTTTCACTATTACCCACTGATACCACGCACACTTGACTCATTGTATCAACGACATTGTCTGAACGCGAGATGGAGCATGGAAACCTGTGATTCAGGCGTTAAAAAACATCTCGCGTGCCCTGCCCTCCGCGCGCCGCGCTATCTGCGCGTGCGCAGAGGGCGGCAAGAAGAGCTATTAAAAGTGCAGTGGGTCGCGAGTCGCGTAGCAGCACGGATAGCTACCCCTGATGAAGAGCTCCAAATGAGTTCGAAACATGTCGGGCCGTTCCTGACAATTTTTACGTGAGTATTTAATTTTTTATCCTTTATTTGATAAAAAGCCTGGTCATAAAAATGAAATGTTGCCAATTATCTACATGTTATTGTGAATTTGGCTATTCCTTCATAGTTTAGCGCTTATATTGTAATCATCTGTCATCAATGTTCTTTCTTTCTTACTTCGGTTTTTCCTGTGATTTAATCGCCTAAACACCCACCTGACAACGTCTACCTGTGCCACCAAACAAGGATATGATAAAGCAACATATATCCGACCAAGCCATGCAAACTACCATTTCATTATCATCAATTCTGAATCACGAAATGTGACATTAAAAATTAAAATGAGAATGACGTCTTTGTAAATTTTACGCAAATCTGAAATATGGTTCGGGTTCTAGGAAAGAAAACATGTTTACAGTAAACTTTATATTAAAGATATTTTTTCATTGATAATAGATTTATTGAGTTCGAATTGGGTAAATAATAAAGTAAATGTATTTATTTTTATGAAAATTCAGGTTAATTACCTAAAAAATTGTAAACATTTATTTACTTGTCAAATCTATTTCAAGTTCAAGGCTAAACAAAAGCATTGTATGAAACAATTGCATTGTTTCGTAATTGTTAATGCCAATAAAAAAGTGCAAAATGGAGAATTTAAAAGGGACGACTTAAGTCGCATATTGAGGGATGTGTTGATAATGTTATGTTATTGTAAATAAACATTTAATTTATTTATTTTATACATAGCATCATGAAGATTGAATAATTCAAGGCATTTTTTATTAAAGAATTTATTATTACCAACGTTAATATTGTAAATGTATATAAATCGTCAAATGATTAAGTTGCTATTAGTGAAACAATGCTTTTGTCTAGCCATTAAGCAACTCGCTTTGCAAACAATCTAATAATAAAAAAATACACACTTATTAGTTACTTTGATGTTTATGCATTTTGGTTATCATCATCAAAACAAAACATGTCCAAAAGTGTAAATTTTATTAAAAGTTATACTTTCAAGCCAAGAATCAAATCAGAACATATTTTGGTCAGTTATATGGTTGCTTTTCAAACCTTGCTGGAACTGCAAGCACAATCTTTACTGCTTCTTGTCTGACACACTGTCATTCATCCCTCTCAGTCTTTGTATGTGTGTTAATACATGGAAAGATGGCATTTGTTGCGTGACAAGACGCAGGAAGAGCGCTATGCTAACTCATCTAACATAGATCGGTCTGTAATATTGAAGTACAGTACAGGCCAATACAAATATGAGTCTATGTAACTTCGTATTAATTATAATTGTACGCGCGGGAAAATGTCCAAGGAAAGTTCCAAGTACCCATATTTGTACTTCCGACTGTAGACTGCCCGCTGATAGAGTAATGTAACCATTTACGTCCTTTAGAGCTCGGAGGGTAGAGCCGTGCGCGGGACTCCCCGGCCAGGAAGGGCGGACACTGACACGAATGAAAACATCACACGAAGCGTAATATAGGAATATATTTGGTATAAAATGTGTATATACAGTGCGGTCCTGGGTCCCGGCGGCGGCGGCTGCTGCGGCCGCCTACTCGTCCCGCGCGCCCTCCCCCGAGCCTGCGGAACACTCGCCCGTCACTCTCTACTTCCCTTTTGTTCAAGGAAGGACTACTTAAGGATTAGGCCTCGCTCGGATACCGAATAGTTAGACATCTTAAAGCTAACACGTCACAAGGTGCGTCCGCTCCCGGAGACATGGGTCGCCGCGAGCGGACGGTTCGCCGCCACACGAGCGTACTCACCGGGTGAGGGGGGAGGGGAGGGGGGTGGAGTCGGGGTACCCCCGACCCGGCGGAAGGTGTGTAAGCGGGGAGGGGGGTGGGGGGTGGGGGGGACTGTACCTGTCATCTTCGCGGGGTCACGGCCGCGCAGCGCGCCCGCGTAACTGTTGCCCGCCGCCGCTGCACCGATAAGAGCGTTAGCCCACGACACACACACGCGCTCGCGCATACATCGCGCACTCGGCCCACTACCGGGGTCACCCGCGGTGACGAGAGGGGTCACAGGGAACTAGTGCCGATAGTCTCGGGGCGGATATATACACTCAGCACCGTGCGGCCCCTCGGACTCGAACCGAGGCTCGAACGAGCCGCACGGCACGCATACGTCACGCACACACTTCACTATGGATATATAATACACAATTACAATAAGGAAATATTGTCACATATTATTAGTACAATTTAGCTATATATGAGGGGTATTATTGTGGCTGTCATGAGTTTTAATCCGTCCTTTGTATAAAGATAATTAGAATAAATATAGATAAGTAGAGTAGACTGGGGTCGATTCATTGTGTAAAATAATTCACTTAATAAACTCTTACAGCTGCTTTACCGCCCCGTTCATGAAATGGGACACCATGCATTTTTTATACTTCGAACAAATTTAATTTGCAACCTATTTATCTACGTTTGTAAAACAAGATTTCCTGATTTCAAATTACCCTTTTATCTAAATTAATCGTTACCAACAATTACCATACAATGTTTTCCTTTAAGACAATGCCTCTGTTTCAGCCTTTAAATTCGCCATATTTTATAAGCCAGCCACATAGGCAGTATGTGATTCCAGCTAGAGGCTTTTATTAAACTAATGCGGTGCTAAAAAAGCAGAAAGTCAATCTGATGAGTATATTGAGGCTCGCGAAATGGACAATGGGTCTTAAAACTTAAAAACTTTATGCTTTTAGTTTAAAGCGAATCTATTAAAAAAATCCCAGTCTACGCTACAAAATAAAGAATATGATAGGGAGAGATACAAGAGATCAGAGAGACAAGATGCAGAGCTCAGTCGGCGCGGAGGCCGCGTCGCTCGCACAGCGAGGAAGGAGGCGCCGCAGTGCCGCGGCGCGACACTACAGTGTAGAGGAGACACTACAGTGTAGAGGAGACACTACAGTGTAGAGGAGACACTAGAGTGTGGAGACACTAGTGCCGGGAGCGGGGTGCGGGAGTGTAATGTGCGGCGCGGGGAGACCGCGCGGGCCACAGGGCCCGGCGGCGCGCCCGGCCTAGTTATGTGGCGAACTGTTCCTTACATTTATATGACATCTTAGTACAAGTCTTGCTGATCAACATTTTACATTTAAAAAGTTGATGCTGTTTTTTTTTCTTCGATATTCGTGCATCGTTGTTGGGTTCAACGCTTTTTTTTATTATCGGTTATCTCATTTTCTAATAAATTAGTTCAATGACGATTTCTTACGAAAATCATTCAAATCACTATACAATTTATTAGGAACAAAGATGCTGAAATAAACCCTCCTATAATCACAAAAAAGTACACATTACTAATCGTTTCAATTAACATAGCTCATCAGCCAAAATTAACGCATTAAAATCAAAGTGCCCGTACATATGCACAACGTTGGTCAGCAAAACACAAAACACAAAGAATACAGTAGGTCGTACAAGATAATTACCTTCGTGCGCGTCGGTGGCGGGCGGCGCTAGTGCGGAGGGCTCCAGCAGGCGGTGCGTGCGCAGCAGCGCGCAGTCGCCGCCGTCCTGCGCGGCCAGCGCGTACACGTACAGCTCGCCGCCCGCCGTCGCCACCAGCAGCCGCGGCGCGCGCCCCACGCTAACCGCGGACGGGTTATTAATGGAATACATAATACAACTAAAAAGGACCAAGACTGAATATGTGTAGCAATTTGAGTACGCAATAAAGATACATATCAGTTATTCGTCAAGTTCAGAGGGCTAAAATTTAGCCGCTTAATAAACGCATTGATAAATTGACAACATTTCATATTTCTAACAGGTGGAAATAATTATAGAGATCGAGAGAGCTATACGTCGTGTACACCCTAAAAATAATTTTAATTTATTTTTCTGTATGTAAAGAAATATAAGAAAATACATCAAATTACCGAAATTTACGACAGCTATGCCTGCATAGGGTTGTGGTCTTCGACCTATCCGTAAAAAAATAAGCTATCAATAATGTCAATCTCAACTTCATTTGTTTTTTTGACACCGGACTAAGGTAACCTTTCCATGTGTCATAGTTTTGGACTTACTACATTTCAGAATAAGTAAATTTAAATAAATAGATAATAAAATAATTAGTTACGCCAGGAAAAATGTAAAAACAGTGATTATTTCCTCTTTCTAAGCGGAATACAGAAAAGTAATAAAATTGTAGTCTTAAAAATACGAAATGTTGTCAATTGCATCGAGTAAACAGAAGCATTGTACATTTTTAGTCACAAATTACCAGCTTAAAATTCCATCTTTTTATCGTGACTGGCGATTAACAATGCTTTTGTTTCTGTTACCTCCTTGTGGGCATTGTTTACGAGTACATAACAGAAACAAAAGCATTGTTAATCGTCAGTCATAAATTATCAATTTAAAGACTCAGGTTAGACTCAATTTAAGTACGTAACATTCTTAAAAAAACCTACTTAAATATGTTTGTAATTCAGTTGGTATATAACTAGATAAATACTTTAGGGTAATAAAATAATATCACTTCTTTAAATTAAAAACAAGTATATGAACGGAGTTTTATTATCATATACATCGGATTTTCAATGGGCAGTAGCCAGCCCTAAAACTAAAAAAGAACTAAGTGGGGAAAAAAATAAATATCGCCAACATAAGCAACGCCCTAGAGTATAAGTTCAGAAGTGGGATACAGCATTATTGCATTCCAAATTCAATAATACTTTTAGGGCAAAATAATAATGATTAAATTATATTTAAATGTAGCACTGGCACAGCGTGAACTATTCTAGATGCAGGTGTAACCAGAAGGCCCTTTCCTATCAGTATTGTTACACTCACTTTATAGAAGAAGCAATAAATTCGAGCGAGAGGGCCGGCTGAATAATTTATGATACTATCGGCACGTTGATTTTGGCCCTACAACTGGTACCTTCTTATTACCCACAGCACAGTACAAGACGTTTCGCGCGAGGTGCCTATGATCACTAATCTCTGGGCCAGGGTCTGCTTCGTTTACTTCTAGCTACGCCGTTGTCAGCTATCGATGATTTCGGCTCGCATTTTCGTCAACAGGAGAAAATGTCTCGGTGAAGTGACTCACTTAGTGATGGCGACCATAGCCCGGCTAGGCTGTATGGGCAGGCGCGCGGCCGCGAAGGCGCGGCCCTGCGCTAGAACATCAGCTACTTGCGCCGGCAGCAGCCCGGCGCCGGCCGCCACGGCGGACGACAGCCAGCCCAGCCGGCCGCCGCTCTCTGTCTCGGTGAAGTGACTCACTTAGTGATGGCGACCATAGCCCGGCTAGGCTGTATGGGCAGGCGCGCGGCCGCGAAGGCGCGGCCCTGCGCTAGAACATCAGCTACTTGCGCCGGCAGCAGCCCGGCGCCGGCCGCCACGGCGGACGACAGCCAGCCCAGCCGGCCGCCGCTCTCTGTCTCGGTGAAGTGACTCACTTAGTGATGGCGACCATAGCCCGGCTAGGCTGTATGGGCAGGCGCGCGGCCGCGAAGGCGCGGCCCTGCGCTAGAACATCAGCTACTTGCGCCGGCAGCAGCCCGGCGCCGGCCGCCACGGCGGACGACAGCCAGCCCAGCCGGCCGCCGCTCTCTGTCTCGGTGAAGTGACTCACTTAGTGATGGCGACCATAGCCCGGCTAGGCTGTATGGGCAGGCGCGCGGCCGCGAAGGCGCGGCCCTGCGCTAGAACATCAGCTACTTGCGCCGGCAGCAGCCCGGCGCCGGCCGCCACGGCGGACGACAGCCAGCCCAGCCGGCCGCCGCTCTCTGTCTCGGTGAAGTGACTCACTTAGTGATGGCGACCATAGCCCGGCTAGGCTGTATGGGCAGGCGCGCGGCCGCGAAGGCGCGGCCCTGCGCTAGAACATCAGCTACTTGCGCCGGCAGCAGCCCGGCGCCGGCCGCCACGGCGGACGACAGCCAGCCCAGCCGGCCGCCGCTCTCTGTCTCGGTGAAGTGACTCACTTAGTGATGGCGACCATAGCCCGGCTAGGCTGTATGGGCAGGCGCGCGGCCGCGAAGGCGCGGCCCTGCGCTAGAACATCAGCTACTTGCGCCGGCAGCAGCCCGGCGCCGGCCGCCACGGCGGACGACAGCCAGCCCAGCCGGCCGCCGCTCTCTGTCTCGGTGAAGTGACTCACTTAGTGATGGCGACCATAGCCCGGCTAGGCTGTATGGGCAGGCGCGCGGCCGCGAAGGCGCGGCCCTGCGCTAGAACATCAGCTACTTGCGCCGGCAGCAGCCCGGCGCCGGCCGCCACGGCGGACGACAGCCAGCCCAGCCGGCCGCCGCTCTCTGTCTCGGTGAAGTGACTCACTTAGTGATGGCGACCATAGCCCGGCTAGGCTGTATGGGCAGGCGCGCGGCCGCGAAGGCGCGGCCCTGCGCTAGAACATCAGCTACTTGCGCCGGCAGCAGCCCGGCGCCGGCCGCCACGGCGGACGACAGCCAGCCCAGCCGGCCGCCGCTCTCTGTCTCGGTGAAGTGACTCACTTAGTGATGGCGACCATAGCCCGGCTAGGCTGTATGGGCAGGCGCGCGGCCGCGAAGGCGCGGCCCTGCGCTAGAACATCAGCTACTTGCGCCGGCAGCAGCCCGGCGCCGGCCGCCACGGCGGACGACAGCCAGCCCAGCCGGCCGCCGCTCTCTGTCTCGGTGAAGTGACTCACTTAGTGATGGCGACCATAGCCCGGCTAGGCTGTATGGGCAGGCGCGCGGCCGCGAAGGCGCGGCCCTGCGCTAGAACATCAGCTACTTGCGCCGGCAGCAGCCCGGCGCCGGCCGCCACGGCGGACGACAGCCAGCCCAGCCGGCCGCCGCTCTCTGTCTCGGTGAAGTGACTCACTTAGTGATGGCGACCATAGCCCGGCTAGGCTGTATGGGCAGGCGCGCGGCCGCGAAGGCGCGGCCCTGCGCTAGAACATCAGCTACTTGCGCCGGCAGCAGCCCGGCGCCGGCCGCCACGGCGGACGACAGCCAGCCCAGCCGGCCGCCGCTCTCTGTCTCGGTGAAGTGACTCACTTAGTGATGGCGACCATAGCCCGGCTAGGCTGTATGGGCAGGCGCGCGGCCGCGAAGGCGCGGCCCTGCGCTAGAACATCAGCTACTTGCGCCGGCAGCAGCCCGGCGCCGGCCGCCACGGCGGACGACAGCCAGCCCAGCCGGCCGCCGCTCTCTGTCTCGGTGAAGTGACTCACTTAGTGATGGCGACCATAGCCCGGCTAGGCTGTATGGGCAGGCGCGCGGCCGCGAAGGCGCGGCCCTGCGCTAGAACATCAGCTACTTGCGCCGGCAGCAGCCCGGCGCCGGCCGCCACGGCGGACGACAGCCAGCCCAGCCGGCCGCCGCTCTCTGTCTCGGTGAAGTGACTCACTTAGTGATGGCGACCATAGCCCGGCTAGGCTGTATGGGCAGGCGCGCGGCCGCGAAGGCGCGGCCCTGCGCTAGAACATCAGCTACTTGCGCCGGCAGCAGCCCGGCGCCGGCCGCCACGGCGGACGACAGCCAGCCCAGCCGGCCGCCGCTCTCTGTCTCGGTGAAGTGACTCACTTAGTGATGGCGACCATAGCCCGGCTAGGCTGTATGGGCAGGCGCGCGGCCGCGAAGGCGCGGCCCTGCGCTAGAACATCAGCTACTTGCGCCGGCAGCAGCCCGGCGCCGGCCGCCACGGCGGACGACAGCCAGCCCAGCCGGCCGCCGCTCTCTGTCTCGGTGAAGTGACTCACTTAGTGATGGCGACCATAGCCCGGCTAGGCTGTATGGGCAGGCGCGCGGCCGCGAAGGCGCGGCCCTGCGCTAGAACATCAGCTACTTGCGCCGGCAGCAGCCCGGCGCCGGCCGCCACGGCGGACGACAGCCAGCCCAGCCGGCCGCCGCTCTCTGTCTCGGTGAAGTGACTCACTTAGTGATGGCGACCATAGCCCGGCTAGGCTGTATGGGCAGGCGCGCGGCCGCGAAGGCGCGGCCCTGCGCTAGAACATCAGCTACTTGCGCCGGCAGCAGCCCGGCGCCGGCCGCCACGGCGGACGACAGCCAGCCCAGCCGGCCGCCGCTCTCTGTCTCGGTGAAGTGACTCACTTAGTGATGGCGACCATAGCCCGGCTAGGCTGTATGGGCAGGCGCGCGGCCGCGAAGGCGCGGCCCTGCGCTAGAACATCAGCTACTTGCTGCCGCCACGGCGGACGACAGCCAGCCCAGCCGGCCGCCGCTCTCTGTCTCGGTGAAGTGACTCACTTAGTGATGGCGACCATAGCCCGGCTAGGCTGTATGGGCAGGCGCGCGGCCGCGAAGGCGCGGCCCTGCGCTAGAACATCAGCTACTTGCGCCGGCAGCAGCCCGGCGCCGGCCGCCACGGCGGACGACAGCCAGCCCAGCCAGCCGCCGCTCTCTGCTTCGCCCGCGCCCGCCGCCGCGCCCGCTGTAATATTACCTACTGTTATCAATATAATTACGAGTATAACTCTAGCAAAGTTTGGAACGAATCGCTTGAATAGATCGCGAAAAATAATTGTTGAAAAAAAAACATAAGTCAAAAACTGCCACATTTAGGATGTTGATACTCAGCATAAATATGCTCCACTAGAAATCGTATAAAAAAAACAGAGTTAATTTAATATAACTATGGAAAGCCGACTACGGCCTTTAGCTATGATCCGAAAACATCTTCAGACTTACTTTTCTCAATTACAAATGCACCAGAATCACGTCACGTGGGGCTTCTATCACAAACGTCGGCTGGTCTGTGGCTGCAGTGGTTCAGCCAGACGGATCACATTGACTGTCTCCGTGTTAGATGACGAAGCTAGGGTTCCGCAGGCGCTAAACACGAACTACTGGTACTTGGGTAGTCGGGACGTCATACCTGGCGGCTGATCAGTCTGTGGCTGCGGTTGTGGTGGCTGTGGGGGTTCAGCCAGCCGGAACACGTGAACAGTTTCCGTATTAGATGACGCGGCTAGTAGGGTTCCGCAGGCACTGAAGGCCAGGCATGAGATCGAAACGCAGCGTTTCACGCCGCGGCGGAACTCGAAGAGACGCACTCGCTCTGGTACCTGTAGCGTTTAAGGGATAGCATTTAAGTTAACTGTACATTAGGAAGCCCCGGATGCTTATTTATTTATTGGTCGAGCTAGGCTCGCAATATAACTTAATTATCTCAGAAAAACCCTTGCCCAATAAATCAAGTTTTGCTAAACATGTCTAGGTATCGGAGATGCCACAACTTTGCGCGACCAGCGGCGCGGCAAGCGGTTGAGCGAGAGATCCGAGCGATGCGGCATGACGAGTGAGCGAGGTGTTATCCGCTCATCCCACGGGAACATTTTTCCGGATAGAAAGTAGCCTATGTGTTAATCCAGTGTCAGCTACCTACGTGCCAAAATTTATAAAATGGGTCCAGCCGTTTGAACGTAAAGCAACAAACATATTTACACACAAACACACTCACTTGCGCCTTTATTATAATTCTCTTCTTCTTCTTCTTTGTCGTTACACTGTTGGCAGAGTCGCGGCTGTCATTCCTCGTGTGTCAATCCTCGCACGGCGCCATTTTTCTCTCACAGTTCGGGCGTTATAATATTTTCATCACATTTGCTCGTAAAAGATGGTATTACATGCAGGTGTACTGAAGGACAAAGGCCTATATAGTTCCCGCGGGAGTTATAAATCTTTATAACTCCCGAGGGAGTTATGGTTTTAGTTTTAAAAATATAGTACGCACTCACAGTTAACTTCAGACTAAGGAGGTTTCAATCCAGCCAAGGTTATTTGTTGTATCAACAAAACTTGCCTACCAGCAAATTTTATTGTGTATTGAATTAATATGGTATATGTAACTGCATTCATATTTATGTTTTACAGTTTTAGTGTATTTTGCAATTGTTTTATTAAATTTAATTTTAAATTATCATTCATTACAATCTGGCAGTATAGCCTGTCAAGTTTATAAACTAAACGCAGTTCGTAGCTTTATCTGTGGTAGACGACACAAAAAAAAAGAAAAAAGTTAAATATTATTGGTTAGATACTATTTAGTTTTGTAACAAAATTACTGTTCGATTTAAGTTTTTTAATATGACGGGGTTAATTATTGCTGCATAATATTGTTAATTATTGTTATTTGTTTAATGATAGTAAGATTCTGTGTACATTTGTTTTCTGTTTTAAGCTGATGGCCGTTTTGCCAGTGCTTATAGGAAATTTAAAAAATATATACAGAAAAAAGTTAGTTGTCAATCGTTATCGTTTAATGTTTATTTTTTACTTATTTATTTGTTATGTACTCCCAAATGTGATGAAAAATATTGCTTCTAATAGTCCTTCGTTAGTAATCTCCTACTTACTACCCTTATGACACAATATGCTATAGTATGATTATAAACTCACCGCAAACACGCGAATAACAGTCCCCCGTTCGGACGCGGTGGCCAACCGTCGGCCGCACGACGACCACGCCAGCGCCGCCAGCCCCGAGTCGTGCGCGCTCAGCACGCACTTGGCGTTGAGGTGCACCGCGTCGAAGATCTGAATAGAATAGAATAGAATAAAAACGTTATTGTGTATGCCACGAAAAGGTCACACCTCAGCATAAATAGTATGGCCTCGAGCATGAGTAGTAGGGCCTCGTGCAGGGTCCGTCCGGATTGTTACTACCGTCTTGCCTGCTAACCCACCGCCAAACAGCAATGTTCGCATTGTTGTGTTCCGGTGTGGGGGTAAGATAGCCGGTGAAATTGCTAGCATTGAGGCATTCTATCTTCGTCCTCCGGGTAGGCAGGCGCTTGTGGCTCCTCTGGTGTTGCAGGTGTTTATGGGCGACGGTAATCGCTTTCCATCAGGCGATACGTTTGCTCGTTTGCCCCCTATGACATAAAAAAAAAAAAAAAAAAAATGCTGGCCCGGGAACCAGCGCTGGTCTTCCGGTGAAACCTATCGGTGACGCCACGGTGCGTGCACACACACGGCTGCACTCACCTGGACCTCGCCGACCGCGCTGGAGCCCGGGTACGCGAGGTAGCAGCGGTCGGCCGCCGGCGCCAGCGCGCACAGCCCGCGCGGGTTCGGCGGCGTGTCGCGGATCGTGTGCAGGATCTTCATGTCGCGGATGTTGTGGATGTGGAGGGACTCTTCCAGGCATACCACCAGCCGCTGGGAACGGGAATTAATACGTGACAGTTTTAGACTAATCGACCGAGACTCAAATAAATAAATAAATATCGTGGAACATGGAATCCTACCGGCTGCGCCATGTGAGGGTGAGAGGGACACTTCAAGTAAACACAAAGATCGAGCAATGACTGGCTTTTATTCCACTTCCAAAAGGCGGGTGCCCTATAAATCAATATATAACCATATTCATAATATGAAAGTCCCAAATTAAGCTCAAGAAGGCTTGTGTTATGGGTACTAGACGACGATATACATACTTATATAGATAAATATATACTTAAATACATAGAACAACCATGACCCAAGCACAAATATTCGAGTTCATCACACAAATATTTGCCCTGGCCGGGATTCGAACCCGGGACCGCCGGCTCAGTAGGCAGGTGTCTACAAACCGTGCTAAACGCGTCGACAAATTAGGTATAAGTTAGGCTAGCGGTATGGGTATTAAAAAAAAAACAACTGTCTAACTATCACGGTTCTTGAGATTGCCTGAGGACAGACGGACAGCGGAGTCTTAGTAATAGTCTTAGACTTAGTCCGTCTTTTACCCATTGGGTACGAAACCCTAAAAACGATATAAATATAAAAACTAACATTATCAGGTAGATTGTAGATTAAATAGAACATATACATGTAAACCTCGAACTTACATTTATTAATAAATAAAAAAAAATATAAATATTGAGGGACAATCATACACAAATCGACCTAGTCCCAAACTAAGCAAAGCGTGTGCTATGGGTACTAGACGACGATATACATAATATATAAATACATATATAGATAATAACATCCATGACCCAAGAACAAATATTTGCACAAATATTTGCCCCGGCCGGGATTCGAACCCGGGACCGCCGACTCAGTAGGCAGGTGTCTACAAACCGAGCCAAACGCGTCGTCAAAAATCTTTGTTAGTCGCTAAATAAAACCAGCCAAGTGCGAGTTGAACTCGCGCACTAAACAATAACACATCATCTGTGAACATTTCAACTGTCTAGCTATCACGGGTCATGAGATACAGCCTTGTGAGAGACAGACGGACGGACAGCGGAGGCTCATTTTTACCCTTTGGGTACGGAACCCTAAAGGGGACATGATCAGTAGCTTCGAGAATATAATATTAACCATTCGGCCAATAGGTCCCACTAT
Source organism: Apotomis capreana (assembly GCA_947623375.1). Lineage (NCBI taxonomy): Eukaryota > Metazoa > Arthropoda > Insecta > Lepidoptera > Tortricidae > Apotomis > Apotomis capreana. The sequence continues at coordinate 24,660,477 of OX392507.1, read as the reverse complement.
CTAGATTGTTTATTGTCTGTCTGCATAAGTTGTAAATACAAATATTATGAAGATAGACGATAAGGTAAACAATCCTATCGCTGACACGCCTCCAATCATGGACATGTGCAATCTTAATTCAATGCGGCAAAGATGACAATCCCGCAAAAAGTAAATGCCAACGTATGGTCCTTTAAGAGGCATTATTTTCCTTTAAATTTTTTTTTTCATAATTATGACAATTATATTGATAATTTCAACAAACTTTTTGATGTGAATAGGTAATACTTTTCCCTGTATTCTAGAGAGTAACAGCTATTTCATGCTTTCATTGCGTGCAGTCGAAAATAAGTTGAAAAAAATACAGTTTTAAGCGTGAATTTTGACAATTTTGAGTAGTTTGTTATTGAAACGAAAATTATCAATGAAAAATTCAAACTGTAGGTTTCAAATATATACCAATAAATCGCATTAGCCCTCTTCGAAGTACAAACATTGATAATATGTTAATAAACATGTTTGATCATAGAGAAAAATGTCTAAAACAATCAGCATTTTTGAACGGATAAGGGGCCTAAAGTGCCAATTAATGTGTTGTTTACTCTCATAAGTCATAATCATAACCTTTCGCTCGGGTCAACAACTGATAATCGTTCCAGCTGTGGGTTAACTCCTGACACTCCGATAGTACGGTCATCGTACTATGGCAGGAACTTAATCGCATTTAAGTTTTAGATGTTTAAGCAATACCTAAGAACGGTACATTTAAATTTATTTAAGTTTATTTAAAGCGATAGATAATAATGTCAAATAAAATAATAAAAATTTTAACAATTTAAACTATTATTTATTTATTTGTATATAATTTTTATTTAGTATTTGACGAAGATTCTAGCAATATTATTGACGAACCTAAACTGCATGTACAAAATTATGTAATTGTACCAGAAATCAAGGCTATTTAAAATTCTAGCTTTTGTAATGATAATCAGTTTTCCATGGAGATTGATCATGATTTCAGGGAAAATCTTAATAACGTGCTGGAGGATCGTCATTTGTTTTGTATGGGCACGCGGCGCCGTGCTAACCTGGCGCCATCTGTTTTCATAATTTCCTTTGTCCTCGCATCATACCAAAACGGATGGACAAATTTTAACCAATTTTGGTACAGGGATAGCTGGACATCCAAAGGTTATAGAAATATAGAATACTTTTTACCCAACTACGGTATGAAAAAAATACACCGGACACCTTCTAAATAGTATTTAATGAATCATCTTATTGCTCAGATATGACATAAGAAAGCAATTATAAATATAACACACATAATCTCGCCGTTATATGTCAGCTGTGGTCGTATCCTCCTTGATGTAATAAAGCGTCTCTGTGTATTAATTTTATACGATTTACATATTTTTATAGAACTGCATCGAGTAATTGATACTCGATATCGGCGAAGGCCAACTACATTAACAAGCGATCAGGTGAAGTCAGTCAAAATAGCATCCTTTTTAGAGTCGGTTAAAAAGTGTCCATTTAATATTGATGTTATTCAACGGAGCAGTCAGTGTTTTCATGAGTAGGTACGTCACACTGGATTTATATTTGGATGAATATTTTCGATGTGATTTGACATCGTAATTAAAACTAGCCTATGTGTTAATCCAGGGTGTCAGCTACCACCATACCAAATTTTATCAAAATTGGTACAGCTGTTTGGGCGTGAAGAAGTAACAAACATACACACAAACACACGATTGTAATATTTAAGTATACCTACTATATTGCATACTCCATACTCCCATGAGTATATTATGTAAGCCAAGAAAATAAATAACTTCACTTTACTGTCTTATACCATAATTATGCAATAAAGATAATTTGACCTTGACCTTGGTCTCACCTGCCTATTGGCTGCTTTAATTTTTTTTAAGCTGTCTGAATTCCACTTGTGAGCTTATCTTGAAAACATGACCACACAAAGCGATTGTTTTATCCTGTATACTTAGAAGTTCCACAAGGTTTATATTGTAATAACATTTCAAACAAAAAGATACTCGTTTGTGTTTTTTTTTACCTGCTTCCATTTCATTTGTCACAAAGTGAACTTCTATACAAGAGTCAATGTGAGGTCACGCTTACAAGATAAGCTCTCAAGTGGTTATTGGAATATAATATACAGGGGTCGGACTTTCTTTCGCACGTTAGGACTAATGGAGAGCTATGGAGCCGATATCTTCTCTTATACCTTTAAACGAGCAATTCTTGTATATACATAAATTTATTTCTGTGATCTCGGAAACGGCTCTAACGATTTCGCTGAAATTTGGTATATGGGGGGTTTCGGGGGTAAACCGTCGATCTAGATTAGTCTTGTGTTTGGGAAAACGCGTGCGAAAGAAAGTCCGACCCCTGATAATATATATTTTAAACGATTTTTATATACCTAATAAAAAAAACATATATAGGTATGAAAGGCTATCTATCCATCCACTTACCGAGCGGTTGAGCTTGACGGCGAGGATGGTGTTGCTGTAGCTGTAGTTGCATATCTCTGTACCCTTCTTGTAGTGGCACACTATCAGCTTCCTGGAAACAACGAGAGCGGGACGTTACTGGATGGTTTAAACCAAGTATCACGAAACCGCCGCGGCCATAGGAGTGAGCGAGACACCGCGATCGGACCTTCCGCTCACACCTATGGCCGCCGTCCGCCGCATCGTTAGTCGCGCGAAGTAGTGGCCGGGCTGTATGGGCTGGATTCGACTCACGGACCCTACGTCGTATGGCTCGTGAAAAGCCCGAAAGAAAATCATAGGACTGAAATCTTTCATTCTTTGTTCTTCATTGATCTCAATCGGCTAGATTCCTAAAAAATATAATTAGTCCGTCGGATTGTTAAACATTTTTAGATATGTATTTAGTTATTGTGTCAATTAAACAAAAAAATACGCAAAAACAGACACTTTCAGAAGTAGACATCATAGGAAACTGACAATGTGGGAAGAAGACCAGTTTGAGATGCAGACATTTTAGGAAACGGTCCAAACGAAGCTGCACGTCAAGCATAACAATGACACGCGACTCTTTGTCGTGCGACAAATACTAACCATCACTTTTCTGTCAATACTGTGCGAGTAAGACAGGTGACAAGCGAAGACGCGTCAAGATATGCTAGCCCCGCTGAGCCTACAAAGCGAATGTTCTGATGGAATGCCTATTGTAAAATAGGATGGAAGATGGGACTTTTCACAAGGTAGATGATTCTATGAAAGAATACAATAGACATGATAATATTAACAATTTATTTCGTCAGACGTGATTCATTTATTAAATGCACCCAGACGTCTTTGTTCGTCAGAAAATGGCTTTGTGCAAAGACTTGTATGTTCTCGCTTTTTGATATTTGGAAACAGAACAATAGTTTTAGGGAATTCTACGTTGCCTGATTGCAGTTTCAAACCAAAGGTCCGAATATTATAACCACATTTAATCCCCAAACCTTATTAGAATAGTGATTGGGTTTAAATTAGGGTGGTAGTAATCGGCGCAGTGGTAGTGCCTATTATGAGCCGGGGGTCCTGGGTTCGAACCTAGTACCCGTCGTCGTCTAGTAGTTAAATTATTAATAAAACTCACTAAAACCAAATAGCTACAAGTTCTTCTATCAGTTTCGATCAACGAGATGAATAAGATTTAACGTGACATATTTATAGTCGGTAAAGACGATGTTATCCCAATAACTTTGTTGTGTGATATAAAATAAGGGAATAATATCACTCCTACACATCTGCTGTGACAAGAGTATTTTTCTCACGCGAGATATATATCCTATCCCTTTCTATGAAATACTGTGAGAGAGCGACGACGGGTGACGCTATGTCGCACATCATGAGACAATCATAGTTTTAAATGATGCGGATAAATGATTGGACTGCACATAGTTATTACCAATCTGCCGTGATAAGGTAAAAGGCGACCTTTTGTAATGGATCTCCATACAAAAAGGTCGCATTTTAGCTTAGTAGAATAGTCTAATGTCTAGTTAAGATTAATAGCAACGTGACGTCGGGAGTGCGTCATCGGCACCGCCTCTCATCCGGTTACGCGGACATGCAGGTGACGCGCACATCGCTGCGCATATACATATAGCGTCTGTTGACAACCAAAACTCACTAACAAATAACTTCTTAAGACAAAGCTCGTATCTCAGTATCAATGTACAAACTATATACGAGGTTTTGAAAAGTACTGACAGATTTTTTTGTGAGTTGGTTGTAAGCAGGCGATATAATATGAGATATAATATAACACAATGCCCTTTATGCAGCTACTACACTTTCCTAAATTAGTCACCGACGAGAGGGATGCAGCAATACGAAGGAGTGAGAGTTATTCAAGTCGGTGACTAATTTAGGAAAGTGTAATAGCCGGATTATATCAGTAAATTAAACTTTTGACTTATTTACTAACTTAATCTGAGTTGAACTTTTTTCTTAACCATAGTCGGGTAAAAAGCATACTATAAGCATCATTGCATGTCCAGCTATCCTTGTGCTAAAATTAGTTAAGACCCGTGAGGGCAAAGAATTGTTTACCAATAGACAGCACTGTACAGCTTTTAGTATAGATGATGAATGGCAAACGAGTTATATTGTGTAATGGTCATCGCAGGGTACAGTTTCCGGCAAACATTTAGAACAAAAATGGCGGATCTGCGCATGTATAATGTATGTATATAATAATGTATGTATGTTATACGTTAGTACGTAAATCGGCTACTGCGCAGTCAAGGTCATGCTCAAGAAGTTTGCCGGCTACTGCATATTCAACAGAATCTCTCACACATCTCCGACCATTGGTTACCTCTTCAAAAAGCGAATAAACATTCGTTCCTTGAAAATCGTCAGATTCTTCAATGTGATAGCGTCTCGGGCTCGGGAATACTCAAAGGGATGGGCGGGCGTATCTGTTGTCAGATGCCTGAAGATTTGAAGACCGTTTGTTTTTGAGGAGCCAATCAAAAAGTGGGTGTTCGTTTGATCGTTGAATGTGTGCGTAAGTATTAAAATATAATTGCTGATAAAGCCGGTAAGCCGCGCTATCGCACCCCTTCGCCTTGTTTGCAAACAAAATAAGCCCCTCCCCTCTTCTCGCCCCGCCGCGCTAACCACACGACACGTGTACCATAATGGCTATTTGTTATGCATTTTATGCATTTATGCGAATTGCATAAAATGCATAACATTAGAATCGTGTTGGATTCATTCGATGCTATAGTAAGGTTACATCGGATAGTATAACACTGTAGCCCGTTGTCGCTTTAATAATTAGTATACTGTATAGCGGCTTGATACTTTTGAAATGGTAGTGAGTACTTTATGTAAGTACACTTACATGAAGTATCTGATATGTATCATGTTTTAAAAATGATAAACGGGCAATTGAAACCTACTGCTAAGAAAATCGTCATACAAGGAAACTGAAAATTTTATGTCATCTCTACACTTTTGAGAAACAAAGAAGTTGTGGTCGCTGGTTTTACATGCAGGTAAAACCAGAACGATGACAAACCACCACCAGGTTAGCAAGATTCGCTTAGCATATAACAAACAGACAAACACACAGACACACAGCCAGACTATGAGATAATGTTGAACGTTAGCTAGATCAGATGTTGAACTGTTCAATTGTAAGAGTGCTCCGTTACCGCGAGTAACGCGCACCGAGGTTTCCTTAGGAAAAAACAACACTTCCCATCTTAACTGACCAAGTTAAGTTAAGTTTGCACCTGGAATGTATGGCGCCGCATACATATGAGGTGCAAAGCTAACGCAACCGATCACAATTGTTGTATAACCCCATAAATATGGATTTTATTCTGTTTTTAGTATTTGTTGTTATAGCGGCAAGAGAAATACATCATCTGTGATTGTGTGGATTTCAACGCTCTAGCTATCACGGTTCATGAGATACAGCCTGGTGACAAACGGACAGACAGACAGGCGGAGGCGGACAGCGGAGTCTTAGTAATAGGGTCCAGTTTTTTACCCCTTGGGTACGAAACCCTAAAAAATAAGTTAACCACTTCATCACCTGTAAAGAGCATAATTGGGATGTCATTTAGTAGTAGTAGTCGGCCGAAATATCGAGTACCCTAAACGATAACTTTATAATAACATGTGTATACGCTGATAGATACACAATAGCTTTGTTAAAGTCTGCATGTGTGCATAATTGCAAGTTTTGCGTGGCACGTCAGTGACCCGGCGCGCACGCATCGCGCGTCACGGATGACTCAGATTGCCGTTGTTTATCGCGATATCAAACAATAACACCAAAATGCGCATTTCATAGTAAACATATCGAAGCGGAATACATAATCGAAACAAAAACATACGTCTTTTATCATCAAGCTATCGAGCAATTCGCGGTAAAGTCGAGGCTAGGTACTATGGGCTGCAGAACTGCATGGCCCATTTATGAATAAATTCATTCATAAATGGGCCATGCAATTTTGCAGCTCATTGTACATTGTTCGATATTTTTTTAATTACCCTTATAAAAAACATAATTACATCCCTTGATTTTGGTTGATTGCTCAATAGTTACCGATGTTGATTATCACTTTATGGTACACTAAAAATCATTTAAATAATAAATAAAAAAAGATTTATTGCCACAAAAACGAGATTAAAACACCAGTTAATGTACCTCTACTGCAGATTATGCTATATACATCGCAGTAAGTGGCCAGAGGCACAGGCTCAGCGTATGCTGTGACCTGGATCAGCCGCACAGTTCTGTTTTTCAGCCTGCACCTCATGCATAGTTACAGAAGCTGGAAAAAAAATCTATCATATTGGTGTATTTTGTACGAAAGTGGCCCAACTTTAAGCTGGCGAATATGATTTACACAAGAAATCAAATACAAACAATTGATCTTTGTATCAAAGGTTAAATACAAACAAATTAAACAACGGTAGACAACAGGCAATCTTATCGACACAAGTAGAATTATTTTGGGAGTGTTGTAATCACTGGCAAGAATCAAATGGCAAGACTAACTCGATCGATCATTCAGGAAGAGTTCAAATCCCAAATCAAATATACAAAGCATGGACGGCCCATCGCACCAATGCATCCATCCTTCAGGAATTGGGAATCACCATGAGACTCTCCAAGATCTGCCTCCGTAGAATACTTCGGCCATATAGCCAGGAAAAAGAATGACAACCTGGAAAAACTCTTAGTGACAGGGAAGATTCAAGGAAGAAGACCAAGAGGAAGGAGATCCATGCGCTGGACCGATCAGATTCCGGACACAACGGTCACCAAGTTTCCCGACGCCATGCAGTCTGCAGGAGATCGAGATAAGTGGAGAGCGATCGTCCGAAGAGTGATAAATAGAGGTCACGTCACGATCCTCAGAAATGAGGAAAACGACACAGAAAGAAGAAGAAGGTATAAGCGTTTGTAAATTTTCTAATTAAACTATGACACATACTTATATTGAGCTGTTTATTTAAGTTTAGCGTAATATGATTTAAATTTAAATTAGACGTAGAAATATATTAATGACTAGCTTTTGCCCGCGACTACGTACGCGTGGAACTTGGTAAAAGGGATTATTAAAAGCGCCTAAGCAAATGTAAGAGCAATTGTGTTTTTGGTCTAATAATTACATTTCCTACAGGGTCATCGCACCCCAACAGAAATGTTCATTCATTTTTAATTTTTTTTAGGTATAATTTCCAGGATGAAAACTATCCTATGTCCTTCCTCGTATCTTAAACTATATCTATGCCAAATTTCATCAAAATCGATTCAGCGGTTTAAGCGTGAAGAGGTAACAGACAGACATTTTCGCATTTATAATATGAGTATGGATATGTATAAGTAAATATACTTAAACATGTTGATAGCTGTAATTATTTATATCAAAATGACTGTTTTGCTGAATGGCATTCGCCTACGCGTTTTCCCCCGAAACAGCTGTTTCATATTTTCGTATTTGACCTTCATTTTCAGCTTCAACGTTCCAGTTTTTAAATAGTGTTAGTTTGGCAGTCAACTGGATTTTCTTACGCTACTTGTACGACAGCAGAATATTTATTTTTAAACCATAACAAGAAAAGTTATCTCTAGGCCATTGTATCTCCTAAATGGAAGAGCCGACTTTTTGTTTTTATTTGAGGGGTCATCATCACATTGGTCTTTTAGAGCTGTAACAGATGAGTTAATCAGCGTCTAATAAAGTGCGGCACTTACGAAGATGGTTGGATAGCCCGATACGAGAGACACAGCCACGGCCGCATAATTGACAAATAAATTAAAGAGATAAAAGTATACAATGAAGCGAGAAATTTAAAAAATTTACGGTGCAGGCAGGGTTCGAACCTGTTCCCAACGGCTTTCCGGGCCGACACGGAAAAAAAAAGAAAAAAAAAATTAAATATTTATTAAAAAAATACTTGACTTCACTAACATAATAATGTTAATGTTTATCATAGAACGTAAACATTGTCGGGGGTCACGTGACGTACTCGTTTAATGAAGGACTCGCAATTACGAGCATTGTATTAGTATTTGCGATACGCATTGTTTGTACCCTTGCACAAACAAACAAACAATGATATTTGATGTTCATAGATTTTTCAATTTGAATCGAATGATCATTATGATTCACCCTTTCAAACACAAAGTAAAAAAAATAGCGGTTAAGCTACAAATACATTTCAACAAAATCCTAGCGTAGATTATCCAATTCGTCGAACGTAACATTACGCTGGGTTAAGACCAAATAAACAAAGAGAATTAGAATAGAGCATCCAAAACACACAGATAATTTGGTAGAAAGGGGATAGAATGAGCATTCGCTCGCTTGGTCTAAACCCATCACCGTTAATCGAAATTCTAAAAACGTAATCTATATATATAAAAGAAGAAGTCCTGACTGACTCATCAACGCACAGCCGAAACTACTAATGTTAGAGAGTTGATTTTTGCACAGTAGGTTACTTTTATAACGTGGGCTAGAGATAAGAAGGGATTTTGGGAAATACCTCCCCTAAGAGGGTTAAATAGGGGTGCAAAGTTTGTATGGGGTAAACTTTTTTTTTAGAGTTAGAGACTTGAAACTTTGTAGAATGATTACTTATTCAAAAACATAAAAAGTACTTTCAGCGTTTTAGAAAATTTCACCCCTAAGGGGGTTAAAAAGGGGTGCAATGTTTATATGGGAGAAACTTTATTTTTTGAACTAGAGACTTGAAACTTTGTAGATAGTTTACTTAATCAAATACAAAAAAAGTAATTTCAGCGTTTTGGAAAATTTCACCTCTAAGAGGGTTAAAAAGGGGTGCAAAGTTTGTATGGGGAACACCGCTAATAATGTTGTTTATAAAGAAGTGTTACGCTAACGTTATCATTTTATATATTTTTTATTTCCTGTCTACTACCCAGTGACTACGTCCTTTTTTAAAACGAACTTGCACCCCCTTTTCTATGGTTGAATGTCAACAATATTTTCTTAGTGCTGTCTCTTATTTATTGTGTTCCAAACTTTATGTGTTCCTATATTTAGTGAGTTGTCTATCAGCACATGAATAATTTATACTTTATATACCTATTCTTACTTTATTTAGCTTCTTGAGAGATATAGAGAACTATAGCACCAGAATATATTGAATCACTCTTCAAACAATACTACTAGCCTGTAGACCAAAATAGTAATCGCATCATTAAATTCGCTTATGTGCATTTAGTTTTTAATGGTCACATTTCAGCATTATCTTTAAACACTAGCCTTTTTAATAACTGGGGTACCTGCTAGATCATTTAGAAACATTTTGGCCCCCCTCGGGAACTCCGCCACACCACTCTTTTCGTTTAATAGCCAGGCCGGCGTGTACAAATACCAGTGCTGCCTTCTTATGAACAGAGGTCATTATTTATTATTGTTTTGAAATAAAGTTTATTATTTATTTTTATTAAAAGAGATACTCTTCATTAAACTGCCTCCATCTCTCGATTTCCAGTGCTGAAGTTTAAGATTGTTTTAACAGCCTTATGATATTTAACATTTTTTTTAAATCTCATAATAACTAAGATCCCCATTCTCTAACTCCAAATCCATGCGTCGCTCTATATCTTGCAGTCATTTTTGCGAAAGATTAAAAGCATCTGGTAACTGACGGAATAAATATTAAGCATCCTGCAAACAATTCCCGTAATCTAATTGGAAAATCTTCAAAAATTCTTTAACAATTGCATTGTCTAGACCATTTTAACTAAGAATAAAATTCATTTACCTATTTTAATATCTTTGTCATCATCAAAAATCTACGCGGACGAAGTCGCGGGCGGCCGCTAGTACTTAATAGAGTCGAATGTATCTCGTCGACGATGCATATTTGCTGTACGGATAGCGAACGATTTATAATTGCAGAAGGTCGTGCCCATGAAAGTTCTTTGTTTCGTTCATATAGACACGATTCTATTTCGTCGGGTTTTCGCTTCGATCTATCGTGACAAAATTCAAAACCAAAATGTTTATTTTGTACGTAAAGAATAAACATTTTGTTTGTCAGTAAGGCCACAAGGGCACTTTTACAAGTCTGAATCTGAATCTAACGGTATTTCACAAGACAGCTGTTGAGGAGAAAGCCGAAAGAAACTCTCCTCGTCCTCGTAATTAACCGGTCATAACCGATTTCCGGCACATTCGAACGTAATTTTCGATCGATATGTAGAAACTAAAAATAAACCCTTGTGACTTCATCGAATATACAGTTCGCTTCGCGATCGATGTCACGACACGAATCCAACTAAAATAACTAACTATTAGAATGCACTTCTAAATTTACGCCTACACTAGCTCCGCGTCTCAAGAAAAAACGCAGTAACTACATATGAGATTCAAAGTCAGTTACTGCGTTATTCTTTTGGGACGGTAGCTGGAGGTCGTTTCGCGTGTCTTTGGATCCACAGATACAATGTAAAGTTTGTTGTGATGTTGAATTTATTGCGGTCGTTATCGGAGGGGGGAGGTCGTTGTGTAAGAGAGAGCCACGGCCAAGTTCACGACGTGACCGCCGCCAGAAATAGACCGCACGCGCGGTGCACCTCGCAACAACACCTCTAGCACAACTGTGACACGCGACTCTCTCGCGCTATCTGTTTCTGTACAAGTACTGTGAGAGTGACGGATGACGACAACTAGACGGGCAGGTACGGTCAGAAGCAGAGACAGTCGTTGATACAATCAGCAGCCACAGTCACGAATCCAGCGAATGGTAGTAGGCATTCCACCTGAATGTTGGGCACGTGACGCGGTCGTCTTTTCATACTTCTATAAATAAATATCGGACAACCTCACACAAATCGATCTAGTCCCAAATTAAGCCCAAGACGGCTTGTGTTATGGGTACTAGACAACGATATACGTATATAGATAAACATATACTTAAATACATAGAACAACCATGACCCAAGCACAAATATTCATCACACAAATATTTGCCCCGGCCGGGATTCGAACCCGGGACCGCCGGCTCAGTAGGTAGGTGTCTACAAACCGAGCCAAACGCGTCGTCTATGAAAGTTCGAAAGTAATTTTTTTGGTGTGTCAACATTTTATAAGATGGTTTTAGTATTATTTTTCTTTTTTATGTCATTGGGGGCAAACAAGCAAACGGATCGCCTGGAAAGCGATTACCGTCGCCCATAGACACCTTCAATACCAGAGGAGTCACAAGTGGGAGTACGTTAATTTTTTTTTGTATTGGTATTTAGTATAGCGCATTCTTGGACTTTATATGAATATGTTTTTAACGTAGCTGTCATAGTCGTCACGTGCCCGCCTTCATTACCTGTTCCGTCACGTAAAGATCGCTTTTATTACGGAGATGCCACTTTGCGCGACAGCTGCAGCAGCGGTATTAGTGTCTCGGTCACTCGTATGGCCGCCGCGCTCGGATCTCTCGCTCAACCGCTCGCCGCGCCGCTGGTGGCGCAAAGTCGTGGCTTCTCCGTTAGTTGCAAGCACGCAAATCGAGCAATTTCGGGTCGAATCCGAATGTATGAATGACAGCGCGTAGGCGGAGGCGCTCATACAAATAGGTACTCGTCATTATCATCCAACCTTGATACGGATGCATGCGTTAAACTCAATACACTCCTTATAGGCTTTAGGTTGAACAATAGATTACTAAGGCCACAAGTATCTGTGAAACCAATAAAAAAAACACGATAAGCTTAGAAAACAAAAAAATACACCTTTTTATGAGCTACGATTCCACAGACATACAACGACCCACACGTTAAACTTATAACACAATAAATTTTTCGTCGGAGGTCTATTTTGCTTCCATACAATAAGGGATATAGGAAATGCTACTAAAACTGAAGATAACTACTAAATATAACGATAACTACTAACTTCGATAGTAAAAAACACACTCAAATTGGTCCATCTGTTTGGGAGCTACGATGCCACAGACAGACACACAGACCCTCTTTTTTCATCGCGGATTAAAAAACAGAAATGACGGTCAAGACCGAAAATATTAAACATCAAATCGAAGCCGAATCCTCGCATTATCGTTGTTTCTTGTCGATGATATATAAAATGACACACTAGTTCGTGTCCCATTTTCCCGGATCCGAATCGGCTTATTCGTGCTTTATGCAGAAGCACACTAAAACTAAATGTCCTGCCTCATTCCGTCAATATTGCGGTCGTATCGGGCCAAGGACTCGTAGTAGGCTATGTTTCGCGATAACAACAATCATTATTTGGTCCATCAACACAGACGAAGCCCGCATTCCAATCATAACGTCTATACCCATTTATGCCTATGAAATAGGATTCAAACTTGTATTGAACACGACTTAATTTATTAGTTTACTTTAGTCGATTAGTTCTGGCGCAGGAATCGAGTAATTAGTGATGCGCATAACGCAGTAGATATCGTAAATTGCGTATTAATAGCGCATGCGGCGGCTGGTGACGCAAGCCTGATGCGTATACGCATCACGCGCGTCACTAATGTGTATAGTGCGCGATAAGTAACTTCACTTTTGATACGCGTATTTAGGAAGAAAGTCGTTACATTTTGCTTGCTTCATTGTAAGCAGTTTCCTGGTCTGTTTAGCTATCCCTGAAGCTAAAATGTTCCATATTTTAGGCACCCGTTGACGTGACGTACATTTCTCTTTTTTTTTTTCACAAAAGCCGGTCATGTGTGAGTCGGGCTCGCGCACATACAGACAAGACAGTATAAGTTACTTGCTAAATTTGATAGTCCTAGGACAGCGCAAAATACCCAACAAATTTTGATTCCCAAGAGAGTATCGAAATGTACGTTTTTTGCGGCATAATCGGTCGTATATTTTTATACTTAGATATATTAACTTAGAATTTTGTTGGATTTCGATATTTCATTTTCATAAATTGCGATGAAGTGGTTGCTCTACTTGACTCATCTGTTTTTTGTTGTCGTTAACTGATAACTTATCTGTTGTGAACGTCAATTTAATTATTTCTTTTAATTGAATAGACTACCTCAAGGATTCCGTATTAATTGTGTCCGAACCAAAAAGTTTAACTTTTCTTATATTTTTTTAGGGACCGCCACAGACGTTCAGAATTCCGGTCCGGTTTCCGCAATGACGTCCGCATGTGACATCGCCATATGATAGACAGAGACATAGCCAATTCCGAACGTCTGCGGCGGTGGCGGCCCTAGTCAATAGTAAGAGATATAGGTATTCACCATGCTCGTCTTTCCCGCGGTCGTGTTTCTTGAAAAGTTTATGAGATGCTGTTGTTATAAAACCTGCTGTTTATTCATTCATTCAAAGATATTATCACATATGAATACAGTTTCTCATGGGCCCTGGTAGGGCGTAGCAATTGTACATTATACCTATATTGTAAGATAAATAAGATAATACTATTTTTAACACATTACATTTTCAAATATTCAATTATTACATAGACAATTTTTAACACATTACATTTACAAAAAAAAAACAATTAATTCAATTATGACAGTTATATGTTATTAGTTTACATCTATACTTATTTACAGTCAATATGAACATGACGAGTAGACAGTAAAAATAAAGGTTTTGCATCGCTTGACCAATATGCAGGTTTGACGAGTATGTCGTAGATAGTCTTATTATCTTGATAACGGAATCGTGTGTGGTCGTTGCGAGTCAATTTTACTACTAGATACGTCGAATTTCATACTAAAAGGTCAGCTAATTTTAGTAGTAGTACCTACTTCTAGTATTTTTGTTTAATGCCTATGTGATAAATATTTTCGGAAAAAAAATAAAAAAAATGGGGCTCCCTCCATATTTTCCAGTATAGCTATGCCTCTGTCAATAAAGAGCAATACCTAAACTCGTCTTAAGAGCCAGAGCAGATCTGTTTTCTTGTGGTCTTTACACGGCGGAATAGCGACCTTCACTTTGCGCCCATCAGTAATAGAAAACAAAACACTATGACATCAGATCGACCATCCCGCTCTGGACTTATAAGCGCAGTGCCAACACCGTCAGAACCGTTGGGAAATAACTATTATAAGTGGAAATGACGGCGTTGCTGACTTGCCAAGATCCCGGCTAACAATTTCTACACGTGCGGCTAACGGAATTATGTAAACGTTCGTATGTGTTGTTATAACAACAATTATATATATAGTATAACTATATTTAAACTCCTGCATTTAGTATATATTTATCGGCATTTCAACCCAAGCCTTCTTGAGCTTAATTTGGGACTAGATCGATTTGTGTTTGTCCAATATTTATTTATTCAATTGTTTTACGTATACTATAAGTAAAACAATTGTTATATGACTTGTTTTATAGCAGTTTCAGACTAGAACTGAATGCTAACACAATAACAACACTAACAACTGTTACGTTTGATACGACGATAACACGGGAGAACATAAAATCTCGGCATTAATTATTATGGTTTCCCATTCAACTATTTAACTTTTACACTTTTGCAAACACTTCGTATAATCAAAAGTTGTTGGGAGATGACGCTTTCGAGGTTAGAGCTTCGTTTATGTTATAACTTCTATGGACCGATTTTTAATTTGTTTCTTATTAATTTTAGTAAAATTGCTATTTATAGTGTTAATTTTTCGGTGTAAAAAAAGTTTATTTTTCGTAATTTGTATGACAACTTCCATTGAACGAGAGTTTCATATCTTTTTGTAACTCACTGGAAGTTTAAATTTAAATTTTGGGTCACATCGGGAAATTGTACTTTTTGCACGCTTTTACAAAAATCGGAAGAAAAAAACTATAGGTATAGTATTGATATATAGAAGACTGGTATATGTGGTACCTGGGCGCGGCGACGGTGACCACGGCCACCAGGCTGGAGCTGAAGAGGCGGTCCACGAGGCAGGTGTCCTGCCCGGAGCGCGAGGCGTAGATCTCCTCCACGCCATCGTCAGGGGTCAGCGCGAACAAGTGGTAGCCGCTGCTGCTGCCCGCTACCAGTGATCTGATGACAAATGGATTCTTATTAATCATATAAAGATTACAAGACAGATTACAGATAACTGAATGAATTTCTTTGCAAGCTTTAAAACGGGCATGCCGGTGGGAATCGGGTTCGATGGACTCCACGACACTACAGAAATAATAACCATTTTTTTCTGTCAAAGTTGTCGAGTGTTTTTATTTAAAATGGGGTTTCAATATCGTTTATTCAAAAACCAAAATATCAACAGCAAATTACAAAATAATCACTTAAGCGATAGAGTAGGATGACGTAATTTGGTGTCGGAGGCCAAAATCCACTTCGGGTCGCTAAGTCAGCGTAGTAAGTAATCACTTAACCAATAATAATATACACAAATCTTGTTTAGTCAAATAACCCGCCCTCCTGAGTCATTCCGGGTGCAAAGGTGCCCATCACGCTCGCTGCATTACCGCGTTGAATCAACAATAATCAATAATAATCAAATTGCAACAGGAACGACCCGGCACGGGGGTCACGACCTCTCGCAAACGGCGCCTGACTTCCGCGAAGAACGTTCTGGCTTCTGAACACCAGCAGTCGTCTCCACCGCGAGATTTGTCCCACTTTTTGAGAGCAGCCGTCTCCTCCGGCAGCTCCGATGGTGTGACCGACAGAGGCGTCTCTAGCCCATGTAGCGCCCTTGTGCAAACCTTGCCCCAGCACCCTCTAGTACCCCGCTTCGGCGCCTCCTAGGATCGGAGCGCTCGCGTGCAAAGCACACCCTGCACCATAGATAAAGACGCCTCTCCTGACCCAGGTGCGAGGCAGCGAAAGTGCTGACGCATGTGGCGTCCCACAGCACTTGCCCTTCTGCCACGGCACCGAGGTAAAACCATCCGGCCTTTTGCCTCTCTCTCTACCTCTCTCTGTTCCATCGTTCCCTCACTGCTGAGGATCGTGACTCCTGATTCCGTCAACTAGTCTCCATCGGTTACGTTCCTTTGCTTGGTGGAGTGCAGCACTGATATGTCCAACTCTTTAGATATTTGGTCTGACCACCTTTTGGGACTTCTGCCTCTAGGTCTTTAACCTTCGATTTTGGAAACCGGCCAAAGTACGCACTGTTCGTTGCATGCAGGTAGTTGATAAACGCAGTGTCTTCTCTACCTTTAGTTGCTTCAGAATAGAAACTGAGTCATTGTATCCTAAATATTATCTAGCTAAAAATCAATAACATGGAACTTCACATTGCAAACTCATTGTTTCACTGCAGTAACTAGTCTTTATACTGGGGTAACTACCCTAACTCCCTACTCTCCCTCTCTCCATTCATACAAGTGAATGTCTCATTTGAAAGTCAAATTCTACTAGTTATGTTGCTATTTGGCATGCATAGTAGCAAATAGTAGTTTGTAGTAGATAACCTACTAGGAATCGGGACTTCTGATAGCATTTTAAGACTTCAGAGAGCAATGCAGCCAATATTAACATTAAAATACTCATACTCATTTATCTATTTCATCCCAAACTGGCTTTGTGGTTATTGTGGTTAACATTACCACGCATTAAATGACGTAAAATTACTACATAGTATAAAACATAGTCGCTTCCGTTGTCTGTCCTTATGTATGCTTAGATCTTTAAAACTACGCAAGTGATTTTGATGCGGTTTTTTTCAAGAGATAGAGTGATTCAAGAGGAATCATATAATGCATGCACAATCTATCAGCATTGCACCCGTGCAAAGCCGGGGCGGGTTCTTATAAATAAAATGAAGTCCTACCATGCTATCAGAAGTCCGACACCTAAACAGGACACTGCAATTTATTTATTTATTTTATTTATTTCTGCAATCATTGAAGACATGAAGGATAGACCAGTGGCCAGGTAGCCATAGATTCTAATTCGCTGGTTTGCTCATTCTAGACCAGTGGCTATGTGAGCTGCAGACCTCGGGAGTTTGTTTCGGATTTGCATTAATTTTGTTTTTTTTTTACGTATATCTGGAGCTTTATATCTGGAGATATAAAAAAAAAAACAAATGTTAAAAATTAAAATTCAATATTGTTATCAAACCTACTCACAAAAATGTATGGTAATCTGTTAGGAAGTGCAACTTCTAGATAAGATATTATGTTAAAAAGTTAACTGTCTTCACAGGATATCACAATGACCTTCATCATTAATTCTTAAAAAAAAAACAGATAACCTCATACAATTCAGTTTAGTCCCACAGTAAGCTCTAGTAGGCTTGTGTTACGGACACTAGAGGACAATATACGTACTTATTTATGGATAAATATATAGAAAACATACATGACCCAGGAACAAATATTTAAGTTCATCAAACAAATATTTGCTTTTGCCGGGATTTGAAGCCAGGAATTTATGCTAAGTAAGCAGCTTTATTACCACTGTGCAAATTGCATTGCTACATTTATCTTATATAATTTTAATTGTTTTTTTTTATATTTAATCAACATTTATTATCATACCCCAAGGGTTTTCGATGCACAAATGATTTAACACTACGCTGTTGATTTAACGCTACAAGGCAAATCACGTGTGCACCGAAAACCCTGCAGTATGTTTATTATATTCAATACCATCGCATCATCTTTTTGGATATTACATCTTTAATCATTTAGTTATTTTCAATAACCTAGGATCTAGTAATAAAAATGAAATATGATAATCTAGAATCTGATAGTGTAGGCCAACTGGCTTTATTTAAATCTGACCTTGCCCTCCTAACAGTAAATAATCAGGTATTATCGATACCTTAGAGCAGAATCGTCCTAACTTTTCGGATAAGGTAGTTGTAATTTGGATGTTAATACAAAACTCTATGTGGTTTAAATTTCATTGGCAAAATAATTGTAATTAGTATGAGTGTGAACTAAGGTATTGTTATATAAAACAAGGAAGTAAGCATTAGTGCACATGTAAAAACTACCTGAATACTTTATTTTTTTGTATTGGTTCACATATGACATTTATCCAGTATGTGCTAGTATTAACATGTCTACATGTAAATACCATGAGTCATCATTCATACCCCATAATCTATATCCCATCAAAAACATAAATGTTAAATTAGAGCCAAGTTCTCGCATGCAACGTTGTCGACTTCGCCGACAAAAGAATTGAGATCTATATGGGCGCCAAGTTCTTTGCCCTAATTTTTTTAGATACAAGGACATGTGACATACTCAATGCATTTATTTTACTTGGGGTGTAATTCAATATCAAGACTGGACTTGGCTAGTTTTTACATATAAATGTATATTACATTTGTCTAATCATTAACCTATTTTCGTAAAGGTATAGTTAGTGTACGTCCTGTTACTTATACTGTTAGCTTGATAATAATACTATGTTACTTTGATAAAATTAAGTCAGTTTGTGAAAACTAGCCAAGTCAAATCTTGATATTGAATTACACCCCAAGTAAAATAAATGCATTGAGTATGTCACATGTCCTTGTATCTAAAAAAATTAGGGCAAAGAACTTGGCGCCCATATAGATCTCAATTCTTTTGTCGGCGAAGTCGACAACGTTGCATGCGAGAACTTGGCTCTAATTTAACATTTATGTTTTTGATGGGATATCATTACTTTTTGTACAGAAATTTGAATTGACGCCCCACCTGTCTTGACTAGAGTGACGCGGGGTAGAGGGAGGGGCCGGACCGCTCCTCGCCACGCCGCGCTCCCGCGCTTCGCTATCCGTCCCCGCGCCACGGCAATTTATTAACCTTCTCTCTGTGTGTGTGTGTGTGTGTGTGTGTGTGTGTGTGTGTGTGTGTGTGTGTGTGTGTGTGTGTGTGTGTGTGTGTGTGTGTGTGTGGTGTGTGTGTGAGAGAGAGAGTGCCATCTTACAAACAAAGAAAGAATTTTCCAAATCGGTTAATAAATGACGGAGTTCTGAGGCAACAAGCATAAATAATAATAATAATAAAACTAAAAAATATCACTGTTTTTGATTTTTATATGTGTACACACACAATTACCAAGCTGAATGCCAAATTTCATCTTTCTAGGTCACCTGGAAGTGGGTTAGGTTTTTGATTACTAGTGAGTCAGTCAGTCAGTGATAAAAATGCCGTTTTTTGGACGTCAATATCTCAATAACTATTTCATCTACATTTATGAAATTTGTGGTTCTAGTTGTTCTCAGGGACCTAAATACATAAGCCAAATTTCATTTTTTTCTGTTGAATAGATTTGGAGTTATTGAGGGGTCAAAAGTGGCTCCAAACGGTTCGTGTAATATAACACACGGCTGCTGCTCGCCAGTTCCTGCGGTGAACTTGGCTGGACACGCTGCCGCGTGTCTAGATATATAAAAGAAGAAGTCCTGACTGACTCATCAACGCACAGCCGAAACTACTAATGTTAGAGAGTTGATTTTTGCACAGTAGGTTACTTTTATAACGTGGGCTAAGGATAAGAAGGGATTTTTGGAAATACCTCCCCTAAGAGGGTTAAATAGGGGTGCAAAGTTTGTATGGGGTAAACTTTTTTTTTGGAGTTAGAGACTTGAAACTTTGTATAATGATTACTTATTCAAAAACACAAAAAGTACTTTCAGCGTTTTACAAAATTTTACCCCTAAGGGGGTTAAAAAGGGGTGCAATGTTTATATGGGAGAAACTTTATTTTTTGAACTAGAGACTTGAAACTTTGTAGGTAGCTTACTTAATCAAATACAAAAAAAGTAATTTCAGCGTTTTGGAAAATTTCACCTCTAAGGGGGTTAAAAAGGGGTGCTAAGTTTGTATGGGGAACACCGCTAATGTTGTTTATGAAGAAGTGTTACGCTAAGGTTATCAGTTTATATATTTTTTATTTCCTGTCTACTACCCAGTGACTACGTCCTTTTTTTAAAACGAACTTGCACCCCCTTTTCTATGGTTGACTGTCAACAATATTTTCTTAGTGCTGTCTCTTATTTATTGTGTTCCAAACTTTATGTGTCCCTATATTTAGTGAGTTGTCTATCAGCACATGAATAATTTATACTTTATATACCTATTCTTACTTTATTTAGCTTCTTGAGAAATATAGAGAACTATAGCACCAGAATATATTGAATCACTCTTCAATCAATACTACTAGCCTGTAGACCAAAATAGTAATCGCATCATTAAATTCGCTTATGTGCATTTAGTTTTTAATGGTCACATTTCAGCATTTTCTTTAAACACTAGCCTTTTTAATAACTGGGGTATCTGCTAGACCATTTAGAAACATTTTCACCAGTCTCGGGAACTCCGCCACACCACTCTTTTCGTTTAATAGGCAGGCCGGCGTGTACAAATACCAGTGCTGCCTTCTTATGAAAAGAGGTCATTATTTATTATTGCTATGAAATAAAGTTTATTATTTATTATTCCATCTCTCGATTTCCAGGGCTGAGTTTAAGATTGTTTTAACAGCCTTACGATATTTAACTTTTTTTTTAAATCTCACTCATAATAACTAAGATCCCCATTCTCTGACTCCAAATCCATGCGTCGCTCTATATCTTGCAGTCATTTTTGCCAAAGATTAAAAGCATCAGGTAACTGACGGAATAAATATTAAGCATCCTGCAAACAGTTCCCGTAATCTAATTGGAAAATCTTCAAAAATTCTTTAACAATTGCATATCAGTGTCTGCCACTGTTTGAAATATAATATGTCTAGACCATTTTAACTAAGAATAAAATTCACTTACCTATTTTAATATCTCTGTGATCATCAAAAATCTACGCGGACGAAGTCGCGGGCGGCCGCTAGTACTACTATATAGTAATATGGATGTTATTTTTAAAGATAGATAAGAAACTGAAAACATTCCATTGTCATTTTCAACAAAAGGAAAGTTAGCAAAGGCAGCATTCATTGTTGATTAGTTAGTTGTATTGTATATCTTTTTGTCTTTTTTTTTCCAAAAAAGTGTACATGGTCATCTTATTCAGAATCGTTTGTAAATTCACAAACCCCCTGTAAAAGAAAAAGGTATACCAAAGTTTTCTTTAAAAAAGCACTTTATGTGACAATCTCAAATGGGCATTTTAGGACACATTTTTTCTTGTACCTACGAGGTTCGGATGTAGAAATAATTCTGACTAAGATGAACATAAAAATCAATATTTCGAAAAAAAAAAAATATAAGTTACCCCAACACAATAACCAAAACATTCAACTGGTTGAGTTTGGGACTAGGTTGAATTGTGTAAAATTATATCCTGATATTTATTAACAATATAACAAAAGCCAAAGTAAAAACTCACCATGCAACTGGCAAAAAACTAAAATGGCTTTAGGATTAAGAGTACAAATGCATAAAGCTTTGTCATGCAGTGAACAATGACATTGCTGCATATTATCACTAGTTTCATAACAACCTGCAATCACAAGGGCATATGCAGCTGTCAGGACTGATATCACCTACAATGTATAGGACATTCACATCTCTATCTATAATACATTCTGGCATTGGACAATACTGATAAGGCAGCTTCCAAAACAAGCGTCAGCTGTTCTGATCGTGGCCCACCATCGCTTGCGGAGAGAAGGGGAACTAGGGCCGGAGCTACGGCCGCGGGCGCTGCAGGGGCCCCAACGCGACTCCTTGACCCACTGCGATCACAAATTCGCGGCTCGCGAGACGCCATATTTGTTTACGACGTTTGTTATGGGAGAGGACGCGGCTGCGTTGCGACACGGTTGGCAATGACATATTGCATCACCGCATCAGCGCGCGCGCCCTCGCTCAGCCCGAGACTGCCCGTACAGCGCCCGCGCCCCAGGCGAAGCCCTACCTCTCCTCCTTCCTTCTTCCGCCTTCAGGCACTAAACATAACGTATGCCACACACTTACGTGCAATCCTGGTTAAATTGAACGAATATTCCTCCTGCGTTTGATCCATCTGTGTTCTGTCCTCCTCCCAAACTCATTGGAACGTTGGAAGTGTACGGGTGTGTTTAATTACTTTCGACTACGGACGACATACGCGCGCGACGACCTTTGCGATGGAACACAAACACTCACTGTATTATTATAAACTGAGTAATCGTCACAACAGAAGCAAGAATTTTTTGACACAAAGAACGACCTTGCTGCTAAAAACAAGCCCCCTCCCTCCGCTTGCGACGGATGGCAGTCGCCTTCAATTGCCCCTCCAAGCGCAGCGCGATCATCTGATCGCTTCCGATTGGTGGATGCGCCCGTCACTGACATTTCTGAGAACGTTCACTCTTGTCAAGGAAATCTATTGATCAACAAAATTTGTTTACACTTAGAATATAAACATTGTTTGAATTAATAAATATAAAAACTATGCATTAACTAAACTTTAAACATTAGTCAAAATAAAATTTTGTAAATTTGTACTTACTTTCTAAATAATAGCCACAACATGTTGAAACTCTTAAAATATTTTATTTGAACGCGACCATAAGATATTGAGGACTAAAACCCGCTCCAGACCTTCCGATCCGATCCGACCGATCGGATGCAATCGGATAATGTAGTGCAGTTGTCCGATTTATTGGAAGAAATCGGATAATGTGTCAGTGCAGTAGTTAGGAAATTTCTTCCGATAAGTCGGATCGGATCGGAAGGTCTGGAGCGGGTTATAAATCTTAGAGTAAGGAAAAGACTAAAATCATACTACAATCGTG
Organism: Apotomis capreana; assembly: GCA_947623375.1. Taxonomy (NCBI): domain Eukaryota; kingdom Metazoa; phylum Arthropoda; class Insecta; order Lepidoptera; family Tortricidae; genus Apotomis; species Apotomis capreana. The sequence goes on along the minus strand of OX392507.1, from coordinate 24,637,325 downwards.
CAGTCTCTCTTGCTCAAGGGTAATTTTTCAGAAGAGCAATAGAGAGGGCGTAAGATGAATTTAAAAAGAGTTTTTATACGTAATCTCCAAGAATCTTATTCTCCCTTACTTAATACCATGGACCTAGTAAGTACTATAGTATACCTGGACTGCTCATTGCTTCGTTCGAACGAGCCAAGTAAGAAAGCCGCCAAGGGGGCAGTTTGTCCCACTCTGCTGGGGTAACCAAATATTTAGCAATAAAGAGGGACTCATCCTTACTCCATTTTATTACAAGTTTGGCTCGGTTTGTAGACACCTGCCTACTGAGCCGGCGGTCCCGGGTTCGACTCCTGGCCGGGGCAAATATTTGTATGATGAACTCGAATATTTGCGCTTGGGTGATGGTTGTTCTATGTATTTAAGTATATATTTATCTATATAAGTACGTATATCGTCGTCTAGTTTAACACAAGCCTTCTTGAGCTTAATTTGGGACTAGATTGATTTGTGTGAGGTTGTCCGATATTTATAAAAAAAAAATGAAAAAAATTAGTCTGAAAATGTATATTGGCTGGCACTGTAGCTAGAATTTATTTTATATATACCTATGGAAACTCATAAATAAATATAGTGAATGTTAGCTACTATGCCAGCAATAACACACTTTTGGCTCCTGTTATTTTAACAGAACGCAGCAATCCCGTAACTGTTAATTTGATTTGATAAATGACAAACTTCGTTAAGTCATACTTAAAAACAAAACAAACAAAAAACATATTCTGATGTACGTGGACATGAACTCATTTATGAGGATATAAAAATTGGGCAAGTGCGAGTCCGACTCGCGCATGAAGGGTTCCGTACCTATATATATGTATATATAGGTATAACAAGTTTGTTGTATGGGAGCCCCCCTTAAATATTTATTTTATTTCATTTTTAGTATTTGTTGTTATAGCGGCAATAGAAATACATCATCTGTGAAAATTTCAAGTGTCTAGCTATCACCGTTCTTGAGATACAGCCTGGTGACAGACGGACGGACGGACGGACGGACGGACGGACGGACGGACAGCGAAGTCTCAGTAATAGGGTCCCGTTTTTACCCTTTGGGTACGAAACCCTAAAAAAAGTGGTTATTTGTAGGGTACCATAAATTAATTAGGGAGGTAAAACTGTAAGTATACCGTTATTTTATAAACTACCTGTATAACTCTGTTTTACCAATGCAAGACTACGCAATACTTTTTATTACTGTACTAACGGTTACTAAGTATATGGCGAAATAAAAAGCAAAAAAAACCGACTTCAAAAAAACTAAAAAGCTAAAAATAACCCATTTAAGTACAGATTACGTTTGAATCACGTTTTGAAGACGATGCCAAACCACTCATTTATTATATTTTTATATTATATAAGTATATTTTTTTGTTTTTAGTGATTCATATAAAATACTTATGGCGGGGTGATCTGGGAGGTCTTAAAGGCATACATCTCGTTTGAGTTATCTCCTAACTTCGGTTCTACGATTGCTACTACTACTACGATTACTTAGGCGGGTAGCAATGTTCTAGGTGGGCTCGCCCTGCGGGCCCTTGGGCTCGCGCGCTACGCCGTCTCTGGGACGCTCCGCACCTTTGGTACACGGAGCTCGGCCTGCGGCCTCGTGGGGGGACGTTCGCCCTTAAGCCTGCGGCCCTCGGTCGAACTAAAATATTAAAGTTTGTTGTCCGATATTTTCTGAATTTGACCGAATTTTTTAAATTCGATTTCAGATTCCGACTGGGGGGCCCCAAAAACTGCCTGATACCGAATTTCAGCACCCTCGGACCAATATGAAATTTTCTCCATACAAATCTTGTTTTTCCGATATTTTCCGAATTTGACCGAATTTTCGGACACCGATTCCAGATTCATATTTGTGAGCCCCAAATGCCCCCCGATATTGAGTTTCAGCCCCCTAGCACCAACATGAAATTTAGAAAAAAAAGTCGCCATTTCGATTTTTTTTTCACGACTGTACTCGGGTGAAGGCCCCCTATGACATTTGGTCGAGCACCTCCCACCTGAGCCAACCGTATACGAGATACGCGCCTCTTAAAAAAAATCCCATGCATTTTTTTTTATGATAGAAAAAAAAACTTTTTTGGAATCAGGGGGCCCAAAGACCCTACATACCAAATTTCAGCTCGCTACGACCATTTTGAAATTTCGACGCCTATTAACCACCCTTAGATAGCGAAGGATTATCGTAGTATAGTTAAAACGACATTACTGCAATAGTGCAATGCTCAGATTGTTTTTAGTAGGTACGAATAATATTTTCGAAGTAAAACATAGATCGGAATTATCCGGTAATTTTGTAAATTCATTGTCACTCTTTTAGTACTTTATCAAAGTTTGACATGCTTTCATATTAATATATGATACCATATATTACCTGAAAAAATATACTTACTATAGCCACCAAAAGATTTCCTTTTGCAACCTTTAATTCCAGTTACCATGATGCAATTATTAGTATGTATTTTTTTAAATAATCAGAAAAGATACCATTAAGCACTGTCAAAAATGCTGACAGTTTTCAATTATATTAATAAGATTTCAAATTTAAAGGTTTTATCCTGCCCTAACATAAAATTATTTTTATATAAGACTAACGGATTGTATAACTTTCATATTTTTTTCCGTTAGTTTCTTTGGTGACGCGTAAGAAAGTTAAGCGAATAAAATATTTAATTATTTGAAGTGAATAGTGTTAATTTAAAGAAAAGTATAAACTACTAATAACTACCATTTTATTTGAAAACTACTAATTATTACAATTTTTTGTGACTGGCAATATTAGAAAGGGACACACTACCTATCTGCGAGCTGTCTTTGTCTTCCCGTGACCCCTTCACCCGTAAAATATACTTTATGTATCTACACTAAGATTTAATTTTGTGTGAACACTTATTCTGAGTTCGCACTCCTGTTGTCTTAAATATAAGCTCCTTGCTTAATACTACTAGAAAAAAAAAAATATAAATTTTTGTGCCTGGTAACATTTTTGCATACGAACGTCACTGTCAACTGTCAAATGCCAAACGTAAACGCATGCCTGACATGTAAACATTGCGCATAGGTTATGTTTTTGCGAATAAGCACGTAAAAATGGGCCGTAAAATTCCATCCAAAAAGCATCGGGGTGTAAAAGATCCGTTAAAACAACAAGCCCAGCGGTTTCAGAGGTATAACTTATTGCCTAGCAACTAAACCATTGAATTACGATAAAGATTCGTAAGCTCTGGAACACTAGGGAAATTAACCTTTGCGTTGTTTGCATTTGCAGCATCAAGGATAAGATCAATGCACCGCCGACGGACCCCGATGAGCAGCCCGTCCCGAAGTCCTTGCAGCGACTCTTCGCCTTTCAAGAGCCACGCGCTGCGTCCAAAGTGAAAAAGAAGAAATCGCGCTCACTAACAGGTCAGCAGCTCCGGATTTACGAGTCATCTGCTAGACTGCTCTTCTTCTTCTGGAAGTTTTGTGACTGTTTTTTTTTTAATGTATTATTTGGTGTCCACTGAAAATGCCACCTAAAATTACTGCCCCTAGATCTGGCCCTGTAGGTCCATGGGGGGGACAATGGCTGTAATTAGCCCCTGAATGTCATTATGTTGAATTTTTACCTGTGTTTATTGAGGAATGTGTCCATAGCTACAGGTCATTAAGACCAAATATTGTGAATATATTTAAATCATATCACAGGCCATCCAAAATGTAATTTAGCAATAATTGTTGATAGGGATTTCGGTGGACCCTCCCACTGACAAGTGACACACTTACACCCAACAAATGTTCTTCTTCAAATTCTCAAACATGCAATGAAATGTCGTCATGACATGCTTTAAGACAGGCTTTGAAGTATCACGTTTCAGGCGGATTAACTCGAGAGAACTGGAAAGGAATTTCATGCAAAATTGAAGGCCTAGGCTCTGAAGTATATCTTTCCGGCGTCTGCAGTACTGTACTGTTAATAACAACTTGTTTATGTTTCAGCTATAAAGCGCGACGACAATCCGGTGGCGGCGTTAAAACGGATGCCCGGTGAGGCGGGTCGTGCCTTCTCTATGCGCATCAACAGCGCTGTGCGCGCGTTGCATAACACCGACCAGGAGGACTACCCTGTAAGTAATTAAGGAGGTCTCACCCTCTACCCTACTCCTCTTAACTAGAATGAAAAGTTCTGGCAAACATGGAAAATATCGCCATCTCTCTCGCCATCCTGACACTTGCTTAGAAGAGCAATAGGGCGAGGGGTATGTCGTAGACGCACTTAGAAGTATGGTGAATGCGCTTAGCATTTAAAAAGCGAAATTTGGTACTGAGGACCGCCCCCCCGAAGTAAAACAGAACCCTGTAATATTTAGCTAGTGAAATTTCGTCACTAAAAACGAATAATGTGCTAATATTATTCACCTACTAAAAAAACGCGAACAGACCGCCTGTTGTTTACCTCAGCGTGTTATGTTAATGTATCTCATGAGATACATTAAAATAACAGGTGTTGATTTGTCTTTCCCTTGATGTTTAAGGTGTGCAATAAAGAGTATTTGTATTAGTATTTAATCTGGCAACCCTAGGCGCGGTCCTAGTTTGATTACATATTCTACAAAACTGATTACATTTTCGCAAAAGCCAATCTGACCCTAATTTATTGTTGTTTGCTTTTCAGTCTGACCTGGAAGAGACAGACACCAGAGGCGAATACATAGCGTCACAGCGCATGCGTCGGCAACGCAAGCATCGCCAGGCGCTCGCTAAAGGGGCCGCGGGGGCGGAGGGGGGGATGGAAGGAGAAGGAGCGCGTTTGAGCAAGACGCAGCGTCGAGCACTTAAGAAGAGGGAGCAGCAGAAAGCCAAGGAAGCTGAGGTGATTTACTTTTCATCTTTTCGTTTTTTTCATTTACCTATTTATTCATAAACAATGTTATATGTATGTACATTGTTTATGAATATAAAATATAAGTTTTAAAAGAAAATTGAATACTAGGTACACATAATAAACCAATGACGAATTCAATTACAAGTTATTTTTCAACGAATTACAACTTATTTATCTATCATATTGTACAATTATTATTTTATAAGTTATGCTGCATTAATTGCACAAAATACCTAATCCTATCCTAAATCTCATTCTTGTCAATTTTGGATTCTTACGCCTCATACATTTTTAATTTTAACAATAGATATTTTACTGATCTTCAGGTTTTTGATAAATACACTGTCATCAAATATACTCGAAGTTTTGGTTGATGCCTCTATTTGTTCGTTACCGATACCGATCTGCTCACGGTCACTAGAACATTGAGCTAGTGGTTCACTGGCATGTTTTTTTTATTCGTCGTCCTTTTCTATTATCGGTAATTTTGTTACCGGACCCGGGTATGTCCTAAAACTACGTCGAAGACCACCTTTGGATAGGCAGCAGCATCCATGTTTTAGTCCGGTGGAAAGCACTGAAATTAAATGAAATAATTTATTCAGTAAGTAGGCCATGCCATAAGGGCACTTTTACAAGTCGATTGTGAATCTGCCTAGTAAAAGTCAAAAGAAGTTGACCGGCATTTCCCAAGAGGAGACAGCTGTAGAGAAGAAAGCCGGAAAATACTCAACCGTAAGTTTTTTCGTAAATCATACTTAAAACAACTGCAATCGCCAACCGGTGCCAAGTATGGCGATGACGGCATTATCCCCAAAGATGGATGATGGCGAATCACACTAATCCAAACTAATTGTATGTGAACATTTTATTCAACAGACTTCAAAAACACGGGAGCTAGAAGCTCGAGAGTTACGCTACGAGCGGGTCGCGTTCGGAGACGTGGCGCACGCGCCGCCCGCGCTCGCGCCGCCGCGCCGTGCGCAGGCGCAGAAGGGAGCCCCAAGGGTAAGCGGACTGCAAATAAAACACACCAACATAGAAAACTGCCTAAAGCCTCAGTCATATTAATATAAAACAGTTACTCACAATAATGTTATTAAAACTATCGTGAGACATCTTTACTAATTATAAAAAAAATTGGGCAAGTGCGAGTCGGACTCGCGCACCGAGGGTTCCGTACAAACACTTTTCATCCTTAAGTGGTTAAGTTAAGTTTGCACCTGGTATGTATAGCGCCCCATACAAATGAGGTGCAAAGTTAACGCAAACAACCCGTTTGTTGTATGGGAGCCCCCCTTAAATATTTATTTTATTTTATTTTTAGTATTTGTTGTTATAGCGGCAATAGAAATACATCATCTGTGAAAATTTCAACTGTCTAGCTAGCACCGTTCTTGAGATACAGCCTGGTGACAGACGGACGGACGGACGGACGGACGGACGGACAGCGAAGTCTCAGTAATAGGGTCCCGTTTTTACCCTTTGGGTACGGAACCCTAAAAAACGGTATAAACTCACGTAAAAATTGTCAGGAACGGCCCGTCATGTTTCGAACTCTTGTGAGTGTGAGTGTGAACTTGTGTGAGTGGGCCGCGAGTCGCGTAGCAGCACGGATAGCTACCCCTGATGAAGAGCTCCAAATGAGTTCGAAACATGTCGGGCCGTTCCTGACAAATTTTACGTGAGTTTATACCGTTTTTTATAACTAGTTTTACTCACGTCGTAAAGTCGAATAACGCTTATCATGTTACGAATCGGTATGCGATTCATCTTCATGAGATCGCCAACTACGCGCTAATGCTCGCGCTCTGCGTCATCGGAGGAGGCGAGAATGTACCCTCACCATTACACACAACGACACAACCTAAATCAAATGTATCCTGGAAAAATACTAATTGATACTATCCTATATCACTTTCACTATTCATGTTGCTATAGCCATATTTTAAGCTGACATGGAGAAGTACAAATAAATAAATACCGCAAGTGACTTTTTTGCATTGTTCAAGGCTTAGCACTAGCAGTTTTGCCTCCCCCTGATCTGTGTCACTAATAAGTTTCTTAGCACGAGAAACGACGGAGGTTTTATTGATTTGATTACATGTGAGAACCAAACCATGTCAGAGCCATTGAATCTTTCAACCAGTTGCTTCAACATGCCTTAGGGTGGCATCGTAGCGCCATCTACCGTAAAGGTTAAGACTTTATCGTCGGCACCATCGTTTCTGTTGAGAATCGATAGTAACGATGTGCTACACCCGAATTAATTATATAGGAAAGCCGAAGGAAAAGCAGTTTCGAATCCTGTCCGAACCATAAAAATTTTCAAGTTTTCGCTTCAGTGTAAACATTTGCTTTACGTTAGCAGACGTTACTGCTTTAATAAAAAAAAAAAGTGTGTGTGTCAGCTCCGACGCACGACTGGAGTTTACTCTTCAGGCCAGGCGCGCACCACGATTTTTTTTTAGTCGCGCGATAATTTTGTCGCAGAAATAAGCGTACTTCTGGGTTTATGAAAATCGTGGTGCGCGCACTCTCATATAAACCCATATCTTGCATTTATGCGACAAAATTATCGCGCGACTAAAATCGTGGTGCGCGCCTGGCCTTAAGAACGATTATAAAATATATACTCAATACTCAATACGTTAATTGCACATAATATACCTCAATGCACATAATGATTAGTAAATAGTTAAAGTATCACATTATGTACCCTGTTGGGTGCTGCAAACAAGAACGAGAAGGTAGGCACTTACATAATATTAATATACGAGTATAATATACAGCAAAATTACAATATTTTACAAGGAAAATTGACTTCCGATTCATTTTTAACAAATTGGAGAGATCATGAGTCGTAACTAAATAAGGAAGCGTGATGTAAAGCGCCCTCGAGCGGCTAGTTTAGTTACTACAGTCTGCAGTGCTACGGAAAAAAAACCGTATCTTACTATGAAATCCATACAAAGATACGACCTTTCTACCGTAGTATCGCAATACTTTTTTTTTTTTTATCTATTAATTAAGGAGCTTTGATCATTTTTATGCACATGCCAGCTCCAGCAGGCCTAATACACAACATCATTCATCTAAAAGACATAGATAAATAAAAACATAAACCGTATAAACTTAAAAATAACATGTACACGAAAACAACTAAATTTGTATACACTATTTACATAAAAAAAACTGTATACAAATTTAGCCGATTCCGATAAGGGTTCCGCCAATATTGAATTGAACATTACATTCAAGAAAGATCTGGTATTAGACCTAGCCATTTACATTAGACAAAAACAAACGTACAAAATCACCTTCCTTAAAAAAATCCTTAAATAAATCCAAAATCTCCTTAACAACAACTCCAAACAGCGTTTTGAACTTCTCCTCCCAACTTTCGGTAGAAAACAAAATATCCTTCGTCTTCTCAACCAGCCTTTCAAAAGTAATACGTCTCTTCTTCTTGTCCTTATTTTGTCTTTGATCTTCCATATCAGCCCGCTCAATAGTAGGCTGATTGACCAATAGACACTCGGACCTCTTCACATCTGTTACTCTTTTTGACTTCCGCGGCTTACGAACCTCTTGTTGTGGCTCGCTCTCTAATCTGTACTGACTTACTGATCGCTGGCCCTCAGCCTGACAGATAGAATCTTCAGACTCTTTAGATTGTAACGGCTTCGACAAAACAGCATCTCTATATGACTTTCCAAAACTTAAGTCATTCTCAAAAACAGATGGCGCATCCTGACTACAAACATCCGTATCCTTTTTTTCCTTATTTTGCATATAAAACCAAAAAGCCCGTTTATATATACATCCCTCAGCAGACATAATCCTGCGAATTTCTTACTCCTTCACAAAAACCGGGCACGACTTATCTAAGGCCATATGGCTGCCTTTACGCAATTGGCATGCTCCGCGCCGCATTTCGGACAAGTAACTTTAGTAGTAGGACAAAACCTGCTCAGATGACCGAACTTCCAACATATTGAACATTGGGTAACCGGGAAAGTGTACTGATTTACCTTAAATCGGCAACCGTAGGCATAAACATATGGCGGTAAAGAAGTTCCCTTAAAACACAGACGAATAGCTTCAGCCTTAACCCAACGCCCATCATGATCCAAACGGTTCAGTCTACATATTGACAAAATGTCTTCAGACCCTTCAATATTCTTTAAAAATTCGTCTTCCTCAACCTCCAACTCAACCTGCCTTATCTATATATATAAAAGAAGAAGTCCTGACTGACTCATCAACGCACAGCCGAAACTACTAATGTTAGAGAGTTGATTTTTGCACAGTAGGTTACTTTTATAACGTGGGCTAGAGATAAGAAGGGATTTTGGGAAATACCTCCCCTAAGAGGGTTAAATAGGGGTGCAAAGTTTGTATGGGGTAAACTTTTTTTTTAGAGTTAGAGACTTGAAACTTTGTAGAATGATTACTTATTCAAAAACATAAAAAGTACTTTCAGCGTTTTAGAAAATTTCACCCCTAAGGGGGTTAAAAAGGGGTGCAATGTTTATATGGGAGAAACTTTATTTTTTGAACTAGAGACTTGAAACTTTGTAGATAGTTTACTTAATCAAATACAAAAAAAGTAATTTCAGCGTTTTGGAAAATTTCACCTCTAAGAGGGTTAAAAAGGGGTGCAAAGTTTGTATGGGGAACACCGCTAATAATGTTGTTTATAAAGAAGTGTTACGCTAACGTTATCATTTTATATATTTTTTATTTCCTGTCTACTACCCAGTGACTACGTCCTTTTTTAAAACGAACTTGCACCCCCTTTTCTATGGTTGAATGTCAACAATATTTTCTTAGTGCTGTCTCTTATTTATTGTGTTCCAAACTTTATGTGTTCCTATATTTAGTGAGTTGTCTATCAGCACATGAATAATTTATACTTTATATACCTATTCTTACTTTATTTAGCTTCTTGAGAGATATAGAGAACTATAGCACCAGAATATATTGAATCACTCTTCAAACAATACTACTAGCCTGTAGACCAAAATAGTAATCGCATCATTAAATTCGCTTATGTGCATTTAGTTTTTAATGGTCACATTTCAGCATTATCTTTAAACACTAGCCTTTTTAATAACTGGGGTACCTGCTAGATCATTTAGAAACATTTTGGCCCCCCTCGGGAACTCCGCCACACCACTCTTTTCGTTTAATAGCCAGGCCGGCGTGTACAAATACCAGTGCTGCCTTCTTATGAACAGAGGTCATTATTTATTATTGTTTTGAAATAAAGTTTATTATTTATTTTTATTAAAAGAGATACTCTTCATTAAACTGCCTCCATCTCTCGATTTCCAGTGCTGAAGTTTAAGATTGTTTTAACAGCCTTATGATATTTAACATTTTTTTTAAATCTCATAATAACTAAGATCCCCATTCTCTAACTCCAAATCCATGCGTCGCTCTATATCTTGCAGTCATTTTTGCGAAAGATTAAAAGCATCTGGTAACTGACGGAATAAATATTAAGCATCCTGCAAACAATTCCCGTAATCTAATTGGAAAATCTTCAAAAATTCTTTAACAATTGCATTGTCTAGACCATTTTAACTAAGAATAAAATTCATTTACCTATTTTAATATCTTTGTCATCATCAAAAATCTACGCGGACGAAGTCGCGGGCGGCCGCTAGTAATTCCATAAGTGCAGCATGCCATATTAGACCAATAAGAACGTCTCGTCTCATTGTTAAACTCCTGAGAAGCCAGAAGCTTCTCCGCATCATCCTTAGAGTTAAACAGTTAAACTGTATGCGAACTTTACGTGGACCCATAAACTTGACGGATAAAATTCCTTTTATACCTTAAATTGCAGCAACTTTGCCAAACCAATCTGTTTCGGTAAATCTTCTTTTGACACTATATAAACTTCAAATAGCTTGTCAGGCACACCGTCCGGCTCCAGCTGCGTTTTGGCGGTTGCTAAAACCCGCAAGCGTTTAGGTTTCCGGCCTATTGTGATAAAACTATCACTACAACCACAGCTTTCGTCGCTCAGACCACAAGCACGCTTCACCGCTATATGCCGCACATCCGACATGGACTCAGCGTCCGATACAATATCCGATTGACTCGGCCCTGCCTTATTATCAAACTCCACTTCAGATAGCCACGACGGAGCTGCCCGCTGCCCACATTCTAAAAGTGACGTATCGTATCACTCACGACACCTCGACTTGACTCACTCATCGCAAAAACAGCGAAAAGGACTCTAAAACTGAATTATTCTAATTCTAATTTTAAAATATGGCTTCCATCAGGTTAATGATGATTTCGCCAATTTCAAGTTTGCTCGTAGAGCATGCCGTTGTTCGGTGAGGTTTTGCTTTTTGTAAAGTGATAGCGATTTACAAAAAACCACGCGGACTATCGGGCATTGACCCAGGAAGGGCTATGAACGCTTCAAGTTGAATTCTTCATTAGCTATTCACTCATACGTTAGATCACTGCACAATACGCTATCAATACTACACATAGTTGAGGTCGCCACTGTGCGCTATGAACATCGGCTCTGTGTAATTTAAATTAAAGAAAATGTTTAGTGTGAAGTAATAGCTTAATGCGAGTTTAAAATAAATTATATCACATTTAATTCACTCAGTGAACTCAAAGTATAGGACAATTAATAGTGATTTAGTGCAAAAACTGACAAAAAGTGTTAGTGTTTACCGTGTCTAAGATCATTATAATACGCTAATCACTGACTTTTTTCGGACTAAGAATACATAGTGGGTACCAAAATCATCGATAAGAACGTAAAAGTGTATGCGAATTTAACAAAAATAGTACTTATAAATTATTATAACCACAAAAAGTGCAAAATCACCTTCGCTAAACCCAAAAGATACACTCGCTTGCCGTTAGATGTCTCTGATATTTATAGCTAGTGCTGCCATCTAGTAAAAGGAACAAGAACTACTTCAACTACTTTAAAGCGAAAGACTTGACGTTGCACCTAACTGCTGCGCGTACTCAACAGTCTAAAGTAGTTACAATAAAAGCGACACAGAGGGCGAAAAAAAACAAAATAATGGATGAACTTTTCAAAATGCTAAAAAATATCCAAGAAGATATGAAACAATTAAAAACTGACAACAAGGAAATGGAAAATAGGATAACCAGTACTATAATTAAAAAAATCGACGATAAATTCGAAATCATGGAAGAAAAACAAAAAGAAATGGAAGAAAAAATTGAAAATCAAGAAAAGCGATTAAAATTTATGGAAAGAGAAATAAGAAAGAAAAACATCATACTATTTGGAATACCTGAAACAGAGACAACCTATGAACAATTAGAAAATGGCATGCTTCACATTATTAACAATATCATGAACACACAACTCAAGAGGCCAGAGATAGAGGCAGCTACAAGACGGGGAAAGAAAGAAGAAAGCAAAGTCAGGCCTATAGCGATAACGCTTTCGACGTTGGGCAAAAAAATCAAAATCTTAAAAAATAAGAAGAGCTTAGAAAGCACCAAATACTACATAAAAGAAGATTTTCCCCCAGAAATATTAGAAAAGCGTAAAGCCTTATCGGAGGAAGTGAAAAAACTAAGGGATGAAGGCAAGAATGCAGTACTTAAATATGACCAGATTGTTATTTTAAAAAATAAACCCGAGGAGAAGAGTACTACAAATAGAACAAAAAATAACAAACGGAACATGTCGGCATCTCCGGAGACTCCAAACACGTCAACAAGCACAGAAACTAGCAATAGAACTAACAAGAAGAATAAAACCACCACGAACAATACCCTGACATCTTACTGGCCCAAGTTCACAACCCCCAAAGAACCCGAGTCCGACCTGGACATCCCAGAGCCAGAGTCACAAATAGAAACATAGACTTACAATCACAAATAGAATTAAAATCCCTCAAAAAAATCTTACCCTCTCAAAAAATCTTCCAAGCCGGCTTGTCCCCGTGGAAGACTATGACTGCAACCCCCCAAAGATTAAACTAGACAACAACCAAGAACTGAAAAAAAAACGATCGCTGGACCACTCTGGATGAAAATAGCAAAAGACAGAGACAAGTGGAGATCTTTGGAGGAGGCCTTTACCTCAGAGGAGGGTCCATGTAAAATTTATAGTTTAAAAATAAAAATATAGAATACCTAACAATAATTAACAATATAAATATGTTATTTAATAATAATAATAAATACAAATGTAAATACAAAATGAAATAATGCAAATAGAAAAAAAAAAGTTAGAACTAGGTTTATATAATAGTTATTGAATTATTTACACTAAAATCTAAATAATACTAGCGTAAAGCTAGTAAATAAAAAATCTGAATAATATTATATAAAATTATTGAAATAAATAAAAAAGGTATATACTATATATATTGTATAGTTGCATAATGGAATACCTAATTGGAATGATCTCTTTGTAATGAGTTTTGTTTGCATGGAATAAAAGGCTTTTTTATTTTTATTTATTTTATTTACTACACATTGAACAACAAAAATGAATAAATAATGAACAACGCAACTTAAACGCATGCGGCCATCTTAAGTCACAAACCGGAAGTCTAAAACTGAATTAACTTATAAATAAAATAAAATTTGATAAAATTTTCAACCGTCGCCTTTGACAACCAAACGTCAATCCTCGCAATACTTATATTTTGGGAACGTATCTGCCGTGCTAATTTAAAAAGTCGTATCTCAGTATACGATCGGGGTAAAAATAAGACTTCTTAATTTAGCAGGTTATGCGTTAAGCGTTATAGACTAAGCTCCCGATATAAAATGACCTTCACAGAGATGTTTATTTGATGAAATGTATTTTATATTTAGTTTAAAATGTCAATAAATATATTGCATATGGGTTGCCTAACAAATTTTAGTCCAGGGTATGTTTAGTCTAAAATGAAAAATTTTTTTTTTTACATTTCACCGATTTGATTATTAGATAAATTCATAATTAAATAATCTTTAATTTTATTTAATTTCAATTCAACAATCAGACCTTTGCAAAATGCTAGTAGGTATAGATTTACCTGTTTATACCTGGCTACCCAATAGTTGTGACGGGAAAAAGAATAGGCAACCTAACGTTTGCATATTCTATGGGCTTCATACTTTCGATTGGTATAGAATTTATCTAATATTAATCAAACCGGTGAAATGTTTAAAACAATTTTTTGGAGTTTACTCCTTAAGAATCGATTTTCATATATACGAGTAAGCCCGGGGTATGAAAATTATGGGGTATAAAATCGAACGTATCTGCCGTGCTAATTTAAAAAGTCGTATCTCAGTATACGATCGGGGTAAAAATACGACTTCTTAATTTAGCAGGTTATGCGTTACGTTAAGCGTTATAGACTAAGATCACTATATAAAATGACCTTCACCGAGATGTTTATTTCATGAAATGTATTTTAAATGTACTTAGCAACGGGAAAACATGGCTCCCGTTAGAGAAAATTAATATTAATTGTTCTCTGCCATTTATTTATTTTAAATTACCACAAGAGGCTTAACAAATAACATAGACAAGAAACATTTTCTTAATTTCTCCGCGGAGACTGCGGCGGCGGCTGGCGGCCTACACGGCGCGTTGCTGCGCAAGTGCGCATCGGGCAGCTTGACTGACAGTTGTCAATCTACAACAGCTGAGAAATGTGTTTTTGTTTTCAAGTTTTTGCTAATATTTTGCGTGAATCTCTATCATGTTACGAGTGTGATTGCTATCAGTGCATGAGTACTATCTAGTTATATGTGCAATTATAAACCACCGCTTCCCCCAGGAACTTTATGGGGCAATTTGTATGCCGAAACTTGGAGCGGTTTTTTTAAATACTTAATTTGTTATCGTAGCCGTAAGTTTTTATCTATTGCGTTTTTTAATAGTTTACTTGATGAATCCTAATAGCACGGGCTCCTCTCAGAATGTCGCTTCCAGGTCTGTGTCGCTGTCGCTGGAGAATTCCGTACAGTGCCCACATTGCTCCCAGATTCGTTTCTTTAAAGGTCAGAAAGGACTTAATATACACATCAGTAGAACCCATGGCATTCGTGCTGGCGCAATTACGTCGCCACCAGGCAAACAATTCACAACCAAGTCAGATCAGGCCTTTTTCTGAAAAAATCAGTGAGCTTAAACATTCAATTCCAGTGGTCAAACGAATTCCTCGCAGCGCTCGAATTCAGGTTGCACAAAAAGTGTGCCTACCTTTTCGTTCTTGTTTGCAGCGCCCAACAGGGTACATAATGTGATACTTAAACTATTTACTTTCACCTGTATAATCATTATGTGCAATAAACGTATTGAGTATTGAGTATATATTTTATAAACGTTCTTAAGGCCAGGCGCGCACCAAGATTTTAGTCGCACGATAATTTTGTCGCATAAATGCAAGATATGGGTTTATATGAGAGTGCGCGCACCACGATTTTCATAAACCCATAAGTACGCTTATTTCTGCGACAAAAAAGTGGTGCGCGCCTGGCCTGAAGAGTAAACTCCAGTCGTGCGTCGGAGCTGACACACACACTTTTTTTTTTATTATTAATTAAACATACCCTGGACTAAAATTTGTTAGGCAACCCATATGCAATATAATTATTGACATATTAAATTAAATATAAAATACATTTCATCAAATAAACATCTCGGTGAAGGTTATTTTATATCGGGATCTTAGTCTATAACGCTTAACGCATAACCTGCTAAATTACGAAGTCGTATTTTTACCCCGATCGTATACTGAGATACGACTTTTTAAATTAGCACGGCAGATACGTTCGATTTTACACCCCATATTTTTCATACCCCGGGCTTATATATGAAAATCGATTCTTAAGGAGTAAACTCCAAAAATAACATGTGAGAACGTTTGTAATCTGTGACCCTATTAAATAATAGTAGTTTATCTTACTGTTACCTAATGAGAGGTCTTAAAACCCAAGTGCGGTTTTATTGCGACACCCTGAATTAACACATAGGCAAATTTTTATAGAAAATAATGTAGTGTTCCCTGGGATGAGCTATGCTATAACACTGCGCGGCGAAGCTAGTAGGTATTTCATCATCTTAAGACGACCCCGCCGGATATAAAGTAATATTATGACAAAAACATCTCTAATTTTGGTCGCTCCCAAGTAGTGTCCGACCGAAACACGTTTCTGTGCCGAAACCGAAACCGAAGGTTCGGTTCTGATAACAGTTTCGGCCGAAACCGAAACCGAACCTTTTATAAACGTGATTAAAACGTTGTATAAAATGTCAGCGGGCCGTTCTTCCTAAATCTAATAATGAATACAATGTGAAATTTCGCTGACCGATGGAGCTAAGTGTTTCAGTTTCAGTTTGGTCCAAAATTCTTGCGTATGTACGGACGATTGGATGCTTTTCTGTTCTCGCCTGGAGGTCGTATTTCTTAACCGATGTTCATGAAATTTTGTGAGTAGGTTTGATAAGTATATACTTAGATTATTTTTGTCTATTAGAGAAATATTAAAAATTGCAGATGGATATAGAGTGAGGTGGGGGTAGACAAATTAAAAAAAATACAAATTTCAGCAATTACACAACAAACTCACGTTTCACTTTTATTGAATTGATATTTTAACTTTTAAACATTGACACTGGGTCTAAATAAACACCATAAGTGTTTTATTGAAAACACTAAAACTAAATTTATGCAGTTATGTTCCTCTCAAAGCAAAACGCAGCCATTAATTGTAAAATATGGTGATGATATCATAGAAGAAGTGTCACACACAACATTCTTAGGTGTAACAATAGATTGTCATTGTAATTGGAAGACACATATTAATGACTTGTGCTCCAAAAGAAACAAGTTTGTTTATGCTCTAAGAAAGGTCCGGCAGGTCGTGTCCTTGCAAGCCGCTATTACAGCCTATAACGGATACATTGATTCGGCATTGCGATATGGTTTTGTGATATGGGGAAATTCCACAGATATCACAGATTTGTTTTTAATTCAGAAGCGATGCATAAGAGCAATATTTGGACTTAAAAGAGATGAATCGTGCCGACCATACTTTCTTAAACATCGTATTCTAACTATATACAGTATTTATATTCTGGAGGTTTGCTTATTTGTACATAAACACAAACATTTGTTTGAAGATTTATTGAAAACACTTATGGTGTACCGCAGGGAAGTATTCTTGGACCTCTGCTGTTTTTAGTTTACATAAATGACCTCCCAAGTGTGCTTTCTGATGATTGTGTTTTGTGTGCAGACGATACTACCATTATCGTAGGAGGGTAAGACTTGTCTACTTATAATGATAACATAAACAAGACATTAGCTCAAGCTATAAAATGGCTGACATCAAATAATCTAAAAGTAAATATAACTAAAACTAAATTTATGCAGTTATGTTCCTCTCAAAGCAAAACGCAGCCATTAATTGTAAAATATGGTGATGATATCATCGAAGAAGTGTCACACACAACATTCTTAGGTATAACAATAGATTGTCATTGTAATTGGAAGACACATATTAATGACTTGTGCTCCAAAAGAAACAAGTTTGTTTATGCTCTAAGAAAGGTCCGGCAGGTCGTGTCCTTGCAAGCCGCTATTACAGCCTATAACGGATACATTGATTCGGCATTGCGATATGGTTTTGTGATATGGGGAAATTCCACAGATATCACAGATTTGTTTTTTATTCAGAAGCGATGCATAAGAGCAATATTTGGACTTAAAAGAGATGAATCGTGCCGACCATACTTTCTTAAACATCGTATTCTAACTATATACAGTATTTATATTCTGGAGGTTTGCTTATTTGTACATAAACACAAACATTTGTTTGAAGATGTTTCTTTACAAGCCTCGTACCAGACTAAAACTTACCTCGAAAAACTGTTACGTAATGTGTATCGACATTTATAATAAATTACCAGACAGTTTCAAACAAATTAATGACAATAGATTTAAGCAAGTAGTTAAGTGCTGGATCGCGGACAAGTGTTTTTATAACCTAAAAGAAGCCTATAACCTATATGGAGCTTAAATTATAGATTATAATTTGTATGAATCTATTGACATTGATATTGTATTTTATTTTATTGTATTTTATTTATTTATATTTGACATGTTATTCCAATATATGAAGGTAATTTTGTAATAGTTAACTAATCATTTTGTAATTTTATTAATATTATTATGATTTTACTGTATAATTTTAAGCGTGCACACCTGCAAAGGTAGGGTTCGGTGAAACTGTTTTATGTAATGACATCTGCTTATTGTGAACCTGAATTCCCATACACGCAAAAAAACATTCAAATCATTCATTCATTCATTCATTCAAATTAAATGACCCGAAAAGTGAAAAGCATTAACAGCTGTAATACTGTACTGAGGCAGCAATCTGTTAATTGTAGATGGTATAAAATGAAACAAGTATAAAAACCTAGCAGCTAACCTAGCATTCATTGAGTTTTAATTTTTATAATTGCAATCAGGCAGCCTCGTAATGCTAATTCAAACGTAGGTACCTACTCATTTTATTACATACACTACACGCAACAATGACGAATCCTAAAGTCGTTTTATAATTTAAGTAAACCTCCTAACTTTTATTCTAAATAACCAATATCGCCGTCAATTTGTTTGTAAATTAAGAAAGTTTGTGTTAAAAATTACACCATGAGTTGATAAATTCATAACAAAAACTAAATTAGGTAAAATTAATGTAAATGTAAATTTTTTACCGCAAATCACCTCTATTATGCAAATTTCGAAAAACTGAATCGAAGAAAAAGTACTATAATACTTATCGAACATAATACTCACAAAATTTCATGAAAATCGGTTAAGAAATATGACATTAAGGCAAGGCAACAGCCGGTAAGCGCATGGACATCCAAACATCCGGGCATACGAAAGAATTTTGGGCCACGCTGAAACGGAAATGCTTTGCTCGCTCGGTCAGTTACTTAACATTATTCGGGGAACAAACACAAAAGTCACCTCACTGAGCAAAGTGATTCAGCGGCCAGCGAAGTCAGACGAGCGACACGCCATATTGCCAGCCGTGCCGACTGCCGAGCGCACCCGACGTTAGGTTAGCCGAACGCGACCCGACAGTACGATGTTGTAAGTTTCGGCGTGGCCGAAAGGTTCGGCTGTTTTTTGGCCGAAACCGAACCTTTGGCCGAAACATGATTTTTAGGCTGAAACTGGCCGAAACCGAAACCGAAACTTCGGTCGGTCACTACTCCCAAGTAATGAACGTCTTTATCGATACCATGTGGGCCCTGTAACAGGATCAAAAAATTGAAACATAGATTTTACTCGTTAAACTGGACAACATCTGTTCAGAAACTTTTTTTTAAAATACTGTTTTTATATGTTCATTATTTCAAACAAAGTAAATATAATTTTCAATGTACGCCGTCCATCATTGACAAAGCTGTCACTTTACTAAATATCTAATGTTTTGCAATACATTGCTTCGTTGACACAGACAACTTAACCTATAGACCCCGCTTATAAGGGCGCCCGGGTGAGCCAAGCTTAAGGCGACATTGTCCGGCCCTACGGCGGAATTGAGGGGGTGAGGTGCGCGGCAAGACGCGGAGCGCCGCCCGCGCGCCCCGACCCCGCTCGCCGAGTTCGCTAACGCGAAATTGCGATGGCAATGTACACTGTAGAGGGGTGTCACAATACAGTGATATCAGTCGGCAGTTTTTTAAGTGGCCGGTGCAAAGCGGGTTATACAATACAATACAATACAATACAATACAACAATTCTTTATTGCACACCAACAAGAAATTTTTACAATTGAAACCATATAATTAATGTTATAATTTATGTTCAAAGTGAAATGCGAATTCTTGCTATAGAAGTACTAAATATTATTTTTCGTTTTAACTAAATGTTTGTTTTAACTTAATTTATTTTTTATAATTTTTACTTGCGACTGTGTTCTGTGGAGGAATTACGGAATAACTATCCCACCAAAAACATAACATGTAAAAAATTGCAAGTCTCGCATCGCAACCTTCTACCGCTAAAAGTTGTGAGATTACAATATAAAACCAAGTTGGTTAATTTATTCAATCCCTATCAGAGTGACCCCCCACCTATATGACAACTTTGACATATATTTTCACCGGGTTACATAACTAAAAACATATTACCATGACCGTTGTAGTGTTCGCATTAATATTACCTACACATCTTTATCTTTATAATAAATGTAATGACTTGGCCATCGCACAGCAACATACAGTGCGACACAAAAGAGTAGAAAATAAATGAGGGCGCCACTTCCTTCGCAACTGTCACATTTTTGACGTAAAGTGCTTGAATATGGTAACAATTTTGTATGAAAAATTGTAGTTCCTTTATCATCCGTTGTCTACTCTTTTGTGTCGCACTGTAAGTACATAGGAACACGAGTAAATCTCCTTTTAAAGTGATTATTATATTTTAGCTTTATCTAATAGTTTACAATTTAGATAGTTTGGCCATTTCGTTCGGTGTTGAGCTCTGCTCCTCCCGTTTTTTTCAGCTGTTTTTACTATCTCATCTTCCTCTATTATCTTCTGTCGTCCATTTTTGCCCGTGTGGCCAGGTCCATCTTTTATCTTAGTAAGGACGGCCAAGATGAAACAATGAGTAGGAATTTACGCATATAAATTAAGCGTGACATTTAAAGCGTTAATGATATTTGGTAGATGTTTTCATTATATCTAGAGTATATTACCGTGTGCGATTGCCAAGTCCTTAAATTTTATTATAAAGATAAAAATGTTTAATACATTACATTATTAATGCGGGCACTAAAACGGTTATGGCAATATGTTTTTAGTTATGTAATTCTGTGAAAATGTATGTCAATGTTATAATATAGGCCGGGGGTCACTTAATAAATAAATTAACCGACTTGGTGTTATATTGTATCACAATTTTTTGCGGTAGATGGTTGCGAGACTTGCATGCATGTTATGTTTTTGATGGGATCTAATTTTTTTTTTAAGTGGTCCTCCTTTTTTTTTGACAAGCCAAGACGGTAAATACTTCTTATTCTATTATACTTTGCAGTTGTGGAGTCGACGTGAACTAGATGTAAACCGCACAGACTTGTCACTTCCTCTTATGATCCATATTGATCACTCTCATGATCCACAACGATCTCATGGTAAATAATGACTTAGCGGAGGCACTATCGTGCCCCTAGATCCTTCTCATGATCCCTCTTAGCATCCATAATGATCTGTCTCTTGATTCCTCTCATGATCACTCTCATGATCCATAATGACCCATCATCACCACAAGGATTGTCATCACAATCATCGTCATTATTCATCATCAGTCATCACCAAAACCATTACCATCTGAATCAACACCGCCATCATCATTCCTAATCACCATCATCGTCATGACCATCATTATCATCAGAATCATCAACAACAACACAATCATCAACAACAACACAATCATCAACAACACCACCACTATCATCATCATCATAAGCATGACCCACAACACCACCATCATCATTATCATCATTACTATCACCAACAGCATCATTATTTGACGAGTCATCATTATTGTTCTACCTATGCCTGTGCACACGACCATTTCAAAATTATCTACGCAGAAAAAACGATTCCAACTCACTGCCCCTGCGGGGTGAGGTAACTCAATTCGGCACGGGGGTGTGCGTGTCCATTCTGTATGTATAAATTCTGTGCCTGAGGTTTTAGTATCTAAACAGAAGGTTATATGAACCGCAAAATCAACTTTGTAATCGAGTATTTTTTATAGGGTTCATAAGGAAATACAAATTTTCCTATGCAGGTCGCATAACTGTACACTAAACAGTAATAGAGTTCAAAATTTCAAACTTGTGTGTCTGCTGGAAATGTCTTAGAATTCGTATGATCGTGTGTAAATGAGTCAGTGAATTAGTGAGTGACAAAATTAAGGATTTTTGACTCGCAATAATTCTTAACTTACTAGTTCAAATTGAATGTAACTTGGAATATGCCTAGGTTATACTATGCCCACCTAGTTACTGAAAATACAGGCTTCTAGCTTTGTTCACGACGAAATACAGGGGGTTTGAAAATGGTCTGAATGGCTTCGAAAAAAGGAAAAGGATGTTGCGGTGTGCCGGTAAGCGCGTTTTCTCGAGTTGGAGGGGGCAATGGCGTGCCTCTAGATACAATTAATAAAATTATTTGTTTTTTTAGATACTTTTAAATGTGAAATAATCTCAAAGGTGCTATCATACATAAACAGACTGCGCTAAACACATTACCCTCCTTTGCGTCGCGCTGTCGGGTAAAAATATACTACATACCTTACCTAGGAGTCGATTGTTGCTAAAGGCCTTAAGAAAGAACAAGTACTGAGGAGCATTTGTAAAGTACAGTTTTTTTTACTTACCTATATCTAGGTTACATAACATACATAATCATGCCTTTTCCCCAGGCAGGGACTTAAAGTACTGATACATGTTAACTGTGTACTAAATCCATGTTCCAAGTTTGACAAGAGACATAAGTCAGAATACGCAAAAAAACTTAATTCAGATGAAAAATATTTGTGGTAATAAGTTCGTAAGTCAATTTGACACTTAGTGCTTTGAGCAATGAGTTCTTTTGTAGGAAGTAATTATGTTGTTTTAAATTATGAATAAAGCGTTATTAGCATATACTTGAACATGTCAACCGTGCCACTTTTTGACATTTATGTTCAGTTCTGTTAATTTATTATAAATAAAACATTAACTTACTTTTTGGCATTCCTTGCTCGAGCATTGTCTTTTTTTATTCGTTTTATAATATGAAAAGCTTTTTGTTTACGTTGTGCTGCTTTAGTTCTCATTTTTTTGTAACAATAATTCGTAAATGCGATCACGTGGTCGCGCGGAACAAATTGACACAGGTCCATCCCCTTCAAGCGCCGAAGCGCGACTGAAATGGCACCGCGAGCTATCGCCCTCATAGTTTTAGTAGATATTTCGTTCTAGTGATTAAATAAATAATTTCATTCAGAAAATCCCATCCACTTCAACTAGATAATGTTAGTATCTATACATTTACGCAAAAAACGGGTAAAAAAGGTTCGTATTTTAGCTATTCTATAGAAAAGATATTACGAATAGAGGTAACTTTGGGATCGTTTTCTATCGACCGTAATTTTTCCAATCATGTTGCTGAACACGATTTCATATTCAGAAGATCCTTAAGTATGATATATATGTTTTTCATAATCTTCAAACACTGATTAAACGTCTACGACGAGTCTGAAAATGAGTGAGTTCGGCGTCTACTGGGAAAAGCCCGCCTTAAGCTTAACAAACAAGATGCGCTCACCACGCCCCCAAACGCTCTCAGGTTCGCGGTCGACTGTTGACGAAGTAACATGCTATATTCCACTGCTTACTTGGCTTATAAAGTGTTCAAAATATGCCTTATTGTATGGAAAATGCAGCAAAACATGTAGTCTTCAAAACTATGGGATTTCATTTCACTTTTATGCTATATTTTACTATTTTACAAAGAATGTAATAAGTTATAAATGTAGGTTGGTAACCTAGCGACGCGTTAATGTCTTCTGTCAACTGTCAACTGTCTCTTACTTTCGCTTGCTAATTATGTAATTCCGTCTTTTTCTAACATTTGCAGTGTTTTTAGTAGTGATGTGACTGATTAATTACTTACGTAGGTACGTAACCGATACCCTTTAAACAATATTGAACTTTTTATAGAAGATAAACTTTTTTATTATTGAATAATCGAAATGTATGTTAAGTACATAAATGTACAATTATGAAACCATAAATGTGTAAACTGCTGAATTTCGATGAATTTTAGAAAACAGATAGTTGTAATCACGGAGAAAGACTACTTAATATCCTGGATAAATACGATACATCTATACATAAAATAAAGCTGAAGTGGCTCGAAAATCTGTACATGGAAGATATTCGAAAGAAAGTTGGCGGGGGATACTTAGAATCCATAACAGAACACGTTCCAATAGTTTTTAGAATTTTTATCTGTTTATCTTTTTATCCGTTTGTTTGTTTATCAGTTTGTCTGTCTATTCGACTGACTTCTTAATCTGCCGAAAAAATCCCCATTTTTTGTTTGCTTGTTGGATTTGTAATGACACAATGTACAGCGAGATTACAGTGTAAATGCGATTTTTTATGAATAGAATAGATTTTTTTAGAAATAGCCTATGAGTATCTGGAAAGTAGCCCTCTATCGACCTTCTACATTTCTTTTGTAAATATAATACATTATTCTCATCATTACTGCTTTCTCAGGCCTCCTATCCCTCCCATCCCGTAGCCAAATGTACTTTCGGCATATGCAAAATACACTGGCTTAAGTGTAGAGTTATTACTTAACTATTACACCTAATGTCTTTAAGGAGTAAAATGTACTTGCTGATTTCTTGGAAATGTTGTGTTTATGATTATGCCACTATAAATTAAATTCTAGATCAACATTCAAGAACCAAATTAATAGAAATTGAGCAACCAAAATCATCGCAATCGAACGCTTTGATTAAGTCCC
Organism: Apotomis capreana; assembly: GCA_947623375.1. Classification (NCBI taxonomy): domain Eukaryota; kingdom Metazoa; phylum Arthropoda; class Insecta; order Lepidoptera; family Tortricidae; genus Apotomis; species Apotomis capreana. The sequence continues at coordinate 24,612,821 of OX392507.1, read as the reverse complement.
ATCCCTGAACATTTCATACCTTGATTCATGTTGTTAAGAGTTTCAGATACAAGTTCAGTTATAGCAGATGTTTTTATTTCTACAGAAACCGTATTATCTATTAGAAAGATATGAATTGTCATTAAGGTATTTACCGAAGGACTGCCTTCTTTCAAAATATGGGAATTACTTTAGCATCCTTAAGTACATCAGGAGTACACCCCAGCTTTAATATGCTCGTTGAAAATGTTGCACAGTGGTATACGTAAAATGTCAATATTGGCAGCCGGTATACCATCAAGGCCGTATGAATTTGTTTTATTTTTATTATTTTTATAATTACCATCAGTAACAAAGTTATCTATTGTTGAAGCTGTTTCTGTTGTAGTCCGTAGTTGGCTTCATTTTATGTTTCGCGAAATATTTGTAACAATTCCTTAGTATCGACACCTTTTGGTCTGAAAAATCAATATTAAAGTCGCCACATAATATTACGACGTTCGTGTTTTTAATGGTGCTTAAATCTAAAATTACTTTTTTGTGATAGTATGGAGCAATGATTTTACACTTGACTGAGGACATCTGTAATAATGAACAATTACATATGGAGTTTTAATTGCCTAAATTTTAATCTATATTTACGCTTAAACCACACATTTCTCATTCTTTTTCGATATTATGAACATACATCTGCATCGAGAGTGTGCAATGTTGAATCAGATTTCAACCTTTTAATAAAGAAAAGTGTACCACCACCCTAGTTATATAGAGGGAACTTTCAGCTGCGATACAGTATCCATTTCGATTTATAGATTGAAACTCAAGCGGTTCAAGCCACATCTCCGTTAAAGCAATAATGTCTGGTTTCATATTTATTGTTTTTTCTAATAATAATTTATGAGTTGATTTACATTTAATATTTTTAATTGAAACGCCTTTTAAACCATTCTCGTATTATTATTGATTCCAATTAAAAACATAGGTATCTACTTACATTCTGCAGTTCCTTTTTCGAGTGTGTCCCATCACTATCAAAAATGGCGCGCATCTTGCACCGCATGCGTCATTGCTCGCTGACCTTAAACTAGCCAATCACAGTGCACTTGTTGCCCCCCTCACCCCGCCAATTTGGCAAAATGAGATACTAGAGAAAGTTTTATGAAGCGGGGTCTATAGGGTTAAGTGGTCTGTGTTCGTTGAATAAACTTTATTTTACAGGTTTACATTATAAATGAGTTATTTTTAAAAGTTGTTTAATAAATGTTGTTCAAACCATGAATACAAAGATCAAAGCTTAAAGAAAAATTGAAAAAGGAGCTACCTGGTGGAACCTTTCAAATAAACAATGCAAAGATCGACACACAAAGCATAAGGAAAAATTCGTCAGGTCTACGTGGAGCGAGGGTAGCGAAGTGGCTAACGCGCTGGACCGGTAATCCAGAGGTACCGGGTTCGATTCCCGGTCCCTTCCACCAGGTAGCTCCTTTTTCAATTTTTCTTTAAGCTTTGATCTTTGTATTCATGGTTTAAATAAAAATTGTGGTGTACCCACATTAAAAAATGAAACATTACATGTTTCATAAATTTATAAATGTTGTTCAGTTTGAGGGGTAGAATCTATGTTTTAATTTATTGCTCCTGTTGCAGGGCCCACCTGGTATAGTATCTGAACTTGTTATAGTAATCTATACATAATAATAAAGCTCAAGAGGCTCGAAAGTTTGTACATGGAAGATATTAGAAAAAAGTTGGCGGGGGATACTTAGAATCGATAACAGAACACGTTCCAACAGTTTGTCTGTTTGTCTGTTTATTTAACCGCTCATCACGAGAAAACGGCTGAACGGACTTTGATGAAAACTTCATTAATCTGTCGTGAAAATCCCCGGCCATATTATAGAATATAAAAATTTTACCAATAAAAGAGGGGGTAAGCCATTACACTCGATTGAGTTAAGTTTGCATCTGAATCTTCTGGCGCTACTTAGGAAGGAGGTGCAAACATTTTTGAAACATGTGCTAAGACTATCGAGTACCCTGATACACTTACAGATGGCGCTGAAATTAATGTGCGAATTAGTCGTTTACTGACACAGCGTGATTCGGAGCCGTGGGCACAGCTAGTTTAAGAATATGTGCGTACATAAATAAGTATTACTTATTTTCCAGCCGGGCCGGCGTGATCTCCTCCTCGCCAGCATGCTGAAGCCAGGCACAGCCAGCACAGTCACCGCAGGGCAGAAACAGAAACCCAAGCCAGCGCCATTGAACGCGGCTGAACAAATGCGACGCGAGCGCGCACGGCTAGAGGCCGTCGACGCGTACCGTGCGCTGAAAAAACAGCGCGCAGCGGAGAAGGAGAAAAGTCGGTGACTTATATTGGTGTCTGTACTTTTAGTATATCTTAGAAGTGGCAACCCCGTGACAATTGACAACATTTCATATTTATAACAGGTGGAAATTAATATAGAGATCGACAGGGCTTTACGTCGTGTACCTTAAAAAAAATCTTTGAATTTATTCTTCTGTATTTAAAGAAATATAAGAAAATATATCAAATAAGTGCAATCTAAGACAATACGGGCTGTTGTCTAAACCAAAGAGCGAAAAAAAAAAATATTTTTTTTATTTGACGTTGACAGATGACAGATGCATACCGAGTTTTATTAAGTTTTTTTTAAATAAGAAAACCGACTAAAGTAACCGTTCCATTAAGTTCTGGTTTTGGTGTTGCCACATTTTAAAATGAGTATGTTTTTATAAATTAATAATGAAATAAATAATCATCTCAGAAAATAAATAAAAACAGAGATTACTTCATCTTTTTAAGCAGAAATCAGAAAAGTAATAAAATGATAGTCTTAAAAATATGAAATGTTGTCAATTGATTACATAAACTCTACACTCTTGAAATTTGCAATTTTAAATTAAATACATCCCGCTTCGCGGAGCTTCTATCTGCGCATTTACCCGGTTAGTATCAACAGAAACTAAAGCAAGCGCCGGTGAACGCGGCTGAACGAATGCGACGCGAACGCGCATGACTAGAGGCCGTGGATACCGTGCGCTGAAAAATCAGCGCGCGGCGGAGAATGAAAATTATGTTGGTATCTGTACTTCACGAGGTTGCCACTACTAGGCAACCTCGTGACACAACTTATTACATACTCTAGACTAGAATTGAAATTTTAAATTCAATACATTCCGCTTCGCGGAGCTTCTGTCTGCGCATTTGCCCGGTTAGTATCAACAGAAACGTGGCTGAACGAATGCGGCGCGAACGCGCACGGCTAGAGGCCGTCGACGCGTACCGTGCGCTGAAAAAACAGCGCGCAGCGGAGAAAGAAAAAAGCCGGCGACTTTTAGTATCTGTACTTTTAGTATATTTTAGAAGTGGCAACCCCGTGACACAACTAATTACATACTTTAGACTAGAATTTCAATTTTAAATTCAATACACCGCTTCGCGGAGCTCCGTAGTTATAACCCCTTAAGTGCGTGTTACAGCATGAATAACACAAATCGAAGGCCGATGTAAACGAATTTTTTGACCCTTTAATTTGACCTGATCCTTAATTTAATATATACTGCTCTAAACTGTAATAAGTTGATGTTTAAAATTAATGTAATTACGTGTATGTTAAGTTTATGGTTAATAAATAGTTAATATTTTATTACGTATTCTTTTATATATCAACATTCCATATTAAGAGTGTGAATCCACAGCATATAGAAATAACGACTTAAGTTCCAGTCTTGAAACTTGAAAATAACACACATGCTCCGTATACTGTATAGGCATAGCCAACAGAGTTGAGTTGAGGTAAAGCACATACAACAACGTGTCATGTCATGTAATGTTGCATGATGCACTCTCTCATTCTGGAATAACAAGAATGTATCACTGGATTAAATTAAAGAATCTTCCTTACTCCCTAGACGATATTAAACAGATGACCGCTTTTTGTCGTGTATGTCAGAAGTCAAAGCTCGCTTTGTCAAATCAAAAGGGACACTAATTAAAGCTGTATCGCCGTTCGAAAGATTAAACATAGACTTCAAACGTCCTCTGCTTTCGACATTAATGTTGTTTTCGTACCGATCGCAGGTTCAGCGGCAAACTTCAAGATCGACGAAAAGTTTGTTCAGGGTATTCCGTCAAAAATATTTTGTAGTAAAATACAAGTCTGTTTTAAGTAAAATAGATTTAGAACGACGAAGCGCTTCGGGATGAGGTAGGTAGTGCCTTCGCGCTTCGTTTGTGCAGACGATCGCATAACAAATAAACGATTCTGTTTCGAAACGGCTAAAATAGTAATTTTTTCACGTTTATTTCAATATATACCAGGTAAGTCCTGTAACAGGAGCAATAAATTAAAACATAGATGTTACTCGTCAAACTGAACAACATTTGTTGAGAACCTTTTTTTTAAATACTGTTTTCATATATGTTTATTATTTCAAACAAAGTAAATAGCTTTTTCATTGTACGCCGTCCAACATTGACATCGCCTTCGCATTGACATAGCTGTCACGTTCCTAAGTGAGTCATTTTCAAAAAACATGTACTAAGTTAAGGGCTTTAATTAAAACAAAACTCAATTGATTCCTTTGTGTAACGATAGTTACCCATATCTTTTGTATGAGTTATTTTCGTTACACAAAAGACGCGATCGTAATTTGGTTTTAATTTAGCCTTTAACTATGTACCTACATATCTTTTGGAAATGAAAATGACTCAAATATCAAATGTTTCGCAATAAATTGCTTCTTTGAATAAACTTTATTTTACAGCTGTACATTATACAGGGTGATAACGTATTATGGTGTATACGTAAATGAGTTATTTTTAAATGTTGTTTAGTTTGCGGGGTAGATAATTTATTGCTCCTGTTACAGCCAGGACCCACCTGTTATAAGTACCTATCTCAACCATTTGGTCATCCAAAAATTGAATCCAAGCCTATCGAGGAAAATCGTGTGAACAGTAAAACTAACCTTGTAACCGCTTAGGTATTCGTATAAAACCCGTGAAAGGCGGAAAAAAAATATTTTCATTTTTTTTTAAGTTATAGAACAATCTGTTATTTTGTTCTAGGAATTAATGATGTCATACCTACCTATAAAAAAATCATACATTCCCCTTGAAGTGATAAATCCAGACGAGAAGTGCACAACGTCCCATACGAATATTACAGTCATAATCCTGTAGCACAACTGTGATACGCGACTTTCTCGCGCGATATGTTTATAGATAAACATCTAGATCTATTTATTTCTGTCTTTCTGTGCAGTACTGTGGGAGAGTGACAGGTGACGGAGGGAGTCGCCAACAGTAGTTGTGCTAGACGGGCAGGTAGGATGGGGTGAGTAGTAAACGGTTGCAGCGCCTGAGCTTGGCGCATGCGCAGAGCGACGCATCGCGCGGCGTGGCGCAAGCCATAGACGAGGGGCGATTCACTATAGAGCTTGCAATTCCAGAATGGGTTAATATGGCCAGCGAGCTTAGGAAATTCTGGAATTTTCAGTACCGGCCATACAATCTAATTACGGAAACCATTGTACGTATGACGCTAAATGCTCGATGGATTGTGAGGGTTATTTTTATATTGCCAAATTATTTTCCAAATTGAATTAATTCCCGGCTGTATAATTTGATCATTTCTCACGTTACGTAGGTACTTTGAACCGAAAATCGTCATTTAAATGGTGTTGCAGAACCCAGTAGGTTTAATTGGTTTATTTTATAAGAAATTCGAAAGAGTCTGATTGATTATAGAAAAAAAAAACTTGAATTGAGAAATATATTGGTATGGGAAAACATCATTCATTTATTTTAGTGTACTAGCCTACCTAATTTAGAATTCTGCAATTAGACTATGAAAACAGGTTTGTAACTAAGTAGTTAACAACATGATGTAATGCTATTTATATCGTGCAATGGATACCAGGACAGGTATAAGTCAAAACAACACCGGTGTTAAAAACTTAATATTATCGAAAGTAATTTTCCTTGTAGATTTTATCACGTTATCGCTTATGACTCGCACCCGCGGCAAACCAATGCAACCCGACTTGGGTTCTCCCTGTGTAGTACCGACCGAGACCAGTAGGCGCCCGGAGGCGGCCCGCGCGCGTCGTGTCACTGTCAACTAAACAACTTGTGGCCGACCAAACAATAAGCGACACAAACGGTGTGTCCACCGAGATTCGTGACAGTGCAACAAACACACCTGAGACAACTCAACCTCCAGGAGATGCTCAGGTGTTCAAGTGACCGATTACTAGTTAAACTGTGATTTTCTTTCGAGATCCGCTCAATATGTGCTGCAGAGTCCGATGATGTCGCAGAAGAAAAACTGGAGGAACAAATATCGGAAATACAAGTTCAAAAAGACCAACTGAAAGTCGTTTTCAACTAGATAGGGTTTACAATTAGCTAGTAAAATGATTTATAGTACTAAATTATTCAACAAAATAAGACGCCGGCGGATATTGGCATGCACCGCGCTGGCGATTTTATGTGGAGTTACCATATTACAGAGCGATCTGTCACCAGACCTGTACTTCATACACTGGGGGCCTTTGGAGAACATATCGTGTCACTACATAGACACCGAAGACACCTTACCTCGCGCGGACAGCGAGTTATTCCTACCGCCTTCTCGTTCGATATTCTTCCATGAGACATCATGCAAAGGGGACCTTAATTCTAGACAGGCGTGTGCTGTCGAATCTGCCGCCAGAGCGCATCCAGAGTGGCAGATAAACGTGCTCTTCTCTGCCCCTGTGCCTCGGTATAAGTTGAACACCGGCAGCTTAGCCGTGCTGAGGAACATTACCAACATAAAGCTCGGAAGGGTACACGTGGCGAAATACGCTAAGGGTACACCTTTGGAGAGTATGGTCTCTGGTGGGGCGTTGAACAGGACGCGATGGAGAATCTCGCACACATCAGACGTGTTGCGGTACTTGTCTCTGTACAAGTTCGGCGGAGTGTACTTGGACTTGGACGTGGTGGTGGCGAAGGCGCTGGACCCTCTGGTGAGGAACTGGGCGGCGCGGGAGACTGACGTGTCGGTGGCGGCGGGCGCGTTGTCCTTCTCCAGGGATGAGGTTGGCCGGAATATAGCTGAAGCAGCGATCAGGTGAGTTATGGTTATTAACAGCACGGGTCCTGCATCTCTAGCACAACTGTGACACTGGAGTCTTTCCCGAGCGAGATACACACCCCTTTCTAAGCAGCTTACTGTGAGAGAGTGACGGGCGTCGTTAAGGCTGCGTTTCCATCAGTGCGAGGATGCGTAGCGAGAGCGAGGGATGTGTTTTTGTTAACCAATAGAATCAGTTGCACTGAGCGACGATAAGTAAATGAAGTTATTCCATTGTTTGACAAAAACACATCCCTCGTTACGCATCGTCGCACATCTCTAGTAGAAACGCAACATAAGTCGCCCGACAAGAGTCGCGTAGCATAGTTGTGCTAGAAGTGCAGGGCACGTGGGTGACTGTCCACGTCCCTAAATTATGGAGTGCCATTTACTGATAGTGTTTTCTGTAACAAATTTATATTCAGTGGCAGATGGGACATGCCATGGCATGACATAATATTTGTGACTTTGTGGCAGTTGATTATTAAAAAGAAGACCTGTGCTGAGTAGTCTAGCATAACTGTGACACGCGACGTTGTCGCACGACAAATACTACCTGTCACTTTCCTTTCCATACCGTGCGAGTAAGACAGGTGACGCGGCTGAGTCGCGCGACAAGCGAAGTCGCGGTAGATATGCTAGTCCCGTAGCATTGAGTTTTATAGTTGCAAAATTGATCTATTTTTGTACTGTCCCATTAAACAAAGTTACCTGCATTATCTCCGCGTAATGCCAAACGTAACAAAACATGCCATAGCACGTAAATACAGTGGCTTAATAATGGGGTGGTAAGATGGGCATACGAGTAAAATGCCACGGGACCCAGATTCTTGGCCCCCTGGCTCAAATTCAAATTCAAATTAGTTTATTGCAAGAACATAGTAATAAATTAGGTGATACAGGTATACCTACAGTGTTGCTTATGTTCTACCAAAAAGGCATGCAAACAAAACAAAACAATAGGTATTCAAATAATTGTTACATATTTCAATTTGTTACTCATGTCAAAAATAATTACTAAAACTCAGAATTCGCAGATTAAATTACATGTATTATTAAATTAAATTATTAATATCAAGATTTACCTAAACAAGGGTTATACTTTTTGAGGTCAGCTTGGTACAATTAATATTTACGTTTTTATACGTGTACACCGAAAAAAAAAATAACAGTTGTCCAAATGTTAGCTGTCAGCATTGAGTTATTATTGGCTGCTAGGTAGGTACCTACTTAAGTCGGAGGACTGACAAACTGAGGGCGACTAGTAACCAAAATAAGTTTGTAAAATTAGCAAAATTTCGGGTTCTACTATAATTACAATTTAGCTATTTCTCATGTAGTGAAGTAGAGTAGTTGAGCTATTTATTTTCTTCAGTGCACCTGAAGTTTTCACAGGCGGGACCCTATTACTAAGAGCCCGCTGTCCGTCCGTCTGTCTGCCTGTTACCAGGCTGTATCTCATAAACCGTGATGTCTAGACATTTGAAATTTTCACAGATGACGTTTTCTATTGCTGCTACGGAACGGAAATCCTTTGGTACGGAACCCTAAAAATTAGAAGTAATATCATATTCCAGCCATTACGAAACAGACAAATAGAGGTCTAACTTAGCACGGCAGCACTAGTGTTATACTATCAGTAGACAGTAGGTTAAAAACTGTTTTTTTTTTATAAATCTCATACATAATGTCATACATAACCCGGTCAAAAACGCTGTAAAGCATGTTGCAATAAGACATGCGATTACTTACATAATTTTAACCAGGTTCAATTCCCGGTTATGTATGAGATTTATAAAAGATTGGGCAAGTGTGAGTCCGACTCGCGCATGAAGGGTTCCGTACCTATATATAATACAACAAGTTTGTTGTATGGGAGCCCCCCTTAAATATTTATTTTATTTTATTTTTAGTATTTGTTGTTATAGCGGCAATAGAAATACATAATCTGTGAAAATTTCAACTGTCTAGCTATCACCGTTCTTGAGATACAGCCTGGTGACAGACGGACGGACGGACGGACGGACGGACGGACGGACAGCGAAGTCTCAGTAATAGGGTCCCGTTTTTAACCTACGGAACCCTAAAAAAATTAACAGTTTCTATTAAATCTAAAATCGACTCCATGGTTCCTAAGAACAGATTTCCCTATCTCTTATAATTTTCGTTTCTCCTTATTGACCCATTTGGATTGATCACCCTGTATACTTGAACATGCATTGATGTGATGATACAGTGGTAATTTCAGCTAAGCATGTTTTTACCTTTATATCACGATTGCCGAAAGCCAAATTTTATAGTATTCTGATACCATAACATAATAAAGATAAAAAAATCGGCCATCGCACCCTTATCAGATAGGTGAGGTGGATATCCGTGAACCTACAGTCTGGCAGAAAAGAGTAGATATAAAAAACTGGCAATAGTGTAGTGTCGTCCCCGTTTCTTTAGATTGATTAGAAAGGGACGACACTACAGTATTGCCACTTTTTAATTTGTACTCTTTTTTGTCAGACTGTACTTTAACACGGTCAAAGTTAATCTATACCTACGTATAGATACTGTAGATTTTATGATAAAAATCACGTATAGTCCATAGTGTCCGTTTATTTTCAACCTACTACAAAATGAGATTCTCAATAAAATTCGACTCGTATTAGATTACGTGTTTTTAGGGTTCCGTACTTAAATGATAAAAAACAATTTTTTTATAAAAAAAGAACCGACTTTAATTAAACTAGAAAGCCAAAAATAACCCGTTCAAGTACAGATTACATTTGATTCACCCTTTGAAGTCGGTGCCAAACCTCACGTAAACTATAATACATAAATATAATAATTGAGTTATTGAAGTCGGTACTTTTTTTGTAATTTTTTTATTATTTCTGATTTTTAGTGATTCATATAAAACATTTATATGGCGGGGTGATCGGAGAGGTCTTGAAGGCATACCTACATCTCGTTTGAATTATCTCCTAACTCCTAACCGTTAAGGATTTGTACCTTCCATCATCAGCTCAGCATTGGAAGATATTGACTAGCGTACCTATGCAAATACTTAAATAGTTTTAGAAAATATATGAAAAACATTATGAGTGCCTATAAAATTTCAAGAATTCCTTTGTTCCTCATGGATCTCGTCATCAGATCTTCACCAAAATTTTATGGGACCAACTTGGAGTTATTCATGAACCTAAAAATCATTTTCCAAATCCACTCATAAATGACGGAGTTCTGAGGTAACATCAATTAAAAAAAAAAAACGGTCAAGTGCGAGTCGGACTCGCGCACCGAGGGTTCCGTACAAACACTTTCCATCCTTAAGTGGTTAAGTTAAGTTTGCACCTGGTATGTACCTATATAGCGCTCCATACAAATGAGGTGCAAAGTTAACGCAACCAATCCCTTTGTTGTATCGGAGCCCCCCTTAAATATTTATTTTATTTTATTTTTAGTATTTGTTGTTATAGCGGCAACAGAAATACATCATCTGTGAAAATTTCAACTGTCCAGCTATCACCGTTCTTGAGATACAGCCTGGTGACAGACGGACGGACGGACGGACGGACGGACAGCGAAGTCTCAGTAATAGGGTCCCGTTTTTACCCTTTGGGTACGGAACCCTAAAAAGAAAACCTACAACCCCTCCTTTTCTTGAAGTCGGTTAAAAACACGAAGTATGAGTTTCCGCAGCAAATGTCTCTTCACACTATCATATCCGCCCATACATAACTTTATCAGATGATGGACTCGGTCGTTAAGGTAGGTATGTTGAATTAGGGTTCACATTATTTTCTTATCTGCTTATCGAGTATTGTCGTCCTTGTCTAACTTCATACAGGGTGGAACGAAACGACGTTATTTCCTTTAACTGTGGCATTATACAGGCTTAGAATATTATTTTCTCCAAATAAACTTTATTAATATCTCTCACCGTTTTCCAGTTATAGCATGTTAAACTTTCATACGAAAAAGTGTGTGTGTACAACCCTATTTTAGAGTGCAATGACCTCTTCATAACACAGTTAACTTTTGTAAACAAACTTTTTACAAATTGCCTAGCCATTTCCTTTCCGGTGGCGAATGCACTAGTCTCAAAACGCACTATTAGTCAATACACTCTAATTTCGAAAGCCCCTCTTCTCATAAGAAACTAGGCCCAAAATACCATATTTCCAAAAAGGCTCATTCTCGATTTACACGAGAACCATTGAGAACTAGTCCCAAAATACACCTTTCCCAAAATACCCCAAATTGTGTTCACCTGTGCGTGGCGTAATACTTTATTCTCATAATGCATAGGTCTCAAAACACTCTAGTTCCAAAATACCCTATTTTTTTGGAATGTCTCTTTGTGATTGCTTTCAGCCGTAGGTAACCATTACCCGTTTGATGCCAAAAATATTTTTGCAAAAATAGGATTTATTTAATTATTATTTTGAGCTATACAGGGTGTAATCGTTAAGTGTTGCTCGGCCATAGTTCCGTAAATATGTTTTTTTTTGTGAATTTTCATCAATTTCACTGCCAAAAGGTTGTCTGGAAGAGATCACTCTTTAGTGATAAGACCGCCTGTTGTCTACCGTTATTTATAAATTGTATTTATCTTGTTTCCTTTTGTAAACTTTTATTGGTGTGCAATAAAGTATTGTTGTATTGTATTGTAATGGGTACGGCTGAAAGCAATCACAAAGAGACATTCCAAAAAAATAGGGTATTTTGGAACTAGAGTGTTTTGAGACCTATGCATTATGAGAATAAAGTATTACGCCACGCACAGGTGAACACAATTTGGGGTATTTTGGGAAAGGTGTATTTTGGGACTAGTTCTCAATGGTTCTCGTGTAAATCGAGAATGAGCCTTTTTGGAAATATGGTATTTTGGGCCTAGTTTCTTATGAGAAGAGGGGCTTTCGAAATTAGAGTGTATTGACTAATAGTGCGTTTTGAGACTAGTGCATTCGCCACCGGAAAGGCCATTTCTTATCGGTTTAAAAACCTTTGAAAATACCCTTAAGATTGTTTTTAGACTTTTTAGTTGACATGATTGATAGACGTTACATTGACTTTTTGTATCGTATGCTGTGTACAAAAATGCCGGAATTAAACGCTAGAGGCTATTTGAATTTGCTTCTTTTGTACGCGGAGTGCGATTACAATACTGGAGAGACTTTGCGCCAATACCGGAACAGGTATCCTCCTCCTCACCCAACACACTCTAGTACGATATTACGCGCTCTTGACCGTGTTGGTAACAATCGTCCTATAGTGCCACGAACGGGTCAGGATGACCAGCGCGGAGGACGCCTTATTCAACATGATGTCAGATTGGAAGAGAGAGTGCTGCAGTACTTCGAAGATTATCCGAGGTCAAGTTCAAGACAAGCGGGCCGACATTTTCGTATGACTCATACGAAAATACTCAGAATACTAAAACGTGAGGGCCGTCACCCTTACAAAATACAAAGAGTCCAGGCATTACTACCAAGAGATTGCCCCGTTCGCGAAGCCTATTGCCGGTGGCTACTGCAAAAGGTGTTAGAAGACCGAGACTTCATCAAACACGTAATATGGAGTGATGAAAGCTTGTTCACACGGAACGGTATGTGGAACAGGCATAACGAACACGTGTATGCCGAAGAAAATCCGTTTGCCTACCGTTATACGGGACACCAGTATCGTTGGTCTGTTAATGTTTGGGCGGCGATACACGGGGATACAATAATAGGCCCTGTATTTCTGCCTCAGACTTTAAACAGACACGGATACATGGCTCTGTTGAGGATAGAGCTCGACGACTATCTGGATGAGTTGACGCTGGCAGAAAGAAGATGCACTTGGTTCCAACAAGATGGAGCACCAGCTCATTCAGTAGTCGAAGTACGTGAAACACTGAATAATGTGTTTGAGGATCGCTGGATCGGCCGATATGGGCCGCACCGTTGGCCTCCTAGGTCTCCAGATCTCACACCCTTGGATTTTTTTCTGTGGGGCACCGTAAAGGACATCGTTTACAAGACTGAGTGTGAGACGGCTGAAGAGATGAGGGAAAGGCTAAGGGTGGCCTTTGAAAGTCTTCGCAGAAGAAATAACCGACACAACATCTTGTCGAGGGTGCATCGCCACACGCGGGCACGAGCAGCGGCGTGTATCGTACGCCACGGCGGTACTTTCGAACACCGGATGTAAATGTAGGTAATTGTAAATACTCCCAAACGTCAAATAATAGTTTAAAAAAACTAGGGTTGTACATACATTAAAAAATACAATTTTAATCGATTTTCGTTTTTTTATTATTAAAAGAATTTAACTATTGCAGGTCGATTCTACATGAAATACATAGCATTATAGTTTCAGGAATGAACATCGCTTCGTTCCACCCGGTATATAGTCTCCCGTCTCGTTATCGCAGTTATGATGGTATTTACCAAATTCCCAAGGGGAACAAAAATTTGTAAGGCGCAGGCGCAGCTGTACATAGTGTACATCACAGGCGAAAGTTTGTGAGTTGTGTTCATGTGTATGTTTGTTACTTCTTCACGCTCAAACGGCTGGACCATTTTGATAAATTTTGGTGTGAAGGTAGCTCACACACTGGATTAACACACAGGCTACTTTTTATCCCGAAAAAAATTAGTGTTCCCGTGGGATGAGCGGGAAACACCGCGCTCTAAGGAACCATGGCGTCGATTTTAGATTTAATAGAAACTGCATTCAATTTTTTTTATAAATCTCATACAAAACCGGGAAATAACTTGGTTAAAATTCTGTAAGTAATCGCGTGTCGTATTGTCTTTACAGCGGTTTTGACCGGGTTATGAAATTATATGTTTGAGAATATTAAAAATAAATGCAGCTTTTATTAAATCTCAAATCCACGCCATGGTTCCTAAGAGCAGATTTCCATATCTATATACAATTATACATGGGCATATATGTATTTTTAGACTGACATTGATTTTTGGGTACGGAACCAGAGGGTAAAAACGGGACCCTTTTACTAAAAGACTCCGTTGTCCGTCTGTCTGTCTGTCATCAGGCTGTATCACACGAACCTTGATAGCTAAAGAGTTGAAAATTTGAATTTCACAGATGATGTAGGTATTTCTGTTGCCGCTATAACAAGACATACTAAAAAACAAAATAAAATAAATATTTAAGGGAGCTCCTATACAACAAACGTGATCGGTTGCGTTAACTTTGTACCTCATTTGTGGCGCCGTACATACCAGGAGCAAACTTAACTTAACCCGACCAGTTAATATGGGATAAGTGTTTATACGAAACCCTCGGTGCGCGAGTCCGATTCGCATTTGGCATGTGTGTGAACCTAGCATATCAAATGTTAGAATCTCACAATTTAAGGACAGTTCTAGTAGCATCCCCAATAGTTCTACAGTTCCTCATACTTTTTTTCAAAAGTTCTGTTCAACTTTCTGAAAAAAAAATTTTTCAAAATGAGATGCTAACTTCACACTACCCCGACCAGCATCTCAGCAGTTCTTGATTGCTAGACCATAAATACGTGAGAAACTGCATAGTTCTATCGCCTGGAGCCAGCACAGCAATAGTTCTGGCCCAAAAACAAAAAAAAAATGAGATGCTAACTTCACAATACACATAGTAGCATCTCAGTAGTTCTCGATAACTAGGTCACAAATACGTCTGAAACTGCATAGTTCTATCACTTGGAAGCAACACAAAAATAGTTCTAGCGACAAAACGACACAAATCACCTCATACACTATGCTACAATTTATCAGACGAAAAGGCCAATTACTTGATATGCTACATTTTATGAGACAGTTCTGCACAGCATCTCAGCTGTTTTGGATGGCAACGCCACGAATACGTATAGAACTGCCGAGTTCTACCATCTGCGGGCGATACAGCAATAGTTCTAGCGAAAAAACGAAAAAAATAATGTTTTTTTTTGATATGCTACATTTTATGAGACAGTTCTGCACAGCATCTCAGCTGTTTTGGATGGCAACGCCACAAATACGTATAGAACTGGCGAGTTCTACCATCTGCGGGCGAAACAGCAATAGTTCTAGCGAAAAAACGAAAAAAAATATGATTTTTTTGATATGCTACATTTTATGAGACAGTTCTGCACAGCATCTCAGCTGTTTTGGATGGCAACGCCACGAATACGTATAGAACTGCCGAGTTCTACCATCTGCGGGCGAAACAGCAATAGTTCTACCGAAAAAACGAAAAAAATTATGATTTTTTTGATATGCTACATTTTATGAGACAGTTCTGCACAGCATCTCAGCTGTTTTGGATGGCAACGCCCCAAATACGTTTAGAACTGCCGAGTTCTACCATCTGCGGGCGAAACAGCAATAGTTCTAGCGAAAAAACGAAAAAAATAATGATTTTTTTGCTATGCTACATTTTATGAGACAGTTCTGCACAGCATCTCAGCTGTTTTGGATGGCAACGCCACGAATACGTATAGAACTGCCGAGTTCTACCATCTGCGGGCGGAACAGCAATAGTTCTAGCAAAAAAACGAAAAAAAAAGAGATTTTTTTGATATGCTAAATTTTATGAGACAGTTCTGCACAGCATCTCAGCTGTTTCGGATAGCAACGACACGAATACGTATAGAACTGCCGAGTTCTACCATCTGCGGGCGAAACAGCAATAGTTCTAGCGAAAAAACGAAAAAAATAATGTTTTTTTTTGATATGCTACATTTTATGAGACAGTTCTGCACAGCATCTCAGCTGTTTTGGATGGCAACGCCACAAATACGTTTGGAACTGCCGAGTTCTACCATCTGCGGGCGAAACAGCAATAGTTCTAGCGAAAAAACGAAAAAAATAATGATTTTTTTGCTATGCTTCATTTTATGAGACAGTTCTGCACAGCATCTCAGCTGTTTTGGATAGGAACGCCACAAATACGTTTAGAACTGCCGAGTTCTACCATCTGCGGGCGAAACAGCAATAGTTCTAGCGAAAAAACGAAAAAAAATATGATTTTTTTGATATGCTACATTTTATGAGACAGTTCTGCACAGTATCTCAGCTGTTTTGGATGGCAACGCCACGAATACGTATAGAACTGCCGAGTTCTACCATCTGCGGGCGAAACAGCAATAGTTCTAGCGAAAAAACGAAAAAAAAATGTTTTTTTTTGATATGCTACATTTTATGAGACAGTTCTGCACAGCATCTCAGCTGTTTTGGATGGCAACGCCACAAATACGTTTAGAACTGCCGAGTTCTACCATCTGCGGGCGAAACAGCAATAGTTCTAGCGAAAAAACGAAAAAAATAATGATTTTTTTGCTATGCTACATTTTATGAGACAGTTCTGCACAGCATCTCAGCTGTTTTGGATGGCAACGCCACGAATACGTATAGAACTGCCGAGTTCTACCATCTGCGGGCGGAACAGCAATAGTTCTAGCAAAAAAACGAAAAAAAAAGAGATTTTTTTGATATGCTAAATTTTATGAGACAGTTCTGCACAGCATCTCAGCTGTTTCGGATAGCAACGACACGAATACGTATAGAACTGCCGAGTTCTACCATCTGCGGGCGAAACAGCAATAGTTCTAGCGAAAAAACGAAAAAAATAATGTTTTTTTTTGATATGCTACATTTTATGAGACAGTTCTGCACAGCATCTCAGCTGTTTTGGATGGCAACGCCACAAATACGTTTGGAACTGCCGAGTTCTACCATCTGCGGGCGAAACAGCAATAGTTCTAGCGAAAAAACGAAAAAAATAATGATTTTTTTGATATGCTACATTTTATGAGACAGTTCTGCACAGCATCTCAGCTGTTTTGGATAGGAACGCCACAAATACGTTTAGAACTGCCGAGTTCTACCATCTGCGGGCGAAACAGCAATAGTTCTAGCGAAAAAACGAAAAAAATAATGATTTTTTTGCTATGCTTCATTTTATGAGACAGTTCTGCACAGCATCTCAGCTGTTTTGGATGGCAACGCCACGAATACGTATAGAACTGCCGAGTTCTACCATCTGCGGGCGAAACAGCAATAGTTCTAGCAAAAAAACGAAAAAAAAAAGATATTTTTTTGATATGCTAAATTTTATGAGACAGTTCTGCACAGCATCTCAGCTGTTTCGGATGGCAACGCCACGAATACGTATAGAACTGCCGAGTTCTACCATCTGCGGGCGAAACAGCAATAGTTCTAGCGAAAAAACGAAAAAAAAAGAGTTTTTTTTGATATGCTAAATTTTATGAGACAGTTCTGCACAGCATCTCAGCTGTTTCGGATGGCAACGCCACGAATACGTATAGAACTGCCGAGTTCTACCATCTGCGGGCGAAACAGCAACAGTTCTAGCGCTAACGAAAAAAAAAGATTTTTGTGATATGCTACATTTTATGAGACTGTTCTGCACAGCATCTCAGCTGTTTTGGATGGCAACGTCACGAACACGTATAGAACTGCCGAGTTCAACCGTCTGCGGGCGAAACAGCAACAGTTCTAGCGAAAAACTTAAAAAAAAAGAGATTTTTGTGATATGCTACATTGTATGAGACAGTTCTGCACAGCATCTCAGCTGTTTTGGATGGCAACGCCACAAATACGTATAGAACTGCCGAGTTTTACCATCTGCGGGCGAAACAGCAATAGTTCTAGCGAAAAAACGAAAAAAATAATGATTTTTTTTGATATGCTACATTTTATGAGACAGTTCTGCACAGCATCTCAGCTGTTTTGGATGGCAACGCCACAAATACGTTTAGAACTGCCGAGTTCTACCATCTGCGGGCGAAACAGCAATAGTTCTAGCGAAAAAACGAAAAAAATAATGATTTTTTTGATATGCTACATTTTATGAGACAGTTCTGCACAGCATCTCAGCTGTTTTGGATGGCAACGTAACGAACACGTATAGAACTGCCGAGTTCTACCATCTGCGGGGAAACAGCAATAGTTCTAGAGAAAAAACCCATTCTGGCAAATGATGCACCTCGCCCACTTATTGTGGTGTGTGATTTTTGCCGTGCCATGGTAAATGCCGCGGCCAAAATATTTAGGCTGTGTATTTCTAAGATTTCTTGCAAATATGCTACTGCATCGTATACAGGCAACCTAAAGCGCTACCATCCACATACATTAGGCTAGATGTGGGTCACCTGATGTCCATGGTTAGAGATTAGAGATGCGCAATTCATTTCATTAAAATGAAGGAGAACCAATATTACGTCTCACGAGAGCTGAATTAGGGATATATATCACTAACTTCTTCAATTTCCTTCATTTCGTTCATTGAATCTATAGACTCAAACTGCTCAAAGATAGTATCATACTTATTTCTTTCGTGTTTTATTTCGTTCAGTGAAAAGTATTAAGAAAGTGTACATAATTTATACCAATGTAGCTATTAGAAAAATGTTATGTCTCAAAATAATCGGAAAATTTGATTATTTGACGTTAATTTCTTTTTTATACTCGCGTTCTTATTTTCGTTTTAAGACAAAATCAAAACTACGCACTTTTTAAACCTTTACCAAAATTCTATACTCTATGCATTCTATGATATCCGCTAATGTACTTTTATTTCATAAGACTCATCTCTGATGAATTTAAAAAAGAGCAACACCAATCAGCATATATTTGATAAAAAAAAGGCTACTTTTCCCTGATTGGTTGAAATTACTCCTCAAAAACAATAAATATTCACGAGGCACCCGCCATGACCATGGCGATCATGTTTTTTTAATAGGTCAGTTTGAATTGAACGAAAAAGCAAGTTTACATTATATATTTCTGAGTTTTGCTCGTATAAAAAGTAGGGTGCACTCGGGTAATTCCGAATGCTTTTTGCACTAGTTGGTAAGGTGTAAGTGTCTCCATGAACCAGTCAGTATAGCAAGGTTTTAAGACGGAAATAGTGAATAACTTACTTACTAGATGATATAGCCTAACAATCGATTACAGAATTTTTCATAAGTAATGTAAGTTTTTTAAAATACAAGCATTTCAAATCTAGTTTTTTTTTTCGTTGCCAACGGGCAATTCCGAATTGGTTCGGGTAAATCCGAATACACTTGAAAATGAGTTTTATGCGCTTCTTGCATAAGGGACATATTCCTTTTTTGATTGGAATTACCCTCCCTGCTCTTTTTACTCGATTAGGCTTATAGAAGTACATATACGTGTGTTTGTCAGCTTTTATTTCGGAATTACCCGATCAGGAATCTGTGGTACTCAAACTTTAACCCTTAAAGTCTGGATGTATAGCCCCCTGTTTACATATCTTGACCATCTTTTTGCATTTTATTGATTTTTTTATTATTTTTCAGGGCACCTAGGTTTGAACCCTGTTATTTTTTTATTTTTCGTCTTTAAGGGTACCTAAAGACACCTGCAAAAAGGACAAAAAAAATCCGGCTTGAAACGCCATGAATCCAGGAAAACATTCCCATACAATATGTGTGAAAATAATGATAATGTACTTAATAAAAATCCACATACCGAAAAAAACATTTTCCATACATGTGGAGCAGAATTTACTACGAGAGAAAAAAAATAGCGATTAAAAAATAATAGTTTTCATTTTCACACAAATATGTGAAAATTTTTCTTCGATTAGTGGCTTTTCTAGCCGGTTTTTTTTTTGGCCCATATAAGTTTTGGATTGGCATAAAAAATAGTACATTACTGCAGACGCCGGGAAAATAAGGGCTTGCCGGCTGAGTAGGTAAAAGTTTTTATAGACGGCCGACCGTAGCGATACCTACGAAGCCTGCAAGCCCTTTTCACGGCTTTCAAGCCAAACGGAACGTTGGGGTTGTGTAATAACGGTGAAAATGAATTGGCTCACTTGTCGCATCGACGCTAGCGAGGGTTATCAACGATTAAAGAAAATAATAATGTATTGACCATTTATTTGTTGCATTCAATATTATTATTATTTATTATTATTTATTGATACAAAATCCACAGCACAAGTTACAATATTTTTTTAACAGATACATATTTGTTTAACATTGGCCAATTACGGATTTACATTATACAGACTTATCACTAGCAAATAAAAACTAACGTTGCGGTAGGAGACGCATACAGATAAGTGATCAACTGAGTAAGTAAATATCCAAGGTGGAAACATATTATAAGAAACTGAAAAATAAACATAAAAGTAAATGTTTTAACAGTTATTGAGGAACCAATGGTAAGCTGAATAAATAAAGAGAGATTTGGAATGGCAGGTGTTGCATTGATGTTGAGTGTGTGTGTGTGTGTGTGTGTGTGTGTGTGTGTGTGTGAATGATTTCAAACTCGGCAACTCACGCTGACGACAGATGCTCAGTAATCATCCTTCTGAAACAGGTTCTGGTCAGGTAGAAGGGGTCAAATGACTCAAAAAGAGTGTTATACGTACGTGGAAGGCGACTTGCGAGGCAATTGGAACCATACTTCGTACGATTAAAGGGCACAGCAAACAGAGTGGTATGTCTGGTTCGCTGGGTTGTAGCCTTGAGTTTAAGGAGTGCTGACGACAAGTCGCAGCAGTCCAAAGACCCAGAGCATGCATCGTGGAGCAACAACATATCGCGAACCAAACGTCTGTTAGCAAGTTCAGTAAAATTGTGTAGCCTACAAGAGTCTGGATATTGTGTTATTGTGCTACGCATCCGAAAATTTAAGTGGTTTAAAAACTTCTTCTGCACTCTCTCAATAGCAGAACAATAAGTGACATACTGCGGATTCCATATTGTACTACAGTATTCGAGGACGCTACGGACATACGCATAGTACAGTATTTTGATGCAGTGAATGTCATGAAAGGGCTGAGTGACTCTAAGGATGAATCCAAGATTGCGATATGCTTTATTGACGATATAATCCACATGGTTAGAAAAGGTAAGTTTCGCATCTAGGAACACACCAAGGTCTCGGACTTTATCCACCGTAGCAATTCCTACATTAATGATCGTATATTGATAGTTTATTGGCTTATTACGGCGCGTGAAGCTGATATGGTTGCATTTATTCACGTTGACACTGATGCGATTATCTTTGTAATATTCCGAGAGTCGATCCAAATCTTGCTGCAGCAATACACAGTCATGTTCTGATTTAATATGCCGGTAAACTTTTTTGTCATCCGCGAACAACAGAAAACGAGAGTTCCTGAAGCAAGAACCAATATCGT
This sequence comes from Apotomis capreana, assembly GCA_947623375.1. Taxonomy (NCBI): domain Eukaryota; kingdom Metazoa; phylum Arthropoda; class Insecta; order Lepidoptera; family Tortricidae; genus Apotomis; species Apotomis capreana. The sequence continues at coordinate 24,591,525 of OX392507.1, read as the reverse complement.
GGATGAAAGCAACGTACAGCAAAGGTCCGAGCAAAGATCCTTGAGGGACTCCGGATGGAATTGCCACAAATCCAGAACGGAGCCCACCGACAACCACGCATTGACTTCTATTTTTAATATAGGACTCGATCCACCGCAGCAAACTACCACATATTCCCAAACTATACAATTTCTGAGTCAAAATGAAATGGTCAACGCGGTCGAAAGCCTTTTCAAAGTCTGTGTAGATGACGTCAACCTGACCACTCTGTTCCATACCATTGAGAACATCCGTAGAGAAAAGTGCCAAATTCGTTTCCGTTGACCTTCCCTTGAGAAACCCATGTTGCTGTTCAGGGACACCTCGTGAAATTATTGGATACAAACTCTCATAAGCTATTTTCTCAGCAATTTTGGCGAATGTGTTTAAAATAGATATCGGCCTATAGTTTTCAATTGGAAGTTTTGAGCCTTTTTTATGTATAGGTATGACATGCGCTTTTTTCCACATAGACGGGAAGACACCCTCGTCAAATGATCTTCTAAGTATTATAGATAGCGGACGTACCAGTGATTCAGAACAGTGCTTTATAAATAAAGGAGGTATGCCATCGGAACCGGGGCCCTTACGTTCGTCTAAGCCTTTAAGCAATTTCATCAATTGATGCTCTGAGAAACCCACATACGATGCTGAGTCGTTAGATGAATTTGTGCTGTTGAATTTAGTTGCTAAATTCTGATACGAAGAAGCGGGCTCGATAAACATGTCTTTAAAATAATCATTAAAGGTGTCACATATTTCCTGCGTATCTGAGATGTGCTTGTTTCTGTACGACATTGTTTGGGGATATTTGCTGGAACATTTACGTTTAGAATTGACATAGGACCAGAGCATTTTGGGTCTACACTTAATGTTACGCTCGCAGGTTAAAATGTAATCGTTAAAACATTCTTTTTGCATATTTTTTTGGCGTGAACGTAAAAGTGAAAACATTTCGTAGTCCACAGGATTGCCGTATTTTTTCCAATTACGATGATGCTTACTTTTTTCTCTAATTACTCGTATGAGCGCACTGTTATACCACTTTGGAAACAGATGGGAGTTGTTTACCATAGTAATAGGAACTTGATCACGGATTATGGTGTATAAGTGGTTATAAAAAGCGTTCACAGCGTCGTCGACTGAGCCCCCGTATAATTCTGCCTCCCAATCGACATTATATAAGTAACTGTTTATGGCCTGGTAATCGCCTCTATTGTAGCAGGTTTTCTTAAATGACGGTTTAGGCAAAAGTGGTACTAGAATGTCTTGGGTTTCAATGGTTAAGGCCGGGTGATAACAATCCTCCTGTACAATAGGCGAAGTACATCTACTGACGTTTACTGGGAAATTACAAAACAATAAATCGAGAATATTATCGTTAGAGTTTACCTTATCATTACATTGATTTAGACCCACAAAACTTACTACATTCATCAATTCTTTAGACACATTCTGTGTATCAACGGAGCCTTTTTTTATAAACTCGTGGCCTAATGAGTTCCATTGAATACAAGGTAAGTTAAAATCACCACATACTAGAAAATAATCATCTGAGTTAAGCTCAACGACTTCCTTCAAAAGATTGATAAAAGCCTGCATTCGTCGTGGTAGTAAATCGTTAGGTGGTATATAAAGTATAGCAACATGCAAATCATACGACAATGCCAGACATCGCGCGGGGATAGTGAGCCATAAACATTCAAGATCATCGCGCCGCCATTCGGGACGCGACTGCGCATGCAGCCGGTCGGCGCTCAGTGCCATCACCCCGCCACCCGGCCCGCCATAGTCGCGGTCGCGCCTCATAACATTATATCGGTTAAGATCCACCAACTCCGAGTCCAATATGCCATCACAGAGCCAGGTTTCCGTCAGAAGAACCAGATCCCAGTCAGAGGATGACATGATGTTAAAGAAAGCAGTGGTTTTTGTGCGCAATCCTCTCACGTTCTGATAATATATATTTAGTTGTTGTTTGTTATTATTCATTGAAAAATAGCGATGAGATGGAGCAGCGCTTGAGTGCTGTACGCGTACGTTTTGTGTTAAATAAAATAATTCTGTAAATAACCGTGTGTATGCGTGTATATGTATACATATACCTGCAACCTACACACGCACTGTTTATGTATTTTGATATATACACTTTTATGGGAGGATTACGCACAAATAACCGACACAATATGCAGACCAACGGGAAATGCCGAGCTGGAGTTGTGGAAGGATATGAATAAGTGTTATTGTCGTTATTGTTGTGTATTATGTGTAAAGTGAAATGAAATATGTGTATGCTGAATACATGCCAATGCCAATGCCATGCCAAATCCGTTACTAAGAAATATGCCATAAAACAAGTTATAACCTCAAACTTAGATTTAAATACGCGAGTATACAATATTAACATGTTTATTTTAACTTTTCTAAATCGGATATTGAAGATATAAGGATCGCGCGGGTGCCTGTGTCCTTCCTTCCATAAATTCTGCAGTTTTTTGTCCAGATAAATTTAATGGGCGATATATTATTCGACTGAGCTTTGCATTTGCTAAGTAGCTGTTTATTATATGGTGTCAGGTGCTCGTTAATAAATATTTTTGATGGTTCCGTTGAATATAGAGAGCAAATTATATTATTTATACATTATATACAGGGTGATCAATCATAATGGGTCAGTAGGGAAAAAACGAAAACTATAAGAGATAGGGAAATCTGCTCTTAGGAACCATGATGGCGTCGATTTTAGATTTATTAAAAACTGCATTCAATTTTTTTTCGTATATCTCATGCATAACTGGGAATCGAACGCGGTTAAAATTGAAGAGGATAAAAAGAAAAAAAAAGATGTCAATCGATCCTATTTTTTATTAGCAACAAATATCTGTATAAGTGTACATACATTTAGAGTGCTCTAAGAGTCAGAAATTGCTGTTAAAGCTGAAAACGCTACATAAAAATATGCGTGCTGTCTAGGTATGGAAAAATAACTTTTTCCATTTTGACCTTAATAATTCCCGTTTATGTTTATAGTTGTCATACAAAAATTGTTTTGTTGAATTATGAGGATATTGGAAACAATTTCATATTTGCTTTTCGATAAAAAAAAAAGTCAAATGTTCGTACCTTATTATAGGAATGTCACTCTTTAACAGCAATTTCTGATTCTTAGAGCACTCTAAATGTATGTACACCCCTACAGACATTTGTTCTCAATAAAAAATAGGATCGATTGACATCTTAATTATTATTATTTTCTCTACTCAATTTCGACCGGGTTCGATTCCGAGTTATGCATGAGATATACGAAAAAAAATTGAATGCAGTTTTTGATAAATCTAAAATCGAAGCCATGGTTCCTAAGAACAGATTTCCCTATCTCTTATAGTTTTCGTTTTCTCCCTACTGACTCATTTGGATTGATCACCCGGTATATTATTTCACTATTTAACTGTAAAATGATACATTTCTAAATTTACACAAATTGAATACACCACCATGCCACATTTTATTGGCATTGCTGCGAACCACTGCAATACAAAATCTTGTTTTTTTTTTTTTAACAATACAATACGTATTTAAAAGAATAATGCAACGTTACAAATACAAAAATAGCGATAGTAGGGCGTGGTGGAGCGATAGAGTAATTAAAATAAATACTGATTTCGTTTACAAAGGACGATAAGTAATAAATTAATAAGTTAATAACGCGCTATAATATAGTTATAAGTACATGACACATTACAAATGGTTAAAATTGGTGGCTGTTAAATATAACAGTGGTATATGGTAATTCGAGCAAATTCCTGCATCCCGCTACGATGCAAATGTTTTTAGCTATCTTTTTATTCATTTCACTACTAGTATAAAAAGACAAATGCGGCACGTTCACTTGCGACGTAAATCGGTAGAGCGTGGGCGCTAGTATCGTGTACGTGTACGTGCGTTCCGAGGCAGAGCGTGGCAGCCACTGAATATGCCACACTGGTCTGGGGACCGGCATGTACTTGTAGCGGGAAACGTTAATCGCGGAGTGCGCCCCGCCTGGTTATACTTACACATCGCGTCAATAACTTAATTTTGATTGTTTGAGAACCACTGGCTGTCACTTTGAAAAACAAGGTCGGATAATTCCGGCCACGGAATTCCCCACTTCGGGTAAATCTGAAAATTTAATAAAATACAAGCTACAATAGATTAACTCTATTTAAAATGGCTAAAAAACGAAAATCTCTTAAGGTGGTTGCAGAGATGTCACTTTCATACAAATTGTTTGATCACTTCACACTTAGGCGGTTATGGCTTTAGGTTATTAAACATTCTTAAAAAAATCTTTAAGCGATCTTATATTCGCCAATGAAATCTGTTTTGCTATAAATCATACAATTACAAAGTTATTAACGCTTTAAAACCCGTTGAAATATTGTCCATATATGTATGTGTGCGTTGCTTTTACACAACATACAAAACGTAAGCACACGTAAAGCTATTCATGAACAGTGCGCTCTGAAATATAATACTACTAAACTTATGATTTAGGATAATACATTTTAATTGATTTTTCGATATGAATGCATAACAGTTTATTTTTTTTAATGATTACAGCTTTCATTAAACATGTAACAAATAATTGGAAGCATTTGTTTTTTAAAGATACCTATCTATTTTGTGTATTTGCTCATAACAATAAAGTGGAATAGATTTCGAACGCACTAAATCTTGTGAATGAAATAGGTAATGAATTGTGTCAATAGGTACTGTCAATTATGGAAATTCGTATAAAAACCGGCCAAGAGCATGTCGGGCCACGCTCAGTGTAGGGTTCCGTAGTTGCTCATCCTTCACAATAAACTGCTGTTTTAAGCCGGAGGTTTACGTTAAGAAAGGTTTTAACCTCTATAAAAAGGTCGTAAACGCCCTAGAAACTGTAATCACTTATTACCTTCTGGAAGTCAACTTACGACCTTTTAAAGAAAAAATATGAAATTTGGCGATAACTCAAAAACGGCTCGACCGATTTGGTTCAATATAGTTTTCATTGAAAGTACTTATAAGGCCTCATTAACATGAATTTTTCCGATTTTTTTTGACGTGTGGTTGAAAAGTTAGAGGGGGGGGACACTATTTTTTTTGTTTTTGGAGCGAATATTTACAAAACTGCTGACATTATCAAAAAATAATGTTAGAAGACTCCTATTATTTTTACAAGACCTATTCAACGTCACCCCACAAACCAGTGTTGAAAAGAAAAAAAAAATCACCCCTACTTTAGGTGTTCGAGAGGTACCCGAAAAAAAAATTTTTTTGTTAATTTTATTTTACCGTTCTGTCGGCGTTATACATACACATACTCATACCAAATTTCAGCTTTCTAGTACTAATGATCACGGAGCTAAGCCGCGGACGGACGGACGGACGGACGGACGGACGGACAGACGGACATGGCGAAACTATAAGGGTTCCTAGTTGACTACGGAACCCTAAAAATGAATCATGTTTGGATTGCATTTTTTTCATTTCGTGAGTTTTTACTTTATGTAAAGAGTGAATAATGAAACGTGCATATAATAAACATGTGTACTCAGGACATAGTGATCCCTAAATGATATTGCGATATCATGGCTCAGAAATTGCGGGGAAAGTATTGTGTTTGTAAACATTACAAATCGAAGCGTCCTGCCGTGAAAGAGGTGTCTCGTGCTATTTTCTTTTTAGGCGAAGACAAGCATGGCGTGATGACAACCGTGTAACCAACCACAAAAACTGAACGCAATCGCTCGCTTTGGGTGATGAAAAAAAAACAAAGCTGTTCTAGTAGGTTCATATAGGTAGTGTCTTCTCTCTGACTGAATTGATACCAAGACCTATATACCCATGTTTATCAATATGTGTGGGAAACAAAATTGTTTTGGAATTATCGGTTCAGTGACTAAGTTTCCTCCTTGAAGGTTAACTGTAATAACACTAATTACCCTAACACCCTATAAGATAATCACATAATAGGTACTGCATACAGCGGTTTCCATTGCAGGCATTCTTGTGACGTAATAAATAATTTCTTTACAGATTCAAGGCCAGCTTAGACCTTCATCAAAAGGGATAACTGCAAGATGATTTCCTTCATTGATTTATCAACAACAATAATGTCAATTAAAGTTCATACAGATGAAGGCTTCATCCAAGAAAAGCTGCAGAAACTTATAACTTTCTACAAAACATGCGTGTTGCCTAAAATAATATTACAACGTATACCTGCAAACCACATATGTAAATATCAACCTTCGTTTTCAGGTAGCCGTACTATCCACTAAACAGCACTAAACAGAAAGAAGCCTAAGTAACACACCTAGTTTTAACGAAAAAATTGAAAATGGCGAAGATCTGGGGGTAAAAAAGAAAAATAATCCACCATTTCGAATTAAAGCGACGTCTACAACTCACACAAACATTAGTATTATACCTAATAAAACCCACACGTAACAAAAATTGTTTTATTTTATTTAGTGGTTGGTGGTTCTAAAATCCATATATAATAACAATATATTGTTATATATTTTTATATGGTGCTGCGCTCAGTTAGTAGTAGTTCTAGTAGTTATATATTTTTAGACTGAACATTTTTACTATTAGAGACTCCATGGAACCACGATCTAGAACCACGAAAATCCCAACCCTAATCAGTACCTACTATTCTTGATGTCGGGTTTTTGTATATCAGGTCAGAGTATAGCAAAAAGGGCCCGATCTTGGCATTAAGTAATAAAAAACAGAGCTATACTTGTGATTTTTTTCATCGTAAATTTCTAAGTCCCAGCACAGAATAAATGATTGTACAAGTAGTCCCAGGCTACGTAGTAATTATATGGCAACTTAGGACCGCTCTAGTTCTTAAACGGGCAAGTTAATCAAACAATTGTAATTTATAATAGATACTTATTTTAATGTATTCTTTGTAATCAAAAAAGTAACAAAAATGAAAAAAATATTTATCAACAAAATATATTGTGTCCTAAAATTGGGCCCTTTTTGCTATACCCCAATCTATCATTCAGAAACACTTAGGACAAACTCAATAACATCACAAATCAGAATCACAATATATCAGAACAGAAACCCAACAAAAATACTTATGTATTTAATTTCACCACATACTTAAAAAATACTTATATGTAGAACTGCTAAAGATTTGTAATTTCTTCGTATTATTTATTTTGACAATCCAGCCCGTCTAATACAACTAGGCTTCACGGTTCTTGTCGCGCGACATAGCATCGCCCGTCAGTCTCCTACAGTACCGCAAAGAAAGAGATAGGTAATATTTTTCGCGCGAGAATGAGTCGCGCGTCGCGCGTCAGTTGGCAATCTTCAAATTCATCATCAAAATCAAATATGCATGTTTGTTTATTTTGCGCTTACTATCAAACTGACAGGTGATACGCGACTCTTTAATGAATGGATCGCCCGCACACACTCACGATTATTGTCTATTAGTGTGCGTACTTGCTGATTTTTCACAAATTGCCACCACATGGGAGAATAAAAGAATTTATGACGTGATACTAATACTGCATGAATAAAAGACAAATACGCGGACTCGCCACTATACAAATTTTATTTCAAACTAAAGTAACATACGAAATAATAGACAAAAACCACAAATCTTGCTTCCCAGCGCCATCTAGCGTGAAATGTCTAGTTTTGTTTCCTCTGCAACCACCTTAAACACAAAAGCAGTCAATTCATTTACTCACCAAATTACAGAGTTAGCGATGGTCGTCTAATTCCGAATGTCAAAAAGGCGGGAATTTTTCACTCGCTCACTAATCTGATGCGCCACGCGCGTAGTTTTGTCGCTAGCGTCTCAAGCTAACTGACGCGGCAAGGGAGATACTTGAACTTCATAGGGAGTGAAGCCAGAGCAAATAATGTAGCCGCGTTTAGTAGATAATGGTCATTTTCGGAATAGCCCGATTTTCGGAATTAGCCGAGTGCACTTACTGTATGCAATTAGTTACATAATTAGGACCTAAACGCGGTTCTCGACTTTTAAATGCTTTACAAAATACGTTAAAAAAAAAAATTAAGGGACGATATTTCACAAATTGACCTAGTCTCAAACTAAGCAAAGCTTGTACTATGGGTACTAGACGACGATATACATAATACAGGATGGCCCCTTTTAGATTAGACTGTATGGGAAAATCTGAAAGTATAAGACATACGAAGATCTGTTCTTTGGAACCATGTCATCGATTTTAATAACAAGAAAAACCTTTACGGCTCGGGAATCGAAGCCGAACGTTTTGAAAAATGACACTAACATTATTTCTACTTAGATATCAATTGTGAAGGTCTTAAAAGAGTCAATTTAACTAAAATGATTAAATGCATTGTTTTTATATTCTTTAATTTATTTGACGACGGGGTTGGCTCGGTTTGTAGTGCTGCTGCCTACTGAGCTGGCGGTCCTGGGTTCGAATCCCGGCCAGGGCAAATATTTGTGTGACGAACTCGAATAATTGTTTATAGTTTCAGACTTTCCCATACAGACCTATCTAAATAGGTCACTCTGTATATAAATACATATATATAGACTCGAACCCAGAAGCGATCCTGGGTTCGAGTCCCAGCCAGGGCAAATACTTGTGTGATGAACTATTATATCAAATATTTGTTCCTGGGTCATGAATGTTATCTATACTTATATGTATCGGTCGTGGATCCGGCGATAAAGCCGGCGCGGCGGCGACTCAGTAGGCGGGTGCACTACAAACTACGCCAACTGCGTCGTCAAAGTACATTATTACAATACAGTAATGATCTTATCGAAGGATTTTTAAAAGTCACTTTAATACTTCTTCGTTTTTGTTTATTTCTTCATCCTCTCATGATAAGACAAGTGTAAGAGGGTTTGTATTTTAAAAGCTTTTATTTAAGTCGAATAGTTTATAATATGCAAGTTTCAGTTGTGAGAATTATAATCACAAACTTGCAAACCATTTTCTACCACTTTCGTAGGCATCCGGATGGGTGTACTGCCTTTTCGCCGAATTATGTTTCGTCAAATTTCATTTGGCAACCAACTTTTCGCCGAAGTTTTATTACGCAAACCAATCCTTGGCATAATTTTACTTCGTAATTTTTTTATTTCGCTACATTTTTATATTCCAAAATTTTATTATGTCAAATTTTATGTGGTAAATAATTGTGTAGGAAATGATTTGCTAAGGCAAATAACATATCGTCTAATTTTATGTGGTAAATAATTGTGTAGCAAATGATTTGCTTAGTCAAATAACGATTCATCAAAAGCCATTTGGGCAAATTACCTACAACCATTGCTTACAGTATGATGATAGTGCAAAATAAAACACAAATATAAACCGAAAAAAATATTTTTTAATCAAAATCAATTTGTTGTACTTGTGATACGTATGTATTTGAGCAGATCCGACTCGGCCGGGTTAGGTTAGGTTAGTTTTTTTTTATATCCCTAAAAACGCTCCTTTTGTTGTACTTGTGATACGTATGTATGTGAGCAGATCCGACTCGGCCGGGTTAGGTTAGGTTAGTTTTTTTTTTTTTATATCCCTAAAAAACGCTCCTTTCGTTGTACTTGTGATACGTATGTATGTGAACTGTAGGAATTCTAGCCGTCGGGATTACAGTCTTCGGGACGAAACTGCTCCCAGAGATAGGTAGGTTAGGGTTATTTTTTTTTATGCACACACGCACATTAACTATCAGCGATGATAACTCAAGAATGAAATGCTATTTTGAGCCACAAAGTATGTAAACAAAAGTACCCTCTAAATTTAGCTGCATGGTGCATCACCCTACCCGCTTAATGCAATAAAATTATACTGCGATTTGCATAATGCCATTCAATATGTTGCTAAATCAAGGTATGCCAATCAATACATTTGACGAAAACATAATTGACATCTTATAAAAATCCCAGATAATAATTGGTCTAACAATAGTTTATCAAATCATTAATTGGGAAAAGATATCAGTGCGAAACGTTGAGTTGGGAAATGACCAAATAAAAATATGGGATACGTAGTTCGGCGAGTTAAGAATTTGCTAAATAATTTTCGGCGAAACATTAGTAAACCATCCGGATGACCTATAATCCATACTTAATATTATAAATGCGAAAGTGTGTCTGTCTGTCTGTCTGTCTGTCTGTCTGTCTGTCTGTTACCTCTTCACGCTTAAACCGCTGAACCGATTTAGATGAAATTTGGTATATAGATAGTTTCAGTCCCGGGGAAGGACATAGGATACTTTTCATCCCGAATAAATTTAGTGTTCCCGTGGGATGAGCGGGTAACACCGCGGGGCACAGCTAGTAAGTAATAAGTTTCTGTCAAAAATGACATTTTAGTGGCAAGCTTTTATAGCCGACTGTACTTTTCTTTAGATATCCATCAAATGCTCACTGAGACAATTCTAAAGAGCCCAAGCTCGGTAGGATTGCTTTTTCTATTATAGAGTTCCTATGGCCACCTTCCGGCTCCATCATCAGATCAGCCCCATATTATTGTACCATATTATTGTATTGTCATCAAAGTTAAGTAAGTATGCAAAATTTTAGCTCAATCGGTTGACGATATCTGCTTCAAAATTGAGTTGCAAGATTTCACCCGAACATACATACTTTAAACATACCATGCAAGCTAAATAAAAGCTTGTAAAATTACAGTTACTTTGGCGTGGACGACCTTTTTATAGAGCATGAAATCTTCCTCGTAATTTAAACCTCGGGCTTAAAACCGCTGTTTTTAAGCCCGTCTATTGTGAAGGATGGGCAACTACGGAACCCTTCTCTGTATGTGGCCCGACATGCTCTTGGCCGGTTTTTTGTCACGTAGAACCTTAGTCGAGCAGGTTTCCACGTGGCACAGTCGCTCTTGTATCCGTGAGTAGTTGAAGGATGTTCAATAGTACAGTTGGCAAAAGAAACCTGTCACGAAAATTCTATTTGACAGAAACTAAATCAAATAATTGTATAAACTGTGAGAGAAAAAACCCCACTCGAACTTAACCGTAATTTTTTTTGTTCTGTTTCTAACCATTCTATTTTATATTATTGGTCGTATTTTTTTTAACGTTACATAACGCAGCGTGCAAGAATAGAAGTGAAAAGACTGTTAAACCAATATCAAAACCTAAGTATTGTAAAATTTACAAGAATTGAAAGTTATTATACATAACCTAAATTAAAAATTTAATAATACCCCGACACAAGTAGCTCGTCAACATGAGACCCTCATTCAATGAGTATAGAAAATGCTACTAAAACTGAACATAACTACAAAATTTGGAATTTTTAGCTTAATATCTTGACAACTACTGGCCTTATTTTCACCAAACATAGCTAAGAACCATCTCGACGGACAAGTATTTCGCTTAAAAAATAATTGAACAAAAAAAGAACCGACTTCAATAAAACTAAAAAGCCAAAAATAACCCGTTCAAGTACTTACAGATTACATTTGACTCACCCTTTGAAGTCGGTCCCAGACCACTCAATTATTATATTTATATATTGTTTACGTGAGGTTTGGCACCGACTTCATAGGGTGAGTCAAATGTAATCTGTACTTGAACGGGTTATTTTTGGCTTTTTAGTTTTATTGAAGTCGGTTCTCTTTGTTTTTTTTTTTTTTTAGTGATTCATACATTTAAAATACTTATAGCGGGGTGATCGGGGAGGTCTTGAAGGCATGCATCTCGTTTGAATTATCTCCTAACTCCTAACCGTTAAAGAGTTGTACCTTTCATCATCAGCTCAGCATTGGAAGATGATAACTACCATATTCAAATAGTTAAATAGTTTTAGAAAATATATGAAAAATATTATGAGTGCCTATAAAATTTCAGGAATTCCTTCGATTCCTCATGGATCTCGTCAGATATTCACCAAAATGTTATGGGACCAACCTTGAACTGTCTTTTCATGAACCTAAAAAGAATTTTCCAAATCGACTGATAAATGACGGAGTCCTGAGGTAACAAACATAAAAAAAAATACAACCGAATTGAGAACCCTCTCCTTTTTTGAAGTCGGTTAAAAAACGTGCACTCAAATCGATCCATCCGTTTGGGAGCTACGATGCCACAGACAGATTCACAGATACACATATACACATGTTAAACTTATAGCGCCCCTATTTTTAAACATACACATTACACAAAATACTTATTAAAACACATAGCTATGCTTTAGGTACTTGTTCATTAATTAACCAGATAAATTAACATGTACCTATTGTTTAGTTAGTTCCGTGCATTTCAAACCAATTTTTCTCAACAAAACCACAAATTCAAAGTAGCACGTGGTAGAACCGTGAAAATTAAATTATCTCAATGAAAATACTCTGTTGAAAATTCAGCAGGTACTTATATCAGTAGACACGGCCCAAAACCATCAGATCTCTTGAAAAATCTGGAGACCTGGCAACACTGATAAGGTGGTTGCAGCGCGTAGATTGTATATTTATGCTGCATAGCCCAAGCCAAGGGGGATTCACTCCGCGCCGCGTGTCACGAAACATACCTACTAATTTCGGGGCACAATTTTATTGTAACCCGGTCTTCCCATTGCTCCGCCTTTATTCGGCTAGTGCAATTGTGGGTTTTACGATTGACGAAAAGTGATATTGCCCGATTCGCTTAGTCGAGTCTTATGATACCCTCGGAAAGAAAGGGGGTAGTGCTATTCTGACCCGAGTTGCAACCGAACAGTCTGAGTAAATAGCTACAGTATTAAACACGACACCTTGCACTTTTGACTATACGCTAAAACTTGGCATAGTTGATCGTTATGTGGTCTTAGTGACTCCAGGACGGGAGCCATCGAGATCCACCGCATACACAATAGGGCAGGCATGTGATTTTCGGATACTTGAAGGATGAGGAATCATATTTTTAACATAAGCGATGCACTTTCTAACAAAAGGAAATAAATTATAAAGCAGAAAAGATTCAAAAATGCAATTTTTGCTTTTTATTAAAAAAAAAACTGAGAATATGGATTTCAGCGTTTTTGAAAATTCTACCCCTAAGGGGTCATCCACAAATTACGTCACACAAAATGTCGACTTTTTGAACCCCTCCCCCCCCTATGTCACGCTTTTTTGCTATACCTTTAACATGTACTGTCACGTTTGGTATGACCCCCCCCTCCCCCTTAACGTGTGACGTAATTTATGGATGACCCCTAATGGGCTAAAGTGGGAGCTGAAAGTTTGTATGAAGAGCATGAGGTTCTTTGAGTAAGATTGGTAATATTTTGTGTAAATAATATTAAGTAAGCTAGTAAATAATATTAACCGTAGGTCAGTGTGATCTCAATGCATGATGGTCCGTGAGGTAGGATTTAGGTACTGTTTGAAACACACAAAAGGTGAATATACTTACTTTATTGTTTTAGGTCTCTTAGTATTTTAAATGAAACCACGCAATGTAACTTTATTTTATACATTTCAAGATCCACTACACAGTCAGAGGTCTGAACATTTATGCCGGTAGCACACCTTCGCCGCGAAACGTCAAATCCAAGGAAGTTCCGCTTTAGTTTCGCGCGCTCTGTATGGCGTTTCGCGGTTTCGCGGCGGAGGTGTGCTACCGTCATTAAGGCTCCTTATCCGTAAAAAATGCTGATTGTTTTAGACAGCTTTCTCTCTGATTAAACATGGTTCTTGACATGTTATCAAATAGCGACCCGCCCCGGCGTCGCACAGGTGCGATGCTGATACTAAATATATTATACATGTATTATACATATTACATATATACCTTCCTCTTCAATCTCTCTATTATATTAAAAAAATATTAAAAAAAGTAGTTGCGTAGTTTTAAAGAACTAAGCATACATAAGGACAGACAGACAGCAAGAAGCGTCTTTGTTTTATACTATGTAGTGATGTCACTACTTAGAACAGGGCAATTACGATTTATTGGTACATATTTGAAACCTGCAGTTTGAATGTTTTATTGATAATGTTTGTTTCAAAAACTACTCGAAATTGACAATATTCGCGCAGAAAACTTGGTTTTGCACGCAATGAAAGCATGAAATAGCTATGTTACTCGTACTACTATCTAAAATTCAGGGTTTCGTAGGTATTATTCACTCCAAAAAGTTGCTTGAAATTATCAATATCTTTGACATAAATAAATTCATAATGGATCATTCCACAGAAAATAGTAATTTTAAGTGCATCAAAAAATATAGGCCAATAAATATTTATTTGATGCAGAAGTATTCTTAAGACACTAAAGTTATCTCTTTTGAATATTATTCTGGTAAAAAAACAAGCTAACAGAATATTTTCACATTTAAAGACAAATCCCGTTATTGTTTCTAACACTCTACCTATTGTTGGTAATATTGAACCGATGTTTCCTAGACAGTTTAATTGGCTACAACAATTTCGCGCTTCAACGCTGATAATAGTGATAATAAGTATTCAGAAATTTCATCCCTGGGAAGCTGTAGACGCTATACCAGGAATACCGAAATTTCATGATATATTTGTCTATGACAGTGAAATAGAATGTAAAATACACGCTATGGGTGTGGACAATATTAAGTTTTTAAGTTTAAAGTAGATAAAACTTTGTTTATGAAAACTAAATTTCGTACAAGTCCCGTACAAACATTTTTGTCCGGTACAAACCGTTAAGTTTTATTTTTTAGGGTCCCGTACCCGATTAAAATGCTTATGCGCATTAGCCATACCCTAGGATGTGCGTTTACACGCACGATCCTCAGTCCCCATTGCTTTACAGCAAGTGCGAGGACCGCGAGAGAGATGACGCTTTTCTAAATTTTTTTAATAGAATCTTTATCTTTTATCGAGTCTAATGTAGAAATACCACATTTTTACTTTTTATTGACACAAAGGTAAACTATGAAAGAAAAATTGAATGTGATCCACACTGCAATGTAAGCAGGACTCGAACCTGCGACCCTACGTTTCCGGCGTAGTGTTCTATCAACTGAGCTATCACATCGTTACGTCAATCACACCAAATCTTTGATTCCATAATTCTACGCTACTGGAGCGCCCTCTGTGTCATGTGTGTTTAAAATGCTTATGCGCATTCGCCATACCCTAGGATATGCGTTTACAGGCACGAACCCCAGTCCCCATTGCTTTACAGCAAGTAATTTTGCTTTACGTCAGTTGCTGTGCAGCAGCAGTCAGAAAAAATCATCACATCTCTTTCGTGTCATTGAACATGTATGAATGTGTCTATTATAGTATATTTGTATTTAATGATTAAATACTCAAATTATGCTAAAACTAAGGCAAGATTGAAAAAACTGGAAACACGGTGGACTGCCCATGTCCCGTACAAACGCTATTATTTATTGGATTTACTCAGGAATGTGTTACTGTTTAGAAGAATAAATAATTGTAAATAGTATAGGGGAGAATATATTTATTTATTTAAACGAAAAGCAAGTAAAAATTAACAGTACTCTACATACGTAACCTAAATAAAATTAACTAACAAAAACCGATGTCCCCCAGATCATGGCCCTGCGGCAGGGTACCCATGATGCCGGCTACATTCCCCCGTTGAATAGCCAAGCTAATCCTTTGGCCGAGGAATGAGCCGGCTCTGTGGCCCGAAGAACATTCGGAAAGTTTTTTTTTATTATAGAGTAAAGTCTGTGGGCGTCCGGACTCCAAGGTCCGAGTGTCTCCACTGCGAACGCCACAAATAAGAAGTTATTAGAGAGACTTATATATTTGCGGCGCTTTGCAGCCTCAGCGCAAACCGCTGCCCCGCCAGCTCTCAGCGACGTACTGGACAAATGGTATAGGTACATGTACATCCCTTATTCCTATATTCATACTTGTTGCAAGTTGAGTAGGATAACACTCGGTTTGCTACATACTTTTTTATTTTATCTTTAAAAATCGGTACGATTAGTCCCGTACGAACAGTGAACCACCTAATCCATACTTCCATACTAATATTATAAATGCGAAAGTGTGTCTGTCTGTTACCTCTTCACGCTTAAACCGCTTAATAAATTTTGATGAAATTTGGTATAGAGACAGTTTAAGATCCGAGGAAGGACATCGGATAGTTTTCATCCTGGAAATTATACCTAAAAAGATTGAAAAGTGAGTGAAAATTTCTGTTGGGGTGCGGTGCCCTTTAGAAAATGACATTATTAGACCAAAAGCACAATTGCTCTTACATTTGCTTAGGCGCTTTTAATAATCCATTTTATCAAGTTCCACGCGTACGTAGTCGCGGGCAAAAGCTAGTATGAAAATAAATGTTTAAAAGAAATAAGGCCTCTTAAGCAGCCTTTTTTTGCAATTGCACCAGCCGCGGCACTGTATTTGCATCTAACAATTTCAGGACATCCTTCTGCAGAAACAGGCACGTCCATCCATGTAGGCTCCCAGTTGTTGTTGACCTTCGTCCAACCCCAAGTAGATGGACATGGTAGATTTTCAGCGGTGTGAGCCGGTGCTAGCTCAGCTAGCTAACCAACCCCAAACATACGCCCACTGATAAATGGCTCTTAAATCGGTAATGCTGATATAAAGCAGCTTTGGTCGGTGAGGGGTGTTTCATCTGCCGGTATTTCTTGGTAAACAGATGTTTACGGCAATCGTTCAATGAAGTGCAGGAAACTGATCTTATTTAATAATTATGATATACAAAGTTCTCGTTTTAGTTTTGAAATCTCTCGGACTCGAAACCTACAGTTAGGTAAGGTTATGGGAAGCCTTTCCTGACCTAACTGCATGTTTGGAGTCCAGCGATTGAGAGACGCATTTAGGAGGCAATAAATGGCTTCCATTGCAAAATACGTCGTAACATTATACGATAGATCAGATTTTCTGCTTTTTGAAACTGATATAATAATAGGATCTCAAAATTCACTCACGTACACTATTTTTCCGTTTTTTCGCTAGAACTATTACGGTTTCGCCCGCAGATGGTAGAACTCGGCAGTTCTATACGTATTCGTGATGGTGCCATCCAAAACAGCTGAGATGCTGTGCAGAACTGTCTCATAAAATGTAGCATATCAAAAAAATCATTATTTTTTTCGTTTTTTCGCTAGAACTATTGCTGTTTCGCCGACAGATGGTAGAACTCGGCAGTTCTATACGTACTCGTGGCGTTGCCATCCAAAACAGCTGAGATGCTGTGCAGAACTGTCTCATAAAATGTAGCATATCAAAAAAATCATATTTTTTTTCGTTTTTTCGCTAGAACTATTGCTGTTTCGCCCGCAGATGGTAAAACTCGGCAGTTCTTTATGTATTTGTAGCGTTGCCATTCAAAACAGCTGAGATGCTGTGCAGAACTGTCTCATAAAATGTAGCATATCAAAAAAATCATTATTTTTTCGTGTTTTCGCTAGAACTATTGCTGTTTTGCCCGCACATGGTAGAACTCGGCTGTTCTATACGTATTTGTGGCGTTGCCATCCGAAACAGCTGAGATGCTGTGCAAAACTGTCTCATAAAATTTAGCATATCAAAAAAAACTCTTTTTTTTTCGTTTTTTTGCTAGAACTATTGCTGTTTCGCCCGCAGATGGTAGAACTCGGCAGTTCTATACGTATTCGTGGCGTTGCCATCCAAAACAGCTGAGATGCTGTGCAGAACTGTCTCATAAAAAGTAGCATATCAAAAAAATCATTATTTTTTTCGTTTTTTCGCTAGAACTATTGCTGTTTCGCCCGCAGATGGTAGAACTCGGCAGTTCTATACGTATTCGTGGCGTTGCCATCCAAAACAGCTGAGATGCTGTGCAGAACTGTCTCATAAAATGTAGCATATCAAAAAAATCATATTTTTTTTCCTTTTTTCGCTAGAACTATTGCTGTTTCGCCCGCAGATGGTAGAACTCGGCAGTTCTATACGTATTTGTGGCGTTGCCATCCAAAACAGCTGAGATGCTGTGCAGAACTGTCTCATAAAATGTAGCATATCAAAAAAATCATATTTTTTTTCGTTTTTTCGCTAGAACTATTGCTGTTTCGCCCGCAGATGGTAGAACTCGGCAGTTCTTTATGTATTTGTAGCGTTGCCATCCAAAACAGCTGAGATGCTGTGCAGAACTGTCTCATAAAATGTAGCATATCAAAAAAAATCATTATTTTTTCGTTTTTTCGCTAGAACTATTGCTGTTTCGCCCGCAGATGGTAGAACTCGGCAGTTCTATACGTATTCGTGGCGTTGCCATCCAAAACAGCTGAGATGCTGTGCAGAACTGTCTCATAAAATGTAGCATATCAAAAAAATCATTATTTTTTTCGTTTTTTCGCTAGAACTATTGCTGTTTCGCCCGCAGATGGTAAAACTCGGCAGTTCTATACGTATTCGTGGCGTTGCCATCCAAAACAGCTGAGATGCTGTGCAGAACTGTCTCATAAAATGTAGCATATCAAAAAAATCATAATTTTTTTCGTTTTTTCGGTAGAACTATTGCTGTTTCGCCCGCAGATGGTAGAACTCGGCAGTTCTATACGTATTCGTGGCGTTGCCATCCAAAACAGCTGAGATGCTGTGCAGAACTGTCTCATAAAATGTAGTATATCAAAAAAATCATATTTTTTTTCGTTTTTTCGCTAGAACTATTGCTGTTTCGCCCGCAGATGGTAGAACTCGGCAGTTCTATACGTATTCGTGGCGTTGCCATCTAAAACAGCTGAGATGCTCTGCAGAACTGTCTCATAAAATGTAGCATATCAAAAAAAAACATTATTTTTTTCGTTTTTTCGCTAGAACTATTTCTGTTTCGCCCGCAGATGGTAGAACTCGGCAGTTCTATACGTATTCGTGGCGTTGCCATCCAAAACAGCTGAGATGCTGTGCAGAACTGTCTCATAAAATGTAGCATATCAAAAAAATCATAATTTTTTTCGTTTTTTCGCTAGAACTATTGCTGTTTCGCCCGCAGATGGTAGAACTCGGCAGTTCTATACGTATTCGTGGCGTTGCCATCCAAAACAGCTGAGATGCTGTGCAGAACTGTCTCATAAAATGTAGCATATCAAAAAAATCATTATTTTTTTCGTTTTTTCGCTAGAACTATTGCTGTTTCGCCCGCAGATGGTAGAACTCGGCAGTTCTATACGTATTTGTTGCGTTGCCATCCAAAACAGCTGAGATGCTGTGCAGAACTGTCATAAAATGTAGCATATCAAAAAAAACATTATTTTTTTCGTTTATTCGCTAGAACTATTGCTGTTTCGCCCGCAGATGGTAGAACTCGGCAGTTCTAAACGTATTTGTTGCGTTGCCATCCAAAACAGCTGAGATGCTGTGCAGAACTGTCATAAA
The DNA here is from genome assembly GCA_947623375.1 of Apotomis capreana. NCBI lineage: Eukaryota > Metazoa > Arthropoda > Insecta > Lepidoptera > Tortricidae > Apotomis > Apotomis capreana. The sequence continues at coordinate 24,572,166 of OX392507.1, read as the reverse complement.
ATGTAGCATATCAAAAAAAACATTATTTTTTTCGTTTTTTCGCTAGAACTATTGCTATTTCGCCCGCAGATGGTAGAAATCGGCAGTTCTATACGTATTCGTGGCGTTGCCATCCAAAACAGCTGAGATGCTGTGCAGAACTGTCTCATAAAATGTAGCATAACAAAAAAATCATTATTTTTTTCGTTTTTTCGCTAGAACTATTGCTGTTTCGCCCGCAGATGGTAGAATTCGGCAGTTCTATACGTATTCGTGGCGTTGCCATCCAAAACATCTGAGATGCTGTGCAGAACTGTCTCATAAAATGTAGCATATCAAAAAAAACATAATTTTTTTCGTTTTTTCGGTAGAACTATTGCTGTTTCGCCCGCAGATGGTAGAACTCGGCAGTTCTATACGTATTCGTGGCGTTGCCATCCAAAACAGCTGAGATGCTGTGCAGAACTGTCTCATAAAATGTAGCATATCAAAAAAAACATATTTCTTTTCGTTTTTTCGCTAGAACTATTGCTGTTTCGCCCGCAGATGGTAGAACTCGGCAGTTCTAAACGTATTTGTGGCATTGCCATCCAAAACAGCTGAGATGCTGTGCAGAACTGTCTCATAAAATGTAGCATATCAAAAAAATCATTATTTTTTCGTTTTTTCGATAGAACTATTGCTGTTTTGCCCGCAGATGGTAGAACTTGGCTGTTCTATACGTATTTGTGGCGTTGCCATCCGAAACAGCTGAGATGCTGTGCAGAACTGTCTCATACAATGTAGCATATCAAAAAAATCTCTTTTTTTTTCGTTTTTTTGCTAGAACTATTGCAGTTTCGCCCGCAGATGGTAGAACTCGGCAGTTCTATACGTATTCGTGTCGTTGCTATCCGAAACAGCTGAGATGCTGTGCAGAACTGTCTCATAAAATTTAGCATATCAAAAAAATCTCTTTTTTTTTTCGTTTTTTTGCTAGAACTATTGCTGTTCCGCCCGCAGATGGTAGAACTCGGCAGTTCTATACGTAGTCGTGGCGTTGCCATCCAAAACAGCTGAGATGCTGTGCAGAACTGTCTCATAAAATGTAGCATAGCAAAAAAATCATTATTTTTTTCGTTTTTTCGCTAGAACTATTGCTGTTTCGCCCGCAGATGGTAGAACTCGGCAGTTCTAAACGTATTCGTGGCGTTGCCATCCAAAACAGCTGAGATACTGTGCAGAACTGTCTCATAAAATGTAGCATATCAAAAAAATCATATTTTTTTTCGTTTTTTCGCTAGAACTATTGCTGTTTCGCCCGCAGATGGTAGAACTCGGCAGTTCTAAACGTATTTGTGGCGTTCCTATCCAAAACAGCTGAGATGCTGTGCAGAACTGTCTCATAAAATGTAGCATATCAAAAAAATCATTATTTTTTTCGTTTTTTCGCTAGAACTATTGCTGTTTCGCCCGCAGATGGTAGAACTCGGCAGTTCCAAACGTATTTGTGGCGTTGCCATCCAAAACAGCTGAGATGCTGTGCAGAACTGTCTCATAAAATGTAGCATATAAAAAAAAAACATTATTTTTTTCGTTTTTTCGCTAGAACTATTGCTGTTTCGCCCGCAGATGGTAGAACTCGGCAGTTCTATACGTATTCGTGTCGTTGCTATCCGAAACAGCTGAGATGCTGTGCAGAACTGTCTCATAAAATTTAGCATATCAAAAAAATCTCTTTTTTTTTCGTTTTTTTGCTAGAACTATTGCTGTTCCGCCCGCAGATCGTAGAACTCGGCAGTTCTATACGTATTCGTGGCGTTGCCATCCAAAACAGCTGAGATGCTGTGCAGAACTGTCTCATAAAATGTAGCATAGCAAAAAAATCATTATTTTTTTCGTTTTTTCGCTAGAACTATTGCTGTTTCGCCCGCAGATGGTAGAACTCGGCAGTTCTAAACGTATTTGGGGCGTTGCCATCCAAAACAGCTGAGATGCTGTGCAGAACTGTCTCATAAAATGTAGCATATCAAAAAAATCATAATTTTTTTCGTTTTTTCGGTAGAACTATTGCTGTTTCGCCCGCAGATGGTAGAACTCGGCAGTTCTATACGTATTCGTGGCGTTGCCATCCAAAACAGCTGAGATGCTGTGCAGAACTGTCTCATAAAATGTAGCATATCAAAAAAATCATATTTTTTTTCGTTTTTTCGCTAGAACTATTGCTGTTTCGCCCGCAGATGGTAGAACTCGGCAGTTCTATACGTATTCGTGGCGTTGCCATCCAAAACAGCTGAGATGCTGTGCAGAACTGTCTCATAAAATGTAGCATATCAAAAAAAAACATTATTTTTTTCGTTTTTTCGCTAGAACTATTGCTGTATCGCCCGCAGATGGTAGAACTCGGCAGTTCTATACGTATTCGTGGCGTTGCCATCCAAAACAGCTGAGATGCTGTGCAGAACTGTCTCATAAAATGTAGCATATCAAGTAATTGGCCTTTTCGTCTGATAAATTGTAGCATAGTGTATGAGGTGATTTGTGTCGTTTTGTCGCTAGAACTATTTTTGTGTTGCTTCCAAGTGATAGAACTATGCAGTTTCAGACGTATTTGTGACCTAGTTATCGAGAACTACTGAGATGCTACTATGTGTATTGTGAAGTTAGCATCTCATTTTTTTTTGTTTTTGGGCCAGAACTATTGCTGTGCTGGCTCCAGGCGATAGAACTATGCAGTTTCTCACGTATTTATGGTCTAGCAATCAAGAACTGCTGAGATGCTGGTCGGGGTAGCGTGAAGTTAGCATCTCATTTTGAAAAATTTTTTTTTCAGAAAGTTGAACAGAACTTTTGAAAAAAAGTATGAGGAACTGTAGAACTATTGGGGATGCTACTAGAACTGTCCTTAAATTGTGAGATTCTAACATTTGATATGCTAGGTTCACACACATGCATTTGGCCGGTTTTTTTACAGTTAGCTACTCCGTGGCTTTTAGAACTACGGCACAGATTAATATAATACCACGGTTGCCGCCAAAAGTCCCAACTCTACTGAGTAATAATAATAAGTATATAATCGACCTTAAGGGCCTGATCACACTTGAGCGATTTGCAAGCGATTTGCCAGCGATTTCTATACAAAACTCGAACGCGGCGATCTCGCGGCGTGATCGCCGCGATCGAATTTGTATAGAAATCGCTGGCAAATCGCTCAAGTGTGAACAGGCCCTAAGAGGCTCTCTAGATGGCTGGGTCAAGGGTCAGATTCAGAAGGCGGTACTCCTGGACACGGCGCGCATCGTCAGGAGGTTCCTCTTTCTGCAGCCCTAACCACCAGTAGCCTGTTAGGTTTTTTTTATAACGTATTTATATTTTGTAATTTATTTATTGTATTTTACTTTTGATATTATTTTATTGTAAAAAACCTAATCTAAGCTTTTTAAATAAATAAAGGTGACAATAATATTATGTATAATTATCGAAGAGTACCTATACGTAATCATAACATTTCAGTGAATGACGAATCACTCGGTAGTTACCGACGTTACAAAGTGAACACGTGTAAAAGTATCGATTTTCCCATCATAACGTTCTAAGTATTAGTGGGATGGTGGTGGTGGTGGGAAGATTTAAATTGATTTAATTAGGATTGTGACAGGAGCCTTGAGAATAATCGATATTATATAATATATCGATCATAACTTAGGAAGCAAAACCTGCCTTATTCATACTCAACGCTTTCCCGTTACGTAGGTTTCGTCGCCTCTGAATACTTCTAGTCATGTTTTAGTCATAGTCATAATATAGGTTAATAACTTTAGCTATTATGTATTCCACGCATTAGGATGATGTATCAGTTATCGGCCTCAAGAATTAATAAAGTACGTAGACAAGGAGATATCATTTTATATAAGATCACCTGAGCGGCGCTGGATATAAAATGAAAAATAAACAGTAATGTTCGTATGAGGTAACTAGTTTGAATTTAGGGTAAAGATAAAAGTGCATTGTGCGTGTACGTACACCGTTTTGAATCCATAGGGTGAAAGGATCATCATGGCAAAATGACCATTTCATGGGAGTCCTGAGAGCCGCTGGATATAAAATGAAAAATTAACAGTAACAGTAATAGTTTGTATTAGGCACCTCGTTTGAATTTAGTTTTAAATTGCATTGTAAATTTGTGACATAGTTCTGAATTAATATAACATGTGAAAGGATCAACATGGCAAGAGGATCATTTCATATAAGATCACCTGAGACTCCGTCAGCGGATGGATATAAAATGCAAAATAAACAAACAGTAATAGTATTTATAGTATGAATTAGACACCTCGTTTTAAAGTGCATTGTGACATCGTTCTAAATCCATATCACATGGGAAAGGATCAACATGGCAAAAGGATCATTTCATGTCAGATCACCTGAGATGAGACTCCTAAGAGCCGATGGATATAAAATGCAAAATAAACAGTAACAGTAGGTAATAGTTTGTATTTGGCACCTCTTTTGAATTTAGGTTAAAAGTGCATCGTAAATTTGTGACATCGTTATGAATCGATAACACATGGGAAAGGATCAGCATGGCAAAAGGGTCATTTCATGGATATAAAACGTAAATTAAACTAACAGCAATAGTCTGTGTCTGTATTAGGCACCTCGTTTTGAAAGTGCATTGTGACATCGTTTTGCATCCATAGGACAGGACAAGCGTGGACAATTCCGATCGATAACGCAGCACGCGATGCTTCTAACACTATTCTATATCCAATTACGACGTGATACAATCGAAACGATATGAAATAAGCGGTGGGGTTTACCCGCCGGTTTGGAATTTGGCCTAGTTTCCCCACCCCACGAAAAAGTCGCCCCATGGCGATTAGTTGCCCCCCAAGTAGTCCGAAGCTTTTGTTCTGGCGGACATGTGCTTTTTCTTTGTTATGATTTAGGTACCTGATGTACCTAATGCATGATGTATGATGTAGAAACGTGTATATGTACGCTACTCGCTTTAGAAAAAAATCAATCGAGTAGCGTTTACACGTTACTACTAAAGCACTCTACTAAAGACAAAGATAATCTAACCCGGGCTTAACGCAAGCCTACTAGAGCTTACTGTGCAACTAGATTGAAGTGTGAGGTTGTCTGATATAAAAAAGCAACCCTAGAAATCATGACTACTAAACACTAAAATAATCTAAACCGGGCTTTGTGGACATGCACTAGACGACGATAAACATATAGATATAAATATATACTTAAATACAAATAATATCCATGTCCCAGGCACAAATAAACGAGTTCATCACATAAACATTCGCCCTTGCCCGTTGCCGGGATTGGAACCTAGGACCGTCGGCTCAGTAGGCAGCTGCTTTACCACTGCACCAACCGCGTCGTCAAAAAAGGTTCTATACTTTAATATATTGTCGTCCCCGTTTTCTTAGATTGATTAGAAAGGAACGACACTACAGTATTGCCACTTTTTAATTTCTACTCTTTTTGGTCAGACTGTAGACTGATGGTGGGTTACGCCGCTTCCATTGATGTTTTATATTATATTTGGTTTTTGGATGTGTCAATATCTCTTCCCGTTTAGAGTCAGATTGCGTCCAAGTAAACAGGAAAAGGGAAAAGCAGAATTGATTATTACAGCCAGTTGAGGCAATTGATAATGATAATACTTGTATTTTTAACATAACATTAATTTCTCTGCACATACACCACTTTGTTGCTCAGAAAATATCTGCGAGCGAATGACCGAGTGTTGATGCTGCCTCAGGTGAACATTTTGGCTATAATATAGCGTATAATTATGCCATAATTCTATGAAAGAAACTGAAGCCGTGCCGTACATTTTTATATGGTAGTACTTACTCTGCCGTGATACGGTAAAAGGTCGTATCTTTATACGGATGTCATAGTAAGATACGTCCTTTTACCGTAGCATGGCTGTAATTCAGTGGCTCTAGTGAAAAGGGGTTAAAGTGCACTTATGACCTTTTTGTGTTATATACACCAAAATTCACAAAAAAAAATTGCGCATCTTTTGGTGTAATCGGAGCTAAGTTATCTTTTAAAATGACAAAGTTAGGATTGTGCCAAACGATATATCTGGTGAATTATGTCGTGAAATATGGTGCAACTAAAGATAACATTGAACAATTTGGTGTTTTGCATGTGGAGAACGATTTAAGTTCATTTGTCTCTTTTGACGCATCCTGTGTTAAAGGATCAATGTTTACTTATACCTTTTTGCAAAACAAGATTACAAACCTTAAAGAATATAAATCGACTTTAATCTGTGTTCACTACTCAATGTTAAACATTAATGATATAAGTCGAATTGTATCTCTTATGAAATCTGGTATTTAATGATCAATGTTTACTTGTACCGATTTGCACCAGCAATTTACCCATAATTTATAAAAATAAATCGAAATTAATCCATATTCACGAAAAAATATTTAGCATTTATGGGTGTATATAGACTTATACCAGTGAGATGTATCATTTTACACCACGACGATTACCTACTTGTATCAAGAAGTTTGTATTATAAAGTCTCTTCGCTGTCGTTTATTTTAAGTACACTTGAATCTAATAAATCATCCCATTATAAAATTTGGCTCACCAGTTAGACTGACCAGTTAGTAGTGATGTAGGCATTTTTTTTAAGTTGTTTAACTTGCAATGTATGTTACTATGTTTGTTCGGGATATTGCAATTCAATTTTGAAGCAGAATATCTGCAACTGATTGAGCTCAAAATTTTGCCTAAGTAACTACTTCCTACTTAAATATGACAATATAATAATATGGTACCATGGGACTGATGGTCTGGTGCCCGGAAGGTGGCCCTAGGATTAAAAATATTTTTAAGTTTGTTACACAGAATGGCAGGCCGATCTCGAATCGATCGAATGCTCAAACATGTTGAGGAGAAATGTGACAATAATTGTGTCGACTCTATTTAGCACTCCTGAAATAGGCAAAACGTAGTGTTCACTGATTCTGACTCAGAAAATTTACGAGAAACGGAAGAAACCGGAACGGCAGAAGAAGCAGAGCAACTTTCGTTTTGGGACAGAGTCGGCCAAGGACTAAAACGACAACCTAAAAAAAGGGAGAAAATAAACATAGGGAGGAAAGGAAAAAGAGGAGACATTTTGGTAAAAAGTATGAAACAAATAGTATGAAAACAAAAAAATAAAGGAGAGAGTTAAGATGTTAGGAAAATTTTAAAATGAAATGCGCAATAAATATGCAAGAGAAACTCAAAAAAAAATATTTGAGAGTTAATAGGGCTTTAGGAGAATATATAACAAAAGGGTTCAGTTCATTGCTAATTTAATTGAATTTGAGTTTAAAAACACAAAAGTAGACGCAACAACAAAGAATAGACAGTTTGCCAATTATTTAAAAATAAAGACAAGAGTGTTATCGCATTTGCAGAGGCTGGTATTTAATGCGATAACCACTTGATGAAACATTAAAGTTTGTTCCAGGAGTAACTGAAAAACTTAAAATCAGTAAAGAACTTGTCCTAGATTCAGCGTGATGGATAATGCTGAGTACCACAAAAATTAGTAAAAGTGGATTGAAAGCCGTCGAGGAACATATTTCATTATTTCCTGTATATGAAAGATTTACAGCGGTCCAATACGGATATCGGTAAAAAAAAACAGTTTTTTGTTAAATTTGATAAACCCGTGTCAGATCTTTTACGAAAAATTGTTATGTTCTGAAGATGTGGTAGATTCCCATCCTTTGGCGCCAACAGAGCACAGGCAAAAATTGATTTTATACAAGAATTGAAATTTTACAAGCTGACCCTCAAAACGTGATACATGTTATTTTCCGTGTCTAAATATTCACAATTGCGATAACATTTTAGTATAAGGTCTCATACTAAAAGTTATTCGTAATTGTAAGTCAACTGGAAAAACTAAATTTTGTACTTATCTCGTTTTAGGTACTTATCATCTTGTATTGCTTAAGAAAGTTGATTACTTAATATTTTATTATTTTTGATGAAAATCCAAGAGTTAAAAACGATGAGAATAATTTTATATGCTAATGTTGACTTTTTCCTTTATTTTTGTAATAAAGAATACATAAAAATAAAGATTTTTTATTATCACTGCACCGCAAAAAATGATATAACTTCTAAAAAGCCATTGGTAAAAGTGTGTTTATATTACAGTACACCTAAATTAATTGAGTGCAAAAGGGTAAAAGTTTGTTTTCTTAGGATTATCTCTGAAATAAAGCTCTTAAATTGATAGGTTTCGTTTAGTCAGGTATTTCTTATTTAGGGTGTTCATGTATTTTTCCTTTATAAAAGGAGATAACTTTAAATAAACCGAACAGCAAGTCCATTTACACTTTCTAAAATAATGGTGAAAATTGGTATAAGTTCAGTTATATTCCCGGGTAGTGTAAGTGTTATGGGTGAAAAGGGGTATAAAGTAAGTTATGTCCTTAAGAACACGTTTTGGCACGGATATAAGTCACATTTTTTTTAACCGTTAACTTTGGAGAAGTAAGAAAATTACCCCGTGAAAGAGGATTTTTTAAATATTAAAACTGCATTTAAAGTTTATTTGTAAGTATAGTGGTTGAAGTACAGTGATCAAAAGTCTGAATAATTTTAAGCCGCAACGGTTTTTTGCGTCTCCTGTAAAGTAGTGTTTTTCGAGTTTAACCCCTTTTCACTAGAGCCACAGAATTATTAACCTCTCATCTGTGGGCGACCCGATGATGGCCTCACTTTTTCCCACCCGCGTCTGTGGGAGACCCGATTTTGGTCTCATACATACTGTCGTAACAAGAGAGTATATTAAAATGTTAACCCTTAATTTTGAGTTGGATAATTTATTTTCATCCAAAATCCTGGCTACGATTCAGTAAACAACCGAAGAAAATAGCATTTTAGCAAATTATAGTTTGGTTATTATTTAAACAATCTAGAGATCGGAATTCTCGTAGCATATTTGAGTTGTCATAGGGACTTCTCATTTATCGACTTCCGATTATACATAAATAGTAACATATCGATAAATACAGAATACAATATATGTAAAATATGATTACGAGTAGAAGTAAACAACATACCTACAGTCTTATTGCGATTGAGCGATCTCATTTCTAGGAAATTATAAATAGAAGAACCAATAAAAATTTAATGTTTCTTTAATTTGTGGTAGGACCTAGGGTTTATAATAAAATCCCACTAGACATAAAACAAGCAACGAGTGATGGAACTTTCAACAACAAACTTAAAACAAAACTAGCGTCTGATGCTTACTACTCTGTCGGTGCCTTCTACGAGAGCTAACACTGTAGGTAGGTTGCTAATATTAGGTATAATTGAATACGCTGGTTCGCTGGCTCAGCCTCGAGTCACAAATCTGTAAACTACCTACCTAAGTACGTTGAATTAAGTATAACTCTTATTGTAATCCTATTGACATGTAAAATTTTATTTTATCAATAAAAAATTGAATTGAATTGAATTGAAACATTGAACTGAACTGATTCAATTTAAAATTGTTAACCATCAACTTTTCATCGTTTTCATTGCAAATCTCTATTTAACAATTTCAGCCACTCAAAAGTTATCTAAAAGAGATCGCTATTTAGCGGTAAGACTGCCTGTTGTTTAGATTGCATGACTGCATGGGCTATTTCTGTAAATTGGTAGAAATTTATTAAATCGATACATTTATAACCTAAAGAAAGAACAATAAAACAAACTATTATTTTACATAGAAAGCTCCAGTGAGTCCGACGTCTAGTAGCTCAAAAACATATTGATTTACACAAAATAAACAAGAATATATTCAGGTTTGAAAAAAAGTTCTCGACACACACACACACACACTTGGGGTGGTTGCTAGCTTTGTTTTGTTTTAATTTAAGTGTATATGTACCTTACCTAATTTTATACCAATTGAAATCTGATATCGTTACCTTTTCAAGGCCTCGTTAACTGCATATCTGTGGACATCTGTTATTGGCTTTATGTTCTAGCTATAAGCATTGTTATATATGTTCTGTAATGCTGTTGATGTTCCAAATAAATAAAAAAAAATAGATGAGAGGATAATACACTTTTTTTTTTACATTTCTTAACTGAACTTGATTACTTATGTGATGTGATACTTAATACACTTAAAAAACTATGTTTACTTAAACATTTGGTAACTGAACCGTTTTTTTTTTACAGAGACATCAAGAACAAGTACCGCGGCGACGTGTGGGGCCACAACGGACCCGGCGTGATCACGCGCATCCTGCAGCACCAGTGCTCAACCACCAAGCCCACCCAGATGTCAGCTGCCACTTGCAACGGTAATTTACCACATTTTCAGCAGATGTTTGCTAAATACAGGTTACCAAGGCTCCAGGAGCCTCAAGCATCGTGGCGTAACAATATACGGTGGTAAGACGGACGGCTGTTCTTTTGCCATTTCATGGTTGGCCCCATTGTAAAAGTTACTCAGTGTGACCCTCCTCATCACCTCTTGGCACTCCCAGTCACGACTAAAAAGTCACCCTGTATAATATACATATGTTGGCATCGCATTCTGACAGTAAAATTATTGTGCAAAGTGATGCTTACTAACTCCATAAACTAAAGATACCTAAACATAAAATAAACACAAACGATGACGTTCCGCCCTTCTTTATTACGTAACAAATCTGCAATCCTTAAAGCAAGCTTGTTAATATTAGAAATGCGAGTTATATTAGATACAAGATATTTCTAAACGTAAATATCTAGTCACTGTCATGCCAGCATAGGCTGACATTGATTTCGCTTGTGGCGTGATAAATTGTCACTTTAACGCTTTAAACTCAATCGCATTCTTTCTGCGGGTTTCTGAAGGGCTACTCCAATGTTCGAAATTCGACCGTTGTATAGTGTCGTGTCTCCTATCAAAGTACACCTATTTGGGCGAGTAGGATGACACCATACGACGGTCGAATTACGAATATTGGAGTAGGTCATCAGAAGGGATGACCGCGTAAACTGCGTTAGTTGCCTGATAAATAAATATTAAGGCTACCCTCTCTTGCACTCATATAATTGTGAGCAAGTGACAGATACTTTCATTTAAATAATTAGCAGGTAATATTTATAACAAGGCAATTTAAAAAAAACATAGTCATTATTATTTATTTATTTATTTAAACTTTATTGCACAAAAGAAAAACTTAACGTACAAAAGGCGGACTTAATGCCATGAGGCATTATAGCCTTATTATTAGAGATTTATCCTTATGTTCCTTTCCTTGCCAGCGATACTCAGAGATGAACCGAAAGACACTGTATTTAAAAGGGAATTAACAAAGCTATTAATTAATAAATGTTATTACTCCGTAGATGAATACCTAAACGACGAATCTTTGCCAAAGTAAAATTATACTTAGTCCATGTTAAATGTGATAAGATAATAAATATATTAATACCTAATGTAAAATTATAATCTATGATAAACCTACAATTATGTAATAAATAATGTAATAATATAATGTAATAATGTGGAATGATATTTATGCGATACTAGCGGCCGCCCGCGACTTCGTCCGCGTAGATTTTTGATGATCACAGAGATATTAAAATAGGTAAGTGAATTTTATTCTTAGTTAAAATGGTCTAGACATATTATATTTCAAACAGTGGCAGACACTGATATGCAATTGTTAAAGAATTTTTGAAGATTTTCCAATTAGATTACGGGAACTGTTTGCAGGATGCTTAATATTTATTCCGTCAGTTACCTGATGCTTTTAATCTTTGGCAAAAATGACTGCAAGATATAGAGCGCATGGATTTGGAGTTAGAGAATGGGGATCTTAGTTATTATGAGTGAGATTTAAAAAAAAAGTTAAATATCGTAAGGCTGTTAAAACAATCTTAAACTCAGCCCTGGAAATCGAGAGATGGAATAATAAATAATAAACTTTATTTCATAGCAATAATAAATAATGACCTCTTTTCATAAGAAGGCAGCACTGGTATTTGTACACGCCGGCCTGCCTATTAAACGAAAAGAGTGGTGTGGCGGAGTTCCCGAGACTGGCCAAAATGTTTCTAAATGGTCTAGCAGATACCCCAGTTATTAAAAAGGCTAGTGTTTAAAGAAAATGCTGAAATGTGACCATTAAAAACTAAATGCACATAAGCGAATTTAATGATGCGATTACTATTTTGGTCTACAGGCTAGTAGTATTGTTTGAAGAGTGATTCAATATATTCTGGTGCTATAGTTCTCTATATTTCTCAAGAAGCTAAATAAAGTAAGAATAGGTATATAAAGTATAAATTATTCATGTGCTGATAGACAACTCACTAAATATAGGGACACATAAAGTTTGGAACACAATAAATAAGAGACAGCACTAAGAAAATATTGTTGACAGTCAACCATAGAAAAGGGGGTGCAAGTTCGTTTTAAAAAAAGGACGTAGTCACTGGGTAGTAGACAGGAAATAAAAAATATATAAACTGATAACCTTAGCGTAACACTTCTTCATAAACAACATTAGCGGTGTTCCCCATACAAACTTAGCACCCCTTTTTAACCCCCTTAGAGGTGAAATTTTCCAAAACGCTGAAATTACTTTTTTTGTATTTGATTAAGTAAGCTACCTACAAAGTTTCAAGTCTCTAGTTCAAAAAATAAAGTTTCTCCCATATAAACATTGCACCCCTTTTTAACCCCCTTAGGGGTAAAATTTTGTAAAACGCTGAAAGTACTTTTTGTGTTTTTGAATAAGTAATCATTATACAAAGTTTCAAGTCTCTAACTCCAAAAAAAAAGTTTACCCCATACAAACTTTGCACCCCTAAATAACCCTCTTAGGGGAGGTATTTCCAAAAATCCCTTCTTATCACTAGCCCACGTTATAAAAGTAACCTACTGTGCAAAAATCAACTCTCTAACATTAGTAGTTTCGGCTGTGCGTTGATGAGTCAGTCAGGACTTCTTCTTTTATATATATAGATTATTGTAACAAAAAAATATTTATTTATTCTAATAATCTAAATCGAAATTGTACCTAATTATACACCCACCACTAAGTAAATTGCTGTGCCCTGACAGGGCTCATGTTATGGACTTAATCATATTAATGTAACATCTTATTGTACAACATGATAATGCAATAAAGAATTATGAATTATAATTATTAATTACTTTTTCTACTTTAGGGTATTAAATAATGAAGTTTGCGATAACCTTTCAGGGGGCATATGATGGTTGCGTTTATCACGTACCTAATAAATAAGTGACAAAGCATCTGTCACTCACACTCGCATTTTGTCAAACATGACGGATGCTTTGTCACTTATTTATCGTGTGATAAAAACAACCATCATCCATCATAGACCCCCTGGAAAACCATTGTTCTAGTGGTCGTTTATCGTCATCATGAAGCATTTGTCTCATCTGAAAAATACATCTTGGATATCTTCAAGTTGAGAGAGAATAATAAGCATCTTCTAGGCAAGCATGCTCCATCTTAGGTCTTATTGTCACTTTAAATCAGGTTCTAAGTGAAAATGCTTAGCTATCTAGAGTAATGAGTAGAAACGTCGTTGATTGGGACGAATGTCATAACTCATAATAACCAGAACAAAGGGACAAGGTAATACTTTTGTTATCACCGTATTATACAATCATTAATCAAAGGTGATAAATATACAAATGATAAACGTATGTAGATGTAAATATTTATGAACTGTCTGTTGTCTCTTATAATTGTATGAATCGTATCATACTGCAAAATGAGTAAATAGAGGTCTTAAGGAAAAACCTCAGACCATTTTCTATGATTTGAGGGAAAAACAGTAACTACCTACGCCTACTTATGAATGGGCTTCGTGTCTGTGCATCCAGCCAACCAGTGATGCAGTTTCCTTAATAATCGGTTCTAATATTTATTTTACACAAACAAAACAATTGTGGTGTCTAATAAGTAATTTGTAAAAAAAAAAAAAATTATGCTGGCCACATTGCGGCCACGACTTGGCGCTACTAGCGGAGCGACGAGCGGCGCGGTGGCCACAGGGGTGAGGGAGATGCCACGAACGACCTTAGCGGCGAGTTGCGCGGCGAGGCGAGTAATACGTGTGCCTCGCTCGCTCGCATGGCCTACTCAGTACTCGCTCGCTGAACCGCTCGCCGCGTCGCTGGTCGCGCAAAATCGTGGCTTTTCTGTAAGCGAGACACTTACGCTTGGATCTTCCGCTCCCACTTACGTTATTTTACGTGCATTTGAATAGAAATATTGTAAGCTCATGTTTGAGGTTTAATTCTGTGGGCTTTGTCGTGATACTTATTAGGTAATTGGATTAGCAATTTGCAAGATTTTACCGCCCATTGTGTAATCTTTATGGTGACAATCTGCGGTTCATGTCTGATTGGCCATTTAAGTAAACCTTAATACGTCCAAGTACTTCTACGGATCTATTAATGTGTTATCGTATTACATACTAGCTGACCCGGCGAACTTTGTACCGCCTGAAAGTCGATAAATGTAGAGAAAGAAATAGAAAAAAAAAGATAAGAAATGTCCTTTTCCTGGTTCTAACTACCTCCCCACCAATTTTCAGCTAAATCAGTTCAGCCGTTCTATAAATAGTGTAACTAACACGACTTTCTTTTATATATATAGAAGAAGATGTGTAGATAGATATAGGTACCTATCTATAGATTTTGGACAATAATAGGTATAAGTTAATTCGATCCGCATTTCGACATTTTAAGATTTGTATTTTGTTTTATATTGTTGGTATCACTAATCCGTACTCTTTGAGAACAACCACTTAATAATTAGTTACCACATAATTTTCATAGAAATTTCCCTTTTTAATTTCAGGGTTCGAAGTATATGGCCCCCAATTCTTCTACCCCGTGAACTGGGCTAAAGCAGAAGATTACTTCCTACCAGGGGAAATACAAGAAGAAGACACCGCCTACGTTTTCCACGTCTGGAATAAACTTACCAGCAAATTAAAAGTGCACAAGGACTCGCCGTATGCCATGTTGGCAAGAAAGTACTGCCCGAACATTTATAAATTGTATGACATCGAATTTGGACTATAGTACAAGCTGAAGCCGCAAAATGTGAAAGATAGCTTATAGATTGAGATGTGTTTCACAATTTGCGCTAAAGAAAGCTGTGAGAGACGTTTTTATAGTCGTCGTGATGTTTAGTGACGAATTTGGCCATATTGGGGTGGGCACTGCTAAATACGCCTATGGCTTTGAGGGGGTCGACCAGGGCGCTGGCTCTTAAAGTGCGTTTCTATAACCAAGACTAGGGTGCCTGGGGCGACTCTGTGCGCAACACAATGAATGACTGATACGGGGCAACTGTATCGCTAAAAGGCTGGCACTGATGTTGATGTCGGCTGTGCACTTTCACAGCACCAGGTGATTCGCTTTCTTGCCCGCACGTATTGTAAAGAAAAAGATGGATAATGTTTCTCGCGAAAGAATCCGGTGTCACAATTTTGCTTAGAGGTTAGACACAAATATCGTTTTTTTCTTGAGACGAAATGAATAGATCAAGTGCAATGTACGAGTACACATTATTAGTCCCGAGCCTGTAAAAATATGCTAGCACAAACGCGATACAAATACAACACGAACCTAGCCTAGTGATTGAAATTAATTGACTCGAATTTTGATATTTCTGGTTTTTGATCAAGTAAGTTTGTAAAGGTAGTACTCAGATTTAGGCGACCGTGACAAAACGATTAATCGGATCTGTCATAGTACTTATCTAGTCCAAAGAAGCAGTCGGCGACAGTTCTTGGTCGCAGTCGCTGGTCGCTATCGGGTGTCGTGGTCACCCCAGAGGCTCAGGATCAGAACGTCGTTATTCCTATTTTGTCCACGTTACTATGTAGTAGGTACTATTGACCATAGAGACTATTTTGATCCACAGTCCCAACTCATCCATATTTATCAGACGTGTGTTACGGATTCTGTTGACCATATTGTCTATTGAATTATTCACGATATACCTAAGAATGTGGATGAGTTAAAAAGGTGAAGTTTTAGGAATTCATTGTACCTATGCTGGAAGTGTGGACAATTTAAGAAGGTGACGAATGAGGACTGTGGACCGAATCCTCCTTCCTGAGCCAACTAAGATCCAAACACAATCTAGAGAAGCCGTAGAGCTGTTTCTGCTCTTGGTGAGATGGTATAATGGATAGAGAAGTACGGGTATCTCTCGATCTTAATATTATTGTAATTATAAATATTGATCGATGTAATTTTTTACTTATCTGTGTCGAGTTGTGATAAACACGTCTGCATTGTCAACCTTTCTGTTTTATGTGTACCTATATTTACTAGCGTAAGGAGGCTAAAGGGTTATTCGGTACTAAACAAAAAATGCTCTGATGCCCGATTTTTGTAACCACTGGAATATTAGGGCCTGGGACTGCTACCCGTACAACGGTGCGCCAAATTTATCCCTCATGAAAGTGATGAAGAGCTCCATACGAGTTCGAAACATGTCAGGCCATTCCTGACAATTTCACGTAAGTGTAATCCGCTAACACAATAATTAAATATGTCTCACGATAGTTTTAATAAGATAATATGTCCACGTTGAATTTTAAAATTCGCATCGTTGCGCATTAACAGTTTGTCCAAACCTAAGATATAGGTGGCTACTGGTTATTGAGGTATAAACTATTTAATTAACCTTTAATTACCGACATACATACAACAACTGAAACTCCTACACTAATCAGATACAAATAAGTCGTCACATATAGAATATACTTAAACAAGTATATTCTAGGTACATTCTGTTCATCAAGGTCAAGAAAAGAAGTTTTCGTGCAAAAGTTTGGAGACAAATGTGAAGTTTACGCTTTTCTTAACCATAAGGATTCGATCTACCTACTTATAATTTTTAGTAAAATCTAAGAACTTAAAATAATTAACAAAATAAGCAGCCCGAAAAGCAATATATGGTAGCCATTAAGTACTTACGTTTTTTATCAAATTTTATCTTATCATATCTTACTGTGTTCACTATTGGCGAAATTGTTAATATTTATAATTTTATACTTAGGTTATTTATCGATTTACAGACTTCAGTTATCAGTAGACTATTATAATTATCAGTTAAAGTAGACTATTATAATCTCAATTAAGGATAAGAAAGGTCATTTGTTACCTACCGTTAAACTACCTAAATATAGTCCAGTCCATACAACTATGGTCCAATTTAATCCAAAAATTACTCGTTAAGTACCTAATATATGACAATTACCTATAACGAATAAACTCTAAAGTGAACATAATTAAACAAAATTAAATAAAAACGTATAAAACCACTGATATAATGTGGATTTTGATAAAAATAAACGTTTTATTGGGTAGTTTTACGGTACTGTTTTGTTGTAGGTATTAAGATTTATGCAAACTATTAGTCTGAAAGTAAAATATCATTTACATTATGGGGGTTACAATAGCCTTCTTGTACGAGTATTAATAATTAATAAATATTTGGTTAATAAAATTGTGGAATTGAGCAAGCAAGCAAGCTTGGGTGTAACTAGTCAAAGAAGCTATGTTTGTTTTGCTGCCAATCCGGCGAAAACTCGCGGGGGACTGTCACATTATCCTTATGACATTCTGCGACTATTGTCATGGTATCTCGCCCCGACTGCGCAACAGCAGAGACCGGGTATGTTTTCTTTATATCTTTACAACGTCACGTCAACGTCGCGGCAACGTTACATCACAAAACAACAAGTTACGTTACAAAATCGGATGTGGGCAAACAGTGGGACTATTCTTACATTGCGATATCGATACCGGATGCCGATAGCCGGGACCCGATATTCTTATCAATTGTCATATTATGTCTTCACCTTTACACGGCAAGTCAAATAAAAGGATAATAAAAATCAAGTGATTAATCTTCTTCATTTTTTCATATTTGTATTTTAAATTATAGGCTCCCAAAAATAGGTCAGTAAATTATCAGGACAGAATTATGGGTAAAAAAAAGTCCGTTACACTGGAAACACTACGTTGTCATGCCGCTTATAGAAAATATGAGATTTTGATTACTGTTTTACGTAAAAATACGAGTTAAAGAATAATATTTACGAGTGGAATGTTGTCTTAGCATGTTTATCCTTTTTATCAGATGCATTGTGACACCCTATCACTACACAAACCGTCATAATAATTGAAAATGCGGGAGCTCTTTACACCTGTCACGCGTCCTTGCAACTGACAAGCCGATCGACGCTTTAAGCCATTTCTGGCTTACTTTTAGTGGCCTCACCGTTGCGCGTGAACTGGGTTTCTAGGTGTTATTATTCTAAGGTCTTCACACATTCCCGAATACCGAATTGATTTTTAGTTTAATTGCTAGCTTATCAGTGTTGGCTAAATACCACTAATGTCGGACTAAGCCTAAAACATGGGTACCTTCGGCAAGGAAATATATTTCACCTGAATTGCAAATAAAATAAATGCGTAAGGTTATGTCAGAAAATATATAAGTAGGTTTCGGTTCGGTTTTGATCCTGTCTCTCTAAACGTAAATCCCGAAATGAAAAATATTGTTGACTATCGTACCTAGAATGTTTTTATACGTGTGTATTATTAACGATATTCACGATTGAATGTTTTTATACGTGTGTATTATAACGATATACGCGGGTAATCGGTTATTGAATCTGTGGGTAAATTGGTAAGCAATAAGAGAAAATCATAACTATAAACAAAACGTTATTACTATGTAAGTTTGTGTTTACTTATGGTTTATGGTAGTCTACTGTTTAAAGATTATTAATGAGGGTAGTTGAGAACGAATTTGTTTTTTACTGTTGGTATTGATCAGTATCATTAATGTACAAATAATATAAATAATATATATTAATAAATATTAATAATATATATTAATTAATGTTTATATAATAATGTATTAATTAATGGGCAATCTTCTAATATTACTTAACGGAGTTAAGTCGATGTTATTTAGTTAAGTTATTTTAATGGCTCAATGTTGCTAGAATAAATCACGGGTTTCTGCATAATGAAACAATGCCTAGGCGCTTAATTTAAATTAGCCAATTTTATCTAGGAAGGATTGTTAATAAGAGCCTTAGCACACGTCACACTGACGATTTGCAAAATAGCACCTCGCGGGGAATTCAACTCGCCCGAGTTGAATTCCCCGCGGGGTGCTATTTTGTACCGCGGCGAACTCGCTGTGCGCTCGTGTTTCTCGCTCGTAAATCGCCAATGTGCTAAGGCTTTTTTTATTGATATAAAATCCAGAGCACAATATACAATGTTTTTTGAAACAGATAAATATGAGTTTAACATAAGTTTTTAGATCGTTTTGCAAAGAGCCACTACATGTCAATACAATTGAAGATTGGAGCATACAAAATTCTTAGTTTTACTTTATTCTGTGGTAATTTAGACGCATATTTTTATTTTATACTCTCATTTGAGGTAGTACCTATCCTCCGATCAGTCGCTTAAAATGTGCCAAACGAGAAATGGAGAATAATAAATTAAATTTAGTTTTATTCAGGTTTACTTACAATTAGTTGTGATTTGATGAAGACTTGATCGTAAAATAAAAAATATTGTAAATTACGACGTAGGTACTCAATTTAATGTAGCAGAATTTAAGGATTGTTTAATTTATATTATACAACAAATTTTTGGGGAAGGACTTTAATAAATAAAGGTTAGCCTATATGTGAAACCTATCACAGGTTGACCTGATGGTGTGGTATTGTTATCAAAAATCCGCCTTTCTACAATATTAAAAATACGACCAGTCATTAAAGGAAAAGAGGGTGCCATTCTGCCATTTCAAAGTATTATATAGATAGTTGTACAGATATAGTGCATAACGCTTTTCCGTCGTATTGTATCGGGTAAACTCGTTTTTATATTTCCATCTCAACTTTTTCACAGAATTTGATAGAGAAAGCATGCTGAAATGAAGTTCCGACAAAAAACGATGGAAATACGTTTATATAATATATTATAATATGTAGTTACCACTAAACATAATTATATGAGTGTCAATAATATGTGTAAAGTTAATTAAGTTGTATATTAATATAAAAATAATGGCATCCCATTCATTGCCGACGCCTCATATTTTTACTCATCACGCAGTGCGGGTACGTATTACAATCCCGAAGTTCATAATACCTACAGTTGAAATACCGATGGTCAAAATACCGAAAATCAAAATACCGAAAGTACAAAAACCCGATATTCGATATACCGATGCTCAAAAGACCTATTTTGAAAAGATCGAAAGTTCAAAATCTCGAAATTTATAATACCGAAAGTTTAAAATCTCGAAATTTTATAATCCCGAAAGTTTTGAATCTCGAAATTTTATAATCCCGAAAGTCAACCATTGTCAGTAAAATGTCAATGAAAAAATATTTTTTTTTCTTTTAAGAATATGATCATAACTACAACAAAAGGAGCGTTTTTTAGGGATATAAAAAAAAAAACTAACCTAACCTAACCCGGCCGAGTCGGATCTGCTCTGAAAGGTGAATCATTTAAAGTTTGAGAATAGGTTGAGGTGAATCAATCATCTTTCAGAGCAGATCCGACTCGGCCGGGTTAGGTTAGGTTAGTTTTTTTTTTTATATCCCTAAAAAACGCTCCTTTTGTTGTACTTGTGATACGTATGTATGTGTACTGTAGGAATTTTAGCCGTCGGGATTACAGTCTTCGGGATTACAGTCTTCGGGATTACAGTCTTCGGGATTACAGTCTTCGGGATTTCAGTCTTCGGGATTTCATCCTTTCGGTCAAACGTTCTTTCGGGATTTTAAACTTTCGGTCAAATAAACATTCGACATTTTAATTTTCGGCCTTCCATCCATAGGTCTTATGAAATTCGGTATTTTGAACTTCGGCATTGTAATACGTACCCCGCAGTGCCGCCTGCCAAGCGACGACGCGAATTCGCGTCCGCGGCATTAGGTAGGTTAACCCATTTCAAGGACGCGAATTCGCGTCCGCGGCATTACGTTGTCACGGACGCAATTTCGCGTTTTCGGCATTACGATTACACATACATGGGACGCGAATTCGCGTCTTCGGCATCCGAGATAAGAATTATGAAAATTACAAATGCACGAAATCCAAAAACCAGCAACAGTATAATATTATCCTTCATAAATAAAGTAACATTTTGGTATCAGCATTTAAGTACACTTGTTTTCTAGCAAAAAAATAACAAATAACTCAAGGACGCGAAATCGCGTCCTCGGCATTACGATTACACATATTCATTGCCGACGCCTCATATTTTTACTCATCACGCAGTGCCGCCTTCCAAGCAACGACGCGAATTCGCGTCCGCGGCATTTAGTCCATTGAATAAAAAGTTCTAGAGTGCGTGAGTTAGTAACGTAAGATGTTTCTTCGGAAACATGTCAAGAGTCCCTAGGTAATAAACATACTAAAACCCCGGGACACTAGGAGGAGCCCCGGAGTGGGGGGAGGGGGGGAAAGGGTCAATTTTTTCATTTTTCGCTTAAATCTCAAAAACGGTACATGTTAGAGAAAAACTTTCAAGGAAAAGTTGAAAGGCCATAAAATTATCTACAAGTTGTACCTAAATAATTTTTTCCTATATCCTACCGTTTCTGAGTTACACGCAGTAAAAAATGATTTTGGCTCAAACAATTTCCCCATACTACATGCCCATGTTTATCACATCAATCGATCAAAAAATATTTCTTTCTTCCAAAAAACTCAAATGTGCAACTTGTGACCAGTACTGATAGATTTCTCTTAATTAGGTCTATAATTGGTAAAGTAAACACATTCCTCCATGGAAGCCTTTAGGAGGAATCGATTGTCAAAATATTATATTAGGGTAGTTTGAGTTACTGAACTTGATCTTTTTATTTTTTCTTCCAAAAAAACTCAAAAGTGCAACTTGTGACCGGTACAGATAGATTGCTCATAATTAGGTCTATCATTGATAAAAATACCAGATTCCACCACGGAGGCGTTTACGGGGAATTGAATTTTATTAGGGTAGTTACGATACTTGAACTTTTTATTTTTTTTCTTCCAAAAAGCTCAAAAGTGCAACTTGTGACCGGTACTGATAGATTGCTCTTAATTAGGTCTATCATTGGTAAAAAAAACACATTCCTCCATGGAAGCCTTTAGGAGGAATTGATTGTCAAAATATTATATTATTATTTTCGAATTTTTCACCTTTCATGGGATGTAGCTCGAAAACGGCTGCGAATAGAAAAAAAATATTTAGGTACAACTTGTAGATAATTTTATGGCCTTTCAACTTTTTCTTGATAGTTTTTCTCTAACATGTACCGTTTTTGAGATTTAAGCGAAAAATGAAAAAATGGACCCTTTCCCCCCCTCCCCCCACTCCGGGGCTCCTCCTAGTGTCCCGGGGTTTTAGTATGTTTATTACCTAGGGACTCTTGACATGTTTCCGAAGAAACATCTTACGTTACTAACTCACGCACTCTAGACCCCCCTTGGAGGGACTCATTCAATGGACTAATTAGGTTAACCCATTTCAAGGACGCGAATTCGCGTCCGCGGCATTACGTTGTCAAGGACGCGAATTCGCGTCCGCGGCATTACATTGTCAAGGACGCAATTTCGCGTTTTCGGCATTACGATTACACATACATGGGACGCGAATTCGCGTCTTCGGCATCCGAGATAAGAATTATGAAAATTACAAATGCACGGAATCCAAAAACCAGCAAACAGTATAATATTATCCTTCATAAATAAAGTAACATTTTGGTATCAGCATTTAAGTACACTTGTTTTCTAGCAAAAAAAAAACAAATAACTCGAGGACGCTAAATCGCGTCCTCGGCATTACGATTGCACATACATGGCACGCGAATTCGCGTCTTCGGCAATGAATGGGTTAAAATCAAGCATGTAATTTTTTTTCTTGAATTCTTTTTAGTATTATGAGGTTGCTACACTTGTTACAGGTGAAGATTGGCAGGGATTTGATGTATCATAAGTACAGAATTAAAACATGTTTAATGCTGAAACTTGTTTATTATTTATTTATTTATTAATTAAAGTATAAAGCTAAAAACATATACAATTTCCTGCAAAACGGTTTGTACTGTTTGTCTGCAGGTATGAGTCTCTATATAATATTTTTACAGTACAATAGTTATTGCAGTTTTCATCCATTCATAATATTATAAATGCGAAAGTGTGTCTGTCTGTCTGTCAGTTACCTCTTCACGCTTAAACCGCTGAATCGATTTTGATGAAAATTGGCATGGAGATAGTTTAAGATCCGAGGAAGGACATACTTAGGATAGTTTTCATCCCGGAAATTATCCCTAAAAAGATTGAATAGTGAGTAATTCATGATGACACCCTGTAAAAAATGTAATGATTAGACCAAAAGCACAATTGCTATTACATTTGGTTAGGCGCTTTTAATAATCCCTTTTATTGATTAAGGTGATTAGGTGGATATCTATCGTGTTATACGAGGTTGCTTCCATACTTCCAAGTTCCACGCGGACGTAGTCGCGGGCAAAAGCTAGTATTCTTATACTTTACTAAAAGTTATAAGATCAAAGCACAAAGAAACGTGTTCACAGAGAGGACGTGTAACGAACAAGCCTGTCTAGCGTCATCTGTCAATGTCATTCTCTCACAGTACTGCACGGAAAGGGATAGATAAATATCTCTCACGAGAAAGTCGCGGCTAGCAGTTACGGCTTGCGCAATCAGCGGCTACGGCGAGCGGCGCCGCGGAGCGAGAGGTCCAAGCGTGATGGACATACGAGTGAGCGAGACACTTGTATGGCCGCTGCTTTATGCCGAAATCGTGGCACGTCTGTAAAGCCTTTTAAATACTTAAACAATACAAAAATCTACACAAAAAGCATAAGGAAAAATTCGAGAGGTGTCCTAGCGTTGGGGTGGTGGAGTGATTGAGGCGTTGGGCCGGTAATCTAGAGGTACCGGGTCCGATTCCGCCAGTGGATAGTGAGTAAACTAATCCTAGTTTCCATTGAGGATCCTGCCCTAGTCTCAATCCCACTCAGCCTTTTGATGTAAATATATTTTTTGTTTTTATGGCTTTTTTATGGCATAGGAGGGAAACGAGCAAACGGATCGCCTGATGGAAAGCGATTACCGTCACCCAGACACCTGCCAGTCTAGCACAACTAGGCTTCGCGACTCTTGTCGCGCGACATAGCATCGCCCGTCGCTCTCTCACAGTATTGCGAAGAAAGAGATAGGTAGGGTTTACTCGGGTAATTCCGAATGGCGGGTAATTCTGAAAATTACTGATATCTAATAAACGGGGTAACATTGTTTGCGCTAGCAACACTTCCTCAGATATACTTCTACAGTAAGCAGTGTTCCTAGCGCAAAAAATGTTACCCCGTTTATTAGATACATACTTATCAGTAATTTTCGGAATTACCCGCCATTCGAAATTAGCCGAGTACACCTTAATAATTCTCGCGTAAGAAAGAGTCGCGTGTCACAGTTGTGCTAGAGGTGCTGCAACACAACGCCAGAGGAGTACGCACTTTTCTTGAAGGTTTGAAAGTCATATCGTATCGTCTAACTTGAGGGTTGAGGAAACTTCAAAAATTATAGGCACACTTATCGTGATTTTCTTATTTTTTTGTGACTCGAAACAACGATTATGCTTCGTTGAAGCCGATTATTTTTTGTGAAAAATTTAGATTTTTGTATTTTATTGATTGATTAGAAACCGCAGTTAATCGCTAACCATGGTTAAATGATGTTGTTCCCTTCTAATAAGAGGATGAATGAGATGAGAAGACATGATAAGAATCTTCGTTTTTAGGGTTCCGTAGTCAACTAGGAACCTTTATAGTTTCGCCATGTCCGTCTCTCCGTCTGTCTCTGTCTGTCTGTCTGTCTGTCTGTTTGTCCGTCCGCGGCTTAGCTCCGTGATCGTGTCGTTCCAACACTAGTGTGTGGGGTGTCGTTGAATAGGTATTTTAAAAATAATAGGGTTCTTCAAACATAATTTTTTGATAAAGTCAGCAGGTTTGTAAATATTCGCTCCAGAAATCCAAAATAATAGCTCCCTCCGCCCCCTCTAACTTCAACCACGGGTCAAAAAATTATGCAAAATTCATACAAATTAGGCCTTATAAGCACTTTCAATGAAAAGTATATTGAATAAAATCGGTCGAGCCGTTTTTGAGTTATCGCAAAATCCATAATTTTCTTTAAAATGACGTAAGTGCCGCGCGATGTCCTTATACTTCGAACGTTACACATATTAGTTAAGTGCCATATTGTATTCAAACATTTCGCTCAATCTGGCGCGTATAATCGATAACTTCCAGAAGGTAACAAGTAATTACAATTACTTTGGCGTTTACGACCTTTTTATAGAGCTTGAAATCTTTCTCGTAATTTAGATCCGTCTATTGTGAAGGATGGGCAACTACGGAACCCTACGCTGAGCGTGGCCCGACATGCTCTTGGCCGGTTTTTGAATAAAAGACAGACCCTTCTGTTGCACTACACGTGACAGCGGCAATCACATCAGTTCAGAGCATCACCCATGACCCGGGACTCCACTCCAATCAAATGATTAGCAGAAACATGTTTAAGCAGCACCATCTATCTACAGTTAGTGGAAAGTACAAAAAAAAAAAAACACTAAACGTTGTGTGAACACCTCTAAACTAAATATCAACGGGCAGATATTTCTGTGTCTCAAAGAAACCGCAGCAAGCCGCCGTCACGTGTCAGTGCAGTGCAGTGCTCAGTGGTCACTGTCAGTGTCACCAACAATATAATTGTCTAGGAAGGACACAAAGTGTAGTTTACGTACGAGTTTTTCAAATAATAAATTCGTTAAATTAGTTTTATTGAAAACAAAATTCAGGCAAAACCTGTGAATAGTGAGTGTCAATAAACTTAAAAATCTGAAGAGACGGGACATTATCTAATGAAATACTACTCTTTTTACGTAGGACTAATCAATTATTATTTTAACAATGTTATTATTACAAAGTTATTTTGAGTAATATAATAATTGACTGTATGAAACATTAGCTATGACTAGTATTATTTTAATGCAAAAATTGTTAACCATGAAACTGGATAAAACTGAATTTGATAGAATTAAAAGTCAACAAGCAGATGTAGCCCAGCAGAAGCGTAAAGTTATTAGGTAAGTATCAGGTCAAATATTCAGTAAATTAATTATATACACACCACGGAAGTGTCTGCAACTTTTTCTGTATAGAAAAAAAAGTTAAAACCTCCTTTGTCCAACTTTAATGAAAAGAAATCATATCGGTTTGCATAGAGTTAGATCTCTTTTCATTAAACTTGGAGGAGGTTAAAGATTAAAGTTGATTTTGACTTTTTTTCTATGCATGATTTTGCAGACAAGTTCATGATCATGAGCTTAACAATATTATAATAAACTTGATGATGATGATGCTCCCACAATTGATAAATTATCATAAAGGGAGGTCACTATTAAAATTTTTGCCTGTTCCACATGCACAAAATCTCACTTACAGCCTGGGGTGACATGAAATATATACGATGATGGCATTATACTCAGAAACAGCATTATGCTAGAACTAGAGACTGTTAAAACAAAATAGATATTGTGCAGTGCATCTGTAAGTATAATAATGGGTGATTCTACAGGCGGTTCAACCGCCGTCAGTCCGCTGTCCATCCATGTTCGACTGTCAACTGTCATAAGTGAACTACTGTGCTCTTGAAGATTTAACCAACTTTCCGGGTTTAACTGCCCGATAGTTAACATACTGTGTACAAAAACAATATTTACCATCTTATTACAACGGGAAAGTGTTATCACTACGCAATATACAGGATCAAAGTGTAAAATCAGTGCCGAAATTACGCGAGTGACACTAGCCTCGGTCATTAAAAAATCAACTACCCTTCAAATTCAATAATTACCATGGGGTACAAGATCTACCCACTTACATTTTATTAAAATAATGTTGCCAGCCTTAAAAAATGACAGGTCCGAATTGCAACAATGAAGTCAACCAAACCAATAATCCATCAAAGACACTCACACAGCAAGTGTTTCATAAGGGTCTTTTTTTGAGCAGACCAAGAACAGCATCATTTAGTGGAGAACTAACTCTGCCATCAAACAATGAAAATTCCGAAAATTCGTCCTCTCAACCTCAGCCAGGAAGCTCTGGCCAACTAAAGACTATGAACCAGCCCGGAAATACTATGTTACAGGGCCCTAATGCCCTACAGGGTACAATCGCTCAACCAGAAAACAATGTCCACCCAATAAAAACGGTTACCTGGCAAAGGACGCCAATAATCAGAAAAAGAGATAGACCTGAAGATTCAACCTCGCCTAACCTCAGAGTTCAAAAGAAAAAGAAAACTGTTGCTGCTGCACGTACAAATAATGCTCAACAACCGCAACCAATCCCGACCAGCAACAGGTTTGCCGGATTAACTATGGATCAAAACGATGAGGAACCTCCAACCACACCGGAAAATCCTGTGAAAACGTATAAGCCTCCACCTATTGTCCTATATGGTATAACAGATATGTCAAAATTAACCGAATTAATTAACCAGGTTACTGGTGTGGACACTTATTACTACCATATAGTTAATAAAAATCTGCTTCGGGTCATTGTGAACACTATGGAGACATATAAAGTGGTTATAGACCAAGTAAGATTACACGGTTTAATAGGGCACACTTTCAATAGTAAGAGTAACAGGCCCTACAGAATCGTAATCAAACATCTACATAATACTACACCGAAAGAAGAAATAATAAAGGAAGTCGAAAAGACTGGTAATAAAGTGAGAGGAGAGATAGTCTGTGCCAGACATAGAACCACAAAACAACCACTGGATACATTTTATGTTAATTTGGAACCCAGCTTAAACAATAAAGAAGTGAAAAACATACAGTATATATACAACATGAAAGTCAAAATTGAGGACCCAAAAAGAAACTATGACATTGTTCAATGCACTAGATGCCAACAGTATGGACATACTAAAAATTACTGTATGCGGCCATACAGATGTGTAAAGTGCGGGGAGGGGCATAAGACAACAGACTGTAAGAAAGACCGGAACACACCTGCCACGTGTGCTCTCTGCCACGGTGATCATACAGCAAACTACAAGGCATGCGAAGTGTACAAAGAAATTAAGGCTAGAAGAGCCATGCAGCAAGGTTCTAGGCCTTATAGGCCGAAGGCGAGAGAAACACAGCTACCCATACATCATTTTGAATCTCAAGAAGAATACCCCATGTTAAATAATAACAGACATTACGACCAACCTAATGATCAACAAAATTCAATAAAAGAAGCCACTCACAATTATACTTTTGCCGAAGCTGTCAAAACCGTGCCTATCTATTACAGACCAGAAACTTCATTCAACCTAGAACATGTAATCAAAAATCAAGCAGAAAAAATGGATACCCTCATATCACAAATAGGGACCCTAGTGGGACTTATTTCGACACTCATTGCCCGGCTACCAAAATGAAATTTTTAAGGATTGCTATATGGAACATAAATGGCTTGTCATCGAACAAGCAAGAAGTAGAATTATTCTTGAACCATAATAAAATAGACATTCTTTTACTATCAGAAACCCATCTAACTGATCACAGAATAGTGTCAATCACAGGTTATAAAATATATTGCACAAATCATCCTGATGGTACAGCACATGCCGGAGCAGCTGTGATTATAAAAGAAAATATCAACCACTACTCTATTCCTGGCATCAAGCACGACTACCTGCAAGCCGCCATTATATCTGTAACAGACTGGTTGGGAGAACTGCATATTGCTGCTGTATATTGCCCACCACGGCATCGTATAAACCAAGACAAGTTTAAGGATTACTTCCAGTCCCTAGGCGGAAGATTTGTTGCTGGAGGTGACTGGAATGCTAAACATACTTACTGGGGTTCAAGATTAGTAACCACAAGAGGACGAGAACTTAAGAAATGTCTGGATGAATTGCGCCTAGAGGTACTCACGACTGGGCAGCCAACACACTGGCCTGCAGATCCTCGGAAAAAACCAGACCTCATAGACTTCTTTATCTCTAAGGGTATATCTACAATATATACTAAAGTGGAGTCCAGTCTGGATGGCACGTCAGACCACACGCCAGTAATATGTACTCTTAGTACTACTATTATCCAGATAGAACCTAAACAAGCCTTGTACAATCGAAAAACAGACTGGATAGCATTCAGCGATTATATTGATAATAATATCAACTTACGGGTTTCACTCAAGTCAGAAGATGACATCGAGGAGGCCACCCAATACATCACAAACCTTATTCAAGTAGCAGCTTGGAAATCTACCCCATATCTATCCCATGACTCAAAAGTTATAGACTACCCGTCACTAGTGAAGAAAAAGATAGCTGAAAAAAGAAAACTAAGGCGTCAATGGCACCTCAGCAGAAATGGAAATGACAAACGAGCATTGAACAAAGCAAAGAAAGAATTAAAGGATCTGTTAACGGATATTGAAAACACCACACTTCAGGCAAGACTTGAAACCCTATCTGTGCATAAAAAAGATGACTACTCACTGTGGAAACTGACAAAGCACATGAAACGGCCCCAATCATCTGTACCGCCCATCAGGAAAAATGATGGTGGATGGGCAAGAAGTGCTAAAGAAAAAGCAGAAGTATTCGCAGAATTTCTTGAGGACGTGTTCCAGCCAAATGACCCAGATACAGACTATTCCGAAGATGAAATCAATGTAACCGTCAACAGTGATCAGCAACTGTCCTTGCCCCTAAAACCCGTCTCCCCCAGAGAAATAAAGAGACAAATAGGCTGCCTCAAACTAAAAAAAGCACCAGGCTTTGACCTCATCACAGCTGAATTATTGAAAAAGTTACCCAGAAAGGGTTTGATTTTTCTTACTGTTCTTTTCAACGCCATCCTAAGGCTACAATATTTTCCCTTGTTATGGAAAGTTTCAATCATAAACATGATAGCGAAACCAGGAAAATCGCCTGAAGAAACATCCTCATATCGACCGATAAGCCTTTTACCTATCGTCTCAAAACTACTGGAGAAAATTATCTTGGATCGCTTGATGCCGCATCTTAGAGATGAAAAATTAATACCTGATCACCAGTTTGGTTTCCGCCGAGATCACTCCACCATCGAGCAAGGTCACAGAGTCGCCCAGAAAGTACGGCAATCGCTAGAAAATAAAGAATACTGCTCTGCAGTATTTTTGGATGTGCAGCAGGCTTTTGACAAAGTCTGGCATAAGGGACTGCTCTTTAAGTTAAAAACAAAACTCCCAAACTCAATGTATATGCTACTAAAATCCTACCTAGACAAAAGGATATTTCAAGTTAAATTTCAAGACAGTATGTCATCCTTCAAGGAGATAAAAGCTGGCATCCCGCAAGGATCTGTGCTTGGCCCTGTTCTGTACACATTGTATACCGCTGATATTCCACAATCTCTTGAAGTTATGACTGCAACATATGCTGATGATACTGCTGTGCTAGCCTCAAGTGTTGATTCCGGCGAAGCTTCTAGAAAGCTACAAAATCACCTTGACAATATTAATTGCTGGTTGAAACAGTGGAGAATTAAAGTAAGCGCTACAAAATCAAACCACATAACCTTCACACTCCGGAAAGGAAATTGCCCTCCAGTTACATTAGACAATACAGTTCTACCACATCAAGATACGGTTAAATATCTTGGAATGCACATAGACAGAAGGCTAACGTGGAAAAATCACATTAAAACTAAAAGAGACCAGGCCAACAAAAAACTGAGAGATATGTATTGGCTTATAGGAAGAAATTCGTCATTAAGTGTAGAAAATAAAGTACTCATTTACAAGTGTATCATCAAACCAATATGGACTTACGGCATCCAACTCTGGGGCTCAGCCAGCCACTCCAATATAGAAGTATTACAACGATTCCAGAACAATGCCCTAAAAATAATCACTAATGCTCCATATTTTATAAAAAATACGGAAGTCCATGAATATTTGGAAATGCCAACAGTAAGAGAGGAGATACAAAGATTCTGCGAAAAGTACAAATACAGACTAGAACACCACACAAACATGTTAGCCTCGGACCTGACTGACACATCAAAATGTAAATTTCGGCTGAAAAGAAAACGTCTCGCTTCAATATGAGCCAATTTAAGGATGTCACATCACTGGATGTGCTTCCCACCTGTCATTTAACGCGATAAACAGATTTGATTATGGCTTAAGGCTGATCGCAAATAGATATCATAATTGAAAAAAAAAAAAAAAAAAAAAATATTTTGTTTACCAAAATAAGTTTTGCCTACCTGATTGAGTAAATGTGCAACAAATTTAAAGACTAAAGCAAATTTAGCACAATAAGCACTGCGCAGCTAAGATGCCGCATGATCCCGAGTAGCAAAACAAGACAGAAGCACTTGTACAGCCCTAATACTGCTAATTTAAGCTGAATAAAGGCTGTATATTCGCTTCTGCAGCTTGTTTGCTACTTGGGATATGATTGATTCTGTTGTTCCCTTGTTTTCCAGTTCATTGAAAGAGATTCTGGATCAACAAACGCTCAATAAAACTTGCAGATTGTGTTTGCGTCCGGGAGGATCGAGAATATTCGGCGGTAATCAGGAATTCGATGTCGCTCTCAACATACGATACATTTTAGGGCTTGATGTAAGTACAAGTAATATTACCTATAGTATCTTTGTGAGTTGTACACCTCGCGAGTTTCTTTCGTAATATGTAATTTTTTACAACTACGCCATTTTGAAAATCTTCATAAAACTGAAGCTACAAAAAGTTTCTGTGTAGAACCCGCTCACAAAAATTCACGAGAATCGCTTGAGAAATGCAACCATTGGCCGAAAAGTGTCTGGATCATATACATCATTGAAGAATATTGGGCCAAGCTGAAAAGGAGGCTACGCTCGCTCGGTCAATGATTGGTTAATCTTCTATTATAATTTTTTTTTTCAAGTTTATGCAAGTTTTAATGCCAAACAAGCCCTGCACCTCAAGCATATCTGTGAGACCCGCTCATCCCACGGGAACACACCTTTTTTCGGGACAAAAAGTAGCCTATGTGTAAATCCAGGGTGTCAACTACCTTCATACCAAAATTTTTCAAAATTGGTCCAGCCGTCTGAGCGTGAAGAAGTAACAAACATACACACATTCACAAACTTTCGCCTTTATGACATTAGTGATTATGCATGTATATTATCTACAGATTATAGAGGACGATGGGAAGCCCCAACATATATGCAGCGAGTGCGAGCACACGGTGCGACAGGCGACGCGGCTCAAACACACGGCGGAGACCAACCAGTGGCGGCTGCAGCAAGAGTTGGACATGGGTCTGTTCTGTTCTCTTTACATGTAGCTATAATGTACACATTATAGAGGACGATGGGAAGCCCCAAGACATATGCAGCGAGTGCGAGCACACGGTGCGACAGGCGACGCGGCTCAAACACACGGCGGAGACCAACCAGTGGCGGCTGCAGCAAGAGTTGGACATGGGTCTGTTCTGTTCTCTTTACATGTAGCTATAATGTACACATTATAGAGGACGATGGGAAGCCCCAACATATATGCAGCGAGTGCGAGCACACGGCGCGACAGGCGACGCGGCTCAAACACACGGCGGAGACCAACCAGTGGCGGCTGCAGCAAGAGTTGGACATTCTGTTCTGTTCTCTTTACATGTAGCTATAATGTACACATTATAGAGGACGATGGGAAGCCCCAAGACATATGCAGCGAGTGCGAGCACACGGTGCGACAGGCGACGCGGCTCAAACACACGGCGGAGACCAACCAGTGGCGGCTGCAGCAGGAGTTGGACATGGGTCTGTTCTGTTCTCTTTACATGTAGCTATAATGTACAGATTATAGGGGACGCTGGGAAGCCCCAACATATATGCAGCGAGTGCGAGCACACTACTCCACATTACCACGAAGTTGGGTGAATATGCTAGTGTTGGAGGGCACTTCGCTTCGGAGTTCCATACTTTGGTAAAATTCTCCTCACCAACCTCGGTTAGTTTCGCGAGTAGTGTGAGCCCGGCATATAGACATGCTGAGCTAGCATCATGCTAAGTTAGGCCCTTTTCGTGGCGCAGCCATAATAATATTATAGTTGCCTATTGTTTTATATCTTTTTTTAGGGTTCCGTACCCAAAGGGTAAAAACGGGACCCTATTACTGAGACTTCGCTGTCCGTCCATCTGTCACCAGGCTGTATCTCAAGAACGGTGATAGCTAGACAGTTGAAATTTTCACAGATGATGTATTTCTATTCCCGCTATTAACAACAAATACTAAAAATAAAATAAATATTTAAGGGGGGCTCCCATACAACAAACGGGATTGGTTGCGTAAACTTTGCACCTCATTTGTATGGAGCGCTATACATACCAGGTGCAAACTTAACTTAACCATTTAAGGATGGAAAGTGTTCGTATGGAACCCTCGGTGCGCGAGTCCGACTCGCACTTGACCGGTTTTTTTTTTATAATTTCTGTCACACCCTTTATGTAATCATGTTTTACGGTCACGTCAATGTATTTCTTTCTTTCTTTATAGTGGCCAATTTTTCAGTGGCCAACTCTCCGGCGGATTGGAGCGAGGAGGCGGAGCGACACGGCGGCTACTTCAAGGCAAACGACACAGATGTCGCGAGAGAATGGCTCTGCGGGAAATGTCGCGCGACTTTCCACACTCAGGTTCGTTCAGAATTCAGGTAGAGTATCAAACGATATTTATGTAGGTAGATGTATTTTTATAAAATACGAGAAACCCGACTTGGGTTTGCTAAAAGCTCCTTCCCTTGACGAATCGATAGATACTTCATTTTACAAGAATTTTTCAAATAACAAACTAAATAAGTAATTTACGAAACATACGTACACTATTTTTCCATTAATGTAATTGAAACATTCTTATTCCCCGACCATGACTTGAAAAATAACGCTTTTTTTTTTGAGATTGGCGCCTGACAATATATCATAATTCATAATGTAACCAGCCAATTATCTTGAATACGAATGGGTACTTTGTTCCCATTGGCTTCTTTTTTTTTTTTTATGTCAGGTGGCAAACGAGCAAACGTATCGCCTGATGGAAAGCGATTACCGTCACCCATAAACACCTGCAACACCAGAGGAGTCACAAGTACTTGCCTACCCGGAGGACGAAGATAGAATGCCTCTATGCTAGTAATTTCACCGGCTATCTTACCCCCACACCGGAACACAACAATGCGAACATTCTAGATCAAGTCTCAAGTTAGGTAACCGAAATTCAATCGAATCTAATCGAATGGACTGTTTCCCAGGCGGAGTTCACTGGACATGAGAAGTTGCCGTCGTGCCGGGCGCAGCGCTCCTACGTGTGCGAGACCTGCGGGCTGCAGCTCAAGACCATGTCGCGGCTCAAGAGACACAGGTATCATATATCCATACTAATATTATAAATGCGAAAGTGTGTCTGTCTGTCTGTCTGTCTGTCTGTCTGTTACCTCTTCACGCTTAAACCGCTGAACCGACTTAGATGAAATTTGGTATGGAGATAGTTTGAGACCCGGGAAAGGACATAGGATACTTTTCATCCCGAATAAATTTAGTGTCCCCATGGGATGAGCGGGTAACACCGCGGGGCACAGCTAGTACTTATATATTACATTTATGCTATTATAAAATTCGCTCACGATGAGCCTTATAAGACGGCTCAAAGTCACTCAGAGCAATGGAGAGGGCTATGCTCGGAGTTTCTTTGCGAGATCGAATCAGAAATTAAGAGATCCGCAGAAGAACCAGAGTAACCGACATAGCCCGAAGGATAGCAAAACTTAAGTGGCAATGGGCAGGGCACATCGCTCGTAAAACCGACGGCCGCTGGGGCCATCGAGTTCTTGAGTGGCGACCACGCACCGGACGACGCAGCGTGGGTAGGCCCCCCACAAGGTAGACTGATGACCTGGTGAAGGTCGCTGGAGTACGCAGGACGCGGGAGGCGCAGGACCGGTCAGGGTTGCGTTCTCTCTATGTCCAGCAGTGGACGTCTTTTGGCTGATGATGATGATGATTATAAAATTTTAGGTTTGTATTGAAAATCGATCGTCATTTGTTTTGTACGGACGCACGGCGCCATGGCAATCTGGCGCCATCTGCTGGGCATGATTTCCTTTGTCCTCGCATCAGGCCGAAACGGCTGGACAAATTTTAACCAATTACTTACTTTTACCGGCTACGGTATAAAAAAAATTACGCATACGAAGTTACGGGCACCTAGTAATTCCGTTTTAGTGTCGCATACGACAACTTGAAAATGTTTTATATTGTACAATACTTTTTTCACTTCTCCGACTTTATGCTGTGCGTAGGCGATACAAACTTGATTTTCATGGTCTAGAGCATAAAGTAAAATCGTCGTCTTTGACCAAGGCGATCGGTCCAACAGCCACACGAATTAACTGTCATAATAATAACAATGATAAAAATTCCTTAATAAACAGATAGATCGTGCAACTCGTCCATAAAACACATTTTACACTCGACTTTATATTCATATAGACGTCTCGTGTAAAATGGTGCGTTTTATGCACTCGTTGTACAATCTACCATTACCTACACGATTACGTCGAAACAGAAAAGATTATACTATTGCTTTTTTCTGCGAAGGAAGTTAAGCTCTAAGTTCAAGATGGCCATCCCTGAGTATGGGCGGTTTTCCATTAGCCAGCCCGGCACCGGCACCGGCGCCGGGGCTTCGTTTTTCCACTGCGCCGGTCCGTTCCTCGTCCCTCTACCCGCCCCGCGCACTCACACGCTACAATTCACATACAACACACATGCAGTTTTGCCGGGCCGGCACCGACTGAGAAGCATGCTACCCCGGCGACGGCGACGGCGCCGGCGGGACAACGCCGGGCCGGTGCCGGTAGGTGTAAAAGCGAGCCATACATTTTATACGATTTCGCTTCCCCGACACCGGACGGCGCCGGCGGGGCGTCGGTGCCGGTGCCGGGCCGGCTAATGGAAAACCGCCCTGTATTGAAGTCGGCGTCCGTGATACGGCGTTTGCGGGGGAGCAGCAACAGTATTCTGCAAATGATAGCGGACAGACTGGACACGCCCGTACGCGGTCGCTTCATAGATCTGCATGTGAGGAGAAGGGATCAATGAGGCGGCAGAGGAGGAGGGGGTAGACATCGGGTCTCTCTGTTATTCTATTTAATTTCATTGTGTAAAAGTCTATCTGTGTTTATGTTTTAAAGTATTAATAATGTATCTAACATAGTTTATAAGTTATTTTCGCTTCTCTTGCTCTAAAAGTTCGACTTTATGCTGTGCGTAGGCGACATAAAGTTGCTTTTTATGCTCTAGAGCATAAAGTAAAATCGTCGTCGAAGACCAAGGTGATTGGTCCAACAGCCACACGATAAAAGTTACTTAATAAACAGATTAAAAAAAAAACTTCATAGAATAAAACCCGTCCCAGACCTTCCGATCCGATCCGATTTATCGGAAGAAATCGGATAATGTGTAGTGTATTAGATCCTAACAATTGCACTACACATTATCTGATTTCTTCCGATCAATCGGATCGGATCGGAAGGTCTGGAACGGGTTTTAACTCTTTATTTTTTTCGTTTCGTTAGTATTCTAAGACCAAGGCAAAAATACCAACAGCCAAAGTACACAATAAAACTTCTTGAAATAAACTTGTAACTTTTATTCACTGTCAATTATTACTTTTTGAACTAATATTTCTCATTGCTTTAGAGCAATTAATTAAAATTTAAAGTTATATTAGTGTAAATTTAAATTTTTAAGTATACCTAATATTTACATGATACAGTTTCATTTCCTCGCAATCGAAGTGAAAAGTAGAGTGTGCAACTCGTCCATAAAACGCATTTTACACTCGACTTTATATTCATCCTTGCTCGCAAGCTCGCTCGGATGGATAAACGTCTCGTGTAAAATCGTGCGTTTTATGCACTTGTTGTACAATCTACTATTACTAACATTATATGGAATCAAACTTCTGAAATAAACTTTTTTTTTTATTGTAATGTGCAGCCTGACGCACACCGGAGTGCTCCCTCACTCGTGCGCGCGCTGCCCGTACCGCGCGCGCTCGCGGCACGCGCTGCTCGTGCACGCGCGCGCGCACAGCGGGGCGCGGCCCGCGCGCTGTCCGCACTGTCCCGCCACCTTCGCCAACTCCTCCAACCTCGCCTCGCATCGACGGAAGCATCTGCCGCCGAGATACCACTGCCAGTTGTGTCAGAAGGGGTTTAAATTTAAAGTGGTGAGCTCCTAGTATATGCGACTGCTACATAGTGAGAGGTCTTAGAATACGAGTGTGGTTTTATGAAACGAGCCGTAGGCGAGTTTCATAATAGGGTCACACGAGTGTTTTAGGACCTAATTATGTACAGTTGCAAACGATCAATATTTGTTTATTTATCGTATAGTTTATAAGTTTATATTCCATTTTAAAAGTGTTAGATTTAAGATAAACTGCATACGTCGAGAAATTCTTGAGATCCGTCGTTGTCCCGCTAAATTTGGTGATTGGTTGGACACTCAAAGTTACCTAATGTCGTGTACTGTCCGATCTGGGTAACCACACTGGCATTCCGCTGACTCACACCACTTCCATTTGTACCTGTCCTAATTCCGTTTAGAAGGTACCGAACCCGTCGAGTCTCCTCAAAACCAACGGGCCGGGACCCAGTATCATGCTCGAGCAAGTCCTTAGATAGGCACCTCTCTTCCCATTATTATGTCCATGGCCGGTTCACTCTTGATTCTGGGTTGTGAAATGCAGTAATGCAGGGGATTTTTGATGCACATTTACACAGATGGACAGGATCACTGGCATGAAGCATTTTATTTAATTCATGCAATGTAAATCATCATTTTTTCCATCTGATGCATCAGATGCAGAAGAAAACACACAAAGCAGTCGCCATTTACCGGATGGAAATAATGAGCGCTTGAACTTATTATTAACACACTAGCGCCATCAACAAAAAGCATCTGCGTTGATCAATAGATGGCGTAGTGTATTTATTTAATTAAGAAATCTAACCGCCATACGAAATCTATGGAACAAACCTCATTGAAGTGCCACTGGCTACATAGGGCTTTTAAATTCGATGGAACACTATCTATCCTAGCATGCATTTACTAATTACTACCTTATTCCCGAGATACTTTCAAATAAATAAGTTTTTTCATACTTTGTGTTAGGTGTAGCCTGTACCGTACCACAAGACTACGTACCCGTCTCCAGGTTGACGTAGTAGGTAGTTTCGCTGCCATGGAGCCAGATAATGCAAATATATTTAGGAATTTGTGCAGTCACTTCAGACCATATTTGTAAAGTAGGTACGATACTACTCGAAAACTTGAAATCCTAAATGATTCCAATAATCCTCTAATTCCAGGCCCTTCACAATCACATGGCAACGCAGCACAGCAACGCCAAACCTTACAACTGCAGTTTATGTGCTAAAGCGTTTTCTACTAGGTAAGATACAGAGAAAATTTACCTTCTATGAACCTATATGCTAGTAACATGTTCACAATTTGTCGTGTCATTTTGATTACTTTATTTGCATAGCAACTTCTGTCGCTAAAAGTATGGAGCGTAGAAAGGGAGGAGCATCATTTTACAAAAGGAGACTTTTAAAAATGTCCGTCGCGGTAAGCAGTAAATAATAGTTCCAAAAGGCTCCACAAGCGGCGCTGGAGAAAGTGAAACTGTCTACCGCCCATAAATCTGAACTTATAGAGGGTAAAGGTATTTCAACTCCTTGCTTTGCGTTGTAATACAATAGCGACTCGTGATTGATTATTGTGTGATTTTTTATTAGATTTTTTTTTTAATGCAAGAAGGATGGGGAAAATGATGCTAACTATTCCAGCGTTTTGAGTTTCATAAAAAGTAGCTGATTTGATCTGTCGGGAACAGGAAACTAGCCTAGCTCTCTAGCAACACTAGCGCCACCAATTTAACACCTTTCAGCGGACAGTTTTGGATATATGAAGTTGCTGGTCCTCCCTTTTACAGTCCGTAGCTAAAACGCCTATAACAGCTGTCCAACTAGATGGTGCTATTGTCGCCTTCGGTATATTCTTTGTGTATGACCAACAATATTATCTAACAGACGGATTAATAAAGTAATTACAATCCAGATATTCTTTACTCTACGCCACACACTTTGTGAACCCCTATTGTACATTAAATTTCATTTACCATAACCATAACTATTGAAATATGGAACTCTTTGCGGCTCATGTGTTTCCT
Source organism: Apotomis capreana (assembly GCA_947623375.1). NCBI lineage: Eukaryota > Metazoa > Arthropoda > Insecta > Lepidoptera > Tortricidae > Apotomis > Apotomis capreana. Next base: position 24,532,755 of record OX392507.1, on the reverse strand, counting down.
CATTATAACTTGGGACCCTTCAAATGAAGCATCTCTCGGGTCAGCATGGCAGTGTCAACTGACATGGCGCCGTTGGTTTCTTGTCAGTCGTCATTGCGACTTAGGCTCGCCTTTTTGCTTACCATTAGGCGTGGTGGAGCCACTATATTGTGCTGTTATAAAAAAAACATACATAGCATACTCTAAAATTTTGATATGCTTGCAGGAAAATGATCCTCCGACACGAGTTGAAGGCTCACAACCGGCCCAAGATGCGCTCCGGGGTGCTGCCCAGCTACATGCGCCAGCTCGAAGACAGCACATGATGTCCCAGTGCCAGCTGAATCTTAACTGGTCCAAGCTTGTCGTTGGGTCTCTAAAAGCCTTGATAGCGAGACAACTGAATATTTTCCAGTGAAAAGTATAAATTGCCTAAAGGGAATTGAAATAGTATCCGAACGACTATGATTTATTTTAGCAGAGTCATCATCATCATCATCTCAGCCACAGGACGTCCACTGCTGAACATAGGCCTCCCCTTTGGACTTCCATATATACCGGTTGGAAGCGACCTGCATCCAGCGCCTTCCGGCGACCTTTATAAGGTCATCTGTCCATCTTGTAGGTGGACGTCCCACGCTGCGCTTGCTGGTCCGAGGTCTCCACTCGAGCACTTTTCGGCCCCATCGGCCATCTGCTCTGCGTGCTATGTGGCCTGCCCATTGCCACTTCAACTTGCTAATCCAGTGAGCTATATCGGTCACTTTAGTTCGTCTACGGATTTCCTCATTTCTAATTCGATCACGTAGAGTTTAGCAGAGTATAAACATACAAATAAATATTTTATTTAAAGAGCATCCTAGTTTTATTTGTGTTTCCATTTGTTGCGTGAACCCACATTTACAGAATGATTATTTCATTTCTGAACCCTAAATAATGGAATTACTTTCAGTCTGAACAGCTAGCTGTTCTTCTTCTTGTTATCTATGCTCAGCTTTAACCTTTTGAATGTCAAGCAAACTATGCCAATGACTACATAGCCAAAATTCAAGAAGTGTTCCATTAACAGAAATTGAAAATACTTTTATTGGTTTGAATTACCAATTATGCCATCTGCTATGATATATGAAGACTGGCGGCCAGTAGCATCAAAACTAGACGAAGTATGGATAGGATAATATTTGGCTATTTTGCATCATTAGGTCTGTTGAAAATGCTTTTGTTCAGATGAGAGAAATCATGTCCATGCTATCAGTCAATATTAGTAACAGATTATGGTTACAGTATGAACCTTATTAGTGTGGGTAGATTCTAAAAGACAATGTGTACAAGTAGTCCCAAAGAATTGCCGATTAAACAAATTGAATGGAGAAGCATAACACTGCAAGTACGTCCGTACTAGAGAAGCAAAACATGAACTTACAGTATTAATTATGCTTCTGAGGAGGCACTTACAATGTTACACTATTTGTGAAGTTGACCAAAGTTGGGCCAATATGATAGTGTGGAGAGGCACTTTGTTGTGCAAACTCACACTGGCCAACTTCACAAGTAGTGTGAGCCGCAATTTTGCTTCTCAGGTATGGAACTTGGAACAATGTTGTATAATGTAGGGCCTACTGTGCCCATAGCACTATACACATCAATGTACGGAAGCATTGTACCCATGGCAAATTGATTTTGGCCTAGCTCAGTAGGAGCTTGATAATCCAGTACACACATTTACCCTATAATTGGATAAAGTTATCATTAGACTCAGGCAACTTCACTGACCAGCATATATACACAATCATAGCAATGCATGACTGCAGTTCTGCCATGCTAAGGTAAAAGGCAACCTTTTGCTATGGAGCTCCAAACAAAAACGTTACCTTTTAGCTTAGCACGGTAGACTTACAGTTTGCCATAGTAAATTCATCTGATATGGGGTAAATGTTGGTGCCAGATAACAGACTGCCTAACTTTAGGTAGGTAATTTTGGTACAAAATGATTAAAAAATTACTTTCTGAGAGCTTAACTGAATGAGTATGACCGCGGTGCATTTCAACCGCCACCTCCTTGGTACCAAATATTAAAATAAACAGCAACAAATGCATTATGCTACAGCCATACCCAGTAGGCCTGAAATATCATTAACTAAAAGATTTTCTAGACAAACGTTTCTAAATAACCATAATCCAAATAACAAGGCAACAAAAAATGATTTTCTATATAAGACACTGACAATTAAAATGCTCTCGAATTATCCACAAACTATTAACAAAAGCCAGAGTGATTTGATAATATGATTTATCACAGAGAGATAACTTGCCCACATTTTGAGGTTACTTTTACTTTTGACAGGACAACAAGAAAACACAACAGTATTTTTTTGGGATTTTTATTTACTTACAGCCTAACCGTCACATCACTTCTTAGCGGCCGCTCCGACCTTCGATTTCTTGGTACCACGCACCTTCTTCATCCTGTTCTTGCGTTCCTTGCGCTGCTTGCGTGTGGGCCTCTTCTTCTCGTACAGGCCGTGGCGCGCTAGCCTGTGCTTAGGCTCAAACTTCTTGGCCAAGTCCAATGTGTCGTAGATGAGCGCGAAGCCAGTGGATTTGCCACCGCCAAAGTTCGTTTTGAAACCAAACACGAACACGACATCAGGAGTCACCTTGTACATTTTGGCGAGCTTCTCCCGGATCTCGGTCTTGCTGACCGTCGGCTTGCCTGGATGCAGCACATCGCAGACCATCTGCTTCCGCGCCAACAATCTGCAAAATCACAAACGTTGTCAGACATAACCTGTCATGGCGAGGCAATGAGTTTCTCACCTCGATTTGCACATTGTTTCCGGGCGATTTCAATGTTTTGCACTGTTACCTGTTGGTCATGAACTTGCGGGTGCGAATTGTCGCGGTTCCTTCACTCATTTTTGCTTATTTTAGAGATTTCGGCGTTAAAGACGCACGTGTCTCCAACAACTTTGAGGAGAAAAAGAACCTGATGGTGTTGCCAGGCGATTACGTCATAATTCCGTCAAATAGTTATGAAAATTGTCTGAGTTGTTTTTCTATACTATTTAAGCTTATTAGGGAAAGGAACATTACTGAATAACAACAACCACGCATTACAAAATAGCTACAAAATGGTAGCGAATGCGAGTTTATTCGTTTGAATAAAGGTACAGTAAGTCAATATTGTGACCACTTACCTAAAAACAAAATCCTAATTTAGTTGTTGTGAGATTAATTGACTTTTAGGTGACTTAAAAGTATGTTCTGTACTTACTTAATTTCATTTTTTTTACTTATACCTACATTTACTGACAGTTTTTATTTAACGATAAATTACGATTTTGAAATGCAATTGATTGGCAACATTTTGCAATTCTTATGGGTGCGTTTAGTAAATTATGATTTTACACACGCGTTCCTCGTTGATGACCAACTTACCGAGAAATAAATACAAAATTATTGATATTTATTAAAAGGTGTATTATAATAATAATTATATGTATTCTGTACCATCCTGATTGTGCCCATGAATTATGTATAATTATAATGTTGTGCAACCTAAATAATTATTGGGCAACATGTTGCAACACTGTGGTGCGTTTCGTTTCCGCTACCGGTTTAGTAACATAAGCGCGCGATGTTTTGAACTTGTCTTTAAAATAGGAATACTCATGGAATACTTATAGAATAAAAATGTAAAAAGTATGCAACGTAATTTCCTTAAATTGGATCTTATCTAATATATATAGAAAAACCGTTTGATAAATGTAGATCCAAATTTTTCTTTTATTTACGGGCTCATTTTATTAACACAGAATCGGAGTAAGCCCGTCTAAAAAACATACATACGACTGTAGCGATGCTACATCGCGATAGTAGCGAATTAGCGATGCTGAATCGTGTTTATGTGTACGAGGATATATTATTATTATCCTGTATGTCGCACCCGCTCACGGGACAATAGTGTCCCGGACCTTTGGGAGGCGTGCACGGAGCCGAAGCCAACGCGTAGAGGCCATTTCGACAATTTAATGAAATGCAAGGTGTACATCGAGCGGATGCTGCCCCTATCCGTGTCATGGGATTATTATTATTATTATTATGAGCATCGCTACTGAATAGCGGTATTTTTGTGACTGCATCGCTGCTTAAAATCGCAATGTGGGAATGCGACCTCCCCAAGTACAGTTTTATTTTACGCATAGCAATATATCTACGGAATTACCATATTTTTCACATAGTATAAAAAAAGACGCTTCCTGCTGTCTGTCTGTCCCTATGTATGCTTAGATCTTTAAAACTACGCAACAGATTTTGATGCGGTTTTTTTGTGACTCAAGAGGAAGGTTTATATGTGTAATACAGGCATAATATAGCATTACACCCGTGCGAAACCGGGGCGGGTCGCTAGTTAAGTTACATATAAATTAGTTTTCAGATTTTATTTAAGTTGCTAAGTTATATTTCTTATTCTTAAATAAATTATTTCTATAGTAGGGTAGCCTGGTCTAAGAGCACGCATCCGATAAGAGTACGCAACGTCAAAAACCGTAACGTCGTTTACGATACTCGGCTAACTTCAATCGCATTTCGATGTCAACTGTGGTAAAGAGTGCTGTGCGAAAAAAAAACAAAACCGGATGAAAACGTTGAAAATTACGTAACTTTAAAGATTTTTACCTAAATTCTTAAAGTTTTTTATCATTTTCAAAGTATTTTTGACACGAACCTGCAATTATTTAGTAATAATGAAGTGAAGTGTTGTGTTTTCAAATACTACACCTAACACACGCGACAAGCGTAATTCCGGTCAATGCAAAGAGATGTCGTTGTTCTCCGCTCATTTTCGATTTGGCTGGTGTGTGCACGAGTACGCAGTACGTGGCAGTACGTACCTTGTAAGAGGACGCGCGCGTACTCATACATACACAAAATATTTTGAAGTTGGTTTTATTGGGTTTTTTTATTTTATTTTATACATATGATATACTACAAATATAATATATAATGTGTGAAGTAACTATTCCTTTTGTACACATTAATGTAATTGTAATTTCCGACCCGCGTACTCTTAACGACGGAGACGCGTACTCTTACTCAATAGGACTTGTAAGAGGACGCATTTCCCATTTCTCACTATTATTGTTTTTTTGAGAGGTATAACATAATTTTGTTATTTTTTTGTGTTACTTTATGGAAGATGATTAAATTGTAGACGTAATAAATGACTTCTTGATTTCATAGACATCATTATTATTTTTTTAGAATATTTTGAACCTTAAGTGCGTGCTCCTAGACCAGGTTACCCTACGTGCCCCCGAGGAGTTAAACAAATTCAAATGATGGTGTGTTATTTTTTAATGTGTATATGTTGTGTCGGTAAACTCATCTTAATCGATCAAATTGTAGTTACCCATATCTTATTCACAAGTCAACTAAACGATACTTGACTGTACTTACAATTTTTTCGTCATAATTATGTAGGTCGCAATACCCAAAGTAGGCACCCATTTAATATTATTATGGTAGGTAAACGATTGTAGGAAGCAAAATTATAGCCATTACCGCGGTATCAAAACTAACATTAACATTTGAAGTTAATCGTGCCCATGGGACGACAAAATAAAGCTTCCGAATGGAAGACAAAATAAAGCTTCCAGACTCAAGGTCAGACTATGATATCAAAAAGTCATCGGTTAATAGCACCGAACTTTTTTTTCATGGCAATATTTGATGGATTCAACCTGTGTGTGTGTATAGATTTAATAGCCAAATATGATGTTTTTCAGCTAACGCCATGCTGCGGATTTTTAGTGATACTAATTTATTTTACTGGTATATAACGACAAATTTTTGGTAACTGACGTTGAAAGTCGGTGAATGTCACTGATGTAAATAAAATTAAAGAGGAAACAGGACTAAATATTCCGCATTTGCATAATAAAACCAAAACTATCCACAGTGATGTAAGTCAAGTTTTATTCAATAGGATGTCAGTATTTAGCAAGAAAAACAAAAGGTTGAGTTGAACAGCATTCCGGTAAACAATGTTTTGGATTTGGTTAATGTCAAATCATTGGCAAATCTGTACTGACGGTATGCTCATTATTGCCATATGAAAGCTGTTTGTAGCGCCACTATCCCTGGCCCGGACCGACGCTTGTTAAGCTCTATACGTTATGCACCCTATCTCTAACGTTATTCTGTACTGTACTGTGCAGTCACCAAAAGTCGCTTACAATTTCAGTAAGAAATTTGACATAGCCACTGCTAAAATTGCCCGCTTCTTTTGATGCTGACCGTACGGTTGACTTTTGTAAGGTTCCGTACCCAAAGGGTAAAAACGGGACAATATTACTGAGACTTCGCTGTCCGTCCGTCCGTCTGTCACCAGGCTGTATCTCAAGAACGGTGATAGCTGTTGAATTTTTCACAGATGATAGTGTATTTCTATTGCCGCTATAACAACAAATACTAAAAATAAAATAAAATAAATATTTAACGGGGGCTCCGATACAATTACAACAAACTTGTTTTATGGTACGGAACCCTTCATGCGCGAGTTGGACTCGCACCTCCCAATTTTTTTTAAATTGTTAGATGCGCTTCTTTGTATTGATTGTTATTCATACTTATACTTATCGAACCTACCTACAAAATTCGAAAAATCGGCTGAGAAATGCGATCTATAGTCGAGAACAGCCTAACATCCGGACATACGAACGTATTTACGACGCAACTGAAGGTACGAGTCTATACTCGTAATAGTGGTAAAAATAAGTATGAAAAAATGCGTAGAAATGGCTTCTACTGAGTCACGATAAGTGAATAAGTGTAACCCGGCACGTACTCATCCGATTCCGCGAACCAGGCTCAACTCGATAAGTACTTGGACGGTTTCATAAAACTTCTTAGAAACTCCGACTGCGAAGTTTGCCGATTTGTTCCGAGGGATGCTTTGGCCTTTGACTTTCGAGGCCACGAGTTCGCGAGTTCGCGGTGGTCATAGGAGTGAGCGAGTACGCGCTCGGATCTTCCGCTCCCACCTATGGCCATCGCTTGCCGCCCCGCTGGACGCACAAAGTCAGTTACAGATGAAAAACAAAATGTTGGATTCATCATCATCATAGACGTCCACTGCAGGACATAGGCCTCTCCTAAAGTTCTCCATAACGATCGATCTTGCGCTCCTCTCATCCAATTTCTGCCCGCGATCCTAACCAGGTCATCAGTCCACCTTGTTGGTACCCTTCCCACGCAGCGTCTTCCGGTCCGTGGTCGCCACTCACCTTTCTGTCCCAACTGCCATCGGTTCTCGACCAATGTGCCCCGCGCTCACTGCCACTTAAGTTTGGCGACTGTCTGAGCTAATATTACCTACATTACAACTTTAGTTCTCTTGCGTATGTTGGATTATTTACATGTAAATATGTCTGCAGAGCTTTGCACAAATATCCTATATATATACTCCCATGCCGGTTTCGGCTACGGTGACTGCTAGGTACCAACGCCTGTGTTTAGGGGTTCTGGTGATTAGCCCTATCGTGTGCAATCAAATAAGAAAATGAGCATACATTATGTTTAAGCTTTTCCAGTGACGTCTGCCCTGACCTTTGATTTAGCGTGGAAGGCCTTCACGACGTGCACCGATGATCTGATCTGGATCGCCGGAAATGTGGCCGACCTCCGACTTTGATATGTCTTTCGGCTGATAATTATGATGATGATCATTATCATGTGATGAGAAGTTGCTCACTTTAAGGACTTGTGGTTAAAGGTACTGTATAAAAGTTATGATCATGATCAGCATATTTGTTAAAGCATGCAGAAATTGAATATCACAGAAATGAGATATTGCTCGAAGTATTTTACTAGGCTCTGGGACGACGGGATTGATTCCTTCCGTCTTTATTTGGCGTCTGTTCACTATATGAATACCCTTGTATAGACGGATCTCCCCAATGCGTTTGTACTTACCTAAGTCTGGGGAAAACCCGGTAAGTAATTGGCTAAAATGTTGTTACCGTTTCGGTTATATCTATAAAACGTAGTAGGTATCATATGTGTACCCATTTTAAAGAATGTCTCACTTAGGGCGACTTAAGTTTGTAATTGTTTCGTTGAAAACAAAAATGAATATAGCAATGACTTGAGAATAACAATAATAGCATTATTACCGCAAATTGCACACGGTCAAGAAATAAAAAAATCTTCAAAACAAACCCAGAATGTACTATGACGTCTCTCCACGTCACCCCCCGCCAGTTTATCAAGAGCTCCGGTCTCCTTCACAACCCCTCTCCGTTCCCTTGGTTTCAAGGATAGAAAGGGGGGTGGGAGGTCAAGTGAAGCTGGTGTTTTCCGCCACCCCTTATCGATTTTTGCGGTCCTCGTTGTACTGTACATTCAGAACCCTCCTACCGGGCGGTCGCGTTGTGAACTCTTGGTATTTTTCCCAAAGGCTTTTGGTAAGTTTTTCTATTTTTCACTGAGACTTTTTGGATATTTCTTAGACATGCGAAGATCTTCCTTAAAGTTGCTAGGGCGGTTTTAATTAAGGGTAACCTTGACCCAAAAGGAATGTTAAATGCCTATTAACGGTAGGAACACGCAAGAAATTGGCAGAATTTATTAGAGACGGAAATAGCACGTGTTTTTAAGGTTCCGTATACAAAACGTACTAGGTACAACATGATGCCGCTATTTCATTGAATAGGCAGATGATTAGAATTGCATCTAATATTTAAGTGAGGTCTATTTTTCTTAAAAGGTTTTGCTAATATGCGTAAAAGTAGATATTGAAGACATGCAGTGAACACCTGTGAAATATTTTGTGATTTGGCAAATTTATTAGGTATGTTCCCATTCAATATAATTTTACGAAGGGAATATATTAAATGGTTTCTTTCATGAATAACGTGTGCCAGTAGTAATCGCTAACTTCAATGAACACTGGGTCACTGTTTAATTTATTACAAAAGCTTTTTCTTACTACGTGTACGTACATAATCTTGTAAATATTAATTTGCGATTCAACTCTATATTCGCATTTATCAATTCAGCATTTCCGTGTCATTACATTTTAACTTTTGTATTCGTAACATTATTTTATCCGACTACGGCAAAGCCAAGGAAAGGGTAATTGATTTGATATAATTATGTCTCGGAAAATCCCGGGTTGTTTCTGAAAAATCCAAGTGAATGTGATTTATTTATTTATTTATTTATTTTGATTGATAACAAGAAGTCTATGAATTGCTATATTATCGTTTATTTACCCTTAAAGTATCTAGTTATAGTCGTCTAAAGCATAAGTTTTATCCCTTATTTTGGTGTAGTTTTCTTATGCTGACCAAAATATAATAAATGAATGACAACAATACGTAAATCATAATTATGTGAATAGTAGTCCTTTGTAAATACTTATAGTCAATCTTTAAATCTTCTTCACTCGAATGTCTGCCGACGGCAGCCGGGTATTAGAAATTATAAGTTAAGTAGGTATTAGAGCTCAGTCAATCCACTTCTATAATTCTCATTACGTAGGTATAGATTGGCTATTAGACCTGAACACTTTCAAAATACTTTATAATCTTACTAATTTAAATTAGGATTGTCAATACATAATACGTTTTTAGATTGCACATCATCGCTCCGCGGTCCCTCGCGCCTCTTCGCTAACTCCTCGTCGTGGCGCAAGCGTTGCGCCACCCAACCACGGCGCCGACGCATGGGTGACGTCAGCCAGCCCCCCTCCTTCATGGTCAGCCAAAACAAGCCCAACACCCTCAAGCTTAACAGTGTAGCGCGCCAATCTAGCCGCTACTCCGCCCGCGACCCGCGCTTAAGACCCTAGACCCGCAAAAACAACAACACCAGTATTAAAGTTCAAGGTATTACTTTTTAAACAATGAAGACTGAAGAACCGATGATAGTTAAATCCAGAACCCCCAGGAGTAGGAGCCACACTGATTCTAAGGTGCGGGAGTCACTTCTATCGGATTCCACCTCAGGTATTGATAAAGGCGATGCTAGTGACACGACTAGTGGAGATTCCACTTTTTCTAGCCCGGATATTAGTAACACAGATGAGCTCAAAGGAAGAGGTATAAGCAAAGAACAGAAGAACGCGTACAATGATAACATTGGTTTGAAAAATGGCAAGAAGCTCTGTAACATCACAGAGAATCCGCAGGACAAGCTCAAACTTTTGAAGGACGCTGAAAGTGGCTCTGCAAAGAAAGTACCTATTCCGGATGGTGGCTGGGGATGGGTAGTAGTTGCATCTTCTTTTATAATATCCATGATAGCAGATGGAATAAGTTTTTCGTTTGGTTTGCTTTACATTGAGTTCCTTGACGAATTTCAAGCAAGTAAGTCGACCACCGCCTGGATCGGAAGTCTCTTTATCGCTGTTCCTTTGCTGTCTGGACCTGTGATGAGTGCTCTAGTCGACAGATATGGTTGCCGAAGCATGACCATTTTGGGAGGAATTATCTCGACACTTGGTTTCGTTTTGGCGTCAGTGTCTACCACGATCGAGATGATGATGATAACATTTGGAGTGATTGCTGGTCTGGGACTCGGGTTAGTCTACGTCACCGCTGTCGTTTCGATCGCTTACTGGTTTGAAAAGAAGAGGAATTTAGCGGTCGGCTTGGGTGCATGTGGAACTGGTGTCGGCACTTTCCTCTACGCACCTATGACTCAGTATTTCATTGAAGAATTTGGTTGGAGAGGCACCATTTTATTGCTCTCCGGAACCCTCCTTAATCTATGCGTGTGTGGCTGTGTGATGCGAGATCCTGAATGGTGGATTTTGGAACAGAAAAAGGAAAAAGAACCCAAGCCTGTGAAAGATATTGAAAAGGATAAACTTCTGTCTGATCCTGTTCCTTCAGTAGCCACTAAAAGACCTTATAAAAAATCAGCTTCACTTTGCGTTTCTGGTGTTGCGCCGTTGTCTTCTTACAAGGAAATGAATGGGAGGGTCACCAAGTTCACTCTGCCAGTAAAAGAACGCGAGATTTTAAATGTGCTTCACAGATTTCACAAAAGAGAAAATTGTAGAAGTAATATTTTATCTTTGGGATGGCCTACTCATGAACTGCCTCGAACAGAGTCTTTATACACTTTTCCGTCGTACCTGGAATGTACTGATCGCGTAAGTATTTTTAATAGAGTTAGATTTTACACGTTGATAAAATTATCTTTTGCAGAGATTGTATACTAACCGCCTTTTTGTGTTTTAGGCGACACAGAAGGTGTTAAAAGAATTCACTCAATCGCCAATCACATTTAGGAAGGAACCTGAACTAGTCACAGCAATCCTAGGTGAAGACAATGATCCTCCATGCGTCACGTTTCCGAAGCTACCTTTGCGTCGTTCATATTCCGCTGAATTCTACTTCAGGAAGGAAGTCAGGAAGTCTATGGATTATCAACTGAAGAATCCAAATGCTGGTCGAGTGTTGAAAAAGTCCAAATCGGAAACGAAAGAAGAGCGTGGTGTGTTGGTAAAGCAGGATAGTAAAGGAGACAGGAGAGATTGGCTGAAGAAGCAACTGTCGGTGAACCATCACTATTTGAAGGATTTAAAGATGCCTCTTAATTCAATTGGACATAGGAACGCGATATTAAACATTAACAGATACAGATTAAAGGCATCTTCGTGCCCCGACATATTTAAGAATTCAATGGTCACTATAAATGACGAGGAAGAGGTAATTTCTTTAACATTTGCACCAGATTTTTACTCGTCCTTCACTAATTTATTTATAATTTCTCTAATAACTTTTTTATCTTCTAGAAATGTTATGAAGACTGCCTGATCTGCATCTCAGACATGTTTAACGTGTCCCTCTTCAAAAAGACGACCTTCAACCTGCTCTGCGCTGGCACCATCATCCTGTTCATCTGGTTCATCGTACCGTACTTCTACCTGGCCGAGCACATGATTCACAAGGGCTTTAGTGAGGACGAAGGGGCTTTCATGCTCAGTTTGATCGGGATCACCAATACAATCGGAATGGTGAGTCTTTTTTCTTTAAAACAGTTGGAAAATATACACAGGTTAGGATGGACTTATCATCGGTTATGTCCAACCGCAGATTAATTGCCCATACGTCAACATTGCTCTCTATTGTTCTCTATAATGTGTTTCTCGCCATTTAAACTATGAAACCCATTATGTGTTTTAAATTGGTTTTTAGAAACCAATTTCAGTTGTTTGTAGTTTATATCGCTCGAACGTTTATTTATTCTATCTATTTTTAATGTACTCTTTGTACATTGTTGAAGACCGTGTCTAACCGTGTGACTTATTTTAATATTGTTTACTTGAATTTTGCCACTAGTAAAGAAAGAAAAAGAAAGAAAGAAAGAAAGAAAAATGTTTATTCCATAAAATCACACACAGACAGGACATAACTGGCATATATGACAGTGTTCTATTAATTTTACTATCGTATGTGGATTAAAGATGTTTCCAATAAGTCCAGCAATGTATGCGTTAAAGAAAAGGCTCAGACTCAGCATGGTGCTGCAATTCGCAAACCAAGTGCAACGCTGTTATTCTGTCAAAGCCCCAACAGGGAGCCCGATTTAAACAAGGCAACGCTACAAAACAAAAATAAAACCAATACGAGTAGCAGCGAGCCAGCGATATTAGAAAACAACAAATAAATAAATAATCGTAATATCATTATAAAACAAAAATATAAGTATAAAAAATATATACGTACATACAATAATAATAGTAGTAGTATATGTATATGTACGTGTAGAGCATGTGTGTATGGCAAGAATCGAAGAAGAAGAATAGTTGTCTCCGTCCTGTGCTGGCTTCGACTTTTTGCATAGCGACCGAAATAGAGAAATCTGGGAGCATATTAATAACCAGGGTCCGTGTATCGGCAGCGTTTACCCTTTATCCTCTCACGGAACCGTTCATCCTCTAGTTTCTGATCAACCACTATCTTCCGTGGCTATATTAAATCAGCCGTTCAACAACGGGACAATACTCTGATCGTGTTGAATTTCCCACTATTTGTTTTTTTATGTGTCTATTCACTATTGGTCTGTAACCTTGTCCGAGTCGTTAAACTTGGCGTTTAACTGTCAACCTTAACGAGTTCGTGGAGTGTTCCTGCTGTTATATTGGGACATAAACATAACACGAATAACGAGACAAATATGAACAAAGCTGTTAACATTGCCGCTAGTTTTATGGATTAAACTACTATGTTATGATTTAATTAGGTATATTTTAGCAGCTCGGAGTTTCCTTGTGGGATCAAATCCGAAAGGATGACATACGCAAGAGAACCAAGGTTGTAGATATAGTGGCAGTGGGTGGGGTACATTGCTCGTAGAACAGATGGCGACCGCGGACCAGAGACGCAGCGTGGAAGGCACCCAACGTGGTGGACCGACGACGTTATGAGTATTTTTTCGCGGTATTAACGATATTAGACTTAAAATAACTGATGCCATACTATGTACGTAATTATTTGATTATTTGGCCGTTTCATATTTATTTCCGGCGGCATACGTACCAGGTGGAAACTTAATTTAACCCGGCCAGTTAAGAGAAATAAGTGCTTGTACGGAACCCTCGGTGCGCGAGTCAGACTAGCACTTGGCCGGTTTTTTTAGCTGTATTTGTGAGTTAACAAACGTTGATTGTACTTGCAGACTTGTTTAATTACTTGGTTCTAATTAATTGACTAGGTAAGTTCATGAATTTTGTAGTGGTGTCTTTTAATGTCTGTTCGAAATAGCGTTGTATACCATGTCTCTGTCTATTAGGGAATTGTCTCTTTCTAATACTTATGCTCATTACTAGGCCCGAATGTATTTTTTCATAAATTTCTCAAATATGACGTTTTTTAGTTACAATAATCAGTAACTTGGTATCCCGTGTCTAGTATATGATTGTTTTAGTAACAAATTAACAATAACTGTTTTTTACGACGATCGCAAACAAGCATGCGGCCCGCCCGTCGCCTGTAGATGCTTGCAATGCCAGGAGCATCACAAGCGCGTTGCCGACCCGTTTTAAAGAATAAAAGCATAATTGTTTTTAATTTGCGATCGATCATTATCTTAACTTCGCGCCCAGAGTCTAGAATGTTCAAGATTCAGAATTTCTTATAAATAGCCTTTCTCGAATCATATAAATCAATATCCAGGTGCCAGCCTGGATGACCTAGATGTCCTGCGCGCTGCACTTGTTGCAGGCCCACTTTAATTGTACTGCGGGGATCAAGCGTTCAGATATTTGTGACGGACAATAGACCTTTGGTTATCTGGTCGAACAAACCAGTGTAATTGCATATCGCGGCTCAGCGTTCATATATTTGCAACGAACCGTAGACCTTTGGTTATTGGCTAATGATTAACCAATATTTTAATTGTACGGCACGGTTCAAGCGTTGATAGGTTTCAAACGGACCGTACAGCTATCACATGGTTTTTGAGAAACTAATATAAATGCTCGGCGTGGATCAAGAGTTCATACGATCATATCGGACCGAAGACCTCTGGTTAATTTGGTCGGTTCATAGAATGACTGGGCGTTTTTTTATACTACGACGATGGCACACAAGCATGCGGCCCCCCTGATATTAAGCAGTTGCCGCTGACTAATATGGACGCTTGCGATGCCAGGAGCATCACACGTGCGTTGCCGAACCTTTAAGACCCTATATTTACTTTCCTCTTGAAGAACCGCATACTAACCCGCCCCGGGGAAAACCTCGGCAGGGAGGAGCTCATTCCACATGCGGAAGGTTCGCGGTAGGAAATTCCTCTGGAACCGCAAAGTTCTCGACCATTTCATTAAATCCATACTTCCATACTTCCATACTAATATTATAAATGCGAAAGTGTGTCTGTCTGTCTGTCTGTCTGTCTGTCTGTCTGTCTGTTACCTCTTCACGCTTCAACCGCTGAACCGATTTTGATGAAATTTGGCATGGAGATAGTTTAAGATCCGAGGAAGGACATAGGATACTTTTCATCCTGGAAATTATCCCTAAAAAGATTGAAAAGTGAGTGAACATTTCTGTTGGGATGCGGTGACCCTGTAAGAAAAGTAATTATTAGACCAAAAGCACAATTGCTCTTACATTTGCTTAGGCACTTTTAATAATCCATTGTATCAAGTTCCACGCGTACGTAGTCGCGGGCAAAAACTAGTTTAATATAATTGTTTGATATTCCCTGGAGCTGTCAGTTTAATATTCCGACGCAGAACCCAACTACCAGAAGCTACCTTTGAGTTCTTACAGCTCGATCGGCGAAAAACAATAATGTCATTGATACGACTGCTGTATCGCTATAATGACGATATGTCAATGCCAACCGAATTAGGCGCCTGTATGTATTATCTGAATTCGCAGACAGCCTGCAGGTCGACGACCGACCGAGCTGTTATTGATTTACTTCCCGTAATGCAACGTTGCAATTACATAGAGCTTCTGAAGTTTGCACCTACTTTGTATAATCAACTCAATTTTGAAGCAGACATCTTCAACTGACTGAGCTGAAATTTTGTATACCTAGGTACTTACTTTGATGACAATACAATAATAATGGCGCCTTGGAGCTGGTCTGATGATGGAGCCGGAAGGTGGCGTTAGAAACTCTGTAATAGGTAAAGCAATACTACCAAGTTTGGGGTCCTTAGAATCGTCTCAGTGATCAATTGACCGATGTTCAAAAAAAAGTACAGTCGGCTATAACAGCTTGCCACAAAAACGAAATTATCACAGAAACTTATTTCAAATTCAGTTGAAGTCGCATTCCATGATAGCAAAAATGGTTCGGCTTAATAATTCGATACAAAACAAAAGAAGCTATTTTCACCGCCTTCTACACCATACACCCCCCTGGCCTTGACTCCACAGCCCTGGCAACCCATAATCTGCCTTATCTACTGGTAAACTAGGGTAGTATTGAAATGGGTCGTTGTTGTCCGCATTAGAGCAACTTATTTGGTTTAAATGTCTTCCTAATACACCCTTGTTTGTCCATCCATCTAGTCTAGACTGGTTGACAGGGATTTTATGGATGATGTTTGCAATACCGACGTTATTCGATGTTTTTTTTTATTTATTTAGATTATTATGAGAATGGACGGGTAGCAAAGTCCTAGAGTGGCGACCACGTATAGGAAAGCGCAGCGTGGGTCGGCCCCCGACTAGATGGACGGATGACTCGTGAGAGTAGCGGGGAATCAATAAATGCGGTCTGCACGGGATCCCACTTTGTGGCGAGTGATGGATGAGGACTATGTTCAGCAGTGAACGTCTCTGCGGCTGATAGATAGATTAGATCTATAGAGGTTATTATTTTATTCTTGAACCTGCCTGTCTGTTCCGTGGCTAGGAGGCCTAGGGTCCCGCGTGGGGCGCTAAATGTCCCGTTTTCAGGGTAGACTTATCTTATAAACACTGAAACGAACGTTCAATTCTCTATGAAACTTATACAAAAATATTTTTTGTTAAATTAACATAGGTACCTAATTTTGAATTTGGCTATTTCTCATGTAGTTAAACTAGTTTTTTTTTCAGTGTATTCTTTATAAGGTTGATAACCCTACTTGGGACCAAAAGGCCTTCGTCGAGACTCATCATCATCATCTCCTAGCCTTTGTCCCATTTTTTTGAGAATGGATTCTCAATCGGGTCGGCTACCTAAATCCCAAGATGTGGCGTAGGCACTAGTTTTTACGCAAGCGACTGCCATCTGACCTTCCAACCCAGAGGGGAAACTAGGCCTTATTTGGGCTTAGGTGGTTTCCTCACGATGTTTTCCTTCACCGAAAAGCGAGTGGTAAATATCAAATGACATTCCGTACATAAGTTCCGAAAAACTCATTGGTACGGGCCGGGTTCGAACCCGCGACCTCCGGATTGAAAGTCGCATGCCCTAACCACTAGGCTACCACCGCTTCCTTCGTCAAGACTCTTATGTCTAATTTAATATTTAACGAGGATTATGATACAGGGATAAATGCAAATGACAGGACATCAATTATATCCGTGATATTGCGTCTATTGCGTCAAAAATATCCGTTAAAATATTTGGCACAGACTTGAAAACCGGGGATATTGGAAACTGGAGACACCTATTTTCGGTTCTGCCAAGAGTTACATATAATGTTGTGTCTGTACACCTGAACGTTTCAGTTATTGTGATTTCGACTGCAGACAATCGAGAGACCCGATATTATTATATTATACTTAGGAATTGCCCGCATCTTCGTCCGCGTATTTTATTCTTTTCAAAGTATCCTATAGCCATCTTTGGATGTCCAGCCATCTCTGTACCGAAATTGGTTAAAATTTGTCTAGCCGTTTGAGCGTGATGCGAGGACAAAGGAAATTATGAAAACAGATGGCTCCAGCATGGCACGGCGCCGTGAGCCGATACAAAACAGATGACGATCCTGCATCACGCTATTAAGATTTTTTCTGAAATTATGACCTGTATAGAAAAAATATAATCAATACAAACCTAGACTTTTGTAATATTTAGATGCACCAAAAACTTGACGTTCGTTACGTTACATAAAGTCAAAAAAACGTTATATATCCAGGATTCCTAAAATGCGAGCCAAATTCATTGAAGTGTTGTCACTGCGTGTCATACGTAATTTAATTGGATTTTGATCGCATTTTACGATATCTGGCTACAAAGGGTAAAAGTAATGTATACCTAGCCTAACCAGTGTCGGTCCGGCCCAGGGATAGTGGCGCTACAAACAGCTTTCATATGGCAATAATGAGCACACGTCATATATTTGCATTATTAAACATACCGATTTGTCAAGGATTTCTCATTCACCAAATTCAAAACACTGTTTACCGGAATACTGCTAAATTCTTTGTTCTTCTTGCGAAATAAATATTGAATCCTATTGATTAAAACTTGACTTTCCACACTGTGGATAGTTTTGGCTTTATTATGCAACAAACATACTTGAATATTTAGTTCTGTTTCCTCTTTGTTTACATCAGCGACATTCGCCGATTTTCTATGTCAGTTACCAAAGATTCGTCGTTGCCAGTTAGGTAGATAAATTAGTTACCACTAAAAATCCGCAAAATGGTGTGGGTTGAAAAACACCCTGTAGAGCTATACTGCAACAATTAAAATATCGAACCTAAGAACCTTAATTACCACACATGCGATTTTCGAGCGAATTTTGTATGAAGGCGATCACAAGTGTGATAGGACCTAATTCGAGATTGACATTTGAGTGATCGCCAAACGTCAAATCTCTATTAGATAACAGTTATATCGCCATTGAACTGTCATTTAAATGCGATAAGCTTAAATGTGACATATCTCATCTCAATTTTGGAAATACGAAGGCGATAATGATTGTCAAAAATGTTATTCATGTATATAAATTTCTGTTTTGAACGAAACTTAACGGACTAATTTCACGTACTACGCGGTCAATTTAAAGTCTGCGCCTGTTATTTATGCCGTCAATTACAAAGGAAACGAAAGTTTAGCGCGTCCGAATTGACGAAGTTGCGATGGTCTAGGGATATCGCCACTTGTCAAGTAGGCACACGTCAAAAGTGACGGATGGCGATGAAAAGGAGAGATCTCCATTATATCTCTAAAATTGGTCGAATACACCCCAGGCTCTTACCTAAACTAACCTGACTCATTCAACAATTTACAAGTTTATAAATATGAAAGAAAATGAATAAATAAAAAGCGTTATATCAAACGTTATGTTAGGTCAAAAAACATTACATCAAAATGTCGGGCACCCCGCTGCTGCGGTGATATCCTCGCCTCGTGCCGCGGCCCGTCCGTGGAGATTTGGGAAACAGTTACGTCATCTACTGAAAAAAACCGTCCAAGTGCGAGTCGGACTCGCGCACCGAGGGTTCCGTACAAACACTTTCCATCCCTAAGTGGTTAAGTTAAGTTTGCACCTGGTATGTATAGCGCCCCATATAAATTAGGTGCAAAGTTAGGTATTAAAAAAACTACTGACTAGATCTCGTTCAAAACAATTTTCGTTGGTAGTTTTTATAGTAATGTACATCATATGTTTTTTTTTAGATTTTTCATTTTCTTATTTTAGAGGTTAGAGGGGGGGGGGGACCAACTTTTTTCCACTTTGGAAGCGTCTGTCACGCAAACTATTCGATTTAGAAAAAATATATTTTAGAAACCGCGATATCATTTTTGAAGACCTATCCATAGATACCCCACACGTATGTGTTAGATGAAAAAAAAATTTTTGAGTTTCAGTTCTAAGTATGGGGAGCCCCCAATATTTATTATTATTTTTTTATTTTTGCATCAAAACCTTAATGCGGTTTACAGAATACATCTACCTACCAAGTTTCAACAGTATAGCTCTTATAGTTTCGGAAAAAAATAAAAAAATTGCTGTGACATACGGACGGACAGACAGACGGACAGACGGACAGAGAGACTTGACGAATCTATAAGGGTTCCGTTTTTTGCCATTTGGCTACGGAACCCTAATAAATCCTAGAGTAGTATTCCCACTACGGCTTTGTATAATTATAATTAAACACGCGACCGTGAAATCACGTTCAGAAAGATTAGCGCATAAACATGGTTGTTTTATGTATTCATATTCAAATTTATGTAAGAATATGTTTATTTATAACACAAACAGACAACACAACAGATTTAACAATTACAATTAATCATTAAAAATAAGTATGTCTAAATATATATATTGTGACAATTATTAAACAAAATCTAAAACTATACTATGTCTAATCTATCTCGTCGACACCACTGGTGACCAAACGGCTGGCAGAATCCTCGCTTAGCGTCTTAGTATAGCAAGGTAATGACACGGGGCCCATATTTATGTTATACAAAAAACAAATTTCCACATTAAAAAAAAATTACAAAAAAAGGACCGACTTCAAAAAAAAACTGAAAAGCCAAAAATAATGTTCATGTACCTACAGATTACATTTGAATCTTTTTTTGAAGTCGGTGCCTATATAGAATACATACAGTCGAACATAGAATCTCCTCCTTTTTTGGAAGTCTCTGTTAAAAACTAAATGACAAACTAAAACTTAACAATTTGAGGTTGCATTGCACAGGCCCCTACTCTAGGCGTAGCCTGTCTCGTAGATAACCAATTCAGACATGAGTTTAAGTAATTCTGAATTGGTTACACGAGAAATGGTTACGTAGTTTTCCTGAATATATACGTTGGGTCTCTTCAAGACAACTGGCTGAATCAGTGGACTACATCTTCGACACCGTAGCACAGAATAGATAATAGTGCCCACGTGCCCGTAGTCACTTTCCATCAGGTGTTACTGAGGGCAATCGCTGGTCAGTTTATGACTAAAGAACTGGCTTTTTGATTTGATATTTCACGACACAGGGAGTAATGTTTATTTTTTGTATAGAGGTCAATTTTGTTTAATTAATACCCATACATAATAATAATGTATAACGGTATTTAATATCGCTGATAGGGAAAAATATGGGCTGGGTTACTATCAATTCGACAGCATTTGGCGCGTACTTATTTCAAAAGACAATCGTGTCAGTTTTCAGGTGACTACTACGACAATTTGATTTTCATGACGATATCTACAAAGTTTGACACATAACAGTTTGAAATACTATACTACCGTGACCCGTCGGGGAAGTGGAGTATCGCTCGACAATCTGGACATGTTTCGAAACGGTTCGCGATTCATCATCAGCCGTAACATATCTTGCCGTGACTTGGCTTATTACGGGACTCAGTGTCACCTGTCTCGCTCGCATGGTATTGGCAAGTGACAGGTAGTATGGTCGCACGTGAAAGACTTGCTTGTCACAGTTATGCAAGACGTGCAGAAGCTCAGTCACGGCTGCGGCCAACAAACAAAGTCCTTCTTCAGATCTCTACAAAGTTCCCCATAGCCCGATTCTCTTTCCCCTCTCCTCCCGCCTTAAGTCAGACTGATTCGGTTCAGTCTATTCACGACGCAGTCCGTGCGCCCAGTGCTCCCGCGTTATCCCCACAAAAGTACTCCTGTGGCGCGGAGATAATCCCATTAGCGGGTTATACTCCCACACAAAGTTCGACTAGGTACTGGTAGGTAGGTCTGGTAGTGAGGGCTAACCAGCCCTAATACACTTCAAGACAAATCTTAAAAAAATACAACGTTCTGCATCTTTATGGTACGCTTGACAAGCCTTGGCAAGCCTGCAGGACGCAGTTATATGTTAGAGTGAGCACGAAATAGGTCTGTCTCACTCTAACATGACTGCGTCCTGCAGGCTTGCCCAAAGAGCATATAATCACTACGTGGGCTTGCCGAGGCTTGGCAAGCGTGTAAGACGTACCTTATTAGATTTAATACCGGTCGTGTACGTGAAATTGTCGTTGTCACCCGAAATTTATCACGATTATGCAACAGGGGTCTGGTCCCTTACCATGAGTTACCGTGACCGTATTCGCTAGCGACTTCATAAACGATTTGTACGGAGAATAGCACACCGCCCCTAACGGTAACTTTGTAGAACTAAAATTCTCCATACAAATCGTTTACGAAGTCGTACGGCCAATGTAAACTCGTGGTAAGGGCTGCTCCTACAAATACGTAATCGGTCGACGTACTACATTTACAACTGTACTAACCGCACCCAATATCACGCAATACTCCCGAACCTACCAAGCCGATGACCTTGTCCTTTAAAGTACGTTTCTACTGCCATTAGATACGGGGTCGTTGCCCTCATGACCTCAAATTAAAGTAACACACGCAAAATTTTACCAACAAATATAATAAACCAGCACTGAGGTGATAACAGTTTTAGTACTATCATTAAACGACGTCTCTGTATACAGTTGCTGTTTGGAAATTGTAGGCAATAGGATTAGTCGGCCTTTGGAAATGAGCCTTAACTAATATACCGTAAACGAGTCAATTGTGGTTCAAAACCAGATAATTGTAGACTAAACTTATTATGTACCTACATACTCGTATTTTATGCATATGGGTGATTCTACAAAAAATGGGTAACTCGATGTCATAGGGCAATAAAATAATGTTTTGTTATATTTTGTTTATATTTTTAATTTTATTTGAATACTACTAAAAGCCTTTTATTTGGTCACCCAATTTCAGCTATTCATTTTAAATACAAATTTGTGAAACTCCACAATTTATCCTTAAAACGTCAGTACTTTGGCATGTCACAACCTCAAAAGTGGGCAATCAAATGGCTGTGTATTAAATATTACCTCTAATGTAAGAAAACTTACTGTTTCAATACAATCTATGATGTATTTAATAATGTATATCACTACTTTCATAATATAATATTCTCACTGTTGTTGTAAAAAATACAAGAAACTTTGTGTTCAGTTTTATTCGTCAGTCCGCTGTCTGTTGTTCGAATTGGAATTTCGCGCTAAATATCGGCGACTCAAATTCAAATCCGCGTTAAATTTCAAGGTTGATAGTAAAGTTAGCCGCAGGTCGAGCCATTTTACGGCCACTATTACTGAGCCAGTACCAGAGTTGTGGTTGTCATGTGAACACGTGCCGATCCAGTCAAAAAGTCAGTCCTATGGTAAATCGTTATTTCCTTGTAAATCTGTGTTATACTTGAATTTATACACAGTCAACTTTGTTTTGTTAAAATGTAGCTAGTTGATGTTAGAAAATATCAAATTAAATGTTGATTCTAAAGATAACCCCAAATTCATGTCTTTTTCATCAGTCCGTTGGCGTCAGTCCTTTGTGTTATATTGCGCCAAAGGACTGACGGGTTTCCAGGGTACTGACATTTGTAGCGTGTTGAAGCTGTATATTTTTACTTATTTCAGTTTAAACTATCGTGCCGCCTCTTAAAAAAAGAAGGAACAGGGGTAAAGACATTTGTTAAGGAAATAACACCTTGGGAGCAATGATTAGCCACAAAAAAAAGAAAAATTCATCTGAGTACACGCAAAAAAGAACAACTTCTGAATCATACTACTTATATCTTTGTTCGCAAGAACTACTGACCACGAAGCATAATCAATAGATGGTGAACAAATTACCTATTATAAACGACGACCAAAGAGCAAATGAAGCGAAAGACAGAAAAAGTCCAGAAATAGGCAATTATAAAATATTGAACCAAGCAATGGTTTCAAAACTGAGAACTAGACTGAAAAATCATCGACCAAAATATAAGAGAGTTTTGACTCTCAAAAAAGCAGTCTAAGTAAGTTGTAAAATCTGTGGAAGAAATTCCATAAACCAGAATTGGAGAAATGAGTGAAGATATTACTAAAAAGGAAAGAAAGGAAACAGTGAAGAAGGGCCTTTTCGAAAGTGTTATTTAAATTAAATTAAAAGAAACTACATAAAGAGGTAAAAAAGTTCGAACAAGCTACAACAAATACAAAATTATAGAGAATACCAAAAATAGCAGTGACTTATAAAAAAACAGGGATGCTGTTAAACTACCTCAAAGTAGAAAAGACAATAAAAAGCTGTTTGAATGGTGGAGATAGATCTTTCTCACAGTATTACACGTTAAACAGTTTATTCAATTGTTACTTCACTGAAGTTTTCAGTTCACTGAAGTGAATGAAGACTAAGAATAGGACTAAAAACATAAGAATAAGACTAAAAATAGCTTCTATCGTCTGCAAATCGAAGGTGAGTGAGGTACTCGCCGTTAATGTTGATGCCAAGTCCGTTCCAATCCAGTAGCTTGAAGGCATATTCCAGTGTAGCAGTAAACAGTTTTGGAGAAATTACGTCTCCCTGTCTTACTCCTCGCTGCAGTTGGATAGACTCTGGTCTTGGATTCGGACTGACATGGTGGTGTTTCAGTACAAACACTTTAGCACTTCGATGTATCGATAGTCGATACGGCACCGCTGGAGAGATTGAAGCACAGCCCATGTCTCGATCGAATCAAAGGCTTTTTCATAATTCACAAACATAGTGGCCGGTTATACTCCTTTCTCTTCTGTACAACCTGCCGCAGCATATGAATTTGGTCTATGGTGCTAAAGCTTTTCGGAATCCGGATTGTTCGGGAGGTTGGAAATCGACTGTGCGCGAGACGATTGGTAATGACTCTGAAGAACAGCTGATAAACATGGCTCAGCAGTGAGATGGGCCTGTAGTTCGTCAATAAAGGCTATGCTCGAAGTTTCTGTGCGCGAAAGAATCAGAAATGAGGATATCCGCAGTAGAACCAGGGTAACCGACACAGCTCACAAGATTGCACGGTTGAAATGGCAATGCGCAGGCCATGTAGCCCGGTAAATGAACGGCAGTTGGAGCAGCAAAGTCGTAGAGTGGCGACCACGTATAGGAAAGCGCAGCGTGGTAAGGCCCCCGACTGGATGGACGGATGACCTCCTGAGGGTAGCGGGGAATCAATGGATGCGGTCTGCACGGGATCGCACTTTGTGGCGAGTCATGAGGGAGGCCTATGTTCAGCAGTGGACGTCTGTGGCTAATAGATAGATTAATTCCTAAGAGATTTATTTCTAAATTTTAATAAATATCAAGCATATGTTATGAAGTTGTGTGTTATGTAGTGTATTTTGTCAGTACTTTGTCAGCCTCGTCAGTCCCCTGGCAGTCAAATTCAGAAAAACCGATATTTCTCCGGTTCTACTTAAAAAAGTGACTGGCCCAATCTCGAGCAATATATTCATTACATTACCTATCTTATATACCCGAATTTGTAGCATTTTGATTAAAAAACTATCATAAACAAAATATCCCGAAAAGTTACCCAACTTTTGTATATTCGCCCATATACAAATTCACTGCAGCTCAAGTTAAATATATGCCGAAATCGTGACATCTGGCTCTATTATTATCACGACAATTAAGTTAAACCAAGAAACATGCCATCGGTATAAAAAAACTCTTTCATCTATACAAGTGGAAAATTTGTATACGCCCTGGATGGTGAGCTTAAATCCTTAAGACAGCTCATTTAATTCGAAGGGAATATTCGTTTACTTTCTACCAATAAATTAAAAAGTAGGTACCTATCTACAGGAAATCTACTTGCCGGGGATTTGAAATGGCACTACGATGCCACTCTAAAGCATGCATCTCTCTCTTCCGCATCAGGTTCAGTGGTCCAATAGGTAGGAGATGCCCGTGTTAGTCCGGAAAGCCGTTGGAGACGCAGACGCGGGTTCAAACCCCGCGTAAACCATTCAATATTTAATATTTTCGCTTCATTTTTATATTTAGGTTAATTCACCTATAATTTCCAGATCGGGCTGGGCTACATCGGCGACTTCCCTAGTGTCTCCATTGGAAACACCTACGCCGTCTGCCTCATCCTCTGTGGGGCGTCGGTGGCCGCGCTCCCTCCAGCGGCTACCATCAGCTTCTGGGCGCTAGCTGCGGTGGCTGGGGCCTTCGGGCTGCTCTTCGCTGCTTCCTTTACCTTCACGCCAAGTCTTCTGGTGACGCTCGTGTCGCTGGACGACTTTACGTCGGCGTACGGCTTAGTGCTTTCGGCACAGGGCATTGGACATCTCATCGGCCCGCCGTTATCAGGTGAGACTATATTATCATCTCAGCTTAAAATTTGATGATTACTTATTTAAATACCTTCGTCACCTGCCTCATCCTGCACCGTCTCCAGAAGCTACCAACTTCCGGATTGGAACAGGTTATGACATAAAACAATACCCCGTCCAGCAAGTCTGCCTGCGGCATGGTTCCCATTACATAAGTATCATGAATATTTTATTATTTTTATCAATGAATTAAATGTACTTAACGACAGAGTCTTAGATTGGGATCGATCGAACCAATCTGGGCCCCACTATCTCCAGTAAATTCAGCAAGAGGATATTGATTGATTACACATAGATGCCCACTTGTAACATGTAACATATTGAAGCAATATTAAAAAAATTATACCGTCTTCTTCCAGGTCTCATCTACGACCTGACGTTTTCCTGGGAGCTGTCGTTCTACCTGGCCGGCGGCTGGATCGTGGTGGCCGGGGTGCTGATCTCATTCATCCAGCCCGTCCGCTCTTACCAGCAGCGGCGACAGGAGCGCCAGGACAACCTGGTGATATAAGGCAAACTCAGGTTACAGTTCTTTGATGAATACAAAAAGGAGGTACGTGGTCGATAGTTGCCTCTATAAAGGAGCGACGAGCGACTACACCAAAAAACCAATAGTGCCGCTAACGACGACGCGCCACGCCGTATGCCTTCGGTGTAGTCGATCCTTAATCCTTGGTCAGACAGTGAGACAGGGGCCTTATGTTTCTTTGACCAAATGTGAATAGGCCCATTGGGTAGTTCCCACAGCTGAGATGGTCAATAGAGAGATACATACCCCTTTTTTCTTTTAGATTTCAATGTCCTCAATACTGCTACGTTTGCTTTTTTGTTTTCATCAAGCCAATATTTTCATAATGGGATTTTTTAAGAGTCGTATGGGCTTTTTCAGTTCTTTTTTTTGTTTTTATCCATGTACACTCCACACGCCACCAATTAGTGTTTTCGAGTAATTTTTTTGTAGAATAAATCTCTTAGAACAGTATACAGATATTTTGTTAAAGTTTGCCTCAAATATTGATAAAGGTATATTTTAGATGTAATTTGTAATTAATATTCCTATATTTTATAAATGTATATTTGCACGATATGTACTGCAACCGGAACTATGTATAGTATGTATAAATAAATTCAATTATGTACATGATATAATTTATTAGAGGTAGTAGCAAAACGATAAATGTACATACAAAAAAAGAAAGAAGTACCAATGTGGGTTTCACATGCAATTAGGTTAAGTAAAGTACATAAATTAAATCGAAAATAGTATGTAGTAGCACGTAAGACAGTAGAAGTATGCAAATGTAAAAACATAATAATTTAACTTGCATCCTGTAACTTTTGCAAGGTTTTATTACTAACATGAAAAAATACAGGGTGGAACGGAACGTGGTTCTTTCCCGCAAATGTGACATTGTTAAACCCCATCATTTTCTCCAAATAAGCTGTGTTAATATCGTCGTTTCTGGTACAGTGGTTGTCGATTGCGATCCAGCGTGGAAATACTGCGAGCGTTATGGGCCTCTTTGGATGTTTGGACCTGAAACTGCAGGGAGTGGTGTTTTATGAACCTTGTCATTTTTTTTTTGTATAATTGGAATACATACATTGATTTAATCATATTTATATTAATATTTGTCTTTTATGAAAATACTGCGTGTTTCTTCAACTTCATTACAGGTCAACGAAATAAGGACATGCCGTCTGTTAGTTTGAAATGGAAATATTAAGTGCATTAATATTAAAAAAATATTATTTAATATAAAGCAGGTAGATTCTACATCAAATAAATCACATTATTGATATTGACATTATATATTTTCAGGCAATACCACGGTATAGTTCCACACTGTATTATGGAACATAAAACAAGTAACTATAGACACTAGACAGTATAGACATAAGCGTAAACTGAACTAGAGTTTCATGTAACTAAATAGCTGTAACTAAAATTAGATGTTTATAACTGGCCCCCCGTATAGTCCCGATGCGCAACGTTCTTTGATCTTTATTGTAATGTTACATGCGTTATAACTAAACATGTATATGTATATTATTATATTATAATGTGACTTATAATAGTACATTACATAGGTACCTAGGGCGGTGAATTCGTGCATGCCCCAGATCGCAGGTGTTTCTGGCCCAAACCGAAGGTGAGGGCCATAAATATGCGATCTGGGGCTTTACGAATTACCACCCGAGGTTAATCTAAATTTTTACGTCAAAGTACCAAGGGCAGGAAGTGAGATTTTCTACCCGCGTACAGAAAATCCCACTTTCGGTCCAAGGTGTCGTAAATAAACGAATAGTTTGTAGATTTCGTGTACAGTTTTTTTGAAAATTATTACCTACAATACTACAGTTTTAAGTACAATTTATTTTGTCAATTGAGTAAAAACTACCTACAAATAAAACTTAATTAAAAGGAGTCCCCCCGTACTGAGGCCCTTTGAATCGCGAAGCTTGTCTTTATGCGAAAAAGAAAGCCCCTTTTGTTAATTAATTATATGAAATAGTTCCTTAAGTAAAATACAATTGATGTAATATATAAAATGAGTTCTGTAACATTTGACTGAAGAAGAAATCGATTGCGACAAGAGGTCTCATAAATTATAAGAAATTGTGAATTCCCACATGTGCATATAGCGTGAGGAAGCGAGTTAGTTGTAATTAGTTTTAGGGCAATATTTAAGTACATAATGTCATTACGGAGATGCTACGACTTTGAGCGATCAAGGGTTCGGCGGCCATGCGTGAGCGAGACACACGTATCGCGCGCCGCGCCACTCGCCGCTAAGACCGAGTTTGTAGCATCTACGGTTTACTCACTGTTATATTATGACCAGAGATCGGACAAATGTGCGTCATTATACACGGTGTCGTGTATTTAATGGACAACTTTCTAATCAACCAAATTTTGCAGGATAAACTATAACTACCTACTTAAAAAAGTTGACCACTCTTTTTCCATTATTTATTTACTTTTTCTCCACAAGTGACAAAACTGGTTAATAATTTTAGACACAAACGTATTTCAATAATTAACTTTTTAATTAAATGTTCTGGCCACCATAAAGTTCTAATTCTAAGTAATACACGGAAGCATCTCTATTATTACAGAATATATAAAAAAATACATCACAAAAATGTCTTCATCTGTTGCTTACACGGTCATTAGGCTAAAATAAGGTGCCAGTCAATAAAAAAAATAAGTAGTCAATTTATCCTAAAAACCACGAGAATTTTAGTAACACTAAAAGAGGCCTATTTACTGGGCCATTCTAGGGTGTCCTGTACGGGGTTAGAAGTTTGTCCATTAAATACCGTGTATAATGACGCCGATCCGTCCGATCTCTGATTATGACAGATATGCAAATAATAGGTATTGATTTAAACTTACACGTTATTATAACAAAAACGAGACTTAATCGCGTTCCAAAAGTGTTTATTAATTTCCTCGACGTTTCGAACGTGATGTTCCGTTTATGGTTTTGTTATAAGTATGCAAATTACAGAACATACGTGGATGTATGTATTTCTGGAAACTATCCCAAAATTTCTAAAAAAAAAAAAAATTTTGGAAATTTCCAATAGGAAATTTTGAGGTCGACATTTTTCCAAGTTGAAATTTTGGAAGTTTTGCAAACTTTCAATCGGGACATGATATGTCAGGAACGGCCCGTCATGCGGACTGTTCGCCGCGGAGGTGATCGCATCGAAAATCGAAATCCCTGAAGAAGAACTCCATATAAGTTCGAAATATGACAGGCCTTCCTTCCTTCTGACATACACTCGTGAGTAAAGCCGTAATGTTCAAATAATAATTAGTGATGCTTGACTTAAGTTTCAATAAGAAAAATATTTAAGTAGTAGGTATTGAATATTATTCCTACGCATTTGAGCTCGCTTATTATTATAATAATTAAATTTATTAATGAACATGCATTCTATTATTAAGCTTATTATTTGAAACAACCTTATCGTACCTATCGAGTTGAGTTTTTTTATTAATTAGGTTCATTGTTAGTTGTTATTTCATTAATGTTGATGCTTCTTGTTGGTAGAGGTACCGATCGAATCTGAATGTCTTCAATAATAATTATAATGTTTTGACTTTATCAAATAAAATTCATCATAATAAACGAAATATAAATCTTAATTATAATCATGTTTGTAATTGACATAATGTTTGTAATTGATATTCCATTTTAGTTGTAAGATAATTATTGCTGTGCCCGACAGGGCTCATGTTTTGAACCCACTTAGTATGTGCTACTATTTAAAATATTTTATGTACAACATGAATCGCAATAAACTGAATTTGAATTAGAATTAGAATTGAAGAACATTCTCGAGAATTAAGTACTTAACTCTGCCGTTCATTAAAAAATTCAAGTGAACTGTTTGAGCACTTAATAAAATAATTATGATTGACGATGCGGGCTGGAGTTGATATACTTGACGGTTAAAGATTAATGTTTCATTAATGTTTCACAGTTGAGTCCTTAAAACGAGCAATATTTGATCAAATCTGAACACGCCTACGCCGTTAACAATAGATTCAGCAAAAGTAGCAATACGCAAAATGAAGGTATTTAGGGTGATTCAGCCACAGGCGTTTCAGCCGTTGTCAGTTTTGATTTGACTTCCTAGTCCTGGAAATGGTCAATAATATGCTTTGATGATTAATTATGACAAGAACTACGATTACAGTACATCGTTGTATGGAAGTTTGCTGCTTGTTCATTGCACACATTCATTCAAAATTGATTGAAATTAAAATTGTACATTTCAGGTTACATTACCCTTATGACCAGGGACAGACGGCTGTTGAAACGTTTGTCAGTTCACCCCATAACATGCCAATATTTTACGCAAGCGTTATGCTCTTGACAATAAAGTCGTGTGTCAATAATATTGAGCATTTGTTGCGCTGTGTTACTAAAGTAGTTACTTTAGCTGTTGTCTGTAGGTAGAGATTAATTGAACAAATTACAGTCATTAGTTTTCATCGTGAACGAGTTAATAACTGAAACGCTGGTAGCATTTTACGCACTGCTAATAATAACTTGTGGAATTGCCGTTCTTATAATATAGGTACTGCAAATCTTTCGATACTATTAGTTAAATATTCGATCTTAATTCATACAATGCAGATGGATTGTATCTAGGAGAAAATGTTTCTATTTTATACCTACATACAAGAAGAACGGCTAGAAAATACTGGCTCAAGAACCCCTGGGCAGGTCACCCTAAAGTCAGATATATATTGATTTCGCCGAGGGACCCAGAATCCTACTGCCAGGTACCTATAGTAGGTAGTACTTGTACAGGTTCCAAATTCGAACGTAGATTCGAATATTTTTGATCTTATGCTTAACGTCTTTAAATAAGATTAACCATTTGATACAGACGTGAAAAAAACACCAATGAACGAGTGACAGTCACACTACATACCTATCGGTTATAATTTATGTACCTACTTAACCAAGTACTCTTTATTATTTTTGTAACGCGTCCATCTTCCATTCTATGGAGGATCAGAGCATAAAATACCAAAACTATGTATATTTTTATTTGATATTTTCCTGCATATATAACAATAAGTAATACTTAAGTTTAAAGAAAAGGCCTACAATAATATTGTAAATTATCGCCAAAAATGGCTATGAAGAGCTTACGTATGTACACATTTAAATACTATGTATGTATGATAATATGATTGTAAGTAAGAAAATGAATTTAGATCGTTAGCTTATAAATAGGGGCAGACATTTCATTGATAGTTTTACAGATGACGCGGTTGGCAGTTGGTAGTGCACCTGTGAGCCGGCGGTCCTGGGTTCGATGGGCCAGGGCAAATATTTGTATGACGAACTCGAATATTTGTTCCTGGGTCATCTAAATCGATGTTATCTAAATCGTCGTCTAGTACCTTAATATTTATTTAGTTAGTTTTACTAGCAAAACGTGGCAGTAGCAAAAGAAATAAAGCGGACGATCATAAAACTTTACAGGTTTTACTTCAGGCAAACGTTCGAGTTGCGAAACATTCTCACAAAGAAATATATTTTGTGAACTCTGAACGAATTCATAACAAATTTGTTAAATTTCCTAAAAAACAAGATCAGATTTATCGGCTACTCCAGTCCGAGAAACGGTCCAACTTTGCCCTAGCCTAGCAAGTTAATTTGCCCCGTTGACAATAGTGTCAGGTTATTTTGTCTGAACCTATAGAGGTTCAGACAAAATAACCTGTTGGAAGACAAAATATTTTATTGCATCTAAATTAATATAGTTGACTCTATATTACACTTACATTTGGCACAGCGGGGAAAATAATACACAAGGGTGTGGAACCCAACAGTTTCATAGCATTGTATATGAAAATAAAAATGGTAATGCCTTCCAATAAACTTATTAGATAGATTCGACAGAAGTTTAATCTTAAGTTATAATTAGGAAAAAATACATAGATACATTTGAATCAAAATTTCATCTAGGTATGTACCTACTTACTATGAATTTGTGTCCATTTTAAATGATAAATAAAGTATTATAAATGATTCCTCATTATACCTATATAATATTCTTACGAGTTACGAGTAGTATTTAGGGTAAGTATGTTAATTGTTTACTACATTATTATATTTTTATAGATATTATACATTTGGCTGTGATTTTTTTGCTTACAATTGTTTATCGTTTTTTTTTTGCGCATATACTTAAAACGAAACTATTTGTTATAATACCTAATTAGAATTACCTATTCTGATTATGGAATTATTAGCTTGCAATGATAATTATTTAAATTTGATTAATTACTTAAAACGAATAGAATAATGTAGGTTACTTAATATGTACCTTCGTTATTGAATACTTATTTACTTTATTACCTAGATTCCATGTAAGTTATTATGCACAATTTAGATAAATCGTGTTATTTCGGTGTACAGCACAACTAGTCAGTCATTTTATCTTGTTATTTATTGTATTTAAATAAATTAGTTTCCTTTTTAATAAAATTACTGTCAACATTATTCTTTTAATGTTTAGGTGAAATTTGTAATCAATTAAAGAACAATAAATAAATGTTAACTTATTGTATTAAACTTGTTTTATTTAATACAGTTATATGATCAATCCAAATGAGTCAGTCAGTAGGGAGAGGTCACAAACTATAAGAGATAGGGAAATCTGTTCTTAGGAACCAAAAACTGCATTTTGTTAAACCGCTGTAAAGAATGATTAACGACATGCGATTACTTACAGTATTAACAAAGTTTAATTCCCTTTTATGAATGAAATTTATAAAAAAAATTATAATGTAGTTACTACTAAATCTGAAATCGACGCCATGGTTCCTATTCCTAAGAACAGATTTCCATCTCTTATAGTTTTCGTTACCTCCCTATTGACCCATTTGGATTGGTCACCCTGTATAGTATGATCGCGAAGTCCCTAGGGAAATTAATATGGCTGCCATCTTGCATTGGCGTATATAGGGTGGTGGCCGGGTGGGCCGTGCCCACCCAAGTATGGTCTAGTGCCCACCCCAGGATTTTGGGTTACCGATAGAAATTCATGGCTTCATCTCATAGGCCATGGCCTGATTGAGTATTTAGTCCAATGGAGATGTCAAACTTAAACGCTCCACACACAATTTTTCGCCGATTTCAGCGGGAGGCGAGGTAATGACAACCACACACCATTCAATATACAACAATTAATACAAGACACAAGGTACACGAATTAATGTGTATGTAAGTATATATATTGTATTGCATATTTGTGTATGTTTATTTATTGTGTTCATTATATTACTGATATATAATAAGTTTCTCTTTTGGTATAATGTTGATAGTTGACAGGCCTTGCACCATAAAATGTTTCTGTTTAGCCCAATGGTTGGCTGGTAGAGAATGCCTTATGGCATTAAGTCCGCCATTTGTACACTTTTTGTTTTGTGCAATAAAGTTTAAATAAATAATATACATATATATAAATAAATACACACTCTCACAGACGTAAGGTTGCCAGGTCGCCAAACCTAATAGCCGGACAGCAGCTAGTTTGGCCGGGCATTGGGGTAAAAAGGCCGGACACCCTAAATTATTGAGGATTTTGTGTCTCAGTATTAATAAGTACGAAAAAAACTCGGCGGTCGCTCGTTTGCGAGGTGTAAAAAGCCTAACAAACGCCGGACAACGTTTATTTTGTATATGCAATGAAAAAGCCTAACTTTTTCCGGCTTCATTCGGATGCCTGGCATTGGCAACGCTACACAGACACAAAGTCTGCTGTTGCGATAAACGCACACTTCAAAAAAAAGCAACACACATACAAGACGCCTTATTTCTTTATTTAAACTTAATTGAACAAGACAACAACTTTATGCTAAATGGCATTCTCTACTAGTCAACCACAGGGCCAAATAGAGCTACTATGACCAAGTGGTCAAAGTTGACCAATGCACTTTATACACAACACAGACTTTATAGACTAGACTCAAAGACTAAAGCTGTTGAGGTTGTATATACTTAGTTTTATTTGTATTTTATATTGTCTATTATTGCTTTTTTTGAAGTTTGCTTTTGTTCTTTACTTTTGTCATCTAGCTGTCTTGTGCTTGTGTCAATTAAATAATTTGCATTTTTAAAGTCCAGCTGTTTTGATTTCGATACTAAATTCCACCTTTTCCTAATCCTGAGCTATCATTGCGCCTTAATAAAAGCCTCTGATTATAGCTATGTAAACCGGGTGATCAATCCAAATGGGTCAGTAGGGAGCAAACGAAAACTATAAGAGATAGGGAAATCTGTTCTTAAGAACCATGGCGTCTATTTTAGGTTTAATAGAAACTGCATTCAATTCTTTTTATATATCTTTTAGATAACCGGGAATTGAACATTATTGTAACTGCGGTTTTGACCGGGTTACGTATGAAATTATGTATGAGATTTATAAAATCAAATAATGCAGTTTTTATTAAATTTAAAATCGACGCCTTGGTAGGAACAAATTTCCCTATCTTTTATAGTTTCTGACTTCTCCCTACTCACCCATTTGGAATGATCACTCGGTGTAGCTATTAATTAATTGTCAATCGTTCAATCACCGTACTATACGTAGGTATGTATAGCAGTCGAGTGGTTTGTCACAGTGACCCAGATCTTCCCAATATCGTGAAACCGTAATACTTAATACTATTTAGCGGAGGCACGCAAACTGACCGGATTCAGCAACCTTTGGTAGGGCAATAACCATTTATATAAAGAATTTAACTTTGCATAATCCATAAAATAGGTAGCTAGTTCTTTAGATAAAATCAAATCTTATATATTAATATAAAAGAAAGTCGTGTTAGTTACACTATTTATAACTCAAGAACGGCTGAACTGATTTGGCTGAAAATTAGTGGGGAGGTAGCTTAGAACCAGGACAAAGACATAGGACACTTTTCATCTATTTTTGTCTTTTTTTTTCTCTACATTTATAGACTTTCAGGTGGTACAAACTTCGCTGGGTCAGCTAGTAAAGGATAAAAAATCTAATGTTACCATAGTTTTACGTTTTCGAAAATGTCTGCCAATTTCTGATTAAAATATCCATTTCAAAAGTTCCCTATTCTTAAAGGCTTATGTGATAAGTGTAGTGTTATTACTTTGGCGGATTTACTTATGC
The DNA here is from genome assembly GCA_947623375.1 of Apotomis capreana. Lineage (NCBI taxonomy): Eukaryota > Metazoa > Arthropoda > Insecta > Lepidoptera > Tortricidae > Apotomis > Apotomis capreana. Next base: position 24,497,501 of record OX392507.1, on the reverse strand, counting down.
AAATTGTACTGCTATTCTCCTTGTGCGTTGTGACTGTCAACTTTTCCACAAGGTATATTTGGTAACGATGTTGGGGCGAATATTTTCAAAACTATAAGTACCTTACTTATAAATTAATTCAAAAAATATTTGGGGCCCGTCGTAATAAATAAAAAAAAAATCGTGTAAAAACTAAGTAGTTCAAAATTAGAAATGTTGTCAATTACTTGTACCTAAGTTTATTTTTAATTTTCCGCTTACATTTTTGAATTTATAATAAACACAGCTTTCAATACATTGTTTAATTTGTAAACATTAAGTATAATTGTGTTTTTAGTAACGATACATACAAAACACACATACCTACTAACACTAGACACGTATTAGGTATGTACCTATTGAATCAATGTATAAAGTTAAAATGATAACCGTTATCAAGATAGATTAGATAGAGTAATATTGTGCAATTTTTATAGGATTACAAGGTAATCCTTGAAAAATTGCACAATATTACACAGATCCCGATAATTTCTCTAAGTTCCTACAACAACTTGGCAAACATTCTTTTAATTCGTAATTATTGTAAACTTTTTCAAACATGTCCAAAACGGTTGGTTCCAACTTTATTTTTAGGAACTTTGGAAATTTGTAAATTTAAATCATAAAATGCACAAAAAAGTACAAAAATCCAGTCAACGCATTTGCTTTGATCTCAAAAATTAAAAAAAAAACTTTTTTTAATAACATTCTACCTACAGTACAGAATTCATGACACTTCAGTCTGGAGTGGAATAGTCCCAGACAGATAATAGCCTATAGGTACAAATGAGTAATACCTCTACATATATATGTTTGATGAGTCACGCAATGATTTGAAGCAAGTGCATGAACAGCACAGCACATTGTTCATTAATTATGTAATAATATTCTGAGAACGGTGTCCTCAACTGATGATGGGTCGGGTTACTTATTATGTAAATAAAATTGTCCCAATACCATCTTAATAATAAGTAAATAAAATTGGGCAAGTGCGAGTCCGACTCGCGCATGAAGGGTTCCGTACCTATATGTATATATACATATAGGTATACATAATCTATAACAAGTTTGTTGTAAGGGAGCCCCCCTTAAATATTTATTTTATTTTATTTTTAGTATTTGTATAGCGGCAATAGAAATACATCATCTGTGAAATTTTCAACTGTCTAGCTATCACCGTTCTTGAGATACAGCCTGGTGACAGACGGACGGACGGACGGACGGACGAACAGCGAAGTCTCAGTAATAGGGTCCCGTTTTTACCCTTTGGGTACGGAACCCTAAAAAATACCTACGTAAGATCCAAGAGCTGGAAGACGGTAGTGTCTGAGCCGAATACTATTGGGGAGATAAAACAGCAAGACTCCGGTAGCTTGGACATCTAGAGAGAACGCCGAACGATAGGGCGGTAAAAAGGGCGTATATTGGACAGATTTACGTACTTAAGCGGTGGTAGCCTAGTGGTTAGGGCATGCGACTTTCAATCCGGAGGTCGCGGGTTCGAACCCGGCCCGTACCAATGAGTTTTTCGGAACTTATGTACGGAATGTCATTTGATATTTACCACTCGCTTTTCGGTGAAGGAAAACATCGTGAGGAAACCACCTAAGTCCAATAAGGCCTAGTTTCCCCTCTGGGTTGGAAGGTCAGATGGCAGTCGCTTGCGTAAAAACTAGTGCCTACGCCACATCTTGGGATTTAGGTAGCCAACCCCGATTGAGAATTCATTCTCAAAAAATGGGACAAAGGCTAGGAAATTGGACAGACTTACGTTACGTTTTCGATCGGTCGGCCGACCGAGGCACCGATGGAAGGATGACGTTAAATAATTAAATCAATATTAAGGGACAATCATACACAAATTTAGGAAAGCCAGTACTACGGGTACTAGACGACGATATAAATAATATATATACATACATATATAGATAACATCCATGGCCCAGGAACAAATATTCTAGTTCATCACGCAAATATTAGCCTATAACTACAGTATACTACGGTAGGTATGTCATCCCTATTGAACCGATATCTCTTCCCGTTTGGTAAGGACGAGCGAGTGCACTGTAAAAAGCAACTATTGGAATTGAAAATCGGTAAATAACTACTTTTGTTAGTATCTACAATATGTACTATTCGATCGTGAAATATTTCTGTCTAATACGTTTGGAAAATCAGTGGCTTGTGGCTTTAGTAAAACAAACTTTCTAAGAAAGATGATTAAAAAAGTTGCCCTGGCGCCATGAAGTGTAAATAAACTGAAAATAAATCCGCAAATCGTCAAGACGAGACAGAATTTGGGCAACTTCCAACGCATCTGGTAAACTGAAGAAGCGTTTTTGGCTGCAAAACCGAAAATGTTTCCGATTTTAGTTCAGCGGACGTTGCGTGCGCGCCGATGACGTCATCACTGAGTTATCGGCGCGGGCGTCATCAGTCGTATTGCAAAAATAAATATGGTTTAAGATAACGGTTGTTGAAAAGAAAGTAATATACGCCGCGAAGGGTGCAGCAAAAAAAGCATCCATCTCCATCCATCATAATTTTACCATTGTAGGCCGAAAAGTTATATTATGACACAGGCCTTATTATAGATAGGTATTAGAAGAATTCATTTCTTGTGCCACCTTTTATGTCATTTTTTTTTCTATAAAAGCCAATAATCACAGAATTGCAGAACATGGACGAAACATGCTTAGGTATAAAATTATGCAATATAATTTAAGATAAAACAGGGAGAAATCATTAGCATTTTTATTTTTATCACACAAAATCACGAGTGACTGAAAATCGTTTATCGATTCAGGGATCCGTTTGAGAAATATTAAGCTTTAAGTTCTGCCTCCAGAAAAAATACAAATACGAAAAATTTGAAAATATCTTGAGGACAAACCCCCAAATATTTTGGATTTTGCTTTAAAAAATCCTTATGTAAAAATCAGTAACAGTTTCATCTAAAAATAGGGTCTGATAAAGTTACTGATTCTCAACTGAATGAGAAAGTGATACCTACTGTTATAGCATTCTTGTGAACTTTAAGTCTAATAAACAATAATTTAATAAATAATGGTTAAAATAATTTAAGTTTTGATTCAAAAGGGGCTTACAATATATGTACAACGCAATAATAAATAAAAGCTGAAACTTACTAAAAAATCAAATATTTACATAACTAAAATAAATTAAAAAAGTTGTGAAGGTTAACTTTCAGTTACGTTATACTCGACAAGCTTCACGTGCTAATGACAATTTATTTTAATAACTTAATGCGTTCAATCAATTATTGAAACATTATCTCCTATATTAGTTCAATTAATTTCTTCCACATATGCATCTAATTCGGTGTCAAGTTAGTCAGCCGGAGAGAACGTCTGCCTCGGTCTGCGCCTCATCTAGAGTCTAAATTATAATTATACTCCATTAGTTCCCTTTAAAGCTTTTGACCTATTTGCATAAAGGGATTGTGCTGCGCTTGCGACTCCCAATGTAAGAGTATTTCTTAAAACTTAATGCTCTAAGGAGTATTTTGATCATCCCTCAGCATGGAACGTCACGAGGGTTAAAAGTCTATGACATTCTCCGGTGCATGAACTATTGGTTTTCCAATCATGTCTAATTGTGAAAGAAGGACACACAGACAACACCAATACTTTGGCATTGAAAGGGCAAATTGTGCAGAACCGCATAATAATAGGGTATTTCTACCATTTCGTGTAAATCGGCAGAGATGAGGAGAAATTTTCATTTTTTATTTTTTTCTATGCCAATGGTAAGAAATAGGAAAAAGAAAAACTGTAATATAATCTATTTAGAATTATACTCAAACTTTAGCGAGATATAAGTAATTTTGTATTTTCAAATGGAATGGTAATGAACTACGGAATATGGTAATGATATAAAGTGGTATGGTAATGAAAATGTGTTGTTGGTAATGAAAGATTAAGCAAATAACCGATATTAGATATTTTTTTATATCTTCAAAAAAGGCAAAAAAACAGTCTCAAAAAAAGTAGTGCAGCAGTGCACATGTTTTTGATCTATCATACTTTACTAACAAAAATATAACTCTTCACGTAATATAAAAATCATTTAAATTCTGATAATTATTGTCTATTGTACACATTAACATTCCAGAACAAAGTATTAGTTTAAGTATATGTTTTATACTCAAAACTAATTCGTAAACATTTAGTAGTTTCATCAATAGAAATCAACATCTTATTCTACAAACGCCTAAATAACCTAACAATACAACATTTCGAAATGAGTTAAATTTACAACTTACAGTGTAGTACAATTTAACCTTGTTATGTTACTTTTTGCATTAAATTTTACTTCATCATCATCATCATCATCATCATCTCAGCCACAGGACGTCAACTGCTGAACATAAGCCTCCCCTTTGGACTTCCATATATACCGGTTGGAAGCGACCTGCATCCAGCGCCTTCCGGCGACCTTTATAAGGTCATCTGTCCATCTTGTAGGTGGACGTCCCACGCTGCGCTTGCTGGTCCGAGGTCTCCACTCGAGCACTTTTCAGCCCCATCGGCCATCTGCTCTGCGTGCTATGTGGCCTGCCCATTGCCACTTCAACTTGCTAATCCGGTGAGCTATATCGGTCACTTTAGTTCGTCTACGGATTTCCTCATTTCTGATTCGATCACGTAGAGACACCCCGAGCATAGCTCTCTCCATTGCTCGTTGAGCGACTTTGAGCTTTGAGATGAGGCCGATAGTGAAAGACCACGTTTCGGTGCCGTAAGTCATCACTGGTAACACACATTGGTTGAAGACTTTCGTCTTGAGGCACTGAGGTATGTCGGACGAAAAGACATTGCGTAGTTTCCCGAACGCTGCCCAGCCGAGTTGGATTCGGCGGTTGACCTCTTTCTCGAAGTTGGACCTACCTAATTGGACCACTTGTCCTAGGTAGATGTATGAGTCAACAACTTCGAGTACCGAGTTTTCAACAGAAACTGGGATGGGCACAACCTTGGCATTTGACATGAGTTTCGTCTTCTCCATGTTCATTTTTAAGCCCACCCGTTGAGAAACTCGATTGAGGTCATCGAGCATCATGCTGAGTTCCTCCATCGACTTTGCCATGACTACGATGTCGTCGGCAAACCGAAGGTGAGTGATGTATTCGCCATTGATGTTGATGCCAAGTCCTTGCCATTCCAGGAGCTTGAAGGCGTCTTCCATAACGGCCGTAAACAGTTTCGGGGACACAACGTCCCCCTGTCTTACGCCTCTTCTCAATGGAATGGCCTTTGTGCTCTGCTCCTGAACTCGGACCGACATGGTGGCGTTACTATACAAACACTTCAACACTTCAATGTACCGATAGTTAATATGGCATCGCTGAAATGACTCAAGCACCGCCCATGTTTCCACCGAATCGAAGGCTTTCTCATAGTCCACAAACGCTACGCATAATGGCAAGTTATACTCTTCAGTCTTCTGTATAACTTGCCGCAGCGTTATATACATTTCGTTCTGCATATATATGCCCACTGAAAACGTATAGTCACGTAAAAGAGGAACGGATAGAAGATAGCATTTCCACAATTTTCATACTTAAATTCATTACCAGTATTTATATTCATTACCATCCGCATAAAAGTGACTGGTAAATCATGGTAATGAAGAGAATGGTAATGAATTTTCTTTACCTTTTGCAGATTTACTCATTATAATTAACTGCAATCGTAGGTATATTCCTACACTAAGTTTTCGAACTTAATATTGCTTATTTAAGTATCAACAGTACAATCAAACACTAAAGTATTAATATCAAAACAGCACGAATGGCAATGAAAAAAAAACGTACCAATTCCAAAATCTCGCCACGAATTATTTTTTTACAAAATTATGGCACGCGTCTGCTCCCTTCACTGTTCACTGAGTCGTCTGAGGTGGGATCGCGGATGGAAGGGACAACGCATAAAATACTACTTCGTATGTCTACAGGCCAATGTTGCCATTGCAAATTTAATTGATGGTAATGAAGTTTTTTGATGGACAAAAATATTTTGCTATACAATGAACGTAAATAGGAATTATACGACTGTTAGACTCTCAAAGTTATATTCCTTATTAAATAGTTCAACCATATCAGAGAATAAATTTAATGTGATACATGCAAAATAGATTAGTTATTCGCTGTCAAATCTATACATTTGTGTTCTGAACGGTGATGGTAATGAATTTTTCGCATGTTATTATTTTTTTGTATTTATTTATATTGCAATAGTATAATACATTTTAGATGCAAAGTATACCTATGTACCTATCACAATACATAAAAAATATTTGAAGTTAATTTGACACTTAATACATGTTTTTTTTTCTACGAACATGTGATTTGCACGAAATGGTAGAAATACCCAATATTACAAATAATTTATTCTAAGATTTTGACGATAGAACCCTCCTTCAAACAGTTAAATTTATCACCGACTGGCCTCTCAGTTCATGGTGTCAGCTATACAACCTCGGCCACGATAATAACTACCCTGGCGGACTGTCAAAGTCACAAATAAACCAGCAAAGCACCGGAGAAGATTCTCTGTTCTCCGGCAAACCTCGCTGCCGTGCAACGGCTCGCGAACCCGAAAACGTTTATTTTTAAGATGTGTAAAATTCCACTGAACGCAATAAACTTTTACAACTACACTTAGGCATTCAAGTGATACGGAGTAAATAGCTTTATCTGCGAATGATAACAGCATTCGTGGTCCTCTCTCCCTGGGGAGCGAACGTGTGTGTATTATATGATAATTAGTTGCTTTTTAGTGGGATAAATAGTGAAATTGTGAACAGAAATGCGGTTTAATGGCGAGAGGCGCGACCGGCGCCTCGCCCGCGGCTCCTGAACCGTCGAACAGATGTGTTTCGGTAGGCACCCGTGTCGCACGTGTCCGGTACCTTGTGTAGTGTCAGCTGAGTGAACTGTACAACCAGTGTGAACGAGACGACCATACGCTGTCGAAGTAAGTTTCAGTAACTTATTTAACGCTTGCAATGTGTGTTTTTATAAATAGTATGTTTATGAATGAACGGAGTCGTGTTCCTTTGTTATTAGCGACTGGAGTGAAGTTAGCACGTTCAGAGGTTATATTGTTGGTTATGTTTATGTTTTGTGACGCTATCTATTATTGATAACTGTAATCTCTAGCGTTCAATACTAGTCGAACAAGTAATACTACAATAAGCTATTTAGTTATGTTTATATATGTCAATAATCCGTGCTAATGTTACAAATAATCCAAGTAGCAACGAGATTTATAGCTCATAACATACCTACTTGATAAGTATTTTAGGTATTGGTTACATTAATACTCAGTGATATAACATACAAACTTGTCGTTAAAAAGCGTCAGCTTCCAGACAACGTCCAGTCATCGTCTATATTTAAAATATAGTAAACCTTGCTATAAATAATTGAGCCGATATTCAGCTAGGCTGTTGGAAACTCCGTGCCATTTGTAAGAGTTGTAAGTCGAGAGTCGAAGCCACGTCGCGCATTTTAATACCTATGACATACATATAGACGTAGTTTGTGCAGTTTTCCTTATCTAAGAGTTATTTATAAGGAAAATTGTGTGCTGCAGTATTTACCTTTAAGTAACTAAACATTTATTAGATTAGATGACTTCTTAGTTAAAGTATTCGGAAAATTCTGACAGGGACAATGTTGCCGTGTTATTCCTGTCCGGAAATTCCCCGTAGGCCCGTAGGATGCTCTATGAGATTTCCATTAGGTACTAAGTCTCATCTCCAGATTAGTATCTCCGGAATAGAATATTCGTATGCTTCTAATTTTTAATGAATTAGGTAGCTGGTTTATTACTTACTGGTAATTAATTAAAATTGGTGATAATAAATAAATACGAGTACTTACTTATAGTTTTTTTTTATCCAGAGTGGAAGCATTTGAGTTCAATCTCTGATGCAGAGTGATAATTGATGAACTTATGGCACATGCCTATTTATTTAAGTTCCGTGAATTGAAATTGGTTTCGATACACCATTAACTGAATTACACCGTTCTGAAGCCTGAAGTTTGATAATTCTCCGGATAATTAAACTTTTTTTTTATGTGCATATCTCCGTAACTATCTGTAATACACGTGAAACACGCGTTCTGCAGGCCTATGGTTGCTTTTATCACGCGATAAATGACAAAAGCATCCGTCACGTTTTGACAAAATGCGAGTGTGAGTGACAGATGCTTTGTCACTTATTTATCAAGTGATAAACGCAACCATCTTAGGCCCCCTCGTTTTAATTAGGTATCTGACAGTCGAAAATACCAGAATGCGACAATTTTCCGCCAGTCATCCTTTGTGAAGGTCGACAGCTTCTCAGTTGACACTTACCTACCACAAATGAAGCAAAAGTCAGTTAGCGTTGCCTGTCCGAGAATTTCTTGAAATAATCTCGTTTTTGTGTGAGAAATGTTCTGGAGAAATTCACCTATCGAGGAATGGTCTAGGGAACGGTATAACTTGTTCCTAAACAACCTTGTCGCGCGACATAGCATAGCCCGTCACTCTCTCACAGTACTGTGAAGAAAGAGATAGGTAATATTTCTCGTGCGAGAAAGAGTCGCGTGGCACAGTTGTGCTAGAGGTACAGGTAAAGTTGGTCACTCGCAAATCTGAAGTATAGGCACAGCTTTCGTCAAGAGTACGGGAAATCGCGAATAAATATTAGAAATATTCATGTTATGTATTGTTACGAGACGAGAGCTGTCATCCGTACGGGGTTCCTCGGAATTGTCCTATTCTATTCTATTTTTTTTTAAATGGCAACCGGTCACAGTTAAGCGACCATTACTGCCAATGTCTCGTTGCCAATCGCACTAGGCGACTAGATAGAGGATTGATACCACGTTGTACGGTGAGTTGAAAAAATCGTGCTTTTTGTAAAGTGATAGCGATTTACAAAAAACCACGCGGACTATCGGGCCTTGACCCAGGAAGGGCTATGAACGCTTCAAGTTGAATTCTTCATTAGCTATTCACTCATACGTTAGATCACTGCACAATACGCTATCAATACTACAAATTGAACAACTAAAATGAATAAATAATGAACAACTAAACTTAAACGCATGCGGCCATCTTGGGACACGAACCGGAAGTCGGAATTGTCCTATACCCCGCGCGGCGAACGATGAATCCTATGACATCTGTCATCTCAGTACATTTTATAACCTATAATCGGAAAAATGTACTGAGATGACAGATGTATTGTTCGCCGCGCGGGGTATAGTTTGGAGGCCGTCCGGCGGGGTTTTCAAAAAGTCTCCGGGACACTAAGTGAATGAAAAATAAAGCGATTGTTTTTTTAATTATATTATTTTCGGACACGTCCGGGGAAAATTGCGTTTTACGCCAAATGTCCAGGTTTTTTAAGTCTGTCCGGCTCTGGCGAATTTAGAGATGGCAGTTACTAATTGTTACAAATGCTGACCGTGCCGTGACGGGAACATGGACTCGCGTGTAAAGTGTTACAACTTGACGTTTAAATATGTGTCAAACGATTGATAAATAAATTGAACAGAGTATTTACTAAACGTGAACAAACACAAGCACGTGCCGGGACCACGACAATGCCTTATTATCCAATGTAGTAAAACTAGCTGGTGGTTATAGTTAATCCAAATAATAGTGGTACTAAATGGTATTTGTTCTTTTTTTTGTTTTTGTTTATTCTAGTTTATGCCTTTCGTGTCACTTAAATATTTAAATGGTTCACGCTAAGTTATGAATTGTTATTGGCACAGTGTACCTACCTAGAATCGTAGGTTAAGAATATATTCATCAAAATGTGTCTTAGTGAGAACTGTCTAGGAAATAAGTGTATGGTTACTGTTTGATTGTATATAAATAAATAAATAAATGTTAAGGGACAATCATACACAAATCGACCTAGTCCCAAACTAAGCAAAGCTTGTACTATGGGTACTAGACGACGATATACATAATATATAAATACATATATAGATAACATCCATGACCCAAGAACAAATATTTTGCACAAATATTTTGCCCCGGCCGGGATTCGAACCCGGGACCGCCGACTCAGTATGCAGGTGTCTACCAACCGAGCCAAACGCGTCGTCAAATATAGATTGTATTGTAAGACTATCCTGGGGGGGTATTCGACCAATTTTAGAGATATAATGGAGATCTCTCCTTTTCATCGCCATCCGTCACTTTTGACGTGTGCCTACTTGACAAGTGGCGATATCCCTAGAACATCGCAATTCGTCAATTCGGACGCGCAAAATTTTCGTTTCCTTTGTATGTGACGGCATAAATAACAGGCGCATACTTTAAATTGACTGCGTAGTACATGAAATTAGTCCGTTACGTTTCGTTCAAAACAGAAATTTATATACATGAATAACATTTTTGACAATCATTATCGCCTTCGTATTTCCAAAATTGAGATGAGATATGTCACTTTTAAGCTCATCGCATTTAAATGACAGTTCAATGGCGATATAACTGTTATCTAATGGAGATTTGACGTTTGGCGATATCTCAAACGGCATTCTCGAATTGGGCCCCTGTACTTGTTTCTGTTTGATCTAAGGTTAAGGTAAGTGGGGTAACAATAACACCGGGGGAAAACTGTCACAGTCTAAACTAAATCAACTGTTACTAACAGTTTATATAGTTTAATTTCTAATGGGGTAAGACTAACAGTCTGTTAGTCTTACCCATTAGAAATTAAACTATAGTCAAACCACGTTAACTCTTCCAAGCAAATGAACTGTCATACCATACAAACTCACCCACTTTGTACCTATGGTTTGACAACTGACTCACTTTGTGCCTATGGTTTGACAACTGACTCACTTTGTGCCTATGGTTTGACAACTGACTCACTTTGTGCCTATGGTTTGACAACTGACTCACTTTGTGCCTATGGTTTGACAACTGACTCACTTTGTACCTATGGTTTGACAACTGACTCACTTTGTACCTATGGTTTGACAACTGACTCACTTTGTACCTATGGTTTGACAGTTCATTAAATTTGCTTGGAAGAGTTAACGTGGTTTGGCTCTATGTTAGTCTTACATGACAGCTGCAATGTTTGCTAGCCAGTCACTTTCCGGAGATCAAGCGTTGCCATAGCTATAAGCTATATACAATTGACTCGTGTAGTGTACTCACATTTGGAGCGCTAGTAACTTATCTACTTATAAGATATCATTGTTATTTTATTATCTAGTTCATGGTCTCTTGTTCTTGCGAAGATTAACGAAGCTATCCCTTGGAAATACTAGCATTTACTGGGATTAACTGCTACAGCTCTCACTTTTTGTAAAATATGAAAAATAATCAAAAAATGTGTGATCAAACTGGTGTTTACAAAGCCTCTATTCGATGCGCACCAAAATTATATAGCATTGCATTGATGTGCTAATTTCATAATGGGTAATTTACGAGTATACATATAATAGAAAGGTGCAAGATGCGATATGTGATCTCAAAGCTTTATCCATATGCCATCATGATGGTCCATTTTGTTAACTTTTCTTACAGATTGAGATTTCCATTGATTTTCCTCGCCCTTAGTATTATACTAAATGAACTTTCAATACTGCGATTTAATCATAAAATGTTTTTGTACGCTAGCTACTGCCGCGTTGCTGCAAACGGTCATAAATATATATAATTACCGAGAAACGAGTAGACTTGCAAAAACATATATTTTATCCTTGAAGTTAATTAATGCAATCTTTAGCCTTACTTGAGTTAGGTATTTTTCAGTTTTTTATTCAAAGAAGTCCATTGACTTGTATTTTTTATACCTACATATTATGTTATATCTAAAGATAACGATATAAATATGCCAGATTTGGATGGCTTTTGTAGCTGGGTATCATCGGTCGGTATTACCTATGCAAAGAGTCTTGAAACCTGTCGAAAAGTTAAGTTTTGTTAGTCTTTATGATAGATAAATAGGCACACAATAGTAGGTCAAGTTTTTTAGGCATTAAGTAGCGGGGGTGCAAAACTTTTTTATGTCTTTCGCGAGTTCGTTCTTACAGGTTTAGTGTATTGTCAGGGCTGGAGGCGTTTAATATCAGATTTATAATAGCAAAGCATAGTTTCCAAGAGTAAATATAATTCTTCTTCGCTCTCAACGGCGTATACCTACTTTAAGAACTGGTGTGCTTACAGTCGGTAAACCTTCGCAGTTCTTCTCTCTTGCATACCGCGTTCCTCTCTTTTAAAACTGTGGATGGATGGCATTCTCGTCAGAGACGCATACTTATATGCGTTTAAAGTCATAAAAGTTTGTTCCTAGGCCCCCCTTCAGTGAAAATGTGTCAAACAATTAAAAAACCAACTAAAAGTGGTACAGAGGGTTTTTTGAAAACGCATAATGCTTAACTTCACGGGGCGTGCGTATCGTCGCTTTAGCTCAGGGGTCAGAGCGTTCCGGAGGAGTAGAGGTCGTTGTTTTGATACCCGCCTGCAATGTAGTAGATCGCTAAAAAATTTAAATTTATTTTTAATGTTCTGTATCAATATTCCTTAAAAAAAAAAAAACACGTCAAAACTTGTTAATATGATATACTCTTAACTTACCACCAACCAATACCAATTTCTTCTGATTCTACCATTATATTTATTTACCAAAGTACCATATCCTCTTCTCTTATCGCACATGCGTCAAATGACAGAGACATCTAAAGTAATAATGTTGTAAAACTGTTTACTTCACGTTATATATATGCACTTATGCTATAAAGTCAAAAGACAATAAGGACATATGAGACATATAGTTTTAATACTAGCAGGATTTAATCTGCATATTTAGAGAGACGTGGGGATCACACTTTACGACTGATAAGCATATGAGTAGATATACATATATGTATATGTATGTAACATGTAATTAGTTACTAACTGAGTTTGATTGGGGAATGATTTTGTCTGTCCGGCAAATTCGGGAAAACCCATGAGTAATTTGAAACATTCTGAATTACATATTACTATATCTTGTCCTGCGCTATGATGGTTGCTTTTATCGCGCGATAAATAAGTGACAAAGCATCCGTCACGTTTCGTCAAAATGCGAGTGATGTGAGTGACAAATGCAAATCATTTATTTATCACGTGATAAACGCAGCCAACTGTTATAGGCCTGCTGTTTAGATTTTTATGTCAGTAAGTACTTATCGTATGAACCAGGCTCGCATTTTGGGATAGGATTAAATATAAACACTGGTAATAATAAGATTAATAAGACAGCCTTCCTTTCGTTTAAATCTTGGACTAAGTGGTTAGGAAATAGTGAGGTTACCTATATTAACATCATAAAGTATTTAATATGAAACATATTTATATTTATTGTATAAAACCGTCCTAGCTTAGCTTCGTAGATAAGTACTACTGACCGGTTTCGCCTTTGGCTCGGACTACAAACATACCTGACTTATTAATTGTCTTAACAATAATGTGTCCATTTATCCTTCCCGTTTTATTTGTATTTGTAATGTATTGTTGTTAAGGGTTTACTGCAACAATTTCCTTTCAATTTGTTTATGTCCCCTTTAAAACTAACTCACTGGAAGTAGGTTAAATCCTACTTACATTCGGATAGAAATACGGAAATTAACCAACCACACAAAGCCGGTAAAAATATGTATTTATTCAACGATTTCAACGGCATTATACCCGTTTGACAGATCAGCTGTAAATCCAAACAGCTGATAAATTACCTGCTGTGTACCTGTATCGCACCACAATACCATGAATGGCATTCAACCCATAAAAAGCACAACCACATCTGGCACACGAGACAAGCAAACTTATACTTTATTGCCGAGTTAAACAAACGTTTGACTCCGTGCTGCATAATGCGGTCTTCACCAGGCATAACGAAAAGGAATTAAGAATATATAAATCGTTAATGTAGTTGTTACCTTCTGGTGTTAGGTGGCTGGATACGCCGTGGTACTTTTCCATTGAGGCGACAGGCGAAAGTGAATAATTTACCGGTTTTTTTCATCCGAGCGTGTAGTACAAGTTTGCTTACAATAAAAACAATAAGAACAAACATTCTAGAATAGATGGCTGATGACAAGATGGCTGTGACTTTATCCGTATTTATTATGACTATATTTGACTTAAGTGTAAGTTTTTTAGTTACAATCGGAAAGCGATAAGTGGCTCAACAATATATACAAGACTTGATTAAAAACAAAATACTTGGGTTAGCTGAAAGGAAATAAAAACTGCAAAAGTATAACAAATATAAGAAACACCACATGAGTGTATAGAATACTTAATAAAAACCCTCTTTGATAATAACAGGAAGTAATATAAATTGTAAACATGAAATAGTACATTACATCAGAGGCCGGGAATCCGTTTTTACGACGAGGCATGTATAGTGCTTTTCTCAAACATACAATGAAATAAAAAAATATACTTCAAAGAACAACATTTTATTAATTGACAAATAGGACATTTTAGTCTAACAACCAACCTTTAAAAACAAAATCTGCTTTTTGTCAAACCAGCCAGCTGTGTGAATGACCTTGTTGTTGAAACCAAAAAAAGTTACTTTGCAGGCCTAGGCCTGAAAAGCAGTATGAAATCCCTTTACAGTCGTCTCGAGTTGTTGCGCCCAAAAAGCAATACTTCCGAGCCTATTATAAGGAACGTAAAGACAATATTTCATTGCATGTTTGAGAAAAAGGATTTTTCCTGTCTATGTAAGTATGTAGGTACACCTAAGAAAATCACACTGTATAGAGTAGACGATTTAAAATAGATATTATAGGCAAAGTTCAAACCGGTATTTTGCAAATAAAATTATATAAGAACATACTCTAAAGTTGCATCTACACCAAATCGGCTTTTATAGGTATGCTTGTTAAACGCATTATGAGTAAGTATTATGAATTTAATTCAAAGGGTTGTCAAAATGTAAAAATATGTGACGTTTTGATCAATAAGGGTCCGCATTGTCGCTTACTCTAAGTACGAAATTTGATTGCAATTGCATCTTTATTTATACCAATAACCTGCCAATGCATTCTTATATGGTATGCGACAGAGTCGTACCTACCTTTTGTCGTGACATATAATTAACACAAACTGCACATTATTAATATAAGTATCGTGGCATATTAAACTTCTTTCTTCGTTAAGTTTATGTTGACTTAATTTTTATCTTCATAATATTCAGTAAAATTGTCAGTATACCTAAACTATTTTGTTGTAATGGTAGTACTGCGAAACCCTCGATCCGCGAGCTCCACTCCTCATTGACATTTTTGGATAGTCTTTAATATACTATGGGCTGCACAATTACACTTTATTTTTACAATTTAATAATTATCAATATTTTTATAATTTTAATTGTACATATAGAAGTATCATTATGGACATTATGAAACGACGGTGTGGATGCAGCTTGGGTGGTGGTTCTCGCCGGAGTCGTTCGGTGGGTTCTTAGCTTAGGTCATCGAACGTTCAAAGACGTTCACATAGGTCGAGATCCAACAGTATTATGTAGGCTAGCTTATTGTGACATTCTGCTTGCATTTATGCGGGTTTCAATCATACAATTGTTCAATGCCTGTTAGTTTCAAATAATATAGATGAATAATATATATACTGTATAGGAATATGTACCTATCTAAGTATATATCTTTTGAAAGTTAGTTGCACCGCCCATAATGTATCTACTAAGCCCAACGGTTGACTGGTAGAGAATGCCCTATGGAATTAAATCCGCTTTTTGTACGATAAGTTCTTTATTTTGTGCAAGAAGGATAAAATAATACATTAAATTTTAAATCATATACGATGGTGCAGACATGTGAAAAGTCGTAGCAAAAAATTTCCATTACAAATCTCATTACATTTGCCTGAGCTGAGAGAGGCAGAGGCTGCGGAACAGAGGCCTACAGGTCTAATATAAATAGAGATCCCAAGTAAGCCCAATTGCTAGAACATAAAACACGAGATAGAGCAACATGGCACGGAAATGTGAGATTGCCCAGAAAACTGGGTCAAGGATGAGCAAAGAAAAATAAGAAACTCAAACCAAATCTCAGCTTCTCGTCCATGAAAGTCGAATCGCAGTTGGCTCTCAGACTCGCCAACACAAGCGAGTGCATAAAATGCTCTAAAGCGTTACTATGTTTATGTGTGCTGCATGCTTTTTTCCACGGTTTCGCGTTTCGAAGGTTTAGTAAACATTGTTGTTTGACCAAAGTCGAGGAATCGCAGCCGGCTCTCAGCCTTGCCAACACAAGCGAGTGCACACAACATTGTACATGAAGTACTTCATATATGTCGCATGCTTGTTTCCACAGTTTCGCGTTTCGTGGGCGAGTTAGTAAACATTGTTGTTCGACCGAAGTCGAGGAATCGCAGCCGGCTCTCAGCCTTGCCAACACAAGCGGGTGCATACAACACAATGAACATGAAGTACTTCATATATGTTGCATGCTTGTTTCCACAGTTACGCGTTTCGAGGCGAGTTAGTAAACATTGTTCGACTGGTGTTTGTATGTAAATTCTGCAGTGTCTAAAATGGCTGTGACGGTTCGATGCATTTTAGGATAGAAATAGTTTATGATGAAGTCTTACCGGTATATATAGGTAGCTAAGTTTGGACCTAGCGCAACCCAAGCGTACGGATTGTTCCAAAGAATAAAAAAAGACTGACATCGGCGCTACGATGCCAACAACAGACACACAGATATACACATTTTTTCGTCGGGGATTAAAAAGGCATCGTGGGGCCATGTTTACTAAATCCTTAGGTACGCTCTTTAACTTAATGACAATTCTGACATCTTAGTGTTGTTTGATCGAGCCCAATCGTATTATTTCGGTGATTTTGCAAATGTAAATTGACCTATTTCTGCCGTATTTTCTCCAGTTCGAATCGTGATGCGTACCTACTACATACATGCCTGCGGCACGGCACAATGCGTCTCTTACCCTACAACACTACTCGCGAAGTTGACCGAAGTATAAATAAATATCAGACAACCTCACACAAATCGATCTAGTCCCAAATTAAGCTCAAGAAGGCTTGTGTTATGGGTACTAGACGACGATATACATATTTACTTGTATAGATAAATATATACTTAAATACATAGAACAACCATGACCCAAGCACAAATATTCGAGTTCATCACACAAATACTTGCCCTGGCCGGGATTCGAACCCGGGACCGCCGGCTCAGTAGGCAAGTGCTTACAAACTGCGCCAAACGTGTCGTCTGGGTTTGAGCAGCAAAGTGCCCCTCCACACTATCATGTTCGCCCAACCTCGGCCAACTTCGCGGGTAGTGTGGAGCCGCGATTAGATGTTCTTTGACACTTGGCTATCGTGCAATGACCTACTTAACTTATTCGAATACCGTTCGTTTAAAACAAAGGTATTAAGGTGGACCTGCGTACAGTTACACTCATTATATAATGTGTGTATAGATAGACGAGTTCTAAGTTAAAATATGTTACTGCTGTTAATTAATATAATTTAACTATTAGGTACAATATCGTCAGACATAGTGCAATACCGCGTAAGTAACAAGTGTAGATACGAATCAAAATTCAAACAAATGCTAAGTATTTTACTGAAATGAGAACTTTATGCGATATTGCACTATCTCCGACGATATGGGTATAATTTTATCAATCACTTATTAAATGCATTTTCAGTTACCTCATAAAAACAAATAACATTTGTTTCTAAAATAGTAGATTTGTGACCTAAACCGAATTACCAAATAATATGAAAACGCTTACCTACCTTAATATTAATTAATCAGTTAAATAATTATTATTATTGCTCCTAAAAGGAATCTAAGGCCTACAGCTCTACACCTGACCATGAAAATGGAACCTAAATTTACCTTATTAGGTACAACAACATTTATAGCCAATGTATTACATATTTAATCTGGAAATTAAGGAACTGATTTATTTATTAATAAATCCCGAAATTCCGAAAATGTCGATTCCAATAGGTTCCTTTTACTATCGTCCTATACATCATAACATAAAACGAATTCTATCACCTAAAAAAATTGCTTAGGCCATCGGCCAGCGGGTAGGTGGCGGGGACACTTTAACTATTGTATAAATATGTCTATATACACTACACTGTGTCAAAAGTGTATGTTCGAGTATCCCTTTAATTCCTTTGAGCAGTAGGTATATTTACACTAAAATCTCAAAGCATGTTCCCAAGTTATTTAAAAAGATAACGATTGCAGGGTTGGGCCGGCACTCCTGTCCAATCCGTGCGAACCGCCGGTAATAGAGGATTAACTGGCGAGGTTACTCTATATAGTTCCTAACATGAACGTTAGACACGGAGTACCGCCCATTCTAATTTTAACAACACGCACTTCATTTGTGATAGCCTGATAGGGTTAGGGGCATAAAAATCCCAGTACTTTCGGAACTCTCCATACCTACTAAAATTTCATGATTGATTGTCTATATGATGTTTTTTTGTATTTATGTATGTGTATGGTAATGTATATGTGTGTATGTATGCATTTTGTTAATATATACTAGTATATCAAACTTATTGACTTTTGTCTCGTTTTATGTTTTTAGCCACGGCTTTTTATGATCCTGCACCAACTGCTAGTTTCTGTTTGGCCCTATGTTTGACTGATAGGGAATGCCTTATAGCATTAAGTCCGCCATTTGTTCTTTTACTTTTGCATTTTGTGCAATAATGTTTAAATAAATAAATAAAATTTTCGTTCATATAAGTATGCATGGCAAGGTTTTCAAAAATATTTTTTTTTGTTTTTCAACACGACAGTTACCAATTTTTTGTGTTGGCTGAAGGGCTCTCTGCCTTTAAGAACCCAATAAAAAAAAATCTATGTTTAACAGTTGACAATATCAAAATTTTAACGGTTTGACCATTTGACTTTACTTACCATATTCATTAATGTGGTTGACAAAACAGTCGTGAATGTCGTGATTTAAAGAATAATACGACAGGCAGACACGGTGAAAAAACAAACTCTTAAATAATTTGTTTAAATAACTTGTTCTTTCTCATTGTCTTACCCATTTCATTGTTACATAACATTGAACACGACTGAAAAATACCGCTGTTTCGTATCATGCAGCTTTCCATTACAAATCGGACAATATTCCGTTGTCACAAGACTGACAATGCTAAACTGGACCGTGTGAATGCATAATGGGATGGAGGAATGTTGACGGTTGTCTCCGGACTATATTATCGTAGCAAATTCCTTGCCAGACCATTAATTATGACTTAGGTAGTAAAAAATGGGCAGAGCACGGTTCTAACGAAAGTTGAAGTTGTACGACGACACTGTTGTATGTGTCCAGACTGCACTACACAACGAAAGCAGATAGCATCGTCGAGTATTTGCGAGTAAAGACCAACTTCACCCTGAGGGTCGAACAGTTAGAGTCTCGTCACAATGTGAACTTCGCTTCATTTGTGGTGAGGGTGCCTACTATCAAGCTGTCGACCTTCCTGCAGGAGAAATTCTGGCCGAAAGGTGTCGTGTTCCGGCGATTCCGCGGACGGTTACCCGACACCCAGAAGTTACGTCGCACGTCGCCGAATTAACGTGTTTATGATTATTTTATATTATTTTGTTATTTTATATGTATGTTAGTTTTAAGGTATTTATCTATGGGCCACAGTTGTCTGAAAATAAATGATATTGATTGATTGATTGATTGTACAGTCAGTGTCCCCAAGCATCTACACAGTTTACTTCTTCTCTTATTAGTCGTTTCACTCTTTACAGAGTGGTCGTGATCAACTGCTACTATTAGAGGCAGATATCGTTCGCTGTACGATATTACGCCATTTCACGCGATTCACAGACATTCTGGTGCACTCATGCAAAGATCCGCCCGCAGCTGATCTGATCTGGTCGGTCCATCGCATGATGATCTTTCACGTGATCTTGTATCCTTCTACTTTGCCCTGGACGACGAGACTTTATTAGTTAGCGAGGTTGTAGTAGTTAGCCTGATCCCAAAGGGTCAAAGAGGTCTCCCAAGGGGTTTATCCTTCGGGATCAGGTTAACTAATACAATCAGAATTTTAGATATTGATTTTTTAGCATTTGTATAACATATAGAGAATATACTCACCTATTGAGAGAAATAGATGGTATATCTCATATTCCCCAGCCATAATAGCCGATAGGTCATTCATATAAAACAACCACGACACCGAACAGCTGAGCGAACCATCTAGAACTCCATTAACCATCCAATTGACTATCCGAAGTGCGGCCGCACAAATATATTGTTCCAATTACTCGCAATTGGACCAGAATAAACTAATGGATATAGTGCTGCAAAAATAGAACCAATTCCATGGGCGCCGCACTGTCCATGCTAATTGACTGGGTTTTCAAGGGGAAAAGGTATTGGTTACTTGACGACGGATTAATCTGTAGGTATGATACGGAGTAACAACGATAATTATATGCTCGTAAATGAATATTACCACCTAATACATGTCAATAGTAAAGTGCCCTATCGGTCTCTCATTTAGCTTTTCTTAACCTTTTCCCGTGGATCCCTGGAAATCAAGTACAAGTCCAAGTACCCGTTAATTAAAAAGAACAACAATACAAGAAACTATGAACTAGAGTCTAATTCATAGTTTCTTCAACTTCTCTGAACAATTTCTTGTCGACGTAAATTCTATCCAAAATGTTGATATCTCTAGATTTCGAGACTTACCGGATTAAATACAAATCCCTCAAATACAGTAAATTGATACGATGCTGTGTCGTACAATTGTGAAAATGGTCAGTTATTGTTGAGATTTTTATTCGGTAATATTTATTTATCAGGTAATTAACCAGTTGTCCGTACAATTTTAGCCTTTTGAAATCTCCAGGTCACCTGGAGACGTACTTAATAATTATAAATATCCGCCATGAACAGGTGCCGACAGAGACCTCGTGATTATGTCTCCACGATTACTCAATGTTGGAGACAGGGCCAAGTCTGGAGGCGGGGCTGGACAAATTTGGCGTGTGATATTAAGAGAACACCTGTGTATCAGTAGACTTGGGTGCTTCCAGTTTTATTAATAGGAGCAGGAGTCTTCATCCCTTTGGGTTAACTTTGGGATAAATTGTGATCAATCGAAGCTGGCTTCTAAATCCTTGTTTCTTTTTTTGTGTCCACTGACTCATTAAGAATAAAATCTACATAAGAAACAGTATCTAAATTTTACAAACGAACGTCTTGAATACGCTCTAAGCAAAAGTTTCTATGATAATTTAAGGTGGTTGCAGAGGAAACAAAACTAGACATTCCACGCTAGATGGCGCTGAAAAGCAAGATTTGTAGTTTTTGTGTATTATTTCGTATGTTACTTTAGTTTGAAGTAAAATTTGTATCTTGGCGAATCCGCGTATTTGTCTTCTATTCATGTAGTATTAGTAGCACGTCATAAATTGTTTTATTCTCCCATGTGTTGGCGATTTGTGAAAAATCAGCAAGTACTCACACTAATAGACACTAATTGTGACTGTGTGCGGGTGATTCATTCATTAAAGGGTCGCGTATCATCTGTCAGTTTGATAGTAAGCGCTGAATAAATAAGCAGGCATGATATTTGATTTTGACGATGAAGTAAAGATGCACCTCTAGCACAACTGTGACTCGCAACTCTTTCTCGCGCGAAAAATATTTCCTATCTCTTTCTTTGCGGTACTGTAGGAGACTGACGGGCGATGCTATGTCGCGTGACAAGAATCGTGAAGCCTAGTTGTATTAGACGGGCTGGATTGTCAAAATAAATAATACGAAGAAATTACAAATCTTTGGCAGTTCTATATTTTTTAAGTATGTGGTGAAATTAAATGAGTATATTTGTTGGGTTTCTGTTCTGATATATTGTGATTCTGATTTGTGATGTTATTGAGTTTGTCCTAAGTTTTTCTGAATGGTAGATTGGGGTACAGCAAAAAGGGCCCAATTTTAGGACACATATTTTGTTGAAAAATATTTTTCTCATTTTTGTTACTATTTGATTAGAACTAAAGAATACATTAAAATAACTGTCTTTTATAAATTACAATTGTTTGATTAACTTGCCCGTTTAAGAACTAGAGTGGTCCTAAATTAACATAGAATTACTACGTAGCCTGGGACTACTTGTACTATCATCCATTCTGTGCTGGGACTTAGAAATTTATGATGAAAAAAAAAAACACAAGTATACCTCTGTTTTTTATTACTTAATGACAAGATCGGGCCCTTTTTGCTATACTCTGACCTGATATACAAAAAAACGACATCAAGTATAGTTGGTACTGATTAGGGTTGGGATTTTCGTGGTTCTAAATCGTGGTTCCATGGAGTCTCTAATTGTAAAAATGTTCAGTCTAAAAATATATAACTACTAGAACTACTACTAACTGAGCGCAGCACCAGTTGTTTGCGCCACGACCCCGAGCTAGCTCGCGCCATATAAAAATATATGACAATATATTGTTATTATGTACATATATGGATTTTAGAACCACCAACCACTAAATAAAATAAAACAATTTTTGTTACGTGTAGGTTTTATTATAATAGTGTTTGCGTGAGTTGTAGACGTCGCTTTAATTCGAAATGGTGTATACGTTGTAATATTATTTTAGGCAACACGCATGTTTTGTAGAAAATTATAAGTTTCTGCAGCTTTTCTTGGATGAAGCCTTCATCTGTTTGAACTTTAATTGACATTATTTTTGTGGATAATTCAATGAAGGAAATCATCTTGCAGTGATCCCTTTTGATGAAGCTCTAAGCTGGCCTTGAATCTGTAATGAAATTATTTATTACGCCACAAAAGTGCCGGCAATGGAAACGGCTGTATGCATGTCCTATCTTACAGGGAGTTACGGTAATTAGTGTTATTACAGGTATCCTTCAAGGAGGAAACTTAGTCACTGAATCGATAATTCACAAAAGGATTTGGTTTCCCACACCTATTGAAAAACATGGGTAGGTCTTGGTATCAATTCAGTCAGAGAGAAGAAACTACCTATATGAACCCACTATGAACAGCTTTGTTTTTTTTTTCATCACCCAAAGCGAGCGATTGCGTTCAGTTTTTGTGGTTGGTTACGGTTGTCATCACGCCATGCTTGTCTTCGTCTAAAAAGAAAATAGCGCGAGACACCTCTTTCACGGCAGGACGCTTCGATTTGTCATGTTTTCAAACACAATACTTTCCCCGCAATTTCTGACCCATGATATCGCAATATCGTTTAGGGATCACTAAGTCCTGAGTACACATGTTTATTATTATTATATGCACGTTTCATTATTCACACTGCATAAAGTAAAAACTCACGAAACAAAAAAAATGTTAAGTTGTAAACCAAACATGATTCATTTTATACGAATTTCCACAATTGACATGACAGTATTGACATAATTTATTATTTCATTCACAAGATTTAGTGCGTTCGAAATCTGTTCCACTTTATTGTTATGAGCAAATAAACACAATAGGTATCTTTAAAATCCAAATGTTTCCAATTATTTGTTACATGTTTAATGAAAGTTGTAATCATTTAAAAATAAACTGTTATGCATTCATATCGAAACATCAATTTAAATTTATTATCCTAAATCATAAGTTAAGTAGTATTATATTTCAGAACGCACTGTTCATGAATAGCTTTACGTGCGCTTACGTTTGTATGTTGTGTAAAAGCAACGCACACATACATATATGGACAATATTTCAAAGGGTTTTAAAGCTTTAATAACTTTGTAATTGTATGATTTATAGCAAAACTGATTTCCTTGGCGAGTATAAGATCGCTTAAAGATTTTTTTAAGAATGTTTAATAACCTAAAGCCATAACTGCCTAAGTGTGTATTGATCAAACGATTTGTATGAAAGTGACATCTCTGCAACCACCTTAAGCCAATAAATAACACAGCTGAATTTTACGGAATTCCCAAGATCAAATCAAAATTCCCAGTTAATCTGATCTGAACACATGTTGCGTATCACAATATCTGACGTCAGTTGGCAACCGTCAGGGTTCACGAATTACAAATTTCATCAGTAAAATAAACTGGATTTACGCGAGAACAGACGACTGATTTGTTATGAGTATGACTTGGGAACTCGTCTAGCTCGAAGATAAAGGCTTTAGAAATGTACTGGCGTCATTAATGTTTTTAATGGGTTACCTATCTGAAACACTAATTTTTGTTTCCCAAATTTCCAACTGTCAATTATTCAGAATTATTATAAAACAGAGTTAACCTAAACTAAATAAACGAATGGGTTCTTTAAAACGATGTTTATAAAATCCTGATAATAATTAATACCTATTACGGGTTTCAGGAAAAAAAGACTGTCAGACAAATGAAAATTTGGCGAAACGTTTACAGATGGGACACAACGTTTCGGACTTATGACAGGACACCGGGTTTTTACGGTGGTAAAGTTATACACGTAGTTACTGTTTACTTTTTGCAGTTTATATTTGACTTTGTATGCGGTTGAATAGCCATTCAAACGCCGTTGGTTGTTTGGTTTAAAACTTTGGTCTGAGTCTGAGCAGCTTATGAACGGTAACATAAACTTCCTGTAATAGTAATTTAATGATTTTTCTAAGAAATGTGTAAAAAATAGTATTGTGCATGTTTACATGTTTTATTATTAAAATTTATATGTCATTATAATTTAAACAATTAGTTTGAGCACTGCCTTACAAAGATAAAGTAAGTTACCTACCATTGACCCAGAATAAAGACACTAACATTAACAACATTGTTTTGCTGTAGCATGTAGTGTGAATTGAGGTAGGAAGTTATTTATCTGTAATTATGCGCATTATATAGCTAGGTTGTAATATTCCATACACTCTATTCCATAGGAAGTTTATCAAGGTAGAATTCCTCTGAACTAACTGTTGAATAGGTGTGCTCTTGTATTATGTCTGGTTACCGCGGATGCATTCCACGTTTCCTGGCATTTCAATGAACTTCTTGGCATTCAAATTTAAACGGATCCTATCGTTTATATTAGCTCATTTGAGTTTAACCAAAGAGAATATTACGATTCTTTTGAATGCCAAGCTGCTTGACTAGATTTATACATAAATGGCAACATCAATGCATTAACATAATTATTGTATGAACGAAACATTGCAACGAGTTGGAGCGAGATAGATTTATGCTTTGTCATTCCCTCTCTATTAAACTGGTACACAACAAGGTAAGGAAAAACCTTGTTTATCCTTCTAAAAATAGCTATCAAGGGTTAGCTCTAAAATAAAAAAAGACTATTCACGAATCAATGAACAACGCGTATACATACATTATGGAAACAGTTTTTTTACCTGTCTAGACGCGTTCTGTACTGTCGCGTACAAATTTGTTATTTAGTATACATAACTTAAATGATTAAATATAGCTACGCGATATAATCCTTAAAAACCGGCCAAGAGCATGTCGGGCTACGCTCAGTGTAGGGTTCCGTAGTTGCTCATCCTTCGCAATAAACTGCTGTTATAAGCCCGAGGTTTACGTTAAGAAAGATTTTAAGCTCTATAAAAAGGTCGTAAACGCCCTAGAAACTGTAATCACTTATTACCTTCTGGAAGTCAACTTACGACCTTTTAAAGAAAAAATATGAAATTTGATGATAACTCAAAAACGGCTCGACCGACTTTGTTCAATATAGTTTTCATTGAAAGTACTTATAAGGCCTCATTAACATGATTTTTTCCGATTTTTTGACCCGTGGTTGAAAAGTTAGAGGGGGGGGACACTATTTTTTTGTTTTTGGAGCAAATATTTACAAAACTGCTGATTTATCAAAAAATAATGTAAAAAGACCCCTATTATATTTAAAAGACCTATTCAACGACACCCCACACACCAGTGTTGAAAAGAAACAAAAATTCACCCCCACTTTAGGTGTTCGAGCCAAAAAAAATTTTTTTATTTTATTTTACTGTTCTGTCGGCGTTATACATACACATACTCATACCAAATTTCAGCTTTCTAGTACTAATGATCACGGAGCTAAGCCGCGGACGGACAGACGGACGGACAGACGGACGGACGGACAGACGGACATGGCGAAACTATAAGGGTTCCTAGTTGACTACGGAACCCTAAAAATGGTTTATTTAGTGATAATCGTACAAAATGAAAAGATGTACCTAACCGAATTTTTATTTCATTGGACGTCAACATGATAATTATGAAAGGTAGGTACGTTTTTGATAATTATTCTGAAAACCCAAGGAAAACAATACAAGTAGGCAAATAAGGTTTGAGTTTGATTATCTAGGGGCTTGTGCACAAATCACGTGAGGTTCCATAGGGGGGAGGGGGGCTCACGAAAAAATCACGAAATATCACGTTGGGGGAGGGGGGGTATAAGGAGACCTCACGTGTATTTTTTCTACAGTGAACGAACTAAGAAAAAGTCGATATTTTTTTCTCGGTTTTGTTAAAAATAAGTCTTGAATTGTTAAATACCTCAAAATAGCGAGTCTATTTTACGAAATTTTGGCGGAAAAAAAATACAAGTGAGGTAGTGAGGGGGAGGGGGGGTTAGCAAAGAACCTCACCAAATATCACCAGGGGGGAGGGGGGGGTCAAAAAGTAGCCGAAAAAACCTCACGTGATTTGTGCACAAGCCCTAGTGTCTAATACTTTAGATATTTAAACCACGGGCTGTAATTCATAAAGCCCCAGATCGCACCTGCGATCTGCGACAATCACGAATTAACCGCCCAATGTATGTAATGTAGCTACCTACTACAACACTTTTATTATGTTCACCTGTAATGTGTAAACAAATTTTGGAAACAATTTTAACCTATTTATAATTGTCGTTTAAAAATAATACTTTGTATAGTTCTTGCACTAAAAAGACAGAGCTTTCCCAGGAAATCGAAAGGGGTTTAACTCGTGAAATTTAGGAGTTTGCCCTCATTTTAATTGTCCTGTTGCTTATGCTTGTGCACGATAAGCGCGAAAAAAAGGTATTATGATCGTACCCTGGGATTTTTGGTGCACGAATGATTTAAATGCAAAATAATAGATAATGATAAAATATAATCCATACTAATATTATAAATGCGAAAGTTTGTCTGTCTGTCTGTCTGTCTGTTATCACGCTTAAACCGCTGAACCGATTTAGATGAAATTTGGTATATAGATAGTTTCAGTCCCGGGGAAGGACATAGGATACTTTTCATCCCGAATAAATTTAGTGTTCCCGTGGGATGAGCGGGTAACACAGCGGGGCACAGCTAGTAATAAATAAATGAAAAAGATGAGTGCTGGTAAAACTAATAAGTTAGTGAAAGAGCTGGGATATCGACATCTTCAACAGTAATATTCCGGCTGTAAGGCGTAAGATGACGAACGAATTCTCTAAGTAAGCGTGTTTTAATCGAAACAGCTGTTTGGTACATTGATTAAGTTACTTCTATTACACTTAGTTTGTAATCACACGGTAGTTGCGATGTTGTGCAATTTGTTTTTGTTTGCACCTTGTTTTTGTATAAAATGTCACTCTCGGTGCCTGTAATTGGCTTTCCGTTAACTATTTCTTAGTTGGTTGGTTTCCGTTAACTACTCCAGCGCAGCGCCAGTGCACTTGAGTACAGCCGTCGACACAAGTGTTCAAATTTATTTATTATTTATTAGGAATCATTTCTTATTTATTAGGAATAATAAAACAAATTTGTGCGCTTGTGTCGACGACTGTACTCAAGTGCACTGGCGCTGCGCCAGAGTAGCAGATACTATAGTTAGGGTAAAAAATGGTCAAGCGACTAGGGCTCCGTTCTGAATGGCTAACTTAGGGCCTTATCACATTTGTGATTTGCGAGCGAATTTTCTATACAAATATGCGTCGCGGCGAACTCGCTGCTTGATCGCTTTCAAAATTCGCTCGCAAATCGCAAGTGTGATACGACCTTTAGACAATGTGGTAGGATAACTGCGGGAGCTGCGGTGTAGTGAAGATTATTAGGTATAGTGATTGTTGCCTTAAAGAACCTATCAAAGTGAAAAAAAAAAACATCAATTAGAGAACACGGGTACGGAAACAAAGACGAGAAATACAACAATCAGAGGGCCTAAGATGGTCGCTTTTATCACGCGATAAATAAGTGACAAAGCATCCGTCACGTTTTGACAAAATGCGAGTGTGAGTGAAAGTTGCTTTGTCACTTATTTATCACGTGATAAACGCAACCATCATAGGCCCCCAGGAAAATTTATCTCCTCCAACATGCCTCCGGTGAACACGAATACGACACGCAAAGACGCCAACGAGAGCACGCGACAACTCACCAACGCTCATCCCCGATGCTCTACCCGGCCCCCCTCACCTAACTTCCAATATTGGCTTTAGGTTGCATAATCGGCTGATTGTGGTCGACCGGTTGCGGCTAGTCGGCCCTCCTCTCCCATCCCAGAGCGTGTCACTCTCACTCCTTATAAATCTGTGCCCCCTGCAGGGCTAGCATATCTAGCCGCGATTTAGCTTGTCGCGCGACTTAGCATCAACTGTCTTGCTCGCGCAGTATTGTCAGGTTAGTGACAGGTAGTATTTGTCGCGCGACAAAGACTCGCGCGTCAAAGTTATGCTAGGCGTGCTGCTGCCAAAAGTTAACTAAGTTACAGACGTTTGGTGTACTTAATGCCGCTACAAAGTCAAATATTACAGACACAGACAGGTTTATACCTATTATGTTCATAGTAACATTTCAATACCCACTTGAGTCAATATTTAACTTACATTATTTATATGTAACTCTTTTTCGGTTCTTAGCGCTACATCATTATTGTTTCTGGTCAAATTAAGAGTAATAAAGAAAAGTGCTAAAAAGAAATAATTCATCATCTTCATCAATCATTAAAATCGAATTTTATGGGCTTTTTATATCGTTCATAAATTATCAATTAATGTTTGGTCGTTTCAGCGGGAACACTATCAATAAAAATGAAACCAATTTACCCGAAGCGCCAAAACAAAATGCTTTTCACGTGAGACCACACACGTGCAGTCTAGACTTTTTGGCACAAGGTGAAGGTCATGTGGAGGTTACAAAATTATATCTAACAAATTTGATCTTCATACTTTGTAGTTGTGTACTCAGACGTCTCAGACCGAGAGGCCATAAAACTGTTGGCACTTTCTTTTCTTTCATTGTTTTTTTATTCGAAACTTTTATTCTCAGGAGCTATAAGTCCCACCACACTCTATGATAGTCAGCCTGGCTTCGCAGTGATGGGTGATGCGTAATGGCTGCCTTGCGCACGCGCTCTCAGCCTCTCATACATCGTCATATGTTCAACTGGCTTCCTAGTGCGCGAGGGGTCTTATATACTTGTAC
Organism: Apotomis capreana; assembly: GCA_947623375.1. Lineage (NCBI taxonomy): Eukaryota > Metazoa > Arthropoda > Insecta > Lepidoptera > Tortricidae > Apotomis > Apotomis capreana. The sequence goes on along the minus strand of OX392507.1, from coordinate 24,468,046 downwards.
AGAATAACACAGTACACTAATTTTAAATTCCAACCGCGATTACATTCTTTTAGATTCTCCGTTTCCATACAAACTATTACCTTTCACCACCTTACTTTACTTGCTTTTCGGAAAATTCACTTGCAATTTTACCATATTACGGATATACCTACGGCCATGATATAGTCAATTGGCCGATATGTTTCGTTTTTCGCTTTTAGAGCAGCATTAATTGACAATTTGTTATAAAAACCAATTTCACTACAGCAGTCGAATTAATTAGCCTTCTGCGTTCAATGTTTACCTAATTTTAATAACAGTTGTTAATTTTAAACAAATAGCTATAGTTTCCGCTTGTCTTTATGTTTTTAACAAAAGCATCAAAACCGGATTTTGCTTATGACTTTCAAATGATACCTACGTCCGCAATATTCATATTCGCATTTGGTTTTGTTTTCATCCAGTCACCCGGCTGTGGCATAGATCTCGTTAACAATATTATTTTTATAACAGCAAACTATATTAAAATGCAGGCACACTTTTTATCTGAAATGTTGCTGAAAAACATAAGCAGCATTGCCGTCACACTAGGCCGTAAGTGGGATTTTCTGCCCGCTACGGCTACGTCACGGCAAGACGTAAATACAGGACCACCGGGTCAGTAGACCGGTGCACTACAGACTGCGCAAACCGCGCCGTCAAAAAAACTGTGCTTGCAGTAGTATCTCAATTTGTTAATATTTTTCTAATAAATTATGGGGATTAGATAATATTTTTCGGTTTCCGCCAGTATTTTATTTAAATAGGGACTACTTTTATCTGTCAATTATAATTTCACATACAAAATCACAATAACGCACTTTTTAATTATGTACCAAAATTCTATACTCTACTATGGTACCCGCTATAGAACTTTAATATTCATAAGACATCTCTCTACTCAACTCTAATAATTTCAAAAAGAGAACGTCAACACATTTGATAAAAAAAAACACGCTACTGTTTACTGATTGGTTTAACCTCCTGACGACCAGCATTCATAATTTGTCAATTTAATTTTAGCCTTATGACACATAGTTGACAGTTAACTATTCATTGTAGTTTATGTACTATGTGTAGGACGCGGGAAGTCAGGAGGTTAAATTACTTCTCAAAAAAATTTACCAATCACGAGGCACCGGCCATGACCATCGCGATCATGTTTTTTTAATAGGTCAGTTTTAGTTGAACGAAAAAGGTTAGTACATCAAAAATAAAAATTCATAGTGGGGAATGACGATTAAAGTAAAAAGTGTTTTTCTGTGTTTCGCTCGTATAAAAAGTATCGTATGCAATTGTTCCAATTTGATGAAATTTCGAATGTAATTGAAAAAGTTGGTAAAAAATATGAACAGTTAATTTATAAACAAAAATCAGATCATTACTGTAACATAATTAAGAGCGGTAATAATACTAGTAAGGCGATGTGGAAAGTGGTAAATTTAGAGCGAGGGAAAAACAATTCACCCCGAGTGGATTATACCGACGTTATAGAGGCGTCCCAGAGTCTAGTCAGCACATCCAAATTAGATATAGTTAATGCCATGAATGCAAGATTTGTGGGCGCTGCCGCGAACAGCGGTGCTCCACCCGCCGACCTGCAGCGAGCCTGTGCCGCGCTGAAAGCAGCCCGTGCACCGACAGACAGCTCCATACTGTTCAGGCTCTTTACTCCAGAAGAGGTACATACGATAATTACTACCAAAATAACACCAAAGACAACTAAGGATGTATACAATTTGTCCATGAGTCTGATCAATATAGCGGCATATCCCCTTGCCCCCATTCTGACTGATATATACAACAAATGTATAAGAAATGGGAGCTACCCTGACTCGTTAAAATTGAGCCGAGTATCACCAGTATTCAAAGGCAAAGGCAAGAGGTCAGATATGGACAACTATCGCCCAATCTCTATAATACCATCTATCGCTAAAATACTGGAAAATGGACTCTGCTCACGGCTCTGCTCATACCTCACATCAACATGTGCACTGGCAGACCAGCAGTACGCATATCGCGCTGGAAGATCGACCACATCGCTGACTCGGGAGGTCGTGCGACAGATCATTGGTGCACGCGAAAAGAGGCAACAAGTCGCCGTGCTTTGCGTTCGCTGCGACTTATCGAAGGCGTTCGATGTGGCTAACCGTACTTTAATTGCAACCAAGCTCGAGCATTACGGTATAGCCGGGCCGGCACTTGCATTACTGTACGATATGTTGAGCAACCGATCGCAGATAGTGTCAGGTGACGATGGTAGGGTTGAGTCGAACCCACTGACCACCGAGTTAGGAGTGGCAGTGGCACAAGGATCATCCATCTCTAATATAATATTTTCAATACTAATGAACGATTTGCCGGTTTTTGTTACTGTTGCCAATATTTTTATGTATGCCGATGATGTCGCCGGTGTAGTTATTGCTCCATCGGTTGAGGAACTGGAACAGAAATTAAATATTCTGGCCGCTCAACTATCCGAGTGGCTTAGATTTAATGGTCTAGCGCTTAATATAAATAAAACACATTTTGTGCATTTTTACCTGTCTGGTAGCCCTCCTAGGCCTCTTTCGGTCATCATCGAAGGAACCACATTGTGTCAGACAGATTCTACCTGTTTCTTGGGATTCCAGCTGGATCGGGGTGTTACGTGGGAATCGCACATTGATAAGTTGTGCGGAAAGCTAGGTAGTGCTTGCTACGCACTGCGACGCGTCAGTCGCTCCGTTTCACTTGACGCTGCACGGTCTTGCTATTTTGGCACTGTACATACTTTACTACTCTATGGCGTCGAGCTCTGGGGGCGCGCGGCAGAATGGGAACGCGTCTTCAGAATGCAAAAAAAAGCCATTAGAGCGATGGTAGAGATACCGCAGGATGAATCTGTGAAATCTCATTTCAAGGAACTGGGAATTCTGACTCTCCCGTCTCTCGTAATCCTTCAGGTGGCATTGTATGTGTTTGAACATCGCTCTGAATATCGCACTCGTGGAGAGATTCATGGTCGAGCTACTCGCAATGCCCACAAGCTAGCGTCACTCCCTGGAAGACTCGCTAAATATCGGAAGTTGCCGCACATCATGGGGCCGTTAGTATACAATAAGTTGCCAGAAACAATCACTGCAGCAATTAGTTTAGCGACATTTAAATCAAAATTAAAGAAATGGCTTATCGAGCGAGCGTATTACAGCGTCGAGGAATTTCTGGACACTGGAAATTATATCCATAATAATTAAATAATTAATTTTGGTATATAAATTTGTGTAAATCAATATTATTTTAAATTGAATATTAATTTTAATGTATTGTTTGACATTATTCCCGAAATAGTGATAATAATAAGTAATACTATTGAGATCGTAATTTTTTGTAAATGTTAAAATGACCTGTGATCTGCTTCACCAATAAAATGAGTTTGAGTTTGAGTTAGAGTTTGAGTTTGAGTTACACAATTAGGTCTTAAAATCTCGTACCTTACTTAGGCCACTTGGCAATTCTCGTGACCTAAACGCGGTACTCGACTTTAAGAACCTTCATTGTGCAACGATTGCATAAAATAGGTACTATAAATTATGCGGCAGTAAAAGCGATAGTGATAACGGTTGAAACGCTCTGAGAACTACCCAAATCCTCCAATTTTTTATATTAGTAATCTCGTGAAATCGTGAGACACATTTTCGAGCAACGTCTATGAGATATTTTGCAGGTTACTGTACAGCATCAGAAATAGACACTTTGTGAACGTCACTCGCAAGTCAATGTTTTTCGTGGCCAGTGTAAACACGTTGATTCCATGAAACTTAATGTCTGACGACGTCACTTCGATGGATGATCTCATCTGTCTCTTTGATATACCTTATCTAACAGCAGTTCTTGCAAAAAACGACTGCACCTGGCTGCATTAAGGTTCAGATTAGTGACTGATACGTTGTTATTAAAGATGTGCTCGCATGAAGGCAAATATAATGGAAACCTGAATGCAACAGACATGACAAAAACACTGTTTATTGATGATGATTATATTCTGCATTCGTTTTACAAGTAAAGAGATTCCTACAGTTTACGCAAAGAGTACGTTATAGTAGAGAGTTATAATAGAGTTAAAGTAAGTACTAAGTACATAAAGTCAGTGGCGTAGTTAAAGAGTCAATAGAACTTGGCGGGACCATGTCTCGGGGCTAAATCGGGGATAAATATAATACATATGCTTAAATACATAAGAACATACATGACCCAGGCACAAATATTCGAGTTAATCACACATGTTTGCCCCTACCGAGATTCCAATGAGCCCGAAATCCTATCTATTATTCTGCACCGTGCTCCTTAGGGGGAAAATATCGGGCCTCCATGTCCGTTCGAGGGTTGCCATAGGGCTATCCATAATCCATAATCCATAATTCCATAATTCCATAATTTCCATAATTCCATAATTCCATAATTCCATAATAATATTATAAATGCGAAAGTGTGTCTGTCTGTCTGTCTGTTACCTCTTCACGCTTAAACCGCTGAACCGATTTTGATGAAATTTGGCATGGAGATAGTTTAAGATCCGAGGAAGGACATAGGATAGTTTTCATCCTGGAAATTATCCCTAAAAAGATTGAAAAGTGAGTGAACATTTCTGTTGGGATGTGACCCTGTAAGAAAAGTAATTATTAGACCAAAAGCACAATTGCTCTTACATTTGCTTAGGCACTTTTAGTAATCCCTTTTATACGTAGCGTACGTAGTCGCGGGCAAAAGCTAGTTACCTATATGGGCTGGTATTCCTAGGAACTTGCATCGAGTTCTAAAAGAACTCATCAAGATCATCTCTGACTTTTAAGTATAACATTGCCTTTCTTTTTAATGTGCATATTTGCCACAAATGTGACGAAACCCTTACCAAGAGTTAACGTGACCGTACTCGCCAGCGTAAGCGTAAACGATTACTAGCCCCTAGCGGTTTCTTTGTACAACTACAATTCTCCATACATATCGTGATTATTCTGTATTACTGTTGTTACTTCAAATTCCAACCTTTATTTCCTTTCCTTCTGTATAGCGTTTAAAGCTACCATTACCCGAGTCATCGATGTGCGTTGCAGCGGCGAGTTTCAGTAGAAACTGGACTTGATTGAAGCATTCCGATCTCTATTGGCATTTCCTTCAATTGATATCTCGTCGAAGGAAATTATAATTGGGTCGCTGCTATTGACTGGCGTTGTGGTCGGCCGGATTGAGCTAAGTGGGCGAAATGGGCTTGACGAAATTGCGTGGCTGTTGGACACAATGTATCCTAAAAGTGGGCCGCGATCGTAGAACGAAGGGGTTATGCTAAGTTCGTCATAAGAAGTTCGTGCACCGTTTCGTTTATCACTCCTGGCGGAGATAACCCTATAAGCGGGTACTCCCACATAAAGTCCAACTTACGGTAGTGAGGGTTAAACAGCCCTGATACAGTTCAAGTCATGCTTAGAAAGAACCTTTTCGTTAATTCAAATACTGTTACAATAAGAGCGTGTAGAATCGATCGCACTGCTCGCCATCGGCAAGGTGTTCATCCTCACACACTGGAGTCTCAATGGTCGATAACTGTGCGGTTCTAGAGGAATTTCCTACCACGAACGCTCCGCATGTGGAATGAGCTCCCTACCCAGGTTTTCCCCGGGGGCTGCAGTATGCGATTCTTCAAGAGGGGAGTAAATAGGTTCTTAAAGGGTCGGCAACGCGCGTGTGATGCTTCTGGCATCGCAAGCGTTCATAGGAGGCGGTAACTGCTTAACATCAGACGTGCCGCATGCTTGTTTGCCACCGTCGTAGTTGGTATAAATAAAAAGAATGGCACGATAACATCATCGACTTTAAGAGTAATCCCTCAGTAGACCAAATGCGGACGAAAAATGGTCCAAGTACTTGAAACATTGTCAGTTCAATAAACAAAACTTGTCTCTTCGGTGGCCAATAGTTAACAGCGTAGGTATGTGCATAGAAGTTATATTTTAACACGCAAGCCCATACATAGGGAAACGTCGTTTATGCTAATATAATTTTGATCGGAAAACTGGCCCTAAAGTCCTTATCTTTGTACGTGTCCATCGAAAAGACGCGAACCTAAATCTGACAATGACCCACTTCTGTAATTTTAATTTTCGACTACCAAAAGTTTGAATCGTGCAGCGTCGACACTCCGTAGACACAACTGCTATACGGCTAAATAATAATCTACTTTGAATACTATATACTTTTCTTTATACTGTAGGCCAGTGACCTTTTAAATAACGTGTCCTCTGAAATCGATCGCTAATTGGTTTATATTCTCACTTCACTTAGAAGCCGTACATTTTCTCGGAATTTCTACACTTATGTCGGGTCGGGACAAGTAATACCCACGAGTACAACCTACAATTGCAAATTTTCCTTTTCACTGTAACAAAAATATGGTCTGTATTTAACAGTGACAGAATCCGTACTGGATTCTGTTTCCTTCTTTTTTTCATACTTAAAGAAATTGGTTCCAGTGTATTTCGACTGGTGACAACCAAAACCTCGCATCTAGTTTGTTTTGTCGATTGATACTGAGATGCGAGCATTGTTTTAAGTAGGTATTTGTTACTTAGTTTTGGTTGCCAACAGACGATTTGGCACTCACAATTAGCAGTAGGTTTGAAAACTTATTAGGTATTTATTATAGAGGTATTAAAAACTCGCATATTTTGCTGCACTGGCTAAGTATACAAACATACAGCCGAGAAGTCCCGCTTAAAAAATGCCTTGATCGAATAAAATTTGTCTTCATTGCCAAAATAATGCATAAAAGTGTCCTACGAATGTATACGGGCATGACGCATTGCTTCCATTTAGTACGATGTATCAGTCTTTGTGTGTACTGTAGTCATGCATAATATCATCCTTCCCACTTAAAAGGACGTATCCACCGTATTTTTTCTATTTTCATACGACCTTTGTATCGCGGTGCTATATAATGTGCACTTTGCATTCAATCGTCCACACAATGGGCCGACATTGATTAGCTGATGCAAGCGACAAGTAAGCAAGGGCAAAAAACTCGCCAAGCGTGAGTCGGACCCAATTTTTCAGGTTCTAATGCCAAACTGCACATGTTGTCAAAAAAATAAACATTTGACTAAGGAACCCTGAACAGTAATAGATTCACGCTATAAAACTGCATGAAACAGGACCTAATCTTATTTGATACGGCGGCTAAGTCATTGCCATTATGGACGGCTATGTGATTTTCAAAACTGTTTCATTACGACTCCTCTCTGTACTCATTACTCATATCGTCGTCACATGTATGCCTACAACATATAATATAAATGTACACTGGTAGGGCTAAACAGCCCTGCACGTCTAGCGTAACTTTGACACGCGACGCATGTCGCGCGAGATAGCATCATCCGTCACTATCTCATAGTACTGTACAGATAGAGACAGGTAGTATATCCCGCGCGAGAAAGAGTCGCGTGTCAAAGTTATGCTAGCCGTGCTGATACCGTACTTTTATCTCACGAGCGCGGGTGAGCCATGTTTGTGTGAGTAGATGTACATGCACATTGGCTCTGTGTGGGTGAGCCGGCACTGAGCGCTCCCGAGCTCATCCACACAGAGCCATGTGCATGTACATTACTCACACAAACATGGCTCACCCGCGCTCGTGAGATAAAAGTACTGTACCGGTCTAGTCATGTTAAAAAAAATTGAGCAAGTGCGAGTCTGACTCGCGCATGAAGGGTTCCGTACCATAATCTATAACGAGTTTGTTGTACGGGAGCCCCCTTAAATATTTATTTTATTTTATTTTTAGTATTTGTTGTTATAGCGGCAATAGAAATACATCATCTGTGAAAATTTCAACTATTACCGTTCTTGAGCTACGGCCTGGTGACAGACGGACGGACGGACGGACGGACAGCGAAGTCTCAGTAATAGGGTCCCGTTATTACCCTTTGGGTACAGAACCCTCAGAAGAAAAAAAAAGTGTAAGGCACCGATACAACTGTCACTCGATCGGTATATAGTCACAACATGCCATCGTGTTTAGCTGGTCTGGTCGTCAGGTGTCCTGTTCGCAGTTTTGCGAACTCTGTTCATTCCGCTAAGCGATCGTATATGAGAGACACTTAACTGGGGGATATCAAAATTGGGTTGGTAATGTTATATATAATTAAAAAACCGGTCAAGTGCGAGTCGGACTCACGCACCGAGGTTTCCGTACAAACACTTTCCATCCTTAAGTGGTTAAGTTAAGTTTGCACCTGGTATGTATAGCGCTCAATACAAATGGGGTGCAAAGTTAACGCAACCAATCCCGTTGGTTGTATGGGAGCCCCCCTTAAATATTTATTTTGTTTTATTTTTTAGTATTTGTTGTTATAGCGGCAATAGAAATACATCATCTGTGAAAATTTCAACTGTCTATCTATCACCGTTCTTGAGATGCGGCCTGGTGACAGACGGACGGACGGACGGACGGACGGACAGCGAAGTCTCAGTAATAGGGTCCCGTTTTTACCCTTTGGGTACGGAACCCTAAAAAAAATGAACATACAGTTTATGTGCAATGAATAGACATAAAGTTATTTAATATAATGTAACGTTTGACTTAACGGTTTTTTGGTATATTTTGACGGTGAATAATGGGAGCATGTCGACGAAGCCCTGATTCGCGGGGCTTCTATTTCCGCTGATGCTGAGGGACGCAATGTGATTAACAAGTAACGAACCTAACCGGGAAAATTTAGTGCCGCTTTCAAGGGACTATAGTCCTTTAGCGATTATCTCATTATAGTAGAGTTGTTAGTCCGCTGTTTTCTAACATAATTGTGCGCATCGGGTTACAAGCATGAAATTTCTACCACAGATAGAGTGTTCCACGGTGATTATTTTCAGATGTGGAGGGAAGTCAGGTTCGTCCCCTGTCACGCGGGAGAGCGGAGTGAATACGGCCAAGTATCCCTCTTTTCTTTCTTTATTGCTGGTCAGTTAAGTCTACCAGGACGTGTTTGGTATCGTTTCCGTGTAAAACAAATATCAGAAATTAATTTTTTATGTTATTTTCGTATAGTTCTATATAAAAATATGGGTGTAATGGCCGAAAAGGTAAAAATCACAACAAGTTTTTTTATTCAGTGAGGTAAATTAGTTCAGTTTCGTGAACATTTTCAAATTATTATTATTATTTCAAAAAGTTTATTTAATCTGGTTTCTAAAAATATATTAATGTTGGGCACTTCTCATACAAACAGTAGCTGAAAATATATCTTTACGTCGGCGTAACCAACGTAAATCTCCGATGGCATCTTATTTCGCTTCATTAAATACATTAAATAATGATTATTAACATGCTTTTACATATAATATTTACTATATAAGTCCTAGAAAAACAAATTAATGTAATTAAAACAATTTTTTTTTGCTAATGTATCACGAGCACGCGGGCTAATCTCAACATCAACAATTTATTTAAGTTACTGTTTGTATGAAGAGTGCCCAATATGTATATATTTTTAGAAACAAGATTAAATTTGCTATTTTGAAATATTTTTTTTAGTTGTAAATATTCAGGAAATATAACTAATTTATCTCCCTGAATAAAAAAAACTTGTTGTGATTTTTACAATTTCGGAAATACAACCATATTTCTATATGGTACTATGAATAAATAACATGAAAAATGAATTCTTGATATCTGTTTTACACGAAAACGATACGACACAAGTCCTACTAGCGTTACCTGATCAGTAATATAAAAAGAAAAAGAGGACTCCTTTGTCCTATTCACCCCGCTTTCCCGCCGCACAGTGGGCGAATCTGACTTCCTTCTACATTTGAAAATAATCACAGCAGAAAACTCTATCTGTGGTAGAAATTTGGTGGTTGTATCCCGATGTACACAATTTCGCGACTTAGCAAAATGTACTAGAACACGCAGGCTAGGCTTAACATCAACATTTTTTTCAAGGTACTTTTTGTATCAGATGTGCCCAATATGTATACATTTTTAAAAACAACATTAAATTTTCTGTTTAGTTATATTTTTTTAAATTGTAAATATTCAGAATAGATAACTAATTTATCGTTCTGAATAAAAAAAACTTGTTGTGATTTTTACCTTTTCGGCAATAATCCCAATTTTTTTATGAAACTATTCTTAAATAACATGAAAAATTAATAGCTGAGCTCTATTTTACACGAAAACGATGTCGCACAAGCCCTAATAGCCTTAACTGATCAGTAATAAAAAAAAGAAAAAGCTCCTCTTCACCCCGCTCTCCCACCACACAGGGGACGAATCTGACTTCCCTCCACATCTGAAAATAATCACCGTGGAACGTTCTATGTGTGGTAGAAATTTCATGCTTGTAACCTGATGCGCACAATTTCGCGGCTTAGCAACTCGACTATTATATCTCTTGTTACATTAGATCATTTGGAAATCACCTAAAACAAAATTACACCATTCGTTACATTATACAATTTGAACAAAGGCATGTTTGATTGTACTCAAAATAATTCATTGTTATTACATGGTAAGTTATTAAAAGTGTATTAAAAGTGTATTCATTTCCTAAAAATGTTGCTATAGATATCTGAGGGTAGGACCTGGTGACCTGACATACAGGTTTTGCCTAGTTCGGGCACCAGTTTCCACCGCACAAGTTATTATACCTACTCATAAGCTCATTAATATTATGTTTTATTAATCTAGTTACTGTTAGTGTTACTACTATTGTACAAACTACCTGTATACTTTGTGGTGGAGACAATAAATACTTTTTCATACTTTTTCATTTTTCATTTCATTTTCATTTTCATTATACAAAGAAATTGTAAATGTATCAAACCATAATAGATTAAGGACTTATACATTGAATCCTTGGCTACAACTGCAGCAAAAAAACTTGGGATCCTATCTAAGGTGAGGCGGTACTTCACGCCGGGACAGCTGCTTCAATTATATCAGGCGCAAGTCCGATAATGCATGGAGTACTGCTGCCACCTTTGGGATGGGTCCGCCAAATACCAACTGGCCGCCTTGGAATCAATTGACAAACGTGCGAAGAAGCTTATTGGCGACCCTGCCTTAGTTCAGAAAAAGCTGCAAAACCTCGAACACCGCAGGAAAGTCGCCTGTTTATCGGTTTTCTACCGGATACACTTTGGTGAGTGTGCACTAGGACTGCACGAATTAATTCCACCGTCTCCGTTCAGACAATACAACACTCGGCGCGGACTTGGATTCCACCCTTATGTTGTCGATATACCACTGATACGAAACGCTTTGCGTCTACTTTCCTTATGAGGACAGCTAAGGAATGGAACTCTCTTCCTGCGCACCTGTTCCCCGATAAATATAACTTGGATCTCTTCAAGTCGAGAGTGAATGGGCATCTTCTAGCCAAGCATGCTCCATCTTAGGCCTTATTGTCACTTATTAACATCAGGTGCAATCAAGGTTAAATGCATGGCTATTTAGAATAAAAAAAAAAGTGAAGTTATTTAAAACGTTGTCCAACCGTCGAAATCCCTATACTAGCACGGTATTCTTAAGAGGCCTTATTCCTTTTCAAATGCTGATTGTTTTAGACATTTCTCTCTATTATCAAACATGTTTCTTAACATATTATTGATGTTGCTACCTAGAATAGGGCTATTGGGGTTTATTTATATATATATGAAACCTATAGTTTGAATTTTTCATTGATAATTTTTGTTTCAAAAACTACCTACTCGAAATACCCTTTACCCCTATTTTTGACTGAGTGCAATAAAAGCATGAAATAGCTACGTTACTACCTAGAACTCGGGGAAAACTATTATTCACTTCAAAAAGTTGGTTGAAATTATCAATGTATTTGTCATAATACGAAAAAAATAAATTTTAAAAGGAATAAGGGCTCTTAATGATCCCTTGGTCTACTACATAAACAGAGCTACTGCTAAGTACCTAATGTATCTAAGTGAGGATAATCGCCAAAAGTGTTCTACGAATTGATTTTGATAAAAAAATTCAATGTCTGGAATACTATTCTGTGAAATAACCATCCGGAAATATGCGCTAATAAAGTATAATCAAACTCCCATTTGGCTGTCTAAACGAATTCTGCCGAGAAAGCTGTTCTCATTTAGATTATTATTTCTAATTGAATGTGCTGAAAGAATGTGAATGGTTGACTGGTAGAGAATACCTTATGGCATTAAGTCCGCCATTTGTACACTTTTTGTTTTGTGCAATAAAGTTTAAATAAATAAATGTCACAAGAATATTCTCTCAGTTATTTATTGACGATTTGGGGAAAATATATTTAAAAAAATACAATGAATGCTAGTTTTTTATGACTGAAGATGTACTGCTGACGCAATACAGATGACTTGCCAAAATAATATTTTGAGTAGTCAAATTTCTAGATAAAAATTTCAAAATTTTAGAGCATACATAATCAGTTGAAATGAGCGTTAACTAATACCTACCGAATCGAATCATCCGAAACGGTTCTTCAGTGTCACACAAAAGGCAACCGTTTGCTCGAATCATTGACGCAAACATTTGTTTTGCACTGTAAATGGACATTTAAGACTTTGATGAGTCAGCACTCAAAATAAATGCGGTAGGTACATGTGTCGTTTAAGCAATTGGTGTTAGTAAAGAATTAATAACGGCCTTAGTGTTGGTGTCACTTAGAGTTTTATCATCACAATAATTCTATGGTTCCGCGACTGTCACACATTTAAATAAAACGATTTCAATGGATTGTATCGCGCATATTCTATTCTATTCTCTTTGATTTGTGGCAACCAGTCACATTAGGGGAACGACCATTATTGCCAATGTCTCGTTTACGACGACGACACCAATTTTGACTTTTTGAGTGTCCGGTTTAAACTTCAGTCCAAAATTTGATTCTACGTGTGCTCGTCGTTGAACCTAATAATTATTTGAGTCTCCCCAACGTTTTGTTGTTGCCAAAGTTTGATTGAGAAAAATACAATTTTTCTCTGCCAAAGTTATTATTTGTACCACCCATTTTATTATAACTATGATTTTAAAAAATAAAGGTGTACATACATCTCAGATGGGCCTAATGTGTAAAGACAGTTACACACCTGCCAGAAGGGCATTAATAATCATCATTCTCAGTCTTCATTGCTGGATATGGGCCTCTTCTGGCACGCCATATGAATCCGTTCTTCGGATTTTCTCCTCAAGCACCAGCTATAGGTATTCATCATCATCATCATCCTCCTAGCGTTTATCCCGTCCAGAGACGGGGTCCGCTTTCCTGCATTTTTGCTTCCACTTCGCTCTATCCTGGACATCGTCTTTGTCTAACCCGCAGCTGTTCAGGTCCTTCCTTATAATATTGAGCCATCGAAGCCTAGGCCTTCCCCTCCGCCTACTACCTGGCAAGGTCAGGTCAAGTGCCCTGTTACCGACGTATTCAGACGTCCTTCTCTTGACATGCCCAAACCATCGTAGGTATTATCATTGCTCAATCCCGGGTTGGCTTTTGGGTCATAATTTCGAGTATTTTTCGTTGTAAGACAACACTTTTTCACCGATTTTCGTAATTAGTTACGAGTAGTCATATAACAAGTTGCATTGTGCATGAAAAACACCATCCCACTAATACTCGTATCGTATTATAAAGCCCAAAGTTTGTGGCTGTGTTTATGTATGTATGTTGTTATGTATGTTACTTCACACTCAGACGGCTAGATCAATTTTAAATTTTGGTATGCAGGTAGCTGACTCCCTGGATTAACACATAGGCTACTTTTTATCCCAAAAAATTTAGTGTTCCCGTGGGATAAGCGGGTAACACACCGTGCGGCGCATCATTATCATCATCATCAGCCTGTATCAGTCCACTGCTGGACATAGGCCTCTCCCATGGCACGCCACTGACCTCTATTTTCAGCTCTCGTCCTCCAGTTACTACCCGCTGTCCTAGGAATGTCGTCGCTCCACCTTGTTACAGGGCGTCCTACACTACGTTTACCGATTCGTGGCCTCCACTCCAGAACTCGTTTGCCCCAGTGGTCATCGGCTCTACGACAGATATGACCAGCCCACTGCCACTAAAGCTTGCTTATTAGCAGCGCAACTAATAGTAGTAAATACATTTTCTATGTGGATTCAGTGAATATGCACGGTGTGGTTGGTATGCGATTGCTTTAGCCTCAATACTTGTCAATCCGCGGAACCTTCGACTTCTACAAGGTGTAATGCACAACACAATAAATTATCTTGTGTATTTTGTTTTCTATTTTTTTTTAGTAATATGTATGTATATTTACGACAAGCATTTGTTAGTAACAGATGTACCTAATAACCTAAATCCAGAACAAAAAAAACGATACAAGTTTGTCATCATGAGGCTCTCATTTAATGAGTGGGATGAAAATGCTACTAATCCTGAACATAACAACAAAATTTGGAATTATTAGCTTCAATGTTGGCTTAGATCCAGTCACTTGTTGTTGTGTGAATATCTTGGAAACTGTTGCAGATATTTTTATCAAACATAGCTAAGAACCATCTCGACAAACAAGGCTTCCGATGTAAAATAGGTAAACCGCTTACGAATCGGTTCATCCGTTTGGGAGCTACGTTGCCACAGATACATGCATGTTAATAAACTTATACCCCTTTTTTTTCTTCGGGTCGGGGGTTACTAAAACAATCTTCCCTCGAAAGGATAAAGGTCATACAAACTTAATTCTCGCTAACGCGGCCGAACCCACAGTTAAATCCTTGTATTAAATAATTATATAATTAATATAGATCTTATGTAACGCTCTTATAAACTTATACAAGGTTAAAACTTAAATAGCAGACAATTGGTGGACCGCAACAAATGACAAGCGTAAACAACTTATTTACATTATTGTTGTCTCTTTTATGATTAAAATCTGGGAATGTACGGTTTAAGAGCTGGATGAATGCCAGTTTGCACCCCAAGAAGAACGTCTTAAGTGTCTATAAGTTTCATACTATATTAAATCGTTTATCATCTCGTTTTCGGGCTCGGTCGGCGTCTTGTTTTACAGAAACGCAGACTGGGCTTACGTAAATTGAAGGTTTTCTGGCTAATAATAGAGGAGACAGTTTTTTTAGAGCGTGGCGAAGGTCGGCTTGTGGGCGTCCGTCATCGCTCTAGTTATGAGCATGCTTGCTTATGCAGCGTGTCTTTGTTGGACAAGAAATGGCTTAGGCTCGTTCGGTCCGTGTCCTAAAATGTCTACTTCTCAAGCTGCGGACCTATGATGGTTGCGTTTATCACGTGATAAATAAGTGACAAAGCATCTGCCACTCACACTCGCATTTTGTCTTGCGTAATAAAAGCAACCATTATAGATATAGGCCCGCTGGTGTTCTTCCAAGAAATGACTCTTTCCTTTATTGCCAGGAAATGTCCTACGATGCCACTGTCTTAGAATAATCGTTTCCTATTATGTCCGCTTTGAATATTGTCCTAAATAAACACGTAGGTAATGTATCTGATAAATCTTCCAATTTGATCAAATAATGTCAATCGTGGGGGTTGTGACGGATTGACAGGTACACTGATGCATGGTATAATTTCTATTAAATGATATTGCTATTCCTTTTTAAGCCACAGGTATATAATTATTTTCTAATTAATAATGTCATTGGAATCAGCAACAGAAACTATAAACATATTATACTTGAATAGTTGGAATTGGAAGAACAAGTACAAAAATCGAATATGTTCTCGCTGTTGAGGTGAAAAGTTGTGTATGCTACACGAGAGCAAAGTTTTTTGCATCTTGCGCCGTTGGTCTCTCGCTACACTCAGGATTCAAACTTAGAACAAACATAGAATCCTTCGCTTGCTCGGGACTCAAATACAGCACTCGCAACAAAAAAACAACTGCTCTCTTGTTGCACAAATAACTATTTCGTCATGCCTTAATAAGGACGTTTTCATCCTATTAAAAGTTAATAAATAGGTACTTCTTTTAATCTTCTCAGAAGTTTACATGAATTGCGATTAAGTGGTATCTTTTTTGTTGGCCATTATAGTGTGATAATTAGCTGTATTAATTATTATGGGTCACCGGTCACCGCGATAGCTTGAGCGGGGCGCGGGTTCAAATCCAACGTATAATGAATGTAGATACAATGAAACTTACTTTGAAAGTTCACTTTGAGACTTTATGTGATGTGGTTAAGATTTATATCTAACGAAAATACATGTTAATTCCGCGACTGTAATCAATGCTAAGAGAGCAAGTTATAATATCTATATATTATGTTATTACTATCTTCTAAATGTCACACGCGGTTTGTCGCTAATTGAACTTTGTCTATCTTGTGCCAATGATGATTGGTCGTTGCTGGTCAAAGACCCCCGTCAAACTGAATTATATTTTACTTAGAAAACTGCCGTGAGTCTCAGACATATTAAAATATACACGTGGAAGCGGGCTGGGCCCATAACCTAATAAACCTGCAAGCTTGTTCGGAACAGACTAACGTTTATTAGTTCAAAAGTGACACTTTACTTTTAGCACATCACTCAAGAGATGGCACCACCAGTAGCATAGATAATAACTATTTTGTTCAATGTCATCTTATTATAACATTACTCACGTCGTAAAAGTTGAAGTTCGCTCGACATGTTTCGAATCAGTACGCAATTCATAGTCAGGAGCTACGATCATCTACATCAGTCTCCTATAATGAAACAGAAGTTAAGGTAGGATAGAATATACACTCTTGAACTTCTCAGTGCAATCGTAATCTTTAGTTTACTTAACTACCTACTAGAGATTAGATAACACGTGCACATGTATAATAAATGCACATCTCGTATCAGTAACAGCTGCTTGCTATTTATCTTTGAATGTATTTGATGCCACACCACACCCAACAATTTCTCAAAGACAATTCTAATATTCAACACGAATGACCTAAAACCTAAAAAGTCATGATGCCCATTATTTTTGAGGATGTCCATCGATCCTATTTTTTATTCGGATCAAATGTCCATATGGGATAAATACACTTAGACTGCTCTAAAAGTCAGAAATTACAGTAAAACTGTTTACTTACACGGTGGTTTTACAGTCATTTTGTTGTTGAATTATAATGATCCAAAAAATAATTTCAAATTTGGTTTGTTTAAAAAGAAAACAATGAAACATTTTTGAGTTCAATTTCATGGCGTATATTATTTGGCATTTTATTTATTTATAGGTATACCTAGCTACAGTATGTTGTATAATTCAACATCAGTCATCAGTCGGCATGAAGTGTAAAAGGGAAGGAGCAGCGTCAAGGATTTATTAAAAATGTATACACAAACCGTTTCTAAGTAAAGGAACTACTTTCAGCTCCAGTAGCGCCACCAATTGAACACCTTTCATCGGACATTTTTGGATATAATATGGAGATGCCGCTCCTCCCTTTTACACACTGACACTCTATATTGCTGTATGTCACGAAAACAACACAGACAGGGTAAACTGTGCAAACGGCCTTCTCATAATCCAATCATCATCGAGAACTGGTGTGAACTGCAACAACGCTGTTCTACCCAAGTCTGCTCAATGTCAACTCCATTGGTTTGCTTTATTGGATAATTGTAATGGCGTGTTGTTGAGATGATCTTAAAATTTAGGCGATTCCAAGGGCAACGGGAAAGAGAAATATCGTGACCTTTTTGCTTTACGCTAGTCGGGTACTTACCTAAAAAAATAAAAAGCATTTATACAGACAATTAAATAACTAAGTTAGTAAGAGATGTCCAGTGCCTGATAAGGTCACTGTCCCGCCTCTCAGCCACGACCCTCAGAAGACTTAGTCACAGTAGATGACTAAGTGAGAATAAAAACGACTTACATTGCGTACTGAATTATTTAATAAGTGAAAAAAAACAATTACATTTAAATTAATTTATAGAAAAACATATTCATTAGGGCCTAGGGCTTATGCTAAGAACTTATAAAGTTTGGGGTTATATCAAAAATACACGCTGTATCTATATACCTACCCAGTAGGGGGTGGATGAGATAAACTTAGGTTAGCTGCTCCAAATTAAAGCAGATTGTAACACAGCGGGAGGTTTTGTCGTCAATTTATAACCACGTGTTTTCTCGTCACGGACGTGTGAAGTGTCTTAACGTGTTTGTGCATTCCTGGACAGTCAGCAAAAAAAAATAAGTACATCTTTTGACTCTAATGAGTATTAAGGTCCAAATGTGGTTTGTTCTGTAAAACGGTTTAGGTTATTCCACATTTTAAAAATAGAGCAGCATAAGTTCCGTTATTACCGACTGAGATAGAGCTGTTAAAATTTTTGGCGAAATCATTTATGACGTATCCCCATACAACTTGGTTTTTAATTTTAAGGTTTTATAATACTAATCACACTAATAATTTTATACTTAAAGGCGAAAGTATGTGACTGTGTGTCGTATGTTTGTTACTTCTTCTCGCTCCAACTGATGGACCAATTTTGATAAAATTTGGTATAGAGGTAGGTATCCGACACCCTGGATTAACACATAGGCTCGTTTTTATCCCGAAAAAAGTAGTCTTCCCGTGGGATAAGCGGGTAAAACTGCGGGGCGCAGCTAAATTTTCAGTGTTATGGAAGGATTAAGTCTACTTACATGTGATTTATTTTATAGCATACTAGTTTTGTATTTGTTTATCAACAGAATTAGCGTAATCATTTTTTACCGATTGATCGCATAATATTATCATGTGCCTATCAACACGATAACTCTACCATTGATCAAGTTATCGTATAAAAACCGAACACAAAAATAAGTAATACAGTAAGCTGCTGTTTTCAACGTTGCAGTAGATACTGTTTTGTTTCTTTGTTGATTACAATCAATTGGAATTTCGTGTTTTTTTCTGTTATTTTAGATCAAACAGGCCAAATTATCTGAATTCACTAGTGTTGTATTTACATTGAGCACGAACGAGTTATTTTTGTGTTTTTCTCACGGATAGGGGTCATATTCAATTCAACTACGATTATTATAGAAAAGGTATGTAGGCATTTTTGATGACTTTATTGACGTATGAACTATGCGAATATAGATATAATGTAGACGTATGAATGATATAAGAGATTCCTCTCTCGATTTATCTCATCCTTTGTCTAGGCAATACATAGTTATCCCTATAGATACATGATTTTCTAATAGTTCTAACATACCACTCGGAAACTTACACTAGAGACAAAACAACACTTTATTTAATACTGTCGGATCCTACTCAAGAATGTCGTCTACGACAATAGACAATGGTTAACCTTTTATATCATCCGCTATATTATATTGCGAAAACCATTAATTCCTGTGATTTATTTAACAAACATTAACGTCTACATGATTAATGACTCCGAAAGCGAAGGGCCTTAAATTCCGGGCTGTTTAGTTACAGTCGAGTCCTATTTTATTAGAGATGGGCTATGGGCTGACTAGAGATTTTGCCGACTAACCGACTGATCGGTTTTAAAATTGCAGATTAATTGTATAAATATATCGAAAAATAAAAAGAAAAAACAATCAAATACGGTAGAGATGGACCGACTTGTGTACCACTAGTTGAGGAATCCGACTATTCGGCTCCATTTATAGTCGGCCGATTAGTCGGTAACTAGTCGGCAAAAAAATAGACACACATTAATGCTAAGCAGAATTCTTTTGTTTATAATTTGGCCATTATCATTACGCCAATTATTATTTTAAACTGCCTAAGAGAACCAAAACAACAGATAATGATAACAGTCACCTTTATCAGCTTTCATTGGTATGGAGTTAATAAAACTTAATCGACCTAAGTATAGGTGCATTTAACATTACCTAAAATTCATGAAAGCTGTTTTTTTTAAATCACTTACTGACCTAAGTATAGCATAGTGAAAAGTGACTACGTGATCGAGGATGTAGCTCTTATTTATTTATTTAAGTGATGTGATTATTTCGTAAATTTAACAACATAGATTCTCCTGTCTCTCTCATACTGTACCAACCTAATAGAAAGTGATGGCTATACTTGTGATTAAAGTCTCGAGTGAATAGATAAATAATAAGGTACCTATATTACTAAATCGGATTAGTTACTAAATTTCGATCTGGTAAATTAATGACGAAAAATTAAATGGCGCCAGTTGCTACGGGTCATTTACTATCTAGACAAAATAAACTCATACACTAAATGTAATTATTTTATCATTTGTTACTTGCCTACTTCTTGACAAAAGTTTTAACTGATTAGAGTTGGCGCCGGCGCTATGGCTTTTTTTTTTCAATCTAATAATCCCAGAAATCTTGGTAATAAGAATTTATTTCTTTACGTATTGTAATGTAATTACAACTTTTATTATTATTGTTAAAATTAACCTTTATTATTTTATACTTATAGACGTTTTCTTTTGTTACAGATTTTGCTCCTGCCCGTTGCGAGATTGAAATGTTGCACTCATCGAAACTTTAAATCTTCATGTCAATAAGATTTAGAGGGTTCAGGAGTCGAACGAGAGACGAAAAGGAAAGTGTCCATTTTGAAAGTGTGAAATCGAGGACTAGCCGGTCCTTGATGAACCCGACAACTTACAATCCTTGCGCCCTAACACTTTGTATCTCCAAGAGACCTTGTCGCTATTCAGCTAGAGACCCAAGATTAAGACAGTGGTCAAGAGAACTCGAGATCTCTTCGACGTAGACGACCTTTCAAGGGTTTAAACCCGAATTTGGTAGAAATCAACGTTCCTTAGAGGAGTGAATTAGAGCACTGAAGTACGTACTTAGATCCGTACTTAATACAAGCTCGTGTTAAAAACTAATGGACTCGCAAAGAGCCCACGCAAATGGAATTCCAGGGAAAGAGAAAGCATTCAAGTATGAACAAAAAGTACCGTCTGAAGAGGAGAAGACTACGTCTCCATTGTTGCTAAATAAAGCCGATGACATCAAGTACATAGATGCAGCCAATGATGAGAAGTTGAACAATGATGGCAAACGTGATAGAGATCTAAATACTGTCAATTCTATAAAAACGAATCATGCTAAAGAAGCAGACAGTTTGGCCGTAGCTTATAATAAGCAGGAAAAAGACGAAGATGCTGTTTCTACAAATGAAGGGGTTAAGTTCTTGGGCCTGGGCGATGCAGACAGCATTTGCTCAAGCAATCCGCCCGAAGAGCAAGCCCCGCAGATACCTGACGGTGGTTGGGGATGGGTAGTCGTATTTGCGTCATTCTTGATCGCGACCGTCGCTGACGGTTTGGCCTTCTCGTATGGACTAATCAACGAAAAGTGGGTAGATCACTTTAATACGTCAGAAGCCAAAGTCTCTCTGATCGGAAGCTTATTTATATCCGTCCCGTTGATAGCTGGACCTATAATGAGTGCTCTTGTAGATCGATATGGATGCAGAAAGATGACTATCGTAGGGGGTATAGCCTCTACCATTGGTTTTGTAGCTGCGGCTGTTAGTAACTCTGTTGGGGTTCTTTACGTGACTTACGGTCTTATGGCAGGTCTAGGAATGGGTCTGCTTTATGTCACCGCTGTTGTGTCCATAGCTTATTGGTTTGAGAAGCGAAGGAACTTGGCTGTTGGCCTTGGCTCATGTGGTGTGGGATTTGGAACTTTCATATATTCGCCCCTAACAACATTTTTATTAGACTACTATGGATGGAGAGGAACAATCCTGATCTTGGCAGGCACAGTACTTAATGTGTGCATATGTGGAGCTATTATGAGGGATCCTGAATGGTTGATTCAGGAACAGAAGAAAAATAGGAAATTGAGTAAAGCGAAGAGAGCTTCGAGTTCGATATCGATTTCGGCAAAATCTGCAAAATCTGGTGGTGGTGATTCGGTATATCCAGGCACTGAAGAGTTGAAATCATTAATGAAGAGCGGAGAGACACCTGAATATATACTGACGGCATTGGTAGCTTCTATAGCGGAAGCGGAACAAGTGGAAGCAACTACAAAGATGAATGCGGATCTGTCACATGTGAACAAAGTTAGCTCTGTCATTAACTTGCCGACATTCTTACGTCAGAGTGAGAAGGTACATATTGTGGTGGTTTATCCTTTTCACTTTACATACATACTAATTATAAGTGACATGTTATTAATACTAATACTTCTTCCAGGTTCCAGTAGAGGTCTTAGATCAGCTGTCGTCAAACAAACGTCTATACAACATCATCTTACAAAACTACCCTTCACTGCTCGCATTAAGAAGCAACTCTGAGCAAAAGCTTCCAGTAGAACCAGCACCTGAATCAAAGAACAAGCCGATTAAAATGTCCATGAAACTTAAATTGAGTAAAAAGGAAAAGAAAGACTTTGAGACTAAACTAGACATTGCTCGAGAAAATCTGTTACAACCTATTCCAGAAAATAAGACGGCTATTATACCTGCTAGAACTGAACGCCAAGATTGGCTAGCCAATCTCAAGACTGACCACCATTACTTGAGAGGCATCAGAGTGCATCGTAATTCCATCATGCACAGAGGGGCTATGATGAACATAGCTAAATACAAGTTACGGGCCTCTTCCTGTCCCGATATTTATAAGAATTCGATGTGGTCAATGGAAGAAGAAGAGGTACAAAATAATTCATTTTTTACTTAGATAATCTGTAAGGATCAATCTACACTTAACAGTAATTTGCACGATTTCCCAAAAATCTTTAACACATAGGTAAGTAGGTATAATATCATAAAATGATTCATTTTCATTTTTATTTTCCAGACTGGAGGAACTTGGTTCAGGCGTATGATCGATGCCCTCAACAAAACGTTTGACTTCAACATGTTCACCGAGTTCCACTTCCTGATGATGAACCTGTCCACCCTGGTGCTGTTCATCTGGTTCATCGTGCCGCTGTTCTATCTGCCCAGCTTCATGAAGGACACTGGGTACTCCGAGTATCAGGGTCCAGTGATGTTATCAGTATTCGGTGTTGCTAATATTATTGGTATTGTAAGTATCTTTTAAAATTATTCGAATGCTAAACTTATAACCTGGCAATAACCTGCTTAATTTATTACCTATTCCATCACTCAGTATTTCTGTAATTTTGGTACCAACCATTAGTATCAATTAAACGTTTGATGTACTTATACAAATGTTATAAAATTCGTTAATTGTACTAAATATTTGGCTTAGTACTTACACACTTTTAAATCATTCCTAATGATATAATCAACTCGTTCTCTGAGTTTAAAAAATATGATAATGTTTAATATTAAAAAATATTAGTTCATAATATATCTCCTATATCGTTATATCTCATATGTGTTATTAATAAATGTGTTTTACCTTTCAGGCGGGACTCGGTTGGATGGGTGACTTGCCATGGGTGAACGTAACGAAAACCTACGCGCTGTGTCTAGTGCTGTGCGGAGTATCAATCATCTTGTTCCCAGTCCTGATACGAATCATGGACCCCCAGGAGCCCTACAGCTTTTACATGATAGCTGTCAACGTCGTGATATTTGGCTTGACGTTCTCGAGTTCATATTCGTATACGCCGAGCATTTTAGTGGAGTTGATTGCCCTGGAGAGATTTACCATGGCATACGGCCTGGTCCTGCTAAGCCAAGGTCTAGGGCATCTTGTTGGACCGCCTATGGCTGGTAAGTAACAATAATTGCATACATTAATGTATGTAGTTATTATCATTAGTGTCTATTTGCAAGTCAAAGTAACTGATCTCAATGTTCATCATCATCATCATCATATCAGCCTATAGACGTCCACTGCTGGACAAAGGCCTCCCCCAAAGTTCTCCACAACGATCGATCTTGCGCCGCCCCCATCCAATTTCTACCCGCGATCTTAACCAGGTCGTCGGTCCACCTTGTTGGAGGCCTTCCAACGCTGCGTCTTCCGGTCCGCGGTCGCCACTCAAGAACCTTTCTGCCCCAACGGCCATTGATTCTACGAGCAATGTGCCCCGCCCACTGCCACTTAAGTTTGGCGACTGTCTGAGCTATATCTACAACCTTGGTTCTCTTGCGTATCTCATCATTTCGAATTCGATCCCGCAAGGAAATTCCGAGCATAGCTCGCTCCATTGCCCTTTGAGTAACTGTGAGCCTTCTTATGAGGCCCATTGTAAGCGACCACGTTTCAGTGCCGTATGTCATCACTGGCAACACACATTGGTTAAAAACCTTCGTCTTAAGACACTGCCGTATTTGGGACGAGAAGACATTCCGCAGCTTCCCGAACGCTGCCCATCCGAGTTTGATTCGACGAGTGACCTCTTTTTCGAAATTCGACCTACCCAACTGGATCGTTTGTCCAAGGTAGATATAGTCGTCTACAGTTTCGAGCGCAGAGTCTCCAACTTTAAGTGGAGTGGGTGCCACATGGGAGTTAAACATAATTTTCGTTTTCTCCATGTTCATTTTAAGACCCACTTGTTGAGAGACCCTACTGAGGTCGTTGAGCATTTTGCCGAGGTCTTCCAGGGTCAGCCATGACCACGATATCATCAGCAAAGCGGAGGTTGGTGATGTATTCGCCGTTTATGTTGATGCCAAGTCCGTCCCAATCCAGAAGCTTGAAAACGTCTTCCAATTGGCTGTGAACAATTTAGCAGATCCTTGCCTCACACCACGCTGCAATTGGATAGGTTTCGAGTCTTGGTTTTGGACGCGGACTGACATAGTGGCATTCTCATACAAACACCTTAGTACCTCAATATACCTGTAGTCAATTTGGCACCGCTGGAGAGACTGCAGCACTGCCCAGGTCTCGACTGAATCGAAAGCCTTCTCATAGTCCACAAACGCTAAGCATAATGGCTGGTTATACTCTTCGTCTTCTGTATAACCTGCCGCAGCGTATGGATGTGGTCTATGGTACTAAAAGCTTTACGGAAGCCGGCTTGTTCGGGAGGCTGGAAGTCGTCAAACCTGCGTGCGAGACGGTTCATGATGACTCTCGAAAACAGCTTATAAACATGACTCAGAAGCGAGATGGGCCTGTAGTTCTTTAAAAGGGTCTTATCGCCTTTCTTAAAGAACAGCACCACTACGCTTCTGTGCCATGCCTGTGGCGTTCTCCCCTCGAGTATGACGGAGTTAAATAACTTTTGCAAGGCTTTTAAGACCGGTTTTCCACCTGCTTTTAGAAGCTCTGAGGTAACTCCGTCATCACCCGCCGCCTTATTATTTTTAAGCTGTTTGAGAGCCATACTAATCTCGTACAGGCTGACGTCCGGGATTTCTTCTGTGTAGTGTCGGGTCAACCTAGCTCTTGGATCTTTAGCTAGGTTCATGACAGGTGTCCGCGTTGTCGTGTATAACTGTCCGTAGAACGCCTCGACCTCCCCCAGGATCTCAATGTTAAAACTATTAAATTATCTTTGTTGCGGGGACATAAAATAAAATGTAACCAGCTTAGATTTATTCACGGAGTACCTATCTATAGAATAGATAAACAATGTTTTCTGAATATTAATATGTATAAAAATTATATAAGTACAATTAGGAATTTCAATGCGGATGATGTTCACTGGATCCGGTATAATTTAGAATAGCATTCCACTCATAACACAGTATTCCGTAATATAACAACTATTGTGAGCCAAGCTTTCCACTATTGCGAGAGGTCGCCATGATGGCGGACGGTGGACCCGGTATACCGGGTACGGTGGACCGGATTGCAATCCCTAGTACCAATAAATTATTAGAGGAAAACGCAGGGTGCAGGATTGTCCTACTTATCCTCCTCCTAAAATTTTCAAATCAGCCTAGAGCGCCTATCACCAGTACCATACATGTATAAAATTTAAAAAATACCTACCTTTCGTTCTAATATATTTTTATGAATTTTTACAAAATGTAGATGAGGTGAAACGTAAATATTATAATTTATATATATTTTTCATCTTATTTCAGGTGGCTTAAAGGACAAGACTGGTTACTGGGACGCTGCATTCTACGTAGCTGGGATTTGGGTGATCATCTCGGGCATCCTGGTCGGGGTTATCCCTTACACCAAGAACTTCCGCATATGCGGCAGCGCTCCTCTAGCTAAAGATGTTGCCGGGGAACCCGATCCTGGAGTTAGGATCATTGTTCACTAGATGAATTTTCCGTGATCAGAATAATTATATGAATTTGATTTCATTGGCAGTGAAATTACAAAATTATGTCTACCTGGTTATTTAGTTTGAACTGATTGATGATTGTGGTTTATGGTATTAGAATTGATGAGATAATATTAGAGTTTTGTTTTATAATGATCTGCATACTTTTGTATGTTCTATATTTTATAGCACTTCGTGTATAATCGATTGTATTTCGTAGATAGCGTTTGTTATTGTGCCTTTTACTTTACGCGTATTGATGTGGAAATGGAAATAATTATCATACTATATTTTAGTTATACCTGTAGCCATATTTATTTAAGCAATAGGAATGATTTTTATAGTTTAAGTCGTTCAAGTAAAATGCTTATGACACACATTTAAAAATGATTAGATTAACATTATGATTTGTGATACATTCAAATTACATACTTATAGCTATTTATTCCTTCGGTCGTAAAACGTTTTGGGAGGTGATGGTTTGTATTTTATTATTAACTTTCTGTAGGAGTTCACATATTGTGTAGGTAGATTACCTACCTAACTACATTACATCTGTATAATTATGAAAGGGATGATTTACGTACTTTAATTTCACCCGTCATTTTCTCAGTTACTTATTGTATTTTTTTACTATTTAGGTAGTCGTAATATTTTAGTTTGTGGAGAATTACAAAATGAACTTGCCATTTTGAAACACCGATTTTATAAACTTTTTATGATAGCAGTTTTTAAAGTATTCTAGGTAATAAGTTCGTTGAGTCTACCTACTTACATAATATTTACACTAGTTGTAATTTGTTTAACAATTTATTACAAAATTAAAGTTTGCTCTTTCTTATTGAAGTGTGTTTTTATTTATTCATATTTACCGGATTTATTCATATTCTCCTTGAAATCCCTAAATTGACAACATTTCATATTTATAACAGGTGGAAGTTAATATAGAGATCGACAGGGCTTTATGTCGTGTACCTTAAAAAAAAAATCTTTGAATTTATTCTTCTGTATTTAAAGAAATATAAGAAAATACATCAAATAACTGCAATCTAAGACAATACGGGCTGAATAGGGTTGTTGTCTAAACCAAAGAGCGAAAAGAAATATTTTTTTTTTATTTGTCGTTGACAGATAACAGATGCATACCGAGTTTTATTAAGTTTTTTTTAAATAAGAAAACCGACTAAAGTAACCGTTCCATTAAGTTCTGGTTTTGGTGCTGCCACCTTTTAAAATGAGTATGTTTTTATAAATTAATAATAAAATAAATAATCATCTCAGAAAATAAATACAAACAGAGATTACTTCATCTTTTTAAGCAGAATTCAGAAAAGTAATAAAATGATAGTCTTAAAAATATGAAATGTTGTCAATTACGGCACGTATTTCAGCTGGTATCATTTTCTACTGCCATTGTATGTTATGGAGTTTAGGGGAACAGCATCTTCATTTATTTTATATCTAAAAGTGTCCAGTGAAAGGTGTTAAATTGGTGGCGCTAGTGTTGCAAGAGAGCTAGGCTAGTTTCCTGTTCCTGGCAGATCAAATCAGCTACTTTTTTAAATGTTTAAACGCTGGAATAGCGCTGTTTTCCCCATTTTTCTACTCTTTACATTAAACATTTTATAATAAAAAAAAACAATTCCGAATGAATTCAGAAGAGACGGACAAAAACCAACATGGGGTGGAGGGCAAGTGAGACAGACGAGGCAAGGCTAGCGCACTCATTTTACACTTTCGCGTTCGGCGAGAGTGTACAGACGTCCAATGTCAGCAAGTGTGTACACTCAGCCGCACTGGTCATAGAGTTATTTTTAAATAAAATGTCTCTTCTGAAGGCTCCCTTGGCAAAACGCCTTTGAATTGTCACGAAGACAGATTTGTTCATGCTTACTGTTTTTCTGTCAGTGTCAGATTAAAAATTTAAAAAACAAACATTAATAAAATTACATTGCTTAATAAACCTAGAAAATATCGCGTACAATCAACTCGTAGATCACTGAATTAATTAATAAAAGGGCAACCATCCAAATATAATAAATAATTAAAATGCACAGGTTAGTTATAATTGTAAATCGAAAAACAAATAAAAAAACAGTGTATTGAGTGTAGTTAAGCAAATGTTCTCTTGTTTTAGAATAGTACATTTGGATTTAAAAGGTGCACCGTTAAAAGTAGATTATCTACAAAAGGTACGTAAATGATTTTTGCTTTTTTATGAGGAGTTGAAAATGTATTCTACAATCTACGATTCATTTGTATCGGCCGGTGTTTAATATGAATTACACGTATTTACTGGCTCATCGACTATCAATATAAAACAACTCATGTTTTGTGCGTATCTCATAAGAGTCATAAGACGTTAAAAGTTACTATAAACCTAGTTGTGGGGTTTCCACTTGCTTAACGGAAACATTAACCCTGTTTTTCACATAGAACACTAAAATATCAGGGAATAGGTCCAAATGGCTGAGGAGCTGTACCTTGGTGCTCACATTAAAACCTAGCTCCTGGAAGTGCGACAATATGTCTTGAATGTGCTCTGCATAGCTTTTTTCTTTGAAAATTTTGAGCTATCCAGTTAGTTATACTATTGTATTTCACAACAGATGTTACAAAAATGTTGGAATCGTTTTTACAAATAAAAAATACCTTATAGAGTGTTTATGTATCTGAAAGTGAAGTGTTGTGTGAAAACTCATAGAAAAATACAGCAGATAACTCTATCTCAATAACTAGAGAGCTGTTAGAGAAAAAATAAAAGTAGTTTTAAAATCAGATGTCTCATTTGTAAATAACTGCCATAAATTGCCATTTTACAAGAAAAAAGTATAATTTTGTTCTCTTGTGTAATCAAAGATAAACTTATAAAGATGCTACATTTTCTTGATGTCATTTTTACTTAGGTAATACAAGTGGTGAAGTCATGGGGTGCGACAGGCATCCTACTAGAATGGGAGGACACCTTCCCATACTCCGCAGCGCTAGCAGATATCGGCAGTGTGCGTGGTTGCGGTGGTGATGGGATGTACAGCTTGGACGAAGTTAGGCATATCATGAGATTCATTAAAGACAATGATTTAGAGCCTGTAAGTATGGAAATTTCATAGTATAAATAGTAAATAAATTAGTTATATGTCATGTTTTTTGTTATAAATGTTACCATACCATATCATACTTCCCTAGTGACCTACATGTGTCACTGAAAATCAGTGTCCTGAAGTAAGTATTGTTTATTTAATGACATTAAGCACAGTTTTTAACTTAATTTATTTCTTTCTTTCCAATTTATGTGCCTCTTGTAATCCTATTTACCTACAAAGAGTATTCTCCCTAAGCACTCACTTTTTATTTTGTCTATGATTTGACCTATACTCCGGGGCTAACATATTTTGCCACAACTTCGTTTGTGGCGCGACTCAGGGTCACCTGTCTTGCTTGCACGGCATTGACTGGAAAGACAGTGATGAATGAAAGTCAAGTTTTTTTCAATCAGATTCAGTATTTATTCCGCAACAAGAACGAAGGATTGAGCAGCATTCCGGTAAACAATGATTTGAATTTGGTTTATGATAAAACTCTCGAATAACTTTAATAATGCAAATATATGACGTATGCGCATTATTGCCATATGAAAGCAGTTTGTAGTGCCACTATCCCTGCACTATAATAATAACATGTCATACGATAGTCAAATCAATGTATTAAGTCAGTGTAATTCAGTACAATGATCATCTATGTGTGATGGTAAGTAACATTTACCACTGCTACTTTTCAGATCCAGCTGATCCAAACCATCGGACACCTGGAGTTCGTGCTAAAGCATCCAGCATATCACAGCCTGCGTGAACTAGCTCGCTCGCCGGCCGTGCTGTGTCCGTCGCGGCCCGAGGCGCTGCAGCTGGTGAAGATGATGCTGGAGCAGGCGTTGGACGCACAGCCTGCAGCTGAGTACCTGCACATCGGGGCTGATGAGGTCAGTGACCTGGAGTTACAGGTCCAGACACCTGGTGTTCGTTCTGTAGAACCCAGCATATCACAGCCTGCGTGTACTAGCTCGCTCGCCGGTCCGAGGTGCTGCAGCTGGTGAATTTGATGCTGGAGCAGGTGTTGGTCATATAGTCTGCAGCAGAGTACCTGCACATCGGGGCTGATGAGGTCAGTGACCTGTAGTTACAGGTCCAGACACCTGGTGTTCGTTCTGTAGCACCCAGAATATCACAGCCTGCGTGTACTAGCTCGCTCGCCGGCCCGAAGCGCTGAAGCTGGTGAATTTGATGCTGGAGCAGGTATTGGACGCACAGCCTGCAGCAGAATACCTGCACATCGGGGCTGATGAGGTCAGTGACCTGTAGTTACAGGTCCAGACACCTGGTGTTCGTTCTGTAGCACCCAGAATATCACAGCCTGCGTGTACTAGCTCGCTCGCCGGCCCGAAGCGCTGAAGCTGGTGAATTTGATGCTGGAGCAGGTATTGGACGCACAGCCTGCAGCAGAATACCTGCACATCGGGGCTGATGAGGTCAGTGACCTGTAGTTCCAGGTCTAGACACCTGGTGTTCGTTCTGAAGCATCCAGCATATCACAGCCTGCGTGTGCTAGCTCGCTCGCCGGCCCGAGATGCCGTAGCCGGTGAATGTGAATATTTCATTAGCCGGGTCCACACAGGGCGAGCGGCCTCGCGAGGCAATTGCCGCGCGCGGCGGCGCGGTCTGTGTGTACGCGCCTCGCCCGCGGCGCCCGCACGCTTTGCCTCGGCCGAGCGCTGCCGCGGCCGAGCCGCGCGCTGTCGGTTTTTGTCCGTGCTCAAAGGTGCCTCGGTCGTTTGCCGCGCGCAGTGTGGACGTACACGTTTTTGCTTCTGTCAAATTATGACAGATAAAACAAAATGGCGTGCGACACTTACGTATTACGCGAAACGGAATAACCGTAACTACATATTACGTGCTATTTGTTTGTTTTAAACATAAAAAAAATATTGAATTAGCTTTTTTTGGAAAATTCTTTGTATGAACGTAGCAATAAGTCTAAAGTCAAAACTGATTGCGTGCGGCGGCGCCATATTGTTTTATCTGTCAAATGGGCGAACAAGACGGCTCGGGCTTGCCGCGCGCGGCATTCGGTGAGCGTCATTTCATCCAATGCCCGAGGCATGCGCCGATTGCCGCGCGCGGCAATTGCCTCGCGAGGCCGCTCGCCCTGTGTGGACCCGGCTATTGATGGTTGGAATACTTAGCTATTATTAAAAATTGAGCAAGTATGAGTCCGACTCGCGCATAAAGGGTTTCATACCATAATCTATAAGAAGTTTGTTGTATGGGAGCCCCCCTTAAATATTTATTTTATTTTTAGTATTTGTTATAGCGGCAATAGAAATACATACTCTGTGAAAATTTCAACTGTCTAGCTATCACCGTTCTTGAGATACAGCCTGGTGACAGACGGACGGACGGACGGACAGCGAAGTCTCAGTAATAGGCTCCCCTTTTTACCCTATGGGTACGGAACCCTAAAAAATTAACCAACTTATAACTATTAATCTAAGTTTTATAAACCTCGAAAACATATATTGATTAAAACTTACGCGATTTTCACACATTATTATGACAAAACGGGACTTAATCGTGTTCAAAAAGTGTTTATTTAATTACCTCGACGTTTCGAACGTGATGTTACGTTCATGGTCTTGAAGGGACTGAAGAGGCGGGCATCAACGTCTTCTTGTCGCGTGAGTATTTAGAACTACCCGCACTTGGTCTTTATTATCCGTTTTATTTTTAATTTATTTCATGACCATGGAATCAGTGTCCTTCAGTCGAAAACATAAAAAAATAATATAATTCATTAAACATTACAAATTACACAAAGACTTAATACTTTGACAATAATAAATGAGAATCACTTAAATATAATTTGCTTAGTTTTTCCAGTAAACAGCACACAGATAATATAGATTTATTATCAGTTTTCTCACTGGAGTTGCCACTCGATTGACGATATCCATAGCTTAAACACTTTCAAGTCCCGTTTTGTTACAATAACCTCGAAAACGTTAGGTTTTTAATTCTCACTTTGATCTGATCAAATCGGGCTAGTTATAAATATTTAATTTTCTTCCAATTATCAGTAATTTACCTGGATTCTCTTTTCGTTGTTCTCTTTTCCAGGTGTGGCACACAGCAATGTGCCCGGAGTGCCAGAACCGAGCCGCGAACAACGTCCACGGCACCGCTAGCTTGTACCTGGAACATATACGGGAACTGGCCCTATTCCTGAAGCAGAGGAGGCCTAACTTGACCATACTTATGTGGGACGACATGTTGCGGTCTATGAAGGGCGACACATTAATAGGTAGGCACCTACTAGAAGGGCAACGTCGTCTGCGCAAAAAATTGAAATCTGAAAAATCTATTGAATTTGAAAAAAAAAAAACAAGCAATGAAGTAATGTTTTCTCAAGTACCTATAAAAGTTTTTTAGGGTTCTGTACCCAAAGGGTAAAAACGGGACCTGAGACTTCGCTGTCCGTCCGGCCGTCTGTCACCAGGCTGTATCTCAAGAACGGTGATAGCTAGACAGTTGAAATTTTCACAAATAATGTATTTCTATTGCCGCTATAACAACAAATACTAAAAATAAAATAAATATTTAAGGGGGGCTCCCATACAACAAACTTGATATAGATTATGGTACGGAACCCTTCATGCGCGAGTCGGACTCGCACTTGCCCAATTTTTACTTTCTATTTGACATAATTAAATAGTAATAGTATTCTTTTTCTTATCACAATGTTGAAGTATTTAACGATGGGTAATATAATATTTCATAAACAGTAACATACTACGTGCTTTTATTTTTAAAAGCTGTGTTGTGACCAAATCTTTCGTGTCTGTTGATGGAACTCGATTTTAAGTTAATCGACAAATTTATAACCTGAAGGAAGAACAATAAAACTAATTACTATTTTACATAGAAAACTCCGTCACAGACATTAAAATCAATCCCGTCCTATTCCTATATGGCCACCTCTTCAGAGTTCGGTATATTAATAATTGTTATAGCAAAATCCGACTCAAGCTTTATATGACGTACAATCCACTTGGCTAAATATGTCGTATTTTATGTATTAATTTACTATGCTAACATCTAGTTTTGTAAGTTCTAGCTCTATTTGCACACGATATGGATCTCGAATTTGATTTTTTTATTTAAGTATTTAATTTATTTATTTATTTTATCATTTCCAGCATATCAGCTTGGAGAGCTGGTTCAGCCAGTGGTCTGGCAGTACAACGCCATGGAACACTTCCACATAGACCCGGGCCTGTGGGAGAATTACCGGCAAATATTCCCGCGGGTCTGGGCCGGGTCCGCCTTCAAGGGAGCCAACGGAAGTTGTCAGGTATTAATAGTCATCACATCATCATCAGTCGTTCACTCTTGGCAGAGTGGTCGTGGTTACGGCAATAGTGTCCACATTTGGGTTCTCGTCCTCATCCTTCCTCTGGCAGACAGCAGCTCTCGCGATGCATCTCCATTTCACCCGGTTGTCTGCGGAGCGAGTGCACTGCACCAAGGAGCTCCGTGTGGTCTTTTTAATAAGGTCGGTCCAGCGAGTCGGTGATCGGCCTCGTCCTCTCTTGCCTTCTATCTGGCCCTGGACTACCAATCTTTCCATGGCTGTATTAATAGACATGTTGACTAATTTTTTTTGAGGATGTCAATCGATTCAATTTTTTATTGTGATCAAATGTCTATATGGGACTGACTACACTTAAACTGCTCTAAAAGTCAGAAATGGCCGTCAAAGTTCAACATTCCTACGTAGCGCTAAAAACGCTCCATACAAAAGGCGTCCAGGCTAGTGACGTCACAGGCCGGTTTGGAGAAATTAAGAAATTTGACATTTTCACCGTGAAAAAGTGCGTTTAACTTCATGGTTGTGATACAAATTATTCTTTTGCAAAATTATGAGGATTCTGAAAACATTTTCAAAATTTCTTTTGGATAAAAAAAAAAACATAAAATTTGCGTACCTTTGAAGTCACATATTTCCAAAAAAAAAATATTTTTCTGGATTTATTTCTTTTTTTCGTGATATATTTCGCTAATTTTATTCATATAACTACAGTACGCTGTAGAATTCAATATCAGTCAACATGTCCATTGTTCAAGTGCTCATACATATTTTTTCTCAAACATGCAATAAAATGTCGTCATAACGTGCGTTATAGCAAGCTTCGAAGTATCACGTTATGGCGGAACAACTCGAGAGAGCTGTAAAGGAATTTCATACAAAATTTAAGGCCTAGGCCGAAGTAATTTTATTCTAAACATGGCGTCTGTGGTCATGAACAGCCTAAACAGCTAAATTATATTTTTTTGAGTGGTGTTTTTTTATTTCATTGCGTATGTTTGAGAAAATCACTATACATGCCTTAGCCGTGAAAAGGGCTTGCCGGCTTCGTATCACTATCCGTCTATACCTACTCACCCGGCAAGCCCTTCTTTCCTGGCGTCTGCAGTAATGTACTATTATTGCTCTCCAGCCAGTTTGGAGGGTTATTTCACTTATTTCAGCCTGTGGTATGTCCGTACAGCGCATCTCTAGTTTTCTACTCTCCACCGTTCCAGATCTTGTCGCCAGTGAGGAGATACGTCAGCAACCAGGAAGCCTGGCGCCGGGAAGTCAAGAAATACGGCAACAACATCAACTTTGCCGGAGTCATCTTGACCGGGTGGTCGAGGTAACATGTATTTGCTATCATCATCATCATCACCCCGTATCAGTCCACTGCTGGACATAGGCTTCTCCCATGTCACGCTACTGAGCTCGATTTTCAGCCCTCCTCCTCCAGTTACTACCCGCTTTCCTACGAATGTCGTCGTTCCACCTTGTTACAGGGTATTTGCTATGTAACTTAAATATTTTGTATCGAAAATGATGTTATGTATTTTAGCTATTAAAAACATCGGTTATTACCCTAAAAGTCGCTTAAAGAATTTGCGATCAAATAAATAATACAAAAATATGGCGAAAAATAATGTATATTCGGCTATACATTGCCTGTATTCTGTTGTAGTCTTTCTGTTGTATCTGTGTTTCATTTGTAAACTTATTTTGGTATGCAACAAAATATTTTGTATTGTAAAATAAAGCTGTAGTCGGGTTGAGTTTGATTGGGTCATTAGATATGCCTAACGCCTATAGTGTTTGTAATGTTTTCACCTTAGCCCATGTATGTAATATATCACGGTCCATTGTCCCAGGTTCGACCACTACGCCACTCTGTGCGAGTTGCTGCCGGTGTCGCTGCCGAGCCTCGCCTGCTGCCTCGTGGCCTGGACCGACGACGCTTCTACAGGTATGTCACCTTAAGACTGCACTAATAAAATGTGAAAAAATAGGCAGTTGCCGTTAAGTAGATAACGTCAACACTGGTTGATTAATCTATTTCTAAACTATATATTTAGCACTTCGAAGAATGTGTCAACAACTTCTCCGTAAAAAAAATTATAAGATTGTTAATATTTTACCCTAGAGAACTAAGTAAAGTTGGACGAAAATTGTAAAATCGTAAGCAGGCGTTAAGTGTTTTTTTATACTTTAACAATGGAAATCTATTCTGATTTTCAGTTCAAAAAAAAGATGAATGTTTACATTACAATTTGTCCGCATCAAATATTTCAATTATTGTTTGGTATTAAAGGTACAGATTTATCAAAAAGTGCTTTTAATTCTCCATACATTTTTACTATGGCGGCCGCGCGCCGATCTAAATACGCATTCCCCGCGCTCTATGGGTCAGTCGCAAACGCTCGGCGCCCTCTTAAGAAAAGGGCATACACCCACCTGAAAGGCCGGCCACGCACTTATTTATTTACTTTATTGCACAAAAGAAAAACTTAACGTACAAAAGGCGAACTTAATGCACTTGTGACTCCTCTGGTGTTGCAGGTGTCTATGGGCGACGGGAATCGCGCACCATCAGGCGATCCGTTTGCTCGTTTGCTCCCGATGTCATAAAAAAAACCGGTCAAGTGCGAGTCGGACTCGCGCACCGAGGGTTCCGTACAAACACTTTCCATCCTTAAGTGGTTAAGTTAAGTTTGCACCTGGTATGTATAGCGCTCCATACAAATGAGGTGCAAAGTTAACGCAACCGATCCCGTTTATTGTATGGGAGCCCCCCTTAAATATTTATTTTATTTTATTTTTAGTATTTGTTGTTATAGCGGCAATAGAAATACATCATCTGTGAAAATTTCAACTGTCTAGCTATCACCGTTCTTGAGATACAGCCTGGTGACAGACGGACGGACGGACGGTCGGACAGCGAAGTCTCAGTAATAGGGTCCCGTTTTTACCCTTTGGGTACGGAACCCTAAAAATGACGACGAAGACGACGCATTTTCAGGTATATTGGCCGCCACTCCGGTCTCAGCGAT
Organism: Apotomis capreana; assembly: GCA_947623375.1. Taxonomy (NCBI): domain Eukaryota; kingdom Metazoa; phylum Arthropoda; class Insecta; order Lepidoptera; family Tortricidae; genus Apotomis; species Apotomis capreana. Next base: position 24,431,459 of record OX392507.1, on the reverse strand, counting down.
GCGTGGGGCGGCAAGCGTGCCACGCACACCGCTCACCCTTAGGGTGCGTCTCCACTTAAGCGAAGCCACGTGTGGAATCGACCAATCACAAAAGTGACGCGGAGATGAGATACAGATTTCAAGTCAGGTGATTGGTTGATTCCGCACGTCTCCGCTCCGCTCCGCTTCAGTGCCGATCACAGACCACCCCCACTAGACGGAGCATGTAAGGCGGCCCGCGCGCACCAACGATATGGTACGGCAGAACATTAAAGTATCAACACGGCGGCCACCGTTTAGTTGCGTCCATGTTTATGATCCATGCGTACGTCAACGAGAAAAGAAATTAAATAAATAACATGGTAAATTGTAGTGTTAAGTGGTGTAGAGAGACCTCATAAACATGGACGCAACTAAACGGTGGCCGCCGTGTTGATACTTTAATGTTCTGCCGTACCATATCGTTGGTGCGCGCGGGCCGCCTTACATGCTCCGTCTAGTGGGGGTGGTCTGTGATGGAGAATAGTACAGCGCCCTTCGCGGTTACTTTTTAGGGTTCCGTAGCCAAATGGCAAAAAACGGAACCCTTATAGATTCGTCATGTCTGTCTGTCTGTCTGTCCGTCTGTCCGTCTGCCCGTCCGTATGTCACAGCCATTTTTTTCCGAAACTATAAGAGCTATACTGTTGAAACTTGGTAGGTAGATGTATTCTGTAAACCGCATTAAGATTTTGATGCAAAAATAAAAAAATAATAATAAATATTGGGGGCTCCCCATACTTAGAACTGAAACTCAAAATTTTTTTTTTCATCAAACACATACGTGTGGGGTATCTATGGATAGGTCTTTAAAAATGATATAGAGGTTTCTAAAATATTTTTTTTTTAAACCGAATAGTTTGCGTGACAGACGCTTCCAAAGTGGAAAAAAGTTGGTCCCCCCCCCTCTAACTTCTAAAATAAGAAAATGAAAAATCTAAAAAAAACATATGATGTACATTACTATAAAAACTACCAACGAATTTTGTTTTGAACGAGATCTAGTAAGTAGTTTTTTTTTAATACCTAACTTTGCAAGTTTGCACCTAATTTATAAGGGGCGCTATACATACCAGGTGCAAACTTAACTTAAACACTTAGGGATGGAAAATGTTTGTACGGAACCCTCGGTGCGCGAGTCCGACTCGCACTTGGCCGGTTTTTAGAACTAGAATTCTCCATACAAATCCTTTACGCAGTCAGTACAGTCACTGCGCGCGGCATTTCGTGGCATGTTTCAAACATCGGTATGATTTTGTTTTTGCCGTTCGCCGCTCACCGCTGCTGCCGGTCGCGCAAAGTCGTGGCTGGGCCGTGTGGGTGTTTTTCACTCGAATATTTAAAAGACATCGGTTGAATGCTCTTTCTGACGCCATTTCAGTCCACAATTCCGAACGGTCAGTTTACTGTCATTCACTGATTTTCATAGGGGGTTCCATGATCTTTCTCTCATCGTTTTGACCGGGTTGATAAACTGACGCCGGATTGTCTTAGTAAAACTTAAAAAGTCGAACTCTTTGACGGCACATGTGTGTCCTCCTTACAACATGGAACCTTAAAGGAGCATCTCTCGAGCCAGCGTGGTAGTGTCATACTCACAAGGCACCGGTCGATTCTAGTCAGTTGCCATTGCGACTTGGGTCCCCTTTTTGCTTACGAAAGCGCAGTGGAGCCACTATGTAGTGCCAATAGGAAAAAAAAACAATACACAGACTAAGTCTATACCTGGCCGCAAGATGACAGAAAAATATCGTTGTCAGATTGAAGGATTTGATAACGAACATTCTCGAGTCGTATTCGTCGGCTGTAGTTTGTTGCCTACTTGCCTCAGCTATAAAGCATTCTCTACCAGTTAACCTCAATAGTTATGGTTCGTCATCGTTTGAGACTTGAGTCTATTGTTCCAGAATGTTTAGTGAACGAGGTCCTGCCATCGGAGCAGTGGCCGGGCGAGCAGCTCGCACGCTGCGTGCACTCCTTCGTTGTCATCCGTGAACGATGCTCCGGCTTCATACACGGCGACCTGTGAGTCACTTGTACAAGTTATTACTTCAGAATCCCTAGTAAACGAGGCTTTACAATCGGAGCAGTAGCCAGGCGAGTTACTCGTCCCCTGCGTGCTGTCATTCGTCGTCATCCGCGAATGCTGCTTCGGGTTCATACACTGTGACTTGTAGACACTTGTACAAGTTGTTATACAATATAGACCTATCTCACGCATAGCCAATTTCCGTCCCTTTGCTTTGGATAACTATCGAACTAATCTTGGATCTCACAGTGTCATCCCTAGAATATTCTAGATATTTATATGCGGGGAGCATAATAAAATATACAAGGTGTCTAGGGTTGACTTATTGGCTATGTCACTAAATAAATTCAAGATGTTTCTTCGGAACTGTCATGTTACGTAGTTGATAGTTTTGTGAATTAGCTTAATGTTATTGTAGTACTTATTTAAGATTGTTATTTTCTTTGTAATGTTATCTCCGCACATTGTTTAAGTGGCTTGTAGAAATGCATGTTGTGTTGCCTATCATTGGATAGACACTGGCATGTTATGTACTCATGGTTTTCATTGTAATTTCATATATTGTATCTGTTGGCAAACCTTTTAATAAATAAATAAATATGCCGCGAAGTACGTCCTTCCAGCGCTGCCTCAGATTCATACACGGTGATTAGTACTACAACTCACAGAGTGAGTGAGGAATATTTTGATTTAAGTTGGATGGCGGAATTTATGTGTCTAATATAATATGATGTCCTTTGTTTCCTTTCAGAGTCAAAACGTGGTTGAACCCGTGGCAAATAGAGAATGGATACTTCAATCCCGTCCAAGTGGAGGGCTTAGCTGGCACAGCACAACAGTAAGCATTCAATAATTAAGATTTTTCTTTGTACATTATGGACGCTCTGTACAGGCGCAGGATTTTTCATGCTTACTAGTTATTATTATTATCTTCATAAGTAAACATTCAAGATTACTTACTATTATGTTATGCATCGCTGAACTTACTTGTATTATACGATTGTTTCACTCGATTTTCTATATGGTCATAATTATAATATTATATCTTAATAGAACTTGCTTACATTACACTTCGTCCGCGCAAAAGGACATCTACATGGCGGTGAATTCGTTAATGGGCCAGGTCTCAGGTGTTTGTGGCCCGAACCGAAGGTGAGGGGAGAAAATCTCACTCCCTGGCTGGCAAGACATAAAACTTTAGACAAACCACGGGCGGTAATTTGTAAAGCCCCAGATCGCTTCGGTTCGGGCCACAAACACCTGCGATCTGGGACATTTACGAATTCACCGACCAGGTTATCTATGAGATTATGTATAATATTTATAAAATAAATATTGAGAATAATGCATTGTTTAATTTAAGATTTCTCATGTGATATTTTTCTTGTTGGTGTGCAATAAAGTATTATTGCACACCAACAGGTGTGCAATAAAGTATTGTTGTATTGTATCGTAATGCAGTTTTTATTTATTTCAAAATCGACGCCATGGTTCCTAAAGCTGGACTTTCATGGCTAGCGGCCGATGCGACAGTCGCGCGCGACTGACGCGCGCGACTGACGCGTCCGGTTCGACTTTCGTGGGTCGCGGCCGATGCGACAGTCGCGCGCGACTGACGCGCGCGACTGACGCGTCCGGTTCGACTTTCGTGGGTCGCGGCCGATGCGACAGTCGCGCGCGACTGACGCGCGCGACTGACGCGTCCGGTTCGACTTTCGTGGGTCGCGGCCGATGCGACAGTCGCGCGCGACTGACGCGCGCGACTGACGCGTCCGGTTCGACTTTCGTGGGTCGCGGCCGATGCGACAGTCGCGCGCGACTGACGCGCGCGACTGACGCGTCCGGTTCGACTTTCGTGGGTCGCGGCCGATGCGACAGTCGCGCGCGACTGACGCGCGCGACTGACACGTCCGGTTCGACTTTCGTGGGTCGCGGCCGATGCGACAGTCGCGCGCGACTGACGCGCGCGACTGACGCGTCCGGTTCGACTTTCGTGGGTCGCGGCCGATGCGACAGTCGCGCGCGACTGACGCGCGCGGCTGACGCGTCCGGTTCGACTTTCGTGGGTCGCGGCCGATGCGACAGTCGCGCGCGACTGACGCGCGCGGCTGACGCGTCCGGTTCGACTTTCGTGGGTCGCGGCCGATGCGACAGTCGCGCGCGGCCGCTGGCACACCGCGCCATATTGATGTGTCCGTCCAGTGCAGTTGTGTGTGATCTCTATGGCTTCTAAAAAATATATTTTGCTAGCAATGCTAGAAGAAGAAGAGGATGACGATTTGCTATTGCTATATTATTACAAGCAAATTCTTCGCACACCTCTTATAAGAATTTCTATAGTCCGGTAAACTACGATCATATAAAAAAGGGCGCTGCGCAACAAAATTAATAAGAATTTCTTCTTTTATGCTAGAAAATGTTACAATATTCGCCATTTTTACCGCGCGTCACGCGTCAGTAGAAGACCAACCGAACACGGCCGCGCGCGGCTCGCGACTGTCGCTACTGACGCGAGCCGCGCGCGGCTCGAGCCGCTAGCCTCGAAAGTGGCCCCATATAGTTTCATAGTAACTATTACTGACGCGAGGCCAGGCGACTGTCGCTGAGCGTCAGCCGCGCGCGACAGTCGCATCGGCCGCTAGCCATGAAAGTCCAGCTTAAGAAAAGATTTCCCTATCTCTTATAGCTTGTGACTTCTCCCTCCTGACCCATTTGGATTGATCCTGTAAACCGTTGTCCAGGCTACTCCAAGAGCTGAACTCCCTCCAAACGGAGTTGACGCGTAGCCTGTACTGCGTGACCGGGTCGCGGAGTGCGCGCGAGTGGATGGAGACGTTCTCGGCGCCGCTGCTGAGGCAGGTCACCGACGTGAGGGACGCCGCCGCCGCCGCCGCCAGGGGAGACGCCAGCGTGCAGCCCCGGCACAAACAGGGACGACGACCCTACACCTAGGTGAGATATCATGGTGGGCCGGCTCCCGCAGCGCGCGAGTGGATGGAGACGTTCTCGGCGCCGCTGCTGAGGCAGGTCACCGACGTGAGGGACGCCGCCGCCGCCGCCGCCAGGGGAGACGCCAGCGTGCAGCCCCGGCACAAACAGGGACGACGACCCTACACCTAGGTGAGATATCATGGTGGGCCGGCTCCCGCAGCGCGCGAGTGGATGGAGACGTTCTCGGCGCCGCTGCTGAGGCAGGTCACCGACGTGAGGGACGCCGCCGCCGCCGCCGCCAGGGGAGACGCCAGCGTGCAGCCCCGGCACAAACAGGGACGACGACCCTACACCTAGGTGAGATATCATGGTGGGCCGGCTCCCGCAGCGCGCGAGTGGATGGAGACGTTCTCGGCGCCGCTGCTGAGGCAGGTCACCGACGTGAGGGACGCCGCCGCCGCCGCCGCCAGGGGAGACGCCAGCGTGCAGCCCCGGCACAAACAGGGACGACGACCCTACACCTAGGTGAGATATCATGGTGGGCCGGCTCCCGCAGCGCGCGAGTGGATGGAGACGTTCTCGGCGCCGCTGCTGAGGCAGGTCACCGACGTGAGGGACGCCGCCGCCGCCGCCGCCAGGGGAGACGCCAGCGTGCAGCCCCGGCACAAACAGGGACGACGACCCTACACCTAGGTGAGATATCATGGTGGGCCGGCTCCCGCAGCGCGCGAGTGGATGGAGACGTTCTCGGCGCCGCTGCTGAGGCAGGTCACCGACGTGAGGGACGCCGCCGCCGCCGCCGCCAGGGGAGACGCCAGCGTGCAGCCCCGGCACAAACAGGGACGACGACCCTACACCTAGGTGAGATATCATGGTGGGCCGGCTCCCGCAGCGCGCGAGTGGATGGAGACGTTCTCGGCGCCGCTGCTGAGGCAGGTCACCGACGTGAGGGACGCCGCCGCCGCCGCCGCCAGGGGAGACGCCAGCGTGCAGCCCCGGCACAAACAGGGACGACGACCCTACACCTAGGTGAGATATCATGGTGGGCCGGCTCCCGCAGCGCGCGAGTGGATGGAGACGTTCTCGGCGCCGCTGCTGAGGCAGGTCACCGACGTGAGGGACGCCGCCGCCGCCGCCGCCAGGGGAGACGCCAGCGTGCAGCCCCGGCACAAACAGGGACGACGACCCTACACCTAGGTGAGATATCATGGTGGGCCGGCTCCCGCAGCGCGCGAGTGGATGGAGACGTTCTCGGCGCCGCTGCTGAGGCAGGTCACCGACGTGAGGGACGCCGCCGCCGCCGCCGCCAGGGGAGACGCCAGCGTGCAGCCCCGGCACAAACAGGGACGACGACCCTACACCTAGGTGAGATATCATGGTGGGCCGGCTCCCGCAGCGCGCGAGTGGATGGAGACGTTCTCGGCGCCGCTGCTGAGGCAGGTCACCGACGTGAGGGACGCCGCCGCCGCCGCCGCCAGGGGAGACGCCAGCGTGCAGCCCCGGCACAAACAGGGACGACGACCCTACACCTAGGTGAGATATCATGGTGGGCCGGCTCCCGCAGCGCGCGAGTGGATGGAGACGTTCTCGGCGCCGCTGCTGAGGCAGGTCACCGACGTGAGGGACGCCGCCGCCGCCGCCGCCAGGGGAGACGCCAGCGTGCAGCCCCGGCACAAACAGGGACGACGACCCTACACCTAGGTGAGATATCATGGTGGGCCGGCTCCCGCAGCGCGCGAGTGGATGGAGACGTTCTCGGCGCCGCTGCTGAGGCAGGTCACCGACGTGAGGGACGCCGCCGCCGCCGCCGCCAGGGGAGACGCCAGCGTGCAGCCCCGGCACAAACAGGGACGACGACCCTACACCTAGGTGAGATATCATGGTGGGCCGGCTCCCGCAGCGCGCGAGTGGATGGAGACGTTCTCGGCGCCGCTGCTGAGGCAGGTCACCGACGTGAGGGACGCCGCCGCCGCCGCCGCCAGGGGAGACGCCAGCGTGCAGCCCCGGCACAAACAGGGACGACGACCCTACACCTAGGTGAGATATCATGGTGGGCCGGCTCCCGCAGCGCGCGAGTGGATGGAGACGTTCTCGGCGCCGCTGCTGAGGCAGGTCACCGACGTGAGGGACGCCGCCGCCGCCGCCGCCAGGGGAGACGCCAGCGTGCAGCCCCGGCACAAACAGGGACGACGACCCTACACCTAGGTGAGATATCATGGTGGGCCGGCTCCCGCAGCGCGCGAGTGGATGGAGACGTTCTCGGCGCCGCTGCTGAGGCAGGTCACCGACGTGAGGGACGCCGCCGCCGCCGCCGCCAGGGGAGACGCCAGCGTGCAGCCCCGGCACAAACAGGGACGACGACCCTACACCTAGGTGAGATATCATGGTGGGCCGGCTCCCGCAGCGCGCGAGTGGATGGAGACGTTCTCGGCGCCGCTGCTGAGGCAGGTCACCGACGTGAGGGACGCCGCCGCCGCCGCCGCCAGGGGAGACGCCAGCGTGCAGCCCCGGCACAAACAGGGACGACGACCCTACACCTAGGTGAGATATCATGGTGGGCCGGCTCCCGCAGCGCGCGAGTGGATGGAGACGTTCTCGGCGCCGCTGCTGAGGCAGGTCACCGACGTGAGGGACGCCGCCGCCGCCGCCGCCAGGGGAGACGCCAGCGTGCAGCCCCGGCACAAACAGGGACGACGACCCTACACCTAGGTGAGATATCATGGTGGGCCGGCTCCCGCAGCGCGCGAGTGGATGGAGACGTTCTCGGCGCCGCTGCTGAGGCAGGTCACCGACGTGAGGGACGCCGCCGCCGCCGCCGCCAGGGGAGACGCCAGCGTGCAGCCCCGGCACAAACAGGGACGACGACCCTACACCTAGGTGAGATATCATGGTGGGCCGGCTCCCGCAGCGCGCGAGTGGATGGAGACGTTCTCGGCGCCGCTGCTGAGGCAGGTCACCGACGTGAGGGACGCCGCCGCCGCCGCCGCCAGGGGAGACGCCAGCGTGCAGCCCCGGCACAAACAGGGACGACGACCCTACACCTAGGTGAGATATCATGGTGGGCCGGCTCCCGCAGCGCGCGAGTGGATGGAGACGTTCTCGGCGCCGCTGCTGAGGCAGGTCACCGACGTGAGGGACGCCGCCGCCGCCGCCGCCAGGGGAGACGCCAGCGTGCAGCCCCGGCACAAACAGGGACGACGACCCTACACCTAGGTGAGATATCATGGTGGGCCGGCTCCCGCAGCGCGCGAGTGGATGGAGACGTTCTCGGCGCCGCTGCTGAGGCAGGTCACCGACGTGAGGGACGCCGCCGCCGCCGCCGCCAGGGGAGACGCCAGCGTGCAGCCCCGGCACAAACAGGGACGACGACCCTACACCTAGGTGAGATATCATGGTGGGCCGGCTCCCGCAGCGCGCGAGTGGATGGAGACGTTCTCGGCGCCGCTGCTGAGGCAGGTCACCGACGTGAGGGACGCCGCCGCCGCCGCCGCCAGGGGAGACGCCAGCGTGCAGCCCCGGCACAAACAGGGACGACGACCCTACACCTAGGTGAGATATCATGGTGGGCCGGCTCCCGCAGCGCGCGAGTGGATGGAGACGTTCTCGGCGCCGCTGCTGAGGCAGGTCACCGACGTGAGGGACGCCGCCGCCGCCGCCGCCAGGGGAGACGCCAGCGTGCAGCCCCGGCACAAACAGGGACGACGACCCTACACCTAGGTGAGATAATCATGAATGGATGCTTATTGTTGTTATATCAGATGAAACATTATATCAAATGTTATTACACCACATGAAACATTATAACAAATGTTGATATATCACATGAAACATTATGTCAAATGTTGATATATCAGATGAAACATTATATCAAATGTTGTTACATCACATGAAACATTATATCATTTCTCGGGTGTGTAATGATGGATAAGTATAACAACGTTTCATATAATTTACTAGTAAAATTATATGCAACAAATGTTGTTATATCTAGTAAAATTATATGAAACGTTGTTATATCCGTCATTACACACCCGAGAAGTACATTACAATTTACTTCCAAGATTTGATTAAATACGTTGTTCGTTACTAAGTAAGGGCGTGGCCACATGTCCACGACACGGCGTCGTAAACGTAAAACGACGCTGTGTCGCGTCGGAGCGCGACACATAATCCACCGTGCGAATATACGTTGCCGCGTCGTGAAAACACATGCTGCACCGGGCACCGCAGGTCGCGCCGCGCGCCGGGCAGATTAACTTTGCTGTGTTGAGTAGATGCACGGTGCGGTGCCACGTTCGATTACGACGCCGCAGCTTCTCGTACATGTTCAAAATATTTTGCGATCAGTTTTCAATTCGACATGGATCCTATCACACGTATTCTGCTCTTGTTGCTTTTAAGAAGAAGCATGAAGAAAAAGCAGAAGAAACGAAAATGTTGGATAAATCCATATCTTTCTATTATGAACCATGATGGCAGTCATTTCAAAAGGAAGTACGAGGCTTTAAAAATAAGTGGTCACAAGTTTTATGATTATTTTAGAATGTCTGTGTCAAGTTTTGAAGAACTATTATGGAACTTATTTTTATTAAAGCAGTAACGTCTGCTAACGTAAACTAAATGTTTAAAAATCGTTACTATATCGATTCTCAACAAATTTGAGACGATGGTGCCGACGATAAAGTCTAAATCTTTACGGTAGATGGCGCTACGATGCCACCCTAAGGCATGTCGAAGCAACTGGTTGAAAAATTCAATGGCTCTGACATCTGATTCGGTGGTCCAATTGGGAGGACGCCCGTGTTGGCCCGGAAAGCCGTTGGAAACGCAGGTTCGAATCCTGTCCGAATCATTAAATTTTTCAATTTTATTTATAATTCGCACGGTGGATAATGTGTCGCGCTCCGTCGCGACACCGTGTCGTTTTACGTTTACGACGCCGTGTCGTGTGTTTTCACGATGCGGCGACGTATATTCGCACGGTGGATAATGTGTCGCGCTCCGACGCGACACCGTGTCGTTTTACGTTTACGACGCCGTGTCGTGGACATGTGGCCACGCCCTAACTAAGTAACAAACTTAGAAGTAAATAGTTTAGTATTTTTACTTAAATCTTGTCTATTTTCTGTAGGATACCGACGCGAAGGAATCAAGATGGAACCTCGAGGTTCATGGAACTCATCTCGCCAAAAAAAAATAGTTGTAAATAGTTGTAAAAATTTAAGAGTGGCAGACTATATAATATAACAATGAACATATTATTCAGGTTGAATGTGAGTTACTAATGGGTTGCCTTGAATTAAAGTATCAAGATCATCGATACTCGGATTTCTAATTCAAGACCAAAAAATCTACGACAGATACGTCACTGTCAAAATTGACAACATTGAATGACATCTTAGTTTGTTTCTTGGCTTGCACCAAATTCACAATGTTACAAGTAGGTACAATAGCAGATTTTGTACCAAAAATCTCCGATGCTTAAGTTTTTATTATCTCCTCCCGTAATTATTTTATAATAAATATTTCTAGTTATTTTGTTAAAACATAGAGTTAAAGTTACTAATAAATAAATTATTTTAGCGTGTTTAAAAAAGAAAAAGGAATTTACTATTGTAAAAATATTTTATTGTAGTGGCAACCTTGTGGTAGATTTGGTCTTGAATTAGAAATCGTAGTTTATATTAGTAAATACGATTTACTATTGTTAGTAGGTACATACAATTAAAATCATAGTATAAAACAAAGTCGCTTCCTTCTGTCTGTCCCTATGTATGCTTAGATCTTTAAAACTACGCAACGATTTTTGATGCGGGTTTATTTAGTAGATAGACTGATTCAAGAGGAAGGTTTATATGTATAATACATGAATAATTGTGCGAAGCCGGGGCGGATCACTAGTAAATAATATAATAAACAAGTCACAAAGAGTACTAAGACAATCTTTATATGAAATAAAATCTATGAAAAGGATTTTTATCAATTTTGTTTTATTATATCTAAAGGGTTATATTATATGATACAGTTTGATGATAATGTTTTTATAAACATTTCACACGATTCTTGTAGAAAGAAATCATTCCTATAAAAAAATTGAGTCGAGTTCAACCCATACGGGTGAGTTAAGTATGTCTTATGTACTACATAACTGTTTGTGTAAGTGTAACCGAAAATTCTAGGACCATTTCTGAGTACCTCTATTGTAAATTATTTACTCTATTCATCTATTCTGTTATAAACATATAACTGTAACTATTTTCGGCATTTGTGCGTACAGAACTACGTTAAAGACGGTTCTGACTTACTTCTGTGGGCCTGCGTTGTGGGTGCCTTCAACTAACTCATCTTTAATTATAAAATTGAATGAAACTTAAGAACCTTGAAGCTTTAATAATTAAACCAAAAAATCGTTAGTGTAGTTAAGTGTTAGAACGTTGCCAATGTTTGGTGCTAATTCTTGACCTATTTGAAATTTGTTCGAATTTATCTATGTTTATATGTATATGTATAGAGATAGTAAAAAAAAAATCCTTCCTAGTCAAAAATATAACCAATAAACGCATGAATTTTACAGATGATGTGATTTTATTAGAGTTTAATTTTTTGCCAATGTATGTGACTATAAAACATAAAATAAAATAATTTTGTGATTTTAGAAGTTGACAAATTTTAGGAATAAGGTGTTGGGTAATTTCGAATGTAGGGATATTTATTTATTTAATATTAATTGCACTAAAGAAAAACTTATCTTACAAAAGGGGGACTTAATGCCACGAGGCATTCTCTATCAGCCAACCTTCGGACAATGCAGATAAATTGTCGCCGGAATATTCCGAAATTTACCTACAAAACGCGGTATCATTATTTGTGATAGCAACACTATCTTAGGTGACGTCAAACGAACATCCGAAAAAGTGTTGCAAGCGCAAATAATGTTGGCGCGTTTAGTAGATATATGTATTATCATATATCATTGTTATATAATTTTCGGACTATCCCGACATTTGGGATTACCCGACTACCTATCTCTATGAGTATACATCTGCACTTAGAAGGGAGATTCACCTTTCACCCACTGTCAGTCCGCTGTCATAAAATTTATAAATATCAAGCCCATATAATATGATCTCAAATCAATATACCTTTACAATTTCTGTGTACCTGTTGTTACTTTCATTCTAGTTAGATAATGTGATTCGTGGATAACGTGGTTCGTGGCACATATCTGTTTTTTTTTATGTATTGTGTCTGTTAAGCAATGTGTGTTACTGTTTGTTGACCCAAATAAATAAAAAAAAATAACTACCAATTATGATGAAAAGTACGGTTACAGTATATCACTAAATGAAAGTTTGCAGTTTGGTGTAGCACATTATTTCAATATTTTTGACAGCGGACTGACGGCAGTTGAAAACTTGAAATGGATGTTAGATTCCGTTTGAATAAAAAAATAGAAACGTGTTTGATTTAATGCGGATTTAATGAAATAATAAACTTTATTCTGCAAGTAGGCAACAAGGGCACTTTTACATGTCTGAGTCTACCGGCATTTCACAAGAGGAGATCACTGTTGAGAAGAAACGCCGAAAGAAACTCAACAGTCAGTAATTTTTTCATAAAGGATAAGAGATATTTGTTTCATTAATGACCGAATGATTGTTGTTATATTTTGTCTCCCATATTTTTTTAAGAAATCAAATAAATGGTCTGTACTTTTTATATGGTATACGAATCAGTATTTATTCAATAGAACGCTAACTATAAATAAAAAAAAACAATTCAGAAGGTTTTATTTTTTATATTGCACCTACCTTTACAATAAATTACTTATTTATTGAACACATAGTATGACGTCGAGTTGCGGAAAAGCCGGCGATAACCTATAACCTAACACATATCGCTCGCCCAATATTACAGGGTTCTATGTTACATTTTCAGTGTACTTAAAATTAGACTTAATGTCATTTTGACAATATTCAAATTCGAACTCGTCTAAAGTCAAACATAGAACCCTGTAATATTGAGCTAGCGATATACTGTATCACCCATTAGCAATGAGAATGACTGAAAATTATATCTAAAACAGCTCAGCAGTTTTTAGGTCTTCCTAGATGTGATTTGATGCATTGCATTGCATACCTAAAAGGCAGTTTTTACTTACTGTTGCTATTTGCATTTGCCCAATGCCGTTTCTGAGCAGTCGATGGCAGGGAGTAGATTCTGGTCTTTTAGGTCTTCGTCGCCAAAACGGTACTTACCTAATAGGACGCTCAAGACAGACAGGTTTCAGGAGAGGAGGACAGACTTTGACCAAATGTTTATATTGAAGCGAAAAATTGTGTGCTTGAGCGAGAATTGAACTCGCGTTTCCACGGCTTTCCGGGTCAGACGGGTGAACTGCCAATTGTTCTATCAAAACCACTAGCTAAGCTAAAGAATCGCTTTTTCGACCAGCTGCTCGACAGATCTTCGACCAATAATACTAAATACGTGTCCGCCATCGGAGTCTAGCCTTTTTCGTTTCTCATATGTTAGTGTCTGAACTCTGAGCTGATCAGATCTTTTATTTCTTGGTTTTTGAGGGATCTCACTCGGTCTACAAGAGTGGATCCTAGTATGATTAGATTAGATTAGATTTATTTATTTCATAATATAAAATGTCAGTATAAATTACGTTTGTATCAGAATATCAAACACGCAATGAAATATTGTAGTTACATTCCTTATTAAAAGGAGGAGGACCATTTCTTTTGTTCCGATATCAATTTATAAAATTGATTTCTTGCCGTTTTTTTTTATTTTCACCTCATTGCATGCTTTAGAAAATCACTATACAAGCCTCGGCCGGAAGAGAGATGGCAGGACTCGTTTTGGACGAGTCTATCTCACACTCGTCCAGCAATCCATTACTTCCCGGCCTCTGAAGTAGGTACCAGTTTTCATTAAACAAATAAATTACGTAATTTGTAATGTGGAACAATAACCTCACTCTACAAATTCGCGTCATTTCGTTTGCGGGGTGTTGTAACAAAAAGTAGAAACATAGTACGCGGCACGCGCCCACATCTATCATGGCGACGCGTAGATACGCCTAATTTCCTAAGATGGCTGCCCGCGTAATACCCGTCTGTTTATAAGGGTGAGTTCAGTGCTGTGGTTCCGTAGTTAAAAGGTTCACTTTGAGTACCAGGAACCCGCTAAGTGGCCGTCCTGCTCATATTAGCTAGTTTTCGCTAGGTACTTTCCCATGTTATTGGCTGTTACTCCCGTAGGGCTACGAAGACCTTAGCACTGAGTGTTTTAATCTTAATACGTACCTACTACATTATTATCGAAGCGAGGGAAGTACGCAATTGCTGGCTCGGTATTAATTTAAAACGGACGACCTTCGGAGTTCTTTTAATTTAATACGAAGCCAGCAATTGCCCTTCCGGCTGCGGCTGAGACAAATATTATGCTCTTCTCGAAAGTGGTGCAAGAAAACAAAATAAGTACGGAATACGGATCAGTTTTATTAGCAACTATATTTCAAAACTCAATTCTTGCATTTTCACCTCTTTTTTTTTAATAAAAATGTATTTTTATAGTAGGTACGCCATTTATCGAGCAAACCGAGCGGGCAAGATTTCTTTTAAATATCTGTCTGAAAATTTACTGACTGACCAACTATACCTACACTACGCGTCCTGATTTTTAAACAATTAAGTCAACATTCCGGTCTATTTTTGAGAAAAATGTTTTTAAGGACGGGCAATATTTTTTCATAATAAGTGCCTACGGAAATAGCGTTGTACCTACAGTCAGCAAAAAGGTACCTAGATACACGATTAGCACATTCAAAAACATCTTTTCTCAACTCTATTGAAGGCTCTAAGCCTAATAGCGAACACATTTTTGAACGGATTGTAAAATTTTACGGCTAACAGGGCGTTTGAAGTACCTACCTACGTAAGTTTGTCTCTTTGAAGTTAGGTAGGTACGAGGGTGGATCAAAAAGTACCTGTGTTGGAAATGAAGACGCATATATTTTTTAAAAGTTTTATTTTATATTTGAACATAATCTCCTTCTAGGTCCTTACACTTTTCCCAGCGTTTCGGTCACTTCTTTAACCCCTTCAAAAAATAGGATTTGTCAAACTCTTCAAAATACGCTTCTGTCTTAGCTATAGCCTCCTCGTTTGAGCTGAATTTCTTTCCCCCGAGCTATTATTTCATGTTGGATAACAGAAAAAAGTCACAGGGAGCCAGATCCGCTGAGTAAGGCGGCTGTGGCAGCAATTCGTAACGTAGTTGGGTTAATTTGGCAGTGACAATTTTGGATGAATGTACTGGTGCGTCGTCATGATGGAACAACACTTTCTTCTTTGCCAAATGGGGCCGTGACTCCTTTCTTTTTTTTTACCGGTCGGTCCAATAAGTCTCTATGTTATAGTTTTGCTCTGTGTGTTTTTTGTTATGCCCTGTGATAGTTTTCCCTTTTTTGTAAGAAATCTATAAGGATTACTCCCTTAATATCCCAAAAAATCGTGCCCATGACTTTTTCGGCTGATGGGACCGTTTTCGCCCTCTTTGGGGCAGATTCGTTAAAAAAAATCCATTGTTTAAACTGCCGCTTGGTCTCAGGTGTAACGACACGACGGCAAAAATCCTGCGGATTTCACAAAAAAGCCCAGAGACTCCTTCGACATTGACAGCCGTAACCGCTTATTTTCATCCGTGAGCAATCGCGGCAGACATCGGGCGGACACGTTTTTCATATTTAATTTATCGTGTATTATATTAATTGCTGTTCCGTACCATACCCCCACAACCTTTTATTTTTTAGCACTTTCGTATGTCGATCGGTGACCATTTTTTTTATACCTTTCGCACGACTTCTTCGGTAACCACGTCTGCCGGGCGCCCTGGGAGGTCCTCGTCGAAAACAGATGTACGACCTCGTTCAAACTCATTAAACCAATATCTCACGGTTGTTATAGACGGCGGAAGACCTCTGTAGACAGCATCTATTATAACTTTTATTTGTTCGCATATTTTTCCATCCAAAAATAAGAAGCGAATTACGGAACGATATTGCCCTTTCTCCATTTTGTATGAAAAACAAAACAACTCTTACAAAATTTGCCGCCAGAAAAAAAACTGAACCATAAACAAATGATAGTTTTCATTTTATTATTTGATAAGGTCAATACTACACGATGGTAATACCAACTTTCCTAAGTAACGGCACTTGCCATCAAACACGGGTAATATTTGATCCACCCTCGTACTTACTAAGTAGGAGCGTCAGTAGCGTAGTCGCAATAATTGTCTTTACGTGTCAAAGTGGTTCAATCACCGCAGCTGGAGGGTGTTGATGCTAACTTGGGAACATAATATAATAACTTAATAACACTGTATGATATAGGTACCTAGTTACTTATAAAGACGAAAGTTCGTGAATGTGTTTATTATGTGTATGTTTGTTACTTCTTCACGGTCAAACGGCTGGACCAATTTTGATAAATTATGGTATGAAGGTAGCTAACACCCTGGATTAACACATAGGTTACTTTTTATCCCGAAAAGATGAGCGGGTAACACCGTGCGGAGCAGCTAGTAGAATAATAAATACTTACCTAGTTGTTTAGTTATTTTTGTATTAAAAATGTATGTTAGTTTTTAAGGTACATATGGCCCACAGTTGCCTGAAATAAATGATTTCAATTTCAATAATCTAACTTGTAGATCTGTCGAACTCGACATGCGGAACCCTAGTCTTTTATTTTTTAAAAGCCCACTTGACATTAATCTTTATGCCTACGGATTCCGTCGCTTCGGCGCTATTTCGCGAAAGGTCTTTGTAAGCATTTTGCTGATGAATGTAAGCGTCATTTCCTTAGATAATGTAGAATGCTGGGGACATTTTATAGGATGCTTTATTAAGTTGTACCTACATGTGGGTTCACGCTATGTTACAAATGTGTGTAGTGTTTTTAAACCACGCCATATTGCGGATTTTCTAGTGGTAGGTACTAATTTATTTTACTGGCAACGTCATTTTTTTGGTAACTGGCGTTGAATGTAAACAAAGAGGAGACAGGACTAAATATTCCGAAAATTTCAAGTAAGTTTTGCATACTATAGCCAAAATTATCCACAGTGATGAGTCAAGTTTTTTTTTCAATAGGATTCAGAATATTTCGCAAGAAGAACGAAGGATTGAGCAGCATTCCGGTAAACTATGTTTTGAATTTGGTTAATGACAAATCCTTGACAAATTGCTATAGACGTTTAATAATGCAAATATTATAACGTACTTATGCACAATATTATTGATATGTGAAAGCTGTTTGTGCCGCCGCTACCCCTGGGCCGGACCGACACTAAAATTGTTAGGCTATACAAATGTGTGTAAATAAGGTGAACAGAGTATTTATTAACATCGCGTTTTTAGGGTTCCGTAGTCAACTAGGAACCCTTATAGTTTCGCCATGTCCGTCTGTCCGTCTGTCCGTCCGTCCGTCCGTCCGTCCGCGGCTTAGCTCCGTGATCATTAGTATTAGAAAGCTGAAATTTGGTACGAGTATGTGTATGTATAACGCCGACAGAACGGTAAAATAAAATTTAAAAAAATATTTTTTTTTCGGGTACCTCTGGAACACCTAAAGTGGGGGTGAATTTTTTTTTTCTTTTCAACACTGTTGTGTGGGGTGTCGTTGAATAGGTCTTGTAAAAATAATAGGAGCCTTCTAACATTATTTTTTGATAAAGTCAGCAGTTTTGTAAATATTCGCTCCAAAAACAAAAAATATTGTGTCCCCCCCCCTCTAACTTTTCAACCACGGGTCAAAAAAATTCGGAAAAATTCATGTTAATGAGGCCTTATAAGTACTTTCAATGAAAACTATATTAAACAAAATCGGTCAAGCCGTTTTTGAGTTATCGCCAAATTTCATATTTTTTCTTTAAAAGGTCGTAAGTTGACTTCCAGAAGGTAAGAAGTGATTACAGTTTCTAGGGCGTTTACGACCTTTTTATAGAGCTTAAAATCTTATTTAACGTAAACCTCGGGCTTAAAACAGCAGTTTATTGTGAAGGATGAGCAGCTACGGAACCCTACACTGAGCGTGGCCCGACATGCTCTTGGCCGGTTTTTTCATTTCATTGGCCCTTTGACCAAAGAGGTTTAGTTTCTTAAAAGAGTTTACGATCTTAAACAATCAGTAATAGACTCGGGCAGTGGGGAAATCCGCGCTGGAACTCGTAATTAAGCGAGTTAATCACCGGGGGCGGTAGAAGTTTTTAATTGACTTTTCGTCGCTCGCGCACCTCGGCTCATTAATCTCGATCCCGACCTGATAATTGCTGATCCAGAGGCAGCGCAAAACTGAAGATTTGGAGTAAAAAAATGCATTTACACACGGTTTGCAAGGCACGATTCTCATAACGTATTGTTTGTCATTAACTCGTTAGTGATAACTCTGAAATTATTGACTTTACAAGAGGTTTAAGAGTAAAACCCATTAGCTTAGGTTAGGTTAGGTTTGTATTATTATATACAATCCTGAAAAATTATTTGTTTCTGAGTAAAGAAGAAATTGTGACTATAATGAAAATCATGAATAAGAATTTTATGTGAGCCAATATGGACCGTTTATACACATGTTAAACTTATAACACCCCTCTTTTTTTTCGGAGGTTTATAAATATGTAACTACGTATCATTCTAAAGACGCGCATCTAGTGATACATTTTGAAACGAAATACAAGTTACGTGACTGGAAGGATTATAATCATTTTTGCCTCACTACCTATACCTATCTATCTGCTCTAGGTATCTAATGATGGTATACTCGTAGTTCATTTCATATGCCGAGGCCCGATTCCATTTGGGAACTACGGACATGTCACGACTTTCGGCGAAAACGGCGCGGCGAGCGGTTGAGCGAGAGATCCGAGCGTGTAGGCTATACGAGTGAGCGAGACACTCGTACCGCTCACAGCTGCCGCGCAATGTCGTGGTTAGGCTATTAGCTGGTAATATGGGAACAAAAAAAGTTAAATATTTACAAAGTTAAATATTTGGTAGGTTTAGAATACTACTACAGCGAAGAGTACAACGTTAATACGAATAAGAGATATGAAACTAGAAGATGTAAAACAAAAAAAATATGTTCAACCAAAAGTAAAAAACTATTATGGTAAAAGAGTGTCCAAATATAACCTACCAAAAATATTTAATAGCAGGTTGAAAGAACTCATTCTAGGTACCCTATAATACAATCGGACACCTCACCTGTGAAAGTTGTTGTCGAGAAGGAGATATCTCTTCATTGCTTATATTCTGTTGATAAGATACGCTAAGTTGTTTTGTTAAAATTGAGCGCGTCTCGCCAATAAACGTTACAGTTTGGCGAGAAACTACTTGAATTTGTATTTTATGTATGTTTTTTGTTGGTAAATAAAAAAAAAGATACCAGACGAAAACGTTACAACTGTCCTGTCCCGCTGGTCGCTCCACCATCGAACCGTCGCCTCTCTCGTCGTCTCTCGTTGACCTCTTGAACCAACTCCTAGGATCGTGATAATAGGAATTGAACTTACGGACTCTCACAATCTAAATTTAGAATAATGTTAAGTGAGAGCTCGCTAACTTGATAGGTTAAGGAAAGTTTAAGTGAACTGTAGAGTTGGCGAGTGAGTTATTTTTATGTTGTCGTCGGAAAGATTTGTGGTTCAATTTTCATAGGAGTAGGACTTTTGGTCGGTATGCAACCTTTAATTGTGTACTAAAACTACTAAAAAGTGCCTGCGATTTCGTCCGAGCGGAAGTCATAGGTAAAAACTTCTTTTCTACTTCATATCTATCATATACCATCACTAGGGCAGATAGTTACCCGTGCGAGGCAATAGTTGAAACCCGTTCAATCACGTAACTTTTATTTCGTTTCAAAGTTTTATTGATCATGAGTTTGCATCCTTAGGTGCGCTAAGGCAGGTAGACTATGCTAAATTATGTCCTTAGACACCTAAAGTTACAGCGAGCAGATATAAAACAAGTAACTTCCTTATAATGAGATCTTTACGACATCACTGTCGTTTTCCTTCACCACTACTAGACGTATCCACAGACAGTCAAATAAAACCGTAATACAAACAACTACGAGTCAATTCCCACGTTCTACACCCATTGCTCACTCATATTACCCGGTCGAGTTAAGTTAGCATGTCATTTGTTGTGACCTTATACTCAAAAGGCGGCAACTAGAATTAGCCGTGTTGTTATAAATGTGTGTCTGTGTTGGTACACTTATCGCCTGACCGCCAACGGATGCGGTCACAAACATGGTCAACTTAAAGTCTGCAATTTCGTTGTTTATCTCAGTGTTCATAGTTTTGACTACGCTGGCCAGTATTAGTGGGGATTGGGTGTTCAACAGCATTTTGAAGCATTCTGTGACATGTAAGTTACATTATCATTATTGCATTGAATAGCTAATTACCTTTCATTATAGAATGATTTTAATGTTAACATGATGAAATCTTATTTGAACACCACAAAATTCACAAACAGTCAGTGCCGTATTTACCCCTAGGCCTAGGGCCCCAGCCAGTCTAGGGGCCCCAGTTCCAGAAGTATTACTTGCAATATACATGTATTATCCTTATTTATCACTTAAAATACTACTATCTACTACTTAATTTTCTGAAAACCGTTTTGAGATAGTGGAGGGGCCGCAAATGTCAAGTGCCTTGGGGCCCTGCCCCTTTAAGTCCGGGTCTATTCTATTATTTATTCCCGAATCTTAATACAATCGTCGTTTTATAGAAATTACAAAGTGATTTTATATATTTATTTTACAAATACATACCTACATAGATTTTTGTTGGCAGTATTATCTGTAATCTATTATTCAATCGTATTAATTGATTTAGCTATTTAATCATGCCGAGTATCATACAATCCTATGTAGTTAAGGCATACCATATATACAAATATTGGAAATTTAATTAAACCTCAAAAACGTGCTTACAAATTGAGTGGATCAACTGTTTTCTTGTTATTCTGTCCCGTCACCCAGGAGACAATGGTGTTTAAACTTCTTAGAAAAGTGTTGATGATTTATAATATTGGTATATCCAAGAGATATTCTAAATAAAAGTGGGCTTATAATTACAATATTTTTGTTGAATATTGCCGCCGAAAATCTTAGTTTTAAAGAGTAGCCCAGAGGACATCACCATGGCAACAAGCAACAGAAAAAAGGTGATTGCCCCATTACGTACAGTCAACTAATCTAATTTCTAGGCCACTATAGAACCTTGTCACATTGACAATGGTATGAGATCTCAAGCGGCTTTCATATTGGCGTTACTGTGACAAGGTACGAATTGGCCTAGGCATCAAATTGGTTGACTGTCAGTGAACGTACCTACTTATTATTACTTATTTATTTTGTGATAGGTGCTTATCAAACACAATATAAACATTATGAACAAATACTGCGGAAATAACTTTAGTTATATTTAATACACAAGTAAATACATCTTTGCACAATTGTTATTTAAACTAAGTAGAGGGTAAGTATCGCTAGAAAAGTAAACATAGATAAGTAGGTAGGTATTAGGTAAGTGCAATTTCCTAGGCTTTGCAATTATTGTATGTATACATAAGGAAATACGAGTACTGTTCATGGTTTCTAACAGTTTAATATCCTTCTTTTTAACCGACTCCAAAAATGTGGAGGTTCTTAATTCGATTGTGTTTTTAGGGTTCCGTACCCAAAGGGTAAAAACGGGACCCTATTACTGAGACTTCGCTGTCCGTCCGTCCGTCCGTCCGTCTGTCACCAGGCTGTATCTTAAGAACGGTGATAGCTAGACAGTGTGAAAATTTTACTAATTATAAAAAAAAACGGTATAACCCCACGTAAAAATTGTCAGGAACGGCCCGACATGTTTCGAACTCATTTGGAGCTCTTCATCAGGGGTAGCTATCCCCTAATTATTAATTTATAATTAGTAAAGATGTCTCACGATAGTTTTAATAACATTAGTTGAAATTTTCACAGATGATGTCTATTGCCGCTATAACAACAAATACTAAAAACAAAATAAAATAAATATTTAAGGGGGGCTCCCATACAACAAACTTTTTATAGATTATATATATGTATAGGTACCGGAACCCTTCATGCGCGAGTCGGACTCGCACTTGCCCAATTTTTTTTGTATGTTTGTCACGCGATTATTCCGTCAATTGTGGGCTGATTCTCAAAATTAATCTTTTATGTGAAAGAGTATAGTCCTGAGGTGGTCCCATTGTCACCACGATCTAAAGTTGGGATCCCAGGAAAAGTGCCACCCGATATAGACATACATAGTAAACAATGGGAAATAGATGAAAATTAAATAAGTTTCTGTCAAAAATGACATTTTAGTTGCAAGCTTTTATAGCCGACTGTACTTTTCTTTGGATATCCATATAATGTTCACTGAGACGATTCTAAAGAGCCCAAGCTCGGTAGGATTGCTTTTTCTATTATAGAGTTCCTATGGCCACCTTCCGGCTCCATCATCAGATCAGCCCCATGGTATCATAATATTATTGTATTGTCATCAAAGTTAAGTAAGCATACAAAATTTCAGCTCAATTGGTTGACGATATCTGCTTCAAAATTGAGTTGCAAGATTTCACCCGAACAAACATACTTTAAACATACCATTCAAGTTAAATAAAAGCTTTTAACAAAATCCTAATAAATAGGTACCTACAGATTATTTGGACTGGAGGAGGCTTTTTTTTAAAGATGTGAGGACTGAAGATTTTTAAAGAAGGAATGTTTGCGGAAAAATGTTCAATAACTATGTTAATTCTGCGAGGGAATCACAGGCCGGGGGTTTATACAGTTACTATTTTTTATTGGTCGAACACAAGTAGGTTATTGTGATATGGATGTAAATAAATATCTCCTAGGGTCACGTGTACCTACCCACACGACACGTTGACCTCACGATTGTCTTATTTGGAAACGTTACAATGACGTGGCTGTAGATTTTTATCTACCTATGAGGACAATCAAATACTTTGTGATGTACTCGTATATTTGTTCGTTTCGTTTTTTTTTTATTTATTTTTTAATATTAGCACATACTTTACAATGTGTTTAAAGTGCGCCAAACTGTGAAACAGTTTGTTGGCGTCGCGTTCTGACACTACAATTATTGTGCACAATGATGCTTACTTACTAACTACTTATGTAGTTTTTTACACCTTTTTTAGTTTACTTATGTAACTAAATACAAACATGCAATATGCAAACGAAGAATTAGTCGCCATACCAATGCAGATTCTATACCGTTGCAATGTTTGTCATGGATGTTTTCTTTGCACCTTATTTAAGCACGTTAGGGCACTACTAAGAGGTTACTGTGGGACTAGATCGTGTGAGGTTGTCAGATATTTATTTATTTATACCTGAGACATCGCTTATTTGGCGATATCACATACATTAGAATTAGCCCAGGTTCTTTATAAACATACAGTTTTATACAGAAAAGTTCACTTTGAGGTTAGGATGTGGTTATCAACTAAGGATGAATCGCCTGTAGGCACTCCAAAGCAATTTTATGCTCCGATTAGTCTAGGCTGTGTGTTGTGTACTTTTAATTTAGAATGATTATCATTGGTCGGATTAGTGTATGCAATTTACTTGGACTGGAACTTAATATTAATATGGATATGACTTGCTCCCGGGATTGTAATCGGAAAGCCTAAAAAAATAGTTTCGTTTCATAATTACTCAGTTGTATAAAAGGTCGACATCGACAAAGAGAGTCATTCAGCCCAAATTGCACAGCCTCATCTGAACACTGATTACTATCCTCAAACATAAACTAATTTATTTACTTATCTTATTCCAGGTGACCACAATAAAACCCTAAACAGAGATGTCTCCCAACTGCAAGTGTTCTTCTACGACTTCAAGAATAATTATAATATGACCTACCCTATTGACACGGCGGCTGAAGATATCAGCAAATCATACAATTTGGACGTGACCCGACGACTTATATTCTTCGTCCCAGGCTTCAAGTCCAACATAAGCAGAAAAACTGAGGAACTGATGCGACAAACCTTCAAGGATGTACCAGATACCTATCTGATCATCATCGACCATTCTCCGTACACTTCTCTAATACCTGACAAATCTAGCAGCTATAGCTACGGCAATGCGGTATCTCACGCTTATTACATTGGGAAAGCGTTAGGAAAGTTCTTAGCTAGTTTGAGGAATAACGGATTCCCTTCCAAGAAAATTCACTGCCTCGGTCACAGCTTAGGAAGCCAGATTCTAGCCTATGCTGGTGCCACCTACACTGAAATAACTACAGAGAAGGTTTGGCGGATCACAGGGATCGATCCTGCTGGTCCTTGCTTCTCCAACAGTTTCATCGATGAGCAAATCCGAAAAGGTTTGTCAATTATTTTGAGCTACACACAAAAATGTCACAATGCATGCTTTTGATTTTGACTTTGTTATCAGCGTTGTCACCGGAAGATCAGCGCTGGCTTTTCAGCCATCATTTTGACCCTGGCATTATTTTGAGGTTAGACTATTATGAGTTATGAGCAAAAGCAGAGTATGAGTACGAATAACATTTTTATGTTAATGTCTGTGTTCCATAGGTCTTTCTTCCAACGTTATGAAAAGTCCGAAATCTGGTTATGAATGACATAAAATAAAAGTTTTCTTTTTTTAAAGGTCTTGCGGAGTACGTAGAAGTATACCACTGTAATGCAGGTGGTTTAGGAACAACCAGCGTATTGGCTGACACGGATTTCTTCCTCAACAAGGGATACAAGCAACCTAACTGTAACGAAGGAATCATACCAGTGAAAGGGGACTCAGACCAGGCCAAATGCAGCCATAAGGCCTGCGTGACCCTGTGGGCAAAAACGGTGCATTACCCTGGGGCTTATTTAGCCTGGGCCTGTAATTCTTATAAGGCTTTCTCCGAAGGCAGATGTGCTGGGAACGAGGTCACCATAGCTGGGTATTCCAATCCTGGAAACGCTACTGGAGTGTTCTATGCCTCAACTGATGGGTATGGGATGTAATGAGATATTAGACTGATATTAGATTTCAATTGTTTTACATTAAATGATACCAAAACAATAGTAAAT
Source organism: Apotomis capreana (assembly GCA_947623375.1). Lineage (NCBI taxonomy): Eukaryota > Metazoa > Arthropoda > Insecta > Lepidoptera > Tortricidae > Apotomis > Apotomis capreana. The sequence continues at coordinate 24,406,311 of OX392507.1, read as the reverse complement.
TGTGTCATAATCATAAAGGTTTCCATCCTTAGAAAGGGATTACTAAGGGTTTTTTAATGGCCTGAGTTTGTAATACCCTTACTGCCCGTCATATACACAATATTTTTCATCACATTTGGGAGGAAATAGAACAATATTTGTTTTACATTTGAAATCTAGTAGGTACAGTCGAGGAAACTCAAACGCGTACCTTTTTGACTCTTATTGTCTTTTTGACAAGAGCGAAAAAGGTACGTGTTTCCATTTCCTTGACCGTACATGCTATAACAGTGAGTATAATATAAGTGCGTTACGTGTTATATAAATAATATAAATGTGTTTCATTTTCGTCGAAATTAATTTTATTGTGTTTGTCGAACCATGTTTTAACCAACGTACAGTACGTAACGTGAGCTGACAGAATGTGATTCGAGTTTCATACTTCGCTTGCTCTTATTCGATCGAGATAAGAACCTCTCCGATTCCAACCAAACCCGAATCCCAATAAAAGAGCTCACGAACTGTAATCTCTTAATGTTCCAATGACATATAAAACGTTGGACACAGATTAAATAAATAGGTACACAAGATATTTGTTGGGGCAGTTATAATGATGTCATTCGCATAAAGAGATGGGCGCTCATGTACCCGATAGATACCGGGTAAATACCCAATCTACTACTACTACTGCCGGGTAGATTGAGTATTTACCCGGTATTTATCGAATCGCATTACGCCGCCGGTTGCTAATTCGTATACTTACTTTGATATGTTTCGGATCACCCTTACCATGAGTTTACTGTGACTTCTCGCTAGCGACTGCGTAAACGATTTGTATGGATAATTGTAGTTCTAAAATTCAAAATTCAACGCATTATTCTGCAAGTGGGCTACAAGAGCTCTTTTACATGTCAGATTCTAAGTCGCATATAAAAGAAAATACAATTTACAATTTATAATATCACAGTAGTAATGCAACAGACAAATTACTGGGCATATTTTACAGGGAGATGTATATTGTCTCCGGATCTATTAAATTACTTTACTTGCAGAGATGTAAAGGGTCTCAGGCGACAAGATTAAAATAAAATAAAAATAACTAATTACAAAGGCGGCTCCAGTATTTCCTCTGTAAATAGAAACCCTCGGCTTTTGAGCGGGTTCTGAGAATTGAATGTGGTGACCAGCAGTGTGTTGACCCAAAGGACCTCTATATTAATGTGCTACCTGAAATTTATAATTTCGTACAACAAACTTTTCACCATACGATTAAATTAAATTAAATTTATTACTAAGTTAAATGGACATGTAGAGTCTCCGTGGTCAACAACTTAAATTCGGAGATGTAAAAGGTCTCGACAGTAATTTCGGAGCTGTAAAGTGTCTTCAAACCTTCTGCAAAGTACCTAACCGCTAGGAGGAGAGCTTACTATTTTCCATACACGTCCTTGATGCTGTCGCTAGCTATTACAGTCACGTTGTCTCAAGGTAAGGGTATAGTGAGTTAAGTTCGTGGACCTTCATTGTCTGTCTGCCGTGCGTGGGCGAAGCAACGCGATCGCACATGTTAACCTTAATAAGCAATCCACGGTGCCTCTGACGCCACTTGAAAAAAAAACCGCACATATTATAAAGACGAAAGTTTGCGAGTGTATTTGTGTGTATATCTGTTTGTTTGTTAGTTCTTCCCGCTCAAACGGCTGGACCAATTTTGATAAATTTTGGTATGAAGGTAGCTGACACCCTGGATTAACATATAGGTTATATTTTATCCCGAAAAATGAAGTGTTCCTGTGTGATGAGCAGGTAAAACAGCGCGGCGCAGCTACCAAAATAATAATAAAAATGCGTTTATATTCACCTAACAAAGGACGAGATACAATATAAACATTGACAAAACGATTGGCTTACTAACAATTTGTTATTCATTATGAGAGACTGGAGTCCGAACTAGGTATAAATAAACCTGTAGTACAAAAAATAAATGCTCAAAATCAACAATGATTTTAATATTGTAGCGGTTTGTAATACGTAATACAAACAATATTTGATCATTGAAATTTTGAAGGCATTTGCCGACGTTGGCGTCAAAGTTCAAAGTTCAAAGTGCTTTATTTGTAAACATAGGTCACACTGAATAATACAGAGGTGTCAGTGGAGCAAATTTTCGTTGTCTGTGGTGTACAAAAGGGGAAAGAAACTTTAAAGAGCGACCACACCGCTGTTAAAAGTACGCTGACGCAGCATGAACGCAGTGATATGTCATACGACATGGTCACTCCGGACTTTAGGTATAATTCTCTCTTTCTTAGGTTAGTGGTGAAAGAACCCACTGGGCACTCCGATCACGTGTCCAGGGTACCCAGACTCACGAAGCCCCCCAACAACAGAAATGAGTTTTCTTTTTCCCTGAGTGAGACCCCTTAATGGAACCCCAGAGCCGTTGGCATGCTTTAAGACTTCTGGTTACCTATCGTCAGAATTTTTGTTTCACGTCTGTAACATTTCGCTAAATTTTCACTTGACCGACAGGCATTTTTTTCCAAAACTGTTCATATTATTCAGGATAATTATAAAACAAACCTAACCTACTTAATGGGTTTTTAACAACGATGAAAATATTATGGGTTTCTGGAAAAGATACTTTTGGACAGATGAAAATTTGGCGAATCTTTACCGATGGGAAACAATTTATACCTTATCTTATCACTCAACTATAAGATACTAAGACTTCTTTGATTTGAGATGGGGAATGCTGCAACCGAGGAACGTAATTATCAGCAACCGCCAAGCTACGGTGAGCAAGGAATTCTGCCACAAATTATGATGCTTAAATTAATATTAGATATACTACCTATATTCCAATTATAGTTTCGGTACGTTTTATGTAACGTCACAGGTTATGTTACAATTCGGTAAGTACCTATAAATATTATTTTTTTCTCTAACATCGAGAAAAAGCCTAAAATAATAATTTCATTAACATTGTTTGAATAGATTATTTGGGATTTGAATATATATCTAATTACAAATACGAGTATCAAACTCTAAAATTGTACAGAACATTGACGACACGTCGGCGCAGTTTGTCAGCACTTGCCTACTGAGCCGGCGGTCCCGGGTTCGAATACCGGCCAGGGCAAATATTTGTGGATGAACTCGAATATTTGTGCTTGGGTCATGGTTGTTACATGTTATCTATAAGTATATTTATTTATATATTATGTATATCGTCGTCTAGTACCCATAGTACAAGCATTGCCTAGTGTGGGACTAGGTCGATTTGTGTAAGATTGTCCCTTAACATTTATTTTTTGTTTATGATGATGGTAATCGATATCAATCCCCATATATTCCTAAAAATAATATTTTTCTTGACCCCGTTAAAGCAATGTTTGTTTCAATTCCGAAAATTAATATAAAGAATTTCATAATACTACAAAAGTGCTGCCAGGTATGAAATAGCAACTGCAGACTTAGTTACCATGGAACTGCAGGAAGTTGGCAATGCCACGTAAGTGACGCAACTCGCGAGACTTGCTCCGCGAAGTTGTCAATAGCGTGCTAGGTTTCAATACCGCGGGAAACTTGAGAGTCTTATTGAGACTGAAATATACATAGGTATAAACTGTAACACCGGTTCTATATACTCAGAGACGCAGAGTATGGGTGTAATATAGTCACACTACTTATTGTAACGGAATGTTTTTGTTACTTTTGTTGTCTGAGTGAAAATCCAAGCGCGTAAATTTTTTGGCAACATCGTCTTTGCGGTCAAAAAATAATAATATTTTTGCGCGCTCCCATAAAGTTCTATGGAAGCGGACAAAAATGCGTTCTCATACATTGATTTCCCCCCTAGGGAAAGTTGCAAAATCAGCATCGTTAAATTGCAAAATCAGGCTTTTTGCGAATTCTATTTTGAAATACAAAACTAAACATTTCCGAGCATGTTTGAGAAAACTACTATTACTTGATAGTTTCGTAGTATTTTCTGAAAATGCTATTCGAAACAGGTGGTCCTGCCTTGCATCGAACTTCTACTTCTCTAAGTTTAAACCCGTTTCGGAATAACCCCTTCCGTCGCACTTCGGCGCACGCAGTAATTCACCCCACTTCGTCGGGTGACTTATGGCCACGATTTATTCTTCTTATTCAGAATATCTTATGGAGATTCATAAATTGAGAGCGATATCTCATCGGGGACAGTGTTGCTGCGGATTTTTATCATATTTCATTCCAGATGTGATTCTTGAGATGCTCGGATTGTGACGTGTTCGGAGGTTTTTTGTGCGTGCGTAGGCATAAAATGTAGGTTTATCTGGTTATTAATATAGTCGCAAGACAAATGATTCGTTTGCGTAGCGTTATTTATTAGTTTGCTTTAGATACGAATAAGAAAGAAAAAGTAATTTCTTTGACGCAAGCAAGCAAAAAAATATCGTGTATACAAATTATGTATTTTTGTCCCAGGAACAATTCTGAGACAAGTGTTATTAGACATAGGTATTCCGTACCTTAGTAATGAGTGTCCCAAAACTTCCATTCCCTATAGTATTTTTTTTTGTATAAAAAGTTTTTTTTAAATATTTTAGTGACGCACTGGATACCCAAGTTTTCGTGTTACAATTTTAGGGGCACTTTTTTTCATGCATGAGGTCATGTAAATTTTTACAAACGATTCAGATTAAACAATTACATAGGTAATTATGTTATGATCCAAAAAATCAATCATCTGAAACAGAAAAAGTTCATGTACCTACACTTAAAAAAATACATGTGAATGTGAGTGTGTATTATTTTCAAATTATCGATATAGTTACCTATACTACAGCGTGGATATTTAATATTGAAATGACGATTAGTATCGGACCCAGGGATCCTATTCACATTGATTTCTTTAGAAAATTAGAATACTTTATTTCATACGAAATAATTGAACACGCAATGTATTTGCATCCACATTAATAAACGTACCTAACCAAACTGCTGACATACCATGTCAGCATTCATTTGTTGGACTACGTACATTGCTGCTTAGTTGGACTTAAAAATAGTAGATTGTTAACCAAGGGTAGAAAGTTACCCATTGCACCCGAGATATTTCTGGCGCTCGAACGAAGTGAGAGCGCCAATAGTTCGAGGGTGAAATGGGTAATTTCACCCGAGTTGAACACTCTACTTTTCATTTTGACTGCGAGGAAAATAAAATACTACACGCACATGTCATGAGTGAGTTAAATTAATGTCCATGTGATTTTTAACCAATAATCACTAATCAATAAAATACATGGTATTTATATTTAATCTCGTGTTCCCGCTTTTTCTATTGCAATCTTTCATTATAATTATTTTTAATAGAAAAAAAAAGTTAAAATATACGTACGGCCAACATTAAAAAAAAAACAAATCCAATGGTTTCAATTTTGTTTTTTATATAAATGTACGATTATATCAATAAATGAGGGACAGAATTATATGTGTTATAAATATAATAATACATATATATTTATATTTAATAATTGGATATAAATAAATTAAGCTTGCCTATATCTAGCCATTGGAGATTTTTTTTTAATGGCCACTTAACGGCCGACTAGATTGTACCTAATTGAGTTGGTCACGACGTGCATCTAGATGGCAATTGTCTTTTCATCTCTCCTGTTCGGAAAGTGTCATTTTCATGAGTAGACAGCCGGGTGGAAAATAGCTTTTCCATCCCTAGGGTGGAAAGTAATTTTTTTTTAATTGCCACGGAGTCAAAGGTAATTCCCTTCTAGATGCACGTCGTGACCAACTAAATTAGGCACAATCTAGTCGGCCGTGGTAAGTGGCATTGAAAAAAAAAGCTTAATTTATTTATATCTAATTATTAATTACATATAATTCCGTCCCACATTTATTCAAAAAATAAAATTGAAACCATAGGATTTTTTTTTACTTTTTAAATGTTGGCGGTACTATATCTTAACTTTTTTTATCTATTTTTTTTTTATTTATTAATAATTATTATTATGTTCAATGTATGTATGACTGTTACTATCCTTAATTTGTTTTTTGTTTTTTACTAACAATCTATGGATCAGTGATCCGAAATAAATAATAATTTGAATTTGAATTTAAAAGTAAGAAGAATGAAAGTTTGCAGTAGAAAAAGCGGGAACACGAGATTAAATATAAATACCGTGTCTTTAATTGATTATTTGTTAAAAATTACATGGACATTAATATAAGTAACTCACTCTTGACATTTATGTGCGTGTAGTATTTTATTTTCCTCGCAGTCGAAATGAAAAGTAGAGTGTTTAACTCGGGTGAAATTGCCCATTTCACCCTCGAACTATTGGCGCTCTCACTTCGTTCGAGCGCCAGAAATATCTCGGGTGCAATGGGTCACTTTCTACCCTTGGTTAACAATCTACTATTGACTCCGCGGCAATTAAAAAAAAAATTACTTTCCACCCTAGGGATGGAAAAGCTATTTTCCACCCGGCTATATACTCATGAAAATGACACTTTCCGAACAGGAGAGATGAAAAATTATTACACCTAATTAAAAATACTATTTAACAAAATAATGAACCTCTTTATAATAATTTAATAATCGAGAATGTTCAATGAGCACATATATTAATTTAATTATATCGACATCTTTCTTTATCGGTATCCTATCTCTAGAACGTGCCCCGAGTTATCCTAGGTATGTTTATGAAGCGTGGACCTCCTTTGTTGTAAAATGATTTTTTCTTATGTTTTAAGTAGTGTGATATGTGATATGTATTATCTGTTGGTAATCCTTCAAATATAATTATAAATATATTGCGTAGATCATATCATCACTGACTTCACCTAGGTAAGAAAAGGAAAATAAATGCGATCTGCTGATTGATTCGATTCTTATATAGTGTTTAATAGTTTAGGAAATCTTGAACAATCTAATATGCATTTTCTATTTAAGTATGTACATCTTTTCAAGTCCTCTGACAAACAATGCATATCATCTTGAGTCATAAGAAATCCAAATGAACACATAGTACCAATACAATCAGCCAAGAAAAAGGTCTACTTTCGACCTTAATACACATGAAAGTAGTAGACAATTTTTATGGCTGACTGTACTACACGGATACTTCCTTTTTGAGTTTGTGAGGTATGAACCGGGGAGCGCTTTTGTTGCGTGTACCTCCCCTCCACTCCTCCCCTCCCCCGGGCCCTCGTATATTTCTTTCAGCCATTGTTTTCAGGCAGATAAGCCGTCACCCTATTTATTTAACGCCATTAAACAAGTTTGCGGTAAAGAGGGGCTTTTCTAGTCTAATCTGGAAAGTTTAGTAAATAATAAATTTTGTATGTTTTCCGGAGATTGCCTGCTTGGCAAATAACAAATTACACTCATGTGAAATTGTCAGGAACGGCCCGACATGTTTTGAACTCGTACGGAGCTCTTAATCAGGGATTGCTACCCGTACAGAGCGGCGCGATAACCTTTTTTTAAGAGCTTCTTACCTAAACCTACTAGTTACTACCGTGAGTGTAAACAGCTTAATCAAATCAGTCATCTCAAACAAAAGGAGACATCAAATTCTCCATGTCATGCCAACTCTCTTTTGGTCAACATTGGATAGTATACACTTGGCGTGGATGATTTTCCTACTCTCTTGTGATCGAAACTTGCCGAAAACCTTCATTTTCAAGTCACGTGGACTTTGATCAAACGCAGTCTTCGAAAGGATATGTAGTTGTGGGTCCATTTCCGAGCAGCCCCGAATCTAACCAAATCTCTTCTTCCCTCATTACTAAGGATCGTGGTCACTGGAATCTCTCAATCGGACAATCTGCCTTCATCGATTCCGGTCCGAAGTAACAATCACCACCTTACCATTAGATAACGTGACTGTACTCGTTAGCGACAACGTAAAGGATTTGTATGGAGAATAGTACAGTGCCTCTAGTGGTTACTTTGTTGAACTACAATTCTCCATACAAATTGTTTACGTAATCGCTAGCGAGAACGGCCAATGGAAACTCATGGTAAGGGTACTGGTGGAATTTTCATGAGAAGGTATAAACAAATATATAAATATCTAACTGCGCCGCGCGTTGATATTATACCCGTTCATCCCACGGGAGCATTATTTTTTTCGGGATAAAAAGTAGCCTAAGTGTTAATCCAGTGTTAGCTACCTTCATAACTAAATTTATCAAAACTGGTCCAGCCGTTTGAGCGTGAAGAAGTAACAAACAAACACGTAACCACACAAAAAACTCACAAACTTTCGCCTTTATAATATTACTGTGTTGCTGCTCTGGTGTTACAGGTATCTATGGGCGACGGTAATTGCTTTCTATCAGGAGATCCGTAGGCTCGTTTGCCCTCTATACCATAAAAAAAGATAACACTTAAAATACCATATTCTATAACCAGGACCGTCCCGGAATACACTTTTAGACTCCGTTGGTCCATTAATGGGTCCTTGTCCGAGCCTCGAATCTAACCGACTTAATTAACTGAACAATGGCGGCGCAACGCTTTATTTTATTCACGAATCACGCCGCATAATCGACAGACTTGGACTTTGTTTATTGCTTGTGCTTAATATTATCGCGCTTCGAGATTTGTTTGTGGTGCTAATTGTTTCTTATTAATTTTATAACTAGTTCGTTCCCGCGACTTCGTCGGTGTAACCATGATTTTATTTAGAAAGTATCATAATTATTGTGATCTTTGAATTTTCAACTATCCCTGTATCAAAATTTTATAAAATCGCTCACTGATGAGGTGCACCTATATAAACAGTAGCCTTAATTGAACGCTTCTCATCCATATTACCAATGTAGACACATTCCCAACTTAGCTACATTGTCAACTCGTCCATATTCTCAACTCGACCACATTTCCAACTCGTCCATTTTACCAACTCATCCATATTACCAATGTAGATACATTCCCAACTTAGCTACATTGTCAACTCGTCCATATTCTCAACTCGACCACATTTCCAACTCGTCCATTTTACCAACTCATCCATATTACCAATGTAGATACAATCCCAACTTAGCTACATTGTCAACTCGTCCATATTCTCAACTCGACTACATTTCCAACTCGTCCATTTTACCAATGTAGATACATTCCCAACTTAGCTACATTGTCAACTCGTCCATATTCTCAACTCGTCCACATTTCCAACTCGTCCATTTCACCAACTCATCCATATTACCAATGTAGATACATTCCCAACTTAGCTACATTGTCAACTCGTCCATATTCTTAACTCGACCACATTTCCAACTCGTCCATTTTACCAACACAAATATTACCAATGTAGATACATTCCCAACTTAGCTACATTGTCAACTCGTCCATATTCTCAACTCGTCCACATTTCCAACTCGTCCATTTCACCGACTCATGCATATTACCAATGTAGATACATTCCAAACTTAGGGAGCTCAGCAAGCGCCTGAGGGAGGCAACAGGGGACCCACGCGCGGGCAGTTTTCTCGCGCAAAGGCTTTCCATAGCCATACAGCGTGGGAATGCTGCCTGCGTCATGGGCACCCTACCGAAAGGTGTTAGTTTTATAAATATATTTTAATCTTAGTTTAATTTTTAGTTTTAATTCCATAAATTTGTTATTTGTATATTTTATTTTTGACCCATAATAAATGTACCTTCTTTAAATTCCCAACTTAGCTACATTGTCAAGTCGTCCAAATGCATTGTCTGAGGTCCATTTTGGGGATCTGGAACGACAAAATGTTAAATAAAGCTGTCTTTGCGAATATAAATATCTCAGACATATACCTAATACCTAAAATACATATGAACCCGGTTTACTCCGCTCGACATGTGTTCGCGAATCATGCTCAGAATCTCTAGCATAACTGTCGTATGCGACTATTTCTCGCGCGAGGTAACTCGCTCCCTATCATCATGACCTCTCTCCACAGATATTGGGCATTTTCTAAGAATTGAAGCGGCACAAGTGAGCCGTTCATTTTGTTCTTTGTTTATTTATTCTCAGAATATAAACTGTTTCATTTTGTAACAACAAATTTTTCCACGACTTCGATTCGATACCATTGACATTAACATCACGTCTGAAACGCCGAGGTAATTAAATAAGTATCTTATCGAACGCGATGCAGTTCCGCTTTGTTATAATAATGCATTTTATTCTCATTTCTCCCTCCCCTCCCATCTAACTCCCATCGTAGATTCCAGTCAAAACAACCACTCGGCTCAATGAGTCCACATTATTATTCCAAATCATAAAAATCTTGCATACTCTCAAGCACCTCGTACATCTCGCGTACGATTATTTCACGCCATTAAAACGTACGAATGGGGGAACCCCCGGAATTTATAGGTACAATAAGACCACCGAATTACTCGGTGCATAACGAATGCATCTAACAAAGCCGTGAAATAAGGCATTAAGTAAATGGAATGCTGGGATGCGCAATTCTGTGTGCACAGCATGGCAAGATGGCGGCAAATTGAACCAAAACTTTAGTTAGAATAATGGTAATCAACGAATACATAAAATCGTCATAATCGCTTACCATGAGCTAAAAGATGTCCACTGCTAGACATAGGCCTCCATGCATAACGTGACAATGACCGGTCCAGCGCCATCGAGTGCAATCCCGCAACCTTCATCAGGTTAACAGTTCACTTTTTTGGATCCCGTCCATAACATTGTCAATTCAGTCTTGCAATTCTTCTAGCTACGGTCGCAATAGAGTATGCCTGGGTAGGTAGACTAGGTAGTACCTATAGTTAGGCATCAGATAATCGGATGCTATTATACCTAAACTTTGGCGGCGGCTTTGTTGTTCAGTTGTAGGTATAGGCGGCTTTGTTTGAGGGAGTGACATAGCATTAGGATTTTGTCAACTTTAGGAAAATATCCACCTGAATTTCCGATCCCTAATTATGGGACACTTGACACTAAACTTGCAGAATTTTCGCCGAATGTTTCATTACATTTATTGACGACGCGTTTGGCTCGGTTTGTAGACACCTGCCTACTGAGGCAGCGCTCCCGGGTTCGAATCCCGGCCAGGGCAAATATTTGTGTGATGAGCTCGAATATTTGTGCTTGGGTCATGGTTGTTCTATGTATTTAAGTATACATTTATATAAGTATGTATATTTATATATGTATGTATATCGTCGTCTAGTACCCATAACACGAGACTTCTTGAGCTTAATTTGGGACTAGATCGATTTGTGTGAGGCTGTCCGATACTTATTTATTTATTACGCAGAAGTGTCATTTCGTAGAAAGCATTTTACTCTGAAACCACAGAAGAATAAAAATTCAGCGAAGTGAATCATGCGACCAAGAATAATTCTGTGAAATGGTAGAAAGAAAGAGATACATTAATCTGTGAAAAGGTCCCACCTCAGCATGATGCTAGCCCAAAAGCCAGGTAGCGAACCCTGCATAAGATATTGCCAAATGCACATGTTCTATCTTGTAACTGTAATGATTTACCATGTAATGATCTTTGCAAGAATGATTTACCTTTAAAACTGTAGTATCCACTTGAACGTCCAGCCCGCGAGACCATTTTCCTGTCAACCGTCCGGGTTTTTTTAGCGACGCACGCCCCGCGCTGCGAATCCTCAACTTTCTACAAAACTAGCGTAACTACACTGCCGTCTATATTTTTTACAGCAAACTATTTGGTTAGGCTACGTTGTTGCATCAAAATAATTAGTAAATAATGCCGAATCACTCCACTAGATGCCACTATAATCAACTGTTCCGTCTTCCAATCTTGGATAGTAAGGTATCCGCGGACGGTTAGAAGCATATTGGTTTTGGATACTATGCTATAGTCGGACGGTCAAGTGGGTATACTGTAACCGTACTGTAATGAAATTCGGGATTAGAATTTTATTTATGTTTCTAATAATTAAGTTATTTATTTATGTTTTATCAATTATCATAGGTAGCGATTGTACGAGATAAAATGGTAAGTTATTTAACTTTATCCATAGATGGCGCTGCGATATTGTATAAATCTAACAATGGGACATTGCCAAATGCACTACATTTGTGTTAATGTGTCGGGAAGAGTAATGGATCTGCCTTGAGTGGTGCATGCGGCTTAGAGTAATTAGAGTCTAGGATTTAGCTGTTTATGTATGTATTACAAAATGGGAACACCCAAATACTCCGAAATATCTTATTCCGATTCACAAAACTCCGTTTTTCATTATACCTGTATAAGAAATTATTTTGCGAATGATTTGTGCCGTTGTTTGGCTTTGATGAATCCCTAAACGTCGCAAAATAAAAAAGATACCCAGGTTTACCTCGGTGCCGTTAAAAATAGTCAAAAAGTCTGTTTATATGAAAAATAGAAAAATATGGTAAAAATTAGTATACCTATCTGGCTATACATCGTGAAATTGTTGGTTACGGTACATATTGCAGGAGGTTGGGAGCGAGCGGGAGGGAGGGTGATTCAAAGTTTTAATTTGTATAACTTTTACTTAATAACAACATTTAAAAAACAGTGTAAATTTCTGCATTCATTCGAGCACTCCTATCCAAAAACAGCGTAACTAACTAATCAGCATTCCTAACAACACTGAATGTAAAGTTCAGTTTAGTTACAATCTAATTTGGGCAAAAACGGCCGGAGCTCCGCCCAGACATCATTAATATTTGCGCCGCTCGTCAAGAGTTGCCAGACTAAGTGGCAGTGGGCGGGGCATAGGGGGTGAACTGATGGCCGCTTGAGTAAAAGCTTTTTTATACTCCCGTACTTTAATCTGTCAATAATCTCACAGACAAAATCACAATAACGCACTTTTTAATCCTGTACCAAAATTCTATACTCTATGGTACCCGTGACAGAACTTTGATATTCATAAGACTCTCTACTCAACTGTAATAATTTCAAAAGGAGAACATTAGCATATTTGATTTAAAAAAAGCACGCTGCTGTTCACTGATTGGTTGAAATTACTTGTCAAAAAATTTAACCAATCACGAGGCACCCGCCATGACCATCGCGATCATGTTTTTATTTAATAGGTCAGTTTTAGTTGAACGAAAAAAGTTACATCAAAAATAAAAATTAATAGTGGAGAATGACGATTAAAGTAACAAATATTTTTCTGTGTTTTGCTCGTATAAAAAGTATTGTATGCAATAGTTACACAATTAGGTCTTAAAATCTCGTATTTTACTTAGGCCACTCGGCAAGTGACCTAAACGCGGTAAATACTCGACTTTAAGAACCTTCATTGTGCAACGATTGCATAAAATACTATTTTATAGTACGATGACCACAAATAAGCTAGTCCTTGATCTGACCTTTGACGTCGTAAAGGCCGATTGTGTGATGACAGGCTCATAAATAACGATACTTAGGATCTTGCATTTCAGAGTTCTCTCGAAATGCTGCTAATAGAGTAAAGTGGAGACAAATTGCGAAGGCCGCCACCCGCCCCGAGACGACCGCGGACGAAGATCACCCGTGTACAAACACATCATCATTAGGGTGGTCCACGGTTGTATGGGAAAAATTCAAACTGTAGTTACTGGTAGCGCCACCCCTCAAAATTGTTACACATATAATGGTAAATAAATACTGAAAGTTTTGTGAATTTATCTCAACTACTAAGCAGTGCTCAAGCGTCTTAAAGATTCATTTAAAAGGTATTTTTTGTAGCCCTATAAGTAATTAGTACACGGGCTTTTATTACAAATCAATCATATTTATTACAAATAATCATTATTTACTACAAATATTTTTTACTATAATTTGATAAAAAGTTTTAAATGTTTGATCACCTTGAGCACTGTCGTCTTGCAAGCAAGTTAGGAGTCGAGGACAAGTGATATGTTCACTTGAAAGGTTTTTTTAGGTAAAAACAAGTTATCACTAAATAATTACATATAAACGTTTATTACAAACAATAATATTTATTAAAAACAACCATATTTATTTCACAAATAAGAACAATTTTTAAAACTTTCATCACCTTGAGCACTATCTTGCAAGTAAGTTAGGAAGCTGTCATTTAAATTTAACATAAGTAATATAAGGGGAAGGTGTAACTTACGGGGGTGGCCGACCTGAAATTAAAAAAAATTTTTTTTGGACCACCCTAATCATCATCGAGACCACGACCACTCTGACAAGAGTGAGACGACTAGAAAAAGAGAGGATCTTGCATGGAGGCAAGGAAGTAGGAAAGCGGATTCTTGCAAGAACTAGGAACCTAGAACAAGATGGTGATTGGTGACAAACAAGCACACTATTTTTGTTTCTCATCTTGAATGACTCCATTCTCTACACCCGCCCCTAGGAAAACCCCAATTGCTACATGCAAAGTAATAGTGACTGAAAAGTCCTCTGAAACCGCACTGTGCATCACCGCTAAGATGAACATCTAATAGTGATTCATTCCCTGCTGGTTGTAGGTCGCTTTACTACTCGCCGTGAGCTACCAGCGAGTATCAGTCTACTAGGAGAGGATGAGCTTAAATGACATCAGCCTTCTTTCTGTAAGAGAATTCAAATCGCCCTCTGCCTGCTATACGGCCACATCTCAAAAAAACATTTTTTCGAGAAATCGCTTGTTAAAGTTTTGGCAGCGTAGTGCGTCGTAGTAAAACGCGGATTACTCCTTGAGTTTTGGGTCAATTCATTTTAAATTTAACTTTTTTTACTGTACATGATATAACGCTTCTCATGAATACGTCTTTTTTTTATAAAAAGTGTATATTTTTTAAGATACGAAGCCTTCAAGATAGGTATTTAGAGTTGTGGCCGTATTGCAGAAACATTTTGTTGAAATTTTGAGATGCGTCCAAAACCGAACAAGAATTATTGGAAAATGGTAAAATGAAAATTATTATACAAACACTAAAATAATTAAAATACCTTTATTAATCAACTTTTGTTACAGTAACAACATCACTGTAAGCGATAATCAGTGCATGCAGCTTTAATAACTACTTTCTAGATGCAGATATCATCATCATTTTGCATATAATTAATGATTATCTGGTACCTTCTCTTTAAGGCACTTGTATCTTTAATTATCGTGTTAAATTACACCATATATGGTAAAATACCATATATAACACGTACCATGTACAAGGAGGCCCCATAGTTTTAGGTTTTAGCGTGGACTAGGTTCCCGTTGATATTAGTGTACTGTTTTCCAGAATTCTTCAACTTCTTTACAATATTACCTTTTCATAGATAATAAAAAATAAAATAAAATAAAATAGTGCAGGATAAGCTTTTTGTTTTCTTCTTTTAGGTTTAGCAATACTGGATGAAGACTGGTTCGAATCAAAGTCCCAATTTATGTGAGTCGGTATTTACAACGAATTTTTAGAACACCTTGGCCCAAGATGTAGGACGTGGCTCTTACAGTTCTATTTAGACATAGTCTCGGATAATATAATTCCACCTAAGTTTAACTGCTCAAATATAATAGCCACATTCAATCCGAGTAAGCCAGGCAACGAACCAAAGGGTTACCGACCTCTACTACTTAGTTGCATCTACAAATTTTTGGAGAGGCTAATTTACAATCAAATCGAACCTTTTGTCGACAAAATAATTCCTGTGCAGCAGGCTGGATTCTGTAGTGGTCCGAACTACGTGGATCAGGTAAATGTTGCACACAATACACATAAAGGCTGAGTTTCAAAGGAGAGAGAAAACCGTGGCAGTATTTTCGACCTCTCAGCTGCATTCGATAGCGTATTATTAGCTTATCTATAAGCTCCTGACCGTGGTGCAGATGGTGGGACTAATCAACTCTATGCTCAGCAATAGGGAATTTATCGTCTACCTCGGAAGCACTCCGAGCAAAGTCAGAAAGCTGAACAATGGACTACCTCAATGGAGTCGGAAATTTATGTATGGTGATGACATCGCCATCACAAACCAGCATGGCAAATTTAAATCCTCGAAGAAGGCTCTTACTCGCAATCTGGAATGATATTTCTGACATTCCATCCTTGCAACAAAGAAGCAAATTATGAGCCAAATATATGCTTCAGAGCGACTGCGCTTAAATTAAATCCTACACCAAAGTACTTGTGTCACTCTAGACCGCAGTCTTACCTATATGCGAAGAAGCTACATACGCCGAATTACATACTCCACAGACTAAGGGGAACTACGTACTTGGGGAGCAACAACTGATGTGCTACGCACTACCAGTCTTAGCCTAGTTTACTCCACGGCAGAGTATTGCGCGCCAGTTTGGCTCAACAGCGCACAATGACGTATATTTCGCTTATATTTAAAGGGATTCATCGTAATAATACTAGAATATACGTTAGTTCTATGAGACGCAACTCAAAAAAAATATTACAAATTTATGCTATACTCGTACAGCCACAACTGAAAAGTGGCTGTCTTGCAAGGAGTCAAATGACAATTTTTGGTCAGATCCATAAGGCTACTTGTGGAAAAAAGGCTCTTAAGGACACTTTTTCTTATGGCTCTTGAAATAAGGTCGTAAATTAACCTATTCTGACTACGAATCTGCAAAAATCCGAAAAAAAAATTTTTTTGAGATGTGGCCGTATAGCAGGCAGGGGGCGAAATATTCAGTGGAAGAAATTAAGGGAGCATCGCCAGAACAGCAGCCTTTAGCTTCAATGGAAACAGGGCTGAATGAAAGTGGCCCTGGCGATCGAGAGCTCACTTGTCCCCGACCCGGCGTCCCCACATAACAATCAGCTCGTACCCCCTGGTTCTGTAGCTGCACGGTAATCGGTTAACAATTGACAATAACATAATAAAAAAAGAAAAAAAGAGAGTCCAGATGAGTTGAGAGAGTTTCAAATCTCAACTGGACATAGAGCGAGCGACACAAATCCGTAAAAGCCATTTTAACAGCAGCTCCAGAACTGATTACAGAAGTTACGCGAAAAGCTAATGAGTATTCCTAACGCCACATTGACTTTTGGCCTCCGTTTGGTCCAAAGTCCAAACATGCCGTCCAATTAGCAAAAACGGCAAACGCAGCCCGAACGTTATTAATATGTGAGTGACCGCTCATTATAAAGTTGGAACTATTTGTTCGCCTAACGAGCCCTGTCTTGTAACGCGGCGCTAACTCACCGCCCTACCACCGGTTCTCATTGGTTATTCGAATTAAAAACAATTGGTAATAATCCATTACGATAATATTCACTTTTTTACTTCAACGATAAGAAGTCGTGTTTTGGAAAGCAATAGGCGTGCCGATATTTTTTTTGCGGATGTTAATCGATTCTATTTTTTATTGAGATCAAATGTCTATGCCATGTGGGCCTTGTAACAGGAGCAAAAAATTTAAACATAGATTTTACTCGTCAAACTGAACAGAAACAGATGTTCTGTTCAGATTATTCTTTTTAAATACTGTTTTCATATGTTCATTTTTTCAAACAAAGTAAATAGCATTTTCAATGTACGCCGTCCAACATCGCCTTAGCATTGACATAGCTGTCACTTTACTAAAATATCAAATGTTTCGCAATACATTGCTTCTTTGAATAAACTTTATTTTACAGTTTTACATTATAAATGAGTTATTTTTATAAGTTGTTTAATAAATGTTGTTCAGTTTGAGGGGTAGAATCACAGACAACCTCCACTAGACGGAGCATGTAAGGCGACCCGCGCGCACCAACGATATGGTACGGCAGAACATTAAAGTATCAACACGGCGGCCACCGTTTAGTTGCGTCCATGTTTATGATCCATGCGTACGTCAACGAAAAAAGAAATTAAATAAATAACATGGTAAATTGTAGTGTTAAGTGGTGTAGAGGGACCTCATAAACAAGGACGCAACTAAACGGTGGCCGCCGTGTTGATACTTTAATGCAGGGGCATTTCACTCAGTACTTTACAGATTTCATACATTAAAACTTGCGTGCGTTTAGTACGAGACTCGCTCGATAGATGGAGCTAAATTCAATATTTGAATTAGTGTTATTAAAATGAAATCTGTTTTTATGTTATTATTTTATCCATAAATAATAAACATATAATAAAAACATAATCATAAGTTATTGTGAAAGATTATGAAGCATTATTTTAATTTATCATTACAGGCAACATTACGGCTTAAGATTAGATCCCCGTTCAATTCCACTCAATTATTTTTTAGATTTCACCTATTATATTTTAAGCAGTTATATGATGATTGTCACAAAAATTGTATATCCACAAAAAAATGGAAAATAATAAATGCGTATTTTTTTTAATGTAAAAAAACAATAGAAGAAAGAAAACTAAAATACTACTTAGTTAATACAATTCGGTGTAGAGGAACGCGTAGCGTAGTGCTGTTTGACAGTTTACTTTATGGATTATGGAGGACAAGTTTGTTTTCTGGTGGATATTCAAACGGGTATAAGAAATTTACTTCGGCTGTGCTTTATGGATATTAGCGAATCTGCTCTACGTTGTTGACCTTTACGCTAACTTGGATTCCGACGACAGAAGTTCCAGGAAGGATTTCGATCCCGGCTTTGTGCAATGGATCACAATTGCCTCGTTTTAAACTATTTTAAAGTCATGGTAGCAGTAATAAATGTTATGTGTGTCTAACTGTGGTAAGCGTTTGTTCTAATTATGTTCCCCAAAATTAATGAAATAAAAATAATTAATTATAAATGTGTCTTTTTTATACCTTCCTACAAACATAACTAGTTTTATAGCCCACTTATTATGTTAAGTGTGAGGTACAGATGAATCTCATCGTACCTACAGTACAGTGCATAGCGATTGCTATGTATACATATGTACATGACACAGATAACTCGAGACTCACTCAATAGATGGCGCTAGTACACAAAGGAAGCTGATGACTCTATCTCAGTATATATAAGTTACTCTATGCTTTAATGTTCTGCCGTACCATATCGTCGGTGCGCGCGGGTCGCCTTACATGCTCCGTCTAGTGGGGGTTGTCTGTGGGTAGAATCTATGTTATAATTTATTACTCCTGTTACAGGGCCCACCCTGTATAGGACTACCTACACTTAGACTGCTCTAAAAGTCAGAAATGACCGTCAAAGTTCAAGATTTCTACAGGGCATTTAAACGCTCCTTAACTTCACCTTTCACCGTGAAAAAGTGCGTTTAAAATTCATGGTTCTCATACAATTATTGTTTTGTTAAATTATGAGAATACTGAATACAGTTTCAAAATTAATTATCGATTAAAAAAACATACATAACATTTTCTTAAGTTTGAAGACATATATTGCAGAAAATATTATTTTGTTTTTTTTTTCTTTGTTTAAAATAGCCTGTCCAGGATATTTTTAGCAAACCCATTTTTAATATATTTTCTAATATACTAAATTCATTATAAAATATATTTCATTCTATTATCAACTCGGTGAAGGTCGATTTAGGTTCGGATCTTCTACTACTAGTAGTAATAGTTTTGGTATTATTAAGCATCGACCTTTGTTTTGCATCGGTCGGTCGTGACACCACGCCTCCAAGTCTATGCACGTCGCACAAACAATCAATAAAATACCGTTCTCAGTTTTTGACCCGGCTTTTGATCGATCAAAGGAACTTTCTTCAAAATTTCTTATTCTTTTAAAATTTTCTCTAGGATTATAGCTGTTGTTAGTACGAATTGTATGAAATTGCCGTAGTAGTGGTAAAATTGGAACATAAACCGCAGCAACTGCTCAATAGAGCAGTTCCATCGAATATTCGCGCAACCCGAAACTGAACTTTACACAATATCTCCTAATTCCAAAGGGAACTTATCTTAAAGCCTCACAAAGGCACTTAAGCCCTTTAATGTAAACTACGGTTATTCACGCTAGCCGTGAGGGTTATTTGGAAATGCCTATTGAGTATTTTTGATGCTACAATATTGGTATTTGGCAAAATTTACCTACCGTGTATGTTACCCTTAAAAACACAATTCTGAAAAAATACTGTTGTACTTTATTGTTAAACCACGTTAAACTACTTATACGCATTGTACGACGAATTTTGACGTCGCGGGTGGCGCAGTTTGTAGTGCACCTAACTATTCAGCTGGCAGTCCCGAGTTCGAATCCCGGCCAGGGCAAATATTTGTTTGTAAGTCTGATGACAGGATCCTAGAGAAATCCAGGGATATTTGTGCTTGGGTCATGGTTTTCCTGTTTTTTTTATTTACCAACAACAACATACATAAAATACAAATTTCTCGCCAAAATGTAACGTTTATTGGCGAGACGCGCTCAATTTTAACAAAACAACTTAGCATATCTTATCAACAGAATAAGCAATGAAGAGTTATCTCCTTCTCGACAACAACTTCCACAGGTGTCCGATTGTATTACAGGGTGGAATGAGTACTTTCAACCTGCTGACAGCCCGTTATCGAGAAGGAAATCCTTAAGCTCTGATTTTAACAGTGTTTTTCTTAATTTTGGTTCTTGTCTTAGCAAGTCTATTTTATTAATTATTTTTGGTACTAGGGATTTGGACATTCTTTCTCCATAATAGTTTTTTACTTTTGGTTGAACATATTTTATTTGTTAAAATTTTTATATTTCTAGTTTGATATCTAATATGCTTACTAACTTTGTATTCTTCGCTGTAGTAGTGTTCTAAACCTACCAAATATTTAACTTTTTTATCGACTGGCAAGATTTTACATAACGGGAATAATTTATCATACTCTTTATTACAGTTTTCTGTCACGTTTTTGCTTACAAGGAATTAAAATCTCTTATGTAGGTCATAAATATTTGCCCGTATACAATGAGACCGTAGCTGATGTACTTAAGTAGATATTTATCTATATAAAATACTAGCTGTGCCCCGCGGTGTTACCCCGCTCATCCCACGGGAACACTATATATATTCGGGATGAAAAGTATCCTATGTCCTTCCCCGGGACTGAAACTATCTATATACCAAATTTCATCTAAATCGGTTCAGCGGTTTAAGCGTGAAGAGGTAACAGACAGACACACTTTCGCATTTATAATATTATAGTATAAGTATATAGTATAGTATAGTATGGTATGGTATGGTATGGTATGGTATGGTATGGTATGGTATGGTATGGTATGGTATGGTATGGTATGGTATGGTATGGTATGGTATGGTATGGTATGGTATGGTATGGTATGGTATGGTATGGTATGGTATGGTATGGTATGGTATGGTATGGTATGGTATGGTATGGTATGGTATGGTATGGTATGGTATGGTATGGTATGGTATGGTATGGTATGGTATGGTATGGTATGGTATGGTATGGTATGGTATGGTATGGTATCGTATGGTATCGTATGGTATGGTATGGTATGGTATGGTATCGTATGGTATCGTATGGTATCGTATCGTATCGTATCGCATCGCATCGCATCGCATCGCATCGCATCGCATCGCATCGCATCGCATCGCATCGCATCGCATCGCATCGCATCGCATCGCATCGCATCGCATCGCATCGCATCGCATCGCATCGCATCGCATCGCATCGCATCGCATCGCATCGCATCGCATCGCATCGCATCGCATCGCATCGCATAGCATAGCATAGCATAGCATAGCATAGCATAGCATAGCATAGCATAGCATAGCATAGCATAGCATAGCATAGCATAGCATAGCATAGCATAGCATAGCATAGCATAGCATAGCATAGCATAGCATAGCATAGCATAGCATAGCATAGCATAGCATAGCATAGCATAGCATAGCATAGCATAGCATAGCATAGCATAGCATAGCATAGCATAGCATAGCATAGCATAGCATAGCATAGCATAGCATAGCATAGCATAGCATAGCATAGCATAGCATAGCATAGCATAGCATAGCATAGCATAGCATAGCATAGCATAGCATAGCATAGCATAGCATAGTATAGTATAGTATAGTATAGTGTAGTGTAGTGTAGTATAGTATAGTATAGTATAGTATAGTGTAGTGTAGTATAGTATAGTGTAGTATAGTGTAGTGTAGTATAGTGTAGTGTAGTGTAGTATAGTGTAGTGTAGTATAGTATAGTATAGTATAGTATAGTATAGTATAGTATAGTATAGTGTAGTATAGTATAGTATAGTATATAGTATATTATAGTATATCCTCGTCCTGCCCAGTGTTCTAAATAAAGAACACATTGGACTTAGTGGTTCCTGCCCAAGGTTTTTTATTTATACTTCAGGATTCTGCCCAACGTTCTCAATTAATCACATATTCAGATCATCAGAAATGTTATGCCAATAGCAATTAAAGATGATGAAGATCACTAACGACGTTCAATAAGATACACATTATACGCCGCTGCGTCCCCCCCCCCTTTAACCTTTTCGCTGAGGTCAATCTACACTCGGGTGCAAAGAAATCGGACCACCCCAGCATTTTTAGCAGTTTTCCATTTTCTATTAAAACTGTAAGCTCGACCGTAACAATTTAAATACCACGTGATAGATAATTTTCTGCCCTATCAAATGACACCAATATTCAAGGGCGGGAATGGATATTGTGCAAAATGTGGGCGTGGAAATCACCCCCTCCAACTGCCTCGTTAACGCATGCACTAATTGGCCACTTACCATTAGGCATAAAACCAGTAATTATCATTGTTTATGCATCATTCGTAATTGATACGTCTTCCTGAACACTGCTCTCATCGACTCGACCCTGAAAAACTGAAGAAACATGGATACTACCCCAAATGAAGCCGCCCAAGCAGTTGCCCTGTTGCAGAGTGGGCTTAGTCAACGTGAAGTGGCTCGACAACTGAACCTATCGAAGTCATCAGTTCAACGTGTGTACCAGAGGTTCCGCGAAGATCACACGTTCTCCAGAAGACCCGGAACAGGCAGAACTCGCAGTACTTCAGAGAGAGATGACCGTTTTAAATCGTCGATTGAATGCTGTTCAGCTTCAGCAGAAGCTCCGAGAGACCCGGAATGTGTCTATCAGCCGATGGACTGTCAGAAGAAGACTGAAGGAGAAGGAATTGACAGCTCACAGGGCTGCCAATGGCCCAAAACTTACCCCAGGACACCGCGGTGCACGACGTGTCTTCGCTCGCGAACATGAAGATTGGACCCTTCAGCAATGGAGGTCCGTACTTTTCTCCGACGAGTGCAGGATAACTTTGTTCGGTAATGATGGATGAGCACGAGTTTACCGGAGGCCGGGGGAGCGGTTTTCTCAATGCTGCATCGAGGAACGTGTTGCCTATGGTGGCGGGTCAATCATGATCTGGGCTGGCATTTCTCTGGAAGCGAAGACGGACATTGTGTTCATCACAGGGCCAGGTATAAGGCGAAATACGGGTGGTTTGACTGCTCCTCGATACGTAGAGGTAATCCTGGCTGATCATGTGGTTCCATTTAAGGGTTTTATTGGCGATGACTTCATCCTCATGCAAGATAACGCACGGCCGCATACAGCCCGGACCACTACGGACTGCCTGGAGGAGGTGGGCATCAGCGTTATGGAGTGGCCAGCACGAAGTCCTGACCTGAACCCGATCGAGCACATTTGGGATGAGCTGAAAAGAAGAATCCGAGCCAGAAATCCCGCCCCTGAAACTTTATTGGAGCTTAGGTATGCGATCGAAGAAGAATGGGCGGGCATCCCTCAAGATACCGTAAGAAAATTAATAAGGTCGATGAAAAACCGTATGACCGCCTGTCGTAGGGCTAGAGGAGGCAATACACGATATTAAATTGCTGAAAACTGTTTTAATTTTTTCTCGATTTCCTTAGAAACACAGTTTTCCCCTTAGGCAAAAGTTTTACTCCAGTACGCATTTTTAGGGCGGTAACGTTCTAAGCCCTGAAAATAACCCTGACAATAGCCCTGACATATTGGTTGCACACCTTCGGAAATCAGATGAATTTATAGAGGAAAAGCTTACCATTCATATGGTATATAATATGTTATGGTCACCCTTACAGTTTTTACAGAAATTGGAAAATTGTTAAAAATGCTGGGGTGGTCCGATTTCTTTGCACCCGAGTGTATGAAGCAGGTAGATGTGGCAGTGGTGGACGCCGTCGCAAACGTGGTGGTCGACGTGGGGATACGTAGTGGACAAAGTGGTTGCAGATGCAGTGCAGGCAGAGGACTCCATGCTCAACTAACCCGTGCATCGTTAAGTTTTGTTGTTAAAATAGGGACTTTATATGATGTTTTTTTAGAAATTATGCCCCTTTGATGCCATTAACAACTCGTCAGTTGTTATTTTCATTTATCTCAACCCTTTTCTTACTATAAAAATACTATAAAATTTAAATCTGCTTTATTTATTATCTCGCAACTGCTAATTAAAGAGTACGTTATAATCAAGATTTTTATGCCCAATGTTCTTAATAAATGACAAAAAATTATATACTATGCAGGCAATTCTGCCCAATGTTCTTAAAAAAGAACAAAAGATATAGGCTCCTAAACTATCAAATACATACCCATTATAACCTTAAAAATAATAAAAAAAAACTGGCTTACCTTTAAAACAACAATTTCAATAAAAAAGGTGTTGGGCAGAACCCATATAAATTAGAATGTACTTTATTAAGAACATTGGGCAGAAACGGGATGACTATCGAAAAATGCTTGGGCAGGACGAGGATATATAGTATATAGTATAGTATTATAGTATATAGTATAGTATAGTATAGTATAGTATAGTATAGTATAGTATAGTATAGTATAGTATAGTATAGTATAGTATAGTATAGTATAGTATAGTATAGTATAGTATAGTATAGTATAGTATAGTATAGTATAGTATAGTATAGTATAGTATAGTATAGTATAGTATAGTATAGTATAGTATAGTATAGTATAGTATAGTATAGTATAGTATAGTATAGTATAGTATAGTATAGTATAGTATAGTATAGTATAGTATAGTATAGTATAGTATAGTATAGTATAGTATAGTATAGTATAGTATAGTATAGTATAGTATAGTATAGTATAGTATAGTATAGTATAGTATAGTATAGTATAGTATAGTATAGTATATAGTATAATAGTATATAGTATAGTATACTAGCTGTGCCCCGCGGTGTTACCCCGCTCATCCCACGGGAACACTATATTTATTCGGGATGAAAAGTATCCTATGTCCTTCCCCGGGACTGAAATTATCTATATATCAAATTTTGTCTAAATCGGTTCAGCGGTTTAAGCGTGAAGAGGTAACAGACAGACAGACAGACAGACAGACACACTTTCGCATTTATAATATTAAGTATGGATAGTATATAGTATAATAGTATATAGTATAGTATATTGTATGGATATGAATAAGTATATATATGTCGTCGTCTAGTACCATAATACAAGCCTTCTTGAGCTTAATTTGGGACTACATCGATTTATGGAATCGAACCCGGTACCTCTGGATTACCGGTCCAGCGTGTTAACCTTTCCACCACCCTAACGCCAAATAACCTTTCGAATTTTTCCTTATGCTATTTGTGTCTATCGATCTTTGCAATGGTAATGCCTTTCAGGCTTTACACCTGTAATCTGTGACCGGGTTCGATTCCCGGGTAATTTGTGCTTTGATCTTTATATCAATGTTACAGGTTATGTTATATTAGTGTTCACTTCATCAAAGGAAATAAAAAAAAAGCCGGTCAAGTGCGAGTCAGACTCGCGCACCGAGGGTTCCGTACAAACACTTTCCATCCTTAAGTGGTTAATAGTTAAGTTTGCACCTGATATGTATAGCGCTCCATACAATGAGGTGCAAAGTTAACGCAACCAATCCCGTTTTTTGTGTGGGAGCCCCCCTTAAGAGGCCTTATTCCTTTTAAAATATTTTTTTTTCATATTATGACAAATATATTGATAATTTCAACGAACTTTCTGAAGTGAATAATACTTTTCCCCGAGTTCTATGTAGTACCTAACACAGCTATTTCATGCTTTCATTGCGTGTAGTCGAAAATAAGTTGAAAAAACTAATTTTCAGCGTGAATTTTGTCAATTTAGAGTAGTTTTTGAAACAAAAATTATCAATGAAAAATTAAAACTGTAGGTTTTAAATATATACCTATGCATCCTAATAGCCCTGTCCTAGGTAGTAACATCAATAATATGTTAAGAAACATGTTTGATCATAGAGAAAAATGTCTAAAACAATCAGCATTTAAAAGGAATAAGGCCTCTTAAATATTTATTTTATTTTATTTTTAGTATTTGTTGTTATAGCGGCAATAGAAATACATCATCTCTGAAAATTTCAACTGTCTAGCTATCACCGTTCTTGAGATACGGCCTGGTGTCAGACGGACGGACGGATAGCGCAGTCTCAGTAAACGGAACCCTAAAAACATCAATTTCCCGCTGACCTTGATCAAAAATACTATCGTTAATAATGAAAGAAATATTAATATGTCGCTAACCACAGAATTGACTGGAATTTACGATTATCTGGCATCCCGGCTAGTACTGTGGTAGTCCACACTTTATTGTTTGGTACAAAATTCAGCTCAGCTCATGTAATAAATTTCATCTATACCGGTACTATTATAAAATACTAAAATAGGGCTGTTCACTGTTGGCTGATGTTGAATTATACAACATACTGTAGTTATTGTAATACAATTTGCTCCATATGTCATGAAACAAAGAAAAATATTTAATTTTTCTTTTAAATGTGACACCAAAGGTACGCAATTTATTTTATAAATCCAAATAAAATTATGAAATTGTTTTCAGAATTCTCATAATTTAACAAAACCATATTTTTTTATAACAGCCATTAAACGTACTTTTGTAGTTTTTCTCTTCTATTAGAGTCTGTTCTTGTTTTTTTGCTCGATCCACAAACAACTATACAAAAATACCTAATCAAAATCGAACGCGTTTGTTCGGTAACCATTACCACTGCGCCAATCTGCAGCGTACAAACAAAACAAACATGTGTTCCGTCAATTTTACCGCCTGGCAATCCATACGCAAAATGACGCATCTCTATATGAGAAATGTGCGAGTTAAGTCCTTACGATTTGGAAGGCACGTAATGCTGCTCCTGTTACAAAATGGCATATCTCTATAGGCGTATTCTGGCGGTTAAGTCGTTGTGTACTGGAGCGTACGTGGAGCAGTTCTGGGCACATAACGACGTATGTTCATAGGGGGATAGTGGTGGTTAAGACGTAATGTATTGGAAGGCACGGCCTGGAACCGCGCAATTTGCCGCTTCGCTGTTCAGGGTAGGCACCGGGACACACGTCATTAATGTTGCACCATACAAATATAGTACGCTAATTTAATTATCCTATAGTTCCGGTATTGCAGTGGAAAATACAAGTTTACACTACACAAAACAAAGATGAGTATTAATTTATGAAACATGTAATGTCTCAACCGCTTTTTTTTGTTGTATGAATTGAATATGTTCACGTTGAATTACAAAAACCAACATCTAAATCCACTTGACTTAAATTTCATACAACTTGCAAAAAAAGGAAAGTAATTTAAACATTGCTTCGATCTGAAAATAATACAAATGTAAAATGTTCAAGATAAGATTCCACGCGGACGAAGTCGCGGCAAACAGCTAGTATAAATATATATAAAAAAAAAAAATTACCGGGAATATGGGATTTTCCCAACCCTACGTAGGGTAGGTGCGCCGGTTTGGCGACCACCTTTGGTTTGCGACCATTTGACGGACTTCATTTCTTCAAGATAATAACATTTCTATAGGTGCCACAAATACAAAAAAAATCTTACTGGTTTTTAAATGATTTCTAAATAAGAATTGATACCGTCTGAAATAAATGGTTTAGTCCAGCGTTGTAGAAAAAATGTTCAGTGTGCGTGATGACGCAGTGGTGATTGGTCCTGCAGCGAGTTAGAGAACAAAATAGCACGGCGCGCGGCGTTCGACAGTAAGTTTTATAACTTATTTCATGCTGTACACATAAGTTCCATGTTTCATTAGTGCAATCGTTGACTTTTATTAATCTTTTAGTTGTTTTTTGCTATTTTTGTACTTAATTTTAACATAAAATCCAGTGGTCGTCAACCGGAATGCATATTTATCAAAAACTTCGGATTGCGGCCATATGGTCGCAATCCAACGTATACAGCAATTGTTTCTCCTAGTATGGTCCTTATGCTTCATTCAAAACTGTTATAATTTATGGTGTAGTGTTGTAAAACTGTAAAGAAGTGATTCTTTGGTTTGCGGCCGCCAGTTTCTTTGAAGGAACTTTATTTAAATCGACTACAAAGGTGGTCGTTAACTGACGTAATTGAAATAAATACGTTAGTTCACGGCCACCATTATTTAGTATGAGGGAAAGGATGGTCGTAAACCAAATCAGTGTGAATAAAAATATTGGTTTGCGGCCACTATAATTTAGTATGAGGGAAAGGACGGCCGTAAATCAAATAAGTATTGGCTTATTGAGGGCGACCACGTGTGATTTTTTAATTTGGCTGGGTATTGAAAAGTTCTATTTATGCCATTAGAATTCATACTATATAGTATATTATATACACTACTATATATAAATTTATTATATATAAGTGAGTTAACAGTACGGTTTTGCTAACTCGAGGCAAATATCGGTCTTTATATCTGATCCCTGGTCATAGCAGACAGAAATATATTATTAATTAACTATTTTTTTAGATGGCGCTCCCAAAAAAATTGGACGCAACAAAGAAAAAGAAGCGGACTGTCCAGTACCCTTCGGCCGCCGACGAAACTATAATACGTAACCAGTTACGTGTGAAGGATTGTTTTTCTTGCTACGAAACTAGTTACGTACAAAGAGGGTTTTTCTTCCTACGAAACTGGTTTCGTAGAAAGAAGAATATTGAGAAGAATACTCAAAAGGATTCTACTGGCTGCGTTTATCGTGGTTCCCGACAGAATAGCAAAATGAAAGTAGCCTATGTCTATTATTAAAGGCGGTTCTTTTTTATAAATTTTTATTTATTATTTTGCTTTGGGAATTAAATTGTACAATTGATGTTTACCAAAACCTTTTCCAAAATTAAACAAATGCTCTCCTGAAAACCGCATCCAAATTGGTTCTGCCAAATGCGAGATAAATGCGAACAAACATCCATGTATATTTTTTAGAATCCCTAAGCTTTGTGGCTCCAATTAGTAACAAAATCGTTCCGGTAGTATATCACGTCACTAATCGGAGGTGAGGAATTCTACTTTGTCTGAACCAATCTATGTGTTTTTTGTTGACTTCCGGATACTACGATAGTTTGTGAAATGTCTAATTGTGTTTGAAAAAGTTAATTATAATCTACTTTCCCAAAAAAACTGTGACTATCCCGGAACCCTATTTTTTTCCCACTGACACAACGTGCACCTTTCGCCGCTTGCTACCAGGCTATCCAGCTTTTCAACAAACTACCAATACAACCAAAAACAATAATTAACAGTCGTATTTTCAATGCAAGACTCAAAGACCTTTTGTTGGAAAAGTGTTATTATTCTGTGTTGGACTTCATTAATGATTGTAATAGTTAATTGAATATTTATTATGCATGTATCGATAGTATTATGATAATTTAAATTGAGACTGACATGTATTTAACTATTTTAATTTATGTATAAACCAATTGTGCAGTATTTTAGTATTAAGTTATGTATTAGGCTTTATTATTATTATTTTTATGTTTGATATCATATTCACATACAATGTACAGTCGAGTTCATTTACATCTACACACTTACGAGAACAAAAATATCTGAACACGACCCTATTGTCAGGAGCATAAGGACGTGTTCAGATATTTTTATTCTCGTAAGCGTGTAGATGTAAATGAACTCGACTGTACATTGTGACTGAATAAATAAACTGAACTGAACTGAACACTACTTCGTTTTATTGGAATTGATGCTATATTTGCAATAGCAGCCGATGCTTATAACATTCTAATGTTGCCAGAATTTAGAAATTAACGCTTTTAGGGGAATATCAATTGCACAAGTCTGTTAGAATCGCTAGTGACTATCTCCGGAGGTTCCGGTCTGTCGATTTCTTTTGACATTGGAAAAAGTATTTTTTTGGCATTATAGACCGTATTCTTTTATAAATAAAGCACACGACTAAAATGTAAACTCGCTACTTTATCTGTATAGCCACGTTCAACATTGATACACATTTATTTCGAGTTTCTGCAAGCCTCAGAATATGACTGAGTTGACAAACACATTTTAGCACTTTCCGTATCCTTATTTTGTAATAAATCTAGTAATAAATATAATATAGTTTATTTATTTATTACATTTCACAGCATAACAGTTACAACCAAGGCACTGTGAAACTAAGAATACATAACGTTTACATAAAAGAACAAAAGAAAATTGTAAATTACACAGAAGAAGGTCGAACATCCATCATCTCACAAAACCTCAAACATTCATCGCACACCTCTATCCTCTGCTTGCAAATATATCAAAGCGTGGAGCTGATTCTAGGAGCGAGTTTAAGAGGTGTAGGGCCCTAACCAGTGGAGATTTTCCATGGGACGCAATTCGCGCGGACGGCGCCGCTAATAGATGGCGACAACGGGGTCGGAAAAGGATTCTACTTGGAGTGGGAACATACAGGCGCACCAACTGAGCAACTAATTCGGGGCAGTCTGTATTACCACGTATGTACAATGCTACTTGCTAGCAGCCTGCAATTCCGTCTTACCTCCAAGGAGTTAAAGCCCAAGAAACCCAGCAAAAACTTTGTCGGATATAAGAATGGGTAATAACCATATAACGTTTTATATAAAAAACGAAGGAACGCCTTTTGCACTCTTTCCAAAAGCTAGATGTAGGTTACTTCATGGTGGTTCCAAATAACGCTAGCCGCTTCGAGCTTGCTTAGGAGCAACCAGAGCAGTATAAAGGAGCTTTATGGTCCCAGCATCATCGAAGTCCCTAGAGTTCCGAATAACAAACCCGAGCCTTCTATAAGAGTTAAGAGCCAAGGTGATCATGTGCTCATGAAAGTTAAGAGAAGAGTCCAGAGTAACTCCTAAATCCCTAATAGTCTAAACCCGAGTTATTTTCTCTGATATTAGGGTATAATTGTAAAGTAACGGATTACGGGCCCTACTGAATGTTATAACCGCACATTTCTCAGCATTGAAGAGAAGTCTATTTTCAATACTCCACTGGCATACGCGATCAATATCATCTTGCAGGGACTCACAATCTGATAAACCCTGTCCACCATAAACGAGCTTCAGGTCATCGGCATACAGTAAATTTCTGGCGCACTTGGAAACCAGAGCCAGATCATTGACCATAACTCCAAAAAGCAACGGGCCCTGGCTGACCCTAGAACGAGTATGATATGGCTCTGAAATAAAGCATCCGTGCTGCACGTACTGCGGCCTGTCGCGTAGATAACAAGCAAAGAATTTCAGCCGTTTCGGCGAGAGACCAATAGCGCACAACTTGTTTAAGAGAACATCGTTATCAACGCGGTCAAACGCTTTCTTAAAGTCAAAGTACAGCACGTCAACCTTTATTCCATTATCCATATGATCCGAAATGGTATCAACCAGGGTTAAAAGGTTAGTCTCTACTGAAGGACGAGACCTAAAGCCATGCTGGGCATCACAGAGTAACGGCTTCAATTGTGGAGCTACGATTGTATTTATAATGGACTCAAATAACTTAGCTATCGAAGATAGAATAGCTATTGTTCTATAACCCTAAACGTTGCCCGTACAACTAGATTTAGGAATCGGCCTCACCCGTGTAATCTTACATTCATTAGGGTACTCTCCGGTATCCAGGGCCAAGTTAAAAACGTAAAGAAGCGGCAGTGCTAACCATTCTTTGCACCCTTTCAGAATGAACGCCGGAATAATAGTTTTGTAAATATAACATGAATACCTAACATCTATAGAATCAAACGATAGCACTCATATAAAGGTAAGGTGGGGTGGGTGTGGGACATTCAAATATAGCCATGTACACTTTTTTGAAAAAAAAAACGCTCACTTTCTTATTTTCAGACCCCTAGCCAATAGCAATGCCTGTGTTAACAAAATACAAAAATATGTTTTGTCCCTTTCCCACTAATGCAAAGATGTGTCAGAAACTGGTTTCGTAGCAAGAAAAATAATTCTTCCCACGTAACTGGTTACGTAGCATTGGTTTTGTAAGCGGTCGGTAACTAGTTTCGTAGGAAGTAAAAACCTCTTTGTACGTAACTAGTTTCGTAGCAAGAAAAACAATCCTTCACATGTAACTGGTTACGTAGAATAGTTTCGTCGGTGGCCGAAGGGGTCCAGTACACCGAAGAGACCCTGAAAAAGCTCTCAATGACATTCGGAAGGAAGGCAAGGGAATAAGAGAGACAGATTGTATCATTACATCAGATGATGAAAAATACTGTCAAAGTTGATTATTTTTAGGGTTCCGTACCCAAAGGGTAAAAACGGGACCCTATTACTGAGACTTCGCTGTCCGTCCGTCCGTCCGTCTGTCACCTCACCAGGCTATATCTCAAGAACGGTGATAGCTAGACAATTGAAATTTTCACAGATGATGTATTTCTATTGCCGCTATAACAACAAATACTAAAAATAAAATGAAATAAACATTTAAGGGGGGCTCCCATACAACAAACTTACAGATATTGGTACGGAGTCCCACTCGCACTTGGCCGGTTTTTTAATTATTTACCGAATAAGAAATAAATATGATTATCCTCCATTGTTAAAAGGCAATATTAAACATATTTTTAAATCAATTGTACTTGTTTTATTTTCATAATTTAAATATTAACATATTGGTCGCAAACTGGCTTACTGGCGGTCGTAAACTGATGAAAGTGGTCGCAAACTGACGTTTTGGCTATATTATTACTTTATCAGCATTTTATAATAATTTATGGATTGGAGTATAATATTTTTGATTTCATATTCAAACTAGACTATATTTGGGACTAGTTTACATTAACGCATACTATGCTGTGTGTTGATAATATTTTTTTTTCTCATCTGAAGTTGGCAACTCCGTTAACTGGTCGCAATGACCCTACTCCAGAATGAATTAAATCTTCCGAGAGTTATTGTCATACCCCAGCAATCCAGAATGTAAACATTATATTATGGTGAAATTTGTGAACTTTTCGGTCTTTTATGAATGAGAATTTTCTTCAATATTGTCTTTTCAATTCAGCAGAGAACATTTCTTTTCAACTTTGAGCTCTTAAGGGGCCTTTTTCCCTTAATATTTTTTTTTTAATTTTATGACAAATATATTAATAATTTGAAGCAACTTTTTGAAATGAATAATACTTTTCTCAAACATGCAATGAAATATTGTCTTTACGTTCCTTATAATAGGCTCAGAAGTATCGCTTTTTGGGCGCAACAACTCGAGAGGACTGTAAAGGGATTTCATACTGCTTTTCAGGCCTGGGCCTGCAAAGTAACTTTTTTTTGGTTTCAACAACAAGATCATTCACACAGCTGGCTGGTTTGACAAAAAGCAGGTTTTGTTTTTAAAGGTTGGTTGTTAGACTAAAATATCCTATTTGTCAATTAATAAAATGTTGTTCTTTGAAGTATATTTTTTTATTTCATTGTATGTTTGAGAAAAGTACTATACATGCCTCGTCGTGAAAACGGATTCCCGGCCTCGTATCACTATCCTACTTGGCAGGAAATCCTCATTTTCCCGGCCTCTGATGTAATGTACTATTTCCCTGAGTTCTAGAAAGAAACATAGCTATTTCATGCTTTCATTGCGTTGAAAACGTTTTTTATTGCAATTTGTCGTATCCTGTCAGTTTTTCTATCGTCTATTTTTCTCGTTAGCAAAACAATACAATTTGATTTTTCCGGCTATTTCAGGCTGACGGGGATTGTTTCCATTACCGAACCGTCAAAAAATCCTCGGATTGACAGCTGTCATTCCGTCCGCGCAGCGTATTCAGAGTAATTGAACTTTGACAAAAATATATGATTGAATTGAAAATGTCACAGGCAATCCGTAAAAGGACGAACATAGATTCGAATTAATTAAACAGTAATAGGTTAGGTTAGGTTAATTTGTATGTCATATACATCAACTCAACCTAACCTACCAAAGATTTTACCAGCTTTGTATAACGTTTGTCGTTTGTAAAAATTACACCATTTCTAAAACGAATAGTACAAATGGCCTGTTATATAATACTAGTTGCGCCGCACAGTGTTACCCGCTCATCCCACGGGAACCCTACATTTTTCGGGATAAAACGTAGCCTATGTGTTAATCCAGGGTGTCAGCTACCTTCATACCAAAATTTATCAATTTGGTCCAGCCGTTTGAGCGGGAAGAAGTAACAAACATACACATAAACACACTCACAAACTTTCGCCTTTATAATATTAGTAGATAAATATCTGTGACCAGTTTGATCAAACTGTTACTAGTAAAAATTAATTATAGCCTTTTTTCGGACTTTAAAGTGCTAAACTATACAAGTTCCATTAATTATTTACAAATATAACTGCTTAAATACAAATGTCTAATACTATTATTAGTATGAAAAACTGTCTGAAAATGGTATAGGTACTGTAGCGTAATAGATTTTTTCCGTTTGGTAATTCTCACATCAACAAGCCATAACAAAACCAATAGCACGACCAATTTTTTCCTGTCCTAGATTTACTCTCAGTAGCAATGGAAATGTTTGCTTAAAAAGGCTTCATAAAAGTGTTATAAAAGCTCCATTAAGGCCACTTATTGCGTTATCTGCGCCATTCTGCGTTGCTGTTCAAGCATGGAATGGAAGGCAACGTACGAACCAAATGTGGGCTACATTTGTACCAATTTATTTATACAAAATATAGGGCATGTGCCTAAAAAAAAATCCAACACAATCAGCTTTATTATTTTCACATGAAATAAATGAATCTTAGCTAATATAATTTTTCAATTCTACAAACTAGTTTTGCTAGTAAGTCATTTTTATTAGACTATAAAGTGCAGCTTAATCTTCGGAATCCCTTTTTTTCGTTGTCGGGTGAAAAGTATAATTTCTTTTGAATATGCTAAAAGCCGTCTGTTCAGCCGTTTTGGCATCCTGATGAAGTGATGATGTAATATAATTGGTTTAAAAGATATTTATATTTTTTTTGGGATTATAAGTTATAACCCTAACATTTAAAAGTAATGTTTTCACCCTATAACTTTTGAATTATTATGAACCTGAAAATATCTGCAAAGGAACAAAGTTTGAAATAAACTCCCGTCAACTTGTAGTCTAGTTTATAGTTGCATAAACCACTTCCCGGTACGCGACAGTTATACAGCTTCCACGGTTGTTGCTTTGGCGCTGTATCTATTAGAAAAAAGCCCTGAAATTAAAAATTAGTCATCTTGTAGTCTAGTTGCAAAATCACTTCCCCGTTACTCGACAGTTATTTACTTCTGTGGCGCGAAGATGTTCCCGTTAGTGCAGAACTATGCCAGCATAGAGTCTTCAACGACCGATAAAAAAAAAATAAGCTGTCAACAATGTCAAACACAACGTCCTCCTTTTTTTCTGTTCGACTCCAGACTAAAATAACCATTCCATTGTGTTATAGTTTTGGAGTTACTACATTTTAGAATTTGTAAGATTTAATATAATTAATAATAAAATAATTAGTAATCTTAGGAAAAATATAAAAACAGTGATTTAGTCCTCTATCTAAGCGGATTTCAGAAAAGTCATAAAATTGTAGTCTTAAAAATATGACATCTTGTCAATTGGTCATGACCAGCGGCTCACATGCGTCAATCGGTCATACCACATGTGGTATGTGCATGTGAGCCGCTACAACTGGCTACAAACGCGTCAAGTTGCGTTTGCAACAAAAACACAAAAGCAGCTGAAGCCCAATAGCTAAGTACCAGACCTAGGAATATAAAGGGCAAATTTTAATGACAGCTAACTACTAGCAGCTAGGGATTGCCTACAGCGATGAACCCAATTATCGATGCTTATCCCATAATATATACTAGGGACCGCGCCGTCTTTTGTAAAAATAAAAATCCATTGAATTGAAAAGTTATTGAAAGTATACAAATGAAACAATATACAATTATATATATAACAAAAGGATTTTGAAACCTTCATTCATATATTTTTCCTCATTCCGACTGTACGGGTCACGCACCCGTACTGTCAATATGTATGTCAGATGTATGTCAGATGCAGGATAGATTGTGGGATGTCAGAATTGATGTCAAAAATAGTACCACACGTTTGATGTTAACGATGGTCTTTATTGCACTGCTATAATGTAGGTTACGCATGTCAACGAATATGTCTAAAGGTTATGCTACACTAAATGCTATTGCTATATTATGATGTACGATAGCTCGTACATACTGCCACTTACAAAAGCAAAAAATACAAAAAGCAAGTTAAAGAACAATAGGTTCGATATAAAGGCGCTTAAAAAATGCAAGCAGGAAATAGTATAAAATGGGTACAAAAAAGGATTTAAAAATACAATATTATTCTATAATGTCCTTAAAACTAACGCTCCTTCGTGGTTGAGGTGTTGCTGGTATATCTGTTCTGGATGCAGATTCTAGCTGCTGTGGTGACCTCATCTTCCCCTGCCCACTCGGAGTAGCTGCGATTGTCTCTTCCTGTAGTGGAGTATCGGGTTGAACGGGAGTCAGTTGCCACCTGCGTCTCCATTTACAAGCGATAAGTGTAATGGTTATTACTGACATAGTACCCAATATTGCGTAGATAATTATGTAATGGGTGTTGTTATGCTTACTGAATGTTTCCAACTCTTGTTCCTTCATAATCTTGATTTTTTGGTTGATGTCAAGAAACTCATTTGTATGGTCGTCTGTCAGGATTTGTATATCCTTTGATATCGATGCTTTAATTACGTCATTGATTGGAGATAATCTGGGTATTTCTATGGATGAGCCTTGCATAAACATTTGACTCTTGTAGTCATGTTGCGAGTGTATGACGAAAGATTTTCCTCTTATAGCACATCCTGATGGTATCACAACCAATCCGGTGTTGACCAATTTTTCTGTTGATACGCTGGTCGGGCAGATAACACGTATCGGGTGTTCGGTGCAATATGAAAATAGCCAGGTGTCCCGAGAGTGTAACTTGATCCATCGGTCGGCGCAATCCCTCGCGGTCGCTTGACAGTAAGGTTTGTTATTGTTATTCGTCATTAATTGCATGTCACAGATAGAGTCGCCGACTTTCATTGTATATACAGGGTGATTTAATGGGCACAACATTTTGTCATTCTTGTTAAAGATGCAAGCCAGTATGTCAGATTCTGTCATTGGGATTACGGTATCTTTCTTCACGTTGATTGCTATGTATTTAGTGCCAGTTGATGTGTAGATTGAAGTATTTTTATCCCTTTGTGGTATGTCTATAATTTCGTCCAGCTCGAATTGGTCACGATTTAGTAGCGGTATGCGTATTTCCATTATAAGGTTCCTCCGCGTCACTCGTGCCTGAATATGCAGTAAGCCGTATATGTCTCCAATATTATCAACTGGCGTTGTGAGATCACTCTGTAGATGCCCCGATATCAAGTTTAATTGTTGTTGTATTTGTTCAGGCGGTAATAAACGCACGTTGAGTCTTCCGTGATAAATGTCGGTAACAGTGTCAATCAAAGTGTCTTGAATCCTTCTTAAGTTAGAGATTATGACGTCAGCTGCCATCATCGATGATAATATAGAAAATGAATGTAATGCACGTAAACAATTTGTTTGTGCTTGCTGTATGTCTTCAGTTAAATTGTGGACGGTTTTTACAATCGATGTAAATTGGCTTTTCATAATAAGCTAATTTCGTTTAAGAATGTTATTGTGAGCTTCTAATATCGACGTTTGGTTTTTATATAAGTTAAATATGTGGTCTTCTCGTTGTTGAATAGTTTCGATGTCTTCTTCATATTTTTCTGCAAATAGGTCATCCAATACGCCGAATAAGGTATTAGCTAAATAGCCAACTCCATTAATTAGTCCTCTTTTTTGACGATTAATATTATGATGGCTTGTCAGCAACTTGTTGTAATGACTCAGTTCGTTGAGCTCGTGTTCGAATTGCGCAATAACTGGGGCACATGTAAAATCATTACTGCATTTCTTTTTTATGAGTTCAACATAGTTCTCTATCGCCATTATGCTATTCCAATACGTGGTCATATTATAGTATACGACCATCCTCCATTCATCTTGTATGATTTTAATATCGGAAATCTTGTCAAAATATAGCGTGTTGTTGCTTTGTATCATGTCAATCTTGAGTGTTTGTTGTGTGGTCGGAAGTATGCATGTCAATAATAATAACAGCATTGAAGTAAAAAGGCTTTGTTTATTTCTTCGTATGCGTTTCTGTGCCTTTTGGGGTTCGGCGTCTGGTTTCGTGTCGGTGTCAGTTGGATTGATAGGTTTCGATTTTTCAATAGGCAATGGGGCTAATTTTAACACAGGTCGTTGGATTTCCTTTCCTTTTGTTTTCAGTGTGACAACTCGAACAAATCCATCTTTGCCGGGGTGTACTTCTGTCACTCGTCCCATAGCCCACTTAGCGGGCGGTAAGTTATCCTCTTTGATAAGGACGATGTCATCTTTTTCCAAGTTTTTTGTTGGCTGCTGCCATTTCTGTCTTAGTTGCAGATGGTGTAAATACTCGGATGACCACTTTTTCCAAAAGCTTTGTAGCATTTTTTCTGTCAATTGCCATCTTGTTTTGTTACACGTGGTCTCGTTACCTTGCGTAGGTAAAGACAACAGTGGGCCTCCAATCAAAAAGTGTCCTGGAGTCAAATATTCTGTCTCCGAATCATCTGTCAGTGCATATAGTGGCCTGGAATTTAGGCAGGCTTCTATTTGTGTCAGGAGTGTAGTAAACTCTTCAAATGTCAGTTTCTGGTCTCCTAAAACACGCTTGAGGTGGTGTTTGGTCTGTCTCACCGCAGCCTCCCAGAGCCCTCCCCCGCTGGGCCAGGCCGGAGCATTGAAGTGCCAGGTTACCCCCATTTCAGCGATGTCATCTAAGA
This sequence comes from Apotomis capreana, assembly GCA_947623375.1. Taxonomy (NCBI): domain Eukaryota; kingdom Metazoa; phylum Arthropoda; class Insecta; order Lepidoptera; family Tortricidae; genus Apotomis; species Apotomis capreana. Next base: position 24,367,293 of record OX392507.1, on the reverse strand, counting down.
AATCCTTGTTTATGACTTGCATGATTTCTTTCTTTTCTTGCTGTAGGATCCGCGCGCCACCAATAAAATTTGATCCTTGGTCGGTAAATACGTGTAGTGGAGTGCCTCTTCTGGCGCACATCCTCTTAAATGCAGCGAGGAATGTGGGCGTGCTTAGATCGGATGCAAGTTCCAGGTGTATTGCCTTTGTGACGAAGCACACAAAGACTGCAATATATCCACGGGTCGTTTTTATGCCTCTTCCTTTATTTGCTTTCAGCTCTACTTGGCCTGTGAAGTCAATTCCCGTATGTGTAAATGCCCGGGAAGGTGTCACTCTTGGTTTTGGCAAGTCTCCCATCAGCTGTTTTTTGGTGTTTGAGTTGAATCGAATGCATTTCACACAGTGGCTCACGTGTTTCTTAACCATACGTGTCGCGCCTAGTACCCAAAATCTCTGCCAAAGTGCAACTAAGGTTAAGGGCGCGGTGCCGTGAAGTGTTTTCTCATGCGCTTGTCTTATGCTTAAATCCGTCAGTCTAGAGCGCTTCGGCAAAATGATCGGGTGTTTTGCATTTTCTGTCAGATGTGAATGCTGAAGTCGTCCGCCAACTCTCAACACCCCATTTTCATCTATATAAGGGCGTAAGTCAAGTAGATTACTCTTAGATGTCACAGTCCCCTTCTTTTGGATATCATAAATGTCCTTTTGAAATTCGTGTCTTTGCACCGTCCTTGCAATAACATTGTATGCATTTTCTATTTCTTTTGTTGTCAAGTAATTAGCGGTTATTGGCTCGTGTTGCACAATGCCCGGAGCGCTATGTTCGCACTTTGCCGTCGTAGAATACGTCCGACTGCGATGACGTAGGTTTGTTATGAAACGTGATATATAACATGTGATTCGTACTATGCGGGATAACGAGCTATTTTTATCCAGTAGATCTTCTATGATAGAGGATGATGTCAGGGTGGCATATGCCTTTGGTCTCAATTTTACTTCACATTCCGGTAGGGCCACTTTGTCAGTGTTTTCGGGAATGTCCTTTTTAATGAAGTCAGGGCCTTCCCACCACAACGAATGGGATAATAGCTGAGTGGCAGTTATGCCTCGACTTGCACAGTCAGCGGCATTATTCTGCGAGATAACATGTCTCCAACATTCAGAGGGCATAATTTCATGAATTTCTTTTATGCGGTTGGCTACGAATGTTTTCCAGCGTGTCGGGTCTCCTTGTAGCCAGCCCAATACGACTAATGAATCCGTCCAACCGTAGATGGGTATGTTTTCATATGGTAATGATTTGATCACCTTTTCCATTAATTTTGACAGTAGCACGGCGCCACATAGCTCCATTCGTGGTAATGTCAATGTCTTTGATTTTGGAGCGAGTTTTGTTTTGGAAGCAATTATTCTTGTCATCACTTCTCCGTTGTCATTGAATGATTTGAGGTATATGCAGCACGCAAATGCTTTTTCAGAAGCGTCACAAAATCCATGCAAAAATACTGGTTGCATTGTATTTCCAATCCAGCGCGGAATATTCAGTTTGTCAATATTATGCAGGTCATCTTTCACTTTTAACCATTCCTGTTGTATGCGTTGCGGAACTTCTTGATCCCATTCAATTCCGGTGATCCAAACTTGTTGAAATAATAATTTGGCTCTGACAGACAGAGGCGAGAGAAATCCGAGAGGATCAAAAATTTTGGATATTTCGGATAGTATTATTCGCTTGGTCATTATTTTTGTATTTCGCTGGCCGCCCTTGTAGTGAAACGTAAAGTTATCGGTAATCGGATTCCATTGCAAGCCGAGTGCCTTAGTAGACGTCGCGTTGTGCATGTCAACATTAGATTGGTTTATTTGCTCCGGTGATAAATGTGATAATAATTGTGGTTTGTTGCTAGTCCATTTTCTCAGGTTTATTCCAGCTCCACGAAGCATGTCAATTAATTGATGTTGTGTCTCCATTGCTTGCTCTAGGGTATTACATCCACTCAGGAGATCATCAACATAAAAATCCCTTTTTAAGACCTTGGCGGCTAAAGGGTATTTGTCAGCATCATCCAGGGCTAATTGAGCCATGGTGCGCATTGCCAAAAATGAGGACGGTTTCATCCCATACGTGACAGTGCAGAGTTGATAATCTTTTAGTATATCTTGAGGATGAGCTCTCCACATAATCTTTTGCAGGTGCTGCTGATCTTCTTGGACAAGAATGCATCTGTACATCTTTTCGCAGTCCGCTGTATATACTACCTCATAGGTTCTCCATCTCAAAAGGAGGTCTTGTATATCCTGTTGCAATTTCGGACCACATTCCATCAGATCATTTAAGCTGTATCCGGTCGTTGTTTGAGAGCTTGCATTAAACACGACCCTCAGTGGTGTGGATGTTGATTCCGCTTTAAGAACGCCGTGGTGCGGCAAGAAGTATGACGGCTCCTGCTTAGTGGTGCATTCTTTCATATGACCCAATTCTTCATATTCATCCATGAATTTCTTGTAATTGTCACGTAATTTGCAGTTCTTTGTCAAGCGCTCCTCCAGGTGCTTGAATTGTGCTATTGCCTTTGATTTCGATTGACCCAATCTGTCTTCAAATCCTTCTTTCATAGGCAGTCGAACTTCATATCTTCCGTCCGGCCTCCTTCTGGTGGTCGCGGTGTATAGTTGCTCGCAGAATTGTTCTTGCTGTGTTTCAATGGTCTCGTCAGTGCTGATTTCTTCCATCTCCCAGTATTTAGCGATATCCTCTATATTGTTAATGACAACGTTACAATTAAGGGTGACGTTGACGGGTCCTGACAAAATCCAACCAATTCTTGTCTGTTGAGCAATCGGTTGTTGATCCGTTCCTCTAATAAGACCATTCATTATAATGTCAGAATAAACCTTTGCATCTAACAATATGTCAATCGTATTCGATATGTTATAATCTGGGTCAGCCAGCTGTATATGCTGAACATGTGCATAGTTTTGCTTCACAAAAGAATTGTTAGGTAATTTATTGATTAATTGTGGCATGATTAAAGCATGAGTGGTAAATGAGTAATCATCGTGGATTGATTTGCAGTCAAGTTAAATTTTCACTTTGCTCTTTTTCGTATTAACGCCAACTCCGGTTACAGATGCGCTTATTTGTTGGCGTGGTAAGCCTAATCGTTGTGCAGCATTTTCGGTTATCAAGGTGATTTGTGAGCCTTGGTCGAGTAGGCCTCTTAATGTCACCAACGTGTTATCATTTGCTCGTACACGTATCAGTACAGTTGTCAATAATATTTCGCCATTGTCATTTGTCACATGATTCGTCGAGGATTCCCGATTGTATTGCTGACGCGGTTGTTGCTTAGGTATGAACGATGACCGCGATGCTTGCGAGGCAGGTTCATTCACCGCATCGTGTAATAATGTGTTATGCCTTCCGTGGCAGATTTTGCATGTTTTTGTGGAATTGCACACATTGCGTTCATGCACATAGAGACAATTACTGCACATTCCATGTTTCGCAACTGTTTTTAATTTAGCATCCGGTGACATGTTTTCGAACTTCTTGCATTGATATAACGCATGATTAACATTGCACAGTACGCAAATTGCAGAAGTATAGTTGTATACCATCGGCTTGTTGTATGATATTCTTCTCGGTGTTGAACAAGATGTATCTTTAGACCTGAATGTCAGTGGTTTAGTTGCCGACGATGCTGTTGGCTCTCGCTCCTTCTTATTCACGGGTTCCAATGCAATAAATTTGGTTTCCAAAAATGCAGTAAATTCTTCTAGTGTAGGCAAGTCACGTGGCGCTTTACGTGATTCCTTATAATCGCTCAATGTCAAATGATCTAATTTTTTAGTTAAAAGATGAACGAGAAGTGGATCCCAAGTCGTTGTGTCAATGCCAAGGTTATGGATGGCATGTACGCACTCCATTGTCGTGTCATACATTTTCTTAATATCATGCGAGGATTGTTTTTGAATATTTGGTTGGTTTAGAAATATTTCAATTTGTCTTGTAAATAATAATTGGTCGTTGTTGTACCGATGGTACAAAAGATCCCATGCAGTGGTGTAGTTGTCAGTTGATACATGCAAATGCTGAATAAGCCGTTGAGCATCCCCTCTCAGTTTCCCCTTTAGATGCTGCATCTTCTGCGCCTTCGAGAGGGCGGGATTGTCATGAATTGCTGATTTATACAAGTCCAAAAAGGTCGGCCATTGAGAATAATCTCCGTAGAATGTCGGAATATCCATTTTTGGAGTGGACTGGACGAGATGCGTAGTTGCAGATATTTTCTGATTCAAAGCTCTCTTTGCCAGGCGATATTTTTTCTCATACACAGAATATCTCTCCTCATAATCCTTATCGGAACCCAACAACAGATTATCAATTTTCAAATGCAGGCTGTCAATGTTACTCCACCGAGTTTGCAGATTGTGAAGTTCATCCTCCATTTCCCATTTCTCAGTTATCTTGTCAACGTCAATGTAGTTCAACAATCGTTGGAATGCCCTAAAATTAGCTTTCTGCTCATTAAAAAACTCAGACAGCTTGTTGTCCACGGCAGTTGCAGGCACTTCCCCAAAGCGATAATTAGAGAGCATCGTGCGAGTATTGTCAACGAGTACCCCTATTTGCTGGAATATCTTGTCCACAAAATACTCTCCAGTTTTGTCAGGTGCGTCAAGCAGTTTTGCGTTGTTTTTCTCAAATTCTTCCCACAACGTATCTAACGCTTGGACTCGCGTCCGTAAATATTCGTCAGTTTTCCTGGAGTCAGAATCTTTCTTAAAATTGATTTCCACCCTCCTTATAGATTCGGCGATCTCCCTCTGCTGCTGCAAAATACGATCGTAATCTTCCATTTCTTCGGTGTATCACTATGTCAAATATTAAATCTCACAAAATTTAAACGAATGTCACTGTCAATAGTAATAGAATGCCAAGTGCAATAGCTTGCTTAGGTTTGAGCGTCACTGGTATTTTAGTATTCACGAAGTGTGTAACTGCGTCCTCTCAACTTCGCTGGTGAGACCCGCTTGTGGGAGGCCAACGAAGTTGCTACAGCAAACACAACTAACACTCACTAAACACTAAGATAAATCTCGAAGGACCAAAATGTACGGTCACGAACCCGTACTGTCAGTATGTATGTCAGATGCAGGATAGATTGTGGGATGTCAGAATTGATGTCAAAAATAGTACCACACGTTTGATGTTAACGATGGTCTTTATTGCACTGCTATAATGTAGGTTACGCATGTCAACGAATATGTCTAAAGGTTATGCTACACTAAATGCTATTGCTATATTATGATGTACGATAGCTCGTACACCGACGACATTGACAATTAGTACCTACTCCTTTCATTATAAGTGTCTAAGTAGCTAAGCAGTTTTTATCTAATTATGTAAATAAGTATATAAAGAGATATTATTCTTATATTATTGATATTAAATATATTATGATATTTGTCACCAGAATAGTACCTAAATAAGAAAATACAAACTCAAATAGCGTGCTAGGGGCAGTAGGGGCACTAGTATGTATATCGTCGGGGATAATGCAATACCGCGTAAGTAACAAGTGTAGATACGAATCAATATTCAATCAAATGCTAAGTATTTTATTGAAATGAGAAGTTTATCGACAGCTGTTACTTACGCGTTATTGCACTATCACCGACGATATGGGATAAGCATCGATAATTGGGTTCATTGATAAAGGCAATCCCTAGCTGCTAGTAGCTGTCATTAAAATTTGCCCTTTATATTCCTAGGTCTGCTAAGTACAATGGGTATACGTATGATATTTACGTACGTAGCCCGACTTGCCGTGAGAAAAAGTTGAATTACGACTCACTGTACGAAACTTGCGCCAACTTGTAGTCTAGTTGAATAACCCCATTTCACTGTTACACGGCAGTTATACAGCTTCCGCGGTTATGCTCTAGCAGTATTTATACGAGTTTGTTATTCCGGCAGTTCCTGCGCTTGTTGCGGGGAACTTTAGCTTGGTATTGGATAGTTTTGGTTGTTTTTACTGTTCAATTAACTGTTAATACTGAAAACTATATCAAAGCTATATCAGGTGACCTACTAAAGTAAATAAAGGTGTGTCTTAAAACTACAACCACTTACAAATTTGTACTTTGACAGATAGGATCTACGTAAGTATGTATCCATGGTATATTCAATCATCCATATAATATATTCATACAATTTAAATATTGCTTTGGAGTGCTACTTATCAATTAATAATTTTATGAAACATCTAATCTAAGCCTTTAAGCCGGCGGGGGCTGTCCACAGAGAGTGCCATACTGGCCCTCAAGAATACCGTCCAGTACTATACCAGCAGGAAAACACCGGTATATGGTGTTTTCTTGGACCTGTCCAAGGCATTTGACCTGGTCTCCTATGACTTATTATGGAACAAGCTTCGTAATGAAACTAGTGTGCCTCGGGAAGTTGTAGGTTTATTTAGGTATTGGTACAGTGAACAAAATAATTGTGTAAGATGGGGTGACTCGATCTCGAATGATTATAAGCTGCAGTGCGGGGTGAGGCAGGGTGGGCTGTCTTCTCCAAAACTATTTAATTTGTATGTCAATCAACTCATTGAGGAGCTGAGCAGTACCTATGCCGGGTGTCACATAGATGGAGTAGCTTTGAACAATTTCAGCTATGCAGATGACATGGTGCTGCTCGGCCCCTCAATCGACGCAATGAGAAGATTGACAATGATATGTGAGTCGTATGCTGTGTCCCATGGACTAAGGTACAATGTTAAAAAAAGCGAGGTGATGATTTTTAAGGCGGGTAGAAAAACGTACTCGACCGTACCATCAGTTACTCTCCACGGCGTCCCGTTAAACTTCGTCACCAAGTTTAAGTACCTGGGTCACTGGGTCACAGACAACCTAAGCGATGATGCCGATATTGAGCGAGAGCGTAGGTCGTTGGCTGTCCGATGCAACATGTTGGCCCGCAGGTTTGCACGATGTACTGTACAGGTAAAGGTCACGCTTTTTAAAGCGTACTGTCAGTCTTTTTACACGTGCAGCCTGTGGACAGACTTTACGCAGAGGGCATACAACGGCCTGCGCGTTCAATATAACAACGCGTTCCGGGTGCTGATGGGGTTGCCGCGTTTCTGTAGCGCCTCTGGTATGTTTGCAGAGGCGCAAATTGACAGCTTCTCGGCGATAATGCGCAAAAGGTGCGCGTCCTTAATGTGCCGACTGCGCGGCAGCCCCAACATCATTCTGAGCGTGTTTACAGAGCGCGGTGATGCTCCTATGCTCGCCCGCTGGCAGAATTTGCATACCACAATCGTGGGATAAATCGTGGATTTTTTTAAATTTTATTTAGTCTGTTTGTCTTGTCTCAATTTGTATACTAACATTAGAATAAGTTACCTATTTGTACTGACACTAACAATCTTATGGACAATAGTCTGAAATAAATGATTTATTATTATTATTATTATTTAATACAATCTAAAGAGGGCTTGTGTTATATGGGTACTAGACGACAAGACGATGATAAATATATACTTAAATACATTGAACAACCATGACCCAAGCACAAGTATTCAAGTTTATAATGGTTTACTTACTTATCAATTTATTTAATTGTAGTTATTATATTTTTTATGTGCTTATCTGAAAAAAGTTGACAGTCACATAAATACTCATACAAATAGACGTGGTATGCATTATCATCCTCACCTTTCAAAATTTGAATCTCCGCTGATTTTGAAATAACCATATTGTATTCAGAACGCTATTTACACAAATCAACAAATAACGAATAATTAGCAAAACGCAATGTAACCGGAATACAGCGATTTCTAAACCACGATATTTACTCTGATCTGCAGACATCACAATCGTAAGGTCGTATAACAGTGCTGCTAACGCTCCTATACAGCCATTTGGTCTCAAAAAGCGTTATTAAAAGCCCGACTCACGCTATTATTTTGGGAATCAAAAAGATTATGCAAATAATGGTTGGTTCCGTTCAAATTAATTTCGTAGCCAAATAATAATAAATTACCCGTGGCGAATCGGAGAGTTGCCTTAATCACTGGATTAATATTTCGCCGCAAATGAATATGGCGGTATGAGCTGTGCTACAATCAACTTTACAATTTAATTAAGAATTTTTGACATTAGCTATCATCGTTATTCGAATGAGTATTTTGCTGGGCATAAGGCGTCTCCTTAAGAGGCCTTTTTCCTTTTAAAATGCTTATTGTTTTGGACATTTTTCTCTATAATCAAACATGTTTCTTAACATATTATTGATGTAACGACCTAGAACAGGGCTATTGGGATTTATTGGTATATAATTGAAACCTACAGTTTGAATTTTTCATCGACAATTTTTGTTTCAAAAACTACTCGATATTGTCAAAATTCACGCGGAAAATTAGTTTTTTGAATTTAATTTCGACTGCACGCAATGAAAGCATGAAATAGCTATGTTACTACCTAGAACTCGGGGAAAAGTATTATTCACTTCAAAAAGTTGGTTGAAATTATCAAATTATTTGTCATGATATGAAAAAAATAAATTTTAAAAGGAATAAGGCCTCTTAAGAATTGTTGCTGCGTCACCTTCACCAGAAACCAGCAGGCTCCCTCCCATAACCTTTACCAGATCATGACTACCTTGTGGCAAGCCTGTTTACGTTGCGGTACTATTTGAATTACGTAGCTGTCAAAATAGTGAAGAATATCCATGGGTTCGACTTTTATCTTTATGAGCCCATTAGGAGGTATCCGCAATTTCATCCAGTATGTTGCAGCATTTTTTCTTCACCGTAGACGGGTAAAATGTATTCTTTAACCATCTTTGGATGTGCAGCTATCCTTGTACCAAAATTGGTTAAAAATTTTCCAGCCGTTTCGGCGTGATGCGAGGACAAAGGAAATTATCAAATGACCTGTTCTCTGTGCCGTCTATAACTGTGTTTACCAACAAGTTTTTCGTTTTAGGTTCCCACAAAAACCAAGATTTTACCGACCATTCTCCTCATGTGGGATATGTCTTAACGTTGACATTGGCGAAATACCTCTGGCCAAAGCAGCTAGTAGTGAAAGCCATAAAAAAAAAGAAAATTATGAAAACAGGATGTTTCCTAGTCTAGACTCTATTAATATTTATTAGTACCACTAAACAGTCACTATAACGTGCTAGATAGGCCCAACTTTGAAGAAAATAAAAAGTGGTTCATGTCATCAGTCACTTTTGTCCTTTGTTAGGTACTTAGAGAGAAAATAAGTAACAAACTTTAAGGCGCCGCTTAACACAGTTTTCCAAACTCCCCACTTTGTTATGTAAATTCCAACCCTACCTCGCTCTAAATTATACCCGACTCGAAACACGAGCATGAATTTAAACGAAAACTCTTAAATTTTCTATTATCTGTGTGCAGTGCTTACCGGCATTAAATACAAATGCAGTATCAAATGCGCTGCATTTACGGAAGTGCTCGGGATGTAGGTACGGACTTGATCGGTCTTATTCGTATGTTGCAGCATTATTAAACAAATTTATCTACTTGATTTATTTAATAAATAATAATAAATCTACAGCGTCGCTTTCTCCGTTTATGTTTGAGAAATGTGCGTTTGCTTGGAATAAATAAAATAAATATCAGACAACCTCACACAAATCGACCTAGTCCCAAATTAAGCTCCAGAAGGCTTGTGTTATGGGTACTAGTCGACGATATACATACTTAAATAGATAAATATATACTTAAATACATATAACAACCATGGCCCAAGCACAAACATTGCAGGTCATCACACAAATAATTGGCCCTGGCCGGGATTCGAACCCGGGACCGCCGGCTTAGTAGGCCATGCTGCTTTACCACTGCGCCACCAGCGTCGTCAATAAAGAAGGGAGGCCTTTGCCCAGCAGTGACAAATACATGTAGGCTAGTAAAAAAAAGATAACATAGGTACTTTTTTGAAGTCCAGTGAAAAGATCCCAACGAAATACGAACATGTCTCATTTCTCATTCAAAGAAAACATTATTAAGACTTTTTTACCTAAGAACAATGCCTTTGATAACAAAGTAAACAATGGACAAGCAACATCAAATTCCTTTTTTTGTTACTTAAATGAATTCCGTTGTGGGTCCTATTCAAAATTAATTAAAACTTCTCAAAATGTAAATGGATTAAGCATTGGGCTTTTAAAGATATGCAAAAATACTCTAATATCTTGCAAAACAAAGCAAAAGCTGTTATAATTTCAATAACAAAATGCAATTTGAATACCAAACGAAGCGGGGTTGGCACAAAAGAATGTTTAAATAAATAATAGCAGGCTTTAACTACTTGGCGGATTTAACTGGATTCAGCTGGTTTTGAACTACTATTTAATATTAACGAGTATTCCTTAATAATATTACTACGGGCCAATGGTTTACTATGGGCCAGTTGATTTTGTTAATAATTCAGTAAGTAGGCACTTTTACAAGTCAAATTCTAATCTACCGGCATTTCCCAAGAGAAACCACTGTGAGAAGAAAGCCGAAAGAAACTCAATATTACAATTTTTTTGTAAACTATAATTAAAACAATGAGTTACATTTAAGTTTTAACCTTACATTGGTAGACGTACAGAAAGACTTGTGTGTGGCAGACGCCGCCATCATAGCGAGATCTCTTTCATATACGTACCTATACCGGGTGATCAATCCAAATGGGTCAGTAGGGGAAAACGAAAACTATAAGAGATAGGGAAATCTGTTCTTAGGAACCATGGCTTCGATTTGAGATTTATTAAAAACTTCATTCAATTTTTTTTCGTATATCTCACGCATAACCCGGAATCGAACCCGGTCGAAATTGTGTAGAGAAAAAAATAAGAATTTAAGATGTCAATCGATCCTATTTTTGACCCATTTGGATTGATCACCCTGTATATTATGTATGATGATCAGGAGCTGCTTTCAAACTCCTGAGGTACCCAGGAGCATATAGAAGCACCGCCTCGATCAGTGAGTTGGCCCGGAAAGCCGTTGGAGATGCAGGTTCGAACCCAGCCTGGACCGTTAAATTTTTCAATTTTTGGCTTTGTTTGTAAACATATATGGTTTTCGTTAGCAGACGTTCCTGCTTTAATAAAAATGATTAAGAGGATAGCAGCTACAGCAGTGGTCTCTAGGTGTCACAATTTACAAAAAAAAATATGGTAATAGGTTGGGGAGTACTCCAAGTTCCAGCGGCCATGATGGCTGAAAAATATTATAATAGTATAGATAAATGGCATTAGCATTTTCTTTTATTCCAATTCCAAACGTTATTCCCAAATCGCAGAAATATATGAAAACGCAACGTTGAAAGCTATTAAGCACTAAATAAGGCTAGAAAATACTAAATTAATAATGCTGCAGCATAAAACATTTCTCGTCCGTATCGCGAGCACTCCCGTAAATGCAGCGCATTTGATACTGCATTTGTATCCAATGCAGGTGAGCTCTGAATACAGATAATAGAAAATTTAAGAGTTTCGTTTAAATTCATGCTCGTGTCGGAGTCGGGTATAATTCAGCGACAGGGTTGCCACTTTACATAATAGAGTGGGTACACTTGTACTGGGGAAATTGGAAAACTGACAGCAAGGCTACATATTTATTTACTTACTTTAAGTAAACTACTGTAAATAAGTTTCTGATAGCAATGTTTTGTTATAAGTACATACTACATATTAATGTTACATTACAAAAAAAAATGATTTACTGGTGCCAGATAACATTGCTTCTTGCCTTTTATGATTTAGTTAGGCTAACGGAAAACTTACCTTATGGGTTTTGGTCCTCTGACCATCGTCGAAGTATGTATGTGTTTTCAAGCAAAAGGTACCGCTTAGTCGCTTATAAGGTTATAAAGGCGAATGTTAGTGAGTGTGTTTGTGTGTAAGTATGTTTGTTACTTCTTAATGTTCAAACGGCTGGATCAATTTCGGTAATTATGGTATGAAGGTAGCTGTCACCCTGGATTAACACAAAGGCTACTTTTTCTCCCGAAAAATTTAGTGTTCTCGTGGGATGACCGGGTAACACCGCGCGGCGCAGCTAGTATTAATATGATCGTATTGTGCCGCGGGTGTGAACTATTTTAAGAATTTCAAAACTAACTAGCCAAAACAACCCTTATTCAAAACCAACAGAAGCCCGCCTCCATCCTCGGGCAGAAACAGCTTCCTACATTATTAAGGCCTCATAAGCTACCACTTAAGGGGCGTCCACACGCTTCATTAAAATGTCGCGGCACGCTCGTGTGAAGAGGCCTTAGCGCACCGAGCACTTGACTCGCTGGTTGCTCGCTGTACTTGTTCTACGGTAAAAGCTCGAGCTTTTGCAAGCTTTTATTGTCTTGCTTTGTTTGTATTTCTGTATTTTTTGTACAATACAACAATTTTTCCACACAATTGTTGGCCTCTCAAGAAGCAGCAGTCTGACTACACGTCGCTGAGATGAGAATGCTTGGGTGGTCTGGCGGAGTAACTCTTATGGACAAACTGCCCAACCATTAAATCAGCGGCACATTTAAAGTGAGACCCGTACAGGATAAGCTGATGGATGCATGACTCCGATGGTATGGCCATGTCATGAGGAGGCCAGAAGACCACATGACCAGAAAAGTGCTTGAATGTAAAACTGGATTGAGAAAGCGTGGACGACCCCGTCTTACATAGATATCTGTAATAAAGAAAGATATCGAAAATAGTGGAAACATAGACCCAACGACGACAGAACCGACATAAAATGTTATCTGGAGACGACAAATTAGGAGAGCCGACGCCAACTAAAAATGGAACAAGACCAGATGAAGAAGAGACAACAATTCTTTGCACACCAACAAGAAAAAATATACATGAGAAATCTTAAACTAAACAACGGTAGACATAAGTTCTTTGTCCTGTCATCACAGCAAAACGGCTGGACGGATTTTAACCAATTGGTACAGGATACAGGGTATACAGCTTGACTTCCAAAAATAGGACACCTTTTACCCGAGTACGATAAAAAACAAGTTTTACAAGGAAAAAGTTACTTTGGACTTTCTAGTTTCTTAATAAAATATAACACACTTTTTAATGTCAATTTGCTATTTTTATGAATTCGCTGTACACATGGCATCGTTTCTTCATGACGTATAGCCCACACCATATTGCGGAATTTAGTGGTACTAATTTATTTCACTGGCAACGAAACATTGAATCTCTGACTCATGTAAGCAAAGAGGAAACAGGACTAAATATTCCGCAAATTTCAAGTAATTTTTGCGAAATAAAGCCAAAACTATCCACACTGTTAAAAATCAAGTTATTTCAGTAGGATTCAGTATTTATTTCGCAAGAAGAACGAATGATTTGAGCAGCATTCCGGCAAACAGCGTTTTGAATTTGATTGATTGCACGCTAACTGATGACGGTTATTAATTCAAATATATGACGTATGCACATTATTGCCATATGAAAGCTGTTTGTAGCGCCTCTATCCCTTCGGGCAGGACCGACACTGGTTAGGCTGTTCGCGGCACCACACTGTTCGCGAAGTTGGCCGAGGTTGGGCGAAGCGAAGTCGGCCGAAGTATGGAAGTCCGAAGCGAAGTGCCCCTCCACAGCTCCACACTATCATATTCGCCCAACCTCGGCCAACTTCGCGAGTAGTGTGGAGGTAGGATAAAAGTCAGAACTCCAAAAGGGTTCTAACACTCAGCTCAGTTATTAGACCCTTACCTTACAGCCTCACTTGTTTTCATCGCAGTGTTACTATTAATTTTGTGATCGCGTTGCACAAACTCTCGTTAAATTGAGAGCGGGTTTGACATGTTTTAACAAGTTCGTAGCTGCGTGGGAATGCTAGTACTCATAGCCTAACAAGAGTCGATCCTGTCCAGAATTCTCTTGCGAATTTTCATTTCATAGACAATTTTTTCCCCACACTTATTTCTCCCGACAGTAAGTTCGACGACGCGTTTGGCTCGGTTTGTAGACACCTGCCTACTGAGCCGGCGGTCCCGGGTTCCAATCCCGGCCAGGGCAAATATTTGTGTCATCATCATCATTTCAGCCTATTGCAGTCCACTGCTGGACGTAAGCCTCCCCCAGGGTTCGCCAATATTTGTGTGATGAACTTGAATGTTTATGCTTGGATCATGGTTGTTCTATGTATTTAAGTATATATGTATTTATCTATATAAGTATGTATATCGTCGTCTAGTACCCATAACACAAGCCTTCTTGAGCTTAATTTGGGACTAGATCGATTTGTGTGAGGTTGTCCGATATTTATTTTTTATTTTTTATTTATAGTAAGTCATATAATTATTTCTCAGAAATCTTGAAAAAGTCACGCTGTATAGACAAGGTTAGGTTAGGTTAGGTTTGTATTATCACATTCCAAAATATTTTATGGTTTCAAAGATTAAAGATATTTCTATGAAATATAAATTCCATGCAACGTTTGTCCATAAAACAATGGTAAACCGTACCTAATTTATGTCGTGCCTAGCTATTTTATGTAGACATCGCTTATATCTCAAAGCACACTCGAATTAGCCACAATATCTGTAATGCTACACTTTAAGTTGTAGTAGGTACAGCGGTTCGATGAAAAGAAGTATATTTTTAGAGCTTTGTCCAACTCAAGCACTCTTTGAAGGGATGGCACTTGACCCGGGCATGGGCGGATGGATAAACGGGACTCACCTTGATTTTATTCCATCGTTGGCAACCCTTATTGTAATGCAATATTCAACATCTATACCTTTATAAAATTGTATTGAAAAATCACTTTTTTATGGACAGGATTATGTGGCATGGCAGCGTGGCGTCAGCCGTATAGCGCCATTTGTTGGTCAAAAATATTTGTCCGCTCATTACGCCGAATCGGCTGGACAGATTTTAACCAAATTTGATACAGGGATAGCTGGACAATCATCATCATATCAGCCGATAGATGTCTACTGCTGGACAAAGGACTCTCCCAAAGTTCTCCACAACGAATGGTCTTGTGCCGCCCTCATCCGATTTCTGCCCGCGATCCTAACCAGGTCGTCGGTCCACCTGGTTGGGGCCTTGCCACGGCCGCGGTGCCACGGGCCACGCTGCTCGGTCCACGGTCGCCACTCAAGAACCTTTCTACCGCGACGGCTATCGGTTCTACTGCTGGTCCCACTGCCACTTAAGTTTGGCGACTGTCTGAGCTATATGCTACAACCTTGGTTCTCTTGCGTATCTCACCATTTCGAATTCGATCCCGCAAGGAAATTCCGAGCATAGCTCGCTCCATTGCCCTTTGAGTAACTTTGTTGTCAATCTTCTTCTTCTTGTGTCGTATTCCTCATTGCTGGGGGTCGTGATCTCTATTCATCACTCTTCGGACGATCGCTCTCCACTCATTTCGATCTACTGCGAACCACATGGCGTCGGGAAATTTGGTGACCGTTGTGTCTCGAATATGATCAGTCCAGCGCATGGGTCTCCTTCCTCTTGATCTTCTTCCTTGAATGTTTCGTGTCACTAAGAGCTTTTCCAGGTTGACATTCTTGTTCCTGGCTATATGACCGAAAAATTCATGGATTTTACGGAGGCAGATGTTGGACAGTCTCGTGGTGATTCCCAAATAAAATAAATAAAATAAAAATGGATGCGTTGGTGCGATGTGCCGTCCATGGTAATCTCAACATTCTCCTCCAGCACCACATCTCAAATGCACGTTGTCAATAGTAAGTAATAATAGTGATAGTATTGTAAGTGTGTCTATTATATTTAATTTATGTAATGTGTGAGCAACTAACACTGAAGTCGGTACACATTGGGGGAACAGTTATGTAGTTATCTCAGCAAATAATCAGGATTGTACGCCTGCGGGGAGCGCTCAAATATTTAAGCTACGCGCAAATTCTGACAATATTTGAACTACTAGCTTGCGATTGTTGTTTTGAATTAGAATCCTTATTGATTAGTTCACAGTTTTCGTCATGCCTGATGTCTGAAGAATTTATGATCGACTAGCGACCCGCCCCGGCTTCACACGGGTGCAATTAAAATGATCAATGTTTCTCTAGTATATTAGGCATGTATTATACATACATATAAACCTTCCTCTTGAATTAGTCTTTAAAAAAACCGCATCAAAATCTGTTGCGTAATTTTAAAGATCTAAGCATAAATAGGGACAAGCAGGAAGTGACTTTGTTTTATACTATGTAGTGATTTAAGACGTTCGAGGACACAGCACCATTTTGGAAATTGCATGCTGCGGTACAGACTAGAAACACATAGAAAAAAGTACTAGCTAAAAAAGGCTTTTATATAAAAACTATGAGAAATGTTCGGCTGTCTACAGCGGTATAGCAGTTTTGGGAAGATAAAAGTCGACAGATATCACGAAGGTCGTTATTTACGTGTATCGACGAACTGTCCTTGAAAGTGTTAAAAGTACTTGGGTTAGAAAATACAATAAAAAACTATCAAAAATTATCTTTCCTGATCTTCGCAAAAGTTGTCTGTAAACTTTATTGGTTGTTTGTGTAAAATGCGGCGCATTTGGTCGCATACGACTATCTACAAACGCGCTCTGATTTCTCTGAAAAAAAGCGGAAGGCAGAGCTGGTGTGTAAGCTATTAGAGCCCGTCTTGCTGCTGGCAGGTAGGACGAGTAGGCCGCGGCTGGTTAGGGCTTCAAAATCGTTTACCCTGGTTTCTTCGACAAATATTTCACCTATTTTCATTTAAAGGATTTTTCTCTAACATCCTATTATATTTGTGATTATTATACACTAATCCACCTCAGAACAGATTAGGTGGAGCGATGATCTGTGCAGGGTGGCTGGCAAAAGCTGGATGAGAGTAGCCGAGGATCGCTTACAATGGCGTGCAGTTGGAGAGGCCTATGTCCAGCAGTGGACAAGAATAGGCTGATGATGATGATGATGATGATACCTACAATAATCCCTAACCTAACGTAATCAACCATGATATTTTCAAGAATTATGAAAAATTACTTTTACGGGAAAAAATGTCGACGAAATTAAAATTCAACGAAATGAAAATGATCGATGAAATGAATATGAACGATGAAATGAAAATGAACGATGAAATGACTATCGGTGAAATAAGGGGATCCCCTTAAAAATCTAACGAAGCTTATTGCGGATATACTTCGTGAATTGCATGCATTATTTTTAAATTGACGAAGCATGTGTTGGATTTTCTTTTCTGTTCTTTCAGTTTATCCATTAATAAAGTCTCAAAAATGTCTTACAATCTCATGACATGTCTCTTGAGAACAGGGATAAAGAGCTTTAGAATTTTTATCAGGACTCAAAATTTCATACACACTCTCTATTATGAAGAGGTTCTATCTTTCAGCCGGCTAGAGCGACACCCGCCGGGCGAGACTCTGTCGCTCTAAGTGCTAAGCGCGTTCCCCGGCGATGCATATTTCTGCTATTTTTAGAAAATATGACTACTTTTGTGAACAAAGGCGAGTTTTAGAGTAGTTTAGGTGATTTATGGCGTCTTGAATTTTATACATTTGGGCTGGTGCACAAATCACGTGAGGCTTTTTCGGCTGCTTTTTGGCCCTCCCCTCCCCCCTAGTGATATTTGGTGAGATTCATTGAATATTCCTCCCTCCCCTTCACAACCTCACGAGAATTTTTTTTCGCCAGAATTTCGTAAAATAGGCTCGCTATTTAGCAAGTGAAGATTTATTTTTAACGAAACCGAGAAAAAGTATCTACTGATGTTGTAGATTTTTTCTTCTTTCACTGTAGAAAATTACACGTGAGGTCACCTTATACCCCTCCCCCCTATCTAACCTGACGTGATTTGTGCACGAGCCCTTTTTGAGTGACATTGAAACCCGTTTTTCTGAGGCAAGAATTTAGGTAGGTAGATGGTAACAAAAGAAAATGATAAGTATAAAATTAGTATCGTCATTGGTGTGTCAAGTCAACAATGCACATTTTTACACTTCGTAACAGATGAAATAAACGGCCAAGTGCGAGTCTAACTCGCGCACCGAGGAGGGTTCCGTACAAACACGTACCTATCCCATGGTAACTGGCTGGGTTGAGTTAACCTTGCACCTGGTATGTATGGCACCGAATAAAAACGAGGTGCAAAGTTAACGCCCCTTAAACTCGCGTCAACTTAAACGTCACTGAAATGCCGACGCCGCAAACGCTCTAACGAAGATGAAAAGGACCGCTTTCTCAGTCGCTTCTCATCAAACCGTTCCTAAAAAAGTTTCTCTATAATTCAACTTTAACTGCGTTAATTACGCTTTATACCTCAACAACATTGCTATGCTGCAACACTGTTAGAACCGAAAGGCATTATAAAACTTCCTACCTTTAATGCGCTTGCGTCGTTTCGATTCGAAAATGTAGGACAGTGAACATTTTTACACCAACCATTATTCTTTATTAGGCAGTGCCATGTTTTACGTTTTGTTAACATTACTTTGGAGTTTAACTGCCACTGTAACGGTTAAAGTTTTGGTTAATTTCTTTTGTGAGGCGATTTTGTTGAAGTATCCCATTGAACCATTTAGGTGTGCCCAGCATATTATACATCTAAGATGTCTATTTAAAAATCCCAATTAACAATGACCATTAGGGCCAAGTTTTGGTTGAATTTTAAAAACATTATTGACTTGTATAAAAATATAAACTTTTCCCGCGCACAGAGAATAAAGAAAAACTATTAGAAGGTTTGATATTTTGACTTTCGCAAAAGCCTGTATTTTATTGGTTATTTCTAGCAAAACGCGACACATTTGGTCGTGGGGCATGACGGTATTGGTAGACATATAGAGGCATTATCTCCAACATGTATGATTACTCATTATAAACGTTTATTTTTCCTTCAAAAACTTACTTGAAAAAATTGGTTTTAAGCATAAGAGCAACATTGCAAAACTGAAATAAGGTCGGTTTTCTTCGCGCCCGCCCGTAGTTAAGTTGTTCGTAAGTGGCTCGTTGCAGTTCCCGTTTGTTTTACAGCGCTCTAACGTTTACTTCGGCGATAACTGCGATGACTATTGCGTACTATTGCGGAGAATAGGGTTGCCAGGTCCGGCTTTAGCTGGACATGTTTGGATTTTTGGGATGTGTCCGGTGCCGGCCAAATAATAAGATATTTGCATGGTATAGGAAAATAAGGTATGGCACTCCGGCTAGTGACACTTGCTACGTCACTGATTACTTTGCCTCTTTATGGTAACAAAATAATTATAAGGAAAACTATGTTTGCCGCCCGTCGTACAAAAAATAATAATTATGCATTTTTATGCATTACGATTGTCATGTTTTTCGACTAAGTTTTATTTTTATAAATAATGACACAAAGGTAAATGAAGAAAAATGGGGAAGGGATCATGCGTGTAAAGCGCACATCCTAGGGTATGGCTAATAATAATAATAATAATAATATATCTAGACACGCGGCAGCGTGTCCAGCCAAGTTCACCCCAAGAACTGGCGAGCAGCAGCCGTGTGTTATATTACACGAACCGTTTGGAGCCACTTTTGACCCCTCAATAACTCCAAATCTATTTAACATAAAAACATGAAATTTGGCTTATGTATTAAGATCCTTTAGAACAACTAGAACCCCAAATTTCATAAATATAGGTGAAATAGGTATTGAGATATTAAAGTCCAAAAAACGGTATTTTTATCACTGACTGACTGACTGACTGACTGACTGACTGACTGACTAGTAATCAAAAACCTAACCCACTTCCAGGTGACCTAGAAAGGTGAAATTTGGCATTCAGCTTGGTAATTGTGTGTGTACACATAAAAAAATCGAAAACAGTGATTTTTTTACTTTTTTAATTATTATTATTATTTATGCTTCTTGCCTCAGAACTCCGTCATTTATTAACCGATTTGGAAAATTCTTTCTTTGTTTTAAAGATGTATTAGCATAGCTCACACTCTTTCTCTCTCTCTCTCTTACACACACACACACACACAAGAATCCAACACGTACTAACCGATTTGGAAAATTCTTTGTTTGTTTAAAAGATGTACTAGAATAGCACACACACAAGTAATTAACAATTAATTATTAAATAATTTACACATCATAATAATTTCTGTACAAAAAGTAATGAGATCCCATCAAAAACATAAATGTTAAATTAGAGCCAAGTTCTCGCATGCAACGTTGTCGACTTCGCCGACAAAAGAATTGAGATCTATATGGGCGCCAAGTTCTTTGCCCTAAATTTTTTAAATACATGGACATGCGACATACTCAATGCATTTATTTTACTTGGGGTGTAATTCAATATCAAGATTTGACTTGGCTAGTTTTCACAAACTGACTTAATTTTATCAAAGTAACATAGTATTATTATCAAGCTAACAGTATAAGTAACAGGGACGTACACTAACTTGCGTACATACCTTTACGAAAATAGGTTAATGATTAGACAAATATAATATAAATTTATATGTAAAAACTAGCCAAGTCCAGTCTTGATATTGAATTACACCCCAAGTAAAATAAATGCATTGAGTATGTCGCATGTCCATGTATTTAAAAAAATTAGGGCAAAGAACTTGGCGCCCATATAGATCTCAATTCTTTTGTCGGCGAAGTCGACAACGTTGCATGCGAGAACTTGGCTCTAATTTAACATTTATGTTTTTGATGGGATCTTTATTTCAGACTGAGTCCATACACAAGTGTGTTAATAATAATGAATACAGTATCTTAAGAGTTAATGTTAGTACATGCGCATAAGCATTTCAAACACATATGATGCAGAGGGCGCTCCAGTAGCGTAAGAATTATAGGATGAAAGATTTGGTGTGATTAACGTAGCAATCTAATAGCTCAGTTGGGAGAGCAATGCGCCTTTAACGCAGAGGTCGCAGGTTCAAGCCCTGCTTAGATTGTAGTCGCTCGCATTCAATTTTTCTTTCTTAATTTACCTTTGTGTCATTATTTATAAAAATAAAAATGTGGTACCTATTTCCACATAAAAAATAAAATCGATAAAAAAGATTCTATAAAAATATTAAGTTTTATTTTGTCGTAATAATTGATTAAAAACACTGACGATTTTATGAGATTCTTACAGGTACAGTACGACACAAAAGAGTAGAAATTAAAAAGTTGCAATACTGTAACAAAGAAATTATTATGATACACCACTGGCAACACAGAAACGGACTGAGAGAACCAACCAACCGACCAATCATAGCGTGATTAGACGACGTAAAAGGTCTCGCCTGTCATTCCGGAGTGCCGTACCTACCCTATTTTCTTATATCATGGGTATTTGATGACAGTTCAAATTAGCTACTCTTTATGAAATGTCAAAAACGATAAAGTTTCTATGAAGATACTGGCTCGTGATGTCATAAAAATCTGTAGTCAAAACACGTCTTGTCGAGTAAGATGTCAAAATGTTCGTGGTAGTTTATTTGATTCCGTGTATTTTTGAATGTATGTTATAGTGGTTTTAATGACATAATTAATTTTCAGTCTAGTCGGACTTCCGGCGTGAGGCCCAAAATGGCCGGACACCTTTAGGTTGTTTTGTTTATTATTTTTGTCATTTTGGTTGTTCAAGGTATAATTGTGCAGTGAACTAACGATTCGGTGGGAAACTAATGAAGAATGCAACTTGAAACGCGTATAGCCACTTTTGAGTCAACACCCGGCAGTCCCCACGTGGCTATTTGTAAAGTTCAGCCATCACTTTACATAAAGCAAGACCTCACCGAACAACGGCATGCTCTACGAGCAAACTCGAAATTGGCGAAATCATCATTAACTTTGATGGAAGCCATATTTTAAAATTATATTAGATTAGATTTTCAGTATAGTCAAAGTCGTTGGGGCAGAAAGGTTATTGAGTGGCGACCGCGGACCGGAAGACGCAGCGTTGGAAGGCCTCCAACAAGGTGGACCGACGACCTGGTTAAGATCGCGGGTAGAAATTGGATGGCGGCGCAAGATCGATCGTTGTGGAGAACTTTGGGGGAGGCCTTTGTCCAGCAGTGGACGTCTATAGGCTGATATGATGATGATTGATAGTCAAATACCGTGTTCCTTGTCCGGGCTGTCCGCGACTTGTCAGGCTTTTCGTCTGGCTGCCATCTTCATAAGTGCCGCACTTTAATGGACGCTGCTTGACTAATCTGTTTTTTTTTTATAGCCTGTTTAGGTGTCCCACTGCTAGGCAAAGGCCTCCCCTTCTTTTCTCCATTCGATCCTATTGCCAGTGCGGTTTTGCCATTCTCTGCAGAATGCGTCCAGATCCAGATCGTCCCGCCATCTCCTTTTCGGTCTGCCTCTGTTCCGATATCCATCTTGTGGGACTAATCTGTTATAGATGTACAAGGCCAATGATGATGATGCTGCCAGACAAAGTCGAGCGCAAGTAGTGATGCGTGCAGATAGCTGTGTACGATTTTTAAGGTTAAGGCCGACCAAATTGGGCGTCGGGTCAGTTTTTGTTTTTTGATCCTGGCAACTCTGGCTGGCCTGGCGTTCTAAAACCGTTCCCACAGTATGTTCCTCCGAACATACTGTGGGATCGGTTTTAGAACGTTCTAGAAATGTTACTGTTATGGTAAGGCTTGTATTGAACGATAAAACATGACTTTCAAGGCGCTAATTCGAATTTACTTTGAGATATCGCCAAATAAGCAATGTCTCAGGTATATCACCTATAACTGTCATTAAAACGTGATGTTAGCGATTCGAGCTGGCTAAAGTAAAATTTCAAGTCCAGTTAAGTTTTCCTGATATCTATGGCATCTTATATGAATTAGTCACAAACTTAACGCGGTTGTATTGGCGAAGTGGCGATATAGTGTATGACTGCTTCGGTGATCTTTCCGAGATATCATAAAGATCTATTATGGAATTGGGGCCCTGTCATTTAAAGCATAGAAAAATTAACTAACTACATAGTTTTATATGTTTTAAATCGGGTTTATACATACGGCTATTCTGATGGCAATGCAAACAACATGGTTTAGACACAAAGGTAAATTATTACGTAGGGTCGCAGGTTCGAGTCCTGCTTACATCGCAGTGGATCACATTACATAATTATTTTCTTTTATCATTTACTTTTGTGTCAATATTAATAAACATAAAAATGTTGTATTTCCACATTAAAACAGAATCAAGAAAAATATTCTATTAAAAAACATGTTTTATTTTCTTAAATTTTTTCTGTACCTTGTATGTATGTTAGCAGCTACATTACGATGCGATTAGACGGATAAGACACCGTCTACTTTAATATAAGTAAACCCAATAGTGATTTACTTGATATTCCGAACCAGGTCCCACCATTTCCTCTCTCGATGAAATTGCGAGACAGTCTTTCAAATACCGAAGTTCGTTCCTTTTTATTTTAAAATGCTATCCGACTGTACGTCACGTCCCCACCTAAAACGTTCCTCGGAATTCCTTTAGTACAGTCCGCTACATAAAACTTAATAATATAATAACAATTCAGAGAACTGAGACGGTTGCTGGAGATATATCGGAGGGAAAACGACTTGAGAATTTTTATTTCAGAAATTACTTGAGGGTGAGTTTTATTCTAGAGCTGTGAAAACGATACCTTTTGTTGTAAATGTTTAGTACCTTAATCTTTAGTATGAAGAAACATTGATCAACGGGCCTGTCGCGTTTATGACGTGATAAATAAGTGGCAAAGCATCTGTCACTCACACTCGCATCTTGTCATAACGTGGCGGATGCTTTGTCACTTATTTATTGCGTGATAAAAGCGACCATCATAGATCATCATCATCGCAGTGGTTAGAAACATCTTCAAGTGGCTGTTTTCACACAGCGCGTGGACCCTATGAAAGAAACTGCATGTCGAGCGCTTCAGTATGTATAGTAGACATCCTATTTTTAGGCCGAATTCGCCTCGCTTTAAAGAAACAATGGGACTCAACACGTGGTATGTGTATAACTACGGCCACAAGCTACACTTATGACACCTTTAATTTATAATTAGCAGCTGGGCTAAAGGTTTCCCCAAAGTTCTACGTAACAACCGGCCCTGTGTCACCCTCATTCAAAGGCTTCTCGTGAGTATGACCAGTTTTTTTTTTACCTTGACTCGAACTGTATTAAGTCTGGTTAGCTGTTACTACCAGACTTTGTGTGGGAGAACAAACGCACCAACGGGAATGTCTTCGCGCCACAGACGTGATAATGACTAGAATAGTCGCTTCAGCTTGTTGGGGCCTTCCCTTGTTGCTTCTTTCGGTGCGCGGTCACCTCTGACCCAACCCAACGGTCACCAGTTCTACAAGTAAAGCCTGACCAGAAATATATGAGGATGCGCCATATTGCGGAATTTCACTGGAACTAATTTCTTACACTGGCAATTATTTTATGATGGTTTGTCAACGATGTCAATGTCATTCGTGGTTTCGTGGTGGTTTGTTTAAAAGACAAATATCTAATTATCCAATGACAATGCCGAAAACCATTCACAGTCGTAAACGTAAGATTATAAATAAATACATGTGTTTACTACACCGGTCAGTAAAACGGTCAGCAAAAAAAAAGTGCATTATATTAAATGATATTACGTGGTTAACATGGTGGAACTGACAACTGTATTTAAAACCAATGTCATTATAGTGGGTTGCGATTGGTTGCAAAATTATTGCCATATAAATCTTATAAATAGCGCCCTCTTGACAATCCTCATATATTTCTGGTCAGGCTTTAAATTAAATAAAAAACATAAATACGAATAGAAGGATACGTACTTTATGTATATTTAAAAATATTACCCATGTCATATAGACTGTCTTCGGAATCCGGTGTTGCTCGAAGGTCTTAAGGTTTCAATTATAACATTTTTCTTGCCAGTGTGCAATAACGAATTGTTGTATAATGTTAAAATAAAAACTTAAAATGGTATTCTCGAAGCTAAAAGCTGCAACATTAATGAAAACTGTTACCATCGGTCCCTCGGGTGTTTTTTAATTAAAAGCAAACAAACCTACGTGATGTTCGCTGTTTTAATTCTACTCGGGATAAAATACCTACTCGGTTTAAGTGGAAAGGTACGTTGTTACAGTAAATTGTTTCTGTAAATAATGTCTTAGCCGGTTACTCTACATCTACGCGCTAATCTCTTTAACCCTGTTAATATTAACTATAAGTTAAAGTTTGTAAGGATATTTTGTTGTTGGCTTCTCGCCGAGGGGCAGTCCTACGTGCACTTCAGCTCGTTAGTGGTGCGCGTGTCGCAGCCGCTGCAGGAAATCATCGCAAGTGCAGACTTCTGGCCGAAGGGTGTTGTGTTTCGGAAGTTCCGGGGCAATCCGCCGTATTCCACACCAGATCAGACGACGCAATGAAGCCACACCGTTATGTCGCCTAAATCTAACTAGTTTTAAGTCTTTCTTTATATGTATTTTTATAGTTTACAGTGCCTCGGTTTAATTAGTGTAATCCATACTAATATTATAAATGCGAAAGTGTGTCTGTGTGTCTGTTACCCCTTCACGCTTAAGCCGCTAAGTCGATTTTGATGAAATTTGACATAGAGATAGTTTAAGATACGAGGAAGGACATAGGATAGTTTTCATCCTGGAAATTATACCTAAAAAGATTGAAAAATGAGTGAACATTTCTGTTGGGGTGCGGTGGCCCTGTAGGAAATGTAATTATTAGACCAAAAGCACAATTGCTCTTACATTTGCTTAGGCGCTTTTAATAATCCCTTTTATCAAGTTCCACGCGTACGTCGCGGGCAAAAGATAGTGCTGTATAATTTATTTGTTACTCTTATGATTACAAAATAGGGCGAGCAAGCACTTAGCCAGTAATTTAACATGTGTTCAAGAGGTGCCATCTATTTCGGATAATTTTTTAGTTAGTATTCGAAACTTATTTGGCCGAATACGATTCACCGAATGTTAGTCATGCTGAATCTTCTAAACGCATAATATTGTTTTGCCGAATTTTTTTAGTCAGCTATAAATTCGACCACCAACAACCCAGAACTGCTGTCAGAAAGGTTGTGTTAGGTTAGAACTGCGATCCCGAACAGAACTTAACTGCTGTTAGAAAAGTAGGTTTTCGACGTAAGTTATTGTGCAAAAACTATTATTCGGTGAAAAGAGAATTCGGCGTAAAGTGTAATATGATTTTTTTGATTTTACAACAGATTTATGTCAATAAAAGCGTAAATCTTTGATTCAGGTACGAAATATTAGCTTATTTAACTTTTCATATTAAATTGGTCTTTAATATAACAATAAAAAATAATCATAAGTAATATAGCATTTTGATTTAATTAAGTTCAGTTGTTATCGAAAACGTCTCCTTAATAACCCGTATATTCTGTATGTTATATCAGCTGCCCAAATTATTTGACAAAACATATTTTTTTAACAAAATAGATAAAATAAAATCGATAAAAAAAAATCCGGAAAAAAAAAACCAAATCCATCAATAAAGTGATGGAAATCAAGTAGGTAAGTATTAAGGCCTCTATTCGACTCTGATTTTAGACTATATTCTTGTTCACCACCAACGGTATAATATTGAGTCATATTCTGTTTTAACGAATAGGTATAAAATTAATCTTATCTCGAGATATTTTGTTTTACGTAAAACATTGCGTATTTATCAATGATTGCTCAATCAAGATAACTAAGTAAACATTAGTAAGAGTGTTACGCCGTGAACGGAGGAACACACAAAACATAGGTTGTACAATCGAACATTTTGTTCGCATGTGCGTGCCGCTAACGAATATTAACATAACCTAAAACCCGTCAGGGGAGTTTTAAATATAGATATTTAAACAGAAAACTGATTGTCATGAGACCCTCATTCAGTGAGTGATATAGAAAATGAATGAATAGTCATATAGAATGTCATTTTCTAGATTTAAGAAAAATGTACTTTAGGTAATTTTTTTCTGTGAAAAGAAACATTTGATGATACGTTCGTCTATAAAAGAAGGGGATCAAATGTTTTTATATATCTAAGTCATAGCCTTCAGTAGAGAAATAATAAACACCAGTTGCGTTACCAGGATTCCAGAAACCAGCAAGAGTCACGTCGTTAGAATCACATGCACCGTTCTTAAACATCTTATACGAATCGCATTTCCACGCCAAGAACCAGTCGGGATTCTTCACCGTGGCCGTCCACACTTGGATACAAGTCTTATGGCTACACTTCGCTGCTTTTGAGGAGTCGAAGATCCCTGGTATTAAGGGCGTACCGCAGTTAGGTTGGAACTCGCCTTTTTTGTTCAAGAAGAAATCTACATCGGCCAAAACACTGGAGCTTCCTAAACCACCAGCATTGCAGTGATAAACTTCAACGTATTCAGCCAGTCCAGACCTGACTTGGTCTTCAATAACACTGTTAGAAAAGCAAGGACCAGCAGGGTCCAGTGCGGTTATCCTCCAGAGTTTAGTTCCAGTTGAATCTATGAAGGTCTGCCCGGTATACCCAAGCATTTGGCCACCTAAGCTATGTCCAATGCAGTGCATATTCCTTTCTGATATGCCTCCTCTCCTCAAGCGAGCCAGCATCTCTCCTAATGCCCTTCCTATGTAGTACACGTACTGCACTGATCTCTCATAGCTTTTCAAATAGCCTAGCTTATCATTGGTGTATGGAGAATGATCCAAGATTATCAGGTAGCTATTCGGGAAGTCTCTGAAGGTGTCTCTGACGCGTTCTTCGGTGTTCTTGTTGATGTTGGACTGGTAGCCGGCTACGAAGATGATGAAATGCCTCATGATTTCGAGGCCAGGAATGTTGAGGATGCCGTCTGCTGCAGAACCGATGGGAAATGATTCGACGTTATTTTTGCCGAAGTCGTAGAAATATACGTTGACTAAGCTGACGTCGAGATTGGCTTCTTTGTCATGGTTGCCTGAGGACAGATAAATAATTATCAATTTTAATAGCGGTATAAGGGGTACGGCCACATTTAGTTTACGTAGGTTCTGCATGATATCCTTAAGTTTTTTGACTGTGACTTCTCATTAAACAACTTACGCCAGTTGGCTTATAAATGTATAAGTAATTATTTTTAGATAATTGATTACATATCCCAGGTCCACAGTTAAAAATGGCTGAAAATACTGGAAATAAATTGTAACTGGAACTGAGAAAATAAAATATAAAGCCAGGAAGTCCATCAGGACCAATTTGCTTGATAATAAGACCAATCAATCAAAGCATTGAACTTAACAATAATGCTCCCGTTCTTAGATTTTTTTTAGATGAATAAGCGTTCATTATAACTTTGGAAGAAAACCTAAAATGACAGTATTTCAATAACAAAGTAGTTTATGTTGATAGTGACAGTAGTATAAGTTCACTTTTTTACGCTCGATGATGAGCAAGGAGTAAATCTTTGCATTCTTTGCATAAATAGTATGAGCTGTTTACAAATCTTTGTAAATATTATATGTAGAAGAAGAGTTTTCTACGTTCTAGATAATATTAAATTCAAATGCGGACACTATAATATGTTCTTTACGTACATTTTATATATTTTGAGTATAGAGCCCGCTCGAAGGGTCCATATTTCTCCAAATCTCCCCTTCCCCACGCACACACATAACCAACATAGTACACCAACACAAACACACAAAACACGTGAATTTTCATCTCTTTACAACCTTATCTGTTCAGTAAAGTCGCAACTGAATACAATGCAATGAGATCAACCACTGAGTTACGTACAGAGAGGTAAGATTATAAGAGGACTCACCTCTTAAAAGATCACAGATAATGATGACGATTAAGGATGTGTAGTGATGGCTGGGTCATAATCATAAATTATGCAATTAAACGTCAAAACTTATCATTTAAAATTAATATGCTAGACAGATTCGCATTGTAATGTGATGTTTTATTACCTATATTATCTATACTTAACTGCTATTCTCCCATTGAATTATAACTATTAAGTAAATAATATATGTGGCGTTATCTGGGGAAAGGGACCTTATTGTCGGTTCTAGTTGCCGAGATAATCGCGTTTAAAGTAATATGTCGAAAAAAAAACAATTTTTCTTTTTTTACTCTATATTAATAAGCAGGGTCTAAAATTTAATCTGACAAAGACACAAGTTTTTAAATCGATTTTTTAAGACTTAGAACAGCTCTTAAAGTTTAGTGAAAAAGGGACCTTATTGTCGGTGCCCCTCTTGTATGTTTTCTGTGAGCTCGGTATCGGTTTGAGAGACGTGTCGGTACTTGTCGGCGCATCAAAGGATAATTATTGATCATTAAGAGTATCCTTGCTCATCTCTCACACTCCCACTTCTTGGGAGTGTGGGGGAGGGCCTTATCTGTACTATGTACACTAAGGCTACTTCTGTCGCGGCCCGTTACTACGGGCCGGTCTTTCTGGTGACACGTGGTTGCGACGGCGGTTTCTTAGTTGGTTGGGCCTTCGTGATGTTCCATGACTCCTCGAGGCCCGGGTGGAGCTTTATCTCCTCTTCTTATTTCCCACTGTTGGTGGTGGTGGTGGTGTCGCTGCATTTGCAGCTCGTAGCAGCTCGTGGCGGCATTCATCCGCTTTCCGGAACATTGTGCTGGCCAGTCTGCTGATCTAGGCGTCTAAGGGTTTCCATTTCAGTGCCCTCTGTATATGGTCATTCCGCACGAAGCGCGGGCAATCTGTAATGCGTCTCAGTGCCAGGTTTTCTTGGGGTCTCATTTTGTTTCGGTTTGTGGTAGCCACTAGGGCGTACCACGCCGGCGCCGCGTATGTGAGCCTGGACCTCACATACGTTTTGTAGATCCCCAGCTTCGTGCGGATCGGCAGGTTGCTCCTTAGGACTGGTCTCAGCGTAGTTCACGCTGGTCTGGTTCTTGAAACCACTTCCGCCACGTGCTGCTTCATGGTGAGGCCCCGGTCTATGGGGACACCCAGGTGCCTCACCGTGTGCTTCCATTCCATGTCTCGACCAAACATGCGGAGTGGAGGTGAAGTCTGTTTTCATCCGGTCATGAAGGCCTGAGTCTTGGTGACGTTGACAGTAAGCCTCCAGTCCTCAAGCCATCTTGGTAGGGCGTCTAACTGGGTCGGCATCTTCCTGACAGCATGGGTGGGGCTGACGGATGCGGTGAAAAAGGCCGCGTCATCCGCGAACAGCCCCAGCTTGACGTCGCCTCCTACCACTGGGATGTCATCGGTGAAGGTTGCGTAGCATGCTGGTGAAAGGCAGCTTCCCTGAGGGACTCCTGCTAGGATTGGGCGCTCCGAGGACAGTGCCTGTTCCACCCGACAAGTGACCCGAG
This sequence comes from Apotomis capreana, assembly GCA_947623375.1. Classification (NCBI taxonomy): domain Eukaryota; kingdom Metazoa; phylum Arthropoda; class Insecta; order Lepidoptera; family Tortricidae; genus Apotomis; species Apotomis capreana. Next base: position 24,336,961 of record OX392507.1, on the reverse strand, counting down.
CGCATGATCCCGTTGAACAGGCGCGTCACTGCCACAATGGGGATCGAATCGGCGCCCGTGGCTTTCTTGGGGTCGCAACGTTGGAGGGCTCGCTGCATCTGGCTGGGGGAGAAGAAGACCGCGTCTTCCTCTGCTCTTGCTGGTGCCTCCGAAGTACCTCTCCAGGTGTTCTGTGATGCTCTGCTGGTGTTCTGCATTGTGCATCGGGTTGGGCCTAAATTGTCCCTCCAGGTACTCGGCGAAGATCTCTGCGCGATCCTCAGCCTTGTAGCGTGGAGTGTTGTCTACAGGGTCGTAGAGTGGTCTTATTGCCTCAGGTTTTGTCGCTAGCTGTCTGCAGATACGGTGAATGAAGGGGACATAACCCTTCAGACGCTAGGTGGCTCTCCTAACTCTCGGCCCTGTGTTCTGTGAGCGCCTTCTTGGTTTTTATGATCATGGCGTTGAGCTCTGCCTTGATGGTTGGGCATCTTGTAGCCTGCCATTTTCTGCGCAGGCGGCGCTGCTCCTCGATCATGCTCCTAATCCTCGCCGGGAGGGGCGTGTGCCTCTCTGTGGCGGGGATGGTGTGGGAGGCTGTTGATAGCGCCGCCTGTAGTCCAGCTGTGACCAGGTCTGCCGCTTTTTCCACTTCGTCAGCTGCGGAGACCGGAGTAGTGTGGCACGTGGTGATCTCTTCTAGTTGTTGTGTGAATGTCTCCCAGCTGACTCGGTGTTTGGGTCTCCTAATTCCCATGAATGGATCCATTTCGATACACATGAGGACTGTCCGGTGATCGGATGGTAGGTCCGGCAATGCCTCATGTGTAAATCTGGCGTCAATTAGGCTGGCGACGCAGCAAAATACAAATTAAAAGTATTTTTCAAGAATTATTCTTAACTATGTCACTAAACATTTTACGTCCGACACTAAGGTCCCTTTTAAAATACGTTAATCATTTAGTGTTTGCCGACCCAAAATTATAGGTTTTTGGTAAGAGTTTAATACTAAAGTGCTCTAAAAATTAGGACTATCAAAATTAAACATAAATTTATAGTCGATATCAGATGATATCACTAAATATTTTACCACCGACGATAAGGTCCCTTTTAGAAAATATAAAGTGGTTGTACCAAATTTTTACTAAACTTTATCTTGAATTTTGAGACTAAAAAAACTACTTTTTTATATTTGTTCTGTTAATTTGATCTCATTTGGCTATGTTTTAGCGTAGTAGATGTATATGTTTGTTGATTTTGACTGTTTAATTAGATTTATAAACACAAAGCTATTTTTGTTAAAATAATTATTTTTTTATAATAAACAACGTTGATTCAAATCGAAGTAGCTCTTATTGAGTGGGTAATTACATATAATATTTATTCCTTCTATAATATCTAACGGAAATACACTATAAATAGGAATTTAAGTAAAAAAACCATCAATATATTTTTTTTTACTTTATGCACTTTGGCAAGGTAAACTATACGAAAACAGATATACAATTACAAAATTGTACTTGAAACCTGAAAGCCCATACAATCTACTCCTCAAATAGTATGTTATCTATGTAACTTCCAACAATAACATACTTTAATGGGGTGTAGAAGTTTGAATTCAATTTTCTCAATCACCTTTTCTGACTTTTGAGTTTCAATTATTTAAAAAAATATATCTATTGAACCTACATGCATGTTTTTTACATGGTTCAATAGCTCAATGTATGTAGATTATGGGGATATACATAACTCAATACCGACAGTAAGGTCCCTTTACCCAGATAACGCCACATATAGACACTGTAAGTTTACTGTTTTTGACAGAAATTGTGCAAGAATTTGTGGTGTCACGAATGAATTAAGGTTGTTATTAATTATGGTAATTAACGTTGTTGACGTCACTAAATACGTCATATAAGGTTTCCCACTTTATTAAATATGGAAATGAATAAAATAAACCGATCAAGTATAAAATTACATGCTATAATGCTTCATGTAAAGTCGTTCAGTACCGATTTAGACCAATATCAGAGGCGCTATCCACTTCATTGTACACCTGGTTGATACTTTTGTCTGCCAAAACAGCGATACCATACATATTATCTTACAAGGGTTATATTGTTAACCACATCCTCCTAGCCTTTGTCCCATTTTTTGAGAATGAATTCTCAATCGGGGTCGGCTACCTAAATCCCAAGATGTGGCGTAAGCACTAGTTTATTACGCAAGCGACTGCCATCTGACCTTCCAACCCAGAGGGGAAACTAGGCCTTATTGGGCTTAGGTGGTTTCCTCACGATGTTTTTCCTTCACCGAAAAGCGAGTGGTAAATATCAAATGACATTCCGTACATAAGTTCCGAAAAACTCATTGGTACGGGCCGGGTTCGAACCCGCGACCTCCGGATTGAAAGTCGCATGCATGCCCTAACCACTAGGCTACCACCACTTGTCACCCCCCCTAAAAACAAGGGTTATATTGTTAACCCCCAACAAAAAATAGGGGTGTTATAAGTTTAACATGTGTATCTATGTTTATCGTCGTAGCTCCCAAACGGATATTTTGATTTCAATGAAGTTTTTGTCGAAAGCCTTGTCTGTCGAGTCGAGATGGTTCTTAAACATGTTTAGTTGGCTCGGGGTTTTTTTAATATTGAGTTTAGGTATTGCTTTTAACGGAACCCTAAAAATCCTGGCAGTGAGCACGATAAATACCATAGACGATCCTACATCACTGCGATGACTCACAATACTCTCCGCGCACCAATGGCGGTTTTAGACAATCGACCAATGAAAACTGTGACCTTGTCTTTGTCTACTCTAAAGTGTATTTTCAAAAGGCCGTATATCTCTATGAAACTCATACAAAACTAAGCTCTTTTGAAAAGTCACTCCTCAAATAGCCTTGTTAGCTTGCTATCTATTAGCTACTTAACGTCACCTGTTTGTTTATTTACCTGCCGTGTTATATTATCATATCATTTATTTCAGGCTACAATGCCCACACATAAATATCATGCAATATAACATACACATTAATGGCACTAAAGGTATACATTTAGTGCCTATGTGAGCTGTCAATTTTACGGTTTTCGTACCTCCGTCATTTTATTTTAACTATATTTATATACTAGACGCTGCCTGCAACTTTGTACGTTATAGATAGATATAATATAAACGTACTTACCGTTGAGTTTCTTTCGGCTTTGTTCTCAACAGCGGTATCCTCTTGGAAAATTCCGGTAGATTCACTATCTGACTTGTAAAGTGCTATTGTAGCCTACTTACTGAATAAATGATTTCAATTTCAATCAAAGAATATTTTTTTTGGAGGCAAGTTATAGTGAGAATTATTTTTGGAGTCCGAATCTTACCTTTGTTACCGGAGAACAATGCCGTGTATCTATGTTTTCACGCGCACTTCACTGCTGTTAAATACAAAATGTCTTAAATCTATGAACCCTATTTCCTTCGACTTAAGACGCATTGCACGGATAAGGTGTAGACACGGACACTTTTTTGTGTTGAATTTTACGGAACAACTCTGCGGTTTAATTTATGTAGAATTAGCTTTTGCCCGCGACTACGTCCGCGTGGAACTTGGAATTATGGAAGCAACCTCGTACAACACGATAGATATCCATATCCACCTAATTAATAAAACAATTAATAAAAGGGATTATTAAAAGAGCCTAAGCAAATGTAGAGCAAATCTATATACCAAATTTCATCTAAATCGGTTCAGCGGTTTAAGCGTGAAGAGGTAACAGACAGACAGACAGACACACTTTCGCATTTATAATATTAGTATGGATATACTCACCCACTCACTCACTCTTTGTCCTTCTGTATTGATGTAATTAGATATCCATACTCGTTAAAACTGAAAATTAAAGGCTCAACTTGAGTTAAAAGTTAAATTACTCCTCAGCTTTCTTAAAATAATAATATATATTTCCTCTCATCCGCAAACTTCCAAAATCTTAACAAGTATAACAAAATATTAAGTGGGTTCACGTCTTAATAACAAAGGAGGGAGTTGGCAGTTCCCGAGTTGTTAGGATAGTTCGAGTGAAGACTCGACGTGACAGCCCATCACTACGTCACTAGTGCTGTACTGCGGTCGGTATGTGGTATAGAATAGATATCTTGTAGTCAAGACAGCCAGTCATGTCATTCTAATGTTCGGATGTGGAAAGGTAAGAGTACAACCATTAGAAACTACCGAGTGACTCTAAAAAGGCATCGGTAAGATCAAGCGTTTGAAACTACGAACTTATTTATTGTACTTATATTACATATTTTATAAACAACAGAAATCCCAACAAATCAACAAAACAATTTTTAGTCCATCTTTTATCTTAAAATATACAATATATATAAATATATTACCAAAAATAATTAAAGTGATAGATAATAAAGAGCCAAGTGCGAGTCGGACTCGCGCACCGAGGGTTCCGTACAAAATATACGCTTATAACTGGCCGGGTTAAGTTAAGTAGGTATGCATCTGGTATGTATGGCGCCCGATACAAATGAGGTGCAAAGTTAACCCATCCGATCACGTTTGTTGTTTGGGATTGGGAGCCCCACTTAAATATTTATTTCATTATATTTTTGGTACTTTTTATTATAGCGGCAACAATAATTCATCATCTGTGAAAATTTCAACTGTCTACTGTACATGTTCATGAGATACAGCCTGGTGACAGACTATTGTGACCTTACGGGTATTCGGAACCCTAAAACCTGCTGCCTTTAGTAAGATTACATCTGAAATTTTATCGACACGGATCATGGACATGAACCCCATCCCTATTACCTTCAATGTCGATATCACAGCATATTCCCTATCCATTACCGCTCCTTCCCACAACTCGTGCTTTGTGCCATCTTGAAAACACGCAATACGATACTTCGGATGCCACGCATCTCGAGTGCTCAGGGGTGACAGTTTGAAGGATGCCTGGAAGTTTTAATGAGTATCGCATTTCATTACGCTACCTGCATTGTATAAAGGAAAATCGGGGCTGTGTTACTGGAGAATACAGGGTGTCCCAAGACTATGGGACATCAAGGGAAAGTACCTTAAATATCGTAGATACATTGACGTATTAATTACATGGACACACAATCCGACGGAAAAAATGGCACCCTCCCAACTAATGCAAAATCACAAATCGCATTAGTTGGGCGATCAGTCTCGTTTAGACCATGACACGTGACGGGTCTCAAAAATGACTTAATTTTCAGTGAAAAATTGCAGAAATAACAGCTATAAAATAAAGAAAAAGGTTGGAATATTCTTTTTTACGCAGATTATATTGATTAATTAACGAATCCTATGTACAATCATAGCATATTTTAGATTAGAATTATTAACTTTGTCCCTACAAAATGCACCTCATCACAGAACAAAAATCTAAGGAGTCGCTATAGTTTTATATTTTATTAATTAATAAAGGAGTGCAATAAATAATTATCCTATTTTTTTTATTAAAGTTTCCCACGCGATCTTAAACAACGTGAAAAATTGAGGTCACGTTTAGTAAGAGACAGACGTCAAGAATAATTTCAGCCAAATAATTCGTCTCTCGTGTGTTCGTTCGGCATAATCATATATGTTTTTTTTTATGTTTAATCAAAAGAAGCGTAAAAGTCTTTCACTCAACACAGCTTAAATATCTCAATAAAAACGTAAAAAAATGACAATGTATACAAAAGAAGCGTAAAATGGTGATGTAGTGTTTGTGGTAGTAGTTATCTATACATAAATAGATATACACTGTCTCAGGCGCACGTCATATAGGATGCTGCGTTTAGTTACACGCGAGCAGAGGGCGAGAGTGGACGCATGACATTGCTATGTGTGCGGCGGCGAGTGAGTCAGTGTTATGAACATATGCCTTTTACAGGCAGATCCTACAGGTTACATTAATAAATTAATAAAAAAAATACTCTGTTGTCATTGTTTTATTTTGTCTCAGAGTCTAGACACTGTCAGTTTAAACCTTTGAACGCCAAGAACACCTAAAGAATGTGTGCTGCCATGCATACTACGCCGACTTTCACGCCACGCCATCAAACTTTAAAGGGTTAAAAATGTTAATTTTTTGCGCTTGCTATACTCTCATTTCACATACTAGAACAAGATGAGTTGTGAAATCATAATGTCATTCATTATTACTGTTCTCTTCTATGCAGTGTCGGGACCCTTTTATGCAGTTGTTAAATAAAAACGTAACTTAATTTGTTATTAACAATTTACAAGTTTATTTAGTTCAAACAACAAATATATTTTAATACCTAAATAAAATAATAATGAAAATATTTTTAGTATGTAAAACTATTAAAATCTGCTCCATTCGTGCCATGTTCCAAGTTTGACAAGAGACATGAGTCAGAATACGCTAAAAAAGTTAATTTACTCGAAAAATATTTGTGGTAATAAGTACGTAAGCCAATTTGACACTTAAACGTTTGAGTAAAGAGTTATTTTGTACGAAGTAATTATGTTGTTGTAAATTATAAATAAGCGTTATTGGCATCTACTTGAACATGACAGCAGTGCCACTTTTTTCGGCAATTTTGTTCGGGTCTGTGGCTCTATTATAAATAATACCTCAATGCGTAGATAGGATATTTTGCTGAAAGAAGACTTTATGTTATTTTTAATTTTTAAAGTTAGTAATTAACGGGCTTCCAGGATCCATCATCAGGTTTATTTTATGATACTGGCTCTAATTGCTCATCAAGATAAGTTCAAATTCGAAAACCGCACATGTCTACGTTGAACGTCTCTTGAGATCCGATCCATTACGGGCTTCCAGGGTCCATCATCAGGTAAGTTTTATGATATTCACTTTAAGTCATTTCATTTCATTTATTTATTCGTAAACAATACAATGATTGTGTTTGAAATTAATACACACACTTAAAATAATAATAATTAGAATTGTTACGGACAGCTAGGCTAACGTAATAAATATGTTTAAATAAATAAATGATTAAATATACTTGTAAACGGTTAGGCGAAATTAGTAGTAAGATAAATACATAATATATTCCCTATCTTCCTAAATGCCCAAAAAAGCGGCTATACTATGTGTATAAACATTTATTTTCCTATAATAATTCACTGTAAGAGAGTCCCCAAGTATACTTAGTAAGATTGTTAAAAGACCACGGCGTCTTAAAATAAACAAAGATGACTCATCCCAGTAACTTTCCATTCGCAGACCGAAGTCTAAGACAAAGGAGTCATGGTTTGTTTACACTAGTTGCAAAATTTAAGGATAAAAATTAAATAACTCTGAAACTTTGTAGTATCGTTCCTTGTAGAAATATGAATAAAATCCTTTTACATTATACCGGCCGCAACCTGCTGCGAGCACGGCAAACAAGAAAATAACACGGCGCGCCGCGCGCGCCGGCTAATGAAAGACCGGGAAGGTGTGTATCTCGACCCGTGCGAGCGAGACGGCCTCTGAGCCGGAACAAAGAAATCGAATAAACTTTATATCGCTGTAATCAAACGGGAACTCTCACATAAGAATCACATATGTATTTTTGTTCTATAAACGAACCTCCATGTTATCTATAAGATAAATTTAAGAGAAATATTGTAATTTAACCAAAAATCAGTGCAATGTAAGAGAGCGGGCGTCCCGCTAAGAATGTAAACAAACCTTGGACGAATCATATAAAAGGACGCCCGTTTCTGCGTAATTATCGAGTCCAAGTTCAACTTTTGTATCACGTAGAGTCCCACTCCGTTAGTGCGTTAGATCAACGATCCGCCAGTACAAGTTGTAACCAGTCTCTTTCATCCAGTGTATTACCATCTTGTTCTTGTTAGTTAGTAGTGCGTAGTATCATCGATCCGCAGTGTTAGAAAAAGGACTAAATTAGTTAAGACTTAATTGTAAATTCGCGTGTTAATTTTGTGTGTTAATTTTAGTATACTCCGATCCTCTATTTTTGTTAATTGTTTTGTGCTTAAATATATAGTGTTTTCGTTTACCCTTGTGTTTTTTCTATATTCTTTATATCGTTCTACTACTGAGCTATCCTAGATGCCAATGTTAGGACCCGGCCGACGAGGCATTCCTTACAAGAATAGAATTTAAATATGTGGGTGAATTAACTTTTTTGTGTTGTTTACTCGGTCCCCGTTGTCCAAGTGACATCTTCATACTGTTTCATAGAAAAATGCTAAGGTTGTCCGAGGGACAAATTTTGCGTAACCATAGCAACAAGGTGCACTTAAAAGTTGATTCACCCATGTAACACGTAATAATGACTAAAAACTAATTTGCAAATATTTCATCAATACTATAGAAGCACCCCCTCAACAAATAGGCCTTCAAAGTAGTGATTCAGGATGAGTCGAAAAGCGAAAACGGTTTGCTTGTATTCAATTAATTAGCTTAAAACTAAATAACAAAGGAATGGATCCACCAAGCTCGTATATTCCCTGGAACAATGGGAATTCTCATGGAATATTCCCAAATGAGAATTAGCCGGTAACGGGAATTTCTCAACTGCAAACACAAGTGTTATGATGAGCAACTACGAAAAAACTACGTTTTCTTGAACAACTACTATTTAATATTTTTGTTAACTTACACACCCTGTAGCTCCCAAAGTATTGATCGTAGAGTAAAAATGAATATGACCAAATTTGCAGGGAATTTTATGTAAAAACTTTTGTCCGAAGTAATCATAATACTATTTCTACAAATATTTGAGATATGAGCGAAAATCAGGAAGAGGGTACCTTTAACCCCCCCCTACTCCCTTAGCACAGCCCCCACCCTCGAGGACTTTTAGTATGTTCATCTAGACACCATAGGGTATAACTGTACCAATTTTCAAAACTACACGAATTATTTCCCCTGATTTTATTAATTTTCTTAGAGTAAATATTATAAATGCGAATGTGTGTATGTCTGTGTGTTATCTCTTCACGCTTAAACCGTTGAATCGATTTTGATGAAATTTGGCATGGAGATAGTTTAAGATCCGAGGAAGGACATAGTTAGATAGTTTTCATCCTGGAAATTATCCCTAAAAAGATTGAAAGTGAGTAAGTTATTCATGGTGACATTGATGATCCTGTAGGAAATGTAATTATTAGACCAAAAGCACAATTGCTCTTACATTTGCGTAGGCGCTTTTAATAATCCCTTTTATTAATTAAGGTAATTACGTGGATATCTATCGTGTTGTACGAGGTTGCTTCCATACTTCCAAGTTCCACGCGGACGTAGTCGCGAGCAAAAGCTAGTAAAGATATAAAATGTTCAAGATAAGACTCCACGCGGATGAAGTCGCGGGCAACACAGCTAGTTAGGAAATACTTAGGTAGATTATAAGTACCCACCTAATAACCTAATCAGTGACACCTGATCTCAGTACCAACAAAGTGATACAATTTCCTTAGGGTGGTTTGCTGGAACACATAAAGGCAAATGTAATATAAGCTCCGTCCTTATTTCGACATTCAATATCCTAACATTTATACTCGTATCAAAGGAAATGTTGTGTTGTAAAAATAACTTACAATACGACTCATTTTCGCATTTTGAATATCTTTGATTTTCATTTTATTTATATTTGGCTATAGGTTATTTAAAGGTAACTTTTAGGTTATCGCGGGCTGGGTTTCAGCATCTTGTTTTTTTACAAGCTTTTTTTAATTTGCAATGTATTTATGTAGGTAACTAAGTATTTATGTTTGTTCGGGTGGAATCTTGCAACTCAATTTTGAAGCAGATATCTTCAACCAATTGAGCTGAAATTCTGTGTGCTGCTTTGTGGCGCCGCCGCCACCACCACCATAATGGAAATATATATGTACGTTGAAGGTACGTATCATGTTTTTGGCTGTACCTGTACCAGGGAACGAAATAATCACTTAATAATAATGATTTTTATCAATACGTAGGTACACAATAAATAGCACTAGTACATCAATTTCCATAAAAAAATAATAGCAAATGTAATTTCTATCTATGAATTCTCAGTGGCGCCGCTGCTGCAGAGTATGCTCCCCAGCGGCGCCACAATCAATGTCCATTATTTCGTTCCCTTGTATAGGTACCTACAGCCAAAAACATCCTACGTACATGGTGTACCTTCAACGTACATCAAATCACCATATAATTAATTGACTTCCATTATGGTGGCGCCGCTACAGACCAGCACACGAAATTTAGCATATCCACAGATCACCCACTCATCTTTAATGACAATACGATAATAATTATATATGTTACCATGGGGCTGTTCTGAAGGTGGCCCTAGAAACTTTGTAATAGATAAAGCAATCGTACCGAGTTGAAGGTTTTTAGAATCGTCTCAGTGATCAATTGATGGATGTTCAAAGAAAAGTTGGTACAGTCGCCTATAAAAGAATGTCACGAAAATGATTTTTTTGACAGAAACTTATTAACAATGGTTTTTGTCTTTACTTACTAGACTGGTACCTAATTTTATTTTATTTCATTGAACATAGTTAGGTATCACAATATTTTTGGCGTTGTGGATCTAAGAATAAAAGTTTTACTAATACTGCCAATTATGAACAAAAAAAACTGGTTATGTACAATATATTTTTGTAAGCTGAAGTAGCTGGTGAGTTTCTTACTTTAAATAAAAGTGCGTGCCAAAAATCCTCAGAACAAAAAAAGGTTTAGTATTATTTTTACAATCGAAGAGGTGAATTCGTTTAAAAAATAGAACTAAATTTTTACTAAATCTTTCTGCCCGAGTAAAGCCACAGACAAAAACTTAATAAAATGTGTACGTGAACTGCACTGACAGTCACACAATGCAAACTAACATCAATCAGTCGCACCTCGGACAGTTAGTGCTGTGTCTGTGAGCGCCATTATTTCACCAGGAGCGGTACTTGCTTCGCTGTTGTAGAGTAATCTGCTACAGAGACTGCCAGATAAAATATGTAAAGTACTAGTACATGAACTGCACAGACAGTTCCGCAATGCAAAGTAGCATCAATCATTCGAGCCTCGGACTGTTAATTGATGCTGTGTCTGTGAGCGGCACTATTTTACCAGGAGTGAGTGTTACTTGCTGCGCTGTTGTAGAGTATTGCTGAGACATGCAATCTGAATAGTTTGTATACGGAGATTAATGAAATTGTAGGTCTTAAAGTCAAAAAAAGACCTAGCCGTCATACAGTCTCGTACGTGTGACGAGCAAACTAAGTTTGTCGTTTGATAACAGATATCACGACCAACTCCAACTTGATTGGTTCCACTAGTTTCGTGCCGTTCTTGAACACTTTTCCTGTTCTGTATGGAGCCAGAACATTAACCATTTAAAGTCGAGAACGTTTTCAAAACATTTTAATAATATTTTAGTTTTTTCAGGGGTTAGTTCTTTCTCCTCAGTAAGCCTTATAGTTAGCCGCTAGTAGATTTTTGAAATAAAATAATTAACGCCCTACGGGCGCATTAGGCCCATCTGGCATGTATGTAGGTACACCTTTATTTTAAATTAATATTTATAAAATGGGTAGTTTGCACAAATGTAACTTTGGCAGAGAAAAAATGTGTTTTTCTCAGTCAACCTTTGACAACGGTATCTGTAAAGGTACCGAAACGTCTGGGAGGCACAAATAATTAATATACGCGATATAATCCGTTCAATTTTTTTTTATTTCAATTTATTATATTAAGGCCCGTCCAAAAAAGCGGAGCGGAAAACAAATTACCAATCAGGCTGCGTATTTGTAAAGCCCAATTAAAGTGCACTTAAATCTGAGGAATATGATTGGTCCATTCTATTCATCCCGCTACGCTCAGCTTGTGAACAGACAGCCTAACCCTGAGGCAAGTACATACACACTGCATGCATGCCTCTGAATCCATCCTACTCTACGCTGTCATTCTCGCTGTCACAATGTGTCGAACGGGCTTCGACAGCTCTTCGTCGCCATTTTGGAGGGCAGGGGGACGGGCCAATATTGATGGCGGTATTGTACCCCCCGTTTTAACTAAACTCTCAGTTTTAATTCCGTGGAAATCTGACGCTTCATGGTATTACCAGACAAAAATAAACTCCTTGTGCCTGTGGTAAGAATTTCAAAATAAATAAAAAGCAGAATTTGGCTTCTGTATTTTATATATGTTAAATTACAATACCTGTAATATATCATCTATTACAGCATAGAAAGCATAATTTTAAATTGCATAGTATGGACACAATAAATTACAATGTTTTTTTCTGGGGGAAAATAAAAATGTTGCTGGTATCACTCTGATGAGTTTCATGTATTACAAACCATTGGTTCAAGATTATAAGTTTATAATCTTGATTATTAGTAAATTATTTTTTATATTGACAGATTATTATTTATATTGCTATATAAATAATAATCTGCCGCATCCCGTCATATTAAGCAAAACGCAAGCTGTCAACTGTCAACCATAATGTATCAAACTATGCAAAACAATTCTTTGACGCGTCCGTCGTGTCATTCGGCTTCTAGGCTTCTACCTTGAATGTTCAAAATGTGCTCTCTCACCTTTGTTCGTGTTATTTTCGCTGCTTTCGTTGAGTTTATTGTTACTAATTTGTTGAGTTTTTTGTTACGTTTTTGTGTTACCTGTTACTGTTACGTTGTTTGTGTGGTTTCTTGTTTTAATAAGCAAGATGAACCCTCGACCAAGCACATCCCAGGAGAAGGAATCCGACTTCCTTTCTCCTAAAAAGAAAAGGCCACGTGGGGCTTTTTCTCACAACGAGAAGTCAATCATAGTAAATGAATACAGGCATTATAGAGACTTGGCCACAAACAGAAGGTAGGAGTGCGACAGAATGTGCGAAAAAAAACTGCTGAATTAACAGGAGTAGGTAGCACTGTCAAGTGTATACAATATTTTGAAGCAGTATAAAGAGAATAAACACTGATCTACCGAAGAAACCTGGACCACAGATGTCGTTCAAAAACAAACTGGACGAATTCACATTCTCGGCAATCCGAAGAAAAGTGCATCAATTTTTTTATTTCATAAGAAAATTATAGCCCTCCTACTTGTTATTTCATTATGGACGATATCAATAGTTTGTGGATTTACTTACATATATCACTCAACGTAAAGCTTTACTTATTACTTATTTTGTAGCTTTAGATACCTATCGTAGAATATTTAATTCCCTGATACTAATTTCAATGCAATCCAAAATTATTAAAACAGTACATTAAAATTATGGCTTGTGTAAAAAATGTTTCTTACCTCTGAAACGTCAAATTATGACAGATGTCCGAATTCCACGGAATTAAAAATCAGAGTTTAGATGCACTTTGTTCGAGCCGGCGTTCCGATTTTGCTGACGCGTGATGTGTTTCTCTTTCCCACCAGTGTAAGCTGACCCGTGCCTCCTCTTGACGCTTCAGAATTCAGTTCGGTCCAGGGAACTCGTTAGGTTTATTGTGGTTCAGCGAATATTGGACGTTCCGAGCGTGTTAGCTTTTTTTTGCGATCGGACGACGAAGATCTTTTTCAGTTGTGTTAGGGTTGTTTTTGGTATGGATGTGGGGTTTTGCTAACTTGGCAGTGCCATTATTTCGTGACTATTGAGAATGAGCTGTCGACGGTGACATATTGTAGGCTTTTCACTGTTCAGTTGCAAATTGAACTCAGGAAATGCAGTGAACTGTACGTTTAAACCCGGAATTAATGACTGGCGGGTTGATTAATTCGCTCAATAAAGTATATTTCTACGGGTTGCCAGTTTCTCGGGTATAAAATATATGTTTTTCTCTCTTATCCTTATTAATAGTGAATGATTTATTCTTATAACATGGTTTATGGTTTAAGCCATTTATTTCTATTATGTAAGAATTAGATTTACTTAACATGAGAAATATACTCGTAACATAGAAAATTATCGCATGTAAATTATAAGATAATAACATTGATTAATTCAAATCACACCATAACTTGATTTTTTTAAATAATTGGAATAATATGGATTTGTAATTACTTAGATTCTAAGAGATTCATAAATACACAAATGGATTCAAGTATTTTTTTCAAGTCGCGACTGGTTGTAAGAAATAAATAAAAATAATAATTAACTATTTTCAGACAATTTGAAGTCCATACTTAGTTTGTTAGTTTGTAAGTACCTACTTACAACTATCTTCTATATTTTATAATAAGTATCATTTACACACACACACACAACAATACACTAAGTATAATTATTTTGAATAGAAATAAATACTGAATAGGTAGTAAGTAAAAGTATTTGTATTGACGTGACAACGTCTTAAATTAGGTTGCGGCTCGGAGTCACTCATGAAAAAGTGTAACGCCCGCTCACGGTTGATCGCTCACGGTTGATGAGTGAGAGAGACAAAATATATTTCTATGGTTAAAATTTGTGCAATTTTTATTTTCATTCATCGAGCATTACTGTAACAAGAGGGAAGAGGGCGGAAGAGGGCGGAAGAGGGAAGAGGGAAGAGGGACGAGGGAAGAGGGAAGAGGGAAGAGGGAAGAGGGAAGAGGGAAGAGGGAAGAGGGAAGAGGGAAGAGGGAAGAGGGAAGAGGGAAGAGGGAAGAGGGAAGAGGGAAGAGGGACGAGGGAAGAGGGAAGAGGGAAGAGGGAAGAGGGAAGAGGGAAGAGGGAAGAGGGAAGAGGGAAGAGGGAAGAGGGAAGAGGGAAGAGGGAAGAGGGAAGAGGGAAGAGGGAAGAGGGAAGAGGGAAGAGGGAAGAGGGAAGAGGGAAGAGGGAAGAGGGAAGAGGGAAGAGGGAAGAGGGAAGAGGGAAGAGGGAAGAGGGAAGAGGGAAGAGGGAAGAGGGAAGAGGGAAGAGGGAAGAGGGAAGAGGGAAGAGGGAAGAGGGAAGAGGGAAGAGGGAAGAGGGAAGAGGGAAGAGGGAAGAGGGAAGAGGGAAGAGGGAAGAGGGAAGAGGGAAGAGGGAAGAGGGAAGAGGGAAGAGGGAAGAGGGAAGAGGGAAGAGGGAAGAGGGAAGAGGGAAGAGGGAAGAGGGAAGAGGGAAGAGGGAAGAGGGAAGAGGGAAGAGGGAAGAGGGAAGAGGGAAGAGGGAAGAGGGAAGAGGGAAGAGGGAAGAGGGAAGAGGGAAGAGGGAAGAGGGAAGAGGGAAGAGGGAAGAGGGAAGAGGGAAGAGGGAAGAGGGAAGAGGGAAGAGGGAAGAGGGAAGAGGGAAGAGGGAAGAGGGAAGAGGGAAGAGGGAAGAGGGAAGAGGGAAGAGGGAAGAGGGAAGAGGGAAGAGGGAAGAGGGAAGAGGGAAGAGGGAAGAGGGAAGAGGGAAGAGGGAAGAGGGAAGAGGGAAGAGGGAAGAGGGAAGAGGGAAGAGGGAAGAGGGAAGAGGGAAGAGGGAAGAGGGAAGGGGGAAGGGGGAAGGGGGAAGAGGGAAGAGGGAAGAGGGAAGAGGGAAGAGGGAAGAGGGAAGAGGGAAGAGGGAAGAGGGAAGAGGGAAGAGGGAAGAGGGAAGAGGGAAGAGGGAAGAGGGAAGAGGGAAGAGGGAAGAGGGAAGAGGGAAGAGGGAAGAGGGAAGAGGGAAGAGGGAAGAGGGAAGAGGGAAGAGGGAAGAGGGAAGAGGGAAGAGGGAAGAGGGAAGAGGGAAGAGGGAAGAGGGAAGAGGGAAGAGGGAAGAGGGAAGAGGGAAGAGGGAAGAGGGAAGAGGAACAAAATATATTTCTATAGTTAAAATTTGTGCAATTCTTATTTTCATTCATTGTTCCTATTGTGCAATTTAATAATATTCATATTAAATATTCTACCGAGAATAAGACGTTGTCACGTAAAATCTTCCTTCGCCCGTAAAAGCGACTTTACAGGCAACCATTTTTTTTTTAAATAAATCTAACATCCCGACGAATTGAGTACCTCTTTATTTTAAAATCGGTTACAAACAAGCTATTCTTTAACGCTACTTGAATAAAACTATATTTGGACGTATTTATTCAAAAGGGAACCAACCCACATTAAGCGTTTGTACTTTACGCTATAGTTACAGGGTTCAATGTAAATGGGTTTAATATGTGGACTGGTTCCCTTTTGCATAAATACGTCCATTTCTAACTGTCGATATCTCAATTTAAATGATTATCTCTGCAATCCCCTGAGCCATGATAATTCGTTTTAATATAACCTGATCATTAATCAGACCCGATTACGCCAATCATGCGTCAGCTCGATGCTTCTGCAGATAAACAATCAATCTCAATTACACGAAAGTATCTTCTTTTTGCATTTTCAGAAAATTATAAGATAACAACCACACCACCGCTCAAAAAAACGGTCATTATCATTACTATTTAAGAGTTCTACTCTTGCCGGTGCCATTGTCTCCAGTTCATTATTGACGCCAGTTATTTCACTTCTTGATACGATGCGACATCTACTTTTTTCTTTATCTGGTCCAAATAACTAATCGTCAGCCTTCCCCTTCCTTTCCTTCCCTCTATTATCTTCTGTATTTAGCCTACCATTTTCCCTCTTCGATTTTCTATGGTATATGTTTCTTCTCCTCTACCCTGTCCAATACTTCGTCATTGATATTTTTTTTCTGTCCAGCTTATTCTCTTCCAACGGACAACTTCTTACGAGCATCCAAACATCCGGACATAACGGACATCCGAGCATCCAAACATCCGGTTAAGTAATAATATTAGGCCAAGCTGAAACGGGGACGCTTCGCTCGCTCAGTCAATAACGTTGCTTTGAAATGGTCCCATGTTGGGCCTGAGGGTGCATCTCCACTGAATCGGAGCGGAGCTGAGACATGCAGAATCGACCAATCACAAAAATGCAGAGCTGAGATACAGATTTCAACTTCCCGCGACTTCCCTTGTTGTGCGACTCAGCGCCACCTGTCTTGCTCGCACGGAATGAGAAGAAAAGTGTCAGGTAGTATTTGTCGCGCGACATAGAGTCGCATGTCAAAGCTATGCTAGACGTGCAGGTGTTTGGTCTATTCCGCATGTCACCACTCGGCATCGCTTCAATAAATAATAAATAAATATCAGACAACCTTACACAAATCGATCTAGTCCCAAATTAAGCTCAAGAAGGCTTGTGTTATGGGTACTAGACGACGATATATACATACTTAAATACATAGAACAACCATGACCCAAGCACAACTATTCGAGTTCATCACACAAATATTTGCCCTGGCTCGGATTCGAACCCGGGACCGCCGGCCCAGTAGGCAGGTGCTTACAAACTGAGCCAACCGTGTCGTCCAATGTTCAGTGGAAACGCACCCTAACTTCCGCTTTGTAACAAGCGCATAACAAACTAGTCAAACTGAAATCCACATTTTATAAAACAGCGCCCAAAAACAATATGAACTAACTGAACAAAAAAACTCACAGAACAGCTGTTTACGCTACGATGTCTCGCCAAAAAAGTTATTTCAGTTCGTTCACGAAATGCTTTTTCGTCCATTGTTTTCGCCATTTAGCTGCTTTTGATGTAACAACATTTATTCCAGATTTCATTATGAAGAGCCGGCTCGAAGTGAAAGAAATTAATTTACCGCAAGTACATTACAGTGTTTGTAATCTTCTGTTTTCTTTGTAGCGGTTAAGGTGTGGCGTGAGTGAAGGCGTTGATTTAATCGAGACTAACACCATTACTATACTAGTCCCCATATTCTATAAGCAGCCAGTAGAATATTGGAGTTCGTGATTGCCGCGCACTAGGCAATGTGGCTCCCATACATCATCATAAATGTCATCGTCATTTGACGACGGTTATGGCGCAGTGGTAGTTCAACTGCCTATTTAGCCGACCGTCCTGGTTTTGAACCCTGATAGCGGAAAATATTTGTGTGGTGAACTCGAATATTTGTACCTGGATCATTGATGTTTTCTATGTATTAATCTATATAAGTTTGCATCATCATTGTTTAGTGCCCGTAACACAAGCCTGCTAGAGCTTACTGTGGGACTAAATTGATTTGTGCGAGGTTGTCCGAAATTTATTTATATGCGCAGCAGCCAGTCGAACATGTGGGAGTTAGCTGGGTGATTCTCATATAGTTTTAAAATATTAACATTTTTTTTTATTTTGTTTTCTGTGATATATTGCGGTGTATATTAAGAGTACATACCAAAGGCTAATTTTTGGTGCAGATGGACAAGCTTAATACCCTCTGCAAGTGATTAAAGTAATGCATGTGTACACGGCTGTGACATCCCTAAGCATAGTTGTGAGACTGTATAACATGGGTGCGACAATTTCATCGAAAATCAAGTAATTGTGTCAAATAACAAGTAACCAAGTAGCCAGGATCATTCACCAGCAACTTGCTCTTCGATACGGTCTTGTGGGGTCTGAGGTGCCGTACTATAAGTACGCACCGATGCCAGTTCTTGAGAATGGTCGTGCCACGCTCTATTGTGATCGATCTATCATCACGGACAGGACTATTGTAGCCAATAAGCCTGATATCGTTTTGGTAGATCGATCCAAGCGCCAGGCAGTGCTCGTCGACATCACCATCCCCCATGACGAGAACCTCGTGAAAGCCGAGAAGGACAAACTCAGCAAGTACCTTGACTTGGCTCACGAGGTGACCGCCATGTGGGATGTTGACTCGACGATCATTGTCCCGATAGTAGTTTCGGCTAACGGTCTTATAGCGAAGAGTCACGACAAACATCTTAAGAGACTCTCGCTAGATGGCTGATTTAATTTATTTTTCTTTGGTGACATCTGCGGAAAAAATACAACTAATTGATAACCCAACTTAGCAAACAAAATCATCTAATTATTCAAATATACTACAAGAATGTCACAACCAAGCATTACATGTCACAACCGAGGTTTGAAAAATTCCGTGGTCGTGACATTTAGATCTATCTATGGTCGTGACAAATTTTGAACATGTGCGACATAATGGAACAATTTGCTTTGTCTCGCCAATTTTAAGCAATCACCTTATTCTGTTATTTCTGAGGTAAAATTTATATAAGTATCAATAACATAACAGTAGAACTTACATTTAAAACTCATTCCACGGTGGTGACGTACTAAGGTTGTCCTTTTCTTTAATAAATACAAGAAAATATTTTTGCTATACATTCACCGCACTTTGTCATAAGCAGAACCGACAAGAAGGTAGTTTTTCCGTTCTTAAAAAGCCTAAATAGGGCTGCTAGCTTCAAATATAATTGTCTACCAAGTTACACGTATTTAAACAAACACACATGGCTGTGACAAAAAAATTGATCACAAACTTTATGATGTTCTGAATCAGAAACTGTTACATTATACTTTTACAACTTTTTAATAATGTTATCAGACATTTATTAGCTTTGCGTCATTCGTATAACATTAGTCAAAATTACTTGATATTGTAGCAGAAAAAAATGTTTTATTAGAAAATCGGGAGATATCACACGGCATGGACGTGACATTTTGGGCAAACATTATTTTTTTTATATATATTTCGGAATATTTTAAGGTAAGTGTGTTTATAAAAGATAAGTAGAGGATATTTGCTCAACAAAGGCATAAATAGATGTTTGATTTAAACAAAATAAACATGTGATTCTTACAAATCACAAAAAAATGCATGAGAATAAGAATCACCCAGCTAACTCCGATCGATAATGTTCATCCCGTAATAAAAATAATAATGAAGCATCTTTTATTCTAGAGCATCTAATTTTGTATATTTTCATATTATTTCATTTATTTTTAAAGTAAGTATACGTAGATAAAATCATCGGAAGCTTGTCCGTCTTCAATACAATACAACGCAGGTAGTTCACCTGTCTCAGTACCTATCTGTCTGTAAGAAAATCTGAATTTCAAGATTTGATTAAAATGAGATGAAATATAAATTATATATTATATGTATCGATTTTACTTTAAACTATTGGTGATTAGCAGACGACGACTAACACTAAGTTAATTTGAAAAATAAGTATTTTTTTTTTATAAAATCTCTTAAAATGTGTTGATCTCTTAATCGCCTCGATTACCGCCGTCACACGCGCCCCGCCCTGCCCGCGCACCCTTCAGCGTAAACGGTATTTTTCTCCGTTTTATTACAGTTTGCTTTTAGGCTCGATTTTATAGGCCCGCCTGTGGGCAATTATGTTCGGGCTGCGGCGGAACAACCGTTATCTTATCTTACCTTGGGAGAAGCATACAAAATAGCATATTACATGCACTTAGGCGGTTTACACACTGTTACGCGCTACGTCTTGGAGTGCAAGTGCTGTGAAACATAAAAAAAATCAATGGACTGTAGAGTCTGTAGACTTAGAACATATGGTTTTAATTTCTACTCGATACCTCTGTGCGTTGACAGACGGATGGACGGACAGACGAAGTTTTCTCCTATAAGGGTTCCGTTTTTTCCTTTTGAGGTAAGGAACCCTAAAAGTACAGAAGTAGAAAGGTACGAGTGGACTGTTTTGCAAGGGGTTAAAATAAGCCATTGCGATATGAAGTAATCATTTGGTCGAGCGAGCGTAGCGAGCGAGTACCAAAATACATCCTGAGTGGCTATCCACCACGTGTTAAACACTCCGCTTTTTACTTTTCCTGCTCGAAATTACGAAAGATACAGACTAAAAGGGCCGTTTTAGCCCTTCAGCCTTCATAATTTATTTGAAAACAAAGCTTGTAAACGTGCAATTTCTGTGAAAATGAAAATGGTAAATAAATCCGTGCTTCCGCTCCGCATTTCAAAAGCCAGACATGAGTCAAGGTTAGATTTACCACGGTAGACCATTGAAAATCGCTTATACACGATGTCATGATTTTATGACATCACACCATGACTGCTATGACTGTGCTGTACGAGACACAAATAGATATTTAGGCCATGATAAGAATATAGTAGGTAATTCCCCGCCCCGCGACGTTCATATAAAACACATTAAAATCGAATTTCGAACCCTCATGAAATTAAAGGAGATTCGTAATTCAAAAATTGTGTGTTCCAGACATTTTTGAATTTCGAATCTCCTTATTAAATGGTAGAATATCGCTCGACATGTTTCGAATCGGTACGCGATTCATCACTAGCACCTCTAGCACAACTGTGACACGCGACTCTTTCTTCGCTGTACTGTAAGAGTGACGGGCGATGCTATGTCGCGCGACAATTAAGAGTCGCAAAACGCAGTTGGGGATATGATCAGTAGCGGCAGCGGCCAATCGAAACCTGATTCGAAACATGTCAAAACCTGGTAGGTACCTACTTATACAACTTCAGAGTTCCAGTTAAGCACAGAGCTAAAGTAGGCACATGCTTGCTCGTTCACTGCTGTAAAGTAGTGCGGTAAGATGTGAATATTAACGTATTCACATAGATGTCGCTAAGGTGTAAAAAACTAGGGATGTTACGGAGGTTCGGCTTCGGCTCCGATATACCGAAACTTTCGGCTGAATTCACACCTTCGGCTTCGGCTTCGGTTTCGTCTAATTTGAAGCGAACACCTCCGGCTCCGGCTTCGGTTTCGTCTAATTTTAAGCGGAGGTTTTAATGCCTTGATCACACGTACCGAGCAGACGGGCGAGACAGTAAAATGTTTCTCGGCCGAGACAGTAAAATGTTTCTCGGCCGAGACAGTGATATAAGTGAGTAGCTGTTTACACATGTTTTGAAATTAGCACAGTCAGTTCAGTGCCATTGAGACTTTCGGACATGATGGATCGTAAAAAAATGCCGAGTGGCGAGACAGAGCACGTTCAGACCGGCCGAGTAAGCGAGCGAGACAGTGCGGGGTAGCGGGAGGGTGGGCACTCGGCCTAGTAGATAGAACGGGAGCCGAGCTACTTGTCTCGCCGCTTTGTTCGACCGAGCACTCGGCGCTATGTTTATACGCACCGAGTACTCGGCCGAGAGCACTGTCTCGCCCGTTTGCTCGGTGCGTGTGATCAAGGCATAACGGATCCGAAAGTCAGCTCCGGCGGCACGCGGCGTGTGCCTAGGAGTACAAACAGGTTTTGACTTGTCTCCCCGGGAATCACCCCACGTGTTTTACGACGATTGTTTAGGTACTCATTCGTTTATTGTTTTAGTTCACGAGTTCACGTCATGGCCGGCAGTGTGTTTTTTTAGTGTTTAACCTCCGGCTCCAGTTTCGAATTCGGTTTCGCTTTCGGTTTCGGTTTCGCTTTCGGTTTCGGCTTTGGATTAGCTTTTGGTTTCGGATTCGGTTTCGTTAAAACAAATTTAAAAACTCCGGTTTCGGCTTCGGTTCCGATAAAACCACCGCCGTAACATCCCTATAAAAAACCTTTCAAATAAACAATGCAAAGATCGACACACGAAGCGTAAGTAAAAATTCGAAACGTTGGTTGGAGTTCGGGTAGCGAAGTGGCACTGGACCGGCAATTCAGAGGTACCGGGTTCGATTCCCGGTCTCATCCCCCAGGTAACTTATTTCAAATTTTCTTTGAGCTTTGATATCTTTGTATCAATACCTAGTTTAAGCACATACTGTTTGAGAAGGTTATGTTTTTTCTATTCGCGCTCCTGGATGTCGTTGCTACGAAATATGTAAAACGAGTCGCGCGAACGTTGTGTCGCCGTAGATAATAAAAGCTTGTGAATCTACTTTGTTTTCTGTCTTAGACCGATAATAAAGATTTTGCATTTGCAATTTTTTACACTTGACTTTTCTTTTAGAGTTCAGCAATGAACATGGTCCTTCGAACCGGATATCAAAGAGTAGCTACAACACAAGATTATCAGTTCCATTTGTTCCATTCGCGGTTGCGGCTAATGGACCGTGTTGCTCAAGCCTGAAAGATTTTTTCCGTTTCAAGTTTAAAATAGAATAATGGAAAATAGAGTGCTTTGGAATAGTTGCAAGACACTGGTCATTGCGAGATGTTGCACAACGTTTATACAGAAGGTAGAGATAAACATATAAATGTTATGAAATAAGTTGTACATCTTAAAGCCAAACCATCGACGGCCATCAATTACAATAGGGGATGCGACTGGTGTTGAATTATACAACATAGTGTAGTTATATGAATAAAATGATGACCTCAATATGTCATGATATAAAGAAAAAAATAGAAACATAAAAACAAAAAAACTATTTTTTGAAATATATGACTTCAAAGGTGTGATAATTTTATGATTTCTTATTAACCCGAAAATAAATTTTGAAACTGTTTTTAAAATCCTCATAATTTAACAAAACAATAATTGAATGACAACCATGAACGCACTTTTTCACGGTGCAAATGGCAAATTACTTATTTTCTCCATACAAAAATACTGGTTCCCACAGATGGCGTCATATGTAGGTAGGCCATTCGCGTGGAGCGGTTTTAGTCCTTTGTAGGAATGTTGAACTTTGGCTGTCATTTCTGACTTTTAGAGCAGTCTAAGTGTAGGTAGTCCCATATAGATATTTGATCCCAATAAAAAATAGAATGGATGGATATCCTCAAAAAAAAAATTGTCCGCCCGCCTATTACGTTGACGGTGTCCTTAGTGCTGCCTATGCTCGCGCACGTTCACGCACAAGATTGGCTATCGTAGTCATATGAGGTCACACGACAGGGCTAATCACCACCCTAAGGGCTTGTGCACAAATCACGTGAGGTTCGATAGGAGGGAGGGAGGGTTATTAAGTAGACCTCACGTGTAAACTGGAGTGAGCAAAGAAAAAATCTACCGAATGAGTAGATATTGTTTCTCGGTTTCGTTAAATATATTCACGAAATTCGAGGGAAAAAAATACACGTGAGATTGTGAGGGAAGAGGGGGAGGGGAGGGGGTGGGTGGGTCAAAAAGTAGCCAAAAAAACCTCACGTGATTTGTGCACAAGCCGTAAACACAGGCGTCTTCCTTTCAATGCACAAATGTATTTATGGAAATCTCTGCTTTTGACGCAAGACACGTTCAGCCGAAGCCTTAATAATTACTTTTCTTATTTTCCGCTTCTAATTCTGAAGCAATTAGCCAGCTGGATATCCGGGCTAATTAGGAGGCGTTTGAAAAGTTTTTTAATTGGACTCTTGGTCGGAAACGACCGTGACACATTGGGAGCAAAAAAAACTGCATGCTAAGCTTAGCCAAAAATTCTTCAGTATGTCAGGATGGTCTAGTTGTCCAGATTTCCGATTTTTTGGCCTCTTCTCGGCCACAGGCGGCATTTTTCAAACAATTCGACGAAGGTTGAATTAGCAAAGGCAAAGGCTCCAAATGGCTACCTAGTTTTTTATATATTTTTAATGTGCATTTGATTTTATAAGATCTTTAAAGATCGTTGACAAAGCTCAGTGTGTTGACAGGCTTATGCGGCTATTAGTACACTTTCCTCAATTAGTCACTGACGAGAGGGATGCAGCAATATGTGAGACAAGTATGGAGATAACTCCATCTCACTCCTTCGTATTGGGCGTGGCACGTTATTCGTAGAACTGATAACGGTTAGGACAGAAAGGTTCTTGAGTTGCGGACCGGAAGATTTAGGGGCCTAACAAGGTGGAATGAAGATCTGATCAGGATCACGGTAAAGCCAATGCGGCACGTGACCAGTCGTTGTGGAAGACTTAAGGAGATGCCTTTGACCAGCAGTCCTTCAACTATTATGATGATGAGGATGAACAATATTTTTATAAATAATGACACAATGGTAAATTAAGAAAGAAAAATTTAATGCGATCTACTACAATCTAAGCGGGATTTGAACCCGCGACCTCTGCGTTTCCGGCGCATTGCTCTTCCAACTGAGCTATTAGATCGCTACGTCAATCGCACCAAATCTTTCATCCCTTAATTCTTTACGCTACTGGAGCCCCCTATGCGTCATATATGTTTTTGAAATGCTTATGCGCATTAGCCATACCCTAGAATGGGCGCTTTGATGATGATGATGAACTTTATTCTGCAAGTAGGCCACAAGGGCACTTTTACATGTCTGAGTCTACCGGCATTTCACAAGAGGAGACCACTGTTGAGAAGAAACGCCGAAAGAAACTCAACAGTCAGTCATTTTTTCAGAAAGCATTAAGTATTTAACTATTACAATGATATGAACTTAACTATACGTAGTTCTACAAGAAAACATATTAAAAGTGTATTTTAAGACATAAGTGAGGAAAAGTGTAAGAATAAAATAGAAACTACAAGAAACTAGCCTGACGGTTTATCACAATTTATGTACGTTTGATATGCTTTCTTATTAGAACTGTGTCCCTTAAACTAGTTAGGTACAATCTAAGAAGGAGTCAGCTACGCGGTTTCTGGTTCAGGCCATGCATTTTTGTCTGTCAGATAGTCCTCTACTGTATAATATGCTTTTGACATTAGAGATTTTTTCAAATAATTTTTGAGAGATGGAAAGGCTAATTTTAAAACATGATCAGGTAACTTGTTATAAAAATGAATACATTGGCCTAAAAATGATTTACTTACTTTACGAACTCGAAACTTTCTAATAGCAATTTTATTTTTATTTCTAGTGTTAAAACTGTGGACATCGGAATTTTTTGGAAATGAATCTAAGTTTCTAATAACATACATAATATTCTCATAAATATATTGGGACGCTACATTTAAGATGTTTATATCTTTGAAAATGTCTCTTAAGGAGTCACGAGAATTTAGGTTATATATAGAACGAATGGCTCTTTTTTGTAGCACAAATATAGTCTGAATGTCAGCTGCTTTGCCCCAAACCAGAATACCATATGACATGACACTATGAAAATAACTATGATAAACTAAGCGAGCTGTATCAACATTACTCAATTGTCTGATTTTCCTAACGGCGTACGCCGCTGAACTTAATTTACCTGCAAGCACTGCTATATGTGGACCCCATTGCAAATTACTGTCCAATGTTATACCTAAGAATAATGCCTTATTCACTATTTCTAAACATTCACCATTTAGTAATATAGTAGAATCTACCGCCGTAACATTCGGTAAAGCAAATCTAACACATTTAGTCTTCTTGGCATTTAATAGAAGATTATTAGTAGTAAACCAGTTAAGTACTTTCTCTAGTGTGCCATTAATTTCCGCATAGTCGGTTGATTTCCGGTGAACCTTGAAAATTAATGATGTATCGTTAGCAAATAGTACTATATTACAAAGATTATCTACTATAGATGGTAAGTCATTTATATAAACCAAAAATAGAAATGGACCTAAAATAGAGCCCTGTGGCACTCCTAGCTTAACTATAGCTCCATTGGACTGGGTTCCATTTACATCCACTGTTTGCATTCTATCACTGAGATATGAAGACATAAGGCTTAAAGCATTTGAAGACAGACCATAATGTTCTAATTTCAAAATGAGTGTTCCAGGATGAACGCAGTCGAATGCCTTAGAAAGGTCGCTCACAGGTCTTTACACGCACGATCCCCAAGATTGCATCGCAAGATTGAGATCGCAGATTGTAGTAGATCGCATTCAATTTTTCTTTCTTAATTCACCTTTGTGTCATCACTACATAGTATAAAACAAAGTCGCTTTCTCTGTCCCTATGTCCCTTTGTATGCTTAAATCTTTAAAACTACGCAACGACTTTTGATGCGGTTTTTTTAAATAGATAGAGTGATTCAAGAGGAAGGTTTATATGTATAATGCATGCATAATTTATCAGCATTGCACCCGTGCGATGTACTTATATGATGGAAATGTATGAACCTGCTCCTGCTCTTATTTAATAGCAACAATGATCACGCCCTCACCTGACGTTATGACATTCCATAAGGACTGTCTCTGCGCTACATAATCTTGCCATGTTATTGTGTGTTCTGTAAGGTTTCTTTTGTTTTAATACTTATATTTGAAGAAAGTTAATTTCTTTTGTTTAATTTATCAGGTTATGGGCCCAGCCCTATCTGTAAAAGTTATTAAGTCAATTTGTGCAGTTTTAAAATAGTAACGAAAATAATTTGTTAACTTAACCTCAAAGTTAGTTCGGTCGCCGGAATTTTTTCAGCTTGCGTATAATAAAGTATAAATAATGGGATCACGCGATCATATGATGACAATTGAAAAGCTCACTGGCCGTGACAACTGGATAAGCTGGAGTTTTGCCGTCAGCTTACCTACAACATGAGGACTTGTGGGAATGTGTGGAAAATGAAACAACAGACTCAAGGAAGGATCTTAAAACGAAATCAAAGCTTATACTCTTAGTGGACCCTATGCTATATGTTCACATACAAGAGGCAAAAACAGCGAAAGAGGTTTGGAACAATTTATTACATGCATTTCAAGACTCAGGTTTACTCCGTAAAGTCGGTTTATTGAAAGACTTAATAAATACTACATTAGAAAGAAGTACAAGCGTGGAAGATTACGTAAATAAATTAATGTCATCAGCTCATAAGTTGCGAAATATATAATTTCAAGTGGATGATGAGTGGCTCGGGACACTGATGTTGGCAGGCTTGCCAGATGTTTACAAGCCAATGATAATGGGCATACTTAGAGAGTTCGGGTATAAAAATTAGTGTCGATTTAATCAAAACTAAGCTCTTGCAAGAGGTAACGAAAACAGACACTACCGCTTTTTACACAAACTCCAAAAATGTCAAGCCAAGTTATTCATCCCAGTCAAAATCAAAAGGCCCCCGATGCTTTCAGAGTAATAAGTATGGGCACTTAAGTAAGAATTGTTGGCATAGGAAAAATAAGTCTGAGGTTAGAAATAAGAAAGATAATAATGATTTTATAGCAGCCTTTTCAGCCATGCAGGTGAATGATACAATGAACTGGTACGTGGATTCTGGCGCATCAACCCACATGACGATGCACCGGGAATGGTTGGTGAATGAGACAGCTCCACCTGTTAACCACATAAGAATAGCTGACAACAAGGTGCTACATGTCGAAAGCTGTGGTGATGTTATAATACAAGTACCCAATAAGACTGGCAGTGAAGCAATACAGGTGAGAAATGTTCTATTTATACCAGAATTATCCACAATTTGCTGTCTGTGAGTAAGATAATTAAAGCAGGCTGTAAAGTAGAATTTAATGTTGATGGCTGTCAGATAAAAAATCAAAATGGGCAAATGGTAGTAAGTGCTACACTGATAAATGATACCTACAGACTTAAAGCTTATAATAATGAGAACCGAGCGATGGCAGCTTCTACAGAGACTGATACCTACTTGTGGCATCAAAAAATGGCACATTTAAATTTTAATGATGTTGATAAAATGCCAAACTGTACTACCGGCGTGAAATTGTTACCGCAATCTGAAAGTTGTGTATGTGTTACATGTTTCGAAGGAAAACAAACCAGGAAACCTTTTCCAAGTAATGGCTCCCGGGCAAAAGAATTGCTAGAGGTCATACACAGTGATGTATGTGGTCCGCTACAAACCACATCAATTGGAGGTTCAAGGTATTTCACAGTTTATATTGATGACTATTCACGTAAAGTCTTTGTGTATTTTATGAAAAGCAAAGCGGAGGTATTTAATAAATTTATGGAATTTAAAAGTCGAGTAGAAAATAAAAGTATTTCGAAGTGATAATGGGAAGGAACATGTCAATAAAACTTTTGATGATTATTTAAAGAAAAATGGTATATTGCACCAAACTTCAAATCGCTTTCTCTGTCCCTATATCCCTTTGTAGCATACAAAATCTTTAAAACTACGCAACGGATTTTGATGCGTTTTTTTTTAATAGATAGAGTGATTCAAGAGGAAGGTTTATATGTATAATACATGCATAATTTATCAGCATTGCACCCGTGCGAAGCCGGGGCGGGTCGCTAGTTATTTATAAAAATAAAATGTGGTAGGTATTACCACATAAAAATATGAATCGATAAAAAGATTATATACAAATATTTATGAACAATATTATTATTGTTAATTCCCTCCCTGTGTGTCGCTATCTTAAACCCACTTTTGTCGAACTTTCGTTAATCTGGGCTTATTAAAATTAATCCTCCAAAGAGCATTTTAGTTTAAACAGCTTTGATGAGTAACATAGAAGGTAAGGCAACGGATAATATATCACTACACATAGTAGAAAACAAAGTCGCTTTCTGCTGTCTGTCTCTCTGTCTATCCCTATGTATGAGATCCCTACGCCCCCTGCCTGCTATACGGCCACATCTCAAAAAAACATTTTTTCGAGAAATCACTTGTTAAAGTTTTAGGAGCGTAGTGCGTGGTAGTAAAAACTTTTTAGTGGTAGTTAAAAAGGGGCTTACTCCTTGAGTTTTGGGTTAATTCATTTTTAATTTAGCTTTTTTTACTCGTGATGATATACTGCTTCTCATGAATATGTATTTTTTTATAAAACATGTAACTAATTAGAGTTGTGGCCGTATTGCAGAAACATTTTGTTGAAATTTTGAGATGCGTCCAAAACTGAACAAGAATTATTGGACAATAGCAACATGAAAATATAAATACAAACACCAAAATAGTTAAGATACCTACCTTTGTTAATCAACTTTTGTTACAGTAACAACATCACTGAAAGCGATAAACTCTCTAGATGCAGATAATTTTGCATATAAAAAATGATTACCTGGTACCTTTATCGTCTGTTCAAGGCACTTGTATCCTTAATTACATGTACTATACTATATGGTATGTTACCATGTACAAGGAGGCCCCATAGTTTTAGCGTGGACTAGGTTCCCGTTGATATTAGTGTAGTATTTTCCGGAATTCTTCAACTTCTTTACAATATTACCTTTTCATAGTGCAGGATAAGCTTTTCGTTTTCTACTTTTAGGTTTAGCAATACTGGATGAAGACTGGTTCGAATCGAAGTCCCAATTTATGTGAGTCGGTATTTACAACGAATTTTTAGAACACAAATAATAAATCCGGGTAAGCCAAGCGACGAACCAAAGGGTTACCAACCTCTACTACTTAGTTGCGTCTACAAATTTTTGGAGAGGCTAATCTACAATCAAATCGTACCTATTGTCGACAAAATAATTCCTGTGGAGCAGGCTGGATTCCGTAGTGGTCCGAACTACGTGGATCAGGCAAATGTCGCTCACAACACACATAGAAGCTGAGTTTCAAAGGAGAGTGAAAACAGTGGCAGTATTTTCGACCTCTGAGCTGCATTCGATAGCGTATGTAGAAAGGAGCTTATAAGCTCATGACCGTGGTGCAGATGGTGGAGAAAGCAACTCTATGCTCAGCAATAGGGAATTTATCATCTTCCTTGGAAGCACTCCGAGCAAACTCAGAAAGCTAAACAATGGACTACTTCAAGGATCGGTCCTGGTCCTGCTCCTGTTTAACCCATATGGTCTGTGTATAGGTTGAACAGGAGTGGGTCAGGACCGATTCCGAAAACAGAGTCGGAAATTTATGTATGGTGATGACATCGCCATCACAAACCGGCATGGCAAATTTAAATCCTCGAAGGAAGCTCTTACTCGCAATCTGGAATGACATTTCTAATTGGGCTGCCCCAATGCTAATAAAACAGAAGTTGCGACATTCCATCCTTGCAACAAAGAAGCAAATTATGAGCCAAATAAATGCTTCACAGCTTCAAAGAGACTGCGCTTAAATTAAATCCTACACCAAAGTATTTGTGTCACTCTAGACTAGGTCTTACCTATATGCGAAGAAGCTACAGACGCCGAATAACATACTCCACATACTAAGGGGAACTACTTGGGGAGCAACAACTGATGTGCTACGCACTCCCAGTCTTAGCCTAGTTTACTCCACGGTAGTATTGCGCGCCAGTTTGGCTCAACAGCGCACAATGACGTTTATATTGCTTATATTTAAAGGGATTCATCGTAATAATACCAGAATACACGTTATTTCTATGGGACGCAACTCAAAAAAAAATTATAAATGTATGCTATACAGCCACAACTGAAAAGTGGCTGTCTTGCAGGGAGTCACCTGACAATTTTTGGTCAGATCCATAAGGCCACTTGTGGAAAAAAGGCTCTTAAGGACACTTTTTCTTATGGCTCTCGAAATAAGGTCGTAAATAAACCTATTCTGACTACGAATGTGCAATAATCCGAAAAAAAAATTTTTTTGAGATGCGTGCGTATAGCAGGCAGGGGGCGCCTAGATCTTTAAAACTACGCAACGGATTTTGATGCGGTTTTTTTTAATAGATAGAGTGATTCAAGAGGATGGTTTATATGTATAATACATGCATCATTTATCAGCATTGCACCCGTGCGAAGCCGGGGCGGGTCGCTAGTTATAAATAAATATTAAGGGACCATCTTACACTAATCGACCTAGTCCCAAACTAAGCAAAGCTTGTGCTATGGGTAGGTACTAGACGACGATATACCATCACTACATAGTATAAAACAAAGTTGCTTCCTGCTGTCTGTCTGTCTGTCCCTTTGTATGCTTTGATCTTTAAAAATATAAAAATATACAACGGATTTTGATGCGGTTTTTTTAATAGATAGAGTGATTCAAGAGGAAGGTTTATATGTATAATACATGCGAAGCCGGGGCGGGTCGCTAGTAATATATAAATACATATATAGATAACACCCATGACCCAGGAATAAATATTCGAGTTCATCACACACAATATGTAAGATCGCCTTGTTTAACTCTATTGTAATGATAATAAGTGCCATCTGTATTTGTATTTCTTTCTTCTTGAGTTGTGCAATAAAGAGTATCAGTAAGCAGCTCACTAAGGGTTTGTGCACAAATCACGCAAAAAGCACGGGTCAAAAAGCAGCCGAAAAAAACTCGCGTCATTTGTTCACAAGCCCTAAGCTAAAATGAAATTGAAAACATTAAAATACTAGCTTTTTCGCTGGCTTCGCTTCCGTTAAAACGGGTACACTATAAAACTTCGGAGTTTCATTTATCCATTCGAATTTTATTAATTCCGATGAAATGTTTAGATTTTTTTGGTATGTCATTATCAGGGGTCGGACTTTCTTTCGCACGGTAAGACTAATGGAGAACTATGGAGCCGTTATTAACATTAAAATACAATTCATACTCTTACTCATACTCATTCATCTATTTCATTCCAAACTGCCTTTGTGGTTATTATGGTTAATATTCCCAAGCATTAAATGACTAAAATTATTAATAAAATATTTTTTTTTACAATATTTCAAACTCCTAATTTAACTCAATTTACTGTCAATATCATGAACTTTCTAGTCATAAATGGATATTCGATCAATATAGAACCCAATTTACTCCACAAAACTTGGATAAAGTTGCAAATATTTACGTATTTTATGGTGGCGAAATAACAATGCCTACACAAATCAGGTCTTTGTATATTCTTCTGACTTTGTACTTGACTATAAAATTAAACTTGCGAATGAATTACACTTATGAGTATGAATATGAGTATGAATTGTAATTGAATGTTAATAACGGCTCCATAGTTCTCCATTAGTCTTACCGTGCGAAAGTAAGTCCGACCCCTGGTCATTATAACCCTAATAGCCTAACCGTAATGTTAATATCGGCTCCATAGATCTCAAAGCCCTACCATGCTATCAGAAGATCGATGACTAGTGATGACGCTTTCGGTAGTATAAAAATTGGGCAAGTGCGAGTCGGACTCGCGCACCGAGGGTTCCGTACAAACAGTTTTCATCCTAAAGTGGTTAAGTTAAGTTTGCACCTGGTATGTATAGCGCCCCATACAAATGAGGTGCAAATGCAAAGTTAACGCAACCAACCATGGGAGCCCCCCTTAAATATTTATTTTATTTTATTTTTAGTATTTGTTGTTATAACGGCAATAGAAATACATCATCTGTGAAAATTTCAACTGTCTAGCTATCACCGTTCTTGAGATACAGCCTGGTGACAGACGGACGGACGGACGGACGGACGGACAGCGAAGTCTCAGTAATAGGGTCCCGTTTTTACCCTTTGGGTACGGAACCCTAAAAATTAGAAATAGTAATTTTCTTTTAAAATAATGACTTCTTCATACGAAATGAGGTTTCGGATAAATGAAGTTTCGGGTGTTCTGCGTTTAAAAAAATACGCTATCCTACTGATCTCTTCGGTATAAAAAAAGCCTGTGTAAGCCGTCATAAGCCCTTTTTTTCAAAAGGAAGAAACGAACAAACATCTCATTATTCTAAACAGCAATTCACGAATGACCGAAGAGCCTCAAGTAATCTAAAAATTTATAACTTTGTAAAAAAACTGCTTATTTAAATAAATAAAAAAAAAATTAAATAAAGCATAATTGAAATAGTTTCGCGCCCATTAACCTTCGAATTTTCTAGATAATAGAAATCCAATGTGACGGCTCCCTAAATCTCCAATTCCTGTAATACCGTTATCCACTCCAGTGGCATTTCATCCCTTCGTAAAGTCGGTAACGAATTTCTCAACCCAATTACGGGGGCGTAAGAAATAAACTCGAAACTCGACAAACCGAAAATAACATAGAGTTAGTTATTCGGGAAACAAATTGAAACTTTCATTCGTTAACAGGCAGTTGTACGATCTTAGAATTCTCAGTTTCATAACATTTTAAAAAAAAGATAAGTTTTTTATAGATTTGGTTCAGTGTATCAGTATAATTTTGTGACGTGAAAAATCATGTTTAAAAATGAGAGGTCTTGAAACATGCGTGTAGTTTTATGAAAAGAGCCAAAGTCGAGTTTCATAATAGGATTTCATAGCAATTGAGTGTTTTAAGGCCCAATTAAGTTCCATATACTACTTTATCTATCCACATATTATGTATCACGCCGGATGCCTACGCCGGAAACGTAGGGTCGCAGGTTCGAGTCCTGCTTACATTGCAGTGAGTCACATTAAATTTTTCTTTCATAATTTACCTTTGTGTCAATATTTATAATAGTATTCTTATGTTATGAAATAACATAAATTAAAAAAAAAATATTATTAAAATATTATTAAGGGACAATCATACACAAATCGACCTAGTCCCAAACTAAGCAAAGCTTGTACTATGGGTACTAGACGACGATATACATAATATATAAATACATATATAGATAACATCCATGACCCAAGAACAAATACTTGCACAAATATTTGCCTCGGCCGGGATTCGAACCCGGGACCGCCGACTCAGGAGGCAGGTGTCTACAAACCGAGCCAAACGTATACAAATTATGTATTTTGAAATTATTTTTTAATGTGGGTAAATAAATGAACACCACATTTTTTAGTTGCTATATAGCTAGAAAGATCAACACGAAATTAAAATTAAATTGCGCTCGTTCGTGGTCCACAACGGGACTCGAACCCGGTTTCTTTGGATTACCGGTCCAACGGCTTAACCTTTAGACCAGAGACGTACCTATTGTAGTACGTACGCATTCAATTTCTCCATCAATTTTGATCACTGTGCCTATTTTATTTTTGAAAGGTTTTATAACAATGTAACAATATAGGTGTAGATATTTTTTTTTTCGTGGATATACTCTAGTTATTGTCATTTAGTCATGACCATCCTGAACAACTTACTGAATACATTGCGATATGCTTAAACTAACTCAGTGGGATCGCGCTGTAATGCGATTATGCCGATTATGATCGAAATTCGAATGACAAGTTTATCATCCTAAAATAACAAGCTCCCAATCCGATTAGCGATATTACTGGAATTAGTCGCTTTGCTTAGGATTGGAATCGATTTATCACTATCAATTTAGACCGAGACGAGCTCACTACGCGCTGCGATTCCGCGCTGGAGATGCCACGATTTTGCGCAACCAGCGGCAGTGGTGAGCGTCGAGCAGCAAAAACAAAATCATACTGATGTATGAAGCATGCCACAAATCGCCGCGCGGTGCCGTTCTAGCGGTTTTTGCCGAGCGAATTGCGGCGCGGCGGGCAGTGCGGGAACCACAGACAACCCCCACTAGACGGAGCATGTAAGGCGACCCGCGCGCACCAACGATATGGTACGGCAGAACATTAAAGTATGAACACAGCGGCCACCGTTTAGTTGCGTCCTTGTGTATGATCCATGCGTACGTCAACGAAAAAAGAAATTAAATAAATAACATGGT
The DNA here is from genome assembly GCA_947623375.1 of Apotomis capreana. Classification (NCBI taxonomy): domain Eukaryota; kingdom Metazoa; phylum Arthropoda; class Insecta; order Lepidoptera; family Tortricidae; genus Apotomis; species Apotomis capreana. Next base: position 24,301,999 of record OX392507.1, on the reverse strand, counting down.
AAATTGTAGTGTTAAGTGGTGTAGAGAGACCTCATAAACATGGACGCAACTAAACGGTGGCCGCCGTGTTGATATTTTAATGTTCTGCCGTACCATATCGTTGGTGCGCGCGGGTCGCCTTACATGTGCCTTACATGCTCCGTCTAGTGGGGGTTGTCTGTGGCGGGAACAAATGTATCGGCCACTATGAAAGATGCCACGACTTCAGAGCGGCGCGGGCGGCGATTGGGCGGTTTTCCATTAGCCAGCCCGGCACCAGCACGGCACCGGCATGGCCGGCACCGGCGCGGGGGCTTCGTTTTTCCATTGCGCCTATCCGCTCCTCGTCCTCCTACCTGTCCCGCGCACACGGCTACAATTCATATACATATGCAGTTTTCCCGGGCCGGCACCGACTGGGAAGCTTGCTTCTCCGGCGACGGCAACGGCACCGGCGGGACTCAACGCCGGGCCGGCGCCGGTGCCGGTAGGTGTAAAAGCAAGTCTTACACTTTTATACGTTTTTCCTTCCCCGGCACCGTGAAGGTGCCGGCGGTGGCGTCAGTGCCGGTTCCGGGCCGGCTAGTGGAAAACAGCCCATTCGCGCGGTGTACGTGGCATGGTTACCGACCCGCGTGCCGCCCGCCACGCCGCTAAGACCGAAGTAGTGGCATCTCCGTAATAGGCACCGTGCCAGCAAGTAATAAAGGTTCTCGGCTCCATCTTCCACTCTTGTTCTAGTAAAGTGAGCGCGCGTCGGTAGCTAGTCGTGGCGCACACGCGTTGTTCGGTCGCGTCGCCACGCTCCAATGGCGTCAAAATTTACAAAAACATTTACACATTCCTGAATTAAGTGTAGTATTTTTAACACTTGTTGGTATCATCGTTTTTGGCTCTATATTATTAGATTAGGTCGATTTTTGTAAGATTATCCCCTAATATTTATTTATTTATTCATTCATTAATGCATTCAGTCATTCATTTATGCTGATGGAACTGCCGCGCCGCTGCAGCGCGTCAGGTATGTTCGTGAGTGCGCGCGTCGACGGGTTCCACGCCATAATGCGTAAAAAATATGCCTCGTTGCAAGGGCGGTTAAGGAACAGTGGCAACAGCATTCTGAAAGTAAGAGCTGATCGTATGTGTGAATGTCCAATACAAAAGCACTGGATTGAGCATTTAAAAGGTTGTGTGTCATATGACAAGTAACTGTGTTTGTTGTGAAGGACCAACCCTAATATTTCTGTTTGGCCCTATGGTTGACTGGTAGAGAATGCCATTTGACATTAACTCCGCCATTTGTACTGAATTTTGTTTTGTGCAATAAATTTCTTTAATAAATAAATACATATATAGTTAAGGAAACTAACATAGTTTAATAAGTTTGTAACTAACACTTATGGACCTCTTAGTTGCCTGAAATAAACGATTATTATTATTATTATTATTAATTCATTGATGCAAACAATTGTTTATTTATTGTTACGATCCACCGGTGCGTCGACAGTTGCGGGCAGTACGTGTATCAAAATTTAATTTATTGAAGGTAGTGATACCGTAACCAACTCGATACAACTCGTCGATTATTAGAAATACCCCGTCTTTTGTATCTTACATAATAAGATTAATAAGGTTAGTACAAATGTTTAGTGTAAATAATTACATCTTATTCTAGATTTTAATTTCGTTTACTAAGAGGCTATTATTCGTATTTTCTTACTTATCCAGGTAAAGGCTTAGGTTTCCGTCCTATCCCAGAAAATTAAGACGGGATAAGATGTAAATAAAAGTGTATTTCAATGGTTTATATTTTCTTTAATTTTATTACTCAAGGCTTTTCATGGTATTCCATTAATTAATTACTAAGAGTAAAAAATGCAATGGATAGTTTGAGAGGCATTGCCCTAATACGTATTTTAAACTTACCTCGCCTTACTTTTTCATCTTCCCCCTATTTTCTATGATAACATTATTTTCTTTGGTATTATTTGCATGTTAGTCCAGTTGTCACCAAGTGTCATTGTCAAACTATATAAACATAATATTATATTCTTGGCTCTCTCCTTGCGACATATTTTATTCTAATAGAAGTACAGTAGAACCCGGTAAATCCGATCACGTTTATAATACGATTTCCGCGTAATATACCATGTTGAGTAGTGTTCTTCCCGCTTAAGAAAATAAATCTATGCTCCTTTTCCCATATTCTCCCAGTTTACGTTAAGTTTACACCTGGCAATTATGGCGTCGCAAACAAATGAGGTCCAAACTTAACGTAACTGGGTTATACAATCGTCTGTTTCCTTGTCCAAAACTTAACCAATGTTTACGTAATTTTAGGAACGTAAGGAAATATTTTGTGGCCGACCGTTTTCTTTTTTTGCGTGATTATAGTATTTGTGTACTAGGTGCCCGTATGCGAATTTTGCCCAGAAACAGACGCCTAGAACACAAATTTCATAGCGCAAAATACAAAAGGGTCCGATACAGAAAATGTTTCCTTCCTATTCAGTTCAAAGACATCTTAAATGGATTTTACTGTGCTTAAATTTTACAAAGATTTCAACACCTTTTCGATCTTCCCTCGGTATTAATTATCGTACAGTAACCAAGTCGCTTATATTTATGTAGTTCGCCTTAAAACAATAATGATTTATACTTAAAAGGGCTTTGACTAACTGCCTCAAGATAGTCTATATTTTTTAATATTATTATTAAGACAAGTTTCTATTACACTCTAACCAACAATTTTCGCTAAGTTTGTAAAATCTGGCCAGGGTTCATCAGTATCGTTGATACCATTCGTACTTTTCTTTTCCATTTTAACGTCTTTTAAGCCTGCGTAATCATGCTTATCTTCTTCTTTTTGTTTTAAATCATCAATTAAGATATTTTTCTCATATTGTTGATATTTCACTATTAAGTCTAAAATTTCATGTTGCATCTTCACTTTTATTTCCCTTGTTAAGTTTTTCATTGAGTTTCCAACGTATTGTCCAAAAACGAAATCTTCGTTCACTTGGCGAGTCAGAAATTCTTTTCCTAGTTGCGATAAGACGTCTTTTACTATATTCACAACGTTATTGTTATTGTTTCTGTTGTTTCTTACTGTGGCATTATTTTTGGTTTGGTTCTTCCTGGTTTTGTTGTATTTGGGACGTGTTGGTGAGGGTCCGATGGCTACGGAGATGACTCCGTCATTCTCCATGTCTTCCGCACTGAGAGCCTTCAAGTGTCCGGATGGCTGTAAATAACATCTATACTATTATAAAATTCCAGGTTTATATTTTAAAATCATTTTTCTATGGAGAGGGGTCATGATTTCAGGTAAAATCTTAATAGCGTGATGCAGGATCGTCATTTGTTTTGTATGGGCGCGCGGCACCGTGCCAATCTGGCGCCATCTGTTTTCATAATTTCCTTTGTCCTTGCATCACGGCGAAACGGGTGGACAAATTTTATCCAATTTTGATACAGGGATAGCTGGACATCTAAAGATGGTTATAGGATACTTTTTATCCGTCTACAGTAATGAAAAAAATACGCGGACGAGCGCCTCCTAGTAGGTAATTATTTAATTTTAACACAATATATCTGTAAGATTGTTTTATTTTTCTATTAGCGAACTGTCACTGAGTAACTATGGTGCTCGTCAGATTGGTTAGTAAATAAAATATAGGGATATTCTACTAACATTTGAAACGCTAGATTTAGTAAAGGCCATATTGCTGTGGTCATGACATCAGTTGGCTATGTAAACAAATGGTTTTTTATATCAGAAGTCGTTGACTTGACACTGTCAATATTTAGTCTAGGTACATAGCCGTATGACGTAATAAAATGGCAGCTTCTATTTCTAAGCTATGTCATTAAAATATTTTTTGAATTTTTCTTACATAGAGTAAAATTCCCTTATTATCTTGAATCGGCTCACTGGGTGACCGCCGCCGTGTCGTAGTGATTCGACAATAGACCCGTAAACTATACCTACTTAATTTTGTGTTTTTAGGCATAAGCAATGTCTATATGGACGTGCAAGATCAATCGTATGGCAGCTAGGGTTATACGTCGAATACAGCTTATAGGTATATCAAGTTTGAGACTCGTTAGCCATTTGATGGCATCGTCTTTGAGGTTGATGGGGTCTTTCGGCAGGGCCAAACATCAAATTGATATCAAATTAAGTCAGATTGGCACAAGTCACAAACGACTCGTATCTTTATATTTTTTTTATTCTAGATAGCCAAGCATTTGACCTCGATTGCACTGCTGTTAAGTGACACTAAGACCTAAGATGGAGTATGCTTGCCTAGTAAATGCCTATTCACTCTGGACTTGAAGAGATACGAGTTATATATTTCTAGTTATAAGTAAGTAAGTAAACACTTTATTGTACACAAAAACAGTTAAAAAATACATCTATTACAAATAACATATAGGTACAAAGGCGAACTTATCCCTGTAGTTATATAACATTAGTTTGACATCATTTAACGGCAATTTGATCTTATAGTTCCGGATAGACTATAAATACTCTCCAATTACAAAATATCAAGAACAGAACGCATTCACTACAGAATAGTGAATTATTTTAACAGATGCAATGATGAGTTGAATCGTAGTCGAATAGAAAACTATTTTTTTTAAACCTGCCTTTTGCATGTGCCTAATGAAAAAAATATCCGAAGAAAATTTTTACACATGAAGAAATGTATATTTTAATCTTTACCTTTTTTCTCAAGTCTCGAAGGTTTGGTGAAGGTCGTCTTTTCGTTTCTGAACTGCTAGTCAGAAAGTGTTTCGGGTTTCCAGGGACCATCTTCTGTATTTTTCTCCCTACTGACAAATTCTCTTGTGCAGAAGTTATCCATTGCCCCTGCGAAATGTAGGCGACGTAAGTAGAACATCATTATGAAATGTTATGTATATTGGTACCTATCTATATCAATTAAAAAATGTGGTGTTAATTTAACCACATTATTATTTTTTATTTCGAATAACATAGTAATTGTGTTTCGAAATAAAATATCATTATTTTCATCATACTTCCAAAAAAGTTAACATTATATTATTAGGACTAGTTTAACTGTTTCCCGCATATGGTACGGCATACTACGAGTGTCTATCTGCCGAATTACGAACTCAACCATCTGACGAAATATTTAAAAGACAAGCAAGAAATATTTTAGTGAAAAAAAAAACATTATATTCTGTAATGGAAAAATCCATAATATAATTATAACCATTATGTAAGACACAATAAAATTGTCTTGTGTATTAATTGATTGAATGGGATTATTTTGTATTCAAATTCTCATTTTTTAATGACGATCATATAAATACCTGCAAATTCACTTAAGATTATATTGTATTTTTAGTATAAAATATATAAATTTAAATAATTAACCGTTCAAACATACTCTATTGTGATATAACAAAACTGCTACTTATAATATAAATAATATAAAAAAATGGCTATTTATATTTAGCACAGCATGAACAGTAAAATTAAGGTTTGTTCTATCATTTCGATCAAATTTAATTCAAAAATATTGTATACGTAGAGAACATAAGTCTGTGGCTCTAGTGAAAAGGGGTTAAACTCGAAAAGCACTACTTTACAGACGACGCAAAAAACCGTTGCGGCTTAAAATTATTCAGACTTTTGATCACTGTACTTCAACCACTATCCTTACAAATAAACTTTAAATGCAGTTTTAATATTTAAAAAATCCTTTTTCACGGGGTAATATTCTTACTTCTCCAAAGTTACCGGTAAAAAAAAAATGTGACTTATATCCGTGCCAAAACGAGTTCTTAAGGACATAACTTACTTTATACCCCTTTTCGCCCATAACACTTACACTACCCGGGAATATAACTGAACTTATACCAATTTTCACCATTATTTTAGAAAGTGTAAATGGACTTGCTGTTCGGTTTATTTAAAGTTATCTCCTTTTATAAAGGAAAAATAAATGAACACCCTAAATAAGAAATACCTAACTAAACGAAACCTATAATTTAAGAGCTTTATTTCAGAGATAATCCTAAGAAAACAAACTTAAATAGAAAGTCAGTTTCAAAACTTTAGAAAATTTGTGTTTATGCATTCAGAACAATTTAATGTTTTCCAAAAATTTTGCGTTTTTTTTTTATGAAATAGAAATTAGGTACGTAATTTTTATGAAAGTAATTTGGTACATAAAACTATTTTAATATGATTAAAAGCAATTTGGAAGTTATCAGATATGTAAAAATATGAAAAAAAAAACTGAAAGAAATATAACTACCGCGGTTAGTACAATGCATGTTGCTTATATATTTCTGCTTATATAGTTCAAAAACTATATACGTTCACGTTTATTTTATTTTTTTGCAGCTAGACAAAAGAAACACTGCACATATTAAATAATTTTTATTTACTTCCAATGTGTCAGTAACTATTTACAAACAAAAAACATACCATTAATTTAATTTAGCGATAAAGAAGGAAAACTCACGGAAAACACAACTTGCACAACCAGTAAGACCAAAACAAAACAACTCCTTGCCTCCATTGCTGCTCTCAGACTGCTCAGTTTTTCAATACGAAGACAATACTGGGTTTTCATTTGTAAACATAATGAAGAACTCATGAGAAAGACATGGGCATTGTATATGATGCTGACTCGAGATACGAGCGTAATATTTGTAAATATCTAGATGATTGTTTTGTGAAATTGTTGGGTTAACAATAAGGATTAGCGGTGTGGTATATTCATTAACACGTTCACGGACATATAAAATAAGTACATAACTGCAGACGCCGGGAACAATGGGCTCGCCGGGTGAGTAGGTATAGACGCGGATAGTGATTATAAATAAATAATAAATAAATAGAAGATTATTAGAATAAATAATTAATAGATAGAAGCAAGCCCTTTTCACAGCTAGACATGAATAGTGGTTTTCTCAAACATATGCAATGAAAAAAAAATATATAAGTACCACAAAAAAAAAGTAATAATAATTCAGCTATTTAGCCTGTTCATGAGCACAGACGCCATGTTAAAAAAATACTTCTTGGCCTAGGCTTTCAATTTTGTATGAAATTCCCTAACAGTTCTCTTGAGGTGTTCCGGCTGAAACGTGATACTTCGAAGCCTGTTGTAACGCACGTTATGACGTCATTTCATTGCATGGTTGAGAATTTTTTTAATTTGACAATTGCATGCGCACATACAAAACTCATTCAAAAAAGATAAGCCCACACGGCACAAGCGATTTGCTTTTATTTGAAAATTAAGAGAATTGTTGGCTGTAGACGGAATGGTAGTTTTGGGAATCATTCAAATCATAATTAAATCATCATTCATTCAAATCATTGTGAAGATAAAAGTCTCCGTCCACAGACGTGGTGCCGTTTCACGAGCCTTACCATTATAGTTTTATTAGATAAATTAATATAATTTGTTTCTATGTTTGTTTGTTGAAAAAAATACCATTAGGTTAGGTACCAATAAAAACTACCTAATATATCACGTCACATGTCACGTGTAACTAACGACAGCCGAATCCTTCTAAATGCCAACCAACTTGCATCTCTTACTTTACGAGTAGATTTAATATTCGCATTAAGTAGGTAGGTAATCGAGATCGCAAATTTTAAAGCTAAGCTCTTGTTAGGTACCTAGTAATAATTTTCTAGTTTATTCCACGGTATCCTACACACTTACTCGTTATTTTTTTTTTGTGCTTTGTGTACCACATGACGTGACCGTACTCTCTAACGACAGCGTAAACGATTTGTACGAAGAATAACACAGCGGTTACATTGTATAACTACAATTCTCCATACAAATCGTATAGGTACGGAGTCGCTAGAGTAGGTACTGTCACTGTAAACTCATGGCAAGGGTACTGATCTACTTCTCTCTATGTATTCTCGTCGGTTTCCACGATTGATTCTAGCTGTCTACCCTGCGATGCGATTATACTCAATGTTGTATCAATTATTTTTGAAGTGAAAACTTCTTTAGCGGCGCTTGGCACTTTTTTAGATGGGTAAAAAATATTAAACTCGCGACAGACAAATGTCAATCGTCAGATCGGGGCTAGTACAACATGGCGCGACTTTGCTTGTCGCGCGACTTAGCGTCGCCTGTCTTTTTTACACAGTATTGACAGGAAAGTGGCAGGTATAGTATATGTCGCGCGAAAAAGAGTCGCGTGTCAAAGTTGTGCTAGACGTGCTGATCGAAAAGCTTATGGGCAAGGAATATAATGAATATAATACTCACAATATACTTAGCGCCTGCGCGTGTGTGTTGACTGCTCATGTGTCAATCGTTTGTATACTTGAGAAATTCGTGTATATAAATAAAGTGCTTAAAATATGAAAATGGAAGAAAGTGTATTTATTAACGAAAAAAGGGACGAAGAATTCAAAGATGGAAATGGAAGAAAGTACATTTATTAACGAAAAAAGGACGAAGAAGCAGCGGAAGAAAATAAGTGAGTAATTTATAAAAATATACATATGTACCTACACATAATAGATGTAATCCTACTTATATATATTACAAAACGTGAATGTTTGTATGTAAAGTCGCTACATTTTACATTGCTTGCAATTTCAATTGACGGTGACTTTACGATCCACTATTGCGCAAACACTACACAAAAGATTTGCGTAAAATGCTGCAGTAATGTAGCTTAGATATCAGAATAGGACATAGGCTACACATTTTGAGGGCATTCATTCATAAAAGGGTTTATTTAACAATAAATGGAAACCATACAAAACACCACTTTTTGTTCATGGTGACATTTTAATTTCTAAATAATGTATAAACAATTGGTAACCCAGCAACCGTGTCTGTTTCAAAGAACGGGGGCCTTCGAACAACAAACTGTTGTAAGTGACAGATGGTGAAGCGTAAATCATAAACTTACATTAGTAAGAAATACAGATTAAAATAGAAATCAAGTGTCAGTGAGATAGAATAAAATCGGATAGTTCAAACGCACACAAGGCGGACTTAATGCCATTGGGCATCAATACCAGTCAACCTTTGAGCAAAGCAGATAAGTTGTAGGCGGTGAAAAAACAGGTTTTAATTATCTCACTAATATTATATAGACGAAAGTTTGTGAGTGTGTGTGGGTGTGTGTGAGTGTATGTTTGTTATTTCTTCGCTCTCAAACGGCTGGAGCAATTTTCATGAAATTCGGTATGGAGGTAGCTGACACCCTGGATTAACACATAGGCTACTTTTTAACAGCGGGTAGCACCGCGGGGCACAGCTAGCACTTGTTATATGTTTCATACTTTATAGCGTTAACCTATATATACGCGCGACAAATTTTAGCGACATACAATACAATACAACAATACTTTATTGCACACCAATAAATGTTTACAAAAGGAAACAACACAAAAACAATTTATAAATAACGGTAGACAACAGGCGGACTTATCGCTAAAAAGCAGACAACCTTTGGGTAGCGGAGAAAACCAATTTAAACAGAAAATAGTAGGTGGCGAGAGTTTGTACCATGTTATTTGTAATAGATATATTTTTTAACTGTTTTTGTGTACAATAAAGTGTTTACTGACTTACTTACAATTTGTGCGAGATTATTCCCTAAACATTCCAAAATATTGAAAAATGCACAACGTTGATGTTTAGGTTTTCACTTCTGTCGGCACTCCCGGAGTGCAACCCGTCCTTTTTTAGGGTTCCGTACCCAAAGGGTAAAAACGGGACCCTATTACTGAGACTTCGCTGTCCGTCCGTCCGTCCGTCCGTCCGTCCGTCCGTCCGTCCGTCCGTCTGTCACCAGGCTGTATCTCAACGACGGTGATAGCTAGACAGTTGAAATTTTCACAGATGATGTATTTCTATTGCCGCTATAACAACAAATACTAAAAATAAAATAAAATAAATATTTAAGGGGGGCTCCCATACAACAAACTTGTTATAGATTATATATATGTATAGGTACGGAACCCTTCATGCGCGAGTCGGGCTCGCACTTGCCCAATTTTTTTTTTATTGTACAAAACACTGAGTAATGGAAAGCCGAACTTAATGTCATGAAATAGTTTCTTCTAGTCGATTTTACCGGTGTCGTCCAGACAGAAATCAGAGCAGATATTGCATACAATAAAGGAAACTGAAACGCTAATCTTTTTGACCCTTATTGCAATTGTGAAAAGAGCGATAAACGTACGTTTTTCAATTTCCTTGACTGTACTTGACTAATTTAAATAGTTCAAAAACTATATACTTACATTCACGTTTATTGCTTTTTTGCAGCTAACAAAAATAAAAATAAAAAAACAATATAATATATTTTTTTATGCGATGAATATTCATCCGAATAAGGAACCCTGCCGTTGCCAATACAAAAAAAGCGATCTAACGATTACCATTTAAAATGGAATGCATTTCCTTTGAAAATTCAACTCAATTCAAAACCCCCCCTTAAAGGTGTAACTGCCTCACTCAGCGGAATGTAAAACCATGAAACCCTAATGGAATTTACACAGTGCGCGTAAAACTTTTAAGTGGCATCATTTGTATTCTCCCGAAATTCACGAGAAATGGATATACGCCGCTGTAGTGCCATCAATTTAGCTGGAAACGTCGTGTTCCTTGATTTTAGCGAAGTTGGTGTTGTGCGGTCGCGGTGCGCGTACATTGCCGCTCGAATTGGCATTGCATTTTTTTATGTACAGGGCAATAGACAGATCTATGCTCGGAGTTTTCTTGTGTGATCCAATCAGAACTGACAAGATTCACAGGAGAGGAGACCAAGGCCGTCGACATCACTACATAGTATAAAACCAAGTCGCTTCCTGTTGACTATCTGTCCCTGTCTGTATGGTTAGATCTTTAAAACTACGCTACGGATTTTGATGTGTTTTTTTACAAGCTTTTAACTTATACTTATAGACATACAATGCAAGTGAAAAGCTTGTACAATGCGTTTGTTCGGGTGGAATCTTGCAACTCAATTTTAAAGCAGATATCGTCAACCGATTGAGCTGAAATTTTGCATACTTACATAACTTTGATGACTATACAATAATATGGTACCATGGGGCTGATCTGATGATGGAGCCGGAAGGTGGCCATAGGAACTTCGTAATAAATAAAGCAATCATATCGAGCTTGGGCTCGTAAGAATCGATTTTATGGGCAATTAATGGATGTTCAATGAAAAGTACGATCGGTTTTAAAAGCTTGTCACAAAAATGAAAATTTTGACAGAAAATTATTTATAGATAGAGTGATTCAAGAGAAAATTAAATAATGTATAATATAGCATTGCAACCGTGTGAAGCTAGTAGGTCATAAAGTTGTCAGACTTTAGTGGCAGTGAACGGGCAGAACGTTGGAGAACAATTTTTGAGTGGCGGCCGCGCACCGGAAGACGCAGCGCGGGCAGTACACGGTGGACCGGCGATCTGAGCATGATCTGGCTGGAAGCCGTTGCACGAGGACAATGATGCTCGATCGATCATTCGGTCCAGCCATAAGCTAAGGGATGATATATTGGCACCTTCATTCTTCGTTACCTTAAAGGACTAAGTAGTTGATTTTTATAAAAAGGACCAAGCTATGCTCGGAGTTTTTTTTGCGTGATTGAATCAGCAATAAGGAGAGCTGTGATGGCCCAGGACTTAAAGGCAACTTAAAGTAATGTGGGCATATTCCAATAAAGCAACTTGTCCATTTATTATTGAAGCTTTTTAGTTTTAATGTTGTTTTATGCCGACGCTATTTGTCATTGGCGCGCAGTGTTTCTTTGGTGTTGTGCCACACTACTGCTACGTTGCGAATTTTGAATTTGTTTTTAATGTCGTTTCAAATCAGTCTACTATCTGCCCGCAATGTATGACATACCTCGCGTCGCTCGTCGTCTACAACTCATTTCGAAACACGCCGTCTAGCAAACTTGTGCAAGTCGAAAACACAGCGATTTAATTAGATTCCCTTAATTGAAAATATGCTCGCATTAAGTACGTACGTAAACAAATGTGTAGCGGGGGAATGAAATAGCTCGATATCTAGACACGCGGCAGCGTGTCCAGCCAAGTTCACCGCAGGAACTGGCGAGCAGCAGCCGTGTGTTATATTACACGAACCGTTTGGAGCCACTTTTGACCCCTCAATAACTTCAAATCTATTCAACAGAAAAAAATGAAATTTGGCTTATGTATTTAGGTCCCTGAGAACAACTAGAACCACAAATTTCATAAATGTAGATGAAATAGTTATTGAGATATTGACGTCCAAAAAACGGCATTTTTATCACTGACTGACTGACTCACTAGTAATCAAAAACCTAACCCACTTCCAGGTGACCTAGAAAGATGAAATTTGGCATTCAGCTTGGTAATTGTGTGTGTACACATATAAAAATCAAAAACAGTGATATTTTTTAGTTTTATTATTATTATTATTTATGCTTGTTGCCTCAGAACTCCGTCATTTATTAACCGATTTGGAAAATTCTTTCTTTGTTTGTAAGATGGCACTCTCTCTCTCACACACACACCACACACACACACACACACACACACACACACACACACACACACACACACACACACACACACACACAGAGAAGGTTAATAAATTGCCGTGGCGCGGGGACGGATAGCGAAGCGCGGGAGCGCGGCGTGGCGAGGAGCGGTCCGGCCCCTCCCTCTACCCCGCGTCACTCTAGTCAAGACAGGTGGGGCGTCAATTCAAATTTCTGTACAAAAAGTAATGATATCCCATCAAAAACATAAATGTTAAATTAGAGCCAAGTTCTCGCATGCAACGTTGTCGACTTCGCCGACAAAAGAATTGAGATCTATATGGGCGCCAAGTTCTTTGCCCTAATTTTTTTAGATACAAGGACATGTGACATACTCAATGCATTTATTTTACTTGGGGTGTAATTCAATATCAAGATTTGACTTGGCTAGTTTTCACAAACTGACTTAATTTTATCAAAGTAACATAGTATTATTATCAAGCTAACAGTATAAGTAACAGGACGTACACTAACTATACCTTTACGAAAATAGGTTAATGATTAGACAAATGTAATATACATTTATATGTAAAAACTAGCCAAGTCCAGTCTTGATATTGAATTACACCCCAAGTAAAATAAATGCATTGAGTATGTCGCATGTCCTTGTATCTAAAAAAATTAGGGCAAAGAACTTGGCGCCCATATAGATCTCAATTCTTTTGTCGGCGAAGTCGACAACGTTGCATGCGAGAACTTGGCTCTAATTTAACATTTATGTTTTTGATGGGATTATTAATACGGATGTGGCTGTGAATGTCAAAGAACGAATTAATTAGTTTGTTCTGCAGTTAATGAGAATCTGAGAGTGAAATTAATCAGTGTTAATGATGTACGAATATTTTGGATTATGAAATCTAGTTATTGAGTTTACGTAAAGTTAGTAAACAATTTGAATCTAACCAATATGTAGAGAAAATTGATTTCAATGTCCTATTTCTTTAACTTTAAATTTCAACATCGAGGTTTGCCTATACTATAGCAAACATCACAATTTTATATACGGGCATACGAAAGTCTTTTTGCTCAAGCTGAAACGAAGACGTTTTGAAAACGTCCTCGTTTTTGATGCTATTTTTTTTTCATAAAGATTAAAAAGAGAACCCTCTGTCATCATTATATCTGCCGATATGACGAAAGACGTCCTAACATTACACGTTTTCCACAACGATCTGTCTTACGCCGCCCTCATCCAATTTCTACCCGCGATCCTAACCAGGTCATCGGTCCACCATGTTGGGGGCTTTTTCACGCTGCGTCTTTCGATCCGCGGTTGCCACTCAAGAACCCTTCTGCCGTATCGGTTCTACGACCAATGTGTCCCGCCCACTGCACACTGCTACTTAAGTTTGACGACTGTACTATGTTTAATTCTGTTACCACATTTTAGAGACCTATAGAGAGACAGGTTGACTATCTCATTAAGCCTGTAACACCCTTCTTTTGAAAACGTCAGCTCAGCAGGGATAAACCCTTAAGCATGTTTGTTCAATCCCCTTTGTCGCATTAAATTAATTCACCCTTGACAAGTCTAGACACGTCATTGTGGCTGAGTCGCTGAGCTGTTGAGACGTGTCGAGTGAGAGGGACGCTGACCGGTCGCGTGGTCTATGCAATCGGTTTCCAAAGCCACTGTAATAGCACCTATATTTGAAATGGTAAATAATTATCTTACCAGCTTAAAAAAAAATGTATATTTTGTTGAGCTAGAAAGCTAAATTTTATTAAGTCATTGAGTTGATTTCATGAACAGACAAATGCGCCGTCCGCAATTGTTGTATTTAGCTTATCTGTGGCGTGACCAGGAATACAATGTTATCTATGATCTGAATGACGTTTTTAATTTCAAGTTTTTTTTCGGGATAGGTGACGTCACTATCGAGGGTGAAAATGGCGGACAGAGTTATAAGTATTTCACAATACTGAATAAAAATCAGATTTTCAATTTCAACTTGTTCAGCCATCATCTATTTTAAGAACTGAAAAATATGATATATTTAGGTTTTTGATGTCAAATACGATCTCAGGATTGTTTCAACGCAGACAACTGCAATTTTTGCATTTCGACTCACCCAGTATCATAAAATCGACCCACTTTTCAGGATGCATGCGACAGACATGTCCAGCCCAGTCCCATTTCAGTTTAGCGGTTTAAACACACATCTACTTTAGGTACCAGTTTTGGAGCGCAGTTCCGTGTTTCTGATTCAATTAGATCAGGGGCCCTATGATGGTTGCATTTGTGCGTGATAAATAAGTGACAAAGCATGTGTCACTCACACTCGCATTGTGTCAAAACGAGACGGATGCTTTGTCGGTTATTTATTGCGTGATAAAAGCAATCATCATAGGCCCCCAGGTTGTACTCGTATTACGAGATTTACGAGTATATTTATAACACCCTACAAAAAAGGAGTGTTACAATCATAAGTTTAACATGTGTATCTGTGTATTTGTGTTTCTGTCTGTGGTATCGTAGCTCCCAAATAGATAGATCGATTTGAGTGCGTTTTTTTATCGAAAGATAGGTCCGTCGAGATGGTTCTTAGCTATGTTTGATGGAAATAGGATCAGTGGTTTCCGAGATATTCAGATTTAACTAGACCAAATAACGAGATCTCCGCCAATATTGAAGCTAAGAATTCCAAATTTTGTAGTTATGTTCAGTTTTAGTAGCATGTTCTATATGAATGAGGGCCTCATGATAACCAGCTACATGTGTCGGGGGTCTCAAATTGTTTTATTTACGTTATTCATTCTGTATGTAATAATAACACACTGCTAGTTAAATCACAAAAAGGCACTAGAACGAAAAAGTATTCTCTGGCTAGAATATTTTTCTGAAAACAATAAATTCAATATTGTACAATTCTCCGTACGCAAATTCCGATCCATACCCTATCACGGCGCACGTATCAAACGTAATTCCTCGAGGCAAATTCTCTGCAATACTGTGCGGTATTTCATAAATCGACGGGGTGAAATGTAACAGGGGCTGAAATATAACTCGGGGTGAATTATGGTGGCGTATTTCAGTTGCAAACCAAATGCAACGTCAAACGATCCCGATATAAGGTGTGAAATGTGCGTTGGTTTAGTCGGCAATTTAAGCCTTTTGCTGACTCTGAATTGACAGTTGAGTTTCTGATGTAAATAAGAGTATGACCCCTTGTCGGGGTTACAAGGAAAAAGGAAATGACTAAAGGCGATAAAAATTCTGCGCTAGACTGATTCTTATTCTTGACATTGCCGTATTTTTTATGACTTACTAGGAGGAGTAGGAGATGTCCGCGATTCATCCATGTAGGTATTCTTTTTCATTACCATAATCCGGTAAAAAGTATCTTATAACCATCTTTGGTCTAGCTGTCTCTGTACCAAAATTGGTTAAAATTCGTTCAGGTGTTTTGGTTTGATGAGAGGACAAGGACTTTATGGCCAACAGATGGCGCCAGACTGGCATGGCGCTGCGCGCCCATACAGAACAAAACGCGATCTTGCATTGCACTATGATTTTCCTGAAATCATGACCCATACAAAACTGATTGTTTACCTTTTGACTCCAAAAAAGGAGGAGATTCTCTGTTTCACTGTACTTATGTATTTTTTCTCAAACATGCCATGAAATATCGTCGTAACGTGCGTTAGAACCGGCTTCGAAGTGTCAAGTTTCGGGCGGAACAATTCGAGAGAACTGTAAAGGAATTTCATACAAAATTGAAGGCCTAGGCCGGGAAGTAATTTGTTTTTAATTTTAATGTAAACATGGCGTCTGTGTGTATGAACAGCTGATCTATATATTTTTTTCTAGTAGCTACCCATTCAGCCATCGGACCAACAATATCCGTGTTAATGCCTAGTACACACGAACTGAAAATACCGTCTATACGTAAGTCAACAGAGACCATAGACAATATTAAAAATCCTCTGCCTTTATTTTACTTATTATAGAAACTAAGATTCTTATTATCAGGTTGTGTATAATGGCCCTAATATTCGCACACTACACACGTGGACTTATTAAAGAAAAATAATATAGAGGGATTGGAGGGAAAATTAAAAATACTTTTTTTAAACATGGCGTCTGTGTTCATGAACTGGCTGAACAGCTGAATTATGTTTTTTTGAGTGGTGTATTTTTTTATTTCATTGCATATGTTTGAGAAAAGCACTATACATGCCTTAGCCGTGAAAAGGGCTTGCCGGCTTCGTATCACTAGACGTCTATACCTACTCAGCCGGCAAGCCCTTATTTCCCGGCGTCTGCAGTAATGTACTATTTTTAAACAAACCTAGAACTTCTTAATATTATAACTATTATGAACAAAGTTTCATTTTGTTCTTGTACAACACAATACTTTCATATTTATTATCGTTTATTATTTACTAGTATTATTATTATTTATTTATTTATTAGCTTCATTTGCGGAGGAGGAAGACCATAATGGTGTACATAATCAATACTCAATTAGCTCTGTGCAATGTCACGAAAAAAAATGGTTCCTATAACTACTATACTAATTATATTGCACAAAAGAAAAGTTAACGTACAAAAGGCGGACTTAAAGCCACGAGGCATTCTTTTCCAGTCACCCAGTCAGTCAGTTTACTATCTATCTATCGTAGTATTAAAAACAAACTATTCAACATTTGCGTAAACTTATCCGTTATCCGTTACGATGAGATCTGATAATTTTGCGTGGTTAGTCTCCTATTTCCATTTGTATTTATCACTCATATACTCAAAGTTTAACTGAGATCCCTTGAAGAGATAAGTTAGCCTCTGTACCTACATATTTTTTCTTCTGAAAATGTATTTTATGTTTTGTGTACAATTAAGTGTTTTCATACATAACAAACGTAGGTCTAAGATCAAATCGTAGGTACAATTTTTAAATTTTAGTTGTATCGAAAAAATATTATCGACACCTGAGACGTCCTTGAATATTTGTAAACTAAACTCCTTTACACATTTAGCATTTGTTTATTAAAATATGAAAAATACGAACATTGCTCGATTCAATAATTCAGCGAAATTGGACTGCTAGAAATTAGGGCTTGCGCACAAATCACGCGAGGTTTTTTCAGCTATATTTCGGTGATATTTGGTGAGGTTCTTTGTTCTAAGAAGTAAGTACTCAGAACCATCGACAGACAAGGCTCTCGATAAAAAAAAATGCATTTAAATCGTATCATCCGTTTGGATGCCACGATGCCATAGACAGATATGCAGACACACAAATGACCCATATTAAACTCATAACACCCCTCTTCTTGTCGAGGGTCAAGAATAGGCTATGGCGACTATATTGAACTGAAATCTCTTTTTCATTTGAATGTTATAACACAAACCTAACCTAACATAATCTATATGTTGACATTTTCAAGATTTCTGGAAAAAATATGATTTCCGAGAAAAAAATTGTCTATGAAATGAAGCATTTCGTGAAGTGATGGTTGTCTATAAAAAAAAGAGGATCTCGTTATGCATAGTCTGAAATAAAACAGATATAAAAACCAAAAAAAAAAGATACTGCATGTGCGCTCGCCGAGCGAAGCTCAAGTACCCGGGTATTTCATATTTGGTAATAAAAATACACGATTTTCATGCATCAAATGTGACGTTTGCAAAATTCTCAATATCAGCAACGTACGTCCCATAATGAACCTAATAAAGTATCAAACACACGTTGAATAAAAACGAGAGGAGCGGAATTCGCCGGCCGCTTTAATATTTCAGCACAATCACTGACGGCTCAGTTATTCATGACGTGCCGAGGTCGTCCATTGTGAAGGAGTTGTATGAGGATCTACCCCATAAGAAGCCTTTCGACTAATACCTAAGTACAGTACACTAGGATTCATAAGCGCTTATACAGGGTGGAACAGATCGAAGGTCTTTTAAGCAAACAGGGAATTGTTCAGACTGAGTACTTCATTTTTCACCAATGAACTATGTAAATATTTCTATCCATTTTTGAGATACAGTTTGTTCAGCATTAGTGTAAAAATCTGCACATATCAACCATAGCCTCTTTTGAACATCGTTTAAGTTAAAGATAGGTGTCAATTCAAAATGTAACTAAAACCTTTGAATTAGTAAGGTTGTCACTGATATTAAAACATTTTATTTTGATGACTTTTTTTACTTTTAAATCCAGGTCGATTGTAGATCACTCAGATGACACTTTCCTGTCAGCTCAGTCTTTACAAATGTTCCACCCTGTATAGCCAGCTAATTTAAACTGTATAAAGGCTGTATAAGCGCTTAATCAGCCGATGTACTACTCGGGTATTATGAGACAGATTGAGTATCAAGAACTTGAGCATCGCGACAACCGAAGAAGTGAACATATACCGCTGATACGCTGCTACGCCGTCAGCGGTTTAGTGAAATGTCGAAATCGGCTTGATAACTAGTATTGCCATTTTACTGGAAAATTTCAGGGATTTGATCGATGCTCCAAACTAGTTTAGTGAAATGACAAAATAAGCTAGTAGTCTCAACTTGCATTGCCATTTTCTTAGACAAGCTCGGTGATTTGGTCAAATCTCTAAACCAGTGAAGTGAAATGACAAAATATCATTTTAAGCTGATCTTGCTTTGCCATTTCCCTAGACAAGGTTAGTAAAAACAAATCGCTGATTTTACCATTTCACTGCAACATAAGACATCTTTGTCATCTTCGCTGTCTTTATTATAATAAAGTGTCCCCGCCACCTGCCCGCTGCCGCCATTACATGACAGACGTCAACGGGAGCTGGCAGGTCGTGGTCCACGGTTAGGCGGCTGCGGTACTCTTTTTCTATACAAATCCAGTACCGGAACCGGGAATTCCCGGCTCTCGCCATACAAAATCAGAACCGGGAGCATGCCCTATCCATGGTGAACCCGTTTACGTTGTTTTATTGAATCTATTCCCGCTCTGAAACCCCGCACATCACAGCGGTATTGTCAGTCCTTTTCCTATCCCGATGATCAATTGGATCAATCGCCACTTTCTGGTCCAGTGGTCCCGCACTGTATGATGTTATGAAACCATCGACACGAGAAGAAGAAGAATTGGTGTGTACGGCTAGAGAAACGTGCAGTATAAGACTTGTCATTGCGTAAATACACTTTCACTGTATTTTGATTAAAGCAGTGTTGTAGGCAGCTCCTATTGTCAACCCAATGAATTCTAATTTATTTTGAACAAATTAAATTAACAATAATAATTACCCGACAAATCGTGTTGAATATTGAAGTAACAACAATAATTACTGATTGATCCATTCTGAAAAAAATAACTGTCTAATAAATACTTTATAAAAAGAGGTGATTATTAGAAGACGCTACACGTGGAGAAAACATATTGAAGACCTAAATTTCTTGAATCGATAACATCTACAAATAAAAGGCCTGGCTCAAGAAAGCGAGGAGAACTGATCCTATATAATGGGACAGGAGAAGACAGAGTACCCAAAAGATACATTTTCTGTGTGAAAATGCTTAACAGTGCTTAAATTGAAACGAAGTAAAATAATAACAGTATCAATTCCAGCTAGGTTCCAAATATACTAAAACCGAACGCGAGTTACGCGAGAAACACCACACCACCTCCAACTTCACTCCTACGTTATAAAAATGACCAAATTCCATAGACACCTGAGTGCCCCTGAGTGCCTCCCGCTCATGTTATTACATCAAAACTTCGCCAAGGGCGCGGAAGGTCTTTGAGCACTGGTCGCTATATAGACTTCCAGGTCACTAAGGCTGGGTATGAGGTTTTTAATAACTGCGAGATGAATGGGTAGCATTTTTTAAGAATAAGTTACGTTCATACAATGGATGACGGAGCTGGATCGTGAAATTGTCTTTTTGTACAGTCTGACGTATCAACATGGAATATTTACACACGTTTTGCTGGAGAAGGCGCTGTGCGTGTTTGGATTGCTTCATATTTGGGCTCTTTATTAAGGTTTATGCTGGCTGTCTACATGTCACAGTACTATTATTTATATCAACATAAGCGTAATAGTAGTAGTAGGTAACATTTACGAGTGGAATTTTCTGGCCGCTACGTGGGGAGAAAACTTCCTGCACCTTTAGTATAACTGTGACACGTGACAAATACTACCCGTCACTTTTCTTTCAATATCGTGCGAGCAAGATAGGTGATACTGAGTCTCCCGATAAGCAAAGTCGCAGCAGGATATGTCAGCCCTGCTGGCCAAGGTAAGACGTAAAACTTTAGACAAACCACGTGTGGTAATTTATAAATGTATAAATCACCAGATCGCATATTTATAGCCCTTCCCTACGGTCCTAGGACATTCACGATATCACCGCCCTAGGTAAGTAATGTACAATTATTGTGCAGTAGATGAAAATGAATACAACAAAGAAATAAATTAATCAAAAATTGGGCAAGTGCGAGTCCGACTCGCGCATGAAGGGTTCCGTACTATAATCTATAACAAGTTTGTTGTATGGGGAGCCCCCATTAAATATTTATTTTATTTTATATTTAGTATTTGTTGTTATAGCGGCAATAGAAATACATCATCTGTGAAAATTTTAACTGTCTAGCTATCACCGTTCTTGAGATACAGCCTGGTGACAGACGGACGGACAGCGAAGTCTCAGTAATAGGGTCGCGTTTTTACCCTTTGGGTACGTAACCCTAAATAATAGGGTTTGATCCTAGGATAGTAGGTGCTACAAACAGCTTTCATACGTCAGTAGTGATATATGTTGACACCCAATTTCAAATGGTTGTTTACGAGAATGCTGCTCAATCCTTCGTTCATATTTTGTATTGATTTTGAATCGTATTGAAAATAACTGTGTTTACGCTTGGCTTTGTTTTGCGAAAATTAATTGGCGGAATATTTAGCCATTTTTACTCTTTGTCCATCAGTCACATCCAATGACTTTCAACGTTATTTTGTCAATTTTCTACGCTTCTATCCGCAATTTTTGAACATAACGCATCAGAATAAGACTGCACGTGAAACATTAAGTGCATACAGATATTTACGAGGACAAAGATAGAGGGGACATAAAGCGCCAGTTTTACGGCCAAGGACTGTAAAACGGGTTAACGGGGCATTACCGGTACCAATCCGGGCACGAATGCAGCGGGGTTTATAGACCGAAAGAGTTACATACCGAAGAGTATTCAATTGGTTTAGAAGACTGCAAATGACTATTTAAAGATTTATCCTTTTGTAACTTTATTTTCAAGCGATAAGTCTATTATCTACTAATAATATTTATTTATTATTTATTTACTCTTTATCCGAAACATAATTATAATACTTATACATAATTTATGCTATTCATGTAAATATATTATACATACTTACATCTAAAATAATAAATACATATATAATATTGGGGTGAGGTTAACCTAGGAAAAACTCAACTAATGGAATTTTATGCGCCACAGAATAAACCTAGAGACATTAAGTTGAGTTATAATGGGGTGTCCATTGAAGCTGTTCAGACAACGCGTTTCCTAGGAATAATGATAGATTGCCATAATAATTGGGAAACCCATGTTGATTACCTACTTTCTAAATTAAACCGCTTTGTATACGCTCTACGCAGGTTGACACATATAGCTTCGCAACAAGCTGCATTGCTTGCTTTCCATGGCCACATTATGAGCAATCTTCGATACGGGCTGATTCTCTGGGGTAACTCGTCAAGTGCGGAAAAAGTATTTAGGTTACAAAAAAAATGCCTACGAGCCCTATGCTGTGCCCATCACATGGACTCTTGTCGGCCACTATTTAAAAAATATAATATCCTGCCCTTACCAACCCTGTATATATATGAAGTATGCTTGTTTGTAAAGACAAATTTTGACATGTTCAAAATACAAAAACCAAGCTCTAGATCCACTTCTAAACTACATGGCCTAAATTTACAATGCCCAGTACACAATACCGCTTATTTTAATAAAAGTATTTTTAACATGTCCATAAAAATATTCAATAATTTGCCAGATGACATCAAGACACTTGACTTTCCTGCATACAAGCACAAACTTTATGCATGGTGTCTACAAAAAATGTTTTATAATATATCTGAGTTTTTCGAGGCCTGAATTGTCCTATAAATTAATAATAGATATGATATGTAGTAGCTAATTAGTAATGTAGATTTTTAAGTATTATCTGTAAATCTAGTTTTAATATTAATATTAGGTACCATACTTGACATATGTACTCACTTAATGATTTCTGTATCAATGGACCCACAAATTGTATGAGACTTATATTAATGTATTCATCTATTTTACTAGAAAAATGTAATATTATTGTGCAACCTTTAATGGCTGATTATGACGACACATAAATAGTACTTAAGACCTTTTGTAATACTCATAATCTTACAATAAAATATTGAATTGAATTGAATTGAATGAATCTGCAAAATATGGCATTTTAAAAATTTATGAAAATGTCTCCTTATTCTTTAACTAGCTGTACCCCGCGGTGTTACCCGCTCATCCCACGGGAACAATAAATTTATTCGGGATGAAAAGTATCATATGTCCTTTCCCGGGTGTCAAACTATCTCCATACCAAATTTCATCTAAGTCGGTTCAGCGGTTTAAACGTGAAGAGGTAACAGACAGACAGACACACTTTCGCATTTATTTTATAATATTAGTATGGATGTGGGTACACACCACAATTTTTATATTAAACCATTGATACAAAGATCAAAGCATAAAGAAAAATTTGAATGCGTAACCTGGTGGACATGACCGTGAATCGGACCCGGTACTCTGGATTATTTCCAGCGTGTTAACCTCTTCACTACCCTAACGCTATATAACCTTTCGAATGTTTCCTTATGCTTTGTGTGTCGATCTTTAAATTGTTTATTTGAAAGGCTTTACACCTTAGCGACCTTTATGTGAAAATGTTAATAGGTGAATATTAACATTGTCATGGAAGATGTGAATCTTACCGTACTACTTAACAGCAGTGAACAAGCAAGCGACAGAGAGCGCTGTAACGCATTTTAATTTTTAACCGACTTCCAAAAAGGAGGAGGTTCAATGTTCGACTGTATGTATTTTTTTTATGTATTGCAACCTGAACCATTGATACAAAGATCGAAGCACAAATGATCATTTAAAATGCGTAACCTGGCGGAAGAAGAAGCAGTCTCTTCCGCCAGGTTACGCATTTTAAATTATCCTTTGTGCTTCGATCTTTGTATCAATGGTTCAGGTTGTGTTGTAGATGCCTAAGACTGACTACACAAATTTAGAAAGGCATTCCATTTTAGATACGATAAAATCCACACAGAACAATAAAATGACAAATAACTAAATAAGTACCTATTTCTATCTCAGGAGACCAAATTATCTCTTGTATAGCGGCCTTTATCGTGTGTCAAAAATAGGGAATGCACACTCGTAATTTTTTCTATGGAAATTACCGGTAATAACGGTAATCCGATAATTTCCATACAAAAAATTACTGGTTTGCATGCTTTAGTCAAAAAACTGTTCCAATAATACTAATTGTGGCCGAATCTCTCAAACTCGGTATTCAAACAGAATTCATCGCTTTGTTAATTAAATTTAACAGTTTCAGCTGTTAACTGTCTGAAAATTGTTCCCCAACTTCTGAAGGGCCATCGCTTCATTAAAACTTTCATCTATCATTTATTCATTACTTTAAGTACCGTCCACTTTTTGCCGCCGCCATTTTAATGTCTAAGAGTTTTTGGAGTTGATTAGCTGGACAGGTTGACTTAAGTGAGGGTTTTCTGTCTTTTCTACTTAACTAGTAACCTGCCCATCTAGCACAACAAAATAGGTTTGCTCCGCGACTCTACAATATTGCTAATGCTGCAACGAACTTGCTCTACAAACTTATATAATGATATTACCGTATATTTCAGTATAATAATACGTAATTATAGTACATAATTATGCGCTTTACCTGTATTGACTGCTATATCATAATGAGCAGAACAAATAATGGGAGCGGAAGAAAAATCAGAGCCATTGCGTAATAACTTTTACGGCACTCTAAGCTCCCTGATCAAGGCAAGACGTAAAACTTTAGACAAACCACGGGCGGTAATTCGTAAAGCCCCAGATCGCATGTTATGGTCCTCCTCACCTTCGGTTCGCGCCACAAACACCTGCTATCTGGGACATTCATGAATTTACCACTAGGTACCTATGTAATGTACTTTAGATATGTAGAGCATGTGGTGTAGTTTAGTATCCAGCCTTGAGGGATCTGGCTAGACCTTCAAGAGGGCTATGATCAGTTGGATGCTGGTTTTACCAGTGACCATAACTACTGATTAACTCGTTGCAGCATTAGCAACATTGAGTATGAAGTGCTGGCACTAGAAAGACTTGAGTTTCTTCAGGTCTGATGTATGTAATTCTATCGTTCTGCTAGTTAGTAGTGTGCCATCGAATTTGGAGGCATTTTATCACGAATTTTCGACTCGTTTTGATGCCCTAGACATAACACTTGTAGCAATTTCCTTTGTATTGAGCCCAGTTTTTATACATCTCAATGATTTTTATTGCTAATAGGTCTTCCTGAGACACTTGGTTTGAACGTAAGAAATACAGCACCATTTTTAAAGAAAAATTCCCTTTTGAACATAAACTCGTGAATAATTTGTACACCAAAGGTGTACGAAAATGCAGCGTCACAAACGACGTACAAAATCAAAAGGGGCGTTACTTTATAATTATTTGTTCAAATGGCACATACGTCTGTTTGTGAACAAAGCAGTAAAGACGTGGGTTGCGGGCGAGTACTTGAATGTGGGCACGCCTCAACGAGTGCCCTGCCTGCCGTACTTCAATAAAACAGCACCGAAAATTTGTTACACGTAAATTCTCGGGTTCGCAACTACGATTGCGATTTTATGCTTGGAAGGGAAAATATGTTTATTTTTATGAATATATTAATTTTGTTGCGAAAGGTGGTTGACCGCTGGACGCCACTGCGGTGACAAATAATGCGAAACGAAGACATTTGCCAATGCACGAAAGCTTCCAAGATTGGCAAAAGAGTAGCGCAATTAAAGTGGCAATGGGTCGGCCATCTATATAGGTAGGGCATCTGCTAAGACATGACTTTTTTCTCAAAAATATCATAAAAGGAAAAATCTAGGGAAATCGAGGTAGTGGAAGGCCAAGACGAAATTACTTTGAGCAAATAAAAAAAAAGGTTAAATTCATGTCTTACCAAGAAGTGAAGGAAAAAGTCCAAGAAAGAAACGGTTAGCGATTCCAATACCGACAAGAACGCAGCTCTTAAATTGAAGAAGACTGTTCAGTAATAGTCCATAACGTTGTCCAGGGGCGGATTTCCGTATAGGCCGAATAGGCCCGCGCCTAGGCTGGCAAAATTTAGGGGGCGGCAAAATATGGTCGTTTTTTTGCTGCTCAGAAGGCCAGGCAAAACTCAATTAGTGAATAACGATTCATTGTTACTCACAAATAGAAATAGTAAGAATCTGTATTTGAAAATACTGATTAACCTAATTAAATCGTTTACTATCGTTTTTTAGAGTTCCGTACCCAAAGGGTAAAAACGGGACCCTATTGCTGAGACTTCGCTGTCCGTCCGTCCGTCCGTCTGTCACCAGGCTGTATCTCAAGAACGGTGATAGCTAGACAGTTGAAATTTTCACAGATGATGTATTTCTATTGCCGCTATAACAACAAATACTAAAAATTAAATAAAATAAATATTTAAGGGGGGCTCCCATACAACAAACTTACAGATAATGGTACGGAACCCTTCGTGCGCGAGTCCCATTCGCACTTGGCCGG
Organism: Apotomis capreana; assembly: GCA_947623375.1. Lineage (NCBI taxonomy): Eukaryota > Metazoa > Arthropoda > Insecta > Lepidoptera > Tortricidae > Apotomis > Apotomis capreana. Next base: position 24,275,618 of record OX392507.1, on the reverse strand, counting down.
TATTTTTTTCCATTTTAATTCTGACGTTGTCACGTCACTATTCATAGAAATTCACACGAAAAGTTGTACCGTTATTAACCGTCGCCATTTTAATTTAATCGGTAGGTTAATCTTAGCCTTTGTTATTAAGCGTTAAACACACGCGTTAAATTGAGTGCTTATTAAGCCGAGCTGTTGATTAAGCCATATTACTAAAAGGCGCGGCGCATACTGCCGTCGCCAAACCTTTATGAAGTAATATTTCTTAGAATATCGGTTATACAAATTTATAAGGTTCTTGAGCTGCGACCGCGTACTGGAAGCAGTGTGGAGGGTAACGAAGTTTTTTTTTGTTCTTAGTTAATCTGCGGGTCCTTTGCGTGATTGAGAGCTGACACGCCTCGTCCTTTGGGACAAAGCGCCGAGAAAACCTTAACCTAATCTTCTAGCCAAGCATGCTCCATCTTAGGCCTTATTGTCACTTAACATCAGGTGCAATCAAGGTTAAATGCATGGCTATTTAGAATAAAAAAAAAAACAATAATCCGGGATCTCGATGCGAGGTCCCGGGTTTGAGTGTGTGGCAGGGCTGGAGCAGCTGTAGCGGGAGCCACAACTGGGCTCAGTCGTTCTGCTGAGGGTAACGAAGTGGACGACCTGGTTATAATGGAATGAGCGAGACAGCGCGCTCGGACCTTCCGCTCCAACCTGTGGCCTCCGCACGCCGCTTCGCTGGTCGCGCGAAGTGGCTGGTTAGCCAATATGTACTGTATGTGAGGTCTTAGAAGAGCATTCGGGTTATATAACTGTCTCGCTCGCTCATACGCGATCCAGACAAGAATAGAAGAACCTCTCAGTTTTCACCCGAACCCGATTCTAAGATTCGCTTGTTTTCTCTTACGTTACAGGCGAATGCACGCGGTGACCGAGCACCCTTAAAATAAAACAAGGTCCCCATCATTCAAAAAGATAGGTATAGTCCGATATCTCAAAAGTCGGTATGTATCTCAAGGATGCTCCTTAGAATTATTAGGAAAACGACTTGTTTTTTCTTCTTTAGCTTAATTAAAAGTTCCATTGTTTTTCAGATAGTCAGACTATATATTTTTATCGCGGGTTAGAAGAATGTCCTTCAAATACAGGACACCGTGTATAATGACGCCCATTCGTCCGATCTCTGACTACGAATTAAAAAAAATTGACTCGGGCCAATTTCGCTAAGTGATTAAGAGGCCTTATTGTCCTTTGAAAATGCTGATTGTTTTAGAAATTTTTCGCTATGATCAAACATGTTTCTTAATATATTATTGATGTTACTAACTACCTAGAACAGGGCTATTGGGGTTTGATGGTATATATTTAAAACCTACATTTTGAATTTTTCATGGATAATTTTTGTTTAAAAAACTACTCAAAATTGACAAAATTCACACGTAAAATTAGTTTTTTCAACTTATTTTCGACTGTATGCAATGAAAGCATGAAATAGCTATGTTACTACCTAGAACTCGGGGAAAAGTATTATTCACTTCAAAATTTTAAAAGGAATAAGGCCTCTTAATCAATAAGTAAGTTAGCGTTTACTAGTCAGGCTCAGTTCAATCCTCGTATAATATCTAATCTCTTTTTGGGAATTCTTAGCTAGAGAGATCCTCACCTTGAGAGATAAGAAGATCGACACACAAAGCATAAGGAAAAATGGAAAAGTCCGATCTCTGACTGAAATAAAAAAAAATACTCAAGTCAATTGGCTAAGTGATTGTTAATGATCATAATTAAGCAATAAGTAAATAGCTTTTAGTAGTCAGGCTCAGTTCAAGCCTAGTATAATATCTAATCTCTCTTTTTGGGAAACCTTACGAGATATCTTGAGAGATTGGATTTACTAAAATCAGTTTTGAATTTCACTATAAAGTGAAATCTGATAAGGTTCTAAACGACTCGTTTCTGATGACATAGGTATAGTTTATCCGGAATTCTAAGATCAAATTATGTAATAATTAAATTAATTCACAAGTGAAAAATTAACCTTAAATTTACACTTATACGGTCGTTTGTATCTTGTGCCAAAGTGACTTCATTTGTTCTTAGAGATCGGACAGACTATACATTATACTTAACTAATAAGAGTAGGCATTTTTCTTTAAATAAAATTAAGGGTAATTAAGAAATAAATTTTCTTTTACATCTGAATAAAGCTATTATCTCTTCACTAAAATTCAATAAATTTAATCCGTTAAACCGATTTTATGTGTTTTTTAGCCGATTTCAGACCACTTTCGCAGATCTGATTAAAATCAGACGTAAAATTTTCTAATCCTTATCAAGTTTAAAACCCTTTTTGAATTCTTAATAAGAACATAATTTAAAACAGAATTTTCTATTAAACCGTTGATACAAAGATCAAAGCTTAAAAAAAATGCATTATCTGGTGGAACTGGTGAAAGAGACCGAGCTTTGATCTTTGAATCAATGGTTTTAATATAACAATTGTGGAGTGTGCATATTAGAAAAATGAGACATTACACGTTTCTATTCTATCCATACTAATATTATAAATGCGAAAGTGTGTCTGTCTGTCTGTTACCTCTTCACGCTTAAACCGCTGAATCGATTTTGATGAAATTTGGCATAGAGATAGTTTAAGATCCGAGGAAGGACATAGGATAGTTTTCATCCTGGAAATTAAACCTAAAAAGATTGAAAAGTGAGTGAACATTTCTGTAGGGGTGCGGTGACCCTGTAGGAAATGTAATTATTAGACCAAAAGCAGAATTGCTCTTACATTTGCTTAGGCACTTTTAATAATCCCTTTTATCAAGTTCCACGCGTACGTAATCGCGGGCAAAAGCTATTTTTTTAGAAAAATGGCAACTGGTCACAGTTAAGCGACCATTACTGCCAATGTCTCGTGCCATTACACGTTTGAGAAATTTGTAGTTTTCTGTCAGAAATAACAATCTTCTACGTCACCCCCATGAATAAGGTATTCGCAAGATGAAAAGCACGTGCGGTTGAGTTTTCTCGTAACTTCGGCTACTTATGAAAATTGTAATGCATGCAGGCATGTAGTTTATAGTATTGTGGTCAAATATCCGGGTGTTGTTTGCCCAAAATCTGAGAGAATAATGATATTTTATTTTTCTCGGGAGAAAACTATTCATTCCTGTCCTCCCAGTGTGCGTCACACTGGCATAGCACTAGTAGCGGGTAATGGCGCGGAGAGTAATAGCGGGGCTACCCCTCGACTTGCGAATATCGGATATTAACGTGATACTAAATTGCACTTTCCGAAACAATGTAAGGATGTAAACTCTCGTTAATAGAGGGTAGGTACAGTGTGATATAATTCCTTAGAAAACACTTCGGAAAACCATGTCTGTGCTGTAAAGTTTCAGTCATCTGTATTATTATGAAACAGATTAATTTCATGCTGAGTGACATCTGTTATTTGAAATCCGTTGATAACTACGTCCAGATTTTAGAACAAAATGGCAACATCGTTATCAAAAGTACTGTTATGCACAGATTAATCACACATAATTATTGGAATGCTTTTACAATCTTTGCTTTTCCTCACCACCCACTGTGTACAATAAATTGGGTAATTTGCACACAAGTAACTATGACAGATAAAAATTGTGATTTTCTAAATCAACCTTTGACAACGGTACCTTTGTAACCGTAATAGTTGCCGAAGCATCTTGTCAAATAATGAATGTATGCGAAATAATCCATTTTTTTTTATTGAAATGTGTGATAGTCGCGGAGGATAAAATCTTGTCTGCAAAATAAAGTAACGCACCGCACCCCGGACTTCGGAAATCTTACAAAAGGCAAGTAATCCACGGAAGTGCACGCCGCCATATTTCAATCTGCAATCTGCGGCGGGACACAAAAGTGAGAGCCTGATTTACCGCGGGGCCTGTCTGTGGATAGCTCTTTCCCTTCTTAATGTGCTGTTATAAGACACACACACAGATGCAGATTAATTCTTACACATAAAAAAACCGACCAAGTGTGCGTCGGACTCGCGCACGAAGGGTTTCGTACCAATATAGAGCAAAAACACGTTCTTTGTATGGTGTACGCATGTATATCGCGTCCTTTATTTACAATATAAATAAGTTTCTGTCAAAAATGACATTTTAGTGGCAAGCTTTTATAGCCGACTGTACTTTTCTTCGGATATCCATCAAATGCTCACTGAGACGATTCTAAAGAGCCCAAGCTCGGTAGGATTGCTTTGGGTCTATATTGGAATCCATAATTTCCTTTGTCCTATTTGTAAATTCCATAATAACGGTGGTCATAATGATCTTTTGCCATAATAACGTTTATCCTAATGTAAATGCCATAATATTGATCATCCTAATATTGAATATACTAATGATTAATTGCACTATTATGTTAAGTACTAATGATCAAGTGTCCTATCAGTTACATATCCTAATACTAGTTGCCATAATCATCATATGTCTTAATAGTTACTTATCTTAGTTAGTTTTAGGGGTTCAGCAAGTCTTTTGACGCTATACGTGGTCACGATACAAACCTAACCTAACCTACAGTTTTCGGGGTTCAGCCAATAACCTAACCTATAGTTTTCGGGGTTCAGCAAGTCTGACGCTCCGCTCACTTCGATAGCTCTGCTGTACGTGGTCACAATACAAACCTAACCTAACCTACAGTTTTCGGGGTTCAGCCAATAATCCAACCTACAGTTTTCGGGGTTCAGCAAGTCTTTTGACGCTCCGCTCGCTTCGCTCGCTCCGCTATACGTGGTCACAATACAAACTTAACCTAACCTACAGTTTTCGGGGTTCAACCAATAACCTAACCTATAGTTTTCGGAGTTCAGCAAGTCTGACGCTCCGCTGTACGTGGTCACAATACAAACCTAACCTAGCCTACAGTTTTCGGGGTTCAGCCAATAACCTAACCTACAGTTTTCGGGGTTCAGCAAGTCTGACGCTCCGCTCGCTTGGCTCGCTCCGCTATACGTGGTCACAATACAAACCTAACCTAACCTATAGTTTTCGGGGTTTAGCCAATTCGATATTTGTCCAAATCCGGTTTTCTATTTTTGTTTTAACGTAAAAAATTGGTTTAAAAAATAATCTTTATCCAAATACTCCGAAATGTTTAATACTTATGAATATAATTATGGTTTTGTATATTATGACTCGTAAGTTTTATGTGTCAATAGATTAGTACAAAACATATTAGGTATTTAGAGCATTAGGTAATGTAATATTATGGTTTATGATCATTAGGATGTAAGATCATTATGGCAAATAATCATTATGACAAATGATTGATATGTCAAAAATGTTTAGAGTAAATGTGGTATGGCATTTGACTTTAGGATACATATACGATATTATTGATTGCGAAGGAGACCCGATTGCTTTTTCTATTATAGAGTCCCTATGGCCACCTTCCGGCTCCATCATTAGATCAGCCCCATGGTACCATATTATTGTATTGTCATCAAAGTTCAGTAAGTATGCAAAATTTCAGCTCAATCGGTTGACGATATCTGCTTCAAAATTGAGTTGCAAGATTTCACCCGAACAAACATAATAGTACATTGCAAGTTAAATAAACTCGTTCACTGCTGTAAAGTAGTGTGGCAAGAGGTCGCTTAAGTGTAAAGCCTTTCAATAAACAATGCAACGAGCGACACTCAAAGCATATGGAAAAATTTGAAGGGTTACCTGGGCGTTATGGTGGCGGAAAGGTTAACGCAGACGTAACGGGTTCGATTCGGTCTCTTCCACAAGTTAAGCATTTCAACATTTTTTGAGCTTTAATCTTTGTATCAATTAATTAATTTTAAAATTGCGGTGTGTACCCACATAAAAAAATGAGACATTACATGTTTCATAAATCTAGTATTCATTAAATTAGAATCAATGTAACACGCTGAAGGCTTGTTCGGGGGAAAAAGAGCCTAAGAATAGATGGAAGTCAAATGTAGATACGGCATTCCTTTACGGTGGTCACATCGAGGGCTATTCACTAGGGACTGCATTACCACAAAAGGGGTCTTTCTTTTACCGAGAACGTTTAGCCACTGTTACAATAATGAAAGCGATTTTATATAGTTTGCTAAGTGTTTTTAAGGGGTAAGCTCAGTTTCCGGGTAACTATCTTTTCTAGGATACGAGTAATATAGTGCTATCTATATCTACATTGAATTGATACTCCCTACTATACAATAGTTATGACGACGACGATGTTAAATTTTACAGCAAACTGTAGTTATAAGATTAGAATTAACTCAACATGTTTTGAAAGAAAAAAAAATTTTTTTTTTGAAATATGTGACTTCAAAAGTATATGCCATAATTTTTTTTTAATCCAAAAGAAATTTTGAAATTGTTTGAAGAATCCTCATAATTTAACAAAACAATAATTGTATTACGGTGAAAATGGCAAATTACTTATTGTCTCCATACAATAATTGTTACCCATAACATATAATGACAATGAAAATTAAATCATCATCATTACATCAGACGATAGACGTCCACTGCTGGACAAAGGCCTACCCCAAAGTATCCACGACGATCGGGCTTGCGCCGGCCTCATCCAATTTCTGCCGCTATCCTAACCAGGTCGTCGGTCACTTGTTGGGGCCTTCACGCTGCTTCTTCCGGTCCGCGGTCACCACTCATGAACCTGTCCAACGGGCATCATCTCTACGAGTAATGTGCCCCGCCTACTGCCGCTTAAGTTTGGCGACTGTCTCCGCTATACAGCGTGTATATTTGATATAACCGCAAACTTTACGGGGTCGTAGTATAGGCACTTATTATATTGATCAGTAAATTATTAAAAAAAACGAAACAGCACGCAATGTATTTGTTTGTTGTTGTTTGTTGACACAACATAGTGATGTCACAACTGTCACTTAGTAATATACCTAGGATAACTCGGGGCACGTTCTAGGGATAGGATATCGATAAAAAAGATGTCGATATAATTCAATTAATATATGTGCTCAATGAACATTCTGGATTACTATAAAGAGGTTCGATGTCATATCTGATCTGATATCGATCCTCTTAAATTAAGATAATAAAAGTATGAGGATGTAATTTCAATCAAAATCTCAATTTACGTATATTATGAAAATTATTTTAAAATAAACATGTAAATACACGTTTTAATATGTTTATTTTTTCATTTGAAAATGTGGAGAAATAAAGTAATATTTATATATGTCGATGACATTTAGATGTTGACAGTAACATCGATATATTTTTTTGTCGATAAAATATTTTGCTACGTCACTTTTGTATAGGTGCCCCGAGTTATCCTAGGTATAACTACGCCATACATTGCTGTTCAGAATTTTTTCAAAAATTATTTACGCTATGGCAGTTAACGCTAAATTAATATTTTTTATAAATACCAGATTATTGCACTAAAATTTCCGTCTGGCTTCAATTTGAGGTTTTATCAAATATACACGCTGTACATCTACAAGGTTGGTTCTCTTGCGTATCTCATCAGTCATCATTTCGGATTCGATCCCGCGAGAATAGTATCAATAGTAGGTATGATCTTTATTATCTGTAGTACCCATATCTTTGAATTTCTACTTTAAAATTAGGTGCAATTCATACGTTCATTAATGAAATGTAAAGAGAATATTCGACGTACGAGTCTTAATTTAATATTTCGCAGTTTTAAGGCTACAGCGAAATTTAATAAGAGAGGACTTACAGACACTCTATTGAAAAGCTTTTCCAACTTTAAGCTCTCAAACTTAATACCTATTCCATTCAGTCTGAGCTTATTAAGGTCGGGCGTTATTTTTGCATTAATTAAAAAATAGGATGATTAAAAGAAGTAAAATTAAGTCATGAATTTCTAACACAATTGTTCCCTATTGTTCTGATTCTCAGTTTATTTCAACAAATGTATAACTTTTCTCAAATATGCAATGAAAAATCGTCATAACGTGCGTTATAACAGGCTTCGAAGTATATCACGTTTCGGGCGGAACAAGTCGAGATAACTGTATAGGAATTTCATACAAAATTGAAGGCCTAGGCCGAGAATTAATTTTTTTTTTGAGTGGTGTATTTTTTTATTTCATTGCATAATATGCAATGAAATAAAAAAATACTGTTTGCGAAAAGCACTATACATTCCTCGGCCGTGAAAGGGCTTGCCGGCTTCGTATCACTCCTCCTCCCTACGGTTGGCCGTCTATACCTACTCGCCCGGCAAGCCTTTATTTCCCGGCGTCTGCAGTTATGTACCTACTATAAATATAAATACACTAGAAGGTACCCGCACCCAATGAGTACACAGGCTGAATAAGTGCTTGTACAACCCTATACAGTTTAACTTAGAGTATTAATGGCTGCTTAGGTTCATGTATACAGCTTGTTTGCTACTTGGGGCAGCCTACCCCGCCTATTTTTTTTACCGTAGAAGGGTGATAAAAAGTATCATACAAATATCTTTGGACGTCCAGCTATCCCTGTACCAAAATTGCTTAAAATTTATCCAGCCGTTTCGGCGTGTTGAGAGGACAGAGAAATTATTAAAAAAAAAAAATATTAAAGCAGTAACGTCTGCTAACGTAAACCAAACGTTTACAATGAAGCGAAAAATTTAACAATTTAATGGTTCGGACAGGATACGAACCTGCGTTTCCAACGGCTTTCCGGGCCAACACGGACCAACTGGACCACGAACCAGATGTCAGAGCCATTGAATCTTCCAACCAGTGGCTTCAACATGCCTTAGGGTGACATCGTAGCGCCATCTACCGTAAAGGGGTCTCCTTCGCAATCCATAATATCGTATGTCCTAAAGTCAAATGCCATACCACATTTACTCTAAACACTTTTGACATATCAATCATTTGTCCTAATGATTATTTGCCATAATGATCTTACATCCTAATGATCATAAACCATAATATTACATTACCTAATGCTCTAAATACCTAATATGTTTTGTATTAATCTATTAGCACATAAAACTTACGAGTCTTAATATACAAAACCATAAATCACATGTCCTAAAGTCAAATGCCATGATGATTACTTGCCATAATGATCATAAGCTATAATAACATTACCTAATATCCTACTTTAACGCAGGTCAGACTTGGGTTAGGTTAGGTACGACGACGAGCGAAGCGAGGAGGAGTGTTAGGTTGAACTATGACCGTAACGAGCGAGCGAGCCGCGCAGGTCCGACTTGGCTTACGATTCCTTACATTACCTATTTCACCTTAAGGCAGGTCCGACTTGGACAAATATCGAATTGGCTAAACCCTGATAACTGTAGGTTGGGTTATTGGCTGAACCCCGAAAACTGTAGGTTAGGTTAGGTTTGTATTGTAACCACGTGTAGCGGAGCGAGCGAAGCGAGCGGAGCGTCAGACTTGCTGAACCCCGAAAACTATAGGTTAGGTTATTGGCTGAACTCCGAAAACTGTAGGTTAGGTTAGGTTTGTATTGTGATCACGTATAGCGGAGCGAGCGAAGCGAGCGGAGCGTCAAAAGACTTGCTGAACCCCGAAAACTGTAGGTTGGATTATTGGCTGAACCCTGAAAAATGTAGGTTAGGTTAGGTTTGTATTGTGACCACGTACAGCGGAGCGAGCGAAGCGAGCGGAGCGTCAGACTTGCTGAACCCCGAAAACTATAGGTTAGGTTATTGGCTGAACCCCGAAAACTGTAGGTTAGGTTAGGTTTGTTTTGTGACCACGTATAGCGGAGCGAGCGAAGCGAGCGGAGCGTCAGACTTGCTGAACCCCGAAAACTATAGGTTAGGTTATAAAAATCGGTGATAATAATTAGGATAAGTAACTATTAAGACATATGATGATTATGGCAACTAGTATTAGGATATGTGACTGATAGGACACTTGATCATTAGTACTTAAGATAATAGTGCAAATAATCATTAGGATATTCAATATTAGGATGATCAATATTATGGCATTTACATTAGGATAAACGTTATTATGGCAAAAGATCATTATGACCACCGTTATTATGGAATTTACAAATAGGACAAAGGAAATTATGGATTCCAATATAGACCCACCGTAAAGATTTAGACTTTATCGTCAGCATTAAATTTTTCAATTTTTCGCTTCATTGTAATCATTTAAATTATTAAATGACCAATAGATGGCACCAGACTGGCTTGTCCAATTACTAACTGTTTGTCTTACCCCATTGGACAATAAACTATGTTAGCCATCCCCTAATTACCTTACCAATACAATTTTAGAATAGTATGGATGAAAGATATTCGTGCTCATCAAGTCATCACTCAAATACTTGTCGCTGTCGGGATTCGAACCCCGGATTGTCAGCTTCATAGGCTGCAATACCACTGAGCCAAGCACATCATAAACTGAGCATAAGCATAGTTTAATAACTGCTGTTGGTGATCACTACGCGAAGACGTGCCGACCTGTTCACTTTTGACGATTGCCCCACTCGACATAACATAAAAGAGAAGTGCGTCTTGGTGGAGTGAGTACCACACAGAGTTCACATCAGATAACCAGGTTTACGTAGTAACTTGTATATAATCTGCAAGGTCCGGAAAACTTCATAGCAAAAATCAAACTATGAGAGGGTTCAACCAAAGAGTTTTATCGAAAATTCTACTTATCGATGTTACGAAATATTATCGCACATTACCGACTTATAAGATTATTCTGTAACATTTGAACTTTTTGATAAGTAACTTGCATCTCCATATTAAAATAAATCATGTCAACGTCACATATGACATTTGCGTCGTTTGAGTTTTCATAAGTAATTCCCGTGCCGTGTTATCTACTAAAATGGTTAATCCTAAAAGAAAAACAATTAACAAATGGATAAACAAAGATTCTTCTCTTACTTACAAAGAAGATTCTTCCACAATATATTGCTCTAAATGTGACGTTCATTTAAAGCAGCTAAAGAAACATAGCGTTGAAAGTCACCTAGTGAGTAAAACTCATGCGTCAAAATGCTCCAAAAAAACCAGTGACACATTCTATCTAGATTTAATAATATTTTTAATATCATGCAATATTCCATGGAATAAAATTAACAACCCACAGTTTAGAATATTTTTCGAAAAATATATTTGTTGTTCCTGTACATCAAAATCACTTCCCGACGAATCTTTGCTAAGAAAAGTATATTTAGATATTCTATACAAACAAACCATTGAAGAAATACGCAAGAACATGTTAGGAAAATATATATGGATAACAATCGACGAAACATTAAATAGGATGGGAAAAAGTGTCACTAATGTGATTGTAAGAGAACTAAAGAAAAATTCATGTTGTAAATCTTACTTAATTGGAAGTAAAATTTTTGAAAAAGTCGACGGTAACTCAATGGCTGAATACATAAAAAAGCAATTGCAGTTTCTTTGGCACAATTCATACAATGAGCATGTTAGAAATGTCCTTGTTTTGAGTACTGATAGTGCCGCGTACATGCTGAAGGCTGGTAAAATCTTAAAAGCTACTTTTCCAAATTTACTACATGTTACATGTCTGGCTCATGGATTACATAGAGTCTGTGAGCATATAAGATCTCAATATAAGAGTGTTGATGCCTTGATATCCAACGTAAAAAAAATATTTTTAAAGTCGCCACATAGAGTCAGAATATTCAAACAAATATGTCCATCCGCCGTACCATTGCCTCCAAAACCTATTATAACTAGGTGGGGCACATGGCTTAATGCAGCTATATATTATGCAGAAAATTTGGAATGTATCAAAGAAGTAATTTCAAACTTAAATTCAAAAGAGTCGGCTGCAATAAGAGAAGCAAAAAGAGTACTTAAGTGCAATAATTTGAGAAATGATCTGTTTTACATAAAAGAAAGTTATGGAATTTTATGTGAAGCAATAATCAAATTACAAAAATCCTGTTTATCCTTAGAAGACTCTCTTCTAATACTAGACCAGGTGAGAACTATCATAAATTGGTGTGGATCTCACACAGTGCAATTGAAACTTGAAAAAATACTAGATAGAATTCCGGACTATGACATAATACGCAATTATGCCGATTTTATAGTAAAAAGTGATTACAGCCAAAACAGCGTTATCGAGTACTACAAATATGCTCCTGTTACGTCCACTGAGGTAGAACGCTCTTTTTCATCGTATAAATGGATCTACAATGAAAATAGGACCAATTTAAAAGGTGAAAATGTTGAGAAAATAATGACAATTTTCTTTTACTACCGGGAAGATGAAGATAACCTAATTAGTACAGATATAGATTTCGACTCTGTTATTTTGAATGAAGGTTAGTTTACTCTTAGTAATATTTGTTTAAACTTTTCATGTTAAGTTCCATATTATTAAAATTGTAAAATGAAAGTATTTTCTGTTTTATTCCTTACTATAAATGCTAATATACAGTCGCGGTCAGCTAATTAGGGACATCATTATTTTATTCCATACAACGGCATATAAAATATGACTTTAGAAATTCTATGAACAACGTAAGATGCGGTTGACCAATTTTATTATTAACTAGGAGGTGCCCGCAACTTCGTCCGTGTATTTTTTTATGCTGAACGCCACTGTATATATCCAAAAACCTGATTTCATTACTTTAACGATGTTTCGTTAAGTGAAAATTATTTATCGATAGTCGATAAAACACTTTGGTCGAACCCTCTCAAAGTTTGACATTTGCTATGAAAAATTCCGGACCTTGATAATCTGTGACCAGGTTCACATTTTGTACTTGTTTTTCTCCTTTCAGTAAAGCAACTTTAATAATATTCTAATCCTTAAGTTTGTACAACTGTTCCACTTTTGACAACCTAACCTATTTAAAAGTAACCCGTGGATAATGCTGTTGGCTATGCATATTGTAATACTTACTGAATGTAACTCTGATTGTAATACATATTGTATGGTTGTTTGTTATCCCTAAAATAAATAAAATAAAATAAAATAAGGGTTACTCCGATGTTCGATATTAGATCATCGTATAATGCCGTCTCTCGATCTCCTGTCAAACTATTTTGAGTGAATGGGATGGCACTATACGAGGGTATAGTGCCATCCCACTCACTCAAATATAGTACCTAAGTATTAGCCCTTCAGTTGCGATTCACCTCGTATTCAGTCAGTACAAAATCCCGAACAAATATTAAATTTATATCCATTTCGATTTATTGGTGACGTCCCCGTGTATATGAACTTTTTGCCCGCTCCCGTACAATGTATGAACATTAACTACAAATGATAAATGACTATCGGGCCCTGGGGCACAGATGGGTCCTAACTGACCAACGTAACTTGAACCCTGCTTCATACTAGTACATATTTATGTCGAAGACGAAGGTAAAATGGACGGTTTTGTTACAAATTTAATAATAACGAGCTTGTTTGAGTGATATCTATTGAAGCGTTTTTTAATATTTTCACTGATGTTTGCAGATTTCAGTTTAGTATTTTTTTTATAGCTACTATACTCTTAATATATTTTTGTCTAATACGGATGAAATTCAATATCGTTCTCCAAGAAGTTACGTACGCCCGCATTCAGCGGACTCCATCAACCTTCATCAGATCATCAGTATAGTTTGAGTGGGATCCACGCTTCGTCTTTCGGAGCCATCGATCGCCACTCAAGAACCATAGAAATAGCAACCGTTGGTACAAGCAATATGCCCTACCTATTGCCACTTCATTTTTGCAAATAATTGTAAAGTAGAAAACTCGGTTTAGTCTCAGACATATTAAAACTCTTAAGAAACCGGTTTACTCACATCGTAGAAGATTTTCTATGATCAAATATGCTTCTTAACATATTAAAAATGTTACTACTTAGAACAGGGCCATTGCGATTTATTGGTAGGTATATGTGCAATGTAAATAAAAGCCAGTATATGATTTTCAAGGCGGGAACCAAGTGTCCATCTCATGCCCCACCCATTCGATTGAATGGCGAACAACTCAAGAGGGTAAATTCATTTAAATATCTGGGTCACTTGGTCACCGATGACTTGAGAGACGATTCTGACATCGAGCGGGAACGCAGGGCGTTGGCCATTAGGGCCAATATGATTGCTCGCAGGTTCAGCAGGTGTACAGCGCAGGTTAAAATAACATTATTCCGTGCGTATTGTACTTCTCTGTACACCTGTAGCCTATGGACGAGGTACACGCAGCGTGCCATGAACACTATGCGTGTACAGTACAACGACGCGTTCCGGGTGCTGTTGCGGCTGCCGAGGTACTGCAGTGCGTCGGGCGGCATGTTCGCAGACGCGCATGTGGACGGTTTCCACGCGACGCTGCGCAAGCGCTGCGCCGCGACGCTCCGCAGAGTGCGCGACAGCCGCCACAGTCTCCTGACTGTCGTGGCGGAGAGATGGGACAGTGCCCTAATCAGGCACTGGACCTCTCAACACATTAGTTTAGGCACTAACATAGTTATTTAAGTTTTTTTTTGTAATACTAACAATATATGGATTAATTTGTCTGAAATAAATGCTTTTTTTTTATATATTTCAAACCTACAAATAGAATATTTCATTGATAATTTTTATTTCAAAAACTACTGGAATTTGACAAAATTCACGCAGAAAACTGTTTTTTTTTTTTTTACTTATTTTTGACTGCACGCAATGAAAGCATGAAATAGCTATGTTACTTTCTCGAACTAAGGGAAAATCATTAATGACTTCAAAAAGTTAGTTGAAATTATCAATATATTTGTCATAAAATGAAAAAATATTTAAATAAAAAAATAAGGCCTCTTAAGAGGCATTATTCCTTTCAAAATGCTGATTGCTTTCAGACATTTTCCTCTATGATCAAACATGTTTCTAAACATGTTATTGATGTTACTAGCTAGAACAGGGCTATTGGGATTTATTGGTATATATTTGAAACATACAGTTTGAATTTTTCATTGATAATTTTTGTTTCAAAAACTACTCGAAATTGACAAAATTCACGCGGAAAATTGGTTTTTCAATTTATTTTCGACTGCACGCAATAAAAGCATGAAATAGCTACGTTACTACATAGAACTCGGGGAAAAGTGTTATTCACTTCAAAAACTTGGTTGAAATTATAAATATATTAGTCATAATATGAAAAAAATATTTTATAAAAGGAATAAGGCCTCTTAATCTGATATTGATCTAATGATCAATAAATGAATTTATATTTTACTATTAAACAAAAAGATTATTAAAGCATCAGCTACACTTTCATAAAGCAACAAAATTGATTACACTCTGACATTTTTAACCCAACAAAGTCCACAATAAAGTCAGTATAACTGATACTAATTATACAAAAAGACAAATTTATATAATGCAACTACAAGCGGCGCCTCTGTAAACAACATTACACCAAGATCGTTTACAATATTGTTAGTGTCACTTTTCACCACTGGTAAATGTAAGTTTGTTCCGTCATAATAGCCAGTAATTTAACTTCGTGTAAATGCAAAATGCACCTTTTAATTAACTAACGTTGTGATAAGTTATACATGAAACCTGAAAATTACTCGCAGTCCGTTTAATAACGGATGACAGCTTGTTAACACGTTTTTGGCGCAATCGTGATGTAGTTAAATTAGTTTTCATTTTGTTTTTAGAGAGTACTTTGACATTGAGGGCTATAGAAATTATTTTTGTCAAACATGCGATGAAATGTTGTCATAACGTGCGTTATAACAGGATTCGAAGTATCACGTTTCAAGCGGAACAACTTGAGATAACTGTAAAGCAATTTCATACAAAATTAAAGGCCTAAGCCGGGAATATATATTTTTAGGGTTCCGTACCCAAAGGGTAAAAACGGGACCCTATTACTGAGACTTCGCTGTCCGCAGTCCATCCGTCCGTCTGTCACCAGGCTGTATCTCAAGAACGGTGATAGCTAGACAGTTGAAATGTTCACAGATGATGAATTTCTATTACCGCTATAACAAGAAATACTAAAAATAAAATAAAATAAATATTTAAGGGGGGCCCCCATACAACAAACGGGATTGGTTGCGTTAACTTTGCACCTCATTTGTATGGAGCGCTATACATACCAGGTGCAAACTTAACTTAACCACTTAAGGATGGAAAGTGTTTGTACGGAACCCTCGGTGCGCGAGTCCGACTCGCACTTGACCGATTTTTTTAACATACCGTCTGTGTTATGTACAGGCTAAACAGCTGAATCATATACTTTTTTGAATAGTGTATTTTTTATTTCATTGCATATTTTTGTTTGAGAAAAGCACTATACATGCCTAGCTGTGATTTTTTTGTACTTCTCTTAGAACCGCCTACCCCTCAAGATCAAGCAAGCTCCAAACAAAGCGCTTTAATTTTTTTAAGACCTCTCTGCTACCGGAGTTGTAAATTTTTAGCTTATCTGATTACTTGATTAGGTGGTTTTATCTTTAGTACACCTGCCTTGGGGCATATGATGGTTGCGTTTATCACGTGATAAATAAGTGACAAAGCATCTGTCACTGTTTATCCGACTTTACATATTTAGTTGTGCTACTTACAGAGAGACACAGATGCCTCCAGTGGTACGGGTTTTTCACTATTTTATATTTACGCTATTTTACCATAGATGCCTCCGGTGGTATAAGTTACTAACTATCTTTAATTGTTGTATTTGATACTAGAGGGCATTAGTAGTACCACATTTATTTTATATTTTTAATGTAAAAATATTGTTGAACAGTGTCACATCAGATGTCACTAATCCGCTCAATGGATCTGCTGAATCGCGCTGATTCAGCAGATCCATTGCTGAATTAAGATTTCTCCTGTTTTCATAACTCCGCTTGCATACATTGTCAAATCAATTCAAAAAGAACCAGTGAAAAGTAGTATATGTATAACCAGTGTAATAGTAGTATCTACGGAAAATTAAACCATAACGAAAAAAAGTGAAGTTTCAATTTTATTCATGGTCCTTCTTGTCAAAACGTGACGGATGCTTTGTCACTTATTTATTGCTCGGGAAAAGCAACCATCACAGGCCTCCTGATCTAACCGCGACCCTTTCCAGGTAGGAAACAGCCTGTACAGTGTACGAGTATAAGAGCATTATACAGCCATCATAACTCTAAATTATAAGTAGTATAAGTGCATAATATGCAGCCTGTGTGCTATTTGGGTTGTCAGATCCTCATTCCAATAGGCTTGTTGACTCATGTCAAATTGTCATAAACTAATGTTTATTCCGTATAGTATTTAGCAAAGGAAATCTAAAGGCTTGGGTTTAAACGCCTACCAAATATGATTAAACGCCTACCAAATATATTGATAAATTACTACCAATAAATTCTTAATGCTCACCAAAACGGATGAATGCTCACCAAATAGTGTACCCCAAACTATTCTATAAATAAAGCCAATAATTCTTTTTCTTACATCCTATAAAAATATATGAACACCTAAAAAGTTAATTTCAGACCAAATAATCTAAATTACTGTTAAATGGATGTCACCAATATTTTATATTATTACTTCCATTTTAGTCATTTTTGCCGAGGCAAAAAACTAAATGCTCACCAAAATGGCTTTTTTCACCAAAATTTCAAATTGGTGCTAGGCGGCTAAAACTCGGTATCGGGGGGCTCTCGGGGCTCAAAAATATGAATCTGAAATTTTGTCCGAAAATTCGGTCAAATACGGAAAATATCGAAAAAAAAAAGATTTGTATGGAGAAAATTTCAAATTGATATAGCATAGCTAATAATGACTACCGCACATTATGGAGCGTTTTTTAGAGATATAAAAAAAAATCTAACCTAACCTAACCCGGCCGAGTCGGATCTGCTCTGAAAGGTGATCAAGATTAGATGGTTACCTACCTGAAACACTAATTTATGAAAACAATATTTGGTGGGCAAAAAATCCATTTTGGTGAGCAAAACATCCATTTTGGTGAGCAAAACATCCATTTTGGTGAGCAAAACATCCATTTTGGGAAGCAAAAAGATATTTTTTGGTAATAATTTTGATGTTTTATGAAAACAATATTTGGTGAGCAAAAAATCCATTTTGGGAAGCAAAAAGATATTCTGACTCAACATAAAATTATTCTGGTGTAATGTATATCGATTTTGGAATACAAAATGATTTAATTTGGGGAGCACTATATAGAGAGAGTTTAATTTAAATGGAAGCAATTCATTTTATTTGGAACTTAGTTTTGGGGTATAAAAGCCATTTTGGTGAGCGTTTAAATTGTTCCCAAATCTAAATATATATTTTACAATTCATAAAAGTGTAAGATAGCAGAAAAAATTGAATTTGAAAATATGGTTTTTAATCCGTAAATTTCGAAATGCCTAAAACGCTGTCCGCCATTTGCGCTTATGATAGTGACGTCATCGGTCCTGTAAAGTCTACTTTGACGACTTCGAATAGTGCCGTCCCTCTTGATCTCCTGTCAAAGTATATTGGAGTGAGCGGAATGGCACTATACGACGGTCGAATTTCGAATATTTACACGTAATTCTACGTCACGCCACAGATTAGCAAAAAGCATAAATGGCGGACGGCGTTACTGTTCATGAAATTTCGAATTTTCAATTGATAAAATTTAGCTTTCTAGCTTTCACAAAAATATGACATGTTTTTAGAGCTAGTAAGATCATTATAATAATAACCATTTCAAAACTGGGTCAACTAGCCTATTGGTAGGACCACGTCCACGCTGCATCCTCGGGTATGCAGTTACTAAATCAATAAACTTTTTGCTACTACGGCCATTGGTTCGACGAAAGTAACTCTGCTTTTAAAAGCGTCATATAAAAATATACAGAAGCAAATATGGAAGCCATAAAATAAATATCCACGACCAATCTTTCATAATACTGAACGAAGGCTGCGTAAGCCTTTGAGGGATTACATTTGATATGTTTCTGCGAAAACTATTTATTGCGATACATAGCACCTGTATAGTGAACAGTACGACAAAATAAATACATTTGAGGTTCAAGGCCAAACCACATCGTTTGATTTCTTTTAAGCATGATTTGAACTGTATTAGCCCTATCTACCAGTGAGTTCGACTTTGAGTGGGAATACACACCCACTAACGGGAATGTCATGTCTCCGCACCACAAGGAGTATGACGCATCTGTTGTGTTTGCAGCACGTATCACGCACAGCCGAATCAACTTTTTGACACAGATCTGTCAACAACACTGAAACTTTTCATAAGATTTCTCATTAAAATAATGGCTTCTGATCGTTTAAATTTATGGTTGAAACGTGTCCATACTGTTAAACTTAATAAGCAAATAATATTGTTTAAATTGCAAGCCCAATTTCTTGATTACTCCAAATATATTTAAGTCACTTTTGAGGCAGTCAATAGTGTCAGCCAAAAAGTTTATTCTTATCTAAGTGTTCATATTATTATTCATTTATTAAATGATTGCATCCATGGTAAATAGGTCTTAATTAGTTAGATATACAGTTTCTCATGGGCCCTGATAGGGCGTAGCAACATTATCAGTACTACTTATACCTACTTATTTATTTTTATTTTACTTATAAATGATTATCTATTATAACGTTGTGCTTTATTTACTATTTATGACAACTTCTCAGTTTCACATAACGCAGCTTGATAACAAATCGTACAAGCAATTGGTCACCGCGCCATTTTAGTTTTTTAGTTCCAGTTTGAGATTTTTTTTTTTCATATAATATGGACTTAAGTTAAAATATACAATATGCTATAATTATATACATAAAATAGTTCAATATGTCTTGAAATAACGAAAAAAAAGTGCTTTGAATTAGTTATGTGGCTTCAACGGTAAATTGTCATCAGAATAATCATAATTAAAAGAATATATGACATGTATGTATCTACTTAACGCACTTTTTCACAGTTATAATGGCAAGGCAATTTAGTTATTGTTCTATAGATATAATTATATACCAGGGTGATGACGCACGCTCGTTATTTGCATAGAGCGAATTCAGCGCTCAAGAATGTTGAACTTTAACAGTATTTTTTTAATTAAATTGCTCTAAATGTCCCACATAGACATTTGAACCAAGAAACCCGGATTCATTGACAACTTAAAGAAATAAATTGTCTCCCTCTATTATGAAAGGAAATAAGTTAAGAACATGGACAAGCACTTTAAATGATCATACGCATCCTCAAGTCAATGTAAATGGGTTTGTTGTGGCGTCTTCTTTAAGTCGGTTGAAAATCAAATATATCATAAGGCTTTGCGGACTCCTTTGGCGGAAGAAACGTACATACTGCCCAAATCAGTTTACTGTGGTAACAAGATACTCGACCCAAGTTGAAAGGGTATCAGATTTGCGAGTGAAAAGGTATGATGTGGAAGCCACCGGTGGTAGTTGAATAGACTCGTTCCCTTTCAATTCCAGGCTTTCCGTTTCAATGTACTCTTTTTACAAGGTCCCTATCATATAATTCATATTTTCATGTACACAAGATTATGAGCAGGTAACAAGGATACACGTTGCTCTTTTTTATCGAAAGCCTCACGAATGGATCTCCAATATCTTCATAATTAATGTTTATACACAAACCGTTGATAGACCTCCGTATCACCTGTACCTTTAGCATGAGTTTACACTTAGAGTGCTCGCTAGCGACTGCGTAAACGATTTGTATGGAGAATTTTAGTCCTGCAAACGTATCGCCTGATGGAAAGCGATTACCGTCGCCCATAAACACCTGCAACACCAGAGGAGTCACAAGTGCTTGCCTACCCGGAGGACGAAGATAGAATTGCCTCTATGCTAGTAATTTCACCGGCTATCTTACCCCCACACCGGAACAACAATGCGAACATTGCTGTTTGGCGGTGGGTTAGCAGGCAAGACGGTAGTAACAATCCGGACGGACCCTGCACGAGGCCCTACTACTCCAAAAACTGCGTAAACGACGTATGGAGAATAGTGTAGTGCCCTTAGCGGTTACTTTGTAAACTCCTGGGCCCTATTCAATAAACATTACAAATCGACAAATTTGTAAAAAAGTGACATAATTGTAGAATTGTAAGGTAAAAACTTGTTCAATAAAAGTACAAATTTGTAATTGTACCACTGCTAAAAAATGTTAAAATGTCACACCTGTAAACCCTGTTCAATAAAACTTTACAATTGCAAAAAACGCCTGTCGCTTTCGATAACAATTGTAATTACAAATATGTCATGGTAAGTTACAATTTACAATTAAATGTAATATTATGTTTTTTAATGACTAACAATGACGGTAGAATAAAATTCAATTGCTAACTAGTTCGACAAATTGCATTTCAGAGTACGTTCGCGATTAAATCGCAGTTATTATTCCAACCATATTATTATGTCGGTACTTGGACTTAAATAATATATTATTTTAAGTTAAGCACTATTTATTTCATACCTTTTTTTAACTTACTTGGCAACTACATATTATTAAAAAAAACAAACCTAAATCTAAATTTGAACCACATACCACCATGACGTTCATAGAATGATTCAAATCTCTATCTATGAATGCTGGTTCATTCTGCCGAGGAGCATCCATTTGAATTAGAGAACGATCTACAATACCAGCTATTCTAGTTATATTTATGAGTCATAAATAATCTAGAAATCTCATGACAGTTTTCAGGCCAGCGGACCTCATCACCGAAGAATCTGTTAACAATTGAAGTTGTCACCCGTGCCAGACAGTTGTGTACTGTAGCTTTAGAAATTCCATGCGTTCATTCCAGAAGCCATCCAATTCAAAGCGCACAAAATTTGTTTGGCGGGTGTAAGAGCTGCGTTTCTGTTACTTCCGTGAGCAAGCTTGTTGCTCATTGCATTTATCAAATATTCGACAGTAGTTTTGCTTACTCTAAATTTCTCATTAAATGTGAAGTCCGTAACATCAAGATTGAAATTCCTCCTTCTTCAAAATATTCGCCTGCGTCGCACAATAACCACTGGATATTTTTCGTCACTTACTTGATGATCACGTGAGCATCATATTAGGTTTCGAAAAGATACGAGTATGTCTAAACTGTATTAAAAAAAATTACACCGGGTGAGTGCGCCTGTCAGAATTTTGTTACAATTCTACAAATATGTAAACTTGTAACTACAAGTATGCGTTTAATAAACTGGTTTTTCTGACAAAATTGTAAATTATTGCCTGTCAAGTGAAAATCTTTATTGAACAGAGATATGTAAAATTGTCGTTACAATCCGACAATTTTGTAAATTTTTCACCATTACAAAATTGTAACTTGTATTTTTTATTGAACAGGATATACATAAAAATGTAAATTGTAACTGTAATTACAAATTGTAAATTGTAAGTTTTATTGAATAGGGCCCTGGTAAGAGTACTGTACGGAAATCTTCGATAACTAAGGGCTTAGGGAGCTAGGACAAAAACGCAGCAGCTTGACACTGAAATATATTGACAACTAAAACAATATAATTTCAAAAAAAAGACAAAGGTAAAACATAGACAATATAAACCTAAAGAAGAAGGTAACTACGTGTTCATGCCACATAAGGTTCCAAATAACCTAACGGTATGCACAAGTTTCGGGTGTTGCTGTTGCAACTGGGTTATGGTAATTCAAAGATCACTTTTTATAACCTCATTTCTTAAGAGGCCTTATAGGTACATTTTAGTATGTATTTTTGTCATATTATGATTATGACAAATATATTGATAACGTTTTTCCCTGAGTTCTAGATAGTAACGTAGCTATGCTGCCATGCTTTCATTGCTTGCATCCAAAAACAAGTTGACAAAAACAGTTTACTGCATGAATTTTGTTAATTTCGAGTAGGTTTTGATCTAAAATTATCAATAAAAGATTCAAACTGTAGGTTTCAAATATATACCAATAAATCGTAATAAGTAGTCCTGTTCTAAGTATTAACATTGATAATATGATAAGAAACATGTTTGATCAAAGAGAAAAATGTCTATAACAATCAGCATTTTTGAACGGATAAGCCTTAACAAATATTTTGTTCAATACAGCTGACACGATCAACTTTTCATTGTTTAGTTCCATTATATCCAGATGAAACAAGTTTGTGTACTCGCTACTCAATAAAAACACGCGGCAATGAAAAGATAACAGTTCGTTTTTAATAAACGGAGTTTGTTTTTTATTTCCAAGTTACGCTTTCGTAATTGAGGAAAATTGTTTTAGTGTCCTTAGCAATAGGGAAGATGAAGTTGGAATTAGTATTTTTTTTAGTTATAGTTATACCAATTTAGATACACTAAATTAACTCAAAAAATCACTCATATTCTCAAAATTAATGCTAAAGTCTACAAGGAAAGTAGTTTAAAAACATTAAAGTAATGTACATATACTGTTTTTTGTAATTTTCAGCAAAACTTATGATAATATCAAAATATTTCCACAAAAAACGTTAACGTACTATATTTTATTAAATCAAAAATAGGTAGTTCATTTCTTTGTATACTAAACATCTTTTATTTTTATATAGTTACATGTTAGTTCCCATAACATTAAATTACATTACTTCACATGATATTATATTATTTGTATAAATGAAATTAATGAAAATTATGATAATCGGTTTACTAATGTTTCGCCGAAAATTATTTAGCAAATTCTTAACTCGCCGAACTACGTATCCCATATTTTTATTTGGTCAAATTTTCATTTCCCAACTCAACGTTTCGCACTGATATCTTTTCCCAATTAATGATTTGATAAACTATTGTTAGACCAATTATTATCTGGGATTTTTATAAGATGTCAATTATGTTTTCGTCAAATGTATTGATTGGCATACCTTGATTTAGCAACATATTGAATGGCATTATGCAAATCGCAGTATAATTTTATAGCATTAAGCGGGTAGGGTGATGCACCATGCACCTAAATTTAGAGGGTACTTTTGTTTACATACTTTGTGGCTCAAAATAGCATTTCATTCTTGAGTTATCATAGCTGATAGTTAATGTGCGTGTGTGCATAAAAAAAATAACCCTAACCTACATCTCTGGGAGCAGTTTCGTCCCGAAGACTGTAATCCCGAAGACTGTAATCCCGACGGCTAGAATTCCTACAGTTCACATACATACGTATCACAAGTACAACAAAAGGAGCGTTTTTTAGGGATATAAAAAAAAACTAACCTAACCTGACCCGGCCGAGTCGGATCTGCTCACATACATACGTATCACAAGTACAACAAAAGGAGCGTTTTTTTAGGGATATAAAAAAAAACTAACCTAACCTAACCCGGCCGAGTCGGATCTGCTCACATACATACCTACGTATCACAAGTACAACAAATTGATTTTGATAAAAAAAAAAATTTTCGGTTTATATTTGTGTTTTATTTTGCACTATCATCATACTGTAAGCAATGGTTGTAGGTAATTTGCCCAAATGGCTTTTGATCAATCGTTATTTGACTAAGCAAATCATTTGCTACACAATTATTTACCACATAAAATTTGACGATATGTAATTTGCCTTAGCAAATCATTTCCTACACAATTATTTACCACATAAAATTTGACATAATAAAATTTTGGAATATAAAAATGTAGCGAAATAAAAAAATTACGAAGTAAAATTATGCCAAGGATTGGTTTGCGTAATAAAACTTCGGCGAAAAGTTGGTTGCCAAATGAAATTTGACGAAACATAATTCGGCGAAAAGGCAGTACACCAGGAATATTATAATCCATATGAAACGGATTCACTCGAGTCGTAATATAAAGCAAAGGCTTATATTTATCCCTTAACCGTACGAAAAATCGAGCTTATCCTATAAATCAAAAGTTCGATTATGTTTTTTTCTAGCTTATCTCTCCCACCTTAACATGTTTTTTTATCACACAGCCTTATTGGAGATAGCGATCAGCCCGTTGAATCAAAGCTTGCCCCCCGGGTCGTGCGTAAACACACACTTGGGTTACTACGAGTTTTGCACGACTACGTCTCACAGCCATCTCACTTATTCTTCTAAAAAAAAAACAAACGTAACGTAATGTAACGAACGATATAATGTCTATTGACAAACATTTCATATTATTTAATCTTAGTTAAATTTTTAGTTTTAGTCTTATAAATTTGTTATTTTATATGTATTATTTTTGACCCATAATAAATGTTTTTATTTTATATTTGTAACAGGAAAATGTAAAATTAATATCTCTATATATACTATGGCTGCATAGAGTTGTAGTATTCGACCTGTCTGCGAAAAAAAACAAGCTGTCAACAATGTCAAGCTCAACGTCATTTATTATTTTTGATGAGACCCTAGACTAAAGTAACCTTTTATTGTGTCATAGTTTTAGAGTTACTTCATTTTACGGGTAACTTTTAATAAAAATAATTAGTAATCTCAAGAAAAATATAAAAACAGTCCTCTTACATCCTCTTTCTAACCAAAATACAGAAAAGTTATAAAATTGTAATTTTAAAAATATGAAATGTTGTCAATTAGGGCTGCTGCAGACGGTCGGAATTATCGTTCGGTTTTCGTAAATAACAACGTCAGAAAGTGACTCTGTCTCTGTATGTCATGACCGAACGAAAATTCCGAACGTCTGTGGTGGCCCTTAAACTATTAAATGTCCCTTGGAATTGAAACTACATTTCACTGAAGGACATCAATCTGTTTATTTATTCATAAACTGTACTTTAAATTACGTTTTATACAAACCAGACTTAGGTACTTAACTTAGTAAGTCGCTTATATATCCAGCCTGGTCTAGGGAAATTTAAATTTAAACCTAAGTAGTGTTATTTATATAATATTACTTCACACATGAATTATTGGTGCTTTGCTTGGTGGATTTAAGAGAATTTTATAATGCAAACGTTTAACAGCAAAATAAATAAAAATGTTCACCAAGATATACTTTTAGCGCACGTGCTCATAAAAAAATACAAGTAGAACTAAATTCCCGATTTCACATAATAGCAACTCCAATAAGTATTCAACACTAAGGCACTAAGATAATTATATAAATCTATATCTATATATATAAATGCAAGTGTCCTGACTGACTGACTCATCAACGCAGAGCCGAAACTACAAATGCTAGAGAATTGAAATTTGCACACTAGGTTGCATTTATAAAGTTTACAAGAGATAAGAAGCGATTTTGAAAAAATCAATCTCTAAGGGGGTTAAATAGGGGTGCAAAGTTTGTATGGGGGAAACTTTTTTTTAAAGCTAGAAACTTGAAACTTTGTAGAAAGATTACTTATTCAAAAACACAAAAAGTACTTTCAGCGTTTTGGAAAATTTCACCTCTAAGGGGGTTAAAAAGGCGTGCAAGGTTTATATGGGAGAAACTTTTTTTTTTGACCTAGAGACTTGAAACTTTATAGAAAGCTTACGTAATCAAATAAAAAAAAAGTAATTTCAGCGTTTTGGAAAATTTCACCTCTAAGGGGGTTAAAAAGGGGTACAAAGTTTCTATGGGGAAATCCGCTAATCTATATACTTATATAAATGCAAGTGTCCTGACTGACTCATCAACGCAGAGCCGAAACTACAAATGCTAGAGAGTTGAAATTTGCACACTAGGTTGCATTTATAAAGTGTACAAGAGATAAGAAGCGATTTTGAAAAATTCAACCCCTAAGGGGGTTAGACAGGGGATGAACGGTTGTATGGGGTACAAGTTTTTTTTTATGTTAGGAACTTGAAATTTCGTAAAAATGTATTATAATAAAATAGAAGAAAATAATTTCAGCGTTTTTGAAAATTCATCCCTTAAGGTGGTAAAATAGGGGTTGAAAGTTTGTATGGAGATCAAATATTTTTTGAGTGCGGGACTTGAATCTTTGCATAAAGGCATACTATTAGAATATGAGAAAAGTAATTTCAGCGTTTTTGAAAATTCATCCCTAAAAAGGTTAAAAAGGGGTTGAAAGTTTGAATGAAGATCAAAAATTTTTTGAGTGCGGGACTTGAAACTTTATATAAAAGCATATTAATAAAATACAAGAAAAGTGATTTCAGCGTTTTTGAAAATTCAGCCCCGAAGGTGGTGAAAAAGGGGTTGAAGTTTCGTACGAAGATCAATTTTTTTTTTTAATTGCGGGTTTTAAACTTTGTATAAAGGCGTATAATTAGAATACAAGAAAAGCAGTTTCAGCGTTTTTGAAAATTCTACCCCTAAGGGGGTTAAAAATAGGATGAAAGGTTGTATCGGGTATAAGTTGTATTTTAAGTTAGGAATCAGAAACTTTGTAAAAAGGTATTTTATTTATTTAAAGATAAGAAAACACATTTCAGCGTTTTTGAAAATTAAGCCCTGAAGGTGTTGAAAAAGGGGTTGAAAATTTGTATGTAGATCAAATTTTTTTGAGTGCGGTACTTGAAACTTTGTGTGAAGGCATTATTATTCGAATCAAAGAATTTATAAACGTCGTTCTTAAACTCATAGAATTTAGTAAAGCTATTCGTTCGTAGCTGTACCTGATTTTATAATGATACCGCGTAATTAGAGCAAATTAGCCGAAAAAAAAGTAAAAAAAGGCCAAGAGCGAGTCGGACTCGCGTACGAAGGGTTCGTTACTATTTCGTATACAATTTAAAAAAAAAACACGTTTAGCAATTTCAACATTACTTAGATCTGAAAATAACAGCTAGGTCGATGCAGAGTCAGCCACCGGCTAAGCTTGCACCATAGATTGGAGCGGAGTTTGTTGAGTTGTTTTTTTATCAGAACTTTTTAATTAAGATCAATTTCGAAACTTTCTCTTCGTCACGACCTAGCGAAATTTAATTTTTGCATTTAAAAAAAAAAATCTAAAATCGGTTGAGAACTCGCTGAGATCTGCGCATTGTCACAAAGTCCATTCGAGTCGATCCATGGGAGCTTCGCTCGCTCCGCTCCAATAAAGATGTAAAATTTTCAAGATAAAGGTTCCACGCGGACGAAGTCGCGGGCAACAGCTAGTATAAATTATAATATTGTTGCTTCTTAATTTACGTACATCAAAACCGACTTGTGGTTTCAACCGTTTTTAATAAAAGTTCATAATTTACATGTAGGTATCCCTTTTCGTATTTTCACCAAGCAGTGTATACATAATTCAGTCAGACCAAAATTTATAAGTAACAAGAGCGTTACGCAAAACCACATATAGTTGTCACCTCGGCGTGGGAACTGAGAACCCATGGTAGGGCATTCGTAGATCCAATTTGGCACCGTGACGTGGGTATGGAGGGAAAAAAATTGAAAATAAATTGATCGTGTAACTCGAGCGTGGCAGGAGAGCAATCGTTTAGAAGGAATAAGATTACGCGGTGTGTAGTTGGTGTCACGCAGCTTCCACGAATAAGCCAGCCCTTTCACGGCTACGCAACGACGGAATATTCGTCGAATTATAAATGAACGAATGAATTAAAACGGGGTGAATGTTTACGAAGAAGCGAAAAATTGAAAAATGTAACGGTTCAGGCTACCTGCGTCTTCAACGGCTTTCCGGGCCATCACGGGCAAAAACCGAGCCTGATTCGAGAGCCTTTTAATTTTTCAACCAGTTGCTACTTGCCTTAGGATGGCATCGTAGCGCCATCTACCGTAAAGATTCAGACTTAAAAAATCTCAATTATATTGAGGATCGATAATGCCGTTGGAGACCTAACCTGAACCCTACCTACTAGATCCGTTATTTTTTATTAATTTTTTTTTTGCTTAGTTTTAAGCATTTGGTTTACGTTAGCAAGCGTTACTGCTTTAATAAAAATAATTAAAACGGGGTGACTTTAAAATGTCGGGGCTGCTTTGGAAAATAGTTTTTACGCCTTGTCCTTATTTTTTTTTGACCATCTGTGGCAATGAAATACCTTCATAAATAACCTAAGCTTTTAGTTAATTTGCTCAATCGAGCTATAAATATCTTCGTTTTTAACCATTATAAATCGATCAAAGTAGTCCAAAATTTCCCTAGAGTAGCCCGGGTTACGGTGCAGTGCAAACTTTACTCTCACCAAACAAAGTTATTTAAAATCAAATAAAAAAAGCACCAAAATATAAAAAAAAAACACTCGAATATTTAGAAAAGGCAACCCGTAAAGTGTTAAAATTCCGTACCTATATTCTCTCAATGAAACCTCTACATAGGTACAGTCGAGTTCATTTACATCTACACACTTACGAGAACAAAAATATCTGAACACGACTTTATGGTCCTGACAATAGGGTTGTGTTCAGATATTTTTGTTCTCGTAAGTGTACAACATACTAGGTATATCCTACAACTGTGAAAATTAAAAAACTCTAACCATACCACTCTTCGTAAACACGCTTCTAAACAAGTTAATTTATTTTCGTATTTCCAATACGTTTTCACCTACCTACAAATTTAAGTTCGGTAACTGTTCGGAACAACGTATTTGTTTGCGAACGAAGTTAATGCCAATTTTGTTACAAATGAAACGTGTGTGCCGGGCAGCGGGTGGGTTAGAATTGAAAAGGCTTTTGCACACTCTGTTGAAAATAAAGAACGACTATCTATCTATCTATACTATTAAAACATACTAGATTTATAGAAACGGTTTAAACTTACGTAAAAATTGTCAAGAAAGGCCCGACATGCTGCTACGCGACTCGCGGCCTACTGATTTAAAAATATTAATACTAGATTTGCATTGAAAATCAGATTGACTTCATCTGTTGGTCATAATTTATTTGGCCTTTCATTGAGGGGCATTTATTTGAGCGTTTTAACCGCCTCATTAATCTGTCCGCAATATTGACGAAATCCGTATGATCCGAGGCGCCATTTGCTGTTGTCTTCTAGAAGTCGCGGATTTCTTCAATTCCTTTTAAAATGATGTTGATAGCTTTTATGAGTTGGCCAATATTGCGGGCAGATTAATGAGACGGTTGAAACGCTCAAATAATCACCCTGAGACGGCTTTCGACGAATTTTATTCAACTTTAGTACAGGGATAGTTAGATAGAAAGTATCCTATAATAACCATATTTGGATGTCCAAGATCAAGTCAAGGTTCAATCGAAACTTAATTTTAAAAGTTGAAAAAGCCGTTGAAATTTTGACATTTGACAAGTGTCAACCATCGACATGTCCCTTCAACTAATTTTATTGCGAACTGTCAAATTGACAATTTGAAAAACATTTTGGAAAAACACGGTAAAGAAAAAATAATGACCTGCGGTTTGTAGATCTTAACAGCAGTCTATCGCAAAAAGTGCCTAATTTAACGTTATTTGAACTAATGTAACGTTTCATATAATGTGACGTTAGATATTACGTTTTTTTTTCTTTTCCATTATTTCCTTTCAAATCAAAAACTTGTAAATTGTTAGACGACGGTTAGGTTAGAAGTTTTAATGGTTTTAGAAAACTAGTCATAAATATTATTACATTAGATGAAAAATAATTGTATTAACATATTACTGACCAAGACGAAGATAAAAAGATAATCTTCTGTAGCCTTTTAATTTGTGATTTTAGCGTAAAAGAAGCAAAGAGCGCTTATTTCGCCCTTTTACTACATTTACTTCAACTGACCCACTATAACTATCCTTACGCCTCAAAAGGCAATAGAAATAATATGTGATGGACAAAAATATGCGAACACATCACGTGCCCTCGCCAAAAAACAATTGAATAGCGAGCATTTTATTCTGTGCTTGACAACCCTAAGGCCCTGTCTATCGCCTTTACTTTTCCCGTCACGAACAATTTCTTTTGTCTTCACGCTAGGGTTGTTGCCGAATTTTTATGAAGTGCCACCGAAAGAAACATCTGAAAGGCCGAGCATGCCGGGAATTGCAAATGGTTTTTTCTTTACATTCTTGAATAGCTTGAGATTCATTGTTGGCTTGGACGTGAGTGATGTTGTGTTTAAAATACCAAGGCGTTGGAATATTTAATGCAAATCCAGTTTTTAGTCTAAATAGGATCGAAAATAGCCGAATGTTACTACGGCAAAAGATATATAGCTGAAGTCAGCGTTTCCGTGTGACAAGGTCTAAAAATGGAAATTCGTGACGGAATTGGCATGACGAGAGTATGGAGACCATTGACACAAAGATCAAAGAAAAATTTAAATGCGTAAC
The DNA here is from genome assembly GCA_947623375.1 of Apotomis capreana. Lineage (NCBI taxonomy): Eukaryota > Metazoa > Arthropoda > Insecta > Lepidoptera > Tortricidae > Apotomis > Apotomis capreana. The sequence continues at coordinate 24,244,534 of OX392507.1, read as the reverse complement.
CGGGTGGAAGATACCTGGAATCGAATCCGGTACCTCTGGATTGCCAGTTCAACGCGTTAACCTTTCCTCCATCCTAACGCCCAAGCAACCTTTAGAATTTTTCCTTATGCTTTGTGTGTCGATCTTTGCAATGTTTATTTGTGTTTGAAAGGCTTTACGCTTTAGGCTTTCAATGGTTTAATTTAAAAATTGTGGTGTGTACCCACATACAAAAAAAAATTAGACATCACGTTTCATAAATTTAGAGTATTTATGCAATTTAAAGCTCACAGCCCGCTGAGAGAATGGATTACTTTAACCCTTTACCGCATATAGGAAAAAAATAGTTGTTTGAATTTGAACCTTGACCTGTGCCAATAAGGTCCAAGTTCATATCTGCCATATATGGCTTCGTATAGGGTAAAGGTTTAAGAGGTGCATAGGTTTCTGAAAAAAGACTACATACATGGGTTTGACTCCCACGAAACTTTGCATTTTTGTTTTATTTTGCTACTGAAACGGACGTTTTAAATTGTTCTAAAAGTAAACAATTTTAACATATAATTTAAACTAATTACAAACCTAAAAATAACATATTCTAATTAACAAAAACGATTACCTAATAACTTAAAACTAAAAGATCCTGAACCTGCCTAATGAGTTTCTTAGTAAAAGCATCAGTAGTAATTGCTATGCAATTTCTGTAGGAGATAGTGTGCACGTACTGGGTGATGCGATAACGCGTCGTCATTGCTACGTCATACAGGGCGACCCGCTCCGCGGGGCATGCATGATCTGACACATTCAAAATGGACAGAGCTAGTGAACGGCCACGTTAAAGTGATCTACAAATTTTATCGGCCGCTTTTTATAATTTTATCTTGATACAAATATAAATACGAATTTATAATGAACTTAAAGTAAATTGTGTGTTGTTATTTCCCGGAATTCGGTGAGTGTTGAAATTTATTACATTTAACGAAACTAATCTGAATCAGTAGTTTGATACATCTGTGCTTAATTTTATTTTAATATGCTTTCCATGTAGCTAGATGCATTTCATTAATTACGTGCGATCATTGTAGCGGAATAAAATCGTAAGTGATGTAAATTCTTTGTTCTCGGAATGTTCTCGTAATGTGAATCTACCTACTTGTCAAAAAAGTTAATTTGTAAAATATATTTTATGAAAAAGAAACATATTCAATAATGTTAAATAAACCCCAGCTATTTATTTTGCATATAAGTAATGTTCACTAACAATTTCCAATATACGGAAATTATTTACCTTTTGCACTTTTCACTTTTAAATTCACTTTCACTTGCTTTCACTATTATAAAACTGATCCTGTACACTGTTGCGACATCATTGATCACTATTTAATGCTTTTGGTAATCACCCCGCTTGAAGAGCTTCTATCATCTCCTCCCGTCGGATGTCGCAGTCAGTAACGGCAAATCGGACTTTTTACTAAATGTCCAAAACGGAAATTTCCAGGGACCCTGTACCCAGCTGGGGACATTTTGGAGCGCGCTAACGTTCGGGACCACTTCCCTATTATGAAGACCATCTGACCACCCGGCCTATACCCGTGACGTCACCGCCAAGGCCGAATCCGAGGGCCCGCAGCCGACACACACCGCCAGGGAAGTGATGTCAAATTAAGACCGTGTGAAGTGAATACGTCTCTCTCTTAGCTCAGTGTTATCTAGAACTCACGATCCCTGAGATTTCCTTCTACCCACATTTAAATTAACGCTCGGAAGAATTGTAACCGTATTATTTTAATTGTAATTAAATTGTAATTTGGAATTTACTCGTTTCAATTCTCTCTCACAACTAAAGCGTTACAATGGCGCCAACTTGTTAGGTTTTACACTGAGCCGTATTCACTTCTACTGTTTGTAGTATTATCTAGTAATCATTGGTGTTGGTTAACTTTAGCTATAAGTTCAATCAATTGATCATCAAAACTGTGGTTCTAAGTTATCTAACGTACTAGGTTTTGGTGTCTACCCACAACTATTAATACACAGTTCGTATTTTTTTTCTCAACTACCCACATTTTTGGTGATTCTGTTTTTTTTCTATCTAAGTTTGTAACTACGCTGGTGGTTCTTCAATTAGCTGCTTCTGTCGATTATTGTCTTCACTAATAAATTGCAACACTCATCTACTGAAGGGAAAATGTCGTACCCAATCAAATATCTTTCGCTACAAAAAGCAGAGTTAGAGTACGAAGTAGGCGTTCGAGGCGGTAATACGGGAGAATCTGTTCAGGAACTTAGAAAACAGATCGTCAAATTAGCTCCGCTACTACCGTCAGAAGATATTTTGGAATCTCATTTGGAGCCAGCTGTTGATTTAGCACAGGTTAAGGATACTTTGGTTAAAACTAGGGAAAATTTGGACTCTTTAAAATCTAAATATGGTAAAAATGTTTACTTACGAACCGAAACAATGTTACACCATGTGTACTACAGGCTTGTTAGGATTGATAAAAGTGATGCTATAAAGACCATATTTGTGGAATATTCTCAATCTTTTAAGCAGTACTTAGTGGAGCTTAAAAGGCTGAAAATAGAAGCACCGGCAACGTCTGCAAATACAGAACCACTGTCAGATCTTATTTCAGTCACGTGTGAAAAGAAACTTGTTTCTGATGTCGTTGGGAAACTTAAATATTCCGGCAAATCGTGCGTTAGGTCGTTCATTCAAAAGGCTGAGGAACTAGTGTTTTCTATGAGTATGCCTAAGGATAAGCTGCTGAATTTTGCATATGAGATTTTTACTGACGATGCCCTCCACTGGTATCGATGCATCAGGGATAAGGTTGACACCTGGGATGATCTAGTCAAGCTTCTCAAGCAAGACTTTAGTCAAAGTGACTATGATTATCGCTTGTTATCAGAGATCAGAATGCGCACTCAGGGTGAACAGGAGAATATATCAATCTACATATCTATAATGCACGGTATGTTCTCTCGATTAACTAAACAATTATCTGAGGAGGATAAATTGGAAATACTACGTCATAATATCCGTCCTATTTATGCCAGCACTCTAGCAGCTTCACCGAATATCACCTCCATTGATGTTCTAAAAGACTTGTGCCGTAGCTATGAGAATATTCAATCCCGCATGGCTCAATTTCATGAACCGCCTAAAGCGAGTTCGGATTCATTAGCTCGTGAATTTGCATACAACCGACAATCTCCTAGCACATCGTTCAGTCGTTATAATAGTAATTCTAACTACAGATATGACAAAAATGAAAAATATAAAAATCAAAATAACTATAATTCCAGGCCTTATCAAAATCAAACTAATTATAATTCTAAGACTCAATCAACACAACCTAATAATCTAAATATCAATGCCTTGAGCACTCCTGCTAACTCAAAACCTAGGAAGGTATTTTGTCCAAGATGTCGCGTAGATACTCACTCGTTAGGACAGTGCCAGCAACCGCATTTTCCGATATGTTTTAAGTGTGGCAAGGAGGGTGTTCGCTACCCGGACTGCTCAAATTGCAAAGCATCTAGCCAAAAAAACTGAATACCGTGGATTGCAGTGACGGCGTGCACGACGTGAATGCTGAGGATAAATTAGAGGTTTCAGAATGGACTAACTGGCTAAAGTTTATCTCGGACTTCTTTTCGTGCTACTCTGTTTCTTCAGTCCACAATTTACAATTAAATTACACACGTCCACATGTTTCTGTAGAACTGCATGACAAATCACTAATTGGCTTACTGGACACTGGATCTTCAGTAACTATACTAGGCAACAACTCCCATAAATATTTCACCAGTATAGGATTTGTTCTACAACAAGGTAAACCCTTGCAATTTGTTGCTGCTGGTGGCCAGAAGCTGAAAAGTATTGGTACCGTTCACATTCCTGTTAAATTTTTGGATCAGTCTCGCGTCTTGGAAATCTATGTGGTACCTGAAATACAAAATTCTTTAATTCTAGGCATGGACTTCTGGAACGACTTCGAATTATTTCCTAAACACCTAACTTCAGTGTTTATGCGTTCTGAATCGGATGTCGCACTCGCTGATCTGTCTGTTGATAACAACGCAAATCTTTGTTGTTACGATCATCTATCTGAGGATCAAAAGGTCACTGCTGATCACATTATCGCTCAGTTTCGTGAAATATCCTATGAAGAGCGAGGGTTGGGTAGGACTTCTCTAATCACACATTCTATTGACACTGGGAATGCTGCTCCTATTCGTCAACGTTACTATAGGATGCCATTAGAGAAACAGAGAATGTTAATTGAGCAACTAGACGAAATGCTAAAAGAAGATGTGGTGGAACCGGGTCTCCTTCGCAATCCATAATATCGTATGTCCTAAAGTCAAATGCCATACCACATTTACTCTAAACACTTTTGACATATCAATCATTTGTCATAATGATTATTTGCCATAATGATCTTACATCCTAATGATCATAAACCATAATATTACATTACCTAATGCTCTAAATACTTAATATGTTTTGTCCTAATTTATTAACACATAAAACTTACGAGTCATAATATACAAAACAATAAATCACATGTCCTAAAGTCAAATGCCATGATGATTACTTGCCATAATGATCATAAGCTATAATAACATTACCTAATATCCTACTTTAAGGCAGGTCAGACTTGGGTTAGGTTAGGTACGACGACGAGCGAAGCGAGGAGGAGTGTTAGGTTGAACTATGACCCTAACGAGCGAGCGATGCGAGCGAGCCGCGCAGGTCCGACTTGGCTTACGATTCCTTACATTACCTATTTCACCTTAAGGCAGGTCCGACTTGGACAAATATCGAATTGGCTAAACCCCGAAAACTGTAGGTTAGGTAAGGTTTGTATTGTGACCACGTACAGCGGAGCGAGCGAAGCGAGCGGAGCGTCAGACTTGCTGAACCCCGAAAACTATAGTTTAGGTTATTGGCTGAACCACGAAAACTGTAGGTTAGGTTAGGTTTGTATTGTGACCACGTGCAGCGGAGCGAGCGAAGCGAGCGGAGCGTCAGACTTGCTGAACCCCGAAAACTATAGGTTAGGTTATTGGCTGAACCCCGAAAACTGTAGGTTAGGTTAGGTTTGTATTGTGACCACGTATAGCGGAGCGTCAGACTTTCTGAACCCCGAAAACTATAGGTTAGGTTATAAAAATCGGAAAAATGAAAAATCGACATACTAATATTCGGAGTTTTAAAACATTCGGAATTATGATGAATGACACGTGATAATAATTAGGGTAAGTAACTATTAAGACATATGATGATTATGGCAACTAGTATTAGGATATGTAATTGATAGGACACTTGATCATTAGTACTTAAGATAATAGTGCAAATAATCATTAGGATATTCAATATTAGGATGATCAATATTATGGCATTTACATTAGGATAAACGTTATTATGGCAAAAGATCATTATGACCACAGTTATTATGGAATTTACAAATAGGACAAAGGAAATTATGGATTCCAATATAGACCCGGTGGTACCTTGTGAAAGCGCATGGTCCTCCCCTGTACTTCTCACTCCTAAAAAGAACGGTCAACTTAGATTTTGCCTTGACAGCAGAAAGCTTAATGCCATTACTAAAAAAGATGCTTACAGCCTACCATATATTGCGGAGATTTTGGATAATTTACGTGATGCTAAGTATTTAACTAGTCTCGACCTCTCTAAAAGTTTTTGGGAGATATTGATTAAAGAGGATGACAGATGTAAAACTGCTTTTTATATACCAACTAGGGGTAGCTATCAATTCAAATCTATGCCATTTGGTCTAACTAACGCTCCGGCAACCCAACAACGGCTCGTTGATCAATTGTTTTATGGTCCAGAATTCGAGCATAAAGTCTTCGTCTTCATAGACGATATTATAATTGTGTCACCAACATTTGATCAACACATTTCGCTACTTGTACGGGTAATGGAGAAGCTGAAATCTGCCAATCTAACTATCAACTTTGAAAAGAGCCAGTTCTTTAGGAAACAATTACGCTATTTAGGCTATGTAGTCGATTCTAACGGCTTACATGCAGATCCGGAGAAAGTCCAGGCAATCGTAGACTATCCAACATCTAAAAATCGGAAAGAAGTCAGACGATTTCTTGGCACTGCTTCGTGGTACCGTAGATTCATTCCCAATTTCAGTTCTCTTGCTTCACCATTAAATAAGCTGACGTCTCAAGCTAAAACTGCACCACCATTTAAATGGTCTACAGAAGCTGATGTGTCCTTCAAAGCTCTCAAACAATGTCTTGTCTCTACTCCAGTTCTCTCTTGTCCAGACTATTCCAAGAGTTTCGAAGTGCACACAGATGCTAGCGACGTTGGGATCGGGGCAGTTCTTACACAGACTTTAGACGGCGTCGAGAGAGTCATAGCATATATGAGCAAGTCACTGTCTAAACAGGAACAACACTATAGTGCTTGTGAACGAGAGGCATTGGCCGTGCTAACAGCAGTTGAACACTGGCGCTGTTATCTCGAAAATGGACAAAAGTTTGTTGTTTATACCGATCACGCAGCCTTGAAATGGTTCCTTAACATAAACAACCCTACAGGTCGTTTGGCTAGATGGGGCGTTAGATTATCTGCCTTCGACTGCGAAATGTGGTACCGGATAGTCTTTCGCGTATACCAGTCTCAGCTCTGAACACTGTACCATCTAATTCTGTTTAAAGTACTAATGACACCTGGTATTTAAACATTTTTCATGGTTGTCAAAACACTCCTACATCGTTTTTAGATTACCAAGTCATAAATAATAGACTTTACCGGTATAAGAAAAGCCTAAACCCACTCACTAGAGAATTTGAATGGAAAGAGGTCATTCCTTTTGAAAACCGACTAAAGGTTATTGAGGAAAATCACTCATGTCCTACTGCTGGTCATTTTGGCATCCTAAAAACCTACAAACGCTTAGGTCTAAAATATTTTTGGCCAGATATGCACCGCGACGTGACTAACTTCGTAGGCGATTGCGATATCTGTAAATCCTATAAGCATGCTAATCATGCCACACTTGGTACTATGGGTCGACCAAAAGATTGCTGTAGGCCTTTCCAGATGATAAGTATGGACCTAGTTGGACCTCTGCCGCCATCTAGAAAACAGAATACTTTCCTGTTTGTGGTCACTTGCTGCTTTACGAAATACTGTCTTTTGTTTCCCATAAGACGAGCTACGGCTGAAATTATTGCTCACATTCTTGAGGAACAAGTATTCCTTGTCAATGGAATACCAAGCACAGTTTTAATGGACAACGGAAAGCAATTTGTCAGTAATACCCTAAAGCAGCTGTATGTTAAATATAAAATCCCTAACGTCAGATTTACCCCTAAGTACACTCCACAAGTTAATATGGTGGAACGGTATAATAAAACGATAGTGACAGCAATTTCTTCTTTTATCGAAAATGACGATCACAGATCTTGGGATTCAAATGTACCTAAAATACAGTTTGCCATCAATTCATCTACTAACGAAGTGACTGGTTTTACACCATCGTTTCTAGTTTACGGTCGAGAGCTAGTGACCTGCGGTTCCCATTATCTAGATACAGACAATACTAATGACTTGATATTTTCGCCAAGAGAAGAATACGCTGAAAATTTAGGTGTACTACGAAAAATCTTTGATCAAATTCAACAATGTATAATAAAAGCACATTCAAGAAACTAATAATTAGATTTTACTGTAGGCTAACAAGCAGATTTTAATGTAGGCGATTGGGTCTGGAAGCGCACTTATTATCAAAGTGATAAGGACAATAGATTTGCCAAAAAGCTAGCACCTAAATATGTAAAATGTCGAATTCTAGAAAAAAAGTCACCCCTAGTATATGTGCTCGAAGATACGCAGGGTAATAACATAGGCGACTGGCACATTAAAGACATTAAACTAACGAATAATAGAATCTAACAAAAATCTATCGATACCCAGCATACACTATAGTCTTATATATATATATATATATATATATATATATATATAAATACAAAATAAAGCTATGAAGTCTACGTAGGTTGTATGAACTCTACACCAGTTCAACTTAGCAATCAAATATGAATTTAGGCCTAATTACAGTAACTACCTATTGAACATTTGGATATGTAGTGCTAAACTAAACGGCACAACTAAAATTAATAAATATGTAGTGCTAAACTAAACAGCACAACAAAAATTAATAAATAAATATATAAGACTTCAAGATATTATATTAAATAAAGAACCATCTCTAGCTATCGATGAGTATTTTGAAAATTTATCAAGTACTCAGTATAAAAGGGGCTGCGACACAGCTAAGTGCGTCACGGCGATAATGGAAGTTGAGGAATGAGTGAGTGAAGTATGTTGTTGAGGTATGTAAGCGTATGTAAGGTAGCTATTGAGTAAGTGCAGCGATAGAGAATTTTACTTAGGCAAAATTCTACCCAAAAAAGGGGGGTATGAAACGGACGTTTTAAATTGTTCTAAAAGTAAACAATTTTAACATATAATTTAAACTAATTACAAACCTAAAAATAACATATTCTAATTAACAAAAACGATTACCTAATAACTTAAAACTAAAAGATCCTGAACCTGCCTAATGAGTTTCTTAGTAAAAGCATCAGTAGTAATTGCTATGCAATTTCTGTAGGAGATAGTGTGCACGTACTGGGTGATGCGATAACGCGTCGTCATTGCTACGTCATACAGGGCGACCCGCTCCGCGGGGCATGCATGATCTGACACATTCAAAATGGACAGAGCTAGTGAACGGCCACGTTAAAGTGATCTACAAATTTTATCGGCCGCTTTTTATAATTTTATCTTGATACAAATATAAATACGAATTTATAATGAACTTAAAGTAAATTGTGTGTTGTTATTTCCCGGAATTCGGTGAGTGTTGAAATTTATTACATTTAACGAAACTAATGTGAATCAGTAGTTTGATACATCTGTGCTTAATTTTATTTTAATATGCTTTCCATGTAGCTAGATGCATTTCATTAATTACGTGCGATCATTGTAGCGGAATAAAATCGTAAGTGATGTAAATTCTTTGTTCTCGGAATGTTCTCCTAATGTGAATCTACCTACTTGTCAAAAAAGTTAATTTGTAAAATATATTTTATGAAAAAGAAACATATTCAATAATGTTAAATAAACCCCAGCTATTTATTTTGCATATAAGTAATGTTCACTAACAATTTCCAATATACGGAAATTATTTACCTTTTGCACTTTTCACTTTTAAATTCACTTTCACTTGCTTTCACTATTATAAAACTGATCCTGTACACTGTTGCGACATCATTGATCACTATTTAATGCTTTTGGTAATCACCCCGCTTGAAGAGCTTCTATCATCTCCTCCCGTCGGATGTCGCAGTCAGTAACGGCAAATCGGACTTTTTACTAAATGTCCAAAACGGAAATTTCCAGGGACCCTGTACCCAGCTGGGGACATTTTGGAGCGCGCTAACGTTCGGGACCACTTCCCTATTATGAAGACCATCTGACCACCCGGCCTATACCCGTGACGTCACCGCCGAGGCCGAATCCGAGGGCCCGCAGCCGACACACACCGCCAGGGAAGTGATGTCAAATTAAGACCGTGTGAAGTGAATACGTCTCTCTCTTAGCTCAGTGTTATCTAGAACTCACGATCCCTGAGATTTCCTTCTACCCACATTTAAATTAACGCTCGGAAGAATTGTAACCGTATTATTTTAATTGTAATTAAATTGTAATTTGGAATTTACTCGTTTCAATTCTCTCTCACAACTAAAGCGTTACACTACGATTACATGCAAGTTGGGTTACTCGGATGTCCAAAATTCGAAGTTCTTATCGTACCGTCCTGCTCATTCAAATATTGTTTACTCAAGATCGAGAAGGATAGCGTGATATACTCGTACAAACTTTGAATTTCAATTTTCAGCCCCTCAGGTACGTTTTGTGCAAAGAGGTGGGTATAGGTCGGAATATAGATGGTTCGTGTATTTTTCATTAGAAATTAAAAAACCGGCCAAGTGCGAGTCGGACTCGCGCACCGAGGGTTCCGTTCAAACACTTTCCATCCCTAAGTGTTTAAGTTAAGTTTGCACCTGGTATGTATAGCGCCCCATATAAATTAGGTGCAAACTTGCAAAGTTAGGTATTAAAAAAAAACTACTTACTAGATCTCGTTCAAAACAATTTTCGTTGGTAGTTTTTATAGTAATGTACATAATATGTTTTTTTTAGATTTTTCATTTTCTTATTTTAGAAGTTAGAGGGGGGGGGGGACCAACTTTTTTCTACTTTGGAAGCGTCTGTCACGCAAACTATTCGGTTTAGAAAAAAAATGTTTTAGAAACCTCGATATCATTTTTGAAGACCTATCCATAGATACCCCACACGTATGTGTTTGATGAAAAAAAAAATTTTGAGTTTCAGTTCTAAGTATGGGGAGCCCCCAATATTTATTATTATTTTTTTATTTTTGCATCAAAATATTAATAGGGTTCACAGAATACATCTACCTACCAAGTTTCAACAGTATAGCTCTTATAGTTTCGGAAAAAAATGGCTGTGACATACGGACGGACAGACGGACAGACAGACAGACAGACATGACGAATCTATAAGGGTTCCGTTTTTTGCCATTTGGCTACGGAACCCTAAAAAGTTAGTTTGTTACACATTATAATGAGTTTTTGATAAATTTAACCAAGCTACAAGTAAGTTGAGCTTCAAAATGCAGTGTGATAAAGTTGAGAAATCCTCTGTTGCAAAATTTTACCACAATAATAAATGTATGAACAGTAAGAAATTAAGTAAGATTTTATCTTTGAATAAAGAATTGGATAATAGCTTACTAGTAGAGTTGCTAAGCCGCGAAATTGTGCGCATCGGGTTACAAGCATGAAATTTCTAACACACATAGAACGTTTCACGGTGATTATTTTCAGATGTGGAGGGAAGTCAGATTCGTCCCCTGTGTGGTGGGAGAGCGGGGTGAAGAGGACCAAGTACTGCTCTTTTTCTTTTTTTTATTACTGATCAGTTAAGGCTATTAGGGCTTGTGCGACATCGTTTTCGTGTAAAATAGATATCAGCTATTAATTGTTTATGTTATTTACGAATAGTTCATATAAAAAATTGGGTTTATTGCCGAAAAGGTAAAAATCACAACAAGTTTTTTTTATTCAGAACGATAAATTAGTTATCTATCCTGAATATTTACAATTAAAAAAAAATTTACTAAACAGCAAATTTAATCTTGTTTTTAAAAATGTATACATATTGGGCACATCTGATACAAAAAATACCTTGAAAAAAATGTTAATGTTAAGCTTAGCCTGCGTGTTCTAGTACATTTTGCTAAGTCGCGAAATTGTGTACATCGGGATAAAACCACGAAATTTCTACCACAGATAGAGTATTCTGCGGTGATTATTTTCAGATGTGGAGGGAAGTCAGATTCGTCCCCTGTGCGACGGGAAAGCGGGGTGAATAGGACAAAGGAGTCCTCTTTTTCTTTTTATATTACTGATCAGATAACGCTACTAGGACTTGATGTGGTACCGTTTTCATGTAAGACAGATATCAGAAATTCATTTTTTATGTTATTTATTCATAGTACCATATAAAAATATGGTTGTATTTCCGAAATTGTAAAAATCACAACAAGTTTTTTTTATTCAGGTAGATATATTAGTTATATTTCCTGAATATTTACAACTAACAAAAATATTGCAAAATAGAAAATTTAATCTTATTTCTAAAAATGTATACATATTGGGCACTCTTCATACAAACAGTAACTTAAATAAATTGTTGATGTTGAGCATTAGCAAAAAAATATTTTGTTTTAATTACATTAATTTGTTTTTCTAGGACGTATATAGTAAATATTATATGTAAAAGCATGTTAATAATTATTATTTAATGTATTTAATGAAGCGAAATAGGATGCGTTCGGAGATTTACGCAGGTTACGCCGACGTAAAGATAAATTTTAAGCTACTGTTTGTATCAGAAGTGCCAAAGATGCATCATATATATATATTTTTAGAAACTAGATTAAATGAGCTTTTTTAAATTAATAATAATAATTTGAAAATGTTTACGAAATTAAACTAATTTACCTCACTGAATAAAAAAATGTGTTGTGATTTTTACCTTTTTAGCCATACACCCATATTTTTATATAAAACTATACAAAAATAACATAAAAAAATAATTTCTGATATTTGTTTTACACGGAAACGATACCAAACACGTCCTGGTAGACTTAACCGACCAGCAATAAAGAAAGAAAATAGGGATACTTGGCCATATTCACTCCGCTCTCCCGCCTCACAGAGGACGAATCTGACTTCCCTCCACATCTGAAAATAATCGCCGTGGAACACTCTATCTGTGGTAGAAATTTCATGCTTGTAACCCGATGCGCACAATTATGTTAGAAAACAGCGGACTAACAACTCTACTATACCGGTCTATGATCAGTTGATCGTTGTGATGTTCCGTCATTGTTACTACAAAGATTTCCTTGTAGATTAAAAAAAACGATATTAATTATTTTTATTAAAGCAGTAACGTCTGCTTACGTAAACCAAATGTTTACAATGAAGCGAAAAATTGAAAAATTTAATGGTTCAGACAGGATTCGAACCTGCATTTCCAACGGCTTTCCGGGCCAATACGTGCGTCCTACCAACTGGACCACCGAACCAGATGTCAGAGCCAATGAATCTCTCAACCAGTTGCTTCAAAATGCCTTAGGGTGGCATCGTAGCGCCATCTACCGTAACGATTTAGACTTTATAGTCGGCACCATATCGTCTCAAATTTGTTGAGAATCGATAGTAACGATGTGCTACACTCGAATTAAATATTGAAAAATTAATTATTGAATTAGCAACTGGTTGAAAGATTCAATGGCTCTGACATGTGGTTCGGTGGTCCAGTTGGTAGGACGCCCGTGTTGGCCCGGAAAGCCGTTGGAAACGCAGCTCGCAGGTTTGAATCCTGTCTGAAGCATTACTTACTTACTTACTACGATGGCTCAGCGACCCGAAGCGAATCTTAGCCTCCAACACGAGACCACGCCACGAACCATTAAATATTTCAATTTTTCGCTTCATTGTAAAAACGATATTGTTAATTATTTTAAATGTTTTCCGCAAACCATACAATGCCGTACGATACAATACAAGTATCTACTCTTTATTGCGCACCTCACAAAAATAGACAGGAGATACACAATGTTAAAAATACCAATAAGAGCTAAACATCAGGCGGCCCCATCGCTAAAGAGCGATGTCTTCCAGACAACCTTAGGCTTGTGAGAACAATGAAATAAATAAATACAGCATAAATAGAGACAATCCAATGAAAAAATTGACGATCTTCGTCTATGATATAATTATTATGCGTAAGAATATAAATATATCCTTCATCGTTAAGGTAGGTAGGCATGTATTAGGTTAAGGTCATCTTAATTATTGTAACATTACACAAAAACATAACACATAACAACACACACGTAACATTTACGAAAAAACGACTGACAGTTGAGTTTCTTTCGGCATTTCTTCTCAACAGTGGTCTGCTTTTGTAAAATGCCGGTAGGCTCAGACATGTAAAAGTGCTTTTGTGGCCTACCTACAGGATAATCTCAATTTACTCGTATACTGTGTACTGCGGAACTTTATGGTCGCCGCAAACTATTAATTCAATTAACGACGCAGTGTTCAGGATACTGCAATGCGAAAATTGACAGCAGCGCCATCCTCCGGCGAGTTAAGCATTTAGCTAAAGCTTGGTTCCTTTCTGTAGTCATTCGCAGCGATCTGACAAGTAGACTGTGAAATACAAAGGATGTCAATTGATAAAAGAAACTAGCAGATACAGAGTTTGCTAAGGTGTAAAACCTTTCAAATAAACAATGCAAAGATCGACATACAAAGCTTAAGGAAAAATTCGAAAGTTTGGTTGGAGTTCGGGTAGCGAAGTGGTTAACGCGCTGTACCGGCAATCCAGAGGTACCAGGTTCGATTCCCGGTCTCGTCCCCCAGGACTCATTTAAATTTTTCTTTGAGCTTTGATATCTTTGTATCAATAGTTAAACAAAATATCAAAATTACGGCTACGTAATTTTGATATTTTGTTTACCGTTTTACCACTCGAATTGCTTGAACTTGGTTAATCAGAAGAAAACTCGGGCATAGTTATTGCAATGCGCGAAGCGCAAACTTTGATTAACGTTTTCACTTTGATCAAGTTTATTAAAAATTAATCAAAATTTCGCATTCGCTACGAGTTGGGAGTTGGCCTAATTTTAACGGGCTTATGGCTTAGAGAAGTAAATACTTAATTATTCTGTCATCGTTATAGTGTGACTCTTTCTATTTTTTGTTTTCTCTTACCTTAGAATTCCTTAATTGGGAACTGAAGGAATCTTTTTAAATCTTATTTTTAAGGCGTCAAGATTGATAATAAATAGAACAAAACGTCACCATCAATCAGAGTGGTCATGGCTACGGCAATGGTGTACACATTTGGGTTCTCATCCTATCCTTCCTCTGACAGACAGCAGCTCTCGCGATGCATCTCCATTCACCCTGTTGTCTACAGAGTCTACTTTTTTAATAAGGTACGTCCGACGAGTCGGTGTTCTACCTCGTCTTCTCTTGCCCTCTATCTGGCCCTGGACTACCAATATTTCCATGGAGTTCTTATTTCGTGAGACTTGGCAAAGAACTTCATCGCACAATCGACAAGAGTCTATCCTGGGTCTGCAATTCTTTTAGGATAGAATTGTTCGTGCGAAAAGCCGTCCATGGGATCTTCAGAAGGCGTGTCCAGCACCCAATCTCCATCGCGTCGATTTTTCGCCTATCTTGTAGTAGAAAAATACCCAGTTTCAAACCTGGTGATAAGCAGCAGGTTTTGCTGTTACGTTTGTTAAATCCAATCAAACCTGAGTCCTCGTTTGTGTCCTTCCATACCGTCAAAAAACATTAATTCTATTTAACCATTGTACAAGCCAAAATTTATGATGGTCTACATTTTGGTACAGATAATCACGTTGTACCCCCAAGAACATGTATATTCGTAAAGAAGCCAGCAATTTTACAGCAGCTAAACAGGTTTTACTGCGCACTTTAATCCGAACAGCAAACTGTAAAATAAACTCCACGACTATGAACACGGCAATGCAGTCTTCGCTAAAACACTAAACTTATGGAGATTTTCCTACTAAAATTTTAGGAACGGAAAATTGTTCCACATCTTTAAAATTCAAATATTATCGCTTAGAGCAGACTTAGACGTTGGACGTTGTCCAAATAAAATAGGGCTGCCCAATAAAATTTCACTTAAACACGAAATTTAAAATTTTCACGTTACGGCGGCCATCTTGGCTGTAACAAAAGATCGTATATTCCAAAATCCTCCAACCTAAACTCACTTCTGGCTGTATTCCAGCTAAGGTTGTGATTTGAACGATTTTAAAATGTTTATGCGTCTAAATAGTCTTGTTTTTTTTTGAAATTGGAAGTCACTGTCAGCAAGTAATGGGCGGTCGTGACGCGAATGTCATTTGAATTTTGTCGATACAGTTTATATAAGAACGGGAAATATGTATAGAAGCAAGTTTAATTTTCTTTGTGGGATAGAGTACGTGACGATAATGAAAAAGAGGAAACAATTTCACAGATTTAATATACGTTTAGGGCAGTAAGAAAAATCAATAAACTAAATAAAATATGTCTTTATACGTTTTCAACATTCATTTTTCAGCCATTTTAAAACATTTCAAAGAAACCGAATCAGCATTTTTTTTATACTTAGCAAAGCTGCTCTCAAAATATCACGAGAATCGTTTAAGAAATGCGACTTCTAGAGGGGCATCTGGACTAACGAAAGAATTTTCGCTGAAGCTGAAATGGACGCTTTTCTCGCTTCGCTCGCTCGAGCAACTAAATGCACCATTTCTTATTTGTATGATCGTTTGACGCAGCGAAGACCTGACCTGGTAAAGTGAAGATCTAGTCCAAATTGCGTTAGTGAAAGTATTGGAGGAAGGCGACCATCAGTCGCTGTGGAGATACATTGCGGAGGCAACGATGATGATGTAGCAAAGTCATGTGGTATAACAGAAAAGAGTAGTAACGACACACTTACTAATAATCATCATAATGACACGAAAGAATAGGTAAATTGAAGAACGTTTAAATACGAACTTGAACTTTAATACAAAGTCAACGACAGTATTGAGAAACTTTCAAGCATTAAAAATTGCGAACTGATGACAGTCAAATCTGTAATTATAATTTGTTATGAATGGAATACCGCATTTCCAATCAACCAACACCGCTGACTGATAACTGCATACGGCAGACTTTATGCGTAATTTACCACCAAAAGACGAATAGGTATGCATTAAAAATACTGAGCTGCCCACAACTTTCATCAATATTTTCCATAACCTTTTTCATATTTCGCTCATATTATTTTGATACGTAGTTTCCCATTCGGCCCGGCGAGGTATACATTTTTAATGTTCCAGCAAAGCGACACAAAATTCGCCATATTGGATTTTTGGGCGTTACGAAGGACAATAGGGCACCGTCATAATCATATTTTCAGCGACACAAAGGAGTCCTTACATTAATGTGACTGGATAATGAATGGAAGTCAGGCATATATACTTTTTGCCGCCATTTTTGGGGTTCTCTTAGGTTTTTGTGCTTTGACTTGACTGGACTATGAATCATATGATCGTGTCCCTAAACGGGGCAGCACGTCTAGCATAATCTGTGACACGTGACTCTGTCGCTTGAAATGTTTACGAATTTAATTATAGAAGGATATTGCATTGGACTCATATAAATGAAACAAAAGGTTATTTAACTAGAACTATGTTTAATTCTCTTGCATTAAAGTACTATAAAATCTAAGGGAACCTAGCCAGCGGAGTAGCAGTACCGACTGGCCCTATGCAGGTTGTTATTATTGGGATCCTAAGCCTAATTTTGGTCGTTCACTCTTTTATATTTAGACAGATAAAACTAAGAAAGATGCACTCATCTGGAGAACGATGAAATAGGTCGGCCTCACAGCTTGCCGGAGCAACTGACAGCGAAGAGGGAACGTAGTCAGTCCTGGAGCCGTCCGGTACCGGGGAACGGATCACAGGGCGACAGCTGCGGTGACCTCACAGCGCAGGTCTACCACGGACCTCCTTTAACAGCAAAATCAAATACTAAGACACAAGTAAAGAATGCGGCGGCGTTTACAAAGCGCGCCGGCTCCTTGGCATCAGGGGTTCAGACAACAGTGGCGCTTATTGACCTTGGTCAAGTACAATGTAAATCAAACGCAATCCATGTGAGTCGTGAACGTATAACCTCTCACGGCCGAGTTAGTAGACTGTCAGGACATTTATGTAATCAATAAACCATATTACGACCGGCGAACAAGCGGATAAAATATCAAATTGACCAACCTTTTGGAGGATAACGAGTCCGCTTGGGTTAAGTACTTCGATGACAACTCCGGGTATCCAGTGGCAAGCCAACACTGGAATTCACCGCACCTCACCGTCTGGGCGTTCAAGGTAGTCGAGCAGACCGGCCCGCGATGCTGGAGTGTTTCTCTCCCGGTTTTATTTCAACATTTTCCCTTGCGTAGAAACCCACGCGGCGCCCTTGTCTGCGCTCGCTGTCAAAAAGCCCTGTGTTGCCAACCTCACAGGGCGCGTTCACGGAGCACGGTTGCGTTCCAAAACACGCATCATTACACGCTCGACAATTTCTCCCTGTCACTTTCCTTTCAATACCGTGCGAGCAAAACAGGTTATACTGAGTTGAGCGACAAGCGAAGTCGCGTCAAGATTATGCTCGCGCTGCAGGGGCGTTCATTGCGACTCTCTATTCAGTCGGTAAAGGCCAACTAAACCAAAGCGTTTGAAGGGTTCCAAGCAGGGTGTTGCTTATTTTCTAACCTCGTACTCTCACCTCCTCATTCTGTTCTAGGGCACGAAAAAACGTGACTGATTTTTTATTTTTTTTTGAGTTCAGTATTAGAGGTCGCTACCGGCAAGTAAAAAATTTGAAAAAGATCGTACATAATTGTATTAAAAAATATAATGAAAAAAAAAAATTCTTCTTCTTCCAACTACCTAGATTTATTTCTGATACACAGAATAATTCACTCGTATAACTAGATTGATACATTAGGTTATTCAAATAATATCACTGCTATAAATTTAAAAAGAAAACTACGTGAACCGAGTTTTATCAACATTAATTATCTCGGATTTTTAATGGGCGGTAGCGACCCCTAAAACTGAATAAAAAAATAAAATAAAAAATCAGTGACGTTTTTTCGTGTCCTAGAACAGAATGAGGGGGTGAAAGTACGGGGTTAGAAAATAAGCAACACCCTAGTTCCAAGGGCTTGATTTTGCCCCCGATCTCCATCGAAGTTATCTATGGAGCTTCAGTAGACTGGTCTAGGACAACCATATTATCATTTCCCATTGCGGGCCTGATCTACAGTCTGTTTTGGCATGACCGACCCTTTGATGTGTGTCAAGTGCGGCGTCTGATTGTGAAATGAAACAAAGGATTATTAAAAATGTAATAATATGTTTATTCTGTTAAAAATTTAAAGAACGGTACAACCTTTGCCGACATAAAATAAGGTAGTGGTCCTTATAGGACTTTTACGTTACACAAGTTCCATTTTCACTTCTGAAGCTTGATTTTTTAGTTGCACGGGGTTCGACAGCATCATACTTGAAGATTCGCGATACATTCGAAATTTTCTCGGGCCAGAAGAAGTCTAAAATAAGACGAAGATAGCAGTTGTACATTTACACGACACATGTGTTTTTTTCTTTCATAATCATCATTTGGGGGCCTATGGTGGTTGCGTTTACTCCTGCGTTTTGACAGAATGTGAGTGTGACAGATGCTTTGTCACTTATTTATCACGTGATCAAAGCAACCACTATATGCCCGCAGGAGTAGATTATTCAGTATAAACGAATAACGGAAAATAAACATACCTTAGTAAGTTTGTTATTGTAACAAACTCTTGTGCGGAACCCATATTTTTCTAAGCACAGCTCTCGTCGCGTCAGGTTTTTTCACTATCGTTTGGGATCGTCAGGCGGAAGGCTTTCAGGATTTTTTTAAATTTTTAACAAGCTCCGGACCTTTTTGGCATGTTGTTAGTGAATTTTTGCCTTTCCAGTACATCCGGTATTCATGCTGGCTTAAATATTTTGCATCGTAGGTACTTGAATTTTTAATGACCATTCAAATGTATATTGTTGTATACCAGTTACAATACCGGTTATAAATATCCTTTAGGTTTTTATTAAATAGGTACCCGTGATTATTTAAAACAATAATTAACATACACTCATAATCGGTGGCCTAATCATTAATCCAAAGTTTAATTTCACCGAAAGCATTTCGAATTTTCGTAATTGCAAAAACCAGTTGCTAATGATTTGGAATATCATGACTCCAATCTAATCTAATTATATTGCGTAGCAAGCAAATTCTTCGACCAATCGTATGATTGTCAGCAAAAGTGTCACTCTGAAAATAAATAAAGATTATTATTATATTATCATTATTAACAAATCCTCTATAGTAACAGCGTTTGGTTAGCAAAAAATCGCTTTCGGATTTATGAAAATTCGGAATAATGATGTATTCGGGTATTTCCGGCTCAATGGGATAAGGCTTTTCTGCAAAAAGTATCTTCAATTCAAGCTGCAATGACTGACATAGATAAGTTGACATTTTAATGGAGACATCGCATTATCGAGGCTTTTGTTCAAAATTATACATTCATCTGTGAAACTAAACTATAATAAAAAACGAGATCCCTGTCAAAACACTATTGTTAAAATAACAGAATCTTAAAAATATTCCAAGTGAAACATTGGGTGAATCCCCTTTTTCGAAGTCAATCTGAACACACATCAGAAAGCAAAAGAGAAATAGCAACAGAAAATAAGTAGCTATTTTATTATTTCATTAGTCACCTTTATGATGGCCGGGATTTTCCAATTATATGCGCGAGTTTAGTGTTTACATATGGGACAACACACTGACGCATTTCACTAACCAAAGGTTATCTGGAAAATATCATTTCTTAGCGATAAGACCGCTTTTTGTCTACCGTTATTTAAAAATTGAATTTTTTTTGTTCCCTATTGTATTCTGTTATTGTTGTGCAATAACGTATTGTTGGTATATTGTATTGTTATGACACTGGGTTGCCACTCAAATTTTTTCCGCAACTGTTAGAATTCCAAGCGCTCTAAGAGGTAGGTAGGAGGTTCTTCGATCATTCTTAAAACACTTGTGTCCTATTAAACAAGGTACAATAATATTGCCAGTGCAAAACTGTCCCCAAATATGGCTTCTGCTAATTGAAATATTTATCGAATAAATTTGCATTGCGATATTGGCTCGAGAGTTATTGCGGCTCCACACTACTTAAGTTGACCGAAGTTGCGCGAATATTAAAGTGTGGAGAGGCACTTCGCTGCGGAAACCCATCCATCGGCCAACTTCGGTCAACTTCGCGAGTAGTAGCTGTATTTACATTAGAAACTTCTTTTGTGAACTATGATTATGTTTGCATTCACTGGTGATACTGTTAAAGGTCACCCAGGGTTGCGGCAAACTTTTGACTGGTTACTCAGTGCTATTGTGCTATTTTATGTGTCCGAGTAAAGTTTAATTTAAACCACATTTACTCCCAGACATTTGCAGTTGGTTCTTGACCTAAGACAATAACGCCTCGCCTAAAAATATCATGGTGGAATTATATAAAAGAGGAAAAAGACGGAAGAAGTCACTTTATTCAATTTTGGGACGCAGGCACATTACTTTTGCTTTTGGCGACCGTTCAGCCTTATATTTTTTAATTAAAATACGCTTTGCGTCACCATGTTTGTTTTTTGTTTCATATTACATTAGTAGCTTTTGTTTGTCATACTCGTAGATGAATGATGAAGGATTCTAACATGACAGACACACACAGATCGTTAAATATAAGTAGCATAGCTTCACAAAAATCTAAGATCTAAATCGAATGTTTCTCGATTATAGTTTCTAAAATCATTATTGCTGCAGATATTATCAGCTATTCATTGGACGAATATTACTCATCGTGTTTGCTCAACTATGCATGTGTTTGTTAAATTCATTTGCATCTATGATTCAACATTTGAAACATGTGCGTAAATCCGATTAAGTTCGGCAAACATTGTTCCAATAGAGCGCTTAATGCGATAATGCGTAGACGACGATTTCAGAGAAAAAGGCTTTACACTGTGAAAATATACACATTGTCGCATTTAGCGATTACTCGGCCTTAATTCCATATACACGTATCTGATACATCGGAGAGATATCCGAAGTTGCGATATACCTAGGTGAAAACCTGTGACTGATTTCTGTTACACATGTTTTTGGCCGTTACCAACTACCGCATTACATTTTCTTTCTCATTCTGAATCAGCTAAAATACCTTCAATGTCTCCTGAATTGAATGAAATGAAGTATGCAGAAACTAACAAATGCAGCCGACGATTTTACTACTACTAAATTGAATCCTAAAATACTTAGTCAGCTTCTTTTGATGCTGACAGTACCTATATGTGGGATTCGTACTGGTTGAATATAAGGAGTTGGCTGATAACCAACTACCGCATTACATTTTCTTTCTCATTCTGAATCAGCAAAAATACCTTCAATGTCTCCTGAACGCAAACTTAACTATGCAGAAACTAACAAATGCAGCCGACGATTTTACTACTACTAAATTGAAACCTAAAATACTTAGTCAGCTTCTTTTGATGCTGACAGTACCTATATGTGGGATTGGTACTGGTTGAATAAAAGGAGTTGGCTGATATCATAGACGATTAATGTAAGTTTTAATTGAATGAAATAAGGAATCTGTTATATTTGACGTATGTCGGAGTATCAGACAATAGAATATATTGTTTAAAAGAATGTTTTATGTTTAAAGACGTTGTAAATATTGTAAATACACGTCATGACGGTGCGTCTCTCCTCCCCACCCCCACATATTTAAGTGCCCATATCGTGTTCCCAGATCTCCAAATTGTCCAATATACTTAACCACCGCTCAATTCAAAGCATTCCGCCGTCTCCACGAACACTCGAATTATAATCTGATCAGCGAACAGCGATCTGGCACGCTTGTCCAATTACCTCGGCTAGGATCCGACTGAGCAATCAGAATTTCCTGATAATTAGTGCTTTGTTAGACGTCAGTTTACTGTCGTAGAGAAATGCAGGAATTTCTGTAGATTTACGATCGATTATAGTTATCTTTGACCCTATCGCCCAAAAAATAGAGGCAAAACGACATTCAACGTGCGCGCTAATTCGTATCTAGAAAATCTAATTGGAGCTTGTCATGACTACGATTATGTGACCGACATCGATTGCACGCAGTGTACGCCACATACCAGTAGGTACCTCTAGCACAACAACGACTCCTCCTCTTATTTATCTATCTCTATCTGTGCAGTACTGTGAGAGAGTGACAGGAGACGCTATGCCACGCGACAAGAGTCGCGAAGCATAGTTGTGCTAGATGGGCTGACGCTCTTGCACATAACATAATCACGAGTTTGTGGCTTCATCACGCCAAATCTGCTAGAATTTCTGGTACCCAGTGTTGCTGGTGACCGTTAGTCATATGTATCACATTTTTTCCTCGCATCGGGGAGGGATATAACTTTTTCTTTCATGCGAACAAAGTTTGTTGGCGCTTTCTATTACTAAATAAAACAACAAATGATGTCTGTAGCCGGTTTATTCTACTTCTTATCTTCCTTGAGCAGCTGGTATACGTAGGAGAAGTCCTTCTGTCCGTAGCCACGGGACTGTACAATGCGGTACAGTTGTGTAGCCACTGCGCCTAGGGGGATGGGGGATCTGATGCCAAGCGCCATACCGCTGGCCAGTTCTAAGTCCTGAGAAAATATCATAATCAATATTAGGTGAGATTCTATCACAAATCAAACTTTTGGCAAAGTAAGTAATGCTTGTAGAATATTGGTACTAGATGATGACACACATTCCCTTAATTTGGCAATGTGCATTTTAATGCACATGGTCTGTCTTTGACCATTTTTTTTGTAAAACTAAAATAGTTTACTTTATCAACCTATATTTTAATAGTTTGCTTTATTTACCTATGTAAGGTTTGAACCAAGGTTTTGACCTTTCTTTTTTTCTGTGAATTTAAAGGTTAACTACGGTACTTTCTATGCAGGTTGAGAACAAATGTCACATCACAGAAATATTTGACCTTTCCGAGATTAGAACCCAGAATAGAGCTTCATAGGCAGCAGCACTAAAGAGACTATTAAAGACAAAGAGCAAAGGGCTCAACAGATAAAAAAGGGGTGATCAAAAATTATCAGAGGGAGGTTCAATGTTGTTATTGTACGAAACGATACGATTGTCTAAATCATTCATCAGATCATTACCTTAACCATGAGTTCATTCTTAAATCCTCCATCGTAGTTTCTGCTGGAAGGGGCGGTGGGTACTAGGCCGGGAACCGGGCAGTACACTTCGGTGGACCAAGACCGAGCAGAGGAGTTGTTTAATACGTCTAACAGGACCTTGGGGTCAAGACCCATTCTGAAACACAATTTCATAAATAAGCAAAGTGTTTTGGAACATTTTCTGTAAATTAATGCACATGCGGGCTTATGATGGTTGCGTTTATCAAGTTTTGACAAATGCGAGTGTGAGTGACAGAGCGACACTTATTTATCACACGATAACCGCAACCATCATAGGTCTCCGAAGATGTATAGATAAGAGAATAAATATGCTCTTTGCTGATAAACAAAGTGATAAGGTTACACAATAACACACACCCGATAACTCGTTACTGATAGTTACATGTTTTACTGATAATGGAGAAGAACTGTTACGTAGTTCCTTGATTATAGGGAACGTGCAGGAACTAGTAGATGGCAGCACTGTAAATGACAATTTCAAGTATTGGTAACGTAAAATATTTGGATTGGCGGCACCAGTTGGCAACACAGTTGTATGCATGCACGCTCCCTATAGTTAATTTTGTTTTTTTTCAGAGTTCAACAACAACAGTTCAGTCAATCCTTGCTCACAACTGTTTAAGATATACAAGGTTATTAAAAAAATACGTACTTGATACCCATGTTCATGCACTCGGCCGTAGCCATTCCAGTGATTCCCATCAACATGTTATTGGCCAGTTTGGCCACCTGGCCGGCGCCAACGTCTCCACAGTGGAACTGCTTGGCTCCCATGGCTTGGAGGAGGGGGAGGGAGCGGTCGAAATCGCCCTTGCGGCCGCCGGACATGAAGGCGAGCGTGGCATTTTGGGCGCCCATTACACCTGAGAAGAAATAAATTATGATTTATTCAACCAAAATATGACCAGACAGTACAACCTGAATATTTGGCAATAACAATGCTAGGACACCAATTTTTAATCTGTAACTTGGTTTTTGTTTTGACATTATACTCGTATTCTTGGTTTCTTGGGTTTAAAATACATTAGATGAGATGCAGAAGGATTTATGTGCCCTAAATTCCCCTAACTCGTGGGAAGAGGCGCAAAACAAAGAATGTAAAGTAGGTAGTTTAGTTATGTTCCATATTTACGTAATTTTAATGTGTTTGTTAAGTTAAAGCATAATAACTGTGATTTTACGCACGATTACACTCATACAATCTTATCGTTGATAACGTGTTGTTTTTCCGCTAAGTTTTGCTAAATCAAATAATGAAAGATAATGTCTGTGATAACACTGCTACATTAACAACATAATTTTGTTTGTGGATCAGAAAGTTTAGTACTTTTTTTTAATATATAGAACTGCTTCATCGATTACGACACGATCGACAGAAAGATGTGGCTGACCTTTTGAATGCCAAGCGGTGAAGCAGTTCACCATGCCCTGAAGCCACAACAGAAATATAAAAAAGTGCTCTAAAATCCACAGGGTTTGGAAAACACTTGCAGTGGCTTGAATGACGACTGGGGTGTTCAAAAGGCTCAATCATCGTTTCGCAGATAAAAATAAACTAAAATTTGAGATTAAATAGCTGTTATAAAATCATAAAAGTTTACGTAGGTATTGGAAACATGAAATGCCTCAGTTACAGTTTAAAGATGAATCAATAAAAGTGCAGTTAACAAAAAAATTGTTATGTAATTTATCAAACTTACATAGGAATTGTAAACAAAATATTAAATTTGGTGATCTTACTTCATTATGTTGGTTTAAGTAACCAGTAAAATTGATTGTTGATATAATTTCTACTGACATGATAGGTAGATATGATGAAAGGAACTGATGATAATTATTGTAAGCATAATGGCATTGACGATATTGAAGATGACAAGAGGATGAAATGGCTCAATACTATCAAAAGATGGACTGAAATTGATAACGCAACCACACTCGCAAAATTGGCCAAGAACAGACAAGACTTCGCAAAGGTGATCGCCAAAACCGGTAAGGGTATGCCAGAGGAAAAAAGGGAGATGACTAGGCTGGTTTTGAATGAAAATGATTATAAAACAACAGTTACCTCCCGAGACAGGAGCATCAATGAAGCCAACGCCGCTCTCGATTGCGACGGGGAAGATCTCCTTGGGCACGTTGGGGTCCACTGTGCTCGAATCGATGAGCAAAGCTCCTTTCTGGGCCTGAAGAAATAAAAAGAGGATTATTTACAACTTTTAAAACCAAAAATAATAAAAATAATAAAAAAAGTATAAAGAATAACGTAGTTCGGAATAGGTAATCAAAATGATTAAACGGTTCAGAGTTCAATCGAACGATAAGGTCAAACTGTCAAGATTGTACCAATTGATACAATAAATACACTACTAACCTCGATACTGGTTTTATTTTGCAATTGTTATTCATATTTTCTACAACACCATCCTTGTCAAGATATCAACACAAGCAGTCCTCAATAGTTATCTCTTCTCGGGAAATATCGGTTAACTCAGACGAGTAGAGTCCTTGTGGCTGCTGAATAGCATTATGACAGTTCTTAACTTACATGTTTCACAACGCCATCCTTGCCAAGATACGCATCTAGTACGACTTTGTTGCTTGGCAGAATGGAGACCACAGCATCGGCGCTTTCAACAGCAGCAGCAATGGAACTGACTCCCTTGATACCGTCTTTTTCAGCTGCCTTAAGGGTCTCTTTGGAAGGGTCGTAGCCAGTTACGTTGAAGCCCTGAAATTAAAAATAATATTATAAATATACAATTATAAGAAATCTTTTATTACACTGTTTTCTCTTTCTTTTCTCATCAAGATCAATGAAATGAGTCCAAACACGATAAATAAATAATAAATAAATAAATATTAAGGGACAATCATACACAAATCGACCTAGTCCCAAACTAAGCAAAGCTTGTACTATGGGTACTAGACGACGATATACATAATATATAAATACATATATAGATAACATCCATGACCCAAGAACAAATAATTTTGCACAAATATTTGCCCCGGCCGGGATTCGAACCCGGGACCGCCGACTCAGTAGGCAGGTGTCTACCAACCGAGCCAAACGCGTCGTCGAACGATGGCACTATTATGTTGTTTAAGAGTTCTTATGGCCACCTTTTGTCTCCACCATCTGATGAGCTCCAAAATACCAAATTATTGTATTGTCCCATGGACTATTTTACTATTGCAAATTGACTGTACATGAAAAGTCTTATTATGATATATGATAATTAGAAGTACCTTCATGGCGTAGAATTGACTTCAAAAATTTGATAAGCTACATAATTTGTTACAAACTAACGAACTTAGTGACATGTGATGCTACGAGTAATAAAAGATATTAAAAGAGAATTTGAGAATTCTAACTTAAATTATCAAAATGTGAAATAGAGCAGCGAACTTAAGCTCCAAAAATATCAATAAGAAATCTGTATATATTTATAATTAGATAAATAAATAAAGGTTACCTAATAAATAGACCTATTTTTCATACCTGTATGAAAATACCATGTAAAAAAATTTGGGAATTCTAACTTAAATTATCTAAATGTGAAATGAAACAGCGAACGTAAGCTTCAAAAATATAAATAAATAAGAAATCGGTATTTATACATTCATTACAGATGAAACGTGTCAAAAGATTTCATTTTAATAAAATAGCAAGAATCCATATCCAAAAAGCATTAAGCTAAAATCTTCACCGTCCGTAAAAACTAAACAAAAAGAAGCCAAGTAATGTGACCAATCCCAACCCCTGTCTCCGTAAAATGTATCCATCTCCATATTTTAGCATATTTTTTGCATGAATTGAAACGATTTTAATTTGAAATTTCGCAAAAGCTTGCCGCCATTACACGGCTTTTCGGTTTAAATGGTGACGTTACATTATATTAAACGAAGTACGAATAAAAGGGAGTTATTTGCTGACAGATTGAATAAATCAAGGCACGAATTTATTGAAAATACAAATGGTATTTGATGCTTCGATATCGAGACGATTGACTGCAAGTTTATTTTACGTTTTAACCAATACCTTTTTGTATCCGCAGTCAAAAGGTAACGGGTTATACCTTCTACCACACAAAGTCCGACTCACCAGTTCATTTACTACCGTAGTGGGAGCTAACTAGCCGTGTTTAAAAAAAGTAATAGAAGTATTTATTAGACCGCACAAACTAAAATATCATTGTATTTATATAGCAGTAAAGGAACAGGAGGGCCAACCTTAGGCCTACAGGCAAGTCATTCATTGTTTGACGCCCTAATCCGTTAAAGAGGCGTATTAGAGTTCAGCAAAGTGATGACGTTAGGTATATATTTTTAAGCACGCAATCAATTTCCTTTATGATCTTCTGTAATGCATGTTCTAAAGAGTCCATACCTGGCATCGAATACGGGTGAGTGTATTTTGAGACATCGCCAAATAAGGGATGTCTCATGGTACATGTATCACCTTTTAACTGATAATAAAAGTGATGATGTTTGTGATTTGAATTGCAAACAGTTACATTTAACGTTACAACTCGTTCAAATAGTAAGTTTGCTCCTGACAGGCGTATCTTTGGCAATGCGTACCTATACATCAGGCGCTAACTTAATGCGATCGGGTTGTACTAGGTCTCCGAGATGTCAGACAGATACTTATATATCTGTCTGACATCTTGGATCTAAATCAGTGAAGGAATTTACCCGACAAATTGGAAAATTTCAAGGGTTACACCCG
This sequence comes from Apotomis capreana, assembly GCA_947623375.1. Taxonomy (NCBI): domain Eukaryota; kingdom Metazoa; phylum Arthropoda; class Insecta; order Lepidoptera; family Tortricidae; genus Apotomis; species Apotomis capreana. The sequence continues at coordinate 24,216,202 of OX392507.1, read as the reverse complement.
TGCCTAAAGAAGCTTCTGCTTCTGACATAACCACCTTCCGACCTATAGCCGTCCTATCAATCTTTGGTAAAATTTTTGAAGGCATTATTAATATGTGTATTAAACCTTTTGTGTCGAATCGTTTGTCTGATGCCCAGCACGGTTTCCGTAGGGGCAGGTCCACCACTACAAACAATGCCAATTTTATTGACTACGCACTTCACCATATGGATGACTCTCGGCAGGTGGATGCTGCCTATTTCGATTTCCAGAAGGCATTTGACTTAGTTGATAACGACATACTTCTAAGTAAGCTGTCGGCGTTCGGTTTCTCTCCACATCTCCTGAAGCTATTCAGAAGCTACTTGAAGGATCGGAGGCAGTTTGTTCAGCTCTCGCAGTATCGTTCAGATGAGTTTTTCACCAGGTCTGGCGTGAGTCAGGGCAGCACGCTTGGACCAACGCTTTTTCTGGTGATGATCAATGATCTGCCTTCGGTGGTCAGTGGTGTCAAGTGCTTATTGTTTGCGGATGATTTAAAGTTATTTCATGCCATTAATTCACCATCTGACTGTAGTGTATTGCAGCGCGATATAGATGCTGTAATGAATTGGAGTCTAGACAATCGTTTGTTGTTTAATGAAAAGAAGTGCAAAATTATAACATTTAGTCGAAGCAAATCCCCACTAGACTGTGAGTATTTCCTGGGTGGCGAGGTTATTTTTCGCGTCCAGACTATTCGTGACCTAGGTCTAGAATTGGACACCAAATTAGATTTTCACAGCCATATTCGCTCTACAGTAAAAAGTGCTAATCAGACACTGGGTTTTGTAATGCGTATGTCACCACAATTCACAAGCACAACCGTATCAATTGTGCTGTATAATGCCTACGTGCGTAGCAAATTAGAGTACAATTCTTTAATATGGGACCCTGTTGAGGAATCCTATAAACTTTTAATAGAAAGAGTTCAACGAAAATTTGCCCGTCACCTTTACAAAAAGCAATATGGATACTATCCTTTCCTGTATCCATCGTTTTTATGCGTATCTTTACTAATTTGCAAATTTTCAACTAATTGAGCCTGGAATAGGAGGTGAATGTTTTTAAGCGTTTTTGTCTTAAATAAGTAACTGTTCGGAATCTATTTTCGTTCAGTTCTTAATTTTATTAATACTTTAAAATATAATATTCACACGGACTAGCCACCTCGTATTTCCGTGTAATCTTCTAAATAAATGTAATTAAAGAGTAATCAATATAAATAATAGTGGTTATTAAAAAGAAATATCTTTCAGACAATAATACTAATGTGATTAAAAAGAAATATCTTTCAGACAATAATACTAATGTGATTGGAGCATTAAGAATACTATCAAGAACTTGCAATAAATTGCTCTTATCTTTTTTTTATTACTAGGAACGTACAATAATCTTATATACTAGAACAATGTCCCACAAAACCAAATAATGGTTTATCTGTGAGAACGAATTTGAGAGTCTCAATTATGACCATGAGGTTACATGATAGAGGTGAATTTATAAAGGTGTTTTTTTTACCAGTCTTAAATATTTTTAGATTAGGCTTTCGTTTTATGTCTTGTACGTAAACATTTGAAATCATTGTGCTTTACATTTAATGTTAGAGGCCTTATTCCTTTAAAAAAAGACATATAATGATAATTCATATTTATTTATTTATTAACATCAACATATTGATAATTTCAACCAACTTTTTGAAGTGAATAATACTTTTACCGGAGTTCTAGGTAGTATTTTTATTTATATTTATTTTGCTATTTCATGCTTATTCATGCAATCGAATATGAGTTGTAAAAACTAATTTTCCGCATGAATTTTGTCAATTTCGAATAGTTTTTTGAAAGCAACAGTTAGAATTTTTCATTGATAATTTTTGTTTTAAACTGTTTTTTCAAATATGTACCAATAAATCCCAATAGCCCTGTTCTAGGTAATCGCATCAATACTATTATAAAGTTAAGAAACATGTTTGATCATAGAGAAAAAATTCTAAAACAATCAGCATTTTAAAAGAAATAAGACCTCTTAACGTGAATAAAACATTAAAACCTAAAATAACACGAACTATTTTATTAATACGTTCAAACTAAAACGAAATCAGATTTGTATTCGTCATTTAAATGCTGTACTATTCTGGTTTGTAACGTATTCAGCGTAGTTGACATTCAGTTAAGCAACCTTGACATTGTATATTTGATCAAGTGTGGTTTCAAACCACGCCTCTGAGCGTACAGTATGTACTTTTGTTATGGCCGCAAAATTGCTCACATTCTTTTATTTCAATTTAAAGAGAGATAATAGAATTCCATTCTCACTTTCATTCGTGAGTCACATGAATTAATGAAATGATGTATAGCGCGACAGAAATTATGCGACTTAAAACTCAAAAAATTGGGCAAGTGCGAGTCCGACTCGCGCATGAAGGGTTCCGTACCATAATCTATAACAAGTTTGTTGTATGTGAGCCCCCTTAAATATTTATTTTATTTTAATTTTAGTATTTGTTGTTGTAGCGGCAATAGAAATACATCATCTGTGAAAATTTCAACTGTCTAGCTATTACCGTTCTTGAGATACAGCCTGGTGACAGACAGACGGACGGACGGACGGACAGCGAAGTCTCAGTAATAGGGTCCCGTTTTTACCCTTTGTGTACGGAACCCTAAAAATTACGCTCGTCTCGCTTCACCCCTCTATCCTTATCACTGAATCTAATTCTTGTCATAATTTGTCATTATTCATTACCATTCCTATTAAAATGTGAGCATTTAAAACATGTATTGTTTTACTGATTATTTTATTACACTCACGTGAAATAGTCAGGAACGGCCCGACGTGGCGGGACAAATTCACGTTAAATATGTCTCACGTAAGTTTTAATAAGATTATTTTTACTGATACAGGTTAACTTTACAAGCTTCTGTGTTGACGTACTATCCAATAAATAGTATCTTTAATTATTTTTTTACACGGTGTCTTGCTTATCTTCATCTCGTACTAATTCAAAATTAAATTAGTAAATTAACCATGAGCAATTTTTAATTTAAAGTTTATCCCTATAAACTTATTGTTCTATTTGTTATTAACAGAAATTCTAAAGTGACGACCTTTAGCCCTTCAATGAATTTGGCTCGCATTTTACGAACTGTTTTTCAAACCGTTACGCAATTTCAAACTGTTAATAATAAAATAGAAGTCCTCAATAATCGAGGTACGGGATTAAGATAGAATTAAATTCAGCGATGAGATTTACCATAATGGAATTTATATTCGTTATACTATAGCTCTATATTGACTCCTAGAATTATTCCTCGTCGAATTTTCCATTTTGCCGAAAAATTATTACTTAAAGCATTATTTTATTTACAACTGTAAACTATTTGAGATTGTTATAAAACAAACCTAACCTAATCAATAGGATAATATTTGCAAGAATTATGAAAAATATACGATTAAAGAGAAATAAAAATTCCGCGATGGTTTTCGGCGAAGTGAAGCATACTACGAAATAAGTTTCTACTTTCTAGGAATCAAAGGGCTCCCTTATACTTCCATGCTACGGTAAAAGGACGTAGGTATCTTACTATGACATCCGTATAAAGATACGACGAGGACGTAGTCAAAAACCTCTCCTTAAAGCTGATTGTCTATAGAAGTGGAGTGGAGAAACCAATCAGGGACCTAATTCGAGCCTGCCGTTTGATAGATCGCAAACGTGAAAACTCTATTAGATAACAGTGATGTCGCCTTTGAACTGTCATTAAAATGCGATGAGCTTCAAGTGACATATCTCATCTCAATTTTGGAAATACGAAGGCGATAATGGTTGTGTAATAGTTATTTGTGCAACAAGAGAGCAAAGTTGTTTTTTGTTACGAGTGCTGATTTTGAGTCCCGAGCAAGCGAAGGATTCTACGTTTGAATCACGAGCGTAGCGAGTGATTCTATGTTAGAATCAGGATTCTAACATAGAATCACTCAGGAGTGTAGCGAGGGACTCATCAGCACGAGATTCAAAAACTTTGCTCTCGTGTAGCACACACAACTTTTCACCTCATCAGCGAGAACATACCTATTCATATACGTATATGCAGCGGGACCCCATGTTATTATGGTTTAGGTCCTAAATAATCGAGTTGGTATATATTTCTACCTGTCGATTTATGCACTTTAAAAGTTCTACCTTTGCAAATTAATGAAAAAAAAAAATGATTCTGTGCCAGCGGGGCCCTTTGTTAATTGTATGTTTACAGACTAAATGAATCTATTCATGGAGCATCTTATTTCTACCTTCCAAATAATTTTTCACTACACCCTAGATATAACTTGTTTTTGAGAAATACGCGTTCGAAGATTTTGTCCTTCTAGCAGGGCCCTTTGGTATTTAGTGACTTACATGACCCCAGGTAATTTTAAAAAACAGCTGGTTATTTCTACTTACTGAATCAATTATTACCAACATGCTAGTGACATGCTAGTGGTCGTTAAATAAAAATATAATAAAGAAAAAAAATACGTTGCAATTAAAACTTTTTCGGGTGTTTTAATGATTTTTTTAGTATAACGCGTATCCGAACTGTTCTCAATCGTGGTCGGATTCGAAAATTGAATTTCAAGTAGATAAGTTTCTATCCCTCTCTTTTATATACATATGAAAGAAACAGAGTGCATCGAGATTCAAATGATTAGAATTTTATAATTAACCTTTGGCTGAAGAATGACAATTAGTGGTCAGATATTGAAAAAATTAAAAAGCTACTTTCTTTTCTACTCACGCTCGAAACAAAATCGCATTTTGTTCACTGTTACTCGTATCTGACAGCAAAATCGCCATGTTTGAGCTGGTGAGGTGAAAAATGCTATTCATGCATATGAATTTTTGTTTTGAACGAAACGTAACTGACTAATTTCACGCACTCTACACGGTCAAGTTAAAGTATGCGCCTGGTATTTATGCTGTCACATACAAAGGAAAACCATATTAAGCGCGACCGGATTAATAAAGTTGCGATGTTCTAGGGAGATCGCCACTTGTCAAGTAGGGACACGTCAAAAGTGACGGATGGCGATGAATAGGAGAGGTCTCCATCATTTCTTTAAAATTGGTCGAAATACCCCCCAGGCAGCGTGTTTGTGAAGATCAAGTGAAGTAAATTTAAATTTGAGGAATGTGATTGGGGCATTTTACACAATCTCCGCTCCCTTACGCAGCCTAAGCGGACGGACGGCGAGTGAGAACTGTTACTCCAACATTTTGGTTGTTGGGCAACACTAACACCAAATTAACGAAATCCATAGAATAAGGAAATAAAGAAGCAAGAAGCGTCAAACGTCAAATCTCTAGTAGATAACAGTAATGTTGCCTTTGAACTGCCATTAAAATGCGAGGAGCTTCCAGTGACATATCTCATCTCAATTATGGAAATACGAAGGCGATAATATTTGTCAAAAATGCTATTCATGCTTATGAATTTCTGTTTTGAACGAAACGTAATTGACTAATTTCACGCACTTACCTGGTCAAGTTAAGTATGCGCCTGTTACTTATGCCATCACATACAAAGGAGACGCAAATTAAGCGCAACCCTGTATATCGCCACTTGTCAAGTAGGGACACGTCAAAAGTGACGGATGGCGATGTAATGGAGAGATCTCCATCATCTCTCTAAAATTGGTCGAATTACCCCCTAGGTAGTTTGTCATCGTCAAATAACTAGCCTAGTTCACAAATGTTAATACGATTTAAAATCGTGCGTATTTACGCGCATATAAGTGGATTACGTATTTCTATTAATATATTATAATGGTTGTTGTTTGTGATGTAACATCGGCAGACAACATGCCCACGTTATCGTACGCTATTTGATTTGAGCCGTCTTTAAATGATATCACATTTGATTTGATATTATTTCGGCTCAGTCACGTGGATACGCTGCCACTGAATAGACTAGAGATTCTTGTTATTAATTATAGATGGCAGCGCTAACCGGTTAATATTAATGTTGGAATAGTTCCTTAAACACAGATATTTAACGGTTTCTATTTAGGTATGGTCCGTATTTATTGATCTTGCAGCATTAGCATAATATCTTGCCGTGATATCGCTTGTCGCGGCTCAGCGTCACCCGTCTTGCTCGCACGGTATTGGTAGGAAAGTGACAGTAGCTTTTGTCGCACGACAAAGAGTCAGGTGTCACAGTTATGCTCGACGTATGGTCAAGGAAAAGTCATAGGTAAAGCACAAGAAAAAAATACAGTACAGTTAATTATCTATTAATTATGGAAAAACGTTAACGGTTATAAACCCTAATTTATGGATCCCATGTCCACTACTTTTTACCGTCTTACACATGTCAGTATTGTAGAACTACCAGGTCATCGTCGGTCACAATTAGGTTTAAAAAATAAAGTGCGATAATATTCCACTATCCAACTAAACATAACTGATTTGAAAATTAGACAACAGTTAGCAAAAGGGTCATTGTCAGATTTAGGTTCGCGTCTTTTCGGTGGACACGTACAAAGTTTAGGCCTAGTTTTCCGATCAAAATTATATTAGCATAAACGACGTTTCCCTTTCTATGGGCTTGCGTGTTAAAAAAAACATAACTTCTATGCACATGCGCTGTTAACTATTGGCCACCGAAGAGACAACTTTTGTTAGGGTTCCGTAGCCAAATGGCAAAAAACGGAACCCTTATAGATTCGTCATGTCTGTCTGTCTGTCTGTCCGTCCGTATGTCACAGCCATTTTTTTCCGAAACTATAAGAGCTATACTGTTGAAACTTGGTAGGTAGATGTATTCTGTGAACCGCATTAAGATTTTGATGCAAAAATAAAAAAATAATAATAAATATTGGGGGCTCCCCATACTTAGAACTGAAACGCAAAATTTTTTTTTTCATCAAACACATACGTGTGAGATATCTATGGATAGGTCTTCAAAAATGATATCGAGGTTTCTAAAACATTTTTTTTCTAAACCGAATAGTTTGCGTGACAGACGCTTCCAAAGTGGCAAAAAGGTGGTCCCCCCCCCTCTAACTTCTAAAATAAGAAAATGAAAAATCTAAAAAAAACATATGATGTACATTACTATAAAAACTACCAACGAAAATTGTTTAGAACGAGATCTAGTAAGTAGTTTTTTTTTAATACCTATTAATACCTAACTTTGCACCTAATTTATATGGGGCGCTATACATACCAGGTGCAAACTTAACTTAACCACTTAGGGATGGAAAGTGTTTGTACGGAACCCTCGGTGCGCGAGTCCGACACGCACTTGGCCGGTTTTATTTTTTGAACTGACAATGACCCAAACACAACATGATATAATGTAAACCTTCTATAACAATTAAATGGAATAAATTTTATCGTTTTGAAAATTAAATTAAAAGTAGGATTCTACTTCACCGGTAATATTTTATATAGCGCCGCTGATAGAGTTTTCCGTAAAATAAAAAAACACAAAATACTGACATGATAACATCACCGGATAAGTAAACGATTGAGTAAAGTTTGCATTCAGTACTAGTAACGTTCCATACAAACGAAGTACAAACTTAGCTTAACCGGTTACAAGCCATACAAACGCTTGTTTATTGTAGTTAGGAATGTGAATAAATTACAAGAGCATTAAAGAAAAACTCACCTTTTTGACTAGATTGGCAGCCATGAAGCCTCCCATATTCCCGAGGCCGAGAAAAGCGACATTTTTGTCCGCTTTCGAGCTGTACGCGCGCCTCGAGAAAGTCGACAAACTGCTGGTGAGAATGGGTCTGGCCGCCATTTTGGTTCTTTATTTAAACACGCTCGGTCACCGGCGCCAGCGCAAGACGACTGAACGTGGCTCTATTGAATGTCGTTCGGATACACACTTTAAAAAACAATACAGGCTTATTACAACTGCATGCTGATTTAATTATCATGATAATAGAGTTGTAATAAGGCTGAATTTAGAATCATTTTGTGGGTGGACTTATGATGTTTACGTTTGTAAGTGATAACGTTGAGTTATCAGTAGGGTCGTTAGTAGTTTTTAGTTATTTTATTTGAGATGTTAATTATTTTAAGTAATTATACTTACTTATACGTATATTGTAACATTGTGATGACGTAATTGTTAGTGACAGTGATGTTACGGAAATTATCACTAACTTATTTAGTGTTAACGATTTCTTTGCAGTTGTCAATATTATAAAGCTAAAGATTTTTACACTAAAATAATGTACTTATATGAATATATTATATAAATATTTGGTATTCTTTATAAATACCTCCAACAAAAAGTGATCAAGATTTGTTCTGCAAAGTGATAATATCTATATCAAACTCATTAGAGATAAATTAAACATTACACATGAACTGCACAATTCGCGGAAAAGTATTCATTATAATAAGCAAAATGTAGCCTCACCAAAATATATCGGATAACGCAACGTATTTTATAAAACTAAGTAAAAACGCGGGCCCAATGTTGTGCCGTTATTAAGGCGACTCCTAATCCCAACGTCCTTGAGGATCTGGGTGGAGCCTAACGTTATTCCCCCCGCCGACCGTGCGCCCCCGGAACATTACTTCGTTCATAATCTCGTTGAGTGGCGTCCAAGCAGCTTCATACACTCGCATAGTCCGAGCGAGAGTTGAAGATGAACAAACCTTATAATATTTAAAGGCATTGAAAAATCTCGAAGTAAAATAAATCATTTAAACAATGATATAATTATTGCGGATTACTAAATATCTATTTACCCACTACAGTAGAATATTAAAAATAAAATGCGCTAAAGCTATTTTCCAAAAAAATAAGTGCAATTGGCCATTTGGAAGTCTCGCATCGAAAAATACTTTTTAGTTTCTTTTGTATGTGTAGGTACCTACCAAAAATAGTTAAAATGCCGACAAGATTCTTGATTATACGTGTAAAATCATGCAGAAATAAAAAATATCGTTTTTTAATAAATAAATCATATCGTGACCCAGCGGATGAACCGATATTTTAACATAGTAGTGGAGGCACAGCTTTATCCCCCGGGTCATGCTGCTCTAATGAAAAGATAAACTATAAATAATAGAGCGACAAACTCAACTTTACCGTTGTAAAACGGATTTACGTCCTTTACCTACTTATAAACAGTGATAGTTTTTTTATGACTACATAGTAATGTTCTCAGATTTTCCCCTATACTTGTTGATATTGACGATATTTTACTAGACGAATTTTTTGGCTAATTTCAATGTTCAAGGTCAATGGATACCCTATAAATGTTAATTTACTTGAGTGTCAAAATATGCCGATTTTTGGGGATATTGAGTTATACACACTGTTGGGATCGGCAGATTTTTCTGCATCGAATGGGTTGGGTCTCGTATACATCTGTCTGACGACTTTTGTGTCGCTTATCCCGTCGGTGAGGATTGAGGTCAGTCTTGAGAACTCTTGTGCTGTTTTCATTAGTCATAGCTATCGTTTGCTACCATGCATTGGTCTAGAACTCTTTCAGCAGATCACACATAAAAATTGATAAAATTGAAATTTCACGTGATATCTGATGAATAAATCTTTAACATTTCTAAAGCAGTTTTTTTTGTGTTTGCGTAGTTGGACCATAAGTTTTTGTCTTAGAGAACTTTAAATGTCACTTCATTAATTTTAACGTTTGAAAATAAATATTTTCCTCTAATTAAAACATTAATCGTGAGGTTTTATTGTACGATAAATAGCTTTTCATGTCTGAAATATTTCCTACGAAGGCGATTAGATAATTTTTCTTGATTTATTTCATGCTAATTTATGCACATTTATATATTTACCTGACTATAAAATGAGCATGCACATATATATTGTTAACTGTGTTGATTGTTGTGTAATAGATTATACTATTTTACCTGACTAATTTCTCGGGAAACGTGTCGTTTAGATAATTTTACCTAATTCTATTGTGACGGCCATTTTGCGTAAGCGACGCTAAATCCTAAAATATTCCATTAATAGACAAAATAACAAAAGCAACATGTAAAAAACATGATATTGTTTATATAAAATGAGCATCGTATGCACATAGATATTGTTTACTGTGTTGATTGTTGTGTAAAATGTAGATTATACTATTTTACCTGACTATATCTCGGGAAACGTGTCGTTAAGATAATTTTACCTAATTCTATTTTGACAGCCATTTTGCGTAAGCGATGCTAAATTTTAAATTATTCCATTAATAGACAAAATAACAAAAGCGACATTATAAAATGCTTCATTTAAAAAGTAGGTCCACAGAATATTTAATAACTTTTTATTTTTTTGAAAAAGTTCGTAGTCTTTTAGATCTCCTGTAAAGTTCGCTCCGTGTCTCTTGGATAATTTTCCTTTCCAGCGTAGATACGTTTTTTTGCGGCATAAAGAGCCGTATGTTTTTTTTACGTTAACTTAGAAGTTCCGAATTTTATTGGTGGGTGTAGATTTCTTGATCTGCAGATCGGTTGACATGCGGCAAACGTGTCAGCCCTACTTTAGTTTAGCGGTTGTCTGAGTTACGTAAGCTATTTGGGTTTTGGCGTTCCTTCCGCGATTGATTAATTTGATCCAAGATCGTTTCATTGCCCTCTGGCAAACTTAGAGAAAAATTCTGAGCATTAGTCAAAAATCAAGTCCGGGCATTACGATGAATCTAAATAAAGTTATATATTTTTTCATTCATTCAACTGTAATCCGATCATTAATGTATGGCTTTTAAACGATATGTAACTAGGTCGATGCAGAGTCAGCCACCGGCTAAGCTTGCACCATAAATTGGAGCGGTTTTTTTTTTTTTTTTTCGAAATTTTCTCTTTGTCACGACCTAGCAAAATTTAATTTTTGCATTTTAAAACAAGAACTCGCTGAGATCTGCGCATTGTCACAAAGTCCATTCGATTCGATCCATGGGAGCTTCGCTCGCTCCGCTCGCTCCGCTCCAATAAAAATCAGGTTTTTATTTTATAAACGGTAAACAATTGGAACAGAACTTATGGCCAGGCTAGGTATGTCTAGCTAGGCCCGGCGGATATGTCAATAATTACTAACGCTCGTTTAGATTTAAATATGAAGTGGGAAATTTATTGATGCAAATATGTATTCTGACTATATTTACATAAATAAGCCCTCATGCCAAAATTGTCACTTGCCTTCTTGAACTAGAAAATTATTGTAATTTTTGATAATGTATTTTTATATCATATGTCATGTACTGTACTAGTGACGCAACGAATGTGAATACTTACAATAAATATTCGTATTCGTAAATTAACGTTTTACCGAATATTACAATGGTATTCAAACGAACAATACTTGTTCTGCATTACGATATTCATATCTCTTAGGGTTGAATTAATAAAGATCATTAGACGTTATCATACTTAAATATCTGTATTATCAGATTTTTTTTACTAACCGAAATACCTAAGGTACTCTAATATTACATAGAGAAGGGGCCCTAAAACCCAAAACCAAAAGTGTTATTTTCTGGGAATCCTGTCTGGTGTGGGCCCATGACTGAGAATATCTAAGTATCCAAATGTGTCCGGGAATGCTAAGCAATGACAATTTTTTTTATAAGTACTTAAATTAATAGATACCTAAATACGAGAAAAAACAGTTGAATTTAATTCTATATGAAAATGAGTGCTTTTTGTTATGTCGCATAGCGTAGTCGTGTGAAAAAACGAACTACACTCTCTTAAAATACACTCAAACGCACGAAGACAGATCGAACCTCCGCGGGATCCGGTACTATAACAATTTTCCGTAACTAGATGGATCGCGAGAGCAAGTGACACAGCCTTCCCCTTCGACGGTTAGATTTACACTGAGCTCGCAGCCCGGGCACGGCCGCGCTCGCGGAAATTCAGTTTTTTTGATGCTTTATTAGACCGAATTTCCATTTTACTAACTTTTAAACAATACGATTAAAGATCAATGAATTGTCAATGTTCTTGCGAAAGAGCCGTGTAAAAAGCCTTAGGGAATTGAAAATTGAAAACGACCCTATTTCAACATTATTTTTTCCATAGTAATTATTGCTTTAAAAAAAATCCAACTATAATTCTTTAGAAGAAATAGTCAAAACTAACATATATTTTTTTCAGATTTTTCCGTTGGCTAGATTACGAGCCTTAGGACTTTAAAAATCACCATTCCACGTACGGAGTCGCCTTAAGAAACTTCTTAGTTCCGTTTCATTCGTAGGTACGTAATTCGAGATTATGCTCTTGGCGACTATAATACTTGCATATGACACTATTGTTAGTTCAAGTCAGTTAAGAAACATCTGCCATAAAAACCAAGATAAATAAAATTATTGTATAAATTTTAATCAACATCTGCATAATTATGTCAAACAGTGTATCCGAACATCGCACTGATACCGGCTAGCAAAACAAGCTGATGCCGCAGTAAAGTATTGATTTACAGTATCCTAATCAAGGCATTTATTTATTTAAAATTTCGTTTCACAAGGCAAAAAAGTACAATTTGCGGGATTACAAAACTAAAGTACCTATCACTATTGTTAATTCTACACAAATTCATCCAAAGGCATTTTAGGTATTCAAGGGCAGGCAAACTTTTAACCTTGTAAGGGATTTCTTCCAGGTATCGGAATTATCATGCTAAATTTTGTGGCGACCGAGTATTCGAGACTTTTAAGTGGTACCTATAAACGGGAAGGGTTCAATTCCCAGCAGTTTATTTTTCCTCAGACGCGATGCATTTCGCGATTACTCCTCGGACTTACAGTGCACAGGTAGTTAGCGCAGGTAGTAAAACTTAATACACATCACGCGGGGGCCATAAACTTAACTTTTTTATTATTCTTCCAGCAATATATGTATTTTGTTTGAACTTGGGTTATTTATAATTTATTATATTATTAAAAATTTAAGGATTTGTTAAATGGTCATTCGACTACTGCAGTTACGCAGTATACTGTTATCATATTTATTTAAAGATATCACACATTCATAGGCACAGTCAAGGCCGTCGCGTTTTTATCATTTTAATTGGAGAATATATACCCCGATAAAAGTCAGGTGGGTATCCGGGGGGTGATAACAACTTAACATCTGAAGATAAGCTCGAACTACGTAACTCTAGGTCCCATAATGTTATCCGAGGTGACGCCAATATAACAGCAGCTGTTAGATAAACACTTTTCTCTACGCCCATCTTGTTAAATTCCTATAACAAGTTCAGATATTATAGGTAAGGACCTACATTACTGGAATCGCAGTGAATGGAAAATGCACGAGGAGGCCCTAGTCCAGCAGTGGATAGATACGGGCTGATGATGATGATGATGATGATGACCAAAATCAGAGATGTAATTTCTTAACAGTACCGTAGCCCCCCGCCGCCTTTCTCTGCTCCGCGGACTGACTGGCAGGACTCAGTTTTTCATATTTTCATAAAAGAAAATCTATGATAATGATTATGTATGTATGTATGTATGTATGTTATGTGTAGGTATATTATAAAGATAAAGTAGTGTATGCAACTGTACATAATTAGGTCTTAAAACACTCGTGTGATCCTATTGTGGAACTCGCCTACGGTTCGTTTCATAAAACCACACTTGTGTTTTAAGACATCTCAGTATATATGCATAAACTACAGTAACGTGTCAATTATGTACTTAATGATTATTAGAGTCGTTTCCAAAAGACATGTACTTAGATAAGGAAGGGCTATAATTGATTGCTTTGTATAATGAAAGTTACACATAACTTTTGAATGGCTAACTTTCGTTAGACATATGACGCGATTCAGGTATTAAATATCTACATAGATGGTCCAGCAAGACGATTATCAAAAAATCTATTTTTTTTTGTACGTAGTTATGAATTCCTGATATAGGTAGGTAATTTATGATAATGTTGATAACGCTATCAAATAAATGGCGAGAGCGTGGTCGGGCAAACGTGATTTTTTTCACTGATACTCAGTTTTTCACTGTCAATCACTCAATCACTGTTATATTGTCATTCAATCGCTTTTTTAGGTACACTAACGGCGCCTGTATTATTTTTAATACCTACTGTTTTAAGAAAAATTAAAATGTTATAAAGCTAACTTTATAATTTTTTTTACATTGTAATCGGTTTGAGAATTCTCCTCGTAGTAAAAGTCATCATCATCCTCCTAGCCTTTGTCCCATATCTTTGTAGAGAATGAATTCTCAATCGGGGTCGGCTACCTAAATCCCAAGATGTGGCGTAGGCACTAGTTTCTACGCAAGCGACTGCCATCAGACCTTCCAACCCAGAGGGGAAACTAGGCCTTATTGGGCTTAGGTGGTTTCCTCACGATGTTTTCCTCCTCCTAGTAAAAGTAAACCCCTACAAGTAATTTAAAAGCAAACTTGCTATACTAACTTATAGGTATTAATACCTACAGGCGCTTGAGAATTACTGTGTAATATCTATACTGTTATAACATTTTAAAATTATATTGTAAATCAGTGTTTTTTATGGAGGTGAGTCATTATTTAAGGATTATTTTTTTGTAAAATCGATGGCCGTTGAGCCAAAAAGGTTCGTGAGTGGCGATCGCAGACCGGAAGACGCAGCGTGGGAAAGCCCCCAACAAAGTGGACCAACGACCTGGTTAGGATCACGGGCAGAAATAGGATGAAGCGGCGCACGATCGATCGCTATGGAGAACTTTGGGGAGGCCTTTGCCGAGCATTGGGCGTCTATCGGCTGATAAAAAAAATAAAAGAAAAAAAGGTGATACGGTAAATAAAAACCGGCCAAGTGCAAGTCGGACTCGCGCACCGAGGGCTCCTTACAAACACTTTCCATCCCTAAGTGGTTAAGTTAAGTTTGCACCTGGTATGTATAGCGCCCCATATAAATTAGGTGAAAAGTTAGGTATTAAACAAAAAACTACTTACTAGATCTCGTTCAAAACAATTTTCGTTGGTAGTTTTTATAGTAATGTACATCATATGTTTTTTTTAGATTTTTCATTTTCTTATTTTAGAAGTTTGAGGGGGGGGACCAACTTTTTTCCACTTTGGAAGCGTCTGTCACGCAAACTATTCGGTTTAGAAAAAAAATATTTTAGAAACCTCGATATCATTTTTGAAGACCTACCCATAGATACCCCACACGTATGTGTTTGATGAAAAAATTTTTTTTGAGTTTCAGTTCTATAAAGTATGAGGAGCCCCCAATATTTATTATTATTATTTTTATTTTTGCATCAAAATCTTAATGCGGTTCACAGAATACATCTACCTACCAAGTTTCAACAGTATAGCTCTTATAGTTTCGGAAAAAAATGGCTGTGACATACGGACGGACAGACGGACGGACAGACAGACATGACGAATCTATAAGGGTTCCGTTTTTTGCCATTTGGCTACGGAACCCTAGAAATGGCTGTGACATACGGACGGACAGACGGGCAGACAGACGGACAGGCAGACATGACGAATCTATAAGGGTTCCGTTTTTTGCCATTTGGCTACGGAACCCTAAAAACACGGACGAAGTCGCAGGCGCCCTCTATTTATATCATTAGTTTAAATTGTAGTATAAATACTTGGAATCTCATCACGAGTTTTGTGACTCAGGATATATTATTTACAACTATTTGCGGTACGCTCGCGGTGACAATAACTGTAAAATATCGTGTCCATACTTTGTTCTATTAGTGCGAGAGACAAACAAACAAATAAATAAACTTTGTATTTATATCGTTAGTTGGATTAAACGGAGGCGATAAATTTGCTCCAATACCTAACTGACCGAGTGAGCGAAGCGTCGTCATTTCAGCTTGGCCACACAAGAAACAGTTTCTCGTGAAATTTTTTGAGCTACAATAATTATATTATATTTTCGTGTCTTATTTTCGAAATTCTTCAAAATGGCTGAACTATGGGAGTTCAAAACGTAAAGCAAATTCATATTTCAGCAATTCCTAAAAATTATTGCTAGGGTCTAGTGGTTGCTGATGTATAAACTTTTAATTCACACTGTTTTCCGTGCTTTTTACGCTCAAATGACCAATATAACAGAGTTTATCATACGATACATGAACGATATTATTGATAAAGCACCATACTTTATCATTTGTCTATCGCTTGATAGACGCAACCATACACTACAGGGCGCTCATTCGAGTATACTTTAAGGTTTTGCCAGAGATCAGACGGATTGGCGTCATTTTACATGCTGTCCTGTACTTAATGGTTATCTATTAAGTACAGGACAGCATATATAATTATATAGAAAAACTTATCTATAAAAATGGTCAGGAACGGCGACTCACGGCCCATTGAGCGGTCGCGTAGCAGCACGGATAGCTGCCCTTGATGAAGAGTTCCAAATGAGTTAGAAACATTTCGGGCCGTTCCTTACAATTTTTACATGAGCTTAAATCGTTTTTATAATGATTAAAGATGTCTCACGATAGTTTTAATAAAGCTTATCTCACTCTTCTCTGTTTATTTTTGGTATTGATAAAATGACTAAAGTAATTAGGTACAACAAATAAATAGGGACAAATTGTAAAGGTGACTTTTTTAATTTAAGCACTTTTTGCCCGTGGCAGTTAAATGTCTTCATTAGTGATCTATTTTAAAGACAACAAATATCAAAACACGGCATAAGAACAACAAAAAAAATTGTGATAATAATTATTAGCATCGTCGTCGAAAGTCTTCCAAGTAGCATTTTCAAAAGCCATGCGGCACATAATCAAATGAAGCATATGTACCGACGTATATTTTATAGATTAGAATGTTGCCCAGTTGATTGGCATTTCAGCCCGTGGCAGAATAATTGCATTGCCAAAAATGCCAAACTGCCGAATATTTCAACACGTTGGCGAGGTAAACGCCCAGAAATGGCTCGACCGTGCCGTTATACTTTTAATGGGTGAACTTTTTATCTATCGCCAGTTTAAATGCTCAATTTATGAATAAAACGGATAAACTTGATGCCTGTTTAGCACGAGTCGATGAATGAACGAATAAGTTACACTTAGCCATATTTTAGACATCGGATTTAGTCAAAATGGTCTCTGATTCTGAATAATAAAGTTGAAATCTTTAAGAAGTGGTGTAAGATAATGCGTCGTTCTCAAAGTGAATATTAGGTTATGATAATTTTATGTCGTTTTTATGGACGTTATATTGTGTAAATTGACATTTTGTTCCAGAATGTTTACTTTGTGTAGTACTTGACTTACTTTATAGTAGGTACCTACTTAACTTACTTACGGCTAAAGGTTCCTTCTTCCTCTTTGAGTCGACTTCCTTACTGAGGGTCGTGATTTCTGTTCATCACTTTTAGTTTTGAAGTTGTAAAATCAGGGGACTGATTTTACTTATTTAAACTATGAGAGAGCTGTAATGCCTAACACCCTAATAAATAACACACCCCTAGCCCTACCATAGAGCGTCATAAATACGTATACAGAAAGGAACATTTCTAAAGACTGGGCTGACAGTGACAGGATAGTGCCATCTGAGTGATCTGCAATCGATCTATTATAATTGCATAGGTGGATTTAAAAGTAAAAAAGTCTTTAAAATAAAATATTTTAATATCAGTGACAACCCTATTAATCAAAGATTTTATTAACATTTTAAATTGACACCATCTTTAACTTAAGCGATGTTCAAAAGATGCTAGGGTTGATATGATATGTTCAGATTTTTACACTAATGTTTTATCTCAAAAATAGATAGAAATATTTACATAGTTCATTGGTGAAAAATGAAGTACTTGGTCTGAACAATCTGTTTGCTTACAAGTCCCTTGCTCTGTTACGATCTGTTCCACCCTGTATAAATAACACCGGGATGTCTGCACCATGCGACCTAAGCACAGATCACCTCCACTGGCGAATGGTGGAGGTTGTCTGTGGACCTAAGGTAACAGACGGACAGAGTTTGAATAGGGATTTTCCCACTGCCAACCACACAGACTTATGTGGCCGATCGTACTGATGGTTAAGAGTGTCTTGACCACAGTGGGAGGAAACGAGAAGGTAGAGGTAATGAAAAATTGGTGTAAATATTTTTTCTCAAACATGCAATGAAATGTCGTCATAACGTGCGGTATAATTATAACAGCTTCAAAGTATTCGGGCGGAACAACTCGAGAGACCTGTAAAGGAATTTCATACAAAATTGAAGGCCTAGGCCGAGGAGTATTTTTTTTTAACATGGCGTCCTTGTTCATGAACGTGCTAAACAACTGAATTACTTATATTTTTTAAGTGTTTTTTTTTGTTTTTTCATTGTATATGTTTGACTAAAGCAAAAAGGCTTGCCGGTTTCATATCACTATCCAACTCACCCGGCAAGCCCTTCTTTCCTGGCGCCTGCAATACCTACCTACTTACCTCGAAACTTGTATCATGTCGGTGTTTTATCTAAATTACGAGGCCTGAGTCACGGCGAGTACAATGAGCCGGCTCGTTTTCTGTTCATGGTTCTCTGGCATGTTCCCGCTGGGTCTTTTGTACTATTTATTACTCATGCACTTGAATAAATAAATATCGGACAACCTCACACAAATCGATCTAGTCCCTAAGTAAGCTCTAGTAGGCTTTTGTTATGGCTACTTGATGACGATATACATAAATATACTTATAGATAAACACATACATAAATACACAGAGCATCCATGACCCGGGTACAAATATTCGAGTTCATCATCATACAAATATTTGCCCTTGCCGGGATTTGAACCTAGGGTCGACCAAGTAGCAGCATTAATAAATATAAATAGAAAAAGTACTCAGTGTGCCGCTGGCAGCGGAGCGCGGCCTAAACCATTGGTGGTTAATGACTGCAGAAAGGAAGCTCCTGACGATGCGCGCCGTGTCCAGGAGTACCGTCTTCGGAATCCGTTCTGTCCTCCTATAACTATATTTTAAGTGGTGGTTGTAATGTTGTTGCTTGGAGCACGTTGTGGGGCGTGTCATACTCCTAGGGTTGCCTACGCCAACAAAACGGTAACTACTTCTCGGTATTTGTACTTGTTTTACACGATACTTTTATTAAATATTCAATACGCCAATAACCACTGCAACGTAGTTAGGGTTGCAGAGAGAGGAAGCTCTCTCTGCACCCTAGAACTTTGACCACCATAATTTGTCTTAACTTTATTCAAATATGATTTACAATATCAAGCGTCAATTTTGAATAGGTACATAATATATCTTATTTTATCTCTCGGCAACATAAAGGATGTATTCTGAAAGGCAAAAGGGGCGTATTCCAGTTGTTTATCATTTGATGAATGTAACAATTAACACGCGGATCTCATTATGTGGTTAACAAAAGTGCCTTTCACCAAAAATCCTTTGTTTCCCGAGTTGTAGCGAGATACTTTGTCGACCATGATTATACGATAAACGAATATCGGGGGTGTGTTTACTATCTTTTGTCTTTGGCTTCTTTGATATATCTTATCGCACAGATAATTAATGATGTCTTAAATTACATCGACATTGCTGTGGACATTAATCAATTAACGCTTGAAAAGTGATAAACATTTTTTGAGCTTTTTTTGGCTTATCTTTTCTACATTTAAACCTGATACAAAAAATGATCTTTCAAAGTATCAAACCTTTATTCTACAAACCCGCACCCAGACGCCTACCACTCGCCAATCTCGACACCCAAAAGTTACGCGTCTCTATTAATTTATGCCACAAATTTAAATTTTACTGTTATAAAATCGTACAGTCGCCATCAGATATATCGCAGCATATAAAGCGTTCATAAATATGTGAACATAACTCTTATTGACTGGGCGTTACAGTACATGTTCATATATTAATGAACGCTTTATAACTATGCAGCGATATATCTGATGGCGACTGTACCTAAGTATTCCAAAAAGGTAATGGTTCGATGTAAACGACCAGGTATTTTTTTAAATAACCTTAAAAAAATATGAAGCTATATATATACGTATAGCATATTGCATCTTTTCACGTCACGGTGGCCTAACTTAAAATTGTGTTCTAGCTTGACTATAATGATAATTATCAATGCTTAGAGACAATATCCCATCAAACTTGTTTATAAAACATATGATTAAAAGTATTAAAATCAGGCGACATACATTTTAAACGACCCACATAATATTTTTTAAATATTGAAATAAACCCATAATCATAATAATTTAACGACTTCATTGTTTCGATTCTTCTTATTAAGTTCACCCTTCAGCCCACATGAATATGTACTTACTTTAGTTTTAGTTGTGTCCAATCCACTTAAATAAATAATAATACCTATAAATAAATAATAAATTGTTTATTTGATAAAACAGCTTATATTATATATACAACATGAGAGACTTCAAACTTTGCTGAGCCTGTATCTTGGCAGTCTTACAGATTCATAAATACTACTGTAAAATAATGTTGCTTCGAAACTAACTAGCAAAATTCTGATTCTGATTCTACGTGCAGAAACATTAAACTCCGCATGGATGCATGTTCTATGCGTGTGTGTGTGAAAAATACACCAAGTGCGAGTGGGACTCGCACACGAACGGTTCCGTACCATTATCTGTAAGTTTGTTGTATGGGAGCCCCCCTGAAATATTTATTTTACTTTTATTTTTAGTATTTGTTGTTATAAGGGCAATAGAAATACATCATCTGTGGAAATTTCAACTGTCTAGCTATCACCGTTCTTGAGATACAGCCTGGTGACAGACGGACGGACGGACGGACAGCGAAGTCTCAGTAATAGGGTCCCGTTTTTACCCTTTGTGTACGGAACCAAAATTACCATATTATCGTGACAACCATCTTTAGAATCCTATCAGTTATCAACTCTACCTCCATTAGCAGATTACCAGACTATTAGAAAACAAAATGCATTTGGCGATCGATACACAATATCATTGCTTCTTTACAGCAAATGGGACACAATTTAAACCAAAATACTATACAAAGTAATTAACTACCTAAATTGAATCTACAATTTACTTACATTTAAGTCTTTACTTGCTCAACTTGGCATAAGCATAACATTGAATGACTAACGCTTTTATTCAGCATTATAAGAGGAACATCTTGAGTTAAATATTAATAGGTATACATCCTTATATAAATAAGATTTGAATCATAATGCAATCAACTCACACAACATTACATGCCAATTAAAAAATTATTATTTTTACAAAGTATAAACCTATTTATCTCCTACTCATGTTTACATATTTTTAGTAATTAACAGTTATCTTTCATTGCCACATTACATCAAACGAAAACTGAAATAAGGCAGTCTAAGACATTAAATTTACAACCTAATATTAGAACACGTCCTACGCTACGAGTTCATTATTTTATGTTGCCAACCTACACACAACGTTCGCTTAAAGTTGTCAGACTCTTTGAGACTTAAATGATGATCAGATGAAGTCCAAAGATAAGCTTCATCAATGCATCAGTGCCTCTGTGAGCACTTACATGTAGCTGAAATGTGACATGCGACTCTTTGCATTGCGACATATACTGTCTGCCTCTTTCTTGTAATGGCGTGAAAAACTGCTGATGCTGCGTAACATGAAAACGAACTGCAAGTTGCACAAATCTAGCTGAACAGCGGTAGCAAAACGATTTAGACAAAATTCGAGATGCCTAGCTCTACCAAGAAAATCACTAACTAAAATCTACAGATCTCACACTACGTGCAGCTATCAAACGCATTGAAAATGCAATTTACAAAAAGAGCACATGATAAAATTTAACAAATTTGTTTTCTGACTACGCAAGAGAACCGCTACCACTGTTTGTCCGCTTCCCTACTAAAATAGCTCAAACTGTAGCTTAATTCAATCCCGCTATCTTTATTTTCCATTTATGAATAGCGAACTCAAAAAAAAAAGGGAAATTCTCGATTCAAAAAGCTAGGTCCGTCCGATACTGGGAATTCAAATTGCACTTTGAAACCCTTCGGTAGACTCACACTTTGACATATGGCCCATATTTCTTTTTTTATGTCATAGGGGGCAAACGAGCAAACGTATCGCCTGATGGAAAGCGATTACCGTTGCCCATAAACACCTGCAACACCAGAGGAGTCACAAGTGTTTGCCTACCCGGAGGACGAAGATAGAATGCCTCTATGCTAGTAATTTCACCGGCTATCTTACCCCCACACCGGAACACAACAATGCGAAAATTGCTGTTTGGCGGTGGGTTAGTAGGCAAAACGGCATATCTGACATATATGTGAAACTATAGGCAAATATCACAATTTCATAAGTCGAAGCGTTATACTCGATCAGGAAAACATAAACATTTTCAATGTTAAAACTAAAGTTATTCAGGGTTTATAAGTAAGAAAACTCCTTGCCGACGGTGAACGAAGGATATCGCAGATCAAGTCCCAGAAGCCTCGATGTCATAAACTCTTCCGCCTGGACTTCCATTTTAGAGTCAAAATGCGTTCTCCAACCTCCTGCTTCACCTGAAAGAAAATTTAATAACCCATTTAATATTGACGCGGTTGGCGCAGTTTTAAAGTGGCTGCCTACTGAGCCGGCGGTCCCGGGTTCGAATCCCGGCCAGGGAAAATATTTGTGTGACGAACTCGAATGTTTGTGTTTGGGTCATGGTTGTTCTATATATTTAAGTATATATTTATCTATATAAGTATGTATATCGTCGTTTAGTACCCATAACACAAGTCTTCTTGAGCTTAATTTGGGACTAGGTCGATTTGTGTGAGGTTAGGTGTGTAATATAATATTAAACAAATAAACAAATACAAAAATATCAACCTTTGGCACATAGATGTCAATCGTTTCTAAGGAAAAGCTGTAAACATCATATTTTTTACGTCACTCGTTCAGAAAACCTCCGTTTATAGCGCGAAATCTGCGTGCGAAAGTCAATTTTATCCCCTAGCGTGCAAGTCATTTGAATTTCGAACGCTGTGATGCATGTAACTTTCTTATTTGGTTTGGATTTGAGTGTTATATCTTAAATTTGATATATTTTAAATAGAGGGCAAAATTAAATATGATGACTTTAATATTTTAATTGTTTTTCTTGCATCTCGCATTTTCCTCGCCCTAGTGGGGTGAAAAGTTGTATGTTCCGCACGGCTGCAAAATTATTTGGCTTTTCAAAGCCTCGCTATGCTCAGGAATCTATCTTTGAAGCATTCTCTTTACTCATGGTTAAATCTTAGATACCCTCGCTCACTTGGCATTCAATTTCAACACTCGCGCCAATAACAAGTTTGCAGCCTTGCATAACAAATAACTATTATTGCTTGATGGCGATGGTGCCGACGTCAATGTCAATATTATTTTTTTTTTTTTTAAATGTACAATTTATTTTGACACTCGATAGCGTAGCTCATATAGTTTAATTGGTTCTTGTTAAAAATCGCTAACGCTCGCTGAACATTTTACCAATTAGGTACGTCCATCAAAGCATTATTTCTTTGAACCTTTTTTAATAAATAGGTAGAAGTTTATTTCAAATCAGTCAGGATTTCAGGAGCTAAGTCAGGCAATCATATCTTTATCAACTATATTGTTATGTGTCTTATGTTCCATTAAATATTTATCTGTTATAATTTATGAACCAATACTGTTAAAATATATTAAAATAATCTAATAATTTATTGTTACTTGTAGCGCCACCTAGTGGCCATATTTGTTGTTTATACCATATGTTCCTAGTCTGTGGTTATAATTAAAAAAAGTTAGTCTCATTGCAACAGCTATTGTGTTTTATTAAATACTAAGTGGTTCGTAACAGAAACAATACCATTGTTCGATTGAAAAGCAGTTATTTAAATTGGAAAATGATAATTATTAAATACCCATTTGAAAAAATATATATTGAGTCAAAGTTTTTCTTGCGAACGATATCAACTTACATTATTAATATTATTAAGTAAATTACAAAACATTTAAGTAAAAAGTAATAATCCATACTTAATATTATAAATGCGAAAGTGTGTCTGTCTGTCTGTTACGTCTTCACGCTTAAACCGCTGAATCGATTTTGATGAAATTTGGCATGGAGATAGTTTAAGATCCGAGGAAGGACATAAGATAGTTTTCATCCTGAAAATTATCCCTAAAAAGATTAAAAAGTGAGTAAGTAATTCATGATGACATTGATGACCCTGTAGGAAATGTAATGATTAGACCAAAAGCAAAATTGCTCTTACAGTTGCTTAGGCGCCCCCCTTTTATTAATTAACGTGATTAGGTGGATAAAGGTCTTCGCCGTTGAGTTGTTATAATGTGCGAAGACCTTTAGGATATCTATCGTGTTGTACGAGGTTGCTTCCATACTTCGAAGTTCCACGCGGACGTAGTCGCGGGCAAAAGCTAGTGGTTTCTATTCGAGACAAACTTTGTATTCATCATAGAAAAATTTGCCTTCGGTGGTTTAACTAACCAACTGAGCAAAATTGATGTGTAGGTCGGTCTGTGGGGAACTGTAAAAGCCTTTGCTCTACAAAAGGTGGCGTAGAAAATATTTTGACACAATATTGTTAAGGTATGGCAGGTTAATAAAAATCCAAGTTCTCGACCTTGAAGGACCCAGGCGTTAGCCGCCATCTTGAATTAAAGGTGCCAAAATTAGGTATATTTTAAATAACTTCTCAATTGTTTATTAAATCACAAAAGTGTATATGAAGGGTTCAAAGAAGACAAAAATGCCTACATTTTTTGCATACATGATTATTCTGTAAGTCTTATAGGTAAAAAGTTGTAAGCGACAAATACAATAATATTTACAAAAAATAATTTAATTACACTAAAGTTTTTGTATCAATTATACGGCGCGTTAAATTCTACGGTCAAACCGCCATCTCAAGGACGTGTCGTCCGATGATAAAAACGCATGAGACGTTGCCGTTCCGTTTTCTCTGACTGCTAAAACCCGGTAGAGGCAAAACTGCTGAAAGACAATACTCCACTAATAGTTTTAAATACAAGAAGGCTAAAGTAACAACATTCTTTTTCTCCATGCGTTTAGTGGCTGCGATACCACATCGTCTCTCTTCAATCAAGGGAAAATTAAACTTTGTTCCCTTGTTGAAAAAAACGCGCAACTGGATGCCATCATTGGCGTCTACAAAGATAAAGAAGCACGACCAGAAGAAATCGAAGACGCTGGAGCACACGCTTTCTAGTAACTTTGTACGGAGGGGACATAGATAAGGAATCCTTAGAAGATATCCGATATAAACGATTCGTAAAGACATCAATAAAAAGTAAATTTAATCTTGCTTCTTTGCCGCCGACAAAGGACGCTGCACGGTATCATGCGTTTAGGACATACCACCAAGTCCAAAAATGGTACGGAATAAAAAAAACCAGAAGACTGGGGCTGGAGATATGACACCGCTCACTCCAATAACAACGACAGAGAAAGCAGCACCCCAGACGCTTTTAAGTGTAATTTCTTGCCACTGTAAAAAAGGATGCAGCAAAACATGTACTTGAAGAAAAGCTGGATTAAAATGCTCTATTGTTTGTGGATTCTGTAGTGGTCAGCTGTGTGAAAATGCAGTAGAGATTCAGATAGATAAGGAAGACTGTGATGACGACGAAATTTCATGGTTGGAAACTAAAAATACAGACAATGAAACAGAAAATTTCAGCGACTATAATGAAGAAGGCACCATTAACCAGCCCGGGCCATAAAAAAGAATTAAAAAATGATAGCTATACAATTTTTGAACAAAATTAAAATGATATTAATGATTTTTGTAAATATTATTATTTCCGTCGCTTGTAACTTCTTACCTTTAAGACTTACAGAATAAACATGTATGCAAAAAATGTAAACAATTTTGTCTTCTTTATACTTCTCATAGACACTTTTGCGATTTAGTAAATAATTGAGAAGTTATTTAAAATATACCTAATTTTGGCACCTTTCATTCAAGATGGCGGCTAACGCCCGGGTCCTTCAAGGTCGAGAACTTGGATTTTTATTAACCTGTCGTACCTAAACAATATTGTTTCAAAACATTTTCTACGCCACCTTTTGTAGAGCATAAATACCTACTGACTGGATTAGTGTAGCTTGTTTATGAAACATAAATATAATTATTTGTATGGAGAAAATCCACCAGCCGTAGAGGGATACAAGTCTTGCATAATATTAGAAAATTAACGGCTCTCGAGCAATAATTATTTTAGGAGTACGAATCTACTTACCATTGCTACCGGCGAACAATAACATTATCTTTGTTCTTCTGTGACTCTTAACTGATGTTTTAAATACAACAAGAGTTTAATCTAAGTGCACTGTGCTTCAAATATGTATCCTATTTCTACCGATTGTATAAGGTGTATAACATGTATAAAGTATCTGCACTTATTATGTGTTCTCTACTCTGCGGCTTAGCATAGAATGGGGATAATGCTAATGTTAGCAGGTAACAAAGGTTAGTAGATTCGGATTCTAAAAGTAATTTTTGCTATGCACCAAAATACACTTTTCCTGCTGAAAGTTGCAGGTAAAATGTTAATTTCCCTCTAAAATACATTCGATATTACCTTTTCGAAGGAACTGCACTCCATTTTCGCTGGTTGTGTTGTTGACGGCTTTATTCTTCTTTAGGCTATCGAAGCTGAGGTAGGTGGAAAGGTACTCGAGCTCCTTGTCTGAATATACATTATCTTTACCAAGGAATTTGCACATGCTGTGGATTTCTCCTTTTAGATCCTGAAATATATAGATGCAGTTATTATATTAGTGACAGAAAAAAGTAATTTGTAGAACACCATAGAGAAGAGGAAAGGGAAGATGATTGGTCACATTATATGATTTGACGCTTTTATAAGGAATATTATCGAAGGAAAAGTTGAAGGAAAGCGAGGCCGGGGAAGACCAATAATAAGCTACATAAAAACCAATAAAAGAGAAGGGAAAGCAAAGACCTGGCTATGGATAGGGATAGATGGAGACAGCTGTACACTACATTAGCTACACCAACAAGAGGTTGATTCTTTTTATAATGAATTATATTACCATCATCAGAACGACGCACATTAAAATTTTCTATTTTGCTCAAAGATTGAAATATAAAAAAAAATTATCACACAATTTGCGATTATCTTATCAAGCATGCAAAATATTTGTGAAAATAACTTTAAATTATAAAATTAAACATAAATTAGTCGAACAAAACCAATTAACGCAGCGTGGGAAGGTTCTCAACTGGTAAACTCGTAAAGACGCGCGGCCACCTTTTATCAGAAAAAGCCCCAACGGAAGTGGACCTGGAAGAGCCCCGACGGTGTGACGAAGAACGAAATTGACTTCATCATAGCCGACAAGAAGCACATATTTAGGGATGTCTCAGTGATCAGCAGGTTTAATACCGGTAGCGATCACCGGCTTGTGCGAGGCACCCTAAGTATCAATTTTAAGCTCGAACGTAGTCGCATGGTGAGGTCTGTTCTTCGTCCAAATGTGCCCCAAGCTGGACATGATGCATTCCAACTGGAATTGACAAATAGATTCGCCGCACTAGAGACCCCGGCAAATGTTGACGAGGATCTGGACGGCTTAATTGGGGTGATACGCGAAGTGGGAACGAGGCACTTTCGGAAAAGGCGGTCAGATAGGAAGTCCAAACTTTCTAGCGAGACCCTGGATTTGATGCGATTTAGACGTGAGACACCAGAGGAAACTTTGTCAGATCCCCAGTCACTCCACAAGAAAATCAGGAGCTTGGTGAGACGCGACCTTCGCAGCTGGAACACTCGCCTAGTACATGAGGCGATCGAGCGAAATCGGGGGTCGAAGGTCTTTACCAAGACACTGGGGAGCAGTCATCTGACAAAGTTAACTACCTCGAATGGTGAAACCGTCACATCAGTCCCGGGATACTAGCTGAAATTGAGGACTTCTACGGACATCTGTATGCTTCGCATGCACCGAAGCCTACACCTGACGCGAGAGACCCTAGAGCCCCACTTACCCGCCACTTCACTGAAGATCTCCCAGACGTAGATGTCGACGAAATCGAGGCGGCTCTCAAACAGCTTAGTAATGGGAAGGCTCCCGGTGAAGATGGAGTAGCCTCTGAGCTCCTCAAGGCTGGAAGTAAACCTGTTCTTGGGGAGTTGAAGAGGCTCTTCAACTCTGTAATAACCAATGGGACTACCCCGAAGGCGTGGAGCAGAGGTGTAGTGGCATTGTTTTTCAAGAAAGGAGACAAAACGCTCCTTAAAAACTATAGGCCGATCACGCTTCTGAGCCACGTCTATAAGCTGTTCTCGAGAGTCGTCACGAATCGTCTGGCATCAAGATTTGACGCCTTTCAGCCACCGGAACAGGCTGGGTTTCGTAAAGGCTATAGCACCGTGGACCACATCCATACTGTTCGGCAGGTTATACAGAAGTCCGAAGAGTATAACCAACCACTGTGTATGGCGTTTGTGGACTACGAGAAGGCCTTCGACTCCATCGAAACCTGGGCCGTTCTGGAGTCTTTGCAGCGATGCCAAGTCGACTGGCGGTACGTGGAGGTGCTGAGAAGTCTCTACCAAATGGCGACTATGTCCGTCCAAGTGCAGAACCACCAAACAAGACCCATCCAGTTGCTCAGAGGTGTAAGACAGGGTGACGTTATTTCCCCGAAACTCTTCACCAATGCTCTGGAGGATGTCTTCAAGACCCTGCGGTGGAATGGAATGGGCATCAATGTCAATGGTGAATATCTCACACACCTCCGCTTTGCTGACGACATAGTTATAATGGCAGAATCGCTGCAAGACCTGCAGGAAATGCTGTCCGGTCTTAATGCAGCCTCGAGACGCGTTGGGCTAGGGATGAACTTGGACAAGACTAAGGTCATGTTCAACGAGCACATCGTCCCTGTGCCCGTTTCCGTCGAAGGTGTAGCCATTGAAGTTGTCCAGGAGTACGTCTACCTAGGACAAAAGTTACAGCTGGGTAGAGACAACTTTGAGAGTGAAATCACCAGAAGAGTGCAGCTTGGCTGGGCAGCATTTGGAAAGCTGCGTCACATCTTCGAGTCACCCTTGCCACAATGCCTGAAGACCAAGGTATTCAATCAGTGCGTCCTGCCGGTCATGACATACGGAGCCGAGACGTGGAACCTGACAGTGAAACTAGCCCACCGACTACACGTCACACAGCGAGCTATGGAAAGGGGTATGCTCGGAATCTCGTTAAGGGATAAAGTCCGCAACGAGATTATCCGACAAAAAACCAAAGTCACTGACGTAGTTCAGAAGTGTAGCAGACTGAAGTGGCAGTGGGCTGGTCACATCTGTCGCAGAACCGATGATCGGTGGAGTAGACGGGTTCTCGAGTGGAGACCACGACTCGGCAAGCGTAGTGTAGGACGCCCTCCGGCCAGATGGACCGACGACCTGAAAAAAGTGGCTGGTGGTGACTGGATGGCGAAAACGGGAGATCGGGCCTTGTGGCGAACCCTGGGGGAGGCTTACGTCCAACAGTGGACTGCAATAGGCTGAAATGATGATGATGATGATGATGAAACTCGTAAAAGGCTTCTATTCGTCTTTAACATTAATTTACCAATTTGATGCACTAACCTTAATCATATCCTCATAAAATATAAAATGGAGATTCGGTTCGTGTCGCTGCATCCAGGCCTCATTTGTGTGCGCTATGATAGGTGTCCATGGTACTAGAAATGATAAATTATTAAAATATTACTAAGATTTCATTAATAGTTTCCTATAACTCCAATGAAGAAAACATTCTATAACGAAGAATTTCGGAAACCAAAAGAGCACCAGAAGCAAAATTATTTGTTGAAGTGATACTTACACAGATCCCGTCTAAATGTTTCCCAGAACGTAGGAAACGATGTTCTTATCGTGCTCTTCATCGTCAATTTGTGAAGGTAATAATAAGATACTGCCACATCCCGAGGGTCTCTTGCGACGTATATAACCTTAGCAGTTTTCAAAAGCTTCGGAGGTAAAAGTGAGAGTGGGAGGTGAGTCTTGATGAAACGTGGTGATGGTGCGTCTTTGAGACTCTCCCAACTGGGCACTTGGGCTGCTTTATTCAATCCTTGAAAGTTTCCTATGTTCATAAAATTTGTCTTAATGAACTCGTATGCGATTTCGGGTATTTGAGATGTCAGTCTGTAAAATAAATTGGTTTTAAGAAATGTCGTTTGATTTTGTGTAAAAATGTATAGGATCTTGTAAAAACTATCTTACTCTAACATAGGGAATCGTTCATGCAATGGACGTTCTTTAGCCTTCTTGTAGTCCAGGTCGTTCTCAATAAGCCAGACCATTTCTTGTGTCCATGTTGTTCCTAGAAATATAAGTAAAAATATATTATCTACTTTAGTTAACTATTTCCAATCACTAAATGATTCGAAAATAATGATGTACCTATATTAGATGGTGACCGAATCCACCGTCAACCTTCAGTGTACTGACATTGTATTTAGCAGGATGACTTTTGAGCAACTGGCATCTAACCTAATTCTTCACTTGACGACTTAAATTTTGCAATCAATTGTGGTCCTATCAGAAAATTAGAATAGGTATTGATATAATTTATTGTGTTATAATATAAGGTTCAAAAAGAAAATTTCAAAGCAACTGCGATATTTTATCAACTTTATCGAATTCTAATCCGTTTTCACGTCAATGCCTTCGTCAGCAAATGTATGTTTATTTATTGTCTTTATGATATTATATCGAAAGGTATGCTATCTGGGTTTATGAGTGACTAAAATGATAATACAAGCTTTATCGAATTGAATTTTATCACGGCATGATGCACCGAACTTGTACTTAAATGAATATGAAAGTAGGTTGAGGTAAATGACAATGTAAAAACATTAAGAACAAAGTCCACCAGCTATAAATGTATTTCATATAATATAACCGGAGCTCAAAATGTACTTTTCTATCTGAGATTATTTTCTACACTAGCTGTGCCCCGCGGTGTTACCCGCTCATCCCACGGGAACACTAAATTTATTCGGGATGAAAAGTATCCTATGTCCTTTCCCGGGTCTCAAACCAAATTTCATCTAAATCGGTTCAGCGGTTTAAGCGTGAAGAGGTAACAGACAGACAGACAGACACACTTTCGCATTTATAATATTAAAATGGATAGTATGGATTCTTTGATGGCAGTAAGTGAAGTCGTAGTTGAGAAGTGAATTCTTTCAAATAAAGACAAACTTTTGGTCCTTCCAAAATACTTCGAGCGACTATTCAAATAGTAAAATATATTGAGATGTTACCATAAAAGATAAAAATAGATGGCCTAACCAAAAATGTATTTCTTACCTGATCTGGGGAATGTGACAACCCACACATCGTCAGGTCTGACGTCAAGGTTGTAAATCGCCTCTGCGTGTTTCTTGAAAGCGCCAGGCATAACGTAGGCATTCTTACCGCATTTCACGAAGGGTTTGGTGTAGCCTGCAATTTGATAAACCGAATGTAAAAGAAAGCAGTACTTAAATATATTTATCTACACCCATCTTGCTAAACTCCTATAACAAGTTCAGATATTATAGTAAGGACCTACATTACTTGGCAGCGACCAAAATTTTATTAGAGATGTAATTTCATAACAGTACCGTAGCCACCGCGAGGTCACCACTACAGTATCAATTTTGATGAAAATTGATACTGTAATGGTGACCTCCCCCCTGCCACGCGAGTCACTTCATGTGTTCCTTTGCTCCGCGGACTGACTGGCAGGAGCAGGACTGAGTGTTTCATATTTTCATAAAATAAAATCATGATAATGATTATGAATATGTGTGTAGATAAAGTAGTGTATGCAACTGTACCTACACAATTAGGTCTTAAAACACTCGTATGATCCTATTATGAAACTCGCCTACGGCTCGTTTCATGAAACCACACTCGTATTTTAAGACCTCTCATTATGTAGCAGTTGCATAACCTTATAAGGCCTGCTGCTTCCACAGTTGCCAAGTCCAATTCGTTCAGTACCTCAGCTCGGTGAATCTCGGAGTTATTGTTGTACTATGAATTCTATTAAAAGTACATGTTTTAGCCACCTTCACCATAAGATCTTTTCATGGGAAGTTGAGCATAAGATTTGAAACTTTTGAAACGGTGATGGAGATAATTTTTACATTTAGTACAGTCGCCATCAGATATATCGCAGCATATAAGGCGTTCATAAATATCTGAACACGACTCTTATTGACTGGGCGTTACAATACATGTTCACATATTTATGAACGCCTTATATGCTGCGATATGCCTGATGGCGACTGTACCACAGTTGTTGGCATAACTATTTTTATAACACATAAAAATACTTTGAAATATCTACAAAAGAGTTTTTCATTGACCTAATGTGTAACTGACAACAAATCTGCCGTGTCATACCTATGTCCCTTATCTTAACATACATGAGATACGCGTAACAGCTCTAAATCGTCGAGTACCTTTACGGGCCCACATATATACCAGGTTTTTTTAATTTATCTTACCAATTTCCTGTACGGGCCTGTCACAGAACTCATGTAACTGTGATTTTGCCATTGTCAATTATGCTTAAATACTGTATCTTAAGTAACATCACATTCTACATCAGATAACTTAAGGTACTCGACTTAGCCGTGACTGGATTGCGTGTAATCCTGCCTGTAAATCATCGCGCGCGCAGTACTTTCTTTACCACCCTTTTTCTTCTGCACCCCGCTCCAACCTATATCGGGGGCGAATTTGTGTTCGTTTGTTGTGTTAAAATAATTGTAAAAGCAGTTCTCATTTAGTGAATTAATAATTTGTTTACATTTTTTTTTTACAAAGATGGTTGTCATTTGTTAATTCTTGTAAATAAGCGTTTAGGTTTAATAAGAGTGTTAACTTGCTTGTTTTTAACTTGCTAATACTTATTGATAAATAACAAAGGCCAGTTGTTGATTTACTCTTACACCTACTAACAGTTTTTCATTTTATGGCATTTAACGATTTTCACCTGACAGAACCTTACTTATGACAGAATACAAAATGAGGTTAGGGTATAGGGGACCGGGAACTTAGAAAAAATTCGATGGGTATAGTCAATGTGGTGTCATTTTGTGAAACATTAGGTTTTCATAACAAATATTTGCGAAATGTTATTATTTGGCAAATGAAATACTACGTTTTTTTTTTTTGGAAGTGATAATTTGTCAAACATATTTTGATAAATCGAAGGTAACCCATTTATACCCTGTAACCGCTTTAAAAGATACAGATCGTTCGATCGTTGCATGACAGGTTTAGTACGGCGAGTCTGTCATGCCTAACTCTCTTATAGCTCATAACTAAAAAAATATACTCATATACCTATAAATATTTTCAACACAAAAAATATGCATTTGCCTTGCACTGATATAACAAAATATATTTGCTTTAATAATTGATAATTGCATAATATCATTCAATTATCAACAATTGACGGAAAAAAAAACTTTAAACTGCTTTTTCTCAAAACTATGTTTTTTGAGATACATGAGATAGGAATGACAAGGCAGAAATCACCTTTGGTCCTGTAATAATTATTATGCAGCTTGCTCCAATTATCTGACGTGAAATCGTCAAATTTTGCCCTAGTAGGTAAATGCCCCCGCGGTTGTAGATATGTTGGAATAGGTTAAGGATTCAATTTTTGAGCTAAATATAAATACGTACATTTTATAATATTTGTTAATGAAATAATTCGATTTATTTTTATTTTCTTTACGCTTTAAGGCCAATAAAGACATTGACCATCATGATTCATCATTGAAAATCATGGCGCCACCGAGCCCATGTCAAGATCAGCTGTAGTGTTTACTTTTTTTATATATATATAATCGTAATGAAGTATCTCTTAATTAGCTTAAATGGAAAGATAAGCTATCAAACTAATAGTGGAATTGGTCGTGACAAATGATTCTTAGAAAAAGTGATAGTAAAAGCAGTTTCAAAATTCAGACGAACAGTTACGCTTGTGATTCAAATACTTAGTGATACGGATTCAGTACGAAGAAACCATCTGGACTGCACCTTTCAAATTGGACATAAAGTGTAATGTTCACAACAAAAGTGGCACTAAGCTGAAATCTTATAAAAACTATAATAAATAATATAAAGTGATAATACAAATATCCTCCTGACAACGCCATCTAGTGACGTGAAGCAGTTACTTCCCGGGAGTGATAAAGTAAAATAGATTGCTGTTGACTCCCGCGCATGCATTTTAAGTGCAAGGTGCAAGTGAGACAGCTACTATTCTAACGAGAACGTAACAGGCTCCGCCCACCGGTGCATCATCGTTCCGACGGCAAATGAAGAACAATAGAAAATAGGCCTACGCTGATTATTACAATTTGCGCTAAACATTTTTCCCGTGATAAATATGTCTTTATATGAGAATGTTACGGTACGAACACGCAGAAACAGGTTCAATTTTTCAGATGACATGTTACTATGCTCTCTAAGTAAATTAAATTGCAGTCAAAATAGCCTGCCAAATGCATCATCGGGAGAAATATCTCTTTTAAAGGACCTCAAAAACCAAGTTGGCACCTTGCAGACTGAATTAAACTCTGCAAACGATGAAATTGCTAAACTTTCCTTGGAAATCATAGAACTAAGGCACTCAAATGATGATTACAGGAAAAAAATTGCCCTATTTAAGACTGTGACATCTACAGATATCATCAAACAGAATCAACATACTACGAAAGTGTTCTCAAGAATGTCATGCACTCCAACATACAGGAGAATCAACCAATTGTGTCATTTAAAAACTTCTAGTGCACAGCGTTCCAATGTTGTATGTCGGATATTGGAAAATACAAGAACATCGAGTTTACCTAATGAAAATGCCGCCTTTTCGTTGCTGCAGAACAGTGATATCGACAACGACACAATTATACTTCTTCCAAAGATACCGACGAGTTCGTCTACTCCAAAAAAACTTGGAGATTTTAAGTCTGGAGCCAATGAGTCACTCAGGTCAAGTCCGCTATCAGAACAGCAAAAGAGAAGTAAATCTGAAATTCCGCGCAAATTATGTTTATTGGGCAACAACAACCATAATGCAGTGCTCAAAAAGGCTCAAAACATTTTTACATCATATCAGATTTGTCATCATCTGTATTCTCATGGAGGTATTCACCAGCTATTAGAAGGAATTGATCAAAAACTACAGGATTTTACCATGGATGATTTATGTATCATTCTGATTGGCCATAGCGACTTTCGCCAGACAAATGACTACAAAAAAACTGTCAATTTAATTAGGAACAAGCTTAGTATTATTACAAACACCAATATTATCATATGTACTCCAACCTTCAAATTGAATAGATATAGTCACTTATTTAACAAACGAATTGAAATATTCAATTCAATCTTGTATGAAGATATTTTGCAACATGAATATGCGTTTCTATTAGACTCGAATAAAAGCTTAGAATATTCCAATACGATGTTTTGGAGGCGGTCAGGCTTAGTTAATAACATTGGTCTAACTCAGATTCTCAATAACTTAAAAACATACCTGCCAGAAATTAATAGCAGAGTGTTCGCACCGACGGAATTACAGTTCTCTGAAAAAACTGGATCCAATGATGATTTTTTAGGCCTGATTCAAGGTTGAGTGCCATCCCTCTCTCCTCGAGGGAGGTGGGGAACTTAGCCTACCTCAACATCTTCCATCAAAATGTATGTGGCATATCGAATAAAAAAGATGAGTTACTGATATATTTAAGCAATGCTACTAAAGACCTCCATTATGTCTGCATTAGTGAACATTTCTTAAATAAGGTGACAGCACCTCTTTTCAGCATGACCTTATACACTATGGCTTCTTGTAACGTGCGAACTAGTAAAAAAAGAGGTGGCAGTCTTATATTAGTACGCTCAGATAGGAAAACAGAAGAAATTCCTCTTTGTAAAACTTTATACAATGCAGATTGTTTTGAAGTTTGTGGAGTCAAAGACTGTGAAACACATGCTTACATAATTTGCTGCTACCGTTGTCCCGCGGATAGTAATTTAAATGAATTTCTAGAAAGGTTAGAACTGTTACTAGAATATACATTCAATAAAAAGTGCATAATATGCGGTGACTTTAATATTAACTTATTAAATTGTGATAGGAAATCGAATGAATTTTTATCTCTGTTGCAATGTTTTAATTTCAAGCCACTTATAAACGTCTCAACTTTCAGACGAAATGAATCTGAGTCTTGCATTGACAATATTATTTGTAATCTATCTCAGGAGTGTATATTGGACACCTTAGTGGATCATAATGGTTTAGCGGATGGACATGCAGGGTTAGTCTGTGAAACGGTCTTAGAAAGGGTTGAAGTTAGAAATGATAAACCTGTGCTAGTCACGGAGCGTCGCGTGATGAGTCCCGCCAATAAATTAGCTTTTAGACAAGGTCTGCTTAAAGAAAATTTCAACAATATTGGCATTAACACCTTTCTAAGGAAAATAAGCGAGTTATTTAAGAACTGTTTTAAAAAAAAGAAACAGAAGGTGACTTTAAGCAATCCCAAGATTCCTTGGATCACTAAAGGAATCAAAGTTGCTAGTAAAATGAATAGGTTTTTAAATACTAGAGATAAAATAAATTGTGACAAATCAGTAGAAAAGTATAGTAAAGAGTATATATCAATTTACAAACGCGTTATAAGATATGCAAAAAGGTTTGCTGTACAATTAGAAATTAATAAGGCTTACAAATCCTCAAAGCAAATTTGGAAAGTAGTAAATACCCATAGAAATAAGTCACAGCCTAAAGTAGGGACCAGCTTGATCCTTAAAACTGACAAACTTGTACATGATCCACAAGAACAGGCGGATGTATTTTCCAGCGTTTTTGATATTGGTAGCGTAGCAATCTCGAGTGACACTTTAACGTCGACAGAGTTACTTAAAAACAACACTCAGAGGGTTGGTCGGTCTATGGTGTTTGAGTGTGTTACTGCACTTGAAATTTACAATCTTGTGAGAGCTATGGAACCGAAATCATCGGTAGGTTATGATGAGATACCTATAACCGTTATTAAGGATAATTTAGATCTGCTATCCGAACCACTGGCGAGTTTTTACAATAATTGCTTCGAATTAAATATGTTTCCAGAACAGTTAAAAGTTGCAAGAATATTGCCTGTGTTTAAGAAAGGCAAAGGAAGTGATCCTTTGAATTACAGACCTATATCCTTGCTACCAGTCCTATCTAAGGTATTCGAAAAATTAATAAAAGTACGACTACAGAGACATCTTGTTCGTAATAATGTCCTCAATAACCGCCAATTCGGGTATCAAAAAAGTATTGGTACAAGTGAAGCAATTAATACTCTGATTCATGATGTTGTTACTCAAATGAATGATAAGAAAAAAGTTGCTGGCGTGTTCTTAGATCTCAGTTCGGCTTTCGACACGGTTGATCATAATATTTTGTTGAGTAAACTAGAGCATTATGGAATTCATAACAAGGAACTAAAATTATTTATTTAAGTCTTATCTCACAAACAGAAAACAGTACGTTGAACTGAAATCCGTGGTAGATGGTACTGAAAGAGTAGTCCAATCTAAAATGGTTACTATAAATCGAGGTGTCCCTCAGGGTTCGATTTTAGGCCCGTTATTTTTTATAGTATTTCTGAATGACCTCATACCCCACATCTCCAACTCAGTACCAAATACCAACTTAATTGTGTTTGCTGACGATACTAATGCTGTTATTTCAGCAGAAAATATGACAGAACTAAATGACAGAGTTAATACTGCTCTATTGCTATTTAACAGATGGTTTGCGGTTAATAATTTGAAACTGAACCCTAGTAAAACTAGTGTCATGTTGTTCAAGGCTACCACAAAAAATTCAGATTCTTTAGATATACAATTAAATGGGGTTAAAATTCTGCAAACTGAAGTAGTGAAATTCCTAGGGATCCATATTGATGCGCTTTTGAATTGGAAACATGAAATACAGGCTTTGACCAACTCAATAGGAGCTGCTTGCTATGCTCTTCGTAGCCTAAGAGATGTGATACAAATTCAGCAACTTAAAATGGTATATCATGCTCTAGTAGAATCCAAGCTGCGCTATAGTATCAAATTATGGGGAAATAGCTATAAATACAATGTGGACGCTATTTTTAAAATGCAAAAAAGGGCTATTCGCACTATTGTACGCATCCCTCAGAGCGAATCTTGCAGAGATCACTTTTTAAATCTTAAAATCTTACCTGTGCCATGCCTCTATATCCTCGTGCTACTCACAGATTTAACAAAGCACCTTAATAAATGGGAAAGCATAAAAGACAGAGAAAAAAGATGGGCAACAAGACGAAAGGATATAGCTTGCAATATTGTCCCGAAGCTTAACGTAGTCAGACACGCGGCGTATTTTCAATCGGTGCTTCTATATAATAAATTGCCGTCTGAGCTCAAAACGATAGCAAATAGTAAGATTTTCAATGCAAGGCTTAAGAAGTTTCTGTTAGAAAAATCGTACTACTCAGTTGAGGACTTTATCAATGATCAATTTTAACTTTAGCACATATACTTGTCATTGTATCCAATTTTAATTATCAATAATTATAATATAATGCATGTTTATATAAACTGCCCTGACATTTAATTTGAAAACTTAAACTAGGTAATATTATTTTTGACAATTACTTTTATCAACTATTATGTACTGTGTAATTTAATACTGTGTAATTTTTATAATGTGATTTTTAAATTCAAACACAATGTAAATTGTTCATGAATAAATGATATGATATGATATATGATGACCCACTAGGGCGGAACTGGATGGTTTCACGGTATTTTATCGTAAACGATAAAGAGAGCATTGAATATCGTTAGTGATACTGCCCTTGTGGAAAGAAATATGTGTGAATCATTTGTCCACCTGGATAAACTTTAATAATAATGTTTCATTAAGACATCTTGCTATCGTTTATATTTCATCGATACGCCACAAAACATGCGTACAATCGTACATAGATATCTTATGGAGTCATTAAACTCAATGATGCTTTGAGCAAGTGAGCAAAATCTCTAAGTACAAACAAACAAGTATGTTGTAATTGTATTGTTTGTTAAAGATTTCATATTCAAAGCAATACTAGATAAATATTGTTGTGCTCTCGACATTATTATTGCATTGTCTTCGAATCTATGATTCCTTATCATTTTTTAAAACAAAAAACAATATTGACTACATTTGCCCTAATTTCTTACTAGCTTTAACTGAAAATAAAGTTATGAAAAAAAAACACACTTTCTTGCAATTCTTTCGACTCAATCAAGTGCATCAGACCCATTATAGGGCTCATACTTTAACACTATCAATAGGTATTGTCGGATCATTCAATTTGATGCTCATCTCTTTAATACTTTCTAAAGTAAAATATACTTTTATTTTATTTTAAATTCCGCATAGTAATATTATTTTTCGCCAACTTGCTTGGAAATGTTCCCATTAATGTAGTAAAACTGGACCACGAAATCGTTCATTATTTTTATAAGGCGTTATTACAAATTAAAAATATATATATATTATTGGCCTTAGCCGGGAAATCAATATTATTTAAATAAGATGATTAAGTAAAAAAAACACCTTCCGTTTATGACGTCTCATACAAATGAGGGTACTCTTAATTTGGCCAGTTAGGTACTGCATTTTTACTTTAAATTTTTTCAAAGACTGATAATTCACCATACAGCCAATTGTCCACTAAATTTACAAAATAAAAACTAGTATACATTTTTAATTGTTCTCTGCGTTTAGTTCTTCCACTGAAAATTTTTCTGCTCAGCTACTGTCAATGTATTTTAAATGTCGACAAATTTTGAATAACGGACAAACAATTTAAATAATAATCTTATTTGCGGTTAATTTATTTTCATGATTCTTAGTTATTTATTACAGATTTCTGACGAAAGTTTTAATTTTAATAATGATGGTATTTAATGAGTGAGTTGAAAAATAATTAGTGTACCAAACGTAAATAAATTAAAAATATAACAGAAATGATTGTGTGTGTCCAAATCAATAAAAGTTATTATGAGCTTTTGATCTTCTCTGCATGATAAATATGGTATGGTTTCTAAAAAAAATCTGTGCGTTTAGAAGTTGTTGTTTTAACTAAAATGAATAATTTTGTGCATATTTTTTATTATTGTGTTTTTATGTAATTTAAATTCTTATTCATATATTTTGTTTTAAATTAAACATATGATTCGGACCCGATTTTTTTTCATTTTCCTTAAAAAAAAAGTACCAAATGAACTAATCATGGCACTGATATATTAAATTAAAAATTTAGATTGGTGATTATTTCCAAGCATATTTGGAGAAAAGCACTATACAAGCCTCGGCGGGAATGTCAGTTCGCAGATTCGTATTATTGAAGGACTCGTCCTCCTCCGCCTCGTCCTTCAAAATCATACTCATCCACGAACTGACTTCTCCCTCGGCAGTAATGTACTATTATTAATGCAATTTAGTATATCTTAATCCTATTTCGTACAAGTATATTCAAAAAAATTTAACAAAAAAATAACCGACTTCAAATAACCCGTTCAAGTACAGATTACATTTGACTCATCCTTTGAAGTCGGTGTCAAATCTCACGTAAACTATAATACATAAATATAATAATTGAGTGGTTTGGGACCGACTTCAAAGGGTGAGTCAAATATAATCTATACTTGAACGTGTTATTTTTGGCTTTTTAGTTTTAATTAAGTCGGTTCTTTTTTTGTTATTTTTTTATATTTTTTAAAATTAGCTTTAAATTCAAATTCAAATTCAAATCTTTATTTCGAATTATTGCAATCCATATAATTGTTAGTAACACACAAACTTATAAACCTATGTTAACGACAATAACAACCATAACTTATAAAAATACTAAAGGCGGCGTGGTGCGGCGACCGGCGGTGCGTGCAGCCGCACCCAGCGCGCGAGCAGCGGCGAGTCCCATCGCTGCGCCAACGCGTTTACAATGCTGTTTGAGCTGAAGAGAGCGCGATTCAGTAACGATGCACACCGCTTCCTAATTATAGCATCAAAACCATCGGTGTGCGCTTCGGCAAACATTGCTGACGCGCTACAGAAACGCGGCAGCCCAAACAGCACCCTAAACGCGTTGTTATATTGCACGCGCAGAGCGTTGTATGCCCTCTGCGTAAAACTGACCCACAGACTGCACGTGTAGAATGATTGGCAGTATGCTTTGAAAAGCGTTAGCTTCACTTCATTACTACAACGGGCAAATCTGCGAGCCAGCATATTACAACGAACACACAACGCCCTGCGCTCCATCTCGATATCATCATTATCTGACATACTTTCCGTTACCCAGTGGCCTAGGTACTTAAACTTTTATACTACCTTTAAAGCGGTACCACAAAGCGTTACAGGTGTCATTTTATACGATTTTTACCGGCTTTAAATTGAAGTAGCTCACTTTTTGAAGTATTGTACTTCAGCCCATGGGAACCCGCATATGTTTCACATGTTTTCACCAGTCGCTGCAGAGCACCTACCGAGGGGCTCAGCAACACCATGTCATCCGCGTAACTCAGATTATTAACGCAGACCCCGCCTATATGACATCCGGCATATGTGCTGCTGAGCTCCTCGATCAGCTGATTCATGTATAGGTTGAAAAGCTTGGGTGAGCTTAACCCCCCCTGCCTCACTCCGCAGTTCATCCTATACACGTCAGAGTGCACTCCGGCCCATTTAACAGTATTCGATTGGTGCCCGTACCAATACTTAAAAAAGAACGTGACTTCTCGGGGTACGCTTGTTTGCTACTGTAACTTATGCCACAATTTGTCATATACCACTATGTCAAATGCTTTTGACTGGTCCAAGAAGCAAGCGAAAACAGGTGTCTTGCGAGTGGTGTAGTACTGGACAGTTTGCTTGAGACATAATATAGCGCTTTCGGTAGATAAGCCCGGCCTAAAGCCAAACTGCGCGTCATGTAGGTTTAGGTGCTTACCTAGTATGTCATCAAGCAGACCATCCAGCACCTTAGCCACGATCGTGGCCAGCGAGATTGGCCTGTAATTAGATAGCTCTGAAGCGTCCCCCGTTTTGTTCTTTACAATAGGGACTACAACGGTATGCATTAAATCTAATGGTAAATAACTATGTGATACATTTAAACGACAGAACCTTAGGAAACAAGGCTTTAATCAGCATAAAACATTAGTTAGATATTATAGAATATTTCACGACAAGACAGATCTGACATGACAATAAATGTCATTCACCCCCTCCTAGAGACTACAGCTGGTAGTCCTGCAGGTGTTGAGGCAGGCGGCGCTCTCGTCCAGATCTACGCGGCATCTCTGGCGCAGGCTCAGCCTCAAGCTCCTGTGAACCGACAGAAGGTGTTGATTCGGCATCGAGCATCTCCAGCTCGTCGTCTTCAGAAACTGATTCCTGAAACTCAGGTTCGGGAACTGGGAGTAGTGCAAGCTGTCTATTTGAAATAGTAGTTTCTCGGCCCTCTTGTGTTCTTATAAAAGAATAGTTAGGGTTACTTTGAAGAAGTTCCACTTCTTCAACATAGGGATCAGTTTTATTGCGTACATTTTTCTTCATAAGGATTGGGCCTGGCACGAGCCACGTGGGTAAAGACTCTCCATTTGAAGATCGACGCGGGTGCAAGAATAGCCTCTCATGAGGCGTTGCATTAGTTGACGTACAAAGGAGCGATCGTATGGCATGTAAAGATACTGTTAGAACTTGCTCCCAATTCTCAGTAAGTAGGGCTCTAGAACGCAAAGATAATTGTATGGTCTTCCACAGGGTGCCATTGAGACGTTCTACTTGCCCGTTACCTTCCGGATTGTAAGGCGTCGTACGACTGCAAGCAACGCCAAGAGACGCTAAGAATTGTCGTAATTCTTCGGACATGAATGAGCTACCTCTATCACTATGTATATAAAGCGGCGTGCCAAATATGTAAAATAAATCTTTCAAACAATTGATTACCGTAGCGGAAGTCATATCTTTACACGCATATGCGAATGGAAATCGACTGTATTCATCGATTATTGTCAACAGGTACTTTTTGCCCGTGTTACTTGGTAAGGGCCCTTTGAAATCAATATTCAACCTCTCAAATGGTATAGTAGATTTTATCAGGTGCCCTTTTGTTCGCATAAAACGAGGTTTTATTTCGGCACAAACTCGACAGGACGCAGTCATTGTTTTAATGTCATTCAAAGAATATGGTAAATTCTTCATACGAACCCAGTGCGCCATTCTTACGATACCGGGATGGCAAAGAGATTCATGTAGTTCTTTTAGCTTGTACTAAGCTTTTAGCTTGTGTTTTTAGCTTGTATTAAGGTACATGCATACTCTCGACAGAGCATCTGCTACAATATTTTCCTTCCCGGGTCGATAAACGATGTCATATTTGTAACATGACATTTCAAGGCGCCAGCGCTCTATTTTTTCATTTTTAATTTTGTTTTTATGTTTTTGATTGAACATAAATCCGACCGATTGTTGATCAGTAACAAGCCAAAAATGTTTACCAATAAGATAATGTCTCCATTTTCGTAAGCTTTCTACAATGGCACAGGCTTCTTTTTCAACCGACGATTGTTTACGTTCGGATTCGGATAACGTGCGTGAGAAAAAGGCGACAGGATGGCCCTTCTGAGAGAGACTAGCGGCTATTGCGAACTCAGAAGCGTCTGTTTCCACTGTAAAGGTCTCATTGGGATCGATAGCCACAAGACACGCTTTAGCAATATCTGACTTTAATTCCTTGAAAGAAGTCTCAGCCGAATCGCTTAAGGGGAAAGTTGAAACACCAATTAATGGTTGTAATTTTTCGGAAAATTTAGTAATCCACTTAGCGTAGTGGGCAAACAATCCCAAAGCTCGCTTGAGTTCACTTGCGTTAGTGGGCAGAGGTAAGTCTAGCAGTGGTTTCAGCCTCTCGCGATCTGGCTCTATCGAGTTATTCTTTAT
The DNA here is from genome assembly GCA_947623375.1 of Apotomis capreana. Taxonomy (NCBI): domain Eukaryota; kingdom Metazoa; phylum Arthropoda; class Insecta; order Lepidoptera; family Tortricidae; genus Apotomis; species Apotomis capreana. The sequence continues at coordinate 24,172,133 of OX392507.1, read as the reverse complement.
TGTGTATCCGAGAAGACTAATAGTATCTACACCAAAGGTACATTTCTTCTCGTTCAGAGTTAATTTGTATTTATTTACAGCTGTCATGAATTTATTGAGATTCTTATCATGATCTTCTCTGTTTTGGCCACACACAGTGACGTCATCCAAATATGCGAAAGTACCTTGTAATTTTTCTGTTTTGATTATGAAGTCCAGGGTTCTTTGAAACGCAGCCACGCCATTAGTCACGCCAAATGGAATTCGGGTAAATTGATACAGATTTCCACCCGCTTCAAATGCTGTATATAGTTTTTCTCTCTCTAAAATCGGAATCTGGTGATAAGCGCTTTTGAGATCAATTTGACTGAAGTAATTGAACTTTGCAACATTGGATACGATATTTTCTATATTGGGTAATGGGTAGGCGTCCAACAATGTATATTTGTTGATTGTTTGAGAGTAGTCTATTACGAGACGTTTGCGATGTGTCCCACCACCTGCAACTAGTACTTGAGCCCTCCAAGGGGATACGCTAGGCTCTATTACGCCGTCCTCCAAGAGTTTTGAAATTTCTTGATCTATAGTCTCTGTCCTTTTCAGAATAGTGCCTTGATTTGACAGCTATCGGTTTAATTTCAGGTGACAAGTTTGTAAAGACTGATGCTGGCGGGACAGAGGCTTCCATGACGTTGCAAATCTGCAGGGGATCTTTATTACCACCAAAACGCAGTTCTAGACTAGAGTGGTCTTTGAGAATGTCATGACTGACAATTATATCTGCACATAGATTATTTACTATTAATAGCGGTCTTTGCTTGTAAGTGTGTTGTTTGAGCTTAATGGTCGCGAAGCACATTCCTTCTACAAAAGACACGTAATTGAGAGAAGCCAATGTAATTGTTTGCTTGCAAGGTTTTTGCCTCAGATTCATAACATTGACTAAATCTTTATTAATAAAGCTGATTGAGCTCCCCGTGTCAATCAAAGCATCAGCGCGTATTTCGTTTATAGTCACTGGAACAGTTGCTTTGATAAGACTGGATGGTGAAGCGGCAGAGATCGCAGTCAAACTCGCAATAGTACCGGGCGGTTGAGCCGGTCTTGAGGGCAAGTCAGCTATGACTGAATTGATCGGTAAAGGCTTACCGCTCCTGCAAACGTTCGCAAAGTGGCCTTTTCTACCACAAAGTTGGCAAGTAGCGTGAAATGCGGGGCATTTTATTCTTTGATGTACGCTACCACCACAAAAGAAACATTTCCTACGCTGTTGCGGACTTGTTGCAGCAAGACTTGACTGAACTGGAATATTATCACTTGATTCCACAGTTACGGGAAGCGCGTTAAGTACTGTGTCCGAATTATTTGCTATTATTTTTGAGCTACGCTCAGCTGCTTCGAGCGACGTAGCTTGGTTAAGTGTTTCTTCTAAAGTAATAGTCAAGTTTTCTAAGAGACGCTCCCTTATTTTCTGAGACGTGATTCCCGCGATGAATGCACCTCTTATGCTTTGATCCTCATGTTCTTGTGCGGATACTTGTTCGAATTTGCATTCATGAGCAAGAAGTTTTAGCGCGCGGGAATAGTCGGAAATCGATTCGTCCGGGCGCTGCTTTCTAGTCATAAGTAGATGGCGTGAAAGAATAATATTCTTAGGCTTAACATATACTTTTTCAAGCTGACATACCGCTTGACAGTAAGTAGAACAGTCACGAATAAATGAGTATACTGTTGGTGACAGGTGATTGATGAGAATCTTCAAACGGGCCGGTTCCGTTATTGTTTGATCCTCTTCTAGAAAATTTTTAAACGTAGCAAACCAGTGTAACCATTTGATATCAGCGGCAGTTGTATTAGGCTCGACATCGAACCGGTCGGGCCGTAAGTAGCGAGTCATGGAGATATTCTGAGTTGGCACAAGACTGGAACCACATGTCGGAGATTTTATTTCTTTGTCAGTCATTTTAAATTATGCTGATTAAATTGATACATTTAAACGACAGAACCTTAGGAAACAAGGCTTTAATCAGCATAAAACATTAGTTAGATATTATAGAATATTTCACGACAAGACAGATCTGACATGACAATACATGTCACTATGACTAATACACAAATTGAAAAAAAGGGAAAGTACTCTAGGGAGATGACTTCCAGCCAACTTGAGATGCTCGACACTGAGGCCATCGTGCCCTGGGGATTTCCCTCTTACCATATTTTTAATCTTTAAAGCCACTTGTTTAGCATCAAATCTGATAGGCGGCTCAGGTTGATCCACAGTATCGAGCGTCTCCTTTGACTGGGCTAGCGGTGAAGTAACTGTAAAATAGTCCTTAAAAGCATTTGCAATACCGTGCGGTTCGTGTATACCAGCAACGCTCACGGGGAGACTCGACTTTATGTTAAACTTGTTGGTGTTTTTCCAAAATTTGTTAAAATCCCTGTCCGAATGGTTTTTAGCTAAAATATCCATTTTAATATCCAGTTCGTGTTCTTGGCAGTATTTGAGTTTCGATTTGAACACCTTTTTTGATTCATGCATCCTGTCATGGACAAAACCATATGCCGGTTTACCGTAGGAAAGCCACCATAAATAACAAAATCGAGCCTCGCGGTGAGCGTCGGTGACATACCTATTCCAACCTGTTACATGCCTGTGTTTTTTATGACTGGTATTCCTGTGACTAAGTTCGGCACCCTCCTTTAAAATGGATATAATGTTTAAGTACATATCTTGGAGCACCTGTTTGTGCATACTATTGGAACACATTTTATCAGTACAGTCGTGCAACTCATTCGGAAAGTTCACATCTTTCAATTTTGAGTTACAATAATTACTAAAATTATCAATTTGTACGGAGTCTCTTTCACCCCAAATTACTTTACTGTGAGTAAATTGCGGAATACAAACTTTAGGTTTAATTAAATTATAATCGCATTCAATTAAAAAAGGATAATGATCAGACCAATAAACGTTATGTAACACTGAGACATTAAGTACCGCGCGGCGTGCTGAGTCACTACACAGTGGTCCAACCAGCGCTTACATCCATGCGCTTCGCTGATGTACGTGAACGTGTCCTTGGGTAACACATCCATGTCCACACATTGCAAGCATTGTTCACCACAAAATTTTAGCAACTCTTTAGAGAATAACTCACCGGGGTGGGCGTTAAAATCTCCGAACACGTATACCGATTCGACATCATTACTTTCAATAATTGAGTAAATTTCACCTAAACACTGTGTAAATTCTACAAGATTTTCTATAGAGTCTGTTGGCATATACACTGACATTACAATCACCGAGCGATCATTAAGTAATATTTTTATGGCCGATAGACGCGCAAATATTACACTTGGTCACTGATACACACGGGAATGAAGTTCGGTTCCATAATATGGCCGTTCCACCGTGCGAGCGTCCTTTAAGTATTTTACTTAGACGATGAATCCACAGCGGACTTGCCCGTGTATGCAAAGCTGTCGTCTATACTAGCAAGAAAGGACAGGTTATGACTCATAAGCCACGTTTCTTGTAAACAAGCCTTTGTATATATAATTATCCTATCTTTCATATTTATGTATAGTTTTTCCTATTGTAATATATATTTTATGTGTTCATTTCAAAATAAACTATTGTCACATTTTATAAACTAGCTGTCAATACAATCGGTCTGTCAGTTTTGCTTTATCACAGTTTCTTGATACCCTGCAGACAGGACTTTCCGTTTAGCAAGAAATAAATAAAAAAAAAAGCACATGTTTAAAAAAAAGTTTTACACCTCATTCCTAAGTAGCGCCATAAGATTCAGGTGCAAACTTAACTGACTCGAGAGTAGTGGCTGGCGAACCCCCTTTTATTGGTAAATTGTAGCCTATGGATAATATGGATTTTTACGACAGATTAATGAAGTTTTCATCAAAATCTCGCAATCAAGGACAGCTTTCTTTGCAAGAAATATTTTATGTATGACAATATTAGACTCTATAACTTGTGGTGTTCTCAAATATACCGTGTTATGTTCATGTCATATACGAATACATACAAATACCATTATAAGCAGTATTGCGAAAACCAGCATCGATAACCTTTAACCGGTGAACTGCAGTTAAAAATTCCGCGCAACCATAGCAAATGGGTATTGGAAACGCACGATCAACTATCCAACAAACAGCCATTTGTGTTTTTTTTTTTAATTCTGCCACACAACCAAAAACTGTTCGTAGGTATACTGGACAATAGAGTTACTTAATTCTACGGGCATGTAAAACTAACATGACCAACAGAAATAAATGCGGTTGGAAAGCAAAGGGGGTCCCGACACTTAGAAAATTTTTCATCAGTGTGATGTCATATTGACACTTATTTTTTATGTGTTATCGTTATGTTATCGTATAGAGGACGCTGAAATAAGCATGTTTTGTGTCGGCCACTTTTCTCTAAAATTAAAAATAGCCGAGATAGTCGCCCTCAAAGATTTAAGTTTTTCAAGGGAGGTGGGACAAAATTTCGATGGTTGTTGGTGTTATTATAACACCTATTTTTTATGATGCTGTCGTATTAAGGACGCTAAAATAAGCATGTTTTGTATGGGAAACTTTTCTCTAAACTGGATAATTGCCAAGCTAAATGACGGATTATAAAATGTAAAATTTTCAATGATGAAATGGGTACATAATTGAAAACATTTTGAATGGTTTTAAGTAAAGACCCACTGCCTAAAAGTGATATTCTATAGCTTTTTGTTTAGGTCAAAAACCGAAAACTGTAGGTTAGGTTAGGTTTGTTTATGACCATGGATAGCGGAGCGTCAGAATGCTTGCTTACTTTATTGCAAAATGTTAGGAAGAACTGCGACAAAATGGAACATGGGTCAAAAACCGAAAACTGTAGGTTAGGTTAGGTTTGTTTATGACCATGGATAGGAGGTTGTCCGATATTTATTTATTTATATTAAGATAAAGTACATTTTACTGTAGTATAAGTGCAAAGGTTTCACTTCACTTTTTATACTAATGTTAAAGGTTTGGTTCATTTGTATATGGCAAGTCGGTAAATATTCCTTTTCCGTTTATATTTATCTAACTCTATATCAACTCTATCTTAGGTATATATATTGCTGATAAACAGCTTTATTCAAGGCTAGATCTAATCTTAAACTGTATGTACTTAACTTGAAAAAAACTGTTTTTGAGGGCATCTCTGCTCTTGGGGCATTATATCAGAATGGATCTTTTCAAAATCGAATCGAATCGAATCAGTCTTTTTATAATTGTAAGCAAATTAGTAAGTAAATTTTGGACTGGTATGTTAATATTTTTATCTATCCACACATAAACTCTCCATGATGCGTTCAAATCAAATCCATATAGTTGGGGCCGACTGTTTGCCTCTGAATTAAAAAAAAAACTATTACAGCTGCCAGAAAGCTTCATTACCGCAATTACCGGGTAATACTTGTCATAATGTGCGACTCCTGAATGCATCATGGAGGCATGATATGTGGCTAGATAAAGTAGTGTATGTAACTGTACATAATTAGGCATTAAAATAATCGTGTGATGTTATTATGAAACTTGCCTTCGACTCGTTTCATAAACCCACACTCGTGTTTAATACCCTTAGTTATGTACAGTGACATAAACTAGTATTATAAGTTGTCTTTTATATTAATCCATACTAATATTATAAATGCGAAAGTGTGTCTGTCTGTCTGTTACCTCTTCACGCTTAAACCGCTGAATCGATTTTGATGAAATTTGGCATGGAGATAGCTTAAGATCCGAGGAAGGACATAGGATAGTTTTCATCCTGGAAATTATCCCTAAATAGATTGAAAAGTGAGTACTTAAGTAATTCATTATGACATTGATGACCTTGTAGGAAATGTAATTATTAGACCAAAAGCACAATTGCTCTTACATTTGCTTAGGTGCTTTTAATAATCCCTTTTATTACTTAATTAAGGTGATTAGGTGGAAATCTATCGTGTTGTACGAGGTTGCTTCCATACTTCCAAGTTCCACGCGGACGTAGTCGCGGGCAAAAGCTAGTGGTGAATATTTGGGCTTTTTGTGTGTTTAAATATAGCTCATAGCCGTCACGTGCGCGTATATATATACTATTTATATACTTTTACTGTAACAAAGACCTACAATTTATTTTATGAAAATATTCCTCGATTGACAAACACCAAAGTAAATAAATGTCCAGTTTCATGAATGTCTGTATTTTATTGAGAACTAGATTTGGATTATTTATGAATGTTACTGTATTTCCTGTATTTATCTGTTATTTCAAGAGTCAATCTACTGTAAACATTTCAAAAAACCCCGATACAAACACCTGGTCATCACAAAACCCTCATTCAATAACTGATATAGAAAATACTACAAAAACTGAACTTAACTACAATATTTGAAATTCTTAGCTTCAATATTGGCTGAGATCTTGACATTTGTTCCAATTAAAGCTGATTATCTTAGACCTAATTTAAAAAAAAAACAAAAATCGGATTCGTATGGTAGTATTTGAATGCTTTTTTATGTTTTGTCGGCGGTAATATTATTGATTGTAAATAATCTCGGACGTGCCTATAAAAATTGGATGCTCTTTTTTTTATTTGGCTAACTAAGTTAAAGTTAAGTCAAATTGAAAATAAAGTATAAGTTTCGTTTAAAAATACATAATAAACGTTTCGTGTAAGATTGTATGATTATTTTTAAATATAGAATGACACCGGTAAAAACTACTTGTCATGCTAATACAAGTGAATTCATTGATATGTTGGTTTTGCATTATCTGTGGTTTCATCTAAGATACCAAAAATGGAGTTATCATTATCATATTAGTGGTGTATTTGTCTACGAATAGGGGTTACATTCCATATATCTGGTATCGTTTGTGACGTATGTATAATATAAGTGTGCTGCCTTTTCGCAGAATTATTTTTCGTTGAATGTTTCTTTTCGATGAAAGTTTCTTTCCGTTGAATGTGTCTTTTCCTTGAATGTTTCTTTTCGTTGAATGTTTCTTTCCGTTGAATGTTTTTTTTTCGTTGAATGTTTCTTTTCGTTGAATGTTTCATTTCGCCAAATTTTCACTTCGCAGATTTGTATTCCTGTCATGTATTTTTCATAATTGTTGCAAATATCATTCTATAGACTGGGTTAGGTTAAGTTAGGTTTGTTTTATAAAAAGTCCAAATAGTTTACGGTTTCACAGAAAAAAGTTTATCACGAAATGAAAAATTCGACAAAAATAATTCTTGGATAAGACAGAGAACCGTCTAAGATATTTTTACTTTAGCTGTGTGCTCCATTTACCTATAAATGTCAATATAATTTATGCATATATATCGCCATGATCACATATTGCCATTGGGGAATAGAATTACAGTGATTTACTTTAATCCGTTCGAAATTTAACGCATCATTGAGAGGTAGCAGTAGCAGTCTAAACATTTTCACTTTTCTCTATCGTATTTGTAAACAAACAATTACTAGAAACACCTGTTATTTTGGTTAAATAAGCTTTAGTATTACGTCCCCTATTTTTGACAATAAATCTTAGTTTAATTAGATTAGAGTTCAGCGCTAAGAGTTCAGTATAGTAACGCCTTTCGTATCTTGCTGAAACTACCACCCTTCAGCAGTGCGAAGGGTATGTTTGCTGACGCGAGAGTACCTGACTTCTTCGCCATATTAAGAGCCCGGTCTGCGGCATTTCAGACAAGACTGAGAACCTCAGGCAACGAAATTCTGTCACTGATAGCCAACGACTACAGTGACGAGTTTCATAAACACTGGTTTAGCCTGCACCGCTCTGAGAACGCACATTTATAATTGTAGTTTTATATTTTTATATTTGTGGCCGTTTTATTTCTATGTTTTAGAGGGTAAGTTTTATTTTTACATTGTATTTTAATCTTAGTATTATTGTAATATGGGTTTCTTGCCTGCTAATAAACGAATTATTATTATATTATATTATTATTAGATTAGATTAGATTAGATATATTTATTTCTCTTTGAAAATTACACAATATTTTACATGTCGTAGATAAAATAGAATGGATTCACAAAAAGATCGTCAGGTATATTCAATTATATAAAATTAATAATAATCTGGTACTTATTCAAAAGTCACAGTTTAGCAAAATAAACAAAAACCAACAATGAAAACAAGAAAATAATATGTCACAAACTAAAAACCTTGATTACTAGTAAAAACATGAAGTATTTTAATGAATGAAAGCATAGTAACTATAAGTGTAGCAAACACTATAGAGATATAGTTTTATTATCATTTTATCGCTTATCCTTGACGAATACGATCGTGTTGTCAAGATAACCATCTTTACAGTTTTGCAGTAACAGTTACTGAAGATTGACATAACATAATGTTAGTCAAGAAATCCTATACTTTGGGATAGTTTAATTAAGTACTTTCTCTTAGAGTTGACGAAGTAATAATATAAATTATCACTTTTTATAATTAAAATTTGGTCGCAAAAAACCTTACTAATGCATCATAAAATAACGTCCATTTTGATGGGAAAAGGTAATGATTTATACATAAATCTTTTATATTTTTCTCTTAATTTTTTTTCTACCTGTCTACGTAACCTGTGCGTTATTACTTTACTTACTTTAAAAGCATTTGACATGTCAATTTATTTTTGTGATATTTGACAGTTAATTCGTTAGTGAAGTTAGAGCCAACTATTAAAAACAAAAATGCGTTATTTTACCGCCCCGCGATTTTTGTTCGTTTAACAATTTGTGTTCGTTTTGAAAATAATACACAACGAAAATTCTATTAGTTACTTTCGTCTCACTCTTTTTTTTCTAATCCAACCTTACCCTTACACACAAATTCACATCACTATCACTGAAAAACCAACCTAAAAGGCACTTCTTTATAAGTTTGTCCTCCTCCGGAGTAACATTCTCCATTTCAAACGGTAGTTCCAGCCACGGCGCCATAGCGATGTTCGAAATTCAAAAATAAAAAAAAGAACGTGCGTTTCTTTTCACGTAATGTTTTTAACTGTTTAACCGATAGCAAAGGCATATATTTCAATATGTCATAATCTAATCATTGCGGATCGATTCGTCTGCATCATAGATAAGGGCCGTAGTGACTCAGTTCATACAGTTGAATAAAGCGTGCGCTGGCGAAAATTAGAGGGATCTCAAGGATGAATTGATTAAGGTTTTATAGATTTTAGCACTGAGCTAATTTCAGTTATAGAGCATAGTGTAGCACTGACACTTGTCTAATATGCTAGTATATTTCCCACAGTTGTAACCTAGATAAGTAATAGTTCGTATTTCCATTGAAGATGTACGTTGTTATTATTATGTACCTATACCACGATGACGAATTGGATAGAATAGAATAGAATAGAATATTCTTTAGTACACCTCAACAGGAAATAAATACAAACAAATTCAGATTGTACGTAACATTCAATGGAGGTAAACAACAGGCTGTCTTATCGCTAAAGAGCGATCTCTTCCAGACAACCTTTGGGTAGAATTGGTATTTTTGTTCTCGTAAGTGTGTAGATGTAAATGAACTCGACTGTACGACATCTCTTTGAAAATAAATCATTTTACATATCGAACTTTTCATCATCAACAACTTAACCTGTTCAATGTGGTATTTACAACTAACCAAGTTCTGCAAAATCTTAAATCCTCAGAAAAGTATAGTAAATCGAGGTGGAAAACTTCCTGAAGTGAAGTAGAAAACTTTCACAGCAAGGGCAATTTTTACTTTCATAACGCGGCGCCCGGAGAATTTAGGATCGACCGCGATGATAAAATCTTTGTCAGTGATTTATCGTCGTGTATTAATGGTATTGGTATAGTGAAACATTTTTTGCATCCGTAAGAGTTATATTTATTTTACACTAAAAACTTCCGAAATTCGCAGACATAAAACACAAATGGAACGGGTTTACCTACATCGTTTAAGTCAAATAGAACAATACTCGACGTGTTTCGAATCGGTTCGCGATTCAACATCGCCGCGAGTGATCTGAGCTCCTGATGATAAATATACACAAGGATGAATATCCTCGTGTATTTATCGGTATTTCGTAACGTTGCAAACGACGCGTATATTTTGATATATTTACACCTATAAGAGTTATATTTATTTTACATAGAAAACTACCGCGATTCTTAGACATATTGAAACACATATAAATCAAGTTTTCTAACGTCGTGTAAGTCGAATAATTCTCAACGTGTTTCTAGTTGGATTACGATTCAACATCGCCGCGACTGATCGGAGCTCCTGATGATGAATCGCGAACCAATTTAAAACACGTCGAACATTATACGACTTAAACAACATGAGTAAACCTGTTTAATATGTTTCATATAAAGTTATCAATGAAAAATTCAAACTATAGGTTTCAAATATATACCAAAAAATTTCAATAGCCCTGTTCTAAGTAGTAACACTGAAAAGCAATTAGCATTTTTTAACGGATAGAAGAGCCCTAATCTTCCCCATAACCATGATCAATTCCCTTTTGGTTAACTAAAACTAAGATATTTGCCCTTTTTAAAGCACGCTCAATTACTCGGGGCCCGTCTAGTTATAAATAAAGACACCACCCATTCTGGAAATGGGCCGAACGAGTGGTTACAAATGGGCCGGGTGAGCAACCACTGACCCCGTGTCACGGGGTAATCTCTGCCCATCTGTCTTTCGGTGCGGACGGAAGACACGGCGCAAGACGCGAGCGGAGCGATTTCTTGATCATCATATAGGTACTATATCATATAAGTATAATAAATAAACCATTATTTTACTAAAACAAAAAAATATATATTAAAATATATAGATGAAATTCAAAGAGGGACAGATGGCGACCACAGACCACGTGGTGGACAACCGTTGTCATGGACATGGAACGGGCAAAAATCGAAGAAAAGAGAACCCAAGATAGAGTAATAAACAAAAAATTATAAATAAAGACACCACCCATTCCGGGAATGGGCCGAACGAGTGGTTACAACTTAACTTACACAGTTCGGTGCGGACGGAAGACGCGGCGCAAGATAAGATATTAAGATATCATATAAGTATAATTTAACAATAAATTTATATAAAAATTAAAGATTTAAAACACCCCCATTACAAGGGCTGCTCATCATGAGACCCTCATTCAATGAGTAATACAGAAAATGCTACTAAAACTGAATTTTTAGCATCAATATTGGATGAGATCGTGTCACTAATTCCAAGATATTAAGCTTTATATAGCTATATATTTCCACCAAATTGATTATTTTCTTGTCTTATTTCCACCAAAGATAGCTAAAGAACCTTCTCGACTTGACGATGATTCATCTATCCAGAGAGAGACACACAGGTAGGTGCAACTTATTTTCCTTTAGGTGAGGCAGGTCGTTTTCGTGGAAAGTCAATGTAGGGAAACGTCACGTTCGTTTTACGTCTTTTTCGAAGGACGTCATTTTCTGAGTTAGTCATCTTCTAGGTAGGTATATTTCGAGGGATGTCATTTTCTAAGTTAGCCATCTTCTAAGTAGGTCTATTTCAAAGGTCGTCATTTTCTGGGTTAGTCATCTTCTCAGTAGGTCTATTTCGCAAGTCGTCATTTTCTGGATTAGTCATCTTCTAAGTGGGTCTATTTCGCAGGACGTCATTTTCTGGATTAGTCATCTTCTAAGTGGGTCCATTTCGCAGGACGTCATTTTCTGGATTAGTCATCTTCTATGTGTGTCTATTTCGCAGAAAGTCATGTTCTGGATTAGTCAACTTCTATGTCGGTCTATTTCGCAGGACGTCACTTTCTGCGTTAGTCATCTTCTAATTAAATCTATTTCAACGAAGTTTTCTGGGCTTGTAACTTATGCTAAGCTATTTACTTTAGTAACACCTTGTGTTTTATCCGTTAAAGTTGTAATTTTATTAATAGATCTAAGCAGGGACCGAGAATGATATCGAAAATACATGTTTATCACGAAAATTACCTCTATAAAGTCTAAACTGCTTATTATTGACCAAAATAAAGTTTACCTCTTTGATTTGGCCACTTGATATAAAGACAAGTAATGCTTAAATAAAAATTTGCTGTCACCCACTGTCACTGCACGAGTTGAATGGTTTTATTTATCTCAATAAAAAAATGGAAGAGAATAAAAAACAAAAATTTGAAATAATACACACGGGTAAAAACAAAAAATGCATTCTACGGGATGGGTATAAATATTTACTTAATAAAAAGAATAAAAGTGGGACGCACAACTTCAGGTGTTGCTAAAGGAACATTTGTTGTGCTAGTATTACGATGGACGAAAAACTCGAAAGAATTTTAAGAGACGCAGACCGCCAACACACGTGTCATCGCAATTATGTGCGAAATGATATTGACAAAGCAATGGAATCTTGCAAAAAAAAAGTTTGTCAGACTTTGGACCCTATACAACCCATATTCGAGGAAGCAATGCAAAGTCTTGACAAACCGCATCATGTTTCGTCAATACCAGGTTTTCAATCTAAAAAAGATGAATTATAATAATTTAAGAAAACGGTATTTAAATGTAGATAATTTGAAATTCCAAGATCCTAAAGATGTCATTATACCTGAAATGTTAAGCGAAAATTTCCTTGTTGCTGAGGACGGATCAGAGGATAAAATACAGATTTTTTCTTCAAATCAGTCGAAGGACATAAGTACTTAAACAAACGCGATGGTTTCTGGGTGATGGCACATTTAAGGTAGTCCCAAAATCATTCTATCAACTGTACATCATACATGCTGAACTAAACCATAATTCTGAAAACAGTAGCACAATCATTCCTGTGGTAGGTATATGGGAACCCCCTTAAATATTTATTTTATTTTATTTTTAGTTTTTTGTTGTTATAGCGGCAATAGAAATACATCATCTGTGAAAATTTCAACTGTCTAGCTATCACCGTTCTTGAGATACAACCTGGTGACAGACGGACGGACAGCGAAGTCTCAGTAATAGGGTCCCGTTTTTACCCTTTGGATACGGAACCCTAAAAATCGACTACTACATCGTACTTTGCAATTCTAGCTTTTTTGAGTATTATTTCTACTAGGTTATCTGGTGTGTTGTGTTTAATAAGATAACGGGTACCTAATATATTTAAAGTTCATGTCTGTAATATGATACACTCTATGCGAAAAACGAAGGATAGCGAAAATAACCGAGGCTGGCCTACTCTAATCGGTAATCGTATTGTAAACCTGAATCTGGACCTCGAGTCCCCCTGTGGAGCTACTACATTTTAGAATGAGTATATTTTTTAAATGAATGAAAAAATAATAAATGCAGTAAAATTTAATAACAGTGATTACATCCACTTCATTAAAAAAAAAACCTCTTTCTAAGCGTAATACGGAAAAGTAATAAAATTGTAGCCTTACAAATATAAAATGTTGTCAATCCTAAATATCGGATTTAGGTTGTCTGGTTCAGAAAATCTGTATCTGAGAAAATGGCTAGTCGAAAAATTATGTCCCTTGAAAATGATACAAAATTGACACGAAATGAAGATGACCTACTAAGAAATTGACTAGTTAAGAACATGACATCCTTAAAAACTGACAAAAAGCGAAGATGACCTTTTAAGAAACTGACTAGCTGAGAACATGTCGTCCTTCGAAATTGACACGAAACGAAGATGACCTACTAAGAAATTGACTAGCTAAGAATATGACATCTTTCGAGATTGACAGGAAGTGAAGATGACCTACAGAGAACATGACGTCCCTCTAAATTGACACGAAACGAAGACGACCTAGTAAGAAACTGACGAGCTGAGAACTTGTCGTCCATCGAAATTGACATGAAACGAAGATGACCTAGTGAGAAATTGACGAGCTGAGAACATGGCATCCTTCGAACTTGTCAGGAACCGAAGATGACGACCCGAGAAGGTGACGAACCAAGAACATGACCTTGCTCGAAATTGACGTAAAACGAGGATGACCTGCCTCGCCTAAAGGGTTGTCGCGAGTTGATTGAATTTGTTCCGCCAGAACCGCGTGTTGTTTTACCGGCGTGTGTACAGAGCCTGCAATATCAGAACACGACCCGGCAGGAACAACGGGGACAAATGAATTAAAATAAACTGGGCTCGCTAGTTTCGTTGGAACATTTGCTCTGTTTCATAACAACTTCTTTTTTCAGGGAATAAAATTTACAAAACTGTCGTATTACTTTTTTTTTTATACTACGACGGTGGCAAACAAGCATGTGGCCCGCCTGATATTAAGCAGTTACCGCCGCCTATGAACGCTTGCAATGCCAGGACCATCACACGCGCGCTTCCGACCCTTTAAGAACCTATTTACTCCCCTCTTGAAGAACCGCATACTGTAGCCCCCGGGGAAAACCTCGGCAGGGAGCTCATTCCACATGCGAAGCGTTCGCAGCAGGAAGTTCCTCTGGAACCGGAAAGTTCTCGACCATTTAGGCTCTAGCATGTGAGGATGAACACCCTGCCGACTACTACTTATTACTTTTTATTATTGTATTTTATTTGAAGGATTCCATTAAACAGGCCACTGCTCAACGAAGCGATTCATCGTGGCAGTTTTTAAATTATTTCAGAAATAAGTAGAATTAGATAAGTGGAGCGGTTGTTCAATCCCCACCAGCAATCTAGTGGATCGTGTTTTTTTATTTACTTATAATTTACCTCAGTATCGGTATTAAAAAATATATATACCATCTTAAACAGATCATCGATCCACCATGGTCGCCTCTTCTCACGCTTCGAAACAGATACGTACTTTTTATTTTTGAACATCTTTTCTAACGACTTTTTATTAAAGCCAAACCGGTTGTTAGTGAAAAGTCCAGAGCTAGAGTCGGACATACAAATTATCTATAGAATTGGCTGTATTAACCTTTTTTCCGATGTTCTTTAGTCCACCATATAGTTTCCTCCAGGTAAAAGCAAGGTATCAGTCAACGCAGTCAACACTCGCTAGTGACTGCGTAACCGATGTGTATGGAGTTTCCATACAAACTGGTCTCTCCATACAAACCAATAGTCTGTACCTTCAAACGGCAGTCGATCGTATACGAGCGATGTGCCCTGCCCACTGCCTCTTTATCAGTGTTGCCAATTTCGCAAATTTGTTATCAATAAATAAATTAATAACCGTAAAATTTGCGAAAAACCGTAGAATCTACGACGTCCCCGGGGTTGCAGCCAAAAGGCCGTGTATTTTGTGATCTTTTTGGCCTGAAAGCCGTAGAACACGGTAATTGCTGTAGTATTGGCAACACTGCTCTTTATTATAACTTCCTGGGCTTTATTATGACTTTATAATAGTATATATTATCAAACTTTTAATGTGGGCGTAAGACTAACAGGTGATGATGGGAAGTCCTAACTGCGCAACTTCGGTAATGATTGAAGTTGCGTACTAGATAATTTCTTCGCTTGTTTGTATTCCGTCCTTGTACTGGAATCGTCCATCAATCACTCGGGTTCGGCGAGAGGCATGTACATGCCTTGCATTCTTTTTTCTTTAGGTGTTTCTCGGATTTTGCGGTGTTTATCGGATTTAGGTTTCCTTCTGTTGGTTAATTTTGTAGTAGTTTCATTAGATGATCTTAGATTCTAGAAGAAACCGGTAACTTTGTCTGCGTAAGAAACTTTTTTTACCATTATCGAGAAAAGTATAACCATCTTCCAATGACCCGCTATATAAATAGTGTAAATTATTATTGTATAAAACAACCCTCAGTGACACAATTGGCTTTCTATACCAGTCAACCATAGGGCCAAACAAAGATAATTTATTATTCAATCCAGCCCTTCTAGCGTGATAAAATCATAGATATTCCGACTGATAGATGGCACTGTAGTCAATGCCCATACAAGACAAGTCATGGCCTCGAAATTGTACTCCATAGAGGTTTTCAATGTAATTTTTCACGACACTGCTCGAAAATGTGGTTATAGAATACCTGAATCCAGTACACAAAACAGCTCTTATATGTTCATTTGTAAACTGTATATCTATGTTAGCTTCCAACACGACAACAATGTAGCACCTTAGGGTCACAGTTCGTATCTACACATGAATTTCATAGTAAGATACGACTTTTTAGAAAATATTTCGGAGTTATTTTCTCGGCCGGCTCAAACGACAATTTAACCAATCAAAGCTTAATCATCTGCTGCATGTCAAATTTAATTGACCAATGAGAATGCGTCATTTATGAAGTGTATTTTTCTCTTAAATTTATAAATACCCGCAAAGGAGTTTATTTTCTTAAGTAAGATAATACTCCTCAGGTTTACTTTTTAAAACGTTTTCGTTAAAAAGGTTTTACCCCGAAAATCATGAACATTTATATTTTAAAATTAGTAATGGGGCGTAAAACAATTTCCTAATTTCAACAATTACTTATTTTTCAACAAATTAACAGTTTTCAACAAATAAACACATTAAATTATATTATATATTGAGTTCATAATATTTTTTTAATTCGGCTTAAAAGCCATGACTCCATTGCGATGCGCGCATGCGCTACAAGGCAGCCGCCATATTTTAAAAAAGCAAATGTATTGTTTAGTAAATATTAAATATTGGTTTTGTGATGTGCTTAATTTAATAATGTTCTCATTGACTCGCTAATTAAATAATATTAGGAACGTATATTAATATTGACGCGTAACGTTACAATGATCTTTCAGTGTAGAATGTATACCTAGTTGAGTTGTTTAGCTGAGTGTAACCAAGTCTAACCTAGCCCTTCAGGTGGCAGCGCCACCAGTTGCATGGCAGGAGAAGTGGCGCGTCTATTTTACAAAATTTACCGTTAAGTGGCAGGAACCGGGAGCCGGACCCAACGTCAAGTGGCAGAGATCCGGGAGCCGGATCGGACAAAACAAGCCGTTGGGTGGCAGGATCCGGCTCCCGGACCCTGTGCGATGTCTTATTTCGCACCCGAAATAAAACCGTTAAAACTATATCTTGCTTGCTCACACTTTCAAGATGCATTCGTCACTAAACAAGGATGGCATTCACTAACGGTCGAATTGCCGCGCAAAGCAAAGTTCGTTAGAAATTGCGTCATCTTCCCGACCCCCCCGACCATCACGCGTCGACCGCCGAGCCGTAAGCATTTTAAAAACCTTGTGGTTAGAAAATATTGTATAGTGAGGTGTAATAAAAAGGGTTATAGGTGTAAATAAATATATAGATTTGCCATTAAATTAGTTTTTTCTACGGTTCACTGTTTTTTTTCCTAATTATAGTTATTTTTATACATAAAGTGGTTAAAATTTAGTCATTCGACGATTGATCAAGACTAGCAAAATTTCCATAAATGGAATGGCATTAATTTCTATACAATAAATATGGCATTTTATGATGAATCCAACGATATATAGTTTATATACAACATCTATTTTTGTTCTTTGAGAAAAGATATGTTTTGTAACATGCGGAAATTCGCGGTGACCACCCGTGGGAGGCCCGCCACTTAACGGTATATTTTGCCAAGATGGCTGTGCCACTTCTCCTGTCATGCAATCAGAAACCTTGCCACTCAACGGCTTGTTTTGTCAGGTCCGGCTCCCGGATGCCTGCCACTTGACGTGGGGTCCGGCTCCCGGTTTCTGCCACTCGAAGGGCTAGACTAAATGTTTAAATTTAGTTGAAAGTGAGGTAAGTTTTAATATTTTTGTTATTTCTTAATAAATGGGTTTAAAATCGTCGTTGCGTCGTTTGAATCCGGGGGCACAATCAGCTTTACGTATAAAATAGCCCTAATTTTTACAAAAATGAGGCTGCAACAAGGCGCCTTGTTTACATAGTAGTATATAAAATACTCGTATTTTAATGTATTTCCTCGCAGTAGTCGTGAAAAGCACTCTGTTCAGTCTCGGCTGAAAGTACAATAGATGAACTCGTATTATCGAAGGCCTCACCTGCGGGTCGGCCTTCGAAATTTACTCGTTCATCTATTGCTTACTTTACAGCCTCTACAACAATGTACTATTGGGGTTTTATAGTAGGTATATAGCTAACCTAACCTTATCTATAGGTTGTCATATTCAATATTTCTGAAAAATATATGACATCCGGGTTTTTTTATTTATTTGTAATGAAAATTATATGAAATGCAGCATTGCTGTGAAGTGTTTTGTATAAAAGTAGAGAGGTGAATTAGAGAAATGAGTTTTTATTGCCCGATAAAGTCCGTAGTATAGCCCAGAGGATTATACGAGTAAACATACGTCCGATAGTCCACTATTAATTAAAACTAAAGGCCCTCGTGTGGTTCGCTCGCTATGTGAAGTTTTAATGAATTTATGCGTTTAGTTTGCCGGCTAATTTGAACTGGGAACAAATTTAGTATTGGCTATCCTAGTTTGGGACAACTTTCAAGGCAATAGGTTACCTAGAGTAGGTGTGATGTCCAGGGGTTCCGTGCAGGAGAAGATTCAATAAAACACTTAAATGGGTTTTCTGTCGGCCATCACCTGCCCGCCCCCGTTGACGTCTGTCATCGCAATGCCGCAGGCGGGCAGCCGCGGGGACACTTTATTATTCATAAAGGTGTCTATACACCACACCATCCTCTTTTCATAAATTCGAAATAGTTATTTATTGACACCTTATTTATTTAATTATTACTAGATATTAACATTTCATACCACCATTGCATAACATGTACATTTAATATGTTTCTGGAATCTAGATTGATTCATATTATTAATAATTACAGATATTCTGCGGATTCGCTCACTGCTCCGTCTGAGTGAATTGAACTGAATTCGAGGCTCACCTCTAGTTGCCCCACACCAGCCAGCTACGCCAAACACCAAGGTGCGAAGCATTTGCTCAGACTCAGGGTTCGGCTGAGCACGGTTATCGTGGCGGTGTAGTGCATCCATCACGTTCGCTGTGACAGTGAGGATGAGAATTTCGCCATTAATATGGGTTGCTTGTGCGTCGGCGCAGTGAGCAAAACAGACAACATAGTTCAAAGTAACTGGTATGCACAACATACCTATTAGTAATATCTCGGTCACTAGACTGTAGTAGTGTCTTTATTCTGTGACTGTAGTTGGAAATGTAATATGTCTAATTCAATCCTTAATCATGAATTTGAATGTACATTGAAATGTAACACGAGTTTATTCTTATCAACAACTGTATTGTAAATTTGTAATAAATGTGTCATAAAGAAATGCTTTGCTTTGTTACTATTCGCGTATTCGGTATTTATTCTCCTTTTGAGACAAGGCTTTTAACCATAAGTTTATGCATACATGAAGTTAATTTAGTGAGTGATACTTATTATTTAGTAGTTTCAAGTTCAATAATTTTGTCTTCATTTTTACATCATTAAATAATTCTATGTTCTCGTTTCCGTTCCCTCCTCTTTCCATTTGTGTTTCTTTATTTTTTTTTTTTTTTTTTAGGTACTTGTTCTTTATTGGTAAATGGAATGAATTAAGCAATGGAATATTTTGTATTTGGTATTGTAACAGTTATTTTTATCTTATTGCTTTCGCCAATCATAACATTGGATTACATATATATATTCATTGACCCGTGAATTAATGTACTATGAAGCTATTATTTTCGAAAATTTAGGAATCTACCAGCGCTTCCAACTAAGGCCTTTGTGAGAAAGAAGCGCCGCAAGAAAACTCACAGTTTGCCTTTTTCAATGAAATATACGTTTTCCAATTTTTGGTATGAAGTTAAAAATCTTCTCACGAAATGTAAGTATTTCAGAATACTAAACCGGCGTTGACTAGTCAATACTTGAAAAGAAAATCTGTTTACTTTAGAATTTCTATATAGTGAAATTTACACAACTGATTGGTACACCGACCATAATCTCAAATACTGTAGTAACTTCATAAGGAATCACAAATTATTACTGCATTATTGAAATTTATATTTAAAGTTACAGGTGAGTATAACTCAAGGAAAATAGATAGGTAAACACACCACCCACGTCTCTTATGAGGGCTCGTGGATCATTATTACCTAGACTAGATGCAAAATATTATAAATGCTGCGTCTCTCAATTAAAACAGTCTTCAATTTGGAAAACCCTCGTCCAACCCAAATTTTATTCATTTTACCATTTAATTCAGGGACAGCACTGTTTTAATGCATGTATAATCACGAAGACTCATTTATCATAAGTACTGAAAGTCTAAAATTAGTTTTTTGAAAATAGGAACCACAATCGTTTACACTTCATTCTAAAGCAGGTCGCAGGTTTCACAGCCATAATATATATATATTTATATATATAATTATTAATATCATCGTCTAGTACCCATAGTACAAGCTTTGCTTAGTTTGGGGTTTGGGACTAGGTCGATTTGTGTATGATTGTCCCTTAATATTTATTTATTATTTATTAATTATACATTTTATTATTTATATGTCCCTTGGCAAGTTTTTCACCTTTGTGGTCCCTCCGGCACCTTGTTATTTTGTGCCCATTGGCATTTTTTGTATGCACGTTAGCATTTTGTATATTATGTATACCGTGGTAAGTACATTTTGTACACCATGGTACATTTTGTACACCAAGGTACATTTTGTACACCATAGTACATTTTGTACACCATGGTACATTTTGTACACCATGGTATAGTTTGTACATCAAGGTACATTTTGTACACCATAGTACATTTGTACACTATGGTACATTTTGTAGACTATAGTACATTTTGTACACCATGGTACATTTTGTACACCATAGTACATTTTGTACACTATGGTACATTTTGTAAACTATGGTACATTTTGGCCCCTTCGGCAATTTTTTGTTTCCAAATTAGCAGTTTGAATTATTATTTATTACTATTATTATTTTTTGTTCTTTGTGCCCCTTCGGCATTTTGTACTTTGTGCCCCTTCGGCATTTTTTGTTTCCAAATTAGCAGTGCATTATTATTTATTATTATTATTATTATTTTTTGTTCTTTGTGCCCCTTCGGCATTTTTGTAGTTTGTGCCCCTTCGGCATTTTTTGTTTGGGCTTTGTGCTCCTTCGGCACTTTTTATACAACATTGTACCTTTATTATTGTAAACCCGATGTAATGATTATTCAGTCTACCTAGTCGTAGCGCGAACAACCGAGTACACTGCTAGAAAGGATATAACGGAATAACATAAATTCCTCAATCAAAATACCTTTTAATTATACCCAATCAAATTACATAATATTGAGAGGAAGTTTTCATTTGTTTATTGTAAGAATACTACAATATGATTAATTAATTACGATTTTTATGTACATACGTACCCCAAGAAATAAATAAATACGTAGGTAAGTAACTGCGCTGTTCTAGTGATTGATAATTTCTAACTGAAGATGTACTTTAAACGCCACAAACGACAATTTACTTTAAGATGTCTTTACCATAATACCTGTGTTATAGGATTTGCTTGTACTCGTAATCGTTTATTTATAATGCACGGATACTTTAAATGTCGTTACTACTAGTATATATTCTTTTGTTATATACCTTATTCTATAGTGAACTCAAATTCAAGTCAAATCGTTTCAACTTCTAGAACACGGTTTATTTAAGTAATAGAGTATAATACTCGTTGTCGAGTTTAAGTGTTGTTAAATAAATACCGCGTTTATTATATATTCAATCAATTTCGCGATTAACCCTCTACGACGGAATTACTGTAACATTTTTATCCCTATTACGGCCATCTATACGACTTAAATTTTAGAAGACTACTTTTTTTTTTCTTTCTTTGCCAACGCGTGAGCGCGTGACAGCTTCTTTTGTAGTTCATCTACTTTTTAAGGGACATTTCAAGTGAACATGAGAAATGGTATTTTTTGCTACGGCGTATGATGTAAATGTATTTTTCCGAACATATATATATATATAGGCATGGTTTATTATTCTTTATAAAGTTAATATTACTAACTGACATTGGCCAAAGCCACGAGCTGCCATTCCTGTATTAATATATAATATATCCTTTTAGGGCTGATCCGTAGATCATTTTATTTTCCCGCCTGTCATTTCCAATCAATGACAGCTTGTGTTGTAGTTGTTTCGTGCTGAAACAGCTCAACTGATTTTATTTTGATACCCTAAATAGGGTTGTTTTCCGCCAATCCTGTTGGCTTTGTTTTAATCTCATAGTCTTGTTTTAACTATGGTCCAATCCTATAATTTTATTTAAAAGTGTTTCTAGTTCCTCTATTTATTGGCTACTAGGCAAAGAGATACCCAAATATCTAGGTAGTTTATTTAAGCAAATTGTATTACGAATATTTGAATTTCCGATGTCCAATCACAATCCAATATTTCAATTGGAGGTAATTGGACTGACATTTTGGGGCAACCTGAAACAAACTAATAATACTACGAACGAGTCTACGGAATTAGATTAGATTAGGTTACATTAGATTAGATTAGATTAGATTAGATTGGATTGGATTAGATTAGATTAGATTAGATTAGATTAGATTAGATTAGATTAGATTAGATTAGATTAGATTTGGCTGGATCTGAATAGGTTTGACTATATTCGACTCTATTTGAATCGATTTGGCTAGTTTTGATTTGATTTGGTTTGTTACAACACATCATGACTTTATATTCAAACAGATTTATATTTAAAAGTAATATTTAATTTAGCACACGGAAACTAATTATACTACGAACGAGTTTACGGAATTAGATTAGATTAGATTACATTAGATTAGATTTGATTAGATTAGATTTGACTCGATTAGATTAGATTTCGCTAGATCTGAATAGATTTGACTATATTTGAATCGATTTGGCTAGGTTTGCTTTGATTTGGTTTGTTACCCACATCATGATCTTATTTCATACAATGCAGATAACCTTATACTTAATATTATGTAGCTTAATTTCAATTGAATCATTCCGCTGAGTTAAAAGGTTCGGCGTACCTGTATGCGTACATATTAACTGATATGTTTTATATGCGGAGATGTTAATTTTAATTTGTCTACGCCAGTCCAATACCTGTTTCGTAAGTAACGACCTTCGGTTATTATTATATTTTATTTAGGTACAACATATAATATTATCCACCTTCGGGATGCTAAAATGTACCTTTATTATTATTATTGTTATCTTTTATCCACCTTCGGGATAGTATTATTGTAGTCTTTTATCCACCTTCGGGATAGTAATACGCACATTTACGTATATCTAAACAAATATATTATGCATATACATTTGTATATGTTCCCCCTTTGGGGTACTTATATAGTAGTACGCTGACAAGGAAGAAAGAACACATTTAGTATTGATATTCATGCAATACTTATGTGACAAGATTGACGGGTGTATTCACTTGAAAAATGAACCATGATATGACACGGTTATCTTATCTTATCACTTACGACAGTGAGTATTAAATAACAGCCTACAATTATATACGGACTTTATTGTATTACAATTAATTATGTCAGCTACGAATTTACCATGTCGTGGAATTCGTCTATGAACTCCGTAGTCGATCGTAATTCGTAACGCACAGTGAATACTCGTATGCTAAATATAAAGTTAGCTATACCCGCGTTATTAATGCAACAAAATCACGGTTGGTAGCCGGTAATCTATCATGACTGTATGTAGTTTTAACGTTCATTGTAGTTACTATTACTGATGTTGTTTATAAGTACCTTTAGTTATTATGAAAATTACCAACGTGTCCGTACCCAATATGTAGTAGTAATCTACATTTAAGTAGTACTTAATTTATTGTTGGAATAGGTAATTAAGTATCCTAAAAAGTACAGAAAACTGCGAAATAATAATTCTGATGGTGTTTCATAACAACTTATTGCGCGACAGCTAGATATGTGCAAGAATGTTGAATATTTTCGTTACACAACCGTACTGCCTTCCTTTTGTTAGTTTCATGGTAGTCTTTATTTGAACATACTTATTCTCAAGGCACTTAGATATGTATGCACTTAGGTGTGTACTTTATTTAGAAATATTAATATGTAACGAAACATTTGTAGGAAGATAACCAATTTGTAACTGGCTGTCTAACAACCATCAAGCATTTTATTTAATACTTAACCAAATATTTTAATTGTACGTATATCTGTGTCGAATTTAACAATTTGTTACCATAACACAACAACGGGAATGCATTTAGGTAAGTATTAGCGGACACATTCTGTTTACGACTAATTACGCCGACCGTTATCAGTTTGTTTTCAATTCCTCTGCTTATTTTTCTTTTCACATAAGTGCACAAAGTACTAGTCAGAATGTTATGCGACTTTTGTTGTAGGTACTTCAATATTCGAAACCACTATACCCACTTTTTCCTTTTCTTTTCCTTTTACAGAAATTAATTAAAAGGATTCCACTGATTATTATTATCGGTTACTTGTACACTTCCTTGTTGCGTTTTTTAATCCTCGTCGCCAGTGTGATGTCCAGGGGTTCCGTGCAGGAGAAGATTCAATAAAACACTTAAATGGGTTTTCTGTCGGCCATCACCTGCCCGCCCCCGTTGACGTCTGTCATCGCAATGCCGCAGGCGGGCAGCCGCGGGGACACTTTATTATTCATAAAGGTGTCTATACACCACACCAGGTTATAGGCTTTAATAATCGGACCGGTTTTTTTATATCAACGGATTGTAAGCGTCATGCCCATGATCATACCTCAGGGTTTTTGGTGCAGGAATGTGCGCCTACTATTGCTCTCATCATCATCATCATTTCGGCCATAGGACGTCCACTGCTGGACACAGGCCTCCTCAATAGACTTCTACATGGGCATCCAGCGAGTCCCCGCCACTCTAACCAGGTCGTCCGACCACCTTGCGGGTGGCCGTCCTACACTGCGCTTGCCGGCTTGGCTTGGTTTGGGCTTTTAAGGAAGCTCAATCGCTCAGCGAGCTATGGAAAGAGCTATGCTCGGGATATCTCTACGAGATCGAATCAGTAATGAGGAGATTCGTAGACTGTTGCTCTAGTGTTAAATCATTTGTGGACCGAAAATCCCTGGAAATGATACAAAAATTTACTACCTGTTACCGAAAAGGAGATAGCGGGAACTGTACGCATTCGAGACCGTTTGGGAGAAACTTGCTCTTCAGCGAGACGACTGGCGAGAAAGAGGGGAGGCCTTTGCCCAGCAGTACCCACACAGGCTAGATAAAAAAAATTAGACATTATTAACCTCGCAATTATAGGTTTGAAATATTACTATTAATTACTGTGGTCTCCTAACTAAATGTAAGTACTTACTATAAATGAGAAAGTTTGTGAGTATAGATTGTATATAGCTACGGTAACAGTGCACGAAACCTTGCACTTTCTGACTATGCGCTGAAACTTGGCACAGTTGGTCTTGAGTGAATTCAGACAGGGAGACAATACATCGAGAGCCAACGCGCGCTGCTCTGAACATTTCTCTAAAAATATACATTTGTTGTTCTTTTGAAATATTTGCCATCCGCATGTACCAGGGTTCTAGCAAATAAAAGAAAAGAACTAAAATAACATAATAGGGCATTTGTGATATATAATTAACGAATAAATTTAAGACCAATTTTTATACTGAGAGACTGAAAATTTTATGTTCTTCTTTTAAAGCTTACGAAAAATCATTTCGCAGAATTTTTATTTCTCTGTAGTTTACATTTTTAATATTTATTGCAAATATCATCCTATTAATTAGGTTAGATTTGTTTCATAATAATCTCAAATAGTTTACGGTTGAAACGGCAAAATGAAACATTCGATGAAAACTAATTCTATTAGTCAATATAGACCCAAAAAGGTATCTAGGAGCACAGCAGAACCTCTGCCAATTCGGTAAGATTATCACCCCAGTTAAGGTCCCGTACGATGCTTGTACAAGACAGGAAAAAACATTTCCATTTTTATATTTTTTTAAGCTACAAAAGTTTGTGATTACTTTTTAGGAATGACGGAGGTTATTTTAGCCTATAAACAAAAAAATAAGATTTTGGACAGATTTATTTTCATCTTAAATAAATAAAATAATTTTTTTTATTTTTAGGGTTCCGTACCCAAAGGGTAAAAACAGGACCCTATTACTGAGACTTCGCTGTCCGTCCGTCTGTCACCAGGCTGTATCTCAAGAACGGTGATAGCTAGACAGTTGAAATTTTCACAGATGATGTATTTCTATTGCCGCTATAGCAACAAATACTAAAAATAAAATAAAATAAATATTTAAGGGGGGCTCCCATACAACAAACTTGTTATAGATTATGGTACGGAACCCTTTCATGCGCGAGTCGGACTCGCACTTGCCCAATTTTTTTATTCCGTAAGTAGGCCACAAAGGCACTTTTTACTTGTGAATCTGAATCTACCGGCATTTCACAAGAGGAGACCGCTGTTGAGAAGAACGCTGAAAGAAACTCAACAATAAGTGTTTTTTTCGTAAATTATACTTTGAATTCATGTTAGTGTCAACTGAATTAGATCCTTGGCTAGTTTCAGACTCACAACCCTATCGCCATTTTTTTCGCCCAGAATTAGCCATTCCGCTTAAAAACCGTTACATATTTTTATAACGCCATTCCCGCAAGCTGCGTCAAATTCGTACTAAACCCGAAAATACAGATAAAAAATTAAAAATAAAGCCATTGAAGGCACGGGTGCGCGTAACGAGCAATTAGTGGGAGTATGTTGTCGGTGTGGCCCTGGATGGGCCTATTGCGTTCAAATGGGGTTTTAACCCTCGACAAAAAGTGTTACAGAATTGACGCTTTCTGTCTAGACTTTTAATATTGTTTTTTTTTTATACATGACTTGAACTGGATCAGGTTTGGTTAGCCCTCACTACCAGTTGTCTAATGGGATTATGTCCGCGCCATAGGATAGAATATTACTCGAAGAATAGACGTGGAAGTAGACAATTTTTTTGAGGCCGACAATCGATTCTACTTTTTAATAAGATCAAAGATCTAAATAACTTACTGCACACTCAGACTGCTCTAAAAGTCAAAGCTCAACGTTCAACGGAGCGAAAAAGTGCGTTTAAGTATTTAACAACTATGTTAACAGTTTCTACATTTAATTTGTGCATGTAGATATAACAGTGTACCTTTTTTTTACAAGCAGTGTAGGAATATTGGTTTACTAATGTTTCGCCAAAAATTATTTAGCAAATTCTTAACTCGCCGAACTACGTATCCCATATTTTTATTTGGTCAAATTTTCATTTCCCAACTCAACGTTTCGCACTGATATCTTTTCCCAATTAATGATTTGATAAACTATTGTTAGACCAATTATTATCTGGGATTTTTATAAGATGTCAATTATGTTTTCGTCAAATGTATTGATTGGCATACCTTGATTTAGCAACATATTGAATGGCATTATGCAAATCGCAGTATAATTTTATTGCATTAAGCGGGTAGGGTGATGCACCATGCACCTAAATTTAGAGGGTACTTTTGTTTACATACTTTGTGGCTCAAAATAGCATTTCATTCTTGAGTTATCATCGCTGATGGTTAATGTGCGTGTGTGCATAAAAAAAAATAACCCTAACCTACCTATCTCTGGGAGCAGTTTCGTCCCGAAGACTGTAATCCCGAAGACTGTAATCCCGACGGCTAGAATTCCTACAGTTCACAATTCACATACATACGTATCACAAGTACAACAAAAGGAGCGTTTTTTAGGGATATAAAAAAAAAACTAACCTAAGCTAACCCGGCCGAGTCGGATCTGCTCACATACATACGTATCACAAGTACAACAAAAGGAGCGTTTTTTAGGGATATAAAAAAAAAACTAACCTAACCTAACCCGGCCGAGTCGGATCTGCTCACATACATACGTATCACAAGTAAGTACAACAAATTGATTTTGATTAAAAAATATTTTTCTGTTTATATTTGTGTTTTATTTTGCACTATCATCATACTGTAAGCAATGGTTGTAGGTAATTTGCCCAAATGGCTTTTGATGAATCGTCATTTGACTAAGCAAATCATTTGCTACACAATTATTTACCACATTAAATTTGACGATATGTTATTTGCCTTAGCAAATCATTTCCTACACAATTATTTACCACATAAAATTTGACATAATAAAATTTTGGAATATAAAAATGTAGCGAAATAAAAAAATTACGAAGTAAAATTATGCCAAGGATTGGTTTGCGTAATAAAACTTCGGCGAAAAGTTGGTTGCCAAATGAAATTTGACGAAACATAATTCGGCGAAAAGGCAGTACACCGAACATTGGCCTTCTTTTCTGAAGTCGGTTAAGAACAACGAGGCTCGTAATCGCATCTATTATTCACGCAACTAACTTCGTGAAAATTGAAAAGTTAGATTACAGCGTTAAGGGTTGGAAGGGACTGACTGTCACAACAATAAGGCCGGTTTCACATCATCCTTATAAGAATATATTAACCACACAACTTAATTTCGTGGAAGTTGTTAAGTTAGGTAACAAATGTAAGGGCCTAACGAAGTGCATTGAACGCGATTATCAAACGCAAGACCTTTGGCAAATTGTGACCTCTTTGTACGAGTAAGCACATTACAGAAGGACATTAAATTTACGTTTAGGCTTGATACTGACGCATTCAAGCAGCTAAAACGCGCTGCTGGCGCACAAAGAACGCGCTGCACAAAATTCGCTCTATAAGAGCAACAGAGAAGGATGCTAATATGCTCTAAAATTGCCAAATTGGGAGTAATCTGGTTCTATAAACGACACCCCATTGGTATGTATAAGCCCTTAAGGGCCGACAGGGCCTAGGCACTGTCACAACAATAAGGCCGGTTCCACATCATCCTAATCCAATAAAAGAAGCCCGGGCATCAATTATTCGCACCACTTAATGCCGCGACTGCGCCTTAATAAATAATGGCACCGGCCGTGTGAAACACCTGACGTTTTTGCACGAACGCCGCAGTATAGGATAGCTACAGTAGTGGATCTCAAACTTTGATTTCAAATTTTCGTGAGCTCGACTTTATAATTACGGCCTGCATAATTGCACATCTAGCACAATTTTGACATGTGACTCTTTGGCGCGCGAGATATGCTACCCATCCCTTTCTGTACAGTATCGAAAGAGGCTGGTATAATGACCCTCTACTCGCTTTTCGTATATATAAAAACTTATTGTACGCTCGTAAACACCTCAGCAACAACCTAAAATTGAAGGATATCCACAACTATCCCACTCGAAGCAGAAATAAGATCTGTCTTCCGAAAGTCCGCCTAGCTAAAACCAAAAAAAACTTCATACATCAAAGCCTTAGAATGTATAACCATCTACCTGACACCATTACCTCCATGAATGACATTAATTATAAATTACATTTAAAAAAGACATTAACTCAAAATGTGTATTATTTAACATAAATACTGTATAGATTTAGCTAGTAAGCATGCAATGTATTAACCCTAAGACTTATTCTAGAGCATATTGTATGTCAATGGAATAAATGATATTTCAATTTCAAAAAAGTGACGAGTGATGCTATGTCGCGCGATATGAGTCGCGAACCATAGTTAGAAGGACAGCACTTCTAACACAACTGAGACATGCGAGTCTTTCTCGCGCGAGATACATTATCTATCCCTTTCTTTACTATACGAGAGTGACGAGTGACACTATGTCGCGCGACAAGAGTTGCGAAACGTAGTTGTACTAGACGGGCTGGTCAAGACTTGGCGCGACCAGCGGAGTGGGGGCGGCGGCCAAAGATGGGAGCGGAAGGTCCAATCGCGGTGTCTCGCTCACTCCTATGCTCGCCGCTCGCCGGCCCTGGTTATGGTTTTGGCGCTTTGTCCAAAAGGCGAGGCGTGTCAGCTCCAAATCACGAAAAGGGCTTCGGGCTTACATTTCTATCACATACAAAATGTGACTCGCGACGCGTATCAGCGCTTGGATATATGTTGCACAAGGCTACTCCCTTGATTGTAGCCTTGAGGCGTGCGCTGTGGGCAGCGTTTGCCATGAGTATCCTAGAGACGAATGCAGTGGTCTGGAGTCCGCATGAGAAAAAATTTATATAGAAAATCATGTAGTTTGTTATCCTTTTTATATACCCAACACGATTTCTACAGGGACATTCGGGCTACGATTCGTTGGAGTTGCGTAGAAATTTAGGACTAATAGTTCTCTTATTTTTCGCAGAAAATTGTTACGCCGATTATCACTTCCCAACTCCCGTTTCGCGGAATTTTATTTCGCCGACCTTTCATTTCCCAACTTATCAATTGCCAACTTATTATTTGCCAACCTCACCGTTACCAACTTAACTTTTGGTCTGTGTTTTATTACGTAAATTTTTAAAATGCCTACTTTCATGTAGCAGAATGTTTTAGTTGGCATAATATACATTTAGTTGTTTATTGTTTACCAAATGTTTTATTTAGTAGCGTTTCGTTTAGCAACTCCGTTTTATTAATACATCGTGGGTAAGCGCTACCGATTACTTATTTTTGTGACAATAATGTAGGTAAGTATGAATACATTGACTCATTAGCGATACGTGTTTATACTTGCCAATTGCCTTGTTTTTTTTTTGTAATACTTGCAAGCATTTTAATATTACCTTCATGCAAGCAAGCAATCTGACGCTCCGCTCGCTTCGCTCGCTCCGCTATCCATGGTCATAAAACAAACCTAACCTAACCTACAGTTTTTGGTTTTTGACCCATGTTCCATTTTGTCGCAGTTACTCTTACTTGCCAGAGTTTCGGCCAGCCAAAAAATATGTAAGTATTGGTATGTATCTTTTTCTTATTTGTAACTTGCCTAATGTATGAAAAGGGAACTGTCGCATCAACGAAACGTTAATCGTCCAAAAGTTGTTCGACCAAGTGAAAGATTTGACTAATGATTAGTCTGCCAAAAGTTTAGAGGCATAATAATAATCTGCTTTACAATAATTCTGCCAAGTGAAAAGTTGTCATACAAAAATTTGGTAATCGTTAGTTGTCAAAGTGAAAGTTCGGCGAAACGTTGGTTGGCAAATGAAATTCGGCCAAAAATAGTTCTGCGAAAAGGCAGAACACCTATATTTTGTCATAAACATCCTGAGGTAGACAGTATCGGTCTTTCGGAAAGGTTCCTAAAACTGACCGTACCCGTTGAGTACTGGCCCCTGCTGGCCGTGGAGCGCCCGCGCACGCGCCTGCGCATACAGTACCCAATCCGCGCGCGACCGCGCACATCAACTCCCTACTCAATAGAACAATTTGAATGCGATTTGTTTGCGAATGGGATAGCGAGACTGATGACTGAATGGAAGAGAGTGCTAGAGAAAGAGCAAGAGAATTATCTTGTAGTTGTAAGTTAGTTAGGTTTTAGTTAAGTATATTAAGCTTACGAATCCGTGTAACGCTTGGGTGTATACTCATTTAGTGTATAAAATTATGTTATATTTATATGATTCAATACATTTATAAATAAATGCAGTCGAATTTTGAACCTCTCTGATTTCCCCCGAAACTAAAGGTTAAATTATATTATAGTATACTGTACAGTCGCCATCAGATATATCGTAGCATGTAAGGTATTCATAAATATCTGAACACGACTCTTATTGACTGGGCATTACAGTACATGTTCAGATATTTATGAACGCCTTATATGCTGCGATATATCTGATGGCGACTGTACAAAAAATCTCTTATTGCAGTAACTGTTTTCATTTGTTCTCTGTTACCCATTTACACTGTGACTTGGAAACAAAACTTTTATTGTAGCGGGTGGCGCGCTCGAATAGTTGTCTCCCCTGTAACTGCATCGGATTGGAGCACCCCGTGTAATCCACGTTTCGGACTGCACGAGGGCTTTTATTAAAACAACTTACGTGACTAAGCGTTAGATAGCGGAAATTGTTGTATTCAGTCGATGAACACATTTAAAACGTAGAATTATCATTAGAGCACAAAAACCGGCCAAGTGCGAGTCTGACTCGCGCACCGAGAGTTCCATACAAATACTTATCCCATCTTAACTGGCCGGGTTAGGTTAAGTTTGCACCTGGTATGTATCGCGCCGGATACAAATGAGGTGCACAGCTAACGCTACCGATAACGTTTGTTGTATGGGAGCCTCCTTCAATATTTATTTTAGTCTCTTTTTTTAGTATTTGTTGTTATAGCGGCAACGGAAATACATTCATCTGTGAACATTTTCACTGTCCACATGTTCATGAGAGGTTCATGAGATACAACCTGATGACAGACGGACAGACAGATAGACAAACGGACGGACAGCGGAGTCTTAGTAATAGGGTCCCGTTTTTTTACCCTTTGGGTACGGAACCCTAAAATGACCCCACGTGTATTGTACAAACGAATCGATTGTACCAAGGCGTAATTTACAGTTTTAGTATGAGTGCAGCAGTCAATGGCAGACCATGAACAGTTTATAAGAGAGGATAGTTGTCAGTCAAATGTTCGAAACGTTTTTGGAATTGTTTCTACTAATTAATAGCAGCGATGTCTATCTATTTTCCATTCCGCAGCGAAGTGCCCCTCCATACTATCTATTCTCTCAACCTCGGCCAACTTCGCGAGTAATGTGGAGACGCAAGGACACTTTCAAGACCAGAACTTCTTTAATACCTACACACTCTTTCAGTCTTAAGGGTTTACGAGTTCCTATTTTTATTTGCTGCAAAACCGAAGTACTCCCACTAATAACTAATCAATGTGTAAACAGGGCGTTACACAAAGATATTCTTAGGAAAATACACTTTCATCGTCTTCATTCAATCTGTACCCGTTTGCTCAAAACAAAAGCTGTTTGAGCCCGTACAATATACATTTGTACACTTTGGAAGTTCCATCCATCGCGAAACTTTCGTAATCCTCTCGCAAATCCGAATCCCAAACAAAATGTCGCTTAAAACATTTAAACGGTGATTTACAAGGCAAACTAATTGTGAAAATCAAATACTAATTTGTATCTCAGATTATTGTTCTGTTAAATATTTAATTAATGCTTTTGAATTAAGATAGACGGGTGGTTGAAGCGGGAAACGGCTGAACATTTCAAATGATTATGTAAATTATGAAGCGAATGGATTTAAATTTATTGGTAAAATCATCAGCTGAGATAAGTGCTTTGAAATATAATATTAACTTTGCCGTGCGACTTTGCCTAAGTAAATATTAAATTCGGTTCTCAATTCAGTTGTATTTATACATATATAATGAACTTTATTCTGCAAGTAGGCTTCAAGGGCACCGGCAGCCTACCGGAATTTCACAAGAGGAGACCGCTGTAGAGAAGAAACGCCGAAAGAAACTCAACAGTCAGTAATTTCTTCAGCATACTTAACTATACAATATACATAAACACGGCTTACGTAGGTACTGGCTAGCACTGCGCCAAAATATTGTACGCAAAACATAAAAACATGGCGGCGTATATTTTATTCTGTTTCTAATAAAAATGTCCGCGAGGTACACGGTTCGCCCGATTATGAATAAATGAGACGGCCAGTGATTGGGCCTGAATTATTCAGAAAGGCCCAAATGTTTAAAGGACCGGATATCCGGGGAAGAAATTATGCGCTTCTATATTGAACGTATTTATAATACTTTCGCTTATGGATTATTCTGTATGTAGATCGTATTATGTGTACCAAGAGTTTAAATATGTTTTTTTTTTAAGTATATTTGAAGGGTTCCGTACTTTAAGCGGTAAAAACAGAACCTTAATACGATCACTTAACTCGTCCGTCTATCAACCCCTATTTCACAGGAATGCGTGGAGGTATCAAGCTAAAATTAAATTAAATTCAGTCTACTACCCCTTAGAGAAGTCAGTTAAGAAGTCAATTTAAATAAATTCCTGCAGTTTAATATCTGCAGGAATTTATTTACGCAACGGTCACGTGGCCGCCATTTTGTTATCGATTTAGCTAAGATGGATTCCTTCACGACTGTTTTCCATCCGCGCCGGGATCTGGCGGGAATGCCGGTCCGTTTAATTTTTCCTGGAATTTAATGCAATTCTCGACCCTTAAGGCGATGTTTGCTGTTGGAAGAATATTAGCTTAAATATTTAACCTTGTTTTAATGTAATATATTCTTCGTCGCACATCTAAATAAAACAATTCAAACCTTGTCATTTTGTCATTACCACCGGCTTGGGATCCTGTTGTATATCTTATCACGGATCAAGCAAGACCAAGACTGGAATTTATAGCACAATCGCCGACATGGCTCATTGCTTTGTACCGAACGGAGCTGAAATCCCATAGATGGTACTACCACTCTTCTCCCAGCTCCTCGACATCTGCGTTAACGCATGGCTGGTTTGCAGAAGAGAGACCACAGAATCTAATCCGATGAGGCTTAGGAATTCAGATGTACCATAAGTCTTGTTACGTTGCAAAGAGCGATAAAAGTAATTAGCTGGCCAAAAGAGATTCCTGACACCTGAGTGTCAAGTTGACAGTCGTTACGACAATGTTGGCCATTTGCCAACATTTACAACAAAAGGCCGCTGAAAAAAATGCGTTAAAGCGCAGACCAAATCTTTGTGCACTAAATGCAATGTGAGACTGTGCTTGACTGAAGAACGCAGTTTGTTTTTATGCCTATAACACTATTTCTTAGATACCTAGCTAAATTTGTTGTTTTCTGTAAGTGTTGGGAGAAACTGTTTTTTAGAAGTGCAATGTTAGAAGGCACTCCTTTATTTTTTGATTTTGTTTAAAATAACTTTAAGAAGATTATTTTTCATACGTGCAATGTTGAAAGGCACATGTTTTTGTTTCGTTTTATATTTTTATAGATTCTATACTTACACGTTGGATTCGATAATCGTTCAATAAAAAATCTCAATTTATGTGATTTAATTTTAAGAAGCTTTAGCGTTGTAACTTAAGTTAATGGCTGTGACTTAAGATATTTCATTAAATATTTTCCTTAACAAAACATAAATGTTTTACTAACCTTTCACCATCGCAGATAACTATTAGAATAGCATGTGGTCTGTATATGTTACTATGGGACTGACATGGTCGCTAAGCGATCAAAGCCTTTTTTTTTACAATTAAGATTAAAAAAAAAAAACAGGCAATGCATCCTTAAAGATACGCAATTATTTTCAACTGAAATATGAAACTCTTGGCAATGTGCCTTATAAGATACGTGCCATAAATCCAAAAATATACATAAAATACACATATTATTGTCACTTAGATGCAAAATTAAATGAAAAAAGAAACAAGTATTAATCACTTTTTTTTGCTGCCAAGTTAAGGGTTAAAAATGCACTAACCCAGTGGTTATTGCAACACGACTACAATGAAACCGAGTGTCTCCTGAATGTGGTCCGGTAAACAAATCTCCGGTTTCCTATGTATGTGTATGTGTAGGTATGTAAATTTATTTATAAAAAAAATTTATTTATAACATTCAAATTAAGTGGTAAAACAACTTAAAAACCTAAAACCTACACTAACCTAACTCTAGCCTAGGTTGGTCATTGGCGGAATTGATCCCAAGATGCTGGCGGCGTTTCCCCGCTGTGTATGTATATATTATATGCTTAGATATAAATATGTATTTTGCATGTCCATTGTTACTTAGGTACATATATATTTTATTTTATTTTCTACTATAGCTTATTACTATACACGATGATTTTTAATCGGTGATCAGGTACCAACTTTTCTAACTCAGTATTTGATGGCGGTCACGTTGAAGTCGTAATTACATGAAAACAAACTTTTATTTTTCTATGATAATTTTTATTTTGAAACCAATTTTGTCTCTCAATTCCTTGTCACCGAACTAATCTGGGTCCATATTGGCTCACATAAAATCGATCCTCCGAATTTTTCTTCTACTACCGATTTGTAGTCAGAATCATCACTCTTCCGAATTTTTTACTTCATACTTTTGTCCGTCATAAATTTGTACTACTACTAACCGAGTTCATAACATACAGTTTTCAGAACATTGTAATTCATAATGTCGTCACTCAGATTATGTGTGTAGTCATAATTCTGATTTTCATATTTATTTTATTCAGAACTATAAATTAGGTACAATAAACTAGTCAATCATAACATTTAAATATCGATACAGTTTTTCTTCATAACGTTTTTATTCATAATGCTTGTTTTCATATTTCTTTCAATAATAACCATAAAAATTCATAAACATTGTAAATCATTACATTAAACAGAACTCTGCAGTCTACTCATACTAAAACTGTTGATGTCGAAACATTTTGATTACATTTGTATTGTTGCTATAATTCATCATTGAGGGTATCTATCGTTATGCACTGACGCTACGTCTTAACTCGGCCGGCTGCAAGAGTAGGGGTTTTGTAAAGCCACGCTTCGTACAGCCATATTTTCCGAGTCCATTATGACTCAAAAAGCATGCAAGCATTTTGACGCTCCGCTCGCTTCGCTCGCTCCGCTATACGTGGTTACAATACAAACCTAACCTAACCTACAGTTTTCGGTTTTGGACACATGTTCCATTTTGGCGCAGTTCTTCCTAACGGTCTGTATTAGTATATGATTACTTACTAAATACTGTGTCTTTTTGAATCAATCCTGGCTATGCATTTGCTTATTGAATTTTGATGTAATAGTAGATTATTTACGATTAAATATACAAGCAAGCATGCAAGCATTTTGACGCTCCGCTCGCTTCGCTCGCTCCGCTATACGTGGTCAAAATAGAAACCTAACCTAACCTACAGTTTTCGGTTTCGGACACATGTTCCATTTTGGCGCAGTTCCTCCTAACGATTAGCATACTCTTACTTACTAAATACATACTGTTTCTTTTTTAATCCATCCTGGCTATGCATTTGCTTTTTAATTTTGATGTAATAGTAGATTATTTATGAGTATACATACAAGCAAGCATGCAAGCATTTTGACGCTCCGCTATACATGGTCACAATACAAACCTAACCTAACCTACAGTTTTCGGTTTCGGACACATGGTCCATTTTGGCGCAGTTCTTCCTAACGGCATTAGCATACTCTTACTTACTAAATACTGTTTAATTTTATCCGCATTGACAGTGTCATATAAGTCACATTATTTATAAAAAAAAAAATGATGTAGGAGTTTATAAGTCAACACAAGTCAGTGTACAAACTATATGATAGTGAAGTTTATGCGTACAAATAAGTCTACTTATAAAATATTATGATAGTGAAGTTTATGAGTAGAAACCAGTCTGCTTAAAAAAATTATGACAGTGAAAAATAGGATTAAAAACAGTTATGATGAATAAATGTATGAAAACAAAAAGTAGTATTAGAGATATTTATGATAAATTACATTATGATTTTAAATGGTTCGGAGTTATGATCGGTAGTAAGAGTGACTAAGTATGAGTATTGACTATTATGATGAAAATTTTTATGAGAAACATTTTCGGAGTTCCAATAATCGGGGTTGAAAAATTATGTGAACTTTGGCGCACCCAACTAATCTGTATCGGTGTGCTTACAACCTCTTTAATAATTTAATGGGAATGACAATTTATGAGTAATAACTTGTCAAAGTCGTAGAAAATTTCGTAAAATTTCCCGCCAAAGCGATGACATTTGACGTAGGTATCGTACTTCAATAATTTATGTAGGATGACCATGTATCTAGTGGTTATTAGTTTTAATTATGTTTTAACTTTTAATTAATTTAACAGTGAGGTAATTGCGCGGGACCTCGCGTATTAAGTTTAATTTTAGCTAAATATTAATATTTTTCTACTCCTGATCACCGATTAAAAATCATCGTGTATATATATATATATATAACATTTAAAACCCACCTGTACACTTGAGTCCATAGTGCCTATTTTAATTTCATGTTAATTATATTCTAGCTTTACTTTCTTTCACTACTAGTTATAGTCATTAAGTTTTAACTCTGTACGCATTTGAACGTGTCTAACTTTCCTTGATACCCTAGTGGGTCCTGTAACACAGGAAATCCTAGCTCAGGACCCAAAGGCTTGAATCATTATGCTGTGTTGTTTAGTTAAATATTTTTTTCATTTTTTTTAACCCTTTTTTTCGCAATGTAGCCTACAAGCAAGCAATTCACGCAAACTTCAGCGAAGTAAAAAAGGCTGCAAATCGGCAGCCCTTACAAGTAATTAATCAACAAAGCATTGTACAATATTATATACAACTAGCTGTGCCTGCGGCTCCGCACGCGTACAAATCGCTCTGTGTGCTTTACTTTATCAAAGTTTCTTGTTTTGCTTTATCAAAGTTTCTTGATACCCCGCAGACACGTGCGAAGAAGCTTATTGGCGACCCTGCCTTTCAGAAAAAGCTGCCAAACCTCGAACACCGCAGGAAAGTCGCCTGTTTATCGGTTTTCTACCGGATACACTTTGGTGAGTGTGCACTAGGACTGCACGAATTAATTCCACCGTCTCCGTTCAGACAATACAACACTCGGCGCGGACTTGGATTCCACCCTTAAGTATGTTGTCGAAATACCACTGATACGTACGAAACGCTTTGCATCTACTTTCCTTATGAGGACAGCTAAGGAATGGAACTCTCTTCCTGCGCACCTGTTCCCCGATAAATATAACTTGGATCTCTTCAAGTCGAGAGTGAATAGGCATCTTCTAGCCAAGCATGCTCCATCTTAGGCGTTATTGTCTCTTAACATCAGGTGCAATCAAGGTTAAATGCATGGCTATTTAGAATAAAAAAAAAACAGCACTTTTCGTGCTGTCCAAATCTATTGGGATCTTGAAAGTTGTGCGATCCGTTTTGCCACCAGGCAGCAACGTAGCAGCGATTATTCATTTTAATTGGTTGATATAGCCCTTCTTCTAAAGTTAGAAAAATCCTTCCTAAGTGGCTTAGTCATGTCACAACATATTAATTTCAACGCCATCTGTTAGTTTATAAGGGTACTGGATATTCGTAGCACATGCTTGAAAAAAGATGGCCGGAGGTTTTCTCGACAGATTACTGAAGTTTCCATCAAAATTCGTTAAGCAGTTTTCACGTGATGCGCGGTCAAATAAACAGACAAACAGACAAAAATTCTAAGAACTGTTGGAATGTGTTCTGTTATCGATTCTAAGTATCCCCCGCCAACTCAAGACCCCAGTTCGATCAGTCGCAATTCAGAACGTGTCTGTGAAAAAAAAACAAAACACGAGCGTCGAACACCTGCATTTTTTAAACGGCGTTTGTAATCGGCCAGTGCTGCAACCATGAGGGTTTGCCGTAACAAAACTTACTTATATCTCGAACAAACATCAGAAACTTTGAATATAATAAAAATACGGCATCATTTACCCGACCAAAAGTGCAAACAAAAAAAAAAACAAAAATGATCCTGATTTTTGAAATAGGAACCTATTAATATTCTACATAGGCAAACGAGAAGAGCTTAAAACGTAGCTTCGCCTTAACATTGGATTCCGCATAATTTGTTCTGCATCCGAGAAAAAAACAACAAAGAAATTGCAAAGTTTAACGTCGATTGCACAATGAAGGAAACTATTTTCAGTAAAAAAATGTGCAGGTCAATATAGCTGGAGATGTAAATAACGCCACGGGTAAAATGGAAGAATGAATAAAACTTAGCCTTTTTAGGGTTCCGTAGTCAACTAGGAACCCTTATAGTTTCGCCATGTCCGTCTGTCCGTCTGTCCGTCCGTCCGTCCGTCCGCGGCTTGACTCCGTGATCATTAGTACTAGAAAGCTGAAATTTGGTATGAGTATGTGTATGTATAACGCCGACAGAACGGTAAAAAATTAAAAAAAAAAAAACTTTTCAACACTGGTGTGTGGGGTGTCGTTGAATAGTTCTTGTAAAAATAATAGGGGTCTTCTAGTATTATTTTTTGTTAAAGTAAGTAGTTTTGTAAATAATCGCTCCAAAAACAAAAAAATAGTGTCCCCCCCCTCTGACTTTTCAACCACGGGTCAAAAAACTCGGAAAAATTCATGTAAATGAGGCCTTATAAGTACTTTCAATAAAAACTATATTGAACAAAATCGGTCGAGCCGTTTTTGAGTTATCGCCAAATTTCATATTTTTTCTTTAAAAGGTCGTAAGTTGACTTCCAGAAGGTATTAAGTGATTACAGTTTCTAGGGCGTTTACGACCTTTTTATAGAGCTTAAAATCTTTCTTAACGTAAACCTCGGGCTTAAAACAGCAGTTTATTGTGAAGGATGAGCAACTACGGAACCCTACACTGAGCGTGGCCCGACATGCTCTTGGCCGGTTTTATTAATTATCCTTTGAACGTCAAAGACGCAAATCTGATCTGTACACCGGGGTTTTCGGTGCATTAATATAAATAGGGGAAGATTAGCACCATTCGTACACTTTTTACATTTTGGTTTTTTGAATTTTTATTTTTAAAGACAGATACGTTCATCGGCCGGTATAATATAGCAGATACATTTAGCTTCCTAATTAAAAAGTTAGAAGTCGCCTACTTTTACAACAAATGAGTAGATTGACTTTTAGTAGAAGCTGTCAAATGTCCGAATCTACCTCACTCAAGGGGCACATTCGTACATGGGTCGGGGAACATTCAGACAGTATGATATAACTTTATTAACAATTTATCTGCTTTGCCCGAAGGTTGACTGGTAGAGAATGCCTCATGGCATTAAGTCCGCCTTTTGTACGATAAGTTTTCTTTTGTGCAATAAAGATTAAATAAAGATTAAATAAATAAATAAATAACTTCGTACATGTTAAATAAAACAGCAATAATAATATCAAAAATGGTTTAAATGATCTTTAAAAACAAGTCAATACCCGCCAATCCCATTGGCGGATATTTCCGTTTCAATTCTTTGGCAT
The DNA here is from genome assembly GCA_947623375.1 of Apotomis capreana. Classification (NCBI taxonomy): domain Eukaryota; kingdom Metazoa; phylum Arthropoda; class Insecta; order Lepidoptera; family Tortricidae; genus Apotomis; species Apotomis capreana. Next base: position 24,131,269 of record OX392507.1, on the reverse strand, counting down.
AAACATATGACAGCTTTCTGACTTCTTAGCCCGCAATGCATTTTCGAAAATTTTCAATATATTCGATCAATAGTGACTCTATTTTGTTAGAAAATTCTTTTTTCTTATAATTCCGCACTATTTTTGCTAATTTTCTGAAATAAAAAGAAACGTTAATTGGGGATATAAGCATACGCATATGAATGTGCCCCAGGTGTAGGCGTACGAACCTGCCCCGAAGGTCAAAAATGAAATATTGGTAACTACAAAAAAATCAAGTAGAGAATACACAAAATATGAACTTTATTATGAAAATGATAGTACATACTTACCGTTGATCAACAAAATTTTAAGATTTACCGCTCCACTTAAGCACGAAACATACGAGAACATCGACAGAAAATTTACTACAAGGGTGCAAAAACAAATAACGCCCTCTCGTGTCGCTCTTGGTAACCGCACTGACAGCTAACTTTGTGGTCCACCGGTCGCCGGCAGCGCCTACCCACACACACAAACCCGTAATAAATACATTGTCCTGATAAGCTGTAATAGTGATTGTATGAAGCTGCCCCGTGTACGAATGGTGCCAATCTTCCCCTACTACTACTACATTGAAACTAAACACTTAATTACACACACACACGCACGCACGCACGCACGCACGAACGCACGCACGCACGCAGGCACGCACTCACGCACGCACGCACGTACACACACAGTTTTAAGTTTATTTGTATTGGTATAATACAATACGTATTAACTTCCATTGTTTTTTGTAATACATGTTTTAATTCTTTTATTTACATAATAAATAGTGTAACGTAGGTACAGACCACCATTAAAGAAGAGCGGTGTCTTCCAACACAGGCAATATTTTTCTTGCCGGACGGCACCACCATCCCTTTGTATTTACACCATGTACGTTTTACCGAATAAAGAATTTTGAAATTTTTGTATTTTGTATTAATGATTTGACGAGTACTGTCTGCCTAGTGTTCAATGATTGGTGCCTTGAAAACCCGGGGTATACAAATCACGTGGACATGAACGTCGTCATTCACTGTACGGTGTTTGATGACTTTCATGTTGTGGATAACAGTTTTCTACTAGGCTTGGCGGTTGAAAGGTTAAGAATACTGGCCAAGTACGAGTCGGACTCGCGCACGAAGGGCTCCGTACCATGAAATAAAAACCGGTAAATAAAAAACCGGTAAAACATCACGTTTGCTGTATGGGAGCCCACCTTCCTTATGTGAGCTTACCTTAATATTTATTTTATTCTATGTTTATAGCGGTAACAGAAATACATCATCTGTGAAAATTTCATCATGCGTGACAGACAGTAGAACATTCAGTCGGTCAGTCTTAGTAATAATTAAAAAAATATATATATATTTTCGTACCACGAGATTTCGGACGTGATGTTGAGTCCAAAAGGTCTCGAAGGGACTCGATCCATAAGATCAGGTTCAAAACAGGTTAAGAAAACATAAATACATTAGGTAATATTTAAAAAGTATTTAGTAGTTCTTCAAACGAGATCTCCTAAAAATATTGACTGAGAGGCACAAACAAAGTACCCGGTAATCTTCGGGTGAAAAGTAGCGTCGCAGTATACGCGATTTTTACCAACTCTATTTAATCTATCTTATAAAATATTTTTCATCGATGTCATAATATTTTATTATCTAATTTAAACTTCCATCCTTCTCCTTCTCAAAAGTGCCCGTCTATCATCCTTCGCAAATAATTGCTGAAAATAAAAACATTTACTTTAAAGAAATGGGTATGTAATAATGGGTAATATAATAACAATGAACTATATGTTGTTAAAAGAGTGTTGACATTTTTTTACCCAAATTATTGTTTTTATTCCTATCCAAAGAAATGGACAGTCATTTAACGTAATACCTATAAGTAAACCGTTTAGTACAGGGATTTTAAAACCATAAGGTTGTCTGTCCACTGAAGCGAAGCGGAGAAAATGAACCAATCAGGCTGTGTCTCTGTGAAGCCCGAAAGAAGAATATTTCGATTTGAGAAAAATGTGGAACTTGATACATTTTACACAATCTTCAGTCTTCTCCGCTTTTGTAGAAAGGCACCCTAAATTGCATACCAATCAAAGTAATGTTGGATGCCCTGCCCTGTTACGAAGTGTAGCGTACATGGGCACCCAGAATAGATTTACCACACATCAAGAGGGGCTATCCGATAATTTTTACATGGGATTTACACTCGCGGGAAATTGTCAGGTACGGACCGACATGTAGTGACAACCTTTTTTAAGACATTACTTGAACTGTATCGGGGCTGTTTAGCCCTCACTACCAGTGACTCGGACTTTGTGTGGGAGTATTATACCCGCTAATGGGATTGTCTCCGCGCCACAGTAGTGGCGCTTACAGGGTATTTAAATTGTTAGAGATGTCTCCAGAAACTTTTAATAAAATAAGGGCAATCCGATGTTCTGAATTCGAAGTTCGTAAAGTACTCTCACTCTTGTGATAACTTTGACCGAATATAGCGGTAGTATACAAACCTTGAATTTGCTCAGAGCAACACCATTGCAATCTAATTTGATACACTCGAGTAACTGCTTATCACAAGAGAGTCTATGTTTGGAAGTAAACTGAAACAAGCTGATATTTTGCCCGCTACCAGAGAGGCCTCACCCTGCCAGTATTGAGTGAAGAGACCGCAAAGTCCGGGTAAAACCGGTTTCGCCCGGCTTATGGCCACGCACCGAGCAACCGGATAAACCTTCAAAATTGTCTTGTCCTAAACCGCTTCCACACGCCTGGGATTTAAGCGGATTAAGTATTGTTAGATTATGTGAAGGACGTTTTTACAAGGTTTTTAAGCTTTCCATGGTAACTCATTTCCAGTGCCAAAAATTGAACGCAACCTGGCGTTCGGTTTTTTAAAACAAAACAAAACACTGTCAGCAGCTTCCAGCTCATTGCATTTCCGATGCGGATTCTACCGGTTTACTCTTTATTTACCCCCTTTCTTGTCCGTTTAAATTAAACAGCGATATTCGCTAGAGCGTTGGGGGGAAAAATTACTGGCGAACGGTGGAATTGTCCTAGATTGAATTTCTCATCTCGGGTTGTGGAAATTATTATGTCGTGTGCAGTGCCTGCCGTCTTCCCAGTCGATTGCTCAATTTATCAATACAGCCCAACGTCTGTAGAGTAACGATGTATATTTTCTTGCAGAAGCGACAACATCCGCATTTCTACAATAATTGTAACAAATAGACATATTTACTACCTATTTCATTTTATTGTATTTACCTAAAGGGTGTCTGGAAGAGATCGCTATATAGCAGTAAGACCACCTGTTGCTTACCTCTGCTTGTGTTATTTCCGTTGAATTGCTGCTCCCGATTCTACTCAGGTCGTCGGTCCACTTTGTTGGGGGCCTCCCTTGTCTGCCAGTACGCAGTCGCCACTCAAGAACCTTTCTGCCCCAACGGCCATCGATCATACAAACCGTCTCGCATGCAGGTTTGAAGATTTCCAGTCCCCCAAATAAAACTACTATGAGAAGGCTTTCGATTAAATCGAAACCTGGGCAGTGCTGCAGTCTCTCCAGCGGTGCCAAATTGACTACAGATTTATCGAGATGATTTGACGCAGGCTGCTACTTACATCATTTTTCTCTCCTCCTTTTTCTTTTATAATAACGTTATATTGTATAAAAAACACTAATATACAATTTTAGCTTTGTTATGACATTTCTGTTTGAAAAAATGTCATAGCAACGTCTTGCCTTATAAAATTCTCCATTTCACGTAATTTTACTACCAAAGCGGTGAGGTTGGATATATTTGAGCTAGGTCGTATTAACTTTATCGTTTGGCTGGTGCCTTAGTACTTCTTAAAATTCAAAATTCATATTTTTATCTATTCTGGAACATTTTGTCAGCGAGCCTAATATAAAAGCGCTGCCATCAGCTCAAAATTCAGTCTTCTCGTGCCTCTCAACTAAGGAGGAACTCGAAATTGATCTGTGCAGGGCCAAAGCTTGGCCCTGCACTCAAGAGAGACCCTTTTCCCTTTGGTTATCCCCAAACAAGACTACTGACTCGCTCGGACGCTGAAAGGCCTTGCCTGCTACAACTGCATTTTTGTCCATCTGCTGTCACTACGAATACGCCCACCTGCTGCCACTGCGTATCTGCTACCGCTGTGTATGCGACCGAGTATACGCCCTCCTGCTGCTGTTGCGTATACGCCCTCCTGCTGCTGTTGCGTATACGCCCTCCTGCTGCTGTTGCGTATACGCCCTCCAGTGCTGCCACTGCGTAAACGCCATCCTGCTGTCACTGCACATACGCCTTCCTGCGATCACCTCTGCAACCCATCTGCTACGGACTGATACCAGGCTACACGGTCATCGCCTTATCTTCAACCGCTCGGACCTAGGACTTCCAACCTCCCCTTTACTCCGTTATCCCACTGCCTTGGTGACTGAGTGAAAATAAAGAACTCTAACCCTGAATTTACTGTTTTTCTCTTTCTTCTTCTTTTTTCCTCATATCTTTCTCTCTCACGTCTGTTATCCTGTCCTTCGACTCCTCGGAGGACCGGGTAACACGACAATGACTATTCATTTAATCTAAATTTTGCTGTAGGTAACTATAAATTTATCTAGGTTACGCAACCAGTCCATAGCTTCACTAGTTTGACGCTTCGTAGCTGGACTAATCTTCGTCGGTTTCACTCTTGGCAGAGTGGTCGTGGTGATCATTTCAAATTTCATAAAACATTCTTCCCTGATACAGAAATACAAAAATACGGATTTATAAGACTGTCATAAGACCCATCCTCATGTATGGCTGTGAAGCTTGGACACTGACCCTTAAAGAGGAAAGTCAGCTCCTGGTAGCAGAACGTAAAGTGCTTCAGAAGATCCTGGGGCCTACTAAGAGGAATGATGGTACGTGGCGGATCCGAACTAACGCCAAGATTGAGGAGCTGGTGGCCAAGCCGAACATTATCGGAGAGACAAAGTTGCATAGACTTCGTTGGCTTGGTCACCTACAAAGAATGGAAGAGGATCGCGCGGCAAAAAGAGCATACTTGGGGCAACCTACCGGTTGGTCGTCCCAGGTACCGATGGGAAGACGAAGTGGAGGTGGATCTGCGTAAGCTTCAAGCTGAAAACTGGCAAGAAACTGCGCAGGATCGGGACAAGTCGCGTACTCTCGTTTTGGAGTCTAAGATCCTGTTTGGGGTCACTGAGCCTAAATAGTTAGTTTATTCTTCCCTGATAGCCGACCTCCTCGTGTATTCGTGTACTGACGATGAGTCATTTATTGCATCTTTTACTTCATCTGGTACATCTTTTAGGCATTCCTCGTGACCTGGTACCTTCAACCTTTCACCTAGACCACAAGTCGCTCAATAAATGTCCCCCCGGAGGCAAACGTGGCCACAGATGGTTACGGAACTGTACTGCTCTAGAGCTGGACTTAATATGTGTTAGTCTAGGATAGTTTGTCGCCTCCTCGCCCATCATCTATGACGGTCGCCCGTCGATTTATTTCAAGCCCGCTGTATCACTTACGGAGGATACCCCCGAGCCGTGAAGATATTGCCTCGAGATTAAGGCCGCCTCTAGTTACCGGGCTATTTTTATTTAAACTTCTCCAGCTTTATTTTACCAATATGACAGTCAACTTTGCTTTAGACATTTGGATGCTCATAGATTTATAATGTCAAATATCACAACGCTGACTATGGAGGGTAGAATTTAATAAAAGCAGCAATATCTTTATAATATCCTAAAGTGTCCTCTCAAAGGTGTTAGATTGGTGGCGTTACGTTAGTTCCGTTACTTAGTAAAGAATCGTATATAAATATTTATAATAAAAGTCATCGTGCACTTAGTTCACGTCCATTGGGCAAAGGAACTAAAGGTACCTATTTATTTTGGACACCAAAAAATATTAAAATGTTCAAAACATAGTTCACACCGTCTAAACATGGTTCTTTTATACTATCTTGCTACTCTGGCGCTGTTGCGGACGACAATGGAACTATTATTTATAGACTGCTTACCGCTGGACTATTTTTCAAATATTCTACTACATAAAATATTGCATCTTGTTTCCATCCTGCATAACCTATAAAGAAAAAACCTGTACCAAAATATTCATCCATTTTTTGTTTTTCCATTCCGTTACTGCTGTAGTAGGTTATATGGAAATGGTAACGGAATGGAACGAAAAAACATTGGGACAGCACTTTTAAAAAGTGGGGTGTACAACTTTAGAAAAAATGCCCCACCTACTCTAATACTTTGACACGGGATCTTTTTTCCAAACTATTTAATTAAAGCGATTAGTTATGCCTGATTAAGGGTGCATATGCATATCCACTAAGGTTTGCAGACACGGTAATTCCCGGTATTTAAAGTATGTTCCTGGGCATAGTAGAACCTCCCGGACTACACACCCTAATTTCCACTGATGTTGGCCAAACTAAAGCTGAAAAGCAGAGTGTACCGTATTTGACCACCCCTATTTTGTAAGGTGATTAACTTATCCATACTAAATTAACTAGGCTAAATCTGACTCTTGTACAAATATTTTATCAACACGATTGTAATGGTAATAAAGTAATTCGTTTAAACTGTTTGAAACATTATACTCGCTCATTTACTGCGACAATCAGCGTGGTGCGGTTATCACTGGATTCCAATTAACACCAGTCACATAATTGGCTTTATATAAATCCTTTTAGTTAAATTGAGGTGGCATTAAAAGCCCCGCGGACTATCAAATTAATTGTTGGCTGAAAAATTATGGCGATTCAAAAGTTTTCTATGCTATTTACTTAAATATTAGGAACTGCTCAAATCTTCCGTGACGTAGAACATCTTAGGTAGGTTTCCGTTACCAGTACCCTTGCTATGGGTTAATATGACCGTACACGATAGCGCTCACTTGAGAATTGTAGTCCTTTGTAGAACTACAATAAAATTCTCAATACAAATCGTTTTCGCAGGCAATAGCGAATACGGTCACTGTAAACTGATGGAATGCAATAGATGCAATAGGATAACTCTCAGAACAATATCGGAAAAACTTCAATCAGTTAAAAGTTTAATTAATTTAAACAGCTTTGAACCTATCAATCGGACCTTTAATCCCCCTGTGGGCCCGAGGGCTGTCACGGGTTTAATTCACCACAGTACTGTGAACCTTTGCAACCACAGGGCGTTTGGGACCCTAATAGCCGCAAAATCTATAAATAATAGGCGTCTAGAAAGGATGTATGTTGGATTGAAAACTTTTTACTAATTTAAAAAATATCTTAAGAGAGGAGAGCTTTTGTTTCGGGGGATTGTCATGGACGGTGAAATGATGACGTGTGTTTTGGGGTTGTATATTGTTTTATTTTAATAAAAGTGAGATTTTATATATTCCGGTTGTTTTAAAATTCATATACAATATATATTTCATATTCAATTGGTATGGGACGCCACGTGCGTGGATACATTAGCGCCGTCCCACCTTCCAGGGACCACCACCAAAGCCGGGGCTGCTGTGGACGCGGCCGAACACCTCAAGCGGCGCAAGTATGCAGCCATCGATAGTGGCTACATGTTTGAGCCGTTTGGGGTGGAAACACTGGGGCCATGGGGACAAAGTGCCCATACCATTTTCCGTGAACTAGCTAAGAGACTAGTTGATGCTACGGGTGACCAAAGGGCTGGTTCATACCTATGCCAAAGAATAGCCCTGGCAATTCAGTGTGGTAATGCGGCCAGCCTCTTGGGCACCCTCCCGGTCGGCACCGATCTGGAGCCCGTTTTTTATTTATAGTTAGGTTTAGTTAAGTTTATATATATATATACATATATTCTAGTTTTAATTGTTTCTATGTATTATCTTCTTCGAATAAACGTCTGTTATACCACATATATGTGTTAATTTTACTATTCAAAATGAGTCCGGTGTTCAGCTTTAATTGTTGATTCTAGGCATATAAAGTGGCACCCAACGTGGGGCCAAATGTAGATAAAAAAACTGATTTTCTAGTGAATATATTTGAATTATAATAACATTAATAACTTACGTTACACAAAACGCAATACCTAGATAGATTATTCAATTATAACTTTTTAATTAGCGCATACTAACAAGTAGGTAGTTCGAACAATTTCTAATTAATTTAAAACGTATCGAGATTGTTTTGAACCTATCAATCGAACCTCTAATCCCTCGTGTGGCGCCGAGGGCTTTTACGGGCTTAATTTACCTCGGTAATGGGGACCTTCGTAACGTAACCACAGCGCGTTTGGGACCCTAATATCCACAAAATCTATAAATAATAATAAGAAAGGAGATGTGATTTAATTTTTTTTTAAATGAATCCTGTGTTCAGATTTAATTGTTAATCCTAGGCAAATAAACTGGCACCCAACGTGGGGCCAAAGGTAAAGATAAAACTGATCCACTACTAATTCGTTTCTACATTTCTATTCGAACTGGCCTAGTGACCTAAAATGGAGCTTGAACTCTGACATAAGAGAACTATTTTTCTCTGTCTTGCGATACATCTCACCGTTTGGGTATTTTGAGTATGCACAATTCTTTCAATTTATCAACGTTTTATTACGCATACTGGATCACTTATTTATTTATATATTTTTACCCAGCGCATACTTATTTGTTAGAACAAGTTTTAATTAATTTAAAACGTATCGAGATTGCATTGAACCTATTAATCGAAACTCTAATCCCTGTAGCTTTTGCAAGCTTAATTTACCTCGGTAATGGGGACCTTCGTAACCACAATGCGCTTGGAATCCTGATAGCCGAAAAATCTATTTTATAAATATTTCTTTCATTCACTCGCCATTTTATTATTGCGTGCCTTATATTATAATGTTTACATTTTTAAAATGAGGTGAGATGATAATTAAATGCAGACATTTAAATCTTAGGTACTGTAAAGTGTAGCTTCAATTTAGGTTTGATTTAGCATGCTTGTTTGCGTCTATTCACTTGAAAGCGTGACCGAAATACCTTGTGTTGGAGACCCTGTCACGTTGCAGTGGCAAGAAGTGGTGAAGGCGAAAAGAAGGTTAAACATAGGATCAAAGGATTACCAGGGATGAAATAAAATCAAGAGGCACCTAAAACAATAGAAAACTTAACATCTAATATACGTAGATTAGTTACAAGTATATTAATCTTTAAATAAACTTACAATAATGCGCCTGAGATGAATACATTAATATTTATGGAAACTAAAACGTATTTGTCAGCTCTGATCATAAAGTTCACATAACATTGAAATTTTATATGCACACACGAATTTTTGTAAAAAAAAAAATGAGATAAGCAAATATTTATATTATTGACACGTCCGTTTGTTACGGAGAAGCGTATATTATTGACTAGCTGTGCCCCGCGGTGTTACCCGCTCATCCCACGGGAACACTACATTTATTCGGGATGAAAAGTATCCTATGTCCTTCCCCGGGACTGAAACTATCTATATACCAAATTTCATCTAAATCGGTTCAGCGGTTTAAGCGTGAAGAGGTAACAGACAGACAGACAGACAGACAGACAGACACACTTTCGCATTTATAATATTAGTATGGATTGTCTAGATCCATCTATAGATTTTGAAATTATTTTGAATAGAGAATTTGTATGGATTGTATGTAGGAATATAGAAATGGCCAGGAAGGATAGGTCGTGAAACGTTACAACCCTAGTGCAGTGGAAGATAGATTTATAGTCCAGGCGACAGATGAGCGACATCCCAACAAATTGGGTTCGTACCCTTTTAGGGAATTCTAAAAAGGGCCGTAAATCGACATGTTAAACTCTATCGCCATATTGTAACAGTATTGTGTTACAAACAGCCTATTTCGGTGACTTAGACTCAATATTTTTATTTCAATATAATAAATAAATGTAATGAACCGATACGAAATTTTCTTACACATCTTATCTGTGCTGCACCTTAGCTGTGTATTTTGTATGAATGATGCCAGACTTACCATATATATCGCAAAAGGTTTATAGACCTAATACTAACCTGCCATTTCACTTTTAGAAAATGGAGCATCAATTTTTTCATCCATATAGTTATTTAAATCAAAGTAGTCGACATTGTGCGTCATTTTTAAAAATACGCGGTTTTTCATTATTTCACACTTTTTCATCATTTGGACGTTGCAAATATAATAACAATTGTAAGTATACAAAAAAAAGCATTATGGATCCTAATTAATCTTAAAATTAATAGATTTTTTGCTCGTAAAGTAAAAATTTATATTATTTCGTTATGTGGCCATGGTAAGGTAAGGCTCAGCTATTATTTAATCGGATTAGGGCCCAGGATTAAGCCTCTACTAAGCCATTCCGAACAGGATTTAAACTAATTTAAATAATGTTAATTCATTAATGAATACTTAGCGAGCAAGTTGAAGCAGTGAATTAAAGTTAAATAGGTCAATTTCCCTTTTTTGGGCACCCGGTAGGCAGTGAAATATTAAGGTTTCTTGCTCAGATAACTGAGGTACCTACTACAGATGTATTTTAGTTAGTTTACACTGCTTCCGAGTTGATTCGAACTTTGTATCAAAAACGGTCAACAGGTCAAAGGTATCCCGCAAGAATCTTCACGTTGAACGGTCTTGCGATACTTCGATACAGGCGCTTCCCGCGACCCGTCGGTCTACCTCGTAGGGGTCCACCCTAAGTCTTCGATATACGTAGTTGCCGCTAAGAACCTTTCATATATGGTACTCATCCTTGACACTGTAAGCAAATTAAATAATCAAGGATTTGGTGTGATTGGCGTAGCGACGTGATAACTCAGTTGGGAGAGCGCTACACCGGAAACGTGGGGTCGCAGGTTCGGTCCTGTTTACATTGCAGTGGATTGCATTGCAATTTGGAATAAGATGGAGAGGTGCACGAGTACACCGAGGGTAGCGATCAGTTTGCTCCGCTATTGGTATGGCAATTAGACGAACCAGGTGAGATGGGCAGGTGCGTACTCGGACGAGTACAGGTTGCAGTGTGGGGTAAGACAAGGTGGTCTTAGTTCACCAAGACTGTTCAACCTGTACATGGATGAGTTGATCGACAGGCTCAGCAGCACAGGTATCGGATGTTCAATAGGCGGAACTATGGTCAACAATATTAGTTATGCGGATGATATGGTGCTGCTGTGCCCGTCGATCAGTGCGCTGGTAAGGCTGCTGAAGATCTGTGAGGAGTACGCGGTGATCCACGGTCTGAAATACCATTCTAGCAAAAGTGAGCTGCTAGTGTTTAAAGCTGGAAAAAAGGCCTTTGATGCTATTCCTACGGTATTCTTAAATGAAGTTCCACTAAAAAGAGTCACAAGTTTTAAATATCTCGGACACTGGATCACTGAAAATCTCCATGATGATGCCGATGTTGAGAGGGAGCGCAGGGCATTGGCCGTGCGCTGTAACATGTTAGCACGCAGGTTTGCACGTTGTGAAATAAACGTCAAAGTAACCCTTTTTAAGGCATTCTGTCAGACGTTTTACACGTGCAGCCTGTGGACTCATCACTAAGAAGGCGTTCAAGGCCCTGCGCGTCCAATACAACAATGGTTTCAGAATGTTGTTGGGGTTACCACGCTTTTGCAGCGCGTCAGGTATGTTCGCTGAGGCGCGCACTGATTGCTTCAGTGCCATAATACGCAATAGAGAACTGCCTCACTGATGCGGCGTGTGTGTGAGAGCTCCAACACCCTCCTGCGCCTAGTGTCGGAGTTTCCTGCTAGCGCTATATGGAAGCACTGGAATACTACCCATATGGAATCAAGATGCTGTGTGTACGATGTTTTTTAGGTTAAGTTAATATAATACCAAATCTAAATAACTAACATAGTTTATAAGTTTTATGTAATTAACAATATCGATACGGTCTGAAATAAATGCTTTGAATTGAATTGAATTGAATTTTCTTTCATAATTTACCTCTGCGTCAATATTTATAAAAATATTACGGAATAATCGACTTCGTTCCATAAATGTATTTTCTTTCTTTCTTTCTAACATTGCCCAATCTGTAAGCAGTGCAAACCTACGTTTAGAAATAATTAATGATAATGAAATAGGGGTTCAAACCGGACCTCTATACATCATGCTGCGGCCAGTCGCGAATATCACAAATTAAGGGATTTGCCCTAACGGCGGCTGAGTCGACAGGGATTGTGTGCATACGCCCTGCTTGGAGAGAGATTGTGAAAAAGCAACTAAAACGATGAAAATAAATGGTTGACGACGCAGTTGGTGCAGTAGTAGTGCACCTGTCTACTGAGCCGGCGGTTGGGTTCACATCCTGGCCAGGAAAATATATGTGTGGTGAACTCGAATATTCGTTCCTGGGTTATGGATGTTATCCATAAATGAAAATGAAAATTATTATTTTTTTTGAAAATGAAAATATTGTATTTGGTTTTAAATATACGTTATAAATAGAAACATGATTGGAATCTCCTAGTAAATATGTATTTGTATATCTCATTATGTATCTTCTAGTACCCGTAGTACAGGCTTTGCTAAGTTTGGGACCAGGTCGATGTGTGTAAGATTGCCCTTAATATAAATATTTTTTAACTAACATAAACGACCGAGTAGGTACTCTATTGGCAACACTATTTAGCTAACAGTCGGCATTTTTTGTTGAAATAAATCCCTTCAGTGGGTATAATAACTAAGTATCACTGCAGTGGTCTATGTTTCCTTTAAATATGACATGCTTTTCAAATAACTAGAAACCATCTCCTTTTTGTTTTTAATTAATACAATTGTTTAAATGGTTATCTAATAAAATTCATATGAAAAGAAAATATATACATTTTTTTTTTATTTATTTATGTATCAACAAATAGTACAATAAACTTTCTGAATATCTGTCAAACTGCACAGCAGTTTGTTGGCAGTGCACAGCAGTTTGTTGGCAGCACATACATTACCTGATTGTGTATCCACCTGGTATTTACTTTATTTCAGTTAATCTTTACTTCCATGAATATTTAATAATATAAAAAAATATTATCTTGGTACGTAAAATTTTCATCCAAGTATTGCTAGAAGAAGCCGACTAAATCACCAGTACAACTCAAAACCTGTAACAACGAAAATGTATTTTTACTGTAGATTTCACCATGTCATAACTTTAGACCAGACTCAAAGTTTTTCAACAGTAACAAACAAATTGTCTTAAAATTATGGCGTTACGTCTCAAACTTTGGCTAACTTTAACAAGGAAAATTGATTTTCGTTGTCCAACTTCACCTTATCAGAACTTTAGCCCAGAGTTAATTAACTTACAAAGTTCGCATGAAAAAAGCGATAAATAAGAGTTGGAAGGTTTATGCAACAAATTATCTGGGCCGATAGTTCCCCGATATTGCGAAAGTTTGCCGAGATGTATATCTTACACAGTTGCAGACTTTATTTAAACACACGCCAAGAACAGTTCCCAGACGTATAAAACAGCCAAGCGTGTTAGTTTACTAAATTTCAGGAGAATTTCCTTCAGATATTTTGTAGTTACTTATTTTGTGTCACAACATTTATTAAAAAAATGGGCAAGTGCGAGTCCGACTCGCGCAAGAAGGGTTCCGTGCCATAATCTATAACAAGTTTGTTGTATGGGAGCCCCCCTTAAATATTTATGTTATTTTATTTTTAGTATTTGTTGTTATAGCGGCAATAGAAATATATAAATATCTGTGAAAATTTCAACTGTCTAGCTATCACCGTTCTTGAGATACAGCCTGGTGACAAACGGACGGACGGACGGACGGACGGACAGCGAAGTTGAGACTTCACTGTCCGTCCGTCCGTAATTTATATATTTATAAATTACTGAGGTAATAGGGTCCCGTTTTTACCCTTTGGGTACGGAATCCTAAGAATATCACATTAAGAGGTACTGGCGTTCGGGTGGTCGAGTTTTTGACACGTGTTTGATTCCGGTTCCATCAACCAGGTCACGCATTTTATAGTTTCTTTGTGCTTTGATCATTGTATCACTGGTTCAACCAACTTTTCACTGCGATTGAATAAATAGATCGTAATGTATGTATATTTCGATGGCTTTATTTACCTCCTATATTTACTCTGGTGACAAGCGCATGAGTTAGCGTGATCGTACTCGTGATCGATCGTAAGAATAGTACACGGTACCGGTATCCCTAATGGTTACTTTGTAGACAATTCTCCATACAAATCGTTTACGCAGTCACTATAGCGACCGTATTCACTTTAAACTCATAGTAAGGATACAGAAGTGAAATCTTATGAATTACATACACACGGCACAATCTCCTCAATAGTAGTTTATGTGACTGTACATAATGAAGGGTATTAAACACGAGTGTGGGTTTATGAAACGCGCCGAAGGCAAGTTTCATAATAACATCACTCGAGTGTTTTAATGCCTAATTATGTACAGTTACATACACTACTTTATCTAGCCACATATCATAGGCCTCCATGATGCATTCAGGAGTCGCACATTATGACAAATATTACCCGGTAATGGCGGTACTGAACTTTTCTGGCAGCTGTAATAGTTTTTTTTTAATTCAGAGACAAACTAGAGTTGGCCCCAACTATCATATCGTTCGATATCTTACTTACGTGCGACATTTTTTTTTTCTTCTGTGGCTTTCTCTTCTTGCTGGGATAGCAAGATGTATTTCGCCAATGTCGATTTGTCAAATTTGATGCAAATTGACAATTCATTTCGAACTAAACGTCATCTCGAGAAATTTGATTTGACCTCTATTCTAATATCAATTAGAATAGAGGTCAAATCAAATTTCTTTGTTTTTCAAAGATGTTCGAAATTTGAATAAATAATATTATCGAAATCGATGTTATTATTTAGCAATAATATCATTTTCACAGATAAGAAATTTGTTCTAATAAAACAGTCTATTTTTATGGTGGTCATAATGTGCGATTCTTGAACGCATCATGGAGGGTTTATGATATTTGGGTAGATAAAATGGTTTAACACTTCCTGACTGATACAATTATTTGAATCTTCAGACTGTTTGGTTGGTTGGCCTGTTGCCAGTTTCAGTCAGTTCGATATTGTCAGTTGAAGTAGTCCGAGGGCGAGGGGCGTCTTTTATTACGTTTGCCGAGTCACAGTCTGATCACACACTATTGGGGATTCGAATGTTCCGTGATTGGATTAGGTACTTACCTGCAGTAAGACTTGGAACTTTCTAGCGCATTCCGATGAGCAGAAAAAGAGGAACATTTAAATAGAACAATTAAAACGGATTATATCGCGTGTATTAATTATTTGAGCCGTTGTCAAAGGTTGACTGAGAAACTCATTTTTATCTGTCAAAGTTACATAATAATTTGACAAATAGGATAAAACAAATTAAATGGATTATATCGCGTATATTAATTATTTGAGCCTCTCTGACGATTCATTTATTTAAATGAGTGACAGTCGCGGAAAAAGAAGAAAATATTATTGAAAATGGGTTCAAATAATTCATATAGACGTGTTATAATCCGTTTAGATTGTTTGATTTAAATATATGACAGTCGCGGAAACAGAAGAAAATATTAAAAAAGGAGGAAGTCACAAGCTTATTAAATTTGCTATTGAGCAAATGCGTTAAAGTCTATTACCACTCAATAAAAAACCAACTGATGGTCCTCTCTGCAAAATCCGTCTGAAAACTGTGTTTTTTGGTTGTTTGTGTAAAATTCAACTCAATTGGTAGTATAATGACGTTTACGCACCGTTACAACGGTCTACGTCCTCGCACCGATTTTGCCTGAATAAAATCGAAAGTTTAAGTTGATGACGCGCCAACGCGCGCTCTGGTGCGTAGTCTAAATTAGCTAATTTTGTATGCAGACAGTTTGGTTGGTTGGCCTGTTGCCAGTTTCAGTCAGTTCGATATTGTCCGTTGAAGTAGTCCGAGGGCCTCAGGGCGTCTTTTATTACGTTTGCCGAGTCACAACGTCTCTAGACGTCTGATCACAGACTATTGGGGATTCGAATGTTGCGCGATTGGAATACGTACAGTAAGACTTGGAACTATCTAGCGCATTCCGATGAGCAGAAAAGGAAAGCAATTGGGACCCTATATAAGTACAGTACGATTTAGAAGCAACTAACAAACTCTGATAAGATATAAGGCGATTGTAAAGAAACAAAAGCGATTGCGAAGGTTGTCGTTCGCAAAGAAAAAAAAACCATAACCTTCTTTTATTTTGCTTTTGTTTAATCGAGGTAGGTTTCTCAGCGCACTCTCATTGCACTCACTTTGTTCTTCTTGGAGTGAAGTGAACAATTGAAACTGTTTACATGTAGGATGTGCTTTTGTTTTATAAAGACGCCTTACCATTCACATCATACACAGATTTAGGTTCACATCGTTCCTGTAGACTTAGGCAAAAAAAATCTCAATTACTGTAACATACATTTATGTTATACTGGTATTTTCTCATACAACAATTGTCAACGCTTCATAAAGCAAATTGTCTGTCAATTAAAATCTAACCTCTAAGAAGCAATGCAATGAAATTATGAGTTTCTTTTTAATGTAATTTGAATTGTTGCTGTTTCGGTGTCTACCGTTCCCATTATTGTAATTTAGTTTTTATATCCTTATGTTATGGCAGTCCAGGTTTTTCAGCATACAAGTTTTAACCGTAGTACCGATACCTTAGTTCACATTCTTCCTATATTTTTTTTGCCATAGAAATTTAAACTACATTTTCCAAAAAGTTTTTGCTCTATGCTATCGATATGATAATTTTGTATTGTGACTATTTTTTGCCTCAAAAAATAAATATTATGATTTCAAAACGCACCCAATTTTCTGATCTGATGCTTATCGTCATAAATGGTGCCCCCTTTTCTACACTCTTTGTGATAAAAACAAACCTTACATTCATAATATGAGCTGTTAACTTTAGACCACTGGAGAAACGAAATTGTTTATTTTTTACAACTGCGTTGCGTCGGCTGTTGCAATTCGTAATTCAAGTTAAACTTAGTCCTGTTTGGCAATAACTCAATTCGGCATAATTAAAAATATTACGTACAAGATTAAGCAGAAATTAAAATAATACTCTTGTAACATGACGTCTACAGCCGGCGGTGTAATTATTTTCGGCATGAGTATCATGGAGGATTTAATTTTACAAACATGCTTACGTATTCCGTGCTAATTGCGTGTCGTTGCCAGAATTAGGCTGTGGCTAGGGGCAAGCGGAGCGTTTATTTATTTATTAATTTAAACTTTATTGCACAAAACAAAAAGTGTACAAATGGCGGACTTAATTCCATAAGGCATTCTCTACCAGTCAACCATTGGGCTTAAAAGAAACATTTTATGATGCAGGGCCTGTTAACTATCATCATTATCTACTAAGTATACTAGGTACTAAGATATACTAAGAGAGAAACTTCTGCTTGGTTTACTAATGTTGCGCAGAAAATTGTTGTACCGAACCTAATGTTTCGCATAATGCTCATTTCGCATAATTATTATTGTACTGATACTATAGATTTTTCCGAAAACTATACAATAAACCATTATGCGAAACATTACTTTCGGTAAAACAAATTTCTGCCAGATGAGGAACCCGTTCTGCTTTCTGATGCAATAAAAAAATCCTAAATTGGAAGTAGTGTTATTGTAACCAGACGGGACTTAATAGCGGTCAAAAAGTGTTAAACTAGACCATAAATGTAACTCACGTTCGAAACGTCGATGTAATAAAATTAACACTTTTTCAATGCGATTAAGTCTCGTTTCTGTTATAATAATATTCGAAAATCGTGTATGTTTAAATCAATATATAAGAACTAGTGTTTTGTTATAATGTTGTAGGCTTGTAGGCTGGGTCAGATATCATTTGACAAACTTTGTAATGAGCAGGGCTCGCATACCTTGTCGTGGGTCTATTTGTCGTGCTCGTGCAATCCATCACCTTTCTTGCTTGCACATTATTGTAATTGTAAAGAAAGAGATGGGCAATCTTGAATTAAAAAGTAACTTATGTTTCGTAAAAACGAGTACTAACTTATTTTTTGTAACAAATCTTCAAAAAACCTACAGAATTTTATAATAGTATACAGTATAGTCTTTTGACATGTGAAATCGCTATAACCATGGCCTCAGCTCTTCTGTCGCCGACACTTGCTGAAATTACAAATTATCTTGCACCGCCCCTTACAAATTGTATCAAAGGCTAGGACTCCATTCGGAGATAAACTACGGCAATATTTCAAAGAGAAGTCGCGGTTCTTGGGTTAAGTTTCAACCCTTGCCCTTGGATGGCTGGCGCAAGTTTAGTGATTTAAGCCAATTAAGGGTTCTGATATGGTTGACTGCGTGTTAACGAGGCGATGACGTGGCGGTTCGCTCTGTGCCTACAAAGCCTGTCTGAGTTCGATTCCCGGCAAGATTAAATATTTTATTATTTTGTCATGGATGTTTATGTTTAAATCTTCAAATTGTTATGGTGGCAACACTAGGTCTTCGATGCATTTTGTATCGCACTAATAAACAGTCATGTCGTTCTAAAGTTTTCTTTAGGTATTAAATAACTCCAGTCATCCTCAATATTTTACATGATGCTGACTTTAATTTGGCACTAGCTCTACTTGTGTTAAACATTTTACGATTCGCTGATACTCCATCTTCCCAAGGGTCCTGACCAAGCGACCAAAATTATCATTGGAGGGACGTAACTCATAAAACTAATTTTTCACGACACTGTTCGAAAATGTGGTTATAGATTACCTGAATCCAGTACACAAAACTGCTTATATATGTTCATTTGTAAACTGTATATCTATGTTAGCTCCCAACACGACAACAATGTTGGACCTTACGGTAACAGTTCGTATCTACACTTGAATTTCATAGTAAGATACGACTTTTTAGAAAATATTTCTGACTAATTTTCTCGGCCGGCTTAAACGACAATTTAACCAATCAAAGCTTAATCGTCTACTGCATGTCAAATTAAATTGACCAATCAGAATGCGTCATTTATGAGGCGTATTTTTTTCTTAAACTTATAAACACCCACAAACGAGTTTATCTTCTTAAGTAAGATAATACTCCTTAGGTTTACTTTTTAATAAGTTTTTGTTAAAATAGGTTTTACTCTAAAAATCATGAACATTTATATTTTAAAATTAGTTATGGGGCGTAAAACAATTTCCTAATTTCTACAATTACTAATTTCTCAACAAATAAACAGTTTTCAACAAATAAACACTTTTAATTACCTATATAAATATTGAGTTCATTTTTTTTATTCGGCTGATAAGCTATGACTCCACTGCGATGAGATGCGAAGCGCGCATGCGCTACGGAGCAGCCAGCCATATTAAAAAAAATATATTGCTTAGTAAATATTAAAATTCGTTTTGTAATGTGATAATGTGATTAATTTAATGTTCACATTGACTCACGAAATATATAATATTAGGAACGTATGTTAATATTGCGTACCGTTACAATGACCCTTCAGTGTATAATGTATCGTAGTGTTGTTTACCTGAGTGTACCTAGACTAAATATTTAAATGTCTACGTAAATTAAGTTGAAAGTGAGGTAAGTTTGAATATTTTTGTTATTTCTTCATAACTGGGTTGAAAATCGTCTTTATGTCGTTTGAATCTGGGGGCACGATCAGCTTTATGTTTATAATAGCCCTGATTTTTACAACAATGAGGCTGCAACAAGGCGCCGAGTTTGATGACCAATATGAAAAACTCGTATTATAATATATTTCCTCGTGTCGTGAAAAGCACTATGTTAAGTCTCGGCTGAAAGTGCAATAGATTAACTCGTACTATCGAAGGCCTCCCCTGCGGATCGGCCTTCGAAATTTACTCGTTAATCTATTGCTTACTTTACAGCCTCTACAACAATGTACTATATTTCTTAACCCTCGTTATTTCTCCTCAGAAGCAAATTTTTCTGGATACTAAATACGTGCACCACTGACGAATGTTCTAAGTACTTGTACTCCATCACCTAACTGTATGTTTCCAACACAACCATAATTTATCAGAATGTTATGAACAACAAACAAAACTCAACAATCGAAAAGCAATTGGGAACAGAAACAATTGCGAATCGATTGGGAAAACTCGTTTTGTGAACAGGAAATACACCGACGTCAGTATCAAACCAGCAATGTCACTTATTTTTATTAAAGCAGTAACGTCTGCTAACGTAAACTAAATGTTTACAAATGAAGCGAAAATTGAAAAATTTAATGATTCGGACAGGATTTTGCTTCATTTGTAAACATTCAGCAATGTCAGTTGATGAAGTGATTTAGACATAAGCTTGTCTACCCCGTCAGCCAAGATTCACACTGACCGAGCTACCCTTAAGCCTTTGATGTCGGTTCATGTGAACATGCTTTTAATTGATCAGTGCAAAGTGCTGTTACAGATACGTACATTCACGGATTGTTATTGTAAACAAGAGGCGCCTGCAACTTCGTTTACACGGAAGAGAAATTCATTAACCTACTTATTTACTGATCTGAACCTTTTAAAGTGAAAGTATGATGTCAAAACGACTCAAGCTAACTTTTCTACCAGTCCATAAATACAATCTCTATATACTATTATATACTTTTTTAATGAGATATCTTTACTTCATCACTACATAGTATAAAAGTCAGTCATTCTGCTGTCTGTATGTCCCTAATATGTATGCTTAGATCCTTAAAACTACGCAACGGATTTTGATGCGTTTATTTTACTATTATAGATAGTGACTTAATATGACTTTTTATAATTGTGTATAAATACATGCATAGTATATTAAGTATCAGCATTGCACCCGTGCAAAGCTAGGGCGCGTCGCTTGAAGATATTACAAAAAATCTAAGTGAAAATTTCACTATTAAAATAGGTTATTTAGGAAATACTAAATTGAGCTATTCTTGAATAGATTTTCGAGTCATCATCAAGTCTTAATCATCAACACAAGCAGTACCGATTTAGACACTAAAGCTAAAGGATACATTTTACACGACTACAGAAAAGCAAGAAATAAGTAAGTCGAGGTTCCTATCCCCTCCAACGAAGCTGGCTTTCCTATACCTTCTACACCGTCTATGTCCACCCAAGAAGCACAGAGGTTGCAGAAGCGTTTATACAGTCTTTATTCAGCTTAAATTAGTCGTATAAGGAGTGTATAAGCACTTAGCTGTATAAGCAGCTTGTGTGCTGCTTGAGGACTTTTGTCTAGTATAAAAACCTCACCAACCTCGTTCGTTCGAGCTCGTTTTAATGAAAAATTATCTCTGTAATTATACTTAAACCCGAAACTAGGGAGAAACTTCGTCTGACTCGTGAATCCGCATAGATTCATCTTCAAACTTGGGAGATAGCTCTTATCACTTGGCCCGTCGAGCTCGCGAAATGTAACGAAATAAGTGTAGGTCCTACCTATAGTTTGTCAAGAGAATTTGCCGAATTTCGCGTTTCGAGAACTCTTGGCTTTGAAATGTTAAATAATGCTCGAGGTGTTATTTCAAATTACTGCTGACTGTGCAGGCGGCTTTGTTGTGGGTTATTTATTCTTTTAGCTGTTTAAATTTCATGAATGCGACTGTCGTTTATTTTATTGTTTTAGCCGGTACGGTTTTATTTGTAGTGCATTTTTATCGAAAATTCTAAAACGCGAAAAAAGAGGTATGCTTTTGATGTTTGTTAAGCGATTCGTTTTATTTTTTGTGTGGATGTCCGGCCCTTATATTTGTTTGTGGTTGTATTGGTGCTGTATATGTCAGTTATAATATTTTTTCAAAATTATCCCTTAAGTATTCGTAAAATTTTTACCCGGTTTTTGACGCCATATGTTCAATTCAATAGCGTGTTTTTAGGGTTCTGTACCCAAAGGGTAAAAAGAGTAAAAAGCGGGACACTATTACTAAGACTCCGCTGTCTGTCTGTTTGTCTGTCCGCCTGTCCGCCTGTCCATCTGTCCGTCTGCCCGTCTGTCCGTCTGTCCGCCTGTCCTTCTGTCCGTCTGTCCCTCTGTCCGTCTGTCCGTCTGTCCGTCTGTCCGTCTGTCCGTCTGTCCGTCTGTCCGTCTGACCGTCTGTCCGTATGTCCGTCTGTCCGTCTGTCCGCCTGTCCGTCTGTCCATCTGTCCACCTGTCCGCCTGTCCGCCTGTTCGCCTGTCCACCTGTCCGCCTGTCCGCCTGTCCGTCTGCCCGTCTGCCCGTCTGCCCGTCTGCCCGTCTGCCCGTCTGCTCGTCTGTCCGTCTGTCCGTCTGTCTGTCTATCCGTCTGTCCATCTGTCCGTCTGTCCGTCTGTCCGTCTGTCCGTCTGTCCGTCTGTCCGTCTGTCCGTCTGTCCGTCTGTCCGTCCGTCCGTCCGTGCCACTAAAAACATAAATATTTAAGTGGGGCTCCCATACAACAAACGTGATCGGTTGCGTTAATTTTTATTTGTTTAGTTTCATCTAGGGAATATTCAAGTAAGAACTTAATCTTTTACAGGCTATTGCTTTTATTTCCATTAAACAAAGCCCAGAATCGTCTCGACAGGCAAGACTTTCGATTAATAAACTTAAATTAGTTCATCCGTTTGGGAGGTACAATGCCCAGACAGAACCATAATGTTTACTTATATTTTTTATGTTAAAATGCATACCCTCGTGCGAGTTACTTGTACTCGATTCACTTACCATATTACTTACAAGTGCTCGCGCGAGTGGCTCAACAACTCCAAGAAAGTTACAGCCTTCATGGCCTACATTCCCTCAACTAATTACCTAAGTATGTTTGAAAGAGATAGAGCGAGCGTTCCGCGACAATCTATTAGGCTCAGTTGTTCTTAAGTTTGAGGAAATGAGTTATAAATCATAACAATCCAAGTGGCGCAGGATGGTTTCATGCAACATTGAACCAAGTGTCTTACCGAAAACATACAAGTGTATTATTTATGAAAGCGTATTAGTGTATTGGTTGGCATGTTCTTCTTTTACGTAACACGTTTACGTTTCATGGAAGTAGCTACGGCTGAGCATGAAAATATATTTTGGGAACGAAACGAGACAAAATATCTGTATTTGATGCCAACAAACTGTACAAGCTCAAAGGATGAATGCATGAAGCTGCAGGAAAAACTTAATGATCATAATATACAAAATATCGTTTTTTTCTAAGAGATTATAATATGAATTCACATTTATAACAGAATTTATTGTTTTAATAAAATATATAAATGTGCACTTAAATACATACGAAACATGCCTGGCCCAGGAACAAACCTTTTCTTCAAGTTCATCACATAAATATTTGCCCTTGCCAGAACTCAAATTCAAGCATCAGGACGCCAACTCTTACTCAATTACAACAACTGAGTTGGGATATTAATAAATGAGTTTAAAATCAATGCACCAGCCGCGCTGTCGTAATTGGTTTAATGTATCACAAAAAAGTTACTCAACTATAACTGCACATCTATCAAATCAACCGTGCTCAAATAGAATGTCAATATACTGCAAGAAAAGTATGTTTTTAATCCAATTATGAAAACCGACCCGTATCGTAGTCAATACTGGCTTGTCCAATTCGTTTGTTTGACAACTCGCTGCAGTGTTCAGAAGCATGGGCTTGTTATGAAAAAGTGGTAAACCAATTATAAGTTCGCCAACTGGCTGAATTTATTGGGCGACACTGACTATTTCGCTTCACCTGTTGGTATGGGTGAGCGTACTTCGTATAGTGTCCTGTATAGAAAACTCTTCAAATATACCAGGTGTGCCCTGTAATAGGGGAAATACATTAATACATCGCTTTTATTCTTTAACTGAACGTTTTGTTCAGCAACAATAATTTTAAATAGTATTTTCAATGTATGCCGTCCAAGGTGAACTTTGCCATATCATTGACAGCTGACGCTTCTGAACATCTCTTCTTGCATTTTGCAATACATTGCTTCTTCGAATAATAATTGTTTTACAAGTTATTTGTAAAAGCTGGTAAACAAACGCTGTTAAGTTTAAGAATATAATCTATGTCTTAATTTATTGCTTCTGTTACAGGCCATACCCTGTATGACACTAGAAAACGTTGGCAACTTTCTTTGCGTGGATAAACAAATTCAATTATTGTTTATCTTAATTGATTGCCCGTTAAAATATGCTCTTCCATATTTTTAGGCGAAGATATAAAAAAAAATACTTAATTGTTATTTTATTGCATAAAGCCATCCCAAGATATTCGGTGGGCTCATTCCAGCTCATCACAAATGCAGCCGCGCTTATCTTTCCTTCCAACTTATAAATTTAATGTCCTTAGGATTTACGGGGGAATTATAACTTTACAACTCACGATTTGCGGCCCTACTATGGGGAAATCGATCCTCGGGCTTTGCAATGAATATAATAAAATGGTAATATAATGGTGATGAATATAATGGCAAGTATTTATTA
The DNA here is from genome assembly GCA_947623375.1 of Apotomis capreana. NCBI lineage: Eukaryota > Metazoa > Arthropoda > Insecta > Lepidoptera > Tortricidae > Apotomis > Apotomis capreana. The sequence continues at coordinate 24,106,782 of OX392507.1, read as the reverse complement.
TTATAATCCATAGGCCAAGTGGCGGAATTATGGGTTTGAGAATGAAATTGAATTTTAAATCTCACTAATATAATATAATAATTTCAGTCACCATATTTTTATTGCCTAGAAGTTAAGAGATTTAAGGTATGAATACCCGACGTTTGATATACTTCAATATTTACCAAGAAAATTTTCTTTTTTGAGTTTTTGCATAAAATGTGAAATAATTAAACGCTCTTAATTCACAATTTCATTATCATAAGCAAAAAAATATGAACCTCTGTCTATCCTTATTCAAATCAAAAAATTCAAAAATATTTCGTATTTGGTTTGTCATAGTTTTTTAATTAAGTAATTTACTTTAATTATCCATTAATATATTAAACTTGTGAAAGATTGTAAGTTATTTTGAAAAGTGGGCTATATTATCTTAGCCTAGACGATGATGTATACAATTACTTGCGCCTTAGTTAAGATACAGCTCCAAGCTACCATTGTAATCAATTCCATTAGACAGAAACCGCAACGCGAATAATTCACGATTATCGCGAACCATTCCCCAAACGCAAACCCTTGGTAACCCTTTCTGACGTTTCTATGATATATAGAGTGCCACCGACAAGCTTATATTTGCGGTTTGGTTCCACTTACCACTTCGAGATAAGGTGAGAGTTTTAGTGATGGGGATGTAGGTGTCAGAATGTAAAGTGTAAGTTTTGCTCCGCTGACAATCGTGTGCTTGTTGTTTGTTAGTTTGATTACAGCAGTTCTTAGATCTCAGTGTACAGTCTTGTTACACATTTATGTATTTACATGTTTACATATTATAACAGTGTAATAGTAAACATAAAGCAGAAATGTTCTCTTTGAAATGATCGTAACATATTTTGTTCCAATATTCAGATACACATACATACCAGAAAATACTAGAATTGTGTCTGGCCTACATTGAGAGAAACTTACTACACACTGTGTATTAAGGTTAATTTTAATCAGCTTAAATTAAATAGATAACCCACGTAAATACTCTTCATATTTCATTATTACCCACATGAAGTTATGCCAGTCTAACGGTATACTTTGTACTTATACGGCGTACACGTCACTCAATTGTTAGAATTTCTATACTTTTACTTTTTCCATATTCAAATCCACGCAAAAGAGATGTTTTTCTCCCCATAATCTCTCCCATATTCACGACACTCCTTGACAATTTACAACTCATTCAACCGACGAAACGAGTTCACAGCACGAGGCACACTGCAACCTCCAGACGACATTTGAACAAGCCAGCAAATCAAGAGTAATCCCGCAGTATAAGGGTGGTGAAATTTTTACGTCTGTCAGCTAATAGGGCCTTCAAACCATCGCGTTTTATTATTTAAGGCCGCTGCGGACGGAGCGATTAAAGTGCGACTGTAACCCGACTTTTTCGGGGTTACTTATAATGATAATTCGAATATCTGTGAATCTAACCCTACTTTCTATGGATCATTTGTATGTGTATATTTATTCGTATGTGTTTTTTAAACGGATTACAATTATTTTCAGCACATTGATGACCTTGGTAGCCACAGACTCAAATATTGTTAATGCGATACGTTTTACTTGACAACGAAGAAACAAACTAGAGGGTAATGAAGTTTTGTTCCGCGCGGACGAAGTTCGAGGCACTTTCTAGTATGTAATATAATTATAAAAGCGTCGAAGCGAGCACACTTCACAAGGCATGCTGCAACCTCTTGCCGACGTACGAACAAGTTCGAAGTATACTAACTGGCCAAAGCAGTTGCACCCCAATTCTGTGGCGACCCTTATCAAAACATTTTTTTTCTAGACGGTGCTCACATATTTTAACTTCGTTCATATAATTTTTTCTTTACAATTTTTGGGTAAAAAATATCCTTTAACCATCTTTGGATGTTCAGCTATGCTTGTACTAAAATAAAATCCGTATAGCCGTTTCAGCGTGATGACAAAGAAAATTTTACCAACAGCTGGCGCTATACCGCTGACTCCACGCTGTTAAGATTTTTCCTAATATCCAATGCATTTTTAGAATAGTATAAAAGTCGTACCGTGAACAGCTCCCCTTGGAGATCGTTTTTATTCCCCGCTCACGTCTCTCATAAAGTCGACCTGTTGAGGCGTGTTTATGTTTACGCATAATTATGGACTCGGCGCTTCTTTTTACTGCTGTTGCAGATTTATGCCTCGATAACAAACACAATACAACGTAAATGTGTGTGTTTATGTCAATACTGTATATGATAACGGCTACCTATATTTGTACCCAACTCAGAATTAAGATATTAGAACAATCGTCCGTCGTTTCAGACGGAGAAGATATTCCGATTATAAAACACTGTTAACTGTTACCCATAGGCACAGAATATGTAATAGTATTATCATACCACAGGTAAAATGTCAAAGCGACTTATATCATTGCAGGCCCAATAGAGTTTACTAGCGCTCCAAAAGTGAAGCATTTAATATGAGTCAAATGGCACGAATGGTGCTTATGCCGTGGTTTTTGTTCATCTTCGGAAAGTGACAGATGCGAATATATGTCAAGTTCTTAGTAACGGTGTGATTTTGGTCCCAAAATGCTGTCTTGCGTCATTGCGTAAGTACACAAATTACGCAAAAAAACGTAAAAAAGAAAACGGAAACTCATATCACGAGTACATAAGCTGAAATCATCATGACGCCGCCTTAGAGAGAGATACGATTATATCATTGACCGTGATCAGCCCGTCTATCACAACTATGGTTCGCGACTTGTCGCGCGACATAGCAACATCCTTCACTCTCTCACAGTACTGTGAAAAAAGAGATATATAGTATATCTTGCACGAGAAAGAGTCGCATGTCATAGTTGTGCTGGTAAGTAAATATTGCAGTAGGTATACGAGTAACGTATCTTCTTATAAAACATCATTGTGCGGGTCTAACTGCGGTTTCAAATACTCAGCAGTCATATTATAGTAACTTCACATTTAAGATCAAAATTCATTTCGAATCCAATTAAAACATTACAACTCTCTGGCCCTAAGAAAACGGTACATTAATGAGCTTCATTAAACCCGACCCTCGTAAAGCGCGCCCGTGACAAAACGTAACAAATGCCACTACTCTGCTTGTCGCATACGACGTTATTCTATGAAGGATTTTAAGTCGTTTCACCCTACACTACACCCTATCCCATGTAAATCGGCACTCGTTATAATCGCTGCATAACCTAATATGTAAAAGAGCTTATGTGACGTTGACGTTGCAAATGGTAGTGAACCTGCCTACTGAGCCGGCGGGCCTTGGTTCGAATCCCGGCCAGGTCAAATATTTGTGTGATGAACTCTGTAGTGTGCAGCGTAACGCACACACACTCATCTCTCCTTTCCTATATAACCATGTATCCTATTGTAAGTTATTAGTAATAAATCATACTTAGAATCAAACACTTGTTTGTATCAACGCCCATCCTTACAACTCGAATATTAATTGTTCCTGGGTTACGGTAATATGTATTTATATTATGTATATCGTCGTCTAGTAGTACCCATAATACAAGTTTTGCTTATTTTGGGGTTCTTGGTCGATTTGTGTAAGATTGCCCCTAATATTTCTATATGAAAAAAATAGGTATAGGTGGCAGGCTTCGTGGTAGTGCCACGTACGAAACTAGGAATCCCGGTTTCGTATCCCTCTAAATTCCAATACTTAGTCTGATGAACTCAACTAAGCATTTATTTTTAAGTCACGGACGAAAAAAAAAGATTCTATACGCCCTCGTCATTAGTTAGGTATCTCAAACTGTTTTCTTTAAAATTGATCTCAATTGATGTAGTTGCAATTCACGGAGTAAATAATCATAATGTCGTTGCCACGTTTATAAGGCATTTATTTTATCACTGTTACAGATTGTGGCAGCATTCCAGATTGAGTCAATTAAAAACAAACCATACATCCACGACACAAGACATCGCCTATGGGAATCATAAACTATTTTGGTTTTTTAATTTATTGTAAAGCATGTGAAAGCTACTTTTATACGAATGCTATGTCCAAAGTAAATATTAGTAATTGGTGTTTTTGTCGAGAAACCATCAGTGCATATTAAATAGCTTACTGTAGTAAATCCAGTCCATTTACGTCCTTCTGTGAAGAGGGTAAAATGGCGCCAACCCTTGTGTAAGAGTGGATATTTGTAAAGACGACTAAATCGAGCGGAACGCGTTTAACATAAACGTCCAAGTTTAGTGCAAGAAATTTATAATGTACGAGGTGAAACTAAAATTACTAAAACATAAGAGGTATCAGGTCAGGGTATTAACAACAAAAACTGTAATAGGTTGTCATTATTTATACGTAAAAAACAATTATTTTTCAAGTTTCGGCGCATTATAAGTCTTACTTAAAGTAGGAGTACAGTATATGAAATTATGGGTAGTGTCCAAAAAAGAAGCTAAGGTTGATGTCAGCATGAAAGTGCACCGTGTATCGTAGTCCTTTTGTCACAGTATCGCGGTCCTGTCGTGCTTTGATACTATGGTGTCAGGACCACAATGCCCTGTTGTTATAATATCGTGGGCCTGTCACAAAGTATCAAGGCTTTGTCGTTCCATTATCATGATCCTGTCACCGCAACATCATCGTGATGATGGTCTTGTTATCATTGTATCAATAGCGCTGTCTGACGCCGTTTTGACGACACAATATCGCGGTCCTGTCATCATAGTATCTTGGCTCTTACACTATAGTATCAAGGTCCTGGCCTGTTATCATAGTATCGTTATCCTGTCCTCATAGCATCGTGAACCTGTCACCACAGTGTCGTAAACCTGTCGCCACATTCTCGTGGTCCTGTCGCCACAGTACCGTGGTCCTATCGCCACAGTATCTAGACCCTGTCGTCATAGTATCCCGGTCCCTTTATTACAGTACCGTGGTCGTCTCGTCACAGTATCGTTGCTGTGTCGTGACTAGCGCAACGCACCACTGGATTAGTCGGTGTAATGAGCCGACCCTGTTGTTTAGTGAACTAGTTAACGCGCTCATATTCTGCCCTCGCTAGATTACCCCAGGACTCCATCTTGCTATTAAAAAGACGTATGTGACGTTTACAATGTCACACTTAACAGTTCAAGCGAAAGACCCTTGTGAAACGTTCGTACAATATTTTACTTTTTTATTTTATTCCTCTTTTTCAACTCACTCGCAAATCGCCATGGTTGCTTTTAAGTCTGACACTCGTATAACTACTTTCCAAATGTAACAATACGTCGTCATTTAAAATTATTTTTGAATGGTTCAAGTTAATTAATAAGTGTAATCTAGAAAGTCTCAGATAAAACTAAGACTGGCTAATAACCATTGAAAACTGCAAGTATTTAAAAGTTTCACCGTTAAACCGACGAGAATCAGTCGAGTCGGCGACGTCGCGTCATAATGAATAGTTAAAACCACCAAGTTCTTGGGAATTGATAAGTCACAAGCGAATGGTTTAAAAATTACATGCTGTGTGTTGTACAGTCAAAGAATTTGAAACACGTCTTTTCACACATTTAAAACAGTTATACGGCCTTTCCGCATCGCATGTATGGCTGTGAAGCCTGGACACTAACACTTAGGGAGGAGAATAAGATTGTGGTGGCTGAAAGGAGGATTCTTCGCAAAATTCTGGGACCCAAACAGCGAGCGGATGGAACCTGGAGAATCCGAAAAAACGCCGAAATCGAAGAGCTGGTTGCGGAACCTAACATAATAGGAGTGACGAAAGCACATAGACTTCGCTGGCTTGGACATCTGGAGCGCATGGAGAGGACTGGCCAGTTAGTAGAGCGTTCCGTGGAAAATCGACAGGTATCGGTGGGCAGATGTGGTCGAAGACGATCTACGCCAGCTCCAAACCGTCGACTGGCGTGAAACCGCACAAGACCGAGACCGCTGGCAGAAACTTGTATTGGAGGCCAAGACTCACTTCGGGTGGCTGCGCCAGAGGAGTAAGTACCTTTTCGCTCTTGTCTTGTAAAACTTGTACAAACATGTATAAATAATAGAATAGAATTATACTCTTTATGGCCCATCTTAAAGAGAAAGAAATACGAACACAGATAACACACATATTACAATACAGGTCAGGTAAATAATAGATAGTATCGCTAAAGAGCGATCTCTTCCAGACAAATTGTGTAGTTGATTTTTAAAGGTATATCGCCACAGTCTCGTGGTCTTGTCGCTAGCCAAGTCGAAAAAATTATTACTTTGGTGAGCTTACCGTACGAAATCGTACAAGGAGGGAGTTTTTATTTTTATCTTTTTTTTAGCTACCTTAATATCTTTATTATTACTTTAGGAATGAAGGGGGTTATTTCTACCTATAAACAAATTTTCAAGTTTTGTTTTTAAATTCCATTCATTCCATGTTTTTTAACGGGATGGCAAAGGAATTAATATACCATAATAATTTAAAGTACTCATTCATTCGAATAACGCTACGAACGCTACGCCGTAGTCATTTTCCCGCTATTGGAGGCTGCATTCGACCAAACTTTTATTCCATGCATACCGCTTACTCTCGGCTAGTAATGTCAGAACTCTATTTGAATAATTAATTTGTTTATTCGTCTGTATCTTCACAATCACAATACAATTAAATCAATATAAAATAAAAACAATGTCAAATAAAAATACAATGCTCTTGACATTACTATGTGGCTTTAACCAAACTTTTGTTTTTAAATCTAGCCTAATATGAGGACAGTAGGTAAGCGTTATTCTTGGAATAAAAGTTTGGTTAAATAAGCCGAAGTGAGAAATCCCCGTAGAGACTGGTAAGTCTACGATGTCACCTTTAAAAGGTTAAACCCAGTGTTTGTTTAGACGAAGACGTTAAAAATTATGCCATGCAATAAGCCAAAAAATTAACTCCACACGAGTATAATACCTTACCCTACACTAAAACTTGACTCCACACGAGTATAATACCTTACCCTACTCTAAAACTTGACTCCACACGAGTATAATACCTTACCCCATACTAAATAAAACTTTACTCCTCATGAGTATAATACGATACCCCACTCTACAACTTTACTCCACACGTGTTTAATACCTTACCCCACATTGAAACTTTACTCCATACGATTAGAATACCTTAATCCCACACTATTAGGTCGAGGTTCTTTCTTTGTTGCACTCGGAGCGAAGATAAACGCTTACTGAGACTCACTTACTACATAGGCAAGATGATGACAATCCCACTTTCCATCTTATCATAAAAGTAAAAAGCGAACAGTTTGTGTGGGTCCACTACTTCTTCATGCTGACACGGCTGGACGGATGGATGAAATTTGAAACAAATATAGCTTTATGTCCTAACTAGGCTACTTTCTGTCCCGAAAAAGCATGGTTCCCTTAGGATAACACATGCGATTTCAAGAGCAAAGCCGCGGACAAAAGCTAGCTATTAATAATATTTGTAACAGTAGTTTCTATTCTTATATAATTCCCATACATCATTTTGTGACTTACTCCACACCCGAGCCGCGGTTCTTTCTTTGTTGCATTCGGAGCTGAGGCGAATTGGAACCTTTGCGCGGAAACTCGCTTATTAAATTACTTACATTCATATTTGTTCAAAGAAATGCGATGTTGAACGTTTGAAATGTTAGGTTACGAGGCTAAATGTTCGGAAACTGGTGAATAGAACACAAAATGTTGAGGAGGGAATATACCTATAGGTTATCGCGGGCTAGTTTTCCGCAACTCGACGTCTTACAATGCGCCTATCTTGCATGAAGGGTTGCTGGCACTACTCTTGCCAACTCAACTCTATCAGAAAGAATAGGAGTTTCTTGATGTTGCTAACAATTTCTAGGAGTGACCTCGGACACCCAAGGTGCCTGGTATTTGGCCACACCAGGACATTCGAGAATGACGTGGGCGGCTGTCTCTTCGGCCTCCATGCAGGCTCTGCAACGAGGACTGTCAGTAACACCTAGAGGTATTAATAGTTACTTGTACCTACTACAGATGGTTTTCCATTTTAATTTTGCCGCCAGCACTTACGTTATGCACAGGCACAGGGAAGGGAAGGATAATTATATTACTATATAGGTGAAGCCCTATACACGAAGTAAAAGATTCGGATTGGCGGCACCAGTTACAGCACTATCGATGTGAACGTTCATTATATTCTCACCTATATTAATTATATACTATCCCGTTTGCTAATTCAAACTTAAATATTCAAACTATATCAGTGTGTAACAACAGGGTGATCCAACCGTGAAACCCACCTGAGTGTGATCACGCCCTTTCATTGATTCGTGCATAATCAAATGATTCCGTTTGAATTGGCACTGACTGAAGTCATTCGCTGCCCAACCGGTCGTGGCAAGCGGTGGCCGTGAAGGCATTTGCTCATACTGTGAAATGAGGTCTGGATTCAACTAGGTAGATATAAGGCGCTCGTAACATTAATCTTATTGAAACTTTCGTGAGACATATTTAAGTATTGTATTAAGCGGTTTACACTCTCGTGAAATTGTCAGGAACGGCCCGAAATGTTCAGTGACAAGTTGCCGCGCCGGTGTACGGGTAGCAGTCCCTGATGAAAAGCTCCATACGAGTTCGAAACATGGCGGGCCGTTTCTGACAATTTCACGTGTGTAAACCGCTCGTAACATTGTTCACGCGAAGAACTAAAAAGATAATATAACTTTTCAGTATTCTGGAACGGCATAAACTTCGACATTTGGCATTTAATGAGATAGTTTTCCTAGAAGATCACTAGGTACTACATCAGCTGTAACCTGAAGTTCTGGATGGTTTCGTTCAGCGGGTCCAAAGGGCTTTTGAGCTGACGTGGATGTGAACCTAAGGTATCACATCTTCGGTGTTACGTGGAAGCTCGGCCTTCTGCCTTGTTTTCTTTAACTCGAGCACCAAATGATTCCGGATGAACTGGCACTTACTGAAGTCATTCCCTATGATGCCAAAAATTGGCAGTGAAGTTATTGCTCATACTGGGAAATGAGGTCTGGATTTGGATACGTATAGTTCGCGGGCAAAAAATCCATTAACCTTTCGGGATTTTCGTCTCTCGTCTTTTGTATCCACTAATCGAGCTCTAGCCTGCGAGGCACGTTCGGACTTCTTGATTTGAACTATAAACACTTGAAATAAGGAAGACCGAGGGTGCCTCGCGAGCCTCGCTAGGTGTCGTGTATACACCGGATCATCATCATATTAGCTAACGGCTTCTACTGCTGTACAATGGTTTCTTAGAAACCATCGTAAGGAAACATTTAAGAGCTGCAGTTTGTAGAAAAAAACATAATTTAGTAGTCTTAAAAACAAATATTATTTTTATGTCATAATATACCAGGAGAGTAGACTCTGGAACACTCAAGTTGTAAATTTCTAAGAGTCTAGACATGAACTTTGAGTTAAGTAAGTACTTCTAAAGCAGAAAACTCCCTAGGTTATATTGTTCGAGCCTACTACAACAAAGTTAATGCTCAAATCCCTTATCAACTTATCATACTATTCTCATGCTCTTAGGATTTTGTTAAACTTTGAATATTCGAATTGAATTTAGCGTTAACTTCGACAAAGCGCGTCAATGCCATTCCAAAGCAATCAGACTGAATCAATTTGAGAGCCAAGTTCACGTCTTGAAAAACAAGTAAGTAAGTATTTTACTACCTAGTAACAACTAAAGTGCCTTTTACACTTCTTTGAAATTATCTTTAATAGGCAAAAGCGTTTACGATTGTCGGATGCCTCCATGTAGGACTTAGGATCCATACTTAATATAATTTCAGTCGGGACAAGTGGAACGATGCCAAACTATCCCTGTAACAAAATCGGTTAAAATCCGTCAAACTGTTTCGGGTAAAGGACGGCAGATGAGCGCTGACAAATATTTTATACCAACAGATGGTGTTTGAGTCTGACGGCTGGTTAAGATTTTTTCTATAATAATGACCCCTCTCCATGGAAAACTGATGTTTTATACAATTTAAACATTTTATAGTAGCATATATGTTAGGGTGGTCCTTATTTTTCTATTTTTGAAAAGTGAAAGGGGCACCTCATCAAATCGTTATTTAGTATGAGTTATTTCCACATTATTTTTATTTCATTTTGTTATCAAGTTTTAGAGGTCGCTACCGAAGGTCAAAGTTTTGAAAAAAATTGAAAAATAGCAATTTTATAAATCGAGCCAACTGTTTATTCCTGCGTTTTTATTATTAATTTTGGACTTTTTAAATGAAATCAAGTGCTATTGCCTAATATTGATGCACTATCGCGACTTCCACCCCCTTCTCGCACCCCCGCGACGCGACCGCGTGGAACGATTCTCAGCACATTTTCGTTACTCTGAGAGTGTGCACGTCATACTCTGGCGTATCGTTGTGAAGTGTCGGAATGGCGTCTACAAGCATTGGCATGAGCGTGTCAACGAGAAATACAATTCACATCTTCAAAATGCAGCAGCTATTATGACCACAGTCAACAAAAAAACTTACAGAGAGAGGCTCAGAATTTAAAGAATGAAGAAAACTTCCAAAAACGCCATAACGCGCAGTAAAAACGAAACTGACAAGACTTTTAACACATTTAAATAAAACAATTTAAGCAGATTATATCGCGTATATGAATTATTTGTGCCTGTCTGACGTTTCGGTAGCTTTCCAGTTACCGTTGTCAAAGGTTGACTGAGAAACACACATTTTTTCTTAAACAAAGTTACATTTGTGCATGCTATCCATTTTATAAATATGAATTAAAAATAAAGGTGTACATACTTGCCAGACAGGCCTAATGTGTTAAGACAGTTACACTTGTGCGAGATATTTATTAAATAAAATAATTAATGCCCTTCTGCATTAATTATTTTATTTAATAAATATCTACCAGCGGTTCACTATAAGGCTTACTGAGGAGAAATAACAGCCGAAAAAAAACTCCCAGATCGCCTTATTACTATGATATACTTGTAAACAAATACTCTACATATACTACTTTTATCCCTAATTTGTTGACACCATTCGAGGCCCAGGGTTTCCATTCTTGTGTCTTACTTGATCCATGATAAGATGTACAAGAGGATCCCAAGCCGGCGGTAATGGCTAACCATCTTCTTTATTGAAATTGGGATATTGTTTGATTTGAATAGCCTCACGCAACATTCTGGGAAAATATCGTTTCTCTCTGGCAAAGATTGAAGTATTATCAAACTTTATTTAATGGTTTGGTTTGTCCATGCCATGCTCGCAGACTGCAGACCTGTGCGACAGCAACGGTGTTTGACATCAGCTACATGCTCCATAACCCGTGTAGCTATACTAAGTTTCGTTTGGCCAATGTATGACAGACCACACTCACAGTCCAGCTTGTAAACACCAGCACTGCAGAGGGATGCTGCTCTTCACGGGCCTCAAGTACTGAGACATCTTCTTCATCGGCTTGAAATATGTTTTAATGGAAGCTCGTTTCAAGGTGTTTCCAATCCTATCCTATCTAAGTTTTCATCTACATCTAGCAGTGAAAATACCATTCCAACACCTGATATGAACCAGGAAGCAGGGCCTTCAACACTTCCAGTTTCACTTTTAGACAGAAACAGTATTTGCTTTTAATAGTAAAACAATCCGGAAAAGTACCCCAACACCTAAAAATCCACCCTTTTATCATATTTTAGTAATTTTATTATGTATTGAAATGGATACCTTATTGTGTAGTTGATAATAATATCTGTTTTAGAGAATGTAACTGCAATTATTACCACTTCAAGAAGTTTTTTTTTCAATAAATCTGTTTTTTTATGTAATATGTTTGTTTAGTTTTTTTTCACAAAGTTTAAGCTGTGGTAGCGACCCCTAATTTTTGTCCAAAAATTATGAAAAAAATACTGTTACCGCTTCTTATGTTAAATAATCAATAGAAAAGGTGCCCCGTTAAAAAATCGAAAAAAATTTTTTTTTTGCCATATAAGGAACACCCTAATATATGTAGAAAACGCTTTATTGTGAAAGTACACATTTATTATATGATTAATTTTTTATCGAACATTAATGGTGTTTGCTAAGATTGTACCTTTGCTAATTCCCCACGGATAACTCTCCGAACAGACACAAAGCAAACTCTATTTACGTTGAAGCAAAAATGGGGAATTTGCCTTCCTTTTACCCTCGTGAACAAATAACTTGACGTATTTTTCATACTAGCGGAGGTCATCCCAACCCAGCCATTACCTCGGTCCCTAAGCCCACGGATAGTATATCATGCATCCGGCGTAGAGACGTGAATTAATTGATGCGCCTCGAGACGCTAATGAAGGCCCATTGTTACAACATTCATCACTAAACATGTGTAGCCGGGTGACTGGGATGCCGAATCTTGGATGAGGTATTCAGTTTAAAATAGGGATTGCAATACCTACTAACGCTATTGACGCAAAGATCCAAGTGTATCTCTGTAGTGTACATCACTGGTCTCATCATTACCATCATACCTGCCAAAATACGTACATTGCTGGACAAAGGCCTTACAAAGTTGTCCACAACGACCAATCGTCAACCGCCCATCTAATGGCTTCCTGCCAAATCCTGATCAGATCGCGGGTCAAACTTGTTTGGTGCCCACGATGCGTCTTTCGATATGCGGTCACCACTTAAGCACCATACAGCCATAATGGCCGTCCACTGCCATTTTCATTCTCTGAGAGCTCATAGTATTCAAGTTCGATAGGATTGGAGCATAGCTCGATGCTGATGATGCTGCGAATGTCCTAATTTCTGAGTCAATTATGCTAAGAAAATGGTAAATATCTCACCTGTTTCCACCTTAAATTTCGCACAGATCACTATTCATTACTGGTATGTCTCTGGAGAGATCAACAGATTTTTGAAACCTTTTATTTTCGGTTTTGTCTTACAAAGAAACTCTGGTGACTTTGAGCCTTCTTATAGGGTCCATCGTCAGTGACCACGTCTCAGTGCCGTAAGTCATTACTGGAGGTGGCTGGAGCCCGCTAGATCCGCCTGTCATTGTAATATTGGCGTTATTTGGAGGAGGCTTTTCAGTCCAGTAGTGAAAGTCTTTTGGCCGACGAGGATGCATATTCCAGTATAAACAATTCATTGAAATAAGGGCTCGACAAATTGTTGCAACTTGTGTGGCAGTGGATAAAACATTGTTATTACTCACAAAACTAACTGATAAGACTAAAATATCTAAAGTGTTCGCGTATCGCATTTTGACATACTTCCGACATGTATCACGTTGCTACCTTCTCTAACCTACCTCTAACATTATGTCATGCCATTTGCTATCGTGTGACAAATATTAGCTATCCCTTTCCAAGCAGTACCTATAGTGTGAATACACGAAATAATTTTAGGCCAAGCTAGCTCGGTCAAAGAAAACAGAAAAGTATGGGATCATTCCATTACAGTGAAGCTGACAGATTTAAACCAATTTGTAGCTTAATGTATTCTACAAACATTGTTATCGCTCGCTAATGCCCGTATATCTGTATGTCTCTTATCTGCCATATATGTCGTATAAGGGCTATATGCCGTACGTATAGGAGTCGCTGTGTCATGTAATTTCTTGATAAAGGGTTGCTGTGATTTATGCTGCTTACACTTAATTACTTCGGTTCTGGTTCATTATGTTAAGACAAATTGTATGCGAGTTCACATTGGGTCCAAATTTAATATATATAATGGATGACTCCTTGCGTAAAAGCTGCTACGGCTTTAATTTTCTAATGTAAGGATGCCCATCTGTCATACTTTCGTGGGATTATCAAACATAATTTTACTTATTTATGTACTTATGTCCTTTCTTTTTTACCAAATATTTTTATGACATTTGTCCGTTAATTTGCGCAACGCCTACTTCTCTGCCTACTTTTTGTTTTCTTCATCCTTTGGGTTATCTGGGAAAGATCACTTTTTAGTGATAAGACCGCCTATTTTCTGCCATTGTTAAAATTAAGATTTCTTTTGTATTTTTTTTTGGTGTGCGATAAAGAATTGTTGTATTGTAGCTATGAGTCTCACGCGATTGCAACAGAATAAAATAATACAAAACCGCAGATAATTTTCAACTTTATAGGACCAACTTGGAGATGTCTGCTCTCAAACAAAAATAATTTTCCAAATTGGTTCATAAATGACGAAGTTTTGAGATAACAAACATTAACTTAAGAAACCGGATTGAGAATCCCTTTTGAAGTTGGTTAGAAAAGAGAACTGTACCACGTCACAAACGATGACGACACAATAATAGTAACACTAAATAGAATAGATACCAAAGTCAAATTGAAAACGCAATTCGAAACTTACTTTAAAATTCATTAAAATAACCATAAAATGGCTCAATTTCATTGGTCGATAACTTGGTCGATATACCGCAGGCGGGGAGTCCCCGCATGCGGTATAACAACTAGTGAAACTCACAAGTCGATAACTCGGTCGACATACCGCGTGCGGGACTCCCCGTATACGTTATAACGACCAGTTAAACTGATAATGGCATGCTCACCGCACCCCGCATGCGGCCCCTATCGACCAATGAAACTGAGCCATAACCCAATTTGAAAGATCAACCTCTCCGAGAACAGAAAGCAACATAATTAAAACATTATAATTAGCCAGTTGAAAACTGCTCCCATTTCCGGCGTTCTCGCCATAATTATTTATATTTGATCTAAATGCATCAGCCGAGTCAAAGCTTCCCAACTAATTTACAAACGTTCCTTCATCCGATTCTCCAACCGAGGCCACTCGAAACTTAACTTGTTCCTCAGCAAACATTGGAATACTTTCCCAAAATTCCAAAACCAATCTTAACCAGTCCTGGTAAAGTCTAAAGAAATAAGGATGTGACTCAAGTTTAAGTTGCCCAGAATCTCACTTTCGTGCAAGTTTGCGTCGAACTTTCTAGAAGTTTAATGACTAATTATACCCCCTCCCGATCTCTGACCCCCCCGAAATTCAATCGCGGATTCAGAAATGGAAAATTTTAATTCGTTTGGAATCTGGAGTTACGTTTGAAATTGGCGAGATTAGTTTGTGTTTGAGTTACGAGAATGCCCAAGTAAATGTAGCAATTTTTCTACCGGTTTTGTTGGAAAAATTACTTGTAACTGTTTAAGGAAGGGCTTTAAGTGAGTTTCATAGCCGTTTTTTTTAAGTTAGTCAGTTATATTATAATTGTTCATCAGGCAGTTCATCTGATTCATCAGTCTGTCAATCCATACATCACGTCAGTTTCTCAAATTGTCTGCCAACATACAATAGTTACTTCGTACTGGAATTAATAAATATAAATAATCGATAAATAAATATCTCATGATAAACGCCAAATGCATTTAAAAAAGCGCAAGAACACCCAAAACTGCCGTGCTTACGAATCTTGAGAAATCAGTGAATTTTCCAAACAAACATTGTTGCTGTAGTTTATATGTTACACAATATCATTAGTTGAAGGTTAAAGTTATATGATATGAAAAATATATCAAAACAAAACATTAGAAAGTGGTTTTCCGCAGTATGAAATTTCGGATAATGATGCTTTCGAATAAATGAGCTTTGGAATAATGTAGGTAATGAACCCTTAAGAACACCCTTTTTGGTCAAACGTCGATATAAGGAAACAGGCAAAATGTGAGGCGTGACAATAGTCAATTTGCGACAAAATTTAAAATTCGTAGTATTCTTAATATTCAAAGTCAAAGTCAAAGTGTTTTATTTTGTAAAACATAGGTGAATATAGGCGGGATAAAAATATAACGTAGGTAACACTATGTTTTGCCAGTTGGCGTAAAAAACATCCATTTAGCAGCTAACTATACCATGCAATTAATAACAAATTATATTATCGATACAAACTAAAAGAAAAACAACTTAAATTAAGAAACATATTAGGCTTAAAGAATTGTATACAAAAAAAAAAAGAAAAATGTAATATCAACAGCGGGAAAAGGCGCAAAACAGAGAAGAGTGGCGTTCTTTTGTGTCAGAGGCCAAGATCCTCTTTGGGTCACTGAGCCAGAGTAGTAAGTAAGTAATATCAACATTATTGTACCTATAGGAAAATAAAATAAATAAATAAAAGAAATCGGTAATTATAAATTGATAATTAAAATTCACATGTCAAATTGGCTGTGATTGGCTGAGACCTTGTCACTTGTATGTATGTATGTAATGTATGTAATCACTTTATTGTACACAAAAACAATTCACAAAACTTCAAAAAAATAAAAATAAAACATGTACTAAGGCGAACTTATCCCTATAAGGGATCTCTTCCAGTTAACCTTTGAGCAAATGAGAAAATAATGGGATATCCAAGAAGATAGACAAACGAACAAGTTAGTATGCACAGATAAACTAAGGACTAATGTCTTAATATAATAAAATATGTGTAATTCCAAAATATAATACATATAGATATAATTACATATATATCATAATATAAATAAATATCATATATATGAAGTAATCACTCTAATCAATTAACTTCGACGAGATCAGGGATCTAAAAGCCATAACTTTGGTACCAATGAAACCTGAATATCTTGGAAACTACTGGTCCTATTTCCACCAAACATACCTAAGAACCATTTGGATATACAAGTCTGTCGATAAAAAAACACTAAAATTGGTTCATCTGTTTGGGGGCTACTATGCCACAGGCAGACACACAGATACACAAATACACAGATATACATGTTAAACTTATAACACCCCTCTCTTTTCATCGGGGGTTAAGACTGCACCGAGCGAAATGTGAAAAAATAGGCAGTTGCCGTTAAGTAGATAACGTCAACACTAATTGTTTAATCCATTTCTAAACTATATATTTAGCATTTCGAGGAATGTGTTAACAACTTCTCCGTGGAAAAATTATAAAAATGAATAAAAAAATAAATAAATATTAAGGGACAATTATACACAAATCGACCTAGTCCCAAACTAAGCAAAGCTTGTACTATGGGTACTAGACGACGATATACATAATATATAAATACATATATAGATAACATCCATGACCCAAGCACAAATATTTTGCACAAATATTTACCCCGGCCGGGATTCGAACCCGGGACCGCCGACTCAGTAGGCAGGTGTCTACAGACCGAGCCAAACGCGTCGTCAAAAATAATATTTATTTTTACCCTAGAGAACTAAGTAAAGTTGGACGAAAATTTTAAAATCGTAAGCAGGCGTTAAGTGTTTTTTTATACTTTAACAATGGAAATCTATTCTGATTTTCAGTTAAAAAAAAAGATGAATGTTTACATTACAATTTGTCCACATCAAATATTTCAATTATTGTTTGGTATTAAAGGTCCAGATTTATCAAAAGTGCTTTTATTCTCCATACATTTTTACTATGGCGGCCGCGCGCCGATTTAAATTCGCATTCCCCGCGCTCTATGGTTCAGTCGCAAACGCTCGGCGCCCTGTTAAAAGAGAAACGAGTACTTTATTGTCGAACGTAGAAATTTAAAACTATCATAGATTCATACGTCGTTTATTTTACAGGATGTTTTTGAGGTTATGAAACTGGATTTCGACTCTAAAATATTGCAATAAAAATTAACAGCGTATTTTGAGCAACGGCATTGATAGGTTTCAAGTACCTACCCTACATTAAAAGATTGACTGTAAAACTGTCTGCCTAGTAACTACATCTATATAGGGTTCTGTAGGTAATATGGTATCGTTTATTGCTCTATTTTAATTAATTGAAGTTGGGCTGGGAAGGCACATTACACAGTATTTAGCTGTAAAAAAATCTATCACATTTATGTATTTTGTTTAAAGGCGGTACACTTTTACTAAATATCGCAAAAAATTAAGAACAAAATACTAAAGAACGAAAATTGCCTATCTTTCATATTTAATTTAATACATATTTAATTTCTGTTGCACACACGCACGTCGCACGTCACAGAAAGAAAACACTGGTCTTAATTTTTTGCAAAAACCGCCTGGGAAATTAGTTTACACTGTATTTTATTGGTTGTTTGTGTGCCTATTAGTTGTAGGACGACCAACAACGCTTGCAACTGGTTATGATCCTGCGTCAGATTGCCCATAAAAGAGCAGAAAGTAGAACAGAGCACCATCAACACCAGCTACTAATAATTATAAAAATGGTTGAAACTCACGTAAAAATTGTCAGAGAAGTTTGGAACTCATATGCATACCTGGGATAACTCGGGGCATCTATACGAAAGTGATGAAGCAAAATATTTTTTTTTTTCTGTTCATTTTAAAATAAAAACAATAAAACGTCTATTATTCGTTTATTATAAAATAGGTAGTTTTCATAGTAAGTGCACAATCAATATTTTTCCCATATTCGTCGGTTTAAAATATTGCCGTCTAGATGAAAATAACCACTTTATCAGACATGATATCGAACCTTTTTATAGGAATCGAGAATATTCAATAAGCACACGTATGAATTTATATATCGCCATCTTTTTTATCGATATTAAATCTCTATGAACGTGCCCCGAGTTAGCACAGGTATGCTCATACGGAGCTCTCTCTATCAGGGGCAGCTATCCGTGCTGCTTCACAACTCGCGGCCCATGTCATTTTACGTGAGTTTAAACCGTTTTTATAATTATTTTATTAAATATGTCTTACGATAGTTTTAATAATATTACTTATGCAACTTGTATGCTACTTGGAATGTTGCATCGTAAAACGATCGGTTGCGATCGCGACACACGTTGTCTATGATCCACTTTAGTTTATGACGACGATGCTGACGCAGAATATCATCTGTCTTTTTCACACTAACATCCGCGTGTGTCGTGTAACGATAGAAAATAGCTTTATCTAAATATGCGATAAATAATCTTAACTTTAAAAACGATAACTTATCATTTTTTTGGTGTGCCGCTTGTCTCAAAGTGAGCGAATACGATTTTTGTCGTAAATTAACTTTTTTTTATTTGACTGCAACAATAAAGTACGACGCTGTTGGCGCAGTGTGTAGTGCACCTACTGCCTACTGAGCCGGCGGTCCTGGGTTCGAATCCCGGCCAGGGCAAATATTTGTGTGATGTACTGAAGGAAGGAGAGGAAGAGGAAGGCCGAGGATTAGCTATTTGGACTAGATCAAGAAAAAGGCAGACGTCGGGTCGTATCGGGAAGTCAAAGAACTGGCGTTAAGTAGAACGGACTGGAGAGAACTGCACCGACAAGAATGAAACTCTTAAATAATAATAATAAATAATAATTTGTACATCATCGTCTACTACCCATAGTACAAGCACGTACAAGCTTCGCTTAGTTTGGGACTAGGTCGATTTGTGTAAGATTGTCCCTTAATATTTATTTATTTATTTTTATTTAATTATTTGTTTTATTCATTCTTCATTAACTTTACATTATTGCGAGATAAAATTAGTCCTTTGTGATTCTCTCATCGCGTATTAGTAAAAATAACATATAATAAAATAACCTATCAATATATAAATAATAACTATTTAATGAGTGATATAGAAAATGCTACTAAACTGAACATAACTACAAAATTTACAATTCGTAGCTTCAACATTGGCTGAGGGTCTCGTTGTTCCAATTAAAGCTTAATATCTTGGAAACTACTGGTGCTATTTCCACCAAACATATTAGCTAAGAACCATCTTGACGGACAAGTCTTTCGATAAAAAAACCCACTCAAATCGGTCCACCCGTTTGGAAGATGCGATGCCACAGACAGACATACAGATATGTTAAACTTATAATACCACTCTTTTTTCGGGGGTTAAAAATTACTTTGATCGAACTAGGTGATTGATCGATCTTAAAACTGGGATCGAATCGATGTGCCTCGGTTTCTGCTTGGCCTACAATAAATAAATATCAGACAACCTCGCACAAATCGATCTAGTCCCAAATTAAGCTCAAGAAGGCTTGTGTTATGGGTACTAGACGACGATATACATACGTATATAGATAAATATATACTTAAAACATAGAACAACCATGACCCAAGCACAAATATTCGAGTCCATCACACAAATATTTGCCCTGGCCGGGATTCGAGCCCGGGACCGCCGCCGGCTCAGTAGGCAGGTCTCTACAAACCGAGCCAATCGCGTCGTCAAAATTCCTTCATATGTCCGATTGCTTGATGTCGGATGTCCGTTTGTCCGGATTTCCAGTTCTCGGATAGAGGTCGCGATTCTCAACCGATTATCATGAATCTTATTAAAACTTTCGTGAGACATATTTATTTATTGTATTCCTCCTCCTTCTTTAGTCGATATCCTCAATGCTGAGGTCGTGGCCTTTCTGAATAACTTTTTCGTACAATTTTCCTTCAGCTTACTCTATCCTGGGCTGCAGAAAGAGATCAATCTAGAAAAGCTGCTGGTAACAGGCAAGGTGTACGGAAGATGGCCCAGAGGAAGAAGTCCAACACGCTGGTCGGACCAATTACGCTCTACCCTCAGGACCTCTATTTACGATACCATCCATGCATTATTGTATTATAATGCACAAACTCATACTTATGACGTTTTTGTACGACTTTTTGCAAACATTTTTCCTTGTAATCATTTTGTTACCATAAACTGGCAACTAATCACGGCGAAACCGTTTTCAAACCCCTACATCGTTTTATAGCAGCAGTACATTACTCGCGAAGTGCCTCGACAAAGTACTTGACAGATGTCCGAAGTGCGACACACTACTCGCGAAATTCCTCAACGAACTATTTCACAGCTGTCAGAAGTGTGACATTTTATCAGTTTCACACAGAAAACAAAATAATCATGGTTTAATTAATTACCACAACATGTTGAAAGATTGTGGATGAAGCATGCTTCAGCAAATGTATTATTTTAATAGAAAACTGTGACCAACGCGATCCGAAGTCAGCCGAGTAGTCAAGAGGGGTTTGCGCACTTCGGGCAACTTCGGGTCCTTTGACTCGGGAAAAAAAAAACCGGCAACAATCGGAAGTCGGCCGAGGCGAGGTAAAGTTTGCCGAAGTAAGACGAAGTGTCCACAATGACGTATTTGCCCAACTTCGGTCAACTTCGCAAGTAGTGTACTGCCGCTATTACATTTATGTTTTTGATGGGTTACTTCAGTACACGCGTACTCGTAGGTGTTATCATTACAATCAATAAATATGTTATTGTACTCATTATCGTAATACGATTATGTAAATTAATTATATGATAATGAGATAAACTAAAGGAGCATTTAATTACCAACTTATTTTTACCAAAAGCAAAAGTCATGATCTCTTTTTGCTGGTTACTTACTTACTTACTCCGTTGGCTCAGCGACCCAAAGTGGATCTTGGCCTCCGATACGAGATGGCGCCAGCGCGCCCTGTCTCGAGCGATCTCCTCCCAGTTTTCTGCATTCAGAGCGCGTAGGTCCTTGGTCACTTCGTCTCTCCTCCGGTATCTCGGTCGGCCGACCGGTCGACGACCTACAAGCTGCCCAATGTACGCCTTCTTTACCGCCCTGTCATCCGGCATTATTTCCAGATGCCCGAGCCAACGGAGTCTTGCTGCCTTAATCTCCCCAATGATATTCGGCTCAGACACTAGATCCTCCAGTTCTTGGTTCTTACGGATCCTCCAGCTACCATCCTCCCTCTGCGTCGGTCCCAAGATCTTACGAAATATTTTCCTCTCGGCAACGAGAAGCTTGTTTTCCTCTTTTAGAGTTAGTGTCCAGGCCTCGCATCCGTACATTAAGATAGGTCTTATGACGGTTTTATAGACTCTAATCTTAGTCTTACGACGACCTTGGACACCAACACCTTATGCAGAGCCGCCGCGCATCTTAGGGTATTCTGAATGCGAAATTCAATCTCCTGTTCTCTGCTATTGGAGTCATTTATCAGGCAGCCTAGGTACTTGAATTTCTCCACTCCCTTATACGTAACCCCATCTACGACCAGGTTTTCTCTAGGCTCCAAGATATTCCTGTATCTCCGCATGTGTAGGAACTCAGTCTTCTCCCTGCTGATTTTCAGGCCAACCCTTGAGCCTTCCTCGCCCAATACCTTCGTCTTCTCGGAGATGGTCACACTGTTCTCTCCCAATAAGGCTAAGTCGCTATAGTTGGTTAAATGAGTAAACTGATTCTGATAGAATCTTTTCAGCCATTTAGGCGTGTTGTAACCGCAAAAATATCTTACCAAGCAAAAAAAAATTTAATTTCACCTACAGATATCTATAATAACGTCTGTACCTACATCAGTCTATCTACAGTTATTAAGCAGTACCTATCTATATACGGTATCATTTTTAAACTTATTTATGTTGCGTTAATCTTACGTTCTAATTTTTTCGGCGTAAGCATAAAAAAAAACATTACCAATCAAATTATTTAGTAGGTAAGATATCGTCATTTATGTTTAGACTTGGGACTTTTGGCTGCTCGCCGTGGTTGTCCAATCCATGGAGTCGTCATATGATAAAAAAATATATTCAAAGTCAAAGTCAAAGTCTAAAAATTAAATGTTTTATTAAATGTCATCATTTATGTTGTTACATTTTTAATGGGCACGTTATAATAGTTTGTAATTAATTTTATCATAAATCTATCGGTAATTTTATATTATACCAAGTGGTCAAAATGTTTCCTAATTTTAAGTTGCGAATAGTTGTCAGTACGGGTAGTCTGTCACAACACAAGTACCTATCAAAAAGGATGCATAAAATGTGACCACTAAGGTATAATATGAAATTACTGATAGATTTATGATAAAATTAATTGCAAACTATTATAACGTGCCCATTAAAAATGTAACAACATAAATTATGACATTTAATAAAACATTTAATTTTTAGACTTTGACTTTGACTTTGAATATATTTTTTTATCACATGACGACTCCATGGATTGGACAACCACGGCGAGCAGCCAAAAGTCCCAAGCCTATTTATGTGCTTCCCACGTTCCCCAATTTAGTAATTATAAAAACGGTTTACACATGTTTCGAACTCATATGGAGCTCTTCATCAAGGACAACTATCCGTTCTGCTCCATATGAGTTCAAAAGATGTAGGGCCATTCCTGATATTTCTTACGTGAGTTTAAACCATTTTTATAATAATGAAAGATGTATCACGATAGTTTTAATAATAAATACTTTAGTATCACGCCAGTAGGATCATCATCATCATCATCATCATTTCAGCCTATTGCAGTCCACTGCTGGACGTAAGCCTCCCCCAGGGTTCGCCACAAGGCCCGATCTCCCGTTTTCGCCATCCAGTCACCACCAGCCACTTTTTTCAGGTCGTCGGTCCATCTGGCCGGATGGCGTCCGGACGGCTTAATTGGGGTGATACGCGAAGTGGGAACGAGGCACTTTCGGAAAAGGCGGTCAGATAGGAAGTCCAAACTTTCTAGCGAGACCCTGGATTTGATGCGATTTAGACGTGAGACACCAGAGGAGACTTTGTCAGATCCCCAGTCACTCCACAAGAAAATCAGGAGCTTGGTGAGACGCGACCTTCGCAGCTGGAACACTCGCCTTGTAAATGAGGCGATCGAGCGAAATCGGGGGTCGAAGGTCTTTACCAAGACACTGGGGAGGAGTCATCTGACAAAGTTAGCTACCTCGAATGGTGAAACCGTCACATCAGTCCCGGGGATACTGGCTGAAATTGAGGACTTTTACGGACATCTGTATGCTTCGCATGCACCGAAGCCTACACCTGACGCGAGAGACCCTAGAGCCCCACTTACCCGCCACTTCACTGAAGATCTCCCAGACGTAGATGTCGACGAAATCGAGGCGGCTCTCAAACAGCTTAGTAATGGGAAGGCTCCCGGTGAAGATGGAGTAGCCTCTGAGCTCCTTAAGGCTGGAGGTAAACCTGTTCTTGGGGAGTTGAGGAGGCTCTTCAACTCTGTAATAACCAATGGGACTACCCCGAAGGCGTGGAGCAGAGGTGTAGTGGCATTGTTTTTCAAGAAAGGAGACAAAACGCTCCTTAAAAACTATAGGCCGATCACGCTTCTGAGCCACGTCTATAAGCTGTTCTCGAGAGTCGTCACGAATCGTCTGGCATCAAGATTTGACGCCTTTCAGCCACCGGAACAGATAATCACTTCGTGTCACAATGACTTGTTTTAGCCCCTTGTCAAACTACTATATTACGAGTACTTTTTTAAGTCACGTTTAGTGGTTTATCATTTAAGATATTTATTCCTCATAAGATTTTACAAAATAACTTACTGAGAGAAGAATAAAATTATTGACTTTAATTTAACCTTACCGTGATACCTACAGTTTATAAACTAGTACGGGGAGCAGAAGACGCTTACTCTCGCTCATTATATAACTCAGCAGTGTAGTACCTAACGACAAATGTTTTACTTAATAAGTAATAACTACCGATACATACATGTAAGTATTTGTAAAAAGTTATTTTATATTAAAAAAAAACCTAGGTAAGATAGAGTAACATGCAATAATAATAATATAATAATAATAAACTTTATTTATTCAGACAAAGAGATCCATATTTTGTTAGTATTTTACTTATAACTATGTTAGTATTCAAATTTAGCTAACGACATTGTATTTCTAATTAAGTGTTGCATTATTGAGCACTCACCTCTTACAGCAATGGTCTTCAGGAGGCTGTTTGAGCTGCCACGTATTCTGATCAAAAGAGATGCCATCTTTTTACGCAGTACAGCAGAAAAACTGTCCACTCGAGCTTCAGCAAACATGGCGGACGCGCTGCAGAATCGTGGCAGCCCCAACAGCGCCCTGAAGGCGTTATTATATTGGACGCGCAGAGAGCTGAGCGACCGTTGCGAACAGTTCACCCACAGAGCACCCGAGTACAGCGACGTGCAGTATGCTCTAAAAAGAGTTATTTTGCAATGTGACCGAACATAATCTCGTCAGACAACAGGGTAAACGCACAAAGTATGGAAAACGGCAGCAACTAATGCAAATCATTGTATTCTATTCTATTTTTTAAAAATGGCAACCGGTCACAGTTAAGCGACCATTACTGCCAATGTCTCGTTGCCGATCGCACTAGGCGACTAGATAGAGGATTGATACCACGTTGTACGGTGAGTTGAAAAAATCGTGCTTTTTGTAAAGTGATAGCGATTTACAAAAAACCACGCGGACTATCGGGCCTTGACCCAGGAAGGGCTATGAACGCTTCAAGTTAAATTCTTCATTAGCTATTCACTCCTACGTTAGATCACTGCACAATACGCTATCAATACTACACATAATTCTAATTCTAATTTTAAAATATGGCTTCCATCAGGTTAATGATGATTTCGCCAATTTCAAGTTTGCTCGTAGAGCATGCCGTTGTTCGGTGAGGTTTTGCTTTTTGTAAATTGATAGCGATTTACAAAAAACCACGCGGTCTACCGGGCCTTGACCCAAGAAGGGCTATGTACGATGTACGCTTCAAGTTGAATTCTTCATTAACCATTCACTCATACGTTAGTTCACTGCACAATACGCTATCAATACTACACATTGAACAACAAAAATGAATAAATAATGAACAGCAAAACTTGAACGCATGCGGCCATCTTAAGACACGAACCGGAAGTCCCCCATACTACACATAATAGCTAATGTAAACAAACTGGAGGTGTCAAAATGACAGCAAGCAATGGCGAATGTCAAACCGACAAAGTTTTAAATCACGTAAGGTAGGTGTTGCTACTTTAAACCTGTGACTTTCTATTTTAGTCGTGTTGCTTCCAGTATAATGCAGCCTTGCGTTTTAAACCTCTGCAAATTTGGGTACTTTTTATTGACGATTTAAAGAGAAAAAAAAAACATATTTATTTAATGTTATAAAAATATGTTTGTAATCGTGAATTTGTATATATTCGGTAAAATTAAGCGATAACAATGTTATTTAAATGAAACGGACTGCATTAGTGAGGTCAATTATTTTATAATATAAAAAAAAATACAGGATCCAAACGTTATCTTATAAACAACCCTTTTAATGGTTTGTTTACATTCTTTTAAAAACCTAAAAGTACAAACTATAGTTGAAAATCGTCGGCTACAAGTATGCGACCATGTTAGACTGTACGTGGAAACTGCTTAATTTTATAATCACATATTTTAAGAGGCAGCAAAGTCCTAGAGTAGCGACCACGTATAGGAAAGCGCAGCGTGGGTGAGCCCTCGACTAAATAGACGGATAACCTCGTGAGGCTAGCGGGAATCAATGGATGCTGCACGGAATCGCACTTTGTGGCGAGTCATGGGGGAGGCTTATGTACATCAGTGGACGTCTGTGGCTGATATATATTTTAAGAGAAGCGTGGAGAAGCTGTAAGTTATTTAAATTTTATTTTTATAGCTTCATGTGTTAGGTATTTATCTGAGGAAAATAACCTAAAGGAAGCTAGTCTAGCTAGCCAAATAATGTTGACAGATATTTCCCAGTGGTATCACCAATTGTCTATGATTTAAACAATTTAGTAGTTGGGTCCTCTATAAATAAATTTGATACTTTCAAACACACATTCAAACAAACATTTAATTTTTCGCCTTGTATATGGTTAGAAATTGTAAACATACATATGTGTTTGTCGTTTACTGTACTGTACGAGTACATAGTGGTAGAAATTGTGTAAGCTGACTATGAGTGCACTTAACATATATTTAACTTATTTCCTTAGGAACCTTATATGTGCATATAAAATCTATAAAATACATAATATTTTCTAGTATCAAAACTATAATTCATACTACACAAAGTGTGACCAGCCGCAGATTTTTTGAATTTCCCGTTAAAACTTGGAGTAATATTGCATTAGCCAGACTCTATGAATGCGTTTTCCAGCCACGTTTAGTGATGTCCTCTGAGCAGAGCAATCTCCTCTATGGTTCGGAAGTTTGCTGAGAGCCAACTCAAACAGTTTGCGTTAAATTGCGTCCGATATTGCATTCTTAAGCTGAAAGAAGATAAGTAACGTTACTGTTTGAATTAAGTAACGTCTTGCTTTTATCGTAGTGTAAGTATGAGGTGAGCAGCGGGCGCAGGCGCCATTATTTATTTCTTTGCAAGAAATTTTATAAAAAAAAGTGTCTGTTTTTATGTGTTTTGAACAATAATAATAAAATGTATAGTACACGAGCCTTCTTGAGCTTAATTTGGGACTAGATGGATTTGTGTCAGGTTGTCTGTTTTTTTTTTTATAATAGTAGTTTAGGCCCTGCTTCGCTGCCACAAGGGATATTTCATGTCTACATTTTGTAATTTGTGTTGTTATATATTTCCTTTTTTATCCCCGACGAAAAAAGAAGGGTGTAATAAATTGGAAACATGTATCTGTGTATCGGTGTATTGTGCGTCAGTCTGTGGCACGGGTAAGTAATATAAGATATAAGAACTTATGCTATAATATTCATATTATATACGCTCATATTGTATAAGCTTGTTTTGTATACCGTTCAAGGTGTATAACGAACGTTAGATATAACATCAAAATATCTATTTTTGTTAAGTAAGTATAACGTTATTTAAGTATAATATCATTGTATATAACAATCATAACGTATAACGTTCATAATATATCAGATTTATAATGTATATTACTCAATACATCTAACACCAAAATGCATAATGCTCGTATAGTTAGAATAACCGCCTGCACATCAATTGTGTACATACTTATGCAATAGTTCGCTGTTAAATTTTAATATACCTCCATGTAAGCAAGCATTTTGACATTTCGATCGCTTTGCTCGCTCCGCTATCCATGGTCATTAAACAAACCTAACCTAACCTACAGTTTTCGGTTTTTGACCCATATTCCATTTTATCGCAGTTCTTCCAAACGGTATGCTCTTACTTGCCAGAATTTCATCTGCCATTATGAATTGTGAACATACGTATGCAATAGTTCGCTGTTAAATTTTAATATACCTCCAGGTAAGCAAGCATTTTGACATTTCGCTCGCTTTGCTCGCTCCGCTATCCATTGTCATAAAACAAACCTAACCTAACCTACAGTTTTCGGTTTTTGACCCATGTTCCATTTTAGGGGCATAGGGGTAGCAGTTATAACCTATTTAGTATATCATACGCTATTATATTTTCTAATCATTATACTAAAAGAAAGTATATACTATGATCGATATACGTTATGTATGTTATATCAACTGAATTTAGAGTATTTGAGTGTTATATAAAAAATCATTCTACAACATGAGTATTATGCTAATTGACCGTTATTCCTAATAAAAATATTGATTTTGATGTTATAGCAAAAGTTTATTATAATATCTTGTGAACGTTATTAATATGAAATTATATATTATGTAGTTATATCTCGTGAGACGAACGACTGTGGCACCATGGCTGCCAAGCGGATGGACCAATTTGAGTGTTTTTTTATCGAAAGACTTGTCCGTCGAGATGGTTCTTAGCTATGGTTGATCCTATACTATACCAATAGTGTCCAACATATTCAGTTGTAATTGGAACAAGTAAGAAGATCTCAATCAATATAGAAACTAAGAATTCCAAATTTTGTGGTTATGTTCAGTTTTAGTAACTGAGCAGAGCAATATCCTCAATGCTTCGGAACTTTGCTGAGAGCCAATTCAAACAGTTTGCTTTAAATTGCGTCCGATGTCGCATTCTTAAGGTGAAGAAAGATAAGTTACGTTACGTACTGTTTGAATTAAGTAATGTCTTGCTTTTATCGTAGTGTGGAAGTGTGAGGAGAGCAGCGGGTGCCATTATTTATGTCTTTGCAAGAAATTCTTAACGAAAAAGTGGCTGTTTTTTTAGTGTTTTTTACATTAATAATAGTAGCATAGATCCTGCCCCGCTTCCGAAAGAGTTTTTTTTTAATTTTATGTGTCTATGGTGATGTAATTTGTGTTGTTGTATTACACTTTTAAACGCTCGACGAAAAAATAAGCCTTTAGGCGAGGCAGGTCATCCTCGTTTTACGTCAATTTCGAGCAAGGTCATGTTCTTGGTTCGTCACCTTCTCGGGTCGTCATCTTCGGTTCCTGACAAGTTCGAAGGATGCCATGTTCTCAGCTCGTCAATTTCTCACTAGGTCATCTTCGTTTCATGTCAATTTCGATGGACGACAAGTTCTCAGCTCGTCAGTTTCTTACTAGGTCGTCTTCGTTTCGTGTCAATTTAGAGGGACGTCATGTTCTCTGTAGGTCATCTTCACTTCCTGTCAATCTCGAAAGATGTCATATTCTTAGCTAGTCAATTTCTTAGTAGGTCATCTTCGTTTCGTGTCAATTTCGAAGGACGACATGTTCTCAGCTAGTCAGTTTCTTAAAAGGTCATCTTCGCTTTTTGTCAGTTTTTAAGGATGTCATGTTCTTAACTAGTCAATTTCTTAGTAGGTCATCTTCATTTCGTGTCAATTTTGTATCATTTTCAAGGGACATAATTTTTCGACTAGCCATTTTCTCAGATACAGATTTTCTGAACCAGACAACCTAAATCCGATATTTAGGATTGACAACATTTTATATTTGTAAGGCTACAATTTTATTACTTTTCCGTATTACGCTTAGAAAGAGGTTTTTTTTTTAATGAAGTGGATGTAATCACTGTTATTAAATTTTACTGCATTTATTATTTTTTCATTCATTTAAAAAATATACTCATTCTAAAATGTAGTAGCTCCACAGGGGGACTCGAGGTCCAGATTCAGGTTTACAATACGATTACCGATTAGAGTAGGCCAGCCTCGGTTATTTTCGCTATCCTTCGTTTTTCGCATAGAGTGTATCATATTACAGACATGAACTTTAAATATATTAGGTACCCGTTATCTTATTAAACACAACACACCAGATAACCTAGTAGAAATAATACTCAAAAAAGCTAGAATTGCAAAGTACGATGTAGTAGTCGATTTTTAGGGTTCCGTATCCAAAGGGTAAAAACGGGACCCTATTACTGAGACTTCGCTGTCCGTCCGTCTGTCACCAGGTTGTATCTCAAGAACGGTGATAGCTAGACAGTTGAAATTTTCACAGATGATGTATTTCTATTGCCGCTATAACAACAAAAAACTAAAAATAAAATAAAATAAATATTTAAGGGGGTTCCCATATACCTACCACAGGAATGATTGTGCTACTGTTTTCAGAATTATGGTTTAGTTCAGCATGTATGATGTACAGTTGATAGAATGATTTTGGGACTACCTTAAATGTGCCATCACCCAGAAACCATCGCGTTTGTTTAAGTACTTATGTCCTTCGACTGATTTGAAGAAAAAATCTGTATTTTATCCTCTGATCCGTCCTCAGCAACAAGGAAATTTTCGCTTAACATTTCAGGTATAATGACATCTTTAGGATCTTGGAATTTCAAATTATCTACATTTAAATACCGTTTTCTTAAATTATTATAATTCATCTTTTTTAGATTGAAAACCTGGTATTGACGAAACATGATGCGGTTTGTCAAGACTTTGCATTGCTTCCTCGAATATGGGTTGTATAGGGTCCAAAGTCTGACAAACTTTTTTTTTGCAAGATTCCATTGCTTTGTCAATATCATTTCGCACATAATTGCGATGACACGTGTGTTGGCGGTCTGCGTCTCTTAAAATTCTTTCGAGTTTTTCGTCCATCGTAATACTAGCACAACAAATGTTCCTTTAGCAACACCTGAAGTTGTGCGTCCCACTTTTATTCTTTTTATTAAGTAAATATTTATACCCATCCCGTAGAATGCATTTTTTGTTTTTACCCGTGTGTATTATTTCAAATTTTTGTTTTTTATTCTCTTCCATTTTTTTATTGAGATAAATAAAACCATTCAACTCGTGCAGTGACAGTGGGTGACAGCAAATTTTTATTTAAGCATTACTTGTCTTTATATCAAGTGGCCAAATCAAAGAGGTAAACTTTATTTTGGTCAATAATAAGCAGTTTAGACTTTATAGAGGTAATTTTCGTGATAAACATGTATTTTCGATATCATTCTCGGTCCCTGCTTAGATCTATTAATAAAATTACAACTTTAACGGATAAAACACAAGGTGTTACTAAAGTAAATAGCTTAGCATAAGTTACAAGCCCAGAAAACTTCGTTGAAATAGATTTAATTAGAAGATGACTAACGCAGAAAGTGACGTCCTGCGAAATAGACCGACATAGAAGTTGACTAATCCAGAACATGACTTTCTGCGAAATAGACACACATAGAAGATGACTAATCCAGAAAATGACGTCCTGCGAAATGGACCCACTTAGAAGATGACTAATCCAGAAAATGACGTCCTGCGAAATAGACCCACTTAGAAGATGACTAATCCAGAAAATGACGACTTGCGAAATAGACCTACTGAGAAGATGACTAACCCAGAAAATGACGACCTTTGAAATAGACCTACTTAGAAGATGGCTAACTTAGAAAATGACATCCCTCGAAATATACCTACCTAGAAGATGACTAACTCAGAAAATGACGTCCTTCGAAAAAGACGTAAAACGAACGTGACGTTTCCCTACATTGACTTTCCACGAAAACGACCTGCCTCACCTAAAGGGCGACAACGGTTTGCACGCGTCGAAGCGCTAGACATGTTGTAACATGCTCCGGGAGGCCATGGGAATCAACATAATTTCCATACTACTATAAAATTTCCAGCATACTTAAGTTCCGAAAAATAAAATCCTATCGATGCACGTCTTCTTATGTTTCGTATGAACATTTTAAAGATGATTTTTTTATCAAAATAATTGTATTCTCTTAATTTAGTACAGGGATAGCTGACGATCCAACACGGTCAAATTAAGTCAAACAAATCATACTTTGATATTTGTTTATTTTCTTAATCTTATTTTGTATATAGATACAAAGGATAAATTAGAAGCCAAAATTTCATGCGATCCATTGCACTCTAAGTGGGACTCAAACCTACGACCTCTGTTTCTTATATTTGTTCCCGGGTTATGGCTAAATTGATGAATATATAATATAAAACTCAAGTGAACAGATCTATAAAAAGGTAACACTGATTTTGTTTCTAATTACTAAAATTAAACCAATGAAATTCAGCTTTATCTGACCAGGGTAGCAGCAAAATTATGGCTCAATATAGTAAGCCAGTAGCATGGGAAACTAATTCCAGAACCGATCGCAAGTTACGTGCTAAGCTAAGCAGTTTATCGCGATGCCGTCGGGCGCTCATAATAGTGCAGCACTTTACGGAAACTGTTCAGTGTAGCTCGGGAGTTTGTCTACTAAATTAATCCTCTTATTTTGTCCTCCTTGATTCATGTACTTCGTGGCTCCCACCCGTACATCTATGACTTTTCTTTCCGGGTTAGGATGATATGGCGTCCCCTCTTCTTCTGTTCAGGCGTTTGTATTATTGACCCCCTTTGCGTGGTGCTGTTGAAGATCAATGAAGGTCGTGACTCCCAGTCCTGCATCTATAGCTTTCCTGATTGGGATACAAACTTGATGTGAAGCTTTCTCTTCTTCCGCTAGGTAGGCACTAAGTGTTTTTGGTCTTCTAATAGTTATGAAAACCCGTATACTTCAAAATGCCACACTGCGTTTTAAAACTGGCATATCTGATGGGGGGAAGATACTTTTGCCAAAGTCAAATTGTGTATGCCACAAGATGGGCAAACCTTGCCGCTCTGTGTACGCCACACGATAGTCACAGGCCACGAGGCAGACCCAGGCAGAGATAGCGGAACGACTCAGTTACGTTCAGAAATGATTGACAGGGAACAGTTAAGCACAGAGATGGGTGAAAATCTAAAAGTCTTTGCCCAGCAATGGGACACCGCAGCAGGCTAACAAAAAAAATATGAATTTGTCACTCTCTCTCTCTCACCCGGGGCAGGGTACTCCGATTTGGTCTGTCTTAGATCCGGCTCGGATTACTCCCACATAAACACAATTGCGACAACTTTGTGAAATTAACAATTTTGGAATCTATTGTTTCTACTCATCATTCCCTTACCCTTGTCCCATTTATTTGGGGTTGGCGCAGCATATTTGTTTCCACTAAGAGTAAGAAATACTTCCCACTTTTAATAATTCGGAGAACCTTTGTCAATAAAATGCTAAAAGATCCACTTCTAAAATTAGTTGAGACCGTAATATTTATGTACACATTATTGAGATAGCTATTTTTATTAAAGCATTAACGTTTGCTAGCGTTAACGAAATGTAAAAAAAAGCGAAATATGGCATCGTAGCGCCATCTATCGTAAAGATTCAGACTTCTTGATCGGCACCATCGTCTCAAATTATGCTGACAATCGATAGTAACGATGTGCTACACCCAAACTAATTTTATTAAAATCAGTAACGTCTGCCAGCGAAAACCAAATGTTTACAATGAAGCGAGAAACATTCAATTACCATCTCCCGGTCTGACCGCAGCGATACGGATTTCAGGGCGTAGCTAGGTGTTCAAACTTGGAACACTAGTCTGTCCGAGACATCTGTCGAAGTTGTGGCACGAGTTCATTAGATATTGTTATATGTACCGAGCAATAATATCGGCAGGTACGTTCTAAAACTTCGGATTGAACTGGCATGAGCTATTTTAGTAGTTCATGTGCCGAGCAGTTAAGGAATTTAATATTAATTTCTTGAACTGGTTCGTTCGGATATACAATTGAATAGAACTTGTGCATGAATTTACAAAACACATAATTAAAGTTAAAGCTATATCCGCGACTTCGTGCGCGATTTTAAGGGATTACTAATATAGTTTTAAGTGTATTTACTAACCACTTAACTACATACATTTGTAGTATACATTGTATTTTACTTTTTATTTTATATATTTATTGTAAAAAACCTAATCTAAGTAGAAAACAACACGTGCTTTGTGAAATTTGAAATAATATAATAATAATCAAATTCATTTATTTAGATATGTCATCCAATATGTTAGTCATTAAAAATTAACAATTTTAAAATGAACTTGATCCAATAAAACGCTTTAATAGGTACAGTGATTGATCGCAATTCCGAAGTAATTCCACTTTGTACCTACTTATTCTCTCAATTAATTTTTGATCTCATAATTCGCTTTAAGTACGTAAGACGCAATCATTAAGAACACAAAATGTATGAGATTTTCACATTATTCCTTTGTTTAATATTGTTAGTAAGTATGACATCATATTGTTATTATATTAATTTATGTAACAGTCGTAGCTTATAAATTGACCTCGCGTAGTTTATATTGTAATTTTTATTATGAAATAAAGAAATGTAAATCTAAAAATGTATCTGGTTTTTATTCAAGTCAATCCTAATAAACACACAGTACCTACTTACATCAGTAAATCTCCAGCTTTGTGTATTTTCCATTTAAATAAATGAATAGAAGACTGGACACGAATTCGTGCCAGCTACAATTTGCAAGGGCGCATCAGAAAGTTTCATAGTAAACAAGCCATTGTCACACCGTAGCGAAGCTAATATTAAAATGTTAATTTAGATAGCAAAAGTATGAATCGAAATTTGTAATTCCTTACGTTATTCCCCCATAACTCCGCTATTTTTACTTCTTTTACAAAATGAATCGACATAGAACTTCTAAATACTTAACGAACCTAGTCACAAAATTTCATGAGAATCGGTTGAGAAAATGTACCTGTAGCCGGAAACCGTGTGGACATACAAACATCCTAACATCCGGACATACGAAAGAATTTTAGGCCAAGCTGAGACGGAGACGCTTTGCTCGCTCGGTCGAACATTCGCAGATATTATTGAATTTGTTACATCAGTCAATGGGTGCAGGTTGACCATACACGACAACCGATGGCAGGGACTATAAAACGAAATACATATATCAATAGGAGGGATCTGATGTTTGCTAGACGAAATATTTGGGAGTAGTTTATAAGAAATACGGTCCAAATATTGTACGTGGTGAAACGAGCATGTGTGCCACTAAGGCTGGCTACAAAAGGGCGCCCATTTTGAACGAATAAATTCGGGACGTAGAACTGGGCATCCAGGTGTGTGCTAGTGTGTAGACTAAAGGCGAGGTTCACGGTGCATAGTGAGCACGATTTGGTAGTCTGTAGTCGATTTGGTGGTAAACCAACATACATATCAAATACAAAATAATAAAAACATAAGTAGCTAAACTAGGTCACATTTTTCAATAGCGATGTGTTATGCGTATTTGAGGTGTCCGGTAGCCGGCCACGGAAACGCCGGAACATGATACGCTTCGTCCAAGACGCTTCCTTTGTGAAGGTCGCTAATTGGTCCGTTGGAACTCTCAGCACGAAGGAATTAAAACTCATGTCGTGGCGAGACTCCAATTTTATGACCCTCAGGATGACCCTGGACTTCACCCTTACATATTCTTCTGTGTTTTATTGGTTAACTAGCAACCCCATATAAATCTTCCTCTTGAACAATCTCTATCTATAAAAAATACGCATCAAAATCAGTTTCGTATTTTTAAAGATCTAAGCATACATAGGGACAGACTGCAGGAAGCGACTTTGTTTTATACTATGTAGTGATGTTGCACTTCTGTGTGACAGGCGGCCGACCCCGACAATGTCTTTGCATACTTCCAACGGAGCGAAACGTCTCAGCTGACAGCTACTTACAAAGAGGGAAATTCATATTTTATACCCTACCTGTGGGTTTGCACACAACCCCTCTTGTCGCTAGTAAGGTGACATTTTCTCGCTAGGGATATTGACTTGGGATCCAATTTTATAGGGCCGAACTTATCCTGGTGAAACAGCATAATAGAATATGAAGTTTATTGGTGGTTACTGCTTATTGTAATGGAAAGATAGAAGTTATTGGTATTGTTGGGTTAGGTGGGTATGGTCGGACAGATTAAATGGTAAGATGATTGATGTATTTGAGTTGACCGTTTGATTATTTTCTGTGTAGGTTTGAACTATTA
Organism: Apotomis capreana; assembly: GCA_947623375.1. NCBI lineage: Eukaryota > Metazoa > Arthropoda > Insecta > Lepidoptera > Tortricidae > Apotomis > Apotomis capreana. Next base: position 24,070,843 of record OX392507.1, on the reverse strand, counting down.
CAATTTCTTTATAATAACGCTTTTAGTTCAGGAAATATAAATTGGTAACTTCTTATCTCCTTTGCGATCTTTTGTTTTGTTATACTTTCGGATGGTAATGGCAAAACACAAATTAGTTTTACTTTCTGAGAGTAAACTTTATTCTTGGAATAAAAGTTTGGGTATACGCAGCCTTAGTAAAGTTGGTAAAGTAAAAGTATACATTCTTGTACAGAATTGCTTATTCTGTATTTTTGTGGAATTATTACAAGTTTTTTGTAATACTTTATGTACACAAAGGTTAAATATATAAAAGGCATGTTCTAGAGATATGGTGGATGTTCTTAGTATTTCAAACAAAAATAGTACAGAGGGCTCTTTGGCGTGGCATAGCGTCGCGGTAGCTCAGTGGATAGAGCACTACTCCGGATTAGTTGGAAGAGGTTCGAGCCCTACCTGCAATGACCGCATCAATAGTAAAAAAAATATATAAATAGTCTAGTTTTCAAAACAATCTAAGATATATATGAGTTTACTTCTGCTACTACGATCCAAGACCAAGGCGAAATATTATTTTACCGAGTAAAATGCATTTTGTATCAAAAAGTCCAATGAAAAATCTCTAGACATTTCAGATTCTCTAATTAATTTGCGTAACTTATTATACAATTTTGGTGCCATGCCAAAACACTTTTCGCTCGCAAAGCTGTTTTTGATTGCTGACAATTGATTTTATGTCGCTACAGTACAATATTCAAAACAGTATATTGGTTAATATTTAACTTGACATACAAAGAGTTCTTCCCATATTTGGAGGCCGATCTTAAATGCAATCATGTCACGCTTCGCGCAGTTCTTAAAGCAAAGCATGGGCCTTCCGACATTTTGTTTTGCCTTCGCTATATTACTAACATCAAGGCTACTATTAACCTTTAAGACTAAAATCACGACGGTTCATTATACATATAACAACCAATTTATCCTCCCACATGAAATTGCGAAGGCAAAAACTTTAAATTATACCGATACAATACTCTGTCCGCATCGACCAACGAAATGTGGAGGTACGGCTTAATTTTCTACAAAACATTTGAAACTTTACCAGACCCACATAGGGGTCGGAATCGTGTATTGGATATTAGGGATCGTCCCCAGAGACTGACCCGCGAGTTCTTTGTACTTATTTCCAATAGGTGGATATCATTTCTGTCACAAAAGTGTATGACATATGAAAAGGGTGGTCGACGTAATCCTGACAAGGTTTTTTAGATATTATTCCGTTATTACATGTACGTATCTTCGTGGAATTGTCATACCGGTTTTGGTTCCTTTTAAAATGTAACATTTTATTATATAAAGATAAAGATGGATCTTTTGAACGAAACGTTTCAGATAAGGGTAGGTACTCGTATACATATATTGTAGGTTGTGTTGGTGACAATCACATTGAAGCAAAAAATTACGGTTCTGAGGATAGAAAAATGTTTATATAAAGATTAAGTTGATTCATTCAAATTTAAGGTGTTTTCTTCAGTTTTCATCTTTTAACTCATTTAGAATTATTTAGCATTCTAATAATATACTAGCAGGTGTACCTACCTGCAACTTCATCCAGGTGGTTGAAAATAAAGTATCCTATAATCATGGTATTACAATAGAATACAATACAAATACAAAATGGTTCCTTGCACACCAAAAGAAGTTTACAAATTATACACAGAAACAATCATTTTAATAACGGTAGACAACAGGCGTTCTTATCGCTAAAGAGCGATCTCTTCCAGACAACCTTTGGGTAGTGGAGTTGATCATTATAAGCCACACAATGAGTAGGTGATGCAGAAGGGGATAGGAGAACAAAATAATTTATCAATAGATAAGCAAGTAAACATAACAATAGATATACACATGCATAAATATATATATATATGATAAACCTACTTAAACATACGTAAATATAAACATATTCATGGTATTAGAAAATAAGGTATGCTACTCCGCTGATTCCAAGTTCATGAAATTAATAAAAAAAAATAGTTTTGGTGTCACATGTCTGTGGCACTTGCTGGCGTCATGATTGGGTGCTTGCTTGGTTCTGTCAATGTTTTTCTAGGCTCCACTATCACTAACACTGGAGGCTGCGAGGACGAGATCCGAAGACGTTGCGCCATGACTAGATCCTCGGTGGAAAAATTAACAAAGATTTGGAAGGACCGCAGAATAACCAGAAACACAAAAGTTCGATTGATGAGGTGCCTGGTCTTTCCAATCTTTCTGTACGGAGCTGAGACGTGGACACTGAGGATGCGAGATCGCCACAAGATTGACGCACTGGAAATGTGGTACTGGAGACGCATGCTCAGAATCCCGTGGACTGCGCACCGAACCAACGTTTCAATCCTGAAAGAACTTAACATCAAAGAGAGATTATCGTCGGCTGTGCAAATACGAATCCTCAAGTTCTTCGGTCACATCACCCGCAACGAGGACTCCATGAAACGATTGGTGGTGCAAGGGAAAGTGGAGGGCAAAAGATCTCGTGGGCGCTCTCCAACGCGATGGACAGACCACATCATATCTGTGACACAATGCGGCATAAACGAGAATTCTCACTCCGCCACACAAAGCTACATGGCGGCGCATCACGAGAGAAGCGGTGGCGAAAGAATCGACCTAACCACGACCACGACCACTCTGCCAAGAGTGCACGACTACGAAGAAGACCTCGTATATGACATAAACATAAAAAAATAACAAGAAATTGTTACAAAATCTGGCTTCCATTGAGACGTCGCGTACCAGGTATTCGCATTACTCAGTGAATATCCGCCATAACGTCTGAAATATAAAAGGGGCATTCTTGAAAGCGCACTGCAGAATGTTAGCGTGAGTGTGGATTTTCTTATGAGGTACCGCTACATAATTTAGTTGACTGAACACACTGAAAAAAAATAGTTCAACTAGTTTGAAGTGTAAAATGTCGTAGTCTATAGTTATTATTACTGTACAATAAGTTATTATTCAATAAATATCTTATCTTATCTTACCTAGTCTAACAACTTGTGAAATAGCCAAAATTTGCTTAGAAGTAACCAAAATTATGCTAATTTCACTTATTCTGGTTACTAAGTAGCCCTCAGTTTGTGCTCTGATTGATTAACTACCTAGCAGCAAACATTTGGGTACTGTTACGAGTAACTAATCTTTTTTATTCAGTAGAAATTTTAATTTAAGTTTTTCTAGAGTTGTACACCCCCCTTTTTTTCGATATTTTGGGTATTTTTTACTCCGAATCACGAGCTCTTTCGATCTAATTAGGAGAAAAAAACTGTCCCAAAATATTCATACATTTTTGTTTTTCCATTCCGTTACCGCTGTAGTATTAGGTTGTATGGAAATGGTAACGGAATGGAAGGAAAAACTGGGCAGTTTTTTTCTCCTAAATAGATCAAAAGAGCTCGTGATTCTGAGTAGAAAATACCCAAAATATCAAAAATTAAAAAAAAAGTTGGGTGTACAACTTCGGAAAAAATGGCCCACGAATGGTCTGTATAGTTAAGTAGTGAGGTAATGTCATCAAGCGTACAAATCCATGTTGTAGTAGGTAATTAACAGTCAGTATCGAATATAAGAGAGAAAGTGTTTTAAGTCACAAGACAATGAGAAAAAGAAAAATACTGATATGAACATTACGTAATTTTCTTTCAACTCAATATAAAAAGGTTGGCACACATTTTATAGGTTTTCATTTAGCATGTTAGAATCTACGTAGGTGCAATGCTGCAAACTGCATGGCCCATTTATGAATGAAACGTGATCTATATCGGGACTCGAACCCGGTATGTTTGGATTACCGGTCCAACGTCTTAACCTTTCGACCCAAGACGTACTGTACAGTCAACCAATTTGATACCTAGGCCATTTCGTACCTTGTCAGTGAACGCCGATATGAAAGCTGCTTGAGATCTCATATCACTGTCATTGTGACAAGGTTCTATAGCGGCCTAGAAATCAAATTGGTTGACTGTACGTACGCTTTCAACTTCTCCATCCGTTTCGATCTATGTACTTATTTATTTTTGAAAGGTATTTAACCTTCGCATTCGAAATATGGTACTGGATGCGAATGCTTAGGATACCTTGGACGGCCAAGCGCATAAATGTATCAATTATTTCCCAACTAGGCATCAAAACTCGTCTATCCACTATCTGCTGACAACGGTTGCTTTCATACTTTGGACATGTGATGCGAAGAGTAGCTGAGAGCCTTGAGAAACTGGTCGGGATTGGCGGAGTGGGCAAGAGAGGCCGCGGCCGCTCGCCAACTAGATGGACTGACCAGGTTAGAGAAGCCACTTCCTCAAAGCAATTCCTTTTTCAAGCGGTGAGGGCAATAACGGATCGAAACCGATGGAGACATCTGATCAAGAATAAGATACCTTGTGATCACGAACCTTTGGAATGAGGGACCGACCAAAGAAGAATTTAGCCTTAGCACCATTATTGAGAACATGCATTACACATGTTCACATTTCATTGGACTCTTTTTACAGCAATGTCAAATGATCGAAGAGATGGCGCTGCTGTTACTAATATTTTATTTCGAAACACAATTATGTTCTGATAAAGATGTCATAAAAAGTACAAGCCAAATTGTAGCAAACTTTTATTAGTATCTAAAGTTATTTTATAAACGAAATCCTGAATACACATTCCCTCCCACATCCAAAACTTGGAGCGACGCAAATTACGAAAGAAGCTCTCCGGAGAAAAGCGACATTGTAAAAATATTTGTGCTCATTAAAAATGTGTTTTCTTTGTAAAGAAGTTTTATTCAAATGCTATACTGTGTATTCAGAATGGACACTAGTGGTTGTCTGACTTAGTATAGTTAGTATTGTAAATGATAAGAACTATTTGGATAACTACTCTGTGTAAAAACTGTAGATCTCGCGAATTTATTTTGAAATGACATGGTTTAATGATGCTTCTTATGTTTCCAATCTCTTCTTTCTAGTCGTCTCACTCTTGTCAGAGTGGTCGAGGTCTCGATGATGATGTGTTTGTACACGGGTGATCTTCGTACCGGTCCTCTCGGGTCGGGTGGCGGCCTTCGCAATTTGTCTCCACTTTACTCTATCAGCAGCATTTCGAAAGCACTTTGAAATGCTGGTGTCTGTCACTGTCTTTAACAGATCCATCCATCGGGTTGGGGACCGCCCTCTAGACCTTTTGCCTTCAATCTGTCCTTGCACCACTAAATGCTCCATGGATTGCTGGTTTCGAGAGATATGTCCAAAGAATTTTAGAATTCGCAATTGTACAGTCGACGAAAGCCTCTCATTGATTCTTATCTCCCTTAAGATGGATACGTTTGTGCGAAAAGCGGTCCAAGGAATTTTCAGCATACGCCTCCAGCACCACATTTCTAGTGCATCAATTTTACGACGGTCTTTTAACCTGGTCCACGTCTCTGCTCCGTAGAGAAATATTGGAAAGACAAGACATTTCATTTGTCGGACCTTGGTATTCCTGGTTATTCGCCTGTTCCAAATCTTATCTGACTTCCCCACGGCAGATCTCGTGATGGCGCAACGTGTTTCCAATAGAGGTTAGATCTCTGGTTAACAAATTGGGTACCTCGTGTGGGTACGATGAGATCCCAGTGACTGTTATAAAAGATAACATTGACATACTCGACCGTCCGCTGGCTTGTTCCTTTAACTAATGTGTTGAAAGTGGCTCCTTTCCAGAACAACTAAAAATTGCTAAAGTCATACCAGTACACAAAAAGGGTTCAAAAGCTGATGCAAACAATTACAGACCCATTTCTCTATTGCCAACACTTTCCAAACTGCTTGAAAGACTAATTAAAGACAGACTCATCAGATACCTATACCGAAATAATATATTGAGTGAGCGTCAGTATGGGTACCAGAAAAGTAAGGGTACCAATGAAGCCATCAGTGATTTAGTTAAGGATACAACAGAAAACTTAAATAAAAAGATGAAAGTAGCTGCATTGTTCCTTGATCTAAGCTCAGCTTTTGACACTGTCAACCATAGCGTTCTGTTAGCTAAGCTAGAACACTATGGCATCAGAGGCAAACTGCTGTCTCTTCTTCGGTCATACCTTACTAACAGAAAGCAATTTGTCGAAATCAAATGGACAGAGGGGTCGATTGAAAAATCTTTTAAATCAAAAACAGCTGGTGTATTTAGAGGAGTCCCACAGGGGTCCATACTGGGGCCTATTTTGTTTATAATTTACACAAATGATATGATAAAGTACATGTATAGCACCTTACCTTATATTAAATTAGTTGTGTTTGCTGACGACACCAACGCTATTGTCTCCGCTGATAGCATTGATGTCTTAAATGAGAGATTAAATAAAACCCTAAAACTATTTGGCGATTGGTTTGCCATAAATAATTAAACTAAATACCAACAAGACATCTGCGCTCCTATTTAAGACCACGCGCCACGGCTAGAAGTAAGGACTCGTTGTATATTGTTAATGAGGGTACTGCGATAGAGCAAGTAGAATCAACGAAATTCCTTGGAGTACACATAGATTCCATGTCAAACTGGAAGCAAGAACTATCTTCGTTGACTAGTTCAATCAGTTCGGCATGTTATGCGCTCCGAAGTTTAAGGGAGGTTTTAAACTTAAGTCACCCAAAGATGGTTTATTTCGCGTTAGTGGAATCAAAAATACGCTATAGTATTAGATTATGGGGAAATAGCTATCAATATAACGTCCAATCTGCTTTTGTTGCTCAAAAAAGAGCGATTAGAATTATGGCAAGAGTACCTCAGTCAACTTCTTGTAGAGAGTATTTTATAAAATTTGGCATCCTAACTGTCCCCAGCCTTTATATACTAGTAGTACTTAAGGACCTAGTTACCCACTTAAATAGAAGGGAAACATCAGAAGAAAGGGAAGCAAGACTGGCTACTAGAAGAAAGGACTTGCCTCAAACCATAGCAACCAAACTTAAAGTAGTGAAGCATACTGAGAGTTATCAGGGAATTCATCTTTTTAATAAACTGCCCTTGGAGTTGAAGTCAATCACAAACAGTAATACCTTTAGCAACAAACTAAAAAATATCTTGCTTGCACAATGTTTGTATTCAGTAGAAGATTTCGGTAGGACAAATGTATGATTATTTATTATAGTTTTGTTTGACATAGTTTTTATTGAAATGTAGGTAGTTAAATTGTTTTTGATTGATATTATATAATGCACAGTATGTAGAATTCTAATTTTAACAATGGGACGTTGGAAGAATATGTTTTTATTTTTTATTTTTGTGTACCTTAATGAATGTAAATAAGTTGTAATTAATGTATCATTTGTAATGCGTGGAAAAATTAGTTGATGTTTTATTATGTGTACCTACTTAGTATTATTTTTAATCGTTTTTTAGGGTTCCGTAGCCAAATGGCAAAAAACGGAACCCTTATAGATTCGTCATGTCTGTCTGTCTGTCCGTCCGTATGTCACAGCAATTTTTTTCCGAAACTATAAGAGCTATACTGTTGAAACTTGGTAGGTAGATGTATTCTGTGAACCGCATTAAGATTTTGATGCAAAAATAAAAAAATAATAATAAATGTTGGGGGCTCCCCATACTTAGAACAGATACTCAAAAAATTTTTTTTCATCAAACACATACGTGTGGGGTATCTATGGATAGGTCTTCAAAAATGATATCGAGGTTTCTAAAATATTTTTTTTCTAAACCGAATAGTTTGCGTGACAGACGCTTCCAAAGTGGAAAAAAGTTGGTCCCCCCCCCTCTAACTTCTAAAATAAGAAAATGAAAAATCTAAAAAAAACATATGATGTACATTACTATAAAAACTACCAACGAAAATTGTTTTGAACGAGATCTAGTAAGTAGTTTTTTTTTAATACCTATTAATACCTAACTTTGCACCTAATTTATATGGGGCGCTATACATACCAGGTGCAAACTTAACTTAACCACCTAGGGATGGAAAGTGTTTGTACGGAACCCTCGGTGCGCGAGTCGGACTCGCACTTGGCCGGTTTTTTTTTCTCAAATGTTATAACTATTGTAAGACTTATATTTCAAACACAATAAACATTGTTTATGAATAAATAACTATCAACTAAATACCGAGATTTTTTGTATGGTCAAATACAAAAAAATCAAGACATTCAAGACGGACTGTTGATAAGCCATGTTGGCTCCCTCCTAAAGGTTTAAATAAATACTAAGAATTATCTGCCTAAAAATCTCCATAAAAATGTATGATTGCTGAAATTATGTTCCGCTTTACCCAGCTCCGGTTAGTAGAAACTACCTCTTACCCTTTGTGTAATGTGGTGGAGTACATTCGCCGGAAGACTGGCTTCACGCTGAGGGTGCAACAGCTGCAGTCCCGCCATTACGTGCACTTCAGCTCGTTTGTGGTGCGCGTACCGCGGCCGATGCAGGACACCATCGCAAGTGCAGACTTCTGGCCGAAGGGTGTTGTGTTTCGGCAGTTCCGGGGCAATCTGCCGAATCCTGCGCCAGATCAGACGACGCAACGGAGCCACGCTGTTACGTCGCCTAAATCAAACTAGATTTAAGTTTTTATTTTTATTTTATGTATAATTTTGTAGTTCACATAATTACTGTGTTGCTGTGTAACTAATTTGAATAAATAAATAAATAAATGTGGAATTTTAAAAATCATCCTGGTTCGCGGATCGAAATAAATGGAATTTTAAATATCGTCTTGGTCTAATGGTCGAACTAAGTGGAATATAAAAATCCTGATAGTCCGACATGTTGGACAGCAAGGAATCATTCCTCGTCGTCCGACATGTCGACAACGTTGTCGAACCACGTGACCATAGGGGGTTTAATGGTGCTTATTATGTCTCAGTACCCAGCTGAACCTATCAAGACGGAGTGTCAATAAACCATGTGGAGGCTCTCTTCCGAAGGTTTAATAGGTGCTGGGCACTTAATTTGATGGGCCGAGAGTCCGGGCCTGTCTGTTAAACAGATCGTAAACTGAACCGCTTTTGCCTATCCTGCTCTCACATATGTTTGCGGTTCTTGTGTTGCTACTATGTTTTACAATGGAATAGGATCTATACTTAGCAAAGAGAAACGTTCCAATATATATATGTGAGTAGCTTTAGAAGGTCCGAAACGAGCAATATCTGGAAAACTAATGCAGCTGGCTTGTTCAAATTGAGCATTAAAGGGAATTTCAAATTAATAAAACAAAAAGTTTCAAAATCTTATAATTTATAATTTATTTTTCGATCAATTTAAGATAGCGTCCAATTCCTTTAAAGAGAACCTGGTCATAAAAAAAACCCTCTTCACCCATGGTCCACGTCACTAAATAATGCATACCGAGAGCTACAGTACAAGTTACAAAAAAAACAAATCACGACAAGTACTATACACGACACGACAAGGATGTACTATAAAAAAAATTAGAAGAATTATCTACATTTCTTCAAGATACCATGATCAGATTCCGATCTGATGACTATGGTACCAACTAGAAAGTATGTTCTATCTATGAAACAAAAAATAAATGAATTTTCCAAACCCATCCAGCTGTTTTCAACTAATAGGGAAGTTAAGGGTTAGTGACCCGTATTCCGCATTCAGTGAACGCATATTAGGGTAATAGATATTGCGACAACAGAGCCTGATCATCACATCTCCAAGTCAAAGTAACACACGTCAAGGGAAAACGAACCACGAACCAACTGAATCCTTTGCTTGGCGGCAAAGAAGGCATTGTGTTTGGAGTACAACTGCGAGACGAGGGGTATGTGGTGCAAGACACAGGCTGTTGGAACTTGGAGTAACGTGTAATATAGCAAAAGATAACGAACCACGAACCACCAAGATCCTTTGCATGGCGGCAAAAAAGGCATTGTGTTTGGAGTACAACTGCGAGACAAGAGGCCTGTGGTGCAAGACACAGGCTGTTGCAGTAACGTGTAATATACATATGGCGGCAAACAAGACATTGTGTTTAGAGTACTACTGCCAGACGAGAGGTGTGTGGTGCAAGACCATCAAGGAACGAACGATGAACCACCGGGATCCCTTGCAGGTCACCTATCTCTATATCAAGAACATATATATATATAGATTTAACGTTCAAATTCAAAACGAGTCAGTAACTGTCGCGATTCCCACCATACTTGAGCCCCTTCCGGACCATCTATCGTAGCTTGGCAACATCGCCAACTAGTTGTCTTTTAAGGCTAGCTAGACGCACATTGAATATACTTAAGACTGCACCGAGCGAAATGTGAAAAATAGGCATTTGCCGTTCAACGCTAGTTGTTGAATCCATTTCTAAACTATATATTTAGCACTTCGAAGAATGTGTTAACAACTTCTCCGTGGAAAAAATATAAGATTATTAATATTTTACCCTAGAAAAGTAAGTAAAGTTGGACGAAAATTGTTAAATCGTAAGCAGGCGTTAAGTGTTTTTTTATACTTTAACAATGGAAATCTATTCTGATTTTCAGTTCAATAAAAAGATGAATTACATTACAATTTGTTCGCATCAAATATTGCAATTATTGTTTGGTATTAAAGGTCCAGATTTATCAAAAAGTGTTTTTAATTCTCCATGCATTTTTACTATGGCGGCCGCGCGCCGATCTTAATTCTAAATACGCATTCCCCGCGCTCTATGGTTATAGGCGCGTTAGCGACTAACGCTCGGCGCAGTCTTAATACAAATATCACTCCAACCGCCGACACTAGTCTTTTTCAAAATAATCTTAGTCTTATAACTCTTATAAGAAGGCACTGCATGTGGAGTAAAGTACTATTGAGTATTTGGTATTTATCAGGTAAAATAAAAAGAAGAGGACAAAAACTAGTAAGTGCAAGCCGCGATACGCTTCTGACTTGAACCGAGCTTGGCAGCGTCGCCAACTAGTAGTCTTTTGAGGCTAGACGCACATTGACTATACGCAAATTGCACCGCAGCAGCCACTGCTTTTGGTGCTTGTGCATTTGCTAATGAAGGTGTTTGCTTCCATTAGGCAGGAATTGCATCTTTTAGTTGAGGCTTGGTTTTGAAACGACTAAACGATTTTAGAAGGATTTTTCGCCGAGCGTGTAGTGACACTACACGTTGAAAAATCCGTAAAGGTGACACATTAAGTAGTGTAATGCACATGTTATGTAACATACCTTATACCCAGTGATCGGCACCCCAACATTGCGGTATTCGACGTAAAAAAAATACAAACATGATTATAATAAATATTAATTTAGCATTATTATGACACTCAATAGAAAAATAAATTGCAATCAGAATCACGGCATTATAATTATGTTTATATTAAAATTACCATAGGAAATCCGCAATGTTGTACTGGCCGTGCCGATGATCACTGATGAACAGAAGTTAAATGTCTGAGATTTTCCATTCTATACTGTAGCGATGCTATTCGATAAATAAATAAATGATTAAACGGGGGACAACAGTTTATTTATAGGTAAACAAAAAAAAACATATTTACAATATTAAAGTTGATAAAAACTAAATATACTACTAATACTAAATTAAAAATAAACTGATTATAAAAAGAACACCCCCTCCAGCAGCTCTGCCTGTGGCAAGGTCCCCATTACACTGGCGGCGCGGCGTTACCGCTCTGAACTGCAAGGCCGATGATTAAACTACATTATGTTTTTGTTACGCATAATATGAAAGTAACATTAAAAACCGGCCAAGAGCATGTCGGGCCACGCTCAGTGTAGGGTTCCGTAGTTGCTCATCCCTCACTAGAGACGTTCAAAGACGGAAAGACGGAAAAAGGTCGTAAACGCCAAAGAAAATGTAATTACTTATTACCTTCTGGAAGTCAACTTACGTCCTTTTAATGAAAATTATGAAATTTTGCGATAACTCAAAAACGGATAGACCGATTTTGTTCAATATAGTTTTCGTTGAAAGTACTTATAAGGCGTCATTTTCATGAATTTTTCCATATTTTTTTGACCTGTGGTTGAAAAGTTAGAGGGGGGGACCCTATTTTTTGTTTTCGGAGCGAATATTTACAAAACTACTGACTTTATCAAAAAGTAATCTTTATAGACCCGTATTATTTTTAACAGACCTATTTAATGACACCCCACACACTAGGGCTGGAACGAAAAAAAAAATTCACCCCCACTTTAGGAGTCCGAGAGGCACCCGAAAAAAAAAATTTTTTTAGTTTTTATTTTACCGTTTTGTTGGCATGATACATACACATACTCATACCAAATTTCAGCTTTCTAATACTAATGATCACGGAGCTAAGCCGCGGACGGACGGACGGACAGACGGACATGGCGAAACTATAAAGGTTCCTAGTTGACTACGGAACCCTAAAAACGAGTGATTTGAATAAGAAAGCAAAGGAAATACTGAAGAAAGGTAACAAGCAAATAAAAACAAAAGAATATCAAATTAATAATTCGATAAAAAAGTCATAATTGCATTTCAATGGCAATATTCGAATTCGAACGCTACTGAACGAGTATAAACAAAGAAACAGCCGCGTCGTTCCAATACAAAAGAACGTAAGTCACTAGGAAAATGCTGGATGTTGCGTCGTTCTGTCAATGGAAAGAAAATATTGACGGTTAACTTTCAGAACATATTAACAGACAGTATCGTTCAATAGAAATATAGCCTTTATTTTACTTGCCATTTGAGTGGGTTTTTCAGTAAAATTGTTTGTTGAATGCGAATTCCATTCTTTTGCAATTCAAGGATGCTGAAAGTTCTCTAATTGATTATTTCGGGGACGGTCGTTTTTTTCGGAAGATCAGTTACGATGGCTCCGGTCAGAGACGAGTTTAGATCTTTATAATTATGGAGGGTTCTAACATTGTTTTATTTTACCGCTTTTGTATTACAAAGCATTCCTGTACTTTTTTATACTTTTGCGCCGTAAAAATATAAATTCACTTCCTTAATAAATCCTAAATAAGTACCTACATGGGTCTGAACGAGTAAAAAATCATACTAGGTACTACTTAACTAGCAGGACCATAGTTTGCATTGACGATAAATAAAATTTCCTTTTGGGCCCTAGCTGGATAGGACTTCCCCAACCCTCACTGTTAATGAGAATACATATATCTACGTACAACAAGAAACGACCCCTTTCGACGCGTTTTAAAATGGAACCCTAAAAAAAAGTTTTTCAATCAAGGGCGCGTAGACTTAAGAGGATGTATTAAAGCAATCAGTATTAAGTTAATTGAGGGGACGCTTCGAATAGGGCTGTCTGTAGGTTTAAAGGGTGATAAATGAGAAACTGTATTATGTAGCAGTACTTCAATACTGAATAAATAGGTTTCACCTCACTTGCTCTAAAAACCTCTGTTTGTAGCGCGAAATCTGCGTTTAAAAGTCTGTTTTATCCGCTAGCGTGCAAAAGTCATTTGAATTTCGAACACAATGCTTTTTTTTTATTCTTATTATTTGTGCTTTTTTCTTGTTTATTTGGTTTGGATTTTAGGGTGTTGTCTTAAATTTGAATAAAGTGTCAAAAATAAATATGATTATTTTTATATTATAATTGTTATTCCTGCATCTCTCATATTCATCGCCGTAGTGAGGTAAAAAGTTGTGTGTTCTGCACGGCTGCTAAATTATTCGGCTTCTCGTGTCTTGAAAGCCTCGCTGCGCTCAAGAATCTATCTTTGAACCATGATCGAAAGATACCTTCGCTCGCTCAGCTTTAAATTTGAAGGTTCAACACTCGCGCCAAATAACAACTTTGCAGCCTTGCATAAGAAATAACTATTTCCAGATCATGCACGGCCACAATCAAATTTTAGTGAAAATCTGATGCTTAGATCCTTGAAAAATTGAGGGAACATCCCAAATATAATATCTAGACGATTTCTGTGTCTTTAGGGTTCCGTACAAAACAGGACCCTTTTACTAAGACTCCACTGTCCGTCCGTATGTAAATAAATAATAATAATAATAATAATAATAATAATAATAATCGTTTATTTCAAACAACTAAGAGGTCCATAAGTGTTAGTTACAAACTTATTAAATAAATATCGGACGACCTCACACAAATCGATCTAGTCCCAAATTAAGCTCAAGAAGGCTTGTGTTATGGGTACTAGACGACGATATACGTACTTATATGGCCTCCTGAGTTCCAGTGTCCTACACATAGTTCATAAACTTCAATTAATAGTTAACTGTCAACTATTTGTTATAAGGCTAAAATTAAACTGACAAATTATGAATGCTGGTCGTCAGGAGGATAGATAAATATATACTTAAATGCATAGAACAACCATGACCCAAGCACAAATATTCGAGTTCATCACCCATATTTTTGCCCCGGCCGGGATTCGAACCCGGGACCACCGGCACAGTAAGCAGATGTTTAAATAAAAACCGAGCCAAACGCGTCGTCTATCTGTCACCACACATAGAAAACAAAAATTAATCAACGGTGTATTTTTAAGCCTTAAAAATAGTTTACCTGCTAGGTTTCAGACAAACCTTACTAAGAATAAACACAGCTAAAGAAATACCTAACAATGTACTCTAAACACTCGAATAAAGTTCGTACAAACTACCTACTTCTTATTAGAGATAAAGAAAACTCTGGACGGTTTGTTTGAAAGTGAAGCCTCGTTCAGTTCCGATCTCTTCAACCTCAAAACAGTAATAAAACACTTCGATCATTTTCGACTCTATTAAATTATAATATTTATTCATAACCATTTACATTTACAAGACACTGGTAGAGCGCTGTCATAACGAATTGGTATTGTTTGTGATAAGACACTTAAAATTAAAGTTAGGTAGAATAGATTATTTAGTTCAGTTGTATTAGATAGGGAATAGCAAAAAAAAATGTTACATTAATGATAGATGCCCAGGGATAGTAGCGCTACAAACAGCTTCCATATGGCTATAATGTGCATACGTCATAATATTTGCTTGATTAAGCGTCAATAGCGATTTGTGAAAGATTTGTCATTAACCTGATTCAAAACATTGTTTAACGGAATGGTGCGCAATCCTTCGTTATTCTTGCGAAATAAATACTGAATCCTATTAAAAAAAAACCTGACTTTCATTACTGTGGATAGTTTTGGCTTAATTATGATTGAGCCTATGACTCATACCTCTAAAACTCATCTATTCTGTAAAAAGCCATCGTTAATAATACAACATTTCAGTGATATAGAGAGATATTGCAGAGATCTCCCAAGAGGCGATATATCTAATATGTCGCCACTTTGACGCCATGGTTCCTAATAACAGGAGGGTAATTTGACCAATTTTAGAGAGATGATGTTGATCTCTCCATTTCATCGCCATCCGTCACTTTTGACGTGTCCCTACTTGACAAGTGGCGATATCCCTAAAACATCGAAACTTCGTCAATCCGGTCGCCCTTAATTTGCGTTTCCTTTGCATGTGACGGCATAAATAACAGGCGCATACTTTAACTTGACCGTGTAGTATAAAATTAGTTAGTTAGGTTTTGTTCAAAACAGAAATTCATATGCATGAATAGCATTTTTGACAATCATTATCGTCCAATTTCCAAAATTGAGATGAGATGTCACTTGAACCTCATCGCATTTTAATGACAGTTCAAAGGCGATATCACTTTTATCTAATAGAGTATTTTCGTTTTTTTTTCGATCTCTCAAACGGCATTCTCGAATTATGTAGGTCCCAGGTGTCGCCTTTGCAATAACTCTCTTATGTAATTTGGTCGACTGTTAAGAAGAGTGGTTATTTATTTATTTTACTAAATATGTATGTATGTATTGTCGGTTTTGGTGAAATCAAAGAGATTGCGGATTCATATTTTGGCGTACTAGCTGAAGCTTGAACATTTTTGGATTTATAATTAACAAGTTGTTAGAGTCGATAACAGGCGCATACTTTAACTTGACCGTCTAGTGCGTGAAATTAGTCAGTTACGTTTCGTCCAAAACATAAATTCATATGCATGAATCGCATTTTTGACAATTATTATCGCTTCCGTATTTCCAAAATTGAGATGAGATATGTCACTTGAAGCTCATCGCATTTTAATGACAGTGCAAAGGCGATATCACTGTTTTATATGTATAATAGAGTTTTGACGTTTTGCGATTTCTCAAACGGCATTCTCGAATTAGGTCCCAAATTTCCCTATTTCCAGTGACGTAATAATACCTCAATGCCTATCTCTTATAGTTTCTAACTTCTCCCTAGAGACCAATTTGGATTGATCAACTTTTATTTGCAATGTTTCTGTTGCAGTCAAAAGTTGAAAACATACATAAGAAAGTAATATCAAAATATGTTTATTCGTATATTTATAGACTTCAGTCTTAAAACAAACTGTGCTTGAACAATAAGGCTTCAAGAAGCCTTCCACTATTGGAAAAGTGCAAACAGGTCTTGAAGAAACTAAAAAAGTTCAGCCAGAGTGTTTCGAGTGAACAAGGCTGCGTTCTTTTATTTTCGATACGTCTTTCGATGCTGGACTTGTACCCCTTACCATGAGTTAAAGTGACCGTACTTCCTAGCGACAGCGTAAACAATTTCTATGGAGAATAGTACAGTGCCTCCGGTTACTTTGTAGAACTACAATTCTCCATACAAATCGTTTACGCAGTCGCTAGCGAGAACTGTCACTGTAAACTCATAGTAAGGGCACTGTACCCTTACCATTGTACAATATGTTTTTGGTGACAAGGTGGAAACTAGGTGTGCGACGTTCAGAATAACTCTGATATAGTAACACCAGTGATACAAAGCAAAGATCAAACCATAAATAATATTGAAATGCGTTAGGGTGGTGAAGAGGTAACACGTGGTCTGGTAATTCAGAGGTACCGGGTTCGATTCCCGGTCTCTTACGCCAGGTTACGCATTTTTGTGCCTTGATCTTTGTATCAATGGTACTTTACCCACATTAAAAAATAATGAGATATTACATCACTACATAGTATAAAATAAAATCGCTTCCTGCTGTCTGTATGTCTGTCTGTCCCTAAAACTACGCAACAGATTTTGATACGTTTTTTTTTAATAGATAGAATAATTCAAGAGTAATTTATTTGTATAATACGAGTATATGCATAATTTATTAGCATTGCACCCGTGCGAAGCCGGTGCGGGACGCTAGTGTTTCATAAATGTCTGATATAGTTTCGCTGGGCAGTTTCCACAAGCCGTATTTTGCGTGAAAAGGGGTAGTACTACTCTAGTCGTCATTTGATGTAACTTTTCGATGTTTTATATTTCTATATCACTGCATATTTGAGAAAAGCACTAATACCTCGGCGTGAAAAAGGATTGGCAGCCTCGTATCCCTAGCCTACTCGGCAGGCAATCCCATTTTCCCGGCCTCTCGGCTCTTCTAATACGGGAAAAACTTGTGCCCTAGTTGTATAACGACGACGATGCGGTTGGCTCAGTTTTTAGTGCTGCTGCCTACGGAGCCGGCGGTCCTGGGCTCGAATCCCGGCCAGGGCAAATATGTATGTAATAAACTCGAATATTTGTTCCTGGGTCTTGGATGTTATCTAGATATGTATTTATATTACGTATATCGTCGTCTAGTACCCATAGTACAATTTTTGTTTAGTTTGGGACTAGGTCGATTTGTGTAAGATTGTCCCTTAATATTTATTTATTTATATTCAAACATGACATCGAACTGAATGCCGCCATGAAGCGTGATTATCATATTCTTTTGTTAAGTTTCCTAAGTGCTTTTTTTTCAACATTTTTGCACGAACGAGAGAAGTGTCTCTGTTAAAACTTCGCCAATAAACAGTATTAATAATTAGCATTTTCGGGAACTCGTATCGGAAAGTTCGTCTCGAAACTCCCACATTCAAGTTCGAAATTTGAAGTCACAATAATTCTGTTCCTTTCGCTCTTTTTAACCGACTTCAAAAAAAGGAGGGGGTTCTCAGTTCGGTTGTATGTTTTTTTTTTTTTTTTTTAATGTTTGTTACCTCATAACTCCGTCATTTATGAGTCGATTTGGAACATTCTTTTTAGGTTTATGAATAGACATCTCAAGGTTGGTCTCATAAAATTTTGGTGAAGATCGGATGACGAGATCCATGAGGAATCGAAGGAATTCCTGAAATTTTATAGGCACTCATATTGGACTTCCGGTTCGTGACTTAAGATGGCCGCATGCGTTTAAGTTTTGTAGTTCGTTATTTATTCATTTTTGTTATTAAATGTGTAGTATTGATAGCGTATTGTGCAGTGATCTAACGTATCAGTGAATAGCTAATGAAGAATTCAACTTGAAGCGTTCATAGCCCTTCCTGGGTCAAGGCCCGATAGTCCGCGTGGTTTTTTGTAAATCGCTATCACTTTACAAAAAGCAAAACCTCACCGAACAACGGCATGCTCTACGAGCAAACTCGAAATTGGCGAAATCATCATTAACTTTGATGGAAGCCATATTTTAAAATTAGAATTAGTAGAATAGGCACTCATAATATTTTTCATATATTTTCTAAAACTATTTAAGTATTTGCATACGGTAGTCATCATCTTCCAATGCTGAACTGATGATGGAAGGTACAACTCCTTAACGGTTAGGAGTTAGGAGATAATTCAAACGAGATGCATGCCTTCAAGACCTCCCTGATCACCCCGCCATAAGTATTTTATACTAATCACTAAAGAGCGAAAAAAAAAATTTTTTAACAATAAAAAGAACCGACTTCAGTTAAACTAAAAAGCCAAAAATAACCCATCAAGTACAGATTACATTTGACTCACCCTTTGAAGTCGGTGCCAAACCTCACGTAAACTTTAATATATAAATATAATAACTGAGTGGTTTGGGATCGATTTCAAAGGGCGAGTCAAATGTAATCTGTACTTGATGGGTTATTTTTGGCTTTTTAGTTTAACTGAAGTCGGTTCTTTTTTTTGTTAATTTTTTTTTGTGTTACAATGTTTGAGTGAGCAGTGTGACTAGAATGTTTCCGAGTATGAGTTGAAAAGGTAGCAGTTTTAAGAGGCCTTATTCCTTTTAAATTGTGATTGTTTTAGACATTTTTCTCTATGATCAAACATGTATGTTAACATATTATTGGTGTTACTACCTAGAACAGGGCTAGTGGAATAACCGCTCAAAAGGTTGAAACCATCCATATATGTGTCATAATATGAAAAAAAATTTTTTTAAAAGGAATAAGGCCTCTTAATTCAGTGCCTCCAGTGAATAAGGGAATAACTCAAAAACGGCACTTTTCAGGAGAGACAAAAAACGATTTTTTAATAGAAGATATTTAGAACTTTCACTTTTTCAGCATTTTTATACAAGCTATGGTGTTAGGCATTCGTTTCATGAATAAAGAACTAATAATTTGGCCCTGTAAATATGTTTTTTTCAGGTTTTTTTGTAGTTATGCCTTTTGTTCACGAATATTTAAGGACATAACTCAATTTATATGGACCAATTTTAGCGATTTTTTAGCAATTAAACGACTTATGCCCTTATGAACGACGTGCATAAAAGATGAACACGACTTATACTATTGTGAACGACGTGCATAAACGAAAAAAGTACGACTTATACCTATGTGAAAGACGTGCATAAACGAAACGAAACGACTTATACCAATTTTTAATATGGTACTTTAGATATTACACGACTTATTAAGTTTGAAATTGGCTACCTAAGGAGTCAAATGTGGCTGTGTAATAGAATGATCATAAGAAAACATTGATGAATTAAATAATTCTCGTTTATTACTATTATCAAATATATCAATATCAACATAAATATCATTGCACTCACTGTCAATGAATGGCAACAGCTCTATTTAGATCCTCCGATTTCTCAACACATATCAGTAACGGAATTTCGGATAATGTCTGTTAAAGTTATACTAAGAAGATTTTCATATCTTCCATGCCTTTTAATTAAAAGCGTACATTTTTCTTTGCAATTCATCAAGTACCGAGACGAATTTAAGAAGCCCAAACTCAGTAGGATTGCGTCATTTTATTATAGAGTTTTGCCTATGCCCACCATCTCTGGCCCCATCATCAGATCAGGTCCATGCTTATTGTATTAAAATTTCCGAGGACTTGAGTCGAAACTATGTATGTTATGTAAGTATATGTAAACCTAATTTCAGCTCAAGTCCTCGGAAAGTGAATTAAATCTTCCTTGAAATATTTTTTAACATACAATATGTAAATATTAATGAAAACTTTTAATAAAGAACGTGTTAATACCTCCTCCATTATTATTCCGTTTGCTATTGTTTTTTTCGTCAAGCTTAGCCCACTTTTATAAACTATCCTCTAAATAAAACACTTCACGAATAGAATGAAAATCACGAGTCGTTGACAAAGTCCAGACTGATGAATTAATTATAATAAAGTAAATAGACACCATACTTTTCTCGATGGATTAATTTACAAAATTTTCAACTTTCTTACCACTTGTATATTTTTGAGTTTAAAAATACAACATAAGTATCATCTTGTCCTGTTCACGTTACCACAGATTATATACAAGTTACTACGTAACAGATACCCCACTTGTTTGGACGGCAGGCGTTGCCACCGCTATCGATGCCCCCTCCCGCGGATGACGCAACGTCATTGGAATGTGCTCTAGGGTTGCCTCCGTTATGTAAACGCTAGCTTTTTCTCGTGCCTTCGCTCGTTTGGTCAACCAGTCTAGTCAGCAGAGGCGTGGCGTCCAGACAACCCGATTCCCACTGGGTTGCCCACTTCAGGACGATTGAACACCGTTCTCTACGTTCGGTTACCTTTGCATCCGACCGTTCCCTCTTTCCGCTTCTCTGCTTTCCGTTCTCCACACGCCGCTCTCCGCACGCCGCTCTTCGCACGCCGCTTTCCGCACGCTGCTCTCCGCTCTCCGATCGCCGCTCTCCGCACGCCGCTCTCCACTTTCCGCACGCCGCTCTCCGCACGCTGCACTACGCTCTCCGCACGCCGCTCTCCGCTTTTCGCTCTCCGATCGCCGCTCTCCGCCCTCCGCTCTTCCCTCTCCGCTCTTCCCTCTTGTTACAGTAATACAAGATGGTTTTTATAGTGCGGTACTCTAAGATGTTCTAGGCAGGGACTTAGACTTACAAAAAGTCTTATCTTATTTTTCGTAATATTAATCGAGAGAAAGTTAATCGAATTAATTAATCGATTAAAAATTTAATCGCTAAAAATTAATCGACCATTAACTTAATCTTTCGAGATTAAATCAATCGGAACTCGTACGATTAGATTAACTAATCGTCAATTTTAATCGTTAATCGAGATTAAAAAAGTTAATCTTAATCGTTAATCGATTAACTTTTGCCCATCTCTGCTGGGAGCGCGGAAATCATGTTTTTTCGGTTTAATTATTAAAATAATACAGATTTTGAAAATGTAAGATGTACATATACATTATAGTTAACATCTCGTTATGTTATTATTAAAAAAACTGATAACTTTCCCTGCAGTATTTATGACATACTAAGGGTTTATGTTGCTTTTTTGAGGTAACTAAAAAAAAAAACTATCGAGGAAACTACAAGTAATCGTGTTTCTAAAACATAAGGAATAATAGAGTGAATCTTTAAATATTTTACTTATTGATTGTATAACTAAACATTCAGTAATAACAACACAGCATGGAATCAAACCAACACAATTAATTCGAAAAAAAGCTAGGCGCCCCCATAAAGATTTTTAGAGAAATACCCAGACTTTAATAGTTACGCGTCAATAGTGCCCCAGTAAACGTTAATTCTTAAACAATATCTTTTATTCCGGAGAGTTTAATGTGTTCTGGAACAAATGAAATCATTTTCAATCGTCTTTGTTGCCGCAAAAACAATATGCCCGACTTTTATTTTTCTACATCGTACAGCACAGGTTGCGCGGGAAACGTTAACTGTACGCTGTCCGCTTGCCGCGAGGCGTGGCAGCCCACTGAAGTTTTGTAGCGCGGGGTTGGCACTTAGAGATCGGAATGTTTCGCGCGGTTGAAACGCGTGGGGATAGCCTGACGTTACTCAGATAATGCAGTGAGATTTAAAAGTTTGTTAAATATTTATTCATAATTCAATAGTGGATAAAAGAGTCATGTCAGAAAACTAAAGTTATAGAAACTGTAACTGATTCGATAGGATATTGAAAAAAATTTTTTAACAAAAAATGGAACCGACTTCAGTATAACTAAAAAGCCAAAAATAACCCGTTCAAGTACAGATTACATTTGACTCACCCTTTGAAGTCGATCCCAAACCACTCAGTTATTATTTATTATATTTATATTTCTGGGGGCACGGCAGTGCCCCCGCCAAGTTATAGTTTACGTGAGGTTTGGCCCCGACTTCAAAGGGTGAGTCAAATGTAATCTGTACTTGAACGGGTTATTTTTGGCTTTTTAGTTATACTGAAGTGGGTTCCATTTTTTGAGAAAATTTTTTTTTTTGCTTTTTAGTGATTCATAAAAACACATATGGCAGGGTGATCAGGGAGGTCTTGAAGGCATGCATCTCGTTTGAATTATCTCCTAACTCCTAACCATTGAGGAGTTGTACCTTCCATCATCAGCTCAGCATTGGAAGATGATGACTACCATATGCAAATACTTAAATAGTTTTATAAAATATGTGAAAAATATTATAAGTGCCTATAAAATTTTAGGAATTCCTTCGATTCCTCATGGATCTCGTCATCCGATCTTCACCAAAATTTTATGGGACCAACCTTGAGATGTCTATTCATGAACCTAAAAAGAATTTTCCAAATCGACTCATAAATGACGGAGTTCTGAGGTAACAAACATTAAAAAAAAAAAAAAAAAAAACATACAACCGAACTGAGAACCCCCTCCTTTTTTTGAAGTCGGTTAAATATACATGACAATGTCAGTAATAATATGTTGAATGTATAATTATATAGGTACAATACAATACCATACATGAGTACATTCTCTTTATTGGGCACCTCATAACTAAAACATACAGGAGAAATACAACGCAATATATATTTTAAAGATAATTAATTTGCATAACTTCATTCATGGTTAAAGTTTGCATGTAAATAAGTAAAACTTAGCCCAGTTTTAATGAATTAGTCACATTTTCATGAAAAACTAACACCCAGTTAACGCAAGTACCCGCATAAATAAACGTTATAAAAATGATAATGTGATTTAATTTCAACATAACAATTTCTTTCTTCTCAAAAAATTTAAATAATACACATTTGCGACTGTGACATGCATAAAGGTGCTATGTAAAAACAGCTAGAAGTGAAAGCTATAGTACAAAATATACATATGCTATGTGGAAATTGTAGTGGAAAACTTTTTTCCACTACAATTTCTTCTCACTGGTAAAACTGTTGCCACTTTCTTTCATCCATTGAGTTTAAGGCTATTATAACTTAAAAAAAATTAAAATCGAGAGGGGGGTTTTATTAAAACTTCAAAGGTTAATTAATGAAATAACTGCGGTACGCAAATAGACCAATAGCAAGACGGTATTGGTAGCGAAACTGTCCTATGGCGTTACTTGGTCCGGTGGCACTAAACGAGTTATTCCTTTATGAGCATGTTAGAAAAATGACATAAATGTGTTTATGTCAAAATGGCGCTACTTGGTCCGGTGGCACTAAACGAGTTATTTCTTTATGCTCATGTTAGAATCATGGCATAGATGTGTTTATGTCCAAATTCAAAAATATAAGTGTAAATATTTCCTTGGGTTCATGCGTAATTTTGGCTCGACATCATTTATTCCCTTGTTAACGTCTGCAATGCAAAATAACAGTAACTTATACCTTTTTGAACCTCGACTTATACCCTTTAGCTCATCGAAAAAACTAGGTTAGGAGACAGCTAGAGATATGTCCTTTTGATATGTTATGTAGTTTGACGAGCTGATTCCAATGGTGCAATAAAATCCAAAGGGAATAACTCGTCTTATTCCGTTCTTCACTGGAGGCACTGAATTTTTGGTCGGTAAATAAAACAACCATGTTTCTTGTCCCAACTCCGGGTGATGAGGAACCTCTTAACACAAGTATTATCCTACTTACCAGGAGGGACTGGCCATGATATTATGTACCAATTAAGTAGGTACATCTATACTACTCGTAATATAAAATTCTAGATTCGTATTCAAACCAGTTTTCTATGGCGGGGTCATGATTTCAGGAGAAATCTTAATGACGCGATGCAGGATTTTCGTTATCATTTTTTCAAGTTTCGCAGAAATGTGACTAGTTTTACGATTAAGAATCGAGTATTTTTCTCACTAATATTGAACATAAAGGAGAAAGTTTGTGAGTATGTTTGTGTGTATGTTTGATACTTCTTCACGCTCAAGCGGCTGAACTAATTTTGATACATTTTGGTATGAAGGTAGCTGACACCCTGGATTGACATATTATTGGGCTACTTTTTATCCCGAAAAATGGTAGAACTACCGCTGTCAATTAATTTATTTCATCATCATCATCATCATCATCTCAGCCACAGGACGTCCACTGCTGAACATAGGCCTCCCCTTTGGACTTCCATATATACCGGTTGGAAGCGACCTGCATCCAGCGCCTTCCGGCGACCTTTATAAGGTCATCTGTCCATCTTGTAGATGGACGTCCCACGCTGCGCTTGCTGGTCCGAGGTCTCCACTCGAGCACTTTTCGGCCCCATCGGCCATCTGCTCTGCGTGCTATGTGGCCTGCCCATTGCCACTTCAACTTGCTAATCCGGTGAGCTATATCGGTCACTTTAGTTCGTCTACGGATTTCCTCATTTCTGATTCGATCACGTAGAGACACCCCGAGCATAGCTCTCTCCATTGCTCGATGAGCGACTTTGAGCTTTGAGATGAGGCCGATAGTGAAAGACCACGTTTCGGTGCCGTAAGTCATCACTGGTAACACACATTGGTTGAAGACTTTCGTCTTGAGGCACTGAGGTA
Organism: Apotomis capreana; assembly: GCA_947623375.1. NCBI lineage: Eukaryota > Metazoa > Arthropoda > Insecta > Lepidoptera > Tortricidae > Apotomis > Apotomis capreana. The sequence goes on along the minus strand of OX392507.1, from coordinate 24,045,865 downwards.
TGTCGGACGAAAAGACATTGCGTAGTTTCCCGAACGCTGCCCAGCCGAGTTGGATTCGGCGGTTGGTCAACCTCGAAGTTGGACCTACCTAATTGGACCACTTGTCCTAGGTAGATGTATGAGTCAACAACTTCGAGTACCGAGTTTTCAACAGAAACTGGGATGGGCACAACCTTGGCATTTGACATGAGTTTCGTCTTGTCCATGTTCATTTCTAAGCCCACCCGTTGAGAAACTCGATTGAGGTCATCGAGCATCATGCTGAGTTCCTCCATCGACTTTGCCATGACTACGATGTCGTCGGCAAACCGAAGGTGAGTAATGTATTCGCCATTGATGTTGATGCCAAGTCCTTGCCATTCCAGGAGCTTGAAGGCGTCTTCCATAACGGCCGTAAACAGTTTCGGGGACACAACGTCCCCCTGTCTTACGCCTCTTCTCAATGGAATGGCCTTTGTGCTCTGCTCCTGAACTCGGACCGACATGGTGGCGTTACTATACAAACACTTCAACACTTCAATGTACCGATAGTCAATATGGCATCGCTGAAGTGACTCAAGCACCGCCCATGTTTCCACCGAATCGAAGGCTTTCTCATAGTCCACAAACGCTAAGGCAAGTTATACTCTTCAGTCTTCTGTATAACTTTCCGCAGCGTATGTATGTGGTCTATGGTACTATATATATAATTTATTTATTTAAACTTTATTGCACAAAACAAAAATTACAAATGACGGACTGAATGCTTTTCTTTCTTTTCTTTGTCTTTTTTTAATGCCTTAATCATTGTTACAGTTTTTTCATAACAGTTTTTTGTTCTACTAAAAACGGTATTTCGGTTGCAAAAAAATGGTTACAAGAAAAAATCCGGAGCAATTGTTGGAGCCTCTAGATAGCAAGCCAAACAAAACTGTCTGCAATGTTTTCGTCTATTTGTGCCGGACAAAGCGAGCTATCCGATCGTGAGCAGCTCGATTCTGAAGAGCTACTCCAATGTTCAAAATTCGACCTTCGTTTAGTGCCATCCCGCTCACCCTAATATATTCACGGGTGGTTGAAAGAAACGGCATTATATGACGGTCGAATTTCGAACATCGGAGTAACCCTTCTGGGCGATACTTCAGTGAAAATCTATCGCAAAATAATATTCATTCCAAAGAAACATTGTCCAAACTTTGCGTTTAAAAATATTGTTTATCTTATTTAGTGTTGTACATCTAATCAAGAATCAAGCAAGAATGGATAGCCTGGACCTCGCACGGTGTATAATAAAAATAGTGTTAAATGTCTTTGTTTTAAAAGTATATCCTAGTAATAAGGCAGTCTGGCAGTTTTCTTTCGGTGATTTTTTCTGCTCAGCAAGCCTTATATAGTGAACCGCTGGTAGATATTTTTTAATAAAATAATTAATGTCCTTCTGTCACATTGCGTACTGTCTTTACACATAAAGCCCATCTGGCATGTATGTACAACTTTATTTTTAATTTTTCAATTTGTGAAAAAAGTTTGCTCAAATGTAACTTTGAGAAAAATCGTGTGTTACTCAGTCAACCTTTCACAACGGAAACTGGAAAGTTACCGAAACGCCAGGAAGGCCAATTAATATACGGGATATAATCCGTTTAAATCGTTTTATTAGGGTTCCGTAGCCAAATGGCAAAAAACGGAACCCTTATAGATTCGTCATGTCTGTCTGTCCGTCTGTCTGTCCGTCTGTCCGTTCGTATGTCACAGCCATTTTTTTCCGAAACTATAAGAGCTATACTGTTGAAACTTGGTAGGTAGATGTATTCTGTGAACCGCATTAAGATTTTGATGCAAAAATAAAAAAAATATTGGGGGCTCTCCATACTTAGAACTGAAACTCAATTTTTTTTTTCATCAAACACATACACATAGTGGGGTATCTACGGATAGGTCTTAAAAAATGATATCGAGGTTTCTAAAATATTTTTTTTCTAAACCGAATAGTTTGCGTGACAGACGCTTCCAAAGTGGAAAAAAGTTGGTACCCCCCCTCTAACTTCTAAAATAAGAAAATGAAAAATCTAAAAAAAACATACAATGTACATTACTATAAAAACTACCAACGAAAATTGTTTTGAACGAGATCTAGTAAGTAGTTTTTTTTTAAATACCTAACTTTGCACCTAATTTATATGGGGCGCTATACATACCAGGTGCAAACTTAACTTAACCACTTAGGGATGGAAAGTGTTTGTACGGAATCCTCGGTGCGCGAGTCCGACTCGCACTTGGCCGGTTTTATTTTAAATGTGTGACAGACGCGGACGCCGAAGAAAATATTTTGTTTAACTTCCTTCCGTTCTGATGAAAAAACAGTATGAGTACAGCCGTCTACTGGAACTGACAATGCTTCCCGTAGAAATGAAAACAAATTAGAATTCCAATAGTCACCAGTTTTTAATCCACCGTTCTAAGTCCGAAACGTTACGGTTTCATGCAGCCATTTTTATTTTTTTGCCCGAAAAAGGTTCTTTTGTGCACCATTGTGCGGCCGCCGCCGACAATGCCCATCGGATTTGTGACACAGTAAGTCGGTATTATGAAAACCCGGTTTTGATGAAAGGCTTTTCCTATGAGAATGGTCACATTAATACGGAAAAACGTGTAACGCGGCAAAACGTAGAGGCTGAGTCAATCGCCGATAATAGGTAGTCAAAAATATTCTGGATAATCAGATGTAAGCTGCGTAATTCAGTTAAACTAATTATCTACTTACATATTATGTAAAAATCGACGTGGTTATAACAGCTTAAAAAAGGTATGATATTAGAATAAATACGCCTAGATCGATAGTCTCCATTCAACAGAATTGCGAAGGACGAAGCCAGGGTAGCTCTGTACTTAAAAGATCATAATGAAGGCATTTTTATTTATTTATTTATTATTCAAATAAGTTTCACAGCATTACAGTAAAAACCAAGGAACTGTGAACTACAGAAATACATATAAAAAAGACTTAAAACTAGTTAGATTTAGGCGTTACAATGGCGTGGCTCCGTTGCGTCGTCTGATCTGGTGTAGAATACGGCATTTTAATATCATTCATTAGTATCGGCATTCGAGTGTGCCAAATAGGTTTTGGTTTTATGTGTGCGTGTCCACGAACCAATCATAGAGACGGTTTGCTTGTGACATTGACGTTGTGACAGATGCAAAATTCGGAAGAGGGATGATTCTGTGTAAAAATCAGTAGTAGAATAAAAATGCGATGGACCGATTTGGAGTAAATATGGACCCACTGCAGTACCATGGTACTTTGTTCTCTTTCCTTGTATACCCGTCCCTGTTTCGCTATACGTAGTTATTCCAAGTACACTCTCAGACAGCCTTAAGGAGCGCTGAGAGGCTGCAGAGTGGCAAAGTCCCCCTAGGGCATAATCAGTGTCCGGGCAACTTTAGTTTTGTTCTATTTTTCCATCCACAGGGGCCGTTTAGGAGATTCCTTGGATATATTTCGGTACATTTACCAACTCCGGCCGTTCTGAGTTTCGCCTTTATCGTGGATTATCTCGTTTATCGACTGTTTGAGGCCTATCGCTTGGAGAAATGTTACTAAGTAAAATAAAGTTAGCTTTGGTAAAATGTTGCGGATATTTTAGGTGATATTTTATTTTTTTGGTGCAAAGTTGTTGGGGATAATGATAACGTGAAGTTAATACTTATTTATGTCTGTAAGTATTTACATTTTATATCAACGACAAGATCATGAATGACTTGCATATTTTATGTGAATTTATATATTTTGAATGAATATAGATTTTGTGTCGGAGACTAATTATTTAGGGGACTGTCAAATATGTAATAAATAATATTAAATACAACATAAATACCTCGGCCATAGCCAAGAAAAGTTCCTATAACATTTTTCATATAGCACCAACGCTACTGGCGATAAATAACAATACAGCAGAACTAAAAAAGAAAACAAATATGACAAAAAGCGATCGATATACATTAATTCGGCGCGTTTTTCTCCTGTCGATGTCTCTCACTAATATCAGGGCGCGCTAACGATCACCACCGTCGCTTGTGGCCGGCGCTCACACCGAACTAACAAGTTAAAAGAAAAAGAAGAGTCGTGGCAGAAACGGGAACTTTAACATTATGAATTTTACATGGCAATCGAACCTTGGGCACCTGTCTTTTAAAAATTGGGCAAGTGCGAGCCCGACTCGCGCATGAAGGGTTCCGTACCTATACATTATATATACAAACTTAACAAGTTTGTTGTATGGGAGCCCCCCTTAAATATTTATTTTATTTTATTTTTAGTATTTGTTGTTATAGCGGCAATAGAAATACATCATCTGTGAAAATTTCAACAGTCTAGCTATCACCGTTGTTGAGATACAGCCTGGTGACAGACGGACGGACGGACGGACAGCGAAGTCTCAGTAATAGGGTCCCGTTTTTACCCTTTGGGTACGGAACCCTAAAAAGTAAACAAACTTTCTGACGTTTATATGTCATTTTATTGCGTTATTTTCATTAATTTATGTATAAAATAATGTTTAAACGGGGTAAAAACCGCACATAACGTTCAACGAAGTTTCAAACTATAGTTACACTACCTTTCTTAGTTATTTTGGCTAGACTTTTCATGTAATTAGCATCTTTGCCACCCATTAAACTTTAACCATCCATGATGATAGATGGATGGATGGCAGATAGATAGATTTAAGGAAAATATGCGTCGTTGTGAGTGTGTCCGTGTCCCAATCGTGTCATTACGGCAGTTGCTGGCTGCTCAATTACAGCCGCTGTCTAGTTCATGACGGGCGTTCAGCCCTGAACCACTCTTTTATTTGTTCTAATAATACCAAAATGGAACTGTATTGATTCCGCTAGGGTTGACACCATAGTTATAAAGGTTCCTTGTAGAGATATCGTGTCCTGAGAAATATTAATATTTTCCACTTTCAGGACAAGAGAGGTTTTGAAGTACATGCCGTTTGGATATTCAATTATGTATAGCTCTCGGTTTAGGGAGTCCATCGATTTTGCTTTGTAATAATAAGATATAGTTTCTAGGAGTGAACGATATCACTATTTGAAAGAGAGACAGCAATATGATCGCTGCTTTGCAATTATACAGTTTGAAATAAAATTGACAACTTTAGGCAGCTGACCCTTATGCCAAGCGAAAACTATGATAAGAAATAACTTTTAATTTTTAAGTAATTTATTTTAAATTATCAAATTGTATATTTCACCTAAAATTACGCGTCGGTGTGAGTAAATCCGTGTCCCAATCGTGTCATTACGGCAGTTGCTGGCTGCTCAATTACAGCTGCCGTCTAGTTTATGATGGGCGTTCAGCCCTGAACCACTCTTTTGTTGGCTCTAATAATGCCAAATGGAGTTGTATTGTTTCCGCTAGGGTTGACACTATAGTTATAAAGGTTCTTTGAAGCGACACCATATCCTGAGAAATATAATCTTTTCACTTTCAGGACAAGAGAGCTTTTGAAGTACATGCTGTTCGGGTGTTCAATTATGCCGAGTACTCGCTTTAAGGATTCCATCGATTTTTCTTCGTAATAAGATGAAGTTTCTAGGAGTGAACGATTACTATTACCATTTGAGAGAGAGACAGCAATACGGTCGCTGGTTTTAGATTATACAGTTCGAAATAAAATTGTCAACTATAGGCAGCTAGCTGACTCTTATCCCAAGCGAAAACTATAATAAGAAATAACTTTTTAAGTAATTTATTCTAAATCATCAAATTGTATATTTCACCTAAAATTACGCGTCGGTGTGAGTAAATCCGTGTCCCAATCGTGTCATTACGGCAGTTGCTGGCTGCTCAATTACAGCTGCCGTTTAGTTCATGACGGACGTTCAGCCCTGAACCACTCTTTTGTTTGCTCTAATAATGCCAAATGAAATAGTATCGTTTCCGCTAGGGTTGACCCACGCTTAAACTACTTAAGAAGGTCACTTTGAGGTAATGTGATCAGAAATGTTATCTGATTCTGAAAAAAATGGGATTAATTAATTTGGCGACAATGTAATGTCAATGGCGGCAAATGTAGTGAAACTATTACGTCTGCAAATGTCTGGATTTAGTCACGTATTCGAAATTTGGGAATCTTCAGTGATCAGAAAAAGTTGTTGAAGTTCTGAAGCGGTTTGAACAACGTAAAGTAGAAGATTACTTTTATTTACAATGAAGCGAAAAATTAAAAATTTAATGGTCAACAAATTTGAGACTATGGTGCCGACGATAAAGTCTAAATCTTTACGGTAGATGGCGCTACGATACCACCCTAAGACATGTTGAAGCAACTGGTTGAAAGATTCAATGGCTCTGACATCTGGTTCGGTGGTCCAGTTCGTAGGACGCCCGTGTTGGCCCGGAAAGCCGTTGGAAACGCAGGTTCGAATCCGGTCTGAACCATTAAATTTTTAAATTTTTCGTTTTATTCTACATTTGGTTACGACGTTACTGCTTTAATAAAAATAAGATTACTTTTTATCTATGGTACCTACTGACTAGAAAAGCCAAAAAATAAGTGGTTCACGTGAAAATACATAAAAAGTCGGTGATTTTTTTCGGCGGCAAAGATTCTAGTAACTTCCTTTACCTACTGATTCATTCATACATTCGATCCTGTATTTACCTCCCTACTATTCGTAATTTTCAGACATACGAGCATCAAATTAAATGTGAACCGTCAAACTGTTTAACGCTGCTGTAAATAATCGAAAGCGTAAACATTGAATTGCAAATAAATTAAAAAGCATTTTAATAAAAATATCCTGCGATTTCTTTATTACTCAATCAACAGCGTAATCAAATAAAGAATTCCGACGAAACAAAATCGGTGCGATATTCCAAATTCAAACCCCGACTAATAAAACGAGTCGACGAATCGAGTCGACTAATCGAGTCGTGAATCGAGTTAAAGTCGTTAGGTGAAGCCGCTCACGTACGTTTCTAATCAAGTTCTCAATTTAAATTTAAATCAATATTTTCCATTAATTGTGTCATCGAAATTGGCTCGGCAGTTAGTTCTCACTATTCGGATGCCAAAGGGGATTTCATTTTCTGCTTCACTAGACAATTTTAACACGATGTACGGTATGGTGTTGACTTGACTTTAGGGTTTATTCTAGTGGAAATTCTATTTGTTTCGTTTAATGGACATTTGTTTCGAAGTATGGCTGCATCTTGCTTTATTTTTTTTTCATATCGATTTTTATTTTTGTCTCTATGTACAGTTAAAGAAAACTGAAACGCGTATCTTTTTTAACTTTATTGTCATTGTGACATGAGCGGAAACGGTACGAATTTCAATTTCCTTAGCTGTACGTATATAGAAGGCACTTATAACTTCATTCGTGCGTTATCGAAAGAAATCATAGAGGGAAGATGATACTACAGCAAAATATAAAAGAAGGTTATGATTGTTTTCATCCAGGTAGCTAGGTCATTTTCTATTTTGTAAGTCACCCCCTTTATTTTAGATTTTTGATGTTTTAGGTATTTTCTACTTAAAATCACGAACTCTTTCGATCTCATTAGGAGAAATAAAGTGTCCTAAAATATTCATATATTTTTTGTTTTTTTCATTTCGATGCCGTTATTGTAGATTGAATGGAAATGGTAGGTAAATGGAAAACGATTTTAGGTGAAAAAAATCATCTATTATTTCATCTAAAATCGCTAAATCATCATCTTCACATCAACCAAAAGACGTTCGCTGCTGGACATAGGCCTCCCCCAGAGAACGCCACCATGACCGGTCCTGTGCCGCCTGCATCCAATGGCTAAATGCTTACGGACAATAAGTTTTCCCTTTTTCAATCATTCAAAACTACTATTTCAAATGCGAGCTCCAATTAAAACCAACACAATCAGAAAAATCGAATTTAAAAACAAACGAACGTCAAAAATCCGTTCTAGATTCGAAACAATTCAAGCTTCGTAACTTTCACAAAGTCATATCACTATTATTCCATTGTAAGAACAACCGTATACTAAGTAGCTGGAATAGAGAATCGAGTAACAGTAATTTCATAAGAACTTGCGAAAGTTAATTGAGTACTGGCCGTTTGTAATTCGAATCGATGCTGCTAATGATCGGACCGTATAGAATAATCGAGTTGCATTAATTCATCCCCAATGCCGTTCGGATATTCAATTATGTCGAGTTCTCGGTTTGGGGATTCCATCGATTTTGCTTTGTAACTGGAGTTGGACATTTTGACATTTGGGAGTGCTGTAAGACCAGCGTGGAAATGACGTATTTCATAGTAAACGAGATAGCGCCGTCGCGTGGAAGTAAAAGTTGTAATTCTCTGTTTTACCTCGCCGTCGTCGGGTTAAGAGTTCGTATAGCTCTTTGTGAAGCGGTATTCTATCCATTAGTCACAAACGTCCACTGCTAAACATAGGCCTCGCCATGACTGGCCACATAGTGCGATCCCGTGCAGACCGCATCCATTGATTCTCCGCTACCCTCATGAGGTCATCCGTCCATTTAGTTGAGGGCCGACCCACGCTGGGTTTTCCTATACGTGGGTGCCGCTCTAGGACTGCTGCCCCAACGGCCGTCTTCGGTATTGGTTACCTTTAAAACACTAAAAATCTAGCATAAAGGCACGTCGTTTTCCGTTGTATATTTATGTTTTATTTAAAAAAACAAATGCAGTTATGTATTTTATTACGCTAAGGATATAAAATGGCGTTAATTTGACGTTTTAATGACATAAATATGTCTGAAATATTACTTTTATTAGCTAATTAAATTCAAGATACAAAGATTAGGTATGTATTTTAAAGAATTACAAGCACATTACTAAAATTCGCCAACCTCTTAACATCCACCTTTACAAAAATTGGTAGAGCACTAACCACGGCGTGGCAAGATATCGGCTCAAGTTCAATAAGGTGGCAAATTTTCATTGTGTTTTATCTTTGTACCTATCTTGTTGTCGCTACCAGTATTTCCGAACCTATGCAATGCAACCTTCAAACCTTCAAGAAAAGAGCGTACTCCCACCTGAAAGGCCGGCAACACATTTGTAACTCCTTTGCTGTTGCAGGTGTCTATGGGCGATGGTAATCGCTTTCCATCAAGCGGTCCGTTTGCTCATTTGCCTTCTATGTCATAAAAAACCTATCCAAATCCAGATTTCTTATCTCAACCAAATTTTTGCTGACACATTTATTCTTTACGACCTTTCTTTCTTTAATGCCATTTGAAATATATATGTAAACGATATGTATTATTGGAGTTCCATCCCAAATGTAACTTGACACTGTGGCTGACTACGAACTTGGCTCCCAAGGGCCTAAAAAGAGTATTGTTTTATCTACCAAGCCGCCATCGCTGTACTCAACAGGATTGCTAACAGCATTATCGCATCCTACTTATATTGTAAAAGAAAGTGTTTGAATCAATGTATACCGAATAAAAACAGAATAAATATATTATTTGAAGTATTTATTTTTCTAAAAAACTTACAATTTCGTTCCTGTCGTCGACGCAATCCATTTGAAATGAAAAGCAACACTCGCATATGAGGTGAAATACTCTTTGAGGCCCATGGGCCAGGTAATACCGTGACAGCAGAAGTGACTCCCACGAGCGTTGTTTTCGACACCAGTGGTCCACACGAGTCACCGAGCCCTGTTCTGGCCTTGTCGGGCGTACACAGCAAATTCGTGACACGAGAAAATAAGATAACATGATACAATACGAAGATGGGCTCCCCAAGGCCTAGAGGCCCCGTACTCATTTTTGCCATACCCAGCTATAACAACCGACTGCCCGATCTTTGGCGTATATCTTGCTAATTGTATCGGCTGAACATACTTATTGAAAACATTGATACAAAAAGATCAAAGCTAAAAGAAAAATTTAAAAATGAACTACCTGGTGGAAGAGTTTAAATAAGAATTGTGGTGTGTACGTCGAGTTCATTTACATCTACACACTTACGAGAACAAAAATATCTGAACACGACCCTATTGTCAGGAGCATAAAGTCGTGTTCAGATATTTTTTAAGTGTGTAGATGTAAATAAACTCGACTGTACCCACATTAAAAAATTGAGACATTACATGTTTCATAAATTTATATATTTTCGAAGCAGTGTGCAGCGTTCACTATGCAGTTTGCCGTAATTATTGAACCACTGCACTTACCGAGATAGCCCTCTTTGAAAGTAGTTTTTAATCTTAGCAAATAAGTGTGCCCTTCGGGATTTAATTCGTCGCCGTTGAAAACTCGAGATTCTAAGGCACTTATTATTACGATACTATTTATAAATATTAACCAAATTTTGCGTTGTAACTGAGTGACTGGTAGAATCCTGAACGGCACGGCTTATATTCTGCGTTCAAGGAATTTGTAAAGAATTTCAAGTTGTATATTGGAATTTATATTATTAAGTTCTAAAGTGCGTAGATATATGATCCACGTGTTAAATAATATGATACACGTTTTTGTTGGTGTAGATACTTTAATAATGATTGCGTAACATCGTGTAGCACAAGTAAATAAAAATTCCAGACCATTTGGATCACTCAGTAGTTTTGATTTAACTTCTAAAGTTTTTCCCACAGGAACGAACGAAATAACACTTCATATCAAGTTAAATAAAAGCTTCTGAAAAGTTATGAAACTAAACAACCCTATTGAATAAACTTGAACTTTAGCAATCCTGTTAAACACATTTACAGCCAAAGGTCACCAGTGTCACATTCGCAAACAATTTCTCAACAAAACTCGTTGGAGATTATAAAAAGTTGCCAAGTTGGGAAGAAATGACATCCCACGTCCCTAATCTCATATTACGGGAGTTTTTGACTGTGACTCGAACATGCGAGGTAGAGATTCTAGGCTGTTTGTGATACAGTTAAATGAGAAATTGTTTTCTGTTTTATTTTGGAGATTCCATAAGACCTGAGGCTGGCTTTGACGTTTCTAATGGCATCTTTTAATAATCATAATCTACATTATTATTATATTAACTTTTTAGATACTACTATACCCTTACCATGAGTTAACGTAATCGTAATCGTTAGCGACAGCGTATACGATTAGCATGGAGAAATCGTACTGGGCCCTAGCGGTTACTTTGTAGAACTACAAATTCTCCATACAAATCGTCACTGTAAACTTATGATCATTTGATCATAGATGAGTAGGTATATGTATAACTGCTTATGGTAAGGTTACAGGTCAGCGGACGGTGTAGCGAAGCGAAGTACCCTTTTCTCATTCATCGATTTAAATTTCGAATCAAATCCAACAGCAAAAATTGTCGTTATTTTTCAAAAATAGAACAGAACTCGCATTGTTAAAGAAAGCGCGTCGAACAATGCTCGGCAAGTTAGAAAATTTGTCTTTCTTTCAATTGCTCTGTTCGCGGAGTTTTACTTGGCGTTAATTACGTGCCTATTGTGCAAGTTTGGACCTGGTTTATGGCGGTTTTTACTGGTATTTTACTTGGTTTATTACGCAAGTTGTTCTGAGATTAAGTTAATCTGAACGGGCGTTTCTCATTCGAATTTATAGCTGTTCGCGGTTTCTTCGGTAACGATATAGATTTATTTACTTATATTTAAATTTAGGTGTTGGAATAGCGACAATCGAAATGTGCCTCATTGATATGTCCAAGATGCCAGCCATATTATGTATAACCATATTATGCAGTAAATTAAGAATTCTTCTTACTAAGTTCTACCATTTCAGATATAAAACTCCGCAAAATATTCTTAAACAGCTATATTTCGCCTTGGTGGACTCAGTGCTGAGCTGTGCTCTCGATTCCTATGGTCTAACTTTTAAAATATATATAGATAAAATAGATGCATTGCAAATAAGGTTCCTTAAATTACTCGTAAATAATAAAACAAAACAAAGTTGTGATGGTAATTATTATAAACTATGTATTTAAAATTCTCAAGATACTTCCTGTTCGCCTAAAGCATAATACTACTTTTAACGAATAACCGCCAAACAGCAATGTTCGCATTGTTGTGTTCCGGTGTGGGGGTAAGATAACCGGTGAAATTACTAGCATAGAGGCATTCTATCTTCGTCCTCCGGGTAGGCAAGCACTTGTGACTCCTCTGGTGTTGCAGGTGTTTATGGGCGACGGTAATCGCTTTCCATCAGGCGATACGTTTGCTCGTTTGCCCCTATGACATAAAAAAAAAACCATAGTAATCTGGAGCATAGTTTAATACTGGTCAACCATAGACATAGTACCAGGTCGGTGACATCAGGTAAATACGAAGTACCAAGAGTAACTAATTATTTTGGAGACAGGACATTAAATAAAAGACTGCTATATTTATTCAACAGCCTACCTGAAGACATCCGCTCGGAACTAGACACAAATAAATTTAAAAAACTCCTTAAAAAACATTTGTTAGAAACCCTTTCATAAAGTAAGTAGACGTAATAGTAGATAATATTATAGTAATGTAAGACAAACATTTTGTAGAGACTCTCCTGCAGACAAACTGTGGAAACAGTTTTGCAGAACTCTGTTCTAAAAACACTTTGTAAACAAAAGTCAAATAAAGATTTATTATTATCTCCTTTATTCATTTTATAGCTTAGATTAGGTTTTTTACAATACAAAAAAGTAAAATACAATAAAGAAGTTACAAAATATAAATACATTATAAAAAACCTAACCTAGGGTGCCGCCGGCAGCGGGGCAGGGCCCAGGCTACCGGTGGTTAGGGCTGCAGAGAGAGGAACCTCCTGACGATGCGCGCCGTGTCCAGGAGTACCGCCTTCTGTATCTGACCCTTGATCCAGCCATTATTATTATTATTATGTCAATGTTATTTGAATTAGGTTCCTAGACCTTAATTCTATATCTTTGATATCTCAGAGAGATCACAAAAGTGGCTTTATATAATATTTACTATGCGCCACTCGCGCCAAACACAGTCGCATTTTTGTGATTCATTTATTTTGGATGCGACGCAATCGATATGTGGCGCAAACTTAACTTGACCGGGTAAACCTAACTACTCCGGCAAGTAACAAAAATATTTTAACTGATTTAAAAAATTGGGCAAGTGCGAGCCCGACTCGCGCATGAAGGGTTCCGTACCTATACATATACCGGGTGGAACGAAGCGATGTTCATTCCTGAAACTATAATGCTATGTATTTCATGTAGAATCGACCTGCAATAGTTAAATTCTTTTAATAATAAAAAAACGAAAATCGATTAAAATTGTATTTTTTTATGTATGTACAACCCTAGTTTTTTTAAACTATTATTTGACGTTTGGGAGTATTTACAATTACCTACATTTACATCCGGTGTTCGAAAGTACCGCCGTGGCGTACGATACACGCCGCTGCTCGTGCCCGCGTGTGGCGATGCACCCTCGACAAGATGTTGTGTCGGTTATTTCTTCTGCGAAGACTTTCAAAGGCCACCCTTAGCCTTTCCCTCATCTCTTCAGCCGTCTCACACTCAGTCTTGTAAACGATGTCCTTTACGGTGCCCCACAGAAAAAAATCCAAGGGTGTGAGATCTGGAGACCTAGGAGGCCAACGGTGCGGCCCATATCGGCCGATCCAGCGATCCTCAAACACATTATTCAGTGTTTCACGTACTTCGACTACTGAATGAGCTGGTGCTCCATCTTGTTGGAACCAAGTGCGTCTTCTTTCTGCCAGCGTCAACTCATCCAGATAGTCGTCGAGCTCTATCCTCAACAGAGCCATGTATCCGTGTCTGTTTAAAGTCTGAGGCAGAAATACAGGGCCTATTATTGTATCCCCGTGTATCGCCGCCCAAACATTAACAGACCAACGATACTGGTGTCCCGTATAACGGTAGGCAAACGGATTTTCTTCGGCATACACGTGTTCGTTATGCCTGTTCCACATACCGTTCCGTGTGAACAAGCTTTCATCACTCCATATTACGTGTTTGATGAAGTCTCGGTCTTCTAACACCTTTTACAGTAGCCACCGGCAATAGGCTTCGCGAACGGGGCAATCTCTTGGTAGTAATGCCTGGACTCTTTGTATTTTGTAAGGGTGACGGCCCTCACGTTTTAGTATTCTGAGTATTTTCGTATGAGTCATACGAAAATGTCGGCCCGCTTGTCTTGAACTTGACCTCGGATAATCTTCGAAGTACTGCAGCACTCTCTCTTCCAATCATGTTGAATAACGCGTCCTCCGCGCTGCTCATCCTGACCCGTTCGTGGCACAATAGGACGATAGTTACCAACACGGTCAAGAGCGCGTAATATCGTACTAGAGTGTGTTGGGTGAGGAGGAGGATACCTGTTCCGGTATTGGCGCAAAGTCTCTCCAGTATTGTAATCGCACTCCGCGTACAAAAGAAGCAAATTCAAATAGCCTCTAGCGTTTAATTCCGGCATTTTTGCACACAGCATACGATACAAAAAGTCAATGTAACGTCTATCAATCATGTTGTAAGTGTTGTGGGTTTTTAGCCCAGTAAAACGGTCAAATTTTCGCACATAGATTTTAATAATAGAACAAAACACTATTTTAAGTACAATTTGCAAAAGAATTTAGAAAAAGAAATTAAAATAACAAAGCAACGTCCGTATAGTTCCGCGCTCGCGATCGGATCTCTCCGATCGCCCGGCCCTTCCCGCCCCGCTCCCCTTCCCCGCCATCGCCTGCGGCTGCCGTCGGCAACATCCTCCACCCCAGTGCTGCTCAGCAGCACTCACCATCAATGGGTATTCGGGCGATGCGTGCGGCAGATCGCATGAGTACACCAGTCTTGGTTTTTACTCTTACGGCTCTTACACGGCCGTCTTTTCCTGGCAGCACTTCTTGAATTAAACCTTTTGGCCAGAAACATCGGGGTCCGTCGGGATCTACAATGAGGACGAGGTCTCCCACTTGCAAGGGCCTCTCTTCTCGTGTCCATTTACGGCGTGGTATTAGGTCAGGTAGAATTTCTTTAACCCACCTTTTCCAGTATAGGTCAGCTAGACGCTGGGCTATTCTCCACTGCTTTCTCAGGTACATATCGCTATCGTTGTAGGCGCCAAGATGGGGTAAGGTGGATGAGGAGCCCAATAGAAAGTGGTTGGGAGTTAATGCTTCTGTGCTGCCTGGTTCCACGGAGACATGCGTCAGCGGCCGGCTATTCACTATGCTTTCTACCTCTACCAATAATGTCCGCAGCGTCTCGTCTCGCGGAGCTCGCTCCTTCAGCACAACCTTCAGGCATCCTTTTACTGTCCTGATAAGCCGTTCCCAGGCCCCAGCCCAGTGGGGGCTAGCGGGAGGCACGAATATCCATTTAGTTCCGTAGTTCAGGGATTCTCGCTTAAGATATTCTTGATCCAGTTCCTCGATCGACTTTTTTAATTCTGTGTCACTTCCTCTCAGATTTGTACCATTATCTGAGTACAAGTACTGTGGCCAGCCTCGTCGAGCTGCCATTCGTCGAAGAGCCATTATAAATGAGTCAGAGGTAAGTGAATGAACAACTTCTATATGTATGGCTCTTATAGTTAAACAAGTAAACAAAACTCCATATCTTTTTTCTCTCCTTCTTCCTATTGTGACTTCAAGAGGTCCAAATAAATCTACGCCTGTATAGGTATAAGGGCGCTGGTGATGTGCAACTCTTGCATGAGGTAAGTCTCCCATTCGCGGGATTTCTTGTTTACATTTTCTAATTCTGCATAGCATACACTTTGAAGACACATGTTTTACTGTTGGCCGTAATTTTAATATCCAATATGTCTGTTTCAGGTTGTTAACGACGGTTTCTTGGTTACCATGCGCAGCGCGAACGTGGTAATGCTTCACCAGCAGCCGCGCCACGTACTCCCGCCCGTCCAGGATCGAAGGTCTTTTTGTTTCAGGTGCAACGTCGGCGGCGGCGTCGATGCGGCCCCCAACGCGCAGGACATCGTGTTCATCGAGGTAAGGCGTTAAGGTAAGTAACCTACTAGTTTTAGGTAAGTACGATCCATTTTTTAGTTTATTTATTTCCTCTGGAAACGACTTCGCTTGAGAATATTTTATCAATAATCTTTCAGCTTTCTCCATTACAGCGCCGTCACTTTCATCGATTTGTTTACATTTGTTTATGAATTTCAACATCATAAATGTGGCCCCGCGTAGACGTAACCACGAAGAAAATCTTGTCGGCTCAGGAACAGGTAAGTTTTCACTGTTATTATCACATGACGTCATCACCATTACACATTCTAATTCTTCTTTATTTATTTCAGTGTTTAGTATATCTTGCGGCCACTCGTTCTCACACTTTTGTAGAAAAGAAGGTCCCTGGATCCATTCGGTAGGTAATACACAATGATTTAAGTTTTCTCTGGTTGCTATATCGGCGACATTCAGGTGTGTAGGTATATATCTCCACTCGCTTTTACTTGTAAGCTCGTCAATTTCGCCAAGTCGATGCGCAACATAAGTTTTATAATTACGCGCGTCGTTTCGGATCCAGTGTAGCACCGTAGTTGAATCACTCCAAAAGATGCGCCGTTCCGGTTTTATTCTATGCTCGTTAGTTATAGTTTCAGCCAATCTAGCTCCCAGCACTGCAGAGTTCAATTCCATTCGAGGTACGGTCGTCTTTTTTAGCGTTGCAACTCGACATTTGCTTGCTATAAACGCTTGATGCACTTTTTCGTTGTAATACCAACGCCAGTATGCCACTGCACATATAATTTTTGTAGAAGCGTCGCAAAATACATGAAGTTGAAGTTGATTATAACAGTTCATGGTTAAAACTGGTATTGGCGCATGTACAAGCGCATCTCCACCTGGCTCGCTGATAGCAACATCTAGTGTCGTCTTGCTCGTACTCGCGGTGTTCGTAAGCGTCTCGCTTGCACTTGTAGCGGCCTTATAATAATATCTAGGCAGACGTACTTCTCGCATTGATTGCAGTTGACAAATCCACTTTAACCATTTTTCGTAAATAGTGTCAGGTATTGGTTCATCCCAACCTATTTTTTGTTGCCATGTTTCTTGAATTATTAATTTTCCATTTATTGTAAAAGGCGATAAAATTCCATAAATGTCAAAAATAGACATAATTACACGTAAAATGTCTCTTTTTGTGGGCCTTTCTTTTCCGCTTATTATATCAGCAGATATCTTTTTCAACGAAACATCGAACCCGAGCGTATCTTGCGCAGGCTGCCACAACACTCCAAGTGTTCTCTCGCCCTGGTATTGCTCGCCGACTTTGAACTTTACTGCGCAATTTCCGAGAGTCTCCTTTGGAATGTCTTGTATTACTTCTTCACTATTACTGTTCCAGTTGCGTATATGAAAGTTTCCTTGTGCATGTATATAGGTCACATCGTGGATTAGTTTTTTAGCTGTTTTTTCGTCAGGTAAGCTGTCGATATAGTCGTCTACGTAGTGCTGTGTGTATATTGCATTTGCCGCCTCTGGCATTGAAGTTTCGAACCGTCGCACGTTTTTATTTTTGATAAACTGTGCGATAAATGGTGCGCAGTTGGCTCCAAATATGAGTGACGTCATTATGTAAGTATCCGCAGGTTCTTCGGGGTTTTCTCGATATAAAAAGCGTAGTGCGTGTCGATCTTCAGGTTTAATTTTGACTCGTAGAAACATGTCCTTAATATCTCCACTAATTCCGATTTTGTTCTCACGGAACCTCAGCATTATTCCCATTAATCCAACCAGAAGGTCAGGTCCCGTGAAGAGGTAACTGTTAAGCGATCGATCACGTGATTTCGCGGCTCCATCAAATACTAAACGAAGACTTTTTTTATTGGGGTTGTCTATTCCAAAGTGTGGTAGATACCACGTTTTTGATGATTCCACAGGATTCTCCAGCTTCTCTGCGTATTTATTATCCAATAAATGTTGTATGCGTTCTTTATACCTTTGTGCATATTCTGTACTTTTTGTCATTTTCAATTCCACGCCTTTTAATCTCGACATTGCGTTGGGAAAGGAGTCAACGGTAACACAATGAGGATCTTTCCACGGTAAGCCGACATGCCATTGTCCATCGATCAGTTCAGAGGTTTGTTCCAGGTGTTCCAGGGCGAGTACGTCCTCAGAGTTCTGCCGCGGTTTAGCAGATACGCCCATAGTATCGACGGATAACGATCGGCGAATATCATCATGTAGGTCACGTAGAATTTGATTATTTTCCATCAAAATTTCTTGCTCGTTGTCATGGCGGAGATGTAACGTTGTGAATACACCTTTTTGTGAGGTGACAGGGGCCCTTCCGTGTAGACTCCAACCGAGGGGACCGCGGGTTGCACAGGGGTCGTACCGACCACCCCGCACGACTTCCAGTGGGACAAGCAAGTGGTAATTATCTTGTCCTATTAATATTTCAGGTTTCAGGTTTTCAGTACACAGATAATCTTTTATATGGTCCAGATAATTATAGTTCTCACATAAAGACACACTTGAATGTTGTGCAGGTAAGTTAAGATTATCAACAATTCGCGCACTTAAGTTAAACATTGTCCCATTTTTATTAGACAGCGTACAATCGATGACTTGCGTTTCGCAAACTAGTTCGGCATTGTCCCAGGCGCCGCGCACTCGTAAACACTCCCGGCGTCCACGCAACCCAGCCCGCTCGGCGAGGTCCGCGCTTACGATTGTAATACTGCTCCCGTCATCAAGTAAAGCTGACGAGCTAATAATTACACCATTAGGTCCGTGGATATTTACTGGCACGACTTTTAATAATACTTCGCACTTGTTAATGTTTATATGCGTTACAGTTTCTGCCTGAGGTTCATTGTCTGATTTGTCTGTCACTTCGACTACATCATAACGAGTTTGACGCGAACTTTGGCCCGGTACGTAATGCAGGAGCCGGTGGTGAGACTGGCCGCACCCCTCCACGTCGCACACGGCGGCGGCGCACGATTGTCTATCATGATGCGATAACAAACATTTGTAGCATATACCGAATCGTTTCACATGTTGCCAACGGTCCTTACGCAGTGATTTTTTGAACTTTTTGCACTCGGGTAAATTATGTTTACCTACGCGACAGTAACGGCATTTATCATACGTTTGCGCACTCTGCACTAAGACGGTTTGATGTTTATAGTCACTGTTTTCATAGTGTCTACGTTTAAAATCTGACCGCACTTGTATGAGCGAGACACTGCAGGTTGACACTTTCACTGCTTCTTCGTGAAGAAAATCTGCCAGAATATCCAATTTAGATTTAATTCCCTCTTTTATTTGCGCATAACTGTAGTCTGTCCATTTGGGTAAGAGGACCGTAGGTAATTTAGATAGAATGGCAGCAACTATGTTTACTTCGTGTAGGTACTCTTCACGGCGCAGAGCGCGAACAGCTGTGACGTAATTTTTTATTTTAACAGCAAACGGCACAATTTCTTTATGGTATTCCGGTGACAGAACGTGTAGTTTTTTCAATTCCATTAGCATTCTAGATATTATTAATTCTGGATTTCCATACTGTAACTCCAATGTTGACATTAGAGTTTCTGGTGATGTACCGCTCATAAGCAATGCGTTAACTGACTCTTTGGCAGGTCCACGGAGACACTTTCGTAGCCGCCACATATTTTCAGTATCGCTGAAACTACACACTCTCGTGGATTCTTCGAACGCTTGCTTAAATTGAATCCATTCCAGAGGTTCACCAAAAAATATGGGTAAGTCCCTTGACGTGCTGATACGACTCATCAGTGCCGCGTTTTGATTACTGTTAGATGCCGAAACGGTGGCTAATTCCTTTAGTGCGCTGACCAACTGCTGGACTGGCACCTCGGTGCCGGCGATTGCTGCTCCCGGCGGACACAGCGGGCCCGGGTTGTTTCCAGGTTCGTGGGCTTGCTGTGTGTTCAGTTCCAGCTGGCTGCGCTCAACCCACCTTGCGACATCACTCTTGACGGATTCTCGATCTACTTCTGTAGGTGGACTGTATTCTTCATCCAGTTCGGCGAGACCTACTTGTAGTTTTTTATCTATCAAGTCCATTTGTATGCGAGCTTTTGCTTCAGCTGCTTCCAGCTCCAGCTTCTTCCGTCGTGCCACTACAGACGAAGAAGACGACTTTTGCGATGCACTACAGAGCGATTTACTTGGACCGGGCAGCTGTGGTTCCATTTTCCTTTGTTCGGATTTTATCGCGCTACCTCCTTCTAAAATAATAGTCTTGTCCATAGTTTTCTTTTGTTCTCCGTGTTTTGTAGGCACTACAAGCTGATTTGAAAGCTGTTTTTGTTCTTCTTCTCTTCTTTCTTGTTCTCGTTTTGTTGTACTACGAGTATTGACCATCTTCGCTGATTTTTATTGCAGTCGATGATCCGGCTCGAAGGACCACTTTTGTAAGTGTTGTGGGTTTTTAGCCCAGTAAAACGGTCAAATTTTCGCACATAGATTTTAATAATAGAACAAAACACTATTTTAAGTACAATTTGCAAAAGAATTTAGAAAAAGAAATTAAAATAACAAAGCAACGTCCGTATAGTTCCGCGCTCGCGATCGGATCTCTCCGATCGCCCGGCCCTTCCCGCCCCGCTCCCCTTCCCCGCCATCGCCTGTGGCTGCCGTCGGCAACACATGTCAACTAAAAAGTCTAAAAACAATCTTAAGGGTATTTTCAAAGGTTTTTAAACCGATAAGAAATGGCTAGGCAATTTGTAAAAAGTTTGTTTACAAAAGTTAACTGTGTTATGAAGAGGTCATTGCACTCTAAAATAGGGTTGTACACACACACTTTTTCGTATGAAAGTTTAACATGCTATAACTGGAAAACGGTGAGAGATATTAATAAAGTTTATTTGGAGAAAATAATATTCTAAGCCTGTATAATGCCACAGTTAAAGGAAATAACGTCGTTTCGTTCCACCCTGTATATAATCTATAAGTAACAAGTTTGTTGTATGGGAGCCCCCCTTAAATATTTATTTTATTTTATTTTTAGTATTTGTTGTTATAGCGGCAATAGAAATACATCATCTGTGAAAATTTCAAATGTCACTATCACCGTTGTTGAGATACAGCCTGGTGACAGACGGACGGACGGACGGACGGACGGACGGACAGCGAAGTCTCAGTAATAGGGTCCCGTTTTTACCCTTTGGGTACGGAACCCTAAAAAGGAGGATTTTCGAAAATTGTTGCTCCATATCTGTCTGTTCGTATTTTAATTTTCGCTTATAGATAATCAGAAATGAAGCGTGGAGTTTGTAGTTAGATGGTAGATAAGTTTTAATCCAAACAATATCCTAAAATTCAATTTCCAAATTTAATACTACGCTACAAGCCGACTAATACAAAGCAGTCATAAATTACAATTAGAAGTCTAAAAGAAACTCAAAAACGTTAACTTCGTTGCGAAGAAATCCGAAGAATCTCAATAAAGAAGGCCAATTGTTTCAAAGCTGGAATTTGTCGTTTTTCGACTCCGTAAATATTCGGCCAGTCTTAATTTGATTTCTGTTTTAAGCGCCTGTCTCACTGACAGTGAACTGCGATTATTTATTAATTTATACTTTATAAATAAATAAATATCGAATAACATCAAAAATAAACCGTCTTATAATTAATCTTATTAAAACTTTCGTGAGACATATTTAATTATTGTATTAAGCGGTTTAGCGGTTCTGCAAGGTTGTCTGAGCACATACGCAGTGTACGGAAGCTGGACACGAATAATTCCGCGGTCGCTGAACATGTCGTCGAAGCCAGTGCGTCTCATTTTGTCCTTTTTGATAAAGCAAGTGTTGGTACGTGAGAAACGGTTTATACAACGTAAGTTACACGAATCTATAGCTAGATCGGACGGCGCCCGAATTTTAATAGAGACGGCGGTTGGGCTTTACCTCCAGCATGGAAGCCTGCGCTTCCGGCGGCGAAACATATTGTGCGTTTGGACCATCCCGTGGACACCATTAGTCAAGCGTGCGTAATGTCTATGGATGACAAAAGTGACGTTGGAGTGCACCCCCCGCCCCCACAGATGACGCCAGACAAAACAAAAGACGATCTTGCATCATGCTAGGTACTAAGATAGGACAAGACAACGGGACACTTCACTCGCTCGGCGAATTCAGTAACGAATTTATTGATTTATTGAGATCCTGGCTATGGTGAGACAGGACCCTTACGTAATGAGTGAATTTGGACTCGAAATGGGCTGGACCAATTGACTCAGTCTTAAACGTTAATTTGAATTAGACTTCTTGGAGGCCTTTTAGGAAATAGCCAAATCATTTTATTTGTTTCTTGTTAATTTAAAGAATAACAATTTACGTCTTATTCGTTTAAGAAAGATCGATTTTCACGTCTGTTCACTCTCTTTCTAACTCGTATTGTTCATCACCTCTCCACTCGATAGAGGAAGATCGGGAATATCGGGGCTTTGACTAACATTACTATAGGCCGTGAAAAAGAAGATTTCCTGAGCGTGACGTTTAAGGCCACACACAGTCTGAATTCCAGTCTGGTCAGCAAGCGAGACTTCGCCATATGACCATCGATGTACAATACCCTATTTATTCTACATCGATGCATATGACAGACAGAGGCACTTTCTGTTCTTTTTTACGTCCGGAAACCGGACAGGAATTTAGACTGTGGAGTGTGTGTGGCCGGTCTGAGAGTAAGGCCTGTTCACGCCAAGATATTATCGTTCACGCCAAGATATTATCTTGATTGACTAGCCAACTTTATATGACCCTACATACTGTGTGCACATATCAATCTGAAGTACGTCACACCATAAAAATCCTCTCAACCTTAATCATAAAGCTGCTGGTAACAATATTATATTCATTATCATCATCATGATGTCGACGCGTTTGGCTCGGTTTGTAGACACCTGCCTACTGAGCCGGCGGTCCCGGGTTCGAATCCCGACCGAGGCAAATATTTGTGTGATAAACTCGAATATTTGTGCTTGGGTCATGGTTGTTCTATGTATTTCAGTACATATTCATCTATATAAGTACGTATATCGTCGTCTAGTACCCATAACACAAGCCTTCTCTTAATTTGGGACAAGATCGATTTGTGAGGTTGTCAGATATTTATTTATTTATTTATTATCAATTCAGCTGATAGACGTCCACTGCTGGACAAAGGCTTTCTCAAAGTTCTCCACTAAGATTGGTCTTGCGCCCTTATCCAATTTCTGCCCGCGATCCGATCGGTCGTCCTTGTCGCCACTCAAAAACCTTTCTGCCCCAACGGCCATCGGTTCTACGAGTAATGTGCCCCGCTCACTGCCACTTAAGCTTGGCGATTGTCTGAGCTATATCTAAAACAACCTTGGTTCTCTTGCGTATCTCATCATTTCGGATTTGATGCCGTAAAGAAACTCTGAGTATAGCACATATGCTATAATATATCATAATATATTTACATTTACAATTGCCTTTTATGCGGTGAATTGGCAGCTCGCTGCCTCTCGGAATGCTCTGCCTATTGGTTCTGAGTACGTTTCCACTGTAAGGTACGTCACGTCGCTTTATATCGTTGCATACCCTATCTGATTTATATCCGCGAAAAAAACGTAAGATAAAACAATTAGGACAATAGCGGTGCAAGAATTTCAAGCTAAATACCAATACATTCCGATATGCCTAGGCATTCAATTGAATGCCGAAACCGATTTGGCTAGTTGGTTACTTCATTGAATTTCAACATCACGATCGCCTAGATCCGAAAGCTATTTTTTGACTTCAAAGTATATCCATCCGTATAATAATAATAGTACATTACTGCAGACGCCAGGAAATAAGGGCTTGTCGGCTAAGTAGGAACGGCAAGCTCTTTTCACAGCTAAGGCATGTAGGTATAGCGCTTTTCTCAAACATATGCAATGAAATAAAACACGCAAATACACCACTCAAAAAAACATAATTCAGCTGGTTTAGCTCCTACATGAACACAGACGCCATGCTTAAAAAAAATTACTTCCCGGCCTAGGCCTTCAATTTTGTATACAATTCCTTTACAGTTCTCTCGAATTGTTCCGCTCGAAACGTGACACTTCGAAGCCTGTTTTGACGCACGTCATGATGATATTTCATTGCATGTTTGAGAAAACTTTACTTTTTGCTCCAATGTGATGTTGTAATGGAGGAGATGCAGAATGGAAACACACATTAAAAGCAATTATCACACAAGGCCGCGTCTCGGCTAAGTCTGACATATCAATATTATGTTAATATACTCATCAGTTATCCTTGGGCCGTGCCTAGGGCAATGTCCTAGAGTAGCCCAGTGGCTGACGGATGACCTCACGAAGGCCACATAAAGTTTGTACATGAGTTTGCGCAGGATCAGACTTTGTGGCGAGCCATAAGAGAGGCCTATGTTTTGGAAAGCCATTCGAGAGGCCTATGTTCAGCAGTGGAGGTCTGTGGCTCATAGATACATAAATAGATATAGTCTGGCTAATGAAATATTACTTAAAGTTATGGCGGGAAATTTCACAAATCTGCGGCTGGTCACACTTTGTTTTGTAGGAATTATAGTTTTGATACTAGAAAATATTTTTGATTTTCTTATGCACACGTACGATACCTAAGGAAATAAGTTAAATATATGTTGATGGTGCACTCATGGTCAGCTTACATAATTTCTACTACTATGTTTAGTACAGTCAACGACAAACACATATGTTTACATTTTCTAACCACCTAAAAGGCGAAAAATTAAATGTAGAGTAAATATGACCTAGCTAGATGATACCATAATATTAATCCATCACCAAAAAAAATACATAAGTACTATGCCAAATTTCAACTCAATCGGAAAGTTAGAAGTTAGAACTAGTTTATAAAGTATCAAAATTATTTATAAATTAGTGATACCGCAAGGAAATATCTGTCAACATTATTTGGCTAGCCAGACTAACGTAGCCCGGCTAGTCATCGGGAGTAAAAGATGAACCAAATATACATGTAATCGTTACTATTATATAATTCTAGATTTGTGTCGGAAATCAGTTTTCTATGGAGAGTGGTCAGGATTTCAGGAAAAATCTTAGCGTGATGCAGGATCGTCCTTTATTTTGTATCCACGCGCGGCGTCATACCAGTCTGGGGCCATCTGTTGGTCATAATTTCTTTTGTGCTTACATTACACTGAAACGGCTGGAGACTGGAGACATTTTGACACAATAACCAAGTTCAGGCGAACGTGTTTGAGAAAAAGCCGGCCAAGTGCGTGTCGGACTCACGCACAAAGGGTTCCGTACCATTGATTTATGAAATTAAAGGCCTTTTGTTTATTTTTATATTTGAGTTGATTTAATGAAACGGTTTACGATTTATATTATATAAAAAAAAACTACTTACTAGATCTCGTTCAAAACAATTTTCGTTGGTAGTTTTTATAGTAATGTACATCATATGTTTTTTTTAGATTTTTCATTTTCTTATTTTAGAAGTTAGAGGGGGGGGGGGGGGACCAACTTTTTTCCACTTTGGAAGCGTCTGTCACGCAAACTATTCGGTTTAGAAAAAAAATATTTTAGAAACCTCGATATCATTTCTGAAGATCTATCCTAGATACCCCACACGTATGTGTTTGATGAAAAAAAAATATTTGAGTTTCAGTTCTAAGTATGGGGAGCCCCCAATATTTATTATTATTTTTTATTTTTGCATCAAAATCTTAATGCGGTTCACAGAATACATCTACCTACCAAGTTTCAACAGTATAGCTCTTATAGTTTCGGAAAAAAATGGCTGTGACATATGGACAGACAGACATGACGAATCTATAAGGGTTCCGTTTTTTGCCATTAGGCTACGGAACCCTAAAAAGACAAAAGACGAACGTCGAACGCCTATCTTTTTAAATGGCGTTTGAAAGCGGCCAGTGCTTCACCATGGAGGTTTGCCGCGTTACCATAGGATAGGCAATATGCTGTGTGAAATGGAAACACATGAAAGCAATTATCGCCAAGGGCGCTCAGCTAAATCCGACATCAATATTATGTTAATATACCCCATCAAACACAATATACCCTCGCCCTACAAACGCCCATAAAAGCCTTCGCATGTAGCCCGATTTTATGGCCAACAATCGGGGTGGAAATAACTGATTTTATTACTATTTTCTTTCGCTACAATCGTAATTGCTGGATTTTATCGTTTTCAGCTTTCTTTGTGTGTTTTAAGACACGTTAATGTTGGCTTACTTTTTGCGTCGTAACAATAAGGTTTATTGTATATCAATGCCGTTGGCAATAAACTAAACGTGTGCCATTATGGGATCCCAAACAGAGCAATACCTACCTATAAACCGAGTGAATTAGATCATTCATCCAAACTAAATAAGTCTTTGATTCGGCGGACACTTGCACAAGTTGCTTTAATTGTTTTTTTGCTTATTAAAATATCTCTCTTAATATAGGTACTAGGGGTGTAACGAGTGTTGATTTTTGGACATTCGCGAATGCGAATATTGCCCATTTTGTCAGTAAAAAAAAAACAACGGAACAAAGAGCGCAGAAACTAGCTTGAATAATGTTAGTTTCTTGGGAAATTCATGTACATAATTTGCTTAAAACGGTGCATATCAGAGGACTTTGGGGTTAAAGTGACTACAGACTACCACGTGGGTCCTACCAAATAGAGTGCGGCGTCCACCCGCAGATCTCGACGGAGATGACGAGAGGACCCGAATGTCTTCCATAAGAACTAGCCCAAGACCGGGACACGTTGAAAAATTAGAGGGAGGCCTTTGCCCCACATCATCAGTGGGACACCGTACCCTCTTAAATAAAATAACGTAGCCAATAAAATTAAATAACGTAGGTAGTAATTATGAGGGCATATTTAAACCCATAAAAATATGACACGTTTAGCAGTCTTTATCTTTTGTTTATTCATTTAAGAGGCCGAAAATGTATGAAAAATATTCGCATAATATTCGCAGATATTGTTGCGAATACGAATGCGAATATTCAAAAACTTGCGAATATTCGCGAATGCGAATGCGGATGCGAATATTCGTTACATCCCTAATAGGTACATGTTATCTTAAAACTCATTGTCACCACCACCACATAATGCTCCTTGACGATGCGGTTGGCGCATGGATGGTTGGTTTGTAGTGCAGGTGCCTGGTCCTGGGTTCGAATCCCGGCAAGGTCTCTGTGTCGCTAATTCGGAGGTGATGCTTTGAAATATCACCAAATAAAATATGTCTCAGGACTATCCTTTAACTGTCATTAGAACGCAATGTTTGCGATTTAAGCGGCATAAAGTGACATTTTAACGTTACTACTTACCTGAGCCCACCCATGCAAAATTCGTCAGGTGAATGATCCTGGATCTCAACATACATAGTGATTACAGTTTTTCTTCAATCTTGTCAACGTGAAAACACGATTGGTAATAATTTTCTCGATACTTTTATCTCTCAAACATAACCCTTTTTTAGATATTTTTGGTTGGATCTTCAAAACCCTTCGGTTTTTAACAATGTGTTTTAGCTTAATATATGCACAATTATAAGTTCTCAAAAACTGTAAAACTATTTTCAATATAAAATGCACACGTTTATGACACAACTCAAAAAACATAATTTCCGCGCTTCCGAGCACGCACTTTCATCTCGCTGACGCTTACGCTCAGTGACAGAGAGAGATAGACAACGCGTTGGCGCCCTCCTATGTTTCCGCCTGATATCTATGGCGTCGCATATGAATGAGGACCGAGTTGGCGATGTACTAGGTTACCTATAGCGCCACTTCGGAGTTATCTCCGAGATATCAGATATATGAATATGGAATTAGAGCTCAGAAGTCGTTTAAAAGCAATGCATTTCTATGATATGGGTAAGCTTACGCTCAGGCTAAATTCTCGTCTAATTTCCATCTAATAATTATAGAGTGCAATTGCCCGAACATAATCAAATTGTTCGATCAAAGGCAATCATTATGCGCAGTGATTATGCACATCAATTATGTGCATATTATTATACATAATTACTTTATGATGGCTGATGAAGCGTGGGCACATAATACGTTTCATTGTATTAAAGGATGCCTATGAATGTGCGGTTTCCAATGAAATACTATGAATAATATCATGAGTGTTTATTAAACTGATTTACTGAGAATGATTATTAAAATATTTCCACAACAGTTATGAATAAGTTAAACACATTATCAAGCTTTATTTTACTTGAACATCACGGTCGGCGCAGTGGTAGTGCTGCCTGCTGAGCCAGCAGTCCTAGGTTCGTATCCCGGCAAGGGCAAATTTTTTTCGGGACTAGGCCGATTTGTTGTCAGGAGATGCAGTGTGAAGTTTTCACATTGTTCATCGACTTCGAAAAGGCTTTTGACAGAGTCAGTTGGTCTAGTATCTAGTATTTGGAGTATTTGGACTGTTTTGAAGAAAAAAGGCGTGCCCGACAAGCTCATAAATATCATAAAAGCGCTTTATAACGGATCGTCGTGTAGAGTGCTCCACAGGGGAAAACTCACGGAGAACATCGTGGTCACCGCAGGCGTCAAGCAAGGTTGCCTATTGTCTCCTCTGCTGTTTATAATGGTGCTGGATGATGTGATGTGCAGAGTCACATGTAAGTGCCGTCGACGACTGTCTTGGACCGCGGACAAAGACCTAGAGGACATCGACTTTGCGGATGATCTCTGCCTCCTAGCAACCAATCGGCAGCACCTACAAAACAAAGCAGAAGATCTAGCAGATGAAGCTGAAAAGGAAGGGCTGCGTATAAATTTTTCGAAAACGAAATAAATGCGCCTAAATACCACCGATTCGGCTCCTATGCTGATCAGAGGAAGACACATCGAGCAGGTGGGAAGCTTCTGTTACCTGGGCAGCATCATGGATGATAGCGGAGGCACCGAAGCGGACATTGAGGCTCGTATAAATAAAGCTAGAGCTGCGTTTAGTCAACTCAGGCCAGTGTGGAGTTCCTCAGCCTTAACAAGACGAACAAAGCTGAGGATCTTCAACTCAAATGTGAAGTCTGTGTTGCTGTACGGGAGCGAAACTTGGTTTGTTCGTAAGGACTTAATAAACAAACTCCAAGTGTTCGTGAACAAATGCCTACGTCAAATTTTGAAAATCGTTTGGCCTGAAACGATTACCAAGCAGACCCCAAGTAGCACAACTGGGTCTAAATAGCTCGTATATCATATCTAATTAGATGCTTAAGTGAAATTTACCACCATGACTAAGTGCTATATAGGTGGCAAGAACCCTTATGCCACCAGTATAGAACCAAAAGGAGAAAAATTGCAGCCTATTTTTGGTGCTAAATAGAATCCATAAGAGATCTCACAATTACCTTAAGTGGTAATTAGAACTATGGGTGAAAGTTATGCGCAGTGAACGAATGAAAACATTTCAGTTCGGTCAATGAGTGATAAATGAGTCGCCAAATTATCTTTGAGTGGCGAGGCAACTGTCAAATTGTGTTTTATTAAAAGTAATACGTGATCTGCCATATTCATTTTGGATTTATATGTCTGTTTGATTGTGATTAAAACTTTACGTTATACAAGCATTGAAATAAGCACGAAATTCTTGCGAATTTTTTTTTACTGTGAAGCTATAGTATGTTTTCTTTGTAAATTTCGACGCGCCCTTCATTTGATCAGGAATATTAAAAAAGAGAGTGCTAAATTAAATAAGGAATAGATACTGATAAGAAATTAAACTGTTAAAAACCTGACCTAATGATTGTAGGTTACGTACAATGTTAAAGTAACATCGTCACAACTATCAAAAGTCTGTGATTATGCGTGAGTGTGATAAAATTCTGGTTAAAATAATCAATTTTCATAGGCTTCCATTTGTAAACATGGCGAAACAAAAAAGATCCTACAGTGTTTATTTTCACTTATTTGTTCCTTATTTTGAACTATCAAGTCTAATAATCACTTATTTGTATCTTGCGAGTGGCAAAGCAGTGAATGATATTACCAATAGTAATTATTTGCTCTTTTGTAGACTATTAAACAAGCAAGACTATTAAATATATTTTGACAAGGTGCAAATAGGAACTATAATAGAACTTTTAGTTCGTTAGTAGTTTGAAATAAGTGTAAATAACTGCTTTTGGTTCCAAGAACCTCCTACTGAGACCTATTTATGCGTTGGAGTGGCAATAAGGTACTTCTTAGGCCTTAAAGTTGCAATATTTTTTGGTTCCAAAAGAGCCGTAAAATTATCCCTTTAGCCACTATTGGTGATATAATTCGCTATTGTACTAGTCATTTGGAACTTTTAGTTCCAAATAAGGGTATGTTCCCACTTATATGTAAAAGTTGCTTATAAGTGATTTTAAGGCCTTATATAGCACTATTGCTTCTTATTGAGTGACAATTTGAACCTGCATGCAACTTTAAGTAGCAAAATCGACTTTATCCCACCATAAGTAATAAAGTAGAAACAAAAAACGCTCCTATGCAACTACAAGTGATAGGATGAACTCATATACAGTTTTGAGTTGTGTTTAAAGCTATAAGTTGTATCAAACACTGTTAAACCACTCATTTAGAACTTAAAGCTATAAGATAAGCTGCAAAATTCACTAATGTGCTGCTTGGGACACCAATAGAGAGGGAGATCCTTACGCGGAAGTGGCATTGGATTGGTCACACATTAAGAAAGCCCGATACCCACCTATCCAAGAAGGCACTGACCTGGAAACTGTCTGAAAAAGGAAGAGAGGCCGTCCCAGAACAACTTGGCGTCGCTCAGTAGAGCAGGAACTGGGCGTCTTGGGCATGACGTGGGAGGAGGTAGAACAGACTGCCCAAGACCACTGCAAATGGAGGAGTTTGATTCGAGCCCTACACCCCAGCAGAGGGTAATAGGAAAGAAAGAAGAAGAAGGCCGATTTGTGTGAGGTTGTCCATTATTATTTTTATTTATTTATTTATCCATAAGATAAAAAACACAAATTTTATTACAATTAGTTCAGCCGTTTGTGCGTGAAAAAGTAACAAACATACACATAAACACTTTCACAAACTTTCGCCGTTATAATATTAGTGTGATAAAAAGATAATTTAGTTTAAAACGAATGACTAAAGGGCAAATTGTCTGAAAGTATCAGGCGCTAGCTTACTTTTCAGGGTTCCGTACCCAAAGGGTAAAAACGGAACCCTGTTACTGAGATTTTGCTGTCCGTCCGTCCGTCCGTCCGTCTGTCTCCAGGCTGTATCTCAAGAACGATGATAACTAGACAGTTGAAATTTTCACAGACTGATGATGTGTTTCAATTGCCGCTATAACAACAAATACTAAAAATAAAATAAAATAAATATTTAAAGGGGCATTAATATTTTATATGTATGGGAATACAACAAACTTGTTATAGATTATGGTACGGAACCCTTCATGAGCGAGTCGGACTCGCACATGCCAATTTTTTTCAATTTATCTCACTTTACTCGGAATCTCTAAAAATTCGGTACCGTATATTATTTTCTGAAAACAGTAGTCAAGGCCACACTTAATTCACTCACTGCCAAACTAACAAATTGTGTGTAACATTTTGTCAGCTAAGTCCTGCTGCACACTAAATCCCTCCATCAGTCTTGATCGCGGGGTAGGCCTGAAAAATGGATGTGACGAGGCGTTTTGCTGTTATTAACGTTAGATCTTAACATGACGTCGCCAATTTATAAATTGGCCGAAAAACGCCCCTTGTTCACGCTCTATTGTGTTAAATAAATTACCTTTGAAAGAAAGAAACGTTGTACGTTTTATGTTGGTTTTGTACGCTCATTTTTATAAAATGTCTACGTCATCAGTATTTGTAACGTACTTTGTTAAATTTCGCCATTATTTTCACTTTAAAACAAAGATGAGTCGATACAAATACAAATACTCTTTATTGCACACCTCCAACATCAAGGAATATACAACACAACATAAGATACATTCTAATAACAGGCAGAGGTAAACAACAGGCGGTCTTATCGCTAAATAGCGATCTCTTCCAGACAACCTTTAGGTAGCGGAGTCGATGTGTATTGTGTTAAATAAATTACCCTTAAAAGAAAGAAACGTTGCAGGTTTTATGTTGTTTTTCGTACGCTCATTTTTAGGGTTCCGTAGCCAAATGGCAAAAAACGGAACCCTTATAGATTCGTCATGTCTGTCTGTCTGTCTGTCTGTCTGTCTGTCTGTCTGTCCGTCTGTCCGTCCGTATGTCACAGCCATTTGTTCCGAAACTATAAGACCTATACTGTTGAAACTTGGTAGGTAGATGTATTCTGTGAACCGCATTAAGATTTTGATGCAAAAATAAAAAAATAATAATAAATATTGGGGGCTCCCCATACTTAGAACTGAAACTCAAAATTTTTTTTTTCATCAAACACATACGTGTGGGGTATCTATGGATAGGTCTTCAAAAATGATATCGAGGTTTATAAAATATTTTTTTTCTAAACCGAATAGTTTGCGTGACAGACGCTTCCAAAGTGGAAAAAAGTTGGTCCCCCCCCTCTAACTTCTAAAATAAGAAAATGAAAAAT
Organism: Apotomis capreana; assembly: GCA_947623375.1. Taxonomy (NCBI): domain Eukaryota; kingdom Metazoa; phylum Arthropoda; class Insecta; order Lepidoptera; family Tortricidae; genus Apotomis; species Apotomis capreana. Next base: position 24,013,345 of record OX392507.1, on the reverse strand, counting down.
CTAAAAAAAACATATGATGTACTCATTACTATAAAAACTACCAACGAAAATTGTTTTGAACGAGATCTAGTAAGTAGTTTTTTTTTAATACCTGTTAATACCTAACTTTGCACCTAATTTATATGGGGCGCTATACATACCAGGTGCAAACTTAACTTAACCACTTAGGGATGGAAAGTGTTTGTACGGAACCCTCGGTGCGCGAGTCCGACTCGCACTTGGCCGGTTTTATTTAAATATTTCTACGTCATCAGTATTTCTTACGTAATTAGCTAAACGCCATTTTGCTTTAAGAAAACGATGTGTCGAGCTAAATTGCCGAATAAAAATCGGTACACTACGCTTTCAATTGCAATGGCAATTTCTATGAATCGAATCGAAAAAAAATCACTCAACGTTTACCAAATAGCAAGGATGAAATCAGTTTTTTTTAATGCAGCATAATGCAAGGTAAAAATAATAATTTGATGATATTCTTCATTAACAATTTTTTTTTTAACAGCCTTCTTCAGCAGTGGTTTCCCAACGGACCACTTTTTCTTCTTTGTTGTTTGCACGGACTTAATGTGAACAAATCCCCCTCCTCCGACCCTCCTCCCATCTCCTTCATCGATGCATCACCCTTACCCGCGAAGTTGAAATTTTTCATGAAACATTTTTTCCATGGGTATTTTGATACCACTGTACTGGTTAGCAACCATTGAATTAGAGGATCATGATGATTTCAATACAACCACATAGGCTTAAGCTTATTTCGTGGTTGTATATCTATGCGGTACAATTTTATCGAAGACCTTTATTTTTTTTCGGTAGGTACTCGTAGTCCTTGCTGTTAGAATCTACAAGAGATCATTCATTCAATATACTTACCGATTTTGTGTCGGAGATTAATTATTTAGGGGGAGTATTAAACACGTAATAATCTAATATTAAACATGTACAACATAAATACCCGTCATAGCACACACGTTCTGTGACTTTTTGTAAGTCAATAGTGGGGCTTTTAGCCGCATTTTCCCGCTGAATATTAAATATATTATTACCCTTGTGGAACTACAGTGCGGTTTTATCCCGTGTTGACATTAGTTTATTCGCAATGATATGACAAATTACATAAACGAGTCATTTTCAAAAAACATGTACATAGTTAAAGGCTTAATAATAACAAAATTACGATCGCTTCTTTTGCGTTACGAAAGTTACTCATACAAAATATATGGGTAACTATCGTTACACAAAGGAATCAATTAAGTTTTGTTTTAATTAAAGCCCTTAACTATGTATGTACATGTATTTTAATAAAAACGAGTCAAATGACAGAAGTTTCTGTTTTATATAATTTCAGCTCCACACTAGGTACTCGTGAATTTGACCAAAGTTGGCCGAGACGAAGTCGGCAGAAGTATGGGTTTTCGCAGCAAAGTGTCTCTCCACATTGACGTATTCGCCCAACTTGTCAAGCAAGGAGTCGTGTTTCGTCGGTTCCGGGGCAACCTACCAAATCCAACACCCGAGATGTCGGAACAACGGGGCCACGCCGTTTCGCCATCTAAATAAACACTGTTCGGTTCATGACGCATTGGTGTAAACTGTAATGTTATGTAACCTGTAATAATAAATAAATAAATAAACTTCGGTCCACTTCGCGAGTAGTGTGGTGCTAGGGTAAGACATGTGTTAAGGTTAGTTCCCATTTCTACCACGACTCTTCTCTTTCCGCACAGGCAAGTGAAAAATCAATAAAACAAAATACTACACCGAACCAGGGCTGGATTGCGGAATACACTTAATTAAGAACCGTAATTGCGTGGCAGCATAATACAAATTAACACTAAAATACGACCCTGGTATCCCGATGAACTCTATTTTGCGTCGATAAGCGGTGTTTTCGCGTATATTTACGTCAAATAATTAACGAGGATTTAATATTTATAGAGTATTTTTATAATTAGGTAATTCAATACTCAATTCTTTATTGCACATAATGGTTTTACAGGCGGATAAATCCATACTAATATTATAAATGCGAAAGTGTGTCTGTCTGTCTGTTACCTCTTCACGCTTAAACCGCTGAACCGATTTTGATGAAATTTGGCATGGAGATAGTTTAAGATCCGAGGAAGAACATAGGATAGTTTTCATCCTGGAAATTATCCCTAAAAAGATTGAAAAGTGAGTAAGTAATTCATGATGACATTGATGACCCTGTAGGAAATGTAATGATTAGACCAAAAGCACAATTGCTCTTACATTTGCTTAGGCGCTTTTAATAATTCCTTTTATTAAGTTCCACGCGTACGTAGTCGCGGGCAAAAGCTAGTATATAATAAATATGAGCTCACATTTATGTACCCTGTAAAATGGGCGCAGCAATTTGTGAGATATTTTATATATTATCATGCAAACTAATAATATGGAAACGTCGAGCTAATTAAATATACACATTTTTGAACGTGTTTATATATTGTGTCCCGTTTTGTTATAATACCTGGCTGCCCATCTTTTAAAACAGAGGGTGTTTCGTTCAAATAAACAACAAAGTCTCAACTTCTATTCTACTTTTTAGGGTTCCGTAGCCAACTAGGAACCCTTATAGTTTCACCATGTCCGCCTCTCCGTCTGTCCGTCGTTCCACGGCTTAGCTCCGTGATCATTAGTACTAGAAAGCTGAAATTTGGTATGAGTATGTGTATGTATCACGCCGACAAAACGGTAAAATAAAAACTAAAAAACTAACTTCATTTCGGGTACCTCTCGTACACCTAAAAGTGGGGGTGAAATTTTTATTTCGTTCCAACACTAGTGTGTGGGGTGTCGTTGAATAGGAATAGTAGGGGTCTCCAAACATTACTTTTTGATAAAGTCAGCAGTTAAATCCGTGCCTGGCGTGAAGAACTTGATAACTCGACTTATACGTTTTTTTTTTATTGGCTTAATGGCTTTCTACGGCCAAGGTTTTGTAGGAAAAAAATTGACAACTCGATATCTATGATACTTTTGAAGATATGGCCTGTGACATCATATTGATATCTCGATATTTAGCGGATTTTATTTAACAAAACGAGATATCAGCGCGATGAGGCACAAAAAATATTGCATATCAACTTATCAACGTATTCTCAAAAATAAAAAAGCGTTCGTAACTTGACAAATCAAGATATTAGAATGAAGACAAGCACACTTTAACGATAACAAATGAATATATCGTTTTATCTCATTATACACAACTACCGTAAATTCATATGTCGATTTATCATTTTCAGGTTGATGGACACAGCAAATAATAAGTTGACATAATTAATTATCCATAATTTATCGAAATGTATATTTCGATTTGTCAAATTATTCTCACATCTGAGGTGTACTCTGGTACAAAGGAAAACACTGATAACTGAGCATTTCTCAAAAAGTTTGTACATTTACTTTACGTCTTTGTCCGGGCCGGTTCGAAGCTTGTAATAAATTAAGAGACAATATCTAATATAATCTGACCTTGAAAACTTAAAAATAAGTTTAGTATCTCTAAGATAATATTATTGTCTGAAATCATAATGCATAATATAATTTTATAAAAATATTTTAAAATATTGGGTAGGTCTCGTTTGTATGGCAATGCAAATGTCCCCTTAACAACATTGTAGTTAAATTATCGATTTTCTGTAACAAAACTTAGTGTTTCGGGTTGAGTGTTGTGTTTCATTACAAAAGAGATACCTCAGAATTCATAAAAAATAAGTATTATTGTCGTTATTTAACGTATATATTTATAATAAAAGATAATAATTTGTCCTAGAAAAAGTTCCAATTTTGTTTCCGGTGTTTGTTACGCTATTTTCATAGAATTCTGGGGTTTTGTTAATTCAATTGTAGTTTTATAGGAAAGTGGTAACACTAGGGATATTTTTAAGAGTGGCCATCTTGGCATGTTGACAGTCTATCAAACGCAGCGGTAGAAACACACTCGCCGTTGGTGGCAACCGAAAATTTGAACTCCTTGTTTGTTACGGGATAACTTGGTAAGTTTAACTTTTTCTTCGGTTTTGTTTCAACTCATCACTTAATCATATTATTACGACTAAGATACAGTACATACAATATTCGAGTTATTCATTCAATTCGGTTAAAATATTTTTTAAAACGTCCGAGCATCACTTCGTTACTTTCTTTTTTGTTACTTTTGAATCGTTTCGTATGACTAGGAAGTGAAGGTAACAAAAAAGAAAGTCTAAGGAGTAGTATAGACTATAGAGAATGACGTAATACAATATATATATTTCTCTTAAAAAAAATTAATAAATGTATTTTCAATTTTAATAAAAACATATATTATAAAGCAAAAGTTTTCTGATTTTGAGTTAAATAATAATATTATTGATTTCTTTTCTAGCTGAAGAAAAAAATGAGGCTTTTTTTACGTTTTTTTTTTATTTTTATACTGTACAAACGATATGTTTATTATCATTGGTAATTGTAAATATTAATTGTTAAATAAAACCACTTACGTCACCCTTGACCGTAAAGCGGGATTTACGCCCGCTTCGCGGGACGAAAATCTCACATCCCGGCCAAGGCATGACGTAAAACTTTAGACAAACCACGGGCGGTAATTCGTAAAGCCCCAGATTGCATATTTATTAGGGTGGGTCATTTATTTTTCTTTTTTAATTTCTAACGGGCACAGTTGAAAAAAGGTGCCATTTAGTGTCATTAATGGATACAATATTGTTATTTATTTTTATATTTCCGTTTTATTGCCTCCAGATTACTCCAGAAAAAAGTTCCTAATGTATGGAGCACTAAAAAAAAGTGCCCTTGTATGTTTTTTTTGTTGTATTTTGTTTTGTGATGCCCTACTTATTATACTCAGAATAAAAATACATTTAAATATTGGGCCAAATTTAAAATAATAAAACCAGACTTCATAACGCTCATTCAATATGGGCATTTCTATACTAACTTAAAAAGATTGCCGTGTAGGTACTGTAATACTCTGATTTTACTGTACTTTTTGATGTTTAATTTTATTATTATTTGGATTCTTTATTGTGATCTGATCACGTCTACAAGTAGTCAAAACTGCATTTTGTGATTTATTGTATTGTTCCTATAAACAATACTCTTGAATAATAACAGAAGATCTCATGTCAATTCTGCTTGAATTGGCACATTATTTAAGCACTAATTAATCTGTATGATTATTTTTTGTGATACAAAACTAATAATTATATAGTAAGAAATGTAATTACTATTAAAGTGAGTTGTTAAGCATCTAATTAATATTGTAAGTGTACGTACTAATTGTACACTATGCTTAATAGTTCCGATTTTGTTACAAAGGTTCCTATTATTGTTACTGTCCCTTGAAAATATTAGAGGTTTTTGTTATTTTTTGTTAATTATTTGTTAAATAACATACATTTAATACATGTTTAAAATATAATTTAGATGGTCTAATAAATTGTTCTTCAAAGATATTTTAAATAACTCAATTTCATACGCGTGATATTGTAATTTCAAACCTGAGTTTTGACTAAATGGTAACGTACAAGAGTAGTTACCATTATATCTTTAACTTATCGGAATATAGTAAGCAATTTTTATGAAAACATATACGCGTATTGGTTATTACTATGTTAACTAATAAATAAATTCAATGTAATTCGTATGTGTTTATTTTATTTCCCGTTTGAATTAAGGTAACAAAACCGGAAATTTTGATTGCCTCGGCTCAATTAAATAAACTTTACAGTTAAAATTACACATCTAATCTCTGTCAAAAATTAATAAACTGAATCCTTACATAACAGTTAAATAATAAGCAACAACAAAATCATTAAAATGTGATATTTTTTCTTTGTTACGACTATCCGAGAAATGTACAAACTTTTTGAGAAATGCTCAACTGTACATTTGTGAACATAATATAAACCTTAGTACAACGTTTTAAGGTCCATGGGGTATAGTTAACAGTGTCTTCGTATGTATCATTCACATTACCGGTACCTTGTCAACCATCGACCAGTTTTATTTATTGGATCAGAAAAACAAAGATGTTGCCAGTAAAAAATAAGATAAATTCATCTAGTTTTTCTGTAGAATAAGTGCTTTTTGCATTACTGAATTAAAGACGATTCATTTACTACAATTTATTCAATATTTTTATAACATTTAATTTTATTTTCTTCGGGTTTCGTGACTAAAATAAAACAATTCAAACGGATTGTATCATATTTATTCATTGTTTGTGCCTTTCTGACGTATTTGGCACCGAAAATTTGTGTTTTTCTCATCAAAAATAGTTGCCGAAACGTCAGGAGACTCAAACAACGAACACACGCGATATAATCCATTTAAATCGCCTTATATAAAGAAAACAGTTGTATAGAAACGATAGAATTGTTTAATTGAATACCCTAGGTATATTCTATGGTGAATATGTTGATAAGTCTAATATCTCACAAAATACAATGATTCTACCAAAATAAGTAAGATAATTGAAAAGTTTGCATAAAATTACCCTTAAATCAATTTAGACATTTCAATTATACAGAAAAACTGATTTTTAGGGATTAAATTAAAAACATTTTCACCAATTAGGGCACTAATGTATGGGGGATAACTTGATAAGTCGATGGTGAACTTGATAAGTCGATGGTGAATATGTTGATAAGTCTAATATCTCACAAAATACAATGTTTCTACCAAAATAAGTAAAATAATTGAAAAGTTTGCATAAAATTACCTATAAATCAATTTAGACGTTTCAGTTACTATGAAAAACTGATTTTTAGGAATTAAATTAAAAAACATTTTCACCAATTTGGGCACTAATGTATGGGGAATAACTTGATAAGTCGTTGGTACCTATGTTGATAAGTCTTATATCACAGAAAATAAGAGGATTTTACTAGAATACGTAAGGTAAATGAAAATATCGCGGAAAATTATCCATAAATCAAGCTTTAAACACGAGTCCCGTCTAACTTTTCAACCACGGGTCATAAAGTTTTGGAAAAAATCATGAAAGCTTAAATGAAAACTATATTGAATAAAACCGGTCGAGCCGTTTTTGAATTATCTCAACATTTCATAATTTTCTTTAAAAGGACGTTAGTTGACTTCCAGAAGGTAATAAGTTATTACACTTAAGTACTTTGGCGTTTACGACCTTTTTATAGAGCTTGAAATCTTTCTCGTAATATAAACCTCGGGCTTAAAACCGCCCGGTCTATTGTGAAGGATGAGCAACTACGGAACCCTACACTGAGCGTGGCCCGACATGCTCTTGGCCGGTTTATTTTTACATTTCTGCGTCACCCTAGGCCGTAAGTAGGATTTTATGCCCGCTAGGGAGAATATTTTGATATTCTACTAGGCCAAGGCAAGACGTAAAACTTTAGACAAACCACGGGTGGTAATTCGTAAAGCCCCAGACTGCGTATTTATGGATCAAACACCTACGATTTGGGACGTTCACAAATTCACCGCCCTAAGTATGTAATGTACTATTGAAATTGCATTGAAAGTCAAGTCAACGGCTGCACGGATTTTAACATTTTTTTTATACTCGCGTAGTTTAATCTGACAATTATAATTTCACGGACAAAATCACAATAATGCACTTTTTAATCCTGTACCAAAATTCTATACTCTATGGTACCCGCTACAGAACTTTAATATTCATAAGACGTCTCATCTCTCTACTCAACTCTAATAATTTCAAAAAGTGAACATCAGCATGTTTGATTTAAAAAAAGCACGCTACTGTTCACTGATTGGTTGATTGTCAAAAAATTTAACCAATCACGAGGCACCGGCATGACCATCGCGATGTTTTTTTTTTAATAAGTCAGTTTTAGTTGAACGAAAAAGGTTACATCAAAAATAAAAAATCATATTTTAAAATGTCGATGAAAGTAAAAATTGTTTTTCTGTGTTTTGCTAGTATAAAAAGTATTTATTGTATGCAATAGTTACACAATTTGGTCTTAAAATTTCATACCTTACTTAGGACACTCGGCAAGCCTCGTTACCTAAACGTGGTACTCGACTTTAAAAACCTTCATTGTGCAACGATTGCATAAAATACTATAAGTGCAGGGTCATCCAAAGATGGTTATAGTATTCTTTATACCCAAAGAAAAAGATCTACGCAGACGACGTTTCGGGCACCAGAGTCAGAAGGGCTACTCCGATGTTCAAAATTCGACAAATAGTGCAGTCCCTCTTGATTTCCTGTCAAAGTACATTTCGGTGAGCGAGACGGCATTGTACGACGGTCCAATTGGCCCTTCTGGATCGATAGATTCTGCGGTTCAATCACTCCAAATGAATGAATGAATGAGTGAATGAGCGATAACAGAATCCAGTCTCCATCACGGTAAGCTGCCTACTGAGCCGACGGTCCTGGGTTCGAGTCCCGGCAAAGGCAAGGATTTGCGTAATGAACTCGAATATTTGTTCCTAGGTCATGGATGTTTTTAGGGTTCCGTACCCAAAGGTTAAAAAACGGGACCCTATTACTAAGACTCCGATGTCCGTCCGTCTGCCTGTCCATCTGTCACCAGGCTGTATCTCATGAACCTTGATAGTTAGACATTTAAAATTTTGATGATGTATTTCTGTTGCTGCTATAACAACAAATTCTAAAAAAATTGAATATAATAAATATATAAGGGGGCTCCCATACTAGAAACGTGATCGGTTATGTTAACTTTGCACCTTATTTGTTTCCGGCGCCGTACATAGCAGGTGCAAACTTAACTTCACCCGGCCAGTTAAGATGGGATAATTATTTGTACGGTATCATCGGTGCGCGAGTCAGACTTGCACTTAGCCGGATTATATTACGAATGGATTGATCTGTGTGAGATTATCTGATATTTTATTATTTATAGGCTGTGTGGTAATTTTTTGTATGGAATTTACCGAATCACCAGTAAATAACCAGTAGCTTTAAAAAAAATACCAGTTTGCATTCCGTAGTACTAGCGCATAGCTCGGTGCGTAAAGAGTAACTATAATCCAACAAAACGTACAAAAAGGCCCGAATAAACTTGCCTCGGACATACGAGTTATAAATAGGTAAAACTTACCATCCACAAACATTAATCCTCCAACAACGACGAACTTTTTGTCTTGTTTTAAACTCCACTCGTTTTGCATATGGCGGCGGTAAATTCTCATACACGCCGGCTCGCAGAGCCGCCTCATACCGGTATAATCCGCTAAGAACCGGAATTTACCGGACTCTCTTGTTTTTGTGCGTTCCGCTAGTAATTTTTGTTTTATTCTGACGTGTAATATGATGTAACATTATTTATGAGTCATTTTCAAAAAACATGTACATAGTTAAAGGCTTAATAAGAACAAAAATACGATCGCGTCTTTTGTGTTACGAAAGTTTCCTACTCATACAAAAGATATGGGTAACTATCGTTACACAAAGAAATCGATTAGGTTATTTTTTTATTAAATCCCTTAACTACGAGTAGGTATGTACCTACATGTTTTTTGAAAATGACTTATGTTCAGATTGCAATTGTGTTGCTTGCTTTAAACTTTTATAATACATACTACATTGGTGCAGACGCCGGGAAAGAAGGACTTGCCGGTGCTTAAAGAATAGACGGATAGTGAGACAAAGCCGGGTTTTCACTTTTTTCCTTGAATTAAAAAAAAAACACCACAAAAAAAAAATATAATTCAGCTGACTGCTCATGAACACAGACGTCATGCTTTAAAAAAATTACTTCCCGGCCTAGTCCTTCAATTTTGTATGAAATTCCTTTAACGTTATTTCGAGTTGTTCCGCCCGAAAGGTGATTGGTACTTTGAAGCCTGTTATGGTGCACGTTATGACAACATTTCATTGAATGTTTGAGAAAATGTCTTTACCGTGGGAAAAATGTTTAGCTCGTAGGTCATGTCATGTAGTTATTGTGTGTAAAATTTATTTCATTCATACATTCAATTTCAAATGCCTGGCTTTGAATGAGTTTTTGAGTCCTCTTTATATATCTATTTATCTTAACATATCTTTTCAACTTAGTACATAATTTAATAAAAATATAAATTAAACAATTTAACCAATAAAGTTGAACCATTGACACTAATTTACTGTAAAACTAAAATTAATAATAAGTAAAACTAGTTATTAAGCTAGAAGGGATCTATGAACAGTTCTGGAAGGTGCCTGGCTCAAAAGTCCCTAGAATACTAGCGGAGTTGCCGCGCACTATAGTGGCTATATCCTTTGAGCCAACAAGTTTTCGCCGGAACGGGGGTCTACGCCTCGGTCTTTCAGCCTTCGCGCCAAAGCCGCGACAAACTCCTTAGCCCCAGCGCACCATGGCCCACCAGTCTCTACGGCAACCGGGACGAACTCATACACTGAATGAATGAATGAATGAATAACCTGGTTCCAGGTTACTGTATTTCACGTGCTTTAGTTTAGCGGCGGTTTCGGCAGCCCCACCGGCGGCACGTGTCGTATCAGCGAGGTGAGAGGGAGCAAAGGTGCTGACGCAGGTTGCGTCCCATATAAGGCTGCGACCTCTCACCCATGGGACCAGTGTTAGCCCGTCCGGTCTTTTGCCATCGGTACGACTTAAGCCCTGGGGTTCTAGGGTGCATGGGATGTTTGCCGCGACCATAGCTCGACGGATGATATCATTCAAGGCGTGATGCCTTGAGAAACGCCCAGCAGCGCGTTGGCAACTTAGGCCGTGATGGCCATTGGCCTCAACTGTCGCTCCGCAAACACAGCGGTGTGGTTCGCACACTTGGCATCCGAGTCTGAGGGCTGCGCCTATCCTTAGGGAGTCGTTATCAAGGAGGGTTCCCAGGTGGGGTGAGGGTAGTGCGTGTAGCCATGCTCCAGACTCGGATGTCATGGCGGCTTTCAGGCGGGCCACATCGCTGCCCATTGCGACATTCAGCAATTCATTTCTTGTTGTTTTGCATAAGATCTCGTCCCACTGGCGTTGGCATTTAGTATTTTCAGGTATGTCAGCGCTGGGGAGTCGGACTGACCACAGTTCAAGCACCTCGTCTTTGAATGCGATTGCAGCGTTGTCACCATTAAAAGGTAGGATCTGAGTGACAAGTTGTTGAGTGGCATGTACAGAGGCGATAAAACCGATCAGTCCGATGTCTTCAGCGCGACGGATACCCAAACCACCGTGCCGAATGGGAAGCGACGCTTGTGTCCATTGTGTCGTGTTGCAATTTATATTTAAAATGCCCTCTAGAGCCCCTTGAAGTGTCCGGTCAAACATTATGATATCAGGGTACGACTTCCAGGTAGGGGATGTTCTAAGGGTGTATGTTAGGCGGGGCATGGCAAAGCAATTTCTTAACAACACAGAGAAACGTGAGCTGAAAGTTGCTGGAGGTGTGGAATGGATGCAGCTAGCTTTGATGTCTTGTTTTGAATTACGGGGCTAACTCCGTCGGAGAAGATAGGGGCGCCTATAAGTGTGAATGATGGTGATGGTCTATTCAAATCACTTACCTGGATCAGCTCAGTTGAAAAACTAAAAACTGTACCTATCTTTACTTAATAATTTTGCATATTATAAGCATACTCATAATATCTTATAAAGATCCCTGCAAGCCAGTGCAGAAAACGTGTGAGTTCGTATTTCTTGTGGACATAGCCAAGTAGGTACGAATATGGCGACTATATTTAGCAGCAATGAACAGAGCTTTCCGGATTAAAATAATAAAATTCACCATACTTATGTCGGTACCTACTAACCTAGATATTCACAGAAGGGTAACTGTTATGTTTAGGCACAGAATAAAGACACTAGTTTAGGTCACATTTTATTACTACACTACTTAGTATCCCAGAAAACAGTCCCAGTCTGAATGGGAACTGTGCAGTTTTCTAGGATAATTAGGATAATTTGGATTAAAATATTTATATCACTACCAGCATTTTACCGCGGCTTGGCTCGCGTTTAAACATGCACACTATCCTGCGATTCCTGGAATCATGCGATTTTCGGGATAAAAAGTAGCCTACGGTCAACTTGGGGTACACACTATGTATGTTTCAAATTTCACGCAAATGCATCCAGCTGTTTTAGGAATAACACTATAGGGTAGGACAGGCAAGACCACGTGGAGTCGGAATTGCCATAGACTCAGGATGTACAGTCGAGTTCATTTACATCTACACACTTACGAGAACAAAAATATCTGAACACGATTTTATGCTCCTGACAATATGGTCGTGTTCAGATATTTTTGTTCTCGTAAGTGTGTAGATGTAAATGAACTCGACTGTACATACATGGGAATCTTTTAACGCTCCGCTCGCTTCGCTCGCTCCGCTATACATTGTCACAATAGAAACCTAACCTAACCTACAGTTTTCGGGGTTCAGCCAATTCGATATTTGTCCAAATCCGTATTTTCTGTTTTAACGTAAAAATAGGTTTAATAATCTTTAGTACTCTTGACATTTAGTGTCAGTAATGATTAGGTCTAATAATCATTAGGTGTGGTAATTATTAGGATATTTCATATTAGTATTGTTGACAATTAGTACAAATCATTATTAGAGTATTGGATTATTAGGCCTAACAACTAATTAGGGTATAAAAATTAGGTGATGTGACATTAGGGCTAATGAAAATTAGAGCTAACGTTGATAGGTGTAATAATATTAGCACTTGCGTTATTAGGTCAAGTAGGGGAGTACCACTAACACCACATTCGCTCGCATAATGATATAGTAACTAAAATACTACAACTAATTTAATAGAGTAGAAAATGCTTTAGGTTTTCAAGAGTTTAATAAACTAAGCCTGATTTAATTATACAGTGCATTGACTGCTGCTTGCAGTAAATTCAAACAAGAACAAAAAAGCGGTAAAGTTTTAAAACAACGTTTGCACGTGTCCATTGCACGGCGACGAGAATTAACATTAAAGGAAAAGCCGGCTAAAATAACAAGTGTAGGTCAGTTCAACTATGTGGAAACTGTTTGGTGAGTTTTTGTTTCATCGAGGTGTACTTTGTTGTGCAAATCTTCGAATTTGGAATGCATGGAAATGTGAATGTGTTTCGTTCTACGGAGTACCTGCAGCTAACGAAGTAAGTATTTGTTTTTTTTTGGAAGTAAAAAGTGCTTTAACTAGGCTAAAAGGATTCGAATTTGCCTCCAAAGTCTATGCGGGTTGTCTACAACTGTGACCGTGATACGTGCGTTTTTAGCGCTCTGTATGAATGTTGGGCTTTGACGGTCATTTCTGACTTTTAGAACAGTCTAAGTAAAAGAAGTAAGTCTAAAAAAAATGTCTGCAACCCCAATTCTCGCGCGAAGCCGCGGCCGGGCCTTAATGCAAGCTCCACACAACTCGCGAAGTAATAACTTCGGTCTACGACGGGACTCGGTTAACTTCGCAAGAGATATCTGTAGGGTAGAGCCGAAGGTAAGAAATTATTACTTCGCGAGTTGTGTGGAGCTTGCATTAAGGCCCGGCCGCGGCTTCGCGCGAGAATAGGCATGCAGACATTTTTTTTTTGAGGATGTCTATCAATTCGATTTTTTATTGGGATCAAATGTCTATATGGGACTAACTACACTTAGACTGTTCTAAAAGTTAGAAATGACCGTCAAAGCTCAACATTCATACTTATACTTTTTATGATCCCGAATACTTTTTTTCCGCTTCGCCTCATGGCAAGCAAAAATGGCAGCCCAAGTCGCAATGGCAACTGACAAGGTGCCATGTCAGTTGACACTGCCATGCTGGCCCGAGAGATGCTTCTTCACGCTTCGTTTGAAGGGTCCCTAGTTATAAGAAGGAGGAAACACAGTCATGAGCTGGCAAAGAGTTCCATAATAAAAAACAATACCTACATCACTACATAGTATAATAATAAATTAATAATAAATGTCGGACAACCTCCTCAGGAATACATGCATAATTTATCAGCATTGCACCCGTGCGAAGCCGGGGCGGGTTGCTAGTAGAAAACTAAATGTATAAGTTGATAATGGACACAAAGCGCAACTTTGCTCGAACTTTGATTTATGACCTCGTAAATAATAAGTATCGGGTAACTGTAAGACGGGACAGAATAAAAATAGAAGTTTTGAAATCCTTTATTACTATGTCTACAAAATGTAACATAATTATGAAATTGATTGGATTTTATAGACGTTCAAGTTTTTGAATAACTATTTTATCTTAGTAGTGGAATCCGTTGATGCCTGGCCGTGATATCTATTTTATTCTGTTTTTTAGTATTTGTTGTTATAGCGGCAACAACAGAAATACATCATCTGTGAAAATTTCACCTGCCGTTCAACTATCACGGTTCATGAGATGCAGGCTGGTGACAGACAGACAGTCAGCGGAGTCTTAGTAATAGGGTCCCTTTTTTACCCTTTGGGTACGGAATCCTAAAAACTATGATTAATAAAGTTTGCGTGCAATCCACGAATGTTCACTTTTTGATCGCTGCAATGCTTACATGCTTGCTCGCATCGTGCCAGATTACTTTAATGAACGATTAAGTTTGGAACGATAAAACTTTTCCTAACACAGAAAGCATTATTAGAAGCCAATAAGTGAAAATGCTGATGGTTTTCTGACGAGGGCATAGCATGACTACAAATAATGGTCGGTCACAGACAAAATCTGTTAGTAGACAGACCAATTTTGCCACCATTTCCACATCCCCTCTCTTTTCATTTCCCACGGATTTATATACTTAAATCAAATTTTTAATAATCAAATCAATCCATTTATAAAAAAAAATACAACACTATAGCACGGGTATAACCAAAACACTTGTACTTGAACATATATTTATTAATTTATCATCAAGTATTACTTGAAACAAATTATGGATTCATATGAATAAAAAAGTCCATGTTAAATGAAGAAAATCGAGAAAAAAAATCATATACAATAAATTTACACCTTAAGAGACTCTCGCGAGAAAGAGTTAAATAAAGAGGGCAGTGTGTCCTTTTAGATTCGGCACACATCATCAGGAGGTTTCTATCTCCGAAGCAGCCTTAACCATCGATAGTTTACCCTGCCCTAATGCAGGCAACTACATTCTGTAATTTGACATTTTGTATAATACTTTTTTTAGATATCTATTTAATAAATACCGTATCTAACGTATAGTAACACGTAATTTGCACAAATTCACTGCCTCGGTCATGTCGAAAGAATAAGAGAGGATCGAGCGGCCAAGAGAGTTTACCTTGAACATCCTCATTGACGACGACCGGTCGGGCGACCGAGGTATCCTATGGTGTTGCAGGTGGCATTTCCTATGGTAATCGCTTTCCATCAAACGATCTGTTTGCTCGTTTGCTGCGCAAGATAGAGTAGGATGACGTAGCATGGTGTCGGAGGCCAAGATCTACTTCGGGTCGCTGAATTAACGTAGTAAGAAAGTAAGAATGTAACGTATCATCATAATTTATACATAGTATAAAACAAAATCGCTTCCGCTGTCTGTCTGTCCCTATGTATGCTTCGATTTTTAAAACTACGCAACGGATTTTAATGTGTTTTTTTTAATAGATAGAGTAATTTAAGAAGAAGGTTTATGTGCATAATACATGCATAATTTATCAGCATTGCACCCATGCGAAGCCGAGGCGGGTCGCTAATATTCAATAAACAACAGAAAATAACAAAAGTTATCAATGTTGCACTGTCAGTTTATAACTGTTGCAGGCAAAGTTACCGGGGAGCTAACAGACATGGCTAACAACGTGTCGAGTAACTGGGACTGGGACACGATTTTCGTGGTTCAGTTTTGATTGGAAAATCTATTTCCTTCGAAACTTATACCTAGTGCTAGTTACACGGCAGAAAAAATATTGACCTGGAGTAAGTTCTGAGTAAAAATGTACTTTAAGGTCGTGTGTAATTTGTTTAAAGTGCAGGTTAAAAAAATTTAATGTATTGAGCGTAGGGTTGGCAGTCCCACGAAAATGTTAGTATCGAGTTATATCAATAATTTCGAGAACTTCCCCTAAAGTTTCCCGGGACTTGCAAATTATATGTGCGCAATATTTTTTGTAAATAATTATTACGACACTGTTAAGTACTTATTACGATTTTCATACTTAGGTAATTATTTTAAGGGACCTGCAGGATTATACAGTTTATGTATGTATCAAATTAATAATCAGTTTTATATGTACAAAATGTGGAAATCCAATTACTGTTACAATAAATGAATATTTTGTTCAGTGGTTTATGAAATAAGTTTTGGCTGCGTTTACATGCCAGAATGCCATTATGTAATTAGTTTGATATAAATATAATTATCAGTATAAGCAAGTATAAGCCACCGGAATTGTGTCCGAGCCATTGAATTTTTCAACCAGTTGCTTCATTTCAAACATATGCCTTAGGGTGGCATCGTAATACGGCTGCACCCTCGCTTAAATATAAACATTGTATGATATGATATTTATTTATTTATTTATTATTCAAATTAGTTACACAGCAGTACAGTTAAAACCAAGGCAAACAAAGACTTGAAACTGGTTAGACTTAGGCGAGACAATGGCGTGGCTCCGTTGCATCGTTCGATCTGGTGTAGAATACGGCAGTACAACACCCTTCGGCCAGAAGTCTGCACTTGCGATGGTGTCCTGCAGCGGCCGCGGCACGCGCACCACAAAAGAGCTGAAGTGGACGTAGTGGCAGGACTGCCACTGGTGCACCCTCAACGAGAAGCCAGTCTTCCAACGGACGTACTCCACAAAATCATCAGACACGGCGGATTAAAATGATACTACCTATACTTTGATCTCTAGGCGGGATAACATTAACTCCATAAAGCAGCACGGAAAATTTCAAGGAACCAGATCGCGAGGCATGACACCTATGCATTGGATTGACCACTGCGTATCTGACTGCGCCAGCAGAGCTAGCATATCTTGCAATGACTTCGTTTGTCGCACGACTCATCAACTCCTGTCATTTTCACACGGTATTAAAAGGAAAGTGACAGTATTAGTCTCGCGACAAAGTCGCGTGTCACATGCTAGACATACAGATAGTCAGAACAGAGCGAGATCGTGCGGAGAGCTGTCCGTTTTTACCGTCAACGTGGACGTCTTAAATGTGACCACGACCGCTCTGCCAAGAGCGAAACGACAGAAGAAAAAGATGATATGATTATGGAAACAAATTTTATCCCTCTCTTAATTAACGCCAGCTCGAAATCAAAAAAAGCAATACGTTGCCATGACAAAGTTAAAGTTTAGAATACGCAAGACCTCGTCGAAATCGTGCTTTGTATAACTTTAAAATTTTTCGTAGGTACGGCAAGATGAATCAATACTAAACCGTTTCAAACGCGATGTAAAAGGCGGGAAAAGAGCGTCGCTCCAATTTTCCGCATCCCGGGTTTAATATGAACTCGCCTGACGTCGGCCAGTTACAAAGGATGCACTTCTTGCTATCAACTTGTGCACTTTTAAATAAAACAATTTAAACGGATTATATCGAGTATATTAATTACTAGCATTAACCCGCGGCTTCGCTCGCGTGCCTATATAATATACATCATCCTACGGGAACAATGCTCTTTTAATCAGGATTAAAAGTAGGCTATTTGAAAGTTAGGGTATAATCTGCAATCTGCATTTCCCTCATGCATATCCGTCTAGGCGTTTTAGCGTGAAAAAGTAACAAAACATACACAGACTTTCGCTTTTCTAATATTACTGGGAAATACTTTTTATTTCATCATAACTCCACTTTATCAAATCAAACCGAAACCTCATGCACTCAAATCAAGCGATCTCAGCTTTTACTGTACCAAATAAAGTTCACTTCAAAATTCATAACTCGAAGTGTGCATTTTATTTGTATAAAGCTTTTATAATGTCCCGAGCCTCCGCTTATCGCCTTGGGATATTCGAGATTGGTTTAATGATTCTAAGCCATGTTCTAATTTACGTCATGTTCTATTGTAAGATATTGAGGTTCTCTTCGTTGATGAATGAAAAATGTATTATTCTGAGCCAGATAAAGGTAAGTTATTCAGAATTCTGAAATGACTTAACATAATTATTGAAAAGCTTGAATGTATTTATTACGGATGCAGGAAGTTTCCCGATGATTACTCCTCCCGTCCCAACGCGCCGCCCGCCTATAGGTACCGATTGACGACGATCGAGATGCCACCAAATACTATTTTTTTAATCTATTATGATAACGCGGGTCTCTATCCATACCTCAAAAGCAAAAACAGAACCCCCTTATAGGATCACGCGTAGCTGTCTGTCAGTCCGTCTGTTACAACCGATTTGCTGCAAAACTACTGGACCGATTAAATTGCGATTTTGATTTGGCGCAAATGCTTTCAAGAATTTTCATGACCACAAATAAAATTTCAAAAACGGTGGCATTTTTGTAATTACCGTCCCAACAAACCATAAAAATTACACTATACTTACTCATATTTAGTAATTTCAACCCCATCGCACCCTAACAGGCGAGACGGTATTTCACGTCCACCACGTTTCTTTTTTTAAATCGTTGTTGTTTTGGTAATTAGCGACCCGATAAACCATAGAAACATTACCCTTGTTGATTTTCAGACTTTGTCACCATATTCTCCTCCTTTAGGGGTTTAATTCTCAAAAAACATGAAACACGTGCTTACTCATTTATCGTTAGAAATACTCCTTGGAAGTTTTCAATAAAATAGTCTAACTAATCTTTTCCCCAAAAAGGAATTAAGGTTATAAAGGTCGCCGGAAGGCGCTGGATGCAGGTCGCTTCCAACCGGTATATATGGAAGTCCAAAGGGGAGGCCTATATTCAGCAGTGGACGTCCTGTGGCTGAGATGATGATGATGATGATGAATCTTTTCCCCATACAAACTTACGACCCCCATTTCACCCCTTTGGGGGGGGTGACTTTTGACAAATGCTTCTTTTATTGCACCCCTAGACTTTATAAGGACACGTAGGTTCCAAATATGGACTCTCTAGAACCAGCGGTTTAGTATTTAGACATTGCAACCCCATTTCACCCCAACAGGGAAGATGTTAAATCACGTCCGCCACGTTGGATTTAAAAATCGTTGCGGTTTTCGTAATCAGCGACCCGATAAACCATAAAAGTATTACCAATGGATTTTCAGACTTTGTCACCACATTTCTCCCTTTTAGAGGTTGAATTAAAAAAAAACCTGAAACACGTGTTTACTCATTTATTGTTAGAAATACTCCTGTGAAGTTTCGAATAAAATAGTCTAACTAATCTTGTTTCCCCATACAAACTCTGGAACCCCATTTCACCCCTTTAGGGGGTGAGTTTTGAAAAATCCTTTCTTAGTGCACCCCTACACCTTATAAGGAACCTACGTGCCAAATTTGAACTCTCTAGAACCAGCGGTTTAGTATTAAAACATTTCAACCCCATTTCACCCCAACAGGGGAGATGGTAACTCACGTCCGCCACGATGGATTTTAAAATCGTTGCGGTTTTCGTAATCAGCGACCCGATAAACCATAAAAGCATTACCAATGGATTTTCAGACTTTGTCACCACATTTCTCCCTTTTAGAGGTTGAATTAAAAAAAAACCTGAAACACGTGTTTACTCATTTATTGTTAGAAATACTCCTGTGAAGTTTCGAATAAAATAGTCTAACTAATCTTGTTTCCCCATACAAACTCTGGAACCCCATTTCACCCCTTTAGGGGGTGAGTTTTGAAAAATCCTTTCGTAGTGCACCCCTACACCTTATAAGGAACCTACGTGCCAAATTTGAACTCTCTAGAACCAGCGGTTTAGTATTAAAACATTTCAACCCCATTTCACCCCAACAGGGGAGATGGTAACTCACGTCCGCCACATTGGATTTTAAAATCGTTGCGGTTTTCGTAATCAGCGACCCGATAAACCATAAAAACAATACCCATGCTGATTTTCAGACTTTTTCACCACATTTCTCCCTTTTAGGGGTTGAATTTTCAAAATACCTGAAACACGTGTTTAATTATTTATCGTTAGGAATACTCCTGTGAAGTTTCGAATAAAATAGTCTAACTAATCTTGTTTCCCCATACAAACTTTGGAACCCCATTTCACCCCTTTAGGGGATGAGTTTTGAAAAATCCTTTCTTAGCGGATGCCTACGTCATAACATCTACCTGCATGCCAAATTTCAGCCCGATCCGTCCAGTGGTTTGGGCTGTGCGTTGATAGATCACTATGTCAGTCAGTCAGTCAGTCACCTTTGAGTTTTATATATATAGATTTGAGCCTCCCTGACGTTTCAGTACCTTTACAGATACCGTTGTCAAAGGTTGACTGAGAAAAACATAATTTTTCTCTGTCAAAGTTACATTTGTGCAAACTACCCATTTTGTAAATATTAATTTAAAATAAAGGTGTTCATACATGCCAGATGGGCCTAATGTGTAAAGACAGTTACACATGTGCCAGAAGGGCATTTATTATTTATTTAAAATATCTACCAGCGGTTCACTAAAGGCTTACTGAGGAGAAAGAACCGCCAAAGAAAACTCCCAGATTGCCTTATTTATTACTATAAAATACTTTTAAACAAAAACTCTACATATGCTACTTTTAACACTAATTTGTTTTACACCGTTCGAGGCCCAAGGTTTCCAGTCTTGTGTCTTGCTTGATCCTTGATAAGATGTATAACAGGATCCCAAGCCGGTGGTAATGACAAACCATCTTCTCTATTGAAATTGGGATATTTTTTGATTTCAATAGCCTCGCGCAACATTCTGGGAAAATATCGTTTCTCTCTGGCAAGGATTGAAGTGTTATCAAACTTAATTGAATGGTTTGGTTTGTCCATGACATGCTCGCAGACTGCAGACCTGTTGCAACGACGGTGCTTGACATCAGCTACATGCTCCTTAACCCGTGTAGCTATACTACGTTTCGTTTGGCCAATGTATGACAGACCACACTCGCAGTCCAGCTTGT
This sequence comes from Apotomis capreana, assembly GCA_947623375.1. Taxonomy (NCBI): domain Eukaryota; kingdom Metazoa; phylum Arthropoda; class Insecta; order Lepidoptera; family Tortricidae; genus Apotomis; species Apotomis capreana. Next base: position 23,992,363 of record OX392507.1, on the reverse strand, counting down.
AAACACCAGCACTCTGCAGAGGGATGCTACACTTCACGGGCCTCAGGTATTGAGACATCTTCTTCATCGGCTTGAAATATGTTTTAATGGAAGCCCGTTTCAAGATGTTTCCAATCCTATCCGTGACCCCTTTCACATATGGCAGGACCGCAGGTTTACGCTCGACTGTAGGAGTCTTCACACGGGGTTTCTGGTTGAGGCGTGGTATCTTGAGCCCATTGGCCCAAAGCGCACGCTTGACATGCTGTAGTTCATCAGTCAAATGTTGGTCGTCACAGATTCCCTTGGCTCTCTGAAACAAAGATTTACCCACTGTGCACTTTGTTATTAACACTGAGAACGTTGCGCCCTTTTTGAACAGTAGGATACCTAACTAGCAAAAATAAGTTTGTACTTAGTTTTTACAACTTCGTTCAATTGACAGAAAAAGTCGCAACTACCTGTTTCGCTCCTTAGGTAGGTCCCAACACAACGTAGGACAGTGACAACTGTTCAAGATTTCTTCACTATATTAAATTTCTACTTTAACGATATGCGCTATACAGGGTGGATTTCCACGAGGGTCCTTTGAGGAAATGTTGCATCGGTTAAGTGATACACAGTCGATTTATAATGTTTAGAAACTTAAACGAAGTAAAAAAGAAAAGTGCAAAATTCGCTCATTTTTAACTGTGGTGATAACCCTATATTGCATCTGCACATCACGGCAACGTCACGGCAAGATGGCTAGATTGAGGAATCGCCGTCGGGAAAACTCGGGATATTACGTTTATTTCCGTGAGTTGTTATCATCGTACTGATGTAAGAATGACACATAAATGTCAAATTAACCAAATAAAATGCGAAAATACCAATACCAGTTACTTTATTACAATTTTTTACATACGGTGTTCAAATTTTCCTTCGTGTCTCATAATACACGCTGCAGCACGCTGCTTCTGTTTTGAGTTGGAGGCAGAAACACTGGTCCTATAATTGTTTCCCCGTAAATCGTTAACGGACCAACGACACTGCTGTAGGCGACACGATTGTCTTCGGCAAATACACATGTTCGTTCCTTCTAATCCACATACCGTTGCGAGTAAACAAGCTTTCATCGCTTCAAATAACATGCCTGATAAAATCACGTTCTTCCACTGTTTTTGGCAGTAGCCACCGGCAGTAAGCTTCACATAGGGCAGTCCCTAGGAAATAAAGCTTGAACCCTCTGAACAGGTCCCTCACGTTGATCGTTCTAAGTAGTTCGTGGTACAACGGGCTGATTGTTGGCGACACGATCAAAAGCACATAAAATTATTCAACGACCTGTTGGGTGTGGTGGTGGATATGTTTTTCTGTATCGTCATAAAGCTTCAGCCGCATTATAATTGTAACTCACGCATAACATGAGCACATATAAATATCCACGTGCTTTTAACAAAGGTATTTTTATTTAAAGGTAAAGCAAATTGAAATTAACTTAAATGTCAATTTCATTTCAAACATCATATTTATGATCGATTTTAAAATAATGTAAAGAGGTTCGATAGTTGTAAAAAATGCGTTGATTCTATCTGTCATCGGCAAATGAAGAGTTTGGAATATCCAAATTGACGATAACCAAAATAAAATAAAAAAAACAAGAACGGCCTATTGTATGAATTGCTGATTAAACAGGGAACAATTTCAATTCACTCTTAAATAATTTTATAAAGCGAGTTAACGAACTAAAACCTTTTTATTATCAGTTTAGGTCTAAGGTTTAGGTAGGTAAACAGAGACGTTTTATTTATGATGAAAGAGGTTACTATCATCTTGAATTGTTTATGATGATTGAGTACATTCGAGTGGTTGTCAGTGTCAAGTCATGTCCGTTATTTGTTGTGGTTAGAATTATTAACTAAGAAATTACATAAATACTCCACCAGAAAATTTTATGAGTAAAATAAATCTCCTCTGCAAATCCGGCAATGATTTTTCTAGCGTTTCATTCAGACCTAAGAATGAAAAAAGCAACAGATTAATTAACGTAATGTCCTGACGTCTAAAGATTGTTTACAAGTAAGTTCATTGACCCAGCCACCTGATAAGGGTTAGCACAAAGTAGTTTTTGGTATGAATGTTTGAAAGGCTATAACTTGAAAACGGTATATTTTCATAGTTTCTATGGGGGAAATATAGTGCTAAGGTTGAACTATCTGCCAGTTCCGCAAAGGTCCCTCGTCGCCTTCCACCCTGTATATGATCATTACCTTAATGACATTTTCATTTTCATTGCAGATGTGAATTCATTTTTCATGTAGGGATGGTGCAGGGAAAATGTATAAAATTTAAATAACGTCTTTAATGACAATATTTTCATCGTCTATATAGAGGTATATAAAACATCCTTCTTTTACAAAATCATTATATCGTCTGACACGTCAAATGTAAAACATTCCGTTTTTTTTTCATTATATTCGAACTAACATTAATCATCTACCAGCCAGGTCCTTATTCTCTACCAGTGACAATCCCACCTTCATTTCATTAGATCTATAGATGTTGTCGCTTGGGTGAGAACCTTAGTGTACAAACCAATAAAAATAACCAAGGCACGTAGTTTCAATATATCGACCAGTACATTTTGATGCCCGATATTTTCGGCCGGCATAATATTGATAACAGAGTGATCACGATCACGAATGGCACACATGGAGTCGTAGTAATTAATATCCTACTAAATAAATATCTTTATTTACCCAAGCAAAGCGCATTGCGATTCGGAAATTAATATAACCGAGAGGTGGGCTCGTAATATCAATAATGATGCCAAACATCACGAAATTCCAACGTATCCAAAATGAACATTTCACTGTTTGTAAACAGTTAATCATCCGGGTAAAAAACCCGGCAATTTGTCATCCACCCGGGCATCCATCATGCTACCCCAATATCCCTGTGACGCCGCACCTGTGTCTTTGTGAGATATTTTTTGGACTCCAAACGGATATGTAGATTTTTTTTTTGAGATTTTGAATTATGTCAAATAAAGCCATGCCAAATTGAAGGGGGTATGTTTGGAAAACACAAAACTGCAAGAAATGATATCGTATGATCCTCCTATGAGGAAATAGCCTTCCTTTAAAAAGTGTAAATTATCCAATCTATATCAAGTTATTTCTGCTAAATTGGGAAAGTAAGGTAAAAATCTAATCTTATTTATTAGGTGATAATAATAGTTTTTAAGTAAAAAAATCTTTGTCTGAAGTCATAACAATTGCGATATGTGAGAAGAACTATCATTAAGAAAAAACTGTAATCTTATTCGAGGCTTAAAAGGAAGGAAAATAATGCGTTTGCTCTCACGAAGCCACTTTTATTATAATTTCAAAACGAAATTTAACTAAGTAAAGAGATAAATAAATGAGAGTGATGATGATGATGTCTTCCTGACCGATTTCGGTCACAGCGACTGAAAATCTGGAGTTAGTCGTATTGCTGTAGAGTGTCGTAGTTCTGCCCTATGTTACGCTGTCTGATGCCTTGCATACCCTATTTTTACGGTTAAGGTACGAGCAAACTGACAAACAAATGAGAGTTGAGCACACACTAGTCGTATAATCACGTTGATAATTATTTCAATCGACGTTTCGAATATGATATTTAGTTTTTGGTCTCGAAGGGACTTTTTAACACAATTAAGTCCCTCTAATAATGTGTATAAGTTTAAATCAAAATATCATCTATTGAATTGGCCAGTGGCAAATAGGGTGCAGTATTATCAGCAATGACATATTGAAGGTAAGTATTAAGTGTTAATAACACACGCTTATACTAACGCATATTTACTTCACATGCTTGAAACAAATAGCAGCAATTAAAAGCAAAGTCTTTAATAACTGTACATGAACGCGTAAGCCTGGATAATTGGGGTAGTCATTAAAAATACGAAATATCCTTAATTGGTAGAATTACTTTAACATACGAGAACATGTGTGCGAAAGAGCTTTTATTGTTTGGCGCAAGTTACAAACGGTGATATTAATTGCTAATAGAAGGTATGGGGCTGTTTGAGATTCAAGTGATGACATTTGGTCTGGCAAATGTACACGCAATCTTCTGACAGAAAAGACCGTCTGGATACTGGAGCATTTTAGTTTTTGGTCAAAATAAATTCAAACAAATCAGAAAAACTAACAGAATCAAGACGTAATTTCAAAATGGCTAGTCTCCATACTTGCACAGTATTTAAAGTAATTATACATCCGCTACATCTCGTACATTGCGCATGTAGGCGTATTCGTGTGAATTCATTAGTAAAATTCTGTAACACAATTAATTTTCAAAATCCTTTTAGGTTGTAATTCGTGTTCACTTGAGTGTCACAAGCATTAGAAGGTTATTCCGAAGTCATGAGTTGATCGGCTTTAGTTTGCGTAAGTAACCGCAGTAATTAAGTGTTTGAGTAGAATTTTCAAATTATGCACATTCTGTAAGAAACGTGACGGTTGTTTTTAACATATTTTTTATAATTAATAAATAATTTTCTTAATTTTTTTTCACGACGCGGTTTGCACAGTTTGCAGACACCTGCCTACCTGAGCCGACGGTCACGAGTTTGAATCCCGGCCAGGGCAAATATTTGTGTGATGAACTTTATATATAAATATTTGTTCTTGGGTCATGGATGTTATCTATATATGTGTTTATATATCATGTCCATATATCACCGTCTAGTTTGGGACTAGGTCGATTTGTGTATGATTGTCTCATAATGTTTATTTATCTAAATTTTACAAAAATAGATTTAAGCTCTCAGACATATTAAAATGCACACGCAGGCGGTGACGTGATCTAGCAGCCACGCGGACAGCGCATTTGCGCTCAGTGTCCGATTCGATTGGCTGCCGCAGAATCTGATCGGCACTCTTAATGAATCGCAAGCCGATTCGAAACATGTCAAGTTGTCGAGCGGTTTTCGAATTCTAGGACGTAATGAAGCCGGTTACGTGTGTATTTTGATTTAAGCTCTGTTTGAATATTCTTTGTCAGGGGTCTTCAAAATGGGCGCCGCGGCTAGCTGCTGCTGTAGGGCTAGCATATCTGGCTGCAATTTCGATTGTCAACCCTATTGATCCGTCTTCGCACGGAACAGAAAGACACAGACAATGTCAGTCACGTGACAAAGAGTTGCGTATCACACTTATGCTACGGTCTGCTGATGCGCCGTGAAGAGATTACAGAGGAGCTGGAATCTCATTCATTTACATTTACATCTACACACTTACGAGAACAAAAATATCTGAATACGATTTTATGCTCTAGACAATAGGGTCGTGTTCAGATGTTTCTGTTCTCGTAAGTGTGTAGATGTAAATGAACTCGACTGTATCTTACCCTAATTAATTGGTCATACTTTACTGAAAACATACCACCATAGCATGTATTGAATTTGAATAAAACAGAATATCAATTTCTGTATTCATATCTACTAATTTAACAAAATATTAACCTGCGCAAAACTCGAGTTGTTTGTTTAGTACGCTGAACGCGCAAAATTAACGACTATTAACTTTTTAATAATTTTGCTCACAGTTCCGATACTGCGCTTAAAACCGGGGCAAACAAATCGCTAGGGATTATATTCGTTATTAAAACAAATACGTGCTCGACTAATCCGTGTACTGTTTGCTCATGCAGCGGCTAGCGACTTTAAATACCGGGTATTTGCATAAGTGCTTGTTACTCAATTTTGATAGCGTTATTGTTGACAGTACTCTTCTTCGATTATATTAAAGGGTCGTCGTCAGACACTTGTTGAATTATTTCTTTGTTTTTGATTTTTCAATGCAATACAATACGTAAATGTTTTATTCCACACCAAAGTTAGTTAACGAAAGTAACACAAATTCAATCATTCTATTTTAATAATGAATCTTCGTACTAAGTTAACTTTTATGAATAATACATCAACTAGAAATAATAAAAATAGGTACAGGTTTATAATACGTAGTATACAACAACTAGAAATAAAAATAGGGACACGTTAATATTGAAGGTTCTTAAAGTCGAGTACCGCATTTAGATCACGAGGCTTGCCAAGTAACCTAAGTAAGGTACGAGTTTTAGGACCTAATCTGTTGAAATCACTTGTCAAAAAAAAAACAATCACAAGGCACCCGCCGTGACCATAACGATCTAGTTCTTTTCTTTTTTAATAGGTCAGTAGCCGAGTGTAAAACGTGTCTTAAAATTCATATACCACGTTCTGCAAAACGGTATACATAGTACATACCGTCACCCCTTTAAGAGAGTGTTACAACTATTTTCTGTTATCAGCGGATTAAATATAAGCTGCCCTAATTTGAGCTCAACATTCGTCCTTATATCGATTATATATAAAGGGAAGTTTCCAAAGCCTTGCCACAAAGCTTTGGGATTGGGAACTTCCCTTGGTTATATTATTCGTTGATCGTTATATTGACCAATATTATACGAGTATCATAAGTCGGTATAGCCACCCGTAGGTATAAATGTTCATTATTTGCTTTTGCAACTAGCTATTTTACGGAAATGAAATGTTTGTTTTTTTTTATGAAATTTATTCAGTCTCTGTTTAATGAAATGAAAACATTGATTACAGGCAAGTATGGTTCATACATATAACCTTAAAACTAACATACGTATACATATTGTATATCACACAATAATTAAAACATAAGTGTAAATAACATAAATAAATATTTTTTTAACAAAAAAAGAACCGACAATGAAAACTGAAAAGCCAAAAATAACCCGATCATGTACATTTCAATCACCTTTAGAAGTCGATGCCAAACCACTCAATTATTACTATGAAAACACATGCCACGCAAGTTTACGTGAGGTTTGCAAGTTTACGTTAGGACTTCAAAAGGTAATTCAAATATACACGATCGGTTTATTTATGACTTTTAATTATTTTTTGTTAATTTTTTTTTTTTGCCTTTTAGTGATTCAAATATAATCACTACACAAAAAAATAACCAAGTTCAATGAGCGAAATGGCACATACAATAACACTTATATGCTTTTCTCACGGATGTCTTTGTCAGAACTGTACCATATTTAAATGGGACCACAAGGGAAGAACCAGCTTTCAAATAAAAAATCATCAAAATGGGTTCACCCAGTCGAAAATTCTGAGGTAACAAACATAAAAAAAAAACAGTCGAATTCACAACCCTCCTCCTTTTATTGAAGTTGGTTAAAAACTAAGTCACATTTTTCAACAGCGATGTATTACGCGTGTTCTTGGTATCAGGTAGCCGTCCACAGAAACGCCGGAACATGACAAAAACGGGACAATACTCTTCCTTTGTGAAGGTCGCTAGTTGGTCCGTCGGAACTCTCAGCACGAAGGAATTAAAACACACTCCGTGGCGATACTCTAATTTTACAGAGACAAATGTACCAAAAATTTCATTTACCACGTTTTGAGTGCAGTTCACCCTAACAGGGTGTTGCAACTATTTTCAGTTTCTTCGTAACGGATTAAGTATTAATCTGCTCTAATTGGAGCTCCACATTGTAGCAACCGATTTCATATCATCGAATTTATATCGATAAAAAGGTTTTCAAAACCTTACACTATTTGCTAAGTTGGCTGAAGTATGGGTTTCCGCAGCAAAGTGCCCCTCCACACTAACATATTCGACCTCGGCCAACTTCGCGAGTAGTGCGGAGCTAGGGCTACGTTTTTAGGGATCCGTACTGTAAAGAACACAACGCCTGGCCTCCATCTGAAACAGAAAATATAATAAATTAATAATTAATATAAATATAGGAACTTACCTGGTCTGTTTAAACCCGCTACTGATGTGTGCCTGTAACGTAATGTATATGTGTGAATAAACGCTCGTGTACGGGCGCGAGTCTATGTGTGCGTTAGCTTGTCATATTCAGTGACCCTTTGACCGCCATCTAATACGCACGCATGTACTCGCTCCTTAAGCACAAGCTTGCCAAAATATCGCTGTTTCTACTCACCGAAGTCCTTACTTGTCCTGCGCCTGCTCCTGTCGGCTACATCTGGTCCTACGAGCCAGGATCATGAAGGAATCTGGATAAAAACGGCGTACGAAATGTTCAGCACACCGCCACCGCACGTAAATACTACATCTCGCAGTGAGCGCGCTCACGTTCGTGAAAAGTTGAAACATTCCATGGCAAACGCTAGTGAAGTGCTCTCAGTGAAAACATGCCCTCCGGCAGGGATACTCACGGATTTAAAATATCGGGATTTAAAATTTCTACAGAAAGAGAATGCTATAGAAAAAGAGGGTAGCTTAAAAACAGAGCTCGAAGAACGCTGCGCTTCAGTTCCCTCGACCAAGAGCTCCAGATCTTCAGTAAAGACACGCAGAAAACAATTAGAGCTAGAGGCGGCCGAAGCCAAAGCCAGAATCGAACGAAAGTTAATCGAAACAGAACGGGAAATAATTGATAAGAAGTTGGCAGCCGATCTCGCCGCGCTTGATGACCGATCCTCGAGGAAAAGTCGCTATAGTGACAACCAATCAATGCCAGGATCATCTAAGAAAGTGGAACAATGGCTCGAAAAAAGTGAACAGGAACCGGCCATTGATCACCCCGGGGATGAACAGGCAGTACCGCCCGCCGTCCTACCTACTTCAAATGATTTTTTGCAGCTGTCGCACGCGATTGCCAACCTTGCTACCGCGACACAGAGCGCAAATACGAACTTCATGTCAAGATTAGCCACATCCAAGGACCTTCCCTCATTCCACGGCGATCCACTCGAATGGTTGCAATTTAAAAGAAGTTACGAAGACTCAACAAAATTGTGTAATTACAGTTATAGTGAAAACATTGCAAGACTGAACAGATGCCTCCGCGGTGAAGCCAGGGAAGCAGTTTCGTCGCTGCTCATGAGCGATACTACACCAAGTACCATTTTAGAAGCACTCGAACTTCGTTTTGGACGTCCTGAATTAATTATCTTCAAATTAGCTTCACAATTTAAGAAACTGCCACCCCTGCCACATAACTACCATAACGAGATCGTGAATTTCGCAGTTAAAGTGAGAAACTACGTCGCCGCCGTACAATCAATAAATCAAACCGACTATTTAAGAAGCCCAGACTTGCTCAACACTGTTTTATCGAAATGCCCAACTACACTCCTTAATAAATGGGCAGATTACATTTACGACAATAACGACAGCAAGAAGGCAAAACTACAATATTTTTCCGAATTCCTACATAAAGAAGCAATGAAAATCGCCTCAGCTGGAATAAGCCACATTCACGCGCAACCTGAGAATAAACCATTCAAACCAAAAATCGAAGAACGAAGAGTTTATTCGCACGCAGTTTTGAATAGCGACAATAATAGCGACGCAAAATGTAAATTCTGTCGCACACATGTTCACCCGATTTCAAACTGCACGAAGTTCAAGCGCGCGCTGCGTAAAGACAAGTGGCGATTTATTAAAACAAACAGAATGTGTCATAAGTGTCTATTATCGGGGCACGGAAAAGAAACCTGCCCGGCCGCGCCGTGCGATATCGACGAGTGCGGCCTACCTCACCATCGCTTGCTACACTGGCCCCATAAAGTAGCTTCACGTCCCAGCTGCGACGCTGTGAATGAAGAATCCAGTGCTACCCAATTAACCACGACAACCAACAATGAGTTGACCAACGACAGTGAAACTGTGACAAACACTATAGCCGCGCGAAACAGTGCTAGTGTAATGCTAAAAACAGTACGCGTGAAAGTACATGGACCGAGTGGTATAATTACTACGTACGCTTTACTAGACGACGGTGCTACAGTCTCCTTAATGTCAGCTGATCTTGCGGACAGTATTAACTTACAAGGTCAGCCTGAAACGTTACGTATGAGAGGCGCGTGGAACTCTGACATTGTTTGTCAAAGTGAAATTGTGAAATTTAAACTTTCTAACACAAGAGACCAAATGTACGAAGTGAGAGCGCGTAAAATTAGTGAACTAGACTTACCTACACAAAAGTTATCTAAAGTGAACATAGAAGACTACGAACATTTACGAACCCTGAAAAACTATGTCACCTGTGCTGATATAAAACCCAAATTATTAATTGGACAAGACAATTTCCATCTGATTATGACTCTGAAGACGATTCATCGCAAGAGAAACGAACCGTGTGCTACCCTAACACCTCTGGGGTGGTGTTTGCACGGAATCGTACCCGCAACCTCGCGCGGGCTACTAACCACTGAGCATACGCTGACTACGACGCTGTACGAAGCGCGCGACCTGCCGATTTGCCTTATCAGCGGTCCGCCCGGCGCCCCCGCCCTCGCGCAGCCAGAGATGCACACATGCGCGGGCGCACTTGCACATACAGCGCACTCAACGCTTCAACTCTCAAACGACGCACACCATGACGAAGCCATGCAGCTACACGAACTGGTTCGACGCTCGTTTGCCATAGAATCGATTGGAGTAAGCTCTACGCCACGTTTAAATAAGGATGAAATTCGCGCATTCGACATGGTGGATCAATCTGCGAAACTCATTGATAACAGATGGGAAGTTGGCTTGCCCTGGAAAAATGAATCAAAAATGCCAGACTCCTACGCAACAGCCTTAAGAAGATTTCTCTCTGTTGAACGAAAGATGAAATTAAACAACGATTACGCATCGAGATATCAAGACCGAATGCATCATTTATTTGAAAACGGCTACGCGCGGGAGCTAACTGATAACGAAATTTCGACACCTAGGGAGCGAATATGGTACCTCCCACATTTTGGAGTGGACAACCCCAACAAAAACAAACTAAGACTGGTCTTTGACGCCGCAGCTAAAGTATCTCACAAATCGCTGAACGATTTTTTATTGCAAGGCGCAGATCTCTTACAATCATTGCTGGGTATCCTACTGCGATTTCGTGAGAAGCCCGTCGCCGTAATGGGAGACATTAGAGACATGTTCCTGCGCATTCGAATAAAGGAAGACGACCAACACGCCCTACGATTTTTGTGGCGCGAAACTAAAGACAGCAAAATAAAAACATACGTCATGACGTCTTTGTTATTCGGTGCCAATTGCTCTCCGTTCATCGCACAGCATATAAAAAATAAAAATGCGACCCGATTTAAAGACGAGATGCCTGAAGCCACCGACGCGATCCTGAAGTCCCACTACATGGACGACTATATTGAAAGTCTGGACGACATCGAAACTGCAAGAAAAATGATCAAATCAGTATCCTATATTCATCGCCAAGGCGGTTTCGAGATAAGAAATTGGATTAGCAACAAACAAGAAGTTTTAACCGAAATGCCAAAAGAGACCTTAAGCGACAAGGCAATAAGAATCAAATCCGCTTGCGACGAGTTACCAGAGCGAACGCTGGGACTGTTGTGGTTTCCCACCAGTGACTCATTCGGGTTCGATTTATCGCTCAAGCGCATACCTACGGACATTCTGAAATTCAAAAGAAAACCTACGAAAAGAGAACTCTTGCGCATTTTCATGTCCATATTCGACGTTTTCGGTTTTCTCGCTCCATTTACGGTGAAAGCAAAAATAATGCTTCAGAATACCTGGAAAAATAACATTAATTGGGACGACGAGATTTCGGACAATGAAAATAAGACCTTCCAAGACTGGATATTAGAGCTCAATTCGCTACAACACTTAAGAGTGCCTAGATATCACTTCATCGCGAGAGAACAAGACGGAATAATGAGCACAGCAAGCTATTATAGCGACTGCCAGAACGAGACGACATGTGAACTTGAACTGCACTTGTTTTGTGATGCGTCACCCGCTGCATATTCGGCCGTTGCTTATTATCGACAGATACTCGCAAACAAACAAATCAACGTGTCATTCATCGCTTGCAAATGCCGAGCCGCTCCGATAAACAAATGTATAACTATACCGAAACTTGAGATGCAAGCCGCTGTGGTAGCCTGCCGCCTCGCCGATACAATTGCGCGCGAGACCCGATTAGTGATAAACAAACGTTTCTTTTGGACGGACTCGCAAATAGTGTTATGTCAAATAAAGAACAACACGCGCAATTATAAAGTGTTCGTCGCTAACAGACTCGGAGAAATTGACGAGTTGTCTAAGCCTCAAGAATGGAATTATATACCTACGAAGTTAAATATCGCCGACAAAGCCACAAAAATTAATACTTACAAGCTGAGTAACGACGGGGAATGGCTGCGAGGCCCACATTTTCTGCACTTGCCGCGCGAAGATTGGCCGTCCATGAATCCTGAAAGAAAGAGCTCCGCGTGAAGAAGTGCTGATAACATTACTAGCGGAAGTGGAAAATATAGTAAACAGCCGCCCCTTGAGCCATGTTTCAGTAGACCACGAGTATCCTGAAAGTCTAACGCCCAATCATTTTCTTATCGGGACCTCTTCAAACTTACCTGTTCCTGGGAAATTTGATAATGACGACTTCTATAGTAGAAAATCATGGAGAATCACGGAGAGACTAGCAGACATGTTCTGGCAACGCTGGATGCGAGAAGTCCTGCCAACTATGTTACCACGCCAAAAATGGTTTCAAGAAGGCCATCAGCTGAAACAAGGAGACGTAGTTGTAATAGTTGACCCAAAACTACCACGAAATACTTGGCCTAAAGGAATAATCGAGAGCGTCCACCCCGGCGCCGACGGCCGAGTACGCATTGTGGACATAAGGACAAAGACGGGAATACTTACCAGACCGGTGACCCGCGTGGCTTTGCTCCCCACTGCAGCTGAGAATGATTGTCCTGAAAGGACAATGGGAGGGAGAATGATGTAAAGAACACAACGCCTGGCCTCCATCTGAAACAGAAAATATAATAAATTAATAATTAATATAAATATAGGAACTTACCTGGTCTGTTTAAACCCGCTACTGATGTGTGCCTGTAACGTAATGTATATGTGTGAATAAACGCTCGTGTACGGGCGCGAGTCTATGTGTGCGTTAGCTTGTCATATTCAGTGACCCTTTGACCGCCATCTAATACGCACGCATGTACTCGCTCCTTAAGCACAAGCTTGCCAAAATATCGCTGTTTCTACTCACCGAAGTCCTTACTTGTCCTGCGCCTGCTCCTGTCGGCTACACGTACCTCAAAAAAAATGGTACCCTTAAAAGAAAAACTAATCGACTACGAAAATTACCCAAGACAACAGAATACCATATAGACCACATTTGGTCTGCACGTTACCGGCGTAGAATCGATAACATTTCATTTATTTGACGGACCCGTATTCGACTTTGAACTTAAAAAGTTAATTGCAATAAAGATAACCACATTTTTACATTTACGAAAATATATACCATATATACATTTATGTGCCCCGCCCACTGCCACTTCAGCTTGCAAATCCTTCGGGCTATATCAGTGACTTTTGTACGTTCACGGATCTCCTCATTTCTGATTTGATCTCGCAAAGAAACACCGAGCATAGCCCTCTCCATAGCGCGCTGTGCAACTTTGAGCTTCCTTATAAGGCCCACAGTAAGAGGCCACGTTTCTGTTCCGTATGTCATCACTGGTAACACACATTGATTGAAGACTTTCGTCTTTAGGCATTGAGGTATGTTGGACGAGAAGATATTTTGTAGTTTCCCGAACGCTGCCCAGCCGAGTTGGATTCGTCGATTGACCTCTCTCTCAAAATTGGGCACATAGCACGTAGAACTGACGGCCGATGGGGCAGTAAGGTTCTCGAATGGAGACCACGCCCCGGCAAGCGCAGCGTAGGACGTCCACCCACAAGGTGGACAGACGACCTGGTAAAGGTTGCAGGAAGCCGCTGGATGCAGGTTGCTTACAACCGGCCGATCTGGAAGTCACTGGGGGAGGCCTATGTTCAGCAGTGGACGTCCTGTGGCTGAAATGATGATGATGATGATACATTTATGATAAAAAAATCAATTTGAAATCTCCTCATTCTAAAAGAGCGTAGGTGACAAGTGATTGGTCACAGCGCAGTAAATCATACAGTCGGATTTAGTATGGAAATTGGTACCACTGTTCTTTTTGCAGGACTGTCAATTGCTCACAAGGTGACGTCATTTGAATGCTGAGACGCTGCTTACAATTTTTTTTTCCGTAGAAGGCCGTACAATCTAATAAGAACAATCGTTTTGGGTTCTGTGATAATAAAGTATTGATTAAACTTAACATTATTTGAAAATTTTAAATGTTGTCAATTCTTAAGGACCACGTAGGTTACACAACGTGTCACGGGTTATGCAGCTATTACACTTTCTTAACTTAGTCACTGAAAGAGGGACGTAGCAATACGAAGGAGTGAGATGGACTTATCTCCATACGTGTCTCACATATTGCTGCGTCCCTCGCATCAGTGACTAATTTAGGAAAATACAATTGTTTTGACGTCGGCGGTAACGTGCAATTAAACGCCATTCTTCACCTCCCTGCTCCTTCCACTTTAATGATGTTTTCCTCAGCAGGAAGCAACTTTCAAGCCGGAAGTCAGAAATTACGAAAGCTTTATTTTGTTTCCAACTTCCGGGGATTCTGGTCAAACCCAGTTTAATATGTTTCAATTAAAAACTTTCTGTTGAACTTTGGATTTGTTCTACTAAAGCAAAAAGACTGATTGGAATTACGGAGTTTTTCTTCTTAGAGGTTACAGATTTGATTCCCGGTCGGATTCATTTGGAAACTTCCTGACACGTGGGATATAGCCGAGGGTGTATTTTTTTTATTATTTGACTAGGGCTGGGGCACACTAAATTCATTTTTTTATTTTTGACTTGATTGCCTTGACGTGTGAATTAGTCAGGTGCATCTCACGCAAATCAGGTGTTTATCACGAGATAAATAGTGACAATGCATAGTGACGTTTTGACAAAATGATAGTGTGAGTAAGCAAAAGTTTGAACAACAATATGTGAACAATCTAGTGTTTAGATATTTTTAATTACGTTTCTGCTCAAAATACTTAGTATTTGAATTCGACTGTAGATTATTTCCAAAGCCTTTGTACAAAGGTATAAGTTTTGTCTATCTTTCGATCGGGAAGAAAAAAATTCTCCCCATCACATGTCAAAGAATTTTCAGTGTATCAAAAACGTAAAATAAGTCTACATTTTGTCAAACAATCGCCTATTTTGTTATTTAGCTAGGCGATGTTGCTTTTAAGTTTTGGCTGGATGTAGACGGAGCCTCATCCTCCGGAGGACTTATTGTGTTAGAGTTAGACGGAACTACATCGTGCTCACTCTAACATATAACTGCGTCCTGTAGGCGGCATTATCGGATGAAATGAATAAAGCTTCTATAAATTTTAATTGAAAGGTCTTCAAATTGAAACTCGTTCTTGTTACTAGAGTTAGTGCTAAACAAAAAGTGAATGAATATCAGAAAACCATTGATTGCTTAGTAATTATTTTTCTCAATTGTTTGCCAACAGCTTACGCAACAAATAAATTAATTAATGGCCGTAAACAACTTTATTGTTTCCAAAATATAAAAGCCAAACAAACCTTTGCAAACATTAATTAAGAATCAAAGTAATCAAACAAGACCTTTATTGACACGGACCTGTCAAAAAGAGGCGAAGTTTTCAGAAATTATTGTTCATAAAATGCGTTTAATTTGCGATTTACAGTCTAATTTGTTGGAATACCGGTATGGCAGCGATATTACCGGTATAACTGCCGTGTTACCGGTAATAAGGTGCGATAACGGCGAATCAGCGGAATTCGCTCCGGTCCTAAAATTAAAATCGGCGATCTTGAGCTATTATAATGACTCGGGGAATTAGAGTGTGGGACTTGTGTTAGACTGAAGCGGGCGTATATTTTCCGAATAGATTTTTGAATAGAAGAATTGTGCCGGCGAACTTTGTCCGCGCGGGAGAAAGTGTAGATTAGACTTTTGACTATGACTTTTTCGTTCTGCATAGTAGAAAGTACTACATTTTTATCAAGCCCAAACAGACTGCTTAAAAACGATACATTCATTAGTGGGCATATTTAAAACATACAGAAATAATCGAAATCGAATTTAGTGACCCCCAGAAGGTTATGTCAATTATTTTTTAGATAATGCGAGATGATGATTTTACTCATGGTGTGTCAAGAACGTCCCAACTTGATTTTTACTCGCATGGAGTTCTTTTTTAAGGAATATATTACGTATATTACAGAAATCTCGAAGCTTAAAGTACTTAGATAGCACCACAACACTATACTGCAGAACACGAACTGAACGCAATCTACCCTGATCTCACCCCTAATAAGATAAGATAAGATACCGAGGCAGGTCAATTAAAGCTCTCAGAAAAACAAGGGTGACACAAACAATGCGGCTCCGGGTCAGGTACGCCTCTTGCGAAACCGCTACCTGCTCTGCTCTCATTGAAATTAATTTTAAGAATTTTCGTAGTTTCTCTGTAGTTTTTACACCAAAGCCCATACATTCTTTAAAGTAATTCTCATCATCGTTGTAACGAAATTAAAAAAATACATATATACCTATATGAGTTTGGTTTTCATGACCGTCTATTTCTAAGATAATTCTGATATTTTGATACAAATTTTTGTTCAAACCAATCATTGGTGTTTTAGAAAAATAACTTTTTACTAGCCAAATATAAGTACTTTTTTCATAAGTATCACTTTTAGTCCGAAAGACGGGATTTTTCTAACAAAACTTAAAACTTAAATAACTTTATAACCATCAAGTTTAGACCTCTAGTTTACCGGGCTAAATTTATTGCAAATGAACTCTCATCATTTCAGCCATAGGACGTCCATTGCTGGATCAAGGCCTCCTCAATAGACTTCCACATGGGCCGGATAGCAGCGACCCGCATCCAGCGAGTCCCCGCAACTCTAACCAGGTCGTCCGACCACCTTGCGGGTGGCCGTCCTACACTGCGCTTGCTGGTACGTGGTCTCCACTCGAGAACCTTTCTTCCCCAACGGCCATCGGTCCTTTGAGCTACGTGCCCCGCCCATTGCCACTTCAACAAATGAACTCTAACATAATACCTTTCAAGATATATGTCGAATTATCAATCACCCTGTATGGCCACAAATGTATCAATCAAGTATTGACGGGCAATTACATTGCCGCATTCCGCTTAAAAAGGGGCATTTTTTTATTGGGTAATTTTTTCCCTAAAAGGGACTTCTGTTCAAAAAAAGATTGGAAACCACTGCGCTAATGCCTTGAACCACGCATCGTAATTTGCCCCGCCATAAAAACGCGCTAAACAGGCGAGTCGGGCCGTAAACGTGGATAAACGACCGCTGCTGAATAGTAAACTTAGTGTTTCAGGTGCTGCTTTGTTTACTTAACGAGCTTTTTCAACTTTACTAGAATATCTAACTAGAAGTGGCGCCTTCTCTTCCCCTTCTGGTTTCATGATCCGTCTCACTACTTCTCTCAGCCAATCATTTCTTTGAATTCACAATGTGCTCTTCTCCTCTCCACCCAAGTCAGCGTCAATGGAAGCACCCCCTACTTCAGAATCTTCAAGAGCTGCTAGTACACAGTTAATCACCGTTGGTAGACCGAATATTACCGATGTCAGTTCTAGCGGGACCCTATTACTAAGCCTCCGCTGTTCGTCTGTCTGTCTGTCACCAGGCTGTATCCCATGAACCGTGATACCTAGATAGTTGAAATTCTCACAGATTATGTACTTCTGTTGCCGCTATAATGAAAAATACTAAAACACAAAATAAAATTAATATTCAATTCTTCCCCTTACATTGTTGTACTTCCATACAACAAACGTGATCAGTTGCGTTAACTTTGCATCTCATTTGTATGCGGCGCCGTACATACCAGGTTCAAACTTAAATTAACTCGGCCAGTTAACATGAGATGAGTATTTGTACGGAACCCTCGGTGTGCGAGTCAGACTCGCACTTGGCCGATTTTTTAACCCTCGACGAAAACAGACGAGTGTTATAAGTTTAACGTGTTTATCTGATGGCATCGTAGTGCCCAAATGCTTGAACGGATTTGAGAGCAGTATTTTTTAATCAAAAGCCTTGTCTGTCGAGAATAGTCGAGATGGTTTTTGCTATGTTTGGTGGAAATTAAAGTAGTAAATATTAGCTTTTATTGGAACAAGTGACAAGTTCTCAGCTAACTTTCTAGCTGAGAATTCCAAATGTTGTAGGTATTTTGTGTTGTGTTAGTAGCATTTTCTATATCACTCATTAAATGAGGGTCTCATAATGACCAGTTACGTGTGTTGGAGGATAAATTTGGGCTTCAAACTATATAATTTGGGTTTCAAATAATGGAAAATCAAACCTAAGGACTGAGAAAATCAAACCTAACTTTGTCTAACAAATAATTAGAACGCTGCAGAATATTAAGCTGAATGCTGTTGTCACAGACTCACAGTAAGTGTTTACTAGCTGAATACTGGAGTACATTCTCTCGAGAATAGCGAAATATGGCAAAATCTGAGATAATATCAGACTTTCGTGGCATTTGTACTAAATTTTGAATAATCTCGAAAATTAACCCGTAGCAACAATACATTTATTTATACATTCCCAATGGAAAAAATCCCGCATCTGCTTTGCATTTACCAGATATGTTTAGCTGGTAGAGAATGCCTCTTAATATTAAGTCCGCCATTTGTAATATGCAATAAAGTTTTTTTTATACTACGACGGTGGCAAACAAGCATGCGGCCCGCCTGATGTAAAGCTTGTTTCAATAAAGTTTCAATAAACTGAAATAAAACTATGAGAAATAGCGACAAGAGTATAATAGAGCGTGACATCGCCGATAAGCTACAGTAAAACAAGATGAGGAAGTATGGACATTGGAAATATCAAAAGGAGATACCCGATTACGTCGACAACCAATTGCTCGATTTGTCAGTCTCCGGAAAAAAAAATTGAGGGAAGGAAAGATCTAAGACCACCTGGCAAGCGGACATGAAGGAATGCAAAATGTCAGTAGACGACGTCAGGAATCGGACGAAGTGGAAGAAGAAGGAAGGCTGACCCTACCTCCATGTGGCACAGCCAGGAAGAGAGCGAAAGCGAGATAATTTGTCCAACTTACTATTCACTAATACAACACCCATATGATGCACCAATACACATAAGCCATATTCAGCCAAAACTTCAAGCACTATCGTCTAGCTAAATAACGAAATAGGGGTTCGTTTGGCAAAACGTTATCATGTTTTACGTTTTCGATCCACGGAAAATCCTTTGAGATATGAATACATTTGACGGGCTGCATTTTTTCTCCCCTAACGATAGATAAATGACACTTATACCTTTGCACAAAGGTTGTCGACCTCTACTAGGGAGTTTTTTGTGCGATTCATCTTGTTCACTCAAAAATAAAATACATCAACAGAATGAAAATAAATGTAGGTACAAATACTGTCTTTGAATCTGATATTTTTAGAAGTAATGTCACCGTGTCTGTACAATTTGCGTATTTTCTAACAGTTGGTAATAAAATCTCACAACCATTTTTAAAATTATACTTGGAAATTATGGAATTATTTCTGCTTTTCGTAAAGTATGTGTTTGAGACAGTTCTCTGCCTTTTCACCGAATTTATTCGAATGCATCATTTCGTGAAAGCATTTTTCTTTAACGTCTTAGTTTATCGATATCGTCTAATTTCAGCCCAATATTTGCTAACAGGTAATTTAATTACCTCTAATTTAGTTTCGTTCTACATCAAGGGCCCTATTCTATAACCTAATCGACACCAGTCAGACCCATCGACACTAAAAGCGCAATTTTCAAATGTGGAACCTTTTGTCCCAAGCCTGAATAAAACATAGATAAATTCCCGTCAGCTGCCAGGTACGCCAATATTTACCGACGCGTCGGAAAACACGCCGGGGGCTGTGTTGGAGTGAACGAGTACATTGCTGCATTCATTCAATCTGCCATATGTTCACTTAGGTTTTTTATGAAGTTTTGGAGCGCGGATGTTATATTATGGACTTCATTCGCTAAAACTATTCTTTTCTCTTCATTTCTCTCAAGTTACTGTTATTATTTAGTTTCGTCATTTTGGGCTTGGTAGTGACACTTTTAACTACTTTGGACTCTACTTAGTTTGTAACCGGTCGACGATAGATGTACTTACATAATTGTCAAATGTGGAATCTTTTATCCCTAGCCTGAATAAAAAATAGATCAATTCCAGTCAGCTGCCAAGTGCGCTCAGTATTTACCGGCGCTACCATCGTAGAAAGATTGTTTCTCTTAATCCTTGTATTATAGGTAGTATAAATCATAGTGCTCAGGGTGAGATCGTTTACTTTCAACGCAATGTATAGCATCCAAGTTTCATCAACCAGAATACACCCCACAATACGTTATACGTGCCCCTTTCTATGAAAAATAACGTCGCATTATCGATTTCAAATGCGCTTTGTCATTAGATTTATAGAAGATGTGTTGTTAGCGTTCAAGCCACAGGCTTTGTCCAAACCACACTGCTGGTTGGCAGGAAAAATTGCCGTATTTTTATGTTTAGGTAGGTGTACTTTACTTTCTTTATGTGTCATAAATAATGGCCATCATCATCACCATATCAGCCGATAGACGTCCACTTCTGGACAAAAGCCTCCCCCAAAGTTCTCCACAACGATCAGTATTGCGGTTGAGAATTTTTATTATCAATAACATCAAGTATGTGTGTTTAAACGGGAGTATGGGTGTTTAAAAAAGGGAAAATAAAGTTTCTGTAAAACTTGTACTTTAGAAACTAGACATGTTCAAATTAACACTTTTTACAACTCCATATTTTAATTTTAACACTTTCACTGCCATGCGCCCACCAGGTGGGCGCCTACGCCGTAGCCGCTACGGCCTACATACGGGTAAAACCGTGTTATCGGCTACACGCGTAGCGCGTAGCACTTTCTGGCACGGAATGTGTTAATTAGAAACGGAATATACATATGTCTATTTTAAAAAATATAGGTATGTTTTACAGAAATTTCATTTGCACTATACTAAAACTTGTTTAAACACGTGTACACCATGTTATCTATATACTATTATAAAATTGTAGATTTGGATTGGAAATATATTTTCTATGGAGAGGGGTCACTATTTCAGGAAAAATCTTAATAGCGTGATGCACGATCGTCATTTGTTTTGTTTGGCGGCATGCCTGTCTGGCGCCATCTGTTGATCATAATTTCTTTGTCCTTTGATCACGCCGAAACGGCTGCACAGATTTTAACCAACTTTGGTACAGGGATAGTTAGACATCCAAAGATGGTTATAGGATACTTTTTATCCGTCGTCAGTTAATAATAATAATAAAATTGGTCAACCGCATCTTACGTCGTTCATAGAATTTCTAAAGTCATATTTTATATGCAGTTGTATGGAATAAAATAATGTTGTCGCTAATTAGCTGAACGCCACTGTATATATCTAAAAGCCTGATTTCATTACTTTAACGATGTTTCGTTAAGTGAAAATTACTTATTGATAGTCGATAAAACACTTTGGTCGAACCTTCTCAAAGTTTGACATTTGCTATGAAAAATTCCGGACCTTGCTCATAAGCCTTAAATATAAACTGACATGTACTTGTATTGTAATGGTGTGATAAATAAACTAAACTAAACTAAACTAAACTATCAAAATTTGTAGTGATAATTTTTATTATGATTATAGCGAGAGCTCATTCAGTAAATTTCAGTCGCTTTGATATTTTAGATTTAGATTTAGATTAGACACGCCAAAGTCTCACGTTTTAGATTGCGCATCATTATGTTATTCATAACCATAGAATTAAATTTTTATTATAGAAGCAAAAATTTAAAAAAATAGCTTTTTTTTCAGTTACCGTTCTATATAGCAGACGTTACTGCTTTAATAAAAGAATATTACCTATACAATTCTTGATACTCGGCTTACTCGCATACTAATAGCGCCGAGCCGTTGCTTACGTTTTTCCATTTAAAGTTTTCCAATTAATAATTCCGATGAATAATTAAACAAACTATGTAGAAAATATATTTATTTGTAACATTCCAATAGTTGACTTATGGGCTACTAAATTACAATGTTCTTGCAAAACTAACAATAGACATTAACACAAATTTAATTATGATCAAAAATAACAAATTTCACAGTCTAGAAGAAATACAAACTTATGAAACGTAATGTCAAAGATAGCTAGCTGATATAGGTAGTTCCATGTCGTAGTATATTACTACGCTGCTGCTACAATGCTGAAATGAGATGCGAAAGAGAAAGTGTCAAAGTTGTAAATACTACAAAGGTTCTAAATGAAACAGAGCTAATTTTGAATACGTGCCATGTTTCCCAAACCCAAATATATATTTATAATATAATATACACGTGAGTTTGAATTTTGTGAGCCATTTCAAAAATTCGCAATTGTATGAGACCTTTCTTTTTAATGCTTAAGAGGCCTTATTCCTTTTAAAATGCTGATTGGTTTAGACATTTTTCTCTATTATCAAACATTTGTTTCTTAACATACTATTGATGTTACTACCTAGAACAGGGCTATTGGGGTTTATTTATTTATATTTGAAACCTATAGTTTGAATTTTTCATTCATAATTTTTGTTTTAAAAACTACTCGAAATTGACAAAATTCACGCGAAAAATTAGTTTTATCAACTTAATGAAATGAAATGAAATGAAATGAAATGAAATTTTCTTATGCGCCCAATAATAGCATGAAATAGCTACGTTACTACCTAGAACTCGGGGAAAACTATTATTCACTTCAAAAAGTTGGTTGAAATTATCAATGTATTTGTCATAATATGAAAAAAATAAATTTTAAAAGGAATAAGGGCTTTTAAAACTGGAGTTCAAATTATTGTATATTGAACATAATCAATGTTGACCCTATTTTTTATGTGGTGATACCACATTTCTTATTTATCCTTTGTATTTATATAGTTAAAATTGTTGTTTCTCTCTATAGGTATTGCCAGCTAAAACAGGGCTCTCTCTGTCGTGTCGTTCTTGGATTATTTGTAATATATGGCTTCATATCACAATTCACAATGCATTCAATTATTGACTGGCACGGACGATGCAAACCGCGGGTTTTCTTCGCTCGTTTTTAAATTAATATTATAGTAATTTAACAATCTGGATAAAAAAACGTTATTTCTGTAATATAATACGTAAATATACTATTTAGTATTATTTTAGTATCATGTTCGTATTTTTTCTCGGGATACCGCGGTGTGCACTGTCCATCCATGCCGACCACAGATTAAGACTACAATAAAGGTGCGACCACACCGCTGCTCAAAAAACATTTTATTGTATCGTGTATTCACACAATACGGTAAAATATCAAAATATTTTATTTGAACCGCTTAACGCTTCTAGAACGGCGGTGTGGTCGCACCTTTAGAAACCATAAAATCAGTTGGCCTGACAACCGACATACGTTAAAGAAACCATAGTGCCCGAATCTAAAAGCCTTTTGTATTCAGAAATGCGTGAAAACAAAATATAACTTACATTAGCTTAACAAATCACTATTCATCACATTCAAAGAAAGTTAAATGAAAAACAACTCATAAATTGCCAATTGAAGACGTGAATTGCAGAACAAATGAATAACGTTCCAACGTCTTTTTAGATTAGAATCACGCTCGCACGCTTGTATTTTCAAAGACCCTATTTTGCATAATCACGTTACTTCATAAACCTTTCTTGTATAAACATATATATGAAATTGCAATCCAATTTTAAATGAGTACAAAATTAAGAAAGCAAAGAAATGCGCTTAGCGTGACTGCATAAAGCCATACATATTAAACGGTACGTTTTTGAAAGATGTCAAACAATAAAGAGCAATTTAAAAATTCAAATTTTGATTGCGACGTCGGTTACGTTTATGAGTTAATTTTTATTTACTAGGGTTAGTCATGGCATTAATAGGGCTGTGCGACTTTAATTTAGTTTTGTATGCGATTTAAAGTAAGATATTCTGGCGACTTTTTTTGTAGGTATCCCTATGAACATCAGGCGAAGCGGAAAGAAAGTCGTCCCGATATAAAAAAAAAACACATGAATAAGGATTAGGAAACGAAAAAATTACATTTTGTTTTATAATTAATAGTAAATCGATAACGATGTTTAAAATAAAACATTGTCATTATCCTACCCTAGGATTTTTGGTGCACATGATTTGAAGCCTATTTATATTATTTATTTATTTAATTTATTACATACAAATTCACATTTGTATGGTATATAAACAGAAGCATTCACAGTGCCCCGGAGCACTGCGAATAGAGATTTAATTAATAAAAATTATTCCTCTCGACTAAAATGTGACTCTGTCTTAAAACGAATTTCGAGATCATTGTGTGAATTTGAGCATTACCAGTTCCAATTTTGACAACCCTATTTGATATGCAATGTTCAACCCTCGCGAGAAACAATGTCGTAATATTCGAAATTTGAATTTTCAAATTGATCGTGATTCAACGAATTTGTGGAATGAGATCGTGTATTGAAGCGCATTTTGTAATTTTCTTTTTGAATAAAAAAATGAAATACAAAAAGATTCTGGCTTCAGTGAGGATAGGGTTGTTACTTGAAGCGTATGTTCTATTGTGAAAGAGGATAAAGTCGATTTCTTGCTATAACTAATATGCAGTATCTTATTGTGCATTTAGGTACGTAAAAAATATTTCGGACACTATGGTTTGTTTCAATAACGTATTGTCTCTTTTCATCTTGATTAATCACAAAGGAGCAAGAGGTTTCTTATTACACTTAAATATCAATAATCGTAAGTATAATTTTTGGTGATTATAAAGCATACAAACGAACCTTATCAATAAATGTAAATGTAGCTTTCAAGACTATTTCAAAGGCAGTGATAGTTTAAACAATTCTAACTAAGTGCAATAACATAACTAAATTATTTAGAAATATTGATTCGTTATTGAGCTTACTTAACTTTCAGATATTCCTTTAAAATTAATAGATCTCCAGGGAATATCTGAAATTCTACAAATAGTCTAAACCTAGTAACGATCTTATCTATAAGTTTATTTACATCAACGATCAACGTATTTTGATTACAATGATACAGCCACCATTAATAAAATGTTAATAAAAATACGACCGTGATGACGAAGCACGACTTGACAGTGCTTATTCATTTTTGACTTAAAGATCGAAAAACATTTCATGGAAATCGTTTTTGCTTCCTATGCATCAATTACAGTTATAATCGATTTTGATTTTGCCCAAGCAAGCTACACTCGACACCAAACGACCGTCGCACAATGCTTACATTTCCTGCGCTAACTACTTTCGGTTGTGTTATTAAGTGACAACCCTAGTGAACATTATCGGTTACAGCGCCCAATGAACTTATCAGTGTTTATTGGTGGATAGTCTTTGTGAAATGGGCCACGCCCCCTTTCTTCACTGCTGTTCTAACACATTCGAATATGCGTGTTAGGTAGAAAGTTAATTCGAATAGAGGTATTCCAGTTGGATCAAAGCTCACTCAAAACTAATTGAGCCCCTCATACCGTGTGAATGGTTACAAAGCGAACGCGCGAAAGCATTCAATGCGGTTTGCGTTGCTCCGTGTGCACAGTTTGAAATTCACTTGGATTGAATTGAAATTCGTGTTGTAATTCTTTGATGTAGAAAAAAGGAGGTTTAATTTTGTTTCTCAATTTGGAAGAGAAGCATGGTTTTGTTTCGTGCCGATTTAGGAAGGTGGTGTTCGGTAAAATTAAGACCTCTTTGTATTGATGATATATTATATTGATATCTATTCGTTGTTAGATGCTTAAGAGACAAAGACCGATATAAAAACTTGTGATTATTGCATATTATTGCCTATATGTTTGTTTCACTCTCTTAAACGTTATTAAAGATGGCTGTATCAATACCGATCTGGGCAGAACATTAGGCGTGAATAATTTTAATTTCCGGTGAAATAAAACAATACTTTTCGAGAATCGATCTTTTCGTTAATCGGTGTATAGACTTAAGTATATCCATCTTAAATTTTCTTTGTGTTTTCGATCCAAATTGTCCGTAACCAGATCGGTAGTATTCACATTTAAAGACAAGTATCACTCATCCTTTTCTAAAATGCATCCTTAAAATAAGTGCTAAACAAGTCTATCACTTTTATGGCAGTGTTTGCCTCCGTTAAACTTATAATTTTAAAGTGCTTGAAGAAAAAAAGTAAGTTACTTTCATTAATATTAATGTAATGGTTCCTACTTTCTTCAGCTATTTTGATATGAAAACAAATAGTGAAGTAGGAATGTATGTTTTAAAATACAAAGTTGCAAAAGAAACAAACTATGTAGTGACCGTATAAAAAGTTATATAATAGTTATATTCTTATTTTTTACAGGGTCAACGTTTGTTACTTAAATACACAAGTCAATTAAAAATCAACAATACATCAATATGAAAAATCAACGGTAAACAAGCACACCAGCTGTACAAATTAATTCCATTTATTAACAATACGCTTTATGGTTTCCATTACTGGTTGGTTTACCCTAAAATGTCAATGATTTCTGATGATATCGAATAATACAATGAAAAAGTGAGACAGCTTTCTTATCTAATTGCTTTAACTGCTTGGCTACTATCACGGCCCTAACCTATGATTTGTCAAGCATTTACGATTAATAATGGATTATATACACTAATTACAAACCAATTGAGCTCCCAAGGAAACCAACCCTCCTTAAATATTAAACGAAAACGTGCATTCGATATCCATATAACAAAAGCGTATATAACCAACAATACCGCGCAAAAGTAAAAAGTCACATGTACGTGAAAACGTCAAGACCACATGCACCTTTTTACCGCAGAAACAGTAGCAAAGATCGCTTTATGGATAACATGAAACTGTAAGAACGCTGCAGTAATAAACCCCACTGATTTACAGCGTATTACTCACCTCGAACTCACACGGTAGTCACGCGACGCCACTGCAGCCACGATCGTAAAAACATTTCACTGCCACAACCGCGATGTGAATCGTTCATTAATAATCAACAAAGGAGGGCTCCGGGGCTCAGTACAGCGTCTGTCAATGCAGGCTCCAGTCCAGCGGGAGATCCCTGGAGGTGGAACGGGAGTGAAGTGATGGCGGCGCGTGCGGCGCGCCGCGGGCCGCATGTCAGTAATCCAACGACTCCTCATCTGGTGACCGCTTGCGGCAGCATAGGCGCCAAGCAGCACCCAACGCCAGCACCCCTAAAGCAATCGCCAGCCCAGCTCCTAAAGCTGGCGCCGTCCAGTCCCCTCCTCCGGCACTCCTAGCCCCCGCGCACAGTTCTGGCGCCTCATCATGCAACGACCCCAAAGGTATACCACCCAACAAGTCTAAATAGCCTAACCTGCGCAAACTGTCTTCCGAATACGCCTCTCTAGCAGATTTCTCTTCTGTCGTCCAGAATTTCCTTTCCGTAGTGGTCACGTTGGGACAGTTTACTACTCCATTGCAGATGAGTCTCGCTGGAATGCACAGAGCTTCGCCTGGGCATATGAAATCACAACCATGTGTTGAATCTGACGATTTCATGCCACCACCGTCGGTGAGACGAGAGGTCATTAATGTGCCGTCAGAGTTTTTCGGCAAGTGGTACAGTCCTGTCCAAGCGATTTTGAAATTAGCTCGAGCGGGAGATGCACTGCCGATGAAAACTATCCTGATTGATCTCGTCTTTTCCTTTTCGATAACTAATGGATCGTCTAACGATTCAAATCCAAGTTCTCCCGCGGACAAAATAGGCAGTTCTCGAGCTAATGATACATTTTCACCGCAAACTGACAGATAAGGCTCCACTCTGCCAGGGAGGTAAATCTGTATATTCCCATCCTCACAATGACGAGACGCAAATTTGATGCTGTCAAAGTGAAGCCAAATATCACGCTTCTCTTCAATTTCTAAGTCCCAAATACATTGAATTCGCTTAGGTGGTTCTGTGTAGCCCAAAGCTTCTAAATGAGGATAAACGATTTCTCCATCAGACGCCGCTGCGAGCACTGCTGGACCACAAAGCGGTCCGTGGACAAATTCGTATCGGGCTTCAAAGAGTGGAGACGGATTCTTGAAGTAAGATGCAGCAGCGTGAGCGTTATCTACAATCAACTGCAGATTTAAAGACTCTCCTGATGATACCACTCTATATGGTCGAGCGCGTGATACTGTATTCGAATGCTTGGCACAAAGACATGATCCGAGTGATCTTTGGACAGCTAAATGTAGAGGTAAAGGCGTCGTGCTAACTCCTAATGAAGCATTGAAGCTTCTTCCCCCGGCACTTGGTTCCCAAACTATCAACTTATCAGCGCGGTCTTCGTAGCAATTCTGGCAGGAAACTGGAGTGTATGGGTGTTCCTGTTAACAAAAGAAAAACAATGTATTTGCTAGCAAATTATGAAATCTATATTTTAAATAAAAGGTTATAATTTACCTTAAAGTTGATGCTCAGGATTGTCAATATGACTCTAGCGTAGATCCTCTTGTCAGTGACAAATCTGTAGAGGCAGTGTACGTCCTCTCCAGGTGGCGCTTGTTTGTATACGAGCGTGTTGAGAGGAGACCGGAGTCGACCAGCCCTTTGCTTCCAAGACGCTATGACCTCGTCACACGCGGTGCCTTGCACGGGTTCACCAAACCGAGTGTTGTTGAAGAAATCGTAATGGGCCCAGTAATATAGTGAGGACCTGGAACAATATACCATCAGGTTAGCTACAATACTTATATTCCGAACTTAAGTATTTTTTAACAGGCTCCAAATATAGTTTTGGTTTAAAAAATTATCCGTTTTTTATGTTGAGAAAATAAATGTTGAGAATTGACAACATTTCATATTTTTAAGACTATCATTTTATTACTTTTCTGAATTTTGCTTAAAAAGATGAAGTAATCTCTGTTGTTATTTATTTTCTGAGATGATTATTTATTTTATTATTAATTTATAAAAACATACTTATTTTAAAATGTGGCAACACCCAAACCAGAACTTAATGGAACGGTTACTTTAGTCGGTTTTCTTATTAAAAAAAAACTTAATAAAACTCGGTATACATCTGTCATCTGTCAACGTCAAATAAAAAATATATATATTTTTTCGCTCTTTGGTTTAGACAACAACCCTATTCAGACCGTATTGTCTTAGAATGCAGTTATTTTATGTATATTCTTATATTTCTTTAAATACAGAAAAATAAATTCAAAGATTTTTTTTAAGGTACACGACATAAAGCCCTGTCGATCTCTATATTAATTTCCACGTGTTATAAATATGAAATGTTGTCAATTGTTTTGAACCTCTATTGAGTTAAATTTCATGTTTTCACTTAAATTAGCTAACCCATTTTTTATATTTATGTTGTTCCTTGTAAATGAATAATATGGATTCTGAACAATTACCAATCCGAAACTAACAATACAATACAAAATACGTTGCATAGAAAAATTAGTTTACAAGGAAGCACAAATATAGATAAGGATAAGTTTCACAAATTACGCAAATAATCGAGAGATTGGTCGTATTATTTTATTTTGTTTTACTTACCCGCTGTAGCTCCCAGTCTTGCTCTCAAATCTGACATACATAGCGTTCCCAGTTGACACAAAGTCATGCTTCTCCATCGGCCTGCTAAAGGTGTCACAGAAAGTCTTTATAATCTTGGCATCATCTGCTCTTGGGGCATCGTATAGCGTGAGAGATTCTCCACAATCTCCAGTCCAGGGCGCAATGGGGGATTCTATCCGATTGATTCGAAAGCTGTTGACAAAAGAAAACTTCAGTTATTGGCAGAAGATGCCAGGGATAACGTATACAAATAATGCTTAAAAACATAAGAAGGTTTCGTGGATTGGAAAGGAATTACCTTGGAAAATATAGCCTAACAACTTGTCCGGGTAGTCCTTGCATTAAATAAGTGCATGATGTATGAGGAGGGTACCAATGGGCGACAGAAAGGAAGATGCCCTCCGTGTCCCCTGATTTTTTTAGTGACTCGGCTGTGAGGACCCAATCGCACTTTCCGACCTTCGAGCCTGGAGCCTCCACGTGTCCAGGCCAGTTACCAACGTTGAAGTGGAAGCCAGTGTTGAGGAGTGGACCTGAGAAAAATTTAAAAATATATATTTATACCCAATCCCTATAGGCTTTGAGACTTTGCTAAATACAAACAGAACATCCAGTGGATCAGAATGCCCACGTTATAAAAATATCCATTTCACCAGAACGATCAAAACGTCTGCTATGTCAGAAAGTCTGCTGTGTCATAACATCTACTGCTGCAGAACACCCCACTTTATTAGAACACACGGTATGAGGCCAAGAATTTGGTCTAAAACTTATCGTCTCTATTTATGGGTTTTCTGATGATTCAAAAGCGGTAGACTAGTTCTTCGATGGCTGTACAAGGGATATAGACAGACTTACCTGCAGGTGAACTAACAAATTCTACAAACAGATCCTGCGAAGTTCCAATGATGGAGTAGGGGAACTTCCCCATGCCGCAAAACGTCCCGATCACGAAGGCGGACTCGTCTTTACCGTCGTATATCTTTATGTAGTCGTATGGACAGTTCTCTGCGCCTGAAAATGTACACAAGTTCAAGTGAAAACACACAAGTTTTAGAGGATCCTAATTATTATATCCTTTCCGGTAGCGGACAACTAGTCTGTGGTTTATTTGATTTTTTCTCAAGTGGTGGGTCGTCACTCACGGGTTGCCCAAAAACTGAACAAGTGGCATGTCTCTTGTGAGTATATATTAGGTACGTATACCTATATACGTAAAAGATACGAATTACCTATATTTCGAAGTATATCAATATCAAATCTTAGATAGGTAAGCAGCTGCTGGTTGAATGGAACTGTAGGTATCAAAATTTAAAAATGCTACGTTAACTTGTCAGTTAAACTCGAAATAAAACATGTTACCACTATTATTGATGCAGTCTTGAAACATAGTCATTCAGGTCTTGTCAAATGTGATGAAAACTGTAACGTCATGTCAGACTTACGTTTTGCCTGAAATTAATTACTTAAATCTAAAAAATAAAACTAATTTGTGGAAAATAATCACTATGTTTATCGATCCAAGTAAATAGGTATCTAGGCACAGACTAAATTCCATAAATTATTCTGGTAAAGAAACGCATGTTACCGCCCATGAAGCAGACGAGGGTTCCCGAGTTTTGACAGTCCCTAAGAATTTAATATCGGTAGAAGTTTCTCGAACCTTCCAGATTTAGCGGCCATTATTGGGTGCTCGTTATTTATGTGCTTCATAAATTTCTCGCGCCTCCCCACAGGTATAATGATATAAAAATGAAAGATGGCCCTGGTTGGGTTATTAGGGTGATACCAGTAATTGGGTGTTCTAAAGGTGACAGGTTTATGACCTGGGGAATAAATTGCATAAGAGGTTTCTTGAAATGTGGATGATTGCTTAATGCAGTGACAAATTCCAGCCGGTCTTTCCATTTGCATGAACTTTTTTATAGGCGCATTGCACGTTTCAATCTCAGATACTCTTTGAAAATATTCCATTTGTGCTGATTGTACTTAAATTGTTTCTGTCCATCTTCATGTCAGTTACGAATATGGAACTGTTTTATTATGTAGAGATAAAAAAAAACATGGGTATTTGAAAGCCTTAAAATATGAATTATCGGGTTAAAAGAATTCTTTAAGCATAATTAAAAATGAGTTTTAACGCGGTCCAGCTCCGTGGTGAGAGCACTGCTCCGCCAAGCAGAGTTCGTGGATTCGATTCCTACTTGAACTTCAGTGAATTGCGTAAAATTTTGGCTTCTTATTTATCCTTTCTATTTATATATTCGTTTTAAGTTAAGGGGTTTCCACTCGATGGTCATTATGATAGTTATGGCTTACCTGATGTAATGGGTCTCATTGGACAAGTCATGATGTTTTCACATCGCTGACCATCGATGTTGAATTCTTCGTTTTCGATGTACAACTTTATATACGGCAACCGCGTGTTTAAATGGTATCTGAAACAAAGGTAAGACAAGTTCATATTATCTGTGGTTCTAACCTTACTTTGCTGACAGCTGTTCGTTCCTGTAGGGGGGCAGTGCTAACCTAAAAATAACGTAAACTTTGGAGGAAACTCAATCAATTTATGTTCGTGTGTCTATGTGTAGGTATGAATCTGTCTTTGTGGTTACAAAGAATCATGTTGAAATTACCGGATGAATTTGGAATATGTTTTTATCTACGCACATATCATTAGTGCTCTAAAATGCGTTCAGAAACCGTAGGAAATGACCAGCATTACTACAACCAATTTTACTATGAGAACTTTCTTATCTGTGGCAGTAGGTAAAATTTGTACTGTAATATTATAACGCTATCAATTTTTGTAAGGTTATGAGTTTAAATTTGGAACAGCTGTCAAAACTGAAGTAGGTCTCTATTCTAGTATCCATAGATATTAATATTGTTATCGATACGAAACGTCAATTCAGTATGTTTTTTTATAAAAACCGCACGACATTTGATCTCGAGTGACATGAGAATATGGATACATTCGTTTGTATATGATTTAGAAAAAAAAAACATTCGTCTTGACGGAGGTCCGAATTGCCGCCATTATTGTTGTCATTTGTTTGTTGGTTCTTTGCTGTTACGAAAGTATAATTGTGATAAGTTTATTGTAATTCACATTTTAGTTGAAAATATTGTTTCAATGTAAATGTAAATTACAACTATTACAATAAATAATCTGTTTATGTATTTGTTCAGATTTATTTCTTACTGCATTAGTATATGTCGTTTTTAGATATTTTACAGGTAGCACTAGTGGTGCCGGTCATTTCCTTATGGCTTCTGAACCCATCTTAGAGTACTTATGATATGTGTGTAGATAAAGTAGTGTATACAACTGTACATAATTAGGCCTTAAAACACTCGTGTGATCCTATTATGAAACTCGCTAACGCTCGTTTCATAAAACCACACTCGTGTTTTAATGCCTCTCATTATGTATCAGTTGCATAAACTACTATTACTTGATTGCGGTAATAATTCAATGCGTTTCTTGAGCTTCGTCAGGTTAGACTTTAAACAAATTTATACTATTCAAATCTACGATTTCCCTGCCACTTTTCAAGTATAATTTCACCGCTCAGCTCAGTAATTAAACCAAACCTAAACTAATAGGTTCTTTAAAACGATGTTTCTAAGATCCTGAAATAGTTACACGTTTCAGGAAAATAATACTTTCCGGCAAATTAGAATTCGTTCAATCGTTGCATATGGGTAACAATGTTTAAGTTGGGATAGGATCCCTTTTCGAAATCTTTCAAAATGGCGGATATATGGTTGGAAATGTAAAAAAGTTCTAAAATGATCGCGAGTTTTACAGCTCACAGATACACTAGTTATTTTCTTTCAATGAATAAAACATTCTCTCACGTAAATCCGAAACTGATTTATCGGATACGATACTATCACGGATTAACAAGCGAGCGAAAACGTTTTATTTTATTAAGTAATATAATTGCGAATTCGCAAAAAGAAACTACGCAAACCTGTGTTTACAGGAAAAAAGCGTGCTCCAACGTCTGTCTATATATATAAGAGTATAAACAAAAACAATTAAATGTTAGTCTTTCTTGTACAAAGAAAACTAAAAGCCTCAATTCACTGTTTGACCTGACTTATATAATACAAAAATCATGTTTAATGCCCATGTTCAACCACGACCGGTAAAAATTGGAAACTCTACGCTCAAAGTTGTGGACAACTATGTATACCTTGGACAAACTGTCCAGTTAGGTAGGTCCAACTTCGAGGAAGAGGTCAATCGTCGAATCCGACTTGGCTGGGCAGCGTTTGGGAGGCTACGTACTATGTTTTCGTCCAATATCCCGCAGTGTCTCAAGACAAAAGTCTTTGAACAGTGTGTGTTGCCAGTGATAACATACGGAACTGAAACGTGGTCGCTCACGATGAGCCTTATAAGAAGGCTCAAAGTCACTCAGAGAGCAATGGAGAGGGCTATGCTCGGAGTTTCTTTGCGAGATCGAATCAGAAATGAAGAGATCCGTAGAAGAACCAGGGTAACCGACATATGTCCGACCTATAACCGATGTGGGTAGATTTTCACCCTCGCTGGTGACGCCCATATCTAGCAGCCGCGCGGAGAGGTTAGCGCGCAGTTTTCTATTGGCCGCCGACGCGACTAATCGTAGCTCCTAATGATAAATCACGTACCGATTCGAAACACGTCAAGCGTTATTCAGCTTTTACGATACTATTCGGATTTTACCGTATTGATATTTCCTTTCTCATTGTAATTTGCACTCTATTTTACATAGGAAGTGAGTCACAGACACATTAAATACATATGGAACGGGTTTACTCACGTCGGTAAAGTCGAATGTCATGTTCCAAATCGATTCGCAATTCTTAATATGAGATGCTTTTGAATGTGAAGACGGCTTGGCGCAAAACAGCGGCACAGATATTCGACTGTTTCTGTTTTAATTAGATATACTCATGGTACCGAGTAATTTCGCTTAAGTATGACAACAGTATGTCTTAGTATTATAACTGTGACACGCGATTCTGTCATGCGACAAATGATACTACCTGTCGCTTTCCTTTCAATACCGTGTGAGCAAGACAGGCGAAGTCGCGGCAAGGCAAGCTAGCCCAGCAGACCGAGCTAGTAATACGTCTAATATCTTAAATACCAATGCAATGCCGTAATGTTTTTTTTTTTTTATGTCATAGGGGGCAAACGAGCAAACGTATCGCCTGATGGAAAGCGATTACCGTCGCACATAAACACCTGCAACACCAGAGGAGTCGCAAGTGTTTGCCTACCCGGAGGACGAAGATAGAATGCCTCAATTAAATAATAAAATTAATTAATAATTAAATCATAATAAAACCGATTTATTACTTACTAAATACATACCGCAAAGCTCTGTCAAATTAACGCTCTGATTTAGTAAGTAATTGAAACATTTATTTTCATTACGAATTCCAATGCTCGACTTCTTTGACCAGA
The DNA here is from genome assembly GCA_947623375.1 of Apotomis capreana. NCBI lineage: Eukaryota > Metazoa > Arthropoda > Insecta > Lepidoptera > Tortricidae > Apotomis > Apotomis capreana. The sequence continues at coordinate 23,957,308 of OX392507.1, read as the reverse complement.
GTAAAGTATCTACTTTCATTTCCACCTACTTTGTTATTAACTTCTTTTGTGTACGTCCTTGTGGCGAATTGGCAGCCGGACAGAATATTTTCCCATGACTGAGTCTTTACATGATCGCCGTAGCTTGTCAGATTCATTGTTCTTTTTCTTGGTATTTTGTTCGCTAAGAAAAGACAAGTAAGACAAATTCTATACGCCTACGTTCCTTGTAAGAAACGAAAATGTGCCCGCAGCTTCGTCTCAACCGATTTTAGAAACAAGGACGTTCTCAATTCGGTTCTACGTTTGTTACCGAGGAAGTATCTGTTTTGTTTAAGAGGAAGTGTCTTTAAATTGGTTTTATAACATTTTGATGGAGGTTAGTATTGCATTATGTTGGCACTTTCTATATTTTGTTGTAGTTACTTCAGATATTTTATTCTAGTTATTTTTTTTTCAACTCTTCACGTCACCCTAGTCCGTAAGTTGGATTTACTGCCCGCTACGCGAGGAGAATATTCATTATTCATTTTAATTATAGCTGAGAAGCAATATCCCCAATTTAAAGTAGCCGTTGAATAAGCTTTATAACTGGTTAAAAAGTAAGATATTTGATTAAATACCGATAACCTTAGGTTAGTTAGGGTTTAGTGCTTACCTGCAGTGTAGGTTCCTAGGGTACACCCCCGGGTACGCGGCAGACTGCACGTAGCAGGTCTGCAGTCGGCAGTCCCGGAACACACGCTCGCAGTACGACCTATGAACAAGAAAGATCCATGATAAACAGGGTTCGTAAAGTGCGAATTTTTTTATTGAAGGGGCAAGGTCGACTAGTTGTCATACGTTACTTCAATCGATTTTCCCGCATTTTACGATCCCTGATGATCAATACAACAATGTGGAAAACATAAATGGCCAAGAACAACTATTGCACTGTTTGCTCCGTGCAAGCGCCATCTACGGTTCCCAACTTCGTCCGCGTATTTTTTTCTTTACCGTAGATGGATAAAAAGTATCCTATAACCATCTTTGGATGTCCAGCTATCCCTGTACCAAAATTGGTTATAATTTGTCCAGCCGTTCCGGCGTGATGCGAGGACAATGGAAATTATGAAAACAGATAGCGACAGGCTGGCACGGTGCCGCGCGCCCATACAAAACAAATGACGATGCTGCATCACGCTATTAAGATATTTCCTGAAATCATGACCCCTCTCCATAGAAAAAGATTTTCAATAGAAATCTAGATTTTTATAAACTATTATATCTATACTAATAGATATTCAGAAATGCAACCAGTATGCAATGAAATAGCAGAAAACATTACGATTGGTTAGCAAAAGTGCATTAGCCCCCCGTCGCTGTTGTGTCTAATTTCCGTATCACTGTCTGTCAAGTAAATTGGATTAAAAAAAGTTCCATCCATGCCAAAAAATTCAGTCTCTTTTGTGGGGAGCTAAAAAAATTTAATTTAGATTTTGAGTTTTTTGATATTTTGATTGATGAATTAGTTAGTGGGCGGGGTAAGACGGGGTACTAGTACACGTGTTTACAATCAAACAAATACGTTATATCTTGCAAATGACGATCGGCCGCACGGGTGTAGGGAATGCAAACCGGTAGAATTTTCTATGGAGATTACCGGTAATAAACCGATGCTCCGGTAATTTCCATACAAAAATTACTGGTTTGCACTGGTGTCATTCATACGAGTGTCAACGAAGGCGGACGTTATTTGTTTTAATTATTGAAAAATAAAATATTATAGGTGATACAAGTAGGTATCCTTTATGTTTGAATATAATATTTATGGTTGTAACAAGTATATCCCACCCTCCCATATTTTTTTTTTATAAATTGGCGACGCGGGACGTCCGTAATCAGATCTAAGTTCAAATCTCGGCAAGGGCAAAAAAAATTGTGCGACGACATGAAATATTTCTTCTTGTGTTATGTTATGATATGTTTTCATCAATAGTTTGTAACTAAATCAACAAAACAATGCAAAGACCGACACACAAAGTATAAGGAAAAATTCGTAACGTTGCTTGGGAGTTAGGGTGGCGGAAAAGTTAACGCGCTAGACCTGCAATCCAGAGGTACCGGGTTCGATTCCCGGCCTCTTCCACCGGGTAACTTTATTTAAATTTTTCTTTGTACTTTGATCTTTGTATCACTGGTTTAACGTAAATCAAGCTTATTTTCATAAATCCGCAAGAACAAAGAGTTTTTGGGAGACTGGAGTTTTAAAATGAAAAATGTTTTCAGCGAAATTCGAACCCTAGCACATTCTTTTTTATTTTACACGAGCACACTTTACTGCTATAATAAAACTTCTCTTTCACCTATTCATTGTTCTCAACTCAGTGTCATTTGTCCATGTCCGTGATATTAACTTTAATTATTTAATTTTTTATTATTATAACATTTATTAAACAACTTTTAAAAACTCACTTATAATGTAAACCTGTAAAAGAAAGTTTATTCAAAGAAGCAATTTGTATTGCGAAACATTTGATATTTAGTAAAGTGACAGCCATGTCAATGCTAAGGCGATGTCAATGTTGGACGGCGTACATTGAAAATGCTATTTCCTTTGTTTGAAATAATGAATATATGAAAACAGTATTTAAAAAAAAAGTTTCTGAACAAGTGTTGTTCAGTTTGACGAGTAAAATCTATGTTTCAATTTTTTGCTCCTGTTACAGGGCCCACATAGTATATCGCGTTCTAATACCAATAGTACAAGCTTTGCTTGGGACTAGGTCGATTTGTGTATGATTGTCCCATAATATTCATTCGTCTTGGCGGAGGCACTGCCGTGCCCCCAGATTTATTTATTTAATACATGCATAATTTATCAGCATTGCACCCGTGCGAAGCCGGGGCGGATTGCTAGTCTACATCAATAAAACAAAATATTTCACGGATATACAACGGCATCGGTACATTTTTATCATTTTTTTCAATTCCAAATAGTCTTTTACGAAACCTGCACACGAAGTTTTTGCATCGTTCTTCGTGAAAATTGCAAGTGTCCTTTGTGAAGCTTTTTCCTTGCACTGACAATGCCAGCTCGTAACAAGACGCTATTGAATTCCTCTGTTTGTCCCTACTTTAAATTTCTTGAAGCATATTTTTATGTAAGATAAATGTCTTTCTTGAAATTCTTTTGAAACATTTTTTTTATTGGACGCGCTGATGCTTGTCAATTCTAATTCAATTTACACAAACTAACAAACTTAGTAATCACTAGGCAAAAAAAAACGGATGAAATTTAACGTTTCATACCGTTTAATGTTTTGGTGAGTGTAGGAACGTGACCCATAGAACGTAACCGTGAGTATAATTAGAAGCCTGATAATGATAAGTAAAGGTATTAAAAATAACTACACGGCATTTTTTTTTTTTTTTTGAAATCTTAATTTCGTATAGGTATTACAACATAATTTAATAATTGGAATGATCTCTTTGTAATGTGTTTTTGTTTGCATGGAATAAAAGGCTGCTTTTTAATTTATTTAATTTGTATTTATAAGAACATAATTATAATACAAACGATTGTTTTGTAAATTTAGTCAAAGAACATGATAACTATAATGCATAAATGCATTTATTTTGTATGACTGGCGGCAAACTTTTTTTCCTAATAATTATTTTGTTTTTTTTTTTACTTACCATAAAGCGGCAACTAATCAGTGACGTAGAAAGTCTCTCTAGCTCCGGCTACGGTGCCTACTCCGGTGTCATACCTTATTTTCTTATACTATGGAATATGGATCAAACGAATGAATAGTAGGTAAAAGCACAAAACAGATAGGTACAGAAATTAATCTACATACAAGCGCGCTCGAGCAAACGCACACATAGACATTGCTCACGGACACGTCAAGCGGATGGCACTCGCGCTCGCACTGGTCTGAACTGGTCCGAGATATCGTGTCCGTGAGCAATGCCTATGTGTGCGTTTGCTCCAGCGCGCTTGTATGTAGATTGATTTCTATACCTATCTGTTTTGTGGTAAAAGTAACTATAAGTGTTCTATGAACCGTTCCGGAAGTGACCTAAATACAGGCGGGGTTGTACCTGTAAGTCAAATTGTATAAAACAAGGATCCCTTAAAACAAATTAACTTCAAAGTTATTACGGTAACAATACAGTACAATACTCAATTCATTCTTATTCAAATGATCCAAAGTACGCGCGAGTATTATCAAAATGACGTAATACAAAAGAAAATCTGTGGCATTTACGTCCTTTTGTACTCGACAGGAACTTCAAAAGGAAACTTCAAGTTACGTGACGAACATTTTGAAACATTGCCGAACGCTTTTTCCAATTGTCGAAAATGAAAATGATAGAAAGTTTTCATTTATTGGCGAATAATGTATAATTTCAAAAGCTTTTCTGTTTCAAGTTTGGTTAAGTTCGAAGTTATGATAAGTATAATTTGTTGGTTGGGTTAGGTTATTACACTTTCCTAAATTAGTCAATGACAAGAGGGATGCAGCAATATGAAGGAGTGAGATGGAGTAATCTCCATACGTGTCTCACATATTAAGGCATTCCTGTCGAAAGTGACTAATTTAGGAAAGTGCAGCCGCATTAGGCCTACAGCTTAAAAAAAATACAAAGAAACGGACTCCATTTCACAATCGATTAAGTGACAGCGATAATTTGACGACCATTTTGAACTCCCTCAGTTCCTTACGGTTGCAGGGGATAACTGTAATTTTGTCGCACTGTTCGAAGTAACATTCTAAATCACACCGACAATACCACCTAGCAACCACCTAGCACCTAGCTCTGCAATCTCAGCATTGGTTTTGATTTCAGTCAATCAACTCAAGGGTGAGATTTATGATTACGATAAATGATATCTATAGAAATGAAGGAACTTGGTAGAAAAAATTCTAGGCTCGCGCATCGGTTCGGTGGTTAAATAGGTAAGATGCCCGGGCCCGTATTGGCCCGGCATGCCGTTGGAAACGTGGGTTCAACACCCGCCCGCATCATATATTTTCCGTTTTTCGCCTTCAATGTATACAAATAATACATGTCTGAAGGTCGTAGGTAGGTAATAGTAGACGACCCTAATCGTGGGTACGTCGAATATCGAAAACGAGGTCACTCATCAAATCATTCGTTCGTCGGGAAGTTGCGTAATATATTCTTGTCCCAAATACCGCAGTATCTATAAGACGCAAGTTTTTAACTAATGTGTGTTGTCAGTGATGACATACAGCACTGAAACGTGGTCGCTGTGTCGCCGTGATACCTGTGCGTGCCTGTGCTAAATTAATGTCCCCTTCTTTCGGTGCCATTGCCGTCTCCCACCGGAGGTCGTCTATCAACAACATAATTGTACCTACTTTATCAAACACTGTTCTCAATAACGATTGCATACCGAACTACGGCTAGAACTACGGCTGGGAAATGCGAAAAATTGAGTCGTTTAATGTTTTTTTTGTCTTATAAATTTTTCTTTCCTCGCAAATGTGGTGAAAAACATTGTGCGTATCACGGGTAGTAAGGGGATTAGAAACTCAGGTCATTAAAAGATAATAGACCCTTGTTAATAATTTCTTACCATCCTTATTACACGATGCATACTATCGTCATTGCGCTTACCAAATCTGATATGTGCATCAATTGTTTTAATAAAATGAATGCATTGACGTATTAATTACATGGACACACAATCCGACGGAAAAAATGGCACCCTCCCAAGTAATACAAAATCACAAGCCACATTACTTGGGCGAACAGTCTCGTTTAGACCATGACACGTGACGGGTCTCAAAAATGACTTAAGTGTTCAGTGAAAATTGTAGAAAAAACAGCTATAAAGTAAATAAAAGGGATGAAATATTCTTTTTTACGTAAGTTCTATTAAATAATTAATTAACGAATCCTATGTAAAAGCAAAGCAAAGCTAGTTTTATATTTTATTAAGAAATAAACGTGTGCAATAAATAATTATCCTATTTTTTTTGTTTAAGATTAGCACGAGATCCCCAACAACGTGAAAAATGGAGGTCACGTTTAGCAAGAGACGCGAAGAATAATTGAAGAATTATTTTTTATGATAATCAAAAGAAGCGTAAAATGGCGACATTAATAAATTAATAAAAAAATGTTCCGTTGTTATTGTTTTATTTGTCACAGAGTCTAGACATTGTCAGTTTAAACTTTTGAACTCCAAGAACACGGCGACGTGTGCTGCCTTGCATACCACGCCACCGACAAATAAAAACAAACTTTAAAGGGTTATAATAATGACAATATTTTTTTTGTGTTGTCCCCGTTTTCTTAGATTGATTAGAAAGGGACGACACTACAGTATTGCCACTTTTTAATTTCTACTCTGTTTGGTCGGACTGTACTCTTATTTCACATACTGGAACAAGATGAGTTGAGAAATAATGTCATTATTACTGATCCCGTCTATGCAGTGTCGGGACCGTTTTAACCAGTTGTTAAATAAATACGTGACTTAATTTGTTATTTACAATTTACGAGTTTATTGTATGTGTGTATGTACACTCTTTATTGTACATTAAAAATATATATACACATAACGAGAAGAGTTTATTTTGTTCAAATAAAAAATGTATTTTAATACCTAAATAAAATAATAATTAAAATATTTTTAGTATGTAAAAATATTAAAATCTGCTCCATTCGTGCCATGTTCCAAGTTTTACAAGCGACATGAGTCAGAATACGCTAAAAAAGTTAATTTACACGAAAAATAGTTGTGGTAATAAGTTCGTAAGCCAATTTGACACTTAAACGTTTGAGTAAAGAGTTATTTTGTACGAAGTAATAATGTTGTTGTAGTCGTAAATTGTAAATAAGCGTTATTGGATCTACTTTAACATGACAGCAGTGCCACTTTTTTCGACAGTTTTGTTCGGGTCTGTGGCTCTATTATAAATAATACCTCGATAAATGAATGTCTTAGTAATTGCACATTAGATGTTTTTTCTATTATTTAAAATCTTACACATTTCACTGTTTTGGTAAGCGCAACGACGCTATTTGACATTTATAACCCTGAATCTGAATCAAACAATAAAAACAAACTAAATTTAGGCTTCCGGTCCGTGACTCAAGATGGCCGCATGCGTTTAAGTTTTGTTGTTCGTTATTCATTTTTGTTATTCAATGTGTAGTAGTGATAGCGCATTGCGCAGTGATCTAACGTATGAGTGAATAGCTAATGAAGAATTCAACTTGAAGCGTTCATAGCCCTTCCTGGGTCAAGGCCCGATAGTCCGCGTGGTTTTTTGTAAATCGCTATCACTTTACAAAAAGCAAAACCTCACCGAACAACGGCATGCTCTACGAGCAAACTCGAAATTGGCGAAATCATCATTAACTTTGATGGAAGCCATATTTTAAAATTAGATTAGGATCAAATTTATTATACTTACTGGCTACTCACAAAATTTCATGAGAAATGCGACCTCTAGTCGAGTAACCGGATAGTGTCTGGACTGAACATGCAAATATCCTAACACATCCATTACTTACCCTACTCAATAACCTAAAAAATCATGGTGACAAATCTTACCCACATACATCAAGTTCGAGAAGCCAATTACTTAGGCTAAGCTGAAATGACGGGCGGGTATTAAGGGAAGAGGAACAGGGAGAAATACCAGCCAAAATTGAATACTTGACACGAACGACGAGTGGCGGATGGTGGCGCGGAAATAAATACAGTGTTTTTTGATACCTCCAATCATTTGAGAGGCGTTTTTCATGAGAATGGCAGAAAGGTTAACGCGCTGGACCGGCAATCCAGAGGTACCGGGTTCGATACCCGGTCTCTTCCACCAAGTTACGCATTTTCTATGAACTCTGATTTTTGTATCTATTTTTAGTTAGCAAATTTTTATTTTATTTTATTTATTTATTTAAACTTTATTGCACAAAACAAAAGTCAGTACAAATGGCGGACTCAATGCCAAATGGCATTCTCTACCAGTCAACCATAGGGCCAAACACAGATACTAGAAGACTACTCTGTAGTCAAGTAAATACAAAATTTTAGCCTATTATATTCACAAGAAGAAGAAAAACCGGAGCATGAAACGCTTCAAACACGCTGAAATTATTTCACCGTGGCCTGCAATAACCAGTCCACTAACGTGAGCCGAATGGTGGATAGATGACGCAATGCAATTTACCATACAATTGACAACATTTCATATTTCTAGGTGAAAATTAATATAAAGATCGAGAAAGCACAACCCTAAAAGAATATTCCAATTGACTTATTTCTGTATGTAAAGAAATATAAAAAAAGAACATTAAATAACAGAAATCAATGACAAATTATTATGACTATATAGAGTTGTGAGCTGCAAAATAGTGATTACGTCCTCTTTCTAAACGGAATACAAAAAGTAATAAAATTGTAGTCTTAAAAATATGAAATCTTGTCAATTATAGGTACTATGTCTAAATACATAATATATTCTTGGGACGCCTAATATAAAAACAGTACCAGCATAATAAACTGCGCCAAAATGATTTTCCCGTGGCCCAAAATGGCCACTCCGCCACTACGTGAGCCGAATGGCGAATAAATAACGAGGAACGTCACCGCGGCCGGCGCCAGCTATTATTGCGACCTCACAGATTTATGCTCTGTAATCAAGTCTTTGGATTAAAGAAGCTGAGTCGGGAATACCCCGTTTTGTAGTCTAGATGGTTTACTAGTAGGTATTATGTTGGATGGCGCGACAGAGGAATACTAATTTGTAGTTGTAAATCTACGCATATTTAATGTATTTACTCTATGGTTCCTTACCTAGAATTAGCCTTTGGCGTTTGCCTTGTAACACATCCGTTCGAAGTTTTTAACCCCCGACAAAAAAGAGGGGTGCCATCGAAAGGCTATCGAGTTGGTATTTAACTATGTTGGTTAAGTCGGGGGTTTTAAATTTAGAAATTAGGTTATTCATATAAATAATTTTACCGTCACCCAAACTCTTAAATGCTTGTTAGGCTATAACATTAATAATACTACAAATATTCAAAAATTATATGAAATAAATACGTCTTTATAAAATTTCATTGGGACACTTTATGTAATAAAAACTTATATAAAAACACTACCCGCATAAGGAACGCTATAATCCCGCCAAAATGATTTTCCCGTGGCCCAAAATGGCCACTCCGGCCACTACGTGAGCCGAATGGCGAATAAATAACGAGGGACCGTCACCGCGGCCGGCGCCACCTATTATTGCGACCTCACAGATTTATGCTCTGTAATCAAGTCTTTGGATTAAAGAAGCTGAGTCGGACATATCCCGTTTTGTAGTCTGGAAGGTTTACGAGTAGGTATCATGTAAGCGAGACGGGGAATACCAATTTGTAGTTGTCATGTACATCTTGAATGTATTTACTCGATGACGGTACGGTTGTAACGACATATCACAGGTTTATTTTCCTTTGACGTATATCTTTATTTGTGGAAAGTGCATAGGAAAGGCACGATTAATGCTGTCAGTACTCGTACTATATATCGATGCTATAATATTCTAGACTTGTATTGAAAATTTGTTTAATATTAGAGGGTTCATGATTTCAGGAAAACTCTTAATAGCGTGATGCAGGGTCGTCATTTGTTTTGTATGGGCGCCCGGCGCGTTGCCAGTCTGCTGCCATCTGTTGGTCATAATTTTCTTCGTCTTTTCGTGACGCCGAAACGGCTGGACAATTTAATCACCATTTTTAACATTCAAAGATAAAATACGCGGACGAAGTAAATATTACGTTACCTTTTTATGTATGAACATTCTTTAATGTTTGCACCACGCTTCGCCAAGTATTATGTGTTGCATATCTTTTTTTTTACACTTACCCTGCGACGACTTCTCCTCTCCTGTTCGGATACAGCTCGGGATGCTGGCCGTACCGGAGGTATACCTCGAACTGTTGCTCCGCTCTGTAAAAAAATATACAGATATCATTTAGAAGTTAGTGGATATTTAATAGTGAATTTAAGAGGAACAGGCCACAAATCTACGCAGACAAGTACACCTATAGGATCGAAAATTTAGCGGTTCTTGTAACGTCGTCTGGCAAAATGAAACAGTTATATTATGATATGCTGCGATTTTGTACACTTACTTTTACTTAAAGAAATTATGAAGTCAAATGTATTGACATACGTCGTCGTCAAAAAATAAAACGTAATACATATAATTATATATATTACTGCCACCGCTGGTAAAACCGCGGGTACATGTAAGTAAGTAGGTAAGTAAGTAAACACTTTATTGTACACAAAAACAGTTACAAAATACATCTATTACAAATAACATATAGGTACAAAGGCGAGCTTATCCCTATAAGGGATCTCTTCCAGTTAACCTTTGAGCAATTGAGTGAATACGAGAAGAAGATAGACAAACTAACACCGTGTACAAAAAGGTATTAAAAATAATAAGACTACTAATAATTACACATATAAACTATAAATACATACACATACACATACACTTACTTACTTTAATTACAGTCATTTTGTAGAATCGAATACTTTTTCCTGGCTATCGGGTTTATTTCTAAACGCGGAACCCTTCGTCATTGATCGGACGATCAACTTCAGGGCTGCCATCGCTGACCAATCTCGCAAACGAGTTCGAGCTTATCTGTGCTCATTTATCTCACCTCACTCGAAACTGGGGTAAGTTAGGATGCTGTGGAGGTGTTAGTTTTACTGGTAGACTTCTTGTCAAAGGAATTGGATATTAGAGTACGTCGAAACAACAATTAGGTAAGTATATATATATATTTTATTTTTTGTACATTCTGTAATTATTTTTTATAGCCTTATCACTCCAAAACGAGTGAACTGACCATCTATTTTAGGTTATCTGTGCTCATTTACCTCACCTCACTCGAAACTGGGATAAGTTGGGATGCTGCTTCGCCTTAGTTTTACTGGGAGACTTTCTGTCAAAGGAATTGGATATCTAAAGTAGGGGGCGGAACAAATACTTTTTTTTTTCTTAAGACTACGGCTTAATCACGCCATAACGAATGAACTGATCAGTGATCACGAATTGTGAATTTGTTTGGTATTCAAGTATCTGGGTATCCAGAGATTGTTATGGGACACGGACACTTATGATTATGTATTATCCACCACTATATCCTGTCCACTGTTAATTTTTGAATGAAATGAATGAATGAAAATCGTTCATTTAGAGTAACAAGGGTGACTCATATTATTTGTTATAAAAATCTTAGTATTATCTAATATTTGATCCGACTGATTATTTGATAAAAATAAGTTAATATAGGTATTTCGGTATCCTTTCCTCCGTAAATTTAGCATTTTTTCTTTTATTTTTTGACAAAAGGGCTCATTCCAGTTCCATGCGGGACGGTTTTATCGGACGATCAGCTCCGATAAGGACCGAAATCATCAACCAATCCTGCAAATGAGTTGAGCTTATCTTCGCTCATTTATCTCAAGCTTGCCGCGTCACTCAACATCGGGTGATGTTGAGTGACGCGTGATCCTGCTTGCATGGTAGGAAAAAGATAGAGATAGGCAACATTATCTTATCACGCAACAACTCCCAGTTATGCTAAAGCTAAGGTGAGTCGTAGTTGGGACCTAGCTGAGGGTTTGCAGCTGTTCGATTTCTTCACAGAAGACACCTTGACATACGATTAAAAAAATATGAAATTCTGGAGCTCATTGTACATGCATGTTCATGACTGCTCATTGTGTTGTGTGCACGCACATACATGCATGCATATCTTGGTCGCACCCGCAAATATGATAGGTAATGTGGTTCAGAGTGAGAAAAGGACGGGCTGAAAATCAGCGCTGCGCAGACGCCTGGCTGTTGCAGCACATGCTGAGTCCGCTCCTTTTTTCACACGGAATAATTGGGTGGACAATGTACTGACAATACTGTTGTTGCTTATTCCATGTATACATGGCTTCTGAGCTATATTATAACTTTATTTTTAGCCGAATATTTAATCGCCAATTTTTTTACATATTTTCTGTATCAAGACTGCCGAAAGAGGAGATTTAAAATCTCGAATCGACCCCGTTAGAACTGCTGAAAAGAAGGAACATTTGCATAGCAGCGAGGCCTTTTTTCAGTAGTAAGACAAGACGGGGTAACAATATTAATAGTTCATCATATAGCTTCAATTTAAAGAAATGTCTGTTCTAATGCAGAATAGCACGTCATTTAAGGAAAATGCGAAATACGGAAGCAAAACGTGGACACTGACGCAAAGGGATAGAGATAGACTGGAGGCCTTCGAAATATAGTACTGGCGACGAATGGAGAAGATCAGCTGGACTGAAAGCGGTCAAACGAGGAGGTAAACGAGAACAGATGTATTCTAAAAACAATGGAGAACTGAAGAAGAAAACTAATTGGACACCTGCGTTGCACGACGAATATATAAAGACTATAAAAGAAAGAAAGATTAAAGGGAGGAGAAAGCGAAGAAGACCAAGAAGAGCTTACTCGTACATGGACCAAATGAAGGAGAAGGTGAACGTCGTCTTGTACTAAGCTGTCAAGGTGAAGGTGCAAGAACGAGATGCATAGAAATTGCTCCACCGACAAGAGTGTAGCTCTTAGATTTAGATGATGATGACATATAGCTTAAATTAAAAATGAATAAGTATAGGGGTCTCGGTCCCGAATATAATTTTGTTCCTTTTGGGGTCGAGACCTTAGGTCCGTGGGGTCCCAGTGCCCACAAACTCCTTAATTACCTCAGTATAAGGCTCACCGAGTCTACTGGTGACCGAAAAGCTGGCAGCTTCCTCGCACAACGCTTACCATTGCGATTCAGCGAGGAAATGCTGCCAGCATCTTCGCGACCATGCCGCGGGGGCACAGTTTTCTAGTGTTATTGCTATATTTAATTTATTTTAGAGTTCTTCTTTCGTTCTATCTTTCTATGTTTAATTTTAATTTAATTGTCCATTTATATTGTAATCCTATATTTTATGTTTCGCTTAATAAATATAAATATTGACCTGGAGTCGAAGCTGAAGTACGTCTGGTCGGTGAAGTTGTCGGCGTGGAACACGATCTTCACGAAGTTGGTCTCCGATATGAAAGTCTGCGGCTGCTCGATCTCTCCGCAGAAGAGCCCCGGCTCCTTGCGATTCGAGACGTCGGTTTTTGCGTTACCATCAACGATCTGATAAAAAAACATAAAAATATTACCACCTTACCGGACCTGAAAATCATAAAGTTTATTATGTAAGTTGACAAGGGCACTTTTATAAGTCTGAATCTGGATTTACAGGCATTTTATAAGAAGAGATTGCTGTTGAAAAGAAAGTCGAAAGTAACTCAACAGTAGTCTCTCTAGAGCGACACAAAAACAATTCTTGCCAATTTAGTTTGACGCACCCACATTGTCTTTTTATTCAAAAACTATCAAACGAAAATAATTCCTCAGTTGTTTTGATTTCGCCAAATAACTTCCAAATTATTTAACCAAACCATTTTATATCAATTACCGCTACAAGAAACTCTAATAAATTTAATTTGCGATAATACTTATTATAAACAGAATTAGAACTCAAATAATTACGAGGTAATGTCGGCGAAATTAATTTGGAGCCATCGCGGCTCGATAATAGCACAGTTTTCGTCCGAGATTTTTCAAAAAATAATTCCGAAAATTAATTAGTCGAATCGACGACCCATCTCGAAACTCAATTACGAAATTAAACAGACAGATTCGCAAATCTGTATCAAAGTTTCTCTTTTGTTTGCCAGCGCGGGGTTGCGCGACGGCTGCTGAAAACGCTGAATATTGTTTCGAACAAGAAAGTATTCTAATTATAATTTGGAAAAAATTTAAAGAGTGATATCTTAATTTATTAATCATATAGCTTTCATTCAACTATAACAAGAATCACAGGTTTTGGATTCAGGGTGTCCGGAACAGTCAGTTGAAGCTGTGAAAAAAATCATACTTCTAAGTTAACGAAAAAAAAAGATTAAGCCACCCAAGTAGCACAACTGGGTCTAAATAGCTCGTATATCATATCTAATTAGATGCTTAAGTGAAATTTACCACCATCACTAAGTGCTATATAGGTGGCAAGAACCCTTATGCCACCAGTATAGAACCAAAAGGAGAAAAATTGCAGCCTATTTTTGGTGCTAAATAGAATCCATAAGAGATCTCACAATTACCTTAAGTGGTAATTAGAACTATGGGTGAAAGTTATGCGCAGTGAACGAATGAAAACATTTCAGTTCGGTCAATGAGTGATAAATGAGTAGCCAAAATTATCTTTGAGTGGCGAGGCAACTGTCAGATTGTGTTTTATTAAAAGTAATACGTAATCTGCCATATTAATTTTGGATTTATATGTCTGTTTGATTGTGATTAAAACTTTACGTTATACAAGCATTGAAATAAGCACGAAATTCTTGCGATTTTTTTTTTACTGTGAAACTATAGTATGTTTTCTTTGTAAATTTCGACGCGCCCTTCATTTGATCAGGAATATTAAAAAAGAGAGTGCTAAATTAAATAAGGAATAGATACTGATAAGAAATAAAACTGTTAAAAACCTGACCTAATGATTGTAGGTTACGTACAATGTTAAAGTAACATCGTCACAACTATCAAAAGTCTGTGATTATGCGTGAGTGTGATAAAATTCTGGTTAAAATAATCAATTTTCATAGGCTTCCATTTGTAAACATGGCGAAACAAAAAAGATCCTACAGTGTTTATTTTCACTTATTTGTTCCTTATTTGGAACTATCAAGTCTAATAATCACTTATTTGTATCTTGCGAGTGGCAAAGCAGTGAATGATATTACCAATAGTAATTATTTGCTCTTTTGTAGACTATTAAACAAGCAAGACTATTAAATATATTTTGACAAGGCGCAAATAGGAACTATAATAGAACTTTTAGTTCGTTAGTGGTTTGAAATAAGTGAAAATAACTGCTTTTGGTTCCAAGAACCTCCTACTGAGACCTATTTATGCGTTGGAGTGGCAATAAGGTACTTCTTAGGCCTTAAAGTTGCAATATTTTTTGGTTCCAAAAGAGCCGTAAAATTATCCCTTTAGCCACTATTGGTGATATAATTCGCTATTGTACTAGTCATTTGGAACTTTTAGTTCCAAATAAGGGTATGTTCCCACTTATATGTAAAAGTTGCTTATAAGTGATTTTAAGGCCTTATATAGCACTATTGCTTCTTATTGAGTGACAATTTGAACCTGCATGCAACTTTAAGTAGCAAAATCGGCTTTATCCCACCATAAGTAATAAAGTAGAAACAAAAAACGCTCTTATGCAACTACAAGTGATAGGATGAACTCATATACAGTTTTGAGTGGTGTTTAAAGCTATAAGTTGTATCAAACACTGTTAAACCACTCATTTAGAACTTAAAGCTATAAGATAAGCTGCAAAATTCACTAATGTGCTGCTTGGGCATTTACGCCACAAAAAACTTACATTTCGATACTTTTCCGTTGACCTAGAACTATGAAATTTGTATCATACTTGTTATAGTATTATAAAAGTAAAGTACATACAGGGAAAAATCTAAAACTATACATTTGTAAAAAATATTTTATTTAAAGTACGTAATCATTAATCATCGAGGTTAAGCAACGGTTTAAAGTAAGGAACCCTCGGTGGGCGAGTCTGACTCGCAGTTGACCGGTTTTTTAATCTTAGTTTAGTTTTTAGTGTGGACCCTTATTTTTTTTATGTTTCAATGTTGGCCTATAATAAATAATTAAAAATTCCTTTTCTTTTTCTCACCTGCATGTATCCTTTATGACAGGTGGTCCCGTTGATCAGGGTGCCAACTTTGAACTTCTTGAATCGTATCCTGAGGATCCAGTCTTTGGGTGATCCACGAAATGCTCTAAACCTGTCAAAACAACAGAAAATAGAATATCAGTATATTTTAAAGAGAACCTTATGTAGTTACATTCCTCTAGCGCACCCACCTCCCCCTAGTAGCACGCAGGCTACAGAAGCACACTTACTTATATCGCCCTTAATAAATAAATAAATATTAGACAACCTCACACCAATCGATCAAGTCCCAAATTAAGCTCAAGAAGGCTTGTGTTATGGGTACTAGACGACGATATACCTACATACTTATTCACGTATAGATAAATATATACTCAAATACATAGAACAACATGACCCACGCACAAATATTCGAGTTCATCACACAAATATTTGCCCTGGCCGGGATTCGAGTGCGGGACCGCCGGCTCAGTAGGCAGGTCTCTACAAGCTGTACAATGGCTGTATAAGCAATTATGGAGCCTGTATGCTAACTTGGGCCGTGCCGCTTCATTATTGACAAGCCGAGTAAAGTTAAAATTTCTCGATTTTTTTTCCGTTGCTTGCAATTTTATTCCTATTTAAGTTACAGAATAGACATGTATGCTAGAAATATGAGGAATTTTGTCATCTTGATTCTTCTTATAGATACTTTTGTTACACTATTAACCGTAGTGTCACCTGGTTTCAAATCTAGTTTTAATTTAGAATAGCCTCTGGCCATTGCTTCAAAAAAGAGTCCAACCCATCCCGCCATCGCCGGCGAGGTCTGTCTCGTCTCCGGTTGGAGTTGTCAGGTACAGTATATCCTCTGTGGTAATCTTAGCTCACAACTCACTCGGCATGCGGTAGGCATGATCAGCCCAGTTCCACTTTAGCTTGGCCGAATTCCGAACTACATCTACTATTCGACTTTTGGAACAATATTACGTCAGAATTCATCTAAACAATATTATGTCAAAATTCATCTAAAAAATATTACGTCAAAATTAGGGCACAAATACCTACAGAATTAATTATTATGTACCTACCTATAAGTGCATGTGAGTGGTCGGCCGAAGTTTTCCGGAGTCACTGGAGGGGAGGAAACGTCCTCGTATATCTCCACTGTCTTGTTGCAGTGGTCCCGTTTTGAATCTGTGAACAAATAAGAATATTTTTTTACTGTAACTGAACCAGCTGACTGTACTGGCTGTATGAAGCAACTGGTTGAAAGATTCAATCGCTCCGACATCGGTTTGGTAGTCTAATAGGTAACACGCCCGTGTTGGCCCGGAAAGCCGTTGGAAACGCGGGTTCGAACTATTAATGTTTAAAAAATCGGCCAAGTGCGAGTCGGACTCACGCACCGAGGGTTCCGTACAAACACTTTCCATCCCTAAGTGGTTAAGTTAAGTTTGCACCTGGTATGTATAGCGCCCCATATAAATTAGGTGCAAAGTTAGGTATTAAAAAAAAACTACTTACTAGATCTCGTTCAAAACAATTTTCCTTGGTAGTTTTTATAGTAATGTACATCATATGTTTTTTTTAGATTTTTCATTTTCTTATTTTAGAAGTTAGAGGGGGGGGGGACCAACTTTTTTCCACTTTGGAAGCGTCTGTCACGCAAACTATTCGGTTTAGAAAAAAAATATTTTGAAAACCTCGATATCATTTTTAAAGACCTATCCATAGATACCTCACCCGTATGTGTTTGATGAAAAAAAAATTTTTGAGCTTCAGTTCTAAGTATGGGGAGCCCCCAATATTTATAATTATTTTTTTATTTTTGCATCAAAATCTTAATGCGGTTCACAGAATACATCTACCTACCAAGTTTCAACAGTATAACTCTTATAGTTTCGGAAAAAAATGGCTGTGACATACGGACGGATAGACAGACGGACAGACGGACAGACGGACAGACGGACAGACAGACATGACGAATCTATAAGGGTTCCGTTTTTTGCCATTTGGCTACGGAACCCTAAAAATGTCGCTTTAATGTGAACATTTTGTGCACCATTACGAAGCACTTTTACAACATCGGTCACCAATTTTATGCAAAGATTGTTTAAGTTTAAATCAAATATGCAGTGATTGTGTTCTTCTTCCAACTGAGCTATTGCATCGCTGTACCAATCACAGGAAGCCAGCCAACGCAAAACATAATACACCGCCCTTTAATATCTCTATTGTTCTATATGCTTTGCACTGGCTCATACTCCCCGCTTGGAAGATTTACTACACCGATACGTTATGTAAACTTACGAAAAAACTTACATCCAAGTTGCAACGGAACTTTCCAGAAAATATACTGTACTTGCGGCTTTCTTTATAGTTTTATTGGTCTCCAGAGGGTTCCTTTGGTTAAGAACTACCTCAGCTTCTTATTGGGAAACTTTACGAAATGTTTACGTGTTGGTGAGTTTCGTTTGTTTTTTCGCGAGTTGGCGAGAGGCTTTTGTTTATATGTCCCTTTATTGGAAGAAGTTGGGGGAATTATTTAATTAGAAGACTTAGGGTAAAACTTGCTTATCTATGATGTATAGAGTAAGTAAATCTATACATAGGTGTATTCTAGAAACAATGGATAACCGAAGAGGAAAGGATTGGACACCTGCTACTACACGACGAATATACATATTTATTAAAGACTACTAGCTGCACCGCGCTATGCTACCGGCTCATTCCACGGGAACACTACATTTTTTCGGGATAAAAGTAGCCTACCCAAAATTTATCAAAATTGATCCAGCAGCTCGAACGGCGGTGCTACTTGTATTTGATAAAGCAGAATATTGTAAAATAAAAATATATCTAGCCTATAATATGTCGTCAGATCAGACACTAATCAATCATCATTCAAATAGAAGTATTAGTATGTAATATATAGTACTTTAAAAGTACGTAGTTGCGGTGTGGTAAAACAGAAGTTATCGGTTAGCATTTCACTGTCGCCGCGAGGTCGGTAGCCATCGCTACGTAAATTTCCTGAGGGCTACAATGTTTCTGATACCATACTTAAAGTTTCACGTTGCCACAGTTAAAATATCTTTGCGATAGGAGTTTATGTTACAGGGTAATTCTGTTTAATAACATATCATTTAGTGACTACGTAATACTTTACTGTTTCCTTGTTTTGGTCTTTATTGTCGTTGAATAATTTATTCCCTTTTTAACCCACGGCGAAAAAAGAAGGGTGTTATAATTTTAACATATATCTGTCTATCTGTGGCATCGTAGCTCCCGAACCACCAATTGGATGAGCGGTTTTTTTTTTCGAAAGACTTGCCGTCGAGAATGTTTTAACTATGTTTGGTGGAAATAGGACCAGTAGTTTCCAACATACCCTTCAGCTTGAATTGGAGCAAGTGACAACATCACAGAAAACATTGAAGCTAAGAATTCAAAATTTTATTGTTATGTTCTTAGTTTTAGTAGCATTTTCTACATCACTCATTGAATGAGGATCTCATCATGACCAGCTTACTAGTGTCCGGGTGCTGTAAATTTTTAATTTAGGTTATTAAATAAGTAAAAGTTCTATCAGGCTACCCAAAACACATATGGAATCCAAACTACTGTAATTGTATCTTTGATTAGGCCCCAAGTTAAGATAACAATGGCATTAATTTGTTATAAGCTCTCGCTACAGACACAGACAGACGTCAGCGTGTCTGTCTGTCGGTTTGTCTGACTGCCTGTCTGTCTGCCTGTCTGTTATATCTTCTGGCTTACATTGCTGAATATATTTAGAAGACATTCTATTTATGGAGATAGTTTGTTTCTCGGAAAACAACATAGGATTATTTTTGTCTTTGATAAAGTTGCAAACAAAGTCGCTGGCAAAATCAAATGTGATAATATGTGACATTGCGGGTGATGTATGGCTGGGCTCCCCTGGGACCAAACTACTCCGGGGTAAACAAAAAACTCGCTCTCGACGCGTATTTCGATAGCGCCTGAATGAATTTTGTAGATACGGGTTTACTATTTATAGGAACGGTTTGGTAGATAGTTGGGAAGTTTTGGTCAACTTCAAAGCCCTGATTTGAAGAGGCGTTGCTTTATCACCAAGTTTGCTATATCTCGGCTATGCCGACACATTATCTTATTTTTTTAAATTGTTTAATGACCTTCGCATCACGTTCAGTGGTCCAATAGGTAGGATGCCCAAGTTGGCCCGGTAAGCCGTTGGAGACGTGGACGCGGCATTGACGGAGAAACAGACAGACAGCGGAATCTTAGGTAATAGGGTCCCATTTTTAACCTCTTGGGTACGGGACCCTAGAAATAACTCGCCAACAATGTCGCTACCGCGAGTTTGATGCTAGACTCAGTATCTAAGTTTCACACCCTCAAGCGAAACTTAGCAGCCTAAACTTCAAAAACTCCACAAACTTTTCTCACCTTATAAAATGTTTAAAAGGAACAAACTTCGGCGCTAGCCCGCAACTTTGTCAATCGGCGATCGAGTGAGTTGCGAGTTACCAACTCCTGGTAACACTGAACTGTAGTTGACAGGCTATTTATGTTTAGCTGGTACTTAATTGTAGTTGTAATAGCTTTGCCATTAAATGGGTTTCAGATCGGGAAAGCGTTTGTGATGGCTGGACTGCTGTTTTGTTGCTATACCTACTTACGCGAAGAATAACCTACTATGATGATAATGCGGCCTTATCAGGCACTGGAAATCTCTTCATTTAAGTCTACGTAGTAACATCATTATTAAGTGTCTATAATTACTAACAAAATAATAATATGGATTCTGTTATCCGAAATAAATGCATTTTGTACATTTTTTGGATTAGTCTAGCTGGCTTTATCCATAAAAGTCATACCTAGTCCTTTCAGTTTTAGTTCTTAGCCAAGCAATGGTGCCGCGTTATTTTTAATTGTTCTCTATTCTATCGCGACAATTTTCAACCGACGAGAAAAATGTAGTAGGTTCTTAGTTGGATTTTTTAACCTTTAGGCGTGGCTGGTCATCCTCGTTTTCAGTCAATTTTGAGCAAGGCCATGTTCTCGGTTCGTCACCGTCATCTTCGCTTCCCGACAATTTAGAAGGACGTCATGTTCTCAGCTAGTCAATGTCTTAATAAGTCAATTTCGTATGGTGTCAATTTCGAGGAACGTGATGTTCTCAGCAGGTCATCTTCGTTTCGTGTCAATTTCTAGGGACGTCATATTATCAGCTGGTCACCTTCTCAGCAGGTCATCTTCGCTTCCTGACAATTTCGAAGGATGTCATGTTTTTAGCTAGTCACTTTCTTAGCAGGTAATCTACGTTTAACAACTTTAACGTTATTTGCTTATCTCTGTTAATATAATTACAACTTTTACGAATAAAATACAAGGGGTTACTACAAAAAGATACCATAAGATTAGTTACAAGCCTAGAGAATTTCGTTGAAATAGATTGTCTTAGACGATGACTAACCCAGAAAATTACGTCCTGCGAAATTAACCCACTTAGAAGATGACTAAACTAGAAATTGACATCTTGCGAAATAGACCCTCTTAGAAGATGACTAAAGTAGAAAATGACATCCTGCGAAATATACCTACTTAGAAGATGACTAACCTAGAAAACGACGTCCTGCGAAATAAGTAGACGTAAAACTAACATGACGTGTCACTACATTGACTTTCCACGAAAACGACCTGCTTCGCCTAAAGGTTTTTTAAATGCTTTTTTTTTAATTATTTAGTGGTAAGCGCATGCGACTTTCTATCCGGAGGTCGCGGGTTCAAACCCGGCCCGTACCAATGAGTTTTTTCGGAACTTATGTACGGAATGTCATTTGATATTTACCACTCGCTTTTCGGTGAAGGAAAACATCGTGAGGAAACCACCTAAGCCCAATAAGGCCTAGTTTCCCCTCTGGGTTGGAAGGTCAGATGGCAGTCGCTTTCGTAAAAACTAGTGCCTACGCCACATCTTGGGATTTAGGTAGCCGACCCCGATTGAGAATTCATTCTCAAAAAATGGGACAAAGGCTAGGAGGATGATGGGTGTTACCATTCCCAACTACTCGAAAACGGCTGGACCTAAATGGAAAATTATTTTTGTGTTTCGAAGAACATGTTCTAGGTTTGTACTGATAATCTGTTTCTACAGACAGGGGTCATCATTTCTTAATAGCAGGAAAAATGTAATTAGCAGGATCGTCTTTTGTTTTGTATGGGAGCGCGGCGCCATGCCAGTCTAGCGCCATCTGTTGGTCATAATTTCCTTTATCCTCTCATCACACCGAAACGGCTGGGCAAATTTTAACCATTTTTGGTACAGGGATAGGTGGACATCCAAAGATGGTCATAGGATACTTTTTACTCGTATA
This sequence comes from Apotomis capreana, assembly GCA_947623375.1. Classification (NCBI taxonomy): domain Eukaryota; kingdom Metazoa; phylum Arthropoda; class Insecta; order Lepidoptera; family Tortricidae; genus Apotomis; species Apotomis capreana. Next base: position 23,935,138 of record OX392507.1, on the reverse strand, counting down.
CGGTAAGGAAAAAAATATGTAGACACAGTTGTGGGAACTACCTAGTACAACATAACTTCGTTTGTTGACGTCACTAACTTTTTTTCTCAAGTGATAATTATAATTATTTAGCAAAAACAACTTACACACGCGGGAAAGTTAAAAATATCTCATTCAATTTAATATTTGACGGGACTTCATTAAGTTGGAAGCGCTAAAACGTTTTTAACGAGCGTCATACAGATAACTCGACATTCGCCGCCGGCAAAATATACATTTTTCATCACACGTTTTAATACGAAAGCAAACACTTGGACGTTTATGCACAACACACTCCTAAAAGACAGCTCTTTTGGCAAAAAGAGGAGTCTTTTTAGAAGTGAAAATAAATATAAGCATTTTATTCCGGCAAAGCGCCCTCTGTACCACTTTTTGCTTTCAAAAATAGCAGTTACAAGTAATTTTGCCGCTTATTTTTAAACTTGTGGTTCGCAATAAACTCCGTAAGTCTAAGTTCGCGGCTTGTTATGATACGAATCCGTGACAAAAGAGCATATCGCTAAAGTAGAAAATATCAAAAATACGCTAAAACGCAGATAACTCGACATTTAGCGGGCGCCGGCAAAATTTAAATTTATCACACGTTTTAATACGAAAGCAAACATTAGGACGTTTCACAACTCTTTTGACAAAAAGAGTCTTTTTTTATAATACTTAATATAAATACAGAGGTGGAAATAAATATAAATACAATATTTTATGAGATCCACGACCTCTACGGAGTAGTGCTCTGACTAACGCAAACTGCGTGAAATTAAGCATTATCTTCCGCCAAAGCGTTCTTTGAACCACTTTCTGTCTTCAAAAAGAGGAGTTGCGAGTAATTTTGTTGCGAAATTGTGGCTCGCAATAAACTACGTAGGTAGGTCTAAATTCGAGGGTTGTTATGATACGTATCTAAGACAAAAGAACATTATCGCTAAAGTAGAAAATATCAAAAATACGCTAAAAAATTTTAAGCGAGCGTCATACAGATAACTAGACATTCGCCGCCGGAAAAATACTAATTTTTCATCACACGTTTGAATACGAAAGAAAACATTTAGACGTTACACAACTCTTTTGACAAAGAGTCTTTTTTTTCATAATATAAGTACAGAGGTGAAAATAAATATAAATACAAAGTTTTATGTGATCCACTAGGTACTTACATTAAACCCACGACCTTCTACTTATCCGGAGTAGTGCTCTGACCCCCGAGCTACCGCGAGCCCCCTTAAATATTTTTTAGTATTTTTTGCTATAGCGGCAATCGAAATACAACATCTGTGAAAATTTCAACTGTCTAGCACGATTCATGAGATACAGCCTGGTCGAAGACGGACAGACAGACGGCGAACTGCGGTCTTAGTAAATAGGGTCCCGTTTATTTCCACCGATGAATTATCACATGGTTCGACGATGAGAATTCATGTCTCATTTACTATAAATTATACCCACATTTACACGTTGGACTGTTAACACAGGCTAAAAGCCGGGCGGATTAAAATTCTTGCTATTTTGCCAAGAATACTTGCAGAAATGGGCAGTTAGCCGCATTGAATGGACGTCGAGGGCTTGTTCGGGCTGCATTGCGGAATGCTAACGAAACCGAACCTAGACAAATTGAATTTGTCCCGAATAGCCTCGTTGGGGTACAAGCTTGAGGCTTGAGGCGTATTTTCTGAGGTTTGAGCGTTTAGACACAGTTGCCGATCACAAAACTATAGCCTAATATGTTGCGGTTTTTCCGTAGGATAGTGGCGCCACAAATAGCCTTTATATGGCAATTGCATACGTAATATATCGCACTAACGAATAAAATAATAATTGACTTATCTAATGAACGTTTATCTGGCGGTCAAAGAGGCAAATAGATTAATTCCTCAGATACGGGTGTTATTCGTCAAATAGAGCCTATCTGACGATTGAAAAATACTTACAATATTTTGTTATCTGTCAAATAAACACTATCTGGCTGTTTATCTGAAGATTGGAAAATGGGCCCTAATTCAGTTTATATATGACATTGTCAATTTTGATTGCTAAAAATGTTCAATTTATTTTGATTTCACCCTTATTGTGGCATTATCCAAGAAACTGACCAAAACCTATAACCCTCTTTTTTTCTGAATCGCAATCGCTTGAACTGTCGAACCCGGATGAGGCTTAAATTATGGAACTTTAGTGTTCTTTGTCAAATTAAGGGTTAAGAGGCAGAACTTGATTGTTTTATTTTAATATTTTACGATCTAATTACTCTATCCGAAGACGATGACTATACTCCTGAACACCAACGGTAGTTTTCGTCTATATATACTATTATTAAATGCTAAAATAATTTGATTAAAGAAAAAAATACGAGGACAAAGGCTCTTACGAGTATCCGTACCCGCCCGCGCTTGTCGCTCAGACCGAAAACAAGCCGAGGACTTATCTAATTATAGCGGACTTCATTGAGAATATGAAAAGAGCCTGCAATCGAAGCAGACCGCAGATAAATGGGAGCACTTGGACCTTTTCCGATTCCAAATTGTGGGACAGGGAAGGTTTGACTAACTCTTCTCTCAGATTAGAATTCGGGTTTGGGTGAAAACTGAGACGCTCATATCTAGATTGCGTAAGAGCGAGCGAGACAGATATAAAAAGATGATCGCATTCTGACAGCTCACATACTGTATTTATAAAGGAAAAGGGCCTAAAAATTATATAACTGTGATGTGCTTTGCTAAGCATAAGCATAATACTGCTAAGCATAATACTGCTGTATTTACGAATAACATACTCACCTATATTTTCTATCGTATTGCTACGTTCAAAGTCATTTTAATTGGTTTTTTTTTTTATAAGTATATTTGTCTGTTACTTACCTGATATTATGGATAATTATCCAAAATAAAATATTTTTAATTTTAATTGAAAGTGAACAAGTCACATCGAGGATTTAAAAGTAGGTATTATAATCTAAATTATACGACATAGTAATAAAATTCTAAGATTGTATTGACAATGTGTTTTTTTTTGCAGAGGGGTCTTTATTTTAGGAAAAATCTTAACAGCGCGATTCAGTATTTGTATGTGCGAGCAGCGTCAACCATACAGCGCCACCTGTTTGTTATATTTATTTGTCCTCTCATTACGCCGAAACAACGGATTTTAACCAAATTTAGTACAGGGACAGCTCGACATACAAAGATAGTTATAGGGTAATTTTTACCCGACTATGATGACTAGAAAAGCTTGGCTCCTTGTAAAAGACCGCCCAGATTTATCGGAGGTATACACAACAAATCAGAGAGCGTAGTATCAAACTCTTTTATATCAGCCTAGATGTAGATCAGCGATTTATAAAAAAAACGCTTATAACATGTGCATAGTCCTGTATAATAGCTTACCTAAAAATATTAAAGAAATGAAGGCTACCGACTTTAGGAAAAATTTGACTAAGTATCTACTAGAAAACTGTTTTATAGTGTTAAGGAATTTACAGATTGTACGAAACAGCATGATCCTTGTTAAGAATAAGTAAGTCAAATGCATGTACTTGTTCTGAACTAGCATAATATTTGCATATCGTTTAATTACTATTGAATACTGTTATGTACCTACTATAAACAACAATAACACCCTGTAACGAGTCATAAGTATTCATGCAAATAAACATATTCTATTTTATTCTATTCTAATATTAAAAATACACTTTTTTGCAGTACTACTGTAATACACCTTTATTTCTAAAATAATAAATATATACTTCACTACATAGTATAAAACAAAGTTGCTTCCTGTTGTCTGTCTGGTCCTATGTATACTTAGATCGTTAAAACTATGAAACGGATTTTAATGCGTTTTTTAATAGATACAGTAATTCAATAGCAAGGTTTACATATGTACAATACATGCATAATTTATCAGTATTGCTCCCTAGCGAAGCCGTGATGCGTCACTAGTATGTACCTAAAATAGAGATTCTCTAAGAAATCCTGCAGTCAAACCAGCCACTGATTTTGTGGGGCATCGGTTTAGACCTAAGAAAACTGTTAAAGTTCCAAATAAATAATAAAAATAATGTAACAAAAAAAATGCGCACCTCTGTGTAGCTTGGACACATTCCCAATTAAGTGGAACATTAATATCTTTGTCTTGAGCGCAAAGCAACGAAAATTAATCTACTTTCTAATTTTACTGCACCATTATACGAAAATACTTAGTTTCCGTTCAACGATCTAATTTCAACGAAATTACTATCTTTAATCTAATTTTCTTCTCTAGAGCATTCGTACACTAAAGCTTTCTTCACATACGTTATTTGGTTAGGCGTCTGACTGGAAATGAACGCTATTGTTTTAAGGATAAAGTCGGTTCTCGTTTGGTAACGGCGGTTTAATCAGCTGATTGCCAAGAGCAACTTTTATTCAGTTGTAAAGAACACAATTTCAGCTGTTCAAACATGGAGTTAAGAATGAAGTTTAGAGGTTGGTATTCTCAATTTATTAATCAGGCATTTTTTTTTATTAAAGTTCTCTCGTTATAAATCTTACTTGCCTATTTAGTATCCTTTACTTGTCTATTAAGTATAATTATTATCCTATCCTTAAATTTTACTGACTTACTTTGCAACGCGCTAAAACATTATGCCTATCGTTTAATTACTAAGTATAATAATTTCAGATACTATATGTAAAGATGAACATTACTTGCGAAGACATTATGCCTATTGGTTAATTACTAAGTATAATAATTTCAGATACTATATGTAAAGATGTACATTACTTGGCAGCGACCAAAATCAGAGATGTTATTTCATATAAGTACAGTTTCATAGTAGTATATCCCCCGCGTGGTCACCTTAACAGTATCAAATATGATACTGTTAAGGTGTCAATAATTCTTCAGTTCTGCGAACTGACTGGCGGTACCGCATACTTCATATCTGCATAAAATAAAGTCTACGATTATGATGATAAATAATTGCATAATAGTTAAATGTCATTATGTAACAGTTACATAATAGTAGTCTATTGAACGCACGAAGTATATGGCGGTGACAGACACCAATTTTTTGTCTTTCCATGCAATATCCAAAGGTCTAAAATCAAAAAGCTAAAGTTGATTAAGGGCCAGGGCTATGAATAGTCCAATCTCTCATATTTGTACGATCCACCAATATAATTACTGGTATACCTATCGTAATTTGATCAAATATTGATTTATTCAACACAACAAATTAACAAGTTATTGCGAACTTTGCCTCGAAATATTTTAATTAAATCGAGTTATTTGTCTAGTCTGTAATGTTAATGATATTGATATTCAAGTTTAGGCATTTCTAGGGCTCCGTACCTGAATCGGAAAAAACGGAACCCTTATAGGATCACTTTGTTGTCCGTCCGTCTGTCTGTAGCTATGTCAAGACCCTTTATCTCGAAAACGCGTGGAGGTATGGAGTTGAAATTGAAACCATATACCTACTTAAGTTTACGGTCCCTTGAAGCTGTGAAAAAATCAAACTTCTACGATAACGTGAAAAAAGATAACGGCCGTTTATGTCGCAATTAACGTACATTTCGACACTCTCAAGGGAAAATTATAAAGTACTTCCGGAGAACCTAGTTTTTTTCTAAGACTAGTTAGTTATTCCCATTGCTGCTGCTTTGTTCCTTAAAAATGGGTTTGCCTGGTTTTTTTCCCACTGTCCCGGAAAGCGACATAGCATTAAGCATTGGAGCGGCTCCAATGCTTAATGCTATGTCGCTTTGGAGCTCTTGTATTATTGGTCCATGATAAAAGGATGTAATTGGAAGTATCTATAACTGCCTAAAATTTTATAGGTCGTATTTGTGTATATTTCCATAATTATGTTTTCATAATTTGTTGATGAGTTAGGTAAAGAATCATATCGTAGAATCGTATCGAAAGTAGTGTGAACGTCCCGTTTCTCTTTCAAGAGTATCCTAACCATAAGATTATTTAATTTTACGTCTATGTGTTTCAGAACTTTTTCGCCTTTCCATTAATTCGCCCGGCACCATCTGGCTACTTAGCTCCGAAACAACGAGCCCGTTTCTTCACTAGTGAGTAAAAATCGAACGGCCAGACGGCGAAATTACATTAGCGACGAGTTACTGGATGCACATGCTACCTAAATTGTATCTTTCTACGAGAACGTGGCTTGATCGGATGTATAAAAGCAACTTTTTCGCGCGGAGGACAAGTGTAACCTTTTTTTTTTATTTACCGTGAGCGGGTAAACGTATGACGATGAGATTGTAAAACAGATAAGATATTAATTTTGTAAAATTATTCAGTTCCAGATTAATATAATATGTCAGATTTTATTGTTTATTGCCACATTGTTAATGTTTCGCTTTCAACTGTGAAAATATAATAATATAAATAATAACATAAAGTTGTCACTTGTTCAAGAAATTAGTTCCAATAAAACCGACCGACCGACCATTTTATATTTAGAGTGTTCTTAATTTTAAAATCGATGTAACATTAAATTTTAAAAATATTATTACATAAAACGTTTCTAAACAAATAGAATAATAAAATAATGTTAAAAAGTTAACTAAGTAATTCAATACACACTGATATTTTAATGTAATAAAAAATAACAGCTTGGATGATGAACGGATTTTTGATACTGAAACGGAATTTAAAAAATCCTAGAATAGTACAGAGGATACGAGTACTTCATTCCCGAATTATTTCCAACACAGCGGAAGCCGAAGGTGAACTATACCCTGAAAATAGGAATTTGTAGCGTTACGTAATACGATACTTATAATTCTGATATTTTATTAAACGTTCCCAGAAATGTTACAATTACTTTTTCATTACCAAAAGAAAGCCTACGATTATTGTACAAATTTCCCATTCTCAGAAATCCACTCGACCACGATTCCAAAAACTTCAATGAGAAAAAATAAAACACAATCACTTCCAATCCGAACCTTCCGTTCTAGTGAGGAAAGTGAAATTTTGTCTGTTGCTAAAAAAGTAACAAAAAGTACACTGTAATCTGACATTAATGTGTTCGGAATAAAGATTAGAGGTAAGTTTTTGTTGCGAAAAATCCCGAAAGTGGGCGAAGTAAGCCTCGACCTCAATCAAAATCACATAATGGCTGGTCCCAGGGGAGCCAATATGGCTGACGGCAAAACAATAAGTACGTGGGAGTATTAGAATAGTCACATTCGTTTCGTTTTATTTAGGCTCAATCAGTTTTGTACGTCACACAACAAAATAAATATTACGTGTCAATGTCCTTTCAATAACGTGCGAGAAAGACAAGTGATGCTGAGTCGTGCGACATGCAAATTTGCGGCAAGATATGCTAGCCCCTGCCTGTTCTTGTCGCGCGACATAGCGCTACCCGTCACTCTTTCACATTACTGCATAGAAAGAGACGGGTAATTATCTCGCGCGAGAAATAGTCACGTGTGACAGTTGTTCTAGAGGTGCAGGAATGGTAAGTGGTGGTGGTGTTAAAATAAAATTGTAAAAATAAAATGTCTGTACATTGAAGATATTTTACAAGAAATAATTTAATTATTTATCTCATAATTTATCCTGAAAGTCCCAAAGTTTATTTCACGGACAGTTCCTCGTGACATGGAAGGCCCTCGTGATACAACACCACGACTGAAGGCGGCGAGTTTTATCTTTGCAAAACTGCTCTTACAGCCGAACAATTGATTTGCTCATAGTTTGATATAAAGGCAAGTAGCATTGTAACGGTTTTGGCTAGATTTTTTCTCTCTGGGTTGTGTCTGTACTGCTGCAGTATGTAATTTTCAAAAGGATTTTTTCTTGTGTATGTGAACGTGTAAATTACTGAAACTGAAGAATATTGATTATCTGTATGATGTTTGGCAAGGCAAGGGTACGTAATTATATGTATATTTTATGTTTATGTATGTATGTGTATTACAATATATAATATGTGTGTATGTATATTGCCAATATACTCGTAATATTATATTTAACTTATTGTTTTTGTCTTGTTTATTTTATTTTTCTCTAACGACTCTAATGATCCTGCACCAACGGCTAAAGTTTTTGTTTGGCCCTATGGTTCACTGGTAGGGAATTCGTTATCGCATTTAAATATATATATATTGCTGAACTAGCAAATATATAGTACACTGTCTACTCATTTCCTTCTTTGAAAGGCTCCCTATCTGTTCCCTTTGCAGTGAGACAATAAAACTACACATACTGCTAATAAACTAAATCTGTCGACAAATTCTCAGTCTCAGTCGTAGTCGCAATTTATTTCCAAAGAAACAAAGAACAAAGCAGACAAAGCAAGGACAGGAGACGATGTTAATTGAATGCTGTGGCAAATTGAATTGAACTCCTTTGTTAATGTTTAACCTGGTGGTTTTCTGATAAAATCCTTAATGGGAAATATAAAAGTTAACTTTGATTTTATATTTACGCGTGAAGGCGTTCAAATTAACCTAATAATGTTTATATATAAGATTTCTTTTACCGGCATTTTACAGCTATATATTGCAAATGTTTGTGTGCGGGGATCGAATAAGAAGCGAATAAAGGTGTATAGATATAGCACATACAGTCGCCAAACGTAAGTGGCAGTGGGCGGGACACCATTGCTCTTACAAACGATGAGCATTGGGGCAGAATGGTTCTTAAGTGGCAACCACATACCGGAAGACGCAACATGGGAAGGCCACCAAGGTAGACCGAAGACCTGATTAGGATCCCGGTAAGCTATCGGATGAAGATGATAATTATCAAGGTAAATGGCGGATTACAATTGGATTGACGATTGTTATAGTATTAAAATGTTATATTATGTTTACGATATAAGAGGCGGCGAAAGTCCGAATCTAAGGCTCTCGCTGGTTAGGATGCGTGCTAACACAGAGCACCCTTTAGTGTTATTCCTAAACCGGAGGAGGCGCGGAACCTCCCGCTGAAACAAATGATAAGCGCCCGTGTGTGAGCCGGAAGGGCTGAGGCTGGTTGCCGAAGGTGACCATCAATCCAAAGTTGCGGAGGTTAGTATGGGTGCCCACCATTTGTTATGCAAGGGCGATATGGCTACACTGGAAATTAGACAAAACAATATTATGCCAAATAATCATTCACACAAAGTGATTTTAGACTAAATGAATATTAAGCAAACTGAATGAGTATCCAAAGTAATTTTAGACAAAGTGAAATCAGGCAACAACAAAATTAGACCAAACAAGGGTAAAGCGTCATTTAATATTTGAACATTTCAAGCGCTCGTTATACACTGCCGGTTGCTATAAAAAGTAAATTTATTTTCGAATTTTATGAAAGCAATTTTGAGCTGAGCAATCAGACCTGTCACTTTATGACTTTATGAGTTGTGAATGTGTAATAAGTGCTTCTGGTACCTCATCATCCTCCTAGCCTTTGTCCCATTTTTTGAGAATGAATTCTCAATCGGGGTCGGCTACCTAAATCCCAAGATGTGGCGTAGGCACTAGTTTTTACGAAAGCGACTGCCATCTGACCTTCCAACCCAGAGGGGAAGCTAGGCCTTATTGGGCTTAGGTGGTTTCCTCACGATGTTTTCCTTCACCGAAAAGTGCTTCTGGTACCTATTTAATGTTATTAATTTTGCTATAAAATATAAATAGGTATACCTACCGTCACCAACTGATACCTATATCGCAACAAATAATGCGTTCGTATGTATTCGATCAAAACTCTTATTGTCAAAGCGTTAGAGTGCGTGTTTAGATATCTATGAACGTTGTATTTGATAGGATAAGTATACCTAATGGTGATTGCACAATACTTACACCTAGGTACCTATTTTTTCATATTAGAAAGAAAGAAGAAAGAAAATAAATTTATTGAGAACTAACTAAACAGCACCAAAATCATACGAAAATAAATAATTACTAAACTAAAAATAATAAGTAATCAAACATACTTAATCTAAAAAACTAATACAATCTTAAAACTAAATAATGGCTAACACAAAACAATAAAAAAAAGTAAAATGAAGTAATTAAGAAATAAATAAGGACTGTCTAATTTTATTGATTGGTATTATTCTCGTTTCAGTACTTTATAACGTCTGATCTAGAAACGTAGCATTATTGGAATATTAAATAATCTGCCATGATTTTTCTTAATGGTAATAATAAGGCCAGTTTCAGTAAAAAAAAGAACTTTTTTAGTGGTTTATTCAGTAATAACCGTTGTATTATAATATAATCATTACTTTTAAACTAAAACATAAATAAGACGAAGAAAAACACAGTGTCCTGACGTTATGAATTTGTCGTTCGGGAAAATATAGCGTCCCATTTTGATGATTTTTGCAATCTTACCGACTACCCTCTGTCTCCTTGACATTAAGGTAAAGACCCCTCTATCCCCCAGCTAAATTATTCTCTTTTCTCACTCATTACTATAATCCCAGAGGCATTAGCTGACCGTAACCGGCTTGGTATCTGCGAAGTGAACTAGATTAAACCGGTTTGTGCCGGATCAGTTTAACCGGGGCCGGTCGGTTGCGGGCGGTCATTTGTAAACCGCCTCCTGTGTAATTGTTGCCGTTTTAGCAATTGGGACACACGGGTGTTTAATTTGGCAGTTTTAGTCAGGTTGGGTTTGGATAGGGCTGCCATCCGTCCAGATTTGTCCTAGTTTCGAGGCCGTCCGGGGGCCGTCCGGGGGAGTTTTCAAAAAGTGTCCTGTGATAACCAGGACAGTTTTTATGTTTATGAAAAATAAAGCGATTGTTTTTTAATAATAATATTTTCGGAGACGTCCGGAAAAAAAAGCAATGTACGCCAAATGTCCGGGTTTTTTAAAGTCTTTGTCCAGGTTTGGCCGGTTTGGATGACTCCACTGGCGTTTCAATCGTTATCAGTCCCTTGTCATATATATTGAAAGAATGAGCTACGCTAACCAGCAAACTTTCGTATAGTAAGGCACTGAAATCGTACTCTATCATACTATAATAATCTATAGCATACGAGGGTTGTTTGATAAATACCCGTGTTTAGAAAAAATCAACAAAGGTTTGTATACGTGTATATTTATTTTTCTACATAGTCACCTTCCAACTCTATACACTTGTTCCAACGGTGTTCTAGCTTTAATAAGCCGTCTAAAAAATAAGATTTCGGAAAGTCGTGAAAATAGGCCTCCGTGGCGGCAATGACCTATTATTCATTGGACGAAAATTTCTTTCCACCGAGCCATTTTTTTAAATTTGGGAATAGGATGAAGTCACAGGGAGCCAGGTCTAGGGAATAGGGCGGATGAGGCAGCAATTCATAATGTAATTGCTTTAATTGGGAGTCTGCGATTCTTGAGGAGTGAGCTGGTGCATTATCATGATGTAAGAGAACTTTTTTCTTATTTAGATGTGGTCTCTTTTTTTTCAAAATGGTATCAAATTCTTGCAATAAATTAGCGTAATATTGCCCGGTTATCGTTCTTCCTTTTTGTAAATAATCAGTATGGATGATTCCCTGCGAGTCCCAAAAAACAGTCGCCATGACCTTTCCGGCCGATGGAACGGTCTTCGCCTTCTTTGGAGCTGATTCCCCCGGCAAAATCCACTGTTTAGACTGTTCTTTACTTTCTGGGGTATAGTGGTGTACCTATCCACGTTTCATCAACAGTCACAAAACGCGGAAGGAAGTCACCCGGACTACTTTCGTACTTATCTAAACAGTGCCTTGAAATTTGCTTCCGAGTGAGCTTTTGTTCCTCGGTGAGCAAACGCGGCACCCACCTCGCCGAAACCTTCTTCATGCCTAATTTGTGTTCTAAAATGTGCTGCACGCGTTCAATCGAAACATTTACAATGTCGACAATTTCTCTAAGTTTTATTCGGCGATCGCTTAATACAATATTCTCAATTTTTTTTACCATATCACCTGTGGTTACCTCAACAGGACGTCCTGGGCGATCTTCATCAAAGATGGACGTTCTGCCTCGTTTAAATTCATTGTACCAATATCTAATGGTTGTCATAGAAGGAGTATGATCATTGTAAACAGCTTGCATGCGTACTTTTATTTCATCACAAGAATTTCCTTCCAAAAACAGAAAACGAATTACAGAACGATACTGCTCTTTCTCCATTATTGCAATAACAACGCGAACTCCGTCGTAAAAAGCCGTTAAAAGAAAAAAAAAAGAAAAGAACGCTGTATTTTTTTTTTCTAGTCCATAAAGGATGCCTAAAAAGTTCGTATACATAATTTCAGCCAGTAACAAGAATAACTTTTTAAAACGTGTATTTATCAAACAACCCTCGTATTATTGCAAATTATAGCAGGGTGTTCATCCTCACACACTGGAGCTTCCTCCTCCACCTTGCGTCGGTTGCCTCATTGCTAAGGGTCGTGGTCATTTTCTCGGAACAGTTTCTCCCGGATGATGCGCCGCCTTCTGTTCCTGTCAGTAGCCGTGTGGAGAGCATCGTGTACCTACTGTAGTTTCGAGGGTTGTGCGAATCTGCAGGTCTGTCCAGCGAGGAGAAGGTTCATCCCCACACACAGGAGCTTAAATGGTCGAGAACTGTGTGCTTCCAACGGAATTTCCTATCGCGAACGCTCCGCATGTGGAATGAGATCCCTGCCGAGTTCTCCGAGAGCTACAATATGGGGTTCTTCAAGAGGGGAGTAAAAAGGGTATCCAAGGATTGGCAACACGCGTGTGATGCTCATGGCGTCGTAAGCGTCCATAGGTGGCGATGACTGCCTAACATCAGACCAGCCGCATGGTTGATTATCACCGTAAAAAAACAACAATTGCTGGAGTTTAACCAACTGTTTTCCAATGTTTCTGCCTGTGTGTCTCTCCCGGTAATAGTACGCGTTTACCGTGATGGACCCCGGTAAAAGATTGAACTAATTTGCTCACGCCGCCGCACTTTTTGCATGTCAGGCGCTAATGGTACACCCTGTTTGTTTCCCTTTTTGCTCAGTATTTTACTTAAATTAATGGTGGGGGAGCAATTTGGGGGCATTTGCGGTTGAGCACACGCAAACTGTACCAAACAAAGTGTTTGTACATTTAATTCTCTCAGTGAAAACGATATCCACGGAAGGGACCGCACGGTGTAGAATTTATATTTTGGTTAATTGAATTTGTCTTCCAGGGCTTCGTAGCCAAATAAACTCCTTATAATCTTATACTCTCGGTTTGTGCATATAATCAACACAAAATTATAAATAACGCGATATTTCTTCTTTACCCTCAGTATCTAACGTTTTGGCGTAGCAAATACGAGTACATCGTGGTCGCATGTGTACGTAATACTTATTATTTAACATACGAGGGTGAAGGTAAAAATCGGTATTAATATAGTAATCATACTTTTATTCTTACTATCAGTACCTACTATGCAGAAAATCGTACCTACTAAATCGTACCAAACAACATCAATCCTTAACTTACCTATTAACGTTTCACATTTAAACTGTGTTTGTTGATCTAATGGTTTATTATAAAGATGTTTATAAAGTCATCAAGTTGCAGTTTTGCCCTGGGACGGTGATGCAACAAACAGCTTTCATATGGCAATAATGTGAAGAGGTACGTCAAATATTTGCATTATAGAATACCTATATGTCAGCAGTGATTTGTCATCAACCAAATTCAGAACATTGTTTAGGTACCGGAATGCTGCTGAATCCTTCGTTCTTCTTTCGAAATAAATACAGAATCGTATTGACAAAAGCTTGACTTTCATCGTTGAGGATAGAGAGAGAGTTTTGGCTTTATAATGCGAAAATTACTTCAAGTTTGCGGAATATTTAGTACTGTTTCTCTTTGTTTACGAGTACATCAGTGTCATTCACTGACTTTCAGCGTCAGTTACCAAAAAACGTTGCCAGTAAAATACATTAGTACTTACCATTAAAAATTTGCAATTTGGCGTGGGCACCAACTTGTTAGGCTATACAAATAGTAACATTACAGAAAAGATGAAAATGGAATGTGAAATATTGATTTAAACTTGGTTTTTTTACGCATTACACCAACAAAACGAAATTTAGACATATTCCTGAGAGTGTAGAAAAGTGCACCAAGAAAGGAATTTCCGAATATCTACTCCAAAAAGGGTGGGAGGATTGAATTTTTACGCAAAAATGATTTCAAAACCACTGAAATCGAACCTACAGAAAGTTCTGTCTTGCTAAAGATTCGTTATGATTTCAATCACATCCAAAACATTTTTTACTATCAGACCTTCATTACAATAACAAAGGCAACTTAATTACTAATCTGGGACCATTTACGTGGCCTTTCATTTGAATAATAAGCTAGCGTTTTGCTTTGATTGCCGGGACTGGAATTAATTACCTATATAGGTAATAATTACTATGGTTATAACTACCTAGCGCTGAAACGATTCAAGGCTCCAATAGGTCCATTACAGATACAAGAGTAAATATATTATTATGTGTTTAAGAATTACGAACAGAACAGCCTAACGAAAGAGCTTGGGGTGAGATTCGGCGTATTGACTGATAATTGTCGATCCAAGATCCCTTCTACTTCTTCTTCAAGTGCCATCTCCATCCCGGAGGTCAACGACCATCACACTAATATATTATAAAAGCGAAAGATTGTGTATATGTTTATGTGTATGTTTGTTACTTCTTCACGCTAAAACGGCTGGAACAATTTTGGTAAATTTTGGTGTGAAGGTAGCTGACAACCTGGATTAACACATAGGTTACTTTTTATCCCGAAAAATTTAGTGTTCCCGTGGGATGAGCGGGTAACACCGTGCGGCGTAGCTAGTACAATATAATAATATAGTAAGTAAATACGTATATTTATGGTTTCAGAAAAAATGAAATGAAAATACGATGAGACATTTGTTTATAAAATCGAGAGTAAACCATGAAACTTTGAAAATATTGTTGCCAAATAGTTTCGCACGTAAAATATAAATTGCGGATGAATATTTCAACATTCAAAAACAATAATTTAATATGACAATTATTTGAAATCAGATTAAACTGCTATTTGACACCAAATAAAATCGGATAAGGATTTAAAGCAGCTAGAATCAAATTCATTAGTATCCAATATTGCCTCCGAATAATGCGCCATATTCGTGTTAATAAAGGCAATTTGGAGAGGAATTAATTATAGATTCGATGCGCTGACACGCTTTCGTTGAATCGCTTGATTGGAGTCCCCTTGATGACATTTGACGTGCAGTTCATAATCATGCATGTACATTATGTGCAATCACGATAGTCAACTGGGCAGTTACTCCGAGGTATGAAATCAGTATAGTTCATAGTATTATCATACCTTGTCCCTCGCTATCGAATTCTGAACTTCAGAGTGATCCGGTCTGGGGCCTCATCATCATATCAGCCGATAGACACCCTAACCAGGACGACGGTCCACCATGTTGGGGCCTTCCCACGCTGCGTCTTTCGGTCCGCAGTCACCATTAAAGAACCTTTCTGCCCGAACAGTCATCGGTTCTAGGAGCAATGTGCCTGGGGCCCATTCATTTGATATTTATTTCCCCGTTCCAGCTTCAGCAAAAGTCTTTTGTATGCTCGTTTGTCCAGTGACCCGGATTTCCGTTCCATCACTGAAATGGCTGAACGAAAAAATGAATCATAATCATAAATCATAAACCATAATCATAAATCATTAATTGTCATATTGTGCATTCATAAAAGTTGGTACAGTAAAACATCAGAGAGCATCACAATAAACCGTTTTCAAGAAGGTAGGTATGTTGGTCATGGTCGGGCATATATCATAAACGTCAAAAAGTAAATAACAAATAAAATAATGGCATAAACTAGTACCATCATTTTTGTTAACCTTGTTTGTATAACAAATTAACAAATATACAGTTGCATTAAAATATCTACTTACAGATTAAAAACTTCATATTATTTAATCCGTTTCAATACCCAAGAGTGACGAATTTTATTCACATTAAGCCGGATATGATAATAATTATGACATGACACAGAAACAAAAGCTTCATTATTTCCATTTAAATAAGTACTCAGTGTAAATAAAATGCATTGAATAAGATATATTTTTAAACAGGCGAAACGCGTGAGCCACTCAGCGCGTCCGGTTTAAATCATTCATTACATTCACTCAGCCGGTCCCCCTCGGTTCGTTACCATTCGTTCATTATCCAATAAACGGCTGAACCCTTGGGAACTGACAATATTCCCACGCATGAGTACTTAGCTCATGTTATCAGCCTCTAAATAAGTTTCTGTTGTAATTTCACTATTTGGTGCTTGACAGTGTGGTCACGGAACGTCGACGTAAATTTGGACGCTCGTGATACGGAACCACATCCTGCCCCTCTGTCTACAGCTGAATATTTCTCATCTATACTTTTATAAAATTCTAGATATTGAAAATCAATTTTCTATGGCGTGGGGTCATTATTTCTGGAAAAATCTTCATAGCGTGATGCAGGATCGTCTTTTGTTTTGTATGGGCGCTCGGCGTGATGCTAGTCTGGTGTCATCTGTTGGTCATACTTTCCTTTGTCCTCTCATGACGCCGAAGCGGCTGGAGGATTTTTAACCAATTTTGGTTCAGGGTCAGCTGGACATCCTAAGATGGCTTTATTAGAGACTGTATTTCATAAAACTATGACATGATAAATTTCCAAAACATAGGCGCAGAAACAAGTATGCAACTAAGTACATAACTTAACTAAACCAACCGACCGTAAAAACACCACAAATCTTCAGAGTCTCGAACATTCATACCAAAACTTGGAACCGTAAAAAATCCACCCTAACCAATTGGCCGCAAGCCTGACCGATAACATTTCATACAGTTCAATTTTCTTAAGTGCATTACCAGAATTATGATATATTCCGGAATGGTACCATAATTTTAGCCCCAAATATCCCAGAGGATAGTTTATTTGTAACGATTTGCAAGGGTTTCGTTTTCGCAATGGGTTCGAGGCTTTTAGGTTTTAGGGTGTTTGAGATGTTCAACGTCGATTATGACAAAAGTGCGCGCGCGAATATTTGATATCGTCTTCTGTGCTAATTATTTTTGTTTTCTGCATAAGAAGGCAAATGTTGTCTTCTTTTTGGTTTCGTATTTTTAATACGTAAACTCATTTGCATTTTTTTATTACATGTTTATAAAGACAATGACTTCCAGATACTTACATTAACAGTTGGTGTTGATAGTTATTATAATTTGAAACAAACAACTTTATTATATGTATAATAGCTGTTATAAAACTTCCTGTTTTCTTAAAGTTTATTACTTCGCAATGATAGGTATGAAATTTCTTTCAATTAGTTAGAATATAAAAAGAAAGCTGCATTTTTAAACCATGTAGACAGATAACATCGATATCGATAAGTTATTCAAATATCTTAAACAACGAATCTGTATACCTTCAAAGGACATAGTATGTGCAGCACATAAGTAATATAACTTTCGTAAATAACTTTTTATCATCATTCTATAAATCGTGAAATCTTTTGTAGAGCACAAAAAACTATATTCATACAACAAACCCAAAGTTATACTCAAACCAGTTTAACTATTGCCCTTCAACAAAGTTAAGGAACGTCGTTGAAAGACGTTAAAGTCTCACAATTATCGAGAACTTACGAAAAAACTGCAGGGGACAACCTTAACAGGTCTTGAAACATAACTTCTGCACAATAGTTACCGATATAGCTGAAGAAATAAACTGACCTCAAATGTATAAACCAAAAGGAAACCTCCAGCTTGCGATAAATAATTCGGCAGTTCTGCCAGCGACGTCTTACAAAAACATACGTCCAAACTTCGGCAAGCGAAAAAATCTGTTTTCACAAGAAATTCCCCAGCAAAATAAACCGAACTGAACATATTTTATTTATATTATCCACCATGAAAACGCGACATTCTCCCGACCTCATTCATAACAGAAACAATAGCTCGACTTAATAAAAAAAAAGAAAAAATCTTTGCTTATGACAGATCCCACCCCACATAAATTAAGCTCGAATAAACAGTACACTTACTCCGACCGAACCGTTGGCTTATTGCCCTGCCAAGGCACTTGTCTCACCATCGGCGAGGAAGCGGTTAGCTATTAACTAAGTAGTTCCTCGCACAAGAAACGAAGAAAGGATATAGATTGGGCGTCAGTAAAAGAGATTTAATAGTTTATCGCGAGCTGCTCATCAGCAATAGGAATTGGCCGTCAATTTACATAAACTTCGCGAGATTAATTAGCATAGAGTTGGTAAATAACACCACCTAATCCCTTAAGTAACAACATTAATGTCATCATGTCCCGGGATTGGGTGAGCTTAACAATTCTACAAATGACTTTGCCTATTTTTTCATTGATGTTTACACTGCTGGTGCTGGTGAGTACTGGTCGCTTCACTAGTTTGTCGCAGCGACAAGGGCTAAATATAGCCCTAGCGACTAATAAGTCGCACGGCAAAACTCGCTCAGCGATGCTTGCTTGGTGTTTAGAACTCACGCCGAGAGGAAACAATATATTATGGTCGACCGTCCCGCCCAAGCGAGAGCTGCTAGTAATCGCCCATCTCACTCGAATACTCGTCACTCTCTAGTGACCAAATTATCAGAGCTAGACACTCGCTTGTCGCTGCTCACCTACTCACCTCCAGTCGCTTGCACCTCTAGCACAACTAGCCGCGACTTTGCTTCGCAAGCGTCAGCTGTCTTCTTCACACTGTATTAAAACAACGAGATAGACAACCATATCTCGCGCCAGACGAGTCGCGTTGCTCAGTTGTGATAGATATGCTGCACCTCTAGCAACTGCACTGTGATACGCGACTCATTCTCGCACGAGATATTTATCTATCTCTTTCTGTGCAGTACTTTGATAGAGTTACAGGTGATGCTATGTCATGCGACAAGAGTCGCGATGCGTAATTGTGCTTTAATTTCTCGCTCATCAACGGTGGAACAAGTGCCTAAAGCACCGCTTCCCACACAAAACGAATCTTTAAATCCTGCATGTAAAGGCTGTTTATGCGTGCATGGCTCTCGATAATCCCAAATGACTAATCTCTGCGCTCTCTGCCCGCTTCTCGCAGATGTCGATCGATTTATCTTGTTTCGAGTTACCCGGCTGTTGACCGGGACCCATGGTAACGCGGTGATCGAGCGATATTCAGGATTTCCGGCGAAGTTTATTACGGATTTCGCACGTGAATTTACATGGCAACCAGGAGCTATATTCGAAGTTTCTCATTTCATCTACGGTTCGGGATCTCGTAACAATATGCCTGCTGTAATATACAAGAGTAACAATAAAACATAATTTCCAATATGATGAAGGAATGTTGGTACCTATACTTTAGAGATATTAAATTAAAATTGGCTACTCGTGTACCTTAAGTACAAATAAGAGGCGCGGGATCTGTTTAGTTATAACATACTGAATATGAAGTTCAGAATAGAAAGAGAGCTATTTTTATAATATCCAAACTATATAAATGGTGGCCACTACTTCGACCGCGTATTTCTTTTTCTTTACTGAAGTTGAGTTAAAAGTATTATATAGCCGTCATTGGTTGTCCAGCTGTACCAAAATTGGTTAAAATCCGTCCAGTTGTTTTGGCGTGATGAAAGGACAAAGAAATTGTGCAGATGGAGCCAAAACTGGCACGGCGCCGCATGCACAACAAAAGGTGATCCTGCATCGCGCTTTTAATATTTTTCCTGAAATCATGATCCCTTTCCATAAAAACTGACGCAGTATATATGAGTGACAAATTTTGGTAATATTTTTGGAGTTTATTGGAGTTTACTCCTTAAGAATCGATTTTCATATTTATAAGCCCGGGGTATGAAAAATATGGGGTATAAAATCGAACGTATCTGCCGGGCTAATTTAAAAAGTCGTATCTCAGTATACGATCGGGGTAAAAATACGACTTCTTAATTTAGCAGGTTATGCGTTAAGCGTTATAGACTAAGATCCCGATATACAATGACCTTCACCGAGATGTTTATTTGATGAAATGTATTTTATATTTAATTTAATATGTCAATAAATATATTGCATATGGGTTGCCTAACAAATTTTAATCCAGGGTATGTTTAATTAATAATTAAACATTTCACCGGTTTGATTAATATTAGATAAATATATTTCATCAAATAAACATCTCGGTGAAGGTCGTTTTATATCGGGATCCTATACTATTATGTGCGAGAGAGAGCCCAAGAGGGGTTTCGGCATAGTGGAAGGGAGACAAACTTAACGCTCCCAGCTCCCCTACCATTATGTTCACATAAACAAACTATGAAATTTGACATTTCGGATGCCTGCATGAAGTAAGGATAATGCAGGCCATACACGATCAAGCCCGCCGTCAAGCCTGCATGATGCTTGAAGCGGCGTCCGGTAAACTTGTGTATGTGTATCTAAGAGCCTACTCCGAACTTCGTATCGTGCCGACCCTTTCACTCATATTGTGTATAACACGAGAGTGAAAGGGACGGACTTTAATAAAATTGTTGAATAACGTCATGCAAACTTGAACGTCAAGTATGTCAACAATAAGGAATATAATACTCACAAGGAGAAGAACGGTAACTACGTTCAAAAAAGTTGCCTATCCTTTTTTTTAATACTACTAGCGCCACCGTATATGAACTAAATGACAGCGGGCTATTTTGGCGGAGTTTTCAAATATGCCATATTGAAAATTTGTCTTTCTTACTTTTCTATTTTACATGCATGCATATTCAGGTTTAATCCTACAAATCATTTGTCAACTACTTTCCGGTATACGATTGAGCTGAAATTTAAAAGTTTTATAAAAAATACAACACAATGAATTACTTTTAAATGGTCTTTATTCATTGTATATCCAAACAGGGACTATAATTTACAAAATGTCTTTAAAAAGTTTACTACATAGGTGCACTATTATTGCATTGTTTTAATAATATACTCGTATTCTGTTGTTCCTAGAACAGAATACTTGCTCAGGCTTTTTCTACATCTGTCAGTGTAACGGGAATCTTGGAAATGTCGTCCACATAAGACCTTATTCCTTTCGTACAGAGAAGTCAAGGATTCTTGTGAAGACCAGTCGTGCCCAAAATGTAGCTCTGAAATAGGAAATTAAATTTTAACAAGTCTACATATCCACATTAATTGAGACCTGCTTGAACAAAATGGACAATAGACATGAACAGAAATATAATGTTAAAATACTATGTACTAAGCTCAGAACAAGTTTGGTCAATGCAGGCCTAAATATTTCTAGCAGTGTTAAAATATTACCTTATGAATAATACCTATAAATACTTGTATTAAAAAACTTTTTGTCTACAGTTGTTGGGTAAGAAGTAAGAAGTACCTATCCTATTACCATGTTTGGATGCTATCTGGGATTAAAATCCGTGCAGCCGTTTTTGTGTGATGATAGGTTAAAGATATTTAAGACAAACAAACAGGGGGGGTATTCGACCAATTTTAGAGATATAATGGAGATCTCTCATTTTCATCGCCATCCGTCACTTTTGACGTGTGCCTACTTGACAAGTGGCGATATCGCAACTTCGTCAATTCGGACGCGCAAAATTTTCGTTTCCTTTGTATGTGACGGCATAAATAACAGGCGCATACTTTAAATTGACCGCATAGTACGTGAAATTGGTCCGTTACATTTCGTTCAAAACAGAAATTTATATACATGAATAACATTTTTGACAATCATTATCGCCTTCGTATTTCTAAACTTGAGATGAGATATGTCACTTTTAAGCTCATCGCATTTAAATGACAGTTCAATGGCGATATAACTGTTATCTAATGGAGATTTGACGTTTGGAGCAACGGCATTCTCGAATTGGGCCCCAGAACCTGTGATTTGATTTAATAACATACAATAACCGTATTTCTAGGCAAGGTAACCTAACTAAATGTACCTGAAACACGTCTAAAAAAAATAGCTGGTAGTTCTTATTTCATGTGTATTAAAATCTGCAACAAATTCCGAGACATATAAGAGACCTGAAATAAAATATTCTTACCGTAAAATTATTATTCCCGCTCTAGGAAAATGAACTGAATCGTCTTCAGCAGAGGTTGTGCCGCTTACGCACATTTTCTTTATGCATTTGAAGACATTAACTATGATATTTATGAAATAAATCGCGAAAAAATTTGAAATTGGCCATTTGTTGACGTAAATTAAAATAACAGGTTGACAGCCATCAGTTTTTTTTGTCGAGACTTTATGGCTTGCAGCCAGCACGCGGTGGCGACCTGCTGTCACTATGACAATCCAGGCCGCGTGTGTCTGAGGGAATGTTAGGATAGTCATACATTACAACTGACCGCCACCGCGTGCCGTCCCTTTCAGTCATACGGTGTATAACAGGAGAGTGAAAGGGACGGCACGATACGAAGTTCGAAGTAAAAAGAAAAAAAGATGCAGTTTTCGTTCACATACTTAAACAATCATTAGTTTCGAAAACGTACTACTCCTTGAACGAATATTCAGAAGATAGGCCTATGGGTAAAAAAAATATGTAACATTATTATAAGTTTTGCTGTATATTATACTCGTATATTAATATTATGTAAGTGCCTACCTTCTCGTTCTTGTTTGTAGCGCCCAACAGGGTACATAAGGTGATACCTAAACTATTTACTTCCACCTGTAGGGGAGATGTGCCTAAAATGATCCCCTTAAGAAAAAATCCTTACTATTGTCACCGGAGAAGAATAAAACACATGATTTGGGTCTTTATAAATAGGAAATTTCCTTACCTAAGTAACTGCATACTTACTTCTCCTATTTTTTATGGTTTTTAATAGTGTAACGTTAATTTAAAAAAAACGAAGCAAAGGATCGTTTTATACCTATAGCCGTATAAAATGATCCCCATGGTATGGGTAAAATGATCCCGAGTTGAAAGGTCGTAGAATAACCACACAGTTGATTATTATTATTAAATTTATTAGGTTAATGAAACAATCACGTAGACACATTACTCATAACATGTAAGTCTTATATATGAGATCAATTTTTAAACAAATATGTATCACTTAGTCAACAAATTATAAACCTTAAATAATTATAACAATTATTGTAATATTAGCAGGAACAAACAATTGCAATTAAACAAATAAAGTCTTACTTATAGACTTATAAACAAAAAAAAAACTGCAGTAATAAATGGATGCAAAATATGATTTTTTTCTGCCAATTGGTAAGCCAAAGACAGAATATCTCGTGTTGTAAGTCCGTACATCCTAGCCTCCATATTCTTTATATGATCTACAAGTTCTCGTTCTTGTTCTGGCGTGAAAACTGGTCGTCTGCTACCTAAAACTTTGACGCTTCCCGAAGCTACTTTATTTATCCCTTTTGCCCTTCTTTTTAACGCCATCACTGGTACCGAGAACTCCCGGCTTGCAGTCTTATAAGGCGTTCCACCCTGGACAGCATCAAGAGCCTTTTGCATCTGGTCTTGTGACCAATTTTGGCGATTGGTTTTGCGAATATAAATTCGCGGCATGATCTGTAAAAGAAAATAGTAATGGGGTAAAATGATTACAGGAATCATTTTACACCTACAAGGTGGGATCATTTTACCTCGTTCACCAAATTTTAAAACATCGATCAAAATATAACCTTCAAATTCAATGTGCATCAGTATCAATAACGTTAAAATAAAGCCAAACAACCATGACATCCAACAGTAAATGCAAATATCAATAGAACGTAACATGTTAAAAGTAATAGTAACCAGAACATAGCCTTACCGTAGATTAAACACTCGTTTTCTAATTTATTTCTAATAAAAACACGTAGCGTACGCACACCGCCATGACACTTCACGAGCCAACTGGCGGGGTCGCGGGGCTGATGTTTTGGGCATATTTTGATAGATGGCGTTATTGGTCGATCGGATACGATTGGGAATCGTTTTACACACACACACAACACACAAGTCCCCTATAACCATTATGGGCAATAAACGTATTGAGTATATATTTTATAATCGTTCTTTAGGCCAGGCGCGCACCACGATTTTAGTCGCGCGATAATTTTGTCGCAGAAATGCAAGATATGGGTTTATATGAGAGTGCGCGCACCACGACTTTCATAAACCCATAAGTACGCTTATTTCTGCGACAAAATTATGGCGCGACTAAAATCGTGGTGCGCGCCTGGCCTGAAGAGTAAACTCCAATCGTGCGTCGGAGCTGACACACACACTTTTTTTTTGTCCGCTCATCGTGCTTACAAGGCTAGATGGATTTTAACCAATTTTGGTACAGGGATAGCTGGAAATCCAAAAAATGGTTTTATCATGCTTTTTTAAAAAAAGCAGCCTTCTAGTGTATGGATATATTTGTGACGTATTCATTAATTTCGGCGACAGCAAAATAAATTAAAATAAACCTACAAGTCTAAAATTTTTTCAATATCGATTGAGTACAATATCTAGGTACAAAAACAGAACTATATCTTTCAGAAAACTAGTTTGTAACTGCCAGCAATTGTCTGTTTCATCCATCGACATTTCATTTTATTGTTCGACAAACATTGCCTCCGTCGGTATCGGGACAGTAAAGCAACATAACGAGCGATTTTATCTTTGCCCAGCAATTCCACTAATGTAGCATATAGATTAAAATGGAACCCTTTATATTTACTCGGCACTACGTTGGTATGAAGCTACCTATTGCTATCTAAATAAATATACATATAAAAGAAGAAGATACTGACTGACTGACTGACATATCGCACAGTCCAAATCGCTGGTTCCAGAGATTCCAAAATTGGCACCTTATAAGGCCTAGGGGTGCACTAAGAAAGGATTTTTCGAAATTCATCTCCTTGGGTATGAAATGGGGGTCCAAAGTTTGTATGGGTAACAAAATTAGACTATTTTATTCGAAACTTCACAGGAATATTCCTAACGATAAATGAGTAAATAGTTTACAGTTTCAGTGAAAAATGCTTTTGGTAAAATGAAACATTTGCGAAATGAAACGTTTGACGAAACATAATTCGGCGAAAAGGAAGTACACCGAGTAATTACGTGTTTCGGGTTTTCAGAATTCAATTAGCTATATACTCGTACGTAAATACGAGTGAATTTCAAACAAGGGATTCTATTATATACTTTTTTCTAATTGAATCTCTTGTTTGAAATTCACCCAATTATTTCAAGGGCTCTTTCGAGGTTTAATTAAATTAGAATAATAGAAAAATGGGCGCGGCTTAGAATAAATATACCTAGAAACCTAGTCAACGCTTGAAAGTGACGCCAGTTTTGGTTAGCCACGGGCTAAGTTTCGTCCGTGTGCGCATCTGTCACAACGTCAAGCTCACAAGCAACACGTCTCTATGATTGGTTCGTAGACACGCACACATAAAACCAAAAGCGGCTTCATCTTTCGAAAATCTGTTGTATAATGACTATCTTTCTTGGCATTCTAAGGAGCACGGTAATTGACAACATATTTTAAAATTATCAAATAGTTTAAACTAATTTAATTACTTTATTATGACAGAACTCAAATATAATATTTTTATTAAATATTAGAAATAAAGGTGAAAGCAGCGTCGTCTAAGTATCAGCACTCAAATGACGTCAGCTTGTGGAAAATTGACAGTCGCAGCCTACAAAAAGAACTACAATACCTATACTAAATCCGCCTTTGTAATAGTCCGACTGTATGATTTACTGCGCTGTGACACAGATTATATACAAGTTACTGCTGTGACTAATAACTTGTTGCCTACGCTCCTTTAGAATGAGAAACTTATTTTAATCATAAATTGGGATATTTTCGAAAATTTAAAACAGTGGATATATATTATTTTTTATTATTTATTTGATTACTAGCTACCCGCCCCGGCTTCGCACGGGTGCAATGCACATAAATTATGCATGCATAAAATATACATATAAACCTTCCTCTTGAATCACTCTATCTATAAAATAACACATCAAAATCCGACCCCCAAATGACCCCTCTCCACAGGAAACTGATTTTCAATATAAATCCAAAACTTTTTAATAGTATAGATGTACTTTTAAAAGACATCCTTAGCAATGACACAATACATCTCGAATTGCACAAATCATCATACAAGTCAATCAACTCAGCCCCTGGGCGCATGACGTGAAGATCGTGTACAATACAATGTTAACATACAATAACGCTAACTTCTGACAACACTCGATAGCACAATACCCGACCAAATCCGAGAGAACGTATTGGTGGGCGATTTGTGCGGCCGATTGCGTTCCACTTCCACAGGTTTGATATCGTTTGATTGCGTGATTCGGCAGTCTAGCGCTCAAAGGATATCTATGTTGCTACATTTCTATCTATATTGTGGTGACGTGACATCTATAAGTCCCTGGGCAAGCCGGAGCAGAATTTTGGCTTACTTTTAATCATACTTTAAAATGGGCAAACCGGTGGGAATCGGGTTCTATGGACGCTTCGCCACTGCTATGTTGCTACATTGCTAGAACTGATAGTTCTTGAGCATAAAGGTTCTTGAGTGCCGACCGCGTATCGGCAGCGGGAAGGTCCTGCCAAAGTGGACTGTCATTATATTTGCACTTTTAAACGTCAATAGAGATTTGTCATGGATTTGTCATTAACTAAATTCAAAACATTATTTACATGAATGCTGCTCAATCTTCTTGCAAAATAAATACTGAAACACATTGAAAAAAACTTGACTTTTATCACTGTGCAATTATAGTTTTAGCTTTATTACGTAAAATTTACCTAAAATTTAGTCCTGTTTCATCTTTGCTTACATCAGTGACATTCAACAGACTTTCAACGTCAGTTACCAAGAGTGTCGTTGCCAGTTAGATAAGTTAGTAACACTAAAAATTCGCAATAGTATGGCGTGTGTTGTAAAACCCCTGTTATGCTATGACTGAAAACCGCCGAAACCCTAAAGCAGATACGCATGTTTAGGTAACTTTCCATGATCATAACATCAAAGGCCTAAAAAATAGGTCATGCAGCATGCCCATCAGCTCGTGAAAAATGGAGCCTATTTTGGTACACGCCTCTTGCTTATTCAACTGAACATCAATGAGTTTTTTTTAGGGTTTCGTACCACAAAAGGAAAAAACAGAACCCTTATAGGATCACTTTGTTGTCCGTCTGTCTGTCCCTTTTTCTCAGGAACGCGTGGAGATATCAAGCCAAAACGAAATTCATATCAAATACTCCTCAGGTCTACTGTCCCTTGGAGCTGTGAAATAATCAAACTTCTAAGCCAACGCAATTAAAAGATACAGCCGTTTATGCTGCAAATTTTCGTCACTAGCAAGGTAATCAAAACCTACAGGGTACTTCCCGTGAACTCAGAATCTTGACATTTGGTACGGAGCAACGTCTTATAGAAAAGATAAAAGAAAAATTGCGAAAAACCTACATGTATGTACGGGACCCGAGGTGCGCGAGTCCGACTAGAACTTGGCCGGTTTTTATATTAAAGAGTACTATCGTTTGTTATCGTTTTATACAAATTGAATATCCAAAAATGCAGATCAGTTAATATGGAATAAAGTTAATCAGGGGGCCTATGGTGGTTGCGTTTATTACGTCATAAATAAGTGACAAAGCATCCGTCACGTTTTGACAGAATGAGAGTGTGAATGACAGTTGATTTGTCACTTATTTAATAAAAGCTTTGATAAAAGCAACCATCATAGTCCATCAGTAATAGTTTTATAAGGTGTATTTAAATTGCATTAAGTAGTAATTTTCTAAAATTCAACTACCTATACTGGCATATAACTACTAATTCGTCGTTAATTTAATGTCACATTTCCACCGTATTCGGAAAATTCTACCGTAACAGCAACAATCTTCTCAATGACGAAAACACATCCATCCAATCAAGTGACATCGTCAAATAATAATAAAAATAAGTGACAATCCATTTCTCACGCCATATTTCATCGTGTTCATTACTCAATCCAACTTAAATAACAGGCAAAAAGGAAAAATATGTTAAAACGATTTCCAGCTTACTAGAAATTAATTTTTATACTCGCAGACTTTAATCTGTCAATTATAATTACACAGGCAAAATCACAATAACGCACTTTTTAATCCTGTAACAAAATTCTATACTCTATGGTACCCGCTACAGAACTTTAATATTCATAAGACATCTCTCTACACAACTCTAATAATTTCAAAAAGAGAACATAAACTTATTTGATGCTCACTGATTGGTTGAAATTACTTGTCAAAAAACTCACCAATCACGAGGCACCCGCCATGGCCATCATGTTTTTTTTTAATAGGTCAGTTTTAGTTGAACGAAAAAGGTTACATCAAAAATAAAAAATCATATTGGAGAATGACGATTAAAGTAAAAAATGTTTTTCTGAGTTTTGCTCGTATAAAAAGTATTGTATGCAATAGTTACACAATTAGGTCTTAAAGTCTCGTACCTTCATAGGCCACTCGGCAAGCCTCGTGACCTAAACGCGGTACTCGACTTTAAGAACCTCCATTGTGCAACGATTGCATAAAATACTATTATCTCAAAGCTTTTAATGGATCTTATTAGGTTGACCTATTCTAGGAATAGAGTTCTTAAGCCGGAATAAATATTTTTTCTCAAATTGCAAAGAAAAGTCGTCGTAACGTGAGTTATAACATGCAGCCCATCCACACTAATATTATAAATGCGAAAGTGTGTCTGTCTGTTACCTCTTCACGCTTAAACCGCTGAATCGATTTTGATGAAATTTGGCATGAAGATAGTTTAAGATCCGAGGAAGGAGATAGGATAGTTTTCATCCTGGAAATTATCCTCAAAAAGATTGAAAAGTGAGTAAGTAATTCATGATGACATTGATGACCCTGTAGGAGATGTAATGATTAGACCAAAAGCACAATGCTCTTACATTTGCTTAGGCGCTTTTAATAAGCCCTTTTGTTAATGAAGGTGATTAGGTGGATATCTATCGTGTTATATGAGGTTGTTTCCATACTTTCAAGTTCCACGCGGACGTATAGTCGCGGGCAAAAGCTAGTTGAGTTATAAATTGAAGGCCTAAGCCGGGAAGTAATTATTTTTTAAACATGATCCGTGTTCATGAACAGGCTAAACAGCTGAATTATATATATTTATATTTAATTTGAGTGGTGTATTTTTTTATTTCACTGTATATGTTTCAGAAAAGCACTATACATGTCTAGCTGTGAAAAGGGCTTACTCACCCGGTAAGCCCTTCATTCCCAGCATCTGCAGTAATGTCCTATATTGTGACAATTATGACATTTTTACTTGTCCTTACCGTTTTGCAGGACAAGTGAATTCTAAACGGATGTTAATCAACTTTGGTACAGGGATAACTGCTAGTTATTCAAGTACAACAAAGAAAGAAGAAGGGTTGCTGGTAACCTTCCAGTAATTATAATTAACGTTCACTGTAGAAAAATACACGTGAGGTCTCCTTATACCTACCCATCCTCGCCCAACGTGATCTGTCGTGATTTCTTCGAGACCCCCCCATCCTCCCTACCGAACCTCACGTGATTTTTACTCAAGCCCTTACCACACACACAACATCCCTGTGGCGCGGAGATAATCGCATTAGCGGGTTATACTCCCACACCTAGTAGTGAGGGCTAACCAGCCCTGATACAGTTCAAGTAGTATTATATTCCTTGGTTCAAGTCATGTCTTGAATAAAAAAAAAACACTCACACAACGACACACACAAAACATAAGGAAAGATTCGAATGGTTGTGGGCGTTAGGGGTAACACGCTGGACCGGTAACCCAGAGGTACCGGGTTCAACTCCCGGTCTCTTTCACCGGGTTACGCATTTAATTTTTTCATTGAGCTTTGATCAATGGTTTAACCCCTTACCAACTATAGTAGCATGGTCGTAAGAAAGCGTTTGTAATATAACATCTGTACTTTTCGATATTCCGATATGGTATTTGCGCTTATCCCGCAGTCGCATTTGCCCCGCATGACTACTTGATTAGAACAATAAATATCCCTCTGCTGCAAACACGTCAAAATATTTTTTGTGCATAACGTTGCCAACTGTACCTAGAGCTCTTTTAAATAATGACTTATTCACTCCGACAGCCTTTTAGGAACCATTTCTGAAAACGGTCCAATTATATGCACGTTTCTGCTCTTCAGTCTTTGCCATTAAGTTTTTTTGCAGTACAAGGTACATAATATATACATTACATAGCCTATTTTAAACTGTAAGCGTATTTTTGTGCATGCAGAAAAACGAAAGGAGTTCTTAAGAGTGTTTCGTTTGAACAAACATTCATATTATTAGAGGTTCAGATAAAATCTATTTGAGCGTTTTAATTTTTTTTTCAAAGAATAATTTAATCCAGCCTAAGTATATTCGCTTAAGTTCGTTTTTATAATGTGCTTTTTGAAGTCACCATTATGACAGTCTTATAGGGGTAAAATCGGTTGTGAGCAGAGATATTGCTGATTTAGGGATACGCGCAATGGCTCGTCGAATTAAGACCGTATTTCATTTAAATTGAATGCTATTCCATGGTTTGAAATTTAAGTTTTCACGGTAAACATGTTTGCAGCGCAATTTTACAGTGTAGTGGGTAATGGCGGTTTTTAATGTGGCTCGAGCTGTTGTCGTCGAGCAAACAATGCCCGCTTGAATATAAGCGCTCCACCAAATTGCGGACGAGAGACAAGGCACGGGACAAGAGCGAATGCGATTACAAACCGCTATTTGAGCACCTCTAGCACAACTGTGACAATGTCTTTGTCACGCGACAAATATTGTCTATCATTTTCCAATAAGTACAGTGTGAGAGAAACAGGTAATGATGTCGCTCGAGCCGATGTCGCTTGAATGTAAGCGCTCCACCAAAATGCGGACGAGAAGCTACTCTATCGTGCTTCAAATGTTGTCTTTACTTTTTCAATAAATACAGTGTGAGTATAACCGACTTAACAAAATAGAAGCGTCGCATTAATATTATTTCTTAACTTTGTACCACACCCTATTAGGCTATACGTCTACTGTATCCCCACACTCGTATCTCCGAGATTGCGCGCATCACCGTAGATACTGACGCCTGACAGTGAGACTTCGACACACACGGCGCGGCGAGCGGTTGAGCGAGAGATCTCGGGGCATCTCCGTTAGCAAAGCAATATCTCAAGACCAATTCGACAAAGCTTTCCGAATTACCACGGCTTTATAATTTGAAATTTTGCTCGCAATTGACAACAATTTAAATTTTCACACAGTGTTAAGTTTAAATGAATGTAATTACTTATTATAACAGAACCTAACACTCTTATTTTTATTTGGGCGATACGGTCTAAATAAAAAAAACGGGCCAAGCATGTCGGGCCACGCTCAGTGTAGGGTTCCGTAGTTGCCCATCCTTCACCACATCCTTCACCTTCACTTAAGTTACGAGAAAGATTTCAAGCTCTTTAAAAACGTCAAAGCAACTTTAACATTTACAAAACTGCTGACTTTATCAAAAAATAATGTTTAGAGACCCTTTTTATTTTTAAAAGACCTATTCAACGACAACCCACACACTAGTGCTGAAACGAAAAAAAAAATCACCCCACTTTAGGTGCTTGAGAGGTATCCGAAAAAAATTTGGCGTGATACATAAGTACCCATACTCATACCAGCTTTTTAGTACTAATGGTCACGGAGCTAAGCCGCGGACGGACAGATAGACAGACGGACATGGCGAAACTATAAGAGTTCCTAGTTGACTACGGAACCCTTAAAAGAACAGTGGTACAATTCCCATACTAATTCCGTCTTAGTTATGGTTACAGTCCGATTGTAAGATTTTCTGCGCTGTGAACAATTACTTATCACCTACGCTCTATGGAATGAGGAACTTTTCAATTGGATATTTTAATCATAAATTAGGATATTTTCGAATAGCACCTTAACTTCACTTGTCACGAACTCGAAATCAAAATCAAAATCAAATCAAAATCAAAATAGTTTATTGTGTACTACGGGTAATTGATGCAGGTGTTACAATGATCATGTGTCTCCGTAATATGTCGTTTCGACGTACAATGAAAAAAACGCACATTCCTCATGCAAATAAAAACTACAATCTAAAGCAACAAGATGAATGTCAAATAAACAATTAACATTAATTTTCGTTCAAATATGGTAACATATCAAATTTATTATTTATTATTATTTACATCCAATTTAAATTGGTAACAATATACGGTCAAACTATATTTCCAAACAATAATATTAATAAAAATAATTCCGGATGTCAAACCAATTAAATAAAATATATGTACCTAAATTAAATAATGCTTGCATCAGTCAAAAAATCATTAACATTATAATAATAGCATTTCTCTTTTAATATTTTACACAACTTTATCTTAAATATAGACAGTTCCTCTGTTTTAAGTTGATCCGGTAGTCCGTTAAACAATTTTGGGGCCATTGCGTAAATGGATTTTTTGTAGAAACTGGTCCTTGATCTCTCCCGCGGCTGTACTTTCAGTATGTTACTTGCTGGACGTGGATGGGCATTAACGCGAACGGTAAATCGGTCCATATACTGTTTTACAAAAACACAGGCTTCGTAAATGTACATGGAATATAGCGTTAGTATTCCAAGTTCCTTAAATAATGGTCTACAGCTAGTCTGTTGGTTAACTTTAAACATTGCCCTTATACATTTTTTTTGTGCTTTAAATAGCGGCATCACATCACAACCAGCGGCGTTGCCCCAGTGTATTATTCCATACCTGAGGTTGGATGACACATAGGCATGGTAGGCAGTAAGTGCCGTCTTTTGTGAGACCGTTTCTGTCAGTTTCCGTAACACATATACATACTGATTAAGTTTCTTACATAGAGAATTTAAGTGTGTTTTCCATGTAACATTATAATCTATTTGGAGCCCCAAAAACTCTGTTTCGATCACGTATTCTACGACTTGTTCCTTATATTTTACAACGACATCTGACGGTTCCGATTTTTTAAAATAAAATTGCATACATTTTGTCTTGTCCAGGTTAATTACTAAATTATTATCATTAAGCCAATCAATTACATTTTTAAGTGAGTTTTTAATAGTGTTATCATATTCGCTACTATTGTTACTTTTAACTATCAAAGTGGAATCGTCAGCAAATAGGATCATTTGTTGGTCTGTGGCCTGAGGCAAGTCATTAATGTACAAAATGAATAAAAGTGGGCCAAGTATACTTCCTTGGGGAACACCATATTCAATTTCTCTCATTTCGGAGTTTGCTTTTGTTTCTATTTTACGCTCATCTATGTACGTAATCTCTGTGTATTGCTTTCTTTTTGTCAAATATGACTCAATGAGTGCGAAGGCTGGTCCTCTAATACCATAGGCTTTTATTTTTTGTAAGAGTCGTTTGTGGCATACAAAATCGAATGCCTTTGACATGTCCATGAATAAAGACGTAACTGGTATTCTATTATTAAGGCACTCAGAGATTGTCTGCATTTTTTTTTTTTTTTTTTATGTCATAGGGGGCAAACGAGCAAACTTATCGCCTGATGGAAAGCGATTACCGTCGCCCATAAACACCTGCAACACCAGAGGAGTCACAAGTGCTTGCCTACCCGGAGGACGAAGATAGAATGCCTCTATGCTAGTAATTTCACCGGCTATCTTACCCCCACACCGGAACACAACAATGCGAACATTGCTGTTTGGCGGTGGGTTAGCAGGCAAGACGATAGTAACAATCCGGACGGACCCTGCACGAGGCCCTACTACTCCAACATTAGGTCGTAAATGGCTAAGTTGGTTGACTTCCCTTTTCTAAATCCAAATTGCTCATTGGCCAATATGTCATATTTCTCAACGAATGCATACAAAATATTATGAATAGCTCTCTCAAATACTTTTGATATGACTGGAAGGAGAGCGATTGGGCGATAATTTTCGCATATCAGCTTATCTCCTTTTTTATAAGCTGGTCTCACAAGCGCTATCTTTAACTTATCTGGGAAGCTTCCCTCACTTAGACATAGGTTGATAATATAACTGAGTGGACCAGCTATTAGAACTGCACAATGCTTAATAACTATAGTAGGAATGTCATCATAACCTGTACTATTTGTTAATTTCATTTTCAATATAATTTTATATATGTCAATTGGCAATGTCGGTGTCATGTAAATGGAATGTAGTGTCTTATTTATATTAATATCTTTCGAAGTTGAAGTTTTGTTGACATTCCTATGTTCTTTTACAAGGTTTATATATGTGTCGTTAAATGCATTAGCATTGTCCTTAGATTCTTTAATAATTTTTCCCTTGTATTTTATTTCAGAGATTCCTTTGGGTCTATTAAACTTATTCTTATTTATGATTTGCCATGCTGCCTTAGTTTTGTTGACTGCGTTACATATATACTTATTATTTTGCAGTCTCTGATATTTAATAATAACCTTTTTCAGTGTTCTACAGTAATTTTTATAGGTTGATAGTTCTTTTACACATTTGGATTTCCTACAAGCCAGGTATAATTTGCGTTTATTTTTACTGGATATCTTTATACCTCTCGTGAGCCAAGTAAGTTTTTGCTTAGAGCTAATCTTAATTTTCTTTAATGGAAAGCACATGTCATGATAAGATTTTATATAATCAAAAAATCTATTGTATGCTTCGTTAACATTTAGACAATCGTAGATATCATTGAATGACGTATTTTCTAGTAATGATTTAAATAAATCATTACTAGAAAATACGTCATTCAATGATATCTACACATACCTTACATACATTTACATACATTTGTGTCAAGATTTTATTTGCTATAGATACGTTTGAATATATACCAGTGTGTCATCTCATGTTGTCTGTTAATGGGAAAGCTCAACAATTGTGCTGAGTGGTCTGAAAGATTTAGTTCGAGAGTTTTACTATTTCTTTTGTAAATATTATGGGCAAAGTTGTCTATACATGAACCACTTTGTTTTCTAGTCGCTTGTTTTATCTCTAGGCGAAGATTATAATTAAGCAACGTATTTTCAAAGAAGATGAGTAAGTACCTATATATTTTTCAAATCAGATTGTGAGTCTACCGGGATTTCCCAAGAGGTCTCCTTGTTTAGAAGAAAGCCGAAAGAAACTTAACAGTAAGTCATTTTTAGGGTTCCGTACCCAAAGGGTAAAAACCTGACCCTATTACTGAGACTTCGCTGTCCCTCCGTCCGTCCGTCCGTCTGTCACCAGGCTGTATCTCAAGAACGGTGATAGCTGAACAGTTGAAATTTTCACAGATGATGTATTTCTATTGCCGCTATAACAACAAATACTGAAAATAAAATAAAATAAATATTTAAGAGGGGCTCCCATACAACAAACTTGTTATAGATTATGGTACGGAACCCTTCATGCGCGAGTCGGACTCGCACTTGCCCAATCTTTTTGTGAATCATACAATACAAATACTCTTTATTGCACACCTCAAACATCAAGGAATATACAACACAACAAGAGATACATTAAAATAACAGGCAGAGGTAAACAACAGACGTCTTATCGCCAAATAGCTATCTCTTCCAGACAACCTTTAGGTAGCGGAGTAGTTGAAAATTAATGTTTGAAATTAGTATCATACTTAAAGCAATCAATTACATATATGTTATAACTAAATACATTGCTATACGTTTTTTTTGTCCTAACTGAAACCTCCGTTCCAACAAACAACAAATGATGGGCTCAGTACAACACACTGCATTCGACCTTCGTCATAACCTCAAACGCCATCTATGAGCAAATTAGAACACCAACCGCAAAACCGCATAAAAAATAAACCTCGCTCAAAGTTTCTTGATCGAGCAGCTTAATTTAACTGGGACACTGCAGATCGTATAATTGAGTCTTAAAGTGAACAAAGTCGGGAAAGATTTTATCAAGGTGTCTTAAAAGGAAACTATCTTAACTTTTAAATATAACGTTGAATGAGTAGCAAGTAGCTATAAATGGGAGCTCCTTTTAGATGTCATTTTGTTTTGTAGGTTTCAGTTTGTGTAGATAGTAGATATTATATTTGAATAAACTAAAGAGTAGGTATAGGTATATAATAGGTTAGTTGACTCATGTTTAATTGTATTAAGCTTTTTAGGGTTCCGTACCCAAAGTGTAAAAACGGGACCCTATTACTGAGACTGTCCGTCCGTCCGTCCGTCTGTCACCAGGCTGTGTATCTCAAGAACGGTGATAGCTAGACAGTTTAAATTTTCACAGATGATGTATTTCTATTGCCGCTATAACAACAAATACTAAAAATAAAATAAAATCAATATTTAAGGGGGGCTGGCTCCCATACAACAAACTTACAGATTACGGAACCCTTTGTGCGCGAGTCCCACTCGCACTTGGCCGATATTTTCGTTGTTTATTATTAACATCTTAAATTTTCCCTTCATGATGCATCGGGCTGGCCTTACATACACATTTTGAAGTATACTAAAGTTGTGAATCTTAGTTCGAAAGCGGCCTCCAACTTGAGAACCTTCAAACGAAGAAATCTCCTACAATTTGAATTTCAAGAAACTGTTGCAATTTTAGACTCGGAGTTGGTCCGGGGACGAAACAGAGTAAACAATGTGAAAATGAAAACGAATTTTCACGCTTAGTGAGACAAAGATTTAAAGTAAGATGGGTCTTTGTTGTTGCCAAGCAATTCACGTGAGATTTTTATATTTCCAATCCTAAAGCTGCTAATAATAAAGACCTAGCGCGGCGGGTCGGTCCAAAACCACACAATCTCTCTTGTAAAAGATTTGATATCAGGACTCAGTCTTATTGGTCGATAATCTAGATATATATCATGCGGTGACTCCCAGCAGGAGGTATAGCGACTATTGAAACTTGTAAGTCGATAACTCGACCGACATAAAGCATACGGTGACCTCAGCAGGCCGTATAGCGACAACCAAAACTCATAAGTCGATAACTCGGCCGATATACAACGTGCGGTAGCTCCCAGCAGGCGGTATAGCGACTAGTGAAACTCATAAGTCGATAACTCGGCTGATATACATCGTGCGGTGAATCACAGCAGGCGGTATAGCGACTAGTGAAACTCATAAGTCGATAACTCGGTCGATATACAGCGTGCGGTGAATCCCAGCAGGCGGTATAGCGACTAGTGAAACTCATAAGTCGATAACTCGGCCGATATACAGCATGCGGTGACCTCAGCAGGCGGTATAGCGACTAGTGATACTCATAAGTCGATATACAGTGTACGCTGACCCCACGCAGATGGTAAAGTGACTAGTGAAACTCATCATCATCATCATCATCAGCCCGTATCTATCCACTGCTGGACTAGGGCCTCCTCGTGCATTTTCCATTCACTGCGATTCCGGGCCGCGTGCATCCACTTTCTTCCTGCGACGCTAACTATGTCATCTCTCCATCTAGAGGGGGTCTGCCCACGCTTCTTTTCCCCATTCGTGGTTGCCACTCCAGTATCTTTGGAGACCAGCGTCCGTCTTCTCGCCTACATACATGCCCCGCCCATCTCCATTTTAGAGTAGCGGCTTTCTTAGCGATGTCGGTTACTTGGGTTCTCCGTCTGATTTCTTTGTTTGGAATGCGGTCTCTGAGTGTTATCCCCAGCATCGCTCTCTCCATCGCTCTCTGGGCAACTTGGAGTTGGTGCACGGTTTGGCGGGTGAAGGTCCATGTTTCTGCTCCATAGGTCATAGTAGGGAGTACGCACTGATCGTAGACCTTCCTTTTCAGGCTCATGGGGATATCGCTTTTAAACACTTCGGACAGCTTTCTAAAGGCAGCCCAACCTAGTTGTATGCGCCTATTAATTTCCATGCTAAGGCTGTTCCTGTTCAGACTCAGAACCTGGCCTAGATATATGTAGTGTGTAACACGGCTGATCTTGTTATTGCCCACCAAGACGTGATCAACTTCTTCTTGGCACATGATTTGGGTTTTATTCATATTCATCCTTAGGCCTACTTTCACAGAAGCTGTGTTTAATTCTTCGAGCATGCCTTTGAGTTGGTCTACTGACTCAGCTATAAGAATGATGTCGTCCGCAAATCTCAGGTGTGTTAGACTTTCTCCGTTTACATTTATACCTTTGTTGGCCCAGTCCAGAGTCCGGAAAACATCTTCGAGTGCTGACGAAAACAACTTCGGTGATATCGTGTCCCCTTGTCTAACTCCTTTCTGAACTTCGACTGGTCTTGTCAGCTCATGAAGTTTAACCTGGAGTGTGGCCCCGCTGTATATGTTTTTGAGGATTTGTATATACCTGTCGTCGACAAGACTTCGTTTCAAGGATTGTAGTACAGCCCAATGCTCTATAGAGTCGAACGCCTTTTCGTAGTCCACAAAGGCCACACATATAGGTAGATTGTATTCCAAGCATTTCTCAAACAGCTGTCTTACCGTGAATATGTGGTCTATTGTGGAATAGCCCGAGCGAAACCCTGCTTGCTCTACAGGTTGTGCTGCATCTAGGCGAGGTGTGAGCCTTAAAGTAAGAATGAAAGAGTGAAACTCATATCAGTCGGTAATTCGGCCAATATAATATAGTGTACGTTGACTCCCCTCCTGCGGTATAACGACGCGACGAGTGAAACTATAATTCAGGCTCTTTGACATGCGTTATGGAAATCACCCGCACACCGCATGCCCTATTGAATTGACCAATGAAACTTGGCCATGTTATAGTGGATGTACATTATGCCACGTAAGTAATTACTTAAGTTTAAGTATAATATATTTCATGTCCCGTTTTATTGTGGTGCTATACTCTTAAATCTTTTTAAATAAAATATAATATTTTTTTTTTTTTAGATTTTGAATGCAACCAGTGAAGTCCAGCCACGGATTCATGTTACTAAGAAAGGAGCATTAAAATAATTTCGTCGAAATCGCATAATTATTTATCAATATAATTAAATTCAGACATGAACTACGTGTACTTTCTGAATGTAATACTGGTGAAATACAGTGCAATAAAAACGTTAATAACAAAAAGAGTTTGGTTAAACTTCCCGAGTTTTCAAATTTCGAATCCAGCCGCGCATAATTTTAAAAAGTTAGCCACTAGAACGCCCCTTGAACTTAGTCCAGGAAAAGTTGTAAGCATTCTGATTCAAGAACTAGCGTAGTATTAGATACAGTTCCTACGTTCCAATCCAATCTAAGTAAAAAAAAAACGTATATTCAAGGCAGTAAGAATGTCTACGGCTGCATTTCCTACCATATTAGTTTCGCGCAATTCGCAACTATGTCGAGATATGCAAAAGTAAACTTAGATTTTCCCGCGCAGGGACGTCAGTGTCTGTATTTTCTCATTGTTTTGCTGCGAGAAACTTGAACCATTCCGCACTTACCTGGCTTGAGGATTATCAAATTCAATGGAGAACTTTTGGATTATTCTCGAACAAAAGTAAGACTGTAGCGTAATGGTCGTAGGGTAGCTTCGTAGACTTACCTGAAAAAGA
The DNA here is from genome assembly GCA_947623375.1 of Apotomis capreana. Classification (NCBI taxonomy): domain Eukaryota; kingdom Metazoa; phylum Arthropoda; class Insecta; order Lepidoptera; family Tortricidae; genus Apotomis; species Apotomis capreana. The sequence goes on along the minus strand of OX392507.1, from coordinate 23,895,594 downwards.
GAAAAATATAGTAAAGTACGTTAATATTATGGAAGTTTCATGGCAAAAAACAGAGAGATATAATCAAAAATATCAGCGTCAGTAGTCCAGAATATAAGGGTTTGTCTCAAAATGCTTAATACTTTTAGGTACATACGAACCTTAACTTTCATCTGTGTAAATCTATTAAGCCATTATTGCGTGACTGAGTATGAGTAGGTATCCAAACATTTTCACTAACTTTCACATTACAATATTAGTATGATTAGTTCCTTACTTATATTTGCAGAACCATTAAACCTCCGGCCTCAAATGAGGCCTTAAGTCGCTAAAATGTTAATAAAGTTACGCACAAAAATCTCGTAAAGATTTGTTAGATTTTATCTCTAAGATAGCAACCAACGGACTGGCAGTTTATTTCCTAGATGAACATTACGTAGCCGAACTGAAAACGTGTTGCGAGATGTCTAAGTAATAATGCGGCCCGCGTAATGGCTGTAAAAACGTGCCTTAAATTACACGCCGTCAAAATCCGGCTGGAAAATATTAAAAACGAAACCAGCGTCATAACCTTTTTACGCGTTAACAAAGTGAAACACTCGTTTTAACCCGGAACATTTATCTAAACACATTCATTCCCTTAAACAAATTAACTTGGAGAAGTAAAAAATCACGCGCCGCGGGAAAAAATGTGCGGCGACGTGTACTAACGACGTAACTAAATGAACAAATGAATGAATGGGTGAATGAGTGAGCGAATGAACAAATAGGCCGCAAACGAACGGTTAATGTCGAATGACAGTGAATGATTGGAGAGCGTTAATCACGCGAGAAGGGTTGACGTGGTTTGAAAAAGGAATCGACCGAATGGAATTCGATTTCCGTCTTTTATTGATGTCGTGATGGGTTGTTTGCTGTTGTTTTAGCGGTGTTTTGTTTGTAATATCTTTCGACACGGCTTGACTTTGGCTATTTGCTACTCTAGGTCAGAAAGTAAAGTTTTGCATCTGTAAAGCGGGTGGTTTATACTACAGTGACGTCACCAAAAATAAAGTTATGCCTAGCTGACACACAAGCGCTATACATAACAAGTTAATAAGTAGCCAATTGAACGACTTTGGAGCCGGGATGGGTTCTAAAAGAGCCATATAACTTCAGTACAGAACTGTAGCAGTCATAAACCGATTTAGCAATAAAATCAGTCACCATTCTGAGATTAGTCGTGGATGTCACAGCACTGAGTGTTGGAGATTATCCAGAATAAAGGGATGTTAAATGTATTGTTTTGGTCACTAGTAATATGTCAAGAAGAGCCTGGAAATAGACTTGTAATGTTAACCGATATATTCCAGCGATCGCTCGATAAAACTCAATTCGGGCGTGCGGTGCTAGCTAAAATAGTCATCCAATATTTTCCAAGTATTTGGATTAGATTCACACCATGCGCCACATGGGTGAATCAAGCAAAATGTGTATAAAAAATAAATCATGAAAAAAATATATTAGTATCACGTTCAAAGACAAAGAACCATTTTAAAAGTCCTGTCCAAAAACGGCATAAGGTAATTGCTTTTATATAAAAATTATAAGAAATATTTGACTATGGACGGATGGCAGTTTTGCGAAGATAAAAGTCCCCGACGTTGCATCACGAGGGCCTAATGTACAAGTATTATAGTACCAAACATTTATCACACCTCATTTAGTACAAAACCAAGTACAACACATGCTGTAGAAGGGCTTATACAGCCCCTATACAGCTTAATAAGCTGAATAATGGCTATTTAAGCTCTTATGTTATGTAGCATGTGTGTTACGTGGAAAGCCATCGGCATCGTCATCACCTTGGCGTTGGCTTAGATATCTACTCGCCTATTCAATCGTCATCAAAACTATTTTTTTCTAGATATTTCGGCATTGAAATAAAAATCAAGGTTTAGAATACAATACTTAACTAAAGTTCTAGGTAGTTCGATTTCAAAATTTTAACCCATCTACGGCAAAGCCAGATCAAGAAAAAGGCAGACGTCGGGTCGTATCAAGAAGTCAAAAAACTGGCGTTAAGTAGAACGGACTGGAGAGAACTGCACCGACAAGAGTGAAACTCTTAAATAATAATAATAATACGGCAAAGCCAAAACGAAGGGTTTTTGCGTTTCTGTTTATCAGTCTACGTACTTTGTAAATTAAGTATTTATGTATATTTTGCGCCTAAATTTGTCAAAAATCAGAAACTAAATTTGAATTCGTACTACGAAGAGCTTGAATTTTTCGGTTAAATGCGCAATTATCCTGTAACCGTAACTGAAACGAGCCCCGGTCCAATAATTGTCGTTGGGATAATAATGACGTCACACACGACCAGTTAGTCGATATAACTATATAGGTGCGCTCGCGCACCTTCACGCAGAAGATTGGGTATTGTAGGCAAATAAGGGCACACACTAGGGAACATCAATATAGCCCTTAAACACCGGTGTAAATAGTGTGTAGTCACCGTAGGCGAAATCGGCAAGGGAGTATACAAACATATACGTACATACTTACCGGTGCATAACTTTACTAATTTTATGTGCCAATCTGTTGCATTGGCCTATTTAAGTTTGTGTTGGGACGGAACGGAGATGGTAGTACAGTCAGTATAAAAGGTATTTGACATATAAGCTAGTAGTAAAATAGTCAGGTAATTTAAGTGCTGTTTAAAAACTATGAGATGTTAGTATCCTAGTTCTACGCAAAAGCGTGTTATTACCAAACTCTATGTAAGGAGAAATGCCTAAAAAAACATCGGAAGAAAAATGTCTGACATGAATTATGCCTCCATTTGATTAACATTTAAAATAGTCGTCACTCACTTTCTTACGGCACGACATTTTTATCTAGGTACTCGTATATAATATTGTAGGCTGAAGAAGCTCAGTACAAAGAACTTCCCCCACATTATTTAAGATTTCATCATTAAGACCCGCGTTTTTACTTTCAAAAAGCCATAATCCTCTTTTGAAGCTTGGAGTGTTCATTAAAAAGGGTCCCGTGGGTCTCAAGTGTGTAGGAGTACTAAGGGTTTGGAGCAAAAGAAATTTCTTACAAAGTTAACGGCTCAATTATTTATCTGGTTGACTGGGCTTGGCTTTTTTGATGTTGGCGGTCCTCGTGGAAACATTTTTAATTTAAGCATTTACTAATGTGGAATATTTGCGGTTAAGAGACAACGCTCTAAAGAAATACTGGTCACACCGTTCGAGTCTCAATAATCAAATGTCGACCTGTTACAATTCAAGGGAACAGACAGATCACCACTTAGATAGTTGGCAGTACATAACTGTGCGTTTTTCTAGAAATTTCCTGTCTCGCATTGTGGAATGAATTGTCGCTTGCTTGAGTTCCGAACCGATACGACCTTCAAACCTTCAAGAAAAGAGCGTACCTGAAAGGCCGGCAACACACTTGTGACTCCTCTGAATTGCAGGTGTCTATGGGTGACGGTAATCGCTTTTCCTCAGGCGATTCGTTTGCTCATTTGCCCCCCATGACATAAAAAAGGTAGACTGATGTATACACTATACAGTATATTATGTAACTAACAAGTTTCAAAGGAATAATGTAGTGGACATTTTAGTGGAATGCTACAGCCTCTGCCCAACACACTAACCCATGGCAAAGCTATACTTGTATTGTCGTTTCACAAAAACAAGAACAGGAGATCATAGAGTACAATCTTCTATTATACAGTGTTTTTGTAGAAACACAGAACGCGGAACCACAAAACAAAACCTTTACCACCCTAAGAGTGTATTTTTAACGGATTGTATATTTTTTCATTGTTACTAAAAACTTTGGAGACTTAGACGCTCAATAACCGGAAAATGCATAAAAATAGCGGGCAAGGGTTTTTCAGAAGAAAGTATTTTAGGTTAATGGAAATGTCAGCGAGGTATGAGGCTCGTTTTTTGAAAGACTCTTGTTATTGAGGGCGGCTTGTGATCTTCCGTGACTGACGTCCTGACTTGGTAGGTCCCTCAGGGCAACACAGAATCATTTGCATTTAAATTTTGATGCTCTACAAAACACGTGTTTCATAAAGTTATAATCATAATTATGCATAATTATTACCCGCCACAACGCCCTTAAAAAAGTAGCTTTGAACATTTGGAACTTGCCAATCTCACCTCACCACTTAACTGGCTGGAGCTTGTCACGACTGGCATGAAACCATACTAATTCCACCCAGCGCTGGTAAGACCTTAATCACAGGGTGAACCCTGGATCCGCAGGTAAACACGCCAAACCAGGCCAAGGGCGTGAGGTCCTCCGCCGTAAGTCAGGAGAGGAAGCGTAGCATTATATTTTAGTATAACTGGACAGGACTGTATTGACCCTGGATCTGCAGGTAAATATCTGGAACCGGGCCAAGGGCGCTAGGTATTTCAGCTGCGAGTCAGGAGAAAAAGCGAAGGATTATATTTTAATCTTAACTGGCCGAGTGTCTACGCTATCGCACCCACCGCCAACGTGGGTGAGTACTTAATCACAGAGTTGTCCCTTGATCGACAGGCAAACATACGAAACCGGGCCAAGGGCACAAGTCTTTTCAGTGAGTCAGGAGAGAAAGCATTCACCTCACTTCAAATCTTAACCAGCTGAAGCGTGTGTATGGCATTACACCATCCCAGCCAGTCAACCAACCAGCGGGTCCTTAATCACAGGGTGGACCCTTGATTGGCAAGTAGGTAAACACGCGGAACCAGGCCAAGAGCTTGAGATCCTCCATGCGTAAGGTTTGCTGACATTGATAAAGTCGAATATCACTCGATAATGTTCCGATTTGAATCACGAACTGCGTTGAGTCGTGAAGACAGAGCGATAGCGTAGAGTTTGCGCAGAACCGTCTTCATAAATTAATTTCTAACTATTTATGTCTGAAACTCTCGGGAGCTTTTAACGGAAGTGTATTAATCCGTCTAGGGTAATTTTACCTAATCATAGCAGTGTGTAAGTGTAACTGCTGTATTGAAGGGCCACAATTAATCCGATTGAATGCACCCTGCTCAGTCGACAGGTATCATTACAATTAGTTGCTGTACACTTATTCGACAACGCTCTGAGATATCTTTCATTTAGCAATTTCTCAGTTTTATCACGGCATTATTCCGGATATATAATGATACATTTTTCCTAATCGAGTTGCATTCGAGGTTTGTGCATTCCGCTTGTGCCCTGTACCGTAGCAAATGCGCAAGCTACCCAAGTGTGTACCTAGCTTTATGAATATTTAACAACGTTGTCTCCGCGATTTTCGGCTTATCTGCGACGAAATTTTGATCGCCTTATCTTTGTTTATGCGCCCTCTACACGCTATCGGAGTACGGATATCCGCAGAGTGCATGATAAACTTTATTATTACACGTGATCTTAATGCGCTAACGATTAGTAAAATGATCACCAGGAAGTGCGATTTTCTCACTTAATCCCACCTACGGCCTAAGGTGATTGTTGTGTTAAAATAATCAACCTTTTTTCAACTGTTTTCCACTTCTGCTCGAAAAGTGCGTCATTTTAGTTTGGAGACTGAAATTTGATTAAATTTGTTAGAGGCTAGCTACATACGAGTATAAGAGATAAGAAAATTTAAGTCAGGCCTACCAATCCGATCATGTCGGACAAATTCCTGATCGTTTGGTAGCCCTTGATATAAAAAAGCCGGTCAAGTGCGTGTTTGACTCGCGCACCGAGGGTTCTACGAATGATCTCACTGCATAATAACTCTAACGAAAAAATACAGCGTTATCCCGGGTTTAGCCAAGGTCCGCTTTCTTAATGGCCTTCCTTCACTTTGCACGCTGGGCATCCTCTTTTGTGAGCCCGTTTTCACGCATATTGGAATTCACGACGACCAGCCATCGCTTCTTTGGTCTGCTCCTTCTTTGACCGTCAAGGACTTCTCCTTGTGTCGTGTTCCTCATTGCTGATGGTCGTGAACTCCACGAATTGCGAACGATCGCTTTCCACTTGTTGCAGTCTTCGGCAGTGTGCAATGCCTCGTGGACTTTCAATTTGGTCGCGGATCTGCTCTGTCTAGCGCATAGGGCTTCTTGCTCTTGGTCCCCTTCCCTGTACTTTCCCTGTCACCAGGAGCACTTCCAGGGTGATTTCCGCGTCAAGGACTAAGGGAAGCATATTTTGTTCCCTAAAATACTTGTGTGACAATAAATTTAAAAGCACAAATTCTTCAGAACGCAAGAGCATGATTTTCCCCATTATACCCGCATGTATGTACCTTATTACGTAATCTTGTTCTAATCTTGAACCCGGATTCTTTATTAAACTCGGCCAAATTGAAACATAAAACTGCGCGATGGCAGACAGCAATTTCACAACAAAATGGGCGGAATTTTTGCAAGGAAAAGGTACAAATAATGAGCACATATTCGCGTCGTTAGGAGAATAATTTCAAACATCTGAAGAGGGTGTGGGAGTCGCCCATTAGGGCACATGTACCTAATGCTTATTTATATGCTGTAATTTATGAGTAAATATTTTGAGTCAATAAACTTGCACGTGCCGTTCAGTAACTTATTCTACGTATATATATAACCGTAAGTAGAAGTGAGTCTCAGACATATTTAAATGTATTGTATACTAGAATGTGCCTGCAACTTCGTCCGCGTATTTTTTTTCTTTACCGTACACGGGTAAAAAGAATTCTATAACCATCTTTGGATGTCCAGCTATCCCTGTACCAAAATTTGTTAAAATATGTCCAGCCATTTCAGCGTGATGCGAGGACAAAGGAAATTATGAAATATACTGGCGCCAGATAAACACAGCGCCGCGCGCCCATATTAAACAAAGACGATTCTACATCACGCTATTAAGATTTTTCCTGAAATTATGAAAATTATAATAGTTTAGATGAAACTAGCAAAGTCGCGCTGGCGCGGGCTTGTGCTAATTTGCGTGATAATACCGATAATTTATTAATTTTAATTACTGGAAGGTTACCAGCAACATCCGCGTAACCCTCCTTTATTCTTTGTTGTATTTGAATAACAAAGTAACAAGCAGCTGTCCCTGTCTGTACCTTTGATTAACCCCCTTTTAGAGTTCAGCTGTACTGCAAAATGGTACGGACAAGTAAAAGTGTCATAATTGTCACAATATAATATTTTTTTGCGGTATAAGAACACTATTCCCGGGAAAGGTCAATCAAATAAAATCCATAAATAGCGTTTAGAGAAATAAATTTCCTGTAAGCTGGAAATCGTTTTAAATTATTTATTTATTTCGCAATTTTTCTTATTCACCTGTTATTTAAGTTGGATTGAGTAATGAACACAATGAAATATGGCGTGAGAAATGGATTGTCACTTGTTTTTATTATTATTTCTACTATTCACTTGATGGATGTATTTTCGTAATTACGAAAATTCTAGCTGTAACGGTAAAATTTTCTTACTGACGAAAATTAAACATCATGACAATGTGATGAAAAAATTGATGCGATATTTAAATTGACGAAGAATCTCGTTGATTGAAAGTAGAATTGTATATGCCAGTAAAGGTAGTAAGTATTAAACATCAAGTGCTCAAAGCACTCAAAGGTCCTTTAGGCAGCAATATTACCTACAGAACAAGAATGCTTTCTAGTGTCTATTATGGCCAAGGCTAAAAAATATTCTCTGTAACGAATATTACAACATCCAGATAGATTTTATTGCAGACTATTTCGTTTTATTTCGAGCAGTTTTTAATAAAATGAAATGAAAATCTTCCCAAAGGGACTCCAAAGGGATAATGGCTGGGGTCGGATTTTTCCACACAAAAAAAGACCTTATATATTTGAATTTAAAGGCTTCGAGTAATTTGCCCGAGGCACACTTTTGTTTCGTACGAGGCAGACGAATAGGAATGGTGCGAATAATTTTGAAGTGGATTTGAAACATTCATCAATGTCGACCGGCTTACAATTTGAAGTTTAGGGAATGCGAAATTGGTGAGGGTTTATGTACTGGCATTCAAATGGGGTTAATGAAATAGCTACCGTTGATTCAATTACGTGTAACGAGAAAGAAGATAGAACTTGCTGCGTGTCTCATCTAAAATGACACAATAATTATTTAGGTCACTTTCCTAACAACTCAAATCAGCAACTTTTTATATGAGATGCACCGCTTGAATAGTATAAATTTTATCAGAACAATCAATTATTTTACAAATTAAAAATAAACGGGTTTACTCACGTCGTAGAGAAGTCAAATAACGGTCGACATGTTTCGAATCACTTATATTACTGTTTTGCATTGCTTTGCTTTATTTATTATTTTGAAAATTACATTTAACTATTGGTAAAGATTAATTTATATTCATTTCAAGATAATTACCTAATACCCTATTTGATAATATATTACTTCAGTTCAGAACGGTGGGGCCAATTCGATTGACATTTTGTCATTTTTAATCGGTTGTATCACGGACATATGACTAAGCTAAGTCCGTGGGGTCCCAGTGCCCACAAACATTTTAATTATTTCAGCAGAAGGCTCATTGAGTCCACTGGTGTCCGAAGAGCTGGCAGCTTCCTCGCACAACGCATCAGCATTGCAATTCAGCGAGGAAATCCTGACATTGAGCGTCTTCGGGACCATGCCGAGTGGACACAGGTTTAGTAGTTATTTTAGCTATATTTAATTTATTTTAGATTTTAGTTCTTTAGTTTTATCTTTTAATAAAGGTTTAATTTCAATTGTCTACTGTTTATTCATGAACAAGCATTGATTACATATAATAAATTAAAACTAGCCAAGCTAAGCTATGTCGACGACCTTTGTCCACCTCGAGACATCTTTGTTTATGATTCGTTTTAGGCAAACCAGACCGAAAGTCATGTGTCAGTTGTATAAACCTCCGGCTCGCAAGGGATATACAGCAAAAACGTGTTCAACATGTGTATAAAACTGTTTAACAACTTACCTGACGAAATAAATCTGCTACGGGGTAACAGTTTTAAACACAAGTTGTCCACCTGGCTGCTGGACAAGTGCTTTTATAGCGTAAAAGACTATTTAAACCCGCCTTCTGTAAGTTAATCTTTTATTTTATTTAAGTCTGACATGCCTGTTATTTTATTGTTAATTTATTTATTTTCTATTTTTGAATTGTCTGTTTGTTTATACGAGTACTTACGAGTATTTATACTTTTTGACATGGTGCTATGAAACTGAATTTAAAAGTAAGAATAATAGAAATTTAATTTGTTATAAGAATTTATTTTATTTTAATTATGATTTGATGTAACGTGCGTGCACTTAAAATGTTTGCATGCCTGCACGCAGGCTGAATACATGGAACAATTTAGAATATAAGACCTCATTTGTACCTACCTACCTGTATTCTAGCAAATAAACGATTTGATTGATTGATTGATTGATTATCATCATAAATTTAGAAGCTACACTCTTGTCGGTGGAGCAATTTCCAAGCATCTCATTCTTGCGCCTTCTCGACAGCCTGGTGCGACACGACGTTCACCTTCTTTATTTGGTCCACATGGACCAAATAAAGAAGGTGAGCTTACATAAGCTCTCCTTAGTCTTCCTCTCTTTCTCCTGCCTTCAATCTTTGCTTCTATTATTAGTCCATATAAGGTTGAGAACGTCAAGGGACAAAATGAAACACCTATTCCCTTGAAATCGTTCCTTAGCGGCCATTCCCTTTAACAGCAAAACGGCAATCCAATGGCCCCAATCGGGCTCGTTTTGTAAACTGACCACTGAAAGGGTTTCTATTAAAATACCCTTACGTATTTAGTTTCGGGTTGAACGTGCAAAGTTATACGTATGTTGAATAGGGGTAGAGTTTATGTGTTTTGAACGAGGGTTAAGGACATTCTGTCAAGAGGTACGTATAGTGTACATATACGAGTATGAGGACGGAATACGGCGGTAAATAACTGATGAATGAGCCTTTAACAATGTTGATATACTGACTTGGTGGGGAAACTTTGGCCCTAATCACACTTGCGATTTGCGAGCTATGAAGGTCACAAGGTCAAATTCAAATTAAAATATTTATTTGTCCAACATCGGTATGTAAATTACATGGTGTTACATTTTGGTTTGTATCACTACGTGGTTGCGTTGAGTTGAGGCATATAAATTTGATCGCTAGCTTGCTTGCTAGCATGCAACATAATTAATTTTGCTGATAAAATTAACAAGCATGAAGTCCAATATTTCAACAATAATTCACAAGGTTATTTGTATAGAAAACTGGTTCTCAAATCGCAAAAGTGATAAGGCGTTTATTAGTAGCCTATTGTGATATCGAAGTAAAAGAAGCTAAACTTCTCTTTGAATAAGATACTGAACTTTCTTGGCACTCACTGAAATTTGAAAAATTGCATATTCAATTCAATCAGTTCATCATCAATTCTCTTCTTATTAGTAACTTGTTTTAACAAGATACCTTTTATTTGATTGAAGTGTTATCTTATATCATTTTAAAAACAAGTCGACCATAAATACCCCGTGACTTCACCTTGGATACCTATCATCGCCTATTTTTATAAAGTCGAAATTCCCGCCAAGTTTTTAAGTTAGTTAGTTGATGCGAGAATATCGCCTTGCATAAAACACACTTTCTATTTAGTAGTTTTAGCTAGACTAAAAACGTAACAAATTTCCATATCTTATTTCAGTAATATAGGCCCGATATAAAAAAGGATTAATTTTATAAAGATATCCTTAAGATTGTTAAACAGGAAAGTTTGTATGGCCACATTCTACTGCGCGAGTGTATGTGTAAAGGTTCAACAAAGGAGATAGGTATTACGTTACATACAGAAACGAACAAATGATTAAAGCCATACAATTCACTTCAGTTTACAACTACCTTCTTTAAATCGGTAAGAAGCACATTCTTTCCAAGTTTAAAGTAACCACGCCTTTTCCCCACGCCAACTGCCCTAAGGTAGGTTTTGTCATTTCACAGAAAAAGAGCAAAATCTTTTATTATTTCTCGCGCAAACGCGTCAAAAGACGCAAGAAGACAAAGGGCAGTGTTTCGGGATTCGCTTCACGCTTCTGTGTAAAAAGGGCGTAAGTGACGAATACTTCTTACTACGATGCGTCACTTTGGATATGTGTGTCTGTCGTCATGCTGACGTAAAAGAGATGTTGTGCATTGTAGACGCGACGTTTGTTGACAACCTGACCTAGGTGCATTGTGTGATATGGTTTTGAAATTAGTAAGTAAGTGGGAGTAGTTTTCGATTGTTTGTGATGTTTTATGACCATACCCCATGGTTTTCACCCATGGACGCTCACTGTCGGCTTAGTGTTAAATCATTCGTACACCGAAAACCCCCGGGACATGTCTATGACACAGAATTTATATAAGTTTGATAACCTTCATCTTTAGCCTAATTCTAATTTTAAAATATGGCTTCCATCAGGTTAATGATGATTTCGCCAATTTCAAGTTTGCTCGTAGAGCATGCCGTTGTTCGGCGAGGTTTTGCTTTTTGTAAATTGATAGCGATTTACAAAAAACCACGCGGTCTACCGGGCCTTGACCCAAGAAGGGCTATGTACGCTTCAAGTTGAATTCTTCATTAACCATTCACTCATACGTTAGTTCACTGCACAATAGGCTATCAATACTACACATTGAACAACCAACATGAATAAATAACGAACAACTAAACTTAAAGGCATGCGGCCATCTTAAGTCACAAACCGGAAGTCTCTCTCATCTTTAGCCATTAAAGTTTGGTTTTTAAACAAACGACAGTTGATGAAGTGTCTGCCCATATAGAAAACAAGCCTAGACTCGTTTCTTAGTTGGCTTTGAGGGCTCCGAAAATAGAAGTCATACCGATTTCTATATATCTGGGCTATACATTACCAAACTGACTTAATGGATCGTTACTTAAAAAAAGCTTTCGATACGGTCTCTGTCCCAATATTGATAAAGAAGCTGGAAAACATAGGTATAAGAGGTGTACCGTTACAATTATTTCAGGATTATCTGACTAACAGAAAACAAGCGGTAAGAGTGGGAGACCAATACAGCACCGAAGATTGTATGGATTATGGCGTACCTCAAGGCAGTGTGCTTGGGCCTACGCTATTTCTCGTGTACATAGATGACCTATGTAGATTAACACTCACCAACGCTGAAATAATTACTTTTGCCGATGATACTGTGATTTTGTTTCATGGAGAGTCTTGGTCCAATGTCAATAATACTGCTCAAATTGGTTTTAATGTAGTCACTGACTGGTTAAACAAGAATCTACTCACACTTAACCTAACTAAAACAAAATTTATTGCTTTCAGTGTAACTAATAAAAATCGACCACCTGAAGGGTCAATCTTAATTAGGGCACATACTTGTCAAGGTCATACTAGCTGTAATTGCCACCCAATTACCGAAACCCATTCTATAAGGTATTTAGGAATACAAGTTGATAAAAACCTTAGCTGGCAAGAACATATCAATGGCCTTACGGGAAGAGTGAGAAAAATGATATACATCTTTAAAACCCTTCGTCACGTCTGTGACAAAAAGCTATTAACGTCCATTTACTATGCGTTATGCCAGTCGATAATATCGTACTGCATCATTATCTGGGGAGGTACAACGAAAACTGCAATGCTCAAACTTGAGAGAGCGCAGAGAGTAGTGCTTAAAGTTATGACGTTCAAAAATTATCGACACCCGACGACAACATTGTATAGTGACACTGCGGTATTAACTGTAAGGCAATTATTTATTAAACAGCTTTTGCTTGAACAACATAAAAATCCACCTAATTTTGCAGCAACACGAAGAAGAAACGATATTGTTTACACGATCCCAGAACATAAAACTAAGTTTGCAAGACGATTTCTCAACATCCTTGGACCAGTTATTTACAACAAAGTAAGCAAAACTTTGAATTTACGGACACTTACTTTTTACTCCTGTAAATTAATGCTGGATAAATACCTAAAACTGTTAGATTACGAGAATACAGAGCGATTAATTAAATAAGTAGATGGTAAAACTGACACATACACGCGCACATGCACACAGACACACACACACACACACACACACACACACACACTTGCTCGCGCGCGCGCGCGCGCATAAACGAATACACCCACAGACACAAAATAGTCTCGCCGTGTTGAGATCATGTTTAAGTGTCTAAGTTTCTTTTTATTGTTATTATTATTTTTAAATTTTTATTATGTTTAACGTAAGGGGCCCAAAAGAAAAGACTCGATCATTTCTTAATTTTCACTACTAGTATCTTTAGACTAATTTATACCTCAAACTTAAGATAAAACTTATGTGTCAACTTTGCATATACTGCATGTTTACTACTAAGGAACAAAGCTAGAAAACGGCCGAGTTAAGTTGCCCCGCATCTGCATGCGATATCGCCGACAAGAGGTGCATACTTGTCTCGCCCGTTTAATAGCACCAACTAAAAAATTTATCTGTTAATTTCTATACTTACCCACACGTTAGTAATTATATTATAAGTTAATGTATTGTTAATATAAGGTTAGTAGTGTTTGTTAATGTGTAATCTTGCGCTTAAGACGAGAATGGTGAATCCTGTTCCACCGTGATACAGTTTAAAAACTAGTACGGGGATCAGAAGACGCTTACTCTCGCTCATTACATAACTCAGCAGTGTAGTACCTAACGACAAAGGTTTTACGTATTAATAAGTAATAACTACCGATACATACATGTAAGTAATTTGTAACCTTTACATCGCTCAATAAAGTTATTATTATTATTATTACTTACTTACTACTAATTTGTTTGCTGCGATGACGCGGTTGGCTCAGTTTTTAAGCACTTGCCTACTGAGCCGGCGGTCCTGGGTTCGAATCCCGGCCAGGGCAAATATTTGTGTGATGATTAATGAACTCGAATATTTTGTGCTTGGGTCATGGATGTTATCTATAAAGGGTGGGCCCTGTAACAGGAGCAAAAAATTAAAACATAGATTGGTCCCTTGAAACTAAACAACATTTGTTAAGCAACTTCTGAAAATAACGTGTATTAAATGACATTTTGTAAAATAAAGTTTAGACAAAGAAGCAATGTATTGCGAAATGTCCGACATTAGTAGAGTGACAGCTATGTCAATGCTCAGGGAATGTCAACGTTGGACGACATGCATTGAAAATACTATTTAATTTGTTTGAAATAATAAAATTTTGAAAATTGACTTTTTTTTTAAGTTGCTGAACAAATGTTGTTCAGTTTAACGAGTAAAATCTATGTTTTAATTTTTTGCTTATGTTACAGGGCCCACGTTGTATATGTATTTATATATTATGTATATCGTCGTCTAGTACCCATAGTACAAGCTTTCCTTAGTTTGGGACTAGGTCGATTGGTGTAAGATTGACCCTTAATATTTATTTTATTTTTATTACACTACAACACATAGCTAACGAAATGTCAACCATTTTATTATTCACACGAATCTGAACGTCATTTGGCCCGGGACTCCAAGCCAAAAGTATTTGCAGCCCTTATTAAAAAAATCGGCCAAGTCACAAAAGCTCCATACAACTAAATATCTATTAACTTTTTTAGTTTTCTTTGTTAACGGCAAGAAATACATCATCTGTGAAAATTTCAAGTGTCTAACTATCACGGTCTATAAGATACAGCCTGGTGACAGACGAACAGACAGGCAGACTGACAGACAGACGGACGGACAGCGGAGTTATAGTAATAGGGTCCCGTTTATTTCCCTTTAATAGGTACGGCACCCTAAAAGGTCGAGTATGGATGGTTTAACATGAACATGAACGTCACCCGCTCCGCTCCGCCGCACGCTTGACTCCCCGTCCTTACATAAAATTTACGCTTTTACGCATCTACAGGAACACTAATCTACCGCACTATTCCGATCACGCGCTGCAAGGGTTGCGCGTGTGAAAAACGCGACAGATAAACAGCTTTAGATTTGTTTTCGTTACGACACATTTTAGTTTAGTTACGTTTTCGGGAGATAAATCGCGAGTGTTTTGTTACATGTCGTCAGAATAGGGCCGCAGAAGCGCTGAAACTAAGTGCTGATAAATTCTGTCGCTGTTATTTAGCCATTCGGAAAAAGCGAAATTGAAAGAGTATTTTCCCGTAACTTCAAGTTAGAAACAATATTCTATTGAGATCTCAAAGTAAAAGTTACAAATTGTACCTACTTTGTAGATTTTAAAATTACCTTTAAATCTTCATAGCACAAAATATGCAAAGATCCGTATGAATAATAATATCTTAACGTCGTTATCTTGGATGTGCGTGCGAGATTTATTGATGTTTAATAAATTATTAATCAATACCATTATAACATTTTGGATTTGTATAGAAAAACATGCAGTTTTCTATGGAATTTTATAAGCGTGATGCACGATCTTCTTTTGTTTTGTATTGGCGCGCGGCGCCATGCCAGTCTCCCACCATCTGTTGGGCATAATTTCCTTAGTCCTCTCATCCCGCCGAAACGGCTGGAAGGATTTTAAACAATTTTAGTACAGGGATAGCTTGACAGATGATTGTAGATAGTAAAATTACGCATACAAAGTTGCAGGCACCTTCGCACGCACGCACATCTAGATTAGGTGCATCGCCTTCGTCACATGCGCTTTGTAGTTCCGAGTAATTCTTACTAGGAAGTGGCGGAAACCACTTTAGGTCCAAAAAGGCTCATGTGTTTCCTTTCCTCCTTCTTACAACATGGGACCCTTCAAACTAAGCGTGAAGACGCATCTCTCGGGCCAGCATGGCAGTGCCAACTGACATGGCACCATTGGTTTCTTGTCAATCACCATTGCGACTTGGGCTCTCTTTTAAGCTTACCATCAGGCGAAGTGGAGCCACTATGTTGTGCCGTTATAAAATATATATATATTTCCCGGGACTGCATAGTAACCAAAGTCATCTATCTATCTATCTATCTATCAGCCACAGACGTCCACTTCTGAACATAGGCTTCCCCTATAGCTCGCCACAGAGTGCGATCCCGTGCAGACCGTATCCATTGACTCCCCGCTACCCTCACGAGGTCATCCGTCTAGTGGAGGCCGTCCCACGCTGCGCTTTTCTATACGTAGTCACCACTCTAGGATTTTCTTGCCCCAACGGCCGTCCATTCTCCGGGCTATATGAACTGCCCATTACCACAACAGCCGTGCGATCCTGTAAGCTATGTCGGTTACGAGTACCTTAGTTCTTCTGCGGATATCCTCATTTCTGATTCTATCACGCAAAGAATGTCCAAACACACCAAAGTTCTAATGCCCTTAGAATGAATTTGTATACGCTTTTATTATGTGGTTCTCCCTTCCCCTTCTGCATCACCTACTCATGGTGTGATTTATACTGATCAACTCCACTACCCAAAGGTTATCTGGAAGAGATTGCTCTTTAGCGATAAGACCGCCTGTTGTTCCGTTAAAAAAAATATTGTATCTTTGTTCAATTTGTAAACTTTATTGGTGTCACCAATAAAGCATTTTGTATTGTCTTGTATTGTATGCTTTAATATCACACTAGTTCCCCCATAGCTAACGTTAAATAACTGACCAATAACGAGAAATATGCGTGTAATAACTAACTACGCAATATGCTGACATTGCTCGTCGAACGGATTTAATTTGGATTCGTGCTTTCCAGCAAATATAGATATTGCAAAATCCGCAAACTCGGTATTTCGATCGTGCAATGGATAATATTTGCTTTGTTACAATGTTTGGTATTGAACATGAAAAAGATATAGTGAGGGGCCATAGGGCTTCATATTTGATGAGCAGTGATTGAAACCCTTGTAAAATTAAATTTATAACTTATATCACAATGTAGTATGGCGACTAGCCACTGTAAATAATCAGCAGTAACATAATGGTTTACTGCAACAAAAACTCATATTGCTTGTACAGCGATAATTTAAGGTATATAAAAGGACAGATAATGATTTATTAAATGAGCTAGACATTAGAGATTGCCTTTAACTCATAAACTATCATTTAACCTCCTCTAATATGATGTTGGTAGGGTATATCCTACCAACATCATATATTACACAAAAAAAATATATCGGGAAAAACTATGAAAATATTTTTATAGGTTTTCTTTGACACTTAATTACAGCTGCAGTAAGGCTAGCATATCTTGCCGTGACTTCGCGAGTCGCGCGACACGGTATCACCTGTCTTGCTCGCATGGTATTGAAGGAAAGTGACAGGTAGTATTTGTCGCTCGAAAAATAGTCGCGTGTCACAGTTATGCTAGAAATGCAGGGCATATCTTGTCGCGACTTCGCTTGTAGCGTGACTCATAATCATCTGTCTGGATCGCACAATATTGAAAGGAAAGTGATAGGTAGTATGTTGCGCGACAAAGAGTCACATTTCACAGTTGTTACAATTTTAGAGATTGAAGGAAAGAAAGGGATTGTAGGGTCACTTTATTTTTTGTATGAAGACACGTCCAAAAAAAGATAGGACACATAAAAGTTCTTTTTTTACATATTTTTGTATTTTTACGGCTGCGCAACAGCTGAGACCAGAATATAGTCTTGACGATTATGAGATATTAGCGACCCGCCCCGGCTTTGCACGGGTGCAATGCTGATAAATTATGAATGTATTATACCTTCCTCTTGAATCACTCTATCCATTAAAAAAACCGCATCGAAATCCGTTGCGTAGTTTTAAAGATCTAAGCATACACAGGGACAGACATACAGACAGACAGCAGGAAGCGACTTTATTTTATACTGTGTAGTGATTCTTTCTTCCATTTATTCATTCATACAACCCGATAAAGCAAAGTATTGTTTTCTGCACCTTTAACCCGCAATGCACCAAGCCATAAATAAAAACGTTGCACTAAGCGTACTTAAATATTACATACAATTTATGCAAAACATTAGTCCGTGGGGTACACTCGCTGGGGACGGGGGCATTAGTCTTGGAATTTCGGTCACGATCGCACCCCCGCAGAGGGTATTGATTTGTGCACATTAATAAGTAAAATAGTTGATGGCGAGCGTAGTTTCCGTAAATAATGCAGCGGAATACAAATTATGGAGGGTCCAGTTCGAAATATGCAGTGCTCGTACTATAGATAATTTTCTTACACTAAATCAGAAGCCAGGAATCAGATATAACAAGGGTTCTTTCTGAGTACCTAGTAAGTAAGTTTATAATATCGTCGGTAAATATAACGTTGTTTTTTTTTGGTCGAAAACAGAGAATTTTTCTGTCGTTTATGAACCGATTCTGAAACATTATTTTTTATGTTGCCACAAGATGTGGCTTTACTATGCTTGATGGTAAATAAAAAGACTGACAAGAAACCATCGGTTCCTTGTCAGTAGACACTGCCATGCTGGCCCGGGAGATGCTTCTTCACGCTTCGTTTGAAGGGTCCCGTGTTGTAAGAAGGAGGAAACACACATGTGCCGGGAAAGAGTTCCACTTCTTAGGGCTCCGTCCCCAAAGGGTAAAAACGGGACCCTATTACTGAGACTTCGCTGTCCTTCCGTCCGTCCGTCCGTCCGTCTGTCACCAGGCTGTATCTCAAGATTTTTTTACAGATGATGTATTTCTATTGCCGCTATAACAACAAGTAGGTACTAAAAATAAAATAAAATAAATATTTTAGTCGAGCCCCCATACAACAAACTTGTTATAGACCGTCCGTCCGTCTGTCACCAGGCTGCATCTCAAGAACGGTGATAGCTAGACAGTTGAAATTTACACAGATGATGTATTTCTATTGCCGCTATAACAACAAATACTAAAAATAAAATACCTAAATAAATATTTAATAATAAATCCCATACAACAAACAGGATCAGTTGCGTTAACTTTGCACCTCATTTGTATGGGGCGCTATACATACCAGGTGCAAACTTAAGTTAACCACTTAAGGATGGAAAGTGTTTGTACCGAACCCTCGGTGCGCGAGTCCGACTCGCACTTGACCGGTTTTTTATAGTTCTTTTTATTATTTAAGTGAACTTCTTTTTCGGAATTGTAGAAATACCCGAATTGTCTCATTTCTTTTAGATCTGATAATGGAATCAATGAAAAATCTACAGTGGGGTACTCCTGAAGGGTTGTAGGCACACTTACAGATTTTTTCAAATTTTCTATATATTTTATTATAACAAAACGGAACTTAATCGCATTGAAAAGGGTAGGTACTCGTATTTATTTAATTACCCGTGACCAAGAGTCCGGTCCCTTCGAGATCATGGACGTAACATCACGTCCAAATCGTCGAGGTAACAAAATAAACACCTCTGTGACCCGATTAAGTCCCGTTTTGTTATAATAATTTGTGTGACAATTGAGTAAGCTTAAATCAATATAGTTTTAATATTTTCTCCAAGCATGCGTAAAAATGGGATATAATTATAATCTTTAATAAAGTTTTTATCATAAGGTCAATATCGATTAATGATTTAAATAAGTTATTAATTAAAATCTCTTCCATTAATCCTTTCAAATCAGGTAAAAACAGCTTCCATACATCTTTGTTACGAAGACATCGTATTTTCTAATGAAACTCCAACGAAGATACGCGTCTTATAAAGTTAGCAATCCATTATCATTCTCGGGGCACAAAACGACGTACTTTAATAGCAAGCTCATGGCACATACGCCATTCTGTGTTGAAGTCGCATAATTAATACATGAGCGTCGAAAACGACGTGACTTAATTAATCGGTAATGTGCTGATAATCGTCATAAAGAGTCATGGCGGCAATTTTGTCGCAAAATAATGAAAATATTATTAAGTACGAAGACGGGTTTACTGCGCTCTGCAAGCCGGCGAGCGATGGCCATAGGTGGGAGCGGAAGGTCCGAGCGCAGCGTCTCGCTCACTCCTATGGTGGCCGAGCCGTATATATCTTACACATGACCGTGCAGCAGGATGAGCGGCTCTACCTTCCACTTTTGCCAGCCATCCACAAATGTATTTTCTCTTATCCAACCCTCGCCTTTCCGGCATAGAACCACACGGCCGGTTTGCAAAATCATCGCTTCACCGTTGAAAATATTCCGACGCGTACCAAGAAGTTTGGCGATTCCTTCATCTGCCGAACTATAAAAAAAATTAAACTCTGCCGGCTCATGTGTTTCCTCCTTCCCTGACCCTTCAAACGAGGCGTGAAGAAGCATCTCTAGGGCCAACATGGCAGTGTCAACTGATATGGTACCGTTGATTTCTTGTCAGTTGCCATTGCGACCAGGGCTCCCCTTTTTGCTTACCATCAGGCGAAGTGGAGCCACAATACCGTTATAAACAAAAATGTTATTACTATTCTTAGAATAACCGCGTCATCTTACAACAGATATGGGAAAGATAAAGTCGCTTTTGGTTTTATGAGTGCGTGTCTACGAACCAATGAAAGAGACGTGTTTGCTTTGTGAGCTTGACAACAGACAGATGCGCACATGGACGAAACTTAGCCCGTGGCTAACCAAAACTAGCTTCACTTTCAAGCGCTGACTAGGTTTCTAGGCGTGTTTATTATAAGTTACAATTTATTTTATCCTTATTTTTAGAATAGACCCGGAATGAGCACGATTGACCTTATTCTATCTTTTATCTAATGGCACCACTTGTGCCATAGTACATTACATCAGATGCCGGGAAAATGAGGATTTCCGGCCAAGTAGGTATATACGGCCGAGCGAGCGTGCGAGCGAGGCCGGATAGTGATACGAGGCCGGGAATCCGTTTTCACGACGAGGCATGTATAGTGCTTTTCTCAAACATACAATGAAATAAAAAAATATACTTCAAAGAATAACACTTAATATTGTTTGTCCGATATTTTCCGAATTTGACCGAATTTTAAAAATCCGATTTCAGATTCTGACTCAGGAGCCCCAAAAACCCCCGATACCGAGTTTTAGCCGCCTAGCACCAATTTGAAATTTTGAAAAAAAAGTCGCCATCTTGATTTTTTTTTTCCACAAGTGTCTAACAACCAACCTTTAAAAACAAAACCTGCTTTTTGTCAAACCAGCCAGCTGTGTGAATGACCTTGTTGTTGAAACCAAAAAAAAGTTACTTTGCAGGCCTAGGCCTGAAAAGCAGTATGAAATCCCTTTACAGTCCTCTCGAGTTGTTGCGCCCAAAAACCGATACTTCCGAGCCTATTATAAGGAACGCAAAGACAATATTTCATTGCATGTTTGAGAAAAATATATTTACTTTATCGGTGTCCTCTTGCTTTTTTCTTTAAAAACGAAATGAATAGGTCGTTCGACCTTTAATATATATCAAAGTCAATTAGGCTCTAGACTGTTTCTTTTGTCGTTTGACTAAAATTCAGTATTTTTTCTTGCCTTTTGGAATATCCATTACAATTTCTAAGTTAGTTAAGCCTCCCACGCCAATTTCTCAACTTTCTAAAAGCTACAAAACTTACCAGTCTCAATAAAAAACAACTAAATTAACTTGATAGAATTTCATGAGAATCGAAACTCACGCAGCAGTTAGACTTTGTAAAGAAAATGTAGGTAGGTACTTTAACAAACCTATTTCATTTACCAAAAAAGTGTAAGTACCCTTGGGTCTCATCTTTCAACAAATTCACTTGCGTATTTCTTTCTCAAAGTCTGAGTCAATTATTGTATATTCGCTTACAAAATATCATCGCTTTTCTAATACTTCTTTCAACATGTCGTATTTACTGAGGCATTTTTAGAGAAATTCCTACGTTAGTCTACACCACAGACCATTAAGTAGTCTGTGGTCTACACTAAAAAAATTGCCAAAACTACAGACGTTATACTAACGCCTATATATGTAAGTATATATTATATAGGAATATGTATTTATCTAAGTAGACATAAATATATTATCTTTGAAAATTGTTTTAAATGAGTTGCACCGTCCATAATTTATCTGCTTAGCCTAATGGTTCACCGGTAGAGAATGCCCTATGGTATTAAGTTCGCCTTTGTACGAAAAGTTCTTTCTTTTGTGCAATAAATATTCAATAAATAAACGCCATCTTACAACCACGCTGGTTGTTTAACATCTGCATGAAGACGCTATCATCTATACTTTCCATGTTTCTAAGGTTAATTAACCTAATTATCCCCGACCGGCCTTAATTAGTTATATTAGTAAGTATTTATGGAAAATTTTCCTTTATAAAATTCTAAATTTGTTGTTGTGAAAACTGACTTATTGATTGACTTTCAATAAGTCAGTTTTCTGAAAGGGGACATGAATTATGATATTTGTATAGAATCTTTTTATCGATTCATATTTTTTTATGTGGTAATATCACATTTTATAGACGCAGAGGTCGCGAGTTCAAACCCCGCTTCAATTGTAGTAGATCGCATTCAATTTTTCTTTCTTAATTTACCTTTGTGTCATTATTTATGAATTATGATTTCAGGAAAAATCCTAATAGCGTGCTATTAACCAAACTAAAATGCACGATCGTCTTTTGTTTCATCATGGGGGGGTCGTGCTTAATTTCTTTGTCCTTTCATCACACCGAAACGACGCAATACATTTTGACCAATCTTGCTACAGGGATAGCTGGACATTCAAAGCTTTTAAAGATTCTTTTTACCCGTCATCATCATCAATTCAGCCACAGGACGTCCACTGCTGAACATAGGCCTCCCCAGTGACTTCCAGATCGGCCGGTTGGAAGCGGCCTGCATTCAGCGGCTTCCTGTTATCTTTACCAGGTCGTCTGTCCACCTTGTGTACCCGTCTATGGCAAAGAAGAAAAATACAAGAAGGCCCATTGGTCCAATGCTACTTAAGTTTTTGCAAAAACTGCAACTTAATGAAATTCAATTCTAATGTTAGGACACGAAGAAAACAAACATTACAGCACACAAACCGAGGCTAACTAATGTCAGTAATCATAACTTACAGAGCAATAACGGGAGCTCTCCGCTTAAACTGTCTCGCGGGCGCAGTTGGAGTGCGCTCGCTGTCGCCCTGATATATTGTCTGTGACTTGATTCAACTTGTGATTTAGGGCATGTCGGCTTCTACTTGGTATTTTGTCGAGACCGTGCCAAGGATTTAGATGCATTACTGTATGTTTGTATCATTCTAAAGATTGGAGTTAAAATCTAAATACATATTTTGCCAATTTAGAAGAAATGAATAATGAACGGTGTACCTATTTTATGAGATTACATAATTCCACCTCACGCTTGCACTTGCAAAAAAGCAGTCTGCAAAAAAAATACATGAAAAAAGATGAAAACAATATGAATAACAATGATTTCAAAACGAACGGAGAAACGCAAATAATTTGATGCAACGCAGCAGACAGAGCGAAACGACCATTATTACATTTTATTGTACACTAACATCATACAATTAATAAACACACCAACAAAATATCAAACTCAAATACACAATATATTATAAGTATAATTTTAATTTATCTATTTAGATCACGCAGAGGGAAATACATCAGTAATATCAAAAGCAAAATCAGTGATATCGTATGTACAGGCATAAAGCGTTACAAATTACAACTAGTTAAAATGTTCCTTCGACATCTTTATACTAATCTGTCATCTATTTATATATTTATTACCGAAACCAACACCACTCTACCTACCGCTTTGACATAAACTTCTCATGTGATAGACGGTTACCTCAGTCAGAGTACTGCTTTATAAGCCACGCTTTTGATAGAGTTAATGCTCTGAAAATTAGAAAACTTCTGTGTTGGTAAAGTCTATTTTGAGTTAGGTGCAAAGTTGTCTAATGAATTTCTAGCTCTTGCTCGTTAACTTGTTTCTTTGCCCAGCAGGGTGATTTTCAGCCCACGCCATCTTGCGGATTTTTAGTGGCACTAATTTATTTTATTGGCAATGACAAATTTTTGGTAACAGAGACGGTGAAAATCAGTGAATGTCACTGATGTAAACAAAGAGGAAACAGGAATAATGATTATATATCATTATCATTACAGTACAACTCATCGCTTATCATTTAAAAATAAATATATCATCGAGATCTCGGATTTTCAGTATTAAACGTTGATTTAACATCAAAGGCCTAAGGTCCTAATAATTCCATACACACCTCTGATATCTAGGAGAGATCTTCGAGGTAGCGATGTACCAGGTATATCGCCTCCCAAATCCGGTTGCGTTCAGTTTGCGCGTCTTTTATATACGACTCATTAGATATCAGATGCAAACTCGAGCAGTTAGTAATGTGAAACGTTGCTTTATGCAGCTCAATCGCAAACATCACGTTTTAATAACATTTAAAGACAACATAGGTACCTGAGATTATACCGGAGGATTACTTGGCGATATCTGAAGTAGGTACACTCGAATTAGCGCCCTCGTTCCAAAAAACATTTACAAGGAATCAGCGGAGCTGTGTGACAAGGAGGACGAAGGGGGAGGGAGGTATTAGTACCCCCTCATTTCTTACTAGCCAAACAAAGCCCCACAGAGGAAACCTACAATTGCTTTTTTTCTCTAGAGATTACAAACGAGCACACTGCGCACAGTCTATCCGCCGGAAAGTGGACATCCTAGCTCATTATTTATTTATTTATTTATTTATTTATTTATTTATCACGAGAAATTGCATTCGTGTACCTACCAGTGGCATTGCATCTATAGAATCCAATTGCCACCGGCTTGCTCATATTAGGTGACGTTACCTATTGTTTTTGGAAAAAAGTTAGCTAACTCGGTCCCGGCTGATACCTAGACAAGATTTCCGCTAGACTAAAGACTGTTTGATAGCCAAAAAATCATTCAATTATTAATTAAGATTTAACCCACGTACTTGTTACTTATTAAATCTGAAAGCATTGAATGGTCGTTCGATTATAAACCAACTTTTTGATGTGGTCAATTTTTGTCGACTGGTTTTGCTATTCCTTTCCTTTTAGACGTAACAGGTTGGTGGTAGTTATGTGAATTGGCATTCGGATGGTGAAGTGGTTGACACGTTGGACCGGTAAGGTTACGCATTTAAATTTTTGTTTTTTTTTTCAATGGTTCAGTATGTGAAGAGATCATAGAAACCCGATCAGTAGTTTTTGTGATTAAGAGCATAAACAACGATATTTTATTTAAAGTTTGATATTATTAGGAGGCGCCGCAACTTCGTCTGACCATAACGATATTTTATTTTTTTTATTCCAGCCATCTTATACTTATATAAACTGATAAATATATGTACATGACTCAACTAGTCTATTCCTTGCAAGTACAAATCCTTCCCACCATCCTCAAACGCCTACTATCCAAAAAGTTCGCCAATACTTTGAAAACAAATAAAACATGATCAGAAAGAAACGCTTACAGAACTGTTATCAAAATAGCCCATAACGTCCCACTAAGTTATTATTATTTTACTTGAACCCTCATCGGTGCCCTTACCATGAGTTTACAGTGACCGTACTCGCTAGCGAGTGCGTAAACGATTTGTATGGAGAATTGTAGTTCTACAAAGTAACCGACGCTATACCAAAGAATATAATATATTATATACTAACGTAAAGAAAAGAAACGACACTTGTGTACAGTAACAAAACTCGCGGCTATGTATGCGCGTCGAGGGGCGAGCGCGGGCGAGTGCGGGGCGCGCGCGGCGGTGAAGGGCATTCACGTGAATGCCTCGTCAAAGGATTCGGCATTACAGGGTCACCAACGCCCGAGTTACACCGATAGGCCGCTGTCGCACCTGTGGCTGAAGTCTCCATACAAATCGTTCACGCTGTCGCTAGCGAATACGGTCACGTTAAATCATGAGGGTAGCGGGGAATCAATGAATGCGGTCTGCACGGGATCGCACTTTGTGGCGAGTCACGGGGGAGGCCTATGTTCACCAGTGGACGTCTATAATGGCTCATCGATAGAACTCATGGTACGGGTAAGGTTGGACACACGCCAGCACATGACGACTGCGATCGAATAACAAAGTTGGACAGTGTATAATATTATGAATATTACGGTGCGGTACAAAAACAAAAGAGTTTTCTAACAACCTACTAAAATGGTGTACCTAGTGCAGCGGTTCTGAAACTTATCTGGCGATGGAACTTTTTGAAACATTTGTTTGCTGTAGAGTCCCAAAACAGATGAAATTTTATACGTATATAACCTGTTTACACATTGAGTTGTTAGTGCGAGTTCATACCTTTGCTGCTGAGCGTGAGTTGGAATCGTGACTTATCAATGTGTAAATAGCCATATAGCTAACAAACAATTAAAAATGAGACTTCAAAAAAGGATACTATTAATTCAGTTGTTTTAGGGTTCTGTACCTAAAAAGGAAAAAATGAAACCCTTGTAAGGTCACTTTGTTGTTCGTTCGTCTGTCTGCCTGTCTGTCAAGACCCTTTATCTCGAGAACGCGTAAAGGTATCGAATTGAAATTAAAACCATGTACTCAAGTCTATAATAATAATAATAATAGTCATTTATTTCAGATAACAACGATCCATATTTTCTGTTAGAATAAAATTAGGCTTAAATACTAAATGTTAATAGGCATTTTAGAAACAAATTACACTGCTAAGTTAAGGTAAACGTTTATGCCGCAAAAAAATTATATTTCAACACTGTCAAGGGAATCCAAAATGTATAGGGTATTTTCCGTTAACCTAGACCTACATGCGAAATTTGGCAAGTAATATAATCTTGTACTACGAGTACCAGGAAAAATCTGCATACTATATATTTGTAATGAATAAAAAAAAGAATAAAAAAAGTCTTTATTTAAAGTACGTAAAGGGTCGTTCTCAAAATATTTGCACCGCTGCGTTAATTTTGCATTTTTTTAAAAAGTTGCGATTTCTTCTTTTATTTTTCATAGGATCGCTAGAAATATATTCAGACAGTTGATATCACGTCGAGGGAAGTAGTTAAATTGAATATCTTAGAAGATATAGGTGTTTGAAATTTCAGGTCAACAGGTGAAAGACATCGATGTCAGGTAAACGACATTTGTTACCAAGTTATCGACAATGGGTGCAGGTTTGCGACAAATATGTTCCAACTTAACTGAATTTGTTAGCAGGTTAACGACGACGATTGCAGGTAAGTGACATTTTAAATAAAACTTACGTTGAACTGTCAACTAGTGCTTTTTTGATTGTTTTTTTTTTCTTTTTTTTCTTATGTTAGTAATTTGCATAAAGAAAACAAGCATTTAATACTCATCTCATAGGACATTTCTCAGGAGGTTTTTTTGAAGCCTGTACAATCCACAAAGGTCATAACCGGCAAAAAGATGCAAAACTCAAGCGTGATTTTATAAATGTCTTATGAAGGTTCAACAGCGAATCTGTTGTGCTGCCTCTTTTGACATATTCTTTCTTACCCGCTGAGTTACCTACTGCTGTTTTCGTCATCTTCGAGGAATTCCTTCACATCTGATTACCAGAAAGCCTTCGGCTGCGTTAGGTGGGAAAAGCTATGGGAGGTATTGTCTGAAGCTGCCAGCACATCTGGTAACACTTTATAAAGCCTTTACGAGTCTGGATACTGAATGGTGACGGTAGGAGATGTCACATACAAGAACTTAAAGTTCCGGAAAGGAGTACGACAGGGATGCATTAATATCTCCAATACTATTTAACAGATATGAATGGAGCCCTTGAAGGTACGTGGTAGACATCGCCTATTTAGCATCGCCCGAAGCAGAAGTGGCCCAACTTTTGGAATGACTCAAAACAACCAGCCTCAGAATGTGAATGTGAGGCACATGCAAACCAGAGATTCGCAGACGAATCGGAATGGCTAAAACAGCGATGACCAAACTCGGCAAAATATGGAAAGATAGAAATTTCCCTAACCGGACTAACATGCACCTCGTCTGTGCACTTGTCTTCTCCAGTTTTCTTTATGGGGCAGAGACCTGGACGCTCAAAGCCGCTGACAGGCAGAGGATTGATGCTTTCGAAATCTGGTGCGGGCGACGCCTGCTAAGGATTCCTAAGACAGCTTAAAAGTAAGATGCAATACTCAAACTAAGCTATTTCGGTAATATAAATGTTTTTATAACAACAAACATGAGTTGAGACACGGCGAGTGATCGTTAAAACCTGGTTTTTAAATAGTTTTGTATAAGTGTTTAAATATTTGTCGTTCGCCTGCCGTATGTGTCGTTCACCTGTTTTTTTTATAGACACGTGAACGACATACAGGTGATGGACAAAATGACAGTTATGTCATCAAAACAAATAAAGTATTTCGTTGATGAACTGCATATTTATACACATAAAAGTAGACCATACTTTACGCGTTATAAATTAAAATGAATGCAATAGTACACACGTCAACCAAAATATGGAAGGCAGAATATAGACTACATACCCATTACAAACTCCCGCTCGCGTAAGTGTATGTATCATATTTTTTTAGTGCAGCACACTGACGACGTGTCACTCGGGACAGTGTTAGGTGGCAACTTTAGAATAAGTAAAAGCCGCGAATTTTAAACTTTTATTCAATATCGAACGTCCTATGTCAAACTTTTCAAATCAAATCAAATCAAATCAAATCATTTATTTGTGAACAGTAGGTATACACATAATGTAAGTAATTATGCTAGATGGTAGGTACATATAAGTTAGTCCAGCTATGTTCTGCCTCGAGGCATACAAAATCTTACAGCTAACATGCTCATTGTTGTAGATTAGTGTTATCATTTAAGTATTCGTTGACAGAATAGTAAGCTTTTTGAGCCAGAAATCTATTTAAAGCCCGCTTAAATTCTAATACATTTTCTTTTTCCTTAATATTAGCAGGTAGATGGTTAAAAATTTTTGGGGCCATTCCTATAATATTTTTTGACATCAATCTTGTCTTAGATGGGGCTGCACACAACTTGTTTTTTAATCTTCTACTTGAAAAATACTGAAATTCATTAGGATTTGATTTCACAAACAAAGCCACTTCAAATATGTATAAACTAGGGAAGGTGAGAATTTTTAAGTCTACGAAATGGGTTTTACATGAATCCATGGGTCGCAGACCACGTACTGCTCTTATGCATTTTTTCTGCGCCTTAAATACCAATTCCCTATCAGTAGAGTTACCCCAGAATATTATCCCATATCTTAATGTTGAAGAGACGTATGCATGATATGCAGTCAACACATCCGGTTCTCCAACTATCTTCCGTAGCATATACAGAGCATACGAAAAGCTACTAAGTTTTTTACACACAGTGTCAATTTGAAATTTCCATGACAGACTTTGATCCAATACAAGGCCTAAGAATTTTGTGCTGTCTACTTCTGAAATATTAACATCCTTATAAGTAATACTAGGGTTTTGTATATTATTGCGTCTCTGTTTGAAATGCATAATATGATTTGTAATTTATAATTTCTTTGTTTTATAATTCTCTCTTGTTAACCGCACTCGCAGATGGCCAAGATACAGGCTCAGCCTAGTTTGGTCACTGATGGATACTCTTAAAATGTATAAAGCTGTTTTATGTTAATAAATGATTTTGTATTTTTTTTTTTTTTGTAACTGGAGGTCTCGATTTATGCGGGGTGAGGCAGGGGAAACGAAATAGTAGTCACACAATTGTAATGTTTGTCTCATGACAAGTGAACGACAAAAAATGGCGTGTACAAACTTAAATTGCAAATAATTCGCAACATAAGCATAGTATTATTATTCGATATGGTAGTATTCAATCTTCATCATATATGAAAATAAAATGGAGTACTGAACTTAAGCTAAGTCGGTAAAGTATATGTTTTTATTACAACGAAACATGAGTACCTCGCGTTGGGACACGGCAAGTGACCGACAAAACCTAGTTTTATATAGTTTTTTTGTCTATTAATATACTTTAGTTTTAATTAAAAGCATTTGGCCTCTATGTAAAAAGTGTCTATAGATATCTGTTGATAATTGAATATTTAAAATAATGCGGTGTAAAAAACTTCTTCTAAGACAAACCTGTTGACAGGTGGCGGTGCAAATTTTTTGAGAACGACCCTAAAGCAGTTTTCCAACGCTAAAGTTACGTTTGTACGGTGCGTGAGTCCGTTTTGCACTTGACCAGTTTTTTTTCTATTATGTTACAAAACTTGTCTAAATATTTGATAATTATTATTTTAGCATTGTCTTCTGAAGGGTCTTACTACTCTTTGAGAACCACTGCTCTAGTTGAAAAGCAGAATCAAACTCAGTTATGGTTTTTTGTCAGTAGCGTTATGGTCGCGCGTTAGGTAACTTAAACTTTGCAATTCAATATGAGAATATCGAGTCGCGCTGTTGGTTTTTGTTTCAAATTATGTTATGAGGAAAATTGTGGTGGGTCGGGTTCCAACACTAAACTTTTGAATGACACATACATTTTTAAAGTTGGATAATGCTGTTGCGACCAACTTCTTTTTTTAAGACATGACTTGAACTGTTTTAGGGCTGGTTAGCCCTCACTACCAGTAGTCGGGCTTTGTGTGAGAGTATAACCCGCTAATGGGATTATCTCCGCACCAACTTTTTTGAGAACTTGGGTATAGCCACAATCTTTGCACACAGAACACCTAAGAGGCCTTTTAAAATGCTGATTGTTTTTAGACCCTTTTCTCTATGATCAAACATGTTTCTTAACATATGATTGATGTTACTACCTAGAACAGAGCTATTGGGATTTATTGGTATATATTTGAAACCTACAGTTTGAATTTTTTATTGATAGTTTTTGTTTCAAAAGCTACTCGAAATTGACAAAATTCACGCAGAAAACTATTTATTTATTTTTTACTTATTTTCGACTGCACGCAATGAAAACATGAAATGGCTATGTTACTACCTAGAACTCAGGGAAAAGTATTATTGAATTCAAAAAGTTGGTTGAAATTAGATTTTTTTTTGTCATAGGTATTATGAAAATTTTTTTTTTTAAAGGAATAAGGCCTCTTAAACGCAGATAATTGACAATCGTATGAAATTGAAGCACGACAGTCGTAGTTCCTAATTTCTCCGTTTCACAGATAAGTTAGTCGCACTATAATGCTGTTTTTATTGTTCATTTTTTGTTCCTAGCCGTTTTTGATGTCTTAGTCAAATATCAGACGATAACTATTTCAGGTTTAAACTCATATTGAACTAAATACGATTTGAAGAATAAAGTTGTGATCAATTTTTAATGTGACTACACCATATCACTGTACAGCAAAACCCAAAGTTATAATCATATCATACTATCATAAAATTCCGGATTTGTATGGAAAATATTTTTTCTATGGAGAGGGGTCATGATTTCAGAAAAATCTTAATAGCGTGATGCAGGATCGTCATTTGTTTTGTTTGGGCGCGCGGCGCAATGCCAGCCTGGCGCCATCTGTTGGTCATAATTTCCATTGTCCTCGCATCACGCCGAGACGGCTGCACAAATTTTAACCAATTTCGGTACAGGGATAGCTGGACATCCAAAGATGGTTAAAGAATGCTTTTTACCCGACCACGGTATAACAAAAAATACGCGTACGAAATTGCGGGCACCCTCTATTAATATAATATAAGCATGCTCCATCTTAGATCTTATTGTCACTTTACATCAGCCCGTCAAGCAACTATGCTTCGCGACTCTTGTCGCGCGACTTAGCATGGCCCGTCACTCTCTCACAGTACTGTACAGACAGAGATAGGTAATATATGTCGCGCGAGAAAAAGTCGCGTGTCACAGATGTGCTAGAGATGGAGGCAGCAGGGCTGTATCTTCTGTCTTGCTCGCATGGTATTGAAAGAGAAGTGACGGGTAGTATTTATCGCGCGACAGAGTTGCATACAGAGTTATGCTAGACGTAGATCTCATTTAAGAACAAGAACTATCATAACAAGGCCAATAACAAATCATTTTGAGGTCGTAACTTCGTAAATTCATCGAATCGTAAATTCAGTTAGAATTTCCGAAATAGCCTGCCACAAACTATTTCCATCAGCCGTGTGCCCGGTCTTAATTAGAATCAGCTCTACTCTGTGGGTAGAGGGAGACGTATTTGGAGAAGGCATAAGGATGTACAGTCGTCTACAAATTATATACTTATCCCTCTTTTTGTCTCTAATACAATTCTAAAATATTCTAATAGTATAAGTAGATGAAGAAGGTTTAAAGATGTAGCTACCAGTTGCCATGCCACTACTAGTACCATCAAGACTTAAGACACGGCAAGCTGGAGTAGATTTCGCTTCTTATTCTTCAGTAGCAATAGCGAATGGTGCTCAATCGCCCTGAAGTGGGCAAGCTGGTGGGAATCAGGTTCTATAGACGCCATACCGCACTGATAGCTACGCCGTCTCTTTTCGGAATATAGTTTAGTGCGTCAACACAAATGGTTGAACAAGGTTTACCTATACCTACATTGCACAATTATTTCCGCTTACCTCGGCTTTGCGTTCGTCTTTATCACCTATTTCTGCAAGAGAAAACGTGAAAACAAATACAATCAAACCTTCGACTCCGTTGTTTTCACAGAACTTAGTACATTTGCCGGTCATCCCTGTTGCTTTTCACATTTTCTAGCGTTTGAACGAAGTGGGTCAGGTCAACTGGCGGCGAGCCAGCTCAATACAAACGCGGAATTAGTTATGACAATTTGTTACTGACTGCAAAGGATGGGAAATAACGCGGCTGTTTTCATTTGTTTTATTAAAATTGGCTTGTTTCTGAGCGAATTTTGTTAAGCTCTTGATGTGAACTGGAATCACATGAGGTCGCCGCGTGACCGAAAATATACAGGGTGGAACGAAACGAGGATACGAAATATGTTTTAGCCGAGCTCGGCCAATAATCCGCTAAGCGTAATCAACATTAATCTACAACACCTAAACTATTAACCCGTTCTAACGGTTGCGAAAACTAATAACACTATACATAAGCACGAATTCGCGCCACCAACTTGAACAATCGATAAGCCATTCCGTAACAAAGTAGGTCGCCTTATAATTTCGGCAACTTACTGCCGCTTGGCAGAGGTCCAACTCAGACGCCGAATTAGGGCACTTCGTTAACTTAATTGATAAGGTAGCGCATCTCAGGTCTAATTTGTATCAATTAGACATGAACCGGTAAAAGTTTGGGAGTTTCAAGCCAAATGGCACTTGGATTAAACGTTACCTGCTTTTGAGGGAATTCTTAGGAATAATACACGACTCCTATATTCTGGCATTCAACAAAATTAAAAAATTACAATCACTGACTATGATTGACTCTGTTTTTGATACAGTGGCGCATCTCAGGTCTAATTTGTATCAATTAGACATGAACCGGTAATAGTTTGAGGCCAAATGGCATTTGGAGCAAACGTTATCTGCTTTTGAGAGGATTCTCAAAAATAAACGACTCTTACGACATATTATTATGTCATTGAACAAAATTAACAAATTACAATTTCTGACTATGATTGCCTGTGTTGTTAATACAGTAGCGTATCTCAGGTCTTACTTGTATTAATTAGACATGAACCGGTAATAGTCTAGGAGTTTCAGGCAGTTTGAGAGTATTCTAAGGAATATACGACACTTGCATTATTATTTTGTTATCGAACAAAACTAACGAATTACAACTTTTTCTTTGACTATGTTGCTGATACGGTAGCGCATCTCAGGTCTACTTAGTGTCAATCAGACATGAACCGGTAAAAGTTTGAGAGTTTCAAGCCAAATGGCATTTGGATTAAATTTTACCTGCTTTTGAGAGGATTCTCAGGAATATACGACTTTTACATACTTTCCTGTAAATTTCCAATCTCATATTTGACTATGTTGTTGATACAGTAGCGCATGTCAGGTCTACTTTGTATCAATTAGACATGAACCGGTAAAAGTTTGGAAGTTTCAGGCCTAATGGCACTTGGATTAAACGTTACCTGCTTATAAGTAGATATTTAGTTAAGATGTATAAGATAAGATAATATTTTATAGAATAACTATATCTTTTTATATGCACAACATTTACATCATTTTTGTATTGTCAACAGTTAGACACACATTAACAGCGAACTCATGCTTGCTCGATTGAAACTAAGGCAGAACCACGAACAATATTCAGAACACTTAAAATACATTTCGAAGAATCGTCCCCAACGGGCTTAAATGATAAATGCTCTTTTAGAAATCCTATCACCCACCCAGATACAGGTCGTTTTTAATAAAAGTTGTTTCTGCGTATACGAAAAAATCATCACTTTGACACTACGTAGCTCAGCTTTAAAAGGCTGTAAGTGCTATAGTGACAATCGTTCCGAAGTCCCTTTTGGTTCTGAGTAGTTGTATAATATAACTCCAGTCACGCACGACTGCGTTATTGCCTTTTCTTTGGGGAATAAACGCATCGCGATCGATGTAACTGCTCACAACGCTGGCTTCCTGATAGCAAAAAATATATACGAGGCAAACAATCGCGATTTAAGCAAATAAACAAAAAGAAAATAAGTTTCTGAATGATTATGATACATATCTACGTCTTATTTTCTTAGTTTTAAGGAAAATATCTTGGTAATTTTCTTTATTCGCTCGCGTAATGTTAAGTCTATGTAAAAATCTAGGCCTAATTGTAGTGAACAAACATCTTACATAATAACTAGAGGGAGCCTGCAACTTAGTAGGCGTAATTTTTATACCGCAGTCGGGTAGAAAGTATCCTATAACCATCTTTGGATGCCCAGCTATCCCTGTACCAAAATTGGTTAAAAAAAATCAGCCGTTTCGGTCTGATGCGAGGACAATCTTCATCAATCTTTATTGTTGATTGTTTCGAACCTATTAAAATGGCTCTTTTTTTAGGGTTCCGTACCCAAAGGGTAAAAACGGGACCCTATTACTGAGACTTCGCTGTCCGTCCGTCCGTCCGTCCGTCCGTCCGTCCATCCGTCCGTCCGTCCGTCCGTCCGTCCGTCCGTCTGTCACCAGGCTGTATCTCAAGAACGGTGATAGCTAGACAGTTGAAATTTTCACAGATGATGTATTTCTATTGCTGCTATAACAACAAATACTAAAAATAAAATAAAATAAATATTTAAGGGGGGCTCCCATACAACAAACTTGCTAAAGATTATGGTACGGAACCCTTCATGCGCGAGTCGGACTCGCATTTGCCCAATTTTTCTAAAAAGAACTGCCTAAAATCTACAATCAGAGCAATAATAATATATAATGTACCTATCTGTCATTATTATCAATCTATCGTAGTGCCGCCCAAAGCAGTTTCGTATTTTTTTTTTTCATTAAAAGCCCACTGTCAATAAAAATAATGGTTCTGAAAGGATCCTGATTTTATAGGTCCATATAACTTAGTCAAAATAGCCTTGTATAGATCATTCGGCGTCACGAACCTAACGCAGAGACGCGTGACTTACATAACATTACCGGAATCAGGGCGGTTCTCATAATTTGACATGTCATGTGACGTGCGTAATCTAGTTGCCTACGAGTGTGTACAAGTTATTATCTTCATACTTTTTGGGGTCTACTAGGATTTACCGTTTTATTACCGTCTCATTTTCGGGTAAACTAGATTCTAGTAAACTGGTTGTTTTTATTTTTTTTTGCGCAACTGTCTACTAATTTAGAGATACCTAGACTATACTAAGACTGTCAAGTGTGGTAAATAATTATTTTGGCAATGTCCTAAATTGGGCAGCACATAGTCAATAACAACCTTGTGTAGAACATTCTATGAAGTTCCGACACCATGGATTAACGCGTAGACGCCTGACTCACATAACGTTACGGGAATCAGGGCGGTTCTCATAATTTGACACGTCATGTGACGTGCGTAATCTAGTTACAAGTTACAAGTTATTTTCTTCACACTTTTTGGAGTCTACTAGGATTTACCGTTTTTTGCCGTCTCATTTTCGAGTAAACCAATGTTTTATAGTTTGTTGCGCTGTCTACGAATCTAGTGGCTTATACCTAGACTTTACTGTCAAGTGCGGAAATAAATTACTTTGGCAATATCCTAATTGAGGCCTTACGAGGCCGCAGACCACTGTCAATAACATCCTTGTTTTGCACATTCCATGAATTTCCAACGCTATCGAATAACACGTAGAGTCTCACATAACTTTAAGGGAATCAGAGCGGTTTCCATAATTTGAGACGTCATGTGACATGCGTAATCTAGTAACGAGTATGTACAAGTTATATTTTCATACTTTTTGGGGAGTCTACTAGGATTTACCGTATTTTACCGTCTAATTTTTGGGTGAACTAGGTTCTAGGAAACTGCTTGCTTTTATAGTTTGTTTCGCAACTGTCTACGAATCTAGTGGCTTCTAACTAGACTTTATTCCTGTCAAGTGTCAAGTCAAGTTTCGGCTGTTTTGATAAAGCACATCCGAGAGTCTTACATGACTTAAAATACGCGTGTACCGTTCTATAATATAAAACTTTACATTTTTAGATGATGCAAAAATTCAACTGTGTTTATCACGTGATAAATTAATAACAAAACACCCATCACTTTCTGACAAGACAAGAGAGACAGATGATTTACCGTTTCATCACATGATAAACGGAACCGTCATAATGTCGGCAGGTTTTCGTATGAAACTACCCAGAATTCCCGATATCGCTATACTAAAATAGCCCGGCTCTGCATGCCTAAATCAGGTTGCTTTAATACTACATCCGTATTTCGCCAGGCGACAGCTAAGAGTCACTAAAATATCTGTCACTGCTCTTCAAAACCACGAATCTAGTTAGTAAATTGATACAGAGATTCGACATTTGTTTCAAGTAGGTATTTGATATTTTGTGAGTTTTGGTTGTCAACCGACGATTTATTAATATTTTGTGCAACGCAAGTTGTTTGACCCGGGTAAATTAACAAACTAACGAATTTATACCCAATGTTAAATTCATCGCTCCCCATCTCACAATTATCTAAAATGCAAACCTATACGTATGTGCGTATAATTACGTAGTATTCTCAATTATGCAAAACCCGCTCAGGAATGTTATTACACCAATTTACATAAGAGCATTGCGACGTATGTCAAATATTACAAGTAAAGGAACATGAGGGGAGAGGTTAAGACGCGTTACGAACTTTGACAATGTTTTTAAACGGTATAAACGAACCGATTGGAGTGTACCACGCTAATATTAGTGTGTATGTTGGTTACTTCTTCACGCTTAAACGGCTGGACCAATTTTGATACATTTTGGTATGAAGGTAGCTGACACCTTGGATTAACACATAAAGCTACTTTTTATCTCGAAAAAATGTGGTATTCCCGTGGTGTGAGCGGGCAACCCTGCGAGGTATAGCTAGTAAGTACTCCAATAAAGCAATTTTGCTTTCAGATCGTGAGTGATCCAGCTTAACTCTGTAGGTGTCTATCTTTTCGAGAATCTTTAAACAGGGAGCTAATTCGAGTGCATTTTGATATATCACTAAATAAGTGTTGTCTCCGGCATATCGCGATGTTTGTCATTCGAACTTTATAAATTTCCACTTCAGTCTAAGTTTGCGCCTGATACCTATAGCGTTTCATATAAAAGTGCCGCAAAGTTAACCCGAATGGGATGACGAAGTGGCGATACTACTGATACTAGGTATATGGCCACTTCGGAGGTTTCTCTCTCCGAGATATCAGACGTTATGAAATTGGGGGAGAGATATGGAATTAGGGGCCTGATTTGGTTGACGTATTACTATAATATTTATTTATGTACGAGTATATAAGGCTGGCCGCACATTTCAGGTTATTTCATTCGGTTGCCTTATCTGCCAAATCAACCAGGAGGCCTGTGATGGTTGTTTTTATCACGCGATAAACAAGTGAAAAATCATTGGTATAAACAGATTATTTGTCACTTATTTATCACGTGATAAACGCAACCAGCATAAGCCCCCAGAAGGTCAATTCCATTCAAAATTCAACAATAATACGCTTACAATCAAACGGTTTAACCGTTATGAAACATTTCATTACATCCTCCATCGAATAAAATATATCCGGCCAGAACAGGAGGGCTACTCCGATGTTCTGAATTCAAACTTTGTATGCCGTCCCGCTTATTCAAATATTGCTTGACGCGAGATCGAGGGGGATGGCACTACTATCTTCCAATTTCGATCTTCGGAGTAGCCCTTCAGAACGCAACGGCCTTGGTTTTTAATTCAATTAAATATCTTAATATATAATTGATGATCAAACGAAGGGTTCAGTACTTTATTCCCTAGGTGAACAAGAACATTAGAAATAACAATCAATAATAAATAAAGTATCAAGGAAAGAGATTGGAGAAAATAAAAACTTACGACACAATCTAATTATACAGAAGTAATGTATTCCACTGCGGAGTCAAGACTGCTTCCTCATTTCTTACTTGTGGCTAGCCACAGGATTGCTTTCCTACTTAAGACTTACCTACTGAATTATGGTGACGTAGGTAGGTAGGGATATTCAATAAAAAATAAGTAGTTGTGACACACTATCGAATCTCAACGTAACTTGAGATAATGACGCCGATTTAAATAAATAAATAAATATTATGGGACAATCATACACAAATCGACCTAGTCGCAAACTAAGCAAAGCTTGTACTATGGGTACTAGGGTGTACTGCCTTTTTGCCGAATTATGTTTCGTCAAATTTCATTTGGCAACCAACTTTTCGCCGAAGTTTTATTACGCAAACCAATCCTTGGTATAATTTTACTTCGTAATTTTTTTATTTCGCTACATTGTTATATTCCAAAATTTTATTATGTCAAATTTTATGTGGTACTTAAATAATTGTGTAGGAAATGATTTGCTAAAGCAAATAACATATCGTCAAATTTTACGTGGTAAATAATTGTGTAGCAAATGATTTGCTTAGTCAAATAACGATTCATCAAAGGCCATTTGGGCAAATTACCTACAACCATTGCTTACAGTATGATGATAGTGCAAAATAAAACACAAATATAAACCGACAAAATATTTTTTAATCAAAATCAATTTGTTGTACTTGTGATACGTATGTATGTGAGCAGATCCGACTCGGCCGGGTTAGGTTAGGTTAGTTTTTTTTATTTATATCCCTAAAAAACGCTCCTTTTGTTGTACTTGTGATACGTATGTATGTGAGCAGATCCGACTCGGCCGGGTTAGGTTAGGTTAGTTTTTTTTTTTTATATCCCTAAAAA
Source organism: Apotomis capreana (assembly GCA_947623375.1). Lineage (NCBI taxonomy): Eukaryota > Metazoa > Arthropoda > Insecta > Lepidoptera > Tortricidae > Apotomis > Apotomis capreana. The sequence goes on along the minus strand of OX392507.1, from coordinate 23,856,432 downwards.
ACGCTCCTTTTGTTGTATTTGTGATACGTATGTATGTGAACTGTAGGAATTCTAGCCGTCGGGATTACAGTCTTCGAGACGAAACTGCTCCCAGAGATGTAGGTTAGGGTTATTTTTTTTTATGCACACACGCACATTAACTATCAGCGATGATAACTCAAGAATGAAATGCTATTTTGAGCCACAAAGTATGTAAACAAAAGTACCCTCTAAATTTAGGTGCATGGTGCATCACCCTACCCGCTTAATGCAATAAAATTATACTGCGATTTGCATAATGCCATTCAATATGTTGCTAAATCAAGGTATGCCAATCAATACATTTGACGAAAACATAATTGACATCTTATAAAAATCCCAGATAATAATTGGTCTAACAATAGTTTATCAAATCATTAATTGGGAAAAGATATCAGTGCGAAACGTTGAGTTGGGAAATGAAAATTTGACCAAATAAAAATATGGGATACGTAGTTCGGCGAGTTAAGAATTTGCTAAATAATTTTCGGCGAAACATTAGTAAACCGGGTACTAGACACCTGTGGTACTAGATGACGATTATAAAGTAAGAATCTTTACGGCAGACGGCGCCACCACCGTATAGCCTCAACATAAACATGTTAACATGTAGGCATCGTCAATATTGTGTCGAGGCATTAAGCACAAACATCCCATTTTATTGACAGTCAAAGACGATATATACTTCAGACTCATACTTTAATTCGAGTGTACTTTTAGATATAGCCAAATAAGCGACATTTGGCTATATCTAAAAGCACACTAGAATTAACATATAACTGTCTTATTCAATCCTAATCTAACTGTGATCCTATAATAGTTTACCTCACCCTAGATCGTAAGTGGAACTTTCTCACCCTCGGTTTGAGCCACAAACACCTGCGATCTGCGGACATTCACGAATTCACCACCCGACCCGTGGTTTGTCTAAAGTACGTCTTGCCTTGGCCAGGAAGTGAGATTTTCTCCCCACGGGCAGAAAATTCCACGGTCTAGGGTGACGTAAACTATTTTAAGGTCGCAATGAGATTGGGATTGAATATGACAGTTATTCTATAAAATATTCAAACACAGCGTAAAGCGTGACATGTTATCCTTCAGAATTGACACCCAACACTGGGAGGATATGTCTGAAGACCGCGACCTACGGAGGACTTTGAGCAATGGTGTGGTTGCACATAATGAAGCATGGTTGGCTTCTCTTTCCCGCAAACACAACCGGAGACACCAGCGTGCAGCTCTTCCCCTTTCATCGATAGGCGCAACATTCATTTGTCAATTATGCGGCCGTAGTTGTCGCTCTCGCATCGGGCTATCCAGCCATCTTCGTAAATGCCACACTTTTCTCATCACTACATAATACAAAACAAAGTCGCTTCCTGCTGTCTGTCCCTATGTATGCTTAGATCTGTAAAACTACGTAACGGATTTAGATGTGTTTTTTTAATATATAAGGTGCTAACAAATTAGTCACGGATATTTTAAGAAATAGTACATTACATTAAAACAATTAACTTTTAACTGTAATTAAGGAACCTTTGTATATTATTTTTTAATTTTAATTTACCGAACAAAAAATAATATTATAATATTTTTTTAAAATAATCACCCCTATTATGTCTCTGTCAAGATGTTTAACACTGTCTGTCATGTCACGTCAAAAGTTGTTTTTCTTAAATGTCATTATGATTTGGCGGGAAAACTGTAGGTTATTAAATACTAGCGTATGCCTACGGCTCTGCCCGCGTGGAACAAAAAAACTGTCCAATCCGAACAATTTATGTAAAAAAATGTCGTGTGCTATTCCCTGCAAATAACCTATCTCTGTGCCTAATTTCATCCAGATCAGTTAAACTGTTTGGGTGTGACGTGATAGTGTTACAAACATCCATCCACCCATACAAGCCTTCACATTTAATAATGATTAAGTTAGATATTTAACGAATGCTAGCCTACCTAATTAACAAGTCTAAGTAATTTAAAAAGCAAACACGGACATAAGAAAACTTTTATTAGCATAAACTCTTTACAAATTTTCTTGAAAATGGTGACCCTGGTTAATGCACAATAGTGCTCGTTTTCGGATATTTTCATTACCACGCATTAAGATCTGTCTTTCCATTTTCATAACCTGAAAGGCGTCGGTAATCCGTGTTTGTAATTCTTCTGACGTTCTGATTGTGTGCCCGTCGTTTCCATAAACCAAGTCTTTGGCGCGTCCCCATACGTGAAAATCAAGCGGTGTTAAATCTGGTGAGCGGGCTGGCCAGTTCACTTCACCTGCTTGAACCCCATCCCGGCCAATCCATCATAATTGGAATCGTTCCGTTAAGTATCTTCGTACGTTACGATCGTAATGGGCTGGGGCACCATCATGTTGAAAGTGCATTCTCCTACGGAGATCGACTGGAACTTCATCTAGCAATTCCGGTAGGCCTTCTTGTAGGAATTGATGAATGATGATACTTTCTTCCATTAAGGCGGTTGAGAAAGACAGGGCCCAGCAAATAATCGCCAAGGAATCCTGCCCACACCTTAACACCGAAGCGAGTCTGTTAACACTGACGCGAGTCTCAAAGTGGTCAGGATGTGCTAAATGGGGATTCTTCCAAACAAAAGTGTGCATTGTGAATGTTAAATAATCCCACCCTCGCAAATGTACACTCGTCGGTCCACAGTATTTTACATCTGGGGTTTCTAATAAGCCACTGACTGAATAATACACGTGGTTCGTAATCCTGTGGTTGCAGTTCTTGAATACGTGTTAAATAAATACATAGCGTAATTCTAATTAATTAAATTTCTTTGCAACTGACACAATCAGAGAGCAAATAGCATGACATTGACATTCAAGTATTTTATTTTTCAACTTTAAGAGGCCATGTGTATGATAGTTTAAAGAGGTTCTAGAATATGTCTAAAGAGGTCTCATTTAACTATCTTATTAACAGGGTGTTTTAACGTAGCAAATTTGTTTCCTAATTTTCTCCAAAAAAACATAACAATACCTATGATGTTTCATACTTAAATGTACTCCGAGAACCGAGTACTATCAGAGGTAAAAATATCCGTGACTAATTTGTTAGCACCTTATATAGAGTGATTCAATAGGGAGGTTTATAAGTATAATACATGCATAATTTATCATCATGTGCAGTGATGATAAATTATGTGCGAAGCCGAGGCGGGTCGTTAGTCTGTTATAGATGTAAAAGGACAATGATGATGACGTAAGTCAAAATCTCACCGCCCTAGATATGCGATTTCCTAACATGGATTTTCACGCACGTATAGCTCTATCTCGTAGTATTACAGCATAACAATTCCAGCTTAGCGTATTTGCACAGCACACAATTACACTAATGTGACTCGGAACAGTCTCACGCGCGTTTTGGAATGGCTCGAATTCCAGTATATTCCTGAAGCCTCAATGGGAACAAAATTAAGTTTGCCTTTATGTTTTAAAAGGAAATTTTGTTCGCTATGTCGCGAATACGTTTAAAGCAGTAATTGGATGTTTCGTGGGAAATGTATGCAATTATAGTTGAAAGCTTTTGAGATTGTGGAATAGGGTGGGTAATAGTGTTTTGTGCAAGCTGTAATCATGACGTACTGAGCCCTTATTCGATGCGATGTCACAGATTTAACATGCATGACATATACCAATAATATTATAACAGCGAAAGTTTGTGTGTATGTGCTTCTTCAGGCTAAACGGATAGATGGACATGCATGAAACTGGGAAAGATAATTTATGATGGCTGTAAAGCCAAAACAAACAACAAAAAAGAAATAAAAAAAAATGTTTTCACATATTATCATAAAACGGGACTTCATCGCGTCCAATAAATCCCATCAGTCCATGTCTTCATACGCTTATTTTAGAAATAAAGTCGATCCGTTATCAGCTGAATAAACAGCACCATCACATGATGTTCAGTCCTTTAGATACCTACCATGGACGTAATATAACGTCCAAAACGTCGGGGTGAATAAACCCGTCTTGTAATGATAATGTGAATATAACCTAAATTTAAAATTTAAAACACTCCCAACACAAGTAGCTGGTCATCATCAGACCCTCATTCAATGAGTGATACAGAAAATGCTACTAAAACTGAACATAACTACAATATTTGGAATTCTTAGCTTCAATATTGGCTGATCTCTTGTTCCAATTAAAGCTGAATATCTTGGAATCTACTGGTCCTATTTTCACCAAACATACATAGCTAAGAACCATCTCTACGGTCAAGGCTTTTGATTAAAACACATTCAAATTGGTATATCCCTTTCGAAACTACGATGCTACAGATACACAGATATTTACAGATATCATCTCTTTGGCCCTATGGTTGACTGGTAGAGAATGCCAGTAGGCATTAAGTTCGCTATTTGTACTAACTTTTGTTTTGTGCAATAAAGTTTAATAAATAAACAAATACACAGGAAATGTCGTAAAATATGTCGACTAAAGAAATGTCAAGATCTTACATCAGCCGAATGGCAGCGTCATGCGATTAGCTGGTAATGACGTCACGGAGCGCACATTCCGCGCAATTTATGACGTCATAGGATAAGGTTTCGTGTACAAATTCGGTAATTTGGGGCGTATGAAGACAAATGTCCGCAATTGGGTTTAAATGGAACGGAAGCGAGATTGATAATTATGGTGTGAGGGTTCGAAGATATAGAAGGTAGGTATAGGTAGATATAGGTAGTAGAAATGCGTATATGGAAAAAATATGAAGAAGAATACCTTCTGATGTAGACAAGACTCAGCCTCAGTAATATTGGGATAGAGACCCAAATATTTCGCATGGCACTTACAATTAGATCGTTTTAATACACTTCTCATTACATCCTAGGAGGTGCTCGCAACTTCGTCCGCGTATTTTTTTTATTTACCAGAGACGGATAAAAAGTATTCTTTAACCATCTTTGGGTGTCCAGCTATCCCTGTACCAAAATTGGTTAAAATTTGCTCAGCCGTTTCAGCGTGATGGGAGGACAAAGGAAGTTATGACCAACAGATGGCTCCAGGCCATGGCGCCGCGCGCCCATACAAAACAAAAGACGAACCTGATGCATCACGCTATAAAGATTATTCCTGAACTCATGACCCTCCGTAAAAAATAATTATCAAGACAAATCTATAATTTTATAATAGTATAATGATGACGTCAAAAAGCGGTGGTAGCCTAGTGGTTAGGGCATGCGACTTTCAATCCGGAGGTCGCGGGTTCGAACCCGGCCCGTACCAATGAGTTTTTCGAAACTTATGAACGGAATGTCATTTGATATTTATCACTCGCTTTTCGGTGAAGGAAAACATCGTGAGGAAACCACCTAAGCCCAATAAGGCCTAGTTTCCCCTCTGGGTTGGAAGGTCAGATGGCAGTCGTTTGCGTAAAAACTAGTGCCTACGCCACATCTTGGGATTTAGGTAGCCGATCCCGATTGAGAATTCACTCTCTACAAAGATATGGGACAAAGGCTAGGAGGATGATGATAATAGATGAGGTCATATTACAGACATGCCACGACTGCAGCCATAGCAGAAGCGTCTTAAAAAAAACTGGACAAGTGCGAGTCGGACTCGCGCACCGAGGGTTCCGTACAAACACTTTCCATCCCTAAGTGGTTTGCACCTGGTAGGTATAGCGCTCCATACAAACGAGGTGCAAAGTTAACGCAACCAATCCCTTTGTTGTATGGGAGCCCCCCTTAAATATTTATTTTATTTTATTTTAAGTATTTGTTGTTATAGCGGCAATAGAAATACATCATCTGTGAAAGTTTCAACTGTCTAGCTATCACCGTTCTTGAGATACAGCCTGGTGACAGACGGACGGACGGACGGACGGACGGACGGACAGCGAAGTCTCAGTAATAGGGTCCCGTTTTTACCCTTTGGGTACGGAACCCTAAAAAAATCATGAAAGAATAATAAAAAGAAACTTATTATCCAGCTAAATTAATGACTTCTTTTTTTTAATGAATCCATAAATAACTGACTTCAGCTTGGCCTCTTTTTCAGAACAGTTGCTACCAGTTCACAGGTCAACATAACACCAAGAGTCTCACGAGCTAGAGACAAAGGCTGCAATATTGCATTAGTGTAGAGCAAGAGCAATTAATCACGGCTCGCAATTATTGCTCTAAGCTAGAGCGGTAAATCAGCTATAGTAATAAATTGTTTGGCACGGAGGAGAGACGAGCGGAGCTTCTCACGTGCCCCATATTTGACAAGTATTACGATACCTTGTCTGCTGCCGTCAGACACACTGAAAGAGTTACAGCATAGTGTCGTAGTATTACATACTAGAGAGCTGTAGCCTGGCGTAAAAACTTTCGTCATTGAAGCTTGACAAAACAAAACATATTTGGAAATAGAATCCTTACTCTAAGGGAAATAACGGCGCTGTTTCTGTATAATTAAAATACATACCTACAGCTTGAAAATTTAAAGATATTGAGAAAATTTAAAGATACAAAGAGACGTGTTTTACGTACGTAAGGTGATAATCACCTCTTGTGTATATACTAGTGGCCGCCATGGTCCTAATCGCCATGACAGCCGGCAGGGTGTCATCTGCGCTAGTGTCTCCGCTCGTGGCCACCACGGTGCCGCTAATGTGTTTGGTTTAGCAGATATCTTGCACAAGATGCGCTAGCCCCGCAGGGTGTCATCTCCGCTAGTGTCTCCGCTCGTGGCCATGGTGCCGCTAATGTGTTTGGTTTAGCAGATCTTGCGACAACTATGCAGTTCGCAACTTGGACGCTGAATTATGTTCGCTAATAATGCTTTAACTTTAAGCTGCTGTTTCTGCAATAAGTTTGGTAGTTTTATCGTTAATTTATTGTCAATATTGTAGTTAGCATCGCAAAAAACCCCCCAACAATGTGGATCAAAGATCCTAAACCGTATGGCGCCACGTACTACGTACGGCTAGAAGTATTTTAACTAGTTCTGGCACATGGATAGCGGGACATTGTACCCGACTATGTTAATGAAAAAAAATATCCTACATCCATATTTGGATTCCTGTACCAAAATTGCTTGAATTTGTCCATCCGTTCGGCACGATAAAATGACAAATAAATTATGGCCAACAAATGGCGCCAAGTTGGCATGGCATGCGCTCATAGAAAACAAAAGACAATCCGGCATCGTGCTGTTATGGTTTTTCCTGATATCATGTCCCCGAAAACTTATTATCAATACAAGTCTAGGATTGTTTATAGTTTAGATTTGAGTCATTATATAATTGAGAATTTTAATCACAATTATTCATGAGTATGCATCGCAAATCTTATAGCACGTTAAGACTAGAGAGTATGAATAAGAATAGTATTTTAATGTTAATATCGACTCCTTGACTCGAACGACTCGCTCTATAAAGTTTTACCCTGCTATCAGAAGTCAGATGCCTATTCATGAGTACGAGTATAAATTACATGTTAGTGTCGGGTCCATAGATCTAACGTCCTACCGTGCTACGAAAAATCCGAAGCCTAGTCATAAGAAACGTAGAATGTTGCCCCAGCTTATTCCAATCAAGATGGACTATGTTCGAAATTCAAACTTCGTATAGTGCCGTCCCGCTCATTTAAATATTCTTTGACACGAGATGGAGAGAGATGGCACGGTAGATGGAATCCCGATTTTTGGAGTAGCCCTCCAGCTTCATAACTCGTCCGTCTGTCCGCTATCTCCGGACACTTCTGATGACGTAGCCGGAACGGTGCCAAGTTTATTAAGGTACCTGCCAACTTATATCAGATCGATCACAACTTTTTAACTAAATTAGGCTATGGTATTCCTTTAAAAGGGCGCAAGCAACTTATTTTCCGTACGCAGAACAGGACCACGTTTACATTTGTAAAATAGTGTATGTCACGTGTTTTTCTTTACAATATTTGTCTTTGCAAGAGGAAAGTATCTGGAGTTGGTTCGAAACGTATTCCATCATTCTCGGTCTTAGCAATGCGTGGGAGAAATCTTTTGCTGGCGCGTAAGGGTGCGTCCTGACCGCAACAATTTGCCTATAATGTCATATCAGTTTTGGCACAATATTTACAATTAAAAATTTAATTTATACCTAAAAGTTAAACCACGATTATAAACTAAAGAACTTTAAGAAACGCTAAAACTATGTATAAATATATATTTCTCAAACATGTAATGAAATGTCGTCATAGCGTGCGTTATAACAGGCTTCAAAGTATCACGTTTCGGGCGGAACAACTCGAGAGAATTGTAAAGGAAATATACACTTTATTTTTTTTTAAAGATGGCGTCTGTGTTCATGAACAGCTAAATAGCTAAATTATATTTTTTTGTGGTATTTTTTTTATTTAATTACATATGTTTGAGAAAAGCACTAGTTATACATGCCTTGTAGCTGTGAAAAGGGCTTGCCGGCTTCGTATCACTATACCTACTTTTCCCGGCGCCTGCAGAAATGTACTATTAAGTAGACTTAAGATATCGGGCCCCTTCGGCATGGTCCCGAAGACGCTGGCAGCATTTCCCAGCTGTATGGCAATGCTAATACGTTGAGCGAGGAAGCTGCCAGCTCTTCGGTCCCCTGTGCTATCGACCAGTCTTTTGGATACTTGTTTAAATAACTGCTGTGCACTGTTCTCATGAACCCAGGGTCTCAAGTCCAACATGAATAAGGTAGTCGTAATTTTTTTGCATAAAGTGTTTTAGCTAGCCGATATGACAACAAATACTACTAACATTGAAGGGGGTAATAGAAAAAAACGTGTTTATTACTTCTTCACGCTCAAATTGCTGGACGGATTTGCATACAATTTGGAACTTTATCTTATTCCTCTGACTTAACATCTAGGCTACTTATTATCTGAAAAAAAAACCTTAAGTAGGTAGTTCCCGTAGTATAATGCGAATATATTTGATCTTCAAATAGATTCGCAGGGCGTGCTCGGTGATCTACCATCGGTCATATCCTCGACAAATTGTGATCTGGAGCTTATTTCGGACTGGAGCAGTAGCTACGGTTTGAAAATCAACCCTGACAAGACTCAAGTTATAATCATTGGTAGCCCTAAGATGATCGTAAAAATTGACTTTGTACCCAAAGGTTGTCTGGAAGATCGTTCTTTAGCGATAAGACCGCCTATTGTCTACCATTGTTTAGTTTAAGATTTCTCATGTAATATTTTTCTTGTTGGTGTGCAATAAAGTATTGTTGTATTGTATTGTATTGTATTGTAATATTTCGACGCGAGCAACGCCACAGGCAAAAGCTATTATACAATATTTAGACATTTCTCCCTTAAAACGTCGACTTGTAAGCATGGCAAAGTATTCCCAAATTGAAAATATCACAAAGCTCCATCGAATAATCGCCTTTACACAATCATGACAATGCATTCAATTCATAAGATAAATGTTGCTTAAACGTTCCCTAGTCCTAATTGAATAAAGCTTTGACTTTGGCTTTGAAAAGGCAGTTGAACGTACAAAGAACGCAACAAACGGCGTTCAATTGACGCACAAAGGTATTGGTCCTTTGTGTGGGTTGAATGCAAGGTGCATATTGTGCATCGCTTGTTAGATCAAATTGCATATGGTTTGCGATGTAAAAGTTAAGATTTTACAATGAGTAAAGCTCGTCTTTTCAACTGACAGGTCTCAGTCATCTGTATATTTAATTTGTTTTATTTTTATTTTTTGAAATCTTGGACCCTCCGAGTTGTTCCAATTTTATTAAAATTGGCATTCAGTGCCAGAGGTATTATATTATTATATTTTTTTCCCGATCGTAAAAAAATGAGCATACATACGTTTAACTTGACATTTTCGATCTAATCCTGTGAAACTTTAACTCTGTGAAATTATCTTCTATCAATATGCTATCACTGTTATCACAATACCCAATAATTGAACTCAAATACAAAATTATAAAACGTGGGGTCTTTCGTCACCAGAAAATAAATATATCGTTAGGTGTGACCCAGGCAAACCAAATTTTCAAATAATTATTAAGTTATTTTTCGTAAATAAATTATGTTTCGTTTAATAACACTTGCTTTCTCTAGAGTTAATATTAGTATACCTAAGAATTATGTAGTTGTATAACAGTTTGATAATTGGGTCTGTATCACTCGTTATGTCACTATTAGCATAATGTAAGCTGTTGGTTCTCCATTTAAAAATAAATTAATACCTAACACTTATTAATCCTCACCCATGTGCATCATATGGAGAAATATCTCCTGGTTATTCAGATGTTAAGCATTTTTTTTAATACAAAATGTATGATTGTAAACTATACAAGTTATTTTTCATCAATTACCAACGAATAAGTAAATTCGCTATTTGTTATCAACTCAATATGAAATGAACTTTATGGAGTATGTATGTATGTATGTTCTATCAATTATGCATTTCATTATCGTATTAAGTAAACCTTTGATTATAATATTTGTTCATGAAAACATAAACATACATGACAATTTCTAATTCAAGTGTCGATACTACATATACCTAACATTCCATTGTTTATTTTTCACGCCATAACCTTTAAAATATGGAATGAAAAGAAACCTATCCGTTCGTAATTTAAATTCAACATCCACGTGCATACGTGACCACGTATCTGCAACAAATAAACCTGATACCGTGACTAAGGCCACACGTCCTTTGTCCTATCACACGATCAGGCACCAAACTGGAAACTGTACAATACTGACCCATTTTAGCCGGGTTCCCGACCGCCGTCCCGAACACGCACACAAACACACAAAAAGTTTTCCACTCCATGTTTCTCAACACTATTTTGATACGTTACTGCCAATGTTTCTTTTTCTGTTGTCACATAGTTTGACTCACTTTGTAGCGGGTGCTACGGCTACGAGTTTCGCGGCGTAGCGCATGACGCGACCGGTCGCCGCTACGAAGCCCAGACGACTGGGCTCTCGGCTACGGTATGGCTATGACTTGATATTATTGATTCTTTTAATGTTATTTTTGGAGTTTTTACTTCATTATGTTGAGTAGTGGTTGTTTATTACTCTTTTATGATTCTTGGAGATGTTTATTTTATTATTTTTAAATGGTGATGTTTCAGTGTATGTTGATTAAGTGTTAGTAAGTAATTTTTATTGAATATTATATCTTGCATTCGTTATTTTTGACAAAGTAATGCAAAAATATATTCTAAAATAGTAAACTTACTGCAAATTTCGTTAATATGTATGTAGTTTTAATACGCAGAGTATTAATTATTGTTCGTAATCAAATTTCAAGTTTTTCTAAATAAATAACAATTACGAAAATCAATATAAAGAGGTTAGTAATATACAATAAGTAATAAATTGAACCATAATTTATTATGAAGGAAACGTTTTTTATTATTTAAACGCTGTTCAATTTTCAAACAGATAATTCATGTCAGTTTTGTACAAATCTATTAACTGATTAACAATTTAAAGAGGATAATTTTCAGTAATTCATATTTACATGTATGATTTACTGTTTAATGAAAATTTAGTCTAAATGTCTTAGGTTAGGGTTGTTTATGCTATTACACAATTGAGACGGATACAAGTTTGCCAAGTTGACTTTGCTATTTCCTATAAATTTAAGCATTTGATACAGTAAACTTTAATTATTCAGCTCAAAACAGTTTTCTCAGCTTAATAATCGAGTTGGAATGTGATAATAATCATACATTTTATTTGAGTGGAGAGTACAACAATTGAACATTAATTCCCAGACGGATTAAATAGAGCGTGGACTATTTTATATTTTAAATTATTACTAGGACACGTTCGTATCGAATTGAAAACATAACCCTCTTGCTCTACTAAAGCGAGTTTATGCGGTCTTATTTCTCCAAAACGACTTGACAGATTTGAACGGAACGAAGTTTTTAGGTCAGTAGTAGCTTGATCAATCGAAGGGCTAAAGAGAATCTTTAAGGACATTCTTTGATATGTTTATCTCAATTAGTTGAGATTTTTACAAGTAATTATTTGATCTGTTTTGTAATAAATTTAGCTGTTTTTATTATTGTATTCGATTATTCATTAGTATTAATGTATGTGACGATCATAGTGTACGGGTGCTTTATTACAAAGTGTTTTGTGACAAAGTTGCCACGCCGGTGTACGGGCAGCGTCTCTGATGAAGAGCTCCATACGAGTTCCAAACAAGTCGGGCCGTTCCTGACAATATTACGTGAGTGTAAACCGCTTAATAATAATTAGATATACAAATACAAATATTTTACGAGTATTAGGATACAGTGACATATTTACAAATGAATTACCATATAGTTAGAAAAGCACTCAGTGTACACTGTTTGGTAATGTTTACACCTCAGCCAAAGTAGCCCGTGTCCCCTACACTAGGCTCAGCCTGTCTCTTAGGTTGACACAATTTTACGTTTGACAATTTCAGTTTATCTGGCGCTAAAGAATGACACAGTTTTGACAAGAAGTTATTAAATATATACTTTTTGTGTAGCAAAATTAATTGAATGTAACTAAACTAATATTAACTTAATCTAAAAACATGCCGATTACCAAATGATGTAGTAATAAAAATTTAAGACTAAAAAGCCCGAGGTGTTCCAAGCAGAAACTAAAGGTAAGCTCAATACAAGTGTATGTATGTGTATATGTCTCAAGAAAGTTTTGATAAGATTATATTTTGACTCGTGGACCATTTTTTCATATTAACGCTCCTTTTCAAACAAAAATTAGTCGAACTTTATAAATCATAGTAAAAAATACAGTAAAGACTTTCACTTTTTGCTAAGTTACTTATTTAATGTCAGTAATTTAATTCGAGTAAGAATCAGGTTCTCTGAAGCTTTTTTCTTAGAGCTTATGAAATGAAATTTTACGCAATATTTTTATACAAAAAGCTTTTGCGAAAGCTATTTATCGGATGATTTGATAATGCTTTGTTTAATGCTTTAATAGGTTATATATAATTACACATATACTTCAACAAAGCTTAATTGTATTGTATTGTATTGTCTCTTTATTGCAATTAATTGGTTTCACCATGCAACAATTTATAAATATACAGAACAAATAATTTACAGCCATATTCAATAAAATTATAAAGAAAAATGAATTTAGTATGTTCTAGCCATAACTTGATCAATACTTGATTGATATGTACTTACCTATGTTAGTTGGTATTTATCTATGGGTTGCTTGAAAATAAATGATATTGATATTGAATAACTGATCATAGTTTTAGTTGCTAAGAGTGCAAACTACGTAAATTAATCACATTAATCCTACTAATATTATAAAAGCGAAAGTGTGTGTGTCCGTGTGTTTGTGTGTGTTTATGTTTATTACTTCCTAACGCCGAAAGGGCTGGGCGGATTTGAATGAAATTTGGAACAAAGATAGTTTTTAACCTAACTTAAGACATAGGCTGATAGGTTACATATTTTATCTTGATATTCTATCTAAAAAAACATGGTTTCCGTTGGCTAGTGTATAATTATGTTTTGACGCTGACCATAACTAGTGGTAGACAACTTGCAAATCTATAAAGATAGGTAGGCTTATGTACATCTAGTCAGATGAAATCGCGAAAATCAAAACTGGGCTTGGCTGTTCGGCTAGTTTACGTTCGAAAACAGAAATATGATTTTCGACCAAAAGTGACCGAAAACGAAATTACAATCAAATTTCGGTCACAACCAAAAATATGTATTTCTTATAAAATGCCGTAATTAAGTCGAAATATTGCTTAATTGAAGATATCGTAAAGCTCCGTCGAATTTAGAGCCCTCATTAAAATTATTTTAACAAGACCAAGCGCGGATGTGCCCGAGAACCCAGTTCGTCAACGCTCATGGGACGACGTAGGGGTAAAGCGGGTGTTTGACGCTCTCAGAGAAGAAGCCGTGGGTGTAGATAGAGCGAGACTCAACGCCGTGTCGAGGCCTGAATCTGGAGCATGGCTTCATGCACTTCCTTCACCTCATCTGGGTACCTTGCTCGACAACGACTCGTTGCGGGTGGCCGTGGCTTTCCGCTTGGGCTGCGATGTTTGTGAACCTCATGTATGCATCTGCGGCACCATGGTGGAGAGCAACGGTCACCACGCCTTGAGTTGTTGTCGGTGTGCTGGGAGATTCTCTCGCCACTACGCCCTAAATGACATTGTCCGGAGAGCCCTAATTTCGGCAAATGTTCCATGCGTGCTGGAGCCCTCAGGCCTTAGCCGGACGGATGGGAAAAGGCCGGATGGTATGACCTTGGTGCCTTGGCAGAAAGGTAAGTGCCTACTGTGGGACGCCACATGCGTCAGCACTTTTGCAGCTTCACACCTTGGTCATACCACCAGGTCAGCTGGCGCAGCAGCGGAAGTGGCGGCAAATAGGAAGCGTGAGAAATACTCCGCTCTCACCAATTACCTGTTTGTCCCACTCGCGGTGGAAACTACCGGTGTTTGGAGCTCCGACGCACTAAAGTTCCTGAGGGAAGTGGGGTTTCGGTTACGAGAGAGAGGCCATGACACCCGTTTCGAGTCGTTCTTGGTGCAGAGGCTGTCCATCGCGGTCCAGCGCGGTAACGCGGCGAGCGTGTTGGGCACTTTTGCACCGGGAACGATTCGGGGCGGGCTTTTTGATTAGATAATATTTAGGTTTATTGTTTAATTTAAATTATTGTTATATTTAATATGGTCTTTTTTGTGAGAATAAATTTAACAAGACCAAGTAGAAACTTTAAAAACACGAGCGACCTGAAATTGTAACAACCCTTTCATATCACGAACAAATGAAAACCTAATTAAAACTTGAAAGACGTGGAAAAAATTACATGTTTTATGTTGTGCAAACTGAAAGGGCATAACACTTTATCGTTATAAAGCTAGCTTGCCTTCAAGCAACAGCAATATTTTTATAGTAAATAATAAATGTGGCAATGAGTGGTGCCCTGAGGAACGCCATCCTTTACTTTAGTGTCGCAACTCTGTGCCGTTTTAATCATTTGAAACCTTCGAAGCTATTAGGACACTTAACTCAAAATGTTTTACAATACTTGAATCATATTTTGTATCATGCACGTACATCTGTTAGACTTGAAAGTTATTGGGATAAAATTTATAATATATATTATTTATAAATTAATAATATTAATTTATAATATTTCGTTCAGCTTTAACTATTTATACTATTTAAATGAAAACTGTGAAGAGTCCAAATCATGGAAATTTGAATTGAGTTAATATTATTATTTAGTAATATTCGTATGTAGTTCACTCTCACTTCACGGGCTTTAGGTAAAATAAACATTTTTCAATGATTTTCCAATGCTATAAAAGAAAAAGAAGCACCATTTACGTTTGTAAATTTCAATCAAAGCGTCGAAAAAAAAATTATACTAGACATATACATCTCAGTACTAGAAACCGAGTAGAATCACAAAAGAGGGTCATCTCAAATAAGACATTTCAAGTCGAAGTCGGGAGGTTTCAAATTACTAAAGCGAGTGGCAAAGGAATGGAATCCTGCGGGCTTCTCTCGCTCGTGCTTTCTATTTTGTGTTGAAAATACTGGGTATCATGTATGAAGAAGAATTTATTTTGGTAAATTAATAAATATTATGGGACAATCATACACAAATCAACCTATTCCCAAACTAAGCAAAGCTTAAACTTATGGGTACTAGACGTCGATATACATAATATATATAAATACATAATATCCATGACATGTGACCCAAGAACAAATGTTCGAGTTCATGACACAAATATTTGCCCCGGCCGGGACTCCAACCCCGGACCGCCGGCTCAGTAAGCAGGGGTCTGCAAACTGCGTGAACCGCGTCGTCTTTAGTTTTCTCTTTAATTGGTTATATAGAATTTACGGTTAGCGCAGTTTGTAGTGCAGCTGCCTACTGTGCCGGCGGTCCTGGATTCGAATCCTGGCAAGGATAAATATTTGTATGATATATTATATTACAGTATATTATATTATATTGGCGATATAATTAATAAATTCTAGATTATTACATCCTGGAGGACTCGGTGTCGTGGCCACGCGTCGAGTTAATGCCCTGTCGGACTATTTGTGCGCGTGCGCAAGGGAGTCCCGGTACCAGGGCAATGACACTTCTAATCGGACCAGATGAGTCAAACACACCGCGCCCAGCAGCTCTCTCTTGCCTCGGCTACTCTCGTGTGATAGTGAAACGACGTGAACACACTCCCTGCTAAGTAGAACACTAGGGCTTAGCTCATAACAACAGGCTAGAAACCAAACAATTCAGCTCGCTTTTAATAGTTCTAAAAGCTTGAACTCTCTATGGATCTTGCGTCTTATAGACTTACTAGAGACCCGCCCTGGCTTCGCACGGGTGAAATGCTATATTATCCATGTATTATACATATGAACCTTCCTCTTGAATCACTCTATTAAAAAAACTGCATTTAAATCCATGTTGTAGTTTTAAAGATTTAAGCACAAATAGGGACAGACAGAAGGAAGCGACTTTGTTTTATACTATGCAGTGATTATTATAAGCTTATGAAAAGCTTGAGTCGTTAAGGCTCTGAACCGTTTTTGAACCAAAACCTTCAACGCTCGAGCTTTCAAGGCTAGAACCTTCAAGGTTTGCGAGTATAAGGTTCAAAAGTCTTCAAGGCGTCTAACAAGACACTCCGAACTGCAGTAGATCGATGGATTACAAAACAAACCTCACAATAATGACATATCCACGACCTGACTGCTTTCATCCATACTGCAATACTGTGATAAATCAAAGCGAGCGGCTACTATATAAATACGCAAACATTAGATTAAGTAACATCCATATAATATCTCAATATTTCATAAATGACCGAAACGTAGCTAAGAATGACCCAAATATCACGAAGACACCGTATAATGAACATTAATAAACACAGGATCAAAGAGATGGCTACCAAGAAGGCATAACCTTGCATAAAGGTCATATATTAATAGGGAGAACCTGTCGCTTGTTTCCTTTTGCACTTGGGTTTAGGAAGGCATTAGAGGAGATTATGTAAGTTGCATGATGTTATTAAGACGAAGTTTGGTCGCGAATGGTCGGTATTAATTTTGTTTCGGGAGTGGATTGATTCAGTAGTAAGTAGTTGTTAGTTTCTTTGGGGTCTACTATTTATTATATTTGTACGATTAACACTGCATGTCTATTGTCTGGAGTGGAGAAAAGAAGAACAGGCTTTGCCTAGCTGTTGGACACCTTAAACAAGCTACTAAAATAGCTATTCTCTAGTTTGAACACCCATTCAATCTTATGCCTAGATAACTGGTTTATTTAATTTATTTATTTAAGCGCCTAAGAGAGTTCTACTGCTCAGCAGAGGCCTCTCTGATTCTTCCACGTGCCCTGATGCTTCGCAATTTCCCGTCACATCAGTCTCTGTGAAAGGCATCAAGTTTGTGTTGATGCCACGATGATGTGTTATGTTTGTGAGACCCTTTAGATCTGGGGGCAAGGCAGTGACCCCGCCGTCGATAGTAATTTTAACTCACAAATCGTCCAGTATGCTGGATACGTGTCCTGTTTGAGCTACATCAGTACCCTTACCATGAGTGTGCAGTGACTGCACTCGATAGCGACTGCGTAAAAGATTTGTATGGAGAATTGTTGTTCTACAAAGTTACCGCTAGGGGGCTCTGTACTGTTCTCCATACAAATCATTTACGCTGTCGGTAACGAGTACGGTCACATTAACTCATCGTAATGGTACAGCTATGAGAGTTTTGGAACGTAGTACAGTATTCTTAATTCTGTCAGGTTTACGCCCGGAATACTACGTTCCAAACCTTGAGAGTAGCCTACTGATCTTTTGTCAAAGACCAATTCTGTGTCTATTTGTCGTACTTAAATTTTTTATTTAAATTTTTTTTATTTGAAAACTTTTGTTTTGTTTCAAAAACTACTCGAAATTGACAAAATTCACGCAGAAGACTGGTTTTGTTAACTTATTTCCGACTACACGCAATGAAAGCATGAAATAGCTGTTACTATTTAGAATTCTGGGTAAATTATTATTCACTTTAAAAAGTTAGCTGAAATGATCAATATATTAGTCATAACATGAAAAGAACACATTTAAAAATGTATAAAGCCTCTTAAAAAGCTATATATTATGGTTATTAGCATTTGTTATTGGCTTTTTGAATTAAATTCTTATTAAGAATTTCTTAAACTCTTAAATCACCACGATTTTGCTGTTCTAAATAAATAAAATAAATAGGCACGTTTTATAAAATATATAAAATTTAAAATATCATTCATTACGCAAAGCTTGTAATTAAGAAATGTTTTCTGCACAAGAGCGGGTAGCGGATACCTATTTCTGTTATCTTTGTTGGCTTTATTTGCTGACCCTTCTCACATGTTTCCTATCGGTTCGGTAAATAAAACGTATAATTATCTTTTTTCGTGAATACGCTCGGAATGTCCTTTGATACGTCGTTTTAGGATGTGTCATGAATTTATTTCGTCCTTATATTTTATTTACTTAATTAGTAGGTTTATTAGTCCAGTTACTATATATATATATATTTGATGCCGGGGCTATATTTGACTTTTTAATGAATAAATGATTTGACGACGCGGTTGGCTCAGTTTGTGTATCTATATCGTCGTCTAGTACCCATAACACAAGCCTTCTTGAGCTTAATTTGGGACTAGATCGATTTGTGTGAGGTTGTCCGATATTTATTTATTTTATTTATTTATTTCATAAAAATCTCACAATGAGGTAGGTATCACAACTTCTTTGTGATGTATTCTTACTATTAAATGTTACATTTGTTAAAATGAGTTATTTCACTTATTTTTTACTTCTCTTGTTCGAAATGTCCGGTGTTTCGGTCAACGTATAACAAATGAGGCCAATAAATAAAAGTTACAGTTTTATCAGTGCAGTCCCTTGCAGTCCTCTCTTAATGCGATCTTAAATCAAACCCTCTTATATCAAATAGGTAAAAGATTTAATGCCAGCTCAGACTGCTGCGAAATTGTAAGACATCAATGGGGCAAATTGTGCAGAGATTACACCAACTTAGCTAAAGGATTTTTCTCAAACATGCTCGGAAATGTTTCACTTCCCATTTGAAAATAGAATACGCAAAGAACCTCATTTTTACTAATGAAATAAAAAAAAAGAATATTCGCTCCCTCGGGGAAAAATAAATGTGCGAAAACCCATTTTGCCCGCTTCCATAACTTTTTAAAATTTCATAGGTACTGTACATAAATTGAAAATGACTTAGGACAAACCTCATACAGCCATGACAATGTAGCGGATCAAAGCGGAGCATGAAACACCATTGATGCAACAGGTCTGCAGTCTGCGAGCATGTCATGGACAAACCAAACCATTCAAAAATATCTTAATTTCAATAGAGTACACCGTTCGTCATTACCAACGCAACGGCTTGGAATCCTGTTGTACCTACATCTTATCAAGTATCAAGCAATACACAAGACTGGAAACCCAGGGCAGTCACGGACACCGAAAAAAAATAATTAATAAAAATTCAAAGTAAAACATTAATGCAAAGATTTAATAACTTACAGCATTTAAAATATTTAGATGTATCTTTTATATTTTTTAAGCACAGGCAAAAATTATGGCACTTTTGATTGATTGTATTTAAATATAAATTAAATTCAAAGCGGCAGTTTTGCTTACGGAAATGTCAAATTTAAGTGCACATTTTAAAATCAAAACTGCCCTATTATGATTATGACCCCTTTGTGTAAAATGTCATGTCATGTTGATTCAAAACATGTCAAGCGATATTCGATGTAAACCTGTTTATGTATTTTAATATGTTGAGACTCACACTAGTTGTCTAGGTGTGTAACCTCTTGTATCTGGTACTCTAGCTACGAATACAGTTATAATCCTCCACGTTCCATATCTAAAGGAAAATAGAAAAGGTTTTACACAATAGAGTTCTCCCCACATAAATACGAAGCGGTATTTGTCGTCATATCGTGATTTCTCGTCGGTAGTTCTTTTGAAGTTATATTGCAGATCTGAGGGTCGATAAGAAGGACTTCTAACGCCCGCGATTTATATCAATTTGTATAAAATTCATAGCGATATACTTTATCTGAGTTGGAAACTTGGATAAAAGTGTGTTTAGACGGAAAATTATGGATTATGGTTACTTCCATATAATATTATATTTTTACTTCCATTCATTTAAAAATAAATCACAGAACTGAAATATAATCATAAAAACATAGAGTGACTTAAAACTATACGGCTTCACAAATGAATTCATTTATAAATAGTTTTCATTAATGAATGAATTCATTCATTCATAAATAGTGCAGCTCATAGAACATAATGTCCCGTATGTAGTTTTAATACCTACATTGGATAGGGTGCCCATACTTCCCAACTCACGTTCATATTCAATATTGAAATAAAATCAAATAATATTATTAATTAAACATACCCTGGACTAAAATTTGTTAGGCAACGCATATGCAATATATTTATTGACATATTAAATTAAATCCATACTAATATTATAAATGCGAAAGTGTGTCTGTCTGTCTGTCTGTTTGTCTGTTACCTCTTCACGCTTCAACCGCTGAACCGCCTTAGATGAAATTTGGTATGGAGATAGTTTGAAACCCGGGAAAGGACATAGGATACTTTTCATCCCGAATAAATTTAGTGTTCCCGTGGGATGAGCGGGTAACACCGCGGGGCACAGCTAGTATAAAATACGGGATCACCTCTAGTGGAATAAAAATTCTTGTCATAAATTTGATTGTCATAACTCATTTCGCATAATGGCTTTCCTCATACATGTTATTTATCATAAATTATTATGTGCATAACATTTTATATGTCATAATTGTGTCCATGTTGGTGCGTATACCTGTATGACCTTCAGCGAATACCGTTTGGTGATTCTGAGTATCAGGTACGCTACCCTTGTGGACACACTCTCGATCTTGGCAACGTTGTTCACGAGGGACCTGTGGACGATAAACCCGACACCACCTTGGGACTGCTGGTGGCCCTCCCGGAAATAAAGCAGGTTGCCGGATTTCAAGATTATTGAGTCCTCTCCCTCTCTTCGGACTTCGGATAATCCGACGATATGCCACCGCAACCTACTTAATTCTTCCTCGAGTGCAGTGATCTTCTCGTCAGTACGCAGTGTGCGCGTATTGTATGTTGCCAGGGCCAGAGGTCGTCGGTGGTGGTAGCTAGATCTTTGCCGGAGATTCTTCGCACCCCTGACCCCGCCAGTACCCTGACTGCCACCGTCGCCGGGGCACCGGGGGTCGTCGGAACTCGGGGCCGTGGCTCTATTTTGTTTATTCATATTGGGGAGTTTTGCCATAATAACTTAGTATGGCACAAAATTTCAAGTAATATTATTGAATGTCATAATAATTAAGCAACAGGAAGAGCAACGCATAAATTATGGTTTTCATAATTAATGGCAATAGAAATTATATAGTATAAGTTATATCACATGTACCAATCATAATACTTTATAACATTTGAAATAATGATACAAAAGTTACATGAGCACAAAAAGGAAATGGGGGTCGGGGGGGCGAAGCCCCCACAAGGGGGGCTCGGGGGGCAAAGCCCCCCGCATTAAGAAATCCTTCTCCACACTGACCTCTTTGTTGTAGGTTAGGTTAGGTTAGAATTGTGAACCTACAAATACGAACATCGGCCAGAAAAGTAGGTTAGGTTAGGTTTGAAAGAACTCCGACCCCCTCAGAAATGAACTGCTGCCAGAAAACCAGGCTGATGTTGAAATAAAAAATTAGGAGCTTGATATTTATGTTCTTCAGTATTATGCGCCAATGCACGATATGCATAAGAACATTATGACAGTTAATGATTATGATTCAGGTTGATATGCTCCAAAATTATATGACATTCCTTACTTATGCGTAAAAACATTATGGTCATAAAATTTATGCGGATCAATTAATGACTATACACCTTATGCGCAAGGACTATTATGACAAAAGTGGTTATGCGCACCGACATTATGGCTTTAAAATTTATGCAACCCAATATGTAAGTATAATCAGCCTTAACAATAGTATGCGAATACAATTTCGGACAAACTCATTTTCGGTAAGTTAGAACTTATGCCAAATAAGGTTTCTTCCACATTACCATTCGTCGAAAACTTAATATAATAATAAGTCTGTTATGCTAAAACAGTTTCGGACAAAGAAATGTATGCGACATAGAGGGAACCCGGGCCCATACATCCTAAAAGTGCAATTAAAATAAGCCCTTCTACTAAAGGCCCCTGCCCTTATTGTCCCGGGTCACCGAAACTGTATGTCTTACCCAGAGGGCTTAGCGTGCACATTTCTCGTGCTCATAAAGATGTTGGTACGCAGAGCCAAAACACTCTGGCGGTTCCGGGCCCAAGCGCCACTAGATTGAACCCCGCAAGCCTCCGCGATTCATCTCAGCCATCGGCCCACAACAATTTTTGTTTGGATAAATTATCGGAACTTAAAGTCAAAGTCAATGTACTGAAACATATACCAAAAGGTGCAAGGAGCCTGGCAGCGGAAAAATTGTGCACAATTATAGATAACTGCGTGCGATCCAACAGTGTCGATGATTGGTTTTCGTTGTTGTCGTTTTCTTTTTCTGCTCTTAGAGTCCCAGAAAGCAGTGCTAAGAAGTCTTTGACATCAAAGGTAAAGGAAAATATAGATAGCACTACATTATATTTTCCGGAAAACATTGCACGTAAGTCAAGGTCTTTCTATAAAACTATAGAAAACAAGGTACACGACGGAGATCTGAGGGGTGCAGTCCGGCTTCTTTTATCAAACTCATCGTTAGCCCCTCCGAGCGATAAGACTGTAAGTTCATTGCGAGAGAAGCATCCATCCCCGTCTAGACCACTTCTATTTCCTCCAGAGCCTGATGGATCGAGTCCTCCTATATCGGTTGTTGAGAACCGATAGTTTTTATCCACTGGCCACACAACCAGTTAGTTCACTTTTATTCCGTGGCGCTTCGAGCGCACGGGCTGTCGGGCAGACGCGTGCCGGCGCCATTTGCTGCATGTTGCTATTAACGTAACGGGTCTTGAACATTATAACCTCCGTGGTTTTCGGGCGATTTTTGGAAGTCTTACACTTTAACGGAAAGTGTTGAGATACGGCACAATTCCTTGTACGGTGGGCTGCTTCGGGCGCCCCAAGGATAGTTATTTAGAGTGATATAAGGACCGCTACTGTGTGAACTGTTATTCGGTGTGGTGTTCGGTGTGTTTGCGGACGAGATCGGAGCGGCGGCGGCGCAGACCGGCACGTCGTTTATTGCCGCAAGTAACACACATACTCGTACACTTTACACAAAACAGAAACACATACTTGCGGCCGGGAAGAGATTCGGCTGAAATCCAGGTTAGCAATATAGATTAAGTTAGGTTAAGTACATAGGGCGCGTAGCGCGTTCCATTGTTTCGCGCTAGGCAAGATTGCTTTGATAGTTTCCCATCACATGGGCCCGTGGGAGGTTCAATTTGTGTCTGGCGGAAACAAATTTTGGTAGCAAAAGCGTGGTTCATATCCACAGAAAAGATATTCGATTCATTTACGTAGAAATAAAGTAATTTAGTTGCATCGAAATCATAATTGAAATTTGACGGTGGATTGCGCTTGTTTCGCATTCCAATCTATTAACGTTAAGTTGTATTTGCGTAATTAAGAGTAACTAAATTATAAGAATATTAGTTATTACTTTCAATTGAAATGTTAGTTGAGTGAATAAAGTAAATATAGTTGCGTTTCGATACGGAGAAACGTATTAATAAGTAATTAATAATTGGGGTTCCGCTGAACTGTTATTCACTCAAAATACATTTAATTTAAATACATTTAGTGTTGTTTTCCTTTGCGTAATATTGGTGTTGGGTGAATAACTTTGAAGTTGTCGCGTTTGGTACGAAAAAGAAAAACGGATTGTTATTGTCGAAAATCGGGGTTCCACGGACAAAATTATTCACCCAAATTAATTAATTTGTTTTCGGGTTATATTATTATTGATCCGTGTTATTGAGGTTGGTACCATGGCTCCCTCAGTAGTTAAAACGATCGCGTCAAGGGTCGAATCGGAATTAAGATGGTTTTCATTAGTCGTTACGTTAATTGGTCGTACGGATCGCGAGGACGCATTATTGTCACGCGCGCGACAGGTAGATGAAAGATATGACGCGGTATTGAAATTGCATGCCGAATACTTGGCCCGTATTGACGAAGAGGAGACTGGGGAAAGTCGGACCCAGGCTGTTGAAGTGGTGCAACGCAATGTAGACCAGTGCGGTGATATGGTGATGAGTATCATCCAAGCGGCAGCGGATATCGAGCGCGCCCGAAAAGGGGATGTTGGGGTAAGGCGTGCACCCAGTGGTGTGGCACTAATGGCGCCGTTGCCACCAGTGAATGTCCCGGAATTTTGTGGTGAATATGCCGACTGGCCGAGGTTTCGCGACATTTTTAACAGCGTGGTGCACTCGCGCACGGATTTGTCCCCCGCGTATAAAATGGCGCAGTTGATGGGGAGATTACGCGGTGAGCCTCACGATATTTTGACCCACCTGGAGATCACGGATTCCAGTTACGAGACGGCATGGGGCCTATTAATTGACCGATATGATAATCGGCGATTAATTATTGATGGGCTCATCGAAAAAATATTTAGTATATCGAAGGT
Source organism: Apotomis capreana (assembly GCA_947623375.1). NCBI lineage: Eukaryota > Metazoa > Arthropoda > Insecta > Lepidoptera > Tortricidae > Apotomis > Apotomis capreana. The sequence continues at coordinate 23,831,657 of OX392507.1, read as the reverse complement.
CACTAATGCACATGAAATAAGGTCGAAAATCCTTAATCCCGTCACGGTGGCGGTGAATACGCTGGAGCGACTCAAGTTGTCACTAGGGGATAACAAGTACATTATAGTGAACCGGGTTTTGCGCAAGTTACCTAGTGAGGTGGTGGCGCGGTTTGAGCAGTCACATGGGGGTGATTCATCGAGTCACCTCCCAACATTTGACGAATTGAGGGCGTTCCTGGAGGGTGAGTGCAGGCGGGCGGATTGCCAAGGGGCAACCACGCCGCAACCCCCCACGTCACCCCGGCGTACGGTTGGGCCCAAACCGGTGGAGCCCCGTCGGGGAGGACAGCGGTACAACGCCCTCCAATCGGAGGTGTGCCCCTTCTGCCGGAAGGGGGGACACGCGATCACCGCGTGCGCGGATTTTGGAGCACAGCGGGTGCAGAGGCGCAGGGGGGTGGTCAAGCAGCGAAACTTGTGCTTCCGCTGCCTAGGCGCACACTATGTGCGTGAATGCAGTAAGACCACCAACTGCCGAGTATGCGGAGGAGCCCATCATGAACTTCTCTGCCTGGCTGAGAGTGGGGAGCGGTACGGGGCCTCATCGGGAGGTCATCCCCCCTCTCCTAAGCCAGCCTTGGGTGGACGGTCGCCCCCCCACCGGGGAGGGGGGTCACCCAGAGACCAGCGGTCGCCCCCCTCCCGGGGTGGGGGGTCACCGGGGGCTCCGGAGTACCGCCGGATGCCGCAGTCTCCTCCGCGGGGGGGGGGATCGGCGCCGAGATTCGGGCGGGTGCCCGGAGATGACCCATGGGGAATCGGGTTACGCGACTTACTCGGCCGCGCTGGGGGGCAGGGTGCCGCCCCCGAGTAGTCGCTTCTCCCCACCCCTCGCAGAGCGCCCACGCTTGATGGCGCGTCCGCCGCAGATGGGACGGATGCCGATGGGCTATTACCAGCCGGCGCGCATGGCACCGATGGGTCGAGGGGTGTACTACCCGGGGTGGGACCCATACCTGGGCCAGGGGCCCTCTCCCCCTCCGGCGGAAAGGGAGGGAGGTTCCCCCTGCTAGCAATTAGCAGTCTGTTCATCCGTCGTGCCCACCCCACCAGTGACGGTATTATTACCGACGGCTAAGATTACCGTCAGGGGTACGGATGGACGGCCAGTGCCAGTGAGGTCACTCCTGGATTCGGGGGCACAAGGTTGTATCGTGTCCAGCCGCCTAGTGGCCAGGCTGGGCCTCAGGTTGGAGCCATCACGGGATGGCGCAATAGGTATAGGTGGCAATCAGGTGCCTCACATCAGGGGTCAGACGGACCTCCTGTTTGAGATGGGTGACTCGGCATCGATCACGCGGGTGAAGGCCACGGCTATTGTTTTGGATGAAGTGGTCGGGGTTCTTCCTTCGGTACGGTTACCGCCGGCGGTAACGAAGCTGACCAAGGGATTGGAGTTGGCCGACCCTCACTTCGCGATTCCCGGACGGGTGGACGTCTTACTTGGAACTGACGTCCTCGGGAAGCTGCTGCGGAGCGGTAAGCGGGAGCTGCAACCAAACGGGTTGGTGGCCGTGTGTACCGCAGGTGGGTACGCATTATTGGGCCCAGTACGGGGACCACAGGACGCAACGGATTATAGCAACATATACTACGGCAGCGTGTTATCGGAGGTCCTGCAAAGGTTCTGGGCAACAGAAGAGCCACCCACAGCTCCCAGGACAAGCCCACTGGACGAGGAGTGCGAGACATTTTATCAGTGCAACACGGTGCGCCTCCCTTCGGGCAGATTTATGACACGGCTGCCATTTCTATCGACGCGACCTCCGCTGGGGAGCTCCAGGGGCCTGGCTGAGAAACGGATGATGGCCATGGAAAGGCGCATGAAACGGGACTCCAACTTTCGGCGAAAGTATGTTGAGTTCATGCGTGAATATTTGGCTTTGGGTCACATGTCAGTATCCAGGGTAGACTGGCGTTGTGAGGAGCACTACGTATTGCCTCATCATGCAGTCCTGAAGACACCTGACTCCAAGATCAGGGTCGTGTTCGACGGGAGCGCGGCGACATCTAACGGGGTGTCTCTGAATCAATGCCTGCACGCTGGTCCTAAGTTGACCAGAGACATTGCAGACATTCTAACGGACTTCAGGAGACACCAAGTTGTCTTCGTTACGGATGTGAGGATGATGTTTCGCCAAACGGAGATCCATGCGGATGACCGTCGGTTCCAGCTGATATTGTGGCGAGAGAGCCCAGAAGAACCGATGATCACGTATGAGCTGAACACGAACACGTACGGATTAAAGCCCAGCCCGTATGTAGCGATGCGGACGCTACGAGAGCTGGCTGACCAGGAACGGCTGCGCTTCCCTCGCGCAGCTGCAGTCATCGACCGGGATGTCTACGTGGATGACATTTGTACGGGCACGGACAGCATTGAGCAGGCGCTCATCCTAAGGGATGAATTGGTGGCGCTCATGGCCTCCAGTGGCTATGAACTCAGGAAGTGGCTGTCAAACTGCCCAGAGGTGCTGGCAGGACTACCAGCTGAGCACCAACAAGACCCGCATTTGTTTGAGGACTCGGATAATCCTCATGCGTTGGCAATTTTGGGGGTCCAGTACCGACCGACTCAGGATGTCTTCACATACAATTGTGAGGCCGAATTGCTGTCGAAGACCTGGACCAAGCGATCAGTCCTTTCGACTATCGCACGAACGTTTGATCCAAACGGTTGGATCTCTCCGGTCACGTTCATGGCAAAGTTCTTCATGCAGAAGCTTTGGTTGGCCCAACTAGGCTGGGATGAGCAGCTCACGGACGAGCTGCTGCACGAGTGGACGGCATTCGTGACCACACTGCCGCATATTAAAGAAATTGAGATCCCGCGCAAACTGCTCCCTCAGCCGGGAGCCAGGGTGACCCTGCATGGGTTCTGCGATGCGTCTGAGAAAGGATACGCGGCCGCGGTCTACCTGAGAACAGGTGAGACTGCTGGCGAGGGTGTTGTACGCTTGGTCATGGCCAAGAGCAAGGTTGCGCCTGTTCGGACCCGGTGGACGATTCCGAAGATGGAATTGGCGGGTGCCGCGCTCCTGACCCGTCTCCTAAACCATGTGGCGCAGAACCTGCGTGGCACGATGGATCTGAATGACACGGTTTACGCATGGACGGACAGCCAGATCGTGTTGTGCTGGCTGCAGACTTCGGTCCATACGCTTGAGGTATTTGTGGCCAACCGAGTGTCACAGATAAATAACTCAGAGACTCCTCTGGTCTGGAGACATGTTCCAGGTGAAGTTAACCCGGCAGACTGCTCGAGTCGCGGCTGCCCGGCGCCTGCTCTGGTTGAGCATTCTCTCTGGTGGGGGCCTCAATGGCTGGAGCGGCCACATACGGAGTGGCCTTTCAATGACTGCGGACGCCAGCCACTACCCCCTGACCAGGGTCTGAGAGTCAATGTGACTACAGTGGAGTCTGTGGCAGTGGACCACACTCTTTTGGAACGGTATAGCTCACTAGGGAAGCTACTTCGAGTCACGGGATGGATAATGCGGTTTTTCCATAATTGTCGAAGCCCTGCTGCACAGCGCAACCTGTCACCTGTAATGGGACCTGAGGAGCAGCAAAGGGCTCTCTCACGTTGGGTGGGGGTCATTCAGGGGAATGAGTTCCAGGATGAACTAAGGATTTTGCGGACTGGCGTGGGCAGAATGAAGAAGAGCCTTGTCCGCCTCAACCCGTTTATTGATGAGCACGGAATGCTCCGGGTGGGAGGCCGACTACGGAATGCCGAATTGCCCTATTCAGCGCGGCATCCTTTAATTCTTCCCAAAAAGGGAGCTCTGGTGGAGCTGTTGGTTTGGGACCGTCACATCAGAAACTCACATGCAGGCTGCAACACTCTGCTGGGCATTTTGCAGCGGGAATTCTGGATTTTGTCGGCACGGAGAGTGATACGGAGCGTTGTGTTTCGTTGCTTGCCTTGTTACCGGCTCAAGGCAGCCACAATGCAGCCACAAATGGGAGATCTCCCGCCCGACCGAGTTACGGAAGCTCGGCCGTTTGCTGGTGTGGGGACAGACTTCGCGGGGCCTTTCATGGTCAAGACATCACGCCTTCGCAATGCGAAGTCGGTTAAGGCATATTTGTGCGTCTTCGTGTGTCTGGCGACCAAGGCCGTTCATTTGGAAATGGTAGCTGATCTCTCTACGGAGGCCTTTTTGGCAGCGCTGGACCGATTCGTTTCTCGACGGGGGATACCGGCCTTGATACGATCGGATTGTGGTACCAACTTCAAGGGCGCCGATCGTTGTTTAAAGGAAATTGTATTATTTTTAAGTCAAAATGAGCGAGAGATCGGCACGGCCATCGCCAGTCGGGGCATTTCGTGGTATTTCAGTCCACCTGGATGCCCCCACTGGGGTGGAATATTTGAGGCAGTGGTTAAGTCTGCCAAGACTCATTTGTATCGGGTCATCGGCTCGGTGTTTTGCAAAATTGAGGCAGTTTTAAATTCGCGCCCCTTGTGTCCGTTGAGCGCTGACCCGAATGACCTGGAGGCCATTACCCCAGGTCATTTTTTGATTGGCCAACCACTTAACGCCTTGCCGGAGTATCCGTATACAGATGTTAAGCTGTATAGGTTGTCACGGTATCAGATGCTGCAGCAAATGACTCAAAATTTTTGGAAGCGATGGTCGCTTGAGTATTTGCACATTCTTCAGCAACGCGTTAAGTGGACGGACAGGACGACCCCACCGTGCGTTGGAGACCTCGTACTGGTTAAGGATGCTAACCTATCACCGTTGTGCTGGCGACGGGGGCGCATCGTTAACTTGATAGCGGGCAAGGATGGGTCTCCACGGATCGCAGATGTACAAGTGAGGGACTCGATCCTTAGACGGGCGGTTTCAACGTTATCCCGACTACCGGGAGTTTGAGCGGACCGACGACGGGTCGGTCCGGGGCGGGTGATTGTTGAGAACCGATAGTTTTTATCCACTGGCCACACAACCAGTTAGTTCACTTTTATTCCGTGGCGCTTCGAGCGCACGGGCTGTCGGGCAGACGCGTGCCGGCGCCATTTGCTGCATGTTGCTATTAACGTAACGGGTCTTGAACATTATAACCTCCGTGGTTTTCGGGCGATTTTTGGAAGTCTTACACTTTAACGGAAAGTGTTGAGATACGGCACAATTCCTTGTACGGTGGGCTGCTTCGGGCGCCCCAAGGATAGTTATTTAGAGTGATATAAGGACTGCTACTGTGTGAACTGTTATTCGGTGTGGTGTTCGGTGTGTTTGCGGACGAGATCGGAGCGGCGGCGGCGCAGACCGGCACGTCGTTTATTGCCGCAAGTAACACACATACTCGTACACTTTACACAAAACAGAAACACATACTTGCGGCCGGGAAGAGATTCGGCTGAAATCCAGGTTAGCAATATAGATTAAGTTAGGTTAAGTACATAGGGCGCGTAGCGCGTTCCATTGTTTCGCGCTAGGCAAGATTGCTTTGATAGTTTCCCATCACATGGGCCCGTGGGAGGTTCAATTTGTGTCTGGCGGAAACATCGGTAACTCCTGTTGAAGTGAGAGCCGCAATTGGTTCGTTTTATAATGGATCTGCATCTGGTCTCGATGGCTTGCGACCTCAGCATCTTAAAGAATTAACATCTTCTTCAGCTGGTAGTAGTGGTGTTCGATTAGTAGACTGTCTTACGAATCTTTGCAATTTTTTGTTAAGTGGATCACTGAATCCTGCCGTATGTCCTTATTTGTATGGAGCTTCTCTATGTGCCCTATCTAAAAAAGATGGAGGTAGACGACCTATTGCCATAGGTAGCACAATTAGACGTCTAACGGCCAAATTGTGTTGTAGCATGGTCAGAGAGACTATGGCGAGTTATCTTCAGCCGGTTCAAGTAGGTTTCGGGACTATCCAGGGTTGCGAGGCAGCTATGATGCCACTAGAACATTTGCACTTGGAAATGAGGATACATCGACCATAATTTTGAAAATAGATATTAAAAATGCTTTTAATAGTCTTGAGAGGGACGCTATTCTCGGGGAAGTTTTGGAGCAGGTGCCGTCGCTCTACCCATTTCTTCACCAATGTTACTCTACAGCCAGCAATTTATTTTATAACGATCAACCTATAAGTTCACAGGTTGGGGCCCAGCAAGGCGATCCTTTGGGGCCTTTAATATTTTGTTTAGCCATGCAGAAAGTTATTTTGTCGCTGGACTCACCGTTAAATGTGTGGTATTTAGATGATGGAACGATTGGAGGGAATCCACAGGTGGTATTACAGGATTTAAGAAGGCTAGTTCCAGCTTTGAAGGAGATTGGCTTAGAAATAAACCCCAGCAAATGTGAGCTTTTTTGCTGCAATAATAGTGATGCTAGTGTGTTGTCCGATGTTGAGTTGGTATTACCAGGTGTTCGCCGTCTTGATAAGACAACCTTCAGTTTATTAGGCGCACCTGTTTTTCCGGATGGTGCAAGCTCGGCTCTCGAGGAGAAGAGGTTGGCTTTAGTACGGGCTCAAGAACATTTATCAAATTTATCATCGCACGTCGCACTTGTTTTATTGCGTAACTGTTTTGCGATGCCACGCATGATTTACATTTTAAGAACCTCCCCAACTTGGTTATTTGAAGATGATGTAGAGAGGCTGGATAACGCAATCAAAATGTCACTTGAGTCCATACTGAATATCCATCTCAACGAGTCGCAGTGGTGTCAGGCTTCTTTGCCAGTCCGCCATGGTGGTCTAGGTATACGCCGATGTCGTGAAGTCGGTTTGGTAGCATTCTTAGCTTCAGCTCATGGGACTCTCTGGCTCCTGTCACTCGCATATTTCATTTGAATGGTGACAATATCCAGGTACCATTTGTCGCTGAGGCACTCACCAAATGGTCCACTGTGTGTCAAGGTAACGAACGGCCTGATAATGTCGTCAGCCAAAGGGGTTGGGATGACATTTTATGTAGGGAAGTCTACGGTGGGTTACTTGCCGACGCAACAGGCTTTAATTTGGCGCGTTTGAAAGCTGTTGCTAAGCCTGAATCAGGAGCGTGGCTACATGCTTTGCCTTCTCCTCAGTTGGGTACATTGCTGGACAACGACTCATTAAGAATCGCGGTTGCTCTCCGGGTTGGTTGTAAAGTATGCGAGCCACATCGTTGCATCTGCGGGGTAACAGTTGAGGAGAATGGCCACCATGGCCTCAGCTGTCAGAGATGCGCGGGGCGATTTGCAAGGCATCATGCGATCAATGATTTGGTTCGTCAGGCTTTAGTGTCTGCCAATATACCTTGTACCTTGGAGCCTCCTGGGTTGAGTCGAACTGATGGCAAGAGGCCTGATGGTCTCACGTTGGTTCCTTGGCAGAAAGGTCGGTGCCTCTTGTGGGACGCAACTTGTGTGAGTACGTTTGCTCCGTCCCACTTGACTCACACCATTAGAACTGCTGGGGCGGCCGCGGAGTGTGCGGCAAGAGTGAAGCACACTAAATACAGTGCCTTGGAGCCAGCGTACGATTTTGTACCTATTGCAGTGGAGACTGGTGGACCTTGGGGCTCGGAGGCCAAGGATTTTATTAAGGAATTGGGCCGCCGGCTTAGGGATAGGGGCTGTGACCCGCGCTCTGGATCGTACCTGGTGCAACAAATTTCGTTGGCCATTCAGCGTGGTAACGCCGCCAGTGTGATGGGTACGTTTGGGCCAGGTACGATTCGGGGCGTGCCTCATTAACGAAATTGACGAAGCCTGTTGTGGATCATATCATTGGTTTGTATTTGACGAAGCCTGTTGCTGATTTGTTGTTGTATCTCACCTGACGAAGCCTGCGATGCGGATCAGAACTTATTGTAATTTTTCCTTACGTGTGTCTATTAAAATAAAGATATAGGGTATGCAAGGTACCTACATAAATCTAAGAATTTATGTCAAACTATCATATAAATTAATTGAATCTAGCAACTTTGGCTTTTCCTTTTAAATACGATTTCTTAGCAAACCCCAATTTCATTAAAAGTAATTCCCTTGACTGTAAAGCAATTTCTCTGTTTCTGTCGTGTACGATTCCCCTGTGTAACTAAGACAAATAAAATGAGAAACTTAATAACAAGTCTATTCAAGGGCGAATCCTTCAAGTTACTTCATAAACATTTCTTTTTATGAACTCTCGCATAAAAATCTTTACAAGGCACAGTAAAAGCTGGCTTGTTGAACTTCCCGGGTTCTATTCTGAGATTGATAAAAGCTGGATTTAGTAATGTGACAAAACTACGTGTACTCAGATGAAAAATAATTAAAGGTTTTTCATTGCAAAAACTGATTTACCCCTGAATTAGCACGGTTGGTATAAATAAATAAATATCAGACAACCTCACACAAATCGATCTAGTCCCAAATTAAGCTCAAGAAGGCTTTTGTGTTGTGTGTTATGGGTACTAGACGACGATATATATACTTATATAGATAAATATATACTTAAGTACATAGAACAACCATGACCCAAGCACAAATATTCGAGTTTATCACACAAACATTTGCCCTGGCCGGGATTCGACCCCGGGACCGCCGGCTCAATAGGCAGGTGTCTACAGGCAAACCCGAGCCAAAGGCGTCGACAAATGACGAACCGTTTACTGGAGGCTTAGTCATGTCTCATTACCATCAACCTGTCAACAGAAAGACGTACACTGCTAGGCAAGGCCTCCCCCAAGATTGGAAGTGAACATTCAATCAATGAATATTCTTTAGTATGAAATTTCGATGAACTAAAATTCTATGAAATGATTGTCCTATGAAACTATCTTACTAGACACATTTTCTGCGAAACAAAATTCTACGAAAAATTGTAAAACAGCGTACAACCGATTCCCGCGCATTATAATAACAAAACTGTTTTAATGATACCTGGGGGCCTATGATGGTTGCGTTTATCACGTGATAAATAAGTGACAAAGCATCTGTCACTCGCACTCGCATCTTGTCAGAACGTGACGGATGCTTTATCACTTATTTATCGCGTGATCAATAAGTGATAAAGAATCAGTCACTCACACTCGCATTTTGTCAAGGCGTGACGGATGCTTTGTCACTTATTTACCGCGTGATAAAAGCAACCTATGATGGTTGCTTTGCTGCAGGGCGACATATTTTTTCTGTAGTATGGCCAAAACATTCCCCAAATAGATATAAATGTCATTGGAAATCTGTTTTAAATCCAGAATAAGCCGTCTAGCTGTACTCAAAATTATCCTCGCCTAACTCAATTTGCCGACATGTGCTACCAACATAAAATTTTAGCACTTCACTAAAACGCTTTTACATGGCGCCCTTCCGAATATAAAAGTGGGTTTATGCATCACGTACCAGCATAAGCGATATTACATTATGCTACCTTAGTGAGATGTCGGCTGGCCGCAGACTCGGTGTGGTTGCCTCATATTTTGAACTAGCGACCCACCCCGGCTTCGCACGGAGTGCAGTTTCGCAGTGCAATGCTATACATATGTCATTCATACATATACTTTATTATACATATACCTTTCTCTCGAATCACTCTATCTATTAAAAACACCGCTTCAAAATCCATTGCGTAGTTTTAAATAATATGCAAGTATACATAGGGAAAGACAGACAGGAAGCGACTTTGCTTTATACTATGTAGTGATGTACGAAATAAGTCCGTATATATAGGGTGTTTGGAATAACGTAGTAGGAACTTTAAGAGGTGATACAGGTGACTATTTGGAAGAGTTTGAACCGTTTATGCATTTTTAAATAAAATTGTTCAATTCTTACCAAAAAACAAATTGACACCATGACCAAAGGCGTGTCATTTTACATCAATAAATAATAAAACGCACAGCTCAAGAGTTTTTGCGGGGATATAGATAGCCTTCTGTAGTCCTTAACTCAGTGCACAAACCAAATATTATTTTATTTTATTTTATTTTATTTATTAGGTCTGCCAACAGCGGTTACAATCTTACATTCTTACATATTCATGTATAATATACTTAGACTTATTGCACAGCTAATTATAGGCAAACACAGCATGCGTACGGTTTTAGTTAAGTTGGTTTACGATAAGGAAAAAAGCTAGTTACATAAAGATAATAATCACTATGAAAAGAGAAAAATTATAAACAATTGTTTAGACGGACAAAGAGTTTAAGGTCTGTTACAAATACAGTAGTAGGGCTAGCCGCCTCAATCTATATCTAGGCTGAAGGAATACAAAAACAATAATCAGTCGTGAGTACTGGACCGAAACCTGATAAGGGAGTCAAAATGAACATCACTGGAGTTAGACATTTCGTTTACCAGTCTGCATAAGCGTGGGACTGGTGAATTTTTTCCTAAAATAGTTCTTCGAAAAGGGGGTACAAAAGGCTTCACTGTGGCACGAGGATACCTATTAGGAATTTTGAATTTGAATTTTTGCAACAGTTGTGGGCAATCAATTTTATTTCTGAATAGTTTGTATAAAAATGTCAAGTCTAGATCAATTCTGCGTTGCGACAGTGTCTGTAATTTAAAATATTTTAGGCGATTATTATATGATGCTATTTTCTTTGCAATTATGAGTTTATTATTTAAGTTTTTAGCCTATGCATTAGGTTGTTCATGATTACTATAAAATAATCGCTTTCCAAGGGACACGGATTCCTAACGATTGCCTGAGTGCGTTCATTCAGCCCAAAAAAGGGGCTACTCATACCTACTAAGTCAACTGTTCATATAGGCTGTAGCAAGGTGACGCGTATCAGAAAAAAACACTTCAACATTAAACAGTAGAGAGGTATCTCTACTGTCACAACTAGCTTAGGAAGTATCCTAAGCTAGCTGTTCGTGTAGGCTGTGGCGGGGTGACGTGATCCGCATTACGGATCTGTTGTGAGGCCACTGCGTTATGGCAGCGTCTCTGAAGACAGAACTTAAGCCTATTCTAACCTTAGATGGCGGCTGTACCATTGCTTATATGGCGCTAACGTTGCCATGGTGATTAAATAATATTTTCTCAAACATGCAATGAAATGACGTTATAACGTTACAACAGGCTTCGAAGTATCACATTTTCGGCGGAAGAACTCGCACTTGCCCGTATTTTTTTAGAAATATAGAGTGTTCGTTCTGAATGATTCTGAGAAAAAATAAAATATCATATTTTTTTCTGAAGATTTTGAGAGATCTCGATCTCTTGATTATGTATGACATCAGAAACTTTAAATATAGCCCCAACACAAATATGCATCAGAATATGTGTTTACCTACACATACACATTCGAAATACGACACTTTGATAATGCTCACGAGGGCTTCACAGCCAGTGATGTGTCGTTGCCAAGTACCTACTGATGTCAGCAATATTACTTAGGGTACCCATAGTAATATTGCCGAATCCTAGCCAGTTTTCTAAGGGTTTCTTGAATCAAGTTAAAATAGTCATCAGAATAATCTAAATACTTGTACTATACACGTGTCTACTATACATTTTTATGAAATTAATTACATACTTTTAGAAAAGCTCAATTATAATCCATTAATTTATTAAAAGACTGAAAGTTATGATAATATGAAATCCTCATTGAAATCGGGTCCAACTTAATGAGTAGTAACTGCTAACCAATAACTATACTGCAGAGCAGTCGCTGAATGTCTTTGCAGCACTAGACTATTTCATTATAATGATTTTACTATAAATTAGATTTTATTCAAATTTCTAGCAATGTCCGTCCTCCTTTGACTTCATTTGAGACTGTATGTGGTGGCCTTGGTCTGCTACAGGACTGTACCCTCTAGCATAAACTATGGCACGCGACTCTTTCTCGCGCGAGATATGCTACCTATCTCTTTCTGTACACTGTGAGAGTGATGTGTAACGCTGTCACGCGACAAGAGTCGCAAAGCATAGTTATACTAGAGGGGCTGAGCGCTGCGTTACACCATCTGCAGCGTAGAAATATTGCCGGCAACATTACCGGGCCAATCACATCACTAGGCACAACTCAGATACTTATGGCATTAAGAAGTGACGAGAGATAAAAGCCTGCCAATCATACAGGGATTTGTTTACAAACTCGAAAGCTCCTAAAGCTCGGGGAATGGCAGAAAGCTCATAAGTAGCAAATTTTGTTCGTAAGTCATGTGGGGCTTCGTGGGTGAGAGAGAGAATGAGTGAATGGATGCGTGATTATTATTGACTGGATTGGCAACATTTCAGATTTCCAAGCAGCATTAAAACTTAAAGTCCGACCAAAAAGAGTAGAAATTAAAAAGTGGCAATACTGTAGTGTCCTCCCTTTCTAATCAATATAAAAAAACCGGGGACGACACTACAGTATTGCCAGTTTTTAATTTCTACTCTTTTTGGTCGCACTGTAACTTGGACGCCAAGCGGTGAAATAATTCACCTTGCTTCTTGCTTCATTTTGACGACGCGGTTGGCGCAGTTTGTAGAGACCTGCCTACAGGCCAACCTGCCATTTATTTGTGTGATGAACTCGAATATTTGTGCTTGGGTCATGGTTGTTATATGTATTTAAGTACATACATATTTATCTATTTAAGTATGTATATCGTTGTCTAGTAATCATAACAAATCTTCTTGAGCTTAATTTGGGACTAGATCCATTTGTGTGAAGTTGTCTGATATTTATTTATTCATAGCAAAAAATAAAATAAATGCTAAAATAAACAATGCAAAGGTTGACACAGAAAACATAAGGAAAAAATCGAAAGGTTATCTGGCGTTAGGATAGTAGAGACGTTAATACGCTGGACCTGTAATCCAGAGGTAGGGTTCGATTCCCGATCTCTTCCGCCAGGTTACGAATTTAAATTTTTCTTTATGCTTTGATTTTTAGGGTTCCGTACCCAAAGGGTAAAAACGGGACCATTACGGAGACTTCGCTGTCCGTCCGTCCGTCCGTCCGTCTGTCACCAGGCTGTATCTCAAGAACGGTGATAGCTACAGTTGAAATTTTCACAGATGATGTATTTCTATTGCTGCTATAACAACAAATAAAAATAAAATAAAAATAAAATAAAATAAATATTAAAGGGGGGCTCCCATACAACAAACGGGATTGGTTGCGTTAACTTTGCACCTCATTTATATGGCGCTATACATACCAGGTGCAAACTTAACTTAACCACTGAGGGATAGAAAATTATTTGTACGGAACCCTCGGTGCGCGAGTCCGACTCGCACTTGACCGATTTTTGTATCAATGGTTTAGGTAATTCAGTTTGAGTTACAAAGTTATTTGGAGTTAAATGAAGAAGAAGAGGTTTTTAACTGAGTTTTATTTGTTCAACTGATGAAACAACACATGTACATTATATTAGCACAAGTAAATTAGCCATATTGATTTTACAGGAAGTATACCAACGTTACATATACAACAACCCAAAGCTACCAACATGAAACATAAAATATAATTGTTGCCATACTCAAAAAAGTTTTTGATCATTGGAATTTGGCGATCTTATAATGAATAATGACGACGCGGTTGACGCACTTTGTATTGCAGTTACCTACTGAGCAGGCGGTCCTGGGTTCGAATCCCGGTAAGGGCAAATATTTGTGTGATGAACTCGAACGACAGTGCGCTTAAAGATTTGATACTAAATAAGAAATTCACTCCAATCTCTGGAATTCCTTTAACTAACTCGCAGTCCTCAGCATATTATATCAAATTTAAGAAACCGAAGTAAAATCTTAATCCAGGTATTCTCAAAGTGTAATTCGCGGGGCTCTGCAAGATCTCTAATTTGCTTGGACCACCTACTGCCATCATTTCGACGACGCGGTTGGCGCAGTGGTTAAGCAACTGCCTACTGAGCCGACGGTCCTGGGCACAGATTAATATAATAGTTCTTCGAACAGATACTCATGTCTGAATAAAAAGGCGAATACCTACCGCTTTTCATGCCTACTCAATTTAACAATGGAGCGTCCTTGAACGCGCGGGTCGTTGACCGCACGTGCCGGCAAAACGAGGCTAGGGTTGACACCGCTTAGAAATGATTTTATAAAAAGTCAAGATAAACGAAAATACGATCGATTTATTTAAAATTAGTCAAATTTAATTATCATTAGGTACCTACTAGAAATATGTATTCACATGCGCTGCGGCACACCATCAAAATCGTTTAAATTTCCGAGTAGGTACATCGGAATCTTACCTACCTATTCTATCTGAACTTACCAGAAACCTGAAACAAAAACAACTCTATGTGTAGGTACCTAAGTAACCTAAATATATCCCGATGACAGTAGGTAGTACTTACTAAATAAAGTTTGGTAGGTGCCTATTAATGTGTTACATATTGTATAATACTAGCATTACAAGCTTCGAAACAATCACTAGGTAAAAGTTAATTTTTAATAATCTGATCACGCGTTTCATCTTTGCGAATGCATTGCTTGCAAAAGGTCTTAAGTGCCAAGAACAACGCCGACGTTTACGCCCTTTTTAGGCCGTGCAATGCACTCTCCCGCCACACGCACTAAACTGATTTGGTAAATCTTAGTGAGTAAATTATTGTCACTTGTTGATATAGGTAGTGGATGTTTTCTATGAATTTAAGTATATTAAGTAGGTAGGTTTATTTATTCAACATTGCATGTATCTATTATAACAGTGTATGCAATGCGTTTAGGTCGGTGCTTATTAAGTTCTAAGAATTTTAGTAACATTTCATCGTCTGTCGGCAAAGAAAAAAAGGATAAATGTCTGTTGCTTTTATGTTTTTACACCCCGCAACACTGCAGCGCGTTGGTCTCATTCGTGACGAAACCATTTTTTTGGTGATTTTATAGCGCGACCGGCGGCGTCCGGCCGTGAGCGCGTGTGGCAACCGACTGGCTAAGCGTGTCGGCCACGACAGGCGATGTGTAGGTATCGTTCTGGGTTCCCACGGTACAGATGGGGGGCACTGTCCTGGGTTCGAATCCCGGCAAGGGCAAATATTTGTGTGATGAACTCGAATATTTGTGCCTGGGTCGTGGATGTTAATCGTATTTAAGTATGTATTTATCTATATAAGTATGTTTATCGTCGTCTAGTGTCCATAACACAGGCCTACTAGAGCTTTCTGTGGGACTGGACTGATTTGTGTGAGGTTGTCCAATATTTATTATTATTTATTATCATTTATAGTACGGTAGTTTCTTCATATCAAATTAATTTAAACGATTAACAACGATTCATGTGATGATCAATGATGTTAAAAAATATACACAGCACAATCATATTTCAGCTTTTATTATACCTTTTTTTTTATAAGCAAAAACCAAATAAATGGAATACATTTGACCGTTCTGCTCGGTGACGGCTTAGTTCACAGTTTTCTTACAAATATCATAATATTCCGGCGATTTGACAATTCATAAAAAGTTGCTGATTTGATCTAACAGGTCCCCATTATAATAATTCACCGCAAAGATCGGTTGCATTAGTATCAAGCCAATTAGGAGTAGCAAATAGTTGGCATGGCCGATCGAAATAGGGTGGATAATAATTATATATGTATACCTATTACATCGTTATTAATTAACTATTCGGTATCTTCTGTTATTAAGAGGCCTTATTCCTTTTAAAATGCTAATTGTTTTAGATATTTTTCTCTATGATCAAACATGTTTCTTAACGTATTATTAATGTTACTACCTAGAACAGGGCTATTGGGATGTATTGGAATATATTTAAAACCTACTGTTTGAATTATTCAATGATAATTTTTGTTTCAAAAACTACTCGAAATTGACAAAAATCACGCGGAAAATTAGTTTTTTCAACTTATTTTCGACTGCACGCGATAAAACCATGAAATCGCTATGTACTACCTAGAACTCGGGGAAAAATATTATTCACTTCAAAAAGTTGGATGAAATTATCAATATATTTGTCATAACATGAAAAAAACAAATTTTAAAAGGAATAAGGCCTCTTAAATTATCCATATAGTGAACGTGAAAGCTTGGTGTGGCTATCCGTGTGTTTGTCCCTCTATGATGTTGCAACAGAGCAGATAAACATAATTTTGCATAATGACAGTAGGAGTACAACCTTGAGACGTTGTCATTCTCAGATTTGAATATTTTATCCTTTTAAATAAAACACGTATATTAATTATTTGAGCCTCCCTGACGTTTCGGTAGCTTTACAGATACCGTTGTCAAGGCTTCATATAAATGTGTGATAGTCGCGGAAACCGAAGAAAATATTTTATATCCTTCTTGCGATTAGTGCATTTTTATTTAACTTTGTTGCTCTTTTTGTTCATATTTGCTTGGTAAAAGGACCTTTTTTGTAACATACAGTATTTCGCGATCTAATGACCTGAATAAAGTTTGAGAACCGGTGACTCAGTCCATTCGAGCCGTCCGGCTAGACGCTAGACTGAAATTAAAAATTCCACGCAGCGAAGCCTTATTAAGCAGATGAGACGTAATTAGTGCTCGTTTATTCCACTGTTTAGTTGTTTAATTAAATACTTTTCATTAAAGATAATAAGGCGGGTCTATTACAGTTTTTCTTTGGAAATGTTATTGTTGGTAATTAATTATGTCTCAGTACTAAGCTCTGTTTCAAATGTAGCATTAAAGTATTACGCAAATTATTCTTGGTATGTCTTTAAAGTCAGGGACTATATTCGATGCTTTCAACCAAAACTGACCTAAATTTCTATCGCTGCTCTTCAAAACCTCGTATCTAGTTTGTAAATTCGTACTGAGATACGAGCTTTGTTTTAAGTAGGCATTTGCTACTTAGTGAGTTTTGGTGGACATAGGCGCATTAATCGTCAGATTCCCAAACTTCTTTACTTAACTATTTATTAGATACAAAAAATGATGCACTACCACAAAAACTAGAATACAACAGCAATAATAGCATTAAAATGATCGTGAGACATCTTTAATAATAGCCTTTTAAGCATTGAAATATTTTTTTCCAGCCTTCTTCTACTTGTTGAACTGAAATAGGTACCTATGTATATTTAGGTTTCTAATGTAAATACTATACGAAATAAACATTAGTTCAATTCAATTTAACATGAGTCAACTACTCGCGTAAGTGGACCGTGAGTCGAATAGGAGTCCCTGTTGAAGAACTCGATATGAGTTCGAAACATGTCGTTCCCGATAATTTGTACGTGGGTTTAAGCAGGGACCGGAACCGGTTACCCTAACAACGGTTTTTGATGAGGTTATTTTAGAAGTTGTTTTTAAAAACCCTTACATATTGTTAACCCTATGATGTGGTTGTTTCAATGATACGGTTACTGTTTTGTTGCAGTTAACGCGGTTACCGGTTACCTTAACTAACCTACCCCGTCCCACTAACCGAGTCTTTAGGGTATTGAACCGAGTTCAAACGAATGTGATCCTTAAGTAATGTGTTATTAGTTCAGTTTTTGAATAGCAGTTATAATAACTACTAACCCTAACTTAATAACCTTAACGTAAGGGTTTTTGAACGAGTTCTAACGAATATGATCCCTAAATTATGTCTTATTAGGTCAGTTTTTGAATAACAGTAACTCAGTAAATTTCTTATCTCTTGCAAGTCATAAACGTGTTTGGTTTGCGAGGTTTGTAACAATATGCTATAAAGCGACAATTCAGACAATATTCAACTTTAAGTCTTTGGTGTAGAAACTTCTTATGTTACCATGGTAGCGTTGCTTAGCTCGAGCGGCGAAAACAATGTGTTGTTTGTTTTTTTTCATATTTCATCT
This sequence comes from Apotomis capreana, assembly GCA_947623375.1. Lineage (NCBI taxonomy): Eukaryota > Metazoa > Arthropoda > Insecta > Lepidoptera > Tortricidae > Apotomis > Apotomis capreana. The sequence continues at coordinate 23,813,901 of OX392507.1, read as the reverse complement.
TTGCCTTTGCGGCTTGACAAATAACTGTAAGACGGAAAAAATAAAAGTTATTCGTTTATTTTTGCCGTCACCATTGTTATCACATATTGGTTTATCGCAAAAACAATTAACTATCATTTCCTTCATCATACCCCGTAATACAGATTAGTATTGTTTCGATAAAAAAAAATATAACAATTAATGCGGCATTCAGTTAAGGCACAACTGCATTTTGATTATTCTTAAAACAATAATAAATACCGCGTCTCAGTGTGCAGTAAATGCCAATACCCCGATAACAATAACATAAAAATAATTCTTAGCATTTCACTCATCCCTTTTCATCTAAGTATAATTATATTTAGGTTGATGTATGTGTCAATAACGAACTTCAAATTATTTTAATCAAATTACACCCTTAAATTGTAAAGATAAGCAATATTAATGATGGTTCTGTGGATATTCTTATTTATTCAAATTGATTTGAACAAGAATATTTCTTGCACTCTGTGTCTTGATTAAATCATGATCCTTTTTTTTTATTAATAGTTAAAAACGTAATAATTTTAAAAACATTTTAAATAAAAAAGTTTTAAGTAATTAATTAAAATGTTATTTGAAATAAAGTTAATTTTGTTATATTATGTATTCTATAACTTTTTTTTTTAACTATAGAAAGAAAATTCTTTACACAAAGACAGATGTCCTTTTGTCCGGATTTCCGGCTGGTCTCGCTTAGGGGTCACATTTCTCAACCGATTTATGAAGTTTTGTGAGGTCTAGGTTAGTTAATTATATGAAATATTTGTGTCGATAAAATTATTCGAAACTTGGTTTGAATAATTTTATCGACTTCGATTTGTAAACTAAGAAAAATAAAAAAAAACATCCATTTGGAAGAAAAAAATTAAACAATTTAAATTAATAATCAATGGCATTTATTTGTATATATCAAAAATCCAGTTTACTGTTCTATCAACACACAACCAATTTAAAAAATATCTTTACATTAAAAGTTGTTACAGCAGTAATCAGAAAGTAAATTAACATAATATCATAAAATAAGTTGGCTCACTGAGTGGTCAAAATAAAAAACAAAAGAAAACTTGAAATCAAGCTAGCTTACGCACCAAACCATACATATTGTATTATAAGATATTATATATGATTTCTATATATATAACACATATAATATTATAAATAAATATGAAATATTAAAATATATACCTAGGTACCTTATTAAAATTTCAACAAGGGTCAATATGTTCTACTTATTCTACTATATAATATATAATCAACAAAAATATAATCACACTTCCATAAATAATCAACTTTCTTATAATTAATGCCTAGTAAATATTTATAAACTAATTTACGTGTCTAAAACATTAATATTTAAAATAATCACATAAATAAAAAATATCATTTTTTACCCTATTTTCCTAAAACATATAATTAAAACAAGAATTCAATCAACAAAAATAAAGTGTAGTGTCTAAAATAATCATGCTTTATCACAATAATAATAACAACATCTAATAGAATTTTTAAATAATTCCAAGAGTAAATATGTATTTATGTCGTAATTAATAAATTAAAATTAAAAAAAATCAACAATGACTGTGTAAATATTCTGATAAACAATTTATAATTATTTTTAATTTTTATTTAAAATAAATCTTTGTTTGCCCTAACTAACATTAAATCTTTCAAAAGATTCGGACTGATGTTGCTCCTCAGAGGATGGAGGATGAATTTCAACGAGGAGAATAATCTCTCGACAGACACTTGGGTCGCTGGCGCTGATAGAACCATCAAAAAGTAGCGCCGTTCACTTTCTAGTTTCATCATGTGATCTTTATCACAGTTTTGAAGATACCAAAAAATACTCATCATAATACCTACTTAGGTAACAAAATCTAACCGACTGTACAATAAAATTAATCCAATTAAGTAACATTATAATTGAACGTAATTTGAAATGAATTAGTATAATAATTATTTTGTCTTTTTTTTCTTTAATTATTAAAATAAGAATTCAATTTTTGGGTTTATCCTAATCTGAGCGCTAATAGCGTCTTGCCAGCATCAACGCGATTTCTATAATAATACCTTTAAAAGTATTTACCATATTATAATCATGCTGTTCATAAAATAAAATAAAATCTGGGTGTGTAAATAATTTACTAGAATAGTAATTTTTTTATCAGATAACAAAAATAGTAAGTTTAATTATACTACTAAAACCATAAAAATATCATCATCACAGTTTAACATGCATAATCAGTCTTAGTAACTACCTATTCTTAACAATTAATACTTATAACACCTATACATTAAAAACATCATAATAAAAAAAACAATGACATAAATCAGCAATCAAAAAATCAAATCACTTTAAAACATGACCTTATCAAATATATTACTAAATTATGGATTACTTATTATTTACGTAATTTTGGAAAAGCCGTATGATACAATTCTGTCATAAATTTTACACGTGCCCACATGTCCTTCAATTTATCGTCCGGTACATCTTCTAACAATTCCTTGAATTCCGCTAAAATTTCTGTACGTTTTTCATAACCTTCCTTCCTCTCTTGATTTAACTTTGAGTCTGAAATAAAAAAAAATATACTTAATTTGGCATTTCATTTTAAGTTTAGTAAGTAATACGTCACTAATATTACATTTATATATTAGAAATGTAAGCGCCGTCCAATAAAGTACAACGTTAAATGCCTATTTTTTGTTAGGAATGCTAAACTGGCAGCTCTAAGGATACCCGAACATTAAAAGTAAATTGGAATAATGCAATATATATATATATACTTATGATTTTTAGCTAAATGTGCCAACATATTCTGAATAAAATGTATAATAAATGAAAATGCACAAACACACATTTACGAAATGTCATTGTAGTAGATATTCCGAATTTGTATAGTAATTAAATATTATATATTTACATATACATTCATTTAAACAAGTTGTCTGAACGCCTCATTTCATGGCAAAAGGCCGCCATTTATATCTACGTTTTTGTGGAATGCAATGTGCAATTAACTTTAAATAAATAAATATATGTACGTATAGGTATATATATAATTAGAATATGGTTGAAAATAAACAAACATATTGCAGATACTATTAAGGAAAAAATATCAGTTCGAGTACCTTTAAGGTCGATAGTATTTATAAAGACTTAATGGTAAACAAAATTGAAATATCATCATAATAAGAATGCATAACTTACCAGTTTCTGCTGTCTTTTGCCTGTTAAGTTTATTTACAAAGTCACTATATTCCTCGGGAAAGTTGCATGGCAGTGGCAGCAAGCGCTTTTTGTTGTCCATTTTAAAGTTTTTTTTTAATATTCGTTATTTTATGGCACCCGTTTTTAACTGACCAGTTGGACGATTTGGAGGATACTGAGTAACTAACGCTTAGCATCCATGATGCTTCAAAACAATACTAATCCCATCTCTTTCTTACATTTTTTATCTTATCCGTCATTTTTAAACAGCACGTTGCATACTTAAAAATACCATGCTGCAAGTCACACTCTCTTTTGTTCTTATACGATGGTTTTTACTGTTATCAGGTATAATGCTGGTAACGCAGCAAAGTTGCCGATCGTTCTTCGATAAGAAAAAACTTTAGTATGAAAATTATAGTTAATTATTATTAGATGTTATTACTTTTTTATTAGCAGAACAATCACATCAAATTATCAACTAATTAACAACATCAGTGTAGGAGAAACATATAAAAAGCGAAGATAAAGTACTTATTATCTAATAACAACAACAAAAAACAAAAAGTCAAAACAAAACTAGTGTAAAAAAACACGGCAAAACGTGAATATTCTGCCAACTCCGCTCATCTATAACGATCCTTCAAGGTTCAGTTCCAAACCCTAACGCGTAGGGGTTTAGAGTTAACTGCTATAAAAAACCCTTACGCGTTAGGGTTTCAACCGTAACTGTGTAACTGTGTTGAGGTTGTAGTTAACTGTTATGATATGGTAACCTTAACATAGGGTTACCAAATGAAAAGGTTACCTTATGTTATGGTTACCAAATTGTTGGGGTTACCTTATCAATAGGCTTAACTTTAAAGAGGGGTTTTCCGGTCCCTGGGTTTAAGCCGTTTTTATAAATACTAATACAACAGCAGTTATTATTAAAGAAGTAAAAGAAAAAGTGGAATGTAGGATTAGCTGGAGACTACACCTACAAGAGCCTGGCTCTTTTTTTTCATTTATTATTAATAAAATGTATACACAGCGTTTTATTACAATTAAATTTCGCCAAACTGCATAACAGTTTGTTGGCGAATATGTACACTCTACTTTGTTTTCCTGTTACACTGCGTAACTCATTAACCACTAATTACCTAAACTACCTACACTTAAATATACTACTAACAGCTGAGCAGCACAATTAACTGTACACCATGAAGTTCTAACACGTTGTAATAAGGTTTACATTCGTTTACAAATGCATAGACAACACTGATACTATTAAATTTCACTACAAAAATTATCTAAGAACAAATGTTTTATTTTAGCTTGGAAACATCGTAGACTAGTAATGTCATCCTCCGGGGGAATACTATTGAAGACCCTCGGTATCAAGTATGACCTTGTCCGTTTACCGTAGTAGTTGCTAGCACTCGGCTCAACGAATTTTTTTCGTGACGACTCCTGTAGGGTATGGGCATATTTTTTACATATTTTGAACTCTGACCTATTATATTGATTGACAGCTAACAGATACTTAAATTTTTCATGCACTGGTAATATATTACATTTCTTAAAAAGTTTTTCATATTGTTTATTACAGTTTTCTTTAGTTTTTTTACTGACGAGTATTTTGATTATTCTAATTTGTAGGTTATATATTTTGTCTAATTGAGACATGAAAGTAGCACCATATACAATTACACCGTAACTCAGCACTGAGTCAGCCAACGCATGATACAAAGTCTGCAATGTCGCCTTATCAGCAAAGTGTTTTATATTATTAAATTAACATAAAATGGGTCTCATTTTGTTATATACCACATCTACATGCAACTTCCAATTAAAATTACTGTCTATGTTCAGGCCGAGATATTTGTAGTTGTTGACAAACTCGAGAGGATCACATTGACATAGTACCATGTCGTTATGTAAACATTGGTATGAATGACCAACTATCTGTATATTTACACATTGCATTTTGATGTATGGAGATTTAATTAACATGCATTTAGTTTTGGCTGAGTTTAACAGAATACCATTGTCATGCGACCATTTAAGTAAGTTATTATAATCTGCCTGCATTTTAGCCTGTATCAGTGCACAGTCCCTTCCGGCGTACACCAGGCACGTGTCGTCCGCGTACATGTAGATGGAGCAGTGCTCGACAACGTTGCTGATGCTGTTCACGTGCATGATGTACCCGACTGGGCCGGTTGTCTATTGTTTGACCGAAATTTATATGCAATAATATTTATTTGCTCGAATTTCACTTACCCGAATTTCCTCATTGCCTGGTGTGACTGCCGGAAGGGACTGTGCACTGATACAGGCTAAAATGCAGGCAGATTATAATAACTTACTTAAATGGTCGCATGACAATGGTATTCTGTTAAACTCAGCCAAAACTAAATGCATGTTAATTAAATCTCCATACATCAAAATGCAATGTGTAAATATACAGATAGGGTTGTCTATTGTTTGACCGAAATTTATATGCAATAATATTTATTTGCTCGAATTTCACTTACCCGAATTTCCTCATTGCCTGGTGTACGCCGGAAGGGAATGTGCACTGATACAGGCTAAAATGCAGGCAGATTATAATAACTTACTTAAATGGTCGCATGACAATGGTATTCTGTTAAACTCAGCCAAAACTAAATGCATGTTAATTAAATCTCCATACATCAAAATGCAATGTGTAAATATACAGATAGGGTTGTCTATTGTTTGACCGAAATTTATATGCAATAATATTTATTTGCTCGAATTTCACTTACCCGAATTTCCTCATTGCCTGGTGTACGCCGGAAGGGAATGTGCACTGATACAGGCTAAAATGCAGGCAGATTATAATAACTTACTTAAATGGTCGCATGACAATGGTATTCTGTTAAACTCAGCCAAAACTAAATGCATGTTAATTAAATCTCCATACATCAAAATGCAATGTGTAAATATACAGATAGGGTTGTCTATTGTTTGACCGAAATTTATATGCAATAATATTTATTTGCTCGAATTTCACTTACCCGAATTTCATTTGCCCGAATGTTTCGTTTCCTAGAAAAGTCATTTGACATACTCTTGTATTCCCGAATATTATATGCTATAATGATACGTATGCCATAAGTATTGTTTTCCATAGTATTAAGTGCCATAATATTGTTTGATAGAATATTTAAACGCCATACTAAATATTGTTTCTGTGCGAATCCAACCTGGCTATGCATTTGACATTGTCTAAAATTGTGTTTTTATTTTTTCGAGTCATTTCTAGCATTTTGATGTAATAATCGTCTATTTACGATGTACACATGCAAGCAAGCATTTTGACTATATATTGTGGCCACGTATATACATAGACACTATGTACTACATGGTCACAATACAAACCTAACCTAAAGTTTTCGGTTCTGGTCGAACGTCGTACGTCCTTTTATCGTAGTTCTTCTAAAACTGTAAATTAGGCTAGGATTTGTATTTTGAAGCAAACATTCTGACGCTCCGCTACGGGTCACAACACAAACCTAACCTAACCTATAGTTTTCGGTTTTAGATCCATGTACTATTTGGTAGCAGTTCTTCTAAAACTAGGTTAGATTGTAAATTAGGAAACTGTAAATTAGATTAGGATTAGTATTTTGAAGCAAACATTCTGACGCTCCGCTCGCTTCGCTCGGTCCGCTATACGGGTCACAACACGGGTGTGTAATGTTTTGCATAACAACAACTTGCGAATTTTCATTTTGCATAAAATGAATTGCATAATTTCAACCTGCATGAGTGATCATATAGCATAAAAACAAAATGCATACAAACGAATTGCATAATGTCGAAAATTATAATAGCTTAATTGCATAATAATGTATTTGCATAATAGACAAATAGCATAATAGTCACTTTGTATACTATACCATTGTCATATCATACTTTTTTCATAACTTAAAGCATAATTAATGTTGTCCAAATAAATATATCCAAAAATATAATATTTTTTTCTTATTCATTTTTCCCCATTGCCGAGCCAAATTAGGAGCAGTTACCTTTTAAGGGTCATAAAAAAAAATAACCCTAACCTACCTATCTCTTGGAGCAGTTTCGTTTTTAGGGTAAAAAAAACCCTAACCTACCTATCTCTGGGAGCAGTTTCGTTTTTAGGCTCATAAAAAAAATAACCCTAACCTACCTATCTCTTGGAGCAGTTTCATTTTTAGGGTAAAAAAAACCATAACAATATTCAGTAGGTTGACTACTCAACAACTTTTTATTCGGGACTTATTTGTTATGATATTTATGCAACTTGATAATTATTTTAAGTGTTTTTATGAGTTTTAATAAATATTCTGAATGTATGTTATACCAAGTGACGTTATGACTTATGAACGAACATTATAACGAATGTTATTATGATTATTAATGGTTATGATGTTTAAATATTATGCTTCACAAAATTATGAATTTTGTTTTTATGCAATGTGTTTATTATTCATTTTGAAAGTAGTTAAATGAAAATATGCTAAATGTTTTTATGCAACTTGAACCGCACCCTCACAACACAAACCTAACCTAACCTATAGTTTTCGGTTTTAGATCCGTGTACTATTTGGTAGCAGTTCTTCTAAAACTAGATTAGATTGGGTTTGTATTTTGACGCTCCGCTATACGGGGTCATAAGACAAACCTAACCTAACCTACAGTTGTCGGTTTTCGACCTATGTCCCTTGTTCCATTTGGATAGCAAATGAAATTATAGCATGTGACAATTATGGATTACAATCTTTATGGAAAATGTGATTATTGGAATTAATATTATGGGAAACAATAGGTTCGGGCATAGGATTAATATGGCAAACAATGATTATGGGAAACATAATTATAAGAAACAAGATTCGGACAATTGAATATTATGGCAGACGAAATTCGGGCATATGAAATTCGGGCAAGTGAAGGTATACCGACTGGGCCATACACTGATCCAGTTGGTACTCCGTACTTTACATTAGCCTCTACTCCAGTGCAATTGTTTACCTTGGTGCATAGTCTTCGATTTGTCAGATAACTACGGAACCATTGACTCGTTGGGCCACGAATCCCACACTCTTGCATGGCTCTGAGTAATAATTCGTGGTCCAAAGTGTCAAAAGCTTTTTTAAAATCAATAAATAGAACAGCTACACACATTTTTTTACTTAATTTGTCATTGATATCGTCTGCGAACTGAGCCAAGGCGGTCGCGGTACTACGTAACTTCCTAAACCCGTGCTGTACGTTGGATAAAATATTATTATTTTCTAAGAATGTACTAATTTTCCCTACTATCACCTTTTCCATTATTTTATTTATTACAGGCAGTACAGCAATTGGTCTGTAGTTAGAATAGTCTAGGTGGCTACCTTGTTAGTACACCGGGCGTATAATGGACTTTTTCAAGGAATCTGGGTAAACCCCCCTCTGGATACACATATTGACAAACTTAGCTAATATCGGACTGATCTCTTTTTAACGTACTGAAGATCTATTACTCTAATTTCATCCCAACCTGGAGATTTTCTCCAGCTTAATTTATCTATGGTTTTTTCAATTTCTTGAGGCGAAGCTTTTTGGTATCTGAACGTAACGTTACAATTATTTACATATAATGACCGGTCTAAAAAAATTCGATTACAGTTGTGTTTTACTTTATCGACTTCCTCAGTAAACATGTTAGCGAAGTTTGTGCATATATTGTACACAAAGTCGGTCTTCCCCAAGTACTTCATATAATGACAGTATCCAGGTCGTCTTTCTTATTGCCCAACCAGCTATTTATAAGTGCCCAAGTCTTTCTTTGATCCCCATTACAATCTGATATTTCATTTTTACGGTACTTATTCCTAGCAGTATTAATTAATTTATTAGTTCTGTTCCTATGTCGGGTATACTCAAGTCTCAAGATCATATTTTTAGGACTAGCCTTCCAGATTCTGAACAGTTCATCCCTACGGTCTATCATTTGTTTCAACGTTACAGTAATCCACGGTTGCGGTGTTCGTTTTCCAGAGTTAGTTACAGTAATTTTACAGCTATTATATATATTTTTAAAAGTAATAAAAATACATTCGTATATTGACAAAGGACATTCTAATGACATAATTTTGTTCCAGTCTACGTTATCAAGTTCATGTCTAACCAATTTATTGCTCAGCACACACTTTGAGTTTTCTTGTTGCGATATATTGTTCTCAATTTCCAACTCAACGCCTACCATATAGTGGTCAGACAACTTACAGGTGAGTATGTGTCCCGCAGCGCGCTTACAACTGCGCACCCACACATGGTCAATACACGATGCTGATAACGCCCCAGCTACTATCTCCTCTAGGGCACACTCATTGATGACGCACTGCAATCCGGGTACACACAGGGTGTTTTTGTAACTCTCCACAATGCTGTTGGATTCCAATAAGTTTATATTTGTATCGCCAACTAATATAACGTCTTCTTTTCTAGGTATTGAATTTAAGAGTGTTTTTAAGTCTCCTATAAAGTTACATTTACTGCTACTTGGCGGTCTATTCTATATACCGCAATGATATGTAATTTTTCGATTTTAATATTTATTTGACACTGTAGTATTTCCGCTGAGCTTCGGTGAACAATTTGAGTATCTGCACTCAACTCGTTCTTAACGTATAGGAGTATTCCTCCTCCTCTTCTTGTTTCCCTAGTACACGCAAACATTTCGAATCCCTCCATTTTATATAAAGGCATTATTTCGCTTAATATGACTATGTCTATGCTACATTTACAATCTTTTATTAGTAAAAATAACTCGCTATTTTTTTTTCTTAGTGATCTTATATTCAGATGTATTATTTGTAGTTTATTAGTTGACTGATTCATATATGAATTCCATTCTTTTATTTGTGTAAATGTTTTACATTCTATATCATCGCTATCGATGCCCGACAAATATGTGATGACTGGCGCTAGAAATCTAAAGGGCCATTTTTGATAAAGCTCTCAATGTCTCTTAATAAGGTTGATCGGAAATCCTCCCCGGGGATAGAGTAAGGCGCGAGTGGGGTCGAACTCAAAATTCAGGGGGGTGTTCTTTGAGGCTTCCACCCGAAACTGAGAGAGCAGCTTCACCAGGCACACCTTGGATTGCACCTGCGCGAACCGCATACCTGGAACAACCAGACAAATTTTTGAAGAAGTTTAGTTCTTGCACCATTTTTGAGAAAATCTATACATATAAACGGAAAAGTCCTGAGTGACTGACTGACTGACTGACTGACTGACTGACTGACTCACTCATCAACGTAGAGCCGAAACTACTGAACCTAGGAACTTCAAATTTGTAAAATAGATCAAATATACAATGGAGGCAAGGAATAAGAAGGGATATTTCAAAATTCACCCCCTAAGGGGGTCAAATTGGGGTTGAAAGTTTCTATGGAAATCGTGTAATTTTTGAGTAAGAGATACAAAAGTTCGTGTACAGATTCTTCATCAACAAACAAGAAATCTAATTTCAGGATTTTGGGAAAGTCATCCTTTCAGGGGGTTAAATGGGAGGTGAAAGATTGTATGAAGAACCTTGGATACTTTGAGTAAGAAAGATAATAATTCGTGTATAGGTTCTTCATTATGAAATAAGTAAACGACTTTCAGCATTTTTGGAAATTCATCCCCAAAAGGGATTAAATGGAAAATGGAAGTTTGTGTGAGAAACGTAGTCTTTTTGATTAAGAGGTGCATCATTTTACGTTTAGACCCAAAACCTGAGATTGTAGATCAAAAACTGAGAATATGAAACGATTTTGAAAATTCAACCCCTAATGGGGTAAAGTGGCAGCTGAAAGTTTGTATTAAATGGAAAGTAAATCTTTATATGAGAGTGCAAGGGCTCTTCGTCTAAAACTGAGAATATTGATTTCAGCGGTTTTGAAAATTCAACCCCTAATGGGGTAAAGTGAAAGGTGAAAGTTTGTATGACGAGTTTGGGATTTCTTAAGTAACAATGGTAATATTTCGTGTATAGATTTTTCAAGTTTCACCATTTTTGGTAATTCACCCTCAAAAGGGATTAAATGGAAAGTGTAACTTTGTATAAGAAGCGTGGCCTTTTTTGAGTAAGGGGTGCAGCGTGGGGCTCCTTGCGAAAATCGAATATTGATTTCAGCGTTTTTTTTTATTCAACCCTTAATGGAGTAAAGTGGAAAGTGACAGTTTGTATGACGAGTTTGGGATTCCTTGAGTAAGAATGGTAATATTTCGTTTACATGTGCTTCTATACACAATAACAAAACCACATTCAGCATTTCTGGAAATTCATCCCCCAAAGAAGTTAAATGAAAAGATGAATTTTGTATGATAAACGTGGTATTTTATAAGTAAGGGGTGCATTTTTTTGCGTATAGACTCTTCATCTAAAACTGGGAATCTAGCATTCAGCGTTTTTGAAAATTCAACCTCTAATGGGGTAAAGTGGGAGGTGAAAGTTTGTATGAAGAGCTTGGGATCCTTTAAGTAAGAATGGTATGTATAGGTTCTTCTATACAAAGTAAGAAAACAACTTTCAGCGTTTTAGGAAATTCACCCCCGAAAGGGATTAAATAGAACGGAAATCTTTGTATGAGAAACATGGCCTTTTTTTAGTAAGGGGTGCAGCGTGTGGCTCCTTGCGAAAGCCGAATATTGATTTCAGCGTTTTTTTTTAATTCAACCCCTAATGGGGTAAAGTGGAAAGTGACAGTTTGTATGACGAGTTTGGGATTCCTTGAGTAAGAATGGTAATATTTCGTTTACATGTTCTTCTATACACAATAACAAAACAACTGCATTCAGCATTTTTGGAAATTCATCCCCCAAAGGAGTTAAATGGAAAGATGAATTTTGTATGATAAACGTGGCCTTTTATAAGTAAGGGGTGCATTATTTTTCGTGTAGACACTTCATCTAAAACTGGGAAACCAGAAATCAGTGTTTTTGAAAACTCAACGCCTAATAGGATAAAGTGGAAAGTGACAGTTTGTATGACGAGTTTGGGATTCCTTGATTAAGAATGTTAATATTCCGTGTATAGGTTTTTCAATACAAAGTCAGGAAAAAACTTTCACCATTTTTGAAACTTGACCCCCCGAAAGGGATTAAATGGAAAGCGAAACTTTGTATAAGAAACGTGGCCTTTTTGGGGGTGCAGCGCCGGCACTTCATCAAAAACTGAGAATATGATATCAGCGTTATTGAAAATTCAACCTCTCATAGGGTAAAGTGGGAGGTCAAAGTTTGTATGAACATCTTGGGATTCTTTGAACTTGAATGGTAATATTTCGTATATAGGTATATACGAAATATTACCATTCAAGTTCAGTTATATACAGAGTACCTAAGAAAAAAAAAACATTTTTTAATATTCATCCCCTAAGCAGGTTAAATTGAAGGTGAGGAGAACATTTAGCATAAATTTATGAATGAGGTATACTATACAATACTCTTTGGAAATTCATTTCCAAAATTGGTTTAGTGGGAGGCGAAAGTCAAGACAAGAAAAATGGGATTATTTGCATAAGACTGTTCATATTCCGTATAGAGCCGCAAAAATACTTCTTTCAACACTTTTGTCTAGGGGGGCAAGTTGAAAGTTTATGTGAGGAATATTTTAAGCTCGGCATTCATTTTAGGAAATTAATCTCCTAAAAAGGTTAAATGCAAGGTAATTAGATGGTAAAACATTGAATGGAAAACGTGGGATCCTCTGACAAAAATTCGTGTATTGGGCCTGCATTAATATGTAAAAAAAAGCATTTTTATTAACTGAGAATACTGATTCCGAAATTCCTATCCTTAAGGGGATTAAACGGAAAACCAAGGTTTGTATGGGAAATGTGTAAAAGCGCAATATATTTTTTGAGTTACAGCGCAAATGAATACTAAGAGAATAGGAGTGTTGGGTATCTTGCGACCACAACGCACCTAGATTATTTCCAAAATATTAGAGTCTCCGTTAGGTATTACATTTGTCAATAAAGTAGGACGATTTAAAGTTTTTTTTAGGTACGACGAAGACAGAAAAATTAACAACATTAAATTAATAACCGATGCATTATTTTTCTTTGCTTTTATTGATGGCCCTTAGAGAGCTGGACTAAGCTTCTGTTAGGCAACATAACTTTTGTCTATGATTTCGTTCGGTTCACCGGAAAGTTAATTGTCCGATGTGTATGCTACGGCGTGATCTAAATATAAATACCTACAGAAATCGACCATGATAATTAGGTAGTTGAATTCTTTTAACAAACAATAAGACGGTAGAAAGTTACACAGACACGTTTCCAGACCTGTGCGAGCGAAGCCGCGGGCAAAAGCTAGTTACTATATGTATTTGTCCCAGCCGGAAGGGCAATTGCTGGCTTCGTAATAAATTAAACGGACTCCCAAGGTCCGTTTAAAACGAATACTCAGCCGGCAATCGCCTACTTCTCTTGCTTCAACAATAATGTAATATTACTTACCGATACAATTTCTAGGTCCAAGTCCAAAAGGCAAAAATGCGCACGAATGTCTCGCTGCTACATTCTCAGGGGAAAATCTGTCGGGGTCAAACACCTCAGGCTTAGGGTAATTCTTCTCATCCCAATGAATACCAACCACGGGAATTCTGATAATTTGACCACTCTTTATAGTTAAGTCAGTGCCAGGAACCCTGTACTCTCTGGTAGACTTCCTTCTTAAATCGGGAATAATGGGATACATTCTTAATGTCTCGTCAAATACTTGTGCCAGATAAGTTAAATCGAACAGGGCTTGTAAAGTTAACTCTCCATTGTGCTTGTTCAACACTTCTTTTATTTCTTCTACAACTCTGTCTTGAATTATTGGGTTAAGAGCTAGCTGGTACAGTAAGAAACCCATGGTGGAAGCACTAGTTTCATAGCCTGCTGCATAGAAAACAAATGCCTGCGCTGCAATGATCTCATCCGTCATCTCTAAAGTCCTATCAGTATCATCGTTCTCTCTCCTTGGTCCAGAAATGTGCTTCCTTTTTTTTAATGCCATAATCAAATCCATAAAGTCATTTCTATTCGTTGGTTCGCCATTCCTTTGCGCAATCACATCTTTACTCAGACCCATAAAGAAGTTAGTAACTTCTTTCGGGAACAGTGAGCCGCCAATTCTTTTAAGTATACCAGGATACATCCAATCCAGTAGGCGGCGAAAGCTGATAGTAAACATTTTCTGGTCGATCATCCGAAGCGTTTTGTGCTCTTGGTTAAACGTGTCGATGTCTAATCCGAATGCACAGGCGGCGATAGTGGCCTGAGTGAACTTCTGGGCGAGCCCATGTACCTCAATCTCCGGGTCCACCTGTGTGACCCGGTCTACGTAGTCCACAAGTGTGTCCCCACGTTCAGTCATGAGAAACATCATATTCCTCAATTTCCCTGAAGTATACAGTGGAGTGAAGCGGCCACGTAATACTCGCCAGGTGTCACCGTCAGCGTGAAACAAGTTAGTTCCTAAGCCAGTTTTGCTAAATTCAGAACCGCGATCAACAAATACGTCAAAGTCCTTTATCATTATGTGTTTAAGAACATCGAGATCTCGTATCAGTAGTTCAGGAGCTCTCATTACTAATATTCCGACCACTTTTTCATCCGGGTAGCTATCGTAGATTTTCTTAGATGCAGTCCCTTCGTGGGTTTTTTTGAGGATGACATCTTTTACATTCCCGTAAAAGAAAGTCGGTTTGGGTCCTGCGATATTTCTTTCCTTCCAGTAATTATTGTATTTTGTGAAGTGGTAGTAGAGGTAGCAAATTATTACAATGATTACCGATAAAATTATAGCCCCCATTGTGGCTGTAGCTTAGACAATACTGAACAAATTTCACGTATAATTGGAATTGCAACACATTGCGCTGTTGTGTTTTTAACTGATAACTAGGAATTGGACTTCTGATAACCCGGTAGGAGGTTAAAGAGCAATGGAGCCAATATTCAGAGCCCACATATGCAAACAAATTCGCCATCGCCAACGACCTAGATCTCAATATCTATACTGAAAACGTATCGTTTATTTCGAAATATTAACCTTAAACTGTTTTTCTTCAAGTTGTTAAAATTGAAAACATGAAACTTTCTCGATTGCTTTAATTTTCAAAACCAACCCTTTATTAAATGTTTTTGGATGGATCTGTAAGATCATACCCCTCATAATTTTTGGTTTGATATTTGTAGATAAGTAATTTTTTAGGCAAAAAAATATATTTGCATTTTAAAATAATAAACAATAATTATTTTGTTAAAAGTGAAAACACGAAACTTTCTCGATTGCTTTAATTTTCAAAACCAACCCTTTATTAAATGTTTTTGAATGGATCTGTAAGATCATACCCCTCATAATTTTTGGTTTGATATTTGTAGATAAGTAATTTTTTAGGCAAAAAAATATATTTGCATTTTAAAATAATAAACAATAATTATTCGATTTAGCGCTTACGCCTTCCTATCCGAGTAGCGCACGAACTATACCCATCTCAACTATTGCGCGCGAAAGTAACTAGAGCTATCCCTTTTTTGCTAATTTCAATCTGCATTAGATCTGATCTGATGATGAGATCAAATGATCTTGTTGCACGACGGACGTGTGTCATGCGTCACGCACCTTTTTGTAATCATTACTGGATATTCGATCAAGATAGAACCCCATTTACTCCAGAAAACATGTAAAAAGTGCCAATTACTTGCGTATTTTATGATGACGAAAAAAATTATTCCTACACAAAACAAGACTTTGTATATTCATCTGACGTTGTCCTTTAATATAACATTATAGTTTACCTATGAATATGAATAACATTTTAATGTAAATATCGGCTCCATAGATCTTTAACGTCTTACCGTGCTATCAGAACTTCGACTGTTTTGAAAATAAAATCAACATTTTATTATTTAAACAGTCAATATCATGTGAATGTCATTATGATAACATACAAAATATTTATATTGATCTTTATCACTCTAAAATAGAGCGTGGGGAAAGTGGAGTTTACTTAGAAATACAGAACCTGTAATTTACGCAATCAAAAATTGTTTTTAGTATGAACAAATCGGCGTGGGTAGTTTCCAGTGTAACTCTAGTAATTTTTCATGTTTCTCTCGAAACGATTTAGTTTTAAACATCCACTTCTCATAATCTTAGACCCCGCCACTAAATCTTAAAAAAGTACTTATTTCGTGCATTAACGTAATTTTTTCATTTTATTGATTCGGAGCGGGAACATGTAATCATTTTCTTTGTTGTTTATTTGCATTTTATTTATGAAATGTCGAGTCGTAGAAAAAGTATTATATGCAACGTTTTATAAGTAGGTCAAAAAATGCTCGTGGCATCTTTCTTACGATGTTCGCTACGCTCACATCGTAACCCATGCCACTCGCGTTTTTTGCCCCCTCTTATACAACGGTTGCATAAAATACTATTATGCAACAGTTGTATAAGAAGGGTCAAGAAAAGCGAGTGGCATGGGTAAGTTAAGATGCCACGAGCATTTTTTAACTTACTTAATACAACGTTGCATAGTACACTTTTCTACGACATGGTATTTATTAAATACAATGCAAATAAGCAAAAATTGGGCAAGTGCGAGTCTGACTCGCGCATGAAGGGTTCTATTATTTATAACAAGTTTGTTGTATGGGAGCCCCCTTCAATATTTATTTTATTTTATTTTTAGTATTTGTTGTTATAGCGGCAATAGAAACACATCATCTGTAAAATTTTCAACTGTCTAGCTATCACCGTTCTTGAGATACAGCCTGGTGATAGACGTACGGACAGCGAAGTCTCAGTAATGGTCCCGTTTTTACCCTTTGGGTACGGAACCCTAACAAAGAAAATAGGCGCGCTGTGCCTCCAAACAAATAGTTTACGCAGTCGCTATCGAGTACGGTCACGTTAACTCATAGTATGGGCACTAATTACCTCACGCTCCCTTACGCTGAATGTCGATTCTCTCGTCATCTATCTTACTTTACCTACACATAATTATCGGATTTAACCGCGAGGTCAAATTTAAATATCAGTGTGTTGCTAACGAACAAGCAGTTTTGCAAGAGTCAGCGATAAGTAATCATTTCATGACCTTATTGGTCATTATGGGTACCCCTTATCTTGCACAATCTCTATTGTCCGAAATACACTTCGCATAATCGTTTTCGCACAATCATTTTCAGCCGAATGATACTATCGCATAATTATATACTTACCACAATTGTTACGTCGCACAATATTTATTTGGCACAAATTTGAATAGCAGAATACTAATATCGCCAACTTTTATTTCACAGAATTTTATGTTGCACATTATAAGTTCCGCCGAATTTATTGCGGCATAATTGTACCATTTGTACCATAGCATACCCACAGAACCGAATCGCTGCCAGAAAACTAGGTTAGGTTAGGTTGAAACGGCGTCCCTCACAGAAACAAAGGCAAGGCAGGTAAGTAAGGCAGGTCCGATTAGGTTAGGTACGACGACAAGCGAAGCAAGGAGGAGTGTTAGGTTGAACTGCGACCCTAACGAGCAAGCGAGCCGCGCAGGTCCGACTTGGCTTACGATTCCTAACATTACCAATTTCACCTTAAGGCAGATCCGACTTGGTTTAGGTTAGGTACGACGACGAGCGAAGCGAGGAGGAGTGTTAGGTTGAACTGCGACCCTAACGAGCGAGCGAAGCGAGCGAGCCGCGCAGGTCCGGCTTGGCTTACGATTTCTAACATTACCTATTTCACCTTAAGGCAGATCCAACTTGGCTTAGGTTAGGTACGACGACGAGCGAAGCGAGGAGGAGTGTTAGTTTGAACTATGACCCTAACGAGCGAGCGAAGCGAGCGAGCCGCGCAGGTCCGACTTTGCTTAGATTAGGTAGGTATTTTGATGTTTTGTATTAATATTGAGTCGGACTTTTAATTTTTCGGTGTATTAAAATAATCATGCAAACGGAATATTATGCCATATAAATTTCGGCGACACAATTATTCGACCATAGGAGTATTGTTCTAATCAACATTATGCCAATGTACTATTCTGCCAATGAAACGTGTGCGAAATAATAGTATGCCAAGAAATTTAGGCAAAAAGCAATTGTGCGAAATGATGATTGTGCCAATGGTTGCTATGCGAAACGAAAATATGCCAATAAATTTTGTGCAACACATTAGTAACCCGGTCATTATATGTTGCTAAATTGCTTAAAGTAATAATTTAAGATACAGGTAAAAATAAAGAAAGTTATAGGTATAGTATATGAGCACAATTCCACACGATATAATAAAATAAATAATAAATAAAGGCTTTATGTCTAATGGAGCACTAGATTTAGCAAAATGTAACGGCAAAGAAAAAACACTTTTTACACCAAAATTGATCCCCAAAATAATTTAAAAATAATAACCAAATTTTGTATGACTAATCACCAGATAGAGTAAAATTTATTACCAAAAAACTCACTTTTTACGACCAAAATAGTGAATGTGCACCAAAAGAACACCACTTTTATGTAAAATTATAACTATAAATATTGAAACTTGTTATCCTACCTAAAGTAAATAACTCCACATTAATCATAATTCAGGTGCTAATATCGAAATAATTTGGTCGTCCAAATTGGTGCACATTCACGAAATTTGGTGCTCGAATACAATTAGAAGTGCCGGCTGTCTTATTTCGTTGCAAATACATATATTGTTTTAATTTCATATGATTTTTAGGTGATACTGGCGTTGCCATTTTTAGGGTTCCGTACCCAAAGGGTAAAAACGGAACCCTATTACTGAGACTTCGCTGCCTGTCCGTCCATCCGTCCGTCCGTCCGTCCGTCTGTCACCAGGCTGTATCTCAAGAATGGTGATAGCCAGACAGTTGAAATTTTCACACATGATGTATTTCTATTGCTGCTATAACAACAAATACTAAAAATAAAATAAAATAAATATTTAAGCGGGGCTCCCATACAACAAACTTGTTATACCTATATATATATATATAGGTACGGAACCCTTCATGCGCGAGTCGGACTCGCACTTGCCCAATTTTTTATATTCGACCATTGCAATTTTATACAAAGATCAAGAAAGAGAAAGCATAACAAAAAAAATTGTTTGTTAACTCATAATACGGTGAATAGAGACTAAAGTACTATGTGTGACCTTACAAACGGTCCGGTAGTTTTGAATTTTTTATATGTTGTCTAAGATGGTTAGTCAGTGTTTAAAATGCAAAATGCACAATACATACATTTTCGGAAAATGTGACATAATTTTTTACATATCTCCTTTCATTTCATTTCATTTATTTATTCAATTTCACAATATACATTGCATTTGAAATATAAACTTATAACTACAAATCCACATTAAATAAAAACAATTGGTAAATAATTATAGACAATGTCAATTAATTCACTAAAGCTATTAAATATTCAAATGATCAATCCCATTAAAAACTATTTAAAATTCAAATCAAAATTTGTACTTCAATTAATGTATATATATACCAGTAATGCCAGTGCTTTTTGCTTTTGTTATGAGTCGGTCAAAAATTCTTCAACTGAATAAAAACACTTCCTTAGCAAAAATGATTTAAGCCTATTTTTAAACAGGTTTGCGCTCGACAGTACCTTCAACTCAACCGGCAACTTATTGTACAATGAAATTTCCTGGTAACCTGCAGAATGCTTAACTACTTTGAGCCTAGCGTTTGTAGCCAGATGTGGCAGGTTCTTTCTCCTTGTCTCCAGACGTTTTGTTCTTTCTTCTGGAGTTTCAATGTTTGGAAGACGCTTTATTAGATCGCTGAGGACTACAAAAATATACAAACTAGGCACAGTGAGGATTTCAAATTCTAAGAAATAATTCTTGCATGAAGTCATTTGAGGTATTTTGGCCATGATCCTAATTGCCCTTTTTTGTGCCACAAAAGCTGCATTTATGTTATACTTATGCCGTTGCCCCAGAACTTTATGCTATACCTAAGTTTGGATTCAACCAAAGCGTGGTACACCATTTTGAGTTGAACCAGTTTTGCCTCATCTCGAAGGCTTCTGAGAGCATAGCAAGCGGAACTTACTGAGTTAACGACAGCTACCAGTTCGTTTTTCCAATTTAACTTTGAGTCTATATGTACACCAAGAAATTTTACGGAATCTACTTGACTCAAAACAGTTGACTCAATTTGACTGGCTGCATTCGTAATGACTTGCAGAGCATCTTTATTACTTGCAGTAGTTTTGAAGAGTAATGCGTGAGTTTTGTCATAGTTCAATTTTAACCTATTTACACTAAACCATGATTGAAAGAACTTCAACACTTCATTCACTCGGTAGTTTAATTGCACGATGTTTTCTGCGGATATAATAGCGTTTGTATCGTCAGCAAAGATAACTAGTTGAGTGTCCGGTACAGAGTGATAAATGTAATTTATGATGTCATTTATAAAAATTATAAAAAATATAGGACCTAATATAGAGCCTTGTGGAACTCCTCTAGAAAGTGTGGCCAGTTTTGAGTTATACGTTCTTTCGTTTCTATCCTCCATCCACCTTATCTCAACGCGCGTCAATGAAACAAGACGGTCCGGTATTGACTGGCATTTATTGCAATCGGATAACGGTGCATTATACATAACACTTTTCTCCCCTCAATTGTTAACTAACATTCGTATATTAAATAATATCTTATAACCAACGAGATTTGAGAAGGCGTCTAGTTAACAAATCATAAATGATACCAACTGTACTGAAAAGGAGTAGGTCTACAAGTGTTTTATAATATCTTAATGCTCAACAAAAATAAATCAACATCGGTTAGTAAATTAGCTATAGAGCAACTTTAATATTACTGTTAAATCCTTTGAATATCAACCTTATAACAACAAGTTACAAGAATTAACTACTTAAAGATCACAATTTGCGTAAACTTATCCTATTAACGAGTTTAGCCTACTGTTTTTTTTTACATTGCACCCAACCAGCGACATCAATGGAGGCTATAAATCTGCGAGTAAATACGTTTAAACGAGATTAGACTTAATGATTGTCGTTTGAAAGTTTATATTCGTACAATGTGTGATATTAACACAAGTAAAACAAATCAAAGTAATCGTAAATGGTCTTTCTTATTCATTAATAACAACTTACTCACTATTCAAATTATTGAGTTTTATAATAGTATTAGGGTAAAGACTGCTAGGCTTTTTGCAAACGGTCTATGCATTTTAAAGCGGCCGCCCTACGTAAACGAGGACTACGACCTGGCGCTGCCGCTGGAGACGTTTCAGGTGGCGGGGCGGGAGATGCCCGCCGCGGTGACGATGGCGGAGACTCCGGTCCGGGCCCCGCCACGCTGTCATAAAACTCGTCTGCATCTACGCTGCCTACAGGACGCGGCGCGGGAATCGCCGTTGCCTCACCGAGTACCTTACTTAATGAATGACGCGATATCCTTTTATCCCTGCTTTTCGTTAGCATTTGGTCAACGTGACGCTTATGTGTGTGTCCATCGTTCGTTTTGACTTCATATAACACGGGACTCGACCTTTTTGTCACGACCCCCTCTGTCCATTTGTGACCCCGCCTGGAATAATCTCTTAACAGCACTTGATCCCCGGGTTGCGCGACGCGCAGCGCGCCCGCGCGGCGCTGCTCGTGCGCGAGCTGCGCGGTGCGCACCGTCTCAGCAGCGTCGGGACGCAGCAGGTCCAACCGCCCGCGCAGTCGCCGGCCCAGCATCATCGTTGCTGGCTCGCGTCCGGTCGTAGATTGCTCAGTGTTCCTGTATGTAAAAAGAAACCTGCACAGTGCCGTGTTCGGGTCTTCGTTTTCGAATTGTGCCTTTTTCAGAACTCGTTTGATCGAGCGAACCGCATTTTCAGCGGCCCCGTTACTAGCCGGATGATACGGAGCCGTCAACGTATGCTTTATACCATTACGTAATAAATAAGATGCAAATTCTGATGACGAAAACGGAGGCCCGTTATCGGTTACTATCCTTTGTGGCAATCCGAAGCGTGCAAAAATCCGCCGCAAATGTCCGATAATGACCGATGCCGAAGTGGTTTTTACCTTTTCAGCCTCGATCCACTTCGAATGCGCGTCGATGACAACTAAATAGTAATCGTTACAGAATGGACCAAGAAAATCCATATGAAGACGGGACCACACCTGAGCCGGCCACGACCACGAGTGCAGCGGCGCCACGGGCGGCGCGGGCCGCTGCGTGCGGCATGCCTGGCACTCATGCGCTACGCGTTCGATATCCGTGTCCAAATTTTCCCACCACACGTAGTTGCGAGAGATCTGCTTCATTTTCACGATACCCGGGTGTCCGTCGTGTATCTCTTTTAATATCCTTTCGCGTAAGGATTTCGGAATCACAATTCTGTATCCCCAGACGAGACACCCTTGGTCGATGTGCAAGCAATCTTTCCGACTAAAATATTGTTTCTCCACTTCGCATATAACGTTATTCGGCCAACCGTACATAACGTATCCATATATTTTACACAATAAAGGGTCTTTTGCCGTCTCAGTTTTCACATCTTTGAAACTGAGAGGAAAGTTATCCTTTATAAAATGGAGGTAGCTAAACTCTTCTCGACTCTTCGTTCTGGTTCGATCTACCATCGAATCGAGAGGAAGGCGAGAGAGTGCATCTGCGAAACAATTTTGAGCGGACCTCACAAATTGTATCTCAAAATCATAAGCGGCTAATTTGACAGCATACCGTTGCAAACGACTGGCGGCGGTCACGGGTATCCCTTTATGTTTCCCTAAAATATAGCTTAGGGGGTGATGATCGCTTCGCAATATGAAATGTCTCCCGTATAAGTAGTGATGGTGTCTAGTGACCCCGAACACTATCGCCAATGCTTCTTTATCCAATTGAGAATAGTGAAGCTCCGCGGGACTAAGGGTGCGCGAGGCGCAACAAACGGGGCGCTCGCTGCCGTCGGCCGCGCGCTGCGTCAGGACCGCTCCTAATCCATACGCACTGCTGTCCACGGACAAAATTAGAGGACGCGCCGGGTCGTAGTGCGCCAGGACGGGAGCGCTACTTAATACCTTTTTAATCTTATTAAAGGCCCTATCGCAGTCGTTACTCCATTCCCATTCGACATTTTTCTTTAATAAATTATACAGCGGTTTCAAAATATCACTCATGTTAACACAAAATTTGGCGTAAAAATTTATGAGTCCCATGAAACTTCTCAGTTGCGTTACATTAGCCGGGGTGGGCGCTGCTACAATGGCATCAATTTTTTTTTTGTCCGTATGTAAACCAAATTTGTCAATTTTATATCCTAGATTTGTGACACTGTTTTTGAAGAATTCACATTTGCCGTAGTTAATTCTTAAACCATTGTCTTTCAGCCTTTGTAGCACCGCTCTTATATTTGCCAGATGGGTAGGTCTATCCTTGCCGGTTACACAAATATCGTCTGCAAACACAGCCGTTGACGGCAAACCACTCAACACTTCTTCCATAATTTTCTGAAAATTTTCAGGAATACATTTAATCCCGAAGGGAACCCTTTTGTATACGAAGGTGCCAATATGAGTGGTAATGGCCGTCAAAGGCTGCGAATCCTTATCCAATAAACATTGTTGAAAGGCATTCGACAAATCTAATTTAGTGAACTGCTCGCCGCCGCCCAGCACCGCGAACAGGTCCTCGATCCGCGGCAGCGGGTAGTGATAATCTTTTAACAATGGATTTATGGTGATTTTATAATCACCACACAATCTAATGCTACCCGAAGATTTGACGACCGGCACGATCGGAGTACCGTAGTCGGATCGTTCTACTTTATAAATCCCCCCCTCCCGCTGCAGGCGCCCGAGCTCGCGCTCCACGGGCTCGCGCAGCGCTATGGGCAGCGCGCGCGCCTTAACGAACACCGGCGTTGTATCCTTTAAATGCAAACGCAGTTCCGACTTAAAGGTGCCTAACCCCTCTGCGAAAACTTCAGGGAACTCATCTCTTAAGGACCCAGCCATTGAATTGTCTTCCGCGATATTGTGACAATCGACTGACAAATTCAACATTTTTATCCACCTACGACCCATCAATGGCGGTCCCCCATTTTCAATTACATATAAATTAAGCAGCGCGGTACTATTTCCACAAACGACATTGACCGTTACGTAGCCTAATGTTTGGATGACGTCACCAGTATATGATCTGAGCATTAATTGTTTACTTTGAATGGGTAAATTCGAGAAATATTTGTCATAAAAATGCTTCGATATGGCCGATATTTTACTTCCTGTGTCTATTTCGAACTTACAAGTGATATTTTCGACTTTCAAAGATGCATAATACGGGCCGTCACCCTCACTATTTACTACTAAATTATAAAAAGGACAGTCGTCGCTGTAATCACTGTCAGCGGGATTATTAAAATATAACTGACTTCGCGCAGTCTTCTTCCCGACCGTACCACCGACCGCACTTTTCACTTTGCACATCACTTTTAGGTGGCCCTTTTGTCCACAATTATCACACGTGTAGTGCTTAAAACGACACCTGCCATCGACGTGGCCCGCCTTCCCGCAGCGGCCGCATGCGCGCTGCCTGGCGTCGGCGCCCGGGCCCGGCCCGAACCGATGCAAGCCGTCGTCCGCCAGCGCCGGCGGCGCGGCCTGGCGCGCCGAGCCCGCGGCCCCGGGCGCGCACGCGGTCGCCGCGTGCCGCTCTGCCGCCTCCAGCGCCAGCGCCAATTCCACGGCGCGCTTGTAGTCTCTCTTCTCTGCGAATATTCTGGACCTCATGTCTTCATTGTATAGCCCCGAAACGAATTGATCCCGAAGATTAACCTCCAAATTGGTACTAAAATTGCACGTTTTAGCTAAATGTTTTAACGCTTGAAGGTAATCTCGAACACTTTCTCCTTGCCGCTGTGTTCTTTGCCGAAACACATGCCTCTCGGCGATCTCGGACCTTTGAGGTTCGAGGTGCTCCTTCACCAGTCTCACGAGCTCTTCGAACGATCTCGTTTCCGGGTCAGCCGGTGAACACAAGTCGCACATTAATTCGTAACATTCCGGGCCGACAACCGTCACTAACGTGGCCACTTTTAAATCATTATTGATTGAATTTACTTTAATGTACTGTTCTACACGCCGTACGTAAGCGTCCCAGTTATCGTTAGAAATGTTAAAACACTCCACATGTCCAAATGGCATTTTGAAACACAAAATAAATATTAAATACGTATGCACGCGATAAAATTAATAATCCTCGTCGGCGAGTGTTAGGTATAGGGTAGGCGCGTCAATGAAACAAGACGGTCCGGTATTGTATGGCATTTATTGCAATCGGATAACGGTGCATTATACATAACAAAACTGTTTCCTGTTTGTGAGATAAGATCGAAAGAGAGTCAGCACGTTACCTCTAATTCCGTAATGCTCTAACTTTGATAGCAAAATGCTGATGTGGTCAACCGTGTCAAAAGCTGAGCTTAGGTCTAAAAACAACCCCGCTACCTTCTTTTTAGAGTTGAGTTCACCGACTATATCCTCAATTAGGGTCGTGATTGCTTCGTTTGTGCCCCTGCTTCTTTGATAACCAAACTGTCTTTTGTTAAGTATGTCATACATGTGGAGGTGCTTCATCAATCTGTTTCATAAGCGTCTCCAGGATTTTAGAGAGTGCGGGAAGAAGAGAAATTGGCCTATAATTTTTCGGGTCCCATTTGGCACCTTTTTTGTGAACCGGTATGACTTTTGCTACTTTAAATTGATCTGGAAATGTACCAGTTTCGATACATTCATTGAAAAAGTACGTTAAAGGTTCTGCGAGAATATCAATATTCTCCTTTATGACTACAATTGGGATCTCATCATACCCACATGAGACCTTCGGTTTAAGATTTTTTACTATGAACCTGATTTCAACCGGATTTACTGGATCAAACATCATATCATTTTGTACTCTTGTAACATGTGCTAATAACAAAGAGATGGCTTTATCAGGAAGGTCACGCGTGTCATTTCTTTGTGTTAATCTATCTAAAAGAACTGAACACACTTTGTCAGGTAAATTAACAATTTTGCATACACCGTTATCCTGATCTATTTTCAAGAGCATGTTATCGTTAGATTTTTCTTTCACCTTGTTCCGATGCTTTTGGACAATCCGCCATATTTCCTTTGAGGAATCTTTTGCCTTTTCGATTTGAGACTGAACTGCGAGTCGTTTAGCATTTCTTACGACCCTTTTAAAAATATTAACATATTTTCTCCTATAGCTATGGATCGATGGAGAACTACCATTTTTGTATGTTGTAAGGACACGTTTCATAGTACTAGAGACTTTAATCCCTTTAGTTACCCATTTTATGCTACCACTTGAGCTGGGGGACAATTTGATTTTAACTTTTTTGAAACTGTCTTTAAAGATCTTATTAAATTTCAGAATAAAAGTATTTTCACCTATGTTTACCCAGTTTTCGCACATTATTTTATTACGAAATTTCTGTTTACCAATTTCGTTAATTTTCCTAACTGTCTTCCATGCTGATCGGTTGTTGTGGGACTTGCTATTTTCGTCTACCGTTAAGGTGCAGTGAATTCCAGCGTGCCCATCAGCTAGTCCATTATGATCCACTAGCGGATAGGATACGCATGAGTCAGGTAGATTAGTCAAAACATTGTCCAAGCATGACTGAGTATCATTACGAATGAAGGTTGCTGTTTCAACAAGGTGCCTAAAATTGTAAGAAGTAAGTAGTGACAAGAACTCTAACGTTTTCTTGTCCTCTTTCAACAGGTTGACGTTGAAATCACCACAGATGATGCACTTTTTGCTAAAAAAGTGTTCCAGCAGTTGCTCGAGCAAATTTATAAAGATATCGAAATTGGCATCGACTGGGTTACGATAGCAACAAATAATGTTAACATTTGTGTTTAAATCTTTGACACCACAGACCTCAAAATATTCATCTTTGTATAATTCCCTACAAATTGAGAGTTCTATGGCCTGCCTATCTCTATGACCTAAGTAATTATCTGTCATAGAAACAAAATTTTAAATGTAAATTATAGTAAATTTAATTTTCTACAAAATTGCCCAAGCACTGTTCTAGCTAAAATGCTCCTAAACGAAGATATAATCCAGAAGTTTGTTTTTGAGTTGGAAATTGCAATTTCTTAAGTTTTTTAAATGTGCATATCTCCGTAACTATCTATCCTAGAAACAAAATTTAAAATGGAAAATGTAGTAAATTTAACTCTCTAGAACGTTGTTGAAGCTTTCTTCTAGCTAAAATGCTCCTAAAGGAAGATATGAGCCAAAATATGAAGAGAGGGCCGGTTTTTTCAATATGGCGGCGGGCGCGGAGGGGGGGGAATTGTTCATTTTGCATTTTTAACACTGACTAACCATCCTAGACAACATATCAAAAATTCAAAACTACCGGACTGTTTGTAAGGTCAAAATCGTTTATTCACTGAATTATCATAGCTAAAGTGTAAAGCTTTTCAAATAAACAATGCCAAGTTGGACACACAAAGCTTAAGGAATTTGAAAGATTATCCGGCGTTAGGATGGAGAAGTTTACACGTTGAACCGGTAAAACAGAGGTATTGGGTTCGATTCCCGGTTTTTCCCACAGGTTACGCATATATTTTTTTTCTTTGTGCTTTGAGCTTTGTATCAATGGTAAAAAAAAATGCTTTTTCTCAAACATCCAATGAAATATTGTCTTTACGTTCCTTAAAATAGGCTCGGAAGTATCGCTTTTTGGGCGCAACAACTCGAGAGGACTGTAAAGGGATTTCATACTGCTTTTCAGGCCTAGGCCTGCAAAGTAACTTTTTTTTGGTTTCAGCAATAAGGTCATTCACACAGCTGGCTGGTTTGACAAAAAACAGGTTTTGTTTTTAAAGGTTGGTTGTTAGACACTTGTGGAAAAAAAAATTGAAGATCGCCATCTTCAATTTTTTTTTACACAAGTGCCTTTTTTTTTTAATTTCAAATTGGTGCTAGTCGGCTAAAACTCGGTATCGGGGGGCTCTCGGGGCTCAAAAATATGAATCTGAAATCTTGTCCGAAAATTCGGTCAAATTCGGAAAATATCGAAAAAAAAACCGATTTGTATGGAGAAAATTTCAAATTGGTCCTAGGAGGCTGAAATTCGGTATCCGGGAATTTTTGGGGCTCCTGAGTCAGAATCTGAAATCGGATTTTTAAAATTCGGTCAAATTCGGAAAATATCGGACAAACAATAATAAGTGTTATTCTTTGAAGTATATTTTTTTATTTCATTGTATGTTTGACAAAAGCACTATACATGCCTCGTCGTGAAAACGGATTCCCGGCCTCGTATCACTATCCGGCCTCGCTCGCACGCTTGCTCGGCCGTATATACCTACTTGGCCGGAAATCCTCATTTTCCCGGCCTCTGATGTAATATACTATTTCTCAAACATGCAATGAAATATTGTCTTTGCGTTCCTTATAAATAGGCTCGGAAGTATCGGTTTTTGGGCGCAACAACTCGAGAGGACTGTAAAGGGATTTCATACTGCTTTTCAGGCCTAGGCCTGCAAAGTAACTTTCTTTTGGTTTCAACAACAAGGTCATTCACAGCTGGCTGGTTGGACAAAAAGCAGGTTTTGTTTTTAAAGGTTATTTGTTAGACACTTGTGAAAAAAAAAATTCAAGATGGCGCCTTTTTTTTTTCAAAATTTCAAATATTCAAAACTCGGTATCGGGGGGCTCTCGGGGCTCAAAAATATGAATCTGAAATCTTGTCCGAAAATTCGGTCAAATTCGGAAAATATCGAAAAAAAAAAACGATTTGTATGGAGAAAATTTCAAATTGGTCCTAGGAGGCTGAAATTCGGTATCCAGGGGTTTTTGGGGCTCCTGAGTCAGAATCTGAAATCGGATTTTTAAAATTCGGTCAAATTCGGATTCGGGGGCTCTCGGGGCTCAAAAATATGAATCTGAAATCTTGTCCGAAAATTCGGTCAAATTCGGAAAATGTCGAAAAAAAACGATTTGTATGGAGAAAATTTCAAATTGGTCCTAGGAGGCTGAAATTCGGTATCCGGGGGTTTTTGGGGCTCCTGAGTCAGAATCTGAAATCGGATTTTTTAAATTCGGTCAAATTCGGATTCGGGGGCTCTCGGGGCTCAAAAATATGAATCTGAAATCTTGTCCGAAAATTCGGTCAAATTCGGAAAATGTCGAAAAAAAACGATTTGTATGGAGAAAATTTCAAATTGATCCTAGGAGGCTGAAATTCGGTATCCGGGGGTTTTTGGGGCTCCTGAGTCAGAATCTGAAATCGGATTTTTAAAATTCGGTCAAATTCGGATTCGGGGGCTCTCAGGGCTCAAAAATACGAATCTGAAATCTTGTCCGAAAATTCGGTCAAATTCGGAAAATGTCGAAAAAAACGATTTGTATGGAGAAAATTTCAAATTGGTCCAAGGAGGCTGAAATTCGGTATCCGGGGGTTTTTGGGGCTCCTGAGTCAGAATCTGAAATCGGATTTTTTAAATTCGGTCAAATTCGGTAGGGGGAGGCTCAAAAATATGAATCTGAAATCTTGTCCGAAAATTCGGTCAAATTCGGAAAATATCGAAAAAAGAAACGATTTGTATGGAGAAAATTTCAAATTAGTCCTAGGAGGCTGAAATTCGGTATCCGGGGGTTTTTGAGGCTCCTGAGTCAGAATCTGAAATCTGATTTTTAAAATTCGGTCAAATTCGGAAAATATCGGACAAACAATATTAAGTGTTATTCTTTGAAGTATATTTTTTTATTTCATTGTATGTTTGAGAAAAGCACTATACATGCCTCGTCGTGTAAACGGATTCCCGGCCCCGTATCACTATCCGGCCGGGTATATACCTACTTGGCCGGAAATCCTCATTTTCCCGGCCTCTGATGTAATGTACTATTTATCGTATAAAATAGTAAAAGAAAAAGCGGAATGTAGAATGCGCTGGAGATTTTTTCACCTTTAAGAGTAGGCTCTTAAAGGTGAAAGGCTCCTAAATTTAATATGTTGTGATAATATAAATATAAATAAATATCGGACAACCTCACACAAATCACACAAATGATGATGTGTTAAGAGGCCTTATTCCTTTTAAATTGTGACTGTTTTAGACATTTTTCTCTATGGTCAAACATGTTTTTTAACATATTATTGATGTTACTACCTAGAACAGGGCTATTGGAATTTATTGGTACCTATATATCTGAAACTTACGGTTTACATTTTTCATTGATAATTGTTGTTTCAAAAACTACTCGAAATTGACGAAATTCACGCGGAAAATTAGTTTTTTCAACTTATTTTTGACTGCACACATTAAAAGCATGAAATAGCTATGTTACTAGAACTCGGGGAAAAATAATATTCACTTCAAAAAGTTGTTGAACTCATACATATATTTGTCATAATATGAAAAAATGGCACTAGAAAACTACCCGCCCATTTTTGATAAAGCTCTCAATATCTCTTAATGAAATTGATCAGAAATCCTCCTCGGGGATAGAGTACGACGCGAGTGGGGTCGAACTCAAATTTCAGGGGGGTGTTCTTGGAGGGTTCCACCCGAAACTGAGAGAGCAACTTCACCAGGCACACCTTGGATTGCACCTGCGCAAACCGCATACCTGGAACAAACAGACAAACAGTTGAAGAAGTTACCCAATATATGGTTCGGTGGTCCAGTTGGTAGGACGCCCGTGTTGGCCCGGAAAGCCGTTGGAAACGCAGGTTCGAATCCTGTCTGAACCATTAAATTTTTCAAACGGCTTTCCGGGCCAACACGGGCTTCCTACCAACTGGACCACCGAACCAGATGTCAGAGCCATTGAATCTTTCAACCAGTTGCTTCAACATGCCTTAGTGTGGCATCGAAGCGCATTCCCTTGTCATGAATTAGAATGTTGACTGTTTTCTAATAGTATTTGAAATTAAGATTTTATTTTTATTTTTACAGCTATCCAGCCATCTTCGAAAGTGCTGCAGCGCAGTTTATTAGACGCTGCTTAACTCATCTGTTATAGATGTAAAAGGCTAATGGTGATTTTTTACAATATTTGAATGTATGGTATTTACGATGCGCTTACGATGAAGCCTTTCGTTAAGGGTAACTTGTATATAATCTGTGGTTAAGGTCAGCCGGGACAAGCCACATGGGATAAGCATACCATACCTACCTACAAAAATATCGAAGAGTGTACATGTTATGCTACTGTTACGCCGGTAGGTTAGGTCAAAAACTTTGCATGTCAATTTCAGTGCTTTAGAGGCGTTTTCAGCAGGCTGAAAAGTCATTTCAGGCCGTTTCAGAAGTTGCTCTAACACAAATCTAAAGATCGAAATTTCACCCAAGTTGCCGTCGTTTTCAGGCGCCTGAAACATGTTTTCAGTCCGTTTCAGGGCACCCTCTATCAGATGACGCCATAACCTGAAAACCCGTTTTCAGGCGTTTTCAGGACCCCTTATGGGCCTCTGAAGCACAAATCATTATATGGCGAAATTTCCAGTAGGAGTGACAGAGATAGCACTAGTAGAAAGAGATAGCTATGCTCAGAACATTCGAGAAGTGTGTAACAAGGATGGGACTACTAGAAAGAGATAGCTATACTCGGAACATTCGAGAAGGGAGTGACAGAGAGTGCACCATTAGAGAGAGACATATATGGCCTCGAATGTTCTCGGCCCTCACACTGGACCTTACTAGAATATTCGCGATATGTGTGGACAATGCGTCTAGAGCGGTTTCGCGGGATATATGTATAAGGCGCCGACGGCCGGCGCGAGTTAGTTACATTTTAACTGCGATACAGTGCTAGTACAAGGATAATCGGAAAGAAAGACTCTTAAGTGATTAGTGCGCTTAAGTACAGTTCGTGTAAATAGTGAGTGCATAATTTGTGAAATAGTGTGTGTGTTTTAATTAGTGGATTTTAAGTACAGTTCGTGTGAATTGTAAGTGCGTAATTTGGGTAATAAAGTGAGTGTTTTATTTAGTGGATTAATTTGTGCTTTTCTATCAAATACGAACCCCACGCTCGTTACACTACTAACCCCATTCTTACTACAAAGCAACAATGTTAGTTGTATAACATAGTAGGTAATAGTAGTATAACATGGGGACTTTTATATATTTTATGGTATGTGTGCGCTAACCTCAAATGGCGCGTTTGTCCGGACTGATCTTAATTGTTTACTACTGCAAGTACTGTGGAAATAATTTGTATATTCCTAAAAATGGTCAAGAATGTTGACTTTTTTGATAAAAAATCAGGATGCAAAGTGCATAATTTATGGTCAGTCAAAAATTACAAAAAAACCCTTGCCAGCATGATTCACTGGACAATAAGATTGTATAAAATTATTTTATTTACCGAGGTACAACCTTTTTTAAAAGTTTTTTATAATATTTTATATAAAAAATTGGGCAAGTGCGAGTCCGACTCGCGCATGAAGGGTTCCGTACCATAATCTATAACAAGTTTGTTGTATGGGAGCCCCCCTTAAATATTTGTTTTATTTTATTTTTAGTATTTGTTGTTATAGCGGCAATAGAAATACATCATCTGTGAAATTTCAACTGTCTCGCTATCACCGCTCTTGAGATACAGCCTGGTGACGGACGGACGGACGGACGGACAGCGAAGTCTCAGTAATAGGGTCCCGTTTTTACCCTTAAACAGCCATAATGAAAGATCAGTAGCTATGACTTATCGTGACTTTTTAGTTGCCTCAAACAGCTTATGGCGTTTTGGAAGAAAAATACAGTTTACTATTTTATATACAAAAAGGCGACACAGCGAGAATTCGGTTTTGACATTGTAGTGGCTAATTAAACTTATGTGTACTTATTTTGTGTTCTTTCACCATTTTTAAGATAAACACTATATTTTACTCATTGGAAGGGCACTTGCTGGCTTCATAATAACAGTAAACGGACTTCCAATACTCAGCCAGCAGTTGCAGACTTCCCTTGCATCGACAATAATGTAATATTACTTACCGATGCAATTTCTAGGTCCAAGTCCAAAAGGCAAAAATGCGCACGAATGTCTTGTTCCTACATTCTCAGGGGAAAATCTATCGGGGTCGAACACCTCAGGCTTAGGGTAATTCTTCTCATCCCAATGAATACCAAGCACCGGAATTCTGATAATTTGACCACTCTTTATAGTTAAGTCAGTGCCAGGGACCCTGTACTCTCTGGTAGACTTCCTTCTTAAATCGGGAACAATGGGATACATTCTTAATGTCTCGTCAAATACTTGTGCCAGATAAGTTAAATCGAACACGGCTTGTAAAGTTAACTCTCCATTGTGCTTGTTTAACACTTCTTTTATTTCTTCCACAACTTTGTCTTGAATTATTGGGTTAAGAGCTAGCTGGTACAGTAAGAAACCCATGGTGGAAGCACTAGTCTCATAGCCTGCTGCATAGAAAACAAATGCCTGCGCTGCAATGATCTCATCCGTCATCTCTAAAGTCCTATCAGTATCATCGTTCTCTCTCCTTGGTCCAGAAATGTGCTTACTTTTTCTTAATGCCAAAATCAAATCCATAAAGTCATTTCTATTCGTTGGTTCGCCATTCCTTTGCGCGATCACATCTTTACTCAGACCCATAAAGAAGTTAGTGACTTCTTTCGGGAACAGTGAGCCGCCAATTGTTTTTAATAGACCAGGATACATCCAATCAATTGTGCGGCCAAAGTTGACAGTAAAAATTTTCTGGTCGATCATCCGAAGCGTTTCGTGCTCTTGGTTAAACGTGTCGATGTCTAATCCGAATGCGCAGGCGGCGATAGTGGCCTGAGTGAACTTCTGGACGAGCCCATGTACCTCAATCTCAGGGTCCACCTGTGTGACCCGGTCTACGTAGTCTACAAGTGTGTCCCCACGTCCAGTCATGAGATACATCATATTCTTCAATTTCCCTGAAGTAAACAGCGGAGTGAAGCGGCCTCGCAACACTCGCCAGGTGTCACCATCCGCATGAAACAAGTTATTTCCTAAGCCAGCTTTGCTAAATTCAGAACCACGATCAACAAATACGTCAAAATCCTTTATCATTATATGTTTCAGAACATCTAAATCTCGTATCATTAGTTCTGGGGCCCTCATTGCCAATATTCCAACCACTTTTTCATCCGGATAGCTATCGTAGATTTTCTTAGATCCAGTGCCTTCGTGGGTTTTTTTGAGGATGACATCTTTTATATTCCCGTAAAAGAAAGTCGGTTCGGGTCCTGCGATATTTCTTTCCTTCCAGTAATTATTGTATTTTGTGAAGTGGTAGTAGAGGTAGCAAATTATTACAATGATTACCGACAAAATGATAGCCACCATTGTGGCTGTAGCTTAGACGATACTGAACAAATTTCACGTAAGACTTTATTAATACTCGTATAATACGCATTACAAACGTTTTCCTCGGTTGAAATTCTAATGTTATTTTTCTAACTGATAACTAGGAATTGGACTTCTGATAACCCAGTAGGACGTTAAAGAGCTATGGAGCCGATATTACGATATTAGGATAAGCAAAATTCAACATCTCCAACTACCCAGATCTCAATATCTAATATATCTATAGTGATTACGTATCTGTTCTTTATAAATTGTTAAAAGAAATAAAACAATTTGTTAAAAGTGAAAACACGATAAGTGTTTGTGTGGTTCTCTAAGATCATAGTATCTTTAACAATGATTTTAAGTCAAAGTCAAACATTTTAATTAAATAATTGCAAACTAATAGTAAATTTTGAAGCTGATAAAGAATATTTGCACTATAAATGTCTCCGTTTATTATAAACAATAATTACGATTTGGCGCTTACCGCCTATCCGAGCAGCGCACAAACTATACCTATCTCAAACTATTTCATGCGAAAGTTACTAAAACTACCCTTTTTTACTAATTTCAATCTGTATTTGAACTGATCTCTGCCGCAATACGATAAAAGGGCGTATCTTTATACAGATGCTATAATAAGATACGCCCTTTTGCCATAGCACGATAAATCTAACGATGATCTTAATCTTGTTGCACGGCAGACGTGTGTCACCTCCTCGATCAGTATCGAGCACAATTTACTTGAAACACATGTAAAAAGTGTCAACTAAATGCGTATTTTATGATGAATGAAAAAGTAATTCCTACGCAAAACATGTCTTTATCTACCCAAATATCATAAACCCTCCATGATGAGTTCAAGAACCGCACATTATGACCACCATAAAAATAGACTGTTTTGTTAGAACAAATTTCTTATCTGTGAAAATGTTATTATTGCTTAATAATAACATCGATTTCGGTAATATTATTTATTCAAATTTCGAACATCTCTGAAAAACAAAGAAATTTGATTTGACCTCTATCCTAATATCAGTCGAGATGACGTTTAGTTCGAAATGAATTGTCAATTTGCAATCAAATTTGACAAATGTCGCACGTAAGTAAGGTATCGAACGATATGATAGTTGGGGCCGCCTCTAGTTTGTCTATAAATAAAAAAAAACCATGACAGCTGCCAGAAAACTTCATTACCGCCATTACCGGGTAATATTTGTCATAATGTGCGACTCCTGAATGCATCATGGAGGCTTATGATATGTGGCTAGATAAAGTAGTGTGTAACTGTACATAATTAGGCATTAAAACACTCGTGTGATGTTATTACGAAACTTGCCTTCGGCTCGTTTCATAAACCCACACTCGTATTTAATACCCTTCATTATGAACAGTCACATAAACTACTATTGTATAATATTCTTCTGACTTTGTCCTTGAATATTAAATTGCAATTCACCTATGAGTATGAATATGACACATCGATTTAATATGTTCCAGATTAGATCGTTTCGTATTTGCCTTAAGACAAGTAAGGAAAACGGTTTCAATAGAAGCTGCACTTACAGCCTACAATGGACATGTTGCATCGATCTAAATTTATTGCGTCATATTGTGGGGTAACTCTGTCGATGTTAAAAGGGCATTCAAGGTACAGAAAAAATTGTTAATTTTAATGTTTCTAGATGCTATTTTATAATTGTAACTATTAATGCTGTATAATTTAATTTGAATAATGACTTGTTAGCTTTACTATTTTAATATATGCATGTTGAGTATGTCGGCTAATACTGTTACCAGAACGATTATTGTAAGACCTTTTTATTACGTATTATATGCAAATAAACGAATCTGAATCTGAATAAAAAAATTATGTTAATATCGGCTCCATAGATTTCTAACGTCCTACCGTGGTATTAGTAGTGTGTTGTTTAGTGATAAAATGTTATTTGTGAATATCATATGATAACATATAAAAATATACCTATACTGACTTATTTTTACCACTCTAGAATAGGATTTATTCAGATAAAAATTGTTTTAGTGTAAAAGAATAAGCGGGCGTATAGTTCCCAATGCAACTCATGTAATTTCTCATCCTTCTCTCTAAACGATTTCATTTTAAACATCGACTTCCCAAAATCTCTCTCCTTAGACCCCGCCACTAAATTTATCTCAAAATATTTCGCGCATTAACACTCTTCCAATAGTTCCAATCCTTCCAAACGGTTTGTTTTCTTTCACGTCTATCACCGAGGGCGAGATATTATACAGGGTGATTGGAATTACCTAAATTATTATTATTATTTTAAATAATTTCAGAGATTTGTTTATAACATTGTACCTTTTTAGAAAGCTCATTAATTGAGGAAGTTATTTCTGTAATTTTTACACCAAGTCTCATACATTTTTTTTCCATAATTCTCGTCAGTTGTAACGAATGTGAAAAAAAAATGATTTTGGTTTTCATGACCGTTTATTTCTAAGGTGTTTTGTAATTTTGACACGGATTTTTGTTTAAAGTAGTCAGTTGTCCATTGGCTTTCAGAAAAACAAGTTATCATTATCCAAATGCAAGTACTTTTTTCATAATTAGCAGTTTCAGTTCGCAAGGCGGATTTTTTCAAAAAAAAACTAAAAACTCAAATAACTCGATAACCATCAAATTTAGACCCCTAGTTTACTGGGCTAAAATTATCGCAAATGAGCTCTAGTATAACCCCCTTCAAGGAATGGGTCGAATTTCCAATGTATAGTATTTTAATGCAACGTTTGTATAATAGCGGTCAAAAACGCGAGTGGCATGGGCATTGGGCTAAAAAAGATGCCACGAGCATTTTTTGACTTACTTATACAATGTTGCACACAATACTTTTTCTACGACTCGGTATTTATAGTAACTGAAATGCTAATTGCAACAAAGAAAATAGAGGTGCTGTGCTATTCTCCATTCAAATCGTTTACGTAACTCGTGGTAGGGGTACCGATTACCGGCTTCACGCTGAATAGAGTATGGCCCATGCAGTTATATTAATGATTGATTTGTCGATTCTCTCGTCATCTATCTTATTTTACACATATCTAATTGAGATGGCTTAACTATGTTATGGGTACTAGAGTCGTCTAGCATTCATAACACAAGCCTTCTTGAGCTTCATTTGGGTTGTGATTTATTTATTTAGAATGGCACAATTCTGACACGGTTCCTCCATGTTATTTCGCATGAAAATGTTATAATAGGATACGATTTAGCGGCCTGTAGCATTAGGTTCGGAGGTAATCACTCAAGCTTGCCATGAATCCTGGCGTATGTTGAATATAATATAAGTAGTTATGTAAGTAACATGATGCGTGGATAGCGAGTAATGCATTATCCTTTCACATACATTTAGTTTTTAACCTAGTTACTAACCCAATAATTGAAAAAAAAAACAACTCGAGGTAATGTACAACGTTCCGGTGACACGGTAACTTACACGGCTGGCACATCTTGTCGCAAATTCGCTTGTCGCGCGACATAGCATCACCTGTCGTGCTCGCACGGTTTTGAAAGGAAAATGACAGGAAGTATTGGTCCGACGACTAAGAGTCGCATGTCACAATTCAGGGACCTAATTCGAGAATGCCGTTTGAGAGATCGCAAAACGTCAAAACTCTATTAGATAACCGTGATATCTTTTGAACTGTCATTAAACTTCGATGAGCTTCAAGTGATATATCTCATGTCAATTTTGGAAATACGAAGGCGATAAATGATTGTCAAAAATGCTGTGAGATGTGATAGTGTATGAATTTCTGTTTTGAACGAAAGTAACTGACTAGTTTCATGCACTACACGGTCAAGTTAAAGTATGCGCCTGTTATTTATGCCGTCACATACAAAGGAAACGCAAATTAAGCGCGACCGGATTGACGAAGTTGCGATGTTCTAGGGATATCGCCACTTGTCAAAGTAGGGACACGTCAAAAGTGACGGATGGCGATGAAATGGAGAGATCTCCATCATCTCTCAAAAATTTGTCAAATTACCCGCCATGGCCTTATCAAGTTATCACACTTGCGATTTTGTATGAAGGCGATCACGCAGCGAGTTCGCCGCGTCGCTATCTGTATAAAAAAACTCGCTTGCAAATCGCAAGTGTCATAAGGCCCTAAGCTAAAGCTGCTGGGGTGTTCGTAACGTACCTACCAATCTACGCCGTGCAACGTAATCTGTATTTTAATTAAATTTTTATATGGAAGCGAAAACTTAAAAAAAAAATGCTCTCAGCGGGATTTGAACCCACGTCTCCACGGCTTTCCGGGCCAGATGGGTGCATTACCAGCTATGCTATCAAAGCCACTAGCCAAATCATCAATTTGCTTCAATTCTTCAAGCCTTAAAGCGGCATCGTAGCGCCATCTACCATTGAGATTTTGTCTTTATGTTCGGCACCATCGTCTCAAATTATGTTGAGAAATCGATAGTAACAATGTGATGTGCTACACCCAAACTAATCAAGGCGTAACGTCTGCTAATGTAAACTAAATGTTTACATAGAAGCGTTTTTTTTTGTTTGTTGTATTTTAATTATTAAAGGCAGACAGGGATAATGTTTTTTTTTATATTAATTTATTTAAAAGGTCCTGAACGAGCCAGACTTTTAGCGGCAGGCGCCATAGAAGCAGGCCATTGGCTCCAGGCAATATCCATCCACCAATAGGGGAAGTTTTTTGGAACCCGACACTTTCCGCATAGCCACCTGCCTGCGTCTTGGAGTTCAGATTTGTGCCCCACACAAGTGCCCCTGCGGCAGTGAAGTCGATTCACTGGGACACCACGGACTTTCCTGTCAGAAAAGCGCCGGCCGCTTCTCCAGACACGCCGCCCTCAATGACACAATCCGCCGTTCGCTTGCCACCGTCAACGTGCCGGCCATATTGGAACCACCGGGCATCGCACGTGACGATGGCAAGAGACCCGACGGAATGTCGTTGATTCCGTGGAAATTGGGCCGGGTGCTGGTGTGGGACGCCACCTGCGTAGACACACTGGCCCCGTCCCACCTCCACGGAACATCGGACAGGGCGGGGGCGGCAGCAGAGGCGGCCGAAAAATTAAAAATTAATAAATATAGGGGTCTCGGTCCCGAATATAATTTTGTTCCTTTTGGGGTCGAGACCTTAGGTCCGTGGGGTCCCAGTGCCCACAAACTCCTAAAAGAAATTAGTATAAGGCTCATTGAGTCCACTGGTGACCGAAGAGCTGGCAGCTTCCTCGCACAACGCATCAGCATTGCGATTCAGCGAGGAAATGCTGCCAGCGTCTTCGGGACTATGCCGCGCGGGGGCACAGTTTTCTAGATTTATTTTAGCTTAATTTAATTTACTTTATTTTAGATTTTAGTTCTTTAGTTTTAATTTGATTTTAATTGTCCATTTATATATTTTGTTATGATAAATTTGAAATAAAGATTAGTAACTACAACGTAACGTCACATGTAGGTAGTCTTTTCTATATACAGTGTAGAATTACCAAATAACTATATTATAGTATGGTGACCAATGTTTA
Organism: Apotomis capreana; assembly: GCA_947623375.1. NCBI lineage: Eukaryota > Metazoa > Arthropoda > Insecta > Lepidoptera > Tortricidae > Apotomis > Apotomis capreana. The sequence goes on along the minus strand of OX392507.1, from coordinate 23,773,717 downwards.
AAACTAAGCGAAATTAGAACTCGACGAACAATCCAAACTGTAACCACCTAACCTAAGACCTAAGAAATATCACACACATATGTAGCTATAATAATATAGCTACATATGTGTGTGATATTTCTTAGGTCTGTTGTGGTTACAGTTTAATATAAATCAATCATAACGCGACAGAACTACAAACTGTTACCAATAAATCCAATAGCAAATTCAAAAGCCTAAACCCAACCGGAAATCACGCGTATAAATCAGACATGGCGTCCGCCGGAAATCGCTCGGCGCCGAGGCGTTGATGCGATTATGCCTCCTGCCTCGTGTGATTTAGTGCTTCTGTGTCCAGGTTCTCGCTGTGGGCTGAGAGGATTTTAGTATTCACTTTAATTTATTCTGCACCCGCTGCGTGCGTTAGGTATTTGATTTAAGTATACATAAATACCTACTTCTAGAATCAAAAGTCTACTAAACATGATTTTTTAAGTTTGACTGGAGTTAACATGTATAACGGAGAGTGCTCAGAGGAATTGTTCGGATTGATCCCTGCCGCCTCTTTCCGCCATCGTTCTACGCGACAATTCTTTCATCCTCACCACTTAGATAGTTGGCAGTCCACAACTGTGCGTTTTTCTAGAAATTTCCTGCCTCACACGACTGTAATGAATCGTCGACCTTCAAACCTTCAGGAAAAAAGCGTACTCCTACCTGAAAGGCCGGCAACGCACTTGTGACTCCTCTGGTGTTGCAAGCGTCTTTGGGCGACGGTAATCGCTTTCCATCAGACGATCCGTTTGCTCATTTGCCAGAACTGGACATTCTAAAAAGTATTTGAGTCTCAACATTGAGGACGGCATCAGGACCAAGCACTTGATCGCACTTGCACCCCTGGTATAAATGTGACACGCGACTCTTTCTCGCGCGAGATTAGGTTAGGTGAGGTGAGCACCTCTACTTAGCACAGCTTTCACAAGCGACTGTCTTTCGCGCGAGATAATTGCCTGTCTCTTTCTGTGCAGTAATGTGAGAGGGTGGCGGGTAGCGCTATGTCGCGCGACACGAGTCGTGAAGCATAGTTGTGCTAGACGGGTGGGTTTGGTTTATAACAATTTCAAATAGTTTCCCTACGGATGCAGAGAAAAATGATTTTTATTAGTACTACGAATTTTTTTGGGGCGAAATGAAACATTCTACGATAAATAATTCTAGGAGTCAATATAGATTACTCATAGTCCTTTCCGCTCACACACGCACACTGACGTTACTTTCTACACTATACACCTGGACCCAGCTTTTTTAATAGCCAATTCATTTTCAATCAGCAGTGGAATTCACAGATATCGCTGCGCCTTGTTCATCCCTGATAATAATTTAGACACATGTGCCTAGTGTACGTATTCTAGATCACAGTTCAAAACTGTTTACATCTTGAACTATAATAATAATAATAATTTCGAAACAATTATGTTTTTTGTTTTTTTTTTATGTGGGTAAATTAACATAACAAATTACTCTCATACGTGGTCCACACCGGGACTCGAACCCGGTGTCTTTGGATTACCATTCCAACGTCTTAGCCTTTCGACTAGTGACGCACTGTACAGTGCGTGTTATATAATTATATTTATGAATGAATTCATTCATAAATGGACCATGCATTTACAGTTGTGTGCGTGTGCGTGTTGATGTAGCAACAAGTATAAATAAGTAGTTTTTATTAGTATGTATTCAAATAAGTTACATAGCATTACAGTAATAAAACAAGGCACTTTGAAGTACAAAAATACATACAAACAAGACTTAAAACTAGTTAGATTTAGGCGACATAAGGGCGTGGCTCTGTTGCGTCATCTGATCTGGTGAAGAATCATATCAAAGTTGTAAATATATTTCATTAGGCCGCCGCAGCGCGCACACATATTTGTGAACAGCTAAAGCCATACTGGCGTACTGAGTCACTGACGTCATGACGTTAATGATATCAGAATCAGAGCCTCGCTTGATTTAGTGCGTCTAAATCCTGCCTGGATAGAAAGGATTTTAATCTAATCATAACACAGTGACACGACACGTCACGTTCACGTAGCGTGAGCGTCTAGCGACGTGACGCGACGTGACGCGACGTGCGCTCGAACTGGCGTATGGTAATTTTCTGCTCTCATTTTCTTCCTTCTCTTTAGGTTATAGAGCTTTGGTAAGTGTTCAAAGAGTATTCATAAATAATACGGGTATTATTATAGAAGTGTCGCGATGGAAGTGTCACAACAGAAGAAATAAGCAGCAGGAAAACGACGTTGGCAAACATTTCCGCTGATTAGCCGCAATTACTTAATTTCATTGACGATTTTCCCCATTTACTGTGCCCCAAAGAACGCCACTATAATCTGACCAGTAGCTCTTTCGTTGAAATAATAATGAAATAATGAACTTTATTCTGCAAGTAGGCCACAAGGGCACTTTTACATGTCTGAAACTTGTCTTGACTTTGAGTACCTATTCTTAAAAATGCCATTGTTTTATTAAAAACTGACCCTTAATAAATCAATGTTATTTTTTTATTTACGATGCTAGAAAAGTCATGTCATGTGACATGACAGTGGCGACACGAAGGTGACGTGCAGTCACTAATAACGTCACTATCAAAGCTGTTCCCACAGACAACTTATTCGATTAACCCACGTAACGAACTGGAACACGGGGCAAAGAGAAGTGTCACTACACAGTAAACATATTAGGAGCAGTTTACCAATAAAATTATGTCCAAGTTAATTCCGCAAGAAAAGGGTACCAGAGGATGACCCTGGAAGCGGTGAATCAGGACTTGGAACTGAACATTTTACTTTATTGTAATACATAACTATAATATTAAAACAAAAGAATATGACACATGGCATGTGACATGACAGTGGCGACACATTTGTTACATTTTGTCACTAATAACGTCACTATTAAATTATTCCCAAACAAAATTCTAACTAAAGTTACTTCGTTTTATTCTTTCATACCAATTTTAATACATAAGTGGATTTACTGTACCTTGCAGTAAAGAAAAAACCGGTCAAGTGCGAGTCGGTCTCGCGCACCGAGGGTTCCGTGCAAACTCTTTCCATCCTTGAGTGCTTAAGTTAAGTTTGCACCTGGTATGTATAGCGCTCCATTCAAATGAGGTGCAAGGTTAACGCAACCAATCCCGTTTGTTGTATGGGAGCCCCCCTTAAATACTTATTTTATTTTATTTTTAGTATTTGTTGTTATAGCGGCAATAGAAATACATCATCTGTGAAAATTTCAACTGTCTAGCTATCACCGTTCTTGAGATACAGCCTGGTGACAGACGGACGGACGGACGGACAGCGAAGTCTCCGTAATAGGGTCCCGTTTTTACCCTTTGGGTACGGAACCCTAAAAAGAACTGTTGATATCTAATTATGATTATGTATGATAATGTAGCTTTGCATTTTAAGAATATTCAAATTGATGAAACCTAAACAGTGTAGAGGCCCAAGTTTTTTTTTACCCCATGGCTCTTAGTCACCTAGCTACGACGCCACTGTCTCTACCTGAACTATGCTCTATTCAAATTATTTTAGAGAGACAAAAATAAGTCAATTTCGACGATGACTAATGACGACGCGTTTGGCTCGGTTTGTAGATACCTGCCTACTGAGCCAGCGGTCCCGGGTTTGAATCCCGGCCAGGGCAAATATTTGTGTGATGAACTCGAATATTTGTGCTTGGGTCATAGTTTGTTCTATGTATTTAAGTATATACTTATCTATATATGTACGTATATTGTCAACTAGTACCCATAACACAAGCCTTCTTGAGCTTAATTTTTGGGACTAGATCGATTTGTGTGAGGTTGCCCGATATTTATTTATTTATTTTATTTATTGTTATTTCGTTTTATTAATCATGATAACATTAATACAATAATAATTATTATCATCAGTTGCACAAATGGCAGTGCATAAAGTGAATTTATACATTTGAATTGAACTTTAAATAAAGATGTTCGTAATGCTGATAACATTTTAATCTTAATACAAAATATCAAAATACGTTAAATTTGTTCAGTATCGTCTCAACTACAGCCACAATAGTGGCTATCATTTTGTCGATAATCACTGTAGTAATTTGCGACCTTTACTACCACTTAACAAAATACAACAATTACTGCTTCCTCCTTGGGTTTCTCGCCGTACTCAATGGCACTCAACCCACAAATTCAGGAAAAAGACAACGTATAAAGAAGTGTTAAACAAGCACGATGGAGAGTAGACTTTACAAGCTTGTTCAATTTAACTTATCTCGCACAAGTATTTGAAGAGACATTAAGAATGTATCCTATTCTAATTTCTACTAATAGAGAGTACAGGATTCCTGGCACTGACTTGACTATAAGGAGTGGTTGAATAATCGGAATTCGGGTGGTTGGTATTCATTTGGATGAGTAGAATTACCCTAATATTTATTGCCTGAAGTGTTCACCACAAGAGATGTTTCCCTGATATTGTAGCAGCAAGACTTTCGTGTGAATTTTTGCCTTTTGGACTTGGACCTAGACATTGCACTAGGAAATAAAATAGGTATAAGGAAACAAATAGGTATTCTACAGTCTAATTAATTAGCTGATATGTCTTCCAAGTTTCATTCAAACCGTTCAAGATCATTGAAACCGTTTAAGAATTATAAACCACTTAGAACCCTTGTATTTCTAAAAATGTAAATAATAATTGTTATTTTGTATCAATCTACAGCCAGCCAAGCCATATATCTGTTGGTAAGTCATGTTAGAGGCCTATGTCAAATCCGACTGCTTTAAACGAATAATGAGAAGATTTATTGATACATACATAAAATACATTAAACAAAAACTTGCTCGCAGGAAACCTCTTTGAGAGATCCCTTTCAATCAATATCATGACATCATATTTGGGGAATAGTGCATTACATACCGGGCGGTTTATTCCTGAATGTCACAGATGTATGTGTATATATATGCAATCTGCGGCTTAACGAATTACCGCCCGTGATTAGTCTCAAGTTTAACAATACAATACAAGTACTCTTTATTGCACACCTCATAAAGCATTTAGGAGAAATACAATGCAAGTAATTACAATTAGAGGTAAACAACAGGCGGTCTTATCGCTAAAGAGCGATCTCTTCCAGACGACCTTCGGGTAGTGGAGAACTTGAAAAAAAAAACTTTTACGTCGTGTTTGTTTTGTTCATTTTTTGGATTTCTGAAGATCCGCTAACAAATTAATTTCATAAACAGAAATTACCCGCGATCACTCTAAACTATATTATAAAAGACTATTTCACTTCATCACACGCTGTGCGTAGGCGACATAAAGTCGCTTTTTATGCTCTAGAGCATAAAGTAAAATCGTCGTCGAAGACCAAGGCGATCGGTCCAACAGCCACACGAACAACTTAAAACTTTATATATTATTTCGTTTCGTTAGTATTCTAAGACCAAGGCAAAAATACCAACAGCCAAAGTACACAAAACTTCTTGAAACAAAGTTGTAATTTTTATTTACTATCACTTATAACTTTTTAAATTTATTTTTATTTCAGTAAATCAATATACTATATATTTAAACTACAAAAATAATTTATCATAGATATGAAAAACAAAATGTTTTTAAATATAAATTAAATTTGTTTTTAAATACCTATAATATTAACATGATGCAGTTTCATTTTCTCGCAATCGAAGTAAAAAGTAGAGTGTGCAACTCGTCCATAAAACGCATTTTACACTCGACTTTATATTCATCCTCGCTCGCCAGCTCGTTCGGATGGATAAACTTCTCGTGTAAAATGGTGCGTTTTATGTTCTTGTTGTACAATCTACTATTTATCAGCTTATATCGTGTGGAGTTTCGCTCATATAGGTACATACTTATTACTTTCTTGATCTTAAATTACTATGTACTTTAAGCAATTTATCATAAGCAAGATATAATCATCACGAGGTCATGAAATGATTACTTATCGCTGAGTCTAGCAAAACTGCTTAAAATGCTTATAAAGCATTTAGTTTTTTGTTCATTGTAGGAATTACTTTATCATTGTTTGTTGGAAACAAAACGATATTTAAAAAACTCGCGATTATCTTAGAAGATAGATGACGAGAGAATCGACATTCGGTCATTCAGCGTACAGATACAGATACAGATACTTAATTATTGGTAAAATTGTATTTTACAAGCGTAAGGGAGCGTGAGGTAATCTGTATCCTTACTAAGAGTTGACGTGACCGTACTCGCTGGCGACTGCGTAAACGATTTGTTTGTTTGTTTGGAGAATAGCCCAGCGCGCCTATTTTTGTTTGTTATTTATTTACATTTCATTTAATAAATACCGAGACGTAGAAAAAGTATTGTATGCAACGTTGTATAAGTAAGTAAAAAAATGCTTGTGTCATCTATTCTTGCGCATGCAACTCGTGGTGACATTCTACTAGGAAAGTTGGAGCACTATGGGGTGAGGGGAGCAATCTTGGATCTATTTCGGTCATACCTGTCAAACAGGAAGCAGTTTGTCGAAGTCATGTGGACTCAAGATAACCGTCGAACAGCTCATAAATCCAGTGTGGCCAGTGTACTGAGAGGAGTGCCTCAGGGTTCCATATTAGGTCCAGTGCTATTTATTATACTTACGAATGACCTTATTCAGCACCTACAGAACAAGGTACCCGATAGTAAATTGGTTGTCTTCGCTGATGACACCAACGCGGTGGTTTCGGCGAATACTATTTCAGAGCTAAATGACAAGGTGGATAGCGCTCTTCACTTCTGCTTGGAATGGTTTGAAATTAAGAACCTAAAGCTGAATAGTAGTAAAACAAATATTATACTGTTCAAAACTACGTCAAGAATGAAGAGTGAGCTGCAAATTACACTTGAAGGCACTGAAATAAAGCAGGTGAAAGATGCAAAATTTCTTGGCGTCTTTATAGATTGTAGTTTAAATTGGAAGACTGAAGTGGCCGCCGTTGTAAACGCTATTAGTTCGGCGTGCTATGCCCTCAGAAGACTTCGGGATGAATTAAAATTGGCGCAGCTAAAAATGGTGTACTATGCTTTAGTTGAGTCTAAGATACGCTACAGTATAAAACTATGGGGACACAGTTATAAATATAATGTCCAAGCTGCCTTTGTAGCACAGAAAAGGGCGATAAGAATAATGGCCAAAATATCTCAACAGACATCTTGTAGGTCATACTTTAAAGATTACAAAATCCTTACTGTTCCGTGTTTATATATATTTTGGTAGTACTGACTGATCTAGTAAAACATTTCAATAATATAGAGACACTAGAGCAGAGGGAAAAGCGTTTAGCAACGAGACGGAAGGATTTACCGCAAACTCTTGACACTAGGCTCAATGTTGTCAAGCACACGGCAATCTATCAGGGCATTACATTATTCAATAAGTTACCAACTGAGCTGAAGTAACAAATAGCTTCACGTTTAAAAATAAATTGAAAGCATTCTTGCTGGAAAAGTGCTGCTACTCAGTTGAGGAATATTATGATCAAGCCTGATGTACATTTACATTCCCTAATTTATGTTTACATTGATGATCTTTGCAATGTGATTTTGATAATTTGAATTTGTGATTATTGACAATTACTATTAATTAGCTCAGTTTGTATTTGTTTATTAGTATTCACTCATTTAATCATGATTGTTATTGTTTTGACTGTATTTAATTTATTTATTTCAAGTTTAGATTACTCAATTTTATGATGTAGATTAATGATATTATTTCATGTTTTGATGATTATTATTATTTAATGAGACTGTTATTTCTAACTTATTTTATTACAATTGTATTGACTTTGATCATTTGATAACATTTTGTTTATTGACTACTTTATTAATTTTAACTGTGTTAAACCTAATGATGTTTTTATATGCATTTCATACACAACTCTGTTGTTCATGAATAAACGATTGAATTGAATTGAATTGTTCTTTGACCCCTCTTATACAACCGTTGCCTAACAGTACATTACTGCAGACGTCGGGGAATAAAGGCTTGCCGGGTGAGTAGGTATAGACATATGGATAGTGATACGAAGCCGGCAAGCCCTTCTCACGGCTAAGGCACGTATAGTGCTTTTCTCAAACATATGCAATGAAATAAAAAAACCGGCCAAGAGCATGTCGGGCCACGCTCAGTGTAGGGTTCCGTAATTGCTCATCCTTCACAATAAACTGCTGTTTTAAGCCCGAGGTTTAAGTTAAGAAAATTTTTAAGCTCTATAAAAAGGTCGTAAACGCCCTAGAAACTGTAATCACTTACTACCTTCTGGAAGTCAACTTACGTCCTTTTTAAGAAAAAATATGAAATTTGGCGATAACTCAAAAACGGCTCGACCGATTTTGTTCAATATAGTTTTCATTGAAAGTACTTATAAGGCCTCATTAACATGAATTTTTCCGAATTTTCTTGACCCGTGGTTGAAAAGTTAGAGGGGGGGGGACACTATTTTTTTTGTTTTTGGAGCGAATATTTACAAAACTGCTGACTTTATCAAAAAAAAATGTTAGAAGACCCCTATTATTTTTACAAGACCTATTCAACGACACCCCACACATCAGTGTTGAAAAGAAAAAAAAAATGCACCCCCACTTTAGGTGTTCGAGAGGTACCCGAAAAAAAAACTTTTTTTTAAATTTTATTTTACCGTTCTGTCGGCGTTATACATATACATACTCATACCAAATTTCAGCTTTCTAGTACTAATGATCACGGAGCTAAGCCGCGGACGGACGGACGGACGGACGGACAGACGGACAGACGGACATGGCGAAACTATAAGGGTTCCTAGTTGACTACGGAACCCTAAAAATAGGCTACTCAAAAAATATATAATGTATCTGTTTAGCTTGTTAATGAACACAGACACCACGTTTAAAAAAAATACTTCCCGGTCTAGGCCTTACATTTTGTATGAAATTCCTGTATAGTTCTCTCGAGTTGTGCCGCCCGAAAGGTGATACTTCGAAGCCTGCTATAACCCACAAAAGGACGACATTTCATTGCATGTTTGAGAAAAATACTATAACGTACGAGTATCTCGTCCTCGGCGACATCGACAGACGTATAATAAAACAAACCGGTTGAAAGGATTCGAAGGGCGTTAATGCACGAAATACTTTGAGATTTAGTGACGGGGTCAAAGGTTAGAGATTTTGAGAAATGAATGTTTAAAATTAAATCGGTCGGAGAGTTACACCGAGAACTAACCACCCCAATTTGTTCATAATAAATCAATATTTGACTGTGTAAATTACAGGTTCTGTAGCCAATATTTTAAATAAACTCCAATTTCCCCAACTTCCCCTATTAAAGAGTGATAAACATAAGTAAATAGAAATACTTTGTATGTTATCATTATCATAATGATATTCACAAGTCAACATTTTATTATTAAAACAGGCGGTCTTCTGATAGCACGGTAGGATATAAGAGATCTATGGAACCGATATTACCAGTAAAATTGTATGTATACTCATAGGTAAATTGTAGTATTATATTCAAAGACAAAGTTAGAAGAATGACTGGTAGAGAATGACTCATGGCATTAAGTCCGCCTTTTGTACGATAAGTTTTCTTTTGTGCAATAAAGATTAAATAAATAAATATACAAAGACATGTTTTGTGTAGGAATTATTTTTATCGTCATCATACGCAAGTTATTGACACTTTATACCTACATGTTTTCTGGAGAAATTTGGGTTTTATATTGATCGAATATCCATCCGGTTATGACTAGAAAAAGAGTTGCGTGACGATACACGTAATGAATAATAAATATAAATAACTATCGGACAACCTCACACAAATCGATCTAGTCCCAAATTAAGCTCAAGAAGGCTTGTGTTATGGGTACTAGACGACAATATACGTACTTATTAAGATAAATATATACTTAAATACATCGAACAACCATGACCCAAGCACAAATATTCGAGCTCATCACACAAATATTTGCTCTGGCCGGGATTCGAACCCGGGACCGCCGGCTCAGTGGGCAGGTATCTAAAAACCGAGCCAAACGCGTCGACGCACAACCATCGTGCAACAAAGCTCGGATAGGGAGGCGTAACCGCCAAATCAAATAATTATTGTTTATTATGAAAGGAAACATTTAAAATGCAAATATTTTTTACTAGCTTCAAAAATTTACAAGTGTACAACTATCAAATCAAAAATCATTGTTACATATATTATGATCTTAGAGATCCATCCAAAAACATTTAATAAAGAGTTAGGTTTGTAAATTAAAGCTATCGAGAAATTTTCGTGTTTTCACTTTTAACAACTTAAAGAGAAAAAAATTGGACAAGTGCGAGTCCGACTCGCGCATGAAGGGTTCCGTACCATAATCTATAACAAGTTTGTTGTATGGGAGCCCCCCTTAAATATTTATTTTATTTTATTTTTAGTATTTGTTGTTATAGCAATCGAAATAAATCATCTGTGAAAATTTCAACTGTCTAGCTATCACCGTTCTTGAGATATAGCCTGGTGACAGACGGACGGACGGACGGACAGCGAAGTCTCAGTAATAGGGTCCCGTTTTTACCCTTTGGGTACGGAACCCTAAAAAACAGTTAAAGGTTAATATTTCGAAATTGATATACGTTCAATAGATATTGAGATCTAGCTCGTTGGCGATGGCGAATTTTGCATATGAGGGATCTTCATATCGGCTCTATAGCTCTTAACATCCTACCGGGTTATCAGAAGCCCGATTCCTAGTTATCAGTTAAAAACATAGCAGTGGCAACATTGTAATTGCAATTAAGGAAACGTTTGTAATGCTAATTATAGTTATTCAGTCTTAATATAAACATCATAATACGAGAAATTAGTTCAGTATCGTCTTAGCTACAGCCACAATGGTAGCTATCATTTTGTCGGTAATTATTGTAATAATTTGCTACCTCTACTACCACTTCACAAAATACAATAATTACTGGAAGGAAAGAAATGTCGCCGGACCCGAACCGACTTTCTTTTACGGGAATGTAAAAGATGTCACCCTCAAAAAAACCCACGAAGGCATTGCAACTAAGAAAATCTATGAAAGCTATCCGGATGAAAAAGTGGTCGGAATATTAGTAATGAGATCTCCGGAACTAATGATACGAGATCTAGATGTTCTGAAATATATAATGATAAAGGATTTTGACGTATTTGTTGACCGTGGTTCTGCATTTAGCAAGACTGGCTTAGGAGCCAACTTGTTTCACGCGGAAGGTGACACCTGGCGAGTGTTACGTGGCCGCTTCACTCCGCTGTTTACTTCAGGGAAATTGAAGAATATGATGTATCTCATGACTGGACGTGGGGACACACTTGTAGACTACGTAGACCGGGTCACACAGGTGGACCCTGAGATTGAGGTACATGGGCTCGTCCAGAAGTTCACTCAGGCCACTATCGCCGCCTGCGCATTCGGACTAGACATCGACACCTTCAACCAAGAGCACGAAACGCTTCGGATGATCGATCAGAAAATTTTTACTGTGAACTTTAGCCGCATAATTGATTGGATGTATCCTGGTATATTTAAAACATTTGGTGGCTCACTGTTTCCGAAAGAAGTCAATAGCTTCTTTATGGGGCTGAGTAATAATGTGATTGCGCAAAGGAATGGCGAGCCAAGGAATAGAAATGACTTTATGGATTTGATTTTGGCATTAAGAAAAAGTAAGCACATTTCTGGACCAAGGAGAGAGAACGATGATACTGATAAGACTTTGGAGATGACGGATGAGATCATTGCAGCGCAGGCATTTATTTTCTATGCAGCAGGCTATGAAACTAGTGCTTCCACCATGGGTTTCTTACTGTACCAGCTAGCTCTTAACCCAATAATTCAAGACAAAGTTGTGAAAGAAATAAAAGAAGTTTTACATAAGCACAGTGAAGAGTTAACTTTACAAGCCGTGTTCGATTTAACTTATCTAGGACAAGTATTTGACGAGACACTAAGAATGTATCCCATTCTTCCCGATTTAAAAAGGAAGTCTTCTAGAGAGTACAAGGTTCCTAGCACTGACTTAACAATAAGGAGTGGTCAATTGATCAGAGTTTCGGTGCTTGGTATTCATTGGGATGAGAAGAATTACCCTAAGCCTGAGGTGTTCGACCCCGAAAGATTTTCCCCTGAAAATGTAAGAGCAAGACATTCGTGCGCTTTTTTGCCTTTTGGACTTGGACCTAGAAATTGCATCGGTAAGTAGTAGTACATTATTGTAAGGGAAGTAGGTGATTGCTGGCTGTAATCGTTTGAAACGAACGACCTTCGGAGTCCGTTTAATTTAATACGGAGCCAGCAATTACCCTTCCGGCTGAGAAAAATAAAGTACTTTTCTCAAAAATTATGCCAGAACGCTAAATAAGTACAGATACGTTTTATTAGCCGCTATAATACCAAAACTGAATTTTGCATTTTATTTTTTAAATAAAAAAATGGGAAAATATTTTTTTTCCGACGCCATAATCTATTTGAGACAACTAAAAAGTCGCGATAAGTCGTAGCCGCTGATCTTCCATTTTGGCTTTTTTAGGACATATATATGCCTTTGTATTATATCATCATATCATCAGCCATAGGACGTCCACTGCTGCCACCGCTGGACACAGGCCTCCTCAATAGACTTCCACATTGGCCGAATAGCAGCGACCCGCATCCAGAGAGTCCCCGCAACTCTAACCAGGTCGTCCGACCACCTTGCGGGTGGCCGCTCTACACTGCGCTTGCCGGTACGCGGTCTCTACTCGAGAACCTTTCTGCCCCAACGCCCATCGGTTCTTCGAGCTACGTGCCCCGCTCATTGCGACTTTAGCCTGCTTAGCCGGTTTGCTATGTCGATGACCTTGGTTCGTCTACGAATCTCCTCATTTCTAATTCGATCTCGTAGAGAAATCCCGAGCATAGTGACTCTGAGCTTCCTTAAAAGGCCACTTAGGGACCATGTCTCGGCTCCGTAGGTCATCACCGGTAATACGCACTGATTGAAGACTTTCGTCTTCAAGCACTGAGGTATTTTGGCCGAGAAGACACTTCGCAGTTTCCCGAATGCTGCCCATCCGAGTTGAATCTGCCGATTGATCTCTTTCTCGAAGTTGGACCTGCCTAACTGAATTGTTTGTCCCAGATAGACGTATTCGTCAACAATTTCGAGGACTGAGTTACCAACCATTACTGGGGCGGGACCTACATGGACATTCGACATAATCTTTTTCTTGTCCATGTTCATCTTAAGGCCCACCTGCTACTCTGTTGAGCGTCTCTGGGATACTCTGTTGAGCGTCTCTCTTTGTTTTAAAAGGCCGTTTATGTATATTTATTTTTAATTTCTACCTCGACAAATAAAATGATTTCATTCAACATTATTGTCGTGCAAGTCGAGCCAGCAAGGTTTTTTTTGATTGACTATAAACTATGCACTCCGCATCCTGATTTTCTATCAATGAGAGCAACATTCTCAATCATTTTTGAGAAAAAAAAATATTTTATTCATGTGAACGTAACTAATTATTTCTTGTACTAGCAGTACCTGGTAAACAATTAAGGTCAGTCGCCAGCGCGCCACTTGGAGTTAGCGCACATCTACCATAATTATAAAATTCCAGGTTTGTACTGAAAATCATTTTTCTATAGAGAGGGATCATGATTTCAGGAAAAATCCTAATAGCGTGATGCAGGATCGTCATTTGTTTTGTATGGGCGCGCGGTGCCGTGCGAACCTGGCGCCATCTGTTTTCATTTTCTCCTTTGTCCTCGCATCACGCCAAAACGGCTAGACAAATGTTAGCCAATTTTGATACAGGGATAGCTGAACATCCAAAGATGGTCATAGAATACTTTCATCCATCAACGGTAAAGAAAAAAAAACGCGGACGAAGTTGCGGGCACCTCCTAGTCTACCATAAAATAGTATTTTATGCAACCGTTGTATATAGAGTGGCATGGGTTACGATGTGAGCGTAGCGAAAATCGTAAGAAAGATGCCACGAGCGTTTTTTGACCTACTTATACAACGTTGCATACAATACTTTACAATGCATGTGCTCAAAAAGAGCGTATTCTAGGCATTCAAACTGTGCGGAAAGTAGGTACTACTTTTCCACACTAGTGCTTTTTATTTTTCAATTTTTTTTTAATTTCTAGCCGTATCTGACAGCCTGACACAAAGAGGTTTTATTATTTACAAAAGTTTGATAAATAAGCCAAATACCGATTATTATCAAGTATAAAAGTACAATAAAACCAATATATCATTAATTCATTCATTTAACACGTCATTGTACACGTGTATGTATGCGTATTATTTTGCTGAATATATGTGACTTATTTGTGTAACTAACATTGTGGGTGCTTTGGGTATACTGTAAACCCACAATGTACTGTATTATAAATAAACAATAAACAAATAAACAAATAAACAAATAATATTTTCTTCGGTTTCCGCGACTGTCACACATTTAAATAAAACAATTTAAACGGATTATATCGCGTATATTAATTATTTGAGCCTCCCTGACGTTGGCCAAACGAAACGTAGTATAGCTACACGGGTTAAGGAGCATGTAGCTGATGTCAAGCACCGTCGTTGCAACAGGTCTGCAGTCTGCGAGCATGTCATGGACAAACCAAACCATTCAATTAAGTTTGATAACACTTCAATCCTTGCCAGAGAGAAACGATATTTTCCCAGAATGTTGCGCGAGGCTATTGAAATCAAAAAATATCCCAATTTCAATAGAGAAGATGGTTTGTCATTACCACCGGCTTGGGATCCTGTTGTACATCTTATCAAGGATCAAGCAAGACACAAGACTGGAAACCTTGGGCCTCGAACGGTGTAAAACAAATTAGTGTTAAAAGTAGCATATGTAGAGTTTTTGTTTAAAGTATTTTATAGTAATAAATAAGGCAATCTGGGAGTTTTCTTTGGCGGTTCTTTCTCCTCAGTAAGCCTTTAGTGAACCGCTGGTAGATATTTTAAATAAATAATAAATGCCCTTCTGGCACATGTGTAACTGTCTTTACACATTAGGCCCATCTGGCATGTATGAACACCTTTATTTTAAATTAATATTTACAAAATGGGTAGTTTGCACAAATGTAACTTTGACAGAGAAAAATTGTGTTTTTCTCAGTCAACCTTTGACAACGGTATCTGTAAAGGTACTGAAACGTCAGGGAGGCTCAAATAATTAATATACGCGATATAATCCGTTTAAATTGTTTTATTTAAATAAACAAATAAACAATTAATTACATTAGATATAAAATTTGATTAATAAACAAACTTTAAAACGTTATTCATTAAATACATTTGGCTGAATGTACACGCGCTTGTGCCATTTTGACATAAGACGAATATTAAAAAAATACTTTTGCACATGCGCAGTAGTAGATGTGTCGAGCGCGGTTTTCAAATAACTCCGCCATTTTTTATTGATGTCTAGTTTATTTTGAAGTTGTTTTGTGCAAATCTTTTGAAATAATGGCGAGATAAAGGGACGAATCATGAATTTAAACCCGTAAAATGTTATTGAAGAAGTAAAAAATGTGAACGACGGCTTCTTGTTGGATAAATCAAATCAAAACACTTTGTTTCAATGTAAACAGTCTTTGTGAGTATTAAAATATTTTCTATTTTCTCGTACATGCATAGTAAAGTTTGGTACGGAACTCGTGTGTAAGATCATTTCCGACTCGTGTTTGTTTAATCACTCGCTCGTACCTCGCTCGTGACTAAAAATCACACTCGTCTGAAATCACCTACCTTCCACACTTGTATCGTAAATAACTATTTTCTACGACTCGACATTTCATAAATAGAATGCAAATAAACAACAAAGAAAATAATTACATGTTCCCGCTCGGAATCAACAAAATTAAAAAAAAAATAGTCTGATAAACTTTTTTTTTATTGACGTCTATCTGTCAACAAAATATGAACTTATACGTAAAGGTATGCGTTCATTATACTAAACATCTGTCAAAAAAATATGAACTTATACATAAAGGTATGCGTTCTCTATACTTAACATCCATGCACTGACGATAAAACTTTTTATTTTAAGATACAATTTTTTTTTAAGTTGGCAGCAATGCCTTAGTACAATAAGTTTTTTTTTTAATTGCAAATTGTGTGAATGCAGCTGTTTATCTTGTAATCTGTGGTACTAAGTGATGCTTTTTTGGCGACATTATAACATCGTTTAGCAGTGTTTTTTTGGGAAATAGAGTATAGACTTTTACAGACTTATAATTTATGTCTTTATATTAGAGTTAGTACTTAACTATATAAATGACAGAAAAAAGTACTGGAGTAGAAAAATATATAAAAGTCCACATGTTATACTATTAATACTATGTTTTACAACTAACAATGGTGTGTGGTTGTAATATGGCGTTAGTAGAATAACATGTGCACTCTTCGATATTTTTAAGGTAGGTATGACATGCCTATCCCATGTGGCTTGTCCCGACTGACTTTAACGAAAGTCTTCATCGCAGGCGCATCGTTAATACTATACATACCTACAAATATTGACGACGCGGTTGGCGCAGTGGTTAAGCAACTGAGCCGACGGTCCCGGGTTCGAATCCCGGCATGGGCATGGATGTTCTATGTATTTAAGTATTTATTTATCTATATAAGTATGTGTATCGTCGCCTAGTACCAATAACACAAGCCTTCTTGAGCTTAATTTGGGACTAGGTTGATTTGTGTGAGGTTGTCTGATATTTATTTATTTGTTTATTTATTTATTTATTTAATATTGTGAAAAAAAACAAATGCTATTAGAAAACAGTCTACATTTTCATTCATGTCTAGGGAATGTAAACCGGTAATTTTTTTATGGAAATTATCGGCAATTTACCGGTGTTACAATTCCCTATTATTCATGGCCTGATATATCTACCAAGTTCCATTTTAATCGTTTAAGAGTTCGAAATCACTTAGCATGCTTAAAACTTATTATGAGATCAAGGTGTAATAATTTTATCTTATGACTGATATTTAGAGACCGATGAAGGTCTGAAGAGAAAGGTGCACCAATGCGGCAAGCTAAACTACTTAATACATAAACAGCAGAAATCTTCATCAGTGCTATAGGTACTATCCTGCAAGATATTGGGTAACTTCTTCAACTGTTTGTCTGTTTGTTCCAGGTATGCGGTTTGCGCAGGTGCAATCCAAGGTGTGCCTGGTGAAGCTGCTCTCTCAGTTTCGGGTGGAACCCTCCAAGAACACCCCCCTGAACTTTGAGTTCGACCCCACTCGCATCGTACTCTATCCCCGAGGAGGATTTCCGATCAACTTCATTAAGAGAGATTGACAGCTTTATCAAAAATGGTCCGGCAGTTTTCTAGCGCCATTTAACACATCATCATTGCATCATATATTTAAGAGCTAGGCTCTTTTAGGTGAATTAATCTCCAGCTAATTCAACATTCCAGTTTATCGTTTGCTTCTTTTTTGAACCATTTAAACAAGTATTTCTTTTTTGAACCATTGATACAAAGATCAAAGTACAAAGAAAAATGTAAATGTGCAAACTGGCGGAAAAGGCCGGTATTTGAACCTGATACCTCTGGATTACCGGTCCAACTTGTTAACTTCTCCACCACCCTAACGCCAGATAACCTTTTAAATTTTTCCTTAAGCTTTGTGTGTTGAACTTGGCACTGTTTATTTGCAAGGCTCTATACCTTAGCAATTAAGTTAACAAACAAGTTCGTATTTCTTTGTCCTTTGATCTTTGCATCTATTGCTATGGTTCAATATAAAATAATGGTTGTGAACCCAGGTTAAAAATAATGAGACATTACATAAACTTACTTACCCCCTAAATGAATATAAATTTCGGAATATTAGTGTATATAAATTATATTATAATTATATAATTTTATTATAATGGTAATAATATTTGTTTGACATGTTATTTAAGTTTAAATTCAAAAAATATATCCCGGATATCTCTTAGTGTACTTTTTATTTTTATCTTGTAATGTATCTGTTTGACACCTGAAAATGTAAGATTTGGCTGATCCAACGCTTGTACCAGTAACCGCAAAATATTGTAAAAATGTTAACCTAAATCTGTCACACGATAACAATTCATTTCATTTCATTTTTTTTTTTCTTTTACTTGCTCCATGTACTATCGGCTGCAAAATTGCATGGACCCCCTTGAGGCGATAATGGCTTGGACGGTTGTAGGCAAGGTTTGCAGTTAACAAACTAGATGGCACCTTTGTGTCCAAAGCTGTCGATTTTAATGGCATAATTGAATATAATAGGCTTATAGTCAATAAAAATCTTCTACTATTTAATAATCTAACCGGACAAATTAAAATATACATTTATCATCAAATTAAAAATAGCTTACACCGAAACCGTCCGTCCACTCGTCTTTTTAACTGGTAACCCAGTTCGTTTTTTAACTATGTTGCCCTTCTAAAACCGCTCGCGTTATTTCAAAGAAACCCATCGTTACAGATTCTTTTGACGCCATTTTATACAAAGTAAGTTCGTAATTATAAAATTACGAATGTTTTTATCCACGGTTTCACGGTTTTATAAACATATGCCAAAAAAATATCAGGAATGAATATGAAGTTTACGTACTTTATACACAAGAGGTGTGATTTAATAAAACTTTAATTTAATCACAGAAAATTAAATGTAAAGGAAATTTAATTATTTAGCCAATATGCGGGGTTATCGTAAGAGTAAGTCATGTTTATCATTACTCTTGTCTTAAAAAAAAAAACGAGGACATGAGTATTATAGACATTAATTCGTGTCATTTATTTGTATAAAGCTTTCAAACCAAATAATACCTACCAATTTCATGGTTATGAGGTTTTTATCAAAAAGAAATCATAGGCTCTCAAATTAAACATATAGGTAATTTATATTTGTGCTTAAGATGTTTGGAACACTACAATTGGAATAATACAAATGTGGAAATCAAAATGTTATGTTACATCATCATTTTTAATATAAAAATATAACACGATATTTATGCAGATTCTACAATCAACAATTTAAAACATGACCTGAATTCATATGTATAGGGATCAATCTAATTGTATAATATAGCCTTAAACTCATGTCAAACTCTAAACAGTAAAAGAAACTTTTTAATCACTGGGGTTTATAGTCGCAAAGTCAAAATAATTTATTTCAGACAGAGGTCCATAATATGTTAGTTACATTTACAGAAAACCCCACCAGAACGGGCGCGATTTTTGTTACTATAAAATAAACTAAACAGGACTAATAGATCTACAATAATAAAACAACTAAAAATCATAGTTTCTTTATTACTTACACAACATGTTTTTTGTTTCATGTAATTCAAGGGAAAAACAATACTACTACCACACCTCGGACAATGGCGCTCAAATGTATGAAAGAAACGCGTTGCTTCGCACACAGTCTAAGCTCGTGTAGGTGAACGTGTACCATGCTTGTGTGAGTGAGATAAGACATGCTAGGGTTGCCGCCATTTTGAACGCACGAGTCGGGAACACAATGTGCAGCAATATGAGATGACCTTGTAATAGCGGCGTCGAAAGTATTTTGTGTGCTTATAATTAAACTAATGTTAAACTACGATTTCTAATTCCGCCCGCGTTCAAATTCGATAACCTCAATGACCAAAAACACATTGCGCGAATTAGGAAGAAATAAGAATCATTTATTACGCTGTAAGGTGGGTCTCTAAGCTCGATTTATTCAAATAGTTTCCTATTTTGAATCAGTAAAACGAAGTAACTAAGTACTTAAATTTTTGTAAGGAAATTCAGGCCACCAAAATATTACGTAAGTTGAAAACATGATTTTTGTTCATATATATATATTGTGTTGTTTTCAGTGTGATCTGATAGGCTTAGGTCGAAAACGGATAGGGCAAAAAAATACTAAACATATTGTAAGTTGGTTTTCTACTAAAACATAAAACACTGAAAATAACTGGACTTGCCTTGATTCATCCAATGGGAATCTGTAGGTAGAACTTTCTTTCATTTTTGTTGTTTATAGAGCTTAAACAACCGTACACAGCACAACACACGCCCATTACAAAAGTATTTGTTTAATATTTGAATATTATACGGGGCCTCCGCTCTGCGCACCGCGCCGCGTCGTCGCGTCCTTGCCAGCCGGTAACTGCGAGGTAACCGAGCGCGGGTGGGCGGCACTTTCGGCGGGAGGCAGGGAGTGTCCATACTGTACGTTAGTACTCTTTATTATACTGTGCTACTACTTAACGTTTTGCTGAAGGTAAAAAGCTTAATTATTCGTTTCTGAAATCAGAAAGAGGATTGAAGCTTCACCTTAATCAAAACAACACTTGTTTTATTTTATTAGTGAATCAATTTTAAAGACAAAACTGAGACCGGGTTATATAAATAGTTATATTTAGATTTTAGTGTTTTAAACGCTTCTGCTTGTCATTTATCAATTAGCTATAGAAAGTTCTCGTGATGTAAACATATTGTAATAAACTCAATATCTATCACAAAATGGTGTAAAAATATTAAACATGGTTTTTCACTCTTTTTGTTATATTAGAAGCAATTATCATGTTCATAGTTGACACTAAAAAAATATATATATTTTTTTGGTTTTTAAACAATACTGAATAATGTAGCATGTTGCAGAATTATAAAAATATTGTTTTATTTACTAATGTAACCCGGTCTCCGCTAATTGCCATCTTTTGCATTAATAACTAGTATAGCCACCATTTTTGTCTATAACGGCTTGCAAGCGGGAAGGCATGGATTCTATTAAATGTTCACACAGTCCCGAACCACGAATACTATCCCATATTGTAGCACAGTGCGTCTCCAATATTTCTGAGGTTCGCTCATTTCGGTTATCCCAACGTTGAACGATAACACCCCATAAATTTTCTATGGGATTTAAATCAGGTGATCTAGCGGGCCACCACACGACATTTATATCTTTGTGCTGGCGAAACCACTCACGCACATTTTGCGAACGATGTATAGGACAGTTATCTTGAACAACCGTAATTAGTGGTAATTCTCCTTCTGGACAGACATTCCTAACAGTTGGTAACATGATTTCTTCTAGCACATTTAAATAGTCACCACTTTTCGCCCTACTCGGCACTCGGACCAATTCTCCCGGATCAGCCGCACTCATCCAACCCCACATGTTCACAGTTATACGACCTGATTCCATATTAGGCACTACGTGGTCAGCGTCATACCGAGTGTTGTCGCGACGCCATAAGCTTAGACGTCCATGTTGACTCGATTTAAATGTTTTTTCATCGGTAAAGATGACATTGCTCCAATCATCATTTAAGTGCTCCCGGGCGAACTTTAATCTCTCTTCTTTGTGATGTGGGGTTAGCAAAGGTTTGACCGCATGCCTACGATGATGCAATCCTTCACTATGAAGGACACGACGAATAGTATCCACACTTGAGTCACATAAACGGGCGTAATGTCTTATTGGTTGAAAGCCGTTAGCTTCATACTCCTGTACTAACATTTCACGCTGCTGTGCGTCAATCAGCCGTGGTCGACCACTTCTTTGACGGTGCAATAATGACCCTTCTTCTCCGAATCTCCGCACCCATAAAGCTACCGTTTTTTTCTGCAACAAAATTTAGGAATATATAATAATTGATAAAATATAAAACAGATATCGTTTAAATATATTAATTATGTTTTGTATTATATGTATATAAAAATATACTTCGAACCTTAAAACAACTACTTACATTTACACCGATTTCTCTGGCAATTTCTGCCATATTTTTGCCTTCATTATGCAAGGCCTTCATTATCTGTGACCTTTTCACTAAATCGATATTGCAATGAGAACTCATTTTAATATTCTATAAGTAATAAAAAGCAATAATAAAAGACAATCAAATCAACGGAACTAGCTACTGTTAGCGGACGAACTGTTTTGTAATAAAAACTGGAACGGTATAACTGTTATCTAATAGAGATTTGACGTTTGGCGATCACTCAAATGTCAATCTCGAATTAGGTCCCTGGTCTATTAAAAACAATTGGCGGCTCACTGTTCCCGCAAGAAGTCACTTACTTCTTTATGGGTCTGATTAAAGATGTGATTGCGCAAAGGAATGGCGAACCAACGAATAGAAATGACTTTATGGATTTGATTTTGGCATTAAGAAAAAGTAAGCACATTTCTGGACCAAAGAGAGAGAACAATGATACTGATAAGGCTTTGGAAATGACTGATGAGCTTATTGCAGTGCAGGCATTTATTTTCTATGCAGGCGCAGGCTTTGTTTTATAAGGCCGTTAAAACTTTTTTTTTATTTCTACCTCGACGAATAAAAGAATTCCATACAACATTATTGTCGTGCAAGTCGAGCCGGCAAGGCTTTCGTTTTTAGTTTTGACTGACCATAAACTTTACTACACTTCGCATCCTGATTTTTTATCAATAAAGTCAATATTCCTGCATGTGAACACAAGTGACAGTACCTAGTAAACAATTTCCTGTACTAGCAGTAGTAAACAATTAAGGTCAGTCCGGACAAGCGCGCCCCTTGGATACCATAAGAATATATAAAAGCCCACATGTTATACTATTACTACTATGTAATACAACTAACATTGTTGCGTGGTTGTTAGATGGCGTTAGTAGATAGTAAGAGCGCACAGCTCTTCGATATTTTTAAGGTAGGTATGGCATGCCTATCCCATGTTGATCCCATGTGGCTTGTCCCGACTGACCATAACGAAAGTCTTCATCGTAAGCAAAAATATTGAAAAAAATAATCTCGAATGCTATAAGAAAACAGTCCACATTCTAATTCATGACTAGGGAATGCAAACCGGAAAAAAAAATCTATGGAAATAATCCGGTTAGTTATAAAAATAATTATAAATACATAAACAACAGAAATCTTCATCAGTGCTATGCTCAAGAAATTGGTTAAACTGTTCATTCATCTACTGTCTGTTCCAGGTATGCGGTTTGCGCAGGTGCAATCCAAGGTGTGCCTGGTGAAGCTGCTCTCTCAGTTTCGGGTGGAACCCTCCAAGAACACCCCCCTGAACTTTGAGTTTGTGCCTGATCGCGCCGTACTCTATCCCCGAGGAGGATTTCCGATCAACTTCATTAAGAGACATTGAGAGCTTTATCAAAAATGGCCGGGTAGTTTTCTAGCGCCATTTAACACATTATCATCACATCATTTATTTTAAAGCTAGGCTCTTGTAGGTGAAGGAATCTCCAGCTAATTCTACATTCTGTTTGTCATTTTCTTCTTCTTTATTTGATATAAAAGTATTTCTTTTTTTAAACACAAAGAATTATTGAAATGCTTACGCACCTGGTGGAAGAGACCGGAAATCGATACTTACCCCTGGATTCCCGGTTCAACGTGTTAACCTCTCCACCACCCTAACGCCAGATAACCTTTCTATTTTTGTTTTGTGTCGAACTTTGCATTGTTTATTTGAAAGACTTCACACCTTAGCAACTAAGTTAACAAACAGGATTTTTGGTCTTTGCGCTTTAATCTTTGTATCAATTATAATGGTTCAATTTAAAAAAAAATATGGTGTTACCCTCGTTAAAAATAATGAGACATTACATGTTTCATAAATTATATCATTTATTTTCATTTATTTGCTCCATATACTTCCTGATCTTCTTCTTTTCCTTTTCCCTTCTACCTTTCCTCAAAACCAAACTCAAACTCAAGTCGACGATAACTAGTGTCGTATGACATAAATAAATAAATAATAAATAAATATTAAGGGACAATCATACACAAATCGACCTAGTCCCAAACTAAGCAAAGCTTGTACTATGGGTACTAGACGACGACATACATAATATATAAATACATATATAGATAACATCCATGACCCAAGAACAAATATTTGCACAAATATTTGCCCCGGCCGGGATTCGAACCCGGGACCGCCGACTCAGTAGGCAGGTGTCTACCAACCGAGCCAAACGCGTCGTCAAGTAATATATTCCCTCTCCTATTTTCAATTATGTTCAACGCAGTTTTTTTCTCGTTTACTATATTTGAGACTTTCTTTTTAGTTTTATTTTCTGTGCAACTGTTTTTTTCCGTTCTTTTCCAATATCATTTTCTAATGCTGCGCCAAATTAATCGACATAAAGGCAGATCACCGGAAAAATCTAAATCCGCACGCCACGGCCTTCATAATTTAAAACCACGGGCCTATGATGGCTGCGTTTATCACGTGATAAAATAAGTGAAGCATCTGTCACTCACACTCGCATTTTGTCAAAACGTGACGGATGTTGTGTCACTTATTTATCACGTGATAAAACTAACCATCATAGGCCCCCTGCACGGCTAGGATAACTTTGACACGCGACTCTTTCTCGCGCGAGATATACTACCTGTCTCTATCTGTACAGTACTATGAGATAGTGACGGATGATGCTATCTCGCGCGACATGAGTTGCGTGTCAAAGTTATGCTAGACGTGCAGCACGTCTAACATAACTGTGACATGCGAGCCTGACGCGCGAGAAATACTACCTGTCACATTCTTGTCAATACCGTGCGAGCGAGACAGACACACTGAGTCGCTCGACAAGCAAAATCGCGGCAAGATATGCTAGACCCGCAGGTTTTTCCATTTTAATAAAAATGTACAAGTAACTCAAGCTGTTTTTGCATGAGGTTGTAGCTGTTTACAATCTTTTATCGTACTTGTTAAACGGGAGATGACCCGCCGAAGGGGTCCGATCTGGAAATCCGGTTCGAAGGCCGTCATAATAACGTTTTAATTATAAGGGATCAGCGCGGAACGCCGGATTAACCGTGCGTTTAATTAATAATGAAATAACTGTGTTATAGGATTATAAGGTTAGACAAAGGAAAAAAAAATTAACAAAAAAAAGAACCGACTTCAGTAAAACTAAAAAGCCAACAATAACCCGTTCAAGTACAGATTACATTTGACTCACCCTTCGGAGTCGATCCCAAACCACTCAGTTCTTATATTTATATTTTATAGTTTACGCGAGGTTTGGCACCGACTTCGAAGGGTGAGTCAAATGTAATCTGTACTTGAACGGGTTATTGTTGGCTTTTTAGTTTTACTGAAGTCGGTTCTTTTTTTTGTTAAAAATTTTTTTTTTTTTTGCTTTTTAGTGATTATTATGTGTGTTCATCAGTTTCCTTAAGCCAAATCCTATTTACTGAATGTAAATTCTTGACTTTATCAATAAATTACCGAAAGCGCCGTACATGTCCCTATAACATTTGAAGAGTTCCCTCGATTTCTCCAAGATTCCATCTGCAGATCCTGACTTAGTGCCAACGGGACCAACTCGGAGTTATACCCTTTCGATTAAAAAAAAAAATTGAAAATCGGTTCACGATTCTCGGAGATATCGAGTAACATACATAGAAAAAAAAAAAAAGAAAAAAAAAATTAGTTCGAATTGAGAACCTCCTCCTTTTTTGAAGTCGGTTAAAAAGTAGGCGACGGTGGGGGATGTCGCGTTAACACACGTCCCAGAAATGGTTAATACGCTTATATATATATAAATAAATTTAAATTTTAATATAAAAACAATCTAAACAGACAAGGCTATCGATTGAAAAAAACGCAGTCAAGTCGGACCATCCGTTTCTGAGCTACGATGCCACAGACAAACACACAGATACAAATGTCACACACCTGTACACCCCTTTTTTTTGTGGGTGGAAACTCGATAATATGACGACGCGGTTGGTGTAGTTTATAGAACACCTGCCTACTGAGCCGGCGGTCCTGGGTTCGAATCCCGGCCGGGGCAAATATTTGTGTGATGAACTCGAATATTTGTTCCTGGGTCATGGGTGTTATCTATATATATTTATGTATTACCTATATATATCGTTGCCTAGTACCCATAGTACAAGCTTTGCTTAGTTTGGGACTAGAATAATTTGTGTAAAATTATCTCTTAATATTTATTTTATTTATTAATAACGCCATCCTATTGATACGTTTTCGGAAGTTTTTTTTTAGCCAATATTATTCTATCGCCTTCATATTACTCAAACCTGATATAATGGTCAATATTTCTCGTTGGGATACCTTACTGCTGTAGCTATATAGATCCCAATGCAGATACCAAGACACTCAATAAGATCAAACGAAGGCGCATCTTCGCGAAAACGATATAAAAAAGAAACATCAAAGAACATAATAAAGCCAATGCCCAAAGGAAATCCCTCGTAATAACTGTAAGGGCAACCCAGTTATATGAAGATGGGAGATAAAGAGACTGGCTTGACCGATCTCTTTGATCTAGGGTGGTCTTGTAAAATCTAGAAGAGGATATACTTTTGGAAAAGGTTTGGAGGGTTTTGAATAGGTACATTTGGAACAGAAACTTAATGCAGAGGCTGAACGACTTTCGCTGTATCGCTGAATCCTTTTTTGAACCCGAATTCACTTAGATTTGCTCTAACAAACAACAATGAACCGTATGGGTATCGTGTTCATTATAAAATACAGCTACTGAGTAGTAAGTGTATAAGTATAACACTTTTAATTTTAACTCACTTCACATTTCACTTTTTATTTTATTTTTTTTCTCTTCCGCGCACCTGTTCCCCGATAAATATAACTTGGATCTCTTCAAGTCGTGAGTGAATAGGCATTTTCTAGCCAAGCATGCTCCATCTTAGGCCTTATTGTCACTTAACATCAGGTGCAATCAAGGTTAAATGCATGGCTATTTAGAATTTAAAAAAAGTAGCAGTTTGTGGCCGCACGTCGTAATGCACGCAAAACCCTTAGTGTCCCATTGTATTTTAGAACAAAGCGTAGTAAATTCGGTTACAAAAAAGGATTCCTGCTACATAACGCTTTTCTTCCTTCTTCTCCTTTTTAAGGAGGAAGTGCGATGCGAGCAGAACCGTCCTTTAGAAGTCAAAGACTAAAATCAATATTTGCTGCAATAACGTAAGACGACGTCCGTTTGCCGTCGTGAATTGCCGTCTTTGGAGCTCAAAGGGTTAATCTACATACAAAAAAAATCACGTGAACAAATTTTCTCCCAGCAATTTTTACTAACACAACATAGGTAATAAGCATAAAAAAATACTAAACCATTTAAAATGTAAAGGAATAAAGGGCTTTACTATTGCTAAATATATTTATTGATTATTTGATAATGCTAATCAACAATCTACGGAACGATAAACTTACCGATTTGCATAAAGTATTAACATGTATTACTGTTACACAATTCACATGGAGCTAAAGATAATCAAGCTAGTATTGTGGAACAGTTGAATCAAAACATCAAAGGCTGCCAATCCGCTGTCGGCACTTTGATGCGCTCCGCATTTGAATATATCTAGTGTAAATTGGAACGTCTGTTGGTGCGTCATTGATCAGTGGTGGTTGCTCACTCTGCTTGAGATTGGATTAGATTCCTGAATAGTATAGCGTTTCTAAATCATCAAGGGCGTCACACAAATCACAAAGAGGAGCGTTTGAGCCATTCGATCTAACTCAAATAGTCACGACTTTTTTTTAACATTGGCACAACAAAGTGGCTCCACTTCGCCTGATGGTAAGCTAAAACCATAGCTCCCCAGTCACAATGGCAACTGTCAAGAAACCAACGAATGCCTTCTCAGTTGACACTGCCATGCTGACTTTTTACTTGGCTCAGCATCATAAAATATGAGATAGACAACATATTTGGCTTGCTATAAAGTGTTGAGGTATCGGGACGACATACAAATAAAATATAATAGGTACGTATCTCGCTTTTCTTATGAAATATTTCAAAGCATTTTATAGTTGCATACACGGCAGAACTTTACAGAAAATTTTACTTAATATTATTTCACTGCCATCTCCAAGCATCCCAACCAATATACTTTCAATACCAAAGCAACGCCAAACGCAAAC
Source organism: Apotomis capreana (assembly GCA_947623375.1). Taxonomy (NCBI): domain Eukaryota; kingdom Metazoa; phylum Arthropoda; class Insecta; order Lepidoptera; family Tortricidae; genus Apotomis; species Apotomis capreana. The sequence continues at coordinate 23,745,714 of OX392507.1, read as the reverse complement.
CCAGTATATCAGAAGTAGCCGTATTGAATTTACATTTTCGCTGCGACTGGCCTCGGGCCAATTCGACCCGATGAATTATTGCTTCGTACATTTGTCGCTATTTTTTATGTAGCCTTTGAGCATTCCCCTCTTATGTGCGAGTATGTGTTTGAAAGCTTTGCTCGCACGAGGTGTCCTGTTAAGGGTCAATCCACCGTGTAATGGGGACACTTGGGAAATATTTTAGGACCTACTGAATAGGGTATAAACTGTCCAACAATAAAGGGCATTTAGTTTTAATGGAACGACAAAAAAGCATGCTGCTGACCTGCGGGCCCATAATGGTTGCATTTATCACAGTGATAAATAAGTGACAAAGCATCCTGCCACTCACACTCACATTTTGTCAAAACGTGATGGATGGCCCTCTGATAGGAAGTAGAAACAGACGCTGTTTAGGTTATGCAAGGGTTTTGGCAACTTAGGACTACAAGTAAAAATATCAAGGAAAATGTCCACATGAAATGTGAAATTATCGAAACGTAAGCTCGCTAAAATATTAAAATGTATGATAGGCTATAGAGTCGTATGAAAGCAACGATAATGCAGAATTCGTATTATATACAAGTATTCAAATAACGCAAAATTTGATTGACATATCCATCTATTTTCTAATAAGCATCGATATATCATACTTATCTGTCTTACCTAATATAAAATTCATAACCAACTTTCAACCAATTTATAGGACCAAACCCATTTAGCTTGAACTAACGAAAATTACACCACTAGTACCTCGCGAGTCTGAAATAGTTGACAATATACGTTTTCACCTCACTAGCTCGGAAAGCCCAGTTTGTTTGTTTGATATCTATTGAGAAAATCGCTTTTTATCCACATGTGGAGAAAGAGTTTTGACGTTTCAACGCAGCTAAAGTAAAATTTGAAATGAGCTTATTTTCTGAAAAATCCCGTTTAAAATACCTACATGAAAGCTAATTAGACCTTAGTTTTAATAAATGGCAAATTGGTTGATTATTGCAGAAATTTTTCTAAGATATAGTACAAACCCTTATTCTTTTTTCCTCGCTGTAGTGAGGTGAAAAGTTTTGTGTTATACACGGGCGAAAGTTATTTTACGTCTCGTGTATTGAAACACTCGCTACGCTCAGGATTCTATTTTGAACCACTCGCTTCGCTCGTGGTCAATCATAGGATCCTTTCGCTAGCTCGTGTTTCAAATAAACACTCGCGGGTAAAATACAACTTTCCCCCCTTGTATAACAAATAACTATTTCTTTACGTTTTCATTTTTCAACGCTAACATCACAGCTGCCATTTTGATTTTTTTCGAAAAACTGAATCGACTTATTAATTACTAAACCTAATTATTAAATCTGCTTAAACAAAATTTGACGAAAATCGTTTGGGTAATGCGAATTATGCACGAGAATAGCCGGAAATGAAACTGGACATCCATTTAACAACGAAACATTTTGCCCAAGCTGAAACGAAAACTCTTCGCTTGCTCGGTCAAAGGTTATCCGACATAAGAGCTACTAATCGCGTACACATCTGCATTGATAGAATGTCCATTGCTTTGTTATACAGGGATCAAGGGACGGGTGTATCGCGTTGGCTGATTTCATATTCAATGAGTATGAAGGTAAAGCCGTTTGGTGATAGAAGGCGCGGGAATTTACCGGATGTGTCCCCTGGGAATGCAATTATTTCGGTGGGCTGTTTCGTTTTCGAATACGTTTTTATGGAGCGAGAATGTCCTCGAGAATACTTTATGTACGAAACTAAGAACATTTCCAAGAAATCTCGGAACCGGAGTAGTTGAGTTGAGCCGACAGCAAAGAAATTTCTAGAATTGATAACATTAAGGTCGGACTCACGTAACGCGCTCCCAACGCCGCCTTCTGCCTTTGTTCGGTTAAAGGTCTTCGCACAACAACTAACATAACAACTCAACGGCGACCCGACTCTATGCCAAATATTGAAATTTAAGCCCTATGTCATGTTTACTAGGTTTAATTTCAAAAATTGTACGACGCGTCGTCCACTCGTCGTCCACTACTAATATCATTTTTTGAAATTAAACCTAGTAAATATGACATAGGGATTAAATTTTAATATTTGGCATAGAACCGAGTCGCCGTTGAGTTATTATAATGTGCGAAGACCTTAAGTCACAGCGTGTTCGTAGCTACTCCTAGACGCACACGCGTCATTCGACCGTGACGTCACGATCCAAACCAACTGAATAGCCGTGTTAGCCGTGGTTACCTATAATTGGATAAGCATCCTGTTTGTCATTTGTGTATTTATACTATGTTATAATCTGATGTGCAGTTATCTGTTGGTAATCCTTAAATAAATAAAATAAAAATTAAATTAAATTTATTTTTAGACAAACATCACAATACATCACAGTTCTTAGACGGCTTTTGTGAAGACCAAAAGAGATAACCTTCTACAATGTTTTAAAATGTGTGAATCTAATAATATAAATTCTATATTGTCTGTTTGTAAACATAGGTACCTAACTGTTTCACATATTGCACTCCAGGACCCCAAGATACAGGCTCAGCCTAGTTTGGGATCCGCTAGTCGTATCATACTTTATGTACTTGTGTATTGGTAAGCAAATAAATTATTTTGTATATATTTTTTTTCCTAACAGGTAGAACATTTTCGGTAAAGATTTATTTTACTTTATCGCCCAAATAATCGCTCCTCCTATCACTGCGAGCGTACCTTCACTTCGGGTTGTCGGGTTCGAATTGAAGGGTCTCCGATAAGCAGGACACTTTGATCACGCGTGACCCGATCTATCCCGAATATCAGCTGCGCGAGAGTAGCTACAACACAGACATACAACGACGTATCTTCTTAGGGAGTCGACGGCACTTACGATCTTCTGAAGCTGATACCTACAGATATTGTTTCGTTGCCCGCAGATCTACAAGGGCGTAACTTTTTACAAAGTTAATGGTACTGGCGATCTTTCTGTAACAGATAGCTACAAATTGTGTACTCGTTGCCTGTAATCCTCAGGTCTATAAAGAAGTAACTACTTACAAATTCAATTGCATATATATGCCATTCATTCTAAAAGTGGATACAGATGTGGTATATCAACTAGATGGATAACTCAGTGATAGCTAAGAGGCCTTATTCCTTTAAAAAAAAAAAAAAACATATTATGACAAATATATGGATGATTTCAACCAACTTTTTGAAGTGAATAATACTTTTCCCTGAGTTCTAGGTAGTAATATAGCAATTTCATGCTTTTAATGCACTATTTTTCCGCGTGAATTTCGTCAATTTCGAGTAACAAAAATTATCAATGAAAAATTAAAACTGTAGGTTTCAAATATATACCAATAAATTCCAATAGCCCTGTTCTAGGTAGTAACATCAAAAATATGTTAAGAAACATGTTTGATCATAGAGAAAAATGTCTAAAACAGTCACAATTTAAAAGGAATAAGGCCTCTTAACTCAGCCAAGCTCAAATCCAAGGCCTTCCCTTTCCTTGAAAGGGAAGGGAATCAACCTCTTTTAATGGATAATACACTTATTAAAAGGGATTGATTCGCTGAACACTTAGTTTCATGAAACATACAAAATAAACACTGTTCGAACTATTAACGACTTATGACCCTGTCAGAACTACGGCCTGACTAAAATTAAGCTTTGTAAAAAGCATAACCGTGATCCATCACAATTTAGAGAACCCGAAATTCGGTATCAGGAATCACATCCATCATAATAACAACCGAAGGAGGTCCTAGTTCAGTTGAATTTTGTCTTTGCTGCGTATACCTATCTATAAAATACGATGACTTATCTAGAAATTACGATGTTACTCGTATGTTATATCCATAGTAATATTATAAATGCGAAAGTTTGTCTGTCTGTCTGTTACCTCTTCACGCTTAAACCACTGAATCGATTTTGATGAAATTTGGCATAGAGATAGTTTAAGATCCGAGGAAAGACATAGGATAGTTTTCATCCTGGAAATTATACCTAAAAATATTGAAAAGTGAGTGAACATTTCTGTTGGGGTGCGGTGACCCTGTAGGAAATGTAATTATTAGACCAAAAGCACAATTGCTCTTACATTTGCTTAGGCGCTTTTAATAATCCCTTTTATCACGTTCCACGCGTACGTAGTCGCGGGCAAAAGCTAGTAACATAATAATCTCATTAAAGCATAATGAGGCATATTTAACGAATGTATTAAACTCTCCATACGAGTTCGAAACATTTCAGGCCGTTCCTGGCAATTTCACGTGAGTGTAAACATTTTATTATTACATTTATAATGCATGTGCTCGAAAAGGATATTTTCTAGGCAGTCCAACTGGGCGTAAAGTACTAGTTTTCCACACTAGTGCTTTTTACCAGCGTATACTTACCATTGCCTTTACATTCCGCCTGCTCGTAGCCCGTCGTAGCGGCAGACATGCGTAACACGACGAAAGGAAAAAATTACGGAGAGAACATAATATCTGTTAGGTATTTATATTCTTATATTAAAGTAAGAATAATTTATACGATGTCTTAGCAGACCCTTTACTGTACAGTGTGAAGATAACAATAATATAATGTAAACGTCGATTTACTATCGTTAATTGCAGAGTCGGCTCAAGCGAGCGGAATCAAAACACTCATTGTCTGCGTCAAAGCTAGCTCCATCTATTTAATTCCCTTACACTTCCACTTACCCTTTCTAAACAGCATAAATCTCTTACACTTTAATTCTCAAATCAAACTGTAACCCTTTGGAAATAAGTCTTACTAGCCAAAATTTACCCAACAAGAGTTCTACCCCTTTAGAAGCGTGACTCCGCAGTTTAGCACCGGTTGTTAAGAATGACGTAACCGACGCGTACGTCGGGGAGTGTTAGGTCCTTTTTGGAAAGTGAGATGAGTTAGATCCTGTGCTCACGTGGTGCATGCTCTATTAATGAAAGAGATTGAGCCAGCAATTGTTTTCGCCGACAGTCGTAGTTTCGAAAGCTGCTATTTATAACTAGTGTGGCTAGGTACAGTTTTTGGAAGACATGTTTTTTCGGTAGTCCTTCTACAAACTGTAGGTCTCTTTATTTATCCGTCGCTACGTTTTTTCAAAAATTTTATTCGTCATGACATGAGAGTTTTCTATCTTTTCAGCTGATGGGTCAGTAAGAAAATATTAAAGAGTTGCAGTTTGTAGATCCTTTGTAGCAAGGAATAAAGAATACAAAAAAACCGGCCAAGTGCGAGTCGGACTCGCGCACCGAGGGTTCCGTACAAACACTTTCCATCCCTAAGTGTTTAAGTTAAGTTTGCACCTGGTATGTATAGCGCCCCATATAAATTAGGTGCAAACTTGCAAAGTTAGGTATTAAAAAAAAAACTACTTACTAGATCTCGTTCAAAATAATTTTCGTTGGTAGTTTTTATAGTAATGTACATCATATGTTTTTTTTAGATTTTTCATTTCCTTATTTTAGAAGTTAGAGGGGGGGGGACCAACTTTTTTCCACTTTGGAAGCGTCTGTCACGCAAACTATTCGGTTTAGAAAAAAAATATTTTAGAAACCTCGACATCATTTTTGAAGACCTATCCATAGATACCCCACACGTATGTGTTTGATGAAAAAAAAAATTTTGAGTTTCAGTTCTAAGTATGGGGAGCCCCCATTATTTATTATTATTTTTTTATTTTTGCATCAAAATCTTAATGCGGTTCACAGAATACATCTACCTACCAAGTTTCAACAGTATAGCTCTTATAGTTTCGGAAAAAAATGGCTGTGACATACGGACGGACAGACAGACAGACAGACATGACGAATCTATAAGGGTTCCGTTTTTTGCCATTTGGCTACGGAACCCTAAAAAAAAACAGTCGATTAGAGAACCCTCCTCCTTTTTTTGAAGTCGGTTAAAAATTAACTGTCTTAATAAAAAACCGGCCAAGTGCGAGGCGGACTCGCGCACCGAGGGTTCCGTACAAACACTTTCCATCCCTAAGTGGTTAAGTTAAGTTTGCACCTGGTATGTATGGCGCCCCATATAAATTAGGTGCAAAGTTAGGTATTAATAGGTATTAAAAAAAAACTACTTACTAGATCTCGTTCAAAACAATTTTCGTTGGTAGTTTTTATAGTAATGTACATCATATGTTTTTTTTAGATTTTTCATTTTCTTATTTTAGAAGTTAGAGGGGGGGGGACCAACTTTTTTCCACTTTAGAAGCGTCTGTCACGCAAACTATTCGGTTTAGAAAAAAAATATTTTAGAAACCTCGATATCATTTTTGAAGACCTATCCATACATACCCCACACGTATGTGTTTGATGAAAAAAAAATTTTTGAGTTTCAGTTCGAAGTATGGGGAGCCCCCAATATTTATTATTATTTTTTTATTTTTGCACCAAAATCTTAATGCGGTTTACAGAATACATCTACCTACCAAGTTTCAACAGTATAGCTTTTATAGTTTCGGAAAAAAATGGCTGTGACATACGGACGGACAGACAGACGGACAGACGGACAGACGGACAGACGGACAGACAGACATGACGAATCTATAAGGGTTCCGTTTTTTGCCATTTGGCTACGGAACCCTAAAAACTGATCGTAAACTGACTGGGACTGGCCGTAATGTGCTAGTGTTATGACGTAATTAGTACTACGGATGCGAGGCAGATGACATCATGCCCCAGGGCTTACACCCGCGTCTATTCTTTCGTGTGTTATTGTTATTACATGGTTGAAAGACATGCCGCTGACGACCTATGGCTTCGAGCAAAAACAAAAAATCAATCCATAGCCCGGTTGCGGCAGCTACTCAAATATAATGGAAGATCATGGCTGCCTAGTGCGTAGGCTTTGCATTGTCATAAGTTCGACTGGCGGCCTCGGCGAAAGAGAAGTAATCAATGAGGTGAGTGAGTGACCCTAAGTAATTGGCAATTGATAACAATGTCCCCATAGTCGTTTCGTATAACGAAGAGTCTCGACAAACAGCTTAGCTAGGTGGCTGCATCAAGGATCAGATTCAGAAGGCAGTACTCCTGGACACGGCGCGCATCGTGAGGAGGTTCCTCTCTCTGCAGCCCTAACCACACCGGTAGCTTGAGCCCTGCTCCGCTGCCGGCGGCACGCTAGGTTAGGTTTTATTTAGAATGTGTTTATATTTGTAATGTGTTTTTTATAATATTTAACTTTTTATATAAATTTATTGTAAAAAAAAAACCTAGCCTTACCACCTACTTACCTAGCATTACTTGTCTCTCCTTTAATACTCTGTCAGTGTGACTGACATAATCTGTGGTTCGTTACACAAAATATTATTTTAAATATAAGGTTTAAGTAAGTTTATATATGAGTATATATTTAGTCTTATGTTCATTTATGTATATTTTTATGTATGTTTATGTAGCAATATATATTATTATAGGTTTTAGTAGATTTTAATATTTTTTCAGTACGAGGGTCACTCAATAAATACTTAGCCTCACCGTACCATGGCACTGCTGTTACAAAATAGTTATTATCATCGTGCAGTAATTTTTTTTTGGAATGTACTGTCAAATTTTCAGTCAATTACCTTCATTTGTTTTGTTTTCATACCCTTTGGAAGCGAGCGTGTCGGTCGATTTTACAAAAATGGAAAAAGTGCAATAGCGTTGTGTGATTCGATTCTCGTTTTTGGAAGGGATACGCGCAGCGAAATCAAAGACCGCTTGGATGCTGTATACGGTGACTCTTCTTCTTCGATGGCGACCGTCAAAAATTGGTTCATCGAGTTTGTTCGTGGCCGCGCGTCGGTTTTTGATGAGCCACGCCCAGGTGCCCCGAAAACGGCTACTACGGTGGAAAATGTAAAAAAAAACCCACAATCTAGTATTGGCAGACCGCCGATTGAAGGTTTGCGAGAAAGCTGAGACTATAGGCATTGAAGAAGAAACGGTACATCATATTCTACACGAAAAACTGGGCACGAAAAAGCTGTCGGCGCGATGGGTGCCGCGTGTCCTTACCCCAGACAACAAGCGCAATCGTGAGACCACGTCGGAGACGTGTTTGTCCCGGTTCAAGCGGAATCCAGCGGAGTTCTTGCGTTGTTTCGTGACCCCTGGCGAAACATGGATTCACTGGTACATACCAGAGATCAAGGAACAGTCGAAATAGTGGTCTTTACCCGCGAACTGAGCCGGTAATGTGATGGCGACCGTTTTCTGGGATTCACAAGGTGTGATCCACATCGATTACCTAGAAAAGGGTAAAACAATCTCCAGGCTCTGATATGCCGAATTATTGGGCCGATTCGACGCCGAATTAAAGAAAAAAACGGCCACATTTGGCGAAGAAAAAATTGCTGTTTCACGACGACAACGCGCCGGCTCACACCTCCACCGTCGCCATGGCCAAGTTGGTCGAATTGCGCTACGAATTGCTGCCTCATCCACCGTATTCTCCAGATTAGGCCTCCTGCGACTTCTTTTCGTTTCTATACTTAAAAAAGTCACTCCCTGGAAATAGATTTGGGTCGAATGAGGAGGTCATCGCCGCCACATAGACCTATTTTGCAGACCACTTGGAAAACGTATTTTTCGGATGGGTTGAAAAAGCTGGAGTATCGTTGGGCCAAGTTTATCGAGTTAAAAGGAGACTACGTTGAAAAATCAATCGCCACTTTTCCAAAATTTTCATTATTTTTTTGTAGGCTAAGTATTTATTGAATGACCCTCGTAGTTTTCTTGATTACTTTTTGCATCGCCTACTCATCTCATTTCATTTACATTAATCCGCTACCCAAAGGTTGTCTGGAAGAGATCGCTTTTTAGCGATAAGATCGCCTCTATTCTTTGCCTCTATTGTAATGTGCCATTTGTATTTGTATTTATTTATTCTTGAGGTGTGCAATAAAGAGTATTCTATTCTATTCTAGCCTAAGTATAAAAACAAATAAAGGGAATAATACGAGTAATAAATGTATTTCAATAACACAATAAATTATTACACATTCAGTTTTGTGGCTTGTCCTGTGACACCACAAGATTGCTTACACTGTTATGGTATTTACTTCTAAATTCTAGGTTTGTATTGTTTTATATTTTCTATGGATGGAAGAGTCATGATTTTGTCTCTCGTCATTTGTTTTGTATAGGCGCGCGCCGCCGTGCCGACCTGGCGCCATCTGTTTTCATAATCTCCATTGTCCTCGCATCACGCCGAAACGGCTGGACAAATTTTAACCAATATTGATACAGGGACTTTTTATCCGGTAAAGAAAAAAATACGCGGACGTTGCGGGCACCGAGTAGTTTAATAAATAAATATCAATAGGCGAATGTTTTCGTCAACGGGCTCAGGGTCCAGTTGTTCGGCAATCACGTCTCCTGCGGAAGATAGAATTGTATGGCTTAACGACCTTGCCATGATTTGCGGACTTACTAGCGGGCGGCGAGCGGAGTACCTAGGCGGGAACGGAAGGTCCGACTAGGGTGTCTTGCTCACTAATATGGCTGTCGCACGCTGGCCACTGGTCGTTCGAAGTCGAGGCCGGGCTTAGGGTGCGTCTCCACCTCCGCTTCACTTTTTTGATTGGTCGATACCGCACGTCTCCGATTCGCTGCAGTGGAGACGCACCCCTAACTGGTGGGAAAAGGCGCTAAACAGAAAAAAATGGCGTTCTCTTGTGTCAGAGGCTAAGATTCTCTTTGGGTTACAGAGTAGTAAGTAGTAAAAACCGGCCAAGAGCATGTCGGGCTCGGGCCACGCTCAGTGTAGGGTTCCGTAGTTGCTCATCCTTCACAATAAACTGCTGTTTTAAGCCCGAGGTTGACGTTACGAAAGATTTTAAAAGGTCGTAAACGCCCTAGAAACTGTAATCACCTTCTGGAAGTCAATTTACGACCTTTTAAAGAAAAAATATGAAATTTGGCGATAACTCAAAAACGGCTTGACCGATTTTGTTCAATATAGTTTTCATTGAAAGTACTTATAAGGCCTCATTAACATGAATTTTCCGATTTTTTTTGACCCGTGTTTGAAAAGCTAGAGGGGGGGGAACACTATTTTTTTGTTTTTGGAGCGAATATTTACAAAACTGCTGACTTTATCATAAAATAATGTTAGAAGACCCCTATTATTTTTACAAGACCTTATTCAACGACACCCCACACACCAGTGTTGAAAAGAAAAAAAATTCACCCCCACTTTAGGTGTTCGAGAGGTACCCGAAAAAAAAATTATTTTTATTTTATTTTACCGTTCTGTCGGCGTTATACATACACATACATTTCAGCTTTCTAGTAATAATGATCACGGAGCTAAGCCGCGGACGGACGGACGGACGGACAGACGGACATGGCGAAACTATAAGGGTTCCTAGTTGACTACGGAACCCTAAAAATCAAATAAATGAATACCTATTTTTGCTATTTCACTTGTGTTCATTTGTAAATAGCTTAGAATGTGATGACATCTTTAAGAACATTATCATTAATATGGCATAAATTTACGTAAACGTACCGAAAGCGCTTAATACCTTTGGTTTCCTTTTCTAAATAGTATAATACAAACAACTTAAAAAAACATACCATAATCCTCGGTCGCACTCTCACTCAAGTCATCTTCCTCTTCCTTCCTCCCCTTGAAGATCCCACCCCTCCCGCCGGCCGGAGGCCGCTGCATTTCAAACCAGTCCTTCATGGTTCTCCACTCCGGTGCAACGATAATCGGTAAAATAATTTTGCCTCGCTCATCGTTGCGATCGAAGTACAAAAACGGGCTGGTCCTCTTTAGAATAGTAATTTTTGCAGTTGGTTTTATAATTTCGTTAGCAATTTTTCCGGGTGGGTCAATGTCTTCGGGTGATTCAGTTATCGTTGGATGTGTTATGTCTTTATCTGTAAATTACAAAATTAGTTAATTATTGTATTAAGCGGTTTACACTCCCGTGGAATTGTCATACGTAATTGTGGTATGTCTCACGAAAGTTTTGATAAGATCGGAAAAATAATAATTATAAAAACGGTTTAACGTAAAAATTGTCAGGAACGGCCCGACATTGTCTCGAACTCATATATTTAAACTCAATTTAACCCGTAATTATTAACGAGGTCTCACGATAATTTGTAAAAATACCTAACTACAATAGCGTCGCCATTAAATTTTCACGGTCCTTAACAATTGTGATACTTTGCATAGCTATAGGTATACCTAGGTATGTTGAGAACCGAGGCACAAATTCCGGGTTGGTGACACAAATTGGTACAATCTAAATGAGAAATTTGTGCACTATCAGAATTTCAATATGACGTGGTAATTTTTATAAGACAGTATGCTCCCTGGACCGATCACCTTTCAACATCATCATCATCATCATCATCATCATCATCATCATCATCATATCAGCCGATAGACGTCCACTGCTGGACGATCACCTTTGCATAGCATTAAGTCGAGAACCAATAAGGCTTGAATTCTTGGTGGCACGGAGTGCATTCTTAAAATCTGATAGGGCCAATAATCATCACAAGGCATCGGACTTCTGATAACAAGGTAAGACTTTCGAGAGCATTCATCTACATCAGTGTTTTGCAAACTGTGGGTGGTCGCATATATATCTAGGGGATCGCGAGTATAGTATCTAGAATATTTCGTGACTACAAGGAAAGCAGATTTTTTATTACATGATATCTTAATAAAGCAGGAATCATTCTTAGACATGTTCATTTATTTATTTTACGATTATAGTATATGTTATGTTAATATTTTTTGCAAAACAGTAAACTATTTCTGAATTTCTTATCATGTAGTACGTTGCGTTCCAAAACGTATACGCATGACTGATTTAACAATAGACGGGTGCGTTCCAAATCTATAAAATAAGAGTTTTCTAAATTTAATCGTACAAACTGGGTTTTAGGTGGTCGCGAAGGAATTTTGATGGTCATTAAGGGCCGAGACACCAAAAAGTTTGAAAAACACTGATCTACATAGTTCATTCCAAACTGCCAGATTTTTTTTTATTTTTTATTTTTTTTTATTTTATTAAAAACACGTTTACATGACATTACAGTTTCTTAACTAATGCGCCATGAAACTTACATTATTAGTACAACATTATCATAGAAAAACCAACATAAACATAAAAAAAACAGCAACACAAACAAATAATAATAATAACAATTATCATCGATCATCCAATTCCTCACAAAATCTCAAACATTCAGTGCACACAACCGCCCATCGCCACGCAAACAAATCACACTCCGGTGCTGATGTCAGGAACGCATTGAGTAGCACAAGAGCACGAACAAGTGGGGAATTTTTGCGAGACACAGTACGCGCCGCCGGCGCCATCAAGAGATCGCGCTGCCGCGGTCTGAGAGCTATCCTAGGGACGTCAGGAACAAACAGTCGCACGAGGCGGCCTACAAGCTCAGGACAGTCGGACTTGCCGCGCAGGATTCGACATGCGGTAGTCAGCAAACAAAACTTTCGCCTAGCCTCTAGTGAGTTGTAGCCGAGTGTTCCCAGAAGATATTTGGTTGGGTACATGAACGGGTAGTACCCATACATTTTTTTATATAAAAACCTGAGAAAGGCTTTTTGTACTTTTTCCAGTAGTAAAGCATATGTTGATTCGTATGGGAGCCACACAATCGACGAAGTTTCCAGCTTGCTTCTGACCAGGGCGTTATAGACTAGCTTGATCGCTAAAGGGTCATTAAAGTCACGCAAGTTACGAATGACAAAGCCTAGTCTTCGATAGCAGTCAGCTGCAAGTATCGATATGTGCTCATGAAATGTGAGACGCGTATCGAAGACCACACCAAGATCCTTAACTGAAGACACACGGCTTATGAGCTCAGACCCTAAAACATATTGCGCAAGTATTGGAGTACGCGCTCGACTGAAACTACAAACGCAACACTTGGCTGAGTTGAAAAGAAGCTTGTTATCCATACTCCACCATTAGTGTAAGTTTGGTTTGAACGCAATAACATCTCTGGCGCGCTTGCGTCAATGTTTTTAATTTGGAGACGTGTTGTTGCGTTGAAAACTAACTCTTGAGGCTCAGTCTATAGTGTGACCAAAAGGAGTAGAAATTAAAAAGTGGCAATGCAATACTGTAGTGTCGTCTCTGTTTTCTTAGATTGATTAGAAAGGGACGGCACTACAGTATTGCCACTTTTTAATTTCTACTATTTTTGGTCAGACTGTACTAGTAGAAGAGTAGTAGAAGTTACAGTAGTATTTAATGAATTGAGCTGTATCATTTTATCTCAAGCTAGGAATAATTTTAAATAACATATTTAGATAAATAACGTACCATTGATAATATTTCCATTTAACCTTTTTGCCCTGACAGGTCTTTTGAGGAACTCTTTGATAATAATCCAAGCATTTTTGAACTGCTTCTGGAAAATTGAACAAAACTTTCCATCATCCTGAAAACTAGGTCAGTGAGCAAAAAATCTGTCAGTTAGTAAGAACCGGCTCACAAATATCTGGCTCTCTTATTTAATAAATGTATTGACTACTTATGTTAAGCGGTGGTAGCCTAGTGGTTAGGGCAAGCGACTTTCAATCCGGAGGTCGCGGGTTCGAACCCGGACCGTACCAATGAGTTTATCGGAACTTATGTACGGAATGTCATTTGATATTTACCACTCGCTTTTCGGTGAAGGAAAACATCGTGAGGAAACCACCTAAGCCCAATAAGGCCTAGTTTCCCCTCTGGGTTGGAAGGTCAGATGGCAGTCGCTTGCGTAAAAACTAGTGCCTACGCCACATCTTGGGATTTAGGTAGCGGACCCCGATTGAGAACTAATTCTCTACAAAGATATGGGACAAAGGCTAGGAGGATGATGATTGACTACTTATGTTATGACAACATAAAAAAGTGTCGGCAGTCAACACATGCATAATCTAAGTCGATTGAAAACCCAAGAAAATTATATTAGAAATAAAACAAGAAGGAATGAATAGGGATAAGTACTCGTGTGTATGCATAATTTTGTCGTCATAGTTTTACGCAATAATATGCACAAACACGCGCGCGCGCATTAACTAAATTCCCATAATAAGATAAGCAAACTTCGCATAACCTATCGCATAACACCATGAATGCGAATGCTTCTGTGGTAGCTGTCATTGCCAGTTGCGATCCAAGTTAACCTGACCCACTATTCTGGCAGTAGTTCTTGTTCGTTAGTGATCGAATTTTATAATTCAGAAGCTGGCCTTAGTGTTGAATTTCTTTCACTTTCTTCTCAACAGCCATCTCTACTTCGAAAAGGCTGGAAGATTCACAATAATAACGGTATAAGTGCACTTGTGGCCTACTTCTATACTATTATAAACTTCTACTGAATAAATTATCTCATTTCTTAATTTAACAGCTTACTAAAATTTGGCCTAACTAGACAACATTTATCTATTGGAAGATTCGGGCAAACTATGATTCATCAATTAACATTCGGTGAAAATAATGCGACCCCTGTAATATTGAATTATGTTTTGTAAAATTCCTCTAGACGACATGAACAGATTACAAATAATAATAAAACTTACGCTTATTTCATCCCCTATCCTAGAAAAAAAATCACTGGCATTCGAGTCCACACAAGTCACTACGCAAATCAGCACCACCAAAGCGCCTTTCATAACGCCCTGACTCAACGATACTGGCCAAACAATGAACATTATATGGATGGAAACTTTTTACAATACTTTGTTATTTAAATAATCAGACGGTGAAACCTACACTACACTACGTAGTAAAAAAAACTCGCTTCGCGCCGATATGTCATATAAACATACACTACACGAGTGTTTAACTTCAACCATTCTGGGAGCCTATGATGATTGCTTGTATCATACGATAAATAAGTGACAAAGGATCCGTCACATTTGAACAAAGTACGAGTGTGAGTGACAGACGCTTTGTCACTTATTTATCACGCATTTAAACGCAACCATCGTAGGCCCCCTAAGCTATTTACAGAATACAGCTCGAATAGGTTAAACCAAAACCTAAAATAGCTGATAGACAACTTACACATACAATTTTGACAACTGAGGTGTACTCGTATTCGTACACGTTAGGTTCGTCCCTATAACTGCTATAACAACGAACGTTAGGTTCGTCGTACGAGTATTAGGTTTTATGAATGCTCCCATATCGTACATATAGTGGAATTGGAATGAACCAAATCATATACATGGCATGTTAGTTCTAGAGTTTTGGATCATCTACTTATGTATCTCGAAATGATGGAGTTTTGTTGTTTTGTTGTGATGGGAGGGTGGTGGGAAGAAGTAAATATACCTAAATACTTATAATCGTTTATGTCCACATCTATGAGTATGAGTAGGTACAGAGTCGCCAACTGTTACTTCAGCGTTTTGAATGTTACAGACTATTTGATGCTAAGATAACTAAAATAAAAAATAAAAACACTGAAGTACATTGTACATAATGCATTTCGGTTGAGTGTAACATTGTAAGCAACTCCAGAGTTGGGAGTCACGCCGTGTCGCCGGCAGTCGGGCTGACTTCTGCTGACTCACGCGCCGAGGCACACAGAGGTTCAGCGACAAAATAAATTTTATCCTCGTCCAAGTCCTGAACACGACCACGTTATTTGGAACGTAACGTGGTTCTGTTTCACGTTGCGATAAAGTGCATTTCATCACGACACGACAACGTATGACGTGGAAGGGTGTTTGACCCTGTAATGGTACAAAGTACCGTCCAGTGTGGCTAGCATATCTTGCCACGACTTCGCTTGTCGCGCGACTTAGCATGAGCCCCTCTAGCACAACTATGCTTCGCGACTATTGTCGCGCGACATAATGCTACCCGTCACCCTCTCACATTACTGCACAGAAAGAGACAGGCAATTATCTCGCGCGAGAAATAGTCGGTTGTTACAGTTGTTCTAGAGTTGCAGCTGCCTTGCTCGCACATTTGTCACGCGACAAAAACTCGCGTTTCACAGTTAAACTAGAGGTGCATTAGTGACACACTTGACACATTCGCCGGCGGTACTACGGTGACAGCTGGGTTGTCGAGACACAGAACAGTCCTACACCATATAGCTAATGCTAAGGCTATAGCCATCGCCGCTGTCGAACGTGTTAAACATATCGCACAGCGTTTTGCGCTAGAAGAACTGCGTTTCGACACATGCGAGTGTTTTACCCTTAAAATAAATACGCCTAGAACGAGAGTCTTCATAGAACAAAGGGAAAGATGAAGCCACTTTTGGTTTTATGTGTGCGTGTCTTCGAACCAATCATAGACTTGTGAGCTTGACTTTGTGACAGAGAACTCCTTCTCACTCCTTCGTATTGCTGCATTCCTCTCGGCAGTGACTAAATCAGGAAAGTTTAATAGCTGCATTAGCCCGTGGCTAGCCAAAACTGGCTTCACTTTCAAGCACTGACTAGGTTTCTAGGTTTATTTTAAGCCAGCTGCAAAGACTAATAACGTTCACAAACATACTATATTTTGTATGGTACCTACCGTTTTGACGTGACAACGTCTTAAATTAGGTTGCGCTCGGAGTCACTCATGAAAAAGTGTAACGCCCGCTCACGTCTGATGAGAGAGAGAGACAAAATATATTTCTACATATAATTAAGTGCAATTCTTATTTTCATTCATCGAGCATTACTGTAACAAGAGGGAAGAGGGCGGAAGAGGGAAGAGGGAAGAGGGAAGAGGGAAGAGGGAAGAGGGAAGAGGGAAGAGGGAAGAGGGAAGAGGGAAGAGGGAAGAGGGAAGAGGGAAGAGGGAAGAGGGAAGAGGGAAGAGGGAAGAGGGAAGAGGGAAGAGGGAAGAGGGAAGAGGGAAGAGGGAAGAGGGAAGAGGGAAGAGGGAAGAGGGAAGAGGGAAGAGGGAAGAGGGAAGAGGGAAGAGGGAAGAGGGAAGAGGGAAGAGGGAAGAGGGAAGAGGGAAGAGGGAAGAGGGAAGAGGGAAGAGGGAAGAGGGAAGAGGGAAGAGGGAAGAGGGAAGAGGGAAGAGGGAAGAGGGAAGAGGGAAGAGGGAAGAGGGAAGAGGGAAGAGGGAAGAGGGAAGAGGGAAGAGGGAAGAGGGAAGAGGGAAGAGGGAAGAGGGAAGAGGGAAGAGGGAAGAGGGAAGAGGGAAGAGGGAAGAGGGAAGAGGGAAGAGGGAAGAGGGAAGAGGGAAGAGGGAAGAGGGAAGAGGGAAGAGGGAAGAGGGAAGAGGGAAGAGGGAAGAGGGAAGAGGGAAGAGGGAAGAGGGAAGAGGGAAGAGGGAAGAGGGAAGAGGGAAGAGGGAAGAGGGAAGAGGGAAGAGGGAAGAGGGAAGAGGGAAGAGGGAAGAGGGAAGAGGGAAGAGGGAAGAGGGAAGAGGGAAGAGGGAAGAGGGAAGAGGGAAGAGGGAAGAGGGAAGAGGGAAGAGGGAAGAGGGAAGAGGGAAGAGGGAAGAGGGAAGAGGGAAGAGGGAAGAGGGAAGAGGGAAGAGGGAAGAGGGAAGAGGGAAGAGGGAAGAGGGAAGAGGGAAGAGGGAAGAGGGAAGAGGGAAGAGGGAAGAGGGAAGAGGGAATAAGACGTTGTTACGTAAAATCTTCCTTCGCCCGTAAAACCGACTTTACAGGCAACCATTTTTTTTATCTTGATTCTACTGTACCCCCGTCTTAAGCAAAAGTTACACTACACCCGGGTGACTAGCGTTTCCCGCCACTCTCGAGAATGAATGAATGGCGCTTTTCCAATGAAAAGTAGGCAATAAGTGTTTCGCTTTTTTCCATAAACGAAACTCTTTTGTAGGATGACCTGCACTTTCTGCACGAGGGCGCTTTTGTGAATTCCTATACAATTGGAAAACTGCACGTCACGGCTAAACATTATGTTGCTTTTCTTTTAAATAAAGAATTTTACTTGTGGTACGAGTATATCACGATGTTATCGTTGTTTTTTCAATGCAATACATGCAATGACTGTTATGTTTTCAAAGTCTAGGCAAAATAATGAAATCATATAATTATGTACCGTAAAACTACCCAAATATAGTCCAGTCCACACAACTATGGTCCAATTTAATCCGAAAATTACTCGGTAATATAATGACAATCAACCTAATGAATTAACTCCGCAAAATTTCTAGTGTCGCTTTACCAGCTTTTGCCGTCAGTTCATAGCTCGTCTAATCTCATAGGTAAAATCCTAAGGGCGTTACCCACAAACTATGAGATTGCGGGCTTAGAAGACGCAAAAAAGGCTTGGTCAATTGCTTGCCCCGGCCAAAATTATCCGGAACATTCAAAAGCTCAACGGAGCTGGGACGACTTATTGTGTAAATTGACCGTAGATTCCATCCTAAGCCAGTGCTCTACGGAAGACCGAGCTAGAGTTTTGGCAGTAGGCATTAAAGAGGCTGGTTACTGGCTCCAAGCGCACCCTTCCGTGAGTACTGGAACTTTTCTAGAACCCAATACCGTCTGACTTACGGGTACGTATTACAATACCGAAGTTCAAAATACCGAATTTCATAAGACCTATGGATGGAAGGCCGAAAATTAAAATGTCGAATCTTTATTTGACCGAAGGTTTAAAATCCCGAAAGAACGTTTGACCGAAAGGATGAAATCCCGAAGACTGTAATCCCGAAAACTGTAATCCCGAAGACTGTAATCCCGAAGACTGTAATCCCGACGGCTAGAATTCCTACAGTTCAAATGCCGAACGATTAAAATAGTACAACAAAAGGAGCGTTATTTAGGGATATAAAAAAAAAACTAACCTAACCTAACCCGGCCGAGTCGGATCTGCTCTGAAAGGTGATTGATTCACCTCAATCTATTCTCAAACTTTAAATGATTCACCTTTCAGAGCAGATCCGACTCGGCCGGGTTAGGTTAGGTTAGTTTTTTTTTTATATCCCTAAAAAACGCTCCTTTTGTTGTAGTTATGATCATATTCTTAAAAGAAAAAATATATTTTTTCATTGGCATTTTACTGACAATGGTTGACTTTCGGGATTTTAAAGTTTCGAGATTCAAAACTTTCGGGATTATAAAATTTCGAGATTTTAAACATTCGGTATTATAAAATTCGAGATTTTGAACTTTCGATCTTTTCAAAATAGGTCTTTTGAGCATCGGTATATCGAATATCGGCTTTTCGTACTTTCGGTATTTTCATTTTCGGTATTTTGACCATCGGTATTTCAACTGTAGGTATTATGAACTTTCGGGATTGTAATACGTACCCCTGACTTACAGTTTGTCTCCGTCTCGGGGTCCCGGTCTGCGCCCTACACTGATGCCCATGCGGCAAAGACTTTGACAGGCTGGGTCACCACGGACTTTCCTGCCAGAGCAGTGCAGGCCGCTTCTCAAGACATGCTGCTCTGAACGATATCATCCGCCGGTCTCTTGCTCTTGCTGCAATCAATGTGCCGATGCCGGCCCTTTTAGAGCCGACCGGCATCTCAAGAGACGATGGCAAGAGACCGGACGGAATGTCTTTCCGTGGAGTAAGGGACGGGTGCTAGTGTGGGATGCAACCTGTGTAGACACACTGGCCCCGTCACATCTCCACCGATCCTCAATTAGGGCCGGAGTAGTGGCAGAAGCGGCCGAAGGCATAAAACGGAATAAGTACAGTGGTCTTGGCGCTGAGTACAATTTCATACCTTTTAGCGTCGAGACCCTGGGTCCGTGGGGCCCCAGCGCATTAAGCCTCTTCAAAGATATCTCGAAGAGGCTTATTGATGTTACTGGTGAACGGAGAGCTGGCGGTTTCCTCGCTCAAAGAATCAGTTTGGCGATTCAGCGCTTGGTTGTTCTATGTATTTAAGTATATATTTATCTATATAAGAATGTATATCGTCGTCTAGCGCCCATAACACAAGCCTTCTTGAGCTTAATTTGGGACTAGATCGATTTGTGTGAGGTTGATCGATATTTATTTATTTATTATTATTTATTAATGCCGCCAGCATGTTTGGCACTATGCCGCAGGGGCCATTTTTAGATTTAGTTTAACTTTATAATGTTCGAGATAAGTTTAATTTTTAGGTTTAGTTTTATTGTAAGTAGATAAAATCCCCAAATATGGACTAGGTACATAATATGGACCACATGAATATCCCGCTAGGTGGCGTTGCTAACGTAGTGAAGTTGGCCGCTTTCGACGCCCTTGAGGTGCGGCTCCCCGCCAGTGATTCGCCGCGAAGCTCAGTGCACGTACGTGTCAGTTATCGTCGATTGAAGTTTTTAGGCACATTTGATGGAAATTTTCGGTGAGTTTTGTAAGGTTATATATTACTTCTTTAATGACAACCGCTAATGCTTGTACCTCCGTGTCCTAGAAACTTTATTTTGTTAGTAAACTTTCTTGTTGTAGCGTGTGACAACACGTATTACTATTACTTATTTGAATTTTTTTTAACGACAAATGACACCTGTTCATATTATGGACCAATAGTGTAGTTTCAAATATGGACTAGTAGTCCATATTATAAGCACGCTCGTAATATGGACTCGTGCCTTATATCACTGGTTAACTTGAATATTTTATTTGTTTAAGGATATGGCGCCCACAAAAAGGCAAAAATGGGATAAAGATTCCATGGCGATGGCTATATTGGCTGTACGGGAAAAGAAAATGGGATTTTTAAAAGCGTCTAAAACTTTTGGTGTACCAAAAACGACTCTTATACGATTATGTCAAAAAAATGAAGTTATGGGGATAGAGGACGTGACAAACATTAAGTTGGGGAAAAAAGCGACACTTCCAGCCAAATTAGAGGCCGATTTGGCTGCATATGTACTTGAAATGGAGGCATTGGGTTTTGGATTAACTAGGAGAGACATCAAATCTTTAGCCTTTCAATTAGCTCAAAAAAATAACTTAAGCCATCCCTTCTCCAAAGAAAACCAGACTGCTGGCAGAACGTGGCTGCGCTTATTTTTGAGACGCCACCTAGAACTTTCTTTTCGGCAGCCCACTGGAACATCTATTGCGAGATTAAAAGGCTTTAATAAAGAAAGTGTTCATGAATTTTATAGCTTATTAGAAAACGCAATGGACAAACACAAATATACTCCAAACAACATCTACAACGTCGATGAGACAGGAATATCAGTTGTGCCTAATAAAATGCCTGAAGTGTTGGCGCAGAGAGGCAAAAAATCGGTCGTAGCCACCACATCTGCTGAGCGAGGTGCTACCATTACATGTGTTATGTGTATGAGTGCTAGCGGTTCATTCATTCCACCGATGATGATTTTCCCCCGCAAACGAGACCATCCTCTATTGATGAAAGGAGCCCCGCCTGGTGCAATACATGCGTGCCATCCATCCGGCTGGATCCAAACCGACCTATTTACGAAATGGTTTAAGCACTTCTTACAGCATGCAAAGCCATCCGAAGTTTCTCCAGTACTCTTGATTTTAGACGGTCATGCTAGTCATACACGGAACATCGAACTAATTGATTTAGCACGCGAAAATCATGTACAACTGTTGTCTTTATCGCCACACTCCAGCCATAAAATGCAGCCTCTTGACCGCACTTTCATGGGTCCACTAAAAAAATACCTGACAGAGGAAATTCGACAGTGGATGCGAAATAAAACTCAAGCAGCTACACAGTACGACATTGCAGAACTGTTTGGACGTGCCTACATAAGAGCACAGCGAGCTGAGCTTGCTATCAATGGTTTTCGTGTAACTGGAATATGCCCATTAGACAGAAACGGTTTTCAAGACCACGATTTTATTGATGATGAGGCAGAGACGGATAAAATTATTCCCTCAAGCTCTCATTTTCAGCAAGATAATTTAATCAACACGAGTCAAGATCAAGCAATAATTAGCGAATCTCAAGTTGTGCATAATAGTCATCCCCAGAGTGATCCACTACAATCAGTCAATATGTCCCAACCGATTACTTTAAGGGTATTTCTACCATTTCGTGTAAATCGGCAGATATGAGGAGAAATTTTTATTTTTTATTTTTTTCTATGCCAATGGGAAGAAATAGGAAAAAGAATAACTGTAATATAATCTATTTAGAATTATACCCAAAATTTACCGAGATATAAGTAATTTTGTTTTTTCAAATGGAATGGTAATGAACTACGGAATACGGTAATGATATAAAGTGGTATGGTAATGAAAATGTGGTGCTGGTAATGAAGGATTAAGCAAAAAGCCGATATTAGATATTTTTTTATTTCTTCCTATCCTTAGTAATTACTCTATGAAAGAGTGATTACGATATATTCACAAAAAAGGCAAAAAAAACAGTCATAAAAAGTAGTGCAGCAGCGCACATGTTTTTGATCTATCATACTTTACTAACAAAAATATAACTCTTCACGTAATATAAAAATCTTTTAAATTCTGATAGATATTGTATATTATACACATTAACATTTCAGAACAAAGTATTAGTTAAGTGTATGTTTTATACTCAAAACTAATTCGTAAACATTTAGTAGTTTTATGAATAGAAATCCACATCTAATTCTACAAACGCCTAAATAACCTAACAGTACAGAATTTCAAAATGAGTTAAATTTACAACGTACTGTGTAGTACAAGTACAATTTAACCTAATAATGTTACTTTTTGCTTTCAATTTTACCTACTTCAAACCATATCAGTCTCATAAGTCTTTAGAATAAGTTTTTTATTATTCTTATTTTTATGTCAAACTGTATACCCATAAATAGTATCTCACAAATTGCTGCGCTCTACTTCAGGATACATGATGTGATCTCAAATTTGTAACTTTACCACCTGTTTTGTAAAACCATTATTTGCAATAAAGTATTGAGTATATATTTAACCATTTAACGTCTAATCATCAGTTGAAATTCACTTCTTAGAATACTTTACTTATTATATTGTGTAACCCGAATTAATATTACAATAACAAAGTTTTAGTTGTGAATTTGACTCAAACGAATTGGTTAATATTTAACAGTCTTGACAATAGAACGCAACATAGAGAATGTGTACCACAATAAAACATTTCAATTAGACTTCAAACAACGTGCTGTAGGAACTTCTTCATAATTATAATGATTTAGGATAATATATATCAAAACTTAAAAAATGTTAAATTCATCGTCAGATGAAGAACTGTCGAAAAATTTGCTCACTTTTTTAGAAGTGTTTAGACGTGTTTAGAAGTTTAGAAGTACTTTCTTGTTTATAATTTGCTCTAACTTTCGTTCCTTTATCATTTTCCTCTGAAGAACCATTACTAATTGTGGACTTCAGTATTTTACAGCCCTTTCCAGTTTTAACAATACTTTTCTTTATTTTCTCTTGTGTCGGTTTCTTAACTCGCATACAAGAGAGGACGAGATCAACATCTGCATCCAGAACACCTTACGCTGCAGCGCGGCACTTCATAGGGTGTTGGTGTCCAAGCTCCTCAGCAGATCTACAAAACTACGGATATACAAAACCGTCATCAGACCCATATTAATGTATGGCTGTGAGGCTTGGACGCTGACCCTTAGGGAGGAGAAAAGTTTGTTAGTTGCAGAAAGAAAGGTGTTCAGAAAGATTCTGGGACCTATTCAAAGAGAGGATGGAAGCTGGAGGATCCGCAAAAACACGGAGATCGCCAAACTAGTGGCCGAACCTAAGATCATTGGCGAAACCAAGGCACAGCGTCTTCGCTGGATTGGCCACGTCGAGAGAATGGGAGACGAT
This sequence comes from Apotomis capreana, assembly GCA_947623375.1. NCBI lineage: Eukaryota > Metazoa > Arthropoda > Insecta > Lepidoptera > Tortricidae > Apotomis > Apotomis capreana. The sequence continues at coordinate 23,721,996 of OX392507.1, read as the reverse complement.
CGAAATGTCAAGAGAGCATACTTAGGCCGACCAATTGGATGACGTCCTATTGGTCGCCCCAAGTATCGCTGGAGAAACATGGTGGAGGCGGATCTGCGTGAGCTAGGAGTTAGCGACAGCTGGCACGAAGTGGCGCAGGCCAGGGTTGGAGGCCAAAACTCATTTTGGGTTGCTGCGCCAAAGTAGTTAGTTTAGTTTCTTTATTTTACTTTTCGTATATGACGTTCGGTATTGATCACTTTTATTTTCTTTCTTAGAGTCAACAACAGTTCTTTTTCGGGTGACTGGAATCTGTTTTAATAAAAGATTCGTTAGTCCAATGTCGTTTTATATTCGAAAGCAAAGTGATAGTTTTGCTTTGAGTAGCTCCACTCGCCTTGACATGAGCAGCTCTGATATTATGTTGCAACTGTTGTGCTTGTTCTAAAGTGGTTAAGTTTTCTATAATTGGGGAAGGACAGGTTGACTCGTTTTCCACTTCTTTAAAAAAACTTTCGGTGGTACGTTGATGCATAAAGTCTTCAAGTTCCACAAAAGCATTGTCAGATGCAGGGATAATATCAATGAACCCTATAACGAAGATAAATAAAAAATCGCAAATATATATATATATATCGTTCTGCATACATATACCCACTGAAAACGTATTGTCACGTAAAAGAGGAACGGATAGAAGATAGGATTTTCACAATTTTAATACTTAAATTCATTACCAGTATTTTATATTCATTACCATTCGCCTAAAAGTGACTGGTAAATCATGGTAATGAAGAGGATGGTAATGAACTTTCTTTACCTTTTGCAGATTTACTCGTTATAAACAACTGCAATCGTAGGTATACTCATACACTAAGTTTTCGAACTTAATGTTGCTTATTTAAGTATCAACAGTACAATAAAACACTAAAGCATTAATATCAAAACAGCACGAATGGCAATGAAAAAAAATCGTACCAATTCCAAAATCTCGCCACGAATTATTTTTTTACAAAATTATGGCACGCGTCCACTCTCTTCACTATTCACTAAGTCGACTGCGGTGGGATCGTGAGTGGAAGGGACAAAGCATAAAATACTACTTTGTACATTTACAGGCCGATGTTGCCATTGCAAATTTAATTGATGGTAATGAAGTTTTTTGATGGACAAAAATATTTTGCTATACAATCAACGTAAATAAGAATTATACGACTGTTAGACTCTCAAAGTTATATCCCTTATTACATAGTTCAACCATATCAGAGATTAAATTTAATGTGATACATGTAATAGATTAGTTATTCGCTGTCAAATCTATACATTTGTGTTCTGAACGGTGATGGTAATGAATTTTTCGCAAGTAATTTTTTTTTATATTTATTTACATTGCAATAGTATAATATATTTTAGATGCAAAGTATACATATGTACCTGACACAATACATAAAAAATATTTGAAGTTAATTTGACACTTAATACATGTTTTTTTTTCTACGAACATGTGATTTGCACGAAATGGTAGAAATACCCTTAACCAAAGATCAACAATCTGACCATAATCCAACTACGGCCCAAATTAATGAACCCGATGTTCTTAATAAAAACCAGGATCAAAGTGAACCATTTACGTCAGTTAATGAATCCCAACTTACTGCTGTAAATCAACAACATGAGCATGATTTAATATTGACAGATGATATTCGTCCTACAACTTCTCACATTCAGCAAGCGGACCCGATCCAATTCCTAACAATTACCAAAGAACGTGAAAATGAAACCCAGAGTGCGGTAGCGGGAATCAAGGCTATTAATCAAGTCCAGACATTCGCTCAATTGGCATTAGCTGTAATTTTGCTTGAAGATAAGTCATTTGTCGCTGCAAAAGTTATTTACAATGAAGACAAAAATTCTCAGGATGCTACACCGCTTAAAGAGACATCTAATGAGACAGAAGTATTTGCTGGTCCATCTACTTCTACTTACTTTTCTCCAAAGCAGCTATTTGATGTACCACGACTTACTAAAAAATCTAGCAACAGGGGAAGAAAGAGCACTAAATCTACATTGTTAACATCGTCACCGTACAAATTAAATTTAGAAACATCAATTAAAAAAAAAGAAGAAGCAGAATTATTAAAAAAAAACACGAAATGTAACAAAAGAATTAGAGGAATGTAAGAAAAAAGAAGAACTAAAGAAAAAAGAAGAACTAAAGAAAAAAGCTGAACCTAAAGAAAGAATGAAGAAAACAGATAAAGAACCTAAAAAGACAAATGTGTCAAATAAACAGGAGAAAACGAAAAGTAAGACTGCATCTAAAAGAAAACCAAAGGAGAAGCAAAAAGGAACTAAAAAGACAGCTCAAAAGAAAAGGAAGACTGCAAGAAAGGGTCAGCCTTCTAGTTCCGAAGACGATGATTTTTCAGTGAATGATGACACCGATGAAAGTGATAGTGAAAATGCTAAATGTCTATATTGTTACGGTCTCTTTTCAGATGACACTCGTGGAGAAAAATGGATACAGTGTCCATCTTGTCAGCAATGGGCACATGAAGAATGTGCTGGTGTAGATAGCACTTAATTTTTATGTGAATATTGCCATAATTAGTATGCATTTACGGCGGAAACTTTTAACGTAATATTCATTCCACATATAAGGCTGATTACAAGTTCCTAAATAATTATAATATAAAAAATGTGACAATTATAATACTTTAATTACTAATGGTCCATATTACGCACCCCTAGGCCGTATTATAAACATAGTGGTCCATATAATGTTACCTTTTTTGAAAGGGTTAATTTTGAGTTTTTTTAGAAGTACGAAATTTTTGTTAAACATTCGTTTCTTTATGACATTATTATTATCGTTAGAAGATTGCCAGATAATTTCTCGACGGATTCGTTTTTATTACATATCTTCAATTTTAAAATCCTGTGTTTTATTTAATAAAATGTATATGGTGGTCCATATTTGGGGATTTTACTTTTAATAGTTGTATAATCCTTGAACTTTATTTTGTACTAATAAATGTTTTTTTTTTTTACTCTAAAGTGAACAACATAATTAAACAAACGTAAATAGAAACATATAAAACCACTGATAGAATACACTTAGATTTTTATAAAAATATACGAGTTTTTGTTTTGGACCATAGTTGGATGATTGGACTATAGGTAGTTGGGTAGTTTTACGGTTCATAACTACTCATTAAATAATGTTAATAATGACGTTATTACTTGGTTATGCGTTAGAAACGATGAATGGCTTTCGGATTCGAATCCTGAGGTGACCACAAATCAAGGTCCCAGAAATAGAACTACAAGAGTTCAAAACATATTTTTGACAAATTACCGTGAGAAAAACCGTACTTATTCAATATTATAAAAAGCAACAGTAAATATTTATTCATTGTAGAACACATTGTTATTAACATGTAAGGCTACTGCCTAGGATTACAATACATTTGATACTAAAATAATAAGTATATGAAAGCATTGTAAGGGATCTCATTGTATCAACGCTTATTAATAGTTATTACCTGTGTTATTACACAGTGTTTTTTGTTCCAAGTACACCACGACTTTAATAATTACAAAAAAGAATCGTTTCTGTTTAAGAGTGAAATGTTACAGAGTAGACGTATTTAGAAAGCTAATTTGTTAGGTCAACTTAATTCAATAGTTTTTTTCTCATGTTACCAGCAATTTTCTCATCTCAGCGATAATAATCCAAGTAAAGCTGTTATTCAGTCCTTGTACAGCTTAAATTTGCTCTATATGGGTTATATAAGCGCTTATGCAGCCTGCATCCTACTTAGGACGCTCCTCGGGTGTACAATAGAAAATCATGAAAAATGGCGAATTTTGAAGTACCTAGCGAGAACAGCTGCGTACGCCTGGTTTCAAAACCCGGGAAATATTTAAAATGCCAAGAGATAACAGCATATTGTAAAGCTATGACAAGATATGAATTTCCATACTATATTTGACAACACGGTTGGCGCAGTTTATAGTGAACCTGCCTAGCGAGCCGTCGGTCCTAGGTTCGAATGGGCAATTATGTGTATGATGAACTCGAATATTGGTTCCTGAGTCATGGATGTCGTCGTCTAGCACCCATAGTACAAGCTTTACTTAGTTGGGTTTGGTCGATTTGTGTTAGATTGTCCCTTAATATTTGTTTATTTATTTAAACTACTACGAATCGGAAGCCTGCCAAGCAGCGACCGTTAGTAAGATACATAACGAAACTTATTCAGATCTTATGAAATTTGTCACATATTCAAGTCTATCATTTCGGTTTGATAGTATCAGGTGCAGTATTTTCTGAGCACTGATTTTGTGTATAATGTGTATTATGCATGGATCAGGAAATTAAATTTGCACGCCTAATCGGCAAGTTACACAGCACCTTATCCAATGCATCAACATCCTGTAGCTTATAATTACTTGTAACTGCAAATAAACGATTTTGATTTTTGATTTGATTTTGATTTGAGTAACACAGAGGTACAATGGGTCGCAAAGGACCTTACTCCTAAAACGTCGATCCTCAAAGCATTTCCGTGCTCATTGCCTTTAATAGCCACATTATTCTTGAAGTTCACGGAATATTCGGCATTGTACCCTGGTTATTCATTGCTAGGACCTAGCAGCTAGGTCGCAGTAGCCTCCTCTAAGAACCGACACCGCTGAGACTATCGAGTGATAATAGACGCGGGAAGACCCAGCGTTGGTTGTGGTCCCTCACGAGATGGATTTATGGAAGGCTCGACCTGACGAAGGTGACCCTATGCCCAGTAGTAGTCGCCATATATTATCAGAATCCTGCAGGTGTAAATTATCCGATAAGTTGGTTTTTTTTTCGGCACATTATCTTTTGTCCCTATTACGATGCGTGGGTCCGTCTTACAAAATTATGATCCATCAAATCTAATGGTGTGAATGTGTTACAGAGTTTAGGTTTTATTTAAATAAATAAAAATAAAATAAATAAATATTAAGGGACAATCATACACAAATCGACCTAGTCCCAAACTAAGCAAAGCTTGTACTATGGGTACTAGACGACGATATACATAATATATAAATACATATATAGATAACATCCATGACCCAAGAACAAATATTTTGCACAAATATTTGCCCCGGCCGGGATTCGAACCCGGGACCGCCGACTCAGTAGGCAGGTGTCTACCAACCGAGCCAAACGCGTCGTCAAATTTAGAAGGTATTACAGGATATAAACTGTATTGAACACACTTTGCATATATAGCAGTATTATATAGCTAACAGTAAACCGTACAGCAGTAACGTTCTAAAACACACGAGCGATTGAAAGCATGTTGCATGCCATGCACGCCACTTGAACTTTAGTTTCGGAAGTGCGCCGGTACAGCTGAGCTCAAAGACACAGTTGCCCGAGGAGACACAGTACTACAAGCTTCATTAAATCAACTATAAGAAAACCGTTTAACTGAGGGTTTACACTAGTTTTATTGATAGATCTTCCATTGAAAGCATTTTTCCCCGTTTAGTTTTTGCGGATTAAGGGCGGTGAATTCGTGAATGCCTCAGATCGCAGATGTTTGTGACCCGAACCGAAGGTGACGGCCTTTATATGCAATCTGGGGCTTTACGAATTACCGCCCGTGGATTGTCTAAAATTTTAGTCTTGCCTTGACCAGGCTTCCCTTAGAAAATCCCGCTTACGGCCTAGGGTGACGTCATAAAATTAACGTTACCCCCGGCTTTATATACGATGACCGTTTTGAAAAAAAACCGGCCAAGAGCATGTCGGCCCACGCTCAGTGTAAGGTTCCGTAGTTGCTCATCCTTCACAATAGAGGTTTAAGTTACGACTGTTACGAGAAAGATTTCAAGCTCTATAAAAAGGTCGTAAACACCAAAGTAACTGTAATAACTTATTACCTTCTGGAAGTCAACTTACGTGCTTTTACTTTTATTTATTTTCGGCTATTTTTTTTTTGGAGCGTATATTGACAAAAATGTTTGGAGACCCCTATTATTTTTAAAAGACCTATTCAACGACACCCCACACACTATTGTCGAAACGAAAATTTTCACCCCCACTTTAGGTGTTCGAGAGGTACTATTACTAATTTATTTTACCGTTTTGTCGGCATGATACATACACATACTCATACCAAATTTCAGCTTTCTAGTACTAATGATCACGGAGCTAAGCCGCGGATGGACGGACAGACGGACAGACGGACATGGCGAAACTATAAGGGTTCCTAGTTGACTATGGAACCCTAATTATAAAAAATATGTAGAAAAAGATTGCCTGCATCGGATTGGAGCTTGTAACTTAGATGGTTCAGAGTGTATCATCCCGGCAAGACACAGACACAGTGTTTTTCATCAGCCGTGAAGTGGAATGAGCTAGCATTACAGAACTGATAGGTACCACGTGAAATAACAACTACGTGCTGATATAAATCCCAGTTTGAAGCCAACTGCGGTCATATTATGGCCATCACAAAAAATCTAGCACGCCTAAATAACCTTATTATGAATGTTGTGTAGAAGCGAAGACATTAAAATATCTATGCTTTTAGCGGGGTTTTAGTAAACGCTAGCAATCGTTACTGCTTGAATAAAAATTGATTAGTGTTATTATACTTTTTTCGGTGCATAAATAATCTGCCCGAGTTCGTTCTAACTAATAACTTCTGTTATCTAAGTAATATACTGTATTATTTTACGAGGTGTCATTATTTTACCTGCATATTATTATGAACATGTTCGATATCTCCCCAATCTGATGTTTTTCAAAGAACCCAGTAATACCACAGATTATATACAAGTTACTACGTAACAGATACCCCACTTGTTTGGACGGCAGGCGTTGCCACCGCTATCGATGCCCCCTCCCGCGGATGACGCAACGTCATTGGAATGTGCGCTAGGGTTGCCTCCGTTATGTGAACGCTAGCTTTTTCTCGTGCCTTCGCTCGTTTGGTCAACCAGTCTAGTCAGCAGAGGCGTGGCGTCCAGACAACCCGATTCCCACTGGGTTGCCCACTTCAGGACGATTGAACACCATTCTCTACGTTCGGTTACCTCTGCATCCGACCGTTCCCTCTTTCCGCTTCTCTGCTTTCCGTTCTCCGCACGCCACTCTCCGCTCTCCGCTCTCCGCACGCCGCACTCCACTCTCCGCTCTCCGCACGCGTTTCTCCGCTCTCCGATCGCCGCTCTCCGCCCTCCGCTCTTCCCTCTCCGATCTTCCCTCTTCCCTCTTGTTACAGTAATACAAGATGGTTTTTATAGTGCGGTACTCTAAGATGTTCTAGGCAGGGACTTAGACTTACAAAAGAGAAAGTTAATCGAATTAATTAATCGATTAAAAATTTAATCGCTAAAAATTAATCGACCATTAACTTAATCTTTCGAGGTTAAATCAATCGGAACTCGTAGGATTAGATTAACTAATCGTCAATTTTAATCGTTAATCGAGATTAAAAAAGTTAATCTTAATCGTTAATCGATTAACTTTTGCCCATCTCTGCTGGGAGCGCGGAAATCATGTTATTTCGGTTTAATTACGGACGACGCGGTTGGCTCAGTTTGCAAGCACTTGCCTACTGAGCAGCGGTCCCGGGTTCGAATCCCGGCCAGGGCAAATATTTGTGTGATGAACTCGAATATTTGTGCTTGGGTCATGGTTGTTCCTATGTATTTAAGTATATATTTATCTATATAAGTAAATATATCGTCGTCTAGTACCCATAACACAAGCCTTCTTGAGCTTAATTTGGGACTAGATCGATTTGTGTGAGGTTGTCTGATATTTATTTATTTATTTATTTATTTAATTATTAAAATAATACAGATTTTGAAAATGTAAGATGTATACATTATAGTTAACATCTCGTTATGTTATTATTAAAAAAACTGATAACTTTCCCTGCAGTATTTATGACATACTAAGGGTTTATGTTGCTTTTTTGAGGTAACTTTAAAAAAAAAAAACTATCGAGGAAACTACAAGTAATCGTGTTTCTAAAACATAAGGAATAATAGAGTGAATCTTTAAATATTTTACTTATTGATTGTATAACTAAACATTCAGTAATAACAACACAGCATGGAATCAAACCAACACAATTAATTCGAAAAAAGCTAGGCGCCCCCATAAAGATTTTTAGAGAAATACCCAGACTTTAATAGTTACGCGTTAATAGTGCCCCAGTAAACGTTAATTCTTAAACAATATCTTTTATTCCGGAGGGTTTAATGTGTTCTGGAACAAATGAAATCATTTTCAATCGTCTTTGTTGCCGCAAAAACAATATGCCCGACTTTTATTTTTCTACATCGTACAGCACTGCACAGGTTGCGCGGGAAACGTTAACTGTACGCCGTCCGCTCGCCGCGAGGCGTGGCAGCCCACTGAAGTTTTGTCACGCGAGGTTGCCACTTCGCGGTCGAAACGCGTGGGGATAGCCTGGTAATACCCAGCACCCACGGATTACTCACCGAACGATTACTGTTGAGTAAATGTATACTGTGCCGCGGTTTGGACTATGCACTAGAACACGCGTTGGTTGCGGCCGGAGGCGATGCTCGATTTACGTATACTGCCCTCCTTCTACATAAGGGCCTTACCGCCTAGGAAAACACGCGAGTTATGTCCTTTTTGTATAAAAGGGCCCATTTACTTAGGAAAATTATGCGAGTTACGTCGTTTTAACAGAGAAAGGTTGTTGAGTTAGAAGCTTTTCACTAATATTTATTGGTCCTTATTTATTTACACTTAGAACGAGATCTTAAACATTGATGTAAAGATTATAATTAAGTGAATAAAGGATTTTGACCTTACAAACGGTCCGGTAGTTTTGAATTTTTGATATGTTGTCTAGGATGGTTAGTCAGTGTTTAAAATGCAAAATGCACAATTCCCCCCCCCCTCCGCGCCCGCCGCCATATTGAAAAAACCGGCACTCTCTTCATATTTTTGCTCATATCTTCCTTTAGGAGCATTTTAGCTAGAAGAAAGCTTCGACAATGTTATAGAGAGTTAAATTTACTACATTTTCCATTTTATATTTTGTTTATAGGACAGATAGTTACGGAGATATGCACATTTAAATAAACTTAAGAAATTGCAATTTCCAACTCAAAAACAAACTTCTGGATTATATCTTCGTTTAGGAGCATTTTAGCTAAAACAGTGCTTTGGCAATTTTGTAGAGAATTAAATTTACTATAATTTACATTTCAAATTTTGTTTCTAGGACAGATAATTACGGAGATATGTAAAAAATAAAGTCACATTTTCCGAAAATGTATGTAAAAATGGACATGAGTTTTATAAGCAATTATATTTCCTACATGTTTTAATTTGTCCTAGACTAGTCCGTCACTGAATGACAGCGTTCTAAACCAAGAATCTTGAGAAATTTTCGGAAAATTTGACTTTTCCTGTTTCTTAAATGTGCATATCTCCGTAACTAACCGTCCTTGAAACAAAATTTGAAGTGTAAATTATAGTAAATTTAATTCTCCACAACATTGCCCAAGCTTTGTTGTAGCTAAAATGGTCCTAAACGAAGATATAATCCACAAGTTTGTTTTTCAGTAGGAATTTGCGATTTTGTACGTTTTTTTAAATGTGGATATCTCCGTAACTATCTGTCCTAGAAAAAAAAATATACAATGAAGAATGTAGTAAATTTAACTCTCTATAACATTGTTGAAGCTTTGTTCTAGCTAAAATGCTCCTAAAGGAAGATATGAGCAAAAATATGAAGAAAGTGCCGGTTTTTTCAATATGGCGGCGGGCGCGGAGGGGGGGGAATTGTGCATTTTGCATTTTAAACACTGACTAACCATCCTAGACAACATATCAAAAATTCAAAACTACCGGACCGTTTGTAAGGTCACACATAGTACTTTAGTCTCTATTCACCGTATTATTAAGAATAAAGGAAAATTTAATTGCAATAGGTTGTCCACACTTTTGGAATCAATTAAAAGATTCTAAAATACTTTTCAATAAAAAAAAATAACCTGATTCATCTATGATAGATTTCAGTCTTAATTTCTTGAAGTTAAATGTTTTTTTTTAACACTTTGTAACAAACACTGATGTGATCTGAGCTTATAACACCACACCTTCAAAATCAAAGTTAGAAGCGTATGAATGACGATGCAATATCCTTTCAACAGCTCCTGTGCTTAGCACGTTACTCCCGAACATTTTTTTTTTTTTTTTTTATTATTGGCTATGTCGATAGATTAAGCCAGTGTCATGTCGATTTAGTGAGGAAAAACAAACGCACTCGAACGCGACTAACTTACCAAAAAAAAACAAGTTGCTACTCCTGAAAAGAAAATCTTAGTATAATTAGTAAGATTAGATTAACGAAAACACAACTACGGGATTAGTATTAATTAGAACATACACCAATCATTGTTGAGAATAATATAGTTGAATATATTATAATTTTAACTTATTAATCTCACAAAATTGTCCTAAGGCTAAGAGAATGTCCTGTCGGCATTAAACTACAGTTATCGACCAATAAACGTTTAGAGACGAGCATTTTGGAACGGCGAAGCGTTACTGCCTGACAAATACCGGTATTAAACTTGTTTATTAACTTTGTTTACCGTTAAGGCTAAGTTAAATTGCATTTACAATTTGTTTAACATTCTGACTTTCATTTCTGGATAATGTTTTATCGTTCATATTATAGAAAAATAGAACAGAATGAAAATTTATTCATAAACATACACAAAATGGACAACAAATATTAGAAATAAAATAAAATCGTTGTTGTGTATGCCACGAAAAGGTCACACCTCAGCATAAATGCTGGCCCGGGAACCAGCGCTGGTCTTCCGGTGAAACCTATCGGTGACGCCACGGTGAACCACACACACACACACACACGTTTATGGGCGACGGTAATCGCTTTCCATCAGGCGATGCGTTTGCTCGTTTGCCCCCTATGACATAAAAAATAAAAAATAAACACACGGCTGCACTCTTAGACTGAACGCAGCGTAAGCGCTTGTCAATGCCAAGACAATGACATTGACAAGCGACAGTGCTGTCAATGTCACTGCAGACCGTTAGCGGAGAAAGAGAAAAGAAAAGAATCCATGAATGCAATGCCGAAATGTGTACAGCTCATTAACATTTAACAGATTACATTTTACAAGTAATAAAAGTGAAAAATATTTGTTCTTGACCAGTTTAATAATACTCACGACGGTTTTTAGACACTTGCTTTCGGGTAACGAGACCCATAACACTCTGTTATTTCTTTCGTCTTTGACACAGCTCAGTATGCTGTCCCGCGACCATCCCTCGCTGGCTCCACAGCAAAAACAGCAGCAATGCAGCAACAGCAATTTCGGATCCACATCTCTTATACAATGTCTTCAATACTTAGGTACCTACTTACCTATTGAAAATTGTAATGATGTGGTAATCTTGAAATAATATTATTCTATTCTAACACTCTCTATAAAATAGTTAGCTCAATGGGCTGTGTAGTTTAAGACAAGATTAAAAAGAGGAGAAGGTAGAGTCTATAATATCATACCTTAATAGGTAGATATTCTTTCAGTTACCTGTCGTTTAGTGATCGTATTAATATGAGTACACATTCTCTGAAAAAAATAAGTATCTATAGTCCTTCGGTGGGCATTGTATACGATCTCATTAAAGAAAACAGTTCACGCGTTATCTATGAAACACGCTTCCCTTTTATGACGGACGATAATGAGATTAATGAGGTACAAAGCCACACAACAGTACTGTTTTTGATGAGATCATACACAACGCACACCAAAGGCACAGTATATATACCTATATAGGCTATATATGTACTGTGCCAAAGGACTAGGTATACTAAAACCAGTCCAGTCTAGTATCACTCTGAAACTAAACCACTTTCCGCATAGCAATGTAGCACATTAAGGTACATTGCTAACATAGATTTTATATAGAGACTATATTGAATGATAGACAGAGATAAACATATTTCATCTCTCGCACCTGCTGCAGATTTATTTGTTCAAAGAATTGTATTTGACGCGCGTAGGGAGGCTACGCACGAGAGATTTCAAGTGCTTTCTATCCAAATAACATAAATATGTATGATTATATTATAATGCATGCGTGATAATATAAAAAGGATGGAATGCAAAAGTTTTACCGAATCCTTTTTTCTATAGAGTTTATAGTATAGACAACCATATGTCCTCAGTGTTAGTTAAATGTAGCACGCTTAAACATCTTTACACACAAAACCACTCACATCAATGAGCTTATTAAAACTTCCGTGAGACATATAATTATTGTATTAAGCGGTTCACAATCACGTGAAATTGTCAGCAGCGGCCCGACTTATGGTAGGCGACACTCTTAAGGAGCTCTTCAGCAGGGACTGCTACCCGTACAGCAGCAAGGTAACTTCGTCTGCTTAGGTAAATGGCGACCTTTTTGTACGGAGCTCCATACTAAAAAGTGGCCTTTTTCGACCATTGATTGAGACACAATTTTACAACTCCTTACGCTAAGAATGTCGAATAGATTGTCACGCGGTGAGAATCGTGCTGCCGTGCTAAGGTAAAAGGCGACCTTTTTGTATGGAGCTCCATACTTGTGAACACCATCTTGTGTCTCAATCTCCGGGGAGTTGCATGTTAAAAGGCACATTTTAACCTAGAAATAGCAACATACTTTATAGACATCGCAGGAAGGATCGTGTCCGGAACACTACGCTGCGCTCCAAAACACGCATAGCTATTGGAGCAAACACCGCTAAACTCAAGTTGGACTAGGCTGGTCACGTTAGCCGCATGCACCCGGACAGATGGGCTTATATAATCACCAAGTGGGTGCCACAAGATGGGCGGTGACGTCAAGGCAGACCAACATGGAGACGGAGATGGCGGGACAATTTAGATGTATTGCTAGTCGACTGGCTGGAAGCAGCGGCTAATTAATCTCTTTCTAGTCATCTCACTCTTGTCAGAGTGGTCGTGGTCTCGATGATGATGTATTTGTACACGGGTGATCTTCGTCCGGGGTCCTCTCGGGTCGGGTGGCGGCCTTCGCAATTTGTCTCCACTTTATTAGCAGCATTTCGAGAGCACTCTGAAATCAGCCTTTGTCAGATCCGTCCATCGGATTGGGGGCCGCCCTCTAGAACTTTTGCCCTTAATCTGTCCTTGCACCACTAAATGCTCCATGGATTGCTGGTTTCGAGAGATATGTCTAAAGAATCTTAGAACTCGCAATTGTACAGTCGAGGAAAGCCTCTCATTGATTCTTAACTCCTTTAAGATGGATACGTTTGTGCGAAAAGCGGTCCAAGGAATTTTCATAACACGCCTCCAGCACCACATTTCTAGAGTGCATCAATTTTGCGTCGATCTTTTAACCTTAGGGTCCACGTCTCTGCTCCGTAGATAAATATTGGAAAGACATTTTATTAGTCGAACCGAAAAAGATTTGGGAGGACAGGCGAATAACCAGGAATACCAACCTGGTTATTCGCCTGTTCTTCCAAATCTTATCTAACTTCCCCACCGCGGATCTCGTGATGGCGCAACGTCTCTTGATCTCTTCCTCGCACCCTCCATCACTTGAAACGGACGACCCGAGATAATTAATAGGCAGAGGGAATAAATAGGGAGTTGTATTAAGTTGGATCTAACCGAGAGGCCTTTGCCCAGCAGTGGAACACTCAAAAAGTTTAACTAAAAAAAAAGAGAAAACGCAAGTTTGCGCACAGCCAACCCTCCCAGAGCCATACATCACTCGTTGACGGTGTCTTTTGACACGTCAGAGGGACAAATCGCGCCTTATTGTGCTCGCGTGTACCGATCTCATTGGGGAGTTTAAAAATTGCCACCGCGCGTCGGAGGGTGGATTATGTTAAGCGCCCCACGGACTGTCAGACCGTCGGCTGATGTTGAGTTGTCTATTGTCGTCGGGTGTTGTGGCATTAGCGATCGGTTGCGTAAATACCCCTCGGTTTAGAGCGGTCTTTAAAGCCTCAATTGCAAGTATCAAATGACGAAACGTCTCGTCTAATGTCGTTTCCTGTATAAACACCATTATAACAAACGCATTATTTAGAGTCGTTTTTTTGCTTTAAAAGCAAACATTCACAATAGAAATACAGACTAACGAATGTATGTAACAAGTTAAATGTCAAACTAAGAATTTTGTAGTATTATTACCTAGGCTGGAATCAACGCGTACCAGCTGCTAACATACGATTTGCGACAAAACTCCAAATTAAATAAAAAAATAACGAACAACCACACACAAATCGATCTAGTCCCACAGTAATCTCTAGTAGGCTTGTGTTATGGGCACTAGACGACTATACATACCTACTTAAATATAGGTAAAAATATACTTAAATATATATAACATCCATGAACCAGGAACAACATTACACTAATATTTGCCCTTGCAGGGATTTATACCTAGAATCGAGCCGGCTCAGTAGGCAGCTAGACTACATAATATATGTAACTTCGCCAACCGCGCCGTCCGATTATTTGACTGATTGTGTATGGATACTAAAAAGTGACAGGTTCAAAACCAAACGTATATTATATTGCCGGAGGAAACGAATCGCTTAATGTGTGGGGCTGCATACATAATTTGAATATTAGATCTGATGAGTACAGGGACTGTGGGTATACTTATAGTCTCTGGGGCCCTTTAATGACAGTTTGCCAAGTGGAGACAGGTGGATATTAATTTGACACGATCGCGGACTGGTCGCACGAGTCTTAGTCACGCGACAATAAAACACAAACGTAAAAACTCGGGCAAAAGCGAGGTGCGGCTTCGTAACACTATAAACAAATAGAAATTTTGGGAATAATGGGTCTTGTATAGTTTACCTAAAAGCAGTTTTTTTATTGTGAGCTCTATTTTTCCTAGCTTTACAGTATCACAAAAGTATCTGTATACGTATCTGTTCTACAGAACACATAATTTTCGCGTGAGAATTAAGCGAATGAAATTCATTGAAGATTATTTCTAGTCCTTTACTATTAATAAGTTTTAACTACCTAACATTTTAGGGTACCTTCAAAGATACCATTCTGGAAATATTCAGATATTCCCGGCCTTATTCCAGCTAAAATAAATCTTTCTCAACGAAAATGCACTCTAAAGTTATACAATCCGGCAAACATCTATAATTACCGATCCCCCCTGTCCGTCAAGCCGGCGGGATAAGACCGAGTGTAAAATATTCAGTCGGCTAAAAGCGTTTCTGTGTTATTGTCAGACGCCAAGTCCTGCGGTAATCAGATTTAATTTACCTGGAGCGAACTTGGACAGTTTGCTGTTCTTGGCTGAATATTGTTACGTCTGAAAATATTCAGTTTTCGATGCATTGTTGGAAAACAGGATGCGCCGTCGTAAAATAAGTAAAACACTTGACGACGCGGTTGGCGCAGTTTGTCGCGCACCTGCCTACTAAGCCAGCTGTCCGTGTTCGAATCCCGGCCAGGGAAATACTGTGATGAACTCGAATATTTTATGCTTGGATCATGGTTGTTCTATGTATTTAAGTATACATTTATCTATATAAGTACCTACGTATATCGTCGTCTACCCATAACACATAAGCTTTCTTGAGTTTAATTTGGGACTTGATCGGTTTGTGTGAGGTTGTCTGATATTATTACAAGCTTTTATTTAGCTTGCATGGTATGTTTAAAGTATGTTTGTTCGGGTGAAATCTTGCAACTCAATTTTGAAGCAGATATCGTCAACCGATTGAGCTGAAATTTTGCATACTTACTTAATTTTGATGACAATACAATAATATGGTACCATGGGGCTGATCTGATGATGGAGCCGGAAGGTGGCCATAGGAACTCTATAATAGAAAAAGCAATCCTACCGAGCTTGGGCTCTTTAGAATCGCCTCAGTGAGCATTTGATGGATATCCAAAGAAAAGTACAGTCGGCTATAAAAGCTTGCCACTAAAATGTCATTTTTGACAGAAACTTATTTATATTTATGATATTTATTTGTAAAACACTACAGAAGGGAACTATTTTGATTTCTGCAAAAGCCGGTTGAGAACTGTTTTTCACTGGTTGTTTGTGTAAAAACAACGCAATTGGTCGTGGTTGTACGTGGCGATATGATTGAACGACGCATCGATACGAATGGGCGCCTTTTATCCTCGAGTAAAATCGGAAGATAGAGCCGTGGCTTCTTCTTCATCTGCGTATCGCATATTAAGAGGAAATTGCACAAAACAACTCATAAAAATAGTGCTTTCGTTCTCGTTTGTTTTCTTTAGCAGCTGAAATGATTGTACATATTGAGTACTATACGCCTGTTGGCGGCGGAATTTTAACCAAAAACAGACGCTTACACAAATATCAAGTCGGTCATCAGAGACGCGATGAACTGGCACCGGTGAAGGCATATCATCGCAGTTATGATGGAGCGACCACAGAGAGCGAGTACACAAGTTTCATTATAATTTTCGCCATAGTTGCAAACTAAACGTAAACTGATAGTCTAGGAAAAGAACCAGTGATATGTCCCTAAAGAAAGGTTGTTGAGTGGCGACCGTGTAGGTACTGGAAGACGCAGCCAAGAATTCGAATGTTGGCGATAAACATACACCTCAACTGTGTGCACGCGTGTAGCCGATCGTAGCGATTAGCGCCAGCGCTCGCGACTACTGATAGCCGGATTACAGCCTGTGCTCGTGATTGACAGCTGAGGGCCACGCAACCAGCGATTAGAGCGTATGAAAACGGTTGTGTGACACTATAATAATTCAAACTTACACGATTTTCATACATTATTATAACAAAACGGGATAATTTTAGTTTTTGTGGGAGGATATATTACGTCGGGAACCTAAAACGAAAACCATGTGTGTTATAGACGGCACAGACAACACAGGACATTTGTACAATTATATTTTATTTAGTCCCTTTGACAAAATGACGACGAAACGTCGAGTTAATTAAATAAACACTTTTTGAATGCGATTAAGTCACGTTTTGTTTCACTTGACTACAGAAAAAAGTTTTACGCGGCCGATGTTGCGTGTACATTCTAGTACTTCCATAAATCTAGTTGTAAAATTAAGATTTGTTTTACAGTTCATTAATGCATTTCATAAACCATGTTAGCGTGTAGCAAAACATACCATTATGTTACTTAAACTAGGCTTCACAAAACAGAATAAGATAATTTTATTTTACAAACGTTATTATTAACCTGCACAAGATTTCAGTGGGAATTGTGTTAGGATAGGCTATACCGAACTTAGATTTTTTAACATATGTAACTGTTTTTCTTTCCGATAAAAATATAAACAAAATAAAACGTGATTCTTGAAACTTTCAGTATTAATCTTAGAACTAAACACTTTCGGAAAAATATTGTCATAATAAAATAAAACAGTATTCTTTCAGGCTTTTATTTACTTTCACCTGTCCCTTTAATGGAATTTTGCAAGTTAAATTTGAACCACTTTCCGATTTCCGATTGAGCTGAAATTTTGCACGAATATGCAAATCGCGCGACAATGCAATATTATGATGACGTGGAGCTGATCTAATAATGGAGCTGGAAGGTGGCCATAGGAACTCCGTAATAAATAAAGGGATCATATCGAGTTTGGGTTCTTTAGAATCGTCTCTGTGAGCAATTGATGGATGGTCAAAGAAAAGTACAGTCAGCTATAAAAGCTTGTCACAAAAATGAATTTTTCGATAGAAACTTATTAAGCATAGCACTTATTTGTAGTATGCAAAATATCTCAGAAATAAACGCTCTGTGGTCGCTCCCTCATGACTGAGAATCGTGGTCATCAGTGGTTGTGGATGATCTACACCTAGTTTTTATGAATTATGATCTGCCTCCACCGGTATCTGTTCAATTGTAAATATGCGTGATTCTCACAAATACTCTTCGTTCGAATTGTAGTTCTACAAAGTATCCGCTAAGGGTGCAGTACTCGTACTATTCTCCATACAAATTGTTTACGCTGTCGCTAGCGAATACGGTCACGTTATCTCATGGTAGTGTCCGCTATTCCTCTGGCCCCCGGCGCAAGGATATCGCCGCGATCAGCTGATTGCGCATTAGCATGTCAAGCGCCTCACTAAATCAGCTAAATCTATCGCAACAGCCTAAAATGGCATCTACACGTGATTGAAATGGCTTACGTTCAAATATTCTTGATACCGCTTTCCTAGAGTTGGTACAAAATATGCAATATTTAAACACCATACTCATCCTTCTTTATACAAATCAACCTAGTCCTAAACCAAGCCAAGCTTAAGGTACTTGCGCCAAAGTTGGCCCTGTTTCTAAGATAGCCCACTTTAAAATTTTATAGTTATAACCGTTCGAACGAATTCAAATTACAAACATAAGTCGGTTAAAATACTCGTAACTATAAATTTTTGTAGAGGGCTATCTTAGGAACAGGACCGTCTTGGCACAAGTACCTTATTTAAACTTTATTGCAAAAACAAAAGTCAGTACAAATGGCGTATTTAATGCCTAATGGCATTCTCTACCAGTCAACCGTAAGGCCAAACAGAGATGCTTCAAGTGGGTGCAGAGTAATAATATATACCAGCCGTGCTCCTGGGGTGCTGCATCACACATACATATCTCGGTACATATATTTATTTTGTTTATTTATTTTATTTATTGAAAAACAGGTTACATGACATTACAGTTTACACCAATGCGTCATGAACCGAACAATGTTTATTACGACGGCGAAACGGCGTGGCCCCGTTGTTCCGACATCCCAGGTGTTGGATATCTCGTACTCGCTCATACATATATATGTACGAGCATTTGATGCCTGAAATAAATGGATTTGATTGATTTAATTGGATTTAAGGGTGAAGTTATGTGAGAAGGTAAAAAATTAGCATGAACAAAATGGTTCTATCAAAATTGTAATGATGGGTGCGTTTATCACGTGATAAATAGATGATGAAGCATCTGTCACTGACACTGGATCACTGTTGAAACTTGACGGATGCTTTGTCATTTCATCATCATCATCAACCTATTCTTGTCCACTGCTGGACATAGGCCTCTCCAACAGCACGCCATTGTGAACGATCCTCGGCTACTCTCATCCAGCTCTTGCCAGCCACCTTGCAAAGATCATCGCTCCACCTAGTCTAAGGGCGTCCCACACTACGCTTGCCGATCCGCGGTCTCCACTGCAGAACACGTTTACCCCACCGGTTATCAGTTCTTCGGCAAATATGTTTGTCATTTATTTATTGCGTATAAAAACAACCGTCATTGACCCGCGCTATTAATTTTAAATATAACATATAACTTATTACCATCATCATCATCTCATTGAACTGCTTTACTGGACGCACTTAATCATTGTTCACAAAACTTAGTACTCCAACAAAAATTATAAAATGTGCTTATATTGGTGGATTTTTTATTCCCCAGGCATTTAGAGTTGATCGTACAAAGGAAATCCGCAAGTTGTACATTTATTCGGCGCTTTAAGCTTGCGTATGCAGCACACAATCGGCTATTTGCCCTCGTGCAGAAAGCTCGTGTTTTGCATCCGAATACGAGTTTAAAAGCTTATCGAACTAAATTCCTAGTTCCGCATGGATTTGGGTCGCAGCTTTTATTTTGTTTAAAGGAAAAATAATGCTTCATTACTTTTTTTATTTTTATATCTCTTTCTTTTCTATTTTTCTATATCAACAGACCTAGCGTAGCCATGTGAAAAAGAAAAGTAAAGAGTCACACGCTCCTCACGCAGCCACCGTCTGGGATCGACAAAACAATACACAAACAACTTTTATGTACCTATTGTATAGGCATTTTGACTTAGGTGCAGAAATTTATTTATTTATAATAATAATAATAATAATACTCTTTATTGTGCACCACTAAATATAAATAAAGATTACACAAATAAATTGCAAAAAACAAATCAGTAGGTAACAACAGGCGGTCATATCGCTAAAAAGCGATCTCTTCCAGACAACCTTAGGGTAGTGAGAAATACGAAAAATAATTATGAAATTGGTAGTGCAATATTTTTGAAAACGACTAATTTGACACATACATCTACAGACAAACTAAAACATAAAAAACTAATATACATTACAAATAGATTAATTAAAAATAGATACTAAAATATATAAATATATATACATAATACAAACATAAATACATATGACGACATACATTAAATGAATTAACCACATCGACAACTAGACCTCAGAAAGCGACAAATAATTATTTATTATTTATTAGGAGAACCAACAGCTACATACAATACATTGCTCTTAGAAATAGTTAATGGAAAGCCAATTCAGGTTCCCACCGGTAGTGACATTTTATACAAAAATAAAGTGCTCGCACAATGCACAACATCGCAACTACCTGTGACTACAAACTAAGTGTAATAGAACTAATTTAAATAAAACAACTAATTTAATCAATGCACCAGACAGCAGATTCGGTTAAAGCACGCTCACTTAAAAAATTCGTTCGTCATCTTACGCCTTACAGCCGGGATATTACTGTTGAAGATGTCGATATCCAGCTCTTTTGCTACTTTATTAAGACTTTTACCAGCACGCAACAGAAAACTATTCTTCCTATGGTTACGCGAGGAACAGGGAAATATTGTAACAAGTGTCGTTCACCCGCCTGGGTTTAAAATATACTTTGCAGTTTTTAGAGGTCGTGTAGTGTAGTGTATTGTTTACCATTTTCTTCTATTTTTTTATACAAGATGATTCGAAGTGATGAGTGTCGCAGTTTAATTTAAGATTAGTTAAATTGTTTCTATCCGTGAGATCCTGTAATTGGCTTCTCTGCTTTCTAAGTTTCTATTTAAGTTTACTCAAAATTGTTAAATCTGTTGGTTCTCCTAAATAAATAAATAAATAAGTGTCGGTTTTGCCCAGGGTTAGTGGCGCTACAAACAGCTTTCATATGGCAATAATATGCATACGTCATATATTTGCATTTTTAAACGTAGCGATTTGCCAAGAATTTGTCATCAACCAAATTCAAAACATTCGTTCTTCTTTCGAAACAAATACTGAAGCCTATTGAATTTTTTTTACTTCCATTACTGTAAATAGTTTTGGCTTTCTTATGCAAAAAAAAATACACGTGAGGTAGTATGGGGGAGGGGGGGTTAGCAAAGAAGAGGGGAGGGGAGGGGGGTCAAAAAGTAGCCGAAAAAACCTTACGTGATTTGTGCACAAGCCCTTACGATTAGTAGCCATTCACTGACTTTTCAACGTCAGGTACCAAACATTTGTCGTTGCCAGTAAAATAAATTAGTACCACTAAAAATCAGCAATGGGTAATCTGGCGTGGGCTAAAAAACAGTTAGGCTATAACAGGAATTAAAAATATATACAAAGGTAACTTAATGGAACAGACAAAGTCAGGACACTTTTTTATTCACATCGAAAATACAATCGTTTCCGAACAGGGTAAACCTAGAATCGCCTAGTTCTGGATGAAACGAGAATGCAGCCCATTCCAAATATTCAGTATCCAAAACCGCATTGTGAAAGAGAGGTGCTTCTTTATCTAGGGATGCTGTATCGTATTTACCCTAAAAATATGTATGTATTTGTATATGTGCCCTAAACACACATCCGCCGGCATACAAATAAGAAGTTACCATTAATCCTAAAATTACAATTTGCCATGTTTGTTTAGGTGAGCCCGTAACAAAATCCATTCCAACGGCGCATTAAAATTTCGCTTTATTAGAACTTTGTGTTGATGTTAAATTTATAATTTGTTTACGCCGCTTATGATTGCAGAATAAACGTTAATTGTTATTTGGAACGTTAAACATCCATGAACCTAACAAATATACGAGTTCATCACACAAATATTTTGCCGGGATTCGAACCCAGGACTGTCAGCTTAGTATAGGCCATAGGTACCACTGCGCCAACCATACCTTCGACAACTTCCAATAATTCGTCAATCAAACTTGTAATATTCATGAGGCTTTGCTTTAAACCGAATCACAAATTAGCGTTTATTTTGCAATCATAAGCCGCGCAAACAAATTATACATTTAAAACCTCGTGAATATTACAAGTTTGATTGACGAATTATTGGAAGCTTTCAATTTCAAAACCCAAATCAAAGTTTTTTCTGTAAGTAGGCCACAAGGGCGCTTTTGCCGGCATTTCAAAAGAGGAGATTTTGAGAAGAAAGCCGAAAGAAACTCAACAATCAGTATGTTTTTGGTAAATAGTACTTAAAACTATTACAATTATATTACAACTCGGTAATTAATACACATTGAGGAGATAGATGTACAGATATTTTTCTAATTTCAGGTTTTATTTCAAACGCTACTAAATTAAATTTAGGTATTGGCTTTGAAATTAGCTCACTAAAATATAGAAATATGTAATCATAAGCGAAATACCGAAATCGAATACCGGTATTTTTGTATTAAGCCGAATACCGGTATACAATCCCTGGTTGAGAGGTCCAGTACCTAATCAGAGCCTCAATGCCCAGTCCCATCTCTCGGCCACGACAGTCAGGAGACTGTGGCGGCTGGTGCGTATTCTGTGGGGCGTAGCGTCGCGTAAATCATTCCATTTCTGGCCTTACGAACAACACCAGTTCGTAAGGCCAGAAATGGAATGATTATATTCCATTTCTGGCCTTATGCGAGTATATTCAAGTTCACGAAGAACGATGAACAATGTGCGCATATCATGACGAAGAACATTCTATAAAATTTATACCCACCGTATATACTCTCAAATAAAAAATGTACGTAGCATTTTCTAGTGTCTTTTTACCTTCAGGCTCCAGCAAACATAGTCCCATTATCGCAAAAGAACGGATGTTACCGTGAAAATTGGGATGCTTACGTCTTTTTGTAAAAGGATGGGAATATAATCCAGTCCTAAACAAATGCTGACTATCCAGGGCCCGGACAATGTCCGCTTATTGCATTAAAGTGGACAAACACCGACGAGGGTCGGCAAATATTGCGCGTCGGGTTAGGAGCGTTATATTAGCGGAAGGCTTGTTCCTTCGACAATAATATGGCCTGTTATTGGGTCCATGTAGAACGGAGTCTATAGCTATTGAGTCAGATGTCAGACCTAATTTGTATACTTTGAAACAAGAAATGTACTGCATATACATGATACAGGTTATGGATCGGTTTTTCTGAGATATCATATAACCCTAACCTAACTTTTATTTTGTGTCCAATATATTATATTTTTGTTTAGGGTTAGCATCCGCAGTATGAGAGTGCTTCTGGTATTATGAATAACTAGCGTTTTACTAAATGTTTACAAATGAAGCGAAAATTGAAAAATTTAATTATTCGGACAGGATTCGCACCTGCGTTTCCAACGGCTTTCCGGGCCAACACGGGCGTCCTCCCAATTGGACCACCGAATCAGATGTCAGAGCCATTGAATTTTTAAATTTTCGCTTCATTTGTAAACATTTAGTTTACGTTAGCAGACGTTACTGCTTTAATAAAAATAAACTAGCGTTTTCCCGCGACTTCGCCTGCATGGAATGAGTAATTTGGCCGTCATTGCTCACATACGTATACCTACACAGGCACTGTTTTACTGACTGCTTCATCGGTTTATAGTGCTTAAACTATCTCCATACCAAATTTCATCAAAATCAGTTCAGTGGTTTAAGCGTGAAGAGGTAACAGACAGACAGACACACTTTCGCATTTATAATATTAGTAGTTAGTAGTAAGGATTCGGAATGGTGATAGTTTCGAATAATTAAACTTCGAAATTTTTAGGTGTTCCGGGGAAAAATGCATGAGATAGTGAAACGGCACGATAGGCCTTAATCTTGTTAAAAAAACCTAGAACATGTCATCTTAAGGTACGATTATTGTATTTATTATAATTCTCCTGAGTGATAAAAATGGCGGCCCTATCTAAAGCTATATAGTTATTTATTTATTTATTTATGTATTTCCACACTTACAGCTATTTTTACAGGTAACTGAGCCTAAGCTCTTCAATTCCGTTGTGCTCGAGGGCATCACACCGGAAGCATGGAACGGAAGTTTGGTGGTGCTATTCTTCAAGAAAGGTGATAAAACACTGCTCAAGAATTATAGACCCATCTCGTTTCTGAGCCTTGTCTACAAGCTGTTTTCTAGGGTCATCACGAATCGTCTCTCAAGTAGGTTTGATGAATTCCAGCCTCCCGAACAAGCCGGGTTCCGAAAAGGCTTCAGTACCATAGACCACATACACACGCAGCGGCAGGTTATACAGAAGACCGAGAAGTATAACCTGCCACTCTGCTTAGCGCTTGTGGACTATGAAAAGGCCTTTGATTCCGTCGAGACATGGGCAGTACTGCAGTCACTCCAGCGATGCCGGATTGACTATCGGTATGTCGAGGTGCTGAGAAGTGTGTACAACAACGCCACTATGTCGGTCCGAGTACAAGACCAGCGTACGGAGCCAATTCCTTTGCGAAGGGGTGTGAGACAAGGGGATGTTATATCTCCGAAGCTCTTCACCAACGCAATGGAAGACGCCTTCAAGCTTTTGGAATGGCAAGGACTAGACATCAATATTAACGGCGAGTACATCACGCACCTTCGGTTTGCCGACGATATCGTGGTCATGGCAGAGACGCTGGAGGATCTCGGTACGATGCTCGAAGGTCTCAACAGAGTATCCCAACAGGTGGGCCTTAAGATGAACATGGACAAAACGAAGATTATGTCGAATGTCCATGTAGCACCCACCCCAGTAATGGTTGGTAACTCGGTCCTCGAAGTTGTTGACGAATACGTCTATCTGGGACAAACAATGCAGTTAGGCAGGTCCAACTTCGAGAAAGAGATCAATCGGCGGATTCAACTCGGATGGGCAGCATTCGGGAAACTGCGAAGTGTCTTCTCGTCCAACATACCTCAGTGCTTGAAGACGAAAGTCTTCAACCAGTGCGTATTACCGGTGATGACCTACGGAGCCGAGACGTGGTCTCTAACTATGGGCCTTTTAAGGAAGCTCAGAGTCACTCAGCGAGCTATGGAAAGAGCTATGCTCGGGATTTGTCTACGAGATCGAATCAGAAATGAGGAGATTCGTAGACGAACTGAGGTCATCGACATAGCAAACCGGGTAAGCAAGCTGAAGTGGCAATGGGCGGGGCACATAGCTCGAAGGACCGATGGCCGTTGGGGCAGAAAAGTTCTCGAGTGGAGACCACGTACCGGCAAGCGCAGTGTAGGACGACCACCCGCAAGGTGGTCGAACGACCTGGTTAGAGTTGCGGGGACTCGCTGGATGCGGGTCGCTGCTATCCGGCCCATGTGGAAATCTATTGAGGAGGCCTGTGTCCAGCAGTGGGCGTCCTATGGCTGAAATGAAGATGATGATGATGAGCTGAGCCTAATGCAATAGCGTAACTATTTTATTTAAATATTATGATATGTTTCCTTTACGGTACGAATTCATCATACCTACACGTGTCATACATAAGAACTAAAACCAAACGTGTTCGTATTTTGAGTATGAAAAATACACACAAGCTTTATCACGATAATTAATAATACTTCACCTTGACTGCACAATTACCTTGCTGACTGAAAATAGATTGGAATTGGAAAATTAATGAAAATCCACGTTACGACTAAATCTGTAGCCGCCCCGTCATTTGTACAAATAATACAACTGACTGCCGACACAGAAACGCTCTCAGGCTGAATAACGGAGCACTTGTATTTATGGCACCTATTAATACCTGTTTATTTATGTATAGATTTAGTTCGGGTATCGAATAAGGCTCTGTAGTAATGACGGTAGAAACGTTTAGGGAAGGAGTTCGGGAATAAGTATTTAGTAATTTATTGAGAATGTGTACGTCACGTTATTAACGATTTTACAGCATTTTAGAACTCCCTAGTCAAGCTTAAATAACATATTTTTACTTAATACTGTCGCAGTTTGTTACATTATGAAGGTAAATAAGGAATAACGTGACATACAACATAATTTGTGTTAAATAACATATTACTATGTATATATTATTAATAGTTTATATGTGTAATACTTTTTCACTCGTGTAGGTACCTACTTATAGATAGTTTTATTACTTTAAATACCTTTTAGTACACGACGTTAGTTTGTGTATCTTCTTCTCGTAATCACTCAATTGCTCAAAGGTTAAATGGAAGAGATCCTTTATAGGGATAAGTTCGCCTTTGAACGTATGTTATTAGTTATATATGTATTATAACTATTTTTATGTATCGCCTGTTGTTACCCTATTTAACGTTGCTTTATTTCTTTGTATTAATCTTTTTCATGTGGTGCACAATAAAGGATATTATTATTATTATCTCCTTTATTCATTTTATAGCTTAGATTAGGTTTTTTACAATAAATTTATATAAAAAGTAAAATACAATAAAGAAGTTACAAAATATAAATACATTATAAAAAACCTAACCTAGGGTGCCGCCGGCAGCGAAGCAGGGCCCAGGCTACCGGTGGTTAGGGCTGCAAAGAGAGGAACCTCCTGACAATGCGCGCCGTGTCCAGGAGTACTGCCTTCTGTATCTGACCCTTGATCCAGCCATCTAGCGAGAGTCTCTTAAGATGTTTGTCGAGACTCTTCGCTATAAGACCGTTCGCCGAAACGACTATCGGAACAATGATCGTCGAGTCAACATCCCACATGGCGGTCACCTCGTGAGCCAAGTCAAGGTACTTGCTGAGTTTGTCCTTCTCAGCCTTCACGAGGTTCTCGTCATGGGGGATGGTAATGTCGACGAGCACTGCCTGGCGCTTGGATCGATCTACCAACACGACATCAGGCTTATTGGCTACAATAGTCCTGTCCGTGATGATAGATCGATCCCAATAGAGCGTGGCACGACCATTTTCGAGAACTGGCATCGGTGCGTACTTATAGTACGGCACCTCAGACCCCACAAGACCGTATCGAAGAGAGAGTTGCTGGTGAATGATCCTGGCTACTTGGTTATGTCTGTGCAAGTACTCGCCGTTAGCAAGATGGGAACAACCGGAGATTATATGCCTGAGTGACTCACCGGGACGGCGGCATGCCCGACAAATGTCGACCGTACCGTCCTTCAGGATATATCTCCGATAATTGTTCGTCATCATTACTTCGTCCGCAATTGCACAGATAAAACCTTCGGTTTCCCCGAAGAGATCCCCGAAGCGTAACCAGTTCACCGACGCGAGCAGATCTACATCGGGCCCTGTAAGGGCCGTGTAGAACCGCCCGTGTAGCTCCTTATTCTTCCATACGGCCCTGCGGTCATCGGTGCTAAGCACCTTTGGTCTGCGCCAGTTCTCGTTTGCTAAGGAGAGAGAGGTGAGGCCTTTGTCAACTGCTACTACATCGCGATGAATCCCACACTCGTTGTTTAGGAAATACTCCCTAAGACTGCACACCTCGCGGTTATGAAGGTCCTTGGCGTTTAAAAAGCCACGGCCTCCACACTTACGCGGGATGTACATTCTCATAACTGACGAGCGTGGGTGCCTCATGCGGTGTGTAGTGAGCAGCTGACAGACCCTCGTATCCAGGGCGTCCAGCTCAGTCTGAGTCCACCTTAGTATGCCAAAGGAGTAAGTGAGCAGAGGCATCACCCAAGCATTGAAGGCACGCGCCTTATTGCCACCGGACAAAAGACTGTTAAGTATACTTTTGTCAGGCGACAAAAAAAACGCTCCTTCAACGCCTGCCTAATGTCTCCGTCCGCAATACCCAATGACTGTGACATACCAAGGTACTTGTAGGTTTCAGCTTCGGAGATAGACCTGAGGGACATTGTCTCAGAAAGTTGTAAATTCACGGAATTTACGACTTTCCCCCGCTGTACATGCATGACCGCACACTTGTCTACACCAAACTCCATTTTGATGGCGCTACTGAAGGTGTCTGTCACTTCCAGTAGTTCCACCAGGTCCTGGCGTTTGGGTGCATACAGCTTAAGATCATCCATGTATAGCAGATGAGAAATGACCTCACCTCCTCTTCGAAGCCGGCAACCTAGTCCTGAATCCTTCAGCAGAATGCTGAGCGGATTCAGGGCTAGGCAGAACCACAGAGGACTCAAACTGTCACCCTGGAAAATACCTCTCTCAATCCTTATCAAGTCCCGCAGACCAGGGGGGCCATCCCCGCCTCCTGGTTGACGAAGGACTGTGGTCCACTGCCTCATACACGCGCCTAAGAGGGATCTCAGAGCTGTATCGATTTTATACAGCTCTAAGATCCTCTCCAGCCATGAATGAGGCACCGAATCATAGGCCTTCTTATAGTCAATCCAAGCGGTTGAGAGGGACCCCCTGTTCCGCCGGACTTGTTGGCAAATGGTCGTGTCAATGAGGAGGAGCTCTTTAGTACCACGGGACCCAACCCTACACCCATTCTGAGAAAAGGCCAAAACGTTGTTCGCAACAATGTGCGTGTTAATTTTTGTTCTCAGAATGGACGTAAGGAGCTTGTATAAAGTGGGCAAGCACGTGATGGGTCTATAGTTTTTCGCTTCCGTGGTACTACCGGACTTATGGAGCAGGAAGGTAAGACCAGTAGTCATGAAAGATGGCAGGGAACCAAGCTCGAGGGCGTCTTGAAATTGTGTTGCCAGACGTTCGTGTGAGAATCGAAACCACTTGATCCAAAAGTTGTGCAACCCGTCCGGCCCAGGACTTTTCCAGTTCTGGGTCGTACGGGCCGCACACCTTACATCATCGGGGCTGATAGTCACAGCCCCCATGGCTTCGATCGGCTCACGCTCACGTCTGACAACATTCATCCATTCGCCCTCTGTGTGCTCGACTGGCACCGACCAGATACTACGCCAGAAGTTAATCATGGCAGTAGGATCCGGCAGTTGCCCGTCGCTCACACATTGGTCGGTTCCCTCCCACTTTCGGTATACCTTCCTTTGGTCACTTTGAAAGAGACGATTCTGCTGGAATCGATCCACACGCTCTCTGTAGCGACGAATACGGCTTGCCCATGCACAAACTTTCTGTTTTAGGTAGTCGATGCGCTCCGACTTGTTTCAATCTAACGCCCAGAAAACATACCATTTCCTATATTATATACCATCTCCCTGATTTAACCCGACTATGGTAAAAAAAAAACGGCCCAGAGCATGTCGGCTCGGGCCACGCTCAGTTCACGCAAAGTAATAAAACTATCTATAAGTAGGTACCTACACGAGTGAAAAAGTATTACACATATAAACTATTAATAATATATACATAGTAATATGTTATTTAACACAAATTATGTTGTATGTCACGTTATTCCTTATTTACCTTCATAATGTAACAAACTGCGACAGTATTAAGTAAAAATATGTTATTTAAGCTTGACTAGGGAGTTCTAAAATGCTGTAAAATCGTTAATAACGTGACGTACACATTCTCAATAAATTACTAAATATTTATTCCCGAACTCCTTCCCTAAACGTTTCTACCGTCATTACTACAGAGCCTTATTCGATACCCGAACTAAATCTATACATAAATAAACAGGTATTAATAGGTGCCATAAATACAAGTGCTCCGTTATTCAGCCTGAGAGCGTTTCTGTGTCGGCAGTCAGTTGTATTATTTGTACAAATGACGGGGCGGCTACAGATTTAGTCGTAACGTGGATTTTCATTAATTTTCCAATTCCAATCTATTTTCAGTCAGCAAGGTAATTGTGCAGTCAAGGTGAAGTATTATTAATTATCGTGATAAAGCTTGTGTGTATTTTTCATACTCAAAATACGAACACGTTTGGTTTTAGTTCTTATGTATGACACGTGTAGGTATGATGAATTCGTACCGTAAAGGAAACATATCATAATATTTAAATAAAATAGTTACGCTATTGCATTAGGCTCAGCTCATCATCATCATCTTCATTTCAGCCATAGGACGCCCACTGCTGGACACAGGCCTCCTCAATAGATTTCCACATGGGCCGGATAGCAGCGACCCGCATCCAGCGAGTCCCCGCAACTCTAACCAGGTCGTTCGACCACCTTGCGGGTGGTCGTCCTACACTGCGCTTGCCGGTACGTGGTCTCCACTCGAGAACTTTTCTGCCCCAACGGCCATCGGTCCTTCGAGCTATGTGCCCCGCCCATTGCCACTTCAGCTTGCTTACCCGGTTTGCTATGTCGATGACCTCAGTTCGTCTACGAATCTCCTCATTTCTGATTCGATCTCGTAGACAAATCCCGAGCATAGCTCTTTCCATAGCTCGCTGAGTGACTCTGAGCTTCCTTAAAAGGCCCATAGTTAGAGACCACGTCTCGGCTCCGTAGGTCATCACCGGTAATACGCACTGGTTGAAGACTTTCGTCTTCAAGCACTGAGGTATGTTGGACGAGAAGACACTTCGCAGTTTCCCGAATGCTGCCCATCCGAGTTGAATCCGCCGATTGATCTCTTTCTCGAAGTTGGACCTGCCTAACTGCATTGTTTGTCCCAGATAGACGTATTCGTCAACAACTTCGAGGACCGAGTTACCAACCATTACTGGGGTGGGTGCTACATGGACATTCGACATAATCTTCGTTTTGTCCATGTTCATCTTAAGGCCCACCTGTTGGGATACTCTGTTGAGACCTTCGAGCATCGTACCGAGATCCTCCAGCGTCTCTGCCATGACCACGATATCGTCGGCAAACCGAAGGTGCGTGATGTACTCGCCGTTAATATTGATGTCTAGTCCTTGCCATTCCAAAAGCTTGAAGGCGTCTTCCATTGCGTTGGTGAAGAGCTTCGGAGATATAACATCCCCTTGTCTCACACCCCTTCGCAAAGGAATTGGCTCCGTACGCTGGTCTTGTACTCGGACCGACATAGTGGCGTTGTTGTACACACTTCTCAGCACCTCGACATACCGATAGTCAATCCGGCATCGCTGGAGTGACTGCAGTACTGCCCATGTCTCGACGGAATCAAAGGCCTTTTCATAGTCCACAAGCGCTAAGCAGAGTGGCAGGTTATACTTCTCGGTCTTCTGTATAACCTGCCGCTGCGTGTGTATGTGGTCTATGGTACTGAAGCCTTTTCGGAACCCGGCTTGTTCGGGAGGCTGGAATTCATCAAACCTACTTGAGAGACGATTCGTGATGACCCTAGAAAACAGCTTGTAGACAAGGCTCAGAAGCGAGATGGGTCTATAATTCTTGAGCAGTGTTTTATCACCTTTCTTGAAGAATAGCACCACCAAACTTCCGTTCCATGCTTCCGGTGTGATGCCCTCGAGCACAACGGAATTGAAGAGCTTAGGCTCAGTTACCTGTAAAAATAGCTGTAAGTGTGGAAATACATAAATAAATAACTATATAGCTTTAGATAGGGCCGCCATTTTTATCACTCAGGAGAATTATAGGCACTTAACTAATATGTGTAACGTTTGAAGAATAAGGACACCGCGCGGCACTTACGACATTTTAAAGAAAATTATGAAATTTGCGATAACTCAAAAACGGCGCGACCGATTTTATTCAATATAGTTTTCATTGAAAGTATTTACAAGGCCTCATTTTCATGAATTTTTCCATAATTTTTTGACCTGTGGTTGAAAAGTTGGTGGGGGGGACGCTATTTTTTGGATTTCTGGAGCGAATATTTACAAAACTGCTGACTTTATCAAAAAATTATGTTTGGAGACCCCTATTATTTTTAAAATACCTATTCAACGACAACCCAAGCACTAGTGTTGGAACGAAAAAAAAACACCACCACTTTAGGTGAGTGTAACGTGAGCGAAGTAGTGGGCTCTTCTAGTATTAAATAAGATTTGATCTTTTCTTATTCACATCACCTTTTAGATTACTCTCCTCTCGAGCAATCATGTCGGCCCATTTTCGTCTATTTTCCGGTCCAATTCCTAATGTTTTACCTCTATATAGAGAATAAACCGAGTAAGAGGAAAAAGATTAAAGAAAATAATAAATATCATTCAAAGGTAAAAGCATTTTTATGTTGTGTACACGATAGTCATAGAAATCTAAGCTTCGGCACAGAGTACACACTAAGTTAATTCACTCGTATATTCCGTACACAATAAAAGTTCAGTAGACAATAATTTTACTTATTTACTAGTGACTCTGTGAGCTGTAGACCTCGCGAGTTTGTTTTGAATTAATATGTATTTATTTTACGTTTTAATATCGGCGCCATTTTAAAAAAAAAAAAAACGAAAAATCTTTATCGATCCTACAGAAAATTTCATGAGAATCGGTTGAAAATTGTGTGGAACAGTCGGAAGTCATCTAGACATCCAAACATCGTAACATCCAAACTTCCAGACGTACGAAATTATTTAGGGCGAAGCTGAAAAGGAGATTTTGTTGCTGCCACCGACGCATATATGCATTCACCTTCATACAAGTTTGTTCCTAGGCCACGCCTCCTGGCAGTGAATGTGTTAAGTGATATTAACAATTCGTCATTGTAAAGGTAAATGGAGGACTTCACCAAAGTAAACGTCCAGTGTAGGTCCAATTCGTTTATCACTCTTGACTTAAAAAGAGAGAACATACATTGAAGTTATATAACTAAATATTCAGCCGTTTCAAGATCATCAAGTTTTTTATACATACATGTATATGTATGTATTTATTTAAGTATATGTATAACTTGTATGTTATTTATGTTGCTGAATTTTTATTTTATCTCACCACCTACTCTTTTATTACTAATTATAAAAACGGTATAAACTCACGTAAAAATTGTCAGGAACGGCCCTACATGTTTCGAACTCATTTGGAGCTCTTCATCAGGGGTAGCTATCCGTGCTGCTACGCGACTCGCGACCCACTGACGAATTTTTACGTGAGTTTATACCGTTTTTATAATTAGTAAAGATGTCTCACGATAGTTTTAATAACATTATTACTCTTTTATTGTTTATTTTTTTTGCTCATTCCTCTACCCAAAGGTTGTCTGGAAGAGATCGCTCTTTAGCGATAAGACCGCCTATTGTCTACCATTTTTAAATTAAGGATTTAATTGTAAAAATCTTTTTGGTGTGCAATAAAGAATTTGTTGTATTGTATTGTAATCAACAATTTTACTTGTATGTTCGTCGTTTTTCTCTCTCTTGTTTTTGATTACCAGTGGGGCTAGCGGGTCACCTGTCTTGCTCGCACGGTATTGAAAGGAAAATGACAGGTACTGTATGTTGCGCGACAAAGAGTCGCGTGTCAAAGTTACGAGTATATAGTCTGGCTAATGAAATTACTCAAAGTTTTGGCGGGAATTTTAAAAAATCAGTGGCTGGTCACACTTTGTGTAGTAGGATTTATAGTTTTGAACTTTTCATACTAGAAAATATTTCTGATTTTCTATGCACACATAAGGTACCTAAGGAAATAAGTCAAATATAATATATGTTCATGTTGATGTGCTCTCATAGTCAGCTCACATAATTTCTACCACTATGTACAATACAGACAATGATAAACACATACGTCGGCCGTATAGGTTCAATTGGCGTAAGGGACAAAATACGCAAAATGAGTTGAATATACAGTTTTGTTCAGAATTTTCCGCTCTATCGAATGGTGTATATAAAAAAAATCTAGCTTGAAAAAAGTGTTCCTTACACTACTGATTTTTATGGGTTTAAAATCAAATCTGACTCACAAAAACCATGTATCTGTTTTTTATTTTAATAAAGCAACATCAAATAGGGTAACTACTGCCACCAATCCACTTTGAATAAGGTAAAGGTCTTTCCAATTAAGGAATTACCTTTACATGACTTATTTTTGAAGACAATCGTATGAAACTGGCTTTTACAGTAATGTTTTTTTTTTGTTTATGAATAAATAACACCCATACCTTAAAATTATTGCACGAGCTTTGAAAAAAATGCTCCTTAATGTTTAAAAATATCTCAAGGAAGATTAGATTGACTTTCCGAGGACTAGCTGAGTTGAAATTAGGTATATGAGGCCAGATAGTCGACATAGGTAAAACTTTATAGATAACGATAAGGTAATCCTACTGAGTTTGGGCTTCTTAAAATCGTCTCGGTACTTGATGAATTGCAAAGGAAAATTTTCACTCTCAATTAAAAGGCATTCCTAAGTATGACACACTTTAATAGTCATTATCTGAAATTCCGCTACCGATAAGTGTTGAGAAATCAAAGGATCTAACTAGAGCTCTTGCTATTCATTGACTGACATTGATGTTGATAATGATTATATTTCATAGCTATAAACAAGAACTTTTCATTTCATTGATGTTTTTCAAGTACATTACTCTAATGGTCATTTTTTATTATACAGCCTCATTTGACTCCTTAGGTAACAAGTTTCAAGTTTGACAAGTAGTATAATTTATAAAATACCATAATAAATAATAGAATAAGTCGTTTCGTTTCGTTTATGCATGTCGTTCACACAGGTACAAGTCATATTCTTTCGTTTATGCACGTCGTTCATAAGGATAAAATTGGTGCAAATAAATTGAGTTTAGTACCTATGTCTTTAAATACTCGCGAACAAAAGCTATAACTACAAAAAAAAAACATATTTATAGGGTCAATGCATTAGTTCTTTATTTATAAAATCAAAAAAGTCTAACACTATAGCTTGTATAAAAAATCTTAAAAAGTTCAAGTTCTAAATATCTACTATTGAAAAAAAGTTTTTCTCTTCTGAAAAGTGCCGTTTTTTTAGTTATCCCTTATTAACTGGAGGCACTGAATTATGAGCAACTACATGTTATCTAACAGAACTCCTAAAAAAGTACAAATGTAAAATGATTATTTCTGGATTGTATTTAATTTTGTAACTTTTATCGTTCAACACAAGCCCTAAATTTTAATTAATTTTACTGTATAAATTACACTGGTTGTTTATTTTAGTATTCGATCATAGAGGCTGAGAAATAATTGATGTGATTATAATAAAAAAATTATCATAAATTAAAATGTGGGTTATTCCACTCGATAGAAACGTTACGTGTAACGATACAAATATTGCATGTAACGGAGACTCAAAAAATGTTCTCACGGTTTCAATACATTTATGTCTCTTACATTAATGTTTTAAAGGTTTCCGGTGTTAAGATACGCCTTACGTCAAAGGTATGTACTTATTTATTTTTACAACGAACCCTTTACGTTATTTTTTCTTTCTCACATAATGTCAACTAGTCCCTTACGCCATTTCTTCATAAATATAGTGGATACAGTGAATAGGTAAATTTAAGGTAAGGGACGAGACTACAGTATACTCTGTCTGTAAGGGACATCAGCAGCGAAATAAGTTGGTGTAAGGGACATGTCATTTTCTATAATATCTAAATTAGTAAAACGAGCACTACATAGATAGACAGAACACTAAAATACAAGATTATGTATGAAATCAGGCCCAACAAAGGTTCACAACAAAAAAGTTATGAACGATTTAGTTAAAAAAAAACTTAGTCAGCCTCTCCTGAAAAATCGTATTTTGTCCCTTACCCCAATTGAACCTACGGTCGACGATATATATTTACACTTTCTAACCGTATACAAGGCGAAAAATTAAATGTAGTGTAAATAAGATCTCGATAATACCATATTAATCCATCACCAAAAAAAATACTTAAGTACTATGTCAAATTTCAACTCGATCGGAATGTTAGAACTAGTACATAAAGTATCAAAATTGTTTATAGAGGACCCACCTACAAAATTATTTCAATCATAGACAATTGGTGATACCACAAGGAAATATCTGTCAATATTATTGGGCTATGGTATGGCCGGGTATGGTGGCTCGAACTGGGGAAGGCCTATGTCCAGCAGTGGACGACTCCGGGCTGATGATGATGATTATTATTGGGATAGCCAGACTCTATGCTAGATGTGCTGTGCTGCATGTTTAGTCTACTTGTGGAAGTTCTTTATTTGGCTCCATTACGGAACGAAAATATTTTTCATGTTCATGACTCACTGACATGAATAATAATGATGTTGAATTTCAGATGTGTAGTAAAATTTCAAAACAATGTCATAACGATTATAAGCGTCTTCTGACTTATCTGTTGGTATTAATTAGCAACAAAATTCATTGTTTATTTCTGTTATCATTATTATTAACCTAACCTAACCTAAACATAACATTATAATTAGTAATAATTATTATCTTCTTATTGGGACTATGTAATGCCTTGCACCTTGCATAGGAGTACATTATTGACTTATAATTTGTACAGTCATACTGTAAGTTGTTTAATAACAGTATCTTTCTGTGTGAATCATATTATCGTCTTTATAGTGACTTTCATACTATATCGCCCACATGTAGGCATTGAAAAACGTTTCAACATAGCAACTCATTATTACTCCATTTCCGTAAATGAAAGTTAAATACATATTTAGTTTAAAACTATCTAAATAATAATATATGTAATATTATCACTGCGACTAAGACCCGTGACTTTTAATAAAAGATATGAGCGTAAACATAATTATTATCGGCATACAAGGGTGCTAATTCGATTGCACTTTAAGATATCGCCAAATAAGCGATGTCTCGGGTATATCCCAGTTATATCGCCTTTAATAGTCATTGAAACGCCATGTTTGCGATTTGAACTGCATAATAGTGACATTAATTTCTCTCTTTTAAGTTTGCGCTTGATATCAATGACGTCGCATATAAATACCATTGCCAAATACCTTCTACTTCCATGAATTTTCTTGTACAGACACTAGTATATTACCGAAGGAATATTCTTTCTTGAAATAAGAACAACCCATTTGAAAATATTTTCAAATCA
Source organism: Apotomis capreana (assembly GCA_947623375.1). Classification (NCBI taxonomy): domain Eukaryota; kingdom Metazoa; phylum Arthropoda; class Insecta; order Lepidoptera; family Tortricidae; genus Apotomis; species Apotomis capreana. The sequence goes on along the minus strand of OX392507.1, from coordinate 23,685,158 downwards.
TGACTCAATTCGCAAATGTATGGCCGAGATAAACTTGAAAATCGCTCTATCGATTTTGATGCACTTTTCACTAAAATATTACTACGGGAGCACTTCAAACTATTTATTTTCACCAACTTGCAGGTTGTGTCTTTCAGATGGCTTGAAAATAATGAATGTACCTCATGCCACATACACATATATTTAAATCTATGTAAGCACGTTGCGAGTCGCTAGTTTCTAACTGTATATATATTTTTGTTCAAAAACGGTTTAAACTAACGTAAAAATTGGCCCACGAGCCGCAAGTCGCGTAGCAGCACAGATAGAGTCTCTGATGAGGAGCTCCATATGAGTTCGAAACATGTCGCGCTGTTCCTGACAATTTTTAAGTGAGTTTAAAATAGTTTTAATAATAATATTATATTGTATATGCTTAGATAAAGTGGACCATCTTCGCCACGAGTGCCCTATGGAAACGTGACAGCGGAAACAATGAATTGTAGTGGCACTTGAAGCTATCTTTGTGTTATTCGAGTATGTCCTCATAAAGGAACTCCGCAAATTTATTTGTCTTATAAAATTTAATTCTCGATGAACTGAGACTTATGATCTGGCGCGCAATATTTTTAACCCCCAACGAAAGAAGGGAGGGGTGTTTATATGTTTACCATGTGTATCTGTGTGTCTGTCTGTGGCATCACAGCGCCCATATGGGTGAACTGATTTAAGTGAGATATTTTTTAATCGAAAACCTGATTTGTCGAGATGGTTTTTAGGGTTCCGTACCCAAAGGGTAAAAACGGGACCCTATTACTGAGACTTCACTGTCCGTCCGTCTGTCACCAGGCTGTATCTCAATAACGGTGATAGCTAGTTGAAATTTTCACAGATGATGTATTTCTATTGCCGCTATAACAACAAATACTAAAAATAAAATAAAATAAATATTAATTTAGGGGGGGCTCCCATACAACAAACGGGATTGGTTGCGTTAACTTTGCACCTCATTTGTATGGAGCGCTATACATACCAGGTGCAATTTTAACTTAACCACTTAAGGATAGAAAGTGTTTGTACGGAACCCTCGGTGCGCGAGTCCGGCTCGCACTTGACCGATTTTTTTATTACTTTTATTTTATGAAAATCGGAGCTCTCGTCTCCAAGATATTCAGTCTTTAGTGGAACAAGTGACCGGCTCTCAGCCAATATTGAAGCTAAGAATTCGAAATTTTGTTTTTATGTTCAGTCTTAGTAGCATTTTCTATATCACTTATTAAAATAGGGTATCATGATGATGAGCTTGTGACACGGGTGTTTTAAATTTTTAAGTGAGGGTATTGTAAAATACATTCGCCCACAACCCAGGGGGTCAAAAATGTCCGAAATGGCTTCGAGAACAGGATAGTACGGCGCGCTGGCGCACGCATTTTGCTCGGCTTGGCGGGGGCTCTACCGTGCCCCCAGATTATTTGAATGCTTGGACGAATGATTTGCCTGCCAGTTAGATGCTCTAGCCTAGGCTCTAGATTTATGACTATTTAAATTGTAAAATCCATACTAATCCTAATAATATTATAAACGTGAAAGTTTGGATGGATGGATGGATGTACCGTTCCACTTAATCTCAAAAAGTACTGGACCAATCATGATGAAACTTTCCAGTTATGTACCTTATATATCAGAATAGGACTATCATTTATATCAAGTTTTATCCCTTTTAGGGACGAAAAACGGGATTAAACTTTGTATGGAGAGCAAATCATTGTAGTTGCAACAACTCCCTCATCGTTTTGACGTAAACTAATCAATATATTTCGTCTGGGCCTACGATAGATCTTCACGAAACGCATACCAAACTATTCTTTGTAAAAAAACAATAAATTCTGATATGGGAACACGTATCCGCAAAATTCGATTAATAGCGTAATTTCAAGAATCAAATACATACCATTTTACAAATTTGAAACAATGACATTTTGATTTGACGAACGTCACACGCCCAATCTGGCAAGACATGTCAAACCAATGATGCCGGAAGGGCTACTCCGATGTTCAAAATTCGACTGTCGAATAGTGCCATCCCTCTCGATCTCCTATCAAAGTATATTTGAGTGAATGGAATAGTACTATACGACTGTAAAATTTCCAACATCGGAGTAGCCCTTCAAGTAGGTATCACGTTCCGATACGCACATCATCTGAAAATAGTACGAGCTTTGATTATGTACCCTCACTTGGTAACTGAGTATAAATAAAGTAATAAATAACTGAGTATGCAAATATAGGATAATCAGCATTATATAAATAATCCTAATAATATTATAAACGTGAAAGTATTTACGTTCGTTCTTCCTAATTTTAAACGATGATTGACGGACGGTCGCCAGTGTTCGGAAATCGTCGTAAACAGCCATTGTTAAATTGTCTCTTTCTAAAGACCGATGGGCAATATTTATCGCCGAGTACAGTATTAGTGCATAAATAAAGTTTTTGTTTTACTCGGATCTTAGACTCGGATACTCAACAATACCCGACAATAATCGACGTGCATAAGTCAAGGGCCTGACACGCTTTGATAGAGAAGGATAGCCTTATTGCGATACCTACTTTTAAAAGGGAACATAGAAAAGAGTGGCATTTTTTGGCTTTATCACCGACCGAGCATTTTATCTTTGCACACTTATATTCATATATAGCACCAAAAATGATATTGTTTTCAAAATCAACAAAAAGTACCAGTTTTGTTAATGTGCAACTTAGACGCACCCAAATTTTGCAACGGCGCTAGATTGAGAATCACCAAATTAGGGAAGTACATTGTGAAGGGTGATTTTAACGGGAGAAGCCAAGGGACAAAGTGTATTGTTGATAATGGACCGTCACCGTCTCGAGCCATTTCCGAGCATAGCTTCTTGAATCGAATGGGACTTAGCCTCGGATAACTTATTGAATCGAATGCATTTTGTCCATCACTTTCACCCAATAGCCCAGAAATAAACTACTAACTAGATTCCATTCGAGTATTGAATACCTGAAAGTCTAATTGTATTTTTTTTCATTGTCAATATCATTAACGAGTTCTACGCGTACGAAGTCGCGGGCAAAAGCTAGTATTATAAATGCGAAAGTGTGTGTTTGTCTATCTGTCTGTCTGTCTGTCTGTTACCTCTTCACGCTTAAACCGCTGAACCGATTTAGATGAAATTTGGTATATAGATAGTTTCAGTCCCGGGGAAGGACATAGGATACTTTTCATCCCGAATAAATGTAGTGTTCCCGTGGGATGAGCGGGTAAAACCGCGGGGCACAGCTAGTAGAAAATAATAGTTATTTGTTATGCAAGGCTGCAAAGTTGTTATATGGCGCGAGTGTTGAAATTGAAAGCTGAGCGTAGCGAAGCTTTCAAGACACGAGAAGCTAAATAATTTTGCAGCCATGCGGAACACACAACTTTTCACCTCACTACAGCGAGGAAAATGGAAGATCAAGAAAAACAACTAAAACATAAAAATAATCATATTTAATTTTGCCTTCTTTAACACATCAAAAACATTAACACACTCAAATCCAAACCAAATAAATACGAGAAGCACACATATTAAAAATATGGCCGTAATTTGTATTATCGTCGTGTATATTTTATCGTTGAGTTTTTCTTAAGCACTGTTATATTATATTTGTATTTGAAACTACTTGACATATTCGTTGTGAATGTGGGAGAATGGCATTCTGGGACGGATTATTAGATGACCACTCGGAAGTATTTTCCATAACACTTGCTTTGGAAGTTATTGGACGATGGGATCCGCACAAGATTATTTCGGCTTTATCTTCTTTAAAGACGCCAATAGTTTCGGTAAATTACTTATCGTCTCCAAATATTTATAACAAATCCTTTTTCGTTTTAATGCAGACTTTTAGCATTGACTATTACTCCAAATTGGGCTTAACTTTCTTGTTTTCCATATTTCTATAAAGTAAGACAACAGTATGTATTCTCCACAGAACCAAAATTACGTTGTTTACGTGAATTGTGAAAACTTCCAACTTTTTAATTATTAATTTTTTTCTCGGGTGCGTTCAGAAATTACACTCTTATGTTCCAACTTTTATAACAAATAAATATTAAAATTTGTTATGTATTTAATATATTTACTAGTCAAAATATGTAAATGAAACTGAAATACTTACTATTAATATATATAAACATATTCAACAAAAAATAAAGTGTAGAAAAAATAAAAACTTAAAAATCTGTAACCACAAACCAGGTTTCTGGACGTGATATTGTAGGTGTATTTTTTTTTTAAAGAAGTATTCAAACGTACGTATGATTTTAGCCGGCCAGACCAGATCGCCCTTTATTAGCGTGCGTTGATTGGTTATTCGAAGATTTTATCGACTGATAAAATCAGTCACGCGTTGAAGGAGTCTTAAATATATGTATAAAAAAATTGGGCAAGTGCGAGCCCGACTCGCGCATGAAGGGTTCCGTACCTATACATATATATATATATATAATCTATAACAAGTTTGTTGTATGGGAGCCCCCCTTAAATATTTATTTTATTTTATTTTTAGTATTTGTTGTTATAGCGGCAATAGAAATACATCATCTGTGAAAATTTTAACTGTCTAGCTATCACCGTTGTTGAGATACAGCCTGGTGACAGACGGACGGACGGACGGACGGACGGACGGACGGACGGACGGACGGACGGACGGACGGACAGCGAAGTCTCAGTAATAGGGTCCCGTTTTTACCCTTTGGGTACGGAACCCTAAAAAAGTTACATGCACCACAGAGAATCAAAATCATCGTGTTCGAAATTCAAATGACTTTTGCACGCTAGCGGATAAAATAGACTTTTGCACGCAGATTTCGCCCTATAAACGGAGGTTTTCCGAGCGAGTGAGGTGAAAAAACTATTTGATATGAGCAGTGCAAAAAATCTCCAAAGGATCTATCCAGTCATGCGCAGCCTTTATGCAGAACTTTCAGGGCCTTTCACGCTGTGTCATCCAGTAAATGGTCGCCACTAAACAAACTTTCTGCATCAATGGCCAGCTAAAAGCTTCTTACTCAATTAATAGGTATACCTACAGTCAGCTAAAGAAATAGGAATACAAACAGCCAAACCTATGTAGTATGGTGCTTACATAAGATAGAAAAATGCATTACTGTTCAAACTGAGGACCTTACGATCCACGTAACTACTGGGCCATCGATGCCCCTTCCCAAACTGCTTCGATAAATACCGCCAAAGTCGTAAAGTAAATGAAATTTCTTATTTACGATTATACCCAATCTCCCGGAGCTGGTTAAATCGAGTCAGGCAATAAATCGGCACTAAAATAAATGGCTTTTGATCATATTTAACCATTCCTCGAAGTACTCGAATGAAATGAATTCATTGGAAAAACTGTGTTTGTAGATATGGAAATTTTAATAGCTCTTGCCGTGGGTACGTTTAAAAATGCTTATAAAAATGTATTTTTTTAATTCACTTTAGCAACACGTGAATATTGAGTTTCATTCGTTCATATTGACTTTTTGAGATGAGATAATCTGAAAGCTGGTTTTTAAAAGAGAATTATTACGTTTTATTTGAAATACAACCAGGGATAAACTAAACTTACTTGTGGGACATGTCCCAAATCTCGTCGCTATACAGGGTGATCAAACGGGTCAATATGGAGAAGTCAGAAACCAGTACAAACTATCCAATAATATACAGATGATAGGAAACAAACGTTTATCCTAAATCCTAATTTACTCTATTACTTTTACAGTGTATGGCATCGCAAGCGTACACCCCGCCCCATACAGACCAAAAGTACAAATATTCGAAATTCACGAGAACCCAGCATGGGTAGAGCAGCACGGAAGACCACGAGCCAAGACCATGCCATCTTCGCTCACCGCTGATTTGGACCTGGAGAAACTAAACAGACCAGAGATATTTGTATACGCTATTTACCCTAACCGTGGGATAATGCGTAGTGATACCAATGATGATTTAGATGAAACTAAAACTCCGAGAATGAGAAATAATCATAGAAGTGATAGTGATGATGATGACGATGATGATGATGATGATGATGATGATGATGATGATGATGATGATGATGATGACGACGATGATGATGATTATGATGATGATAATGTTAATAATAATTATAATGATGATGATGATGATGATGATGATGATGATGATGATTCTAATGATTCTGAATCTGACTTTGTCGATGTAACGCGGTCAAATCGTGGTCGGAATGGTAGTAAGGGTAAACGTACGTAATTTATTGATATCTGTCATTAAATTTTGAATGTTTAGCATTGTTGTTTATTTTATTCATGTCTTATTAACTCCTAGTTTTAAATATGATTTTACGAGAGATTACATAAAATATTAAACCAATTCTTAAAATTGAGTAAGGACACGACACGACGTTAGGTAAACCTTACTCATTATCCATATCTTTAAAAAAAATTATGAGACAAGTTTTTATAGCTGACTGTATTTTCTTATACATATAAATACAAAGTATTATATCGATACCACAGTCAGGCTCACGACTAGTTTAAAAAATTACTTCCGAGATTTGATCACATTGTTACCAACAACTTGCATGAATAAATTACATCATTAAATGGAGAAATTGAGAGTAGACATTTTATTATATCCAACCTATGTACCCATTAACTCCGCGATACCAATACAAAAGCAAACAAAGACAATCACCAACGAACGCAGCACAATTAAAGTCGGACCGAAAAAATCCCGACAAAATCCCGGCTAATGACGGCTGCTCCGGAGTCGCGGCACGCGCGGGCAAATGAACACCACGGGATTTTCAGGTACACTCAGCGACAGGTAACAAAAAACAACAAAATTAGCACTAAATACTACGCTCAAGATAACGGTATGACATTTTTCTAGAAATTTATTTTTGCCATTTACATTGATATATATCAACCTCGTTGTGCCCGTGAAATGGATTCTATCTTTTTGCATTTCAACCTAAAAAAAAAAAATTTTATGAAATGTAATTTTGAAGACTTTAAAATTGATATCTAAAAAACTATAGGCATACGACGTAAAAATAAAATAATAGTATATTCTAAATCCAGATAACGTATCCTATCGGAAAATAATAGTAATATGAATACCTATGGAAAACTTAATGTTCCCAATTAGAATTCCGGCTTACGAGGGCGGTTCCGGGACTTCCGCATAAAAATAACAAAATAAAACAGACCACTTGGATTGTGTGTTATATACTATAAACATATCAAGAGCAATGTGCACATGGCCATCCACTTTTTTATTTTATTTATGTTTTATTTATTATTGAAATAAGTACTGAAAACTTAACCCTAATTCGATTTTAAGCAATATAACTTGTGGATAGTCGGGATTCGTGCATGCACTAAACAATAATTAAGTTAACTAAGTTATAGCAGTAAGATTTTTGCCGTGCGATGTTCCCGTAAACTCGTTATCTCTAAAACTAATCTCCAGAAGCTGACAAAATGTATGAGGAATTTGCTAATTTCTGTGATCAGTAGAATCAACAACCTCAGTCCTTAGAGTGAAATTAATTTCAGTTTGATAAAATTAAGTAACATGCCCGACATAATGTTCTACATAAAATAGACGAGCTCTAGGGACCCGTATAAAACCACGTGTAAGTGAAACAAAGTTATTGGAACTACAAAGCCTGACCTAGTGATTCTCAAAGTTTTTTATTTATTTAATAATTAAAGTTACAGCTTAAGTGTATACAGTTCACTGCAAAACTGTTTGTACGGTTTGTCCGCAGATGCGAGTATCTTTGCAATAATTAAGACAAAGGTTATTGCTAAACACTGGAGTTTGAATAAAAAACTTTATTGCTCAAGTGTCTGCAAGAGATGCTTTTTTAGGTACTTTTAAAATTTTAACTTACTTGCCTCGTGTCGAATATTCTCGGGAAAACTATTGAGTATGTAGGGAATTATCCTTAGTATTTCCTGACCCTTGGTACCTCAAATTTGCCCGCGGACACCGACCTTCCCATGGCTCTCGATTGCCATGGTTGTTAACTGCTAGAAGATATTGATGGTTTAAACTAACAGGGACTAAATTACAGATTTTAAATAGCTTGAAATACATTTATTTTTAGTTTTTTTGACAAAGATTAATTTCAGAAATCTTATTTGTAGTGCTTCTAATTTATCTATTGTGTGTTTCTGGAAGCCTGGAATTCAGAAGGACCTGTAACGCCTTTGAAGACAGTAGCAAAAACCGAACTAAGAATTTTCTTCCTGAAGTCAAATGTAGCCAAAGGAAACATAAAAAGAGTTGTTACTGATAAATGCAGAACATAAGTGTTTTGACATTGTCAGAATCAAAACTAAATTTTTCCTTATTTTATTTAAATAAATAGTGCAATACAAATTTTTAAAAAAAGTATTTTATATCGACACAACATAGTGGCTCCACTTCACCTGATAGCACGCAAAAAGAGAAGCCCAAGTCGCAAAAGCAACGGTGCCATGTCAGTTGAAACTGGCGAAATTTTGGGAGTGCATAAAGGTCAGTGCATCAAAAAGAGTTTCGTCGCCACAAAAATTTGAGAGCCGCTGACCTAGCCAATACATTTTCCCTAAAACAGAGACTCGCAGGAATCAACGGCCGAGACAGGCCTGATCCCGGCGCCGAGTTCATTTAGACACTAGTGATGAGCTGAGAGTTTCACTTAATCTGAGACCACAACAAAAATGATAACGAAACTACGCTGTGATCTAAATCCGCAAGGAATATTAGCAGCGTTCTTAAAATAATCATGAATTGTATTGAACACTGAATGAGCACAAGCAAAAAAACCGAATCTAATTTATAAATTTTAAAGTCAACATTAAAAAAGTACTATAGTTACGCTGAAAGGACGCGAACCACAAAAAAATTATAAAATTATTATTAAGTTTTATTTTAAAATTCAATTTTACATTATCGAAGGCGAAAGTTTGTGAGTGTGTTTATGTGTATTTTTGTTATTTCTTCACGCTCAAACGGCTGGACTTATTTTGATAAATTTTAGTTTGAAGGTAAGGAGCTGCCACCCTGGATTAACACTTTTTAATCCCGAAAAAAAAACACTGTGGGATGAGCGGGTACACCGCGCGGCGCAGCTTGTACTGGATAATATATGATCAAACGAGCTTCGCAAGCGAAGTTCGATCAATATTATATGACTCGCTTCATTGGAAGATATAATTTAGTTAACATTATTGTAGTTTATTTTAGGTACTGGCAACTTATTGCACGCTTATTCAGAGATTTTTGAAAAAAATAAGTATAGTTTTGACTAAAACCCCTGCCGGCCCCTTGCGGTGGCGCCATTTAACTCTCATTATTTTCAGAGATTAGCAACTATGCAAAACTTGCATATGGGTATATGGGTGGGAGGGAAATTATATCTTCCAATGAAGCGAGTCATATAATATTGATCGAACTTCGCTTGCGAAGCTCGTTTGATCATATATTAGTATTTCCTCGCTTCATTGTTCGATATAATTTAGTTAACATTATTGTAGCTGTTAAGAGATCAAGTTTTGCATCAAAAACAAGATTGAAAGGAAAAGACAGATTTAAGCAAGAAATTGTATTATTCTTATCCTTAATTCTTACAAAGGTATGATAATAGGTATGTAACTGATCAATAACTAACAATCAGTCTCATCAGTATTTAAATCTATAATCTTATATTTAATTACATACTGATCTTGCAAATATACCTTCGTCTATTATTTGACGATTGTAAAACCACGCAAATGTTTGTGAGGTAGCCGACCATCCGGCAGTCTTCCGGATGACATCTACACTAACCCCTGCGGCAGAGGCTTTAGATGTGGCCGAGTGCCTCGTACTATGCGCACTGAACATCTTTGTATCTACGCCACTCTCCTCTAGGACCTGTTTTATCCACCTGCTTATTGACTGTGCTGTCGCGTTCCTATGGGGACGCTTCACAGTTATTAAGAGGTGTTCAGAGTTCTGGGCTCTTAAGTCCCTAGTCCTTGGGAGGTAGTCCTGGAGGGTAGTGGCGGCACATATTTCCGGGCGTTCCTTAAAGTACGGCAGGAATAGGACCAGCTGGTCACTTCCTGCAGAAGAGGTTTTAATTATGTCTGATATATTAATTTTGACACCATTGGCACAACAATTAATATTTTGAAGTTTAATTAGTGATAATGTTTGCACTCGGTGAGCGGCGCAAAGAGCTAATAATATGACTAATTTTTTTGTGAGCCGCTCTAGAGAAATTGTCTTATTTGGATGCCATGACGCAACATGATCTAAAACAATTATTGGGTCCCAGGTATGTGTATATTTTGGTAAATTAGGTCTCATCTTGTATACCCCTTTTAAGAGACGCTTTATATTTTCATCCTTTCCAATACTGTCACCAAGGAATAAGGATAGCGCTGATTTATGACTGTTAATTAAGCCATAAGAGGCTCCTTGATTGAATTGATTGGTCAGGAATGTCAAGACCAAGTTAGTCGAACTATCAAAAAAGTCATGATCGTGTTGTGTACAGAAAGCCCACCATAATTTTAAGGTCACGTTATACTGTCGGATGGTATTTTTGGACAAGGAAGCAATCATTAGTTCCCAGGTGGTTTCGGGGAGGCCGTGTCGCATATACGCTAACCGGAGAGCACCACTGCACCCAGGGAAAGATGCTGGTGTAACTGGCGTCTGTACCTGTAATCAGAACATATTAAATGTTCTTTAGCGTCCAGGTACAATATATCGGATCTTGCTAAGGACATTAATAACGGGAACCACGCTTGTGACGGCCAAACTGGGAATACGAAGATTCCCGTTGCATGGTCGTGAATTATCTTTTGCAGGGCTTTCAATATAACCGGAAAGGGAGGAAACGCGTAGAAGAAATAGCTGTTCCAGTTCATCGTAAACGCATCTATGGCTATTGCATCCGGATCCTTCTTCCATGACACGTAAATTTGACATTTGGCATTGGCTCTGGAGGCGAACAAGTCGATTTCCGGCTGTCTGAATTTTTTTGTTATCAGACTAAAACCTATCCTAGATAGTTCCCATTTAGTGTCGGGATTCACTCTGCGTGATTCACTGTCCGCTTCTATGTTATCCTTCGTATTTATGTAGGATGCGAAAATCCAAATGTTCCTCTCCTCACACCATTGCCAAATTTGTCGGGAGAGATCGTTTAGGTGCGGAAACTGAACGCCACCCATACGGTTTACGTAGCTAATAGCTGTCGTATTGTCAATTCGCAGTAATAACGAGCAATTACTTTGATCATGCGCGAAATATTTAAGAGCTAGAAACACCGCTAACGATTCCAACTGGTTAATGTGAAAAGCTCTTTCGTCTGATCTCCACGCTCCGTGTGCTCGGGAGTTATTACAAAATGCACCCCAGCCGGTGCGTGATGCATCAGAAAATATTTCCAGTGTGTATGTTATAGGTAACATGGAACAAACACATGTGTAAATCTGGTGTTTCCACCAAATCAGGTCATTTATAATTACCTCTGGTAATTTAATTTTTCTGTTATAATTTGTTTCCCGTTGTAAAGCTAAGAATTTTTGTCTTTCTAGTATCCTAGTATATAACCACCCATACTTGACCGCTGGACACGCCGCTATAAGTGTACCGATGAGCTGAGAAAATTCTCGAATGGTACAAGTGGGTAGTGACAAAAATTTTGTAACCATAGCAGCAATTCTGTCGCGCTTTTCGGTAGGTAAGGCTAACGTCATATCTATGGAGTTAAAGATAAATCCTAAATATTTGCATGACTGCTGGGGCTCCAAGACACTTTTTTGGTAATTTATTACAAAACCTAAGCATTCCAATAAATTAACCGTTTGTTGGACGTTTTGTGAGCATTTGTTATAATCATCCCCGATGCACAAAATATCATCCAGAAAAAATACTGACTTATTACCTTGGCTTCTTAGGTAAGTAATAACCTCTCTCATAATTTTAGTGAACGTTCTTGGAGCCACAGAAAGCCCGTAAGGTAAAGCTGTGAACTCATAAGTTAGCAACTGAGAGCTTTTATCTACAAAATGGAAGCGTAAATATTTTCGGCAAGGTACCGCCATCGGTATCAACAAATAAGCCTCTTTCAAATCAATAGTGGCCATAAACCCTTGATTTGGAATAAGCTTTGCTGCGGTACGGTGGTCTTCCATTTTGAAATGGTCCTTTGGGATAAACTTGTTTAGATTCTTTAAATTTAGGATGAAACGTTTACCTCCATTAGATTTTGGTGTTAAGAATGTTTTAGAAATAAATTGTTGATCACATGGGGAGCAGGGCGCAATTGCACCCAATTCCATTAGTCCGTTTATAGCCAATTTCATGTCAGCTTTTTCTGATGGTGAACAATTTATTTGGGGTACAAAATCTTGGACAACCTGTCTATCAAAAGGTATCATATATCCTTCTTTTAGCCAATTTAAAATGACCTGATTTGATGTAATTTTTAGCCAACAATCGTAGAAATTACTTATTCTACCAGCATGTACCTGGTTCATTGCTGTGGATTGACACGGGGTTTGCCCTGGCCTGCTGGCCTGGACGTGGGGTTCGGAGGTGGCTTGCGTGCTGCCACGGCTTTCTTCTGCCCCCCACGCCCCCCCCTGTTCGACGGGTAGCGCGAAGGGGCAGTCCAGTTTCCCTGGTACTGGTAATTGCTGCGCGAAGCAGCCGATGTTGATGGAGTCGCTGTATTTTTTACAGCAGGCACAGGTTTCTTAATTTGAAGACCCTGTTTCTCTATTGCTTTGGAGGCCTTTATTTTCTCCGGGAGCTTATTCCCGAACAACATCTCGTCTCTTTCGGTATCCTGAATAATGGTTAGGAAAGGTTTCGCTAACCCAGGGGTTATCATCTTTGTGCGCGCCTTAGTCTCACAGAAGTGCAGGTCGGATAAGATGCGACTGCTGTCGCTAAGTATTTTTATGGCTTTCACCTTGTCGTCGCTTGTCAATAGTATTGTCATAGCGCGATTGACCGCTGTAATCCCAACACCCAATTGTTGCTGGGATGTCTCAATTTTTTTGTCGCGATTTCGCGCCATTTCAGTGACAGCTGCCGAAATTTCGGCGTTAAGTCTTGGTCTTGGTTGGCCTGTAGTAATTTGCAGTTTTCTGGAATGAGGTATTCCTTTAGAAATTTTTCTTTGGAGTCCTTGGACAAACCCTTCCGAAGTAAGGGTGGCCAAAGTGATGCCAGGTTTGGATGAATTTTTTCTCCAAATTTGGGCGAGTCGTCTGTTGCGTCACCCAAAGCAGTTAGCAGTTCAGGGTCCAAGACTGGAGCTTCATTTTCTTGAGCTGGCGTCGAGATAACTGGGCCGAGCGCATCAGGCGCAGGCGGTGTCGCTGCGGGTTGCACCACAGGCGCGATTTCGTGATCAGCCCCGTTACCCGTCGAATGCTGTGGTTGCGACGTGTCTTCCGGGGCTGCGGGTTCGGTCTCATTCTCAAGAAAGTCAGCGCTTTCTATAAAGAACAAAAAACAAAAGTATGAATTTAGTTTTGTTTAAACTAAATAAAATAAATTTCAAAAGAGGGTAGATGAGATTTACCCAATTTATTTACATTTTAGCTCAAGTTTACCTCGCGGGTAAAGTTGAGGTTATAATGTTCGCATATCAACATGTATTCACATTAGAATTATCACGTCTTACATGCGGAATGCCATCGTGTTGACTCACGGCCAACCCCCAGGCTAGCGTCTTATTTTTAAGTACGCGTTAAGATGCATTACATACTGTATAAAACGACCGTTGGCCGTATTACCGTAAGTAAGCAGCTAAGGTTTAAATTACTCACCGGTTTCCTCGTCTGATGAAGACGACGATGACGATGACGATGATGATATGCCACGTAACATTTTCAACTTTCGTTGATAATGTTCAATTTTTTCCTCGTTTGTGAGTTTCCGTTTCGGCATTTCTCAAACTTCCACCACACTACTACGCAATAACGGTAGTGGACGCGTGCGTCTGTTGTCGTGCACGAAAAAATAATGAGAGTTAAATGGCGCCACCGCAAGGGGCCGGCAGGGGTTTTAGTCAAAACTATACTTATTTTTTTCAAAAATCTCTGAATAAGCGTGCAATAAGTTGCCAGTACCTAAAATAAACTACAATAATGTTAACTAAATTATATCGAACAATGAAGCGAGGAAATACTAATTTCTGCGTAAATACGAACAATTTCCTATTATACTGTTTCCAAAATAGTTGACAGTCTTTAAATTATGATCGTATGTATATAAATAATACATGCTACAAGATGCTTTATTTAAATAATCAACAATAATCAATCAAAATCAAAATGTTTACTCAGCAAGTAGGTAACAAGGGCACTCTTACATGTCTGAATCTGAATCTACCGACATTTCACAAGAGGAGACCGCTGTTGAAAGAAAGCCTAAGTATACTTACTTACTGTTATACGTAAAAAATACTTACTGTTATTGAGTTGCAACAGAAAGTATTTTTTACGTAAAGTATATTTAAAACTATTACAATTATATTATAACTGGGTAATTGAGATACCCGAATTGATACCAGCCGGCCCAACACTACAGACCTTATGGGATTATCATTTCATCAAATATTCTATCAGTAATACATAGGCAAAGTAAAATAAAGAGCTAGTCCCTTTGTGGTTTCAACAGAGGTAATATTCGTTCAGAATAAAAGCCAGTGTTCGATACCTTTCTCACACGCACACATAAATATCACATTCATATCATATGTGTACTCCTATGTGGACGCATGGGCCTGTAAGGTTCCGAATTTTATTCGAAAAGTTTAGTAATTATGTTAGTTCGCGCAAACTAACGATGATCGCGTAGTCGCGTTGTATTAGGACGATGCCTTTGCCCTTTTAAAACTAGGTCGATGCAGAGTCAGCCACCGGCTAAGCTTGCACCATAGATTGGAGCGGAGTTTTTTTTTTTTTTTTGAAATTTTCTCTTCGTCACGACCTAGCGAAATTTAATTTGTGCATTTTAAAACAAAAATTTCTAAAATCGGTTGAGATTGAGAACTCGCTGAGATCTGCGCATTGTTACAAAGTCCATTCGAGTCGATCCATGGGAGCTTCGCTTGCTTCGCTCGCTCCGCTCCAATTATCTTTTTTTCATAATTATGACAAACATATTGATAAAATTAATAAATATTTTTACCTGAGTTCTAGAAAGTAACATAGCTTTCATTGCGTGCCGTCGAAAATAAGTAAAAAATAAAAAATTGATTTCTGCGTGAATTTTGTCAATTTCGAGTAGTTTTTGAAACAAAAATTATCAATGAAGAATTCAAACTGTAGGTTTCAATTATATACCTTAAAATCGAAATGGCCCTGTTCTAAGTAGTAACATTGACAATATGTTAAGAAACATCCTCCTAGCCTTTGTCCCATTTTTTGAGAATGAATTCTCAATCGGGGTCGGCTACCTAAATCCCAAGATGTGGCGTAGGCACTAGTTTTTACGAAAGCGACTGCCATCTGACCTTCCAACCCAGAGGGGAAACTAGGCTTTATTGGGCTTAGGTGGTTTCCTCACGATGTTTTCCTTCACCGAAAAGCGAGTGGTAAATATCAAATGACATTCCGTACATAAGTTCCGAAAAACTCATTGGTATACGGGCCGGGTTCGAACCCGCGACCTCCGGATTGAAAGTCGCATGCGCTAACCACTAGGCTACCACCGCCTCTATGTTTCTTAACAATATGTTAAGAAACATAGAGGTAAATGTCTAAAACGATCAGTATTTTTGAACAGATAAGGTACCTTAAAAGCATATAGCGGAGAACAGAGAAAATTAACTAATCAGGCTGTGTTTTTGTGAAGCCCGAAAGTAGTGCATTTAAATCTGGTTGGTCCATTCCTCTGGTTGGTTCGTCGGCTGCCAGCGAATTTCTGATCAGCTCGACTCCTTGGCGCTGCGTAGAGATGTAACCTCTCTCTGCATCTTTTATCGCTTACCTATACACGTATACACCAATGTGGAGGTAGGATCCATAATTGTGTCTCCCGTCGTCACCAACCTAAGCGATCATCACGCGGTGCGTGTCGAACTGACTGGCAACCGCAAGATGCCCGATCTGAATAGCCGGTTATGCAGAAGCTACTCAGAAACGAATCGCGCCAACTTCGTTCTCGCGATAGAGAGCACTGATTGGGCGACCGTTGTGGCGCACAGTGGCCGATCGTCTGAAACATTAGCAACTCGTTTAATCAATATACTATCAAATAAGTTTGAAATTTGCTATCCTTTAAAAAAAAAGTCTGTTCCGGCTATGCGAGCAATACCAATACTGCGCGCCTCCACTTATTGCTATTCAAAACGTCTAGGCGTTTAACCATCGTTATTGACAATCGAACTTGCTATGTCACTTGCTATCCGATCTCTTTACTGTACACATCGTACTTATAATTAAATATGTAATAAGTTGTTTTGAGTTTCATTGAAACTGCATTATGTTCGCCGAAACATAAATTGGTGGCCCATGAAAAATAAAATACGAATAAATAAACAAAATCAAGCGGAATATACGAAGATTCGAGTTCCATGACTTCGACGGGCGGCGCCAAGTACATTCGCGGCAGCTGAATATTGGTTGAAGAATGGATCTGAGGAGCAACTGAAGAGAAGGTTTTCATTATCTGGACATCTAAAAGTCACGGCGAGGCTCAGTGAGGCATCAAAAGTTTCACACTTCGAGTGCAGTCTACAAAAAAGATAAGTGCCTTGGATTCCTTTGTTTCCTAAATCTCTCGTATTATTCCCAATCCTACATCATAATAACATCATAACAAAGTAGATTGTTGTTAAATCAAGCTTCTATTTAAAAGTACAAAGTGGAAATATACATTAAAATTGTAATTTATAACGCAAAGATATTTCAACATCCCGTTAGTTTACGTCTACCGGCCATACCTACAAAGAAAAAATATTATTGAAATTTACTTCGTTTTATCGTTAAATTTATAGAAAATTGGTAATAATTTTATGTAAAATGTATTTAATCGTCATAATTTAGTATTTAATGAAATAATTAACGTTGCAACGAGACTAAAACTGTGATATTTACGTAGTTTTTTCGAGATTAAAACTGCCTTGATTTTCAATTAGTTAACTGTAAATTATTTTTATTCCACGGCTATTGCAGAGTTGTTTCCGCTATTCTCACGTATTTGGCCGACTATTCCAGCATCTCCTGGGGGCGGGACGCGGCGCGCCAGCTTGAGTGAACGCTAAGTACTTCATCAGCTGTGCCAGCGCAACCGGTTTCTCGAGCCGGCAAGTGCAGTTCGTGAGGAGCGTGAGATAAACACTTTATTTACCTAATTACCATTAGTTATTTCAAGAAGGCGTACATTAATATTTTGTCACAATGATTGATCCTGCGGATATTACGCCTGGTACTTCTAAAGATCGGTTAAAAAATTTATTTACCATGCGTAGTTCTGCTAAAGGTCAAATTACCAAGTTTAAGAACTACTTAAGTACAATTACAGAAAAAACACAATTAACAAACATTGAATTAGCTGAATTAAATTTGAAACTTGGTAAATTGGAAGGATTAGCAGTGAAATTCGATGGTTTGCAAAATGAGATCGAAGTTTTAAGTTCTAGTAATTTATCAAACGAAATTGATGAGCGAGAAAAAATTGAGCATGACATCATAGTGAGCATCGCGACTGCAAAAACATTAATTGAAAAACACAATTTAATTGAGTCCGATATCCAAAGGCGCGGGTCTATTTTAGAAGCTCAATCTTTTCTCGACCAAAATGAGTTGGGGTTCAAGTTACCTCAAATTCAAATATCTAAATTTGATGGTTCTTTCTTTCGCTGGTTAGAGTTTCGCGACACTTTTGAAAATTTAATACACAATAATAATCGCATCAAGCCGATTCATAAATTTCACTATCTGCTTTCTTACCTTGAGGGCGACGCCGCCAGAATCGTGTCAAATATTGAAGTGTCATCAGCCAACTACGCCGAGGCCTGGGGGCTGCTCGGTGAGCGATACAATAACAAAAGGTTGCTCATCAACCATCACATTAGTGCACTTTTCAATATAAACGCGCTCACTCGAGAATCTGAAAGGGCTCTGCGGTTTTTGGTTGACCACATAACAAAAAATTTGCGTGCACTGGCTAGTTTAGGCCAGCCCACAGATAAATGGGATCCGTTGCTCATTTATATGTTAACCTCTAAATTGGATAGTCAGACGCTAACAAAATGGGAGGAGTTCAGGAATACACTTGACGATGTACCAACTCTGGATCAATTCCACAAATTTTTAATCAATCGCGCAGATGTTCTTGAAGCCTTAAGTAGAAATAAAAGTGAAATTTATTCTAAAAACACGCCGTCCGCATCTCGGCCAGCACCACCGTCGCAACAAAATAATAATAATAATAATAATTTTAATAAGCATGATAGAATAAATAATAATAATTACAATAAATATGATAAATATAATAACAATAATTATAAGCATGAGAGAACTTCTAGTACGAAATCCTTTGCATGTGTCAATCAAAATAGCAATAATAATAATAATAAACCTATTGTGTATCAATGCATTATTTGCGATCAAAATCACAAAATTTACGATTGCCCGTCATTCAAGGCCAAATCCATTCCCGAAAGAATGGCTGATGTAAATAAATATAAATTATGTTACAATTGTCTAAAACAAGGGCACCCCACAAGCGATTGTCGCATGGGGCCATGCCGTGAGTGCAAACAGAAGCACAACAGCCTTCTGCACGAACAATCAACAGTCAGCAACGCCGGAGTTGTAGCCCAGCTTCAGCCGTTGGTTGACTACTCCGGTCAAAGCAGTCAGGTTCTTCTGTCCACTGCATTGATTGAGGTAGCTAATCCAATCACAAAAGAGAAACTAAAGGTTCGCTGCCTCCTTGATAGCGGCAGCCAGTCCACATTCGTTACAAAATCACTAAAAGATAAATTATCTCTAAAGTCTACCCAAATTGACACTCTAAAGGTCATTGGTATTGGCAACAACTGCACCAACAAAATTGAGGAAAGTTGCATTGCCCATTTTAATTCTCTAAATAGTCAATTTAACGTCGTTTCGTCGTGTTTAGTACTAAATGAACTTACAAGTGAGATCCCTAAAGCTCCTATAGATGTTCAAACGCTAAAATTACCAAAAGGAATACAATTGGCCGATCCTGACTTCCACCAACCTGCTCCTATTGATGTACTCATAGGTGCTGATTTGTTTTGGGATATAATGGGTAACGAACAGCAATCTCTTGGCCCAAACAATCCTAAATTGCAATATACAAAATTTGGTTGGTTGGTATGTGGTCCTATGGTCAGAAACACTTCAAATCAAAATCAAACAATACATTGTAAACATGCAATTATAACAAAAGATACACATAATGAAATAGATAAATTACTTACAAAATTTTGGGAATTTGAAGAGCTTCCGACCAAAACTAATTATAACAAAAGTGAAGCAGCGTGTGAAAAACATTTTAAAGAAAATACTCAACGCCTACCTACAGGCCAATTTTGTGTAAAACTACCATTGCGTGACTCTCCTGACAAATTAGGAGACACTTACCACTTAGCTAAAAAACGCTTCTTAAGCCTAGAAAGAAAATTCAAGCGTAATCCTACTCTCAAAGCTGAGTACTCTAAATTTATTCAAGAATATGCTAATCTTGGTCATTTATCCGAATCAGCCTTAAGCAAACCAAGTCCATGTTACTTCTTATGCCATCACGCGGTGTTAAGAGAAAACAGTGAATCCACTAAACTCCGTGTAGTTTTTGATGGCTCCGCTCCCTCCTCCACTGGAATTTCGTTAAATGACATAATGATGGTGGGTCCTAACGTACAAGACTCTCTTTTCGCCATACTAATAAGAGCAAGACAATATAAATATCTTCTCGCTGGTGACATCGAGAAGATGTACAGAATGGTACAAGTCAATGATGAAGATCGTGACTTGCAGCTTATCCTATGGAGAGAAGACGAGTCTCAACCCATCAGAACCCTACGTTTGAATACTCTGACTTACGGGACCGCAAGTGCGAGCTATCTCAGTACGCGTTGTTTGTCACAGGTGGGAGAGGAGCAGGAGGATGAATTAATTAAAAACATAATCCAACGAGATTTTTATGTTGATGATTTAATAACAGGAGCTAATAGTGAACAGGAGCTACGTTACATACAAACCTCAGTGTCAAAGGCCCTAAGTGCCGGAGGCTTTAACCTACGAAAATTCAAAAGCAACTTACCTTCATTGTTCCATGATTCCAGCATAAATACAAAAGAGAAGCTTACCATAAGCGAGTCGTCAAGTACTCTCGGTTTGGGATGGGATCCTTCCAGCGATAGCTTGAATTTTCCTGTAAAAGATCAAAATCCATGTAATGAAATTACTAAAAGACATATAATGTCAAACTCATTCAAAATTTTTGACCCATTGGGTCTTTTGAGCCCTTCCGTCATTCAACCTAAAATTCTATTACAAAAATTGTGGATACAAAAATTGGATTGGGATGAACCCGTTCCAATTGATATAGAGCAAGAATGGAAAAAATATGTAGAAAACTTACCTTATCTCAAAAGCTTGCAGATTCGCAGACCAGTCCTTTGTGACTCACCTAAAATTATAGAAATACATGCTTTTAGCGACTCCTCTATCAGTGCTTATGGCGCTTGTGTATATGTCAAATCGGTTGACTCCAACGGCGCGGTATCTGTAAATTTATTATGTGCAAAATCTAAAGTTTCGCCAATAAAAGCTACAACAATTCCGCGACTTGAACTCAGCGCCGCCTTGCTGTCAGCAAGGCTCTGTAAAACCGTTGTAGATGCACTTAGGTACAAACCCGATCGCATTACTTACTGGTGCGACTCGACGATAGTTTTAGCCTGGTTAAATGGCAACCATTCTAACTTAAAAACTTTTGTAGCAAACCGTGTGAGTGAGATCCTCGAAACCACCACATCATCATCGTGGCGGTACGTTCCCACATCAGTCAATCCGGCTGACTTGATTTCAAGAGGAGTTGATGCCGCTCAGTTAGTGAAACTAAAGTGGTGGTGGTCGGGTCCTGAGTTCCTAACTAAAGATGAGTCTGAATGGCCAACAATTAACTTAAAACATAATATTGTAGAAATACCTGAAACAAAATCAAATGTAATATCAATTGATAAAAATGAATCTGTAATAAACTTTAAAAACTATTCTAAACTAAATAGATTAATTCGATCTTTAGCTTATGTTAAAAGATTTATATACAATGCTCGAAATCCTAAAACTAAAATAAGCGGAAAATTAACAATGAATGAACTCAACGATTCATTTCATGCGCTTTGCGTTTTAGCTCAAGTTCAATCGTTCCCAAATGAACACGATACGCTTGCACAAAATAAATCGTTAAGTTCAAAATGTAAAATCTTACCTTTATCGCCATTCATGAAGGAAAACTTAATCAGAGTTGGTGGTCGAATTAGTGCTGCAGAATGCGCTTATGAAAAGAAACATCCCATTCTTTTACATTCTTCGCATCATTTAACCAAACTTTATTTTGAACGGGAACACATAAAAACTCTGCATGCTGGCCCACAACTATTGTTGGCGTCAGTCAAAGAAACAATATGGCCTATAAAGGGAAGGCACCTTGCCAGACGCACTGTAAATAAGTGTATACGTTGTAAACGCGCACGTGGCAAAACACTTTGTCCCAAAATGGGTGACCTCCCTCCACAACGTATAAACCCTGACTATCCCTTTTATTCTGTCGGGCTGGACTTCGCTGGTCATTTCAACATTCTAAATAGAAAAGGTCGAGGCAGTAGGCTAATAAAATGTTACCTATGTTTATTCGTCTGCTTGCGTTACAAATGTCTACATCTTGAAGCAGTCAGTGATTTATCGTCAGATGCCTTTATTATGACGCTTAATAGATTTATTGCGCGAAGAGGCAGGCCAGCCGAGATCCACTGCGATAACGGACGCAATTTTGTAGGCGGTGCAAACGAAATAAGTAAATTCCTAAAAACAAACACTGAACCTCTATCTGATTTTGCAGACAAAGAAAACTTTAAATTTGTATTTACGCCAGCTTACGCTCCTCACTTCGGCGGCATTTGGGAAGCTGGGGTTAAATCCGCGAAATATCATATAAAACGAGTTATGGGAAACAACCATTTAACTTTTGAGGAAATTTCTACTTTGTTCTCTCAAGTAGAAGCAATACTCAACAGTCGACCTTTGTGTCCTTTGTCCTCGTCACCCGACGATCTCCTATCCTTATCTCCAGGGCACTTCCTGATTGGAAGACCATTAAATGCTTTACCAACGCCTACTCTAGTGAACTGTAATGAAGGAAGACTGAACAGATACGAGCGTCTCGAAAAGATCAGACAACACTTCTGGAAACGTTGGCAAAACGAATACATATCAGAACTGCAGCAACGAAGCAAATGGAGAACGAATACAGGCAAACTCAAAGTGGGTGACCTGGTCATTATTAAAGAAGATTACGTACCTCCGCTAAGATGGACTCTTGGACGTGTCTCTCGCCTATTCCCGGGTCCAGATGGGATTTCAAGAGTAGCCGACGTCAACACTGTCAGAGGATGTGTGCGGCGACCACTTGTACGACTCTGCCCTTTAACGACGGATGAAGATTGAAAGATCCTGTCATCTTTCAACGAGGCGGGAATATGTTCCGGCTATGCGAGCAATACCAATACTGCGCGCCTCCACTTATTGCTATTCAAAACGTCTAGGCGTTTAACCATCGTTATTGACAATCGAACTTGCTATGTCACTTGCTATCCGATCTCTTTACTGTACACATCGTACTTATAATTAAATATGTAATAAGTTGTTTTGAGTTTCATTGAAACTGCATTATGTTCGCCGAAACAAAGTCTATAGCGAAAAAAAACGACTCGTGGATAACGGAGGACATTATAAATTTGAAATCACTTTTATCTGAATGTATTAGACTAGGTAAGTCTTTTCCATCTAACGATGTATTAAAAAATTGGATCGATAGCCTAAATGTTAAATACAACCATGCGATACAGCAGCATAAAGCACAATATTACTCAAAACAGGTAACAATGTCGCAAAACCCCAGTAAAGCTATGTGGAATGTCATAAACAGGGAAATAGGAAAGGCCGCCAGTTCTTGTGTAGATTTCACAGATATTGTGGAAACAACAGACGGCGCTAAATACTGTACGAAGAAAGACGTCGCTGATGCCATGAATAGTAGATTTGTAGGCGCAGCAGCGGCGTGTGGCGCGCCGCGCGCCGACCTTGAGATCGCGCTCGCGCAGCTGGCCGCGGCGCGCGCGCCGGCCGACCGCTCCATAAGACTCGCCTCGTTTACTCAAGATGAAGTATTCACCATCATCGCGGCTCGTATTCCACATAAAATAACCAGAGACATTTATAATATATCCATGGATCTATTGAATATGATCGCTTACTCGATGTCACCTGTGTTAAAGCATTTGTTTAATATGTGTCTTAAGGAAGGAATATTTCCCACGCCACTAAAGTTAAGTAAAATCTCTCCCCTTTTTAAAGGGAAAGGGAAAAGAGAAAATATTGACGGGTACAGACCGGTAGCTGTTATACCCTGCATAGCTAAGGTCCTGGAAAACGGATTGTGTTCTAGGCTAACTGCGTTTCTAAACTCGACAAACGCTTTGTCCGATCGCCAATATGCCTACAGACCCGGCCGCTGCACCACAGACCTTGTGCGCGACGCTATGCGTAAAGTCATTGAAGCCCTGGAGGGAAGGCAACAAGTTGCGATTCTCTGCTGTGACCTCTCCAAGGCGTTTGATGTGGCGGATCATAGAGTAATAGCGGCAAAACTAGCTCACTATGGCATACGTGGTAAAGCGCATCTTTTCTTGTCGGATATTCTTCGCGGCCGCTCGCAGGTAGTGGTGGGCAACGGAGGACAAACCAAATCGGACCCGTTGTCTACTTCAATGGGTGTAGCTCAGGGATCGTCAGTGTCAAATATCATCTTTTCATTGTTGCTAAACGACCTACCAGAAGCGATCACATCAGCCGAAATTTTGATGTACGCTGATGACGTCGCAGGCGTTGTATCTGCTCCAGATGTAGACAGTTTAGAGACCCGACTGAATAATGCTGCCACCCAGTTATCTGGATGGTTCAGCTCAAACGGCCTGGCGCTAAACCTGGCGAAAACCCACTTTCTCCACTTCTATCTGGGGAACCGCACACCAAGGGCACTAAATGTTGAAACGGGAGGCTTAAAAATATCGCAGGTGGTAACCAGTACATTTTTGGGTTTCGAAATCGACCAGAAACTTACTTGGGCGTCCCACATAGATAAATTATGTTGCCGATTAGGTAGTGCATGCTTTGCGCTGCGCCGCCTCGCTCGACTCGTGCCGCGCAATGTAGTGCGAAGTTGCTACTTCGCCACCATCCACTCTTTGCTACAGTACGGCACGGAAATATGGGCGCGCGCGGCAGACTGGCATCGCGCTTTTCGGCAACAAAAACGAGCTGTGCGATGCATAGTACAGGTAACACAAGAGCAGTCAGCCAGGCCATACTTTAAAGAACTGGGTATATTGACACTGCCATCCATAGCAATATTCCAAGTAGCAACATACGCACACGTCCATCTGTGCGACTACAAAAAACGCACAGATAACACCACCCGCCTACTGCGCGATCCAAATAGGCTACTCCCTTTTAAACATAGACTTGCAAAAACCGGAAAATTGACTCACGCGATGGGTCCTACTGTGTACAACAGGCTACCTCAATCTGTGACCTCGGCTTCATCCTTGCAGTCATTTAAAATAAGGTTAAAACATTGGCCTCTCGAGCACACATTTTATAGTTATGAAGAATTTCTAACTGTTAATCGTCAATGTAATACTAGCTAATTTATTTTATTATTTATTTTAATTATACAACAATTTTATAAATTATTATTACTTCTAAAACATTGTATTGACATGTAATAATTAATTATTATGAATAAACGAATATGAATATGAATATGAATATGAATATATAACTGGGAGCACTCTGAGAAATTGTTGGGATCTTTCCACGCATCCCTGCGGCATCTTTCCACGTTTTTTTTTATCCTCACCATTTAGATAGTTGGCAGTCCACAACTGTGCGTTTTTCTTGAAATTTCCCGCCTCGCACGACTGCATTGTGGAATGCGTTGTCGCTTGCGGTATTGCCGGACCGATACGACCTTCAAACCTTCAAGAAAAGAGCGTACTCCCATCTAACAGGCCGGCAACGCACTCGTAACTTCTCTGGTATTGCAGGTGTCTGCAATGTCTATGGGCGATGGCAAATCGCTTACCATCAGGCGATGCGTTTGCTCGTGCCCCCATTATGACATTAAAAAAATACACATTTTCAGAAGCGGAGTGGCTTCTGTGGATACTTGGATAGGCAGCTTTAAGGTGCAGTGTTGGGTAATGGATAGTGTCATCTGTTGCAAGCAAACTGTTTTAAAAGTGGTCTACTCTAGTGTATGCTGAAAGTGCTTAAAATTTGCGGAACATGGTATAAAAACCGTTTGTGTAGGTAAATAAGTTTCATACTCAAGCTTAGGTAAGCTTTCTTTGCGCAACTCTGCCATTGTGCAAAGTAAACGAACTTTAAAGCAGTTTAAAACACACATGCTGAAGCTTCTAGAAATTTCAATGGAAAATTGATAGCTCGGATATAAAGTTTCATTGTACAAAGGGATTGCACAAAACAATTAGGTATGTGCAAATTTGTCTTATAATACATTAAATAAATAAATAAATAAATATTAAGGGACAATCATACACAAATCGACCTAGCCCCAAACTAAGCAAAGCTTGTACTATGGGTACTAGACGACGATATACATAATATATAAATACATATATAGATAACATCCATGACCCAAGAACAAATATTTTGCACAAATATTTGCCCCGGCCGGGATTCGAACCCGGGACCGCCGACTCAGTAGGCAGGTGTCTACCAACCGAGCCAAACGCGTCGTCGTCATTGAAGAGATGTTACAAATTGAATGTACAGTCAGATTCCAATACGTTAACGATCATTGATCTCGCTCAATTCGCTCGATTTTCATTAATCAAATGGCATGACAAAAAGTGATTAGCGTTACGTTCAAAAACAAGTAATACGTAGTATTAAGACATCAAGGTAATTAATTAAATCATACCTATTACCTGAGAATAATTAATATGTCTTGTATATCTGTATAAACCCGTTGATGTTTGCCATCGCATTGCGCGTTGGTTCATGTTAAATTTAACGTGAACCGGCGAATATTGTCCAATGAATATTGATACTCTTCTAAAACAAAATTTCCAAATACACAGATATATTCATTCGCAACCCAAACAACCTTATTCGTATGCGTCGCATCACAAAGAGAAAAAAAAGACAATCACTGAAAAACAAAACAGACTAACCTAATTCCGAACTCCAACACGGGCTGAATCCCATTATTCAATCTTTTGGTGAAGTTGAAAAATAAAATAAAACAATAGAGGAGCCACGAAACAAAGGGCGGCGCAATCAGGCCGGGATATTTGCCGAGCCCGGCTAATTGATACGGGGACGGACACCGGGCGGGCCCCGAGACCAGCGGATGCATTAAGGTGCTGTTTCCCCGGCGAGGCGAGGTGAGACGAGGTGGTTCGATAGTTGAAGACATACACTCGATATACGCAGAAATATGCGAGAAACAAGAGGCGAGCGCAATCAGGCCGGGATATTTGCCGAGCCCGGCTAATACGGGGATGGACCTAGGGTGGGCCAGGAAAACAGAGGATGCATTGGGGTGAGCGAGAGTGGTTCTGTAGCGGAGCTGTTTAAAGAGCATTTTGCTGTCAAATCACCATTGGGACCATCCCGGACAACAAGAATGGTCGACGCTGGGGCACCTGGTCAGAAGACGAGGACTCAGTTTACAGCGAAGGAGGTTAAAATTGCCTTAAATTCAATTTCGAGAGGAAAGTCTCCTGGTCATGATAGCCTCAGCGTAGAACATCTACAACATGCCGGGGCACACCTGTCTAGGGTACTGGCGATGTTCTACTCTCTCTGTATATCACACACTTATCTACCCGCCGCGCCGACATGATGAAGACTGTGGTGGTCCCAATAGTGAAAAATAAAACCGGAGATGTTAGTGACAAGTGCAACTACAGGCCTATTTCGCTCGCGACCATAGTCGCTAAGGTATTTGATGGTCTGCTTAACGCTCAATTGGATAAATGTATGAAACTTCATGACAACCAATTTGGTTTTAGACCAGGTTTATCTACAGAAAGCGCTATCTTGGCTTTAAAGCAGACCATTAGATACTATACAGACCGCGGTACAGCTATTTATGCTTGTTTTCTAGACCTGTCCAAGGCGTTCGACCTGGTTCACTATGATGTATTGTGGCAGAAACTTGAAAGTATAAATATGCCCGTAGAAGTCAGGGGTATCTTCAAGTTCTGGTACCATAACCAGGTCAACGTCGTGAGATGGTCAGAATCATATTCCCAACCATATGGGCTTGAATGCGGTGTAAGACAGGGTGGTTTAACTTCGCCAAAGTTATTCAACCTGTATGTAAATGCGCTCATAGAGGAGCTCAGCAACACCCGCATCGGATGCCACATTGATGGAGTATGTGTAAATAACATCAGCTACGCAGATGACATGGTGTTACTGAGCGCCTCAGCGTGTGGTCTTTCCAGGCTCATATCCATATGTGAGAAATATGCCGCCAGTCACGGTTTGATATATAATATCAACAAAAGTGAATGCGTCGTTTTTAAGGTCAAGGGCAAGAAGACACCTATGTTTCCATTCGTTAAGCTGAACGGTCATCCACTTCGGATAGTAGACCAATTTAAGTATTTGGGGCATATGGTGACAGCCGATCTCAAAGATGACGCCGATATTGAGCGCGAGCGCAGGGCGCTTTCCGTTAGAGCTAATATGATAGCCCGCAGGTTTGCTCATTGTTCTGTCGAAGCAAAAATTACTCTCTTCAGAGCCTACTGCACCACTTTTTATACAAGCAGCCTATGGGCTGATTATACTCATAGACGATACAGCGCTCTGCGCGTTCAATATAATAACGCTTTCAGAGTGTTGATGGGGCTGCCTAGATTTTGTAGTGCGTCGGGGATGTTCGCGGAGGCGCGCGTGGATTGCTTCTATACCACTATGCGCAAGCGATCTACGTCCCTAGTGCGCAGAGTGAGGAACAGCCCCAACAGCATTCTGAAAATGATTGCGGACAGGCTAGATTTCCTGTATATAAATAAATGTTGCATGATTCATGTAATTAGAAATAGATAAATAGGTAATACTTACTAACACTAGTTTTTGTAAGTTTTTATTGTTACTAACAAAATGATCCATGTTGGTCGAAATAAAGCATATTATTATTATTATTATTATTGCAGTGGATGCTCGCTCTACGGGTTGAAGAAAGAAGGGCCCACCTACACCTCCGCTTAAGGCAACAAGCTCGTCACGTCAAGAAAAAGGGGCATACCACCACCTAGGGATGTGCGCTTTCTCGAGAACATTTCCCGATTTGTGTATGGGATATGTTCTCCCCATACAAATCTATCACCACCATAGGCAAAGGCATAGAAACTTATACCATCCCGAAATGATAAAAACTGGGCTCATCGTCACGAACCCTAGTACTGCGTCCACAGACGTAAATAACTGGCACTGGCAGTGCCACCCGAACTCCACCAACACACACACTGCTAGATAGTACCAATAGTTCCTAGATTTAGAAGGAAGATGAGTGAACCACTGTACGGTGTCAAACCGAACATACGTATTACCAAAGCGCATTCAGCATTCCCGTTCATTTCCATAAATATTATAGGTAAACGCGTACCAGTCAGTTCGCATTCAACCGCCGATTCATTATCATCGCGACTCATTTAGTATTAGTTTGGGACAAAAAAATATTATGTACAAATTAACTATAACAACCATAAACCCCGTTGATGAATTGAGACGTAATACCTATATTGTGTATTATCGTGGATTCCTGCTGCGAACGAATAAAAAACTGTTGAAAACTTGTTGTAACCAGTACAGTTCCTATTTTTTAAAATATTTTCACCCGCTCCTTTCGTGGCGCCGGCATGACATTTCAGTTCGTTAGATGCCGTATCATATCTATTTCAGCATAAATATACCCACACATATGTACACTGTGAGAGACTGGGTTAGCCCAATTATCGCGGTAACTGATGCAAATTGCATTGCCAAGCCAATCGGCTTACTTGGATTGAATTAATTATTGTACCTACAAGTTAGTGCACAATAACATGCTATGATTTGCTGTGTATACATTCATCTACGCCAATGACCGCATAACGTTCTAAGTCGTCCCCTTTCCTAACTCGTCCAACTATAATTTCTTCCTTGCTCATTTCTTAAGATGTCCGCTACCCTAATTCGTCCATTTTACTAGTGTACAAAATAGGAATGTGGGCGTAGCGTGTGGGAGTCAGTATATAGGACTCTACAGTCAGTTTGATGTTCTACGGGTTCTTTCCTTGTGACCCTTTTAACCAGTTGAAAAATCTATGGCTCTCAGACCAGGTGCAGTGGTTCAATAGGTAGGACGCCCGTGTTGGCCCGGAAGGCCGTTGGAGATGCGGGTTCGAGCTCCACCTGAACCATTGCATTTTTAAATTTTTCGCTTCATTCGAAATATTTGGTTTACGTAAACAGACGTTACTGCTTTAATTCTGACTGCTGGTCTAACTAACCTTCTAACTAGTTTAATGACCAGTGGTCACAGTCCCAAAAATCCGAAAAAAAAACCGAACATATACTCATTTACATAGAACCTATCCCAACAGATTTTTCTATGTGTACTCGTAGACCGCGTCACATGTATTTCGACAAGTATTAGGTATCTTTTGGTGCCTACCGTGCCTACTTCGTTAGTAAACCTTATTAAGTTTCCCAGCACACCCAGTATCTTTTACAATAAAGAATAAACCAATCCAATTGCGCAAAATCAATATTCGACCGAAGTTTCATCTCCGTAATACAAAAAGACAACAGCGCGGCGCGACGGCCCGTGTGGCGATTTCATTATCATGGAGTCCGTGGAGTAACGAACTGGAACTTACTGGTGATTGGCTTGGAGTTTGTAATGTTTTTAGTTCAATCATACTATCTTCTCTCTCTGTTGTTTGTCTTTCTCTAATACTGAGGAGCGTGACTCTTTCATAGGCAAAAATGGTCCGCTCCATCCGTCTGATTCTGAACTGGTCTGGTCCGTTGCCTGGTACAACAGAATAGTAACAATAGTAAGTATAGTAGTAGCAATAGTACTACGGCTGTTCTGAGGTTTAATCTTGGCATTTCTTTGGACTCTTGGTTTTTTACGATCACCATTTCCCGCCACTACCAAGGTTCTCAATTTCCGGCCGCTCTGGTAGCAACATTGGCTTAAGGTTATCGCACATGCACACCAGATCGGAACAAGAATCCAAACCAAACTGCATGCTACCGAAATGAAAATGCTTCGATGGGCCGGGGGTGTGACCAAATTGTATAGGATCAGAAATGAACACGTCAGAGGGAGCTTTAAACTCCACAGACAACCCCCACTAGACGGAGCATGTAAAGCGACCCGCGCGCACCAACGATATGGCACGGCAGAACATTAAAGTATCAACACGGCGGCCACTGTTTAGTTGCGTCCTTGTTTATGATCCATGCGTACGTCAACGAAAAAAGAAATTAAATAAATAACATGGTAAATTGTAGTGTTTAGTGGTGTAGAGAGACCTCATAAACTTGGACGCAACTAAACGGTGGCCGCCGTGTTGATACTTTAATGTTCTGCCGTACCATATCGTTGGTGCGCGCGGGTCGCCTTACATGCTCCGTCTAGTGGGGGTTGTCTGTGTTTAAACTCAGAGCTATACCAGACAAACTTCAGGAGAGCCAGCTGCGGTGGTATGGACACGTGACGTGTCGTGAACACAACCACCCGGTTAAAATCACCCTAAAAATCTACATAGGAAAACAACCCCGAGGACGTCCAAAAGCTACTTGGTGGAGAACGCTAGATGGTTTTATTGCTGTTGACGTAAATAACAGAGCCAAATTGCGTAAGCATATTCAGAGGGACTTCAAATGAATTGGGGCAGAGGCACGGAGAAAGAAGAAGAGTAGGGCCAGGGGCTCCGCGCGTGGATGTCACACTTATGACATCAACCGAAGAAAGTGGGTGCCTCTGGTCGCTTCACTTCGCGGTGCTGAGCCGCTTCTCTTTAGCGAGCCTTAAAGTAATTCACGACACAGCCGCAGATATTTGGAGGCTGGCCGAGTTCTATAACACTAAACATAGGCAAGTAAGCCAAATATTGTAGGTGTACAAGAACACGTTACGAACGTTTTACAAGAACACGCGAAATCAATTTCCAATACTCTTGATAAGCCAACTTGTTTAAAGTTAGTTTCCGTTTGACGCGATACCGTCTTGACTTCCGCTTCCGCCAACCGGCGACTTCCGGCAAAATGGCGTCGCTTTAATGTTCGGAAACCGGCTGTCATTGTTGGGGTGAAATGAGTTAGAAATTATTTTGATGATGTAGTTTTTGGAACGAAAAATCCTTGAAATCCATGTAAATCTGTTTAAGATAGCACGTTTACTAATGCCATGCTTTCCGCACCTATATTAAATCTAGATAGGTTAATATTAGTCAGATACTCTTCGCATAACATGTTTAATTTGTTGATAAGTACTATTCTCAGTTACAAAAACCTGCGGACGTAACCATCATAGGGTTACGTTTACCACGTGTTAAAAATATATAACGGAGTTAAATAAATCAGTAAATTTTGACAAACCTCTGCTGGTTTGTGTAACGCATACTATGGAAACATAAGTAAAGCAGTCATGTCATGATAACATGATTCTTAACTTTATTATTATTATTGTGAGCTTATTTCTGGGCCAAGGCCCACTCTTCTTCCATTGTTCCCGATATCGGGCTACTTCTGACCATACCTTTATAAAGGAATCTCGTCCCAACTTCAGCGATGAGCCGTCTCCGTTTCAAGCTGTTGGGCTTCCAGTCTGTGGCGATCTTGGCCCACAGCTCATTCGGCATTCGACAGACGTGACCAGCCCAGTCCCACTTCAACATTGCCGTTTTCCGAGCTACGTCGACTAAGAAATCAGGACCTTAATTATACACCTAATATACTATGCTCCATGGCTCGCCGGCAAAACCCAAGTTTTCACCTTCGAGCTTCTGTCAATGACCAAGTCGAAGCTAAAAGAGTGTAGGCGAGAACTGATTCTTCACGTGTCTTAACAAAAACATTGTCCGCGATATGTCCATCCCTTAGGCTGCCTGTCCATTGTACCGGAGCGAAAAATAACCAATCAGGCTGCGTCTTTGTGAAGTCCAAAAGAAGTGCATTTTAATCTAAGGAATGTGATTGGTCCATTTTAGACAGTTCCGTGCCAGTCCGCCCAGCAGCCCAAGGCACAGAAAGACAGGCACCCTGTCTGTCTAAAGTTATTTGAGGAAGCAACTTTAAATTTACTCATTCGAGTAAATACGAGTTTAAAACGCAATTCACTACTGAGGTATTCTATAAGGCTACACACAAAGTGTTTACTCAAGATAATGAAATAAGTTTCTGATCACAACCTCCTGCTCGCATGCATCTATAATCCGATTTAATGTCGCCTCGATAGAGCACTCAAGCAGTACTGAGATTGTGTCACTACCTACACCTCTCGCGATCATGGAAATGGTAGATTCGATACAAAAATTATATTTGTATAAGTATTACTAAAAACAAAGATAGAAACATTGAAAAAAATTTAGATCCTTGACCAGGGTTGAACTGGTACCTTATGCCATGCCGGGGCTATACGCTCTGAACAACTAACTGGTAAGGGTGTCTTCGAATTTTGTCACTGCCTGATGTTGTTTTAGGATCTTTGTATTTTTTGCATTTAACTGGCTTAGCATGCCGTTGACGCCTTTAGTTAGAAGCTATGATACTAACTTCCTCATTCCAACTGGGCGAACAGCTTACAGTTGCCACATGTTAGCTAGAGAGGGCGAAAATCATATTGCCATGATTTTTGTAATTTAGAAAGCCAAATTATACACTATTCAAAAATTTCGAAAATCAAGCTTTAATAATTTTCGTAAAACACTATCAATTATTTATTAGCTTTCTCTTTATTATGTACTATTAACTTTTATTCGCTGTTAATAATGTACAATTGACGTCCGTGGCTGATAGATGGATCTTATTAACACACCTCCCGAATCTACACAAATCCAGTTCTATTATATCTCCAGTTTTCGCCGCCTGCGTACAAAGTTGAAACCTACGTTAAGATATAAGTTTGCGGCGATAATTCTGCAGCATTCGCTTTGTGCCGAGCGAAGTTAGGCCCAAGACTTAGCAAATTCGAAATGCAACTTCGCGCAATATGTTGAGTCAAGTCGTTATTCTAATTAAAGTTATTTCTTGCAGTTAGCTGAATTATTGAAAGGAACTTTGGTTCAAAATTGTGATACCTCTCTACTCATCGTAATTAATTCTTCATGGGTTGTGTTGGTTGTATGATAGGGCTGCCATTCGTCCGGGTTTTCCCGGATTTGTCCTAGGCCGTCCGGGGAGGTTTTAAACAAGTGTCCGGGGAAAACCCGTACCTACACCTTTTAAGTGTATAAAAAATAAAGCGATTGTTTTTTTAATAATATTATTTTCGGACACCCCCGGAAAAAAATACGTTTACGCCAAATGTCCGGGTTTAAGTCTTTTTCCGGGTTTGGTGAATTTAAAGATGGGAGGTCAGTTGTATTGAGGAGCAGTATCTTCATATACCCAAAAATGTCCGCTGAAAGTTGGTGGTGCTAGCAGACGTTACTGTTTTAATAAAAATAATGTCAGAGGAAATCCCTGAAGACTTTCCCGCTGTTGCAGTATGCATCCAGACTTGAAAGGCTTCCAAAGTGGTTCATTCGGTCCAGGGTTAAAATAAAGTGGCCACATAAAAAACCTCGACACCTTATCTAAATTACTTCCATTCGGCTCTCGGCTCAGTTGATCAGATCTACCTTTGGAACATATATGCGCAGGCGTCTAGATAGATAGACGCTTTTAGTCGAAAAGAGTCAATAAGCTGGGTACAGTTTATGGAAGAACTTTTTTTTGGATAGCCCTTCATGTAAGGATCTGGAAACTACAGGTCGTTAATTTTTCATAGCCATGGTTTTTTCCAGTGTTCTTTTAAATTGTCAATAAATATAAAATCGGCTGAAGAGACCTTTGCATTCGAAACCCAATAAAAAAAACTAGTTGGTGGTTGACTTGTCAATGTCAAAATTCCAACGGTTTGACATTGTCAAGTGCCGACCATCTACAAATTTTTAGATTTCAAAGGCCCTCGCCTTCAGCCAATTTTAATGCGAACTGTGAAAATTGACAATTAAAAAAAGAAAATATTTGAAATAAACGTGGGAAAGCAAAATTAAGGACCTGCAGTTTGTAGATCCTCACAGCAGGAACTGTCGAAAAAAAATTAATGATCTTCCAAAAATTATACCAAGCCTATATTTAGAAATATATTCCAAACACTAGTGCAAATAAAAAACAATTGAGTCGGTCAGTAAGTCAGGATTTTTTTGGTTTATTTAGTTTAGAAGATATTGAAGCCGTTGGCGCAGTGGTCGTGCGGCAGCCTACTGAGCCGGTGGTCCTGTGTTTGAAACCCGGTAAGGGCAAATATTTGTATAATAAACTTGAATTGTGCCTGGGTCATGGAAGTTCTATGTATTTAAGTTTACCTATTTATATCTATATATTTATATTTATTATTTAAAAAAAACTGTCGATTTGTCTTCTGACAGTGCAGTTCTTCTATCTTGCAGTAGTGTGGGCGTTACAATAAAAAAATAGAACAATATCTATGATGGAGGATGGAGCATGCTTACCCCGATGCTTGTTCATCTTTGTCTTAAAACATCAAGGTTGTAGGTCGGCGGAGAGAGAGTGGCCGAAAGAGATGAAATCCGAAGCGGTAGAAACAAAAGAAATCTAGTAAAAATCTACCACATCAAGGCGTGAGCTAAATTGAATAAAAACAGTGTTTTGTCTTGGCAGTTTCGTGCCAATCCCGGCTACCATTAATCAAAAACAAGAACAATCAAAAGTTAAACAAACAAAAACAATTTCACCGAGGCCTCGAATGCTGTCGGGGACAATGGATCGGAACCGATAATCTCGCCGACCCTTTTCTTATCTTTTTCATTTTCGAAAAACTGTTGACCAAACATAAATAGAGGTTGAAATGGGTTTCATCCTACCAAAGATTGATAACTCCTCTCAAACACCCGCTGGGTGCGATTGAGAACAGTCCACTTACAGTTCTTTCCTAATTTCCTTCTCTTTCATTTGAAATCCGTTCGAAAGTTGGCAACATTGAGTTGATTTTGCGTTGTCTTAGTAATGGTCATGCGTGCTTATACGCAGTATCGGAAAATTGGTCCCATTTTAAAAGAATGATGGGACATTTTTTCGTGGAACGACCCGCGATTCCTTTCGTTTTATCGCCGTTCGGTCGTAGAAGTGCAATCGGCGGTTTTAGGGGTGTTTTATTCGTGTTTTCGGCGATAATGCGATTGTAGTGGTACTTAAACGAAGACGTAATCGGTGATATAGGCTGAATAACAGAATATTGAGAGAATAAGACGGAGCAATTGTAATATCGGAGATGAAATCTAATAGCATGTTATACAACGCGAGTAGTGGATGGATTATTGTGCATTGAACGTTGAATGTGTGATACTGATATGAAATTGAAAATTAAAATGGTAAATTGTTACAGTAAATAATATTCTCAGTTTCTTCCTCCAGGGTATATAAATTAAATAATAATAAAAAAAATTAACAAAACGAAAACTGACTTCAAAGTTTGGAAGGCAAAGCTTTATCAGATTTGGACGCCAACAAATTTTTAAATAGCCTTCCGGCTATGATGTCACACATAATACACCTTAAGCAAATTTAAGACTAATATGATTTTCTCATTGATGCCACTGGCAGAACTGGACCAAATTGAAATGGGAAGTACCAGCGGTCGGTGTGGGAAGTCCCACACGGGAAGTACCAGCTTTCAAATAAAAAAAAACATCAAAATCGTTTCACCCATTCGAAAGTTCTGAGGTAACAAACATAAAAAAAAAATACAGTCGAATTGAGAACCTCCTCCTCCTTTTTTGAAGTCGGTTAAAATATTGTAGTGTTTCCACATTAAAATAATGAAACATTAAATTAATAAATATCAGACAACCTCACACAGATCGATCTAGTCCCAAATTAGGTAAGCTCAAGAAGGCTTGTGTTATGGGTACTAGACGACGATATACTTATACCTATATAGATATATATTAAATACATAGAACATTCATGACCCAAGCACAAATGTTCGAGTTAATCACACAAATATTTGCCTTGGCGGGGATTCGAACCCGGGACCGGCTCAGTATACCTACTCTACAAACCAAGCCAACCGCGTCGTCCTCATTAGATGTTACACAAAATTATTTAGCTATATGTACACGAATATTAAATCCTAGAAGCAATATATGAAGCCTCGCGATGTTATGAAACAAGTTAGCTTACATCAAACCCATGTCCCCGCCCGGCGTAAGTGGCGAAGTAATATTTCACCCTCCGAGGCGAACATTTTACCTCGAGAAATGCATTTTATTCCGACACGTATGTACGAAGGGTTTCCAAGTGATTTAACCGCTCCGCACTGGCGCAGTCGATAGGGTAAGAACAGTAGCACCATCGGGTTAAGAAACTGGAAAATTGTCGCCTCAATTCGTTTGTCGCCACTAAATTTCGACATTTGCGATAAGCGCTATTCGAGTCGTTGATATCGATGAATATCGATGACTCTACGTTATTTAGTTAGTTATACATGTCCATACGAATAGATGAGCTCATCAAATTCACAAACAGAAATACCATCCACGGTGACTTAGAAAACTAGGGGAAAAATGCTGTTCGCAATACGCCGTGAGTGAAGAAATGGGTTCAAACTGTTTAAACTGAAACTCCCTTGAGACTACATAATAATAAGATTATTTTTCCTCGTTTCGACAAGTCTATATATCGTAAAAATCACCATTATGTGGTTACTTTGTCATAATTGAACCCGTTATATACGGCTATAGCTTTGCATTCTCTAGTGGTTAGAAATCTAAACAGAGGTCGCAACGCACTGGGTGTACATTATTTCAACGCAGTTTGTTGTACGGTTGGCGAAGATTATGAGCATCATCATCTCCCTGCCCTTATCCCACTTATGTAGGGTTGGCACAACATGTTTTCTTCTTCCATTCATCTCTATTATTCGTCTATTCAGCGCTTACTCCTTTCTTCCTCATGTCCTCTCCCACACAATCCATCCATCGCTTTTGTGGCCTACCTACTCTTCGTCCTTAAACATTCATCCCTAACATTCTTCTTCCAATATGACGTTCATCCCTCCTCATTACATGCCCATACTATGCTAACCTACTGCTCCTCATTTTATCCGTCACGGGTGCTACTTTCAAACTTCCCCTTATATACTCATTTCCAATCCGATCTTTCCTCGTCACTCCACACATCTATCTCAACATTCTCATCTCGGCTGCATGCATAATTCTTTCATCCGTCACTTTTGTTGCCCAACCCTGATCCATACATCACGACAGGTCTTATGATCATTTTATAGATTTTTCCCTTAAGTTTAAGGGGTATTCGTGGATCACAAGCTGTTCCAGAGACCTGTCGCCATTTCATCCATCCCGCATTTATTCTATTTCGAAGATTATGAGCGGAGCGTTATAAAAGTTATTCAGTCTCGCACAAAAAGTCACGTGAGAGTTAATTGTTATGAATTAATATGAATTTAGATTCCAGAACGAGTCAACCAAAATAAACTTCGATAAATTTGATAAGCTACAAGATGTTACTGTTCCCGCTCTGTGTGATAGGCGGCTGGTACTCTGAATTTATAATGTTCGACTTGAGTTCCGGTCTGTTTCGCCCGGCGTATGCACGCTCGCCTGAAAAATAAACACCGCCAATTCGCTTTGTGGGCGCTTCAATATTTTAGTTGGACGGAAACTAGTTTTATCTAGTTCAAAACAAACATCTGGGAAATTCCAAAACGCGGTCACATCTATGAGAAATTATTTTCCACAGGAGTTTTTAGATTTCACCGAAAAATCTTCATACAACCACGCAAATATAGTTTCATCAAACATGCAATGAAAAGTCGTCATAACGTGCATTAAAGGGGCTTTGATGTCTCACGTTTCGAGCGGAACAACTCGAAAGAACTGTAAAGGAATTTCATACGTAATTGAAGGCCTAGGCCGGGAAGTAATTTTTTTTTAATATGGCGTCTGTTTTCGTGAATAGGCTAATCAGCTGTTTTTTTTTGTGTGTTGTATTTTTTTTTTGTGCGTCATGTGTTTGCATATGTTTGAGAAAAGCACTAATAGATGCCTTAGCCGTGAAAAGGGCTTGCCGGCTTCGTATCACCATCCGACCTCCCTACGGTCGGCCGACTATACCTATTCACCCCTTCTTTCCCGGCGTCTGCAGTAATGTACTATTGTTGCAATGGTAAGTTCGCGTTAGTCATCATCACATAATAACATAATTACATACATTTTGATATTACAATATGGCAGGTGGGCGTTCTGTAAAAAAAACGAATCCCTGTTTCTTCCAGTACATGACGTTTTTGGGTTCATCCTACTCTGAATCGATAGCATTTTCAATCATCAATGTGCAGAATAAAAAAAAGTATCCGAAATTTATCCGTTCCATTACATCATGTTTGAAATATTATGATCTTTTTTATTTTAGTTACTCAGTGGAAACTTTTACGCAAATGGGGTCCATACAATGATAAAGAACACGACATAAAGATATTGAAATATAAAAATGTAATTAAAATGATTAATTATAAATATTTATTACCTACTTATATGAAAAAAAAATAAAAAAAAATGTTTAATATTTACACTAACTGAAATTTCAACGTACAAATTAATTTAGGAGATAGTGATAATTGATTTGTTTTAATTTATTATTCTTGAACATGCGAATTGTTTGTATGGAATAAATAAAGCTATATTTATTTTTATTTTTAGTTGAAACTAAAATTTGATACAAATTTTGGGACACTTTTTGTTACATTGTCCCAAATTTTTTTGATCGACGTTAGAATTTTGTGGCTGTACGGGTAGCAGTCCCTGATGACAGCTCCACACGAGTTCGAAACATGTCGGACCGTTCCTGCATGACGATGTCACGTGAGATATTCAAGACAATGTTTGAGGCCTGTCATCTCTTTGATGGGATATTTAAATGTCCTCTTTTATAACGGATTAATAATCACTACATAGTATAAAACAAAGTCGCTTCTGTCTATCTGTATGCTGTGATTGCTTAGTATGCTTAGATCTTTAAAACTACGCAACGGAATTTGATGCGGTTTTTTTAAATAGATATAGTGATTCAAGAGGAAGGTACAATACATGCCTAGTTTATCAGCATTGCACCCGTGCGAAGCCGGGATGGTTCGCTAGTGGAGTAGTAAATGTTAGATAATTACAGTTCTCGAGTGCAGTTGATAGTTGTATACTATTCGTACCGTGGTGCTTACATTAGGAGACCACTAATATGCCGGGCCACTCTGTAATGTTCCGCATGCACTCCCGTGTACATGCAC
The DNA here is from genome assembly GCA_947623375.1 of Apotomis capreana. Classification (NCBI taxonomy): domain Eukaryota; kingdom Metazoa; phylum Arthropoda; class Insecta; order Lepidoptera; family Tortricidae; genus Apotomis; species Apotomis capreana. The sequence continues at coordinate 23,645,232 of OX392507.1, read as the reverse complement.
TATGGCTATATGGCCAAAGTATACAGGGTGCTTCGGAAAAGGGCCATACAATTACAATCATAGACTACTTCTTCGGCACAACTAAAACCAGCTAAAAAAACACAACCAGCTTTTTCGCTTCATCGAGAAAAAGGCATTTTACTTGCATTTCCAGATATCTAAAAATTATTTTACTTAGAGAACACCCATGAGTGTCTGACATATTAGAATACGTATGAAACGGGTTTAATAACTATTGTATTAAGCGGTTTACACTCAACGTGAAATTGTCAGGAACGGCCCGACATGTTTCGAACTCGTATGGAGCTCTTCATCGGACGGCTGCCCGTACACCGCCGCGGCAACCGCGTCACTCACGTCGTCACGAGTTTAATAGCGTCGTATAATCGCTGGTTCGAATCGGTTCTCGATTCATCGTTAGGAGCGCCGATCAGTCGCGGCGGCCAATCGAACACTGTTCGATATTCGACTTATACGACGAGAGTAAACACAAAGCCATGCTTTATTACTATGGGTACTAGACGACGATATACATAATGTACAAATACATAATGTAAATAGTTATATTTATAGATAATTTCCATGAAAACAAATATTCGAGTTCATGACATTGCCCTTGTCAGGATTCGAACCCAGGACCGCCGGCTCAGTTGGCACGTGCACTACAAACTGCGCCAACCCCGTCGACAAAATACTATGTATTAAACAGAAAATTATACGATTCAACTTCAAGGCGAGAGACTTTCCCCAAAACCATAATAGCTTCAATAAACCAAATCCTATTTGTACCGCGTATCCTGTGTCAGAACATCCTGTGTAATGTATATGTGCAATGTAATTAAAGTTGTGTGTGTTTAGACGGTCTTCGCTATTGTTTAGTCTGTGGTCCAAGTGAGCCCGCCTCCATACTTCCGTGGCACAAGGGCGGTAAATCCTCGTTTGTCCTCCTCCTCACTTTCCTCTGTACCTTAATTTAATTTTAGCATGTGTATCTTTTTCTGTCGCTGTATTTTATATGAGAATATTTGTGATAGACAGAATCACTTGAAAGAACTGGTGCCGTAAAACTACCCAACATTAGCCGAATCACCTAACTGTGGGCCAAAATAAAACTTATTCATTTCTATCAAGACCCATATTCTATCAGTTATTTTAAGCGTTTTATTATTTGTCTAAGTTGTTCATCTTAGAATGTATCCCTAATAATTGTGATGTAATTAACGAGTAACTTTCGAGTTCATTTGGACCTTAGTTGTGTGGACTGGAATATTAGGTGGTTAATAATAAAACGCCCCGGCTTCTGGTTCACTGTATATAGTTACATTTTGATTGTAGCCTTTGGCTTAGTAGTCTTTTTTTCTGTGACTTAGGCAACGTGACAAAGTTAACATAGATATGAGTTCCATGTATATTTATTTTTTAGGCCAATGGGCGGCTAAAACTCATATGACATTGTTTTTATAATTTTCGTGATAAATGTATGGTATTGCCAAATGGCTAACTAGTTTAGTTATATTGCATCAAATCCATAGCTCAGTGTGTTATGGCTTCAGACAAGGCCAGAGCAATAAAAGTCTTATATTTTACGCAACAAAAATGTAATCAGGGTAGCTCGGATTGAAATTCAGTACGCGGCCTGGGGGACTAATAAATCCAGATAGAATATTCCTCTGCAAAAAATCTAACTTGTTTTTCGCCTGTGGCGCAGTGGTTGATTAGACGGCTTGTTTACAGGTTCAAGAGAAACCTTGATCGTATCAAGTACCTATTACGTTACCAGGTCCAAAGACACAACTGCCGGACATGGCGCTCAATTTGACCGGACATTTACCCTAAAAGCCGTACTTCATATCCTTACAAGAACCCGACTTTCAACGCGCACGCGCAGCAGCCACATGAAAAACCTAAGCTTTTTTACAGGTTCAATTCTGAGGACGAACCCTGATCGTATCATGTATTACGTTACCAGGTCCAAAGACACAACTGCCGGACATGGCGCTCAATTTGACCGGACATTTACCCTAAAAGCCGTACTTCGTATCCTCACTTGCGCCCGGCTTTCGATTCCCGCAGCAGCCAGATGAAAAGCCTAACAAAAGCCGGACCACAAAAAATGTAAACATGTCCTGTCCTGTAGCCTGTCACCTGGCAACCCTAATCATGGAGAAATATCAATAATTCAGGAAGTCGTGTTGCATCGACCTATTTTAAATCAATATCTAAGCTGAACCCTGATGTCTCATACATCTCCTATGGCGCATAGTGGACGAATCTTCAGCGTTCCTACTTACAATGTTTTTTTGTCGTAGACCCTGAAGTTTTGTTCTAGTCTCATTTAAAGCGCCCCGTTCTTGTATTGAAGTATTGAGGCTTGGTCTTTCATGATAATAGTAGATCAGAATAACGCTAAAACTGCGCAGTTCAAACACCCAGAGATTCGCCCTGGCGTCAAAGCTGAAGCACTGAAAACACTCAAAGCAATTGATTACTGTTAAGTTCAAAATTGGAGATCCACATCGCGCCTGTCCTCTCGCTCTCAAACCAAACTGTACTTAAATGAATGGGACGGTGCGACACGAACTTTGAATTTCAAACTTTAGAGTTATTCCTTTAGAACGGACGCTTCTATACTATTATAATATAAAATTCTAGATTTGTATCGAAAATCTGTTTCCAGTGGATGTTATGATTTCAGGAAAAATCTCGGGGCACGGTAGTGCCCTCGCCAAGACGAACAAAAAAGAGGCGGGGCACTTCTCCCTTTCACTTCTACCTTTTCTCGAACCGTTTCGTCTCATTTTCAAACTCTCATAGTTTCGTTCCAGTTAACACCAGAGCGCCCAAATTCACAGGTTAAGATGCAGTTAGGGAACATTTGATATGTACTAAATTTAGTACCGTAAATAAGTTCAACGGACCGTCTGGCCGATTACGGTTTATATTTACGGTAACCTATGAAACGGCCAAGCCATACTTTTAAAACCAAGGTGTAGGGTTAGTAAAGTCAGGGCTTAGGGGCTTAGCTTTTCCTGGCCGCCAATTTTACATGAAATGTTTTGGTGGGATCTTAATATCACTATGCAGGATCGTCTTTTGTTTTGTATGGGCGTATAGCGAGCGGCGCCCTGCCAGTCTGGCGCCATCTGATGGTCATAATTTACTTGTCCTCTCATCACGCTGAAACGGCTGGACAAATTTCAACCAACTTTGGTACAAGGATAGTCTTTAAAGGAAACCCCCCCTTAAAGTATCTAAATAACAAATAGGTATTAGATACATACATTATATTTTGAAATTCTAGCACAACTGTTACGGTAAAGGGAGAGTTTCAAGCACATTTGTGTCCTGAATATAAAAGAGAAGATTTATTTAATAGATAGCATAAAGCTATTTATCTTACTTGATTACAAAACCGCTATGACTAACTGATTTATGGATACACGGCTGCACTCAGAGGACCAAGCGATCTGTTTTTCACAAATAGACTAAAACATTAAACACAGATTATTCTAGCTCCAAGTTTATTAACCTAACAGAACTACAAAAGATATAAGAAGCGATACATTCTAAAATAGAAGATTCGAGTTCGTAACAGGGTCTACATTTGTTTGTTTGTTAATAATAGTAGTTGATAATGCGAAAACAAGAGCATTTGCGTTACGGATGCGGAGCCTCACATCCGCGGGAAGTTCCGGGTCGGGATAGACTCACACAGCGGAACTGTAGCGGGATTACGGGATAAATAAGCTTAATTGTATTCTGAGTCAAATATTCAGTGGGTGCCGTTAGTTATGACTTGCGATGTTTAGTTGTTTACGCCCGACGAGCGGGGGAGCAGAGTAAAGGTTATCGCACATCTAACTACCCGACGCAGGATTGGCACCGCCTTAACTCTTCGTTCAGTATTCTTAGTATGACGTTTCAAACTACACGCAATCCTATAGTAAATGCGGAATCTACTCGCCTCGATACATGCTGCTCGATGCACGCTAACAGCGCGTGGACAAAATGTCACAGCGCTTACGATTCCTTATTCCTTTTAAATAAAATTTATTTTTTACATATTTTTTGAATTAATAATACTTTTCCCTGAATTCTAGACAGTAACATAGCTATTTCTTGCTTTGCGTTTGCGTTCAGTCGAAAATAAGTTGAAGAAACCAGTTTTCTGCGTGAATTTTGTCAATTTCGAGTAGTTTTTGAAACAAAAATTATTAATGAAAAATTGAAACTGTAGATTTCAAATATATACCAATAAAGCTCATTAGCCCTGTTGTAAGTATTACCATTGATATTATGTTAAGAAACATGTTTGATTATAGGAACCTTACGTCAAGAGGACCCCGTGCTTGTAACTAAACGCCAGCGGGGGGATCGCGCGTCGTTCCCGCGCTTAAATATAAAAAACAATCGCAAAAAGTGGACGTCTCCACGTCGGAGATCTCTCCGAGATATCAATGAGATATTTAAGTGGAATTAGGGCCCAGAACTTCCCTCCTCAGTTAGGGCGGCAATCTACCCAAACGCGTGTAAACCCAACACTGAGCACATTAACAATGTTTCATTAATTTATTTCATTAACATACGGGCCGTTTGCACAATAATACGACATAATCTCATTAAGGGTTTCGAACTCAAGCTTCTTCGTAAGATTTGTGTGCGGAACGCAAATATTGCGGTTAGAGACGGAGATACGTCTCTCTTCTAACCGTTTTTTGATCTTACAACTTTAAGACATTGTAAAATGACCAAAAAACGCTAAAGACCCGAACTAAATCTGTTTCTATGCATGCCGCGGGTCACACTAAATACACAACTAATATACTTATCCTGTGTGTGACTATAAATAACAGCTATATCACAGACATATCGCTGAAATTACTATATACCAATCGGAATTAGACCCCAGGTAACGTAAGTAAGTAATTTTTTATTTGTTAAACATAGGTAACATAACAAAGGATGATACAGGCATGTCGGATTCTCTCATACATACAAGTAACTTATTGTATAATTTCGGTGCCATGGCAAATGCCCTTTTAGCTAGCAATTTGCCGTTTTCAATGGAATAATATTGATTCTAGGCCTCTGGCGGATACTTTTCAACACAGCAAACTGATTAATGTTGTTCTCTACAAACATTGCTATTTCACAAATATATAAACAAGGCAGAGATAAATATTTTTAATTCAATAAAAATTGTCTTGCACGTTTCGTTGGTCGTAACCCATAAACAGATCTTTGGAATTTATTTTGGATCTTAAATGCTAAATCTCGGTCATTAGAATTGCCCCAGAATATAATGCCGTATCAAAGTGTAGAAGTAACATAGGCGTGATAGGCGGTGAGCACTGCAGGCCGATTTACTATTTTACCAAGGTTATATAGAAAATAACCTTATAAAATTGTATATTTGTATTTTAAGTGTATGGAAAAAAAGGCTTTATTGTTATCTGCAATGAACAACTACGAGTAAACAGACCTACAGAACACATAATTTATCCGCTGTAACGTTACGCAAGCCTCCAGCAAGTTATTCGTCAAAGAGCTGTTTTAAACGGCACCCGAACGGTTTCCGAGTGATTTAACGTCGCCAGCGAGGGCAGTGGGAGGGTTCCGCGTACTTGGATACACTTCAAAAGCGAGTATTTTGGTCAAAGGAAGGAGTTCAGTAATATTCGAGCAATCTTGGGTAGTGTAACGTATTATCGTTTGATGACGCGATGGGCGCAGTGGTAAAACAGCTGCCTACGGAGTCGGTCCTGGGTTCCAATCCCGGCAAGGGCAAATATGATATGTGTGATGAACTCGAATATTTTTCCTGGGACATGGATGTTTTATGTTTATGTTTTCTATGTATAAGTAGTTTTTATCTATATAGGTATATTATGTCAGATGGTAAGCTGTATATGATGGGCCTTTGATGCCTGAAATAAATGGATTGATTGAATTTGTCAATTAAAATTTATAAGTAAGTAAGTAAACACTTTATTGTACACAAAAACAGTTAAAAAATACATCTATTACAAATAACATATAGGTACAAAGGCGAGCTTATCCCTATAAGGGATCTCTTCCAGTTAACCTATGTTCACCTTTTTTTTATGTTCACAGTTAATTTATGTTCACCTTTTTCGTGTGGACATAATATGTAAGCATAGAAGAACCTATTATAAGTAAAAATAATAAACATTTTGAAAAAGCCTTCACCTTCACAGCTGCTGCATCGACTCTGGTGGTTTACACTCTTATCTTAGAACCTGCTCTGAAATTATAACTGTATACTGCAAAAAAAGACATAAAAATCAACCCAGTAGCTTTCCAGCAAAATGCTAACACCTGTGTCGACATATGGGGACAACCGTTTTCTAAAAGTAAAGTTAAGTTGGTTCATCAGTACAGTTAGGTATCTTTTCATCAGAGCGATATTCAGTGCATAGTCTTAACAGTTAGGCAACTTTTTGTTTTATCCACGATCCTTAAATTCCACTCAACACTATATTATAACAAGAATAAAATTGACACCTCTCGTAGAGCACATAACGTAGGAAAACCGGAACGGCAATTTCACACTAGTTTCATAAAAAAATTTTTCGCTTTTAACGGTCCTCGTATTTATAATCAAATTAATAAACTATTAAATATTTATCCAATGAATAAAAGAGATTGTAAGCAAACAGTCACAACCTGGTTATTATCTAAAAACTACCAGGATACGGAAAATCTTCTCTCTATATTAGTCTAATTGATGATAATATTTTCTATTTGCTCTCACTTATATATACATACACTCACTCACTCTCATAAATAACGCTAATTTTAAGTATATTATTATTCCACAGATATATATATATAACATAAGTAAGCTACAAATTCGTGTAAATCATAAGTTAATTTTGGTTTAAATGTTTTTAACATCAGTGCGGTTATATGGCAAGGAGCACTGCTTAACCTAAAGCTCAGGTCTCACCTATTTAGGAAGTAGTCTCTAATTTTAAGGACCCTCTGTAAAAGATGCTATTGTAAAAAACGTTGTTGTATTGAAATAAATTTATTATTATTTATTTATATTATTATAGTTTTTGCGGTACCCGCGATGGGCGAGTCCGACTCGCCCTTGACCGGCTTATTTTTTCAAAGCGCGCCTCCTGCGGTGGGGAGTAAACTTCGGGCAATTTAAAATTGAGTTCGACGAAAGAATTTCGGCAAATAACAGATGGCGCCGTAATGCATTTAATCATTAGTTGGGTTTAGCAGTGGGGAAGTGTCGGTCAACCCGATTTCCTCCGGCTAAGGCTACAGAATAATATTCATTTCGACGATTCGATACGATTTTCGCACATTATTAACTACAAAAACTGGACTTGCCGCTTATACCTTGCCTTTAATTAGTCCGACGCTTCAACCGCCTCTGCACGGCCATAATCTTGAAACGAATTGAGATTGGACTAGGTCGATTTGTGCCAGATACTACCAGATACTTATTATTTACATTTATAGGAAAAAAAAATTTAGCTGTTTATTTCACAGAAAATTCAAAATACATAAAAAAAACTTAACTTCCAATCTTAAATGTTAAGGATTTTGGGAGTTAAGGAGCTTATAAATTGCACTTGATTATTATATGACACAGTTTCAACATTGTGGTCGGGTAACACTGTCCTGTTTTTTAATATATATTAATATGACACAGTTTCAACATTGTGGGAGGGTAACACTGTCCTGTTTTTTAATATATATCTCTTAACAATACGCTTTGTTTGGTTACTATTTTTATTTTCATTTAATTCAATTCAATTTTCAATTTAATATACGCGGGAGAATACACATCCAAGTTCTCTGACCGTATTCGTTAGTCCTTTTTGGTATATCAAAAGTTAGCATGTTTGACAAATTTCGTAAGTTATCATACTACGATTTCTAATTCAAGACCAAAAAAACTACCAAAAGGTTGCCACTACAATAAAATATTTTTACAATAGTACATTTCTTTTTATTTTTTAAACACGCTAAGATAATTTATTTATTGGTAACTTTAACTCTATGTTTTAACAAAATAACTACATATATTTATTATTACATAATTACGAGAGGAGATAATAAAAACTTAAACATCGGAGATTTTTGGTACAAAATCTGGTATTGTACTTGTAACATTGTCCATTTGGTGCAAGCCAAGAAACAAACTCAGATGTCATTTAAATGTTGTCAATTTTGACAGTGACGTATCTGTCGTAGTTTTTTAGGTCTTGAATTAGAATTCCGAGTTTAGGTCTTGTTCTTTTCTTTAGGTTTGTGATGTTTTTGCTATATTGATTTACAATTGCTAGGTCGGTCTTTTCAAATACGGTTATAACTCTACAATAATCAAATAGATCTTCATAGTTATTTCTAAATTGATATTTGATCTTTGTGGGAACAATAGTTTTTAACAAACGTATCTGTAGATTATAGGAGTAAGGTTCTGTTCGAGAACATTCATCCTTTGTATGCTTAGGAATAGATCTGTGCGGGACACTTGAACCCTACTTTAAAATGTCAATTGATTTCAATTTGATTGCCGGATTAGCACATTTTTGACATGGCATACGAGGGGTTAAATAATATTTATTGAGATTTAGGTGTAAAAAAAATCTAGTCTTAATGTAGCACCACATTTTGGTCTAGCGACTACCTTAAGTGTGTGTGTGTACCTACGTACAAACTTCGCTTTCGTCTATAAAAACTAACTAAAAAAAACGGCCAAGTGCGAGTCGGACTCGCGCACCGAGGGTTCCGTACAAACACTTTCCATCCCTAAGTGGTTAAGTTAAGTTTGCACCTGGTATGTATAGCGCCCCATATAAATTAGGTGCAAAGTTAGGTATTAATAGGTATTAAAAAAAAACTACTTACCAGATCTCGTTCAAAACAATTTTCGTTGGTAGTTTTTATAGTAATGTACATCATATGTTTTTTTTAGATTTTTCATTTTCTTATTTTAGAAGTTAGAGGGGGGGGACCAACTTTTTTCCACTTTGGAAGCGTCTGTCACGCAAACTATTCGGTTTAGAAAAAAAATATTTTAGAAGCCTCGATATCATTTTTGAAGACCTATCCATAGATACCCCACACGTATGTGTTTGATGAAAAAAAAATTTTTGAGTTTCAGTTTTAAGTATGGGGAGCCCCCAATATTTATTATTATTTTTTTATTTTTGCATCAAATTCTTAATGCGGTTCACAGAATACATCTACCTACCAAGTTTCAACAGTATAGCTCTTATAGTTTCGGAAAAAAATGGCTGTGACATACGGACGGACAGACGGACAGACAGACAGACATGACGAATCTATAAGGGTTCCGTTTTTTGCCATTTGGCTACGGAACCCTAAATATATAATAGTGTCACTCATTTACTGATTCTTATTGGATCTACGTATTGTGTGTATATTATTTTCTCATAAAATACCAGACTAACGTCTTCGCTTGGTCCAAAATAAATTATTGTCGTCAATGTTTTCTCCTTAAGAACCTAAAATACATTTGATTTCAAAAATCTCACAACAAACCGTAGCAAAGTCGATGTGTGTACAGTCCGCGCAATAAACGTAATCCGTCCGTGACGGGCTGCGAGCGGCCGGACTTACCCGAGGCTGGGGCAAGAGAGGCGAGGTACAAGAGACAGGACCATACATACAGTAGGCAAGCCAAACCAAAGTTTTCGTGATATGGTCTTTTCGTGATAAAGTTTTCGTGATCAAGTCTTTAGTGATAAAGTTTTCGTGATAAAAATCTATTCGTTATATATAAAGTTTTTCGTGATAAACTGGTTCTTGAAAAAGTTTTTCGTGATGACTGATGTGGGCAAACCAACTTGATTTAATGTCGCAATGCTGATGTGTTATGTGAGAAAACTGACGTTCTTCTGTCAGCTGCAGAAATAGTTCTTTAAATAGTTTGTTGACGCTGGGACCCCACGTACCCAAGGTTCCTACTCCAAAATTTATTAAGTGATATTGATATTCGGAGCCAAGACCCCTAAATATTTATATATATTGAGCCTGTAATATCCCACGGCTGGGCAAAGGTCTCCCTTTTCCTCCAGTGATATCGACATAAGGCTATTTCTGGCCAATCCTTCAAAATCAAGAAGACATGCAACTCGTCCCACCACCGTGTTCGAGTTTTGCGGCTTCCACTCTGTAGTAGTCCTACCCAAAACTCATCCGGCATGTGACAAACGTGAATACTTATTCATAATATTAATTTTTAGGGTTCCGTACATCAATCAAAAAAAACGGAACCCTTATAGGATCACTTTGTTGTCCGTCCGTCTGTCTCTCTATCTGGCAAGACCCTTTATCTCGAGAACGCGTGGAGGTATCGAGTTGGAATTAACACCATATACCTACTCAAGTCTACGGTCCCTTGAAGCTGTGAAAAAATCAAACTTCTACGTTCACGTGAAAAAAAGATACGGCCGTTTATGTCGCAAAAAATTTACATTTCGACACTCTCAAGGGAATCAAAATGATAGGGTACTTCCCGATGAACTAGAACTATGAAATTTGTCAAGTAATTTGTCACTTACTACAAATACTTATAATAATCTGAAAACTATACATTTGCAATAAAATCATGAAAAATTTCTTTTTCAAACATCATATCTGGAGAACTCGGTTGCGTTAAGTTTGCACCTCGTTTGTATGCGGCGCTATACATTTCAAGTGCATACTTAACTCAATCAGGCCAATTAAGATGGGATAAGTAAAAGTTTGTACGGAACCCTCGGTGCGCAAGTCAGACTTGCACTTGGCCGGTTTTTCTGAGTTCCGTATTCAAAGATTAAAAAACGGGACCCTATTACTTAGCCTGTATGTCCGTCTCACTCACCAGGCTGTACCTATCCCATGAACCGTGATAGCTAGATAGTTGAAATTTTCAAAGATGATGTATTTCTGTTGCCGCTGTAACAACAAATACTAAAAACAATAAAATAAGTATTGCGTTAACATTCCACTTCATTTGTATGCGGCACCATACATACCAGGTGCAAACTTAACTTAACCCGGCCAGTTACTAATAAAAGTAATGGACTGGAAAGTGTTTGTAGGTAACTCTCGCTGCGCGAGTTCGACTCACACTTGGCCGGTTCTTAAGGTTTCGGCCGCCTGTATACTGCCACCACCGCCCTGAACGATGTTCCAAATTGAAAATAAAGTAGATATTGATACATGTAAGACTTCTGTTCCTCTAGTATCTGTGTGACGGGTCTTAGGTCACCAACATGACAAAATACAGGGACTTACTGCGAACGATAACATAGAACATGTTTCGTAAAACAGGAGACAACAACAAATTCTACGCAAGATATTTGAAGCTTGAACTCCATTCGGCGCTAGATTAGAGTCGTCTGCTTATACTTCCACCAAACATAACATAGCTGAGAACCATCTCGACGGACAAAACTTTCGATTAAAAAACCGCACTCAAATCGCAGAATTCGTTCTGGCGCTACGATACACATACATACACAAGTGCACATGGAAAATTTATAGCACCTTTTTCGTCGGGGTTCAAAGTAGTATTTTTCGCCTTTTTCATTGAAGTCCTTGTTTTTACTAAAATGTGATCAACATTTTGATAATCTCGTAGTTTATACACATAATTTAAACCCGCGATAGACCCGGTTTAATAAGTTTTAATTAAATTGTAATTACTCCACAAAAGAATCAAAACGAAACTAAAAAAAATACAATAAAATTCAAGTCGCAGCTGGCAAAATCGTCTAAAAGAGCACTCCACGTTAAATGGACTGGAAAAACAATAGGAAACCAAATTAAAATGCAAAGAACACTTTTTGAGACAATGACGACATAATCTCCGCCATCGCCGGAACGGCCGGTGTTTACTACAATCTTAATAACCCTCATTAGACAAAAATGTATCATTAGGAATAAACGATTTTTCTTTAAGAGAAAATTTATGATGAGGCTTTTTAGGGTTCCGTAGCCAAATGGCAAAAAACGGAACCCTTATAGATTCGTCATGTCTGTCTGTCACTCTGTCTGTCCGTCTGTCCGTCCGTATGTCACAGCCATTTTTTCCGAAACTATAAGAGCTACACTGTTGAAACTTGGTAGGTAGATGTATTCTGTGAACCGCATTAAGATTTTGATGCAAAAATAAAAAAATAATAATAAATATTGGGGGCTCCCCATACTTAGAACTGAAACTCAAATTTTTTTTTTTCATCATACACATACGTGTGGGTATTTATGGATAGGTCTTCAAAAATGATATCGAGTTTTAAAATATTTTTTTTCTAAACCGAATAGTTTGCGTGACAGACGCTTCCAAAGTGGAAAAAAGTTGGTCCCCCCCCTCTAACTTCTAAAATAAGAAAATGAAAAATCTAAAAAAAAACATGATGTACATTACTATAAAATTGGGCAAGTGCGAGTCCGACTCGCGCATGAAGGGTTCCGTACCTATATATATGCATATATAGGTATAACAAGTTTGTTGTATGGGAGCCCCCTTAAATATTGTTTTTATTTCTTTTTTAGTATTTGTTGTTATAGCGGCAACAGAAATACATCATCTGTGAAAATTTCAAGTGTCTAGCTATCACCGTTCTTGAGATACAGCCTGGTGACAGACGGACGGACGGACGGACGGACGGACGGACGGACAGCGAAGTCTCAGTAATAGGGTCCCGTTTTTACCCTTTGGGTACGGAACCCTAAAAAACTACCAACGAAAATTGTTTTGAACGAGATCTAGCAAGTAGTTTTTTTTTAATACCTAACTTTGCACCTAATTTATATGGGGCGCTATACATACCAGGTGCAAACTTAACTTAACCACTTAGGGATGGAGTGTTTGTACGGAACCCTCGGTGCGCGAGTCCAACTCGCACTTGGCCGGTTTTTTTTAATCATTTTATGGTACGGTCAGCAAAAGTACCTGCAAATTTTTGTACTGGCATTATGTCAAATTGCATACTAAAATAAAATTTTCAGCTACTTTATGCTTGCTGCAACTTCTATCAAAAATCAGTGTTCACATTTAATTCTGATAGGACGCGAGGATATGAACCGAATGTTTTTTATCCTTCATTAAATATTATATTTTATATAATATATCTATATACTAAATAAAAATGTTGTGATTTTTACCTTTTTGGCAAATTTTACATATTTGTATTGCATAAATAACGAAAAATGAATAACTGATATCAGTTTTACATGAAAACGATACCACACAAGCCCTAACCTTAAGTGATCAGTAATAAAAAAAAAGAGAAAGAGGTCCTATTCATCCCGCTCCCCCGCCACACAGGGGACAAATCGGACTTCCCTCCACATTTGAAAATAATCACCGCGGAACATTATCTGTGGTAGAAATTTCATCCTTGTAACCCGATGCGCACAATTTCGCGGCTTAGCAAATGTATGTACTATGTTAGTTATTGTTCATGAAATTGGTGAATTCGATACGATATTACTGTATCGAATGGCAATGGATATAGTATGTTATGTTATGGTATGTTTGGCACCAAAACATTGTTAGAGAAAGCCTTTTTTGGCTCAATTAGCCCCTAAAATCTATCCCCTGTTTATTCAGAATATTCGTCTAATTTCAAACAGAAACGAACAATAATTTTTAATAATAATTAATAAAGTCTCTCGGAATAATAATTGACCTCACAGATTTATTCATGAATATTCCCTACTTCATTGAATAACGAATTGCCGCTTTGCTTCGTAATTTGGAATACTTTGATGAATAAAAGAGCTTAAAGCGATTGAACAGTTTTAATAAAGTGAGAAATGAGAGTGACAGTTACTTTGATGGAGATGGAGGGAGCGCGGTAGACCAGGAGGTGGGGAATGGAAATACTCATTTATTTAAATAATAATAATATTTCTTCAATTATTTAACAGTTCTCGTAGAATCTTTTTATCGATTCTATTTTTGTTTAATGAGGACATACCATTTCTTTTTTTATAAATATTGACTCAAAGGTAAATTATGAAAGAAAAATGTAATGTACTACAATGTAAGCAGAACTCGAACCTGCTACCCTATGTTTCCGGCGTAGTACCCTCCCAACTGAGCTATTAGATCGTTACGTCAATCACACCAAATCTTTTATTCTATAATTCTACACTAGTGGAGCGCCCTCTGCGTCATATGTTCTTAAACGCATTAGCCATTACCCTAGAATGTGCGTTTTACATTGTAATGGATCACATTAAATTTTTCTTTCATAATTTACCTTTGTGTAAATTTTTATAATTATTTAATTCTCAAATTTAAGCCGCTACCTCTTAGCTCATCATAATATTGGGTTTTATGAGTCGCGAAGAATCGTTTGATATTTCCGAGTTCGGAATTGGAATCCCAGTTAAAATAAAAGGCAGCGATTTGTTGAAATTGCAATCCGTGGCTAATGTTGTAACATGACTTATTTTCCAAACCTCCTAACTTGGTTATGTTTATTTTTGTTTTCAAGACTTTATTATTAATGTGACAGAGTTGCTTCTTGAATGTTTGATTGGGTAAAATAGGACTTTGTGGCAGTAAATTGGGGAACAAGCCTGGGATTGTTTGTCGCTATTTGACGGGGACTTGATTGAAAATTTTGAATGTTAAATTGCTCGCTGAAGCCGGGACGCTGACCGACTTATGATAAGTTTGACATTAATTTATAACGAGTTTATAATTTGTTATGCTTGAATCCGTACTGATACACAATTATGGTGTTTTAGGGTTCTCACCTCAAAAGGAATAAACGGAACCCTTATAGGATCCCTTTTTGTTGTCTGTCCTTCCGTCTTACGACAACTTCTTAGTTAACTAAAAAAAGATACAGGCGTTTCTATCGCAACAAACATATATTTCAACACTCCCTAAAATTTAGGGTATTTTTTTCTAGGTCCTAGCAGAACCATGAAATTTGTAATACCAGACGGTATTACGGCATAGGTACTAAAATTATAGGGAAAATCTAATGATATACATTTGTAATTAAATCATAAAAATGTAGTCTTTATTTAAAGTGCGTGCGTAATGAATCATCGAGGAGCTACGGTATATATTTGTACGGAACCCACGGTGCGCGAGTCCGATTTTTTATTCATTCCGAATACTAAACTGACAGCTCCAATCATCTTTAAACATCTGTTGTAAACCTCACATTTGTCGCCCGTGTTGAAGTCGAACCATGAAGAAGAACCATGGTATTTTGACAATATATTTTTTTTTTTTCTAAAAAAAATAGAGCATATATTTTACGTGACCATACTTTATCAGTATCACGATTGGTAAGACTGCATCATCGTCGTATGAATCTCTACGTCGTGCGACGTAAAAATGTGCTGCTTGTCGTCATGACGCAGAACGTCACGACAATGTCAGACCCGGCCTTATCCCATACATGCGCCTCACTTATCATGTAGCGCGAAGCTAGAATCCATACTTAATATTATAAATGCGAAAGTGTGTCTGTCTGTCTGTTACCTCTTCACACTTAAACCGCTGAATCGATTGTGATGAAATTTGGCATAGAGATAGTTTAAGATCCGCGGAAGGATATAGGATAGTTTTCATCCTGGAAATGATACCTAAAAAGATTGTAAAGTGAGTGAACATTTCTGTTGGGGTCCGGTGACCCTGTAGGAAATGTAATTATTAGACCAAAAGCACAATTGCTCTTACATTTGCTTAGGCGCTTTTACTCGTAATAATCCCTTTTATCAAGTTCCACGCGTACGTAGTCGCGGGTAAAAGCTAATTGCTTATAAAGCGCCCTTTACTGTATTTTATAATGATCATCTTATGTAACTATGTTTCTTGCAATAAATGATTGATTGATTGATTAGGAGCGAGTACGCTGGGCGGTCGGCCGCACGGGTCGACCCCCCTAAAGCCGCCACGGGACAACCTCATCACTTTTTCTCGTACGATCTTCCTTCATCCGTTTCTGTCTACGGCGGTGTGAATGGCGTTGTGCACTGTAGAGTCAAGAGCGGTGCGGATCTGGTCGGACCAACGTATTGACTGCGTCCACGAGGCTTTTTCTTATCTACTTTGCCGGTCACTATGAGCCGCTCGAGGTCACCATCGTATTTTCTTGCAATGTGCCCGAAAAATCAAGATAGAAGAAGAAATAATTTATCATTTGAAACATTATGACAGGTTGATATCAATAAAAAATGTATGCCAGAACCATATGCATATTTTAAGCTTTACTCCATCAAACTCTGTTCAGACGTGGGGAACTCGTAATCCTTAATAAGGCGATTTAGACGCTTTCCTTGTAATTCACGACAAGACGATTTTCTTAGACTTCCCACTTATCTCAACTATCAGAAAAATAAAACTGGCAATAAGCCCCAAGCTAAAAGACAGGGCATTAAAATGCAAAGCCTGACTTTAAGTGGATTGCCGCCCTATCCACAAGAAACGAATAAATCTTTTACATCTGTCTTATTTACTATGCAGCGTCTGTCGCATGTTAATTTATAAGGAAAAATCCAGACGGGCGTGAGCCGGACTCGCGGCATGGGTTCTGTACCTATTTCTCTTAGAACAGTAAATTGGATCCTAAATTGACTACTCTATTTTCCTTTATAATCATCATCATATCAGCCGATAGACGCCTTCTGCTGGACAAAGGCCTCCCGTTCGACCGCGGACAGCGGACTGGAAGACGCAGCGTGGGAAAGCCCCCAACAAGGTGGACCGACGACCTGGTTTGGATCGCGGGCAGAAATTGTATGAGGGTGGTGCAAGACCGTTGGTTGATCATTTTCTTGTTTTTTGTATTTGGAAAAAAAATAGGTTATTCTATCTAGCGCATTAGCGGGTAAAAATGTATCTCATTTTTTCCGATTCCATTTGCGGCGCTCCATTTTTTTGTAAACAATTTTGTGGAAGTAACGAAACCGACAATAAAACATTATAATAACATATTAGGATATTTTTTCCTACCATAATCAATTTAGTGCTCCGGATTTCGAGTCGGAATAACCATTTTTATTCCAAAAAAAAAACAAGAAAAATTACAACGATTTGTGCTTAAAAATAGAACAGAATAGAATAGAATAAAAAAAATAGAACTTTAATAAGATGGTCCAGTTATCACGCAAAAAGATTTGTTTTTCAAAACATTACATAACTCGTTGGTATATTTTTCTTATTTAATACGGAACTCTAAAAACGAAGCTTAATAATGAATACAGAATACGAAAAAAGCTCAGTTGCTTTAGATAAAGATATATCTACTTATAACATTACAGCCACCAGATACTTTACTTGTACGTTTTGAATAGTAATCCTCGATACAGATTACAGATGATGGTAAATTTTGCGAAATATTTTTGATATAGTGTAGGTAATACAATATATTTCGATGTATTTGTTGAATTAGGTACCACAGTATACCTAATAGTTGCATAAGAGTAAAATGGGTACGTATTACAATCCCGAAAGTTCATAATACCTCCAGTTGAAATACCGATGGTCAAAATACCTATTTTGAAAATATCGAAAGTTCAAAATCTCGAAATTTATAATCCCGAAAGTCAACCATTGTCAGTAAAATGCCAATGAAAAAAATTTTTTTTTTCTTTTAAGAATATGATCATAACTACAACAAAAGGAGCGTTTTTTAGGGATATAAAAAAAAACTAACCTAACCTAACCCGGCCGAGTCGGATCTGCTCTGAAAGGTGATTGATTCACCTCAACCTATTCTCAAACTTTAAATGATTCACCTTTCAGAGCAGATCCGACTCGGCCGGGTTAGGTTAGGTTAGTTTTTTTTTTATATCCCTAAAAAACGCTCCTTTTGTTGTACTATTTTAATCGTTCGGCATTTGAACTGTAGGAGTTCTAGCCGTCGGGATTACAGTCTTCGGGATTGCAATCTTCGGGATTACAGTCTTCGGGATTACAGTCTTCGGGATTTCATCCTTTCGGTCAAACGTTCTTTCGGGATTTTAAACTTTCGGTCAAATAAAGATTCGACATTTTAATTTTCGGCCTTCCATCCATAGGTCTTATGAAATTCGGTATTTTGATCTTCGGCATTGTAATACGTACCCGAGTAAAATAGGGAAAGATAGAGGCCAGCATTTCTGTATACAAAGTGTATGTTCGTCACCCCTTTTATTGGGATGATGTTTTTTACGTAATTGTGTAAAAAGTATCCTGTAACCATTTTTGGATGTCCAGCTACCCCTACCAAAGTTGGTTAAAATCTGTCCAGCCGTTTCGGCGTGATGAGAAGACAATGATTTTTTTACCAACAGATGGCCCATACAAACCCTGAATCGCGATTTTTTTCGGAATAAAATTGAGAGAAATAGAAAACTGATTTTCAATACAATTTTAGAATTTTAGTATCGTATAGATAAATTATACTCACTCACCAGTCTCACCCCATTTACACCGAATACATTTTATAAAAGTATGAGATGAATGTAAATTTTCAGTGTTACAGCGAAAACCTCCCAATCTAAGCTCACCCATAAAACATCTTGATAAAGTAACTTTTTACAGTCAACTAAAACACTACCGCCGCAAAGGGGGAGGTCGGGGCGAAATGGTAAATGGCTAAAGTGGGTACTGAATAATATTCGCATTAAACCCCCTTTAGTGGCGTTCCATCGACTATCAACCGTTGCTCAGCATCTTTGCGGGCCTTGGAATGATGTCATTAATGTTAGAATGCCATTTTTCCCCTCTCTACCCTGTTTGCGGATTTAATATTTTCTTTAAATATGGAGATATTGATTTGTGCCGACATAATTTGATGCCTCGCCTATTTTCTCCGTATCATATTACTTGTCTGATGAACGGAAAATTTGATTTTGTTCTCGACATTTTTTATTTATCGAATCAGATGACGGTAATGGAAATATTTACGTTCCGGGTGTTTATTTCGGTATTTTTACGTCTACGGCTTCAGTGGGTATTTATTGCAAGTGTGAAATATCTGGGACAATCGTCCACAAAGCGTCTTAGGCTGACTATCCCTTACTCTCGGAGAGTAATGTCTAATTAATATGGGGTTTTGACATTACTATACCGGGAGCTTCCTGTAATAGGAGCGATAAATTAAAACATAGATTCTTCGCTTGAAACTGGACAACATTTGTTAAGCAACTTCTGAAAGTAACGTGTATTAAATGATATTTTGTAGAATAATGTTTAGACAAAGAAGCAATGTATTGCAAAATGTCCGATCTTAGTAGAGTGACAGCTATGTCAATGTTCAGGGAATGTCAATGTTGGACGACGTACATTGAAAATACAATTTAATTTGTTTGAAATAATAAAATTCTGAAAACTGACTTTTTTTTAAAGTTGCTGAACAAATGTTGTTCATTATGAAGAGTAGAATCTATATTTTAATTTATTGCTCCTATTACAGGAAACACCTGGTATAAGCGTTGTTCTTGGAATAAAAGGAATGTGTATGTGTAGGTTGGGTGTATGTCGATGTCGTTACTTCTTCACGCCGCCGAAACGGCTGGACGGTTTGCCATGAAATTTGGAACAGAAGTAGTTTATACTCAAAGTTAACACATGGGCTCCTTTTTATCCCCAAAAAGTAAGGTTCCTGTAGGATAGTGTATATGTTCTAACACGAGTGAAGCCGCAGAGAAAGCTAGTTGCCAATAAATTAATGAGCTCTTGAAGGTATGTCTGAAACACTTAACCGCCAAGTTGTCAAGCACAAGATGAAATTCAAACGGGAGTCGGGAAGTAGAGTAAGGTTTTTATTAAAATACGCCCCAAATTATGTCCCGAAATGAATAAATTTGGGCCCTACCCCCCTTTCTTTATGACGCTCTTAGGGTTTTAATAAAAAAAGTCCACGGTGGGTAAATTTTATTTATTCGCTCCTGTTTTTCCGTGTTCTTGATTTTATTGCGTTCCGCCATTTTGTTTCCGCCGTTCAGGTGAATTTACAAGCTTTTTTAGGGGATTTGTTCGAGTCCTTTAACTGCAAAAATACGAGATTTTTAGGGTCTCTAAG
This sequence comes from Apotomis capreana, assembly GCA_947623375.1. Classification (NCBI taxonomy): domain Eukaryota; kingdom Metazoa; phylum Arthropoda; class Insecta; order Lepidoptera; family Tortricidae; genus Apotomis; species Apotomis capreana. Next base: position 23,625,193 of record OX392507.1, on the reverse strand, counting down.
TACTTATTTACTTTGAAACTTGGATTACTACCTACCATATTTCTTGAGAATAATTTTAGCTCTGAGTACATACCTTTTCCACCTGAAGTTAGATCTGAATACTAATATTTCGAAGAGTGCTTTGTAAGGGGTTTACTTATGAGCTTATATTGTCTGTACTTTTAAAGAAATTTCAAGTAATACTATTGATATTTAATTTAGAAACACAGTTATGTTTTTCGAAATGATTTTTTAATATGATGTGGGTAAATTAATACCACATTTTTTAATTGTTATACAATAGATACAAAGATTATTAGTAAGCTTGACCAAAGCCATGCAGATGAATGGACTCGGCAAAGATGGGTCTCAAAGGGTCAAAAAGTTCGAAAGGTTATAAGACGTTGGACCGGTAATCCAGAGGTATACCGGGTTTGAGTCTCGGTGAGGTCCACGTTTGAGCGCAATGTGTGGTGATCTTTGGATCTGTATAGCATAAGTATACCTATTGTTTAAAGAACTAGTTTAGGTTTTAAAACTATAATTTATAAGTTGAGAAAACAACTTTTGTAGTTATGTTTAGTAGTATTTTGAGTTGGCACCTTTTTGTACTATATGTATGTATAAAATAACAAAACTGCATCTTTCTTTATTAAAATGTTCAGCGCAAAAAACTTCTGCCTCATTTCCCAAAAATCTCATACGTTTTCACTGGTTGTATAGTAGTGCGGTAAGCTGTGGATATTAACGTACTCACAAAGAGGTCGCTAAGGTGTAAAGCCTTTGAAATGAACAATGCAAAGATCGACACACAAAACATTAGGAACAATCGAAAGGTAGCAATAGTAGGCGTTATAGTCCGATACGGGAAGGGTATAATTGCCCCTCAAACTAAAATAATTCGCATTGTACGTTTTTTTTTTATCACCAATGTATACTGAGTATTAATGGTTATGAACATCTTTTAACGGATCTTGAGTGCGCGTTAAGAAGTATAAAAAAAGTTTTTGTACACAACCTCTGTAAATCTTAGAAAAGATTATTCAAATGTAAATTCTCCTGCACCAGGGCATCACGTTTTACTGTTTTGACATTTCGTATTATTTTCTAACAGATTTGTCGAAGGATTACATATGTCAGCGCAATACAAAACGAGTGAAAAAAAATTAAATCCCTGAAAAGATTATAAGTAGGTACATGCGACTTTTGGCACCTAAAATGTGTTTTTGTTTTTATTTACAGACTGACCGGCGATTGACCTCAGTATCACCTGATGGAAAGTGACTACGGGGTCGAGGATGTAGCTCGCCGGTTCAGTAATAGCCTATTCACTCTTACCTTGAAGATACCTAAATTATATTTTTTTGGAAATACACACGATGGGAGCGAGTTCCATTCCTTAGCGGTTCGCATAAGAAATGATGAAGCAAATCGCTTCGTGCGAATGAGTGGTAAACTGACAACATAAGGGTGAAATCGCTACCCTCGCCTGGTTGTCCGATGGTGAAACGGGGATGGTGGAATTAAATCGTGCATTTCCTGCGTACACTCCAAAATATATCCGATAGAACACTGACAAGCTGGCAACTTTGCGGCGATGTTCGAGGCTCTGGAAGATGGCTCCAGCCAGCCAGCCAGTCAGCCAGCCAGTGTTTATATGTTTTCGCTCGCTCGCCGTCTCTAATCGAATCAGGCGCGGCCTAGGTTTGGCCTCGTTCGCTTCGCGTTCACTCTTCGCCGTCACTTACGGCAGTTACCGAACATAGTATATGTTAAGTGACGCCGTGCCTGTCCTCTTCATGCCCAAATTGCTTAATTATGTTTCGCCCCAAGACTTACATCGAATGGACACGCATTTGAAGTAGGAATTGGTTAGAGAAATTTATTTAGTGATGTTATTTTTGTAAAAATTGGGCCGGTCTTGTAAAAATCTAGCATTGAGGCTGTTCGGTATTTAACCCGTCAAGCGTCCAGTAGACTAACGTTAGTCTACAGCAATTTTGTGCCGGTAGCGTCCAGTAGACACACGCTAGTCTACAGCCCAAACCGCTCATTGGATCAATTTCTCTGCATCGATTCGTTATGGTGGCAGCTTGATAGATATTTTACTATCCAACAACAGCTATCAGAGCACACAAATTTGATTTTTAACCAATCAGAATCCTCAGTAGTGACGCGTAAATTTTTTTTTTTCTCTACATCGGCGGAATTCGTCCGCCATTTCGAAAATCACTTGCATTTGAGGTGTCGTGTCGTGTGATAAATATGTCCAAATCTTTTAAACGGAAAGTGTTTGTATTATGTATTATATATCAAATTACTGGCAATTAAATAAGGTTTTCGTTTTTAATATTAAATTTAGCCGCACGACATTGTTTCCTAATGGAAAAAGTCCTCAAGTTTGAATGACGCAATAATTTTGCAATGATGGCCGTCGTAATTCATTTGTATCCTAATTTTCAATTGTTAAAAACCTTACGAACAAATAATAGTTTTATAACACACTTTCTTAGGATTTCATTTCATATATTAGATTGGTGTAAGGTCTTGGGAATTTTGATAGATTTATGATTTTGCTCAAACAGTGCTCAGTTTCGCGGCAAATCCGCCATGACAGTTTCGATTAGCGGCAGCGCAAGATTGTGCCGTGCGCGCACGTTCTCGTAAAGAAATATTTGTTGTGAAGTAATTATTAGGTGTTGAGTAGTGAATTTACGTTAAATTGACGCATAAACTAGCCAGTATCATTTTAGTGTATGTAAAATGTGATATGTGGTTTTAAATTGAGTGCAAATTGTGAATCATTAGTGACGGATGTGACGGAAAACGAACATCTTGGAATATAAATAAATCTACATCTCATTACAAGTAAGTGCGGCTATTATAACATATTGTGCCGAATTTCAAATTTATCTAGCTCTCTAACGATATATAACACATCTCATATAATTATTCTCGGGGTAGGTAAAATTCCCATCTTTAGCGGAAATTCGGCCGTTTCTTGTTTGTATGGGACATTACCGGGTGTTTTGTTCTAGGGAGGTCTGACACTTGACGGGTTAAAGATAAATAGATACAGGGGACATTTAGCACGTAGTCTGAAATATCACTATTTCAGACATGTGCCAATTAGAAACGATGAAATTTAGCTCCAAAACCCAGTACCTAGTGATAGTGAGTAGTCGTCATTCCTTAGAGGAATTTTATCCGTGGACTTATTCTTGTTTTAGTTGTAAAAATCGGGCCGGTCTTATAAAATCTTGTAGTTGTTATATAAAGATAAATTCCTATTTCTACAGTGGACATGATACCTACATGATAAAGTAGTCGTCACTTTTCGACACGAGCATTACGCGTGCAAACGTTATGCGGATGCTTTTTATCGCGTAACTTATCCCTCGATAAAACAATCAAACGTAAAAGAAGAAATTCATTAATTATCAACGTACCTACTGAGATACGTCCCAAACTCGGAAGAATGTCCTAATTCCCACGATAACGATATTTTGACACCCACCTTTGCCGAGTCCATTCATCTGCATGTCTTTGGCATCAACATTATATAGTCGAGCCTACCAAGAATTCCCAGAAATTCCTAGTCTAATATTAACGTTGAATAATGAAACTAAATAAGAATGTTTGTACCTATCTTAGAACCGAAGATATTCTACTTCAACTTTCAATCCCTTTGCAACTAAATATAAGGCACCAGAGACTTCGTTCAAAAGTGTCATGACAGTACTTTCTGTTTTACTTTACTGCAGAAAGGTGTAAATATCCTGTAATCTTCTGACGGGTACGATAATGCTTCTGAATGTATAAATGGTCAGATTCATGAAATCACTGTTACGTTTCTGATATCCCAATAATATTCCAAATTGCTTGGAGGAAAGGAGAAGAGATGTAGGTACGCCACTGAAGGTGCTAGGTGCTAAAGTAGTTTTCATGTAACGCCTACATAATTGAAAGATCATCTATCAGTTTTAAGCGAATAGGTCATCCAATCGTCTAGTTACAATTTTGTTCCACATAAAATAATCCTGACCTAGTCCCGCGACCCCAAAAGCTCGGAACACTTGCGTGTGACACATTAAAGCTATAGAACGCGTCACATTTGTAAGTTTCCAAACTGTCAAGTTAGAAAATTATGAAAATGATTAACTGAGCATTTCTCAAAAAGTATGCATACAATACAATAAAGACGTCAATTAATGTTATATTATTATTATATTCTTCCTATTTTGTTAACAATTTAAATTGAGAAATACTCCGCTCTCACAAATTACCTGTTTGTCCCACTCGCGGTGGAAACTACCGGTGTTTGGAGCTCCGACGCACTAAAGTTCCTGAGGGAAGTGGGCCGTCGGTTACGAGAGAGAGGCCATGACACCCGTTCCGAGTCGTTCTTGGTGCAGAGGCTGTCCATCGCGGTCCAGCGCGGTAACGCGGCGAGCGTGTTGGGCACTTTTGCACCGTGTAACATATTTCTTTGTTGGCAACACCATACATTTGAATTTAGACCATTCAGGTACAACCAGCACTGCTGGGGGTAGTCTGATGGTGGGGAAAAGTCTATATAAGACTCGCCATCGGCCTCGAGACGGTCTTCTGTCGTGTTTCATTGGTTGAGAGGAATCTATGTCAGTTTGCTATAAGATGTGTAATATCTAATAAAGTGAATACTATTAAAGGCAGTGTTTTACTAAGTCGATATTAATTACACCATATCGGTTATTCGAGAACGAAGGTTAAACTTCAGAAACGGGATAAAAACCAATAGCCCACAAAAAGGTACGTAACCATGTATTTTATTCTTAAAATATCATTTGTTCTTTACCGTTGCAACGCCGAAATACGTTTATATTTCCTTTTTTTGCACAATATTTGTCAGTGGTAACGGTTCGCTTTGTTCAGTTGCAATAAGAAATCAAGTTTAAATCATATTTCATGGACATTTTACGTAACCAATGTAACCATAGCCATATTATATTATTAATATAACATCATTTTAACCGTGCAACAAGTGGTAGTAGTTCTCTGTTATTTTCTTTTTGAGACATTTTAATTCAAAATTAATTCATAATGAATTCATAATGCTAGCACACCTGTTGTTTCATCTCTCATTGTCATTTGTTATTTGACTGTCATATATTTAAAATTATTAATTACTGCAATACAAAGTGAGGGTACACACTCGACAAACATGCATTTCACACCCATTGCTCTCCGGAGTCACAGGCACCCAATGTGGGCACTATACACTTTATTATACCTGACAAACATGCATTTCACACCCATTGCTCTCCGGAGTCACAGGCACCCCATGTGGGCACTATACACTTTATTATACCTGACAAACATGCATTTCACACCCATTGCTCTCCGGAGTCACGGGCACCCCATGTGGGCACTTTACACTAGCCTATAACATGATTTGAAATTTCTCTGTCCATGGATGATGTACACAACGATGAATGTAATGCATGTGTTACTTTTGATCAGGGCAACTCTCTGGTAATGTTATCACTGCATTACATCATTCATTATTATCCGAATAGGCGCTTTATAATTCTGGCCTGAGACTATGCTATTTATAGGCAAATTTATTAACTATTTGTACAAGTTTCAGATTCAAATAATGGACATTGATAATGAAGGCAGACCTCCAGATGGCCAGGCACCTCCGACGAGCCCGCCAATTGGAAGGATGGAACGTACATCTCGAAGGATGTTGGCTACACCTGATCGAGGCCGTGAACGAAGCCGTACGCGTAGTCGCAGTAGCAGACGCAACCAAAGTTTACGAGATGAACTGGAGCTGGAGAGGCAACGCCTTCGAGTACTCGAAAGCCAGCTGGAAAACGAGCGTGAACGCCACGAACTTCAGCAACGTGAGCGGCGTAGAGAATCTGAACTCCGCGACCGGAGACGGAGCCCGGAACGGGACTACAGTGATGCCGAGAGGCCCAGGTATGAATCAACATCTGTTTTCTTTACAGAATTTTTAAAAGTAATAAAAAACCAATCTAGTGAACGAGATAGTTTCTCCGCTGTCCTGAACAATGTTTTGCCAGAATTTGATCCCATGTCCAAAGAACAGCCGATCACTGTTTGGCTGAGTAAAGTAGACGAGTGTTCTGATATCTACAACTGGAATGATAGACAAACCATTCATTACGCGTTGCCTAAGCTAACTGGTCACGCTAAACTTTGGTACCAGGGCTTACCATCACTTAAAAGAACTTGGGTAGAATGGAAACAGTTACTGACTGCATCCTTTCCTGCAACAGAAAATTATGCAGAGCTGCTTACTGAGATGTTGAATAAAAGAGCACGATTCGGAGAATCTCTCGAATTGTATTATTTTTCGAAAATAAACTTGTTAAATCGCTGCAAAATTTTCGGCAGGGATGCAATCGATTGTATAGTACATGGAGTGGACGATAGGGGAGTCAGGGTAGGGGCCCAAGCGGCTAGTTTTGAGAAACCAGAACAGGTTTTACAATTCTTTAAGACTATAAAAGTTCAAACAAAAGACAGTAATGTAGATTTAAGAAGAGATAAACGGCCCTCTGCCACCCAGACAATTTACAGACAGACTAACAAAACAAGTGACCCCTCCATCCAAACTGCTCAGTTTAAATCACGTTCAAATTCAGAAAACATAACCTGTTTTAATTGTAAAGAAAAGGGACATATCGCTTCTAAATGCCCACAACACATAATAAAGTGCACGTATTGTCGTCAAATTGGTCATGCAATTGGCGAGTGCCCTAAAAAGAACACAAAGCCTGAATCTAATGAGAAAAGTGTTTTAAAGGTAACCTTGGATGAAGGCCGGAGAGGTTGTATGCCTGTAACAACACGAGAAAAAGGCCAATTGTATGACTCGTATGATGATTCTACTTGCAAATACAAAATAGGGATTAAAATCAACGAGAAGCCGATAACATGTCAGGTCGATTTGGGTAGTGAAGTGACTCTTATTCGAAAGACAGATGCTCAAAAGCTTGGTATACAGTGGGTGGTTGTAGACGGCCCGTTATTACGTGGCTTAGGGAATATTCCGTACACTCCATTAGGCAAGGCTCAGGTTACAATTGATGTCCAGGGTGTAGTTGAGAAGGACGTCGACGTCCTCATTATAGATGACCATTTGATAAACAATCCGGTACTTTTGGGGCATACTTTTACCGAACGGCCAAGTTTACACATTATTAAAACTGCCACTGATTTAAAATTTGAAAAAGCCAATTTAACCTATAACTCCAAAATATCATTGAAACTCGAACGCGATGTAACTATTGATGTTAATGGAATGAAAGCAGTTAGAGTAAACACTGATGAACTAATTAGTGGAAATGTGTACGTTGGTGGTTCGGTGAGAGGCAGTATGGGCAATGAATATTATCTTTTGCCTGGTGAATACGAGATTCATCTAGGTACATGTCTATTACTAATGCAAAACTTAGGCACAACACCAATAACTATGTTAAAGGGTTCATTGATTACTCGGGCCAAATATTTAGGTGTAGGAAAACAAGTCCTGAATGTGACGACTATACCATGTCATGCCACCGTTGACAAGCAATCTTTACGTTGTGGTGAAGATCTTTCTGTTACTGAGATACAGAAATTAAAAGACTTGTTAGACAAATACCCCGATTGCTTTTCAACCGGGATGCATGATCTAGGTTTCACCACTGAAACAGAAATGGTCATACAGTTGAAAGACTCTGATCCAGTGGTTTACCGACCATATAGGATGTCGCATTCAGAACGGCAGTTAGTTAGGGGCATGATAGAGGAAATGATTGAGAGCGGGATAGTTCGCGAATCTGTGTCACCGTACGCAAGTCCAATCGTTTTAGTGGACAGAAAAACCGGCGGAAAGCGACTCTGCGTGGACTATCGCGCTCTTAATAAAAAGACTAAAAGGGATCATTACCCCCTGCCTCGAATTGAGGACTTGCTGGATCAACTGTCAGGTCAGACGGTTTTCACAACACTTGACCTTGCGTCGGGATATCACCAAATACCGATTGCGGAAGAGTCTAAGGAGAAAACTGCGTTTGTCACTCCTGAAGGGCAATACGAATACAATCGCGTGCCCTTCGGACTGGCAAACGCACCCGCAGTATTTCAAAGAATGATACATAAGGTTCTCGCAAAGGTCAGGTATGTGATTATTTACATGGATGACATCTTGATACCCGCGGCTTCATTCGAGGAGGGTTTATCTCGTCTAGAAGAGGTACTAGGTTTGTTACGGAAAAGTGGACTTACTCTTAAATTAGAGAAGTGTAATTTTTTTAAGGCAAAAGTAGAATTTTTGGGATTTGAGATCAGCAAAGAGGGAGTTAAGCCAGGTCTACAAAAAGTTCAGGCAGTCTCAATGTTTCCTACCCCAGCTAATCAGCATGACGTACGGAGATTTCTGGGTCTCGCAAGTTTCTTCAGAAGATTTGTCAAGAACTTTGCTGTAATAGCACGACCATTGACGAATCTTTTGAGGAAAAACGTGGCATGGCAGTGGACAAGTGATGAAGTTGATGCGTTTGAGACGCTGAAACGTCACCTAATCGAAAGGCCGGTACTTGCACTCTATGACCATACTGCCGAGACCCAACTCCATACAGATGCCAGTAAAATGGGATTAGCAGGTATCTTACTCCAGCGTTCCGGTGCAAACCCCTGGAGATGTGTGGCTTATTACAGCAGACAAACTACCGTTGACGAACAAAAGCTACACTCATTCGAACTCGAGACCCTTGCGGTTGTAAGTTCACTCAATAAGTTCCGCGTTTATCTGCTCGGTATCAAGTTCACAATAGTCACAGATTGTAATGCATTGCGTTCAACATTCACCAAGCGAGATCTTGTTCCACGCATTTCAAGATGGTGGATACAGTTTCTGGAGTACGATTGTGAAATTGAATACCGAGCGGGAGACAAAATGGCCATGTTGACGCACTGAGCAGGGGTCCCGTTTCAAGGGAAGAGGAGCAACCACACACTCTAGATGTTTTAGCAATTAACCTAGATGTCTCAAATGTAAATTTAGAAGATTGGGTAACAACGGTTCAGTCTGGAGACCCTGAAATAAAATTGATAAGAGACGTATTAGAAGACCCTTCTACTGCAAAAATTGCAAACATTCACAAAGAATATAAACTAAAAAACGGCAGAGTTTTCCGTGTTATTGACGAAAATACGTTGCGATGGGTTGTTCCTAGGGGAGTCCGTTGGCAGCTACTAAGAGCCAACCATGATGACTCGGGTCACTTTGGTTTTGATAAGACATTGCAACGACTACGAGCCTATTACTGGTTCCCAAGGATGAGACGGTTCACCAAAAAGTATGTGTCTGCATGTTTGGAATGCGCCCATCACAAAATTCCGTCAGGGGCAAAAGAAGGTGAGCTTCACCCCATACCTAAAGTGGAGGTACCATTTCATACGATACACGCTGATCACTTGGGGCCATTCATACTAAAAATTTAGAGTCCGAAATTTTAAGAAATATATTGAAATATCGAAACTCGCTATCTTTGATTGCTCCCCCCGCTCCCCCGTGCAATTTTTTCACTGTACGAACTATTGGTGCGTAAACAATGGACTATTGTTAATGATTAAAAATAATAATTATAAAAATATATTCATTAGTTTTCAATCTATAGTGGTTTAAAGTTAACTCGAAAATGGAGCATTTTAGTAAAATTTCAAAAAATCTTAGAGAAAGTGTAAGAAATGTTATAGTGTGCTATATATTCGTGATCTACTCAATAAGCCCTTTCATTTGATACCCCACACGGCATGGCTTGATGACTTTTTTTTTTTTTATTTGTATGGCATTTTTAATTGCCGGGGTGGGGGGAGGGGGACCACAAAACTGGTTGGCAACATTTGTTTGTAGGATGTCTGGGATCTATACAATATATATCAGAAGTCAGATTGAGGTCCGATATTTTTGCAAACGGATATCTCCTTGTAGCCTGCTCTAAGAAAAAGGCCTGATCTGACTTGGTTGTGAATTGTTTGCCTGTAAAGAGGCAGGTGGCGACGTAATTGCGCCAGCACGAATGCCATGGGTTCTACTGATGTGTATATTAAGTCCTTTCTGACCTTTAAAGAAACGAATCTGGGAGCAATGTGGGCACTGTACGGAATTCTCCAGCGACAGCGACACAGACCTGGAAGCGTCATTCTGAGAGGAGCCCGTGCTATTAGGATTCATCAAGTAAACTATTAAAAAACGCAATAGATAAAAACTTACGGCTACAATAACAAATAAAGTATTTAAAAAATCGCTCCAATTTTCGGCATACAAATTGCCCCATAAAGTTCCTGGGGGAAGCGGTGGTTTATAATTGCACATATAACTAGATAGTACTCATGCACTGATAGCAATCACACTCGTAACATGATAGAGATTCACGCAAAATATTAGCAAAAACTTGAAAACAAAAACACATTTCTCAGCTGTTGTAGATTGACAACTGTCAGTCAAGCTGCCCGATGCGCACTTGCGCAGCAACGCGCCGTGTAGGCCGCCAGCCGCCGCCGCAGTCTCCGCGGAGAAATTATGAATATGTTTCTTGTCTATGTTATTTGTTAAGCCACTTGTGGTAATTTAAAATAAAAAATAAATGGCAGAGAACAATTAATATTAATTTTCTCTAACGGAAGCCATGTTTTCCCGTTGCTAAGTACATTTAAAATACATTTCATCAAATAAACATCTCGGTGATGGTCATTTTATATCGGGGTCTTAGTCTATAACGCTTAACGTAACGCATAACCTGCTAATTTAAGAAGTCGTATTTTTATCTACTACGATCTACTCGATGCTCTTGACAGATTAGAGCGTCGGGCGGTCCGCATCATAGGTGACGAGAAAAGTACCAGATTCCTCGAACCCCTTCAATTACGTAGGGACATTGGGTCGCTGAGCGTTTTCTATCGCCTATACCATGGCGAGTGTTCTGAAGAGTTATTTTCTCTTATCCCACCCTCCCCTTTCCGTCATAGAACCACACGTGCCAGCTTGCGATGTCATCGCCTCACCGTGGAGAATATTCCCACCCGTACCAAGAAGTTTGGCAATTCCTTCATCTGCCGAACTATTAAAGTATGGAACTCCTTGCCGGCTCATGTGTTTCCTCCTTCTTATAACTTGGGACCCTTCAAACGAAGCGTGAAGAAGCACCCAAGTAGCACAATTGGGTCTAAATAGCTCGTATATCATATCTAATTAGATGCTTAAGTGAAATTTACCACCATGACTAAGTGCTATATAGGTGGCAAGAACCCTTATGCCACCAGTATAGAACCAAAAGGAGAAAAATTGCAGCCTATTTTTGGTGCTAAATAGAATCCATAAGAGATCTCACAATAACCTTAAGTGCAAATTAGAACTATGGGTGAAAGTTATGCGTCCATAAGAGATCTCACAATAACCTTAAGTGGCAATTAGAACTAAGGGTAAAAGTTATGCGCAGTGAACGAATGAAAACATTTCAGTTCGGTCAATGAGTGATAAATGAGTCGCCAAATTATCTTTGAGTGGCGAGGCAACTGTCAAATTGAAGTAATACGTGATCTGCCATATTCATTTTGGATTTATATGTCTGTTTGATGAGTGATTAAAACTTTAAGTTATACAAGCATCGAAATAAGCACGAAATTCTTGCGAATTTTTTTTTACTGTGAAACTATAGTATGTTTTCTTTGTAAATTTCGACGCGCCCTTCATTTGATCAGGAATATTAAAAAAGAGAGTGCTAAATTAAATAAGGAATAGATACTGATAAGAAATAAAACTGTTAAAAACCTGACCTAATGATTGTAGGTTACGTACAATGTTAAAGTAACATCGTCACAACTATCAAAAGTCTGTGATTATGCGTCAGTGTGATAAAATTCTGGTTAAAATAATCAATTTTCATAGGCTTCCATTTGTAAACATGGCGAAACAAAAACCGTCCAAGAGCATGTCGGGCCTCGCTCAGTGTAGGGTTCCGTAGTTGGCCATCCTTCACAATAGACAATAAAATCGAATTTAAATTACGAGAAAGATTTCAAGCTCTATAAAAGGTCGTAAACGCCAAAGTAACTGTAATTACTTATTACCTTCTAGAAGTTATCGATTATACGCACCAGATTGAGCGAAATGTTTTAATGCAGTATGGCACTTAACTAATATGTGTAACGTTCGAAGTATAAGAACACCGCGGGGCACTTACGTCATTTAAAAGAAAATTATGAATTTTTGCGATAACTCAAAAACGGCTCGACCGATTTTATTCAATATAGTTTTCATTGAAAGTACTAATAGGGCCTTATTTTCATGAATTTTTCCATAATTTTTTGACCCGTGACAGTGGGGGGACACTATTTTTTGGATTTACCGAGCGAATATTTACAAAACTGCTGACTTTATCAAAAAATGATCCTTGAAGGCCCCTATTGTTTTTAAAAGACCTATTCAACGACACCCCACACGCTAGTGTTAGAACGAAAAAAAAAATCACCCCCACTTTAGGTGTATGGGAGGTACCCGAAAAAAAGTTATTTTTTTAGTTTTTATTTTACCGTTATGTCGGCGTGATACATACACATACCAAACTTCAGCTTTCTAGCACTTATGATCACGGAGCTAAGCCGCGGACGGACAGACGGACAGACGGACATGGCGAAACTATAAGGGTTCCTAGTTGACTACGGAACCCTAAAAAAGATCCTACAGTGTTTATTTTCACTTATTTGTTCCTTATTTGGAACTATCAAGTCTAATAATCACTTATTTGTATCTTGCGAGTGGCAAAGCAGTGAATGATATTACCAATAGTCATTATTTGCTCTTTTGTAGACTATTAAACAAGCAAGACTATTAAATATATTTTGACAAGGCGCAAATAGGAACAATAATAGAACTTTTAGTTCGTTAGTGGTTCGAAATAAGTGAAAATAACTGCTTTTGGTTCCAAGAACCTCCTACTGACACCTATTTATGCGTTGGAGTGGCAATAAGGTACTTCTTAGGCCTTAAAGTTGCAATATTTTTTGGTTCCAAAAGAGCCGTAAAATTATCCCTTTAGCCACTATTGGTGATATAATTCGCTATTGTACTAGTCATTTGGAACTTTTAGTTCCAAATAAGGGTATGTTCCCACTTATATGTAAAAGTTGCTTATAAGTGATTTTAAGGCCTTATATAGCACTATTGCTTCTTATTGAGTGACAATTTGAACCTGCATGCAACTTTAAGTAGCAAAATCGACTTTATCCCACCATAAGTAATAAAGTAGAAACAAAAAACGTTCCTATGCAACTACAAGTGATAGGATGAACTCATATACAGTTTTGAGTGGTGTTTAAAGCTATAAGTTGTATCAAACACTGTTAAACCACTCATTTAGAACTTAAAGCTATAAGATAAGCTGCAAAATTCACTAATGTGCTGCTTGGGCATCTCTCGGGCCAGCATGGCAGTGTCAACTGACTTGGCACCGTTGGTTTCTCGTCAGTTGCCATTGCGACTTGGGCTCCCCTTTTTGCTTACCATCAGGCGAAGTGGAGCCACTATGTTGTGCCGTTATAAAAAAAATAAAAAATAAAAAAAAAATAAAAAAAAAAAATATGCAGAAGACAGCGAATTTCCTCAAAAAATGCGACAATTGTACCTCGAAGCGGATGAAATTCCTACCGCGTTTGATTTACTACGATCCGAAACTGTCACTGGAAGTCCATGAAGTTACCGACTGTTGGTTTTCCCGCAATTACGTACAAAACGTCTCTCTTCAATATCCTACAGCATTATGGTCAATACGTGACTGCTTGGATGCATGTATGCCACGCACTCAAAACTTAAAAATATAAGTACACATATTCCTAATTTAATTTCACGATTTATTACCGACCGATCGTATACTGAGATACGACTTTTTAAATTAGCACGGCAGATACGTTCGATTTTACACCCCATATTTTTCATACCCCGGGCTTATATATGAAAATCGATTCTTAAGGAGTAAACTCCAAAAACACATTTTGTGTTATGATTATGACTTGTTTATATTTAATTCGAAATTAATGGCCGCTTCTATAATTATTTTAGTTTTAATTCCATAAATTTGTTATTTGTATATTTTATTTTTGACCCATAATAAATGTACCTTCTATTATTTAATTTGAATATTTAATGTATGAATTGTACTTGCATACTTACCACAAAACGAGAGGACTCGTTTCGAGTCGGATGGCCGAATGTAACATATTTCTTTGTTGGCAACACCATACATTTGAATTTAGACCGTTCAGGTACAACCAGCACTGCTGGGGGTAGTCTGATGGTGGGGAAAAGTATATATAAGACTCGCCATCGGCCTCGAGACGGTCTTCTGTCGTGTTTCATTGGTTGAGAGGAATCTATGTCAGTTTGCTATAAGATGTGTAATATCTAATAAAGTGAATACTATTAAAGGCAGTGTTTTACTAAGTCGATATTAATTACACCATATCGGTTATTCGAGAACGAAGGTTACAACCGGGAACGATTCGGGGCGGGCTTTTTGATTAGACAATATTTAGGTTTAGTTATTAGTTTTATTGTTTAATTTAATTTATTGTTATATTTTATTCTGTTGTACCTATTAAATTATTTAAATTCAATACATTGATTTCATATTTTATACATTTAAAAAAATATTAAATATCAAACATTACCGTAACATTGATATGAAATTACTAAAATAATTGGTAACGAAATAGGAAATCATATTGAACTTTAATTGAACTCTTAATTTCGTAGAAACTTTTTCAGAAATGCTCCACTGCTTGATGAAAACAAAAAGGATTACGTCACTAGCTGCTCTAAAGTGAGCTGCTCAATGTTAATTCCCATTTTAAGTCCTCCGTCTATCCATGACGTATCTAAACAGCAAAGAATTGACATTGTCGAGGATCTAAAATATTGTCCATCCTTGATCAGTTTAAATGTATATGTTACTTAATATCCTTTTAGTCAGAATGTTACACTTCCCGGTTTTGCTCTACATATAATAATCCCGTCATAGTCCCGCGCCCCGAATGCTCGAAACCCCCCGCGCGTGACACATTACGGCTATTAGAGTGCGTCACATTCTTAAAATTTCCAAACTGTCACGTCTGCCATTGTCGCCGCGCTTGCTATTTCGATCACGTTTTTCACAGAAATCTCTAACTCACCGTCTAAAGAGCTTTCCTACGGTGTTATAGCTCATCTTTTGTGCCCCAAGGTAAGAGCTAGGGCGATATATTGCGATATGTGTTTCAAAATAACTCAAGCTTAAGTACAAAGTTCTTTACGAATGACTTTCTTGAAACAGCTTATAAATTAACCCGTTCTCGACAACGTACCAGTGCCCCATGTTAAGAAACACATAGTGTGATGTAATTTTAACATTGGAAATGTTTTTTCGATCGCGTTGGTATGGGACCGTTTTCAGCGAAAGTGCGACATCGCTCTGGCGTCGTCAATTTTGAGGCTACGCGGGTCAATGGGGTATCAAAAAACGTGTCTTGACGAGATCTACAAGACGGTGTAAAAAAAAGTTGAAAAAATCAAAAACTTTTTCGAAAAAGTGCAAAAATGTCGAAAAATTACGTGATTATTTTGCGACTTTTCAACTTAAATCGTCGATATCTCAAAAACGAAAAGCGATATCGAAAAAATTAAAAAAAGGACTCGGGGTATTGAGTTGGGCTACAGTTTGCAAAAAACGGAACTTTACTATCTGTAATGGAGTTGGAGAAAGCTTTACCTTTATGTGGCGGAGTTTTCGCGGCGTGCGGCGCGCGCGTATACTAGTGAGTTTCGTGTACTAGTAAGTTTAATATTTTTTTAGTTAAGTTGTAAACCTTGATGTTTTTAGATGTTTGTTATGAAGTAAGAAAAAAAATATATATAATGTATACAATAAAATACTTTTATGTAATTTTTTTTTATTTCTTTGGTTCTCTATTTGCTATACAATCTACTACCTATGTATCATACAATCTCGTGCCCTTCTAGTACTTTGAAAATGAATCGTATAAATTAAACAAATAGTACATTACATCAGAGGCCGGGAAAATGAGTAGGTATATACGGCCGAGCGAGCGTGCGAGCGAGGCCGGATAGTGATACGAGGCCGGGAATCCGTTTTCACGACGAGGCATGTATAGTGCTTTTCTCAAACATACAATGAAATAAAAAAATATAGTTCAAAGAACAACATTTTATTAATTGACAAATAGGACATTTTAGTCTAACAACCAACTGCAACCTTTAAAAACAAAACCTGCTTTTTGTCAAACCAGCCAGCTGTGTGAATGACCTTGTTGTTGAAACCAAAAAAAAGTTACTTTGCAGGCCTAGGCCTGAAAAGCAGTATGAAATCCCTTTACAGTCCCCTCGAGTTGTTGCGCCCAAAAAGCGATACTTCCGAGCCTATTATAAGGAACGTAAAGACAATATTTCATTGCATGTTTGAGAAAACAAAATTTACTCTGCCTACTACTTGGCGATGGCGTGATGAAGTAAATATTAATTTTCAACTTATTTTATTATTACTGTGACACGTGCGACAGGCTCTGTACCACCCTTTTCATAGTCAATTTTTTGTATTATTGCTCGTAAGCGGCCCTATCTACTCACTTTCTTCGAATTTTGAGTTGAACTCTATTTATATAATAAAACAAAAGCGTTGACAGGTAGCCGTAGTTACCAAAAGCAATTGAGTGGCTATAAACAATGAAGTCCTATTTTTTTCATGGTCTCAACTTATTTTAACAATATAATTACTATTGCTTTATGACTCCACTATCCTTTATCTTATTTTATACGTAGAGAACGAGAACTTACCTATAGACTGTTTTTTTCATTTGTTACAAGATAAATTGTTTGACACATGAAGTAGAAAGTTCCTTCAACTAAAAAATTATGATTATTATTTCTATACTTCGTCTTCTCGAACGTAGGAATAGCGTGGCTTGGGTAATGCTGATGATTCCACATCTGGCGGACGAAAGCGTGTGTGCAAAAGGCGAAGAAAAGGCTGAGCTTTGTTAAAGGGCGTAGTCCGTTTATAAAAAATAACGTTACTCGCCGGTACCTGCTACTAACCCTTGTGTTTCTCTTGCGCAAAGAGTTGTTTCCATTATAGTTTGCCCTATCTAAGTGCATTTCCAATGTACCAGAAGGTCGTGAAAGGCACGAGATCTGTGAATTTTTATTTGTGTTTGTATATATTGTATTGGAACTCTCCAGCTATATATTATGTTCGTCATGGCGATTTTAAACGCTACGGGTCGGTGCGGACTGAAAGTTATCTTGTTACTTGAGCCTCACCAAGGTATGAGACGGCAAACCCATAATATCTGTTCCAACTACAGCGCGGCGTGATCACGTAATGCAGCTTAGAGTGGAATGTGTCCCTCCAGAGTCAAGTCCTAGCGTTACTAGAGCGTGATAACGTTACTCTTAAGCAGTGAAGGCCTAGCGCGATGGCTACCTGTCAAAAAATAGTATATGTAGAAGTACGTATAATTGCTTTGCCACATCGAAATTAATGGCCGCTTCTATAATTTGCCGTGCAAGACTGTATCATGAGAGGACCGTTTACCGAAATGTATGGATAATGGTTATGGTCATGGGCTCCGCTTTCCGCACTTAGCCCTTGTATGTCGAGTCCAACTTGGACTTGGACTGTCCAAACGTGCGGTAACGTTACTGCTGTTAAGACTGCACCGAGCGAAATGTGAAAAAAAAGGCAGTTGCCGTTAAGTAGATAACGTCAACACTAATTGTTTAATCCATTTCTAAACCATATATTTAGCATTTCGAGGAATGTGTTAACAACTTCTCCGTGGAAAAATTATAAGATTATTAATATTTTACCCTAGAGAACTAAGTAAAGTTGGACGAAAATTGTAAAATCGTAAGCAGGCGTTAAGTGTTTTTTTATACTTTAACAGTGGAAATCTATTCTGATTTTCAGTTAAAAAAAAAGATGAATGTTTACATTACAATTTGTCCGCATCAAATATTTCAATTATTGTTTGGTATTAAAAGGTCCAGATTTATCAAAAAGTGCTTTTAATTCTCCATACATTTTTACTATGGCGGCCGCGCGCCGATTTAGATACGCATTCCCCGCGCTCTATGATTGAGTCGCAAACGCTCGGCGCCCTCTTAAGCAGTGAAAGCCTAGCGGGATTGCTACCTGTCAAAGAATAGTATTGAAGCACGTATAATAACTATGCTTACATCGAAATTAATGGCCGCTTCTATAACTTGCCGTGCAATACTGTCTCATGAGGGGACCGAAATGTATGAATAAACTGAAAATGTTAAAGTTATCTTGTTACTTGTGCCTCACCAAGGTATGAGACGGCAAACACATAATATCTGTTCCGACTACAGCGCGGCGTGATCACGTAATGCAGCTTAGAGCGGGACGTGTCCCTCCAGAGTCGAGTCCTGGCGTACGCTGCTTACTGCTATTTTTTAAACAATGAAGAGATCTTCACTTTATAACCATTCAAGTGTAATAATAATTGAAGTATTAAAACTAAAGACACTGAAGCAGCAAATAGTTAAAAGGGGTTATGGATAACGTTTTTGTCCTAATTTTTTTTGGCAGAGAATGTTTGGCATACCTACCTACTGTTGAATGGCATACTACTCGTTTATACTATTGATCTTTGCGCATACTCATTTAAAGTCCTAAAGCATGTTTGCCCTAATATTTAATAACTCGAATTACCTAAAACGAATTAATATTCCTAACATTAATTATCCTAAGAATTATTTGGCTACGATTGCAGTACCTAAACTAAACGTATTCTACTTTAAGGCAGGTCAGACTTAGGTTAGGTTAGGTAAGACGACGAGCGACGTGAGAAGGAGTGTTAGGTTGAACTGCGACCCTAACGAGCGAGCGAAGCGCGCGAGCGAAACGCCAGAACCGAGTTTTTTATCCCCCTCGCTTTAGCACTTTAAATACTAGGATCATCACAATTATGCAAATTCATCATTCGACAGTTGAATCTTAGGCACAACAAATAATAGGATAAATAATATTTAGGACTAACGATAATAGAGGAGCAACAATTTCGACACATCAAAAATATGCGGAACAAAGTTTATGCCATACGTTATTCGGACAAAAGACGTTATGCGACACAACAATAGGACTAACAATTGTATGCCATCCGATATAGAACCGTTTTTTTCATATAGTAAAAACCCAGCGCTACAGCTTCGTATCAAAATACAGTAATTGAGTTGCGGTCATTTTTAATTTGTAAAAAGAAAATTGATTCGACAAATACACGTTTCAAAAATAAGTAATTGGTGCAATCATTATCCCAATCGTAGGAACAATAAATGATACAAAAAATTGTTTGTTTACAATAAATTGCCCTAGTTTGCTTCGCAATCGAAAGTATTTATTACAGAGTCTTATAAAAATATCATATTTCAACAGTTGAAGAGAGGAAAATATTGTCTACAAAAATCGCAATTAAGGTCGGTCCAAAAATAATGCTTGAGAACATCGTAAATATAATTACCATGCCCGGGGTTTAATTTGATTGACATAGCGATATAAAATAAAAATTCCATGAGCCTCTGGTACATTCGATGTTTGCAATAACATACAATATTTTATCCGAGATAGATCAATAATAATAGTACTCTTTATTGTGCACCACAAAGTAAAAATAAAAATAACAAAAGAAATAAAAAAACGTATTACAAATGGTAACAACAGGCGATGATGTTTCATTTTTGTTTGTTTTGTTTGAGGATCAATGATGATTTATAAGAAGACTAGAGGTCGCCCGCAACCCGCAACTCCTATAAACATCTTTGGATTACCAGCTATCCCAGTACCAGAATTGGTTAAAATCCGTCCAGCCGTTTCGGCGTGATGCGAGGACAAAGGAAACAATGACCAACAGATGGCGCCAGATTGGCACGGCGCCGCGCGCCCCGCCCATACTAAACAAATGACGATCCTGCATCACGCTATTAAGATCTCTCCCGAAATAATGACCCCTCTCCATAGAAAACAGATTTTGTACAAATCTAGAATTTTATGATAGTACCTATAGATAACGTTATATACACTAACATGACAGCTGCAATATTTACTTCCCACCACCTATAGCCGCGACTTCGTTTGTCGCCCGAGAAAGCGTCAGCCGTCTTCTTTACACTGTATTGAAACAATGAGATAGACAACCATATTTCGCTCGAGACGAGTCGCATTTCATAGTTATGCTAGAGGTGCTGATCACGATCAATGACATAAGCTTATCTCTCTATAAGGCAAAAATGGAAATAATACGTAAGTCCCCAAGCTGACCCAAAACCAAACAACGTAGGTGTCCCTCAGGGTAGTATTTTGGGCCCGTTACTATTCCTTATATATATAAACGACTTGCCCCTAGTAACACGCCACCACTGTACTCTATTTGCTGACGATATTTCTGTTGTAATTAAGTGTACAGACAAAGAAAGATTTGATAATGACATAAATCAAGCAGTTAGTGACATAATACAATGGCTTAAATATAATAACCTGACAGTAAACCTCAAAAAACTACATACGTTCAATTCTACAACAGGTATGAAAATAAACAAAAATGGAAGTCACTTATGAAGATCAGATCATAACGGAATCTGATGACATAAAATTTTTAGGTATAACTTTAGATAATAAATGTTCCTGGAAAAAACGTGGAAAATATAAGTAGCAAAATAAATCGATTCGCTTATGCACTTTGGAGACTAGCAAAAATAACCAGCCAACAAACCGCCTATCATGGCTACGTGGGATCAATTTTAAGATGTGGTATATTATTATGGGGAAACTCCATCGATCTAAACCGCATATTTGTAGGTCAAGAGCAGTGCATACGCGGTATATGTGACGTTAGTCCCATAACATCATGTAAGCCATTGTTCAAGAAACTGAACCTCTTAACTGTACCATGTCTGTATATCTTTGAAATCAGCGTTTTTGTGAAAACTCATTTACAACAACATACATTTATAACATTACTTTAAAACAAAAGACCAAGTATGTAACTTCAACACGAGATATCCGAATAGGTTACAGTATCCAAAAACAAAAACAGCCTTATACTTATCGCAAAAATTGTTTTCCAATGGCTATCCGTATATTTAATAAGTTAGGTACCAGATGATTTCAAGGACCTTCAATTGCAGGCATTAAAAACTAAATTATACAATTGGTTAAAAGAAAAGACATTTTATTCGGTTAAGGATTATGTAATGGCATGCATTAATTGATCTATAATAAAGTTCTAAGCATCTAAAAACTTCGCCCAGAAATTGATTCGTAGAAATGTTACTGGCTAGGTTCTCACATAAAAACAACCATAAATTTAAATTATTTCTAAGTAATAAATTTAGAAAGCTGACCGACGCTAGCGTTAACTAATAAATACTTAAAGTCGTTTGTCTAATATTGCATGGAGACATTAAGAAAACATCCCAGTTACATTTTACGATTTGCACATGTTAAAAACGATTAACCGAAGGTCTAAAAAGCACAAGATTTTGAAGTGTTGTTTTCTGGTACGCAACAAACAACTTCATAACAAAAGGACTAGGGCGCATTCATAAAAGCACAATCTACATTCCGAAAAACAAATGTTTTCAGATAGTTCGTGGCATTATTTTTTCTACATCTTGATGGGGCAGTACTTCTGACAAGGACAGCACGAGCATTCTAACGAGATGAGATGATCTCGTGCGAGGGAACGAGATGGCGCATCATATAAGAAAGGGACGGAGCGAGTCTACGCCCAGAGAGAAGCGGGGCAGTCAGCAGCGCCGGGGTAGATGCGCGTGCGCTGGGAGATACACATCGCGGAGTCTTATTTTGTTATGTTTAAGGCTTAATTTTATATAACTATAATTAGAAGTAATTGTTAGGGATCGGGGGTTAAGTTCGAATATTGGCGAGGAGAATGGGGATCACTTCTCGGGGAAGAGCTGGAGGCGGCGGGAGCCTACATGGGGGTTTCGAGTAGCAGAAACAAGCAGTCTATTTTGTTGTTGTTTTGTTTGTTAATTGAGTGCAGTAATGAAGTATTAATATAGTAAAATCAGTGAAATGCGGAGAGCTCAGTACAAAGCTAAGTACATTATTAATCTCTGGTCATGAATATTTGGAAATCTAATTTGTTTAATTTACACTATTCAACGTACATTTTAGGACTTGGCTACTTACATCAATCAAGCGCTAATTGATGTTATTAATTTTGGTACCTATTTAATTAATAGAAACACTCCAAATAACCATGACCTAACCTCCCATTCAACTTGTGTTGTTATTATGTTTGGTGTTATTCAGTTATTCTGAGAGGTTCGACTCCTTGACGAAATATAAACAATTTTCTCTTTATTTCTTTAAATTGAGAGCTATTGATTAAACCTAAACGCCGAGTTCGATTCTCGTCGATTTGTATAATTATGTCACAAGTATTACAGTTATGGTGTTTATTATTATGGCATTACGAAGAATGTTGGGCATTGATAAATTTCATATGAGAGAAGGTGTATGAAATACTGACATAATGTTTGTAGAAAAAGTAGCCGGGTTCGAGGCCCGTTGGCATTTTGATTTTAGAATTTATCTGGGAGATAAATTCAATTACTTAATGTTATAATTTAATACTCGTAGATAATTGTATCGGAATTCGAGGTCCGTTGTTATTTTACTTTGGGAATTTATCTGAGAGATAAATCGATACACTATATTGCCTTATATGCGCAAGCGCATTGATGACCTTACTAAATGTTAACACAGAAGTCCTTAAATTATTTAATGATTTATAACTTACCCTTTTATTGCCACTACAATTACAATGGTGTGTGAAATTGCTATTATACTTAATAACTAAGTATGGTTTATTTATGTGATAAAGTGTTGGAAATCTCATTCGTTCAACAGATTATAAAACCGTGTGGTTATAATTCTGTAACATCCTATTATATTGGTTAGGATCTGATTATATTTTGGTTATTGGTTAATATTAAATTGGGATAATTTATTAATTTAGTATAAAACACGAGCATCAAGAGTTTTTCTTTAGCCTGCTTTGTTTTCTCTTGATTTACTGATTTGTTTGGCTCTAGGAACTAAATGCAGGCCTTGAATAAGATAATGTTATCTATCTTATTCGAGAAATTAGTCAAAGTTTCGATTAAATACTATTATTACAAATCAACTGGAGTT
Source organism: Apotomis capreana (assembly GCA_947623375.1). Classification (NCBI taxonomy): domain Eukaryota; kingdom Metazoa; phylum Arthropoda; class Insecta; order Lepidoptera; family Tortricidae; genus Apotomis; species Apotomis capreana. The sequence goes on along the minus strand of OX392507.1, from coordinate 23,601,917 downwards.
ATGGTACAATAAATATAATTTTAACTCCTCTCTGAATTTTATTTATAGCATTATTTAGGTTCCCTCTTATTATTAAATTCTGGTAAGCAGCGAGTATGTGAGTATGATTTCGCTTCGACTATTTGTCATTAAACTTCAGGTTTAACTTCATCATTCAAATTAGTAGGTAGGGTTTGATTGGTAGCTATCAGATACCATCACAATTACTTAAATAATTAATTGAGGATGTTCGTTTTTATTATGTGTTTAAGTTAACTTTTATGTGTATGTGTTTAATCAGAATACATTTTCTATTATATTTAATTTGACATGTCATGTATTTTGGTAACTTTTATAGCTATAGATTGTATGTTTTTTGCATGCCAGCATTGCTGGTTAGATATGTCATTTGTGCTTATATGTTTTTCATCCATCTATCTGTACCATATCTAAAGCAAATAAATAATTTCATTTCATTTAATTTCATTTCATTTCGTCGCGAGTGGTTATAGAGTCACCGCTGTAGAACTACAATTCCATACATATCGGTAACGCAGTCGTTAGCGAGTACGTCACCGTAAACTCGTGGTAAAGTTACAGACACTTAAAGTATCGTCTCAACTCAAGGGGAAAATTGTTTTTACATTTTGACTTGTTATTTCAAATTGCGTCGCTAATATTTTGAAAGCGTTTCAGAAAGTTCTGCCATTAAGGGCGCAGCCACTTCGAGGCGTAGAGAATTCTGTGTTGTTTACTATACAAACTACCAACCTATACGTAAGAGAGTATGTATGTTGGTAGTTTGCTTTATTCACATTAGATTGATGAATGTTTCTCGTACGACACACTTATAATCTTATCAGTTTAAGAGCTGTGGATTTCGAAAGTTTGTCTCGGAATGGCTGAAAACTGTAATTTTTGTTATTTTTAAACCCCATACGTTTTCTCTGCTTTGATTTTTATTGAAATCTATCTCAACAAAAAATTCTATAGTTTATATTTATCGAACTAACCTACTCACAAAATGTCATATTGTCATGAAATTTATTGAGAAATGTGACCTCTAGGCGAGAAGAACTGGAAAGCGTCTGGCTATCCAGAAATACGAAAGGATTTTGGGCCAAGCTGAAACGGAGACGCTTCGCTCGGTCGTCGGTTAATTTAACGAAATATTAAATTGTTTACATCTGAAATGTACATTCTTATGGACATTATATATACCACCCTAACAAACGTAAAACGTAGGCCAAAGTCAAGCGTCAATGGGTCGATGATAAAGCTAAATAAACTATCTAGAAATGATTCCGCACCAGAAAGAGTTGCCTGGTTAATAATTAAATCATTAAAATTAAATTATCAACCGGTCTTCCCCTGTGGCACCCTAAAATGATGAACTAGTGAACCCCATCATCATCTGTCTCCAACCGCTTTTAAGCGTAGTAAACATTTTCTACTGGAACATATATTATGGTCCTTCGGGCCGGATATGAATTCTACGCTAGTTACGAAATGATTACAATATTTAGTAAGCGCTCATCATCATCATCAGCCTATTCTTGTCCGCTGCTGGACATAGGCCTCTCCAACTGCACGCCATTGTGAACGATCCTCGGCTACTCTCATCCAGCTCTTGCCAGGCACCCTGCAAAGATCACCGCTCTACCTAGTCTGAGGGCGTCCCACACTACGCTTGCCGATCCGCGGTCTCCACTCAATAACACGTTTACTCTACCGGTTATCGGTTCTTCGGCTAATATGGCCAGCCCACTGCCACTTCAAATTGCTAATACGGTGAGCTATGTCGGTAACTTTTGTTCTCTGGCGGATCACTTCGTTCCGAATTTGATCCTTCAAAGAAACTCCGAGCATTGCCCTTTCCATAGCTCTCTGAGCGACTTTAAATTTGTGGACCAGCCCAACCGTGAGTGTCCACGTCTGCGACACCGTATGCCGTTTGTAGGACGCACTGATTGAAAATTTTCGTCTTCAGACATTGTGGAATTGGCGATGTGAAGACGCGACGAAGTTTGCCATATGCTGCCCAGCCCAGCTGTGTTCTTCTATTAGCCTCTTTCTCGAAGTCGTTTTTACCCAACTGCAATATTTGCCCAAGGTAGACATACTCTAAGCGATGGAAAAGTTTTAAATCCAGCAAAGCTTTGCTCCAAGGAGTTATTCGGAGATGTTTAAATATAATGTTTAAGAAGATATTTTAATTTAAGTTTAAACAAAGATCTAATTCGCTATAAAGGTAGCTTCCAAATCTTTCTCTAGAACCATCGAGCGCGTTCAAACAAGACAACACAATTACCACGAACGACTTTGACATTTCTTTGGAACAACAAACTGGAAATCTCTGTTTCGCCAATTCCGTCAGATAATTTTTCAATTAACAGTGTAAATATTTATGCAGGCGTCGGAGCGACTAATTTGGGAAGAATTTAATTTATTTTATTATGAGTGCTTGTCACAGACGCAAGGGTAAGCAGTAGCTGGACTTCATATCGGGGTTGAACGCTTCTGATAAGTAATTTAGTTTAGAAAGCAGAAATACCTTATTATTTGAATATGTCAAGCTGCATCACCTGTGCCTATAAACATGTCTTCCCTATGTTTTGCTATATATAATCTTTGTTTGCTTGAAAATGTTAGTGTCATGGAGGACCAAAAAATATGTTCAGTCTTACAAGTGTATGAAATCAGAAAGTATGAAAACGCGCTTTACCTAGGTAAACAGAATTGTATAAGGAAAAAAGCTTAAGACAATCCATTGCTACGTCGGAGGTGTGTTTAGAGCTATATACTAAGAGTGTTACGAAGAGAGATCGATACTGAGTCAGGATGTAACCAGCAAAATCACAGCAGTGTCAGATGTAAAATATTAAAATGCTAAGAGTTTGAGGCCGTTTGTGGCGTTTGGCATCGACACACGTCTCGGCAAGCGCATTTGGGAGGCTACAGGCGCTCTCCCGCTCTTTTTAAATATTAAGGATTTTTTTTAGATAATTTTTTTTTTGAAGAAATATATTCTTCTAATTTTATAATCATACTTGAGTTAAAAAGCAAAAGACCAAATATATTGTATTTAAAACTCGTTTCTATTTATAATTGAACTTCGCTTCTGTAGTATGGAGTTCTCTGCGGCGATGGGCCCGGCTCGGCTCCGAGTTTGTTCGGCGAGACTTCGTCGTTAGGGAAGTTATCCCGTCCCATAGTATTTGTGTGCGTAATAAATTAGTTAATAAACTTAGCTGAATGGCCGCACTTTTAATATTAACGAATATTATTTAAAAAAAAATGGCAAATCTAGAATTTGTATTGTAAATCAGCTTTCTATGGAGAGGAATCATGAATTCACCTATTTAAGTTAGTTGCACTGCACCACCCACAACTTACCTGCTTTGCCCGATGGTTGACTGGTAGAGAATGCCCAATGGCATTAAGTCCGCCTTTTGTACGATCTATGTTTTATTTGTGCAATAAAGATTAAATAAATAAATAAATTCAGCAAAAAATTGATAGCGTGATGCAAGATCGTCTTTTGTTTTGTACGGGCGCGCGGCGCCGCGCTGCGGGCCTATGATGATTGCTTTTATCACGCGATAAATAAGTGATAAAAGCATCCGTCACGTTTTGACTAAATGCGAGTGTCAGTGACAGATGCTTTGTTACTTATTTATCACGTGATAAACGCAACCATCATAGGCCCCCTGATGGGTATAATTTTCTTGACTGGACAAATTTTAACTAATTCTGGTACAGGGATAGCTGGACATCCAAAGATGGTTATAGGATACTTTTTGCCCGACTACGGTACAAAAAAGTACGCGTACGAAGTTGCGGACGCCCTCTAGTAACAAATCATTAGGATAAACGGAAGGAAAATATAATTGGATATACAATCATTATCATGAGCCACTTTTCAACCTAAACACATTTACAGAGCCACGGTGCCAAAACTTACTATTTAAGTGCTATGAAATAAGATTAAATTGGTTAGCTGCCAAACTAAATAATATTGTGTGACTCAGACAAAGGTGGTGCTCTTTAGAGCCTTATCACACTTGCGATTTGCGAGCGTATTTTGTATGAAGGCGATCGCGCAGCGTGTACGCCGCGTCGCTTATTTGTATAATAGAAAATACGCTCGCAAATCGCAAGTGTGATAAGGCCCTTAGACCTGCCGTAGTAATATCAATGTTCTGGCAATTATACTGTTTTTGGCGAAACCCAATAGGGTAATAACTGAGACTCCGCTACTCCGTCTGTCTGTCCGTCTGTCACCAGGCTGTATATCATGAACCGTGATAGTTAGACAGTAGAAATTATCACAGATGATGTATTTCTGTTGCCGCTATAACAACAAAGACTAAAAAACAATAAAAGTATGTATCTCCCATAAAACAAACGTGATCGGTTGGGTTAACTTTACACCTCATTTGTATCCGGCGCTATACATACCAGTTGCATACTTAACTAAATCCGGCCAGTTAAGATGGGATAAGTGTTTGTACGAAACCCTCGGTGCGCGAGTTTGACTCGCACTTGGCCGGATTTCAAAGATGTACAGTTTCCCATTTAAGGGCCTTATCACACTTGCGATTTTCGAGCGTATTTTCTATACAAATAAGCGACGCGGCGTACACGCTGCGCGATCGCCTTCATATAAAATACGCTCGCAAATCGCAAGTGTGATAAGGCTCTAATCATCACCATGCATTCTTACAAGAAAAATAAATAAGTTTGCGATTGTTCGAAATATAAAATTTTAAAAATAGATTTTTAAGTATACGTTAGGTCTTCTTTCAATCGTATTCCGTTTTCAAACTTTGTATTATGGAGTGGGATAACTGCGGCGTCCTGGCGTTACGTTTCGAACTCAAGCTGTGAAAATGTGAAGTAGAAAAGTATCCTGGATAACTTTTCCTTCTAGTTCTTTAAATGTAACTCGGGCCACTGAAACTAGTAGCAACTTTGTACCGGCAAGTGTCAAGAATGCATTTTGCTTTACCCCCGTGTTTCTGTGTCAGAGTTAAAAGTGGTTTTTTTTTTTAAAGAACAGCGCGGAAGTTGAGAGGTGTATTTTTTCTGGAGGTACCTACTTTCTCAACTAAGTATTTATTTCTTACTAGCTTTTGCCCGCGACTTCGTACGCGTAGAACTCGTTAATTGATATTGACAATATAAAAAAAAGCTTTCAGGTATTCAATACTCGAATGGAATCTAGTTAGTAGTTTAGTTCTGGGCTTTTGGGTGAAAGTCAGGGACAAAATGCAAAACATCCTTTTTTTGAATCTTTTTGGAGCTGCAAGGCTAAGTCCCATTCGATTCAATAAGTTATCCGAGGCTAAGTCCCATTCGATTCCATAAGCTATGCTCAGAAATGGCTCGAGATGGTGACGGTCCATAATCAACTGACGAAGAAGGTATGGTTCTATTCACCAAAGAATTATGTCACATTATGAAATTGGGACAAAATAATTATTAGGTACTATTATTTTTCTAACTTGGTTTTTACAACTTAGTTTATTGAAGTATAGTTTATTTATTTATTTCGGTCAGTAAAAACAGGTATTTTTTTTGATTTGGAGACATGAGCAAGCTACGTAGTAGCTAGCTAGCTTTGATCTTTGTATTCATGGTTTAAATAAAACTGTGGTGTACCCACATTAAAAAAGAGACATTACATGTTTCATAAATTTATAAGCTACATACTGTTCATGAGAAAAACATTTCGTGCCCAAATATATTGCTGCTACTTTTAACGTTTGCCCCTGTGATTTATGAATAGTCATAGAAAATGCTAAAAACTTTTAATGGAAACTGTAGACGTTTAAAATTAAATGGTAAATTATACGGTATAATTGGAACACGTGGCATAAGTGCTCTTTGTCCCTTGGCTTCTCCCGTTAAAATCGTGCCCTTCACAATGTATTTCCCTAATTAGGTGATTCTCAATCTAGCGCCGTTGCCAAATTTGGGTGCGTCTAAGTTTCGCATTAACAAAACTGGTACTTTTTTTGTTGATTTTGAAAACAATATCATTTTTGGTGCCTATATGGTTCTTTCACATAGCCAGTTTTCGTCATGAATATAAGTGTGCCTATAAACCGACCATGAAAAAATGCCCGGTCGGTGATAGAGCCAAAAAATGGCACTTTTTTCTATTTCCTCTTATAAGTATCGTAATAAGGCTATCCTTCTCCATCAACGCGAGTCAGGCCCTTGACTTAAGCACGTCGATTATGTAGCATTATAGTTGATTGACAATTCGGGTCTTGTCGAGTATCCGAGTCTAAGATCCGAAAAATACAAAAACTTTATGCACTAATACTGTACTCGGCGATAAATATTGCACATCGGTAGCCCTTAATTTGACAAAAGATGATGAAGGTCGCTGGTTCAAGCCTCGTTATGGTAAAATAGAGCAAAATATTCAGGTTCGAAATAAATATATGGAAAAAGATGGTCAAAGAATTTGTTCGACCTGCCATACACGCCAAAGGGTTAGAAAGAGGCAATTCAACAATTGGCTGTTTACGACGATTTCCGAACACTGGCGACCGTCCATCAATCATCGTTTAAAATTAAGAGGAACGAACGTAAATACTTTCACGTTTATAATATTGTTAATGTTAAGTATCCTATCTTTGCATACTGAGTTATTTACTACTTTATTTATACTCAGTTACCAAGCGGAGGTACATAATCAAAGCTCGTCTAGGCACTATTTTCAGATGATGTGCGTATCGGAGCGTGATACCTACCTGAAGGGCTACTCCGATGTTCGAAATTTCACTTTCGTATAGTGCTATTCCATTCACTCAAATATACCTTGACAGGAGATCGAGAGGGATGGCACTATTCGACAGTCGAATTTTGAACATCGGAGTAGCCCTTCTGCTATCACTGGTTTGACATGTCTTACCAGATGGGTGTGTGACGTTTGTCAAATCAAATGTGATTGATTCAAATTTGTAAAAATTTATGTATATGATTCTTGAAATTACGCGATTAATCGAATTTTGCGGATACATGTTCCCATATCAGAATTTAATGTTTTTTTACAAAGAATAGTTTGGTATGCGTTTCGTCAAGGTCTATCGTAGGTAGATTAGTTTACGTCAAAAGTTCAAAACGATGACATGTAGGGAGTTGTATCAACTACAATGATTTGCTCTCCATACAAAGTTTAATCCCGTTTTTCGTCCCTAAAAGGGATATTCGGGATGAAAAGTATCCTATGTCCTTCCCCGGGACTGAAACTATCTATATACCAAATTTCATCTAAATCGGTTCAGCGGTTTAAGCGTGAAGACGTAACAGACAGACAGACAGACAGACAGACAGACACACTTTCGCATTTATAATATTAGTATGGATTTAAAATTTGTGCCTGTAAGTAATGGGGCACCTTGTTAGTGTTTGTACCAATTTGCGAAATATATTGTTTTTTTTTTTTTGTGTAACACAATAGTACAATAAACTTTCTAAAGCTCTGCCAAACTGCACAGCAGTTTGTTGGCAGAAAAACATAGTGCTATATTAGTTAATATAATATCGATTCAGAATTTTATCTATACCTACAAGATAGCAGATACGTGGCGTACATCGCACCTGATTCCTACGGGTTTGCCCACTTAGGACGGATGATGAATCGAAATCTACCTCGGCATGCCCTGCGTTTTTGTTTGTTTTGTTTAGGGGTCCCCTTATATTCTTTGATATCTTGCCAGATCATGTGGTACCATTGATATTTTATTCGTTCGTTCCAAAATTTAGCTTATAAAAATGTAGGTATGTGTTTGTTCTAGTACGTACTGAGACCAGATGCTCTTTATACTGCCACGCAACGCTACGAATAATCCATGCATCTATATACATTAAGGATTTTAATGTGTGGTTTAGTTTACACTCCCGTGAAATTGTCTGGTACGTTTCTGAAAATTATTAGCTATATATCTCAAAATTATTAGAGATGTCTCACTAAAGTTTTAATAATTATCAACATAAGACTGTGCCATTTAAGGCTCCATATCCGTTCAAAAATGCTGATTTGTTTTAGACGTTTTTCTCTATGATCAAACATTTTTTTTAACACATTCTCAATGTTACTACTCAGAACAGGGCCATTGCGATGTATTAGTATATTTGAAAATTTTGAAACCTACACTTTGAATTTGTCATTGATACAGAAACTATTTTTTAGCAGTAATAATTATTAACTTATTTTCGACAGCACACTATTTTACTCTCTAAAACTCAGGGGAAAATATTATACACTTCAAAAAGTTGGTTGAAATTACCAATATCTTTATCATAATATGAAAAAAAAGGAATAAAGAAAACGGCTTTTTTTTAACTTATTTCCGACTGCACGCAATGAAAGCATGAAATAGCAATGTTACTCTCTAAAACTCAGAGAAAAGTATTATTCACTTCAAAAAGTTGGCTGTTATTAATACATTTGTCATAATATGTTTTTTTTAAAGGTATAAGGCCTTTTAAAGGAAAAATATAATAGACAAATTTCCCTATATTCTCCTCTCTGCCACTGATATCACACCCAAGGTTAATAAAGCACTCAACACCGTTTAACCTAGTTCCCATCACTCGCGTATGCCATTTCCCGATGGAACGCAACTCAATTACAGCGAGCGGCGCCGGGGGGCGCGGCTAGTTCCTGTAAATATGGGATAATATGAGCGCATCCGGCCTGCACCTGCAGCAGAGCTCTCCCGGGCATTCCTGGAAGCTGACACTCATCTACGAACACTGGAAGTGGCCTGGGCTGTGACTCTAGTGTAGGTTTCCTACTACCATTATTAAATGCAAATGAAGCATATTCTACTATATTAGCAAAAAATGCCACTAAACGCATTTCACAATAATCTTATTAAGGCTCCTTATCCCTTCAAAAATACATTTTTAAAAACATGTTTAAATCAGAAACATGTTTGATCATAGGATCAAACATGTTTCTTAACGAATTATCAATGTTACTTCTTAGAACAGGGCCATTTCGATGTATTGGTATATATTTTGAAACCTACAATTTGAAATTTTCATTGATAATTTTTGTTTGAAAAACTACTCGACTTTCACGCAGAAAACTTAGATTTTTTTTCAACTTTGTTTCGACTATATAATGAAAGCGTGAAATACTTATGATACTATCTAGAACTCAGGGAAAAGTATTATTTAAATTGTCAATATATTTGTCAGCATGTGAAAAAAATTTTTTTTAATGAATAAGGCCTCTTAACCATATTGTGCGTTTGGACAATGCTGTGGACGCCATGAGAGAGCGGAGCGTCGATCAAAGAATGAGTGACGAAGTTGCCGAACCGCTGTACGGGTGCAATCCCCGATGAAGAGCTCCATACGAGTTCGAAACATCGTCGGTCCGTTCCTGACAATTTCACGTATTACACTCGCTTACTAAAATAATTGCATTTGACAATGTTAGTTATAGTACGATACGGAAAACACACGTTTTGTTGCAGTGGAAATTTACAGCTGGGCCTCAGTACGAGTGCAAAACGAACGACAGATTCTTAACGTTTTTTAACTGTTACATGCTTTGCACTCGTCAATGCTCACGGGTGAAATTCAACGGTTTTAAATATGCCAAGAGTTCCGTTTTCAAATTTCAAACTCACATTTAAACAGCCCATGGTCTGCGTGGTATAAAAAAAATAGGTATTCTACTCTGGATTGACAGACTGAACTTTCGTCATCACTATGATTGGTTGGTTGGTTCTGTCAATTCGTTTCTGTGTTACCAGTAGTGCATCATAATACTCCATTCGCTTGTTACCTGTATGAATCTCATAAAATCGCGAGTGTTTAAATCAATTATGTCGACAAAATAAAATTTAGTTCAAGAATATGACAATTGTAATGCATATATGCATTTTTTTATACGACTTGCGCCACATATTTTTTTCTTATATTTATTTTGTTACTGTAAAGCGGCAACGAATCAGTGACGTAGAAAGTGTCACTAGCCCGAGAGTGAACCTTGTTTTATTATACGATGACGGACGGTACACCCAGCCACATCCAGCACGCACTAGCGCATATATATTGATAAACACGTTCCCAACTCCGAACTCTTTCTCAAGAAGTTGGATCCTTCGCATTTTCCTTTAGAAACTCCAATATCGCCAGGACAAAGGAATTTCATATTCTCCAACTATTGTTACCTTTGCATACGCCGGGTTATCTGCGATCGAAGGAAATATTGCATCGCTCGAGACCCGGGCTTGTGGCTGACGATAATACTTATCTGGGAATTATTATACTGGTTTCCAATGCAATCGTAAAGATGAGTAACTCGTATTTATAAAGGACCCTGAGGGTGCGTGTCCATTGAAGCGACGCGGAGCGCAGACGTGAAATAGACCAATCACCTGAGTTGAAATCTGTATCTCAGCTCCGCTTTAGTTTTGTGATTGGTCGATTCCGCACGCCTCCGCTCCCCTCCGTTCCGCTCCGCTCCGCTTCAGTGGAGACGCGCCCTTATACTGTCTGCCATAAAATCGATAACAGTCATAATGTTGAACATAATTTTCGTTATCATAACTTCACTTCACTTCCTTTGTCACAGATAACTTTTCGGGATTGTTGTAAAATGGACCAAACCTAATGGGTGCAATTGGTGAGCTTTTCAGGAATCTCGTTACTTGTAAGCTAAAGGTTTCAGAATTATGACTTAAGATTTTTAGACGATCATTATCGGTATTTCGTATTTCTGAATTCTCATCTTAGTGAACATATTTAAAGAGCATATCATTTCCTGACATTGCAACTCATAAACCAGGGAACTTATCAATTTCAATATTACGTTTTGCACCCGGAAAGGCGCACAGATTGACGCTAGTGTGTGGCGGACGGTCGCAGGTGGTGCGACCATGCATGGTTTAGTTTTAGCGCATTGACTGGCAAGAGGCAGAAACGACATCAAGGCGACCCTACATCAACAACGGCCAGTGTCTCTTGTCAGGTTTGCGGTCGGATATGCCGATCTCGTATCGGTCTCTTAAGCCATCAAAGACGGTGCTTCGCAGACTGAAGACCACAAATCGTCTGTAATAGACTGACGGGCTGATGAGGCCGATGATGATTAATTACAAGAAACATGTACGTATATTTTCATTACATAAGCAATGCCTGAGCAGGCAGACTTATTTAAAATAGTCTATTACCCGCGTGGTAACACACTAAATAAAGAAAACATTAATAAATATACCTACATTATCACTTAGGATTGGGCGTTACTTAAAATAACTCACTTGATATCACTTGTGTCGTGTTGCCATACAGTTTGCAATTTAATGGTGTTAATTTTTAAACAATGATAGCGTTTGTTCTGCCCCGTGCTAGATATACCGGGCGTGGCAACAAATTAGAACAACAGGAGCAATCAGTTAGAATACATTCTACTCTTCAAACTCCAACAACTCTTATGTATTGCTCCTGTTACACGACACACACGGTTTAAAAATTTGCTTCTATATAGTTCATCACCGAAAATTTGCTTCAAAATACGGAGTGGTGACCCCTCTCAGCGCCTGCCGTTGAATTATTTTATTGACGTTATTGTTTTGTTTTTTGTATGTTTATGCGTTGAATAAAAGTGTTTTCTTTCTTTCTATCTTGAACTCCGTCATTAAAAGGAATTAAACTTAAAACCGCACAATTAGATCCTTATTTTAGAAGGTCGCAATTCTAAACCTATTCGGCGCGGGCTGTTCCCCGACATTTCAACTTAGAAACACTTAATGAGAAAGCAATAACCACTCAAAGAAACGAGCCAACCGTCAAGCAATTAACTCACTACAACAATTAGGTCGAGTTTGGCGCGCGCGCCGCTGCCTCCCCGCTCGCAGCCGCTCGTTAAAGTCTACGACACTTCACAGCAAACTCACCTTTGTCGCCCGAACGCTTTGATCGCGAAACGGATCGATGAAATTTTAGCTTTCTTGTAATTAAAATTGAGCAACTATCCGGGAGTGTTTCATTTTGAATTGTGGTGGGGGACAAATTAATTGGACGAGCAATTATTCGAGATATTTTGCTCTTTTAATTAAGAACACCTTGTCAATAGACGTTGCTGAACGATTTAAATTAATAAATTATGTTTTACTGTTGAGGCAATTTTTAATTTTATTCGGGATGTTAATAAAGATGTACCTCTTGCTGTGTTTTGTTTTACGTGTAACACACGGTATTAAGGGAAGGTAAGGAGTTGCTCCCAGGATTCCTGTGTGTTTTGGTTTATAGCGAGTTGTATATCATCTGAAGATTTTCAGCAACCGGTATTCGTGCGCTGCTAGGAAGTCGATAATGGGCGGAATTGAATGTTTTCTATTTCATGAGCTTGGTGTTGACTATAGCTAGTAAGCACTGTTTTTCTGCGATTGGATTTGCTAATTTAAAACTGGTTATAGCAGTGTAGGATTGCAGATAAGCTACTGGTGACCATCAGGGTTCCCGAAGGAGTAGGTAACCTCCTGAACTCGCGCCACGACTTTATTTATTTATCGTATGGCATTACATAAAACACTGGGTCAGTAAAAAAAAATAGGAGAAAAAAACTCATAATAATTGTGCCCGTTTCAGGGGTTGGAGCATGTCCCCAGCTTGTGACTGCGGACACCCAAAGCAGACCATCGACCGTATGGTTTCGGAGTGTCCCCTAACTAAGTAAATACACAGGCTATTCAGACGATTTCAAGAACCTCTCCAATGCGCCTACTTTAAACTAGATCGGATTAATTGACTGGAGCAGCGCTTACTAGATTACAGAACTTCAACCAGGTTGAAGTAAAAAAAATTACTTAGGTAGAGGTAGTGCAAGTTGGGTTAAAGAATTACCAAGCTTGCTCATTTAAAGACGTGTAAAAAAAATAACCCAAAGCTACTCGGACTTGGCGAAGTTGTTAAAGAGATGACGAAGCAACGTACCTTCGAATTTTTTTTATCTATTCCTTAAGTTCTCCTACAGTGGAATCCGCTGTGAAAATGCGCGCCGCTGCCAAATTACACCAATTTATTTGCGTGCGATGAGCAGCGGCGACTCCGACACCACTCAAAGAGTTCACAAAGCGTTCATTTGCTGAACCCTATTACCAATTCAAGCAGATCGTGCTCAAGTAATGTTGCAATGACTGACCGCCTTTATCTTATTAAAACTTTCGTGAGACATTTAACTATTTTTTATTTATTTTTTATTTATTTTTTTTTTTAATTTTATTCAACAAACAAATTACACAGCATTACAGCATTATGCTAGGCACTGTGAATTTAATAATAATACCTAAAATAAAACTAAAATAACAAGTAACACAGATAATAACAAACTTTCACGAATCACTAGGAGGACGTTCATCCATCGCCTCACAGAACTTCAGACATTCATCACATATAACCTTCCAGCTACTTGCAAAAACATCGCAATCAGGTGCTGATGCGAGAAGCGCATTCAGATCTCGCAAAGCACGGACCGATGGTGATTTTCTGTGGGATACCGTGCGCGCCCTCGGAACTTCCAGCAAGTGACGAGCACGTGCTCGGAGATTAAAGTTGGATTTAGACAGTGAGGGCACAAGCAAGCATACAAATTGCGAAACCAATTCCGGACAATCCGAATCACCTCGTAAGATACGGCACGCAGTGGTCAGAAGGCTATGATTTCGCCGCACCTCAAGGGAATTAAACCCTAACATGCCCAGCAGGAATTTAGTTGGGTACAAAAATGGATAGTACCCGTAAGGTTTCCTGTACAAGAAACGCAAAAAAGCTTTTTGGACTTTCTCCAGAAGCAGGGCGTAAGTGACCTCATGAGGGTTCCAGACAACAGAAGCTGCCTCCAGTTTGCTTCTGACTAACGAGGTGTAAATGAGTTTAATCGCCATGGGATTATCAAAGTCACGGGCATTTCGAATTACGAATCCCAACTTTCGATAGCAGCTGGCAGCTAATGTCCTCATATGCTCATGAAAGTTGAGATGCACGTCGAACATTATGCCTAAGTCCTTAACAGAGTCGACACGCGTAATGGGTTCAAGGCCTAACTGATATTGTGCATGTACAGGGTCATGCGCGCGGCTGAAAGTCATCACTGAGCACTTTCCAGTATTAAAAAGAAGCTTGTTTTCAATGCTCCATTGATAAACCCGGTTGATGTCTTCCTGAAGTGATTCGCAATCGGACAACTGTTGCACACCATAAATGAGCTTCAAGTCATCAGCGTAGAGTAAGCATCTGGCATATGTAGTGACTGTTGCCAAGTCATTTATCATGACTCCGAATAAAAGTGGCCCTAAGATCGAACCCTGGCTGACTCCAGAACGTGTGTGATAGGATTCGGAAACAAAGCATCCATGTTGCACAAACTGCAGCCTGTCGCGCAGATAGCTTGCAAAGAACCGTAGTAATGTCGGTGAGAAACCTAGATTACATAATTTACTCAGAAGCAAGTCGTTATCCACGCGATCAAAAGCTTTTTTAAAGTCAAAGTACAACACATCAACTTGTATCCCTTTATCCAAATGTTCGGAGATGTAGTCAACCAGGGTTAGCAGATTCGTCTCGACCGATCGCCTAGGCCTAAACCCGTGTTGCGAGTCTGAAAGGAAAGGTTTTAATTGAGGGGAAACGAGTCTGCTAATGATCGATTCGAACAGCTTTGCAGTTGAGGAAAGAATAGCTATTGGTCGGTAATTTTCAACCATGGTCGTGTCGTTGGTCTTGGGAATAGGGCGCACCCGAGTGACCTTCCACTGACGCGGGTACTCGCCAGTGCGCAGTGCCAGGTTAAAAATGTGAAGTAATGGCGGTGTTAACCATTCCTTGCAGCCTTTTAGGATAAAAGCAGGGAGACCGTCAGGCCCAGGGGAGCTTTGGGGCTTTATTAGTATTATTAGTATATATTGTATGAAGCTGTTTACACTCACGTGAAATTGTCAGGAACGGACCGACATGTTTCGAACTCGTATGGAGCTCTTCATCAGGGACTGCTACCCGTACACTGGGGCGGTAACTTTGTCACATTCAGTCACAATTCAGCGACAATTTTACGTGAGTATAAACGCTGAATACGTATGCCGTAGTCGGGTATAAAGTTTGCTATAACCATCTTTGGATGTCCGCCAGCTATCTCTGTTAAAATTCCTCCCGCCGTTTTGTAGTGATAAGCGGACAAAGAAATTTTAACAAACAGACAGCCGAAGCCACCGCGCGCCCTAACAAATCTTGCATCGCGCTGTCAAGATTTTTCCTTCCGAAAAAAAAACAAGAGCACACTTTTTAGCTAGATTTTTGCTACATGTTATTAGCTAAATATATCAATCTGCTCGGACCTGACGAGGTTGTTAAAGAGATAACGAAGGAACGTACCTACTTTTTTTATCTATTCCTTAAGTTGTCCTATAGTGGAATCCGCTGTGAAAATGCGCGCCGCTGCCAAATTACACCAATCCATTTGCGTGCGATGAGCAACGCCGACTCCGACACGACTCAAAGGGTTCACAAAACGTTCATTTGCTGAACCCTATTACCAATTCAAGCAGATCGTGCTCAAGTACCAATGTTGCAACGACTGACCGCCTTCATTGAGACTTCAGTTATATTTTGTACAAATGATGGAAACTTAATTTTAACTAGGTACTCCGCTACCCTAAGGGCCTTATCATGTATGCGAGCAAGCTTCTATACAAATAAACTTCGCGGCGAACTCACTGCGTGATCGCTTTCATACAAAATTAAATTCGCTGGCAAATCGCAAGTGTGATAAGGCCCTAAAGGTTGTCTGGAAGCGATCGCTATTTAGCAATAAGACTGGCGCTGCCTGTTATTTTAATGTTTCTCATGTTGTTTTGTCTTTTTCCTTGATTTTTGAGTTGAGTAATAAAGATATGGAAGCGATCGCTATTTAGCAATAAGACTGGCGCTGCCTGTTATTTTAATGTTTCTCATGTTGTTTTGTCTTTTTCCTTGATTTTTGAGTTGAGTAATAAAGATAAATAGTATTTGTATTTGAAACTTTGGAGTTTTATTCGGCAGATAGCAACTTCCGGGTAAAACGTTTTTAATTGCCGTAATCGGGTAAAAAGTATCCTATAACCATCTTTGGATGTCCAGCTATCCCTGTGTCAAAATTGGTTAAAATACCTCAAGCCGTTTTGGCGTGATAAGTTGACAAAGAAATTTTCACCAACAGATGGCCCTGTATCTGTACACGCACACAAACAAATCCTACATGACGGTGTTAAGATTTTTCCTTTTCGAAAAAAAAACAAGAGCACTTTTTAGCCTTACTTTTTTCTACAAGTTATTAGCGAAACATTCCATTTTTTTCATTTATTTCGTTCAACCAATCAAAACTCCAAGGTTTTCATGTTTTTTAAAGCTCTGGGGACTGTCCGATGTATTTATGTTTTAAAAGCAGAAACAGTCCACACTGCTATATTACCCACGCGTTAAAATGTAGCTCTGCGCAAACTGTTGAATATTTGATGTGTTCAGATTAACTCGTTCGTCGGGCAAACACAAACAGCGCAGGAATAGAGCGGATCGATCGTACGGTAATAGACGGTGTAGTTCCATTATAACGGTAGGACACGTACCTACTTTGATCAAAGCTCCTTAAATAAGTTTAAAAATTGGGCAAGTGCGAGTCCGATTCGCGCATGAAGAGTTCCGTACCATAAAAGAAGTTTGTTGTATGGGAGCCCCCTTTAATATTTATTTTATTTTACTTTTAGTATTTTTTGTTATAGCGGCAATAGAAATATATCATCTGTGAAAATTTCAACTGTCTAGCTATCACCGTTCTTGACCTGGTGACAGACGGACGGACAGCGAAGTCTCAGTAATAGGGTCCCGTTTTTACCCTTTGGGTACGAAACCCTAAAAATTGAAAAAAACTGCCTATGCATGGCCATGCTCCCGTTCGTGAGAGCTACGTAGCCGCTTTTACGGGGCGAGGGACACTTTAGTTTAAGAGGCCTTTAAAATGCTGATTGCTTTAGACATTTTTCTCTATGATCAAACATGTTTCTTAACATATTATTGATGTTACTACGTAGAACAGGGCTATTGGGATTTATTGGCATATATTTGAAACCTACAATTTGAATTTTTCATTGATAATTTTTGTTTCAAAAGCTACTCGAAATTGACAAAATTCACGCGGAAAATTAGTTTTTTCAACTTATTTTCGACTGCACGCAATAAAAGCATGAAATAGCTATGTTACTACCTAGAACTCAGGGAAAAGTATTATTCACATCAAAAAGTTGGTTGAAATTATCAATATATCTGTCATAATATGAAAAAAAATAATTTTAAAAGGAATAAGGCAACAATGATAACCACTTTTAACACTTTTGACGAGAGTATGCAAACCATTGATATCAAAGCTCAAAGAAAATTGAAATGCGTAACCTGGTGGAGAGACCGTAAATCGAACCCAGTACCTCTGGATTGCCAGTCCGGTGCGTTAACCTTTCCGCCTCCCTAACGCCCAAGTCACCTTTCGGTTTTTTCCTTAATGCTTTGTGTGTTGATTTTTGCATTGTTTATTTGAAAGACTTTGCACCTTAGCGTCTTCCTCTCAATGACAGTCCGAATACACTCCCTTCACCATCTCCTCGCGCCCTAGGTCAGGCTGCCCCGGTCCAGTCTCTTAGTGACGCCTAGTGCACCTGTGATAATCCCCAAACTCCACAAAGTCCAACTCTCTGATAGCCAGGTCTTACCATCCCTAATACAGTAGTGTACAAGTCACGTCAAAAAAAATGTAGACGAAAATAACACATTTTGGCATTATTAAAACAAAACGGGACTTAAATACTTAGTCACGCTCAAAAATTCGTTTATTTAATTACCTCGACGTTTCGGACATGATTTTACGTCCATGGTCGTAAGATAGTTTTTTTTCAATATCCCTTACTTATGTAAATTACTGTGTTACGAATACTTTCTGCATTACCGCTTCCAACCAGTCAAAGCACATAGACGGCAAAGTGAACATATTTTAATTCCACGTGTAGTTATGGACGCCGGTTTGTTTGAAATTACTCGTATGACGTGTTCGGCGGCGAACGAACAGCGCGGCGAACAGAAATAACAAAGATCGATTGTACAGTCAGCATCGAAAGTAGCTAATAATTTTAAACCAGCTACTTTTCAAAATAGGTTATGAATTTGTAAGCCACTTTTAATGCTGAGTGCGTACCTGCGTTATCAGTAATGCTTTACTTTTGTCAGCTACCGATTGTTCTACCAGTAACTACATATAGAAATCTGGAATCCCCCCCCCCCCTCCCCTCTCCCACCCTCGTCTGCTGGAGCAGCGATAAGTAAGGCGCATTAAGGCCCAATATCTCCGGACCCTTCATATCGGATGATGGATGTGATTGACGTTTTATGTAACTTGTTCTGTCCTTGACCGCCCCGCGATCTGAACAGAGGAATATCAGGAATATTGTAATCCAGTCAATGAATCTGTTTCATTTTCTAGGACCATAGCCTAGTAAAATAAAATGGTACTATATTTTTGTACTAAATAAAATAGTACTTGTATCCTTTTTCTCATTTATTTTTAATAATTAAACTTAAAAAATATTACCGTGAAGTGGCTTTTTTATAAGTTTATGCTACGTTATGCCCTATGGTCAAACGTTTCGCGACCTTAAATACCAAATAACTTATTGACACTGTTGTTGCAAAAATTGTTTCCTAACTTACTTGTTGTTAGCACGGCCTTTCGATCACTTCCTCCTGTTGATTTTGAATTATTAATAAAAGGCATAGTTACAAGTCACAAACTTAACTTAATTAAGCCTAGCATAATTTATTTATTTATTATTTGTTTCGATTAAAGCACGCTCACTTAAAGAATTCGATTGAGACATATTATATGTGTCTGTTACTAAATTACAGTACGGTTTGAAATAGAAAGTATTATTGTTATTGTTTTTTTCAAAGCAGGTATAGACATGTACTGAAATAATTTATAAGTTGCAACGTGATATGTTTTAATCTGCAATAAACTGGTACACTTCTTTGATTGGGGTACGAAGAAGTTTCCTTAACTTGCCTTCCTAATACCTACCTACCGCCGAAAATCCATCGAACTGGACCGGACAGTATAGATAGATAGATAGATAGATAGATTTTTTATTTGTAATAATCATACATTGTCAATTAATCTAAGCTATTACACAATCATAGCCATTATTATTATTACATATAGAATAAATTAAATTCAGTATTCTTATTTTACATTTGGTATACATATATGTCGAGTACCAACAAGTCAAGTGTTACAAGTAATTTAATTTATATTAATAATTGAGATTAAGTAGTTAATTTTATTGAATGAGATGTCAAAATGATGGTAAGATTTTAAAATTAAAAATTAGAAAATAATTATTATAAAATTTCAATGAAAATATTATTATTTAGTCATCCAAGAACTCATTTATAGAGTAATAAGCCTTCTTAGTGCATAACATTTTGAGTTTATGGGTGAACGCGCGCTCATTTGGTGAAGCCCTAATCTCTTCAGGCAGTTTGTTATAAATACGCGCTCCCATAATGCCCAGGGATTTACCTGTCTTTTGTAGTCTATGTGCAGGAACGGCAAGCGCTGGTTTTCTTCTGGAAGAGTAGCTCTTGCTGATAGGGAATTCGCTCAAGTTCTTCCTCACATATTTACTGACTTCAAATATCTAGAGAAAAGGCACTGTCATCACCCCCAGGTCAACAAAGAGCTGTTGCGCCGGCTCATCTTGAGGAACACGGCACATGAGGCGGATCACCTTTTTTTGGAGAATGAACGGACGGTCCCTATCTGCTGCCAGTCCCCAAAGGTCGATGCCACATATTAAGTGTGTGTGGAAATAAGCATAATATGCAGTCAGGAGGTTTTGCACTGTCAGGGTTTGCCTTAGGCGAGATATGGCATAGTAGGCAGAGTTCAGCTTAGCACATAATGTATTAATGTGCTCAGACCACTGCAGACTACTATCGAAAGTGAAACCAACATAGCGAGCATATGGTACAGATTCTATTTGATTTCCGCTAACCGACAGTTTCAGTTTAGGTTGCGTTTTACATTTCAGAGAGAATTGTAGAAGGTTGGTCTTTTCAATATTCAATTGCATTCCGTTTGCATTAAACCAGTGCAGCAATTTGAGGATGGTATTCTCGACAGTATATTGCAATTGAAGATAATCGCCCGCATGTACAACAGCACAGATATCGTCTGCGTACATGATGAATTCCACTTCCGAGCTTTGGAATGGCAGATCATTCATCAGTAATGAAAAGATGGTATTCCCTACATGGTATATACTTACGTAGGTAACTAGTATGATAATGCTTTGAGTTATTATATCAAAACAGTAACGCTATCGAAAAGGTTGCCTGTGCCAGAATGTTCTATGTGAATGTTTTCTAGTGCACACAGGATTCACCTATTCAATTGTCGTTTCTTCAACTTATTCGCCCTGTGTGAGTATGCTGTCATTGGACACGCGAACAACATAAGGTCAGCCAATCGCACATTGGGTGAATATTCAGCATTGTAAGGCGTTTTCTTTTCGCCATTCTCATTTCCGCAAATATTGTTGAAAGTTGTTTTTTTTAGGTGCGTAACTAGGGTTACCATATCTCAGGATTTGTCCTGAGATTTCAGGCTTTTTCGACTTTTCTCAGGATTGCGGCCGGATTTTGCAAATCTCGTGATATCTCAGGATTTTCAATAAAACACAGGTTACATTTTATAGAGTTGACATTTTGTAATGAGTACTTGGACCTCTGTTCAATTACCCACGGAGATATCACGCCCGTAACAATGGCCTGTCTTCTATTCGCAGTGTTGGAATCGGCAAATATAGCCTTAACCAGTTGGCTGGTGCAATCCATAGATTTAAATTACTGGTGAAAACTGTGTGAAAAGCTAAAGTGGCCTCAGAGGCGGATCTTTTGTCTGTCAGTCCAAAACTTAGTGGTTGAAATAAAAATTCGATTTTTGTGTTACTTGAAACAGTTAAAATATTTTTTTTATGTTTTTCCGTTAGGATATGTTTTTCAATATCGGCAGCTCCCTTGAACAGAGGTACTGATCCTAGTTTGATCATTATTAAAGCGACTAATTTACTGCCGTTTTAGTAATAATCGTGAAAGACGCAGAAGCGCGCGGTTGAAACGCTCAGAGAATCACCAGCCTAGACATGTCAAACAGTACAGATGTTATACTAACACCATCTTACAACCACGTAACTATAGTCAGTTGGCAAAAGGCTGTTTTTTGTTTTAAATAAACAGTTTTTTTTTACAAAGTATTAAATTATATTTAGCCACTTTTGAAAACCCGGGGAGGTTTATCTAATAGTGGTGAGGTCGCGCGTTTTTTTTGTTCATAAACAGTTTTTTTTTTACAAAGTATTAAATAATATGTAGCCACTTTTGAAAACTCGGGGAGGTTTATGTAATAGTGGCGAGGTTGCGCCGTTCGGTCCGCATCACAATTTATCTTAAATGTAGGTAAATGTAATGTAGTTACTGAGTACATTGAACATTATTATAACATCTTGTACTCTTCGACTTATCGATACAGGAGCGCACACGTTACACTTGTGCATCCCGTCTAGCACAACTAGGCTCCGCGACTCTTGTCACAGTTTCTGCGAAGAAAGAGATGGGTAATATTTCAAGTGCGAGAAAGAGTTGTCAACTCGATACCTCCACGCGTTCTCGAGATAAAGGGTCTTGACAGACAGACGGACAACGAAGTGATCCTATAAGGGTTCCGTTTTTTCCGATTAAGGTACGGAACCCTAAAAACCAACGGAAAATGCTAGCATTATTAATTGATCCGGGCACCTGGCTGCTGTTCAGTGGTTGGACAAAAAATGAGTTGTATTTTTTTCTCACCTACCACAAGGTGTGGAATTAGGGCGTTCAGAACCGGAAAATTTTAGTATGCCAGTACCGGGAATTCCCTGTTCCCATACAAAAAATTCCCAGTACGGCAGGCCCTATGAGGGATATCGTTGTACATAATTCTTTGAAAACTAAGTAGGATTTAGTCGATCCGCTGCCAATGCCGTTTTTAGGGTTCCGTACCCAAAGGGTAAAAACGGGACCCTATTACTGAGACTTCGCTGTCCGTCCGTCCGTCCGTCCGTCTGTCACCAGGCTGTATCTCAAGAACGGTGATAGCTAGACAGTTGAAATTTTCACAGATGATGTATTTCTATTGCCGCTATAACAAATACTAAAAATAAAATAAAATAAATATTTAAGGGGGGCTCCCATACAACAAACGGGTTGGTTGCGTTAACTTTGCACCTCATTTGTATGGGGCGCTATACATACCATTTACAAACTTAACTTAAACACTTAAGGATGAAAAGTATTTGTACGGAACCCTCGATGCGCGAGTCCGACTCGCACTTGACCGATTTTTAACATTGTTTTACTACCAGAATTATCGCAATGTACTCGTATGGGGAAAACGTTTCTTGGGAGCTTGGCGTAGATAAAACCAATTCATATTTTTTATCCATTTATTATAATTCTTTGTAAACTCATACACTTGATCTATTCAACCACTTATCCCATTATACACGCCGTTACATCACGAAATGAGACTTACTTACGAAAACACACACACTGTAATGTATTAGAGAATAGAACTTATCGCAGGCCCATTCAATTTTGATGATTCGTAGGCCCATGGATGTAGAACATATTAGGAACCTTGACACTTTGAAATGTATTCAATATTCTACTTACTTTTGTTGTTGTATTGATTCTATCACCATCAGTGTATCAAAACTATGCCGTAAGGCCTAAGGGGTAACATTTATTAATACCAATTTTATTCAATTAGTAAATTCTGAAAAACCACATCTTATATGACGAAACCGTTTTCGGTGATGTTTTTAAGGTTTCCAATTTATTGAAATGGATTTAAATGGGTGGTCAATATTTTTACCACGGAGGTGGCAAACAAGCAAACGACCTGCCTCGCGCCTGACGGTAAGCGGTTACCACAGCATGTAGACGCTTGCAACTCCAGAGGATTAGCATGCGTGTTGCTGACCCATGAAAAATCTGTAAAATCCGTTTTTTGATGAGCTTCATACTGTAAATGATGTTACTCCCTAGGGTAAAATAACCCTATTTTACGGTGCTATAAAATATAGCAAACACGGTTAACTCCGTAATAGTTTTATACGCTTATTTCGATGTTTCAACCGTAGTCGAAATGCCAAAAGCGGTCAAGTAGTCTCAATTTGGCAGAAAATGTTTTTAGTAAGTAAATAAATTAATTGTGAAATTGGAGTTTAAAGAGGGTCACAAAGGTTTTTTCAATTAAGGCGGAATCATCAATTCACTCTGAAATGGAACCGAATACGGCATTTTTTTAAAACCATGTTTCTGATTTTCGAAAGATGTGGATAAGGCTCATCCGCTGCTTCCTTTATGTTACGAAATTTAGACGAATTTGACCTTATTTTGAAATTCCCTACAATTCACAAAAAACGCTCTGTTGTGAGTTCACCAATTAACGGTTTTTAACTTCAAAAATAATGTTAAATATCCATGTAAAACGTAATACGTTAAAACACTTCTGAGCCTTAGCTATGTCCAACAATTTTAATTAGACATACAGAGTTAACTGTAGTTTTAAGTTATTGTTAGGTTCTCTAAATACATTACAACATGTGTTGAATATATAGTTTAAATATTACTCGAGCGCACCATAATTGACTTGAAAAAGCAAACCAACGCTTCGAAGCGTGAACTAAAAAGAAATAACCCACTATATTAAAATCAGATTAATTTTGAGTAATAAATTATATGCACAATCATCCAAAACAAATGAGATTTCTGTGGAAACAACAAAAATATGGCACAAATTCAATTTATAGACATCGGCAGTGATTTTATCATAATTACAACGCAAATTAAAACGTACTAAGGTAACTTTACGAATAGTTCAAAGTCTATAAACCTTTGTGGAAATAAAGTAGCAAAACAATAGTTTCAAATCAAGATTCAACTAGTAACAAATTTTACAACTATTTTATTACATAGTTACTGTGATAAATAGTGTGCAGTAATTACATTGAAAATGGTGTAACTTATCAGATAGGTAATTTATTGCATTCATTGATCCTCCAGAATGCTCAGATTATATACGACAGTCGATACGGAAAAAAAATCACAATCATATCATAATATATATGCAATAAAATGAGTTACACAATCGTTAATCTAGTGTAAACGAAACGCCAAGACTAGGTTTTAATTAATTTTTAAATTAATTATTTGTACTTAAGAAAGTTTCGCAATAAAGTACAGTTCAAAAAATAATAATATATTTTTTATGTACTTGTTTAGAAAAAAATACCAAACTGATAGACAAATTAAATTCATTCGATATACGGGATCGACTATCGTAATAATCTTAGAATTTTAACAAGAGTACACAGCTTGTTTCAAAAACACACACCTGTCAGTTTAGAAAATAAATAAATAAAAAGAAACAGGCAGACCATGAAATCAACAAGACATAAAAATGTTAACAGGATAGTGTTTTTGTAACAAACCGCGCAGAATCTGTAAACATCTGAAATACATCAACGACAGTCATATTGCACGTAACAAATGTGAAGTAAAGGTCAATTCAGCCCATGAAAAAAGAAAAAAATGCAATATGACCGTCCCGAAATCTATTTTAAGCTTAACCTTAAGTCTTAGCACTAATTAAATTAAATTATGCATTATCTTTGGCGAATACACTGTTTACGGTACCGTGAAACTTATGAAAAAAAAGGTCTTAAAAAATGTACTAAACTCGTTGTAAAGTCTCACAAGATTCGCTATTAATACTGAAGTACAAAACATTCCTGCTCACACAATGTCTGCACGTATGTGGTACCTTCTCACTTAAAACTACGCTCTATATATAGCTAGTAAGACTATTTTTATACATTAGAAAAGTGACCAGGAAATCATTAGGTATAGATCTAGAGTAAACTGATACAAAACTTGGGCACTATGACTCTCATACAGCGCCATCTAGTACTTATACCACGTACTTATAAAATACGTTACGTTACTTTTAACAAAGAGCCTAATTTGTTAAGGTATCGTATAGATAAATGCACCAAAAGTGACGCAAAGTGTTACTTTATAATATAAGTCACAAGAGAATTAATAGAAGTTAAAAACAATAATTATATAGAGTTAATAAATTAAACACGTCAAAATTGTTCTACTTATTTTCGTGATCACATTTCTTTAAATATTATAGTTATAATTTAATTGTGGTGTTACAGCGATAGCAGTACTTCATTATTCACTATTTTAATATCATTTAATCCAACTACTTTGTCACATAACAGTTCAATTGAACCTCATTTCAGTTCAAAGTTGAAATTCCACTGTCACATTATCGAGATGGAATGTTCATTTTAGTTAGATTAATTTAATCAACGTTAAATTAAAAACTCTACGTTATTAAGATTAAGAGGACTACATCTATATACAAAAGATTAGCTACGTTCCAGTCCTGTTTGAGCTGACTTAACAACACGACTGAATTTCTCAATCGTGCCTTGACTATGTATCCTGATCATTTTGCTTCAAGCAAAAATGCTTTGATGCATTTATCCACCACTAAACTTTCTCGCCAGCGGTAACAACGCGGGCCCAGAGAGACGAGACGTTTGTGTTATCTTTAAGAGAAGATATTAAAACAGTTTTTAAGGGTAGGTAGATCGTACTTGTGTATATTGGACAACTATCACATTTTCAGAATCACGATTAGCGAGCGAATTTTGTACGAAGGCGATCACGCAGCGAGGCTTATTTATACAAATATCTATAATTATACAAATATAAATATTTATACAAATACTATAGAAAACTCGCTCGCAAATCGCAAGTGTGATAAGGCCCTAAAACTTGTTCCTATGGAGAAGATAGCTAGCTATCTTGACGCAAGTCCGCTTGCCGCGCGACTTAGCGTCACCTGTCTTGCTCGCACAGTATTGACTGGAAAGTGACAGCTAGTATTTGTAGCGAGACAAAGAATCTCACTAGCTAGTCGTACTAGTCTCCATAACATGGCGGACTCGATAGGATGCGAAGCTACAATCACAAGGGAATCATATTTAATTAGGAATATACTTATATTCATTAATGTTACGCATATCATGCCTCCAGCCCCGCGTATATACCGTAGACTTAAGTTATGTGACAGAACGATGAGTAGTAATTGAGAAATTCAGTCGACTTTTGGATTACGAAGCATCATAAGAGGTTCTAGGGTCTCCTTTCAAATATACAGGTAAATAAAACGATCACACGAGACTACAGCAACTTCGAGTCGTATATTACAGATATATACAAGTTAAGACAAGTTACTACAGGCTCCAAGCCTACCTAATGCTGCGTTGGAGGTCTGTTGCCAACTTCAAATGTCACAGGAATCATCAATTAGTACAAATATAACAACATAAAATTGTGGTATTTTGTAAACACGTTTCTAAATTCAACGTTTTTTTGCCTAAAACAGCAATTTTCTCATAAAAATAAAACGACTTGCCTGGACTACTTTATCACCCACTGCTGAACAAAGATCTTCCCTTTATTTCTATACTGCACTGCTAGTAAAAATTTAACAAGAATAGGCCAAATTCAATAACAAAAATTGTTAAATCCTTGTCACATTTAAATTTCGCTACATTCCTTCCGATTCCAGCTACTATTTATGGGTTGCCAAGTCAAACGATTCCCTACGATTTGGCATCTTTCTAGCTCTCGCTAAAAACCGTCTAAACAACAACCGATAACGTACCATATCCGTTGTCTTAACCAGAGTACTTACGTCTATTGAGCGAAAACCGATTCGAAAACGCACAGTCAGACAAGAGAGGTCTCTTGAGAATTTTTGGATTTTTACACTTTTTTTTAATAAGAAAGTTTTCAAAAAATTATGTTATTGGTCATTAAACATTTACTGGCACAGCCTTGTTGTGGACATGATCAAACGATACGCGAGATTAAGAGTAAATCAAAGTCGCATTTTATCTGAAATCATACTAAGCTATATAAGTAAAAACTTCATAGGCCTTTTGTCCGAAGTGGTCATAAAACCGCATCAAAATTTTTGTTAAATATTTGTGCTAGTATTAAAAGGAAAATTTCTTAACTAACGTTCCAATATATTAACGCCGTTCCGAAACACATTAGACCAGTACATATATTTTCTCGTGATTTGAGCAACCTTACATAATAGTCTCAATTTTCAACAACACAAATATTATTGCATGCTTCATTAATGGCAAGAAAAACCGCTTCACTATGGTCCTAATAAGTTATCCGTTAATCACCCTACTGAACATTTTAAAATTTAGCTAAAAACGGACATCACAAACGTGACGAAAAAAATACTGACCGTCGAACAGCTAAGTTTAAAACGTCACATTTATGTCGAGAATTCATTAAGTATCGCTTGGTGACGCTCCGGGCGCGATTAGTCTAAACACGACGTCACATCAAAGTCTTTTGTCGAATTAAATAGTACCGGTTTTCACGCACGAGTCGAGGAGTCGCGGGGGTCGCGTCGAGCGGTCGGGTCGGGTCGGGTCGGGTCGGGTCGGGTCGGGTCGGGTCGGGTCGGGCCGGCTCTACAGCTCGGTGACGGCGTACAGGTCGCGGTGGTCGTGCTGCGGCCGCTCGGGCCGGCGCCGGTGCGTCGTGCCCGTGTTGCTCGCAGGCTGCTGGCGCCGAGGGCGCTGGAGTGATCTGCACACAGATACATCACTTTAATTCTATACTCGCGTACTGTAATCTGTATTATAATTTCACAGTCAAAATCACAACAACGCACTTTTTAAACTTGTACCAAAACTGTATGGTACCCGCTACTGAACTTATTCGTAAGAAATTAATTTCAAAATGAGAACATCAGCATCAAACGTGCATCAAATATTTATAAAAAATACGCTACTGTTTCCTGATTGGTTGATATTAGTTGTCAAAATAAATTACCATCGCGAGGCACCCGCTATGACCATCGCAGTTATGTGTTTTTTAATGGATCAGTTTCAGTTGAACGAAAAAGGTATGAAGGTTGAATTAGGTCTTAAAATCTTAATTGTGCCACTATTGCCTAAAATACTATTTAGCTCTTTGCTTTTTCGCTGGTAATTAAACAAGGGCATCATCTATGATTATGAGCGATCGGTCTCATGCAATGCAATCAGGGTAAGCTCACCTATACTCGAGCGCGGCGGCGGACAGCGGCTGCGGCTCGGTGCGTCGCGGCGGACGCACCGTGGCATATTTATCGGGCCCTTCCCTCTCCCGCGTCTCCCGCGTCTCCCGCGGCGTCTCCCGCGGCTCGCGGGGCTCCCGGGGCAGCTCGCGCGGTTCTCTCGGCGGCGGGTCGCGCGGGTCCCGAGTGTCCCTAGTGTCACGCGGGTCCCTGGTGTCGCGCGGGTCTCTAGTGTCGCGCATGTCCCTGGTGTCGCGCGGGTCTCTAGTGTCGCGCATGTCTCTGGTGTCGCGCGGGTCCCTAGTGTCGCGCGGATCCCTCATGTCGCGCGGGTCGCGCGGCGGCGCGGGCGAGGCGAAGGTGGCGAGCGGCGGCGCGGGCGCGGCCGGGCGCAGGCGCGGCGCGCGCGGCCCGAACGATGCGTACTTAGGGTCGAAACGGTTCAGAGCGGTGCGACTGGCCTGACCTGAAACCGTAAACCATAAGCATCATACAGAGTAAAGACAAAAAATCGAAGGTGCTTGCTGAGCGTGGCGTATTTGTTGTGTACTCACCCTTGTTAAGTTCGGTGTTGAGCGCGCCGCCGGGCCGGTCTCAGTAGAAGTCGTTGCTCTCCAAGGTCTTGCACTGCTTGCTGAGCGTGGCGTATTTGTTGTGTACTCACCCTTGTTAAGTTCGGTGTTGAGCGCGCCGCCGGGCCGGTCTCAGTAGAAGTCGTTGCTCTCCAAGGTCTTGCACTGCTTGCTGAGCGTGGCGTATTTGTTGTGTACTCACCCTTGTTAAGTTCGGTGTTGAGCGCGCCGCCGGGCCGGTCTCAGTAGAAGTCGTTGCTCTCCAAGGTCTTGCACTGCTTGCTGAGCGTGGCGTATTTGTTGTGTACTCACCCTTGTTAAGTTCGGTGTTGAGCGCGCCGCCGGGCCGGTCTCAGTAGAAGTCGTTGCTCTCCAAGGTCTTGCACTGCTTGCTGAGCGTGGCGTATTTGTTGTGTACTCACCCTTGTTAAGTTCGGTGTTGAGCGCGCCGCCGGGCCGGTCTCAGTAGAAGTCGTTGCTCTCCAAGGTCTTGCACTGCTTGCTGAGCGTGGCGTATTTGTTGTGTACTCACCCTTGTTAAGTTCGGTGTTGAGCGCGCCGCCGGGCCGGTCTCAGTAGAAGTCGTTGCTCTCCAAGGTCTTGCACTGCTTGCTGAGCGTGGCGTATTTGTTGTGTACTCACCCTTGTTAAGTTCGGTGTTGAGCGCGCCGCCGGGCCGGTCTCAGTAGAAGTCGTTGCTCTCCAAGGTCTTGCACTGCTTGCTGAGCGTGGCGTATTTGTTGTGTACTCACCCTTGTTAAGTTCGGTGTTGAGCGCGCCGCCGGGCCGGTCTCAGTAGAAGTCGTTGCTCTCCAAGGTCTTGCACTGCTTGCTGAGCGTGGCGTATTTGTTGTGTACTCACCCTTGTTAAGTTCGGTGTTGAGCGCGCCGCCGGGCCGGTCTCAGTAGAAGTCGTTGCTCTCCAAGGTCTTGCACTGCTTGCTGAGCGTGGCGTATTTGTTGTGTACTCACCCTTGTTAAGTTCGGTGTTGAGCGCGCC
Organism: Apotomis capreana; assembly: GCA_947623375.1. Lineage (NCBI taxonomy): Eukaryota > Metazoa > Arthropoda > Insecta > Lepidoptera > Tortricidae > Apotomis > Apotomis capreana. The sequence goes on along the minus strand of OX392507.1, from coordinate 23,572,048 downwards.
GCCGGGCCGGTCTCAGTAGAAGTCGTTGCTCTCCAAGGTCTTGCACTGCTTGCTGAGCGTGGCGTATTTGCCGTTGTGCGGCGCGCGGCCCAGCGTGTGCGACCCGCCCAGCGAGTCCACGCCCATGGAGCTGGTCGCGCCGCGCCCGAGCGTCGCGCTGCCCGACATGCGGGACCTGCTGCTGTAGGATACGTGCTATTATTAAACAATATATACATGATAATATAGACACAGACGCGTAGAACACATCAGGGTGTCACGCGGGAAACTAATTACCGCCCGGCCACGACACCAGCAGCCATCGGTGAAAGCAGCGTGCGCCTACTCTTACCTGGCCGCCTGCCGTCGTGTTCGGGCTGCTAGATTCGATCACCGTTGCCCGTTTGTGGATATTGATATAATTACTAACATAATATGTTTGTTCTTTTTAAGTGACATTCGAGCCAATTTTTGTAGCGATCTTAGAATAAATACGCCTAAAAACCTAGTAACCGTTTGACAGTGAAGCCAGTTTTGATTAGCCACGGGCTCAGCTTTGACCAAACGTCAAGCTCACAAGCAAAACGTCTCTATGACTGGTTCGTGGCTTCATCATTCGCTTCAAATTTGTTTTATTGAAGAGTCTCGTCTAGGCGTTCCTTATTCTAAGGTAGCCTTTTTTTACATAATTTAAACTGTATCGGGGCTGTTTAGCATTCACTAATAGTGAGTCGGACTTTGTGTGGGAGTATAACCCGCTAATGGGATTATCCCCGCGTCACAGGAGTAATTCGGGCGACGCTGGCGCACTGTGCTCTGGATTGCGTTGTGAATAGACTGAACTGGACTAACTAGCTTTCCACCGGGTCAGCCTGACTTATGCCCGGTTCACATTATTCCAGTCCAGTAATCCAGCAGGCCAATGCAGTCCAGTGCTGGACTGAATCATATCGTTTACATTATTCCAGTCATTTGCGAGTTGTTAGAGTGGTAACACTATTGTAACAATGAATTCAAGAAACCCAAAAATTGTTTAAAAACTCATAGATGTCTCATAGACATGGAGAGAACAGAGACAAAATTAAGTTTGGTCCTCATTCAACTTCATTATTAGTTAAGTTATGGAGCTTGCCCCCAAAAACAACTATGTCGTATTCAGTGTTCAACGTTCAATCCAGCACTAGATTGGCTGTCTACAATATTCCAGGGGCGCTGGGTGAGCTGGAATGAAAAAGACGGTCTCTCCAGTCACTGGACTGGATTGCTCACTGGAATGGGTACATACATTCCAGTGTCAGTTCACATTATATCAGTAGCATCCCAGCTACTGGAATACTGTAAACCGGGCATTAGGGCGGCAGGAGAGAGGATGAGTGTGGCACGGACCTGGGCCGCTGGTCGCCGAGGTCGCACAGCTGCACGGCGGCGCTGACTAATGGGGCCTGCTCCTCGCCTGTTCCTGCTCGCCTAGTAACAGGATATAAGGGTGGGGGGAGGGGCTGTGTGGCACGGACCTGGGCCGCTGGTCGCCGAGGTCGCACAGCTGCACGGCGGCGCTGACTAATGGGGCCTGCTCCTCGCCTGTTCCTGCTCGCCTAGTAACAGGATATAAGGGTGGGGGGAGGGGCTGTGTGGCACGGACCTGGGCCGCTGGTCGCCGAGGTCGCACAGCTGCACGGCGGCGCTGACTAATGGGGCCTGCTCCTCGCCTGTTCCTGCTCGCCTAGTAACAGGATATAAGGGTGGGGGGAGGGGCTGTGTGGCACGGACCTGGGCCGCTGGTCGCCGAGGTCGCACAGCTGCACGGCGGCGCTGACTAATGGGGCCTGCTCCTCGCCTGTTCCTGCTCGCCTAGTAACAGGATATAAGGGTGGGGGGAGGGGCTGTGTGGCACGGACCTGGGCCGCTGGTCGCCGAGGTCGCACAGCTGCACGGCGGCGCTGTAGCTGGGCGGCTTGCCGTTGGGGAAGGGCGCGGGGCGCGGCAGCGTGCGGCTGCACGCACTACTGCCGCCGCTCGACAGGAATGGGGCCTGCTCCTCGCCAGTTCCTGCTCGCCTGGTAACAGGAAACAAGAATTTTATTAACACACGACGAGTTATTAACTACTTTTTCTCAAACATGCAATGAAATATCGTCATAACGTGCGTTATAACAGGCTTCGAAGTATTACGTTTCGGGCGGAACACACTCGAGAGAACTGTAAAGGAATTTCATACAAAATTGAAGGCCTTAGCCAGGAAGTAAGTTTTTTAAACATGGCGTCTATGTTCATGAACCGGTTAAACAGCTGAATTATATAATTTTTGTTTTAGACATGCCTTCGTATCACTATCCGGCCTGTCTACGGTCGGCCGTCTATACCTACTTTGCCAGGTGGCAAGCCTTTCTTTCCCGGCGTCTGCAGTAATTTACTATAAAAATATTCAAACATACATGCGATCCGGGAAACGAATTCAAAGCCCTAACAAACCTCAAATTAGTGATGTAAAAGGAGAATTATTTTAATTGTAATTTTGTTACCTTTGGTGGAAAACTTGTGAAAAATGCAAGCTAGTATGAATAGTAGATTGTTAACCAAGGGTAGATAGTGACCCATTACACCCGAGATATTTCTCGGGTGCAATGGTTCGAGGGTGAAATGGGTAATTCACCCGAGTTAAACACTACTTTTCATTTCGACTGCGAGGAAAATAAAATACTACAGGCTCATAAATGTCAAGAGTGAGTTATATTAATGTCCATGTTATTTTTAACAAATAATCAATTAAAGACACGGTATTTATATTTAATCTCGTTATCCCGCTTTTTCTACTGCAAACTTTCATTCTTCTTACTTTTAATAGATAAAAAAAAGATATACGTACCTACCGCCAACATTTAGAAAGTAAAAAAAAAAAAAACAATCCAATGGTTTCAATTTTATTTTTTAAATAAATGGACGATCTATCAATAAATGTGGGACGGAATTAAATGTATGTATTATGAATATAAGGGAAATTTCTTTTTAATCATTAGATATTAATAAATTAAGCTTGCCTATATCTTTATCTAACCTTTGGAGACCTTTTTTCAATGCCACTTACCACGGCCGACTAGATTGTACCTAATTTAGTTGGTCACGACGTGCATCTAGAAGGCAATTATCTTTGACTCCGCGGCAATTTAAAAAAAAAATTACTTTCCACCCTAGGGATGGAAAAGCTATTTTCCACCCGGCTATCTACTCATGAAAATGACACTTTCCGAACAGGAGAGATGAAAAAAGTTACACATACTTAGTGTTGATGTAGATCCACGCGTGCGAGTCGACGAGCACGATGGCCGTGAAGAGGAAGCCGGCCGCGATGGCCGCCAGCAGTTGCAGCGACAGCGCCTGAAACACGAACGATCTGTGAGTATTTCTGTGCGAATTCAAAATGAAAACCATACTTATGGTTCAGAAGTGTTACATTTTGCGCTGCGGCTGATAAAAAAAAAGTTAAATATAGTTTTGGTATCAAACCTCTTCGTCGCCTAGAGCTCAAAAGAATGCCTTTGCACGTAGCGTCAAAAATAACGCGTACCTTTGTGGTTTCAGTAAGCGCGCGATATCCTAAGCCTCGTCAAGATTTAAAAATCAGGAAACTGGGTACTGACTGATTAACAATATGGCAGTGGTCTCGCACATTGGGTCTGTCTAGACGGATCCATTGGATGATATTATGATCCTCCCAGATTTCAGGGATCGGAAACCCCGACCCCACTGCAAGCGGCACTCACACTGCTCAGATTGGTTATAGTACAGCGCCGGACATTATTGTTGTAGTGGTGTGCTATACCTGCAGGCCGGCGTCGCAGGCGGCGCGCGCGCCGGCCACGAAGTATGCGCGCGCCATGCGGCACTCCAGCGCGCCGCTCAGCGACACCAGCGCGCGCTCCGCCTCGCCCGTGCCCGCGCCCAGCGCGCCCAGCGCCGGCTGCAGCGCTGGACATTATTGGTTCAACATGTTAGTCATAATTACGTCGATTAAAAGTAATACTTTTCCGCACTAGTGCTTTTTACTTTTCAGTTTTTTTTAACCTGTCTCTCAGCCCGACATTAGTCACATACCGATTATGAATATAAAAAAGAAAACAATAAAACGAATATTTCAATAGATACGTTATTAATTACTTACATTTAGAATTTAATCAATAAACTAATTTTAAATACTAATCATTAATAACTTGGTTTATTACAGCTCCAATGTTGTGACTACACAAAAAAGCGATTCTTCGTACGGTACTATATTATCCCCACAGTGAACCAATTCCCACCACCTTGTGACATAATTACCTGGATCATTGAAGAGTTGTGGCGCCCCGCGCGATAGCACAGCCAGCGCCTGCCGCACGGCCACCACGGCGCGCTGAGCGTTGCGCAGCTCTGCCGTCAGGATGTTCTCGCGGGAGACCTTGCACGACAAGTAGTAGTGCACCATCTGGAGATTTACAAGTGTGTAAGGGAGATGGCACAAGATTGTAATAAAATTGGTATGATAATAGAGATCATCGTCAACATCAATCCTGGTATCGCACAATCTATCCAGCATCTGACATAGGTTTGATTCTGACTAGTGCGTGGCCCGTACAGGTTGAACAATAGTAGATTGTTAACCAAGGGTAGAAAGTGACCCATTGCACCCGAGATATTTCTAGCGCTCGAACGAAGTGAGAGCGCCAATAGCTCGAGGGTGAAATGGGTAATTTCACCCGAGTTAAACACTCTACTTTTCATTTCGACTGCGAGGAAAATAAAATACTACACGCACATAAATATCAAGTGATAACTCACTTGATATTTATGGATTAATGTCCATGTCATTTTTAACAAATAATCAATTAAAGACACGGTATTTATATTTAATCTCGTGTTCCCGCTTTTTTTACTGCAAACTTTCAATCTTCTTGCTTTTAATAGATAAAATAAAGTTAAGATACACGTACCGCCAACATTTAAAAAGTAAAAAACAAAAACAATCCAATGGTTTCAATTTTATTTTTTAAATAAATGTACGATCTATCAATAAATGTGGGACGGAATTATATGTATGTATTATGAATATAAGGGAAATTTATATTTAATAATTAGATATAAATAAATGAAGCTTGCCTATATCTAACCTTTGGAGACCTTTTTTCAATGCCACTTACCACGGCCGACTAGATTGTACCTAATTTAGTTGGTCACGACGTGCATCTAGAAGGCAATAATCTTTGACTCCGTGGCAATTTAAAAAAAAAATTACTTTCCACCCTTGGGATGGAAAAGCTATTTTCCACCCGGCTATCTACTCATGAAAATGACACTTTCCGAACAGGAGAGATGAAAACGAATTATTCATCATTCAATTACATACCGTTATATTATATAACATTACGGCGGTACGGGACTGGCAATGCAAATTTTTAGAAGAGACTTTGCGTTGTCAGACGGCATACAGCATGATGATGAAGAAAATAAAAGCAGCTACTTTGTTTCGAGAACTATTCTTTCCCTTTTTATAAGCACAAAATTCCTTGTATCATGAGCAAAGTGCAAGGGTTAAAGGTCCACGTTAAAGTAGAGTTGAGGGAAAAGGGGACGAACAAGATAAAATATGGGGCCCGATGTGCGGCACCGCATAGATATCCGCTTTTCTGTAATGAGCAGGGCTACTAGCATATCTAGCCGCGATTTCGCTTCGCACGAGTAAGCATCTCCCATTATCGTCTAGCTCGCACGGTATTGAAAGGAAAGTGACAGGTAGTATATCTCAAAATCATTATGCTAGAAGTACAGGAGGGAGACTCACGTCGAGCGGCAGCTTGTGCGGCGCGTAGTTGGCGAGCGCGGCGGCGGGCTCCTGGCACGCGTCGGCCGCCGCCACCGCGCCCGCGCACAGCAGCGCCGTCGCCAGCCAGCACGCCACCAGCGCGCCCAGCGCGCCCACCTGGCAACATTCATACAATACTAGTTACTCAACTAATTGTCAAATACAAATACAAATAAAATACAAATAATAATTATTTTTCACTTCTCATGCTCTAAAAGTTCGATTTTATGCTGTGCGTAGGCGACATAAAGTGGATTTTTATGCTCTAGAGCATAAAGTAAAATCGTCGTCGAAGACCAAGGCGATCGGTCCAACAGCCACACGAACAACTTAAAACTTCATAGAATAAACTCTTTATTTTATTTCGTTTCGTTAGTATTCTAAGACCAAGGCAAAAATACCAACAGCCAAAGTACAAAATTAAACTTCTTGAAATAAACTTGTAATTTTTATTTACTAACATTGATTACTTTTTAAATTTATTTTTATTTTAGTATTTAAACTACAACAATAATTTATCATAGATATAAAAATCTTTTTCTTTATTTTTTTATATAATATTTAAATGATGCAGTTTCATTTCCTCGCAATCGAAGTGAAAAGTAGAGTGTGCAACTCGTCCATAAAACACATTTTACACTCGACTTTATATTCATCCTCGGATAAACGTCTCGGTTAAAATGGTGCGTTTTATGCACTTGTTGTACAATCTACTATAGTGTACCGTAAGGTGGGTGTATGACTAATACTGAATAAATGATATGGATATGGGGCTACTTGGTATCTTAGGGTAAAAACGCGTAGAAGAGATTAGAGTCTAATCTTAATCTAGTTACTCACACACAGAAGAAGGAGAGCACGACGCGAGCGGCGCGCGGCGGCGGCCAACAGCGCCACGCAGACTGCGCCGCCACAGCACCAGCCCGCCATGCCGCCTGCCCAGCGCGCCGCCTCCCACACCCACGCGCGCTGGAACACCACACATATATGTCAGGATCAGGTTATATTCACTTTGAATACCCTATCCTGGCCTTACATATATACTTAACACGTTCGCGGAGAGGCTCATCGTGGGTCAGAGGCCAACAGGAACACAAAAATACGCGAATACAGCTTTTAGATTCTAGGTAGAAAATTAATCAAAAATGAAAGTATGGCGCAGAGACATGGACTCTTAAGGAAGCTTTCCGGAAGAAGATCTTTGCTTTGGAGATGTGGATGTGGCGAAAATGTTCCGTATACGCTGAACTAATGTGTGGTGTGTATGGTGTGATCAGCTAACAACCAACTGGATACGACGTTAAGCAGCGCACTCCAGAAAGCAACCGACAGGGAGAAGTGGAGAGCTGCTATCAAAAATATTAATCAGCGGGGTCACGATCCTCAGCGGTGAGGGATCGACTTAGAAGAAAAAGAAGAAGAAGAAAGTGAGAACAAAGCATACCTTCATAAAAGCATCCAAATTGAGCGCAGCAAGCGGCCTCCTCAAGTTATCAGCGGCCGTGGCCGCGGCGGAGGCGTTGTTCCGCAGCGTGGACAGCGCGCGCAGCAGCGTGCCCAGCGCCGTCTGGTTGGACACCGGCAGGTCCAGCGCGTCCGCCAGCCGCGCCAGCGGCGCGCGGGCGCGGGACCCCATCGCCTCTTCCAGGATGCTGGACTGTAGAACAAACACATACACGCGTTTAACAAAAGGTTCAATAAGGCAACACAAAAAAGGAAAGAAACAAAAGATAGTGCGGACAGTGCGGTTAGGCAACGACAGATTGCTTCGGCTAGTCGGTCCGATCGGTGATGCTGGACTGAGTGGTCCTCAGAAAAACAAGGCAAAAGAAGAAACAAGTCCGACGGGGCGCCAACATCAGGTCTCGAGTGGCCACCCGGGTAAGCGGCGGTTTTCTAAGCACCATCGCTTGCTTTTGAGATAAAAAGGGCACGCTTAATAAATGTTTTAATTAAATACAAATAAAGAAAAAGGAAAGAAAAGACGAGCAGAAAAATATGACATGTATGATTATTCGCAACGAGAGGTCTAACGCGTCAGCCAGCCAGGTCAGCAGAGTGGTACCCCCATTGTCTCTTCCAGAATGTTAAGACTGCGGGGCTAAGAAGGCACGATCGTGATGGACTCATGCTGAAGACGTATGAAGACTCAAGACTTACTTGGTTCTTTACAGTATTGACAAGCGCAGCGAGCTGGTTGCCCGCCTGGATGCTCTGCAGCATGGCGTTGTGCAGGTCATCGTTGCCGAAGAGACCCACGCCTATCGCCCCGCAGCATAGCACTGACAGGATCATCAGGGTTATCTGGAAACCAGAGGATTTGGTTAAAACATATTTATCAATTAAAAATGCGTATTTCTCCAGGTGCACTTTATGATCGCCGCAATATAAGCCGCATACGAGAATACTCATTGTTCGAAAGAAAATAAGCGTAGTAAGTAGATTGCGATAAATGAGTACAATTAATGCCTAGTTTTCTGACGCAAATAACCAGCAATATCCTACTAATATTATAGCGAAAGTTTATGAAGATTCGGTTCCTCGCGGTAGTGGGTTATAATTTATAATGTACCATGTGTCTATTTAATTTTTTTCTCTGGCGAATACTATACTATGAGTAGAACCCCTGCAATATTCCAAGCGTCTTAAATTCATCCGAATAGTACACTACACTATATAATGCTAAATCTATTGTATTATGCGCATCATTCCGTGACATGACAATAGTCGATTCTAACAGCTCCCGAACCGTTACCATGGCAATGTTCAAACCAACAGCATTAATGAGTTCAGGCGATCGCTGACACATTGAGCACTTTTAATCGATACATAGGTTTGTCCGAGTACTCTAGAATCGATGAGACTAAACCTATTGCACGCATCTCATTCCATGACATTAGAATAGCGAGTTAAAACTGTTCTCGAATTAACTAAAACGCATTATCATGGTAACGTTTAAACCAACAGTATTAATGAGTTCAGGTGATCGCTGACAGTAAGGTAAAGCCTGGAAGGTGTCGGGTGGTAGACCACCCAAATTAACCAAATTAATATTTTTGTTTCTCAATTTTGTCCGAGTACTCTACAGTTGATGAGCATCATTTGATGAGACTCCATTGTATCTCTTTTCATTCCGTCACACGAGAATAATGCATTATAACAGCTCCCGAACTCTGCCCTAAAACGCATTACCATGGTAATGTTTAAACCAACAGCATTAATGAGTTCAGACGATCGCTGACACATTGAGCGCCATTAATCGGGACGTAAACCTTGAATGCTCCCATATGGCGACCGCGCTGTGAGAAGCGGTCTGATAGCGTTCACAGCTCGTATTAATAGATGCATGTTGTTCTTATTACGACTAGCTTGATTGTTTTTATGTATGGAGCATATCTATGTGAACGTATTGCTTTTTACTACTTCATGATTTAGATTTAGATTTATTTATTTCATAATAACAAATTACATTATAAATTATCCTAAGTTAATCTACATGAATTTTGATATTATGATCGTCAATAGAAACATAAAATTTAATAATAATCATTCAAATAAGTCAAATACCTACACCATCATAATATCACTACAACAATAAAAATAGAATCGTAAAATGCAATGTCAGATAAAACAATAAAATAATGTCACTATGAGTAAAAAACTAGCTACACAACTTATAATAGGTATACATATCACCAATGGGATCGTCAGAAAAACATTAAAAACTAAAATAAACAAATGTCATTTTATAATTTCATATCCATATACCCGCTTACAGAATAAAATGGATTTTCCAATAAGAAGTTTCTCAATTTTCGTCGAAATGTTTCGTCAGATGGTTCAGTTCGTATTTCGGCGGGTAGATGCTCGTAGTAGGTCGGGCCGATTACGCGCGGGTTTTTACCTGCAAGTGCCATGCGACGCGGGACTGTTCTGAGCCTGCCTGACGATCGAATCTGTTTGCCCAACACTTCGACACGTGCAAAAGTTGGCAAACTCTTTCTCACGAACATTACAATTTCAAATATATAAAGTGAGCAGTGCGTCATGATCTGGTACGTTTTGAATAAATCCCTACAAGAATGTCTGGGTTTCACCCCAGCCAGTATTCTGAGTGCGCGCTTTTGGAGAATGAGGACTCGTTGGGCATCAGTAGAATTACCCCAAATGATTATTCCGTATGACATCAATGAATGGAAATGCGAATAATAGACAGATTTTAGCCCATTTTTGGTTATTAATGGTTTTAGTTTTTTTAATGCGAAGACAGCACTACCCAACCTGTCACAGAGCCGGTCTACATGGCACTTCCAGTTTAAGTTTGAATCCAGAACAAAACCGAGGAACTTGCACTCACTGGTTAACGGCATTGGGCCGCTAGCAATGCACGGCGGCAGTGTGGTCTTTCGGCCAGAAAATATAATAACATTGGATTTAGAGACATTAAGTAGCAGGCCATTAGATGAAAACCACTTTTGGAGTTGTTCGCACGCCTCGTTAATTTTTCCAGCAAGTTGTTCGTAGGTCTTAGCACTGACTATGACTGTAGTGTCATCCGCGAATAACACCGATAGGCCAGTTGTGATTGCCGATGGAAGGTCATTTACAAATAATATAAATAATGTATTTCCAAGGGCTGAACCTTGGGGAATACCTACATTTACATATCCAGCATTCGAGGTAAGTGTTTTACCACTTTTAGTCACTTTTACGACCTGTTTACGATTAGTTAAGAATGACGTGAGCAATTTTAGGGCGGACCCTTCGATGCCATATAGACTCAACTTATTTAACAATAGCTGGTGACCAATGACATCGAAAGCCTTGGATAGATCGCATAGAATACCTGCCATTTTGTACCTCTCATCCAGACCAGTCACGATGCAATCAGTTATTTTATGTGCGGCCGCCGCTGTAGTTGACTTATTTTTTCGGTAAGCATATTGGTTCTCATTTAACAAGTCATTTGATTCAAAGTGGGTCATTAGTTGGGCTGATAGAATTGACTCCACTAGTTTTGAGACGGTAGGTACGATGGTAATTGGCCTATAATTGTTCACGTCAGTTCTGTCCCCTTTCCCTTTAAAAACTGGGCAAACTCTAGTGCTTTTCAGCACGTTTGGGTATGTACCAGTGCGAAACATGTCATTAACTAGGAATATAAGAATGTCGGAAATAATTGGCCAAATACTCAAAATAATATTCAAGGATATGTCATATGTATCAATGGTAGTTCTAGTTTTCAACATAGATTTTAGGGCTTTGTCCAACAGCTCTTTTGTGACAATAGGGAGAGTGAATATCGGCAAATCACAACTGCCCAGGTGTTTACTGACGTACTGCTTGGACAATGACTCATCAGTTTGTATAATATGTTTTGAAACTATGTTTAAAAAGTGTGAATTAAATGTGTTAGGAATTTCATGATGAGATATAAGCATGTCTGAGTCTTGATCTTTTAAACAGATGTCTTGAGATTTGGTTTTAACGCCTATCTCTTCATTTATAACCCTCCACATTTCCTTAGAAGGATTTTGACTTTCACCTATCTGCTTTTCTATATAGGTCTGTCGAGCTCGTAGCGTTTCAGCTTTAATTAACTGAGCATAGTGTTCAATGCACTCAGATATAATCTTATTATCAGGATATTGTCGCCTTATCTCATGGAGGTCACTATGTTTTTGCATGTGTCCAAGCAGCGCTTCAGTCATCCACGGAACAGTAGACTTCTTTTTGTGCCTTAACTGCTTTAATGGAAAATGTAAATCTATATAATATGTCAGTACATTAAATAATTTTTGAAATTTATAGTCAAGTTGTATATTCTCGTCATAAATAAAATTAAAATCGTAATATGAAATGTCAAAATAAAATAAATAAATTGATTCACTATTAAATAATCGACGTTCAACTATGTCATTTGATGTTTTTTGGTCGATTTCATGTTCCATAGTGAACACATAACGCTGGGCACTGTGGTCACTTATAACAGTGGGCAATGACGTCACGCTAACACAGTCCCGGACGTGATTCGCTATCCCGCAGTCTATGGAAGACTTACATTCCTCAGTTACACGCGTGGGAAAAGTCACAATATTACTGCAACCATAACTATTAAGGATGTCGTCGACCCGCCGCCTAGAACTATTGTCAGATATATAATCCACATTTTGATCGCCAATTAAGAGAAACTTCTTATTTTCGTCAGTTAACTTATTCAATAACAATTCTAAATTATTTAAATAAATGTCAAAGTCACCATTTCCGGTTCTATATAATGCGATAATAATCAAATTATAACACATAATCTCAATAGCAGAAAATTCAAAGTGATATTGAACTGCGAGGCTAATAAGGTCGTTGCGCTGCTTATACAATATACCGTCCTGTATGTATATGGCGGTACCTCCATGCGCTATCCGCGTTCGGCAGTAGTAATTTGCAATCGCATACCCGCTTAACCTCATGTACATGTGGCTTCTCAGTGTTGCATAAGACGTTTAACAACGATGTTTTGCCACAAATGGATCGGACATTTTGGTGAATAACGGTAAACTCGGTATTTTTATGTCGGTATTTTCCTGCCGCTGTGTACCGTGGAGTTTTTTGGCCGCACAAGATTGAATAGCCGTACTTCTGCTCCTGCTGGCCAATTTTGAAGATTTCTAGCGATCTTCAGCTTGTCGGCAGGCACCTCCACACGAAAAGAGGAATAACGGCCCCGAGTGACAACAAGTTGTTCACACACGGGCGCACAAATATTCATCTCCGTCTGGAGGTGGTGGATCACGTTGTCAACGGTGGTGTCTTCGCTTAAATTAAATACATGTAGGCTGACTACACGGGGAGCAGCTGCACGAAGGCCCGCTGGATGTGACGGTGGTGTCGAGGCAGCGTCAGCCTCGACCGGGGCCGGAGATGGTGTCTGACACGGCATTTCACTTTGCTTTGAAATGCTGGCAGTCGGTTTTAGAGTATGGGCCGTAGTCTGCAAGCTACCTGTGACGACGCTGGCCTGTTTTCTACGCGGACGGGTCCTCTGCGGCCGGGGCTCACGCTCAAGGCGCGTGAGCACGGGCGGCGCTGGTGCCGGCGGCACGGCCGAAAGTGGAACAGTGCGGCCCGTGCTGACAGGCGGGGTGTCTATGTGAATAAGACCTTCAGGTCCTGACTCATTTAGTGAGATATTGTGCTGTGTTACAAGTGATGGATGTCCGTTGTTGGTGATAACTCTGAGGATCATCTGGATCACATCAGTTGTACTTGTAAGTAGTTTTTGTTGCTCGCGTATGATGTCATGACAACATTTTATTTCACCTTTCATCTCACTAATTTCATCTTTTAAATTTAATGTCAAATCCACCAACCTGTCAACGGCCGCCACTGCATTTGTTATTGATTTCCCCTTCGCTGGAGCCATTTTTAGCTGTGGTTTTATATGTTACTCGATAAATAACCACTTCTATTTTTAATGTATTTATAATATGTCACTTAAGATTACGATTTAATAATTAAAATGATATAAATATTGAATAGCAGTTTGAATTTAGTACTTAGTTGGCCAGTGTTGCCAAAAAAAAAAAAAAAGTGGTTGTTATTTGAATCTTGCAAGTCACTTTTCACCCATTAACGTGATCGGATTGACTTTACAATGAATAGACCCCATGACAATGCAATAGAAGTAGTTGTGTAGCCTATATTCGTCCTTTGTTTTCATCATCTCAATTGTATTATGCGGGTTGGAAATCGTTCAACATTTTCGAACGGATTTTATTCGAATTATGAAAGTTTTAGGATTATTACATTATCAGCCATTAATTTTACACTACGATTTGACCTAATAGCAATTAACCTAAGCTTGTACTCCAAGAAAACCAAATAGTTCCTGACCTTCAAAGCGGTGATACTCCTGGGCGGGCGCTGCTTCCTGTCGCAGCACCTCGTCAGAAGGTAGATGAGCAAAATAGTCAATGTCAGGATCAGCCATGCTCCGGGGATGGAGCCGAGGATTCCGAGGCTCTGGAAACACGAAGAAGTACAAATTAGAGAATGTGTACAGCGGGATAAGTATAGTATGATTTCGCTTTTTCTAATCTCCATTTCGTCATCAAGATTGATGATTTTGATCCCTTATGTCGTTGAAATAACGCCGAATCGAAAAGGGATTTGCCAGTCCATTTCTCAGTACAGCTAAAGAGAGGAACTCTTTTTGGGAAGCCCTTTCCCCGGACAGTGCAATTTGACGTTTAGGTTCGATTTGGCCAACTTCGCACAAAGCTAATTAGTAAATTTTTATTCAAATTAACCATGCTCTGTTCAGTGATTAACAGCTAGCAGCAATGGCTACTTAACTGTCGATTGCGCCTAATAAATAGTCGCCTGTGAAAACACCCGAGAAATCGAAAATATGATAATTTATCATGTGTTAATTTCACACCAACATTGACGACATCAATTGTTATTAAATGAATTGACGGTGTTTTTCTCAATCCATGCCATGAAAAGCTACCGGGTGGTAACTCAAGCACTATTCAGATTGAGAGTGTAAGCAATCAATAACACCTCCGTGCGTGTTTAATAAAAATAACGACACAGTGCACTTGATTGCACTTGACACCAGAATCCACTTGGTGTGGGTTGGGTTGTCATAACATCTGACGTGAAACTTGTGGATCAGTGCTTAGACATTTAAAAGCTTTGATCATGATTTTCGCTTGGTAGATAAATGACAAAGCACTGCATGTCTGCATTTAAAAGTGGCAGGTGCTTCACAATTTATTAACGCGTGATAACGAGACGAAACCAACATAGGCCTTTAAGACGGTTACCTATCTGACACACTTATTTTTGTTTCCCATTTCTAATGTTTCGCCTTCGTCTTCTTAACGTTTCAATTTTCATTTGTCCGAAAGGCATATTTTCCAAAACTGTTAATTTTTCAGAAGAAAACAAACCCAACTATAAGTGTTTATAAAATCCTGAAAATATTACGGGTTTTAGGAAAAAAATACTTTCGGACAAATGAAAATTTGGCGAAACGTTACAGATGGGAAACAATGTTCCGGAGTTGAGATAGTATACCCTGTGGGACGCAATTCTATGTGATATTCTTGCATTATTAGATTCGCACTAAGGTAGGGTTACCATACGTCCGGATTTGTTCGGACATGTCCGGACTTTTCGACTCTTGTCCGGACTTTGTCCGGCCCTTTAATTTGTCCGGCTTTTTTCAAATAAGTTGGAATAATGAGAAAACCCCGCCCGCACCCCGCACCTACCCCCTCGCAAATCTCGCAATGCGAGCGTCTACCTACTACCATGCCTACCTATTTTGGTGACTAAAAAGTCCAGACTTTTTTCGATTCGTCCGGCTTTTTTCCAGGACTTTTCAAATTCCTAAATGGTAACCCTACACTAAGGGCACCAAATCGCCACGTTGATATGTTAGAGGTACTCCCGTTTTGCGTCAGCGGTGTGTCGTGTGTCACGTTCACGTGACGAGCGTGACACTCACCTCGAGGTAGACGGGCGAGTCGGGCGCGAACGTGTCGTTCACGCGGTGCAGTGTCACGTTGATGTGCGGAAGGGAGTGCAACAGCCGGGACAGCCGCGGCGGCGTGTACTCGTCCGACACGCCTGAAGCGCCCATCGTGACTGTGCCACACCTGGAAATAACGACATAACATTTAAAATAAGTTATACAATTAGTATTTTTATGAGCCTTTAAACTTCTAGGGTTATAGTTCTAGGCGGTCGAGCATAACTGGTTTAATATTAACAATATAAGTATAGAAAAGAAAGTAAAAGTGGTATACTATATTATACAGAGGTTTATAGTAATTCTGACTAGTGTATACAATACTGAATACAAAAAGAAAATACAAACGTCAGCATATGGGTAATTCTTATTCTCATGCATTTTTTTGTGATTTGTAAGAATCACATGTTTATTTTGTTTAAATCAAAAATCTATTTATGCCTTTGTTGAGCAAATGTCCTCTACTTATCTTTTATAAACACATTTACCTTAAAATATTCAGAAATATATATAAAAAAAAGAATGTTTGCCCAAAATGTCACGTCCATGCCGTGTGATATCTCCCGATTTTCTAATAAAATATTTTTTTCTGCTACAATATCAAGTAATTTTGACTAATGTTATACGAATGACGCAAAGCTAATAAATGTCTGATAACATTATTAAAAAGTTGTAAAAGTATAATGTAACAGTTTCTGATTCAGAACATCATAAAGTTTGTGATCAATTTTTTTGTCACAGCCATGTGTGTTTGTTTAAATACGTGTAACTTGGTAGACAATTATATTTGAAGCTAGCAGCCCTATTTAGGCTTTTTAAGAACGGAAAAACTACCTTCTTGTCGGTTCTGCTTATGACAAAGTGCGGTGAATGTATAGCAAAAATATTTTCTTGTATTTATTAAAGAAAAGGACAACCTTAGTAGGTCACCACCGTGGAATGAGTTTTAAATGTAAGTTCTACTTTTATGTTATTGATACTTATATAAATTGTACCTCTGAAATAACAGAATAAGGTGATTGTTTAAAATTGGCGAGACAAAGCAAATTGTTCCATTATGTCGCACATGTTCAAAATTTGTCACGACCATGGATAGATCTAAATGTCACGACCACTGAATTTTTCAAACCTCGGTTGTGACATGTAATGCTTGGTTGTGACATTCTTGTAGTATATTTGAATAATTTGATGATTTTGTTTGCTAAGTTGGGTTATCAATTTGTTGTATTTTTTCCGCAGATGTCACCAAAGAAAAATAAATTAAATCAGCCATCTAGCGAGAGTCTTAAGATGTTTGTCGTGACTCTTCGCTATAAGACCGTTAGCCGAAACGACTATCGGGACAGTGATCGTCGAGTCAACATCCCACATGGCGGTCACCTCGTGAGCCAAGTAAGGTACTTGCTGAGTTTGTCCTTCTCGGCCTTCACGAGGTTCTCGTCATGGGGGATGGTGATGTCGACGAGCACTGCCTGGCGCTTGGATCGATCTACCAAAACGATATCAGGCTTATTGGCTACAATAGTCCTGTCCGTGATGATAGATCGATCACAATAGAGCGTGGCACGACCATTCTCAAGAACTGGCATCGGTGCGTACTTATAGTACGGCACCTCAGACCCCACAAGAGTCACAAGACCTTATCGAAGAGCAAGTTGCTGGTGAATGATCCTGGCTACTTGGTTACTTGTTATTTGACACAATTACTTGATTTTCGATGAAATTGTCACACCCTGGTTATACAGTCTCACAACTATGCTTAGGGATGTCACAGCCGTGTACATGCATTACTTTAATCACTTGCAGAGGGTATTAAGCTTGTCCATCTGCACCAAAAGTTAGCCTTTGGTATGTACTCTTAATATACACCGCAATATATCACAGAAAAAAAAATAAAAAAAAATGTTAATATTTTAAAACTATATGAGAATCACCCATATATGCTGGCATTATTGGTCTTAGGTACGACCAGCACTGATTTTCAGTGTGGCCCCTGTATACGGCTATGTCGCCCGTTTTTCGCGTGACTTACAAATTATGGTAATTGTTAATAAGCTCAGCAATAAACTTACAATGTAACTAAGGTACGGTCGGTAATCTGCCAAATGAGCTGTTACTCAAACAATGAGCGGGCCACAGAACCAATTCCTTTACAACTCATAATGAAGGGCTCGCGTGAGGCCGCTCGTACATTTTACGAAGACTAATCAACAAGGGGCTTGAACTTGAAAATAATTATTCTATTGTGAAGATCGACAGAATTATTTGTGAATGTAACCTAATGATTATGTATTTCACATTTGTAGTAGGAGTTAAGCATCTCTAGGACGAACAGCCGGCTTATGATGGCTGCTTATTTGATCCATCAAGTGATAGATGCGTGCATCAGACTCCCGCAGGTACTTGAGAAGTTATATAGTACGTTACTAACGAGTAAAGCCTGACCAGAAATATATGAGGATTGTCAAGAGGGCGCTATTTATAAGATTTATGTAGCAACAATTTTGCAACCAATCGCAACCCACTATAATGACATTAGTTTTAAATACCTGTCAGTTCCAATATGTTAACCTCGTAATTTCATTTAATGGAATGCACTCTTTTCCTGAGTGTTTTTCGTGTAATAAACACATGTACACTTTATTTATAATCTTACTTTCACGACTGTGTATGGTTTTTGGCATTTTCTTTGGATAATTTTAAATATTTGTCTTTTTAAAGAAATCGCCACGAATGACATTGACATAGTTGACAAACCACTACAAAATCATTGCCAGTGTAAGAAATTAGTTCCAGTGAAATTCCGCAATATGGCGCGTCCTCATATATTTCTGGTCAGGCTTTAATTGAAAACCTAGTGATTTCTCAAGCGATTGTATTCTCAACTTTTCGAATATTCTCAAATCTTCTAAAACATAAAATCCAATTAGAGTTGTTTTACAGCATTCATGAATTCATGAATTAACTGTTGAAAAAATACATTTTATATAAAATGTCATTAATTTGATCTATTTAGCATAGCAGCATATACCTCGTGAAAATAGACTACATTTTTAAATATTTGGAGAACAAAAAACTAAACACATCGACAGAGACCCAAATAAATCAGTTTATGCACAAACTTTCTACATTGATTAGGGTATAGTAAGTACTAAATTTAAAGTTTTTACGGCGATAAAGTCACGTCCTTTGTTCAGTATATTTTTAATTCTCACCGCGCTAGTTAAGAAAGTAGGGCAATGTGTCTATGTCGCGCCAACTGAGTAGAGATCAGATAAAGGTATGGTGACTTGAAATGCCAAGTTGGACGGCGGGTTGGCAATGTTGCCTTAATGCCCAATTTCACCATGCACTATTATTTAATAACGGCCGCAGTTTTACAGGTTTATATAACCAGTCGTTAGCTATAGCACACTAATAGGCAACAGAGCGGGATAGGTTTGGGATTAAACATTTATTTAATTCTTATTACACAATGAAAAACAAATCGTACAAAAGGCGGACTTCATGCCAATGGGCAGTGTCTACCAGTCAGTCAGATAAGTTTGTAGGCGGTGCAACTAACTTAAACAAGTAATAATCATAATAACCTTCAGTCTTAACCATATTGACTAAACCTAAAAAGTACATTTCTGTTTTGTTTTTCCAAATGGAAGATTCATTCATGCGGAGACGATTAATGTTTGTTACTTAGGTAGGTTCGGTACGGTCTCAATCAAGCTGGGCCAGCCTATGGACAGTGAACATAGGTATAATCACCCCGATTTAAGGAAACCAATCGCCGGGAACATTCAAAAACTAACACTGTAACCACGACGAAGTACTGTGTTTATTTGTATACCCCGGCTAATTTAATATACCCTACTAACCGTATTATTAGTTATTTTGTAACTTTCTACTCACAAGATACTTATACCAACAGTCCCTGTCAGTTTAACTAACAGACAGTTTATTTGACAACATGACGTTAAAAATACGAAGTTTTGAGTCCACTTAGCGAATATTGTGTTTGACGTTACGTAATGGCTCTAGGGAAATGTGCCAAGTTCGGGAACGAGGACCGACGGGCGATAGGGTGCCAGGAGATCGCTGAAAACAACAACAGGGCACCGATTCCACATTAATAATGTGAAAATGTGACGAGTCAACTTCGCTGATATCGTTGAGGATTATTCTTAATCGAAGCACGAATGATTGGACGCCTACTGTAGGCCTAGTTTTCAATCTTTCCTGTTCCCCCGGGGTATGTTAATTGTTAACGACTGACAACTGAATATCTCTGTAGGGGGCAAACGAGCAAACGGGTCACCTGATGGAGAGCGAATACCGTCGCCAATACACACCTGCAACATCAGAGGAGTCACAAGTGCGTTGCCGGCCTTTCAGGTGGGAATACGCTCTTTTCTTGAGTTTGAAGGTCATATCGGTCCGGAAATACCGCAAGCGACAATTAATTCCACAATGCAGTCATGTGACGCAGGAAATTTATAGAAAAACGCACAGTTGTAGACCTAACCTAACCTCAGAACGTACTGGGATAGTCGCCAAATATTTTCTATCGCATTTTAGAATTTGTGACTGAATTTTTCAAAGCTTCTAGCGTCTAGATCAGCCACCGAGCGATGACGTTTTTGTTCAGACAAGAAGTTTGGATTAGCCATCCCTCATTAGTCTATTAATCGCCCCCAGCGAGTTATTATTGTCGCAGAAGTATGGTCATGCAAAGTGTGTGTGTATGTGTGTATAGCCTCCTAATTTATCCTATGTATTAAGATGACCAAGGAGATAAGACTGGTTTCTCTTCACGCTTGAGCAAATTAACATAAAATGTTAAAATAAACATCAGATCACTAACGGAGAGATAATTTATTTGCGGTTAGTTTTATCGCATAGTCATATAAAATGACCACAGACCACAAACTTAAAATAGAACTCCTGCGTTCTGAGAACTAGAAAACTATGAATACTATGCAAGAACATGGACAGTTTGGTATACACACATCATACTTTTTTGTGCACATATTTATGTTCACCGCTGACATGTTTATAACATCTCTGATCTCTCACGAGTTTTATATCGATTTAAACATCTTGTATATTATATCATAAAGTAAATATCTGTTGATTGATGCCGTTATGCGATTTTTTCTTTGCGTACAAATTAACTTCGCTACGTCTCTGCACTCCGAGACCATACAGTTGATAGTCTGTTTTGCGAGTCGGCAGCCACAAGGGGACAGATTCCAACCCCATTTGTGCCAATACTAGCAGACGTAGCCGCAATAAGCAGACCAAACTTGGTGCTTTATATATAAACAATTGACCATCTTTCCCAACAAACAAAATAACCTTATAAAATTAAATCTATAAGGACTAAAGTCTCATAGTTGTTTTAAAATGGCATTCATTACAACAATGTACCTTTTAACGGCTTTTTATAAGACAATTTGGCTAAAATTGCCTTTATTCTTATAATTTGGTTATGTTAACGTTAATAAAACCAAATAATATGGCTACAATAAGGGTTAATTTTTTTATATTCTTATAGAAGCTAGCTACATTGCGTTTTAGCTGTATAATATTGAAAGCCTTGTAAAGGCGTTTTATATGGCCAATCATTCTTATAAAAGTAATGCACAAGGTACCTATAAAGCTTTTCGGCTTATAGGAGCTTTTTATAAGATGTTTACCCAACGAATGAATTATAGCATTTCATATAGTCTTAATAAGAATTAAAGCAATCCATATTCACTTATATAATACTAATAAGGGCTATGTTCTCTATAGTGTTATATTAAAAGGTTTTATATGGTTACGCCTAATACTTCTGTAAATCTATAAAATGACCAATCTGGTACCGAGGTAGCAGCCGGTGGTTCCGTAGAAGATTATTTATGGAACATGGGAGTGAGCAGGAAAGTACTGAGGAATACATTTGTAGCGGCAGTTACAGTGATACAGACATATGGTCAAATGAGGAATTGAAAAAACTTCGAATTAAACTAGTAATATAAAAAATGGCGGGGTTATTTGTAAACCGCGCTTGACATCTACTACTGCGCATGTGCAAAAGCATTTTTTTAATATTCGTCTTATGTCAAAATGGCACAAGCGCGTGTAGATTCAGCCAAATGTATTTAATGAATAACGATTTTAAGTTCGTTTATTAATCAAATTTTATATCTAATGTAATTAATGACGTGTTAAATGAATGAATTAATGAAGTATTTGGTTTTATTGTACTTTTATATGTAATAATAATCGGTATTTGACTAATTTATCAAACTTTTTTAAATATTAAATTTATAATTACTCGTCCGATTAATAAAGTGTCAATGTTTATTTAGAAATATTGTTACTATTTAAATTACGGATTACAATATTCGCATTCATTTGCAATAAAATGGTCGTATATAAAATACGCTTTACAGAAAATGAAAGTGAATTGTTGCAAAACTTCTATATATTCACGACGTATGACAAAGTGTGATGGTAAATTTGGATGAGTCGGATATGTACAGTTATAACACTTGTGAGAAAGGAACCCTAACGACATATAAAATGGCGAATCATAAGCAACACCTATTGCTAATGATAGATTTTTAATCTCATAGTGTATTTGTAGATGATGTGCAAATTTCTTTCGCTCTTATAATGGCCTTTTATAAAACATGACTAAATAATTAACCACATTTTCAGTACAAAACCGCAATAATACAAAGGCGCGTTGATAACACATCATGTTTTATACCATACTCTATCACAAATTTAAATTCCCACACAGTTTTCACTATAGATTCGGGTACTCTAACATAGAATAAAAAAATAACTTAGGTAGGTACCGTTTACTATTAATCATGAAGATGTTGACTAATTATTTTTCGTCAAACTATTACAAAAAAGAAAATAAACTTATTGCACAGTCATAAACATACAGTTATAAGAGCCAAATACCTTATTAGGGGCATTTGTTTTGCCGTTATGAATTTTACGCCCTTAAATCGGACCATAACAAAACGCGTATAAGGACGATCGCCCTTATAAACGCTTTAAATATAGTTCTTATAAGTATATTAACATTTTAAAGGCAATTTCCATGCCATTATAAGTTTGACTACCTTGTTGCTTGTCACAATAAAGCACTTACAAGATAAATAAAGCAAATAATAAAGCAACTATAAGTTGAGTAAAAGGTTATTGTATTTATAATTTGTGCCCAAATCCACCCTTATTAGCGATAATATGGCCTTTACAAGAATAATATTTTTGGCTATATAAGCCACTACAAGAGGATTTTTTGTTTGTTGGGTTGTGTTTCTATTTTGCGCCCCCAAACATAATAATAGTTCTCATTACGAGCACATTCCCAGAATTGTACAGCTAATTAGCATGCTGATGCTGGCGTGAACCCGTCCCAAATAGCCCACATCTGGCGGCCACCGCGTGGCGCCCACGTGGCGACCCACTGTTTCCTTATCAGATGGGTTACCACTAATATCTACCATCTTTCGTGCTGTAGACAGAAACAGACATATCGAGTGACAAAGAGACGACCTTTTTTATAGATAGGATCCCTTTGCAAGCCAACGAAATAGCGTATGGATCTTAGTGACGAACAAAGAAGATCTAATTGCAATGAATTATTATTGGCACTTCTCGTTTTTGAGCTCAATTAATAAACATATGGTGCGATGGCGCAGTGGTGACGCAGCTGCCTACTAAGCCGGCGGTCCCGGGTTTTAATCCCAGCAAGGGCAAATACTTCTGTGATGAACTCGAATATTTGTTCCTAAGTAATGGACGTTCTATATGTTTTAATACATAATATATATTTATCGTCATACTTGGGTAACATGTCAGTAAGAAACAGTTGGTGTAACTGTTCAATAACTCAAGCAAAGATGTCGATCGCATCGTATATATATATAATAAGTTGGGTACTTAAAAATAATGACCTTCAAACTGTAGATCCTTACAGCAAGTACTGTTTTAAAAAATATAATTTAATAGTCTTCGAAAGATTGTACACACCCTATTATGATAGTCCGGTATGAGTCATACCGTATGACAGAGGCAAAATTGGTAGACAATTGTGGTGAGACCAAAACTCATCAAGTCATCACTTAGCGTAGTTATACTAGTTATTCAGATTTAAATGTGTAGACTTACCAGAAGAAGCAAGCAGTTTCAGGCTACGACGACATGGCATCAACGAGTTGTGCGAATCACGCCCTCACTAGGGACATCTGCAGACAAGAAAAACACACTTAAACACATTTTTTTTAATTCAGTTCCATAAGGTTCAGGATTCAGTTTTACTGTTATTCAATTTTGCTTACTTCTGCAGAACAGTGTACCGTAAAACTGACCAAATTCAGTCCAATCACCCAACTATGATGGTTCCCAAAAATACTCGGTCATTAGTCTACTATCAAAATTCATATTCTAACGGTGATGTTACATATTCTTATTTAAGTTGTTCATATTAGATTGTATCCGTAATATTTGACATAATACTAAAGAGTAATATAATTTAGGTGTTCATTTGTAGCATAGACGTGTGGACTGGGATAATAGTTGGATCGTTTTGCGGTATGTATGAAAGATAAAAAAGCACGAAACAATTTCATAAACCAAAAACATACTTTGGGTTTAGTGTAGTAGACCTACGACTAACTTATAAGCACATCATTACTACTCCCATACAACCCAGTACGTTATTCGTTTATCTGTATTACACAGGTTAAGTAAGACAAGGGTCGTGCCTACTTATGACGAGTATGACGCGTTTTGAGTAGGGATAGGGACAACACAGCCTGTTCCAAACCTTAACAAACATATTATCGTAATTAACAGTGTCATTTAATTACCCATAAAGTGGAAAATCAAGTGATATTTTATGAGTGATAAGACCTTTTGAAGGCTTTGAAACGAAACAAAAGCTCATATGTCATGATAACTTCTATCTTCGTTACAAATGCGTATTTATCCGATGGAGAATGGGTCTGAAATCCCAGTAAATTTGATAGTGAAATACGACCTTTTCATAGTTAGTTTGGTAAGGATAAGTATGACGCGTTAAAGCCATAGGTTGTTTATTTAATGAACTCGCGATTTCGACTCGATTAGCAACGATGAAGCTTTTTGTCGCCGCTCTAATGACTGTCAATGCTGTCATGTCGATTCTAAAGCGGTTTATAATTAGCCAATTAGGAGTTGTGTCAACTGCCATTCATTTTAAATGGACTGAGTTACAGTTACGATATACGATCAGTAATACAGTATTGTATAACATAGGAGGTAATATTATTTTAGAAAACTTAAAAATGTATAATTTATGGGAAACCTTGCCTCATATTAATAGAAAAAGATCATCAGTCCCGAACTTGTTACTTCTACGTAGAAAAAAACCATTTAACGACATTGTAATTCGTCATCGAATACCGGTACATTTCAACTGTTTTACCCAAAATGGGTTGGCGTACCTATTTGTTTGTGTACATTGCCTTTGATATAAGGCTAACATCAAGCAGTGGTGATTTAACATGACTACATAACATAAAGTATTAAATAGTGGCTATAGTGGCTTGTCGCGGCACATAGCGCCACCCGCCTTGCTTGCACGGTATTCAAAGAAAAGTGATAGGTTGCATTTGTCAGTTATGCTAGACGTGCTATATACCTTGCGAGTCTGTTTCAAAACGCCAGACATTTTGATTTAATATTTTTACATGTTCAACAATTTTGAAAAAAAAAAACGATTTGACTACAATTTCTATAACATTATCGATTTGGTTTATAAAATATCACGGGAAACTGTTAAGAAATGCGACATCTAGCTGATAACACCCATAAGTCCGGACAAATTGACATTCGAAAGCATTTTTTCCCAAGCTAAAACGAGAGACGTTTAGCTCGCTCGGGCAAAAAACAGACTTTTCGTCCTCACGACTCGTCGCGACCTCTTTGCAGCGTTACAAATAAACTGTTCACTCCGTTTTCCCGGCGGTATAAAGGAATTGCACAATGCAACCGTTACCAGCCGGAATGCCATTGTTGAAGCTGGAGCAATGAACAGTGGGAGGTTTTATTTTAAAATTCACTGTTTATTATGATTAACTACTCTTTATAGGGAGCCGGAGTTTTGGACCTAAGAATGTTAGAGAAATCAATGTCTGTTCACCTTAAACTTGTTACTTGACCGTATATAACACGTGCACTGTCCGTATCCCATATGTCGGGTCACGGCAATCCTCTATTACAGAGACATAAAGTTCACATGTCAAACTGGGACAGTGAACGTGTTAACTATCGTGTAAGTAATACTATTATTGATTGTAAGGGTTTTTTCACTAGCGGCAGAACTTACAGTTTACCGAAGGAAAGGAGTAGTCACGTAAACATAATAACATACGCAAACTCCAAACTCAAGATAATTTAAATGTTATACTATATTTTTGTACTTAACTGTTTCGTTTGGTAACAAAACTTCGAATTATAGACGAGTAAGCCCCAGCATTTAGGTGTGAGAATATGAATATACTTTAAAATGTTGGCCCAATTGCCCTCACCGCTTTTTTTTTTTTATTATTATTTATAGAGGGTTTTACATATGCCACCCTCATCGTGGCTCTCATACTCTAAACATTCCTTATTTTCTCGTATACGAGTATTCGAGTTTTTGGATAGAAAGTAATTCAACGTATTACAACTACCTATTTGAAACGTGCAACACTCGTTTCAAGTGTATGACTCTATCTAGATCGTGTAGTGCCATAAAACCACTTCAAGATTTATCGGCAGACAGCTCGGTCAACCAGTCTGCTTTCATTATCAAGTGCATCTTATATGGTAAAGAAAAAAGGTGCACTTATATAAACCAAAAAATAATTAAATAGAATTCTCAAAAATGCAAGCAAAACCGAGCTCCAAATATTTGCGCATTCACGGAGAAAGGAAATATTTTTACAGCTAAAGTTCAATAGTAAGCTTAAGGGTGCATTTGGCAGCATATGCACCTCTGTTCCACTTAAGTTTAATGTGCATTTACCTAAATCCACAGTCAGCGTTCTGGTTCTGTCGTATACACAGTTCAGTATTTCTAACTCGGTCAGATTTCCGCAAACCCGCTGTGCGCATTAACATTACAATTCATTGACATTGACAAAGCTTGAAGTGCAACTTCTGATATTAGGTTAGAAACTATGTAAGGCACGATGGGTAACAATGGGCAGTATACGGGATGAAACATATAATCTGACCAGAACGGGCAGCGCCTTTGCGCGGCTTGAATACGTGAAAATCATGTGAAGCCGTGTACGCACATCAAAACATGCGAACACGAGCATCGAACACGAAACCGAATGAACCGCTCTGTTGCTTGATGTTCGTTAGAGGTACGTACGTGCGAACAGTGTTCGATGCGTGTTTTTGTTCGAACGTCCGTAAACGGCTTCAGGGAATCTTAACTAACTTTTCGGAGCTTGCACTTTATTTGTGTTTTTATCCACTACTTACAAGCCTCCGTCGTCGACATCTACAATATCTATAGACTTATTTGGTCATCGAAGTAGACCCATGTAAATATCTAATAGGTTTTCGAACGTTACAAGTCGCATAAGAAAGATTCTTTTTACGGTAAAACGGTTACCTAACATAGACTCAATTATCATTGATGGGAATGTGGTTAAAAGATGTTAGTCTAGAATGTATGAGGTAGATCGAGTTTTTTGTATTTACCTAGAAGAAAGAAATTCAGCAAAGCAACTGCTGTAGGATTATTGTTTATTTTTCTATATGTACACTCATGGTGCGATTCCAAGTAAGTAATTTAATTAAGAGCTATTTGTAAGTCAAATGAATACGGGGTGAATTAACACGCAGAGTATGCAACACAAGGAATACGTCAATATGGGAACTTGTAAAAGGTTTAAACGGCAGAATTAAGGTTGGCTGAAGTGCAATTTTATTCGGAAAATTGGACGATTGACTAAATGTTTTCGAATAGAAAAGTTTTCACAATAAAATTCATTGTGGTCGAGGTGTCAGTTTCATGACATCGAAACATTGTTAATTACTATAATCAAATTTGCCGGCAATATTTGGCAACCCATTCGCGACATTTTTTAAGTACTGATATAAAATACTTTTCATTCATTAAATAGATAGGTGAAGGTCGTTTCTAATTCGTATCCCCTACTATACAAGTAACCTAATAAATAATATAAAAGTTTGTGAACCGACTAACAAACCATTCCGCTCATTCTATCACGTTAACGTTTTTCGCCTACACTCAATGTACTTACATGTACGAGTATAGTTTAAACGTATCCACCATAACGAGACATTCCGTTATGCAATAAAACTATAAATTAATATTCAAAATCAATATTCTCCAACACCGTTAAAATACCTATCAATCACGGCAGTTTCAATTAATGGCTATTCTCAGGTTTAAAAGGCCTTATCTACATTAGTTTTCCATGGAACATAAGGTGTATCTACCGGCATTCGTCCATTCCACCGTCATTATCAGTCACAAGTCCATCCATCAGTCTTCTCTGTTCTTTATACATCACTTGGGAAAGTTAGAAGAAGATAAAAGACCGTAATGAGTACTGAATGCTTTTTACAATAAACAAGATGGACGTCTTTTGTTATTTTTAATTTAACGCAAGTTGAAAAATAAAGTGTTAATGTGGGCGCAGTAATGAACTAAGCCAAAGAATGTATTTAAATTGGCCGCAGCTATGAGACAGCTTTTTTGTGCCTACATCATACAGAAGATCTCTATGCAATATCTATCACTAGATGACTGGAACAGGGGTGCAGCTACCGCCGCCGTATCAGCCATTACAATATGGGACCCCCCGGTCACCGGGGCCCCAAATTGTTGTGCCCTTGCCCGTCGGGTGTTTTGACATATTTTGATACATAAATCTCCAATAGGGAGTGCGAAAGTCACAGAAGCATTAACACTATCCATCACAGGATACATGTGATCATCATCATCATAGACCCGCTGGACACTGCGCGCTTTGTCAAGAGGTGCCTCTGTCCGCAGTCTTAACGACCGGTAGCCTGAACCCTATTCCGCTGCTGGCGGCAAATAGGTTTTGTGTAATGCGTTTATATTTTGTAATAGTTTTATTGTATTTTGCATATTCGCAAAAACCTAAATATTAAATGAATAAATAATTAGATTTCTGCATTTGCACTAACTTCTAGTATCTCTGTTTGGTCCTATGGTTGACTAGTAGAGAATGCAATTTAACATTACGTCCGCTATTGGTACTGACATTTGTTTTGAGAAATAAAGTGTAATGAATAACTCATCTCATCATCATCATTAATTTAAGAGCTACGCTCTTGTCGGAAGAGCAATTTCCATGCATCTCGTTCTTGCGTCTTTTCACACCCTGAGTCGATTGCAATTTTTTTTTACATATTTAAGGGCTTTAATTAAACAAAACTTAATTGACTCCTTTGTGTGAAGAAAGTTACCCATACATTTTGTACGTTGTGACTACCTTTCGTCACACAAAGGAAGTGATCGTGATTTTTTGTTAACTAAGCTTTTAACTATGCACAATTTTATTGCAATCGACCCGCCTGGTACGACACGACGTTCACCTTCTCCTTCATGTGGTCCATGTAAGCTCTCCTTGGTCTTCCTCTCTTTCTCCTCCCTTCAATCTTTCCTTCTGTTATAGTCTAATATATTCATCGTGTCGCAGCAGGTCTCCAATCATTTTTCCTCTTCGGTTCTCCATTGTTTTTAAAATACATCTGTCCTCGTTCACCATATAAATAAATAAAGATGATAAATAAACAGTAGTATCTCCCAACCCAACACAACGATATATAGTTGCATTAGCCTCGCTGTAATCGTTAGAAACAACATCCAGCTGAACTGGAGCGCTGGCACGGTAACCGAGTCGGACGCCGGACGCCGGATATTCCGAACACCGGACGTCGGATCTCCGCCGCTATCGGTTCCGACTTCCAATTCACAAAAGGCGCTTCGCGCGGGGAAACTCGGGCAGTTATGACCTATTGGCCATGGAGATTGAAGTTGGAGATTTATTGGATGTTTTGTTGTAAAAACTGTAATAATTATAACGAGTTGATGTAGGTAATTTGGAAGTCTGCTTCGTAAAAAGGCGTCTCGGTAAAGGAAGCTCAAGCAGTAAAGACATTTTGAACATGGCAAGTAACGTTGGAGATTTATTGGTTGATTTCTTATAAAAACTGTAATAATTGTTTACAAATTGATACAGATAATTCGTTTTATGATACGAGCGTCAGACACGAGAGGTGCAGCATATTGTCGGTGCGAATAAAAAAATCACTTTGTACAATTTCACACGCTGGATTTAAAATGTTGATTCAACTGATTGAAGATTTAAAATCCTCCATGTAAACATTAACACACATCCATTTTTTTATACGCACTGACGAGGAATATCCGAACAGGTGGATTCTTGTTACTGCTCTACGAAATGACTGTGAAGTTAAATAATTTCAGACACATTGAATCATTGAATCAAAACAACTTGATGAACTTTAGTCAAGTACAATATTCATAGGTAGCACTGAACTAAAACGTGCATCTTACGAAAATACCGTAGGCTTAAATGAAATATGGATCGTAATCAAGAGGTGAACGGCAATACTGATGCATAGCGAATTCGGAACAAGTGCAAAAACAGACCGAAATTAATCTCCTAATGGAGGCTTAATTATTTTGACCCACTTTAATGCCGTAATGCTTCTGTGAAATGAGTCCAGGAATGTAAAAAGTTACGCAGCTAAACTTCGTGACGTAGACCGGAGAGAAGCGTCTAAAGTAACATTGGGTACATTTTTTTTATGCTACGACGATGGCAAATAAGCATACGGCCCGCCTGATGTTAAGCAGTTACCGCCGCCTTTGGACGCTTGCGATGCCAAGAGCAACACACGCGCGTTGCCGACCCTTAAAGAACCTAATTACTCCCCTCTTGAAGAAATGCATGATGTAGCCCCCGGGGAAAACGGCAGGGAGCTCATTCCACATGCGGAGCGCACGCGGTAGATTCCTCTGGAACCGCACAGGTCTCGCCCATTTTAAGCTCCAGTGTGTTGGATGAACTGCCGATAGCGAGCAGTGCGATGGTAGAAAGTAGCCTGGGCATCATGTCAAACAATTCCTCAGAACACATCCCATTATACAGGCGGTAGAACACACACAAGGAGGCAAAGTCTCAATCGAACTCAAAGGCTCGATTCCGTCTGTGAGATAGATAGATAGAACGACTAGCACATGTACAGACTGTGGAGTGGTACTCTTTGGTACACAGAGCAACGGCATGATTAGTGAAGATGACGAGTACAGAAAGCCCACTATTTTGATCTGACCGAAGCAGAGAGCATTTACTTCTATTAGTCAAGAAATTCGGGCGTTGCATACAAAATATCGAACAATATTAAAAATTTAAAGAAAAGTTAAGGGTTATTGAAAGCGTTTCGAGCTCAAACAGTGAATTATTTATTTCATACGGAACTTAAAATAGATCCAATTAAAGCTTTTCAAGATCGCGAGAATCACGTAATTGATAAGTTCAATAATAAAATTCTAATAATAAGGAGATTAGTTTTGTGCCAAATAGACGGGTCACAAGTATAGGTCGCGCCACATAAAAAGAGCGATATTCCTGCTCAGTGCACCAACAACACCATCACATGAATAAAAAAATTAAGCAAGTGCGAGTTAAATATCTATTTTATTTTATTCTTAGTATTTGTTGTTATAGCGGCAATAGAAATATATCACCTGTGAAAATTTCACCTGTCTAGCTATCACCGTTCTTGAGATACAGCCTGGTGACAGACGGACGGACGGACGGACGGACAGCGAAGTCTCAGTAATAGGGTTCCGTTTTTACCCTTTGGGTACGGAACCCTAAAAATGTAGAAGTGAGCAAGTACCTACCTAGAGTTATCTCAAGACATTCATAAAACGGGGTATCGTTAGAAAAGAGGTTGGGGCCTATAATTAGATATAGTATCTATAATTGCGGGAAGTTAGGTACAAAACATAATCGCTATTGATTTTCTCAGGCGCATACGACCCTATTCTGTAGGTAGACTCAGCAGTTATATAAAGAATTAGATTTGACGAGGATGTCCAATCATAAATCGTGGCCAGTACTTAGGTAATTGAGCATCCTAGGCATTGTCTAGGGTTACGACTGTTACGAGCGGCCCCGCGGTCTCGGAATTAGGATGTCAATGTCAATTACGGACAGAATCAAACCCAGTTTGGTTGGACCATATTACTACGAACGAACTGAAGTATAAAATGAGTATGGAACAATAGCCGAGGGAGCGATGTTATTTGGCTATAGGTTACTAGAGATCCTCTCGTACAAAAAAAATACATATACCCAAAAATAAATATCATTCCTGCGATCTTCCTCTGTAGAGTATACACGTGTAACACAAGCAAGAGAGAGATAGTGCAAATATAAACCGCGTGAGTAATTTTTTTATGCTAGCAGACGTTACCGCCTTAATAATAATTTATCATAGTGATTAAAATAAACAAAAAACTGATAACGTCAATACCGCGTCGTGGATGTGCTCATTTCGTCAGAAATTTATTGACGAAAAGCAATTACAATACATATAATCCTCCTAGTTTGATTACCTACCAATAGCTATGTTAAGTACTTAGCCAAGCATAGAGAAATCAAAGTACATAACATACCTATAAATTATTATTCTAAACGTAAGGCCTTTTATAGGTAACACTGCGAACGAGTGAGACACTAAGTGTATGCCGCTGACCTTTCAAATCCAATATCCCCTGACATTTACAATAACCAATATATACGAATGGGTTGAGCATTTGAGGAGTGCCTTTTCAAAAGGACTTATTTCTCTATATGAAAATCATTCAAAACTAAGCCCTTTTTAAAATACACTCATCATTTCATATAGATGCGAAACTAACAACATTACTTCCATTACGATTTGTTCTATCAAAACTGACATAACAAAGTTATCAAACGACTCGTATGAGATGATATTTATAATATAAATTCCACTTGAAGTTTAATAAAATATAATAAAAACCTTACTTTGTTAACATGGAACGATGTTTTATTTAAAAAACGAAACGTTGAATGTGTACAAATAAAGCTTTAACAAGAAAAGCTGTCTAAGTTAATTAACCGTAGAATAGTAAATCCCGTCAGAGTTAAAGCTCATTTTTGAATCGCAAAATTATAGAGGGTAAGTAAAGCTAAATTCGCCGTAATTCCATTTGTTTTTCTTTTTATCGCGACACAGTTTCCTTTGCCCAGTAGGTACGCAGGCGCGCCGCGGGGGCTATTAATTTTAACGGGCCCTTGATATATTAGCAGTGTAGCCAGTGTTTCTTAATTAGAACCTTTTCTCTCGGCCAATATACTGGTCGTTGGAAAGTGAGAACTGAAAAACGCCTAATTTGGGTTTTAAATTGGTTCGTTCCACTTTTGAACAAAGGACAAAGAAACTAGGGCAGAATTATGTAGTGATGTGATTGATCGGTAAATAATTCTAGTTGGCATAGAAAATGGCGAGGTCTACCGTAAGAATATCTTAGTCAAATAGTTCATTAAAAATGACTTATGGCCCAATTTCGCAGCACGTCTACAGAGAAAAGTGAATCCCTGTACTTCTCTTTACTGTCTGTACGTTTAATTGCTACACAGTAATTTTGACAGAAAATATTACATTATTACTCATATTACGTTCCGATATCAAATACATAGATCATTATTTAATGCAGTTGAGAAAAACAACAAGAAAAACTTTTTTTTTTTAAACTGTCATATTACATGAGCGCCTACGTACTTCCCGGACCATATTTTCATCTACTATACGCTGGTATTTGTATACAAATGCAGAAATAGTTATTTTAAAATCCATTAATGCCGTTAGAGAGTACGAAATTGACGGTCTTTATTTCTAAACAAAGAATGAGCAAAACAGCACTTATTGGTAGTCTACTACTGTTAGTAATAAAAGAAGTAATTTCTCAACGGCTAGACAGCCTGTAGAATCAACTGGCAATGGCGTGGCGCTCGTTCGGAAACTTAGTTGCACTAACTTGACAAGGAATTTAATCAGGAACGAGATTAAGAAACTTTAAACTTATATAACTTGCGTGATTTCGATCGAGCACTTCATGAAACATACCTGGAAATCTATATTAGTTTCCATAGTTTTCATCGCCAGTAATGTCTTGTCGCACGATGATTATACTATTATTAATCTAGTTATTATCGGCTTTATGAATGTTAAAGGCAGACCGTTCGCCCGACCGACCGGGCCGAGACCACGAGTGGTATAGTATGCAGAAAATTTAAAGTTACAGACAACATTGAAAAAAAATTAGGGTCAGATTTATATAGGTAATTATAAGTAGATTGTATGACAAGTGCATAAAACGCACCATTTTACACGAGACGTTTATCCATCCGAGCGAGCTTGCGAGCGAGGATGAATATAAAGTCGAGTGTAAAATGCGTTTTATGGACGAGTTGCACATTCTACTTTTCACTTCGATTGCGAGGAAATGAAACTGTATCATGTAAATATTAGGTATACTTAAAAATTTAAATTTACACTAATATAACTTTAAATTTTAATTAATTGCTCTAAAGCAATGTGAAACATTAGTTTAAAAAGTAATAATTAACAGTGAATAAAAGTTACAAGTTTATTTCAAGAAGTTTTATTGTGTACCTACTTTGGCTGTTGGTATTTTTGCCTTGGTCTTAGAATACTAACGAAACGAAAAAAATAAAGAGTTAAAACCCGTTCCAGACCTTCCGATCCGATCCGATTGATCGGAAGAAATCGGATAATGTGTAGTGCAATTGTTAGGATCTAATACACTACACATTATTCGATTTCTTCCGATAAATCGGATCGGATCGGAAGGTCTGGAACTGATTTTATTCTATGAAGTTTTTTTTTTTAATCTGTTTATTAAGTAACTTTTATCGTGTGGCTGTTGGACCGATCGCCTTGGTCTTCAACGACGATTTTACTTTATGCTCTAGAGCATAAAAAGCGACTTTATATCGCCTACGCACAGCATAAAGTCGAACTTTTAGAGCAAGAGAAGTGAAAAAACTATTTAAAGGGATATAATGTAACTCTAAACACGACACAAATCAGTACTGATTCGAACTTATTTTCGAGACACAGTTTAACTTGTAACGGGGTTATCAATTGTTTGTTACATTATAAAACAAAGTTGTAATTATAAAATAAATTGCAAATCAACGAGGCTAAATTGTAAATAAAATCAGATAAAACAGAAATGTTGAAGAGGAGTCTTAAAAATAAGCTATTAACTAAAGCATTTTATGTCCCTCGTTGGGCGCCAACATTGCAGACTAACCATCTTATCCGATAATAACGCAATTATAAACGCTATGTCGATCGGATAAGATCTAGGTCACATCACAGACAAGTTGGATCTGTTCGAGTCATCAATCTTTTACAGTTACGTTCAATTCGACATACAGCGATAAAATTTTAGAGCTCGATTCTTTCGCACGTTGTAGCCGTTTTATGTTCTTCTTTATGCATCGAATGCAGTTTATCACTCTAGGGAGTTATTTAACCGCAGATTGAATTGGGAATGTTTTCATTTTTACAGTGTCGAAGTGTCACTATTGTTATCCGTGTATTTGTCATGTTTGGTGATAGACAATGACATGATTCCCTCACCTCCGTGTTTTACCAGACGAATTTTAAGTTTTGACAAACTTTAAGAGGTTTAAGCTAACTTGTTTTAATATAAGTGCTGGTTATTTTTAGCTGGTTAGAGACATCAAATAGGCAATAGAATTTTCGTTAAAAGCCGTTTCGTTAAAAGACCTATTGTTTGGAATAGGTACGTTTTGAGGTGAATGACCTTAAATGTCATACTTAAGTAAACGGGATTCGGGGAAATATTTTCTTATTGAGGTTTAAAATAAAAAAGTACAATATTTTTGTTTGTATTTATTTCCTGTTGAGGTGTGCAATAAAGAATATTCTATTCTATTCTATTTTTGCGATTTTTTAATATAAAAAGTCCTTTATAGATGAAATTATAACTTTATCCCAAATCGTACATCCTATTCTGATCACTGAGCACGACTGAAGTTTGTCACTTCTCTAGCCTAGTTTAAAACATCTAAATCATTCTCTTTGCTATTTTCTCATTTGTTTAATTAGAATTCGTGCCCTTTATGTAGAACAATTTCAACTACACGTCCTTTTAACAAGGTTATTACCGCTAAGGGGCCATCCATAACTTACGTCACACGTTAAGGGGGAGGGAGGGGGTCGACGAAGTGTGACATTGTGTGACAAGGGGGTGGGAGGGGTCCTAAATTTTGTGACGTCACATTTCAAAATCTATTATAAGTGTTAAAACACGAACTTTAAACTATTAATTTACGAAAACCTCAAACACATACACAACTATATCTGTGTAAATATAAGATACCAATTGTTTTGTCGACCACTCGCTCTACTATCATCGTTTTTTGTTTTGTTAATTGTTTGATTTGATGTTATATTTTATAAAAAAAAAATTAAATGGAAATAAAACCGATTTCGGAACCGCTTTTTTCATTCAATCATTTCTAAATGTAAATTTGCAACATATGTGACGTCACACTAGGGAGGGGGGGAGTCTCTCAAATGTGACTAGCTGTGACAAGGACGGGGGAGGGGCAAAAAATCATGAAATTCGTGTGACGTAATTTATGGATGACCCCTAAGGCACAAGAAGCTCCGCCAAAGGAATGCATCTCTGCACTGTGCGCTTGTGTAGTTTCAATCTATTCGGTTAATGGAAATGTCTCGTGGGATGAACGCAAATGAAACTGGAATCCCATTGTACCTTTTACGTGTAAATGTATGTGTTAAGTGTATTTTTATGCACGCTACGACAAGAGACAACTTCACCAAATGTTATTGACATTTCAAATGAGTTTGACACGATTATTTATATTATTAAAGTTTTAATCAATAAGTCTTAGACTGCACCTATAAATACTTACTTATTATCGCACTCGTCGTAATAGATAACAGGTTAAGTTGTAAATTTTGTTTTGTGTTTGATTAAAATTAAAGTAAATATAAATACACATCATTAAACGCTAGTAATCTACTGATAAAGACTAACTATCTGTAAACAAGGGAACAGTTTTACATAGACTAAATTATAATGCCCCTATGGCACAGGTATATATTACCTAGTTTAGGGGACGGAAGTTTGACCATTTATTAATGACCTATCTTGTACAAACTGTCTATAGCTTTACTACCTTTACATTGTAACATGCTTATGTACAATAAAGATTATTATTATTAAAAAAAAAAAAATGAAGTAACCGTTTTCTATATTTCGATTTCTTCCATCTCTGGTTCTATCCGTATGATCTTAAGTTCACCATAGCCTCTACGGCAAATCGAATTTGCATGTCCTTCGGGAAATGTGAACATTCACACTAAGTTAAAGTCGTTTAATTACGGGGATCCTTCGATCTTGTTCTAATAAACTTGTGTTTTTCTTAGTTCAGAAACTATTCTGACTAGCGATTGTTGATGGTGTGATAAGGTGTAAATAAGTGTGCAACGATGTGACAAGGTGTGTAAAGATATGGCTTCGATGGTTCAGTAGCTAGTAACTTATTCACTCTTGCATTGATGATATCTAAATATTATTATCGACAAGACGCAGCGGGAGCTTTTTCCATCCCTTTGTTTATGTTTAATATTGGGAAAGGCGTCAGCAGATGTCTCCAATGATGATGGCGTAATAGCAAAGCATAACATAATATGACATGCACGATATTGTAGGCCGAGAGCCGGCCGGCGTCTGCTCCACGTGGTAGCTGAATGGGTAGAGCACGTGGTGGGCGCGGCCGGTCGATAGCGCGGAGGCTGCGCCGTATCCGAGCCAACAGGGTTGACACACGAATGAAACGTAAAACGGGACATTACTTTTCTAGGATTAATTTAATGTTCTCACGAGATATGATATGGGGGAGGAGTCAATGAGAATCTGCATTTCTTTAAAAGGACACAAAGACGTAATTTTGCATCCTTGTATAGGCAAACTGGCAGGCAGAAAGCTTAGCGAACCGCGGTTAAAGTAAAGCTAGACTATATATGCAAGCCTAGGACAGTTAAAAACCAAATCTAAAAAGCTCTAATAGATACAATTATGTTTCAACTTTCAACACATACTTCGATTAGGTACAGGTAGACAGAGGACACAGCTAATAACAAAACACCTAAGAAAGGTGTTTTTAAGGTGAAATCTCTTTTTGTGGATTCTCCTCCTCACGCTTCCGATTCCTTTTCGAGAAATTATTAGTTACTATTCTTTTATATTATTGTTATCCCACAATATCAATGCGGAGACCGCCTTTGTCCTTATTGACGAAGGACTAACAGAACAATCACACGGAACGCTTCACAAACAATGGCCACCATCAAATTTAATCAATCAAACACCAAAACGTGACATCCCTATTCGTCCACTATCGATAGTAAAGTGTAGACGGCTCGGCGCGCAAGGAAATGAGCTGTGGCATATTGACATGCGCTCTATTCTGCCGGAACAAGGGTCGTAATGGCTTGAGGATATCTCATTTTACAAGGGCTGCGAACATGGCAGCGTCTAGTTGCACTAATGATGTGACGTATCAATGTCTTAAGAGCAGCTGCGGCAGAAGTTCCAAGTGCCAAGTAATTAAGGTGCCTATATAAATTGCTTTACGGTAAACGTCGCACTGTTTGACGGACTAATTTCAATAATATGGGCATTTAATTGTTATATTCTATTACTAGATCCGCCGCGCGCTGTTATCCGCTCATCCCACGGAAACAATATTTTTTTTTGGGATAAAAGTAAGCCTATGTGTTAATTCAGTGTCAGCTACCTTCATACCAAAATTGATGCAAATTGCTCTAGCCGATTGAGCGTAAAGAAGTAACAAACAAACACATAAAACAATCACAAACTTTGGCTTTTATAATACT
Source organism: Apotomis capreana (assembly GCA_947623375.1). Classification (NCBI taxonomy): domain Eukaryota; kingdom Metazoa; phylum Arthropoda; class Insecta; order Lepidoptera; family Tortricidae; genus Apotomis; species Apotomis capreana. The sequence continues at coordinate 23,533,610 of OX392507.1, read as the reverse complement.
AGTGTTATTTAAGACATTGTACATTACTTTCTTACTGTAACATGATGGAACAGTTTTAATCTTTCGATCTTGTAATAACTAATGATATGTTTATTTTAACTGCAGTATAATCAATTAAAACCACATATAACATTGACGAGTCATTGACATCTTGAGATGGACATAGGATGAATACAACATACCTACACATACGTCATCAGCAATATGGAAATATAAACGGAGATAGCTGCCAATAAATTAACTACCAACATTCTTACACATACAATGACAAATGTGATTGTGACGGATAAGTAACTCACATCTAGATGAATTACCCGCATTCTCTTGCTGATTCATCAGAGGACTAGGGTTGCCAAATTGAAATTTGGAAATACGATTTTGACCATAGATTAACCATAGATTACCATTAAGACCATTTGGAAGTTACATACATAAATAAAATCACGCCTTTTTCCAACGGGGCGGGTAGGCAGATACCACATCTTTCCACCTGCTACGGTCCTGACATACATCTTTCGCTTCTTCAACATTCATTAATCTTCTCATGCATGCTCGTCGGTTTAAATATAAGGTGAATCTTCACAAATCATACTTGCTTATGCTTACGAATTTATACACAAAAAAAAATCCAGACCTAGTACATATCGCCGTCCCTGTATTAAGTAATTTAAGTATACATACAAAAATATAAAATCTCACTTTTAAAACACATGCTTGCGGTTACGCCATCCCCACTGTAAAATCTATACAAACTGTTTACTACGGGACCCTCTATAAACCAGATAAGATAAAGATTATTGACAATATCAAGCTTAGGGATTCTTCAATCGGGACCGATCTTCGAATCTCCCTCATCGCAATCTTTAGTTTTGTTTTTTCTTTTATATTTTCGTTAAAAAGCGGAGGGTTACATATGCCGTCATTATGTTCTGCTACATAGTAACAAAATAGGGTGCACCGCTACACCGTCTCACCGTAACACACCCGTCTACAGTTCTAAAACTCCTTCAAGAGAATAAAAATAAGCATAAAAGTTCCTAAGAAGGGTTACGATTCTAGTTTCCTATTTATGAAACTATTGCAAGACTTCTGAAAAGCACTAATTGGCAATTGCGTACCACAACATGAACTGCCAAACACCAATACATGATTTTCCTTATGACATAAAATATAACCTACAAAGTGTACTCTGATGTTGTAGTTGACCAACTTCGAGCCCGCAGTTGCCACTGTTGAAATTAACTTACCTGAAACAAAAGAATATATAAATAAGTAAAAAATGTATAGAAACTATAGACAAATCGGAAGATTATGTATTAAACACGTAAAATAATGCTAATATTATTATTTTCTTCTAGGCACAATCGATTGGCGGCCTGTCACAAATCACACCGGGGGCAATGCACGCCACTGGGATATCAGGACTCGTGCATCGGTTAAATTAAATACGGCAGGGAATTATTTTATCTGCAGTGCGTAAGATATACTGATCCAAAGAGTCGTAAGTGCCAGAGTACGGTCACAGAAGTAAAGCGTATTGATTTTGTGCAGGTAGAACAAATGGCATGTAGCTATCCGTGCACGTTGATCTGTAAAAGCATATTGCGCCAGTCGATAAAGTCATGAATGATGCTTAAGTCTTTTGGGTTTTATTTCTCTCTTTTACGATTCTAACAACATAACTTGCCACTTACTATCGATGCCTACTTGAAGCGTAGATAACTTCTAGGCGACTTACGTCGTTTGAGCTCCACGCGTGTAGAATTGAAAATGTATGAGTAGGTTTGTTAAGTACATATGAATGCTCGTAGAAACCAATGAACCGTCTTCAAAGGATTTGCCGTAAGGTACACAAGGTATTGGAAAAGGAATAATATTTCATTCGACGTACTTGAAAACATTCGGCCCCACGTTGGGCGCCATTGTAAGAAACTTCATGTTTTCATTTGAGAAGCGATTTTTCATGTATTTCTTCGCTTGATTTATTATAGATTTGGCTGTGCGACTTTTTATACTTGTAATAATAATGTATGGACAACAGCATATATATAATAATATACATACATGACTCTTATATATATGATACAATTTCACTGGATAACAGAGTAATAATTATGATGGATGTTAATAGCAATTTACCGGTCATCAAATAAGTATCTATTTTAGAAAATAACACCGGACAGATCAAGGGATAAGCCAATAATTGGCGTGCCCGCACGGACCGAGCGAAGCCATTACTCACTGGCCTGAATGAGGCCGTTGACTTATGGATATACCAGTATTACGATCTGGAAATGTTTATTCAATATCAGAAGTGATCTGTTATTCAGCGCCTATGAGCTCTCTAATAAATAGTAAACTTAGATTCCTGGACGGGACATCCACTTACTTTTATTCGTGCACCAATCTTACTTTATCAAACACTCAAGATGTGCAATGCTCACGTATTGTGATGCACTTGCAATGCTATTACCGCTGTCATGTATAAAATAATGAGACAATTCAACTATAGCAATGTTCAATTCAACTACACAAGCCAATAATAATTGGCATTCGCTCGTCGCACAACGAATCGAACAATTTCTCTCCAGTTAATCTATTTGCCCAAATTATGTGAAAAGAATATATTTAGACTTGGATAGCACGAAATGTTTAAGTGCGCCCATATTTCTGGCAACATTTCTGTTGTAATGGTAATGTACTGTGTAAGGAAGCTGCCAACTCATTAATCACAAGTACTCGTATGCGATCAACCTTTTTGCCAGATCCTTTAATAATCCTTTAATAGCAATGCCAACATTTTCGAAACTAATATGTAATCAGGTTGCGATAACATATTAAACAGTTATTTGCAATAAAAAGTATACTCCCACGCGGAATTACATACGTATAACATTGTACACATGATTGTACCTTTAGAATATAGGATATCCTAAGTTAGGTAAGATAGTAATTAGTAAAATTTTCGGGAACTACTGTAGCACTAACTAAATACTAAAACAACAGATATAACAACAGTAAGTTAAAATGTTTTTTTCTTAATATCGGCATCTGACTTTGGGATTTTTATTAAAACTAATTAAATAATAAGAAACTATCAGTAAATCAACTGACGTAATAAATGCAGTTCTAAATTTGACTCCCTGTCTAACTATCAGACAACTAACTGGTCTAACGTTGTTCATATAATTTAGGGCCTAAATATTCAGAACAAATATCACAGCCCCCACATACCTCCGGCTAGCATTCTCGCTTATTCTCAATTATACAAACTGTGATCACTTCGACCACTTTCCCCGAACTATATTGGCTATAAACTAAGTTGTTTATGACCTCGGCAGACAGAGCCAAGGGACGAACCGACAACGGCTTTCAATTCCCAATTAGTACAAATCGAAACTTACAAAGCAGTGCTACATTTCTCAAATGAATTTTTAATCCCAGCATATTAATAAAATTAAAATTTCAAACAAAAAATGATCACGTTCCCGATTCATGTAGTGGTTATAAATTCCTAAAAGAAAAAATAAACTTTTTAAGACATTGGCGTTACGTTCTATGTTGCTGTGTCCTTAAACTCCTTCCAAAAAAGTGGCTTGACCAAAGGACCTTATTATATGCCAATTAGATCTAAGTACTAAGTTATTTAATACTTAGTTTAATCAACGCTTATAAACAGCTCACCTTGTAAAAGACTCGCAACAAGGGCGCAATAATTCGTTTTCAAGATGTTAGTTTATCGTCAAAGACAGGAGTATTTATTGTATTACGAAATATCAGTTCTCAATAATAGACATCCATTTAGATCGAGCATGAAAAGTAGCCATAGATGCTACGGTTCCAATGCCAAAAAGCTATAAATTTATTTAAGTAGAAATTCTCCCAAAATAGTTATTATAAATGACAATAATGACATCCCTGCAATTCTGCAAATACTGTTTACCTACATACGCCACACGATGACCTCCAGTAACCCGACCGAAGTTTAGTGCTTGCCAAATCGGCTAACGGGTCCAAATCAAAAAAGGAAAGTCGTGTTCCATTACGGCTTTTGGCATTAAAGTCGTGTATAACTAAGCCAAAAACTTTCCACAACCTTGTCCACAGAACACTGTTCATTGTTTGTTATTCGAGCTGTGTGTCAAGCCAATCTGATAAATGAAGTGGGTCGAAAGCCCATTTAAAATGTGACCTAAAAAATCTATTATTGATTTGGTTTGTGGTATAGTATCAATAAACCAGACTCCAAATTTAAGCTTAAAACATTTCAATTACAGTCGTTACCTGAAAAGTGATAACAAATTATAGAAACATGTCTGTCTTCAGCACACGTAGCAGCATCAAATAATTTAAGGAAAGAATAGGAAAACGACAAACTTTAGAATAGGCCGTGGCTGTTAAATAATACCGATATAATTTCAAGGAAGAGTAAACAATTTGTGCAAAACCTGAAGTTTCAATATCAATACAGCTCTCTGTCTACCGCGTAATTAAAAGCCATTGGATTTGATTGAATCACCGTATGATTTAGACGACTTAGAAATTATGCCATTTTCTTCCACTTCGTCGCATCCATCATCATAATGACCAATGGTCGTGGTCGTGGTTGATGGTTATCGCTAAGATACGATTGCTATTCCAACCCTGATTTAAATCCATCGCATTCCTCACTGCATAGCTGTATACCTAGGACGTCGTAGAAGGGCGTCTTGAATTCAACAATATTTTAGACAGTTTCAGCTTGCGGAAGACTGAGAATTAATTTTGTCTTACGAATTATGTAGCAAATTTACTAAGATTGGGAAACATCAAGTTTGTAGTGGGCTGGACACTCGTAATTCTAAGGATAATTGCATCGAGTGCCCTTACAAAAGAACTTTGGAGTGCTTGATACTTCCATTCCGAAAATTCTTGCAACCTAAATTGAAATCGAATATCTCTTCAGAAGAGGCTAATGATTTAAGCATTGAAACAAACGTTACGTACTCGTAACCTTTATGGTAACGATCTGTAAATACAAATCGTTAATACATAACGTTTGTATGAATGCGCATTGATGTTGCATGATAGATGCATAATATATTGCTTGGTACATACAACTGAAGTAAAATCATGAGATGATATTTTATATTATCTCAGCAAATAATAACTTCGGAAATTGCTTGCAATGGTATCTTATCAGTAAGATTATGTTTACGAACATTTCTCTGATCACACACGATGTAGTGCACAGTTTCCAAACTCTTTCGTCAAGTTATCCTATGTATGGTTCTATTGACGTCAGACTTGCATGAAATTCTAGTCACTAGCCTGTCTGCCAATAATCTGGGTATTAATTTCGCGGTCGTCGACCTTTACGTCACGATCCGGCTCGAAGGACCAAGGGGCGATAAACATTGGATAGCGTGATTTCATTCGATAGTTGAATTGTTTATTTTTATTTTGTCACCTGGCCAAGCTTTAGGGTATTTGTTCGTCTACGAATCGGCAGAAGGTAAATTTCCAGCTTATGAATAAGTAACGGCGAAAATCTTGTAGAGTAGGAAAGAAGCGCAGAAACGTAAATAGAATCTATATTTTATTTACCTACTTATTACTCAACCGTCCCTGTTCTACTTGTTTTCCAATAATGCTTCACTTTAAGGCAACCATAGCAGACAACAAGAATTAAAAGAAAGACTTTTAATTCTTGTTGTCTGCTATGGTTTTTGCTTTCGATTTTTGTTGCATTATTTTTAATACAATCTTATTTGGGAACGCTCTCTCCCAATTACTTTCTTTTGACATTTATCTAAATAGTTTGTCACATAGTAACCTACAACATTTAGGTAATATGAAACCTTTCTTTAAAGCGTAAGCTTAGTACAATGGGGAGAAAGTCAGTTAAAAACAAAACCAGGATGGGTATGATGCGAATTTCTGTAAATAGCCAGCCAAAGTAATTGTCGATAAAACAGATTTACACTTTAATGATTTTCGAAAATTCAGCTTAATATTATGAGAGGAATCGTTTGACATGATACAAAGATGCGAGTATTTGAAAGAAATTCATGAATTCACCTTTAACAATAAAAGAGCGCAAGTACAAGAAACGCTTTAAGATAAAACCGCGATTTCCACTTAAGCATAGGGATGGCTCTATTTGGTATCTGAACAAAAACTATTCGCTTTTTATTGGACGCTCGGAGCTCCGAAAGGCTTTTATTGCTGCGCCAGCAATGACTCGATATGATCGTTATCGGATAGCGATAGAAGCATTTTTATTCAAATTTCCACAACATTAAGGCTATTTCAGTGAACCGAGTAGCTGATATTAGCGAATTCTGCGAATATGGTTGTACAATTTTGGAGTGTTTTAAAATATGTTACTGAATTCGATGACTTGTTTTATTTTATAACCGCGTAAATGTTGTACCTAACTGTATTACTACTAGCACTAATATTTCAAATCTTGAATTACTCCGCAAATTTGCTTTTCATTCATGTTTCATTCAACATCGACGAATCAAATGTTACATTCAAATACAACTGCAGGACAAAGTCTATTTTAGGTTATAAAAAGTCAGGAAATTACATACGAGCGCATAAAATAGACTTTGCTGTAACATCTTTCATCTCAATTCCGCACATCTAGGAAACATCGTCTTCAGATGAAAGAGGACTATAGTTTCCTGAAAGACGTCCAATAATGTTGCCAGAAGCAATCAAATCAAACTTTATAGCTCAATTTGTGTCATGTGACTAGGCGGTAACGTTTCACAGAATAGAGACAACACAAACCATTACCTTAAATCGGCTATAACTTGTATGTAATTCAGTCCTAGTATCCAATTACAGTCATTGGTGTACTGTTTTTTATTTTTAAAAACAAAACACTCATGCATTTTACTAACTAGTCTTAGTATCACCTGTGCGTTTGGTACCGGTGTATTTCTTAGGGTAAATCTTGAAAGTTAATTTTTATGCCATACCAGATTTACGAATGAGTAAATTGACGTCTTTTATCCGAGATTTGTCTCAAATTTAGACTACTTTTGGTATAAAACACCAGAAATAGTTACGTCGTTACGTTTATTCCAAATTCCAACCGAATCCCAATGGAGTCACGACTCCATTATAAAACTAAAACAAAATCGAGAAGACAGTTTTCCAATATGGAACACCATTCTCACCGGCCAATATTTACCAATACCATTCAAAAATCGGTCCAATATATCGCATTCTAAATTCAAATCGGGGTACGTTCGAAAACGTGACGCGTTCAGATATTGGCGTCACGTGGCTCTCATTGTCGAACGAAGCGCGACCGAGACAATCGCATGGAGAGCCCAGATTCCCAGTCGATTGAGCCTCGATACTTTATAGATAGATGATTGACGATAAATGATTTTAAGTGCCCGGACAATGAAATTGTTTTCGGGCCAATGATTGTTTAAGGTCAATATCATATTGTCTGATTATACGCTACTTAGGTATCCTTTATAACTGTTGTTTAAGTTAAAACGTAATTCAAGGAGAACGGATATTATAATATCGTTTTCTTATAACCTCTCAAATAATAACAATACCGTGGTAACACCGCAGTCACAATTAATAAAGAACGAAGCGAGAACACGCGGTAACCCTCCAAGTGAAGTGACGAGCCTTTATTTTCAGACTTTCTTTGTCAACCTCATTTCCAATTATGTTTCTTTTTCAAAATGAACTTTATTGCAGATAACGTACCCGTTAAGTTATTTTGAATGTGTAAGATATTAGATATTAGCTTGCGAAAGTAAGTTTAAATTTAATGTTTTACTGGAACAATCGCTAGAACGCCGGTTGTTTCAGACGATAAAGGTTATTGTTTCAGTTTTATCGAGATCTACCGTTTCCAGACAAATGAGATACTTAAGGGGAAATCACTGTCCATCTTTCCTTACCGACCGTTTAATTTCAGTTTGCACCTTGACCAAAACTCCTTTTTAGGGTTCCGTACCCAAAGGGTAAAAAAGGGACCCTATTACTTTGACGACGCGTTTGGCTCGGTTGGTAGACACCTGCTTACTGAGTCGGCGGTCCCGGGTTCGAATCCCGGCCGGGGCAAATATTTGTGCAAAATATTTGTTCTTGGGTCATGGATGTTATCTATATATGTATTTATATATTATGTATATCGTCGTCTAGTACCCATAGTACAAGCTTTGCTTAGTTTGGGACTAGGTCGATTTGTGTATGATTGTCTCTTAATATTTATTTATTTTATTATTTACTGAGACTTCACTGTTCGTCCGTCCGTCCGTCTGTCACCAGGCTGTATCTCAAGAACGGTGATGGCTAGACAGTTGAAATTTTCACAGATGGTAAAAATAAAATTAAAAAAATATTTAAGGGGGCTCCCATACAACAAACTTCTTATAGATTATGGTACGGAACCCTTCATGCGCGAGTCGGACTCGCACTTGCCCAATTTTTTTTCTCCTCACGCTTCGCTCGCTCGGTCGAAAATAATATTTTTTAGAACGCTAAAATATCGAAAATACTGTTTCAACAATGACATATTTTCAACATTCCATCGCAACTTAAAGTAAGAAGTGTCGCCAATAAGCGGGCATATCAAAGCGCGCGGCTGGCAATTGACGGTTGAATAAATCGCCGGCGTTTTTATCTGCGCCAACGCATCGCCATACTCGTGACAATTGTGCGAGCGCTTTTTGGTTAGGGTTGTTGACATGTTACTTAACATTCATTGATATATATATTTTGCGTGTAATAAAATAACAATATCGTCTGTGGACAACCAAAACACAGTAACAAATACCCTTTTAAAACAAAACTCGTATCTAAGTGTCAATTTACTTACTAAATACGAGGATTTGAATAGTGACAGAAATTTTAGTGAGGATTGGTTTTCACCAGGCGATATGTAGATAATACATGATGTAAACCAAATTGACATAAAAGACATCAATGATATCATGAATTTTAAATACAGTTTTCCTTAAAAAGGGATACTATTGTTGGTTAGTTATTGAATGAATATAAATTAAGTGAGTCACTGAATAAGGAAAATTTAATTATTAATGAACTCAATGGCGTATCAGGTATTACTCATATTTTGAACATTCATTAATACTGCAATTCCACGTCAATCGTCCCGCAAGACTAGTACATTACATCAGAGGCCGGGAAAATGAGGATTTCCGGCCAAGTAGGTATAGGAGGCATGTATAGTGCTTTTCTCAAACATACAATGAAATAAAAAAATATACTTCAAAGAACAAGATTTTATTAATTGACAAATAGGACATTTTAGTCTAACAACCAACCTTTAAAAACAAAACCTGCTTTTTGTCAAACCAGCCAGCTGTGTGAATGACCTTGTTGTTGAAACCAAAAAAAAGTTACTTTGCAGGCCTAGGCCTGAAAAGCAGTATGAAATCCCTTTACAGTCCTCTCGAGTTTTTGCGCCCAAAAAGCGATACTTCCGAGCCTATTATAATAATAATAATAATAATACAATACTTTATTGCACACCAATAAAAGTTTACAAAAGGAAACAAGACAAATACAATTTATAAATAACGGTAGACAACAGGCGGAACGTAAAGAAAATATTTCATTGCATGTTTGAGAAAAAGTAATTATTGTAGCAATAATTTAGGCTATTCACCAGTGGCGTCACGATTCGTGGCTTATTGAGCGCCTAAAACGTGGAATATCTAACGTTTCCATTTGCACATCTGGCATTGGATCCAATGATAGAGTAGTACTTTTTTATTTATTAAAACTTTATTGCATATTACATAAATATACAAATGACTGCCAAGAGTTCAGGCATTTTCTAACATAAGGCAAAACAGAGGCGTTAAGAATGAATGTGGACGGATATAGAAGAGGAAGGCCAAAGAAAAGATGAATGGATTGTGTGAAAGATGACATGAATAAGAAGGAAGTAACCTACGAGATGACGAGTAATAGGGAAGAAGTGGACGAAGAAAACATGCTGCGCCGACCCCAAATAAATGGGATAAGGGCAAGCAAATGATGAAGGCGAAACAGAGGCATTGGTGAAGCAGGATTGGTGTACAACGAAAGCGTGTACGCACAGGAATCACAGGATGCAAATATTACCAACTGGAGACTTGAGAGACTGGGTGTAAGGCGCTTAGATAACATCTCTCTCTACTCTGCGTTAGGTACATACCATGCAATTCTTATTATACACTACACGTACTATTAAAACACTATGTCTCATATTTAAGCCAACCCTACGTGAGCTGAGTCACTTACAACTTGGAAATAAAATGTAATTTGGATTCCACGGCATGAGTCAGAAAGTGCAAGTTTTTGTGGACGAGCTTTACAGAAATAGGGGTCATTTTTTAAAGATTAGTCATGACTGGCACCGATAGTAAAACCGTTATTATCCAAGCTCAATCGCGTTTTTATTTCGCACGAGAATTCTTAAATCCTTTTGTCTGATGTTTTTCCAACTTGGTTAATATAATTATAGGTAAAAAAATACAAAATTTTGAGTACAATAACACCATAGGCTAGTTATGTAGCTCTAATATACTAACAGAGAAAATGTTCCCAACAAATGGTAAGATATTTTCTGAAATAATGACCCCCTCTTCATAGAAGACTGATTTTCAATTCAACTTTAGAATTTTGTAATAGTATAGATAGACCAAACCCCAACCCGATCTGAGCATAAGAGACATAATCGAAATGACAACGGTAACGGAACTTTTTAATGAACAACACGGCTTAATATTCATCGTACGGTATATGCATTCATATCTAATTATAAAGAAGCATTTTAATGTTAGTGTCTCTAACATACATAAGCCATTTTAGATCGGATACGTTGACTGATGAATCAGACGCCGTTATTTTTGGATGATAATACGGGCTAAACTACCTTAAATATTAAAACTCATTTGACTGTAAGCGGTTCATTCTAATGTACATAAGTATGTTAAAATTATATTGCATTATATTTAAATAAATATCGGACAACCTCACACAAATCAATCTTGTCCCACAGTAAGCTCTAGTAGCCTTGTGTTATGGACACTAGACGACGATAAATACTTATTATAGATAAATACGTACATAAATACAAATAACATCCATGACCCAGGCACAAATATTCGAGTTCATCACACAAATATTTTCCCTTGCCGGGATTCGAACCCCGGACCGTCGGCTCAGTAGGCAGTTGCTTAAACACTGCGCCAACCGCGTCGTCGCGTCGTTTTAAGGATCTATTATTAGAGAATGATAGATCCTTAACGCTCTAAAGATGCACTATGAATTTTATGAGAAGAAACCGAAGAACGTCAAATTCAATTCAAATTCTATGCCCGGCCGGTGCAGAGGGAGTCGGCGCAAAATCTCTTATAAGCATTGTAGAAGATTAAATGCTATTAGGTATTGAAACTTACTTCAGTTCAGTCTCGTGGCACCTGTAACGGTTGTTTCTATACTATTCCTCACGTGATTATGTAAGTCCCATTAATAAATAATTAAGTGAAAAATCTCGGCCCAAACAACGTACGTAGACACCTTTATTAAAACAAAATGCCAGTAAAGGTTAATTTCGGTAATGGACATCATATCTAACGATTAAATCTCGTATCTAACTGCACCGTGCATTCGCAAACTGGACCTAAATTATAGGATTGAAGAGTTTTCAGTCCATTGAACGTCAGCGTTAGATATGATGCATGAGTAGGAGGATGATGTGACAGACAGTTCCATTAGTGGGACGATTATATCAGAGCTGTGATGGGTAAACGAGCTTTGATTACGCGCACAATTAGGGAACAGTTTAAGGCACTGGTTTGGACGAGAGTGGGCGAGATTTAAAAGGCTATTTATTCTTTTGCTGTTTACTCATTAAGGGAACGGAAGTGAGCTATAGCGAAGCCATGAAAGCGAGATGCCACCAAGGATATGTGAAAAGTTCAATTTATGAGCAAAAAATATAAGACGCAAGCCAACAATATAAGAGCGAGTAAGTTATAATATAACCGGACTCTAAAAGGTTCACGCTCGTGTTAATGCTCAAGCTCATGTGCAAGGAGCTTAAAGCAAGTTACGAATTAGTTATGGGCAAGATGGTTAGCTCAGCTGTAGGTTGTGGACAAGACACTAGGTCGAGTTAAGTAAGAGATTTTTTGCTTTAGGGAAGTAGAAGAATGAGACGGAGGCTTTACCCAACAATGGGAAAATACAAGCTGATATAATATAAAAACAATACTTGATCTTAAACCTCAAATGAGTTACACGTGTCAACGCTACAGAAGAGATAATAGTATACAGCGATGTGAGCCAAATAACAGTCGGATAACCTAGAACTACCAGGAACGCGGAACTTTCCTCGATTTGACTCTCAAATGGAGCTGCATATTGACGAGAACTAATGTGTGATTTACAAACAGCGGCACTAGCACAGACAGGTGCGACAAAAGATAATAAAACAAAGCCAATATGAATATGGAGGCTTATAGAAGAAAAGGAAAAGGAAAAAGGTGAATGGATTGTGTGCTGGATGATATGGATAAGTAAGAACTATAAGAAGGAATTAAACGAGATACTTAGTAAATGACATCATTCATTCATCATCATTTTACATATATGTATTTCTCTAGTTAAGTGAATTGCCTTCTTTTGGAGAAATACATTCTTAAACCATACCCATATAGATAACGATAGGAAAGGATGCAAGAAAAAAAGATGATGCGTAGATCCCAAATAAATGGGATAAGAGCAAGAAATTTATGTTGAAAATCAATGGTATGTACTAGCATGTAGCACACTGTCTGATAATCCAGGTTTGCTAAGAACTGTTCTAAGTCATACTCGATTATAGATGACAAACGGAAGCGCGATCTATGACTTAAGGCCAAGCTAGCAGAATTGGCACAACAAATAGCATTATAGTGCAACGCCATTCTTGCGATACCAGAGCAAATCCTACCCATATCTCACCCGGTTAACCCAGAAGTGCCAGGAACTGTTCGAAACTTTCCTCGATTTGAATGTCAAATGGGAACGCCATATTGAAGAGAACTAATGCGAGATTTATCACTAAAAGCAACACTAGCATGGAAGCACAACTTGCACGATACACTAAATTATATTCATATCCATATTTCTGAATACAGTTTATAGGTAGAGTAGTAGAATATAATCCAGTATTGCATTTATACCTACCAGTGAAATCTTCTTCGGCCATGAACTATTTATTCCAAACCTCCGTTAATTTGATTCTCAAATGAGCTGCATATTCAAGACGAATGTTTGTTTTACTTAAAAAAAAAATAAGTTTGGTCTATGATGGTTGCATGTCAGTGCAATGTCAAAGATAGGGTTCGCATAGTTTTCAGGTGTCACCTACCCCTAATATTCAGTACAGTATCAGCTATAATAATGAAATGGCCCTAATAGAACATGATATGGTATCTCGTAACCAATTATATAAGCAAGCCCTTTCGTTTAGTGCCAGGAAAGTAGTTCTGGTAGAATTCGAGCAACTCCAGTGATAGTGATAGTTCGAACAAGTGGGCGGCACGAGCGGGTGGGCGTTTATTTATGCCGCGATCGGTGCGTTTACCCTAATGGCCCGACGTTCGATAGTAGTGAGTTATTGGTGGTACAGTTACTGAGCGCCACGGAGAGTTAAACGTGGTTACTGTCAGAAGTTCAGAACTGCACAGTGCAAGTAACTTATATTGCTAATTCGCGCCCTTATTTTGCAATTAGGTATCAAGCCCAATAAAAATGCCGCTAACACAGTGTTTGATGTGCGTTAGTGGTACGCATAACGCACGTACGAACAAAGTGTTCGGTGTTCGCGTTCACCATGTTTTTGTTTGTTTGTGCGTACTCGTTTAGGAAACTGCGCAAAGTAAAGCGACGTAAACCATAGCTGTGCAAAAAAATACATTTAATTTCAATTAGTTGGTGTTTGGTGTGCCTTTATAAAATTTTACTATCTCATAAAGTTAACGGAAGAAAAACACCTGCAATGCTGCAAATCACATCGATAATTTTTGGTGTACCTCCAAAAAATTACCGATTACCCACTTTACCCAGGTGTAACCTGGACACAACACTGGCCTAGGCTATCTTCGCGGTTGAGAGGAAAATAAAAACATCGACATATTAAATAGACTACTAACGAATAGACATTATGCTAGGCGCGTAGCTGTACTTTAACTCGAACAATTTCTCAATTGTGATAGCGCTGGCTCACAAGTGGGCGTTTATTTATGCTACGAGTGGTTTGCCTATGAACGTGCGTTTGCCCTAATGGTCATTCCGATAGTATTGACTTATTGGTGGTACTGTTACTGGATGCCACGGATAGTTAACCTGTACTGTAGGCAATAGTGCCTTCGTAGAGATTCAGTGATGGCCCAACTGGGTAGTCTAATAGGAGCAATATGGTTACTTAAACGAGTCTGCTGGGATATGGAAAGATGTACGACTTGGATAGGCCAATTATGTAATTCGTGGCAAATGTACGAGTAAGGATAGAATCGAATGCACCTCAATGAGCAGAGGCGCTGTCCAATAGGGTTGGTAAAATTTATTGACAACAATTAAATTCAAAAAGGATATACGAGTACAAACTGCAACTCTTAATTTTTGGTTGGTTTTTCCAAAAGCATTTAAAAAAGTTTTTATTTTTCGATTCAAAAATCTGTAGGTATGTACAGTTTTTTTTTAAACTACTGCATCCCTACAGTTGCCTCGAATTCCACAAGAAGCGCATATATGATGACGGCTAGTTGGAGAACTAGCAAATTCAATGAACTCATCTGACAACTATCCAAATTCGTCGGATCCGTCACTCATTCGATCGGACCAAAAACTCTACTTTGAAAGCTCTCCGCTCGCTACTTCACTACAACTTCGCCTATTCATAGTTTTTTAATCATATTATGGATTCGGATCACAAACGGGGAGCGAGTGGGCATCAGCTGAGCGGTCTATTTCCGTCGGGTGAACGCCCCGGCCTTGTCCAACTCTGGCCTTGGCCATTGACACTGCTACCGTTATACCGTTCAACTTTCGATACCAACCCCTTATACACCGAAGGCATAGCTTACTAGGAAGTGAAAGAGTAAGCGCAATATAGAAATGGCTGGGGATTGCTCCATTGACAATAGTGTTTTTCGGGTCTAGGTCCTTGTAGGAACAAGCAAATCGCAAGCAGACGCTGCACATGGATGTCGCATACACCCTATGTCGAATCTCGAAGTAGGTACTGGTACTAGTTGGTACGAAAAGTAAAGCATTCATCTGAAATATTCTTTCTTTTTGAGTGAGACTCATATAAAAATATTGGTGAAGTTATACCCTAGTCCCCAGGAGAACGATTATTTAGGGTCAAAACGCCCTCATAAATATGTAGAAAAAAAGTCGTAGCAATGTATACAATCTCGCACATTAATTGAACAGAAAATTGGATCGGAATTATCTTCGGCTGGATTGTTGTCTCGCACTTCCCCATTGTTATATAACTTCTTGCGTCACTTTTATGCGAGTCATATGGGTCATATGCAAGCACGAAAAAGGTGGGCCGGCGGTTCAGTAAGGGTACTCACCGCGACAATGGCAGGAAACGCTGTCACGTCACGACACTGCAACAAGAAACGCACGGTATAACATCGCATAATACGGTAAACTATAAAACTATGCCCGAACATGTCAAGTTCGCCGCAAATGTTCGCAACACATGCTCCGGATTTTTCTACAATTGTGTGAAATGAAGTAAATTTAGTAAGTAAAGGGCACTTTTACGAGTCAGATTATGAATCTTCCGGCATTTCCCAAGAGGAGACTGCTGTTGAGAAGAAAGCTGAAAGAAAATCAAGAGTCTGAGTAAGTATTTTTAATACTCAGAGCAGAGAAGAGCAGATCGTACGAGTGATTATTACTGGCTGGACATTATCAGAAAACTAAGTTCCTCATTTTAGGATTTCCGACCAAAAGAAAAGTTAATCAAAGCAAAGTTAGTAATTGAAATGGTCTTGTTGTTGAAATTGGTTGTGGTCAGCTATGCTACATATTGATTCGCGTCTAAACTTTTTCGCCTGACCACTGCAGAAGCCTGCATAATAGCCGCTGCAAGTTTAATGCGGCATCGATCGGATATCGATTGTGCGGTCGCCGCCTACTGCCCTCACATAATTACTTACTGTTACACCCCTTTATACCTACATACAACTATACGTAATTCCGTAACATAAGAAACAGTGTTTATTAAAAAAGTCCCATTAAAATTTTCGTGAGACGTATTTAATTATTGTATTAGGCGGTTTACACTCACGCGAAATTATCAGGAAAGGCCCGACATATTTCGAACTCGTATGGACCTCTTCATCAGGGACTGCTACCCGTACAACGGCGCGTCAACTTTGTCACTGGTGTAAACACTGAGTGTAAACCGCTTAATACAATAAATAGAAAAGTCCCATTGTTCGGGTTTCCATAAGGACGCGTAGACAGGTTATTGGTATAAACACAAACAAAATGTCGTCTCTATGCAAACAAGAACAATGGGACCTTCAACTAACGTATGCGGAATGAAATTTGGACAAAGTTCAATACGCTATTTAATTAAATTAGTTTAACCAAATATGTTTTTATTTGTACTCATATTAACACAAAATAAATAAAATTTAATGTGAAAAGAAATTTGGTCCCATCCGGGCTACTTTTCGACAGTTTTCTGGCACTTTCTTCATGGCCGCCGTATACGAGGATGTTGGCATTTAATTCAACTCCGATTTAATTTTTCTTTTTTAACTTTCTATAGTTTTGGGTCGAAAATTATTTGCGTACACACGTCTTTTCAGATTGGCCCCTAAAATCAGAAATTGGCCGTAGTTGGGGTACGTTAGGCGGGTTTGATTCTTTCGGTACGTACGGGATTTCTGGCTCATCCATTTCCTTCGTAGTTTTTCTGAATAATGACTAGATGCTAGATCTGGCCAAAACACTACATTAGCTCCTCTATGATTTGACCGTATAAAATGACTCACAACTGGCAAACATCGCTCGATGTAGTTGTCAGCAGTAACCGCCAAACCAGACTTAAAAAACACCGGCTTCGACATAGCACGAGGGCTTATTGCTACCCATAGTAGAACTTTTTTTGGAAACTTGTTGTGTTCTACATATTTAACAGATTCTTCGGTCCGGTCATTAGCCTTTTCAAAAATAAAGTTACCCTGCCATTCATTGCCATCTAGGGTGAAATAGGATTCATCATCCATAACGCACTCTATGTCGTTTTTGCGTAAAATATATTTTTAACCAAATTTTTAAGTTTTTTTTTTGTAGATAGTTTTTGCTTTTCGGTGACGGACGGTTTAACTTTTCTTGATCGTTTAACAATACCCATGTTATTGAGATGCTTTTTCAAGGTTTTCCCGTCGCAGCTGAATTTATTTCCAAGTTCTCTGTATGATTTTGCCACACGATCGGCCGTCATTTTCTTTAATTGACTCCTCTGCGAAGAACTACTTAAACTGCTAACCTTCCCCGAGACAGATTTTCTAGTAGTTGTTTTTTGTAAGGAGTAAGATGACAAAATATTATAAATAGTACTTCTGCTCTCCCCCATTTGTGTGAAATGTTTTATGACCCTCGACTTAGGCCAGTTCGGGTGGATGTCGCAAAATTTACACACATTCTCTAGACGTCTTTCTTTTCGATTTGCCATAATAAATTCAATAAAAAACACACAACCATCAAAATTATGCAAATTACTGAAAAATGTACTCGGAAACAAATAACATTCACAAAATTTCAAATTTCGAACGTTTAATGTTTTAGTTACGCCTAAAGAGTTTGTCCAGATTTCATTCCGCATACGTTAAACACTGTCACATATTAATAAATATAAATCAGGCAAATTCACGCACGCACACCCACTGCCGTCATGCATGTATACGAGTATGTATAGCACAATGTATAGGTTTTCGACAGCAATCAACGCAATCACTTTCCAGGCCTATAATTTTTCTGACAGACTTCATGTAAATATTCCCTTTATGTAAATTAAAGGCGGTACCTGTTAAGTTAATGAGTTGATTGCTGCCGAAAGTCTATATGCATATCGGCAATGGGTGAGCGTGTTCTATCTATGGCCCTTTAGAGATTGAAATAAATGAAATTAATTTAATACATTATGTACATATGTAAAAAAATCATGCGGTTCAATTGACCTGCCTTGCTAGGAAAGGCCAAACAGATATTACACCACCTAATATTAAACATGCTTGACAGAGCAATGTCTACTTGGATGTGACTGACAATTTAGTAAAGTAGCAAATACATCTTAAAGTGATAAACGTCTCGATATTTTATAACGATAATCTACCACGAAAAAGAGCTGTTGTCTATAAAGACGTTTCATTTCAGGCCATCATAGTACCATGACCTCTGACATACTTAAATACACGTAGGTGTAAGATCGGAGATAATGGATGTTTTGTAGTGTTGACATAATAGTAACGTCCATGCGGAAAAGCATTATGTTTATGTGATTCTCGTGGACACTTAGTCCCTTTTGCTTTTGGGGGAGTCTAGACAATAAACGGACAGTTAAGTGCACGAGTGAACCAATAATTTTAGCTGCAGCATAAGCTTTATTACTCGGGTCGTAAGAGCGATTGAGAACGCAAATTTGATGTATGAACACTTAAAATCATCCCAAGACATATATTATGTCCGTTTCATATAAAACATTTCGCCTCGACACGGTTCGAAAAAACCTGATGTTTTCAAACGCTTCAATTGATTATTTGGATGCATAAAACGGTATCGATCAAGTCAGTATTCAAACATCAAAAATTACAACCACAACAAAACATCTTTGATGCGAGAACGCATCTTAAGAGGCCTTATTCCTTTTAAAAAAAATTTTTTTCATGTTATGACAAATATATTGATAATTTCAACCAACCTTTTGAAGTCATTAATTCTAGGTAGTAACATAGCTGTTTCATGCTTTCATCGCGTGCTGTCGAAAATAAGTTGAAAAAACTAATTTTCCACGTGAATTTTGACAATTTCGAGTAGATTTTAAAACGAAATTTAGGTATCAATCAAAAATTAAAACTGTAGGTTTCAAATATATGCTAATAAATCTTAATAGCCCTGTTCTAGGTAGTAACATCAATATTATGTTAAGAAACATGTTTGATCATAGAGAAAAATGTCTAAAACAATCAGCATTTTCAAAGGAATAAGGCCTCTTAAGCTTCTATAGAATTTCCGGTTTAACTATTTTTAATAATTATTTGTTACTTTCGTTGGTTCACTCTTGCACTCACCTCCACGTTCTATGACGCTGCTTGGACAAGGAGTATATGATATTAGTAAACCATCGTCACTTAGGGCTCTCTGGGATGGAATACAAGTCTATTGTCCTGAACAATAATCTACCAACTATTGTCCTCCCGATATAGTTATCTTAGTTCCTTTACATTCAGCAACTGTAAGTATTTGGCGTCTTGTATTCTATACAGACACTGGCTATTCAAATAAGATTTAACTCTAATAGGTCAAATCGATGATTCCTCAGTTATATAGGTACAACAAAGGAAATATGATATGCGGAAATATCTGACACTGGTAAAATGAAGCGTGTTTCATATTTAATAATATGTGTTTTCGAATGTTTGTTCTCACAAGTATGTAGTGTGCTATAATTTATATTAATGAATCATTATTTATGTTTCTCTGCGTTTAACTGAGATCTAATCCAAGAAATTATGTATTTTACTGCCCTATAGAAGAATAATGAACTATAACGACAGCATTGTTCCGGGGCAGCAATAAAATATGCAAATCGGATTAGCATCCAATGACGAATACACAAGTCAAGTGTACAATCCCCCTTCGACCGTAGCGTAGCACAACAAACATTAACAGCAATCTTTTAGAATAAGCCTCAAAAGAAAATGTCAAGTAATGCGAAATTGTACGTACTTACAACAAAAGAAACGCACACGTGCCTTGGGCACCTTTTGCCGACATCCAACATGAATTATAACAAAGCATCGCATTCACAACGAACAACACACCTTAATCTCACCTTACACAGCCTATTCTTCAATAAAGAATCCTTTCCAAAAAAGGACGCGTCGACGTCGAAGTCAAAGTTCAAACTAGGACGCAACGTGTGCAAAGATTATTAATGCATTGTGCAATTTCAGCTTCATTCCCAATAATTCAGAGTTCAATTTCGAATGCGCGGATTAAGGATTAGGGTGGGTTTTTTACGCGGTCGTGTGTCATATTTGGGGTTCAATTCCAAAAGGGTATATCGACATAGAGAAAATATAGCGGTTAGGTCTTTCCTAGTGTGACAGTGGGCATTGTTCCCGGCCAGTATTGTTTGGTCGGAAATGCACGTCTTATTCTCGGTGCTAGATGCGACGGTTCGCTCGCGTTGCTGCGTTTCTGCAGCCTGCGGCAAAAAGTGCTGTTTTTCAACGGCTTTTAGGTAAAGACCCGAAAAGGTCAGGTAGCCGCGGGTGTCGGGGATGATTTTACGATATCATGATGGTTCTAAAAATAAGAAAATGAGCGGTATATGTTTAACTCCCATACTAATAAAGGGCTCTTCTAGGCTAGGTATGGCTTCAATATGTGCTGTAAAAATCTGAGCCAGTTCTTCCAGATTTGGCTCCAGATTTGGCACGACAGGTTATTTAAGGTGTAAGTAAAGCTATTTTTAGGGTTCCGTAGCCAAATGGCAAAAAACGGAACCCTTATAGATTCGTCATGTCTGTCTGTCTGTCTGTCTGTCTGTCCGTCTGTCTGTCTGTCCGTCTGTCCGTCCGTATCTCACAGCCATTTTTTTCCGAAACTATAAGAGCTATACTGTTGAAACTTGGTAGGTATCTAGATGTATTCTGTGAACTGCATTAAGATTTTGATGCATAAATAAAAAAATAATAATAAATATTGGGGGCTCCCCATACTTAGAACTGTAACTCAAAATTTTTCATCAAACACATACATTTAGGGTATCTATGGATAGGTCTTCAAAAATAATATCGAGGTTTCTAAAATATTTTTTTTCTAAACCGCATAGTTTGCGTGACAGACGCTTCCAAAGTGGAAAAAAGTTGGTCCCCCCCCTCTAACTTCTAAAATAAGAAAATGAAAAATCTAAAAAAAACATATGATGTACATTACTATAAAAAAATTGGGCAAGTGCGAGTCCGACTCGCGCATGTAGGGTTCCGTACCTATATATATGTATATATAGGTATAACAAGTTTGTTGTATGGGAGCCCCCCTTAAATATTTATTTTATTTCATTTTTAGTATTTGTTGCTATAGCGGCAATAGAAATACATCATCTGTGAAAATTTCAAGTGTCTAGCTATCACCGTTCTTGAGATACAGCCTGGTGACAGACGGACGGACGGACGGACGGACGGACAGCGAAGTCTCAGTAATAGGGTCCCGTTTTTA
The DNA here is from genome assembly GCA_947623375.1 of Apotomis capreana. Lineage (NCBI taxonomy): Eukaryota > Metazoa > Arthropoda > Insecta > Lepidoptera > Tortricidae > Apotomis > Apotomis capreana. The sequence goes on along the minus strand of OX392507.1, from coordinate 23,512,112 downwards.
CCCTTTGGGTACGGAACCCTAAAAACTACCAACGAAAATTGTTTTGAACGAGATCTAGTTAGTAGTTTTTTTTAATACCTAACTTTGCACCTAATTTATATGGGCGCTATACATACCAGGTGCAAACTTAACCACTTAGGGATGGAAAGTGTTTGTACGGAGCCCTCGGTGCGCGAGTCCGACTCGCACTTGGCCGGTTTTTTCAGTGTGTTTTTAATACTACATTGCCGAGGATATCATTCCCTACAAAAAAGTACTTTATAATTTTTATTATAAAATATAAATTAGCTAATGTGACACAAGTTATACGAAAATAATTTTAAAACCGACATCAAGTGTGATTTAAATATTTTGCCCTGTACAGTCCAATTGTAAAGATTTATTTTTTAATTTCCAAAGCATAAGTTCGACAATTTAACTTAATAGGAAGCAATTTAACGGTTTGCCGACAAATTCCCCTAATCATTGTCATCTATTCTATATATATATTACGCGAGGCCGATTTTTGTACATCCCATCAGATCTACAGTTATGGTCCGATTTTGATAAATGATATGTCATTAGATTCGTCTCATGCTGGAGAGGTGCATAAAACTCTTGGAATTTTAATTTTTTCCTGTAATGGTACTGAAAAATGGATTTGAAAAAACTACTGTGCGCTAACCACGTGACTTTGACCACGTGACCTGTGATCCCTATTTTGACATAAGATGACCGAATAATAATAAGCATGATTTGCTCACAAACCTGTAGTAAGTTGTTCAGCATAATGAAATATTATTTTTGAGTCGGCAACATAATATCCGCAACACTTAAAACATGTACGAATATGCAAAAATATTTTTACAGTTTGTTGACAATGAATGACAGTAGGTAACCATATTCTGACAACTTTTAATGTATTTTTTATTGGGGACTATTATGTCAATGATCTAAATTGCCAGGTTGTTTTTCTTTTTAAAATGTTGATATGGAAACTTTTTTCGCATACCTGTTAAAAATGTGGAGAAAAAAGCCGGTTAAGTGCGAGTTGGACTGGTGCTCGAAAGACTAAAAAAACTGACCGTCATCCAAGAATAGATTATTTTTAGAGGCGAGTTTTACAATAAATCAAAGCAGAAAAAAAATAGTAAAACTAATTTAAACGTCATTCAAATAAGTAAATTTATGACAGATTATTATAAATATGATTATATAAGTCCATCAAACAAATAATTCCAATGAAAATGGCATGAGTTATGGTAAATTAACTGGTATTTTACAAGAAAAAACTTAAGTCCTTCCGCTTGCATATCGACGGGATGGGAAATGTGGTCGAGTTGAGAATATGGACGACTTGACAATGTAGGTAAGTTGGGAATGTATCTACATTGGTAATATGGATGAGTTGGTAAAATAGACGAGTTGGAAATGTGGACGAGTTGGGAATGTGGATGAGTTGGTAAAATTGACAAGTTGGTAATATAGACGAGTTGGGAATATGGCCGAGTTGTTAATATGGGCGAGTTGTTAATTGGACGAGTTGTCAATGTAGACGTGTTGAGAATATGGACGAGTTGGGAATGTGGATGAATTGGCAAAATGAACAAGTTGGGAACACGGACGAGTGGGCAATGTGGACGAGTTGAGAATATGGATGAGTTGGCAATGAAGACGACTTGGTAATACGAACGAGTTGGTGTTATGGAAGATTTGGCAATAAAGACGAGCTGATAATAAGGACAAGTTGGTATTGTAGACGAGTTGGGTGTATCGTCGAGTTGGGAATATGGACGAGTTGGAAATGTGGATGAGTTGGCAATGTGGATGAGTTGGTAATACGGACAAGTTGGTAATATGGACGAGTTGTCAATGTGGACGAGTTGGGAATATGGACGACTTGGGAATGTGGATGAGTTGGCAAAATGAACAAGTTGGGAACACGGACGAGTGGGCAACGAAGACGACTTGGTAATACGGACGAGTTGTCAACGTGGACGAGTTGAGAATATGGACGAGTTGGAAATGTGGATGAGTTAGCAAAATGAACAAGTTGGGAATATGGACAAGTTGGGAATAAAGACGAGCTGATAATAAGGACGAGTTTGTATTGTAGACGAGTTAGAAATGCGGATGAGTTGGCAATGTGGACGACTTGGAATTGTGTACGACTTGGAATTGTGGACGAGTTGGGCATATGGACAAGTTGGAAATGTGGCTGAGTTGTATTTGTGGACGAGTTAGCAATATGGACGAGTTGTCATTGTTGATGAGTTGAAAATGAAGACGAGTTTGGTGTATGGACGAGTTGGTAATGTGGACGAGGTGGGAATATGGACGAGTTGGAAATGTGGACGAGTTGTATTTGTGGACGAGTTGGTATTGTGGACGAGCAAGTAATATGGACGCGTTGGCATTGTGGATGAGTTGGGAATATAAACGAGTTGGCAATGAAGACGAGTTAATAATAAGGACGAGTTGGTATTGTAGACGAGTTGGGTGTATGGACGAGTTGGAAATGTGGACGAGTTAGCAATATGGATGAGTTGGCATTGTGGACGAGTTGGGAATATGGATGAGTTGGCAATAAAGACGAGTTGGTAATATGGACGAGTTGGCAATGCAGATGAGTTGGGTGTATGGACGAGTGGCCAATGTGGACGATTTGGCATTGTGTACGAGTTGGGAATGTGGACGAGTTCGGAATATGGACGAGTTGGAAAAGTGGACGAGTTGTATTTGTGGACGAGTTGGCATTGTGGACGAGTAAGCAATATGGACGCGTTGGAATTGTGGACGACTTGGGAATATGGTCGTGTTGGCAATATGGTCGAGTTGGCATTGTGGACGAATTGGGAATATGGACGAGTTGCCAATGGAGACGAATTGGTAATGCAGATGAGTTGGGTGTATGAACGAGTTGGCAATGTGGACGTGTTGGGTGTGTGGACAAGTTGGCATTTATTTATTTATTTATTTAAACTTTATTGCACACAATACACAGGTAAAAGTACAAATGGCGGACTTAATGCCATAAGGCATTCTCTACCAGTCAATTATAGGACTAAACAGAAACATTTGTATGGTGCAGGGTCTTTTATGTAATCTGTTACATGAAACAATTAAATAACACATAAGTAATATACCTCATATGCAAATATATATATATATATACCTATATATATAACATAAACGTACATAAATATGACATACAATATACTTACTTATATAATAAATGTACCTTGTGTGAATCATTATACTGACAGTTCGTCACATAGCTTATCGGAGAAATGCTTGCGCAACATGTGCTTGAAGGTTAGCTTGCTTTGCGCTTGCCTGATGGGAAGCGGTAGATCATTCCAAAGCCGAGGCATTGTGACCCAGATGGGAATATAGACGAGCTGACATTGTGGACGAGTTGGCAATGTGGAATAATTAACATGTTACCCTAACATGCGAAACTTGATGGTAGAAATAACCTACATATGATGCAAATTTCAAAAAATCGACGCGCTCAAGTATAATTAATCATATTTGAATTAATGACGTCTGGTTGATCATTCTTATTCTCATTCAAAATAAAATTTGACAAATTCTGCTGTCAAGAAAACAAATTGATTTTATAAGGCTTCCGTGTTTACCGACTATGGTAAGGAACCCTAAAATTAGGTTTTTATTATAGACATGAGAGTATAGATAGCATCTCCCTCTCCCTCTTCTGTCAGACACTATTTCAATGAGAGGAAAGACACGAAAGTTTGAATTTGGAATTCGGGTATTAGCCTTCAGCTCTAAATTTATTGAAAAATAAAAATATCTTATATTCTTTTTTCAAACATGTTTAGCTGTTATATATTGGCTTTTTTTATTGCACATATTTGACACATTCTTTTTTTTATGGTGGATTATTGTTGGTCAGTAATTTATTTAGATTAGTAAGTAGGGTCGATTAAGTATAACTATCATAAGAATTTCAAATACAATGTATAATTGTTATTGAATAAATGATTGATGATGATGACATGGCAGCACCCATATTAAGAAAATTTGCACGATCTATTGAATTTCATAAAAAAAACAAGCATTGATAATAGTGGTTTTTCGTGTAGGTATCTATAAACGTTTTTTACTCTCTATTTCATACAATTGAGTTTATGTAAAATTTGTTCGTATCAATATTTTGATGTAGTTACGATTATAAATGAATACATAAACAGCTATGCACTCCATGATTTACTTTTTAAAACCTGCGTAGTGAGTGACCAAATCTGTCATTTCGATTCATGTGCTATTTCTGGAAATTGATAGAAATCGATCAAATCGATAAATTTATGTCCTGAAGAAAGAACAACAAATTAAAATCCCACCAATCTAATGTTCAGTCCTATGAAAATATGTCAATTATTTTTTTAAGATATGGGACTATTGTCATGAATTATATTTTTCCATAAATCGAATACCTAATATGCATTTTATTTGTGAAACAGATCAGCAGATCACATGTCATTAATGCATAAGTTATTTTTTCTACTCCAGTACTTTTTTCTGTCATTTATATAGGTACTAACTCTAATATAAAGACATAAATTATGAAAGTCTGTAAAAGTCTATACTCTACTGCCCAAAAAAACACTGCTAAACGATGTTATAATGCCGCCAAAAAAGCATCACTTAGTACCACAGATTACAAGATAAACAGCTGCATTCACACAATTTGCAATTAAAAAAAACTTATCGTACTAAGGCGTTGCTGCAAACTGAAAAAAAGTTTTATCTTCAGTGAATGGATGTTTAGTATAGTGATCGTATACCTTTATGTATAAGGTCAATAAAAAAATATTTTTCAGACATTTTTTTTTTTAATTTTGTAGTTTCTGAGCGGGAACATGTAATTATTTTCTTTGTTGTTTATTTGCATTTTATTTATGAAATGTCGAGTCGTAGAAAAAGTATTGTATGCAACGTTGTATAAGTAGGTCAAAAAACGCTCGTGGCATCTTTCTTACGATGTTCGCTGCGCTCACATCGTAACCCATGCCCCTCGCGTTTTTTGCCCCCTCTTATACAACGGTTGCATAAAATACTATTTACAAAAGAGTTGAAAAAGTTGTCACGATGAAGCTGGCAGTTGGCTATCAGGCCTGGCTCTAGCCTGGCATGTTTTAACGTTTTTAAAACATAATTTTAATGTGTTTTCTTACAGTATTTATTCTTCGTTCCTCAAAAACTTCTTATCGATAAAGTGGTTATTTTCATGTAACACTACCGGATTCCCATATTCTAGCGGCGGTTCGACGCCGCAACGGGTCTCTAGTTGTTAAAGTTGCGAGTAATCTTCAAATTTCACCCCTAAATCAAACTTCGCAATCTATGAGACCCGTAACAGAAAGGACGAAAGCGCACCCCATTTTGGACACGTTCATAATTTGAAAATACGGTGGAAAAAATAGCTCTATGATCCATCGGAAAACGTTATTTGGTATTCCATAACTCAGTTCACCCAATTATATAATACTAGCGACCCGCCCCAGCTTCGCACGGGTGCATGTATTATACATATAAACCTTCCTCTTGAATCACTCTATCTATTAAAAAAACCGCATCAAAATCCGTTGCGTAGTTTTAAAGATTTAAGCATACAAAGGGACATAGGGACAGAGAAAGCGACTTTGAGGATGCACTCACATATACATAAACTGGATAAAGTAGGATCATTTTGCACAGAATACTCCCATGAGTCTCCGACATTAAAATACATACGAAATTATTTTACTCACGTCGTTAAAGTCGACTAAAGCTCGTCATGTTTCGAATCGGATCGGATCGGAGCTCGTGAAGATGATTCGTGAACCGATTCGAAACATGTCAAGCGTTATTCGACTTCCCCCGTTTCATATGTATTCTAAAGTAGGATTGAGCGTCGCAGGCGGAGGTTCGCGCGGACGGATCGTGCGGTGTACGTGGCACGCGCGCCGCGCCGCACGCCGCTCAGACCGAAGTCGTGGCCCGACTGGCTGGCCGTTACGCTGAGGGTTTACTCTGAAGTTCGAGTCGCACCATCATCCCGTTCATTAAACAACACACACAACTACACACTACCACGTGATCAAGATTGATGGGAGCTCCGAGTTTCAAAATTCATAAGGAAGTCGATAATCTAACAAGCATATATATTCAAAAACTCAGTGTACTCTTTAGTTTTTAGTTTTATCTGATGACGAATGGATCGACGAATCCATGCTATATCCATGCAAAAAGTTAAATTGGTTTGAAGTTAAAGCACACACAGGTCGCGGATTAGAAATTAGTTATCACAAAAAAAAATTATTGTATTTTAACTTTATGGTTTCATCCCTTTATATTTACTTGTGCGACATGATGTTGCTTCTTGACTTTCATGATTTCAGGTCAAAGGAAAGTGCCCTATAGGTTTGGATTTCCGTGTCAGCGTCAACAAATTCAGCATAAACGCCATCTTTTGATCGCGTTTACTTTGAAGTTTGATTTTTTCACGGCTCCAAGCGGTTGCAGGTCTGCGTATTTGATATTAATTTCAGCCTGATACCTCCACGCGTTATTGAGAAAAGCTAGATAGACAGACAACAAAGTGATCCTATAGGGCCTGTTCACACTTGAGCGATTTGCCAGCGATTTCTATACAAATTCGATCGCGGCGATGACGCCGCGAGATCGCCGCGTTCGAGTTTTGTATAGAAATCGCTGGCAAATCGCTTGCAAATCGCTCAAGTGTGAGCCCATAAGGGTTCCGTTTGTGCCGAATTGCTGAATGAGGTACGGAACACTAAAAATAAGTTACGTCCGTGTAGATAATAGTCCTTGTGAGGAATCCCGACCAAGAGCAAAAGCGGAATGCGCCCAAATTCGAAACCGGTTTATCGTCTTCAATATAAATAGCGTGTTTATTTAAAAGTATGTAAATGATTAATATGTTGACGTCCAAAGACCTTGACATCGTTAGCTAAGCAAACTTCAAATGCTAATTACAATTATTCTGTAACGTTATTAGATTGATTAGAATCAATTACTTGAACTTTAAGGGTTGCCACCTATAACTACTACTGTGTAAGAACTACTAAACAAGAAATTTCCACTAGTTTTCTATACCTACTTCGCTTTACGTTTTTAAGTTTTAATTTGAAGTCTCTAGTAGCACTAAGTAGGTACAGTAAATAAAGATATTTTAGTCGTCAATTCCAGTTTCGTAACTTAGATATGGTGATACAGTGATAATGAACGTATTTTTTTTAAAAGACTAAGTATACCAGAAAGAGTAAATATGTGACTCAAAAAATCTCACGAGCTAGATCAAATTCGTAACATCATGTCAACAGTTCACCAAGTAATCTTATTAAAACTTTAACATTTAATTATTGTATTAAACGGCATTGTGTTATGACATGTCGGGCCGTTCCTGACAATTTCACGTGACTGAAAACCGCTTAATACAATAACTCAACAAGTCTTTTACAGCGTTCACTTCCATTTGCACCTTCATTTCAATCTCTCGACACTAAAACCAGGGCTCCTAACCTATTTCAATCGGAGCCGAATTAACATAAGAATCGGAAAGAATTTCTGAAGGCAGAGTTCAATGACCCGTCTTATCTCGGACACCAACTTTATCTATCCACCATCTACATTTACCACAATACAAGCAAACAAAATTCAATCTTACTGCTTTAAAACAAGATTCACTTAATAGCCCATCCTGAGTTTCCCAACATAATTTCACGTTAAGGGACTTAGAATTTGTACCTTAAGGAATTGGAGTCGAGAATCCATTGCATGCGTTTCGGGAATATTAAGGCCAAATTTCGCGATTGAACCAGTGCCAATATTTGTCTAGATTACGTATAAGGGGCGAAATGAACGGACTCAATTGTGCCACGTTTGATAAAAGATTAACGGTAATCTCTTGATAATCATATTTGCAGTGCGATTATGGATTTCAAATGCTGATGTGATGCCATAACGTTAGCTCGACGTAACGGCTGATTGCTCTTCACGTAAAGGCGCAAGCCACAGAAAAGACGGCAGGGTAGGACGCGTTGCAAACGCCGGTGCCCGCCTTTAATGAACTTTCATACAAAATGTATCGTAATCGTAACTTCATAAGAGCGTATCGTATAATAAATCGCGTCGGCGACGCGTCCTCGCCTTCTGTGTGGCTTGCGCCTAAGCGGGTCGGCAATGTCAATTCGACAGACAGCCAACCTGTGTACTTAGCTTCATTTTTTTTAATTTTACTGCTCTGTTGTAGAGATAAATTCCAGCCCGTTGCAATAATGTCGTGTCGTAGTGCAAGGAAAATAGACTACTGAAAATAGTGATCTTTAGTTATGAGAGAATACTCTTTACATAACATCTCGACAAGAAAGAAATACAAACACAGAAAAACTGAAGATTTACAATAGAGGTAGACAACAGGCGATTTTATCGCTAAAGAGCGATCTCCTCCAGACAACCTCGACATCATCATCAACATCCAGAAATGAGTAATGAGAGATGAAAGAGCCTATATAGAGAAGTATATCTGATTTCTAAATTTTGATAGTCTAACTTCGATAACCGTCAATATTCAATAAGTAACTTTGATATTCTCCGCAGTTATCGTCATTTCCTTGTCATTTTCCTCGATAAAAATAAACTGAACGACATTCCGCCTTTCATGAGGAAGATGAGGAAAATAAACGAAGCACCTTCTCAAATATCAAATTGCACAAACACTAATCAAAATATAATGCCGTCTTCAACTGCGTAAGACTTTCTCAAAAGTCCCCACACAGCTTTTTATAAAAAAATATTAGGCAATTAAAAGACACACCACACGAAAGGGAAATTTACAAGTTCTGATCCGCAACGCAGGCTTCGTCAGGTGAGTTACAACAACAAATCAGCAACAGGCTTCTTCAAATACAAACCAATGATGTGATCCACAACAGGCTTCGTCAATTGCTAACGAAATTCGTTGCACCAGGTACAATCCGGAGCGCTGGTCACAGCCCCTATCCCTAAGCCGGCGGCCCAATGCCCTAACAAAATCCTTGGCCTCCGAGCCCCAAGGTCCACCAGTCTCCACTGCAATAAGTACAGAATCCAAGGCATTGTACTTAGTGTTTTTCACTCTTGCCGCACACTCCGCGGCCGCCGCGGCTGTTTTAATGGTGAGAGTCAAGTGGGACGGCGCAAACGTTGTCAGACAAGTTGCGTCCCACAAGAAGCACTTGGCTTGGTTCGACTCAATAAATATTAGTTTTTTTTTTATGTCGCCTTATGGCGTACCTATAACATAGAGCGACCTTTTGTAAGACTTAAAGACGTAACCTCGATAGCTAAGCTGGCAAGCCCGAGGTGGTCCCTAGATCCCAAACCAGATTTTTAATTCATGAATACTCAAACTAGGCCCTAATACAACTCCAGCAAAAATGAAATTCCAGCAAACCAGCCACTAGTTCTGTGCCGTAAGAAAAATGTTAAAGTTCCTAATAAATAATATATATATTTTTTTATCAAATCTCTCGAAATGTTCGCTATGACAAACCGCCTCCGAAACAACTTCAATAACCCAGTTATACAAAATCAAAGCAAGTCTCAATAACATATGGATAAAGTTGACACAACACACTACAAGAAGGCGTGCCATAGACGATGAATGTGTTAGGTTCGTAATACTCTTCCTTCATTCTTATAAAATTTGGAATAAACTCATTCCTAAGCAGACCCTTCTAACCCCATTCCTTTAACGACACTACGTCGAATAAAGGACTTAAACGAGAGATTCCTGTAAGCAACAGTACATTACTGAAACAAGGCCAACTACCTCTCAAAAACAATAACGCCAGGCTCTCAAATGAATTTATAACTAGGATTCCCATGTAGACCATGTAGTCCGATCAATATAACGGGACGAATCGAAACTATTCGAGGAAAGCTGAGCCAAATCCACGTTAGAACAAATTATCTTTAGAGAATATAGTTAGTACGGTTACATACAGAATTGATCAGAAATTGATACAAATTTTCGAGAATCGATCGCTTGATTTTCTAACTTAGCCCATGCGTGCAATTTTCCGGGATTAACAGTACCTACCTTATATTATTAATTTATTAGCAAGCAGTAGCTTATATTATTCTCCGACCTACATTCTATATATATATATATATATATACATCTACTTTCTAAAACCACGTCGATTCTAAAATATCTAAAATCGCATAGCAAAACACAACAACAAACTTTCGCGTGCAACTATTGGCTGGGCACAATTCTTGAAATTCTTCGATGATCATTAAATTACAATTTTTTCGATAGTCCTTGCTGTAAATCTACAGTCGTCATTATTTTTTTTAACCATGGTCTTTCCAAAATGTTTTTCTTTCATGGACAATTTGACAGTTGCAATGGTGTTGGGCTGTTGGCTGAAGGGACCTTTGCATTCGGAACACAATTTAAAACTTAAATTGTCGATGGTCGGCACTTGATAATGTCAAAATTTCAATGACACACGACAATGTCAAACTATTTAAATTCTGACACATATCAGTGTCAAACCGTTGAAATTATGACATTGACAAGTCTAAAAAACGATTAGTTTTTTTATTGGGTTTCGAAAGCAAAGGTCCCTTCAGCCAACACTACAAACAGCTCTCATTACAGGTTTCTCAGTTCTTATTACCGAGCACAGTGTTTGAGATCTATTGGTCTTTGTTGATTGGAGTAGGATATCTACAGAGGATATCTGAGCGAGCAAATAATGGCGGTCGGGCCCCAGCGGACCCGCTTCCCTGCAGGACGACCTAAAAATAAAACAGGCCAACGGGAGACGACTACTATTGTGCCAAGCTGCTCTAAAAAAGCTTAACTGCGCAGCACTTTCAACGACGCATGTTGTTTTTTAATAACTCAGACTGGCGACCCCAGTTCAATTCGTTTTTTCTACCGACTTTAAAAAGCATACTGATTACTTTGACATCGGTAGATTTTTGTGCTTGTATTTTTTTAGAGGGAACCCTCGACGTGCGTCGTGCGTGAGACATAAGCCGTATATACAGTCCGACCAAAAAGAGTAGAAATTAAAAAGTGGCAACGGCAATACTGTAGTGTCCTCCCTTTCTAATCAATATAAGAAAACGGGGACGACACTACAGTATTGCCACTTTTTAATTTCTACTCTTTTTGGTCGCACTGTATGTGTGGTCAGTGAATCTGTCGTATATATAGACTATCTTTGTCCACCTTATGATCAGAAAAGCCGGCAGGTGAAAATATATTCCTGAAGATCTAGAATAAAAGAACAGGAATTATTATTTTCAACGCCAAAAAAACGGGAGATGACTTGTCGCGTGACAGGATAAGTTATGTTAGGACTTATGATAGTCTTTGCGACATATTTATGGTAACCGACTGAACCCATAAATATGTGATACCCTCAAACAAAGAAAATAAGTTTTTTACCTAAGTTCTGTAAATGTTCTACGAGCGAAGTTTCTCTTATTTATACCGTAGGATCCTAAAAATATTCTTCGCAATTTACGAACGAAAACCGTATCGTAAATCAAAACAGCCGTCATTACGTACGCTCAGCACCGGGAGAGCGCTCTCACGCCCGGCCATTTAGAGTAGACCTATCACAACACCACCAAGAACGTACCACGGTAGGTACGCCAAAGGTCATGCGTAACTGGCCAAGGCAGCGAGCTGGCCGGTTTATTGAGAACTATGATTTTCGCGCGAATTTCACCCGATTGGTCTAACATAAAGGGAAGCGGGGGAGACAGGGAGGTCTGAATAATTTGGTGTGTAGAGCGAGTTCCGGGCGGGAGCTTAGGGCGCAGCCTCCGCAGTATCGAACGGGCGAGCCCAAACCGACCCACGTGCTTCATTCACCGGCACGCCACCACGTGAGATCTGGGATAAAAATTCTAATAAACCCAATTTTGGACGATTCGCATCACATTTCAGTTGGCAATTAGCAACGCGGAATTATACTGCCCATACAAGATAGCCTTTATTAAAAAAAAATAGAGTTACCTACTACTCAGTTTATTAATGTGCTCTAAATAGATGTGTGCAAGTTGCAAGTAGCTCCATCATACATTTGACATAATGCGACATCAGCAACTGGAAACAACGTAAATTCGCCTGTCACATTGTTACTGTAAACCGACCTGCCAATCAGAGCAGTCGGTTACATTGCATGCCACGTCGCTGCTAAGTCAATGAAATGGAGTCCTTTAGAAATTTACAAATTTAGTCATGCAATCAAATCGCCACTTCTACATGCACTTTAAGGCTTGCCGCTTGCAACTTGTCAGAAATCCAGGTAGAAACTTCCTGGATAGAGTTATTAAATTAATTCAACAGAGTCCTGAGTTGCCAGGAATAGAATAAATATCTTAAATTAATTAAGCGCTTCCGAACGATGATAAAACTTCATGTAATTCGCCGTATATTTGCAATTGATTCGTTATCGCTGCCCCGACACATATAAAGGGCGTGCACTTTACCAGATAAGGTCCGGCAGACCAATCGGCAAATTGGCATGATAGCAATTTTGTCGCTTGTAATTATTCTCTGTAGCGACTATTCCGCTAGTTTATGGAAGCATTCAGGGCATTTAGGCTACTATATTGGAATATTTGATCAAGTGCTTTTTGAATTTGACAGAGATATCGTAGAATGGGTTAGGAATAAATTTGGTGCGATGTTGACCGAGTTTTCAGTCCGCTGACACATCCGATTCGACCCGTGTGTGCAGTCGCAATCAAATGTGCTTGATTGGATTACGGTCGGACCAATTAGTGGCGACTTTTGACACGGCCTGCACATGTACTCAGCATATATTCACTATTTTAAAAGAGATTTCTGGAATTTCCAATGGTTGGTCATTTTAAAATACCTAAACGAGAGAAAAAGTCCAATACGTTATTGTTTAACTATTTTTGCCAAAATCAATCAATCATTCTTAAATAGGCCACACTTTTACTTAGCATTTTGAAAAATGTGACATCTGGAGAGAAGAGTCGGAAAAACCGCTCCAATCAAACTCTTTTGCAACAAAGTGATCACATCAAGTCCGCCATTTGTACTTTTTTGTAATAATATTGTAGGTACAATAAAATTCAAGTCATTGTAAATTAATAGTTTATTCATCCTCATAAACGGACACGGGACACTGCTTATGAAAACGACATAACAATGTAGCTGGGGTGTTAGTGCACGACACCTTGCACTTTGTGACTATGCGCTGAAACTTGGCACAGTTGATCCTTAGGTGGTCTTGAGTGAATTCAGACCGGTAGACGTCGATAGCCTCCGCGCGTTTAGTGGGGGGGAGGGGGGGAAGTTCGACGCTGCCGCGCTTTAATTAATGCAACATTTCTCTAAAACTATACATAATATGGCATGTGATATATCATTTTCGGATAAATGAAGGATTAGGAATCTATTTTTTGGACAAAAACAATGCACTTTCTAACAAAAAAAAATTAAAAAGTAGAAAAAACTGAAAAACGTAATTTGTGTTTTTTTATATAATTGGCAATTATTTTAAAAGTATAACAGTAATCTCAAAACAAAAAATATAGTCGTAAAGCTAGACTTATGTAGTTTCTAAAAATAGTTTATTATATATGTCTGTTGATCCATGGGAGATAATAAATAATATCAAGCGTAAGTCAGGGCGATCTCAATGCATGATCGTCCGTGAAGTAGGGTTTAGGTACTGTGTTAAACAACATTCCTCTAAAACTATACATAATAGGGCATGTGATTTATAATTTTCGGTTAAATAAAGGATGAGGAATCTATTTTTAAACAAAAATAATGCACTTTTTTAATAAAAAAGATATTAAAAAGTGGGCTAAACTGAAAAATTTCTTTTGTGTTTTTTACATAATTTCCAATCATTTTAAAAGTATAACAGAAATCTCAAAACAAAAAATATAAACATAAAGCTAAACTTATGTAGTTTCTAAAGATATATAGTTTATTATATATATCTGTTGATACATGGGAGATAATAAATAATATTGAGCGTAGGTCAGGGTGATCTCGATGCATCATCGTCCATGACGTAGGGTTTAGTTAATGTTTTAAACACACAAAAAGTGCATATGTTTTTGTTGTTTATGTCTCATAGTATTTTAAAAAATGAAACTACGCAATGTAAATTAATTTATTGCATATATTGCAGGATCCACTGCTCTGACAGAGGTCTGAACATTTAAGCTGCCTTTTCTTGCAATTGCACCAGCCAACTTGCACCTAAAAAATCCAGACATTACATGCTCCTGCATCAACAGGCAAATCTGTCCATGTAGGCTCCCAGTTGTTGTTGACCTTCGTCCAACCCCAAGTAGTTACCGCAAGTGCGTGATAACTGACCCCAAACGCCCACCTCTTGATAAATACTGATACAAAGTGGCTTTGGTCGGTGGGAGGTGTTCTATCTGCTGGTCTATCTTGGTAAAAACATTAAACAAAGGAAACCCTCTGATTTACGCCTGCTAGGCATGAAAGATGCTTTAGAGTAATATTCTAGCGCCGAATACTGCATGCGCTTCGGTGTTGATAACTAGCGAAAGTAGGTGCTCGTTTGCTGTAAATGTGTAGACAAACTAAATAAAAGCTACAATAAATGCATCATCGTTACTACACGAATGCACGAGGAAGGTGGCTATTAGGTAAGAATGGTGGCGTGTTGTAAAGCTTATCACCAATATCTGAAATGATGACGACGACCACGGTGCCAAGAGTGAAACCAACGAAGAAGAAGAGATCATGGAGGAAAGGTTTCCCAAGCTTCAAAAGCACTTCTCTTTCCTTTACCATTGAACGAAGATACCGTGTCACATGTCACATCCTGTGAATGTAAATAAACAAATCTGTATAAAACACCTGTATTTTCTTAATTTACTATGACCAGATATACCATTTTACCTATCGTGGTGGCGAAATCATGATAGCACAGATATTGGTGATGTTATCTTGTTCCTATATGCACCCAAAGTTCCTCAAGCTGAGGTAAAGCTTGCATATTATGTATAACTGTCAGTATCAACACATCAGTATCCACAGTATCATGTGTCGTGAAGCCTCGATCATAGTAAATTAAGAAAATACGGGTGTTTTATACATATTTGTTTATTTACAGGGCCACAGAGAGCAAGAGTATTAAGATTCCCTCTTTCACGCATTCACAGGATGTGATACGGTATCTTGGTTCAATGGTAAAGGAAAGAGAAGTGCTTTTCAAGCACGAAAGCCTTTCCTGACCTACAGTAGGTTTCGAGTTAGCGATCAAGCGACGCATTGAGGAGGTAATGGCTTCCATCGAAAAATACGTCTTAACATCATATGATAGGTCAGTTTTTCTGCTTTTGAAACTGATATAATAGAATAATAGGATCTCAAAACTTAAAAAAGAATATTGTATATCATAATTATTATTTCAGATCAGCTTCATGTACTTCAGTGAATGAGCCCCTTATATATATTTTTACCAAGATAGACCAGCAGGTAAAACACCTCCCACCGACCAAAGCCACTTTGTATCAGTATTTATCAAGAGGTGGGCGTTTGGGGTCAGTTATCACGCACTTGCGGTAACTACTTGGGGTTGGACGAAGGTCAACAACAACTGGGAGCCTACATGGACAGATTTGCCTGTTGATGCAGGAGCATGTAATGTCTGGATTTTTTAGGTGCAAGTTGGCTGGTGCAATTGCAAGAAAAGGCAGCTTAAATGTTCAGACCTCTGTCAGAGCAGTGGATCCTGCAATATATGCAATAAATTAATTTACATTGCGTAGTTTCATTTTTTAAAATACTATGAGACATAAACAACAAAAACATATGCACTTTTTGTGTGTTTAAAACATTAACTAAACCCTACGTCATGGACGATGATGCATCGAGATCACCCTGACCTACGCTCAATATTATTTATTATCTCCCATGTATCAACAGATATATATAATAAACTATATATCTTTAGAAACTACATAAGTTTAGCTTTATGTTTATATTTTTTGTTTTGAGATTTCTGTTATACTTTTAAAATGATTGGAAATTATGTAAAAAACACAAAAGAAATTTTTCAGTTTAGCCCACTTTTTAATATCTTTTTTATTAAAAAAGTGCATTATTTTTGTTTAAAAATAGATTCCTCATCCTTTATTTAACCGAAAATTATAAATCACATGCCCTATTATGTATAGTTTTAGAGGAATGTTGTTTAACACAGTACCTAAACCCTACTTCACGGACGATCATGCATTGAGATCGCCCTGACTTACGCTTGATATTATTTATTATCTCCCATGGATCAACAGACATATATAATAAACTATATATTTTTAGAAACTACATAAGTCTAGCTTTACGACTATATTTTTTGTTTTGAGATTACTGTTATACTTTTAAAATAATTGCCAATTATATAAAAAAACACAAATTACGTTTTTCAGTTTTTTCTACTTTTTAATTTTTTTTTGTTAGAAAGTGCATTGTTTTTGTCCAAAAAATAGATTCCTCATCCTTCATTTATCCGAAAATGATATATCACATGCCATATTATGTATAGTTTTAGAGAAATGTTGCATTAATTAAAGCGCGGCAGCGTCGAACTTCCCCCCCTCCCCCCCACTAAACGCGCGGTGACTATCGATGTCTACCGGTCTGAATTCACTCAAGACCACCTAAGGATCAACTGTGCCAAGTTTCAGCGCATAGTCACAAAGTGCAAGGTTCCCATACAACGGCGTGCATTATCAACCCAGCTAATGGGTTTGTTGAGAAGATCACGAGGGATTTGCCTTCAACTTAAATCTCATACTGTTCTATCTCCATAAGTTAGGATATCTTTCCTTAAACTATACTCGAATAAAAGACCCCGGACATGGCCTTTTAAGCTCTACTTAATCTAACTGAGGTCCGTTACGGCTCCTTAGAGATTTGATACTTTCTTAACCGCTGATCTTTTGTAGTGGATATGTAATGTAGTTGTAAGAGCTATATATTTCAGACGATTCTTATTAATAAAGTAGTATTTAATCAGCATTCGTTCGTATCACTTGTCTCCCGATAGCACTCCTTTACATGGCGATCCTGCCATCTGAGCTGGCCATATTTGGCAGCGCCGAGAGCTCATTCACATAGTACCTAGTTCGTTGACTCAGTTCGCCGTTGCATAATATTATTTGTCTGAATAATCGGATGAAATAAAAAAAGGAAAATGTGCAATTCAAGGAATCAACCACCGCAGCCGCAGGTGAACGAAGTAATCACGCAAATCGGTTATCACAATGAGATGCGGGAAACAATGAATATATTGGCGGAAAGCGTGAGTTCAATGAATTATTATATGCTGGCCATCATCATCGTCGTAGGGCATCGTGGTTCAACAGTGCGCTGGAGAGGCGTGCTGCTGCGGCCGTCGTGCGGTATTCCCGAGCGGACAGCGGCGTTCGCATCGCGGCTAAGTGAAGTGTGAAAAGTGCTGTGTGCGTGGGGTATGTAAAGTGTTGTGGACAAGTACCTATATCGTTAAACTCTATGGCGGAAAATCTGCAGGACATTTATGATAAGTTATTAGCAATACATATTTGGTAAAAGTAGGTTCTGATTCTGACTGAAGGGAAGGAAGTAAAACATGCCAAGACAAATTAGAAGAGGTTAATTTAATTTATACTCAATTTCATACGTATTTAAGTTTGTTAGAGGTAAATTTAGAGAGTAAGCAATTAGTAGATATTCCTGCCACTTGCGGTTGGGTTGGTAAAATTAAGAATTTGTATTCGGAAATACAACAGTTATATTCAGAACCGTCGAGTAGCAATTTAACTGGTAGGTCGAGTGAACAATCCAAAATGGAATCTAAGACGGAGACCTTTGACTTGAAAGTTGCGCTGAGCTTATTACCGGTGATGAACGATGAGGATACGTGTACGAAGCAACTTATTGACGGGATTAGTTACTATAGTTCGATTCTTGATAGCAACTCACAACAAAAATTAATTTCTTTTGTGCTTCTGAGTCGGTTATCACAGTCGGCTAAATTAAAATTAGATGAATCATACGGCACGGTGTCAGCATTACTGACAGATATGCGGAGTAACCTATTACCGAAAAAATCTGCAGTAGCTATACAACGGAAATTATTGTCATTGCGGCAAAATGAGATTTCCATCGGCGATTTTGGGAAACAACTCTCTGAAATGTTTGTGGATCTTACGATTGCGCAAGCTAACGGGGCAAGCGAGGCTTATAAAGTTCTGAAGCCCATCAATGAAAAACAAGCTATAAAACAGTTTACGGCAGGTTTGCGTGATCGCAGGTTGGGCACAATAATTTCAGCTAGGGATTGTACGTCATTAAAGGATGCCATACAGATGGCTTTAGATGAAAGTGTTACAACACCGCTGTCAACTGAGGTAATGACCATGCATTCTGTGAATAATTTTGTCCGCAATTCTAGAGGCAGCCCAACATCCTATCGTAGACGGGGTAACTACAACTCCAGGTACGCTCACCACACTGGGCGTTACCACGACTACGGCTACCAGCCGCAAGGAGGTAACAGCGCGCAGCAGTTCTCGGGCCGCGGTCGAGGACCGGCTCGTCACCCTCAAAGCCAGTTTAGAGGTAAGTCACGCAACACTTACTTTAATAAAGCGCGCACTGGACAGTTAAACGTACTGTCAGAATCAGAGGTTCACACCGATTCTTCGACTCAACAGGAAAGCGAAATTTTTTCCGAAAGCAATACATTTTCACTGCAAACAGACGCTTCCGGATATGGAATTGGCGCGATATTATCTAATAAAAATGGAAAACCGGTAGCATTTGCAAGCAGAAGCCTTAACAAAGCGGAAAAAAATTATCCAACCATACAAAAAGAATTACTCGCAATTGTTTGGGCAGTAAAACATTTTCGCCCATATCTCTACGGACGAACTTTTACCATCTACACTGATCACCGCCCTTTGGTGTACCTGTATGGTATGAAAGATCCGTCTAGTAGGTTAATGAAATTTAGGTTACTTTTAGAAGAGTATAATTTTAATATAGAATACGTGCGCGGAACGGATAACGCGGCTGCAGACGCCTTATCTCGTTTGACAATTACATCAAAGCAGCTACAAGAACTAAGTGAGGATGCTGTGAATGTTATGACGCGTGCGCAAGTGAAAAAAGCCAACCAGGGCACTCGAAATGCTATGAGTTCTACTGACAATTGGTCTGATCAACCAAAAGTTGTGGAGACACATAGTAAATCGAATGACTTGGTAGAACTGCGATTAATAACGCATGTAGACCTATTAAAATTACGACAATCAAAGGAAGTAACGCAGGAAAGTAGTATAGGTACATTTTACTATGCACCGAATAAAATGACTATATATATAAATCAGGCTTCTCGATCGCAACTGACGCCAAGCGCATTTGTGAGAGAACTCAGTGATTTTTGTAAATTAATTAATGTCCAAGAAATATGTTTCATTGTGACTAAGAGTCTTGAGTTATTTGTAGAAACTATTACAAAGGAAATAAAAAATACGCGTAATTGGTCCGGACCACGAGTATGCATATTAAAAGAAACGAAGCGTATAGATGACAAAGATGAGCGAAGAGTAATTTTAAATGACTTCCATTTATTGCCTACGAGTGGCCACGCGGGCATTAAAAGGATGTTCAATAATATAAAAAGATATTTTTTCTGGCCTGGTCTAGAAAAAGATATAAAGGAATTTGTAAAACGATGTGACAAGTGTCAAAAACAGAAACACTCGTCACATCACACTAAAGAACCTATGGTTATAACAACCACGGCTAATTCAGCATTCGAAAAAATATTTTTGGATGTCGTAGGGCCTTTGGATAGGGACAGTAATAACCACTCATACATTTTAACTATCCAGTGTGAGCTAAGCAAATACGTCGAGGCGTACCCATTAGTTACTAAGACTTCCGTAGAAATAGCAAGAAAATTTGTAGATAACTTTATTTTAAGATATGGCATACCAAATGGCATTGCGACCGACAGGGGGACGGAGTTTTTATCCACGACCATAAAAGAGGTATGTAAGCTATTACATATAAAACAATTGCACTCAGCAGCATACCATCACCAGAGCATCGGAGCGCTGGAGAACACGCATAAAAATTTAGGTAATTATCTGCGTATTCATACAAACAACCATCCAGAAGAGTGGAGCTCTTGGCTTCCCTACTGGACCTTTTCTTATAACACATCTGTTCATGCAGAAACCCGTTTTACACCCTATGAGCTGGTTTTCGGTAAAAAGAGTGTACTACCATCAAATTTATCTAAAGGAAGTGTTGACCCATTATACAACTTTGATTCTTACCCATTAGAGTTGAGATATCGAATTCAGACAGCACAAAAAGAAGCACGCGAAAATTTGTTAAAAGGTAAACAAGCGCGAAAATTGGTATATGATCAAAAACTTAACCCTGTAATATACAAAGAGAACGATCTCATATTGATAAAAAACGAAACCGGAAATAAGTTTCAACCAATTTATTCAGGTCCTTACAAAGTTGTGGCTGATATTCCCCCTAATGTCGAAATCATTAAAGATGGGAAAAGAGACATTATCCATAAAAATCGTACTAAATTGTATGTCTCGAACAATGTATAAATTTGACAATAATAATATATATCATAATATTAAGTAAATATTTAGGTAGTATAATGCTAAGCTATTTTTTTTTACTGTATAACATGTCTATTTTAATTACAGAATAATAGTACAATGCCTATGTTTGTAATCCTGTATACCTGCTTATTATAAGAAACAAACTAAAATTAAGTTGTTACTTAATTTTATTTTTCTCCCTGTATAGGAGATGTAGTGGATATGTAATGTAGTTGTAAGAGCTATATATTTCAGACGATTCTTATTAATAAAGTAGTATTTAATCAGCATTCGTTCGTATCACTTGTCTCCCGATAGCACTCCTTTACACTTTTACTGGCGAAAACCGACCAAAAATCTTGCTCATTTTATATGATAGAGTCGTCTACGTTGCACGCTTATAAATGAAATGAAATTTATTGAGTACTGAACAAGACTTTTTACATAAATACATATGTGGTCTTAATAATATTACAGCTTTCGTTCCAATATATAGTTCACGCCTTAACTTATCCAGCCCAAAACAGCAAGCCAGTCTAGACTTGTTAATGTTCTACTTATAGCACTTACGTAACCGTTATGTCATTAAATAAATAATAAATAAATAAATATTAAGGGACAATCATACACAAATCGACCTAGTCCCAAACTAAGCAAAGCTTGTACTATGGGTACTAGACGACGATATACATAATATATAAATACATATATAGATAACATCCATGACCCGAGAACAAATATTTTGCACAAATATTTGCCCCGGCCGGGATTCGAACCCGAGACCGCCGACTCAGTAGGCAGGTGTCTACCAACCGAGCCAAACGCGTCGTCATTTAAGCTATAGTGTCTATTTTTTCCACCGACTTGTTTAAATGTTGACGAAGGTCATGAATCGGCATATGACATACGCTATATAAGAATTTATGAAAAAGTGTTACCAGTCGCATAATATATTGTATGGCAATTACGTAATTCCAAACATGGTTGTGTGTTAAACTGGTATTTAAAATGCCAAGCCAATTCATCATCATCAAAACATCTGCCTCTTTGACAAGTTTTATTTGCTTGTGCAGCAACTTTGTGTACGCATTATAGCTACACTATTAATTAATGGTTAATTACTCTTTCCAAAACGAGATCGGGTTGTACTGAAACATGTTAACTGCCCATATTCACTCGAACAGCACAGACTGCAGATTGCGCACAAAATAATGCCAGCGCTAGGCGCTGGACATATGCTCAAAGAATAAAATAAAAATAATCACTTCATAATTCATATTCCAGTTTTATATAAGCCAAAGTATTGTAATTCGCAGTCGACTACCAATCTCATAGACTGGGAGGCAGAACTCCAATCAACTTCGTACAGAGTTATGTCGTTTAGCGTAACAAGTTAAACGTAACGTTCGAGGAATAATGGAAACTTTCAGCCCGTTTGAATCCTATTTCACGTGATTTTCGTCGCTTACAGCCATAAGCTTCTCACGAATTACGCTCAAATTTAAATTGAAAAACTTTTGCAAAGCTGACATCCGTAGTGTGTTTAAAGAGGCGAGGTTTACAAATGCCATATAAGATGATCTAAGTCTCCAAACTAAAACACTACAATAAGGCAATGATTCGGGACCAAAAGGAAAAGGAAATCCAATGCTACCTCTTCAAGGTACATAGGTGTCTCAGATCTATGCAAGGTGCACGATACAGGAACAACTAATGGTGGACCTTTAAATAAAAGAATAATCGTGCGCTGTGATCGTATGGATGCTGTTTGCTGTCTCTGTGTTGAAGAGATACTCTTTGACGGGAGAAAACTGTAAAAATATAGCTAGTTTACATATATTCAGAGCAGTATGGACGCTATACAGGGTTATTGACGATGACCACCACATGACCACCATAAATAATAGCCAACGCTTCTTGCCAAATTTATTTTAGTTGCACTAGAAAGTGCCCGTAACTTCGTACGCGTATTTTTTTTATGCTGCAGTCGGCTAAAAAGTATTCTATAACCATCTTTGGATGTCCAGCTATCCCTGTACCAAAATTGGCTAAAATTTGTCCAGCCATTTCGGCGTCATGCGAGGACAAAGCAAATTATGATAATAGATGGCGCCTGATAGGCACAGCGCCGCGCGCCCATACAAAACAAATGACGATCCTGCATCACGATATTAAGATTTTTCCCGAAATCATGACCCCGCTCCATAGACAACTGATTTTCAATGCAAATCTAGAATTTTATAATAGTATAGATGTAATATCGCTTATAAAGCGCAGAGCCTTAAATGATTTGTATGCGTTTTGGAGACAGTCCTAAAGCTATATAGGACACGTATTTATTTCAGAATCTAACTTCCCAGTCCCTATGCTGACCAAACATACCTACTTATCATGCGAATCCATTTCAACAAACAGAAATTTATTCTTGAACGATATCTGTAGTCCTGAACTTCGGGAATACCTACAGATGCATTGCCAATGTAACCATGCATGAAATATGAGCGGAGACGCTATATTAACTTGAAAAATTCACATACGTTAAAAGATTTATTGGCATTCGTAAGAAAATGCAAATATCCATATATATTTTAGACGGACAAATACAGAAGCAAATAAACTTATGGGATTTAACCTTCCCGTTGGTAAATGGCTATGTAAATCTTTCTCGCATTAATCATTTTCATATTCCGAGGAAAAGTCACTTTGTCTTGCATTGTGCTTTCAAAATATAAACTAAAATAAATCTTGTGGGGGCACTGCTCTGGTGAGAACTGTCGTACTTAAACATTCATATATGTTGGATTCATACACCGAGGCTTTCGTGCCATACATATATATTCATGTTTTATATTCGACGACGCGGTAGGCGCAGTGGTAAAGCAGCTGCCTACTGAGCCGGCGGTCCTAGGTTCGAATCCCTGCAAGGGAAAATATTTGTGCGATGAACTCAATTTGTGCCTGGTTCATGTATGTTATTTGTATTTAAGTATGTATTTATCTATATAAGTATGTTTATCGTCGTCTAGTGTCCATACCACAAGCCTACTAGAGCTTACTGAGAGACTAGATCGATTTGTGTGAGGTTGCCCGATATTTATTTATTTTTATTTACAGTCCTAATGACCGGGTCTAACCTTTCAATTATTAGTAATGTTCAGTACATAAATATTGTATTTTGGTAATGCTTTATACTTCGAAAGAAAATAAACAAACTATAATAATGTCGCATTATAGGTAAGTGCTTTAATTTGGAGTAGTAGGGCCTCGTGCAGGGTCCGTCCGGATTGTTACTACCGTCTTGCCTGCTAACCCACCGCCAAACAGCAATGTTCGCATTGTTGTGTTCCGGTGTGGGGGTAAGATAGCCGGTGAAATTACTAGCATAGAGGCATTCTATCTTCGTCCTCCGGGTAGGCAAGCACTTGTGGCTCCTCTGGTGTTGCAGGTGTTTATAGGCGACGGTAATCGCTTTCCATGAGGCGATACGTTTGCTCGTTTGCCCCCTACCCCTATGACATTAAAAAAAAATTATAGCAGGTATCTTATTGCTTTAAATGGGCACTGTCGTGATGAGAAATACTGTGAACAAGTAGAAATAAATTACATTAGCAGCTCTTACCTACAGAACTCTAAAAATCGATGCGTCCGCTGAACCCCGGCCGTAGTTAATTTATTAGCAATTACTTTAACAGTCTTAATGAGACAATAGACATTTACTACGATTGGAATGTTGACTGTCTGCTCCCTATTATAACCATCCATACTTCCATACTAATATTATAAATGCGAAAGTGTGTCTGTCTGTCTGTCTGTCTGTCTGTCTGTTACCTCTTCACGCTAAAACCGCTGAACCGATTTAAATGAAATTTGGTATATACATAGTTTCAGTCCCGGGGAAGGACATAGGATACTTTTTATCCCGAATAAATGTAGTGTTCCCGTGGGATAAGCGGGTAACACCGCGGGGCACAGCTAGTATTAAAATAATATTCCAGTTTAGAATAGATGCATTCTTTGCCATACTTTAAATAACGTCATTATTTTGCGTTTATCGTAAAATATGGCTATCTAAACTAGAATTAGATAGAAATACTCGTAGTTGTATAAAGCACGCGATAATTTTTAGAAAAATGGCTGTAACATGACTGCTTTTACAGTTTCAACCCCCTTATCTCCGTAAATGCTGAATATTTATTGAAACTGTTAACACAATTTCAAGATAATCTATTAAGAAACGCGACATGTGGGCGAGAACAGCCGAAAATCTGGACAAACGGACACGCTGCGCTCGTTCTGCCAAAAACACATTTTCCAAGTAGGACACTGTCCAAGTAACGCGTTTATATATCACAGATTCACAGAGCTTTGAAGCGTGTTCGACTAAACCCGATGACAAAAAACCTCAATACGTGGTTGTTCCCGGTTCCTTTTACCCTAATCCCATCCATGTTTATAAACCGCATTCGGAACTACTCGGACCATTCATCTCCATACAAATCCCATCGCATTATATTTAGATCAAGACCACTTCCGCAAATTCATCGTCAATTTAAAAGCCAACTTTACAGCGCACGACTCAAAGCTTATTCGATAACGTCGTCCAAATTCAAATCGACAGAGGAGGAATCTATACCTTCCACAGTTTGGAGTAGATACAATACAGAGCGGCAAGCTACGGAAACTGGATGGAATAAAATACCAAATTGGCGACTCATTCCTCTGAGGATGACACGAATCAATTAATTTAATGAATTCGATGAAGCGAATCTTTTTCGAGTGGCTGCCGGTGCTTTTAGACCGCCATTAATAAATCATTCTGGCTAATTTCATGTCGCTTTCGTTATAGAGGTAAAGATAGATTGGGATTAACGCTACGCTAGTGACAGCGTAGACAATTTGCATTATTTATTGAACTACAATTCTCCATACAAATCGTTTACGCAGTCACTAGCGAGTACAGTCACTGTAAACTTATGGTAAGGCTGTTGTTTGTAATACCAGTTGTAGAACCCAAGTAAGTGGTTCCTAATTTATAATTCTGCGAATATCTACGAACGAATTTTCTGTAGACAGGATATGCTGAGCTTATCTAAATTGTAACATTTATGTACCATATTCGAAGAAATAAACTTATTGTATTCTATTCTACCTCATTCCATTAACCTTTGCCGCCCAGCCCGTCTAGCACAACTACGCTTCGCGACTCTTGTCGCGCGACGTAGCGTCTCCCGTCACTCTC
The DNA here is from genome assembly GCA_947623375.1 of Apotomis capreana. NCBI lineage: Eukaryota > Metazoa > Arthropoda > Insecta > Lepidoptera > Tortricidae > Apotomis > Apotomis capreana. The sequence goes on along the minus strand of OX392507.1, from coordinate 23,486,209 downwards.
TAACAGCACTGTAAAGAAAGAGATAGGTAGCATATCTCGCGCAGTTGTGCTAGAGCTGCAGGATGTTCACAAAGAAAGCGTCATGTCGCATGAGGTGTCCTATCATCTGTCTTTTTCTAGTTCGTATAGTTTTCATTATACATCGGTCTTCTTTCACCAAGCAAGCTTAGGTATATTCATGGTTGAATAGCTATTAGGTACCCATGAGCCAGTAATGACTATCAGTAGTATCAACGGACGATACAAGGAAATAACGGGACAGCCACTTAGTTCTGCCGCGATATGATATCTCCTCCCTTAACTAGAAATTTTAATGGAAACCGCGTCGGGAATGTCAATGGACTTCAGACGTCATAGTGTACAGTCGCCAACAAATAAATAAAATAAATGAATATCACACAACCTCACACAAATCTATCTAGTCACAGATTAATCAAACAAACAAAGATATTTTATTTTCCTCACAGTCGAAATGAAAAGTAGAGTGTTTAACTCGGTTGAAATTACCAATTTCACCCTCGAACTATTGGCACTATCGAATAAATATCTCGGGTGAAATGGGTCACATTCTACCCTTGGTAGACAATCTACTATTAATACGTATAATTCTTTTCTCCTTGGTCACAGAAGCTTAAAATTACCCCTATTTAGGAGATTTGCCGACAAACCTCGGATTGAAGCGTAGCATATTAAGTGCAAAATTATTGAAATTGTAAGTCTCAAATTGTCGTCGTAGCTTGGTGGGAGAATTGTACAGTGCTAAGAAAAGGCAGCAGCTATATTTTTGTCGTTGACTGTACCACTGCGTTACGCCAAAAAGACGTAACTTCGTAGCAGTTTTATACGCACATACGTCTATTTTATTTTACTAGCTAGTAGTGTAGTGGAGCAGCCATAAACGCGTTAATGTCTCTCATTCCGTTCTAAATGTGAACTTTATTGCACTTGGCCGTTTTGAGAACTTATTGATGGAATATTTGAGATACTGGATTCTTAGAAAGTTCCTAGAGAAATGGTTTTTGGCTATAACTTTGTAATTGATGTTCTTCATTTAAGATTTTACGTAAACGGTTAATATTGTTTTTACGTCTTAGGGCTGAACTAATAGCATCTTTTATAGGAAGATTCATGACGGTATAATAATGTATCAAAATTAAGATTTGTCGGTATATATTGTTATTGTGTTTTATGCATGTTTATACTTAGTGGTGCATGATATTAGTACCTAACCCTCCTATATTAGGCAAAGAACTCGGGCATACTCTGCTAGTATTTCTCATACGCCAAAAAAACCAATACATTTTGATCATAACAGTATTTAGCAGGATACACCTGGAAACTATACACATCTCCCTGTAGAAAATGGTCAGTGATTAGTCTGTTGCATTAATATTAATATTACAACTATGACGTAATTATTATTGTAAATTGGAAATGTTTTTTTACGTCAACCTAGGCCATAAGTGGGGTCTTCTGCCTGCTGTGCGGGGAGGTAATCTCGGTTCCTAGCCAAGGCAAGACGTAAAACTTTAGACAAACCACGGGCAGTAATTCGTAAAGCCCCAAGTCGCATATTTATGACCATCACCTACAGTTGGGGCCACAAAAACATGCGATCTGCGACCTTCACCAATTCACCGCCCTAGGTATGTAATGTACTTTTTTTACTGTATATTACTTAGGTACTCCATTCAAAAAGATGTGTAAATAATACATGGATTGGGATGGGAATGAATGAGCGCATCTGTGACGCATCATTAATGGAACGACCTTCGGCCGGCAATCGGTGAGGTCACGTTGTGATTTGTCGAGACACAGCTGAATAACTAAGGATATGATAGTATTTAAGAAAATAATATATCTCGTTTATGACGCATTCTGATTGGTCAATTTAATTTGATTAGCTCTGATTGAATCCAAGTAAAGATACGACTTTTTACGTAGGACGGAACATTGTTGTCGAGTTTGCTACGCTCATAGATAGTCAGTTTTTAAATGTGCAGTGCAATTACTACAACTAATCTAGTTTTGAGTACTGGATTTAGAACTGGACCAAATTTCTTCGTGAAAACTATACAAATTTTATCAATGACTGCTATATCAATCAAAATCCCTACATATGCAACAAATACTAGGTTCATGCATTATTCATCGAAAGTATCGATTAGATTATGTTTTTAGTCGTTGGAAATTTGAATAATGCCATCGAAGAACCACCGTATAGCCACACACTACACTTACTTGTTTTATTCGATCCACTGTTGAAATCAGTCACACACGGCAAGAAAACATGTTATTTGATTATTGATTAACGTTATCTGCCAGTTATACGTATTACGTCATTATAATGTCATCAATGTCAGTGGCCCCATTCACGGTTCGTTCGAGACGCATCGCTATCGTGAGACTATACCTAATGTCAATGTCATTTGTGTGAAATCTTTACAAGATATAATTTAGGTGAAGAGAGAGTATATTGGCCCACAATACTGTACCTAAACGGATACAGATCACCATTTGACCACAAATAAGGTGTATTTTTTTAAGCATTTTCTATTTCTGGCTCATTCCCTCTGGACAGTATTTTCAGACACGATCATAATCAGCCATAGAATTCACCTACATCGCCATGTCTCATGGCCGGACCACGACTTCTCTTCTGTCTAAGGTGGCAGCGGCGAGAGGGAATGAGACACAGCGCTCGGACCTTCTGCTCCCACCTATGGCTGCCACTCGCCTTAGACCGAACTTGTGGTCGGGCTGTCAGAGCTAGGCTAAAGGAACACTAGCGCCCGGTCCAGCAGTACATTAGTGTGTAAACCTTCATTCACAGGTTTAGTATTTAATATCTGCCCTCTATCTATCTATCAGCCACCGACGTCCCTCATAGCTCGCCACAAAGTGCGATGTGCAGGCCGCATCCATTGACTTCCCGCTAACCTCACGAGGTCATCCGTCCACCCACTAGCCCACTAAGCAAGTTCAAATAGCAGTTTAGTTTGCTAAGAAAAGCAAAACTTCGCGCCTTACGCGCCCTTTAGGGGCTATGCACACGACTTTTGTTCAAGTTTGGGAACTTCTGTTCTAATGTTACACTAGTTTTACGCATGCATTTTCTTAGTATTTATTTTAAAGCTTTAGCTCCACAGGCTGTTCCATTGCAACGCGGCAAACCGAATATGTATGCCAAATCGAATGAAACAAATCAGCGTGGCGAACCTGGCGTTTTATGGGTCATTTCATCATTTGTTCCGCATCGCTTTTGTAAATATTTTTCGTCGAAATACCTGTAAGTTTTAATGGGGTTTCAAAATACTTCTTTGAAGTCCAGGATCCTCATCAAATATCTCAATGTGCCATACAAATCTACAGACACTTCGACAAAAATGTGGGCATGAAAGAGCTGATTGAAACGCTCCAATAATGTATCTTATGTCGCTGAACTTACAATCATCGCAAAACACGCGGTTTTCAAGATGATGCAAAAAGAACATACCTACCTAAAGGGTAAGGCTATAAGTTCGTAGGCAGAGGCAGAAGCAGCAGACGTCGTGTCGCTGCGACACAACTAGTTTCCATGTATTTCCATGACTTATCATTCGTTGTTAGTGACACGAAGCTAGCAACGAGTCGACGAGCGGCAGACGACACAGTCGCCCGACCGCCGGTCAGTTAGTGCCACGACAACAACTGAATACGGAGCTGCCGTCTGCAATCAGTTCAAAATCATAACATAGCGACATGACGCCACGATGTGTCGCAGCGACACATCGTCTGCTGTTGCTGTGTGGAGTCGGCTAAGAAATCATACCTTAAGTTAGGAAGAAAGAAACATTTGTTTAAGTTTCCAACGCAGCATACCGTTTTGATCGTGTTTACATTTCGCGTATAAATGACATTGTCACAAACACGTTCGGTACGTTTTTTGTTATTACGTCAAAAGTAAACTTACACTAGAGCATCTGCCAGCTTTCATCATCACACGCTGGCACGTGTATAATATTATATTACTACAACTGCCTAGATTTGCTGAGTGAGGCAGTAGGTACGCATTAATTACCCTTAATTGGGACATCTCACTGCTTACAACGTAATTCAGTGTAATTATATGACATTAATTGCATTATGTCATGAACCAAATAGTACACGACGCTACAAAGGATTTGGTTTCAAGTACAGATCGCGCATTTTACGCTGACGCGTTTGGTTCTTGTCTATTCGACTATAGTACAGAACCTAATGACTTATCCAAAATAACAGAAATAAAGGAAACTGCCACAAAATACTGATATAAATACATTAAATTTCACAGAATAAAATAATATACGTTATTTTACTATTGATTTTTATGACATCATTAGTTTGAAATTTGATAGTAACAGATCGTTTCTGACATCAAAAAAAAAAGTTTATTTGACTAGTCACGGAATATCGTTTTCTCGCGTTCGTGAAATTGACTTACAGTAGCCGCGTGAGTTAAAGGCAGTTTCCTAGGACAAGCCAGGAAATGCAATAGGTTATTTTAAGTATGGGAAAATCAAGTATTGACGAAACCGCAGTCCTTTCATTGCGATTTCAAATTGGTAAACCGATTGAATTCCCTAGGCACGCCTTTCCTCACATGCCCGCGGTACTAATTAAGATTCATCCATTAATTAGGCGAATCAACATTGAAAGGGCAAAATTCACTAAATCTTCATAGAACAGTTAATGAGAATGTTAGATTTACCTTTACAATCGTAAAGAATAGGCTAATACTGGAGGGTCTATATTAACTCCTAGAATTATTTGTTTGTCAAATGTTTTATTTCACCGAAACATCATTTCGTAGATAGCATTTTTCTTTGCAATTGTAAACTATTTGAGATTGTTATTCAACAAACCTAACCTAATCAATAGGATGATACTTGCAAGAATAATGACAAATGTAACATGACTACAGAGGATAAAAAATTCTGCGATGTGATTTTTCGGCGAACTGAAACATTCGACGAAATAAGTTTCTAGGTGTCAAAGGACTCCCAATAAGGTATGGTAATCAGTAGTTTCCTAAGCTAGCGAAGCGATACCTCAGACCGACTGCATTCAGCTCATAGCCTACTGTAAATATATCGGTTTGATAAGGCTACATTTAAGTGATGCATTGGTCGATACTGCCAGACAGTCTCGAGAGAGCCGTAGGACGGAACGAATCTGATTACGGGGAAATGAGTGCTCGATATAATTTTGAGCTAATAGGTAACGAACGAGGGAAGTATGAAAATGTGCAGAATATGACACAAATCTATTTCAAAAGTATCTGCGCCGCACGGTTTTACCCGCACATCCCACGGGAACATTACATTTTTTCGGGATGAAAAGTAGCCTGTGTAAATCCAGGGTGTCAGCTACCTTCATGCCAGCAGAGTGTGAAGAAATAACAAACACAAACTTTCGCCTTTATAATATTATTATTGTGATTGTATTTTGTCATTAGAATTCTGTCCATACCTTCCTTACACACAGTCAAAAATGTTTTCTCTACCTGAGACTGTCTAGAGAGGCTAATATAAGACCACAGGAACCTCTCAACAATTGATATTTATGCAGTCTGCAACAATCTTGACGACGTACCTGGAACAAAAAAAACATCTGTAAGTTTTAAACAAAATAATAATTTCTCGGCAGTTTAATAACCCAAAAAGGCCTTATTGAATTTTGTATTTTATTATTTTCACGGACAGCACGTCGGGAGACGTAAGTTAGGACCTTCCTGATACGGCACTACGTTTGTGGATGGCGACTTTTATCTTACCGAGTATGAGAAACCGAACATTTCTGATGGTTTTTATTAAAAAAGACTTTGTTGCCGTTTTTGGCTAGAACTGTTTTGTATGAGTTTTATCTGTGCCACAGCATGCAATTTCGAAAATGGTAGTATGTTGGTGAACGTATTTAGTAAACTCATGACTGAAGGAGTCTTACGTAGACGTACTACTAATTCGAGGGGACAAAAATCGCTGCCTCGTAGCCAGGCGACGCAATGTCTGTCTTACAGCCTACCTAATAACTATGACTCAACTAACACGTGCAAAGGATTACAGAGCGTTCATACTGCACATAAACAGAGATACCGGCTTATAATTCACTCAACGAATTCAATCTTCGCGTTCACCGAAATAAGTACTTCCTTAAGCTAAAGGTGTACGTATTTGGCCGGCGGATATCGACCAATAACTCAACAAAACTCGTATGTCATTCCATTAAAGAAATTCAACCTCGCTCCATAAATAATAGAGTTCAAATTTCAGTACAAGGTGAAGGATAGAGGAGTCGGTATGCCAGGTTTCAATGCACTCTGCGTCCGGTAGAATTAGGATTTGGTTTGTTTGTCTATAGCTTCCTGTTCCCGTCGATTGTCCCTGAATACCAAAACAAGGAATCCAATGTTTGGTCGCCGTCCGGCAGACTAATGTTCAATCATAAGGCGGCGTGTTTTAACCAGGTATATTAAAATTGGTTACAAGGTACAGGATATAAATAAAACTTGAGGGACGAGAGTGGACTGCAAAGGGACGCCATCTGTACCTTGTGTATTCTGCCGTGTTATGGACTTATAGTAAAAGTTCGAATCTTTATATGGACTTCATAGTAACATACGACTTTTTGTTTTTACTATAGTTAGAGAGAGAGAGCAGATCGCATCGCGTTCGATATACTGAACTTCATTCATTGGTAATGTTTGCCATTTTCGTATACGAGTACAATGGGTAATAAATAGTTGTGCAGCTGTCACTCCTTCCTAAGTTATAACACAGTTCAGATATTAGCTAGTTAGAATTGTGTGTTATCCCAATTACGCTAAATTTGCAGCTCATTTATATTCGTCGTCTTAGGCAAGACTCCAAAGTAAGCTCAACAAGTAATATATTGTACCTATAGATAGACATAGACGATCAAATTCAGTATTCAAACATCATCGATACCATTCTGCTGCTGTTTTGTACATATTATAAATACGTGGGACGGAATCACTTGGTCCTTAAAGTTATTATGCTGTAAATTCAAGGACAACATAAGCTGGTTCACTCATGGCGATACCAACTTTACAAACAGCTTAATTTGAAATTACGAAGTTCTTATAAATTCTTGGCACAATCTGGGGGCACGGTAGTGCCCCCGCCAAGACGAGCAAAACAGAAGCGGGGCACTACCTACCTTTTCTCGAACCGTTTCGTCTAATTTTCAAACCCTCATAGCTTCGTCCCAGTTAACACCAGAGCGCCCAAACTCACAGGTTAAGATGCAGTTAGGGAACAAATGAAATGTACTTAATTTAATTGATCTAGCTTTTATACTTTAGGTTTTATTGGTACCTAAAATACGCCGATTTTGCCACTCACTCACTGACGTATCAAAACCTCTGGGGTACTTCCCGATGTCCTAGAAAGCTGAAATTTGGTATGTAAGCTAGGTTTAGTACACAAACAATAGAATAATTCTGAAACTTGGAACTTTTACCCCCCAACACCTTAAACTAGGGGATGGATGTTTGTATGAGACTTCTGCAAATTTTGATACTAGAGGTCTGAAAATTGATATAGGGACTCCTTGTTATAAATAATAAAATATATATTCTAGGAATTTTAGAAAATTACCCCCCACCCTTTAAATAAGGGGATGAAAGTTTGTATGGGTTTTCCATAATGGGGGCTAAACGTAAGTATTTCTTAAATACACAATTATTCCTACTTAGAAACGCTACGGCACAAAAAAAATAAAAAAATAAACCTAAAAATTAAAAACTACTTTACAAAAAGAAATGAGATCCCACCAAAAACATTTCATGTAAAAATGGCGGCCAAGACTCATATCGTCTGGCTGTAAAAAAGTTATCAGATCCCTCGAAAAGCCAAGCCCCTAAGCCCTGAGTTTACTAATCCTACACCTTGGCTTCAAAGCCAATGCTTGGCTTGGCCGTTTCATAAAGTACCGTAAATAAGTCTAATGGACTGTCCGGCCTGTATGGTAAGGAATTAAGTTTATATATATTATCATGGAGATATAAACTTAATTTCTTGATATCGTATGGGCCAGACGGTCCGTTGGACTTATTTACGTTACTTTATGAAACGGCCAAGCCATACCTTTGAAGCCAAGGTGTAGGATTAGTAAACTCAGGGCTTAGGGGCTTGGCTTTTCGAGGGATCTGATAACTTTTTTACAGCCAGACGATATGAGTCTTGGCCGCCATTTTTACATGAAATGTTTTTGGTGGGATTGGGTATTCCAGAATCGAGAAATATTGTAGGCGTCAATTCAACTTGTGAATTTATCCAGATATCTCTCAACTCCTTGGTAAACGTCGGGCATTTTTGTGTTTAACACGAAACTTTACTTGGAAGCGAGGATCAATTTCTCATTCCAAGTGACGAGTTTGATAGTCTCTCGTTTGGCGAAAGCCGTGAGCCGTAAAGGGCGGTTTCAATCAACGTAACGCGATTACTGCCGCAATTATGTTCTGTCGAATATCTTGATTGACGCTGAATATTTAGGGCTGTGTTCAGCTCGGGAAATTAAATAAAACTTGCCATCCCAAGCTCACATCTCGATTAAAAAGGGTTAGAGCAAAAACAGCCGTGGCCTGAGCAGAGCAGAGTTCAGATTACAAAATTGTAGATAGGTGTCGTAAGCCGTCGTTATTACATAGGGTTTTGAAAGGGCAGAGGTGAGTATAACCCAGTTTTTTACGAGTCCCGTTTGAACTTGATATAATGATATTGTACCTTGACGGTTTAATCCGAGGTATTAAGTCAATCTAACGACTAAACTGTTTAATGTCTTAATCGAGCACTCTGTGAAATTGCTGTCACGTCGGGGCCTCTTATAAAATCAGGGGATTATTCTGATTTATTAGTGTGTATATTGGAATGTGACATTTTTTAATATAATTATTTATAGGCGTGTCGTTTAGTTTTAGATTAGACCTTTAGTATCGACGTCGCTAATATGAGTGTAAGGCGAGAGCCAAACGGGCCATCCACTACTTGCGCGACCAGGGGCAGCGACGAGCGGTGGATGTCCGAAACAGAAGAGACGTAGGACGAGAACGCATCGCAGACGCGGCGCCCCTTTAATTAATGTTTATACAAAATGTATGGAAACGCTCGTCTCGGCCCGTTTCTTGTGTCTATTTTGCATCTCGTCCCACGTTTCGGTTTGGATTGGAGATCAGTCCACGTCCGAGTATGATGCAGTGACTTGACCTAACTCAATTACCAGAAAAAAAATGAAGTACACCCCAAAATTAGTAAAGCCGATGAAATTTGTCGTTAAAAAACCATACCCTTTAGTCATAGCCTTTAAAAAAAATTGGGCAAGTGCGAGTCGGACCCGCGCACCGAGGGTTCCGTACAAACACTTTTCATCCTTAAGTGGTTAAGTTAAGTTTGCACCTGGTATGTATAGCGCCCCATACAAATGAGGTGCAAAGTTAACGCAACCAACCCGTTTGTTGTATGGGAGCCCCCCTTAAATATTTATTTTATTTTTAGTATTTGTTGTTATAGCGGCAATAGAAATACATCATCTGTGAAAATTTCAACTGTCTAGCTATCACCGTTCTTGAGATACAGCCTGGTGACAGACGCACGGACGGACGGACGGACGGACAGCGAAGTCTCAGTAATAGGGTCCCGTTTTTACCCTTTGGGTACGGAACCCTAACAAGCATATTAATTATTTAGTGGGCAACGCTTCCGCGTAATGTAATAGGAATAATTCTCTAAACTTTGTATTATTTATTGTAATAAACAGATAATAAGGATGACTAAGTAAACAATCCTGCTATCGGCGCGGACGCGGCACAACCCCGGACGCCGCCCGCGCAGGCGATAAGATAGCTGTTCGCGAAACTACAAACAAATACCCTTTGGATAAGCCGAGGGAGACCGGACCTCTAGTTTAGATACATTGATTTAAATTACAATGTTTTGTTACAACAACAACAGTCTAAACTTTAAACACCTCGATCGCGTTTACGTTTCGATATAAATAACGTTCACACGTCACACGGGACACGAGACTGTACCCTTACCACGAGTTTACTTTATAACAGTACTAGCGACTCCGTGAACAATGTGTATGGAGAATTGTAGTTCTACAAAGTAATCGTTAAGAGCGCTATGTTATTCTCCGTACAAATCGTTTACGCTGTCGCTAGCAAGCATGGTCACGTCAACTCAGTGGAGTAACATTACCAAATGTTACTCCACTGACGAGCCACGAAAGCGTTCTCGACGTTTATTGCATTAAAAACAAACTTACTCTAGAAGTATAAAGCCTCCAAACGATCAGAGTACATCTGGTAATGATCCAAAAACTTGCACATTTGGAGTATGGAAACTATTAATTGTGTGCGCGACAATCTACACCTAATTCCCTCAAGATTGAGACTACGGATAAGTGTACGGATTCGCACTTTAAATATAATTCGATGACCTTAATTAATTTCAATTAAGATAGATCGTTTCAGCAGTTTCCAACGAGACTGGTTCTCGCATAACCAATACACGCGTCAAACTTCAATCACTAGGAATTTAGAATCCTTGCTTAGCTCGACATATAGAACCATAGACATAAATAATGTTCGATTTCACTCGTCTATAAAGAGGGCAAAGGCATCAACGCCAAGGGTCGATTACCGAGTTACGGCCGGCTAAAAATATATACACAATTCTGAATCCTATTCCACGGGCAAAAGCTCCAACACATGCATATGTTACTATATAGACGAGGTAACTCGTTGAGTCCATATTTCATCGGTACCCGTGTGTTGTATGCGAACATTACTATGTTGAGTTTATTGTGTTACGTGAAACAACACATCGTTTCATTTCTATTCGTTGTTTTCGGATTTTCTTTTATACATAGTCTAAGAAACTATGAAATTTGAATAACAACTGTAGAGCAACGAATAGGAGTTGAGTGCAGTCGGGAACAGATCACCTCAACTCTTACAATCGCAGTGCATTCCTCAGCTCACGCCGCTGTACCTCTAGCTGCTAGATCTCTTCTATACATCTAGCTGCTAGATTTCCTCAGTACCTCTAGCTGCTAGATCTCATCTGTGCCTCTAGCTGCTCGGTTTGTTAGGTAAATTTCAAAAAGTATTTATTCAAAGTAGCGAATTTTAACATCGCGTTTTTTTTCATGATTATTCATTTCGCGCTTTAATTATTCGTCTTTCTCCATGTAGCGACCTTTCATGAAGCGTTATAATGATCGCGTTAATTTTTTTCGCTTATTTCACCAGTACATAGCTTCTTTTATTATTCGCAAATATTATCAGTATAATATAAGATGTGGATGTGGTTTGTTAGATATTTTACTCGACATCATTACACTAACAAATCCTTAACTCCTTAGTGTCCACATTAACAGGTATATAGGTTAGGTTCGTTAGGTATCTTCAGATGCTCGAAGGGCAGACCGCAGACCGGCCAGAAATAGGAGCCCCGCGATCCGTCGACATAAGACGTAGGTTGCCTAGTACTGCTGAAAATATATGCGACTGATAAAATACACATTGTAAATCGCTACATGAAGAAAGACGAATAATTACATTTGCGATCCCGAAAAAACGCGATGTGAATATTCGCTACTATGAAAAAATGCTTTTGTGAAAATTATCGAACAAATCCACAAGCTGTCGTGGAATGGCGCTTTAAATAATATACAGTCAGCACTCAGCATCAAGCAGTTTATAACATGTAATATATCGCAAGATACCTTTATGCCTATAGGAATAGGAGTTAAGCGTGCAGTGGAATACGCGCAAATCACATTCGCGTTCAGCTGTAACATCCTAACTTTTGTATGAGTATGCTGGCGTAGTTTCTTTAATTGTTCTTCTAATACTCGACCAAAGAAAGGTACCTATTATTGTCGCGCTAAATTGACTTACCTAAGGAAATTCCTCCACCATCCGCTCGATTATCTAACCCACATCTCAATGGAATTTCGAATAGGATGGATGAGAAGATAGCAATAAGAAGGATTTTTCCGATGTTGATAAACAATAATTCCTAAGAAATTAAATACGGAATTAAAGTTTAATAGACCTTTGTCTGAGTGTATTCTACGATATGAGAGAGATATCGGAATCTACCGTGCTAAGCTGAAAGGGCAACTTTTTGTATGGAGTTTCGTGTATTGCTTTAAAAGGCGATGCGATACATGAAGCTAAACCTTAGCGCGGACGAATAGTTGTTGATCATGACCACTTTGCAGAGAGTACGTAGTCTGAGAGGAGAATAGTATTAAGTTGGTGAAGATCACGTTTTAAGAACCTTTAGCCACCACAGTGTAAGATTAAGCAGATTAAGTGTGGAATTGTCTAGCGCGAGCCGGTTTTATCAATAAATGGCCGCTGTTATGTCTAACTGCATTTGTAATTGCATTTTTCCGAGCGCTCTCAAGCCAAGTCACGAATGAGGACAACCATACTATATACTTATATATACTTCGGACTTTTACACAATCAGCCACTGTCACAGAACAATCTAAATTAAAACGTACATTTATGTGGAGTATAAATAACTGGAATAAGCAATGAAAAACATGGACTCCGGTCAAATCTGTTAAAATAATTGCGATTTGCTGTAACGCAGTTTTTTTTTGAGAAAATAAATACAATGTGACGTTCTTAAGCAAAGTCCATTTCCGGTTTATTTCTATCCTTAAACCGATGTGACTGAGTGTGAACAGCGATGTACCTCAGTAAGATCTGATGGTAATAGTAACTACGGAATCGATGATATAGCTCGCAGGTTCAGCAACCTAGCCTATTAATTCTTGCCTTGGACAGACTTCAGACTAAGAGTTCCAGGAAACACATACGAATCATAATCACGAGTTATGATCTTTAATATCTTACTTTTATTCATTCGTTGTGAAGATTCAGCATTTTACATTAACAATCATATCAAAAACAGTAAAGCTTTCTACTGAAAGTGACGCAAAACGATCCACCATAACCATAACTTAACGAATGCGAGCCGTCCTATATTCAACGAATATGAGGGCACAACCGGTGTCACTAATCCGTGACCTCAAAGTAAAGGTTACGTTACGTAACGTGTTTGGTTTGCACAGTTGGGGAATGTAACGTTTCGCGCAGAAAGATATAACCGCCGTGAATTGCCTACTGCCATACAACCTTCTGGGGATGAGAATGGGGCGATTCGATTATCAGTTACAATTTCGTCACACAATTCCAGTAAAGATGTGTTAAGATCGGCCCTTTAAAGGTTAAAATGTGTATAACATACACTGCATATGCCTGTCATACCCGTATACATTATATGAGTTTTAAGAACGTAGTAAGGGGTTACGAATCCAGACCTATCTGTTTCTTTAAGAGTAAAATCAAGTTTTCTAAGACTAAGGAATATTTCCTTGCGTCCTTAGCTTTCTCTGTCTGTTAGCATGCTTTATTATTATAATAAATGCTAAAATAATCTTCGAAATTTTCAATATAACAACTAAATAAACTTACTAATTGTGGTTATCGAAGTCTTAAGAACACTAAAGCTTGACTTTCATGGCTAGCGGCCGATGCGACTGTCGCGCGCGGCTGACGCTCAGCGACAGTCGCCTGGCCTCGCGTCAGTAATAGTTACTATGAAACTATATGGGGCCACTTTCGAGGCTAGCGGCTCGAGCCGCGCGCGGCTCGCGTCAGTAGCGACAGTCGCGAGCCGCGCGCGGCCGTGTTCGGTTGGTCTTCTACTGACGCGTGACGCGCGGTAAAAATGGCGAATATTGTAACATTTTCTAGCATAAAAGAAGAAATTCTTATTAATTTTGTTGCGCAGCGCCCTTTTTTATATGATCGTAGTTTACCGGACTATAGAAATTCTTATAAGAGGGACAAAGTGTTGGAAGAATTTGCTTGTAATAATATAGCAATAGCAAATCGTCATCCTCTTCTTCTTCTAGCATTGCTAGCAAAATAGATTTTTTAGAAGCCATAGAGATCACACACAACTGCACTGGACGGACACATCAATATGGCGCGCTGTGCCAGCGGCCGCGCGCGACTGTCGCATCGGCCGCGACCCACGAAAGTTGAACCGGACGCGTCAGCCGCGCGCGTCAGTCGCGCGCGGCTGACGCGCGCGGCTCACGCGCGCGACTGTCGCATCGGCCGCTAGCCATGAAAGTCAAGCTTTACAGTTATACTATTGAGATAAAAAGTATAGGATCGTCTTCAAATGTTTATGTCAGAGTATAGATGAAGGGAGCGCTTCATACATGAGGGACATTAAATGGGCAACATAAGTATGGAGTCCCCTCGATTAAAGATGGCGGAATTAATTCGTGTCACTCCTGTGCACACTCCCCATAATGTAATACGATAATAAGACCAACCAATAACTCTGTTCGATGTTTGAGGCTCTGGGAATTTACCTCTACTCTACCGTCGGTGAATCACTAATGTTTAATATATAATATACAATTCGGTGAATCACTAATGTTTAATATATAATATACAATTCGGTGAATCACTAATGTTTAATATATAATATATGTACAATTCTTTGAGTAGAATCTTTCCCTGTGTATATATGTATCAGTAACGTGGCGTGAAACATTTTCGTGGTAAAACAGCTTTGGCTTTGATTTTGAAGTATAAGTGTATAAGTAAGTCGCCAACTCCCTTAAAAATAGGCAAGCCGCTTGGAATCGAGTTCTATATGGACCACCACGCCACTGGTAGGTAGGTAGGTATATTATATATCTATACATGTTCGACAAACTGACTTTAAGGCACTTTGGTCGTAAATAATTGTAACCTGAGGTTTATTAAGACAGTAAATTAAATGTAAATGCTAATGTGGCGTATAGAATGTGAGTGGGAGACCCAAGATAAGAAAATTTCAAGTTATCCGTCGACTGAAGCCTCTTCGGCGGTGCTGGTGACGTCTTCACATGCCGATCGAATGGAACCTATTCATAAAGTAATAGTACATTATTGCCGAGGCCCGGAAAGTAGGGGATTGCCTGACGAGGTAGTTTGCAAGCCGAGCATCGCGAGGCTTGCAAAAGATGCGAGTCAGGCAATCCCCATTTCCGCCGAGGTTTATATAGTGCTTTTCTCAAACAATGTGAGGAAATAATAAAAATACACTTGCAAAATAACAAGTAATTTAATAGGATTAACAAGAGAAACGAACAACAATCAGTTAAGTACACAAATTAAGTAGAGGTATGTTTGTTTTATTCTTTCCAATAGGCTGCCGCGTACACTTTCCCTCCTTATATTTTAAGAAAAATCGATTTATTATATATTAATGTTTGGGGTACGAAGTTCTATGTATATATTTTCGAACGATATTGAGGTATTAGTCCATTGAATAAAAAGTTCTAGAGTGCGTGAGTTAGTAACGTAAGATGTTTCTTCGGAAACATGTCAAGAGTCCCTAGGTAATAAACATACTAAAACCCCGGGACACTAGGAGGAGTCCCGGAGTGGGGGGAGGGGGGGAAAGGGTCCATTTTTTCATTTTTCGCTTAAATCTCAAAAACGGTACATGTTAGAGAAAAACTTTCAAGGAAAAGTTGAAAGGCCATAAAATTATCTACAAGTTGTACCTAAATAATTTTTTCCTATATCCTACCGTTTCTGAGTTACACGCAGTAAAAAATGATTTTGGCTCAAACAATTTCCCCATACTACATACCCATGTTTATCACATCAATCGATCAAAAAATATTTCTTTCTTCCAAAAAACTCAAATGTGCAACTTGTGACCGGTACTGATAGATTGCTCTTAATTAGGTCTATAATTGGTAAAGTAAACACATTCCTCCATGGAAGCCTTTAGGAGGAATCGATTGTCAAAATATTATATTAGGGTAGTTTGAGTTACTGAACTTGATCTTTTTATTTGTTCTTCCAAAAAAACTCAAAAGTGCAACTTGTGACCGATACAGATAGATTGCTCATAATTAGGTCTATCATTGATAAAAATACCAGATTCCACCACGGAGGCGTTTACGGGGAATTGAATTTTATTAGGGTAGTTACGATACTTGAACTTTTTATTTTTTTTTCTTCCAAAAAGCTCAAAAGTGCAACTTGTGACCGGTACTGATAGATTGCTCTTAATTAGGTCAATCATTGGTAAAAAAAACACATTCCTCCATGGAAGCCTTTAGGAGGAATTGATTGTCAAAATATTATATTAGGGTAGTTACGCAACTTGACCTTTTTATTTTTTTTCTTCCAAAAAGCTCAAAAGTGCAACTTGTGACCGGTACTGATAGATTGCTCTTAATTAGGTCTATAATTGGTAAAAAGAACACATTCCTCCATGGAAGCCTTTAGGAGGAATCGATTGTCAAAATATTATATAAGGGTAGTTTTCGAATTTTTCACCTTTCATGGGATGTAGCTCGAAAACGGCTGCGAATAGAAAAAAAATATTTAGGTACAACTTGTAGATAATTTTATGGCCTTTCAACTTTTCCTTGAAAGTTTTTCTCTAACATGTACCGTTTTTGAGATTTAAGCGAAAAATGAAAAAATGGACCCTTTCCCCCCCTCCCCCCACTCCGGGGATCCTCCTAGTGTCCCGGGGTTTTAGTATGTTTATTACCTAGGAACTCTTGACATGTTTCCGAAGAAACATCTTACGTTACTAACTCACGCACTCTAGACCCCCCTTGGAGGGACTCATTCAATGGACTATATTCACCGCGGATGACAAATACTCGGCCAATTTTTGTTTTAGTGTCGCACAATTTGACAATCATAGATTGGTCGTGGCTTTCGATGTCTTCCATGGTAATATTTGTAAATTGTAAACTGCGGCTCGCTCCGTTTAGTCCCATGATAAGGGCAACCTGTAAAGAAAATATATTGAATTACTGTAAAGCACATACTTAACTAAAACAAAAATAATTAGTTCAAAATATGTACATTTTATGATAAAACTTTTACCTTAACAGCCAAGTAGCATCTGATGTGCTTCCTTTAAAAAAATGACAACATTTTCTCCAGTCAAAACCTTGAATTTCTGGCTTTTATAACCATCGGATTGTCTTTTTAAAAATGTTGTCAGGTTCGTGTAGAAAACGAATTTGCATGTTTGCTTTCTTTCCATAACATAAATTGGTCGTACACTTGATTATATTTATCTCATAATTTAGTAGGTAGCTTATATTATTTATTTACTCGAAAATCATTTACGCGCATACGCTCAATAGCAATTAAATAAAATTTTAATTTTACCGCCTAAACTTACTTTTTTCTTCTGACATCTAAAAAAAAAAACAAAACTTGCACGAACTGTTAAAACATACTTTACACGTTACCGATTCGCCCGCTCGAATGGCGTTGGATCTTGTCGGGCGTCAATTAGAAACGAAGGCCAATCTGATCAGCTCGGCAAAGTTTGCGAATGTGTGAATGCTACTTAATGTTAAACGTGTGGTTGTCATGGCTGTATGAGATTTGTCCTACGTCGATTTCAATTTATGTACAGTATCTATGAAATTTTAAAAAGTTATGGAAGCGGGTAAAAATGGGTTTTCATACATTTATTTTTCCCCGAGGGAGCGAATATTCTTTTTTTTTATTTCATTAGTAAAAATTAGGCTCTTTGCGTATTCTATTTTCAAATGGGAATTGAAACATTTCCGAGCATGTTTGAGAAAAATAAACTTACTGGCAATGCATGTCAATGTTGAGGATAGATTTTAGAGCTTACTTAGATAAAGACCCATGTAACTAATAATAACAAAAGGACAACCTTAAGCAATTTATTACTCATTTTTCTAAGTTAAAATCTGAAACTAAAACCGGTCGTAAACCGCGACATGCGTTTTGGAGTAGAAGTACGAGATTCTCAAAAATCGTATAATGTAAACAAATTCATAATATTATGCAAACCCTATACTGCTAGCGAAGTTGACGAGAGGTTTGGCGAATATTATAGCGACGAGAGGCACTTTGGTGGAGGAAGTTATACTTCGGTCAACGGGACTGTCAATTTTGCGAGTAGTCCAGAGCCGGGGATACAATTGAAATATTCGATTGTAATCTAACCACGTTTGTAATAACCATCTATTATGTTGATAAAAGTCACTGCAAGCGTTACCAATGTCACCATAATGCAAAGCAATCATACGGGGAGGGCAGTAGTGCTCGGGCACTGGGGATCCAAAATCCAATCAACTTACCCTTCGCACTGGGCTGGTGTCGCCGTATTGTAATTACTTTTACGCATTTACATAATAGTGCCGCTATTTGTAGCCATTGACTTGCATTGTGTTCATTTGTCGTCTTTGTTAATATCAGCTGTATTTGCAAAGCAATAATACCTAACTATAACTGTGTGAGATTAGTGCGGAATACAGCATTTTTGGTTTACAGAGACAATATTGTTCTAAAGGTATGTTCTGCTTTGGTTAATACTTTAATAGACGGGTCAGATCTGAAGCTTGGATGAGTCATCATCATATCAGCCGATAGACGTCCACTGCTGGACAAAGGCCTCCTCCGAAGTTGTCCACAACGATCGGTCTTGCGCCGCCCTCATCCAATTTCTGCCCGCGATCCTAACCAGGTCGTCGGTCCACCTTGTTGGGGGCCCTCCCACGCGGCGTCTTCCGGTCCACGGTCGCCACTCAAGAACCTTCCTGCCCCAACGGCCATCGGTTGTGCACGAGCAATGTGCCCCCCCCACTGCCACTTAAGTTTGGATGAGTAGCTGAGAAAAATCCAGACATTTTGATATCACACTACGAAGTTTTTATTTAAATCTCAATTTCATCCACGTGAGCCTGACTGAAGTATCTTGCAGGTTTGTTCAAGCTAGCTTCTTGCCAATATAAGTATTTTTATTATTAGTTAATTCACTTTAGTATTATGATCTTCGAGTTTCATAGTCCCAGAGTTCCGCATTTTATGGTAACCGCCAAATCCTGCAATTTGTTCGCAAAACTAAAGCATCTATAATACACAGGTTGACAACCCTAGTTTAGAAACCCGATATGTGTTACCTACACACACTTATCACAGAACTCAAAAGATAGCTATGTTTTAGAACTTGAAAAAGGTTCTTCTAGTAATTTATTTAAAAATGCCTTCTAGGTACAGACATACAACAACACGACATTTTTGTTTTTCCAACGCATTTACTATAATTATGCAGTTCTTATGGCGCAACATTACCTATTAACACTAAAATATGCAGCAAAAAATACCTAGACGTCGTTAAAAACCTGTCTTTCAAAGTCGAATGACTCGAATGTTGTCGAGTCGCTATTTAAAGACCGCAAATCGATAGTTCCTTGTGACACAAAGGTTTTACTTTCAATTTGCGACGCACATCGAAAGTAGAATGCACCCCCTGTAGTGATAAGATTAACTCTTGTTTACCTCTAATTGTAGTGTTTTTAACTTGATAGTGAATGAGGGTTACTCTGTTACTTATCTTCCTTGAACGAAACAAGAAGGCGAAGACATTGTACGAAATAAATTCAAAAACATCGAAAACAAATGTTCAAACATAAAAATGTAACGGAAAGTGTCCTGTTATAAGCCGAACAGTGCCTCAATAACAATAAGCCATAAGTGACAATAACGTCCTACTCACATACACCCTTTACCCATAGGGCTCAGCGTGGAATCCAATACCTACACCAGTATTAAATTACCAAGCCATCCGAATCCCGAAAAGAACATATTTTATTCGAGTAACACTCGACAGTAACAATGACCGGAGAATGTTTCGAAGTAATGTTGTGCTTTTAATTTCGAGGTGTTTTTATTAGGGTTAACAAAGTAGAAAATGTGAACCTTTAATAGGTTGGGTACAATTTTTGGCAGACAATTAAATTATATTTTATTTCGATAGTCCTTGCTGCAAGGATCTACGAACTGCAAGGTCATTAATTTTTCTTTACCATTTTTTTCCGTAATGTTTTTTAAATTGACAATTTACAGTTCTCAATGGCTGAAGGGATATTTGCCTTCGAAAGTTAATAAAAAAAAAATTGATTGTTGGCACTTGCCAATGTCAAGCCGTTGAAATTTTGACATTGACAAGTCAAATAGACCACTTTTTAAAATTAAGTTTCGTATTGTATAATAAAATAATGATCATGCCTAGATCTGATTTCAACCCTTGCCCATATGACAAGAGCGGTTGTCTTTATAAATCGACAGAACCGTGGATTGAAGTTTGTATGAAAATACTGACAATATCCACAGAACCCTCAAAGCACAAGTCCAAGTCACACTTTTCCAGTTTTTATTTGGACATGTAACGAGTCTCGCGTTTTCTTGGGTTTTTCAACTTTTTCAACGGTCTCGTTAGTTCTAGAGAGCGAGCTTGTCACGTTATCGCGACTGTCTCTAAAGTGACCGAGGTCTGACCTTAATTTTCTTTGGCCGTGCATTTGTTTGGAATTTGTTTACAAAAACTTGGCTGGGAGAACGTGGTATTCTTTTGTTTATGGCTTCTTTTGTTTCAGACGCAGTTGTGAACTAGGTATATTGATTAGGTCATTCAACTTTGCTCTAAATCGCGTATTGACAAAGTGGTACACTATTGCCGTCTTTTGATCGATTTTCGGCCCTAGCATTCGAACAGAATGTCGGGCAAGTGACGCCATTATTTTAATATTTCTGAGAAAACTAGGAACTAAATTTTTAATGGATGGGTTTGGTACAATTTTAGGAAGACCAATACATTACGTATCTTTCTATAGTCCTTGCTGTAACGAAAGGATCTACAACTGCAGGTAATTCTTTTTTCTGTATTAGTTTTTCAAATTGTTTTTTTATTGAAAATTTGACAGGTCTCCATAATATTGAATGGATCTTTGCCTTGGAAACCCAATAAAAAAAACTACTAGATGGTCGGCACTTGTCAATGTCTTCCTAAAATTGTACCAGGCCTATTCTTAGACTTTCCATATCGCCTGGTAACAACCAAAATTCACTAAAATTTCTGTCCTGCTCTTTAAAACGATACGAGCTTTGTTTTAAGGAGTGGCGACCGCGAACCGGAATACGCAGCGTCGGAGGGCCCCAACAAGGTGGACCGACGACCTGGTTAAGATCGCGGGTAGAAATTGGATGATGGCGGCAAAAGATCGATCGTTGTGGAGAACTTTGGAGGAGGCCTTTGTCCAGCAGTGGACGTCTCCACCGTTAATACCTAATTAAATTAATAGACATTCTTTTACCCTAATTAGGGTGCTACCATATCCTTACTATATTAGCTTACAATTTCGCGAATTTTACTTCAACATATTATATGTTGAAAGTAAACAACCCGATTAGGACCATTAGCGTAAATTACAGGGAAGTCACAAATTCATTATACACTAATGACACATTAAATGATAACAAGGCAAAGGCTAAACATTAAATGATAACAAGGCAAAAGCTAAGACTTAGTGAATCAAAACACAGTTCGCGGAAGTCGTTTTGGGTGAAAACAAATCATAGCTGGCTACAACAGCACCTCTAGCACAACTGTGACTGTGACATACGACTCTTTCTCGCGCGTGATTACCTGTCTCTATCTTTTCAGTACTGTGAGAGAGTGACGGGCGATGCTATGTCGCGCGACAAGTCTAGACTTGCTGGGGTCACCTGGGGTGTAGCCATATGCCATCTCTCTCACAAAAGGGTTGGGACTTTTAGTGGCAACCGTGGTTCTAAAATCCACAGAGTCGCTAATTGTAAAAATGTTCCAAGTCAAGACATATTAGATATCATCATTTATGCTGTCACATTGTTACTAGACTTATTAGTACACACATTCAAACTCGAAATATATGTATACATACAATATTTGCACATACAACATGATATCTAAATATCGTTATATTTGGTTTTGCAAGCACATGATCGACGCTTGTGAAGATCATGCAGATTCGCCATTGGCGGATACGTCAAGGAGGACTTATAGTAAAATAATATTTTTAGACTGTAACTTTAAATTTCTTTACAATGAGTAACTCCGTGGATTTTAGAACCACGGTTGTCACCAAAAGCCACAACCCTACACACTAGATTTAAAATAACGTAAGCGAAAGTAGGTTTTCGTGTTGTGAAAACTGTTCTGCCACTACTTAACAATATTGGAAATCAGAGGTCACAACTGATAACTTCGACAAACTATTTATAATCATAAACAATTGCCGAGTCCTAAACTCAATTATTTGCCTACGGACTTTGACATGTTCCTCAATAGCATCAGTACCACCCAGGATACTAGTGATTTATTTTACAACTTGATAACAACCACTACCACAAATTATCGTATCTTAACAGAAAATCCAGTCCTGTTACGACCCTATCTTCTGAATATAGATTCCTGGAGGTCGTAAATAAAGCTGCCTAGACCAGCTAAGCTGAGATGACTGGAGTCGATAGTCGATATGTTAATCGAGGAAAATGATCGAGTTGATTGAACCAGCGAGATAACTAATTGAATTATTGACGGATGAAATCGTTACTTTGTATCGACTAGTGCCGACCCGAAACCAACCGAAGACAGGTATTTGCATTAGATATTTGAACGTATTTCAAGACATTAAAATGTATTTGAATGTACCGAATCCCTTAGTAACGAGGCCGGATTTGACATGGTATTATTTTTTTGTTATTGTTTTGAAAAATTAGAACTGCAATACTTTTGTGAATTCGGAGAATACGAATATGTGATAAAACGCGATATTTTTTTTTTATTTTTTTTTTATCCCTGTGTATTTAAGGCGAGCAATAAACAGGATTTGTATTGTGTTGTATGCTAATATGTCTGGATTAGCTTCCTAATACAACAGTATCTGTAACTCACACAGCGGTATTCGCGTGCATGCAGAATCAGGGCATCAAAAAAGTGCAGGCTCGCGCGCGCTGCATTTCGTAACTCGCCTGGCGTTTTTACGCAACGCAACGTCGTCTCTAGAGCTTAAAGTGTTTTAGTTTCAGATTAATCGCTTAAAGGGCTTAACTTATGTTGTGAAACTGTTGAACGGCCGTTTATTAAGTGTCATAACATAAATGTGTTTGAGTTGGATTAAGTACTTTTTTAAGTTTGTATAACTATTTTTAAAACAGAGGTTTAGCAAAATTGGTAGGTTCAATAGGATATCAGGCTGAGAATACAATTAGGTATACTCGTATTATCTCTTTCAACATGTTATTGAATATGCAATGCGCGCAAGGTCAGGTCATGTTGAATGACGCTACATCGACTAGATACAAAACTGTGGATTGACTTGATTTATTTATGTACCTATCGTAAAAACATAAATTGAAAATTAGATCTAGACCAAATGAAGGAATGGCTGCCGTGCGGTGAAACATGGTGTGGGGCTAATTCACCGGCCGACAGATCAGACGTGATCCTAGAATGCGTCGGCGCAACTAAACAACAGGTTGAGAAACCCTAGTAATCTGTTAAAAGCCTCCTAGGTTTCAACAATTCTGGAGGGCACGGTGTAGGCTGAATAGACCCCTATGTCTAGGATGGGGACCCCTACAGCTACACCCCTGTGCCTGTCCTCGTTTTTCCCTAATTTACGGTGCGTCTCCACTCAAGTGGAGCGGAGGAATCGACCAATCACAAAAGTGCAGCGGAGCTGAGATACAGATTTCAACTCAGGTGATTGAAATATATGAAATAATGAACTTTATTCTGCAAGTAGGCCACAAGGGCACTTTTACATGTCTGGGTCTACCGGCATTTCACACGAGGAGACCACTGTTGAGAAGAAACGCCGGAAGAAGAATGGTCTATTCTACGTCTCCGTTCCGCCTCGCTTCAATAGACGCACCATAATATAACCAATCGCAAGTCGGTGTTGTTCAAAGCTGCTAAAATAATTATTTCGATCGACATTTTCATCTTGCCACTAATACGTTAATGAATATTCTAATAATGGCAACTAAAGCCATAAAGGAGCACGTGGCGAGACCGGGGGCGCAGCCCCGCGAGGGAGCCGCGGCCTTGGGCCTCCCCTGTAATTAACGCGAATTCGGCCCACACTGTGGGGCTTGATATTATTGGGTCGCCCCATAGGGCGAAAAGGTATATTCACGTTAAAGCTCCAAAATGGTTTCTTTTCTTTTTCAAAATTGCCGCGACTTTGGTGTGCTTTATATCACACTACTGAATGTAAAGAGGTAGCAATGCTAGTTGCGAGATTCACGTGTATAGTTGCATATATTTATTCACGTATCTTCACGTAACGTAATAATATAAATGTTCGTACAAACATACTGACCAGTAACCCCAGTATTTGACTAGAAAATACCCGGCCAACTATTGGATTGTTGCCGTCGTCTGCGGCTTGAGCAACAAATATGTTGTTTTTTTTTATTGCTTTTTCCATTCTTGGTGTACTAAGCCAATTCAATAAAAATAAAATAGAAAAGCCATTCACTCTCGCAAAAAAATAAATATAAAACAGTTCAATAAATAACTAAAATCATGAAAGCTATAAAAATAAACAAATAACATTTTCAAGATTATTAAATTATCAAGACAATAAGTAAAACACATAAATCAACTCATTAACACACCTTTTTGCAAAGCCTTAATGCCAGCTGTATGAGTCACAAGACTCATAAGATACTTTAAATGGAAAAAAATAAATTACCATTCCGAACTTGTAAGATGTGGGCCATGTTTTATAATACATACAAAGTAGTGTCAGATTTGCATATGGCTGTGACTGTAGTGTCACTTAGTATTCTGAGTGTTGCAGCTTAATGGCCCAAGTCACGGAGAGGATCATCATTATATTAAACCGTCCTGATTGCAGTGTGCAGTGTTGTTTACATGTTGTAGGATAATTGGGATATGTAGATGTAACAAGAATAAAAAGTTTCTTGGTCAGTTGCATGAACATTATTATTTCAATATTGTATTGCATAGGTAACCACTTATTGAAATAATAATGACTGACTGTGTTCGATATCAAGTCTGAGACAAAAATCTATACAAGATGTACAGATTTTCTTTACAACATCAGGCAATGACTACATTTTGCCACCACATCCTACGTTTAATTCGAGCAACATTCAACTCGAAGCCCCTGTTTCGGTTCAGGAACTCAATAACACGCTTAAAAAAAAAGATACCGCACCTGGAGTTGACGATATTTCTTATTCAATGATATATAACTTCCCTGACAAGCAAATACTAGTTGATATGTTTAATAAAATTTTGACTGAGGGGCAGGTGCCTAAACAGTGGCGTGAAATTAAAGTAATCCCAATACCGAAACCGGGGCGTGATCTAAATAACATCTCATCATTGAGACCAATTTCACTTATATCTTGTCTTTGTAAAACCTTACATACGATAATAACGAGGCGGCTAGAATGGTATTTTGAGAGTAGGGGTTTATTTTCTAAGAATACGGTAGGATTTAGGAGAACTCAATCATGCTTAGATAATTTAGTGAGACTTGTAACACAGATTCAAATAGGATTTACTAGTAAACAACAAACACTAGGATGTTTTGTAGATATAAATAATGCATATAATAATGTAAATGTTTCGAAAGTTGTTGAAAAATTGGACGAAGCAGGGGTGGGGGCATCCTTGTGCAAATATATATGGGAATTCCTAAAAGAAAGACATTTATCTGTTATCGAAGCGGGAGGTAATAAGTCGATCACAAGATGGACGTCGGTTGGATTGGCACAAGGGGATCCAATGTCACCTATTTTGTTCAACATAGTAACTAGCAATATATGTAGGGAAATAGTCGATGTATACGTTTCGCAATATGCTGACGATTTTGTTTTATATATAACAGGACACAACCTTAGATTTATGTCAGTAAATCTACAGAGTGCTCTGAATGTACTGTCATCCCTGCTACGAGATTTAGGCCTTGAGTTGTCACCGGATAAAAGTAAAGTTTGTATATTTTCCAGGGGTAGGCAAGAACGCCAAATTAACGTGAGCGTTGACGGAGTTAGTTTGGAAAATGTATCGACAGTTAAATATTTGGGACTATGGTTAGATCAATCTTTGAGATGGACTAAGCAAATTAACGAGATATGTCAAACTTCTAATAAATTCTTAAATGTGTTTAATGTACTGGCGGGGTCATCTTGGGGTGTTCATCCGATGCACTTAAGGAGACTGTATATCGCAATAATTCGTAGCAGGTTAGATTTTGGGTGCTTTTTATTTGATAACAGCTCAAAAACCAATTGTCTTAAGCTTGATAAAATCCAAAACCAAGCCATGAGGACAGTCGGAGGTTTTATAAAAACTAGTCCAATACATGTCATAGAATCGAAATTTTGTTTGCCACCCTTGTTTGTGAGAAGAAAATACTTGGCTTCAAAATTCTGGTTGAAGGCTAAATCGATAGAAGACAGTGAGGTTATTTCCATCTTAGCCGAGCTTACATCCTTATGTGACCGGAAACCGTATTGGAACAATAAGAAGAAACCGCTTCTGACCTTAGTACATAATCAGCTATCAGACCAAGATATACATTGCTCTGAAAAACTGGAAATGTTCTCACTGAACACCTGGATGACCAACATAGATATTAAAGCGCAGATTTGTCTTAATTTATATAATGTAGAAGGACCTAAGAGATCACATAAAACGGAGGAACTCTTGCGTGAAGCCATACATACTATAAATACTAAATATAAGGGATTCCACCATATCTACACTGATGGTTCCAAAGTTAGTGAAGGTATAGGAGCAGCATTCTATGATCCCCAGGCCAATGTTACAGCAGCATTTAAATTAAATGATAAAATATCGATTATGTCAGCTGAGTTATATGCTATTGCTGAATGCCTGTCATACATACGGTCATGTGATGGAATCAACTTTGTCGTGCTTAGCGACTCGAAAAGTGCTTTGCAACATTTAGCTCGATGCACCTCGGGTGAACGAGGTCTCCCCGTAGCTTATAACATTTTAGATATTTATTTGCAGCTACAATGTAGTGGCAAAAAAATATATTTCCAGTGGATTCCATCACATATAAACCTGAACGGTAATGACGAAGCCGATAGGTTAGCAAAAATTGGAGCTGATGAAGGGATATTTGTAAATCATATGCCTTTCTTCACTGACCTACTCAGAGGAGTAAAACTAAAATGTTTTGAAAATTGGAAAGAATACTTTGACGAGAGGTCGAAGGAGAAGGGCATATGGTATAGGACTATGACCAGTGAACCACCAAAAATACCATGGTTTAGCGAAGGTCGGTTGAACCGTCACTTAGCGGTCACCAGCATGCGACTGCGCTCCGGGCACATGCCACTTAACGTGTTCGGGCACTTGATGAGAGTGGTCGATTCTCCAAATTGTAACACATGTGGCATGAGAGAAGATACCTACCACGCATTGGTGGAATGTGCTCGGATCGGAGCCGACCGTAGGGCATTTGAAGCACAGGCCAATCTTAAGTTAAGCGATACTGGTGTTTGCAATGCTATACTATCTGAACCGACTTCAAAATTAGCAATAAGATTGTACTATTTAATTATAAAATTACTTAATCGCAGATAACTATTAGAATAGCATGTGGTCTGTATGTGTTACTATGGGGCTGACATGGTCGCTAAGCGATCAAAGCCTTTTTTTTTTTCAATAAAGATTAAAAAAAAAAACATCAGGCAAAGTTTTTTTTTACCAAAATAGTTTACTCAATATATTTTAATTTCAATAAACTCTGTGGCTGTTGTTTGGTTTATAGAATGAAAAGAAACTAATTCTTTGATACCTACCATGTTATAACCAGTTTTAAGCTTATCAATTTGGAGCTCTTTAGCCTTGTGTTTATCACTTTTGATGATGTGCGAAGTAGCATGTTGTTGCAATATAATTGTGTGACATCTGAGTGTGGAATTATATAGATTCAAGAAATGAAACATCACAGAATCTGCATTTTATTCTTTGATTCCTTGTTTGGTGACCATTTGCAAAGGTAAAAGTGAACTAATCACTACTATCCTCTGCAAAAAAGAACCCAAAATTAAAAAAACAACATTCCATAAATAATTTGGACTGCATTTTTTCTTTCATCATCCTTCTCATGTAGATATTATAGATAGGCAATAAACATTTATCACATAAACCAATAAAGTTAATTCATTTATTGTCGTCATTTCAGTTACAATAAATAAATTAGTGTAAATTCCAGGGACTCAATCTAAATAAAAAGGAATAAGACGTAACAAATCTCGGGAAAACAACATAACGCGGGCATTGGAATAGAAATATTGAAGGGTAAAAGAATATTTCGCGGTTTATAGAGTCATCTTGCGACCGCCCTCCATCGGGCTTAACGAGGGGTGGGTCGGGAGTCGCCCGATACTACGAGACCCGCATTTATTACACCCGCACCATAGGACGTGTTTACTACACCACGCCGCCTTCCACGATCATCATCAACAATTAATCTAATGTAACATTACCTGATATATATCTTCCAACGTAGACTGCCGCGAGCCGAGAACAAAATCCTTGCACAACCACAAAATGAACTCAAACTACGCAAAAGAAACACACTTGCACGCGCGAAACACTATCTATTCTACGGAAAATGAACACAGAAAACAATATCACAAATAAATTGTGTCATAAAACGTCCAATAATCCTGTGTGTATTGAGAAAAATAATTCATTTCCTAATAAGAATACCGGTTCGCAGACTACACAGCCACCGCTACAAAAATCTTTAAAAAACTGAGGATTTTTGATTTCGCCACAGCGGCGCCACAATCGACGCGCAGGCGCTGTCAAAAGTAGAGCTGGGATTTGAAATGGAATATTCCCGCGTTATGGGCAAAAAATAATTTCCCGAGTGAGCTATATACGGGGTAGTTCTTCTCTTTTTTATCAATATAATGAAATAATTTATCACCAGTCAGGATCAGGCGAATTATATTAAAAACCTATAGCTTCAGTTCCATGGGCTGCTATGCTATCGTGGCTGCTGTCGTGTAATGGAACGTATAGACTAAAGGCGTTTTTAAAATATTGTTAAAGTTAGTGATGTACGAGGTCCAAGTTAAATATTTAATAGATTCGCGTTCACAAGTTTTGTACTGTCAGAAAACGCCTCTTGGGCTGTTTTGTTATCGTTTTTTTCCAAGAGGGAAATATTTTAATTATATTAGTTCCACAATGTTAGACGACGTTAAACGTGTCATATTGGTATTATCGGGAAAAGGGGGTGTAGGAAAATCTACAGTAAGCACTCAGCTAGCTCTAACATTAAAGGAAAGAGGTTATAAGGTAAGTACTTTATCAACGTTGTTAATTCTCTAAAATTACTTCTAATTTATTAACGTGATGACTTATTCCATTTATCTTAGTCAGATTACTGAACTGTATCTTGTTATATTATAAAGCTAAAAACTTTCATAACATTTCATCAGGTCGGGCTTCTAGATGTGGATTTATGCGGGCCCAGTGTGCCTTATATACTAAATCTTGAGCACCAAAACGTGCACCAAGGTCCGCAGGGCTGGGTCCCGGTGTACACGGACGCGGAGCAGCGGCTGGGCGTCATGTCCATAGGCTTTCTTTTAGAATCACGCAACGATGCTGTCGTATGGAGGGGCCCTAAAAAGACCTCAATGATTAAGCAGTTTTTAGAAGATGTTCAATGGCAAGAGCTCGATTATCTAGTTATTGATACTCCACCAGGTATGTATAGCTCTAATACTGAACTTTTAATTTAATTATATTGATAAATTATTGAATAATTTACCCATTTCGAAGCTCTGTGCCTATCCAATCCGGGCACTTAGTACAAAATTAAATTGGTTTAACAAAGACTTATATTTACTTTGGAAAAAAAGGTATGGAAATGGAATTTGTGTCAAATTTATTTCTTTTATTTTGTATACCATGGCATCCATGGATATGCAAGTTTCTACACAATGTCGATACATTTAGTTCACACTCGTACTAATTACGATTATTTTTCCAATGAAATTTAAACCACATAGAGTTTTATTAAAACTTTCGTGAGACATATTTAATTATTGTATTAAGCGGTTTACACTCACGTGAAATTGTCAGGAACGGCCCGACATGTTTCGAACTCGTATGGAGCCCTTCATCAGGGACGGCTGCCCGCACACCGCCGCGGCAAACTCGTCACTGCTGATACTTTGACCGACGTTCCGCTCTGAGCGCGCGCGCCGATGGCGCGGGGGCGCGGGGTGCTTGTAAGCCCGCTACTTGTTCGTCCAGCACTCCAACGTCACTTTTGTCCTCTATAGGCAGCCGTCCCTGATGAAGGGCTCCATACGAGTTCGAAACATGTCGGGCCGTTCCTGACAATTTCACGTGAGTGTAAACCGCTTAATACAATAATCACATAGAGTTGTGCACTAACATCCTAATTGTAACAACTTCTCCCAGAAAGCTATCAATGTGTTTTCTTGAAATAGTATATATATTGTCTAAATACTTTCAGGCACTTCAGATGAACACATTACAGTGATGGAGAATTTACGAGGAGTGCCACAGTGCTCCGCCATATTGGTGACGACCCCGCAGCAGGTTGCTATTGAGGATGTGAGAAAGGAAATCACCTTTTGCAGGAAGACAGGCATACCTATCATGGGTATTATTGAAAATATGAGTGGGTAGGTGAAAGTTCATATAAAAAAACATAAAAAAAATAATTATCATTTTCATATTAGTTCTACATTCATGTGTCTTTAGCACCTATGAATTAAATTGGATCACTAAAAATTCCATTTTTATCCTGGGCATTTAACAAAAATAATTTAAAGCATTTATTCAGATGGTGCGTTTGTTGAGTCTAATGATAATATATAGACCACAACAACGAAGAAAAAAATACTTATAAAATCATTACTAGCTGCGACGCTAAAACCGGGATTACTAAATTTTTTCATGATATATAATAAATAAATAAAGAAGTGATAGTTAATTCTGTATAGTCAAATTATTACTATTTAGCACAAGCTACAAACAACCATATACTTGTAAAATTAAGGTACTTTTTCACTTGTGCCATTTTGACATGATTGGTCTTGAGTTCCATATACTAATAATTACAAGATCATTAAGATCAATTAAGTAAATTTTCTTTGTACAATTTCCAGTTACGAATGTCCGAACTGCAGCGAGTGCACAAACATCTTCTCCAGTGGCGGAGGAAAGTCTCTAGCTGAGTATGCTAAGATCCCATTTCTCGGCAGTGTACCCATAGACCCCCGGGTAGGCAAGCTCGCTGGACAGGGCTTGGCAGCGGTCACCGAGCTGCCTGAGTCTAATACCAGCAAAGTGTTCAGTGAGTTGGTGAGGTTACTGGCGCAGCCAGGTGGTGGAGATTCCTAGTACTGATTAACCTTTCGACTGCTCAGCTCTTCAACAGAAAGCTGTTCCCGACTAGGGTTGCCATACATCCAGATTTGTCCAGACACGTCAGGTTTTTTGACCCTTTGTCAGGCCTTTTAAAAAGTTTACACATTTTGCAGAATTAGATAATAGGTATATGTGAGTGAATTTAATACTCAACAAAAACAAGCTTTAAATTGACTTTTTTTTTTATAATATCATATTAAACACAATTATAAAATCATATTTTTTATGACAATTCAAGGACATTTAGCGTGATGTCCGGATTTTTATCAGGATATTTCATTTTTCCATATGGCAACCCTATTCCCGACGTAAAGCTGACAGTAGATAGTATGACAATATACAGCGGTAAATGACGTTGGCGTCTGGGGCATAAGGCACACCACACACCTTCCTGTCGACGTCATTTGCCGTCTTTGGCGCTCAAAATATTAACAACCAGATGCTAGAAAGTATTGATATTACTCTTTGTGCAAGGGAAATGTGATAGGTCAAATAATGTAATGCGCAAACGTTCAATTAATAATTTGGTGTGTAAGAAAAAGTTGTAAAGATATGGTTATAGTTTTAGTTGAAAAAAAACCCATTCCAACCGTTTGTATATTTGTGTGATTACAATAAAACGAAGTCTTCTAACACAATCGCATTTATTATGAAATATTACATATATAATTCTATGAAATGCATTCGCTTTCACTAGTTAACTAGTACATCAATATTTTTATAAAATACTTTAGTACATATAAAAGTTGTATAAAATATTGTAACTACCCTGATATTGTATAATTTGGCTTTTGACTAATAAACTGTTTATTGTTTTAACTTTCATTATATTAAAGTAACTTCCAAACCCTTACAAGTCAAATAGTATTGTAGTACACATTATGGAAATGGCCCCATAACGAAACTGGCCTTAAAAGCAGGTCTTAAATTTGTTGACCTTCTTGAAAATTATTTCTATTTGGCTTGATTTTACCATCTTATAATATCATTGATTGATTCCAACGCGTATATTGTCTCGAAAATACTCTTTAGCTCAGTTCTTATACTAACACATTTAAAAATATGACCATCAAATCTAAATACTTATCCTATGGATGACTGTTCTCGCGCAAGTTAATAACCTTAACCTTTTAACCTTGTGTGTTTTATCTTCCTACACCCATATGATACGTTACTTTAACAAGTTCAGAAACTATAGGTAAAAAATACCTACATTACTACGCAGCTGCGGCGGGTGTGGAGGAGCGTCATGAGTGGTGTTATTTCATTGTTACGATATCGTCGGGTATATCGCAATACCGCGTAACTAACAGCTGTCGATAAAGTTCACATTTCAATAAAATAATTAGCATTTGTTTGAATATTGATTCGTATCTACACTTGTTACTCACGCGGTATTGCACTATCTATAGATTTTGTAGTTCACAGTGCCTTAGTTTAATTACTGTAATGCTGTGCAACTAATTTGAATAAATAAATAAATAAATCTACGACGGTATAGGATGACGTTGTACTCGCGTTCTGTTCGTTTAAAAAAACCACACTCGTGTTTTAAAACCTCTACTTATGTAACGGTGGCATAAACTGCACATAAACTACTACACATATTTCGCAAAACTTTATCCTCTATTGTTTCCGACTCGACAATAAGTGTCCGTTATCTAATGATTGGAAATGCACCGGTGTTCCTGAGGATGAGCTGGAATTACTGTATCCTAAATTGTAGAGATAATGACTGCTATGTACCTCTGAAATGCCACAAACAATAAGAATACGTGCTCTTAGGGATACCGGTATTCGGCTGTATACCGGTATTCAATTTCAGTTTTTCGCTTATTATTACACATTTTTATATTTAAGTGGGCAAATTGTAGGGTAAAAGGTTTGATTATATTTAAGTCACACGTATGCAGTACCTATATTATTCGAGAATTATACAATAGACACCGAAACATCTACATCTACCCATTGACAAATTTGAAATAGAACAAACTCGAGATAAACTTTGAATCAAGAACATGTATAAAAAACTAATTTAATCAAATAAAAAAAAAGCTTCAATATATATTACCGGTGTAAATGCCACCTTATCTCCTCGCATATATGAATTGAAATGCAAAAATTAGACGATGATGATATGATAAGTTTTTTTTCTATTCCCAGGTGGGAATTTCATACAAAAAAATATTTTTGACACAATCATCTCAAATGTTTAAAAAATATCGAGTAATTTTAATATTTTTTTAACAATTACGTAGAACATTACGAATCTAGACACGCGGCAGCGTGTCCAGCCAAGTTCACCCCAAGAACTGGCGAGCAGCAGCCGTGTGTTATATTACACGAACCGTTTGGAGCCACTTTTGACCCCTCAATAACTCCAAATCTATTTAACATAAAAACATGAAATTTGGCTCATGTATTAGGATCCTTTAGAACAACTAGAACCCCAAATTTCATAAATATAGGTGAAATAGGTATTGAGATATTAAAGTACAAAAAACGGTATTTTTATCACTGACTGACTGACTGACTGACTGACTGACTGACTGACTAGTAATCAAAAACCTAACCCACTTCCAGGTGACCTAGAAAGGTGAAATTTGGCATTCAGCTTGGTAATTGTGTGTGTACACATAAAAAAATCGAAAACAGTGATTTTTTTACTTTTTTAATTATTATTATTATTTATGCTTCTTGCCTCAGAACTCCGTCATTTATTAACCGATTTGGAAAATTCTTTCTTTGTTTTAAAGATGTATTAGCATAGCTCACACTCTTGCTCTCTCTCTCTCTTACACACACACACACACACACACACAAGAATCCAACACGTACTAACCGATTTGGAAAATTCTTTGTTTGTTTAAAAGATGTACTAGAATAGCACACACACAAGTAATTAACAATTAATTATTAAATAATTCACACATCATAATAATTTCTGTACAAAAAGTAATGAGATCCCATCAAAAACATAAATGTTAAATTAGAGCCAAGTTCTCGCATGCAACGTTGTCGACTTCGCCGACAAAAGAATTGAGATCTATATGGGCGCCAAGTTCTTTGCCCTAAATTTTTTAAATACATGGACATGCGACATACTCAATGCATTTATTTTACTTGGGGTGTAATTCAATATCAAGATTTGACTTGGCTAGTTTTCACAAACTGACTTAATTTTATCAAAGTAACATAGTATTATTATCAAGCTAACAGTATAAGTAACAGGGACGTACACTAACTTGCGTACATACCTTTACGAAAATAGATTAATGATTAGACAAATATAATATAAATTTATATGTAAAAACTAGCCAAGTCCAGTCTTGATATTGAATTACACCCCAAGTAAAATAAATGCATTGAGTATGTCGCATGTCCATGTATTTA
Organism: Apotomis capreana; assembly: GCA_947623375.1. Classification (NCBI taxonomy): domain Eukaryota; kingdom Metazoa; phylum Arthropoda; class Insecta; order Lepidoptera; family Tortricidae; genus Apotomis; species Apotomis capreana. Next base: position 23,451,404 of record OX392507.1, on the reverse strand, counting down.
AAAAATTTAGGGCAAAGAACTTGGCGCCCATATAGATCTCAATTCTTTTGTCGGCGAAGTCGACAACGTTGCATGCGAGAACTTGGCTCTAATTTAACATTTATGTTTTTGATGGGATTTAGTCTTAAATGCATCACATGTGTTAATCTTCCAATACGGTAAGTAAAATAGTGTAAATAACCTTTGGTTTTAGCCATCAAAACTGTATAACTCTTATATTTAATTTTATGTTTAGCTCTGGAATTAAGTAGCCAAAAAAACTATTTCTAGGCGATATGATAGTTTATATGAACTGAATCTTATTTAAGGTTTGATTCGACGACCATGGAATAAGGCTTATTCGTAGAATGAATATGGTGATAGACATCTGCGGCGTGATATCAAATAAAAACTCGGGGCAATCCGGGGCAGATTTCGCTTGCTTTCTCTTCAGTAGCAATAGAGAAAGATGACCAATTGTCCGATAGTGGGCAAGCCAGTGGGAATCGTGTCTCATAGCCGATTGAGCACAGCTTCAAATGGAATCACAATCATCGTGTTCGAAAAAATGAAACCTGGGGAAGGGGTGTAGCTAGGTGAGCTAGATGACCTGGGTTGGCGCAACGCAGTTTGTAGTGCACCTGCCTACTGAGCAGGCGGTCCTGGATTCGAATCTCGTCCTAGGCAAATATTTGTGTGATGAACTCGAATATTTGTTCCAGGTTCATAGATGTCATCTATACACGGTGTTGCCTGTAATAGGAGCTATAAATTAAAACATAAATTCTACTCTTCAAACTGAACAACATTTGTTCAGCAACTTTAAAAAAGTCAGTTTCAATATTTCATTATTTCAAACAAATTTAAATAGTATTTTCAATATACGTCGGCCAACATTGACATTCCCTGAGGATTGAAATAGCTGTCAACTCTACTAATATCGGACATTTCGCAATACAGTCGAGTTCATTTACATCTACACACTTACGAGAACAAACTCGACTGTACATTGCTTTTTTCTCTAAACTATCACACGTTAATACACGTTATTTTCAGAAGTTGCTTAACAAATGTTGTTCAGTTTGAAGTGTAGTCTATGTTATAATTTATTACTCCTATTACTGGCAACACCAGATATAAGTATTTATATATAGGTAATCATCGTCTAGTATCTGCCCATAGCACAAGCTTTGCTCAGTTTGGGACTAGGTCGATTTGTGAGTGTCAGGATGGCGGATGTACATCAACAAATGGAGCTGCGGTAAACGTCAGCAGTTAGTGCTAGCAATGTGCCAAATTAAAGGTTAAAGAGTAATATTTAATATGAACCGCTCTCTGAATTTGATTGTGCCTCATACATGTGGAAGCACATTGCGAGCACTAACCCTGCAGTTCTATCAGCCTTGAGTAGGCAGCCATTAGCTAGAACTGGAAATGCACCCGCCAACCTGACTTCAGGATGGCGGACGTCCTTTATTTCTTAAATATCTGGAATTTAAAGAGCACATTGCTCCAATTTTGGCGCACATTTGGCACATTGCTAGCACTAACTCCCAGCGTATACTGCAGCTCCATTTGTTGATGTACATCCGCCATCCTGACACTCACAAATCGACCTAGTCCCAAACTGAGCAAAGCTTGTGCTATGGGTAGATACTAGACGATGATTATATACCCGCCATCCTGACACTTACGTCCATTTGTGTAAGATCGTCCTTTAATATTTATTTATTGTAAATTTGTCAGTCAAAGCGGAGTGGAGAAAATAAACCACTCAGCCCGTGTAGCACGACTATGCTTCGCGACCACAGACAACCCCCACTAGACGGAGCATGCAAGGCGGCCCGCGCGCACCAACGATATGGTACGGCAGAACATTAAAGTATCAACACGGCGGCCACCGTTTAGTTGCGTCTTTGTTTATGATCCATGCGTACGTCAACGAAAAAAGAAATTAAATAAATAACATGGTAAATTGTAGTGTTAAGTGGTGTAGAGAGACCTCATAAACAAGGACGCAACTAAACGGTGGCCGCCGTGTTGATACTTTAATGTTCTGCCGTACCATATCGTTGGTGCGCGCGGGCCGCCTTGCATGCTCCGTCTAGTGGGGGTTGTCTGTGTTCGCGACTCTTGTCTCGCGGCATAACGTCACCCGTCACTCTCTCACAGTACTGCACAGAATGAGATAGAGAAATATCTCGATCTCCGAATAAGCCTTAGTCCTCGGTTGAATGGAATCCAGTCTAGATGGCGTTGATCTCCACGGGATTGGTGTCATACAGCCACATGAACTGGCGAATCTCTTCCTCCGACGACGGGCAGCAGTGCGGCGGTGCCTTTTCCAGCATTTTGCGGAGCTCCTGAAAATTAATGGTATTTTCTCAAACATGCAATGAAATGTCATCCTAACGTGCGTTGCCCGAAACGTGATACTTCGAAGCCTGTTTGTAACTTATAACAGGCTTCGAAGTATCACTTTTCGGGCGGAACAACTAGAGAGAACTGTAAAGGAATTTCATACAAAATTGAAGGCCTAGGCCGGGAAGTATTTATTTTTAAAACATGGCGTCGATGTTCACGAACAGGCTAAACAGCTGAATTATATTTTTTAGAGTGGTTTCGTTGCATAATGTTTGAGAAAAGCACTATACGTGCCTTGCCTTAGTCGTGAAAAGGGCTCGCCGGCTTCATATACCTATCCTCCCTACGGTCGGCCGTCTATACCTACCCACCCGGCAAGCCCTTCTTTCCCGGCGTCTGCTGTAATGTACAATTTTATTATTCGGATAATATGCTAAGAATGTTTGATCATAGAGAAAAATGTCTAAAACAATCAGCGTTTTTAAACGGATGAGACAAAGCATTCGTACGCCGCAAGTCACGGAGTATGTGATACAGCACGCCCGCCCGCCCGGGCGACCCCACCCATTTTAAGGGGGCCGTTTTTTTTAATTTCTAACGGGCACAGTTGAAAAAAGGTGCCATTTGGTGCCATTCATTGATACATTTTTTTTTTTTTTTTAATGTTATTGCCTCCGGATTACTCCAGATTATTCCGGAAAAAAGTTCCTAATGTATGGAGCACTAAAAAAAGTGGCTTTGTGTATTAATTTTTGTGTTATATTTCGTTTTGTGCCCTGATTATTGGGCCACATTTGAAATAATAAAACCAGACTTCATAACGCGTATTTAATATGTTCATTTCTATACTAACTTAAAAATGGATACGAAGGCAAAAGATACTTCAATTGCAATGCAATTTTTGGTATTTAGTTTATACTATTGAGTTAATTTTATTTTTGCTATGCCTAGTAGAAAAAAGTATTGAATTTTTTTCCCATACAAAAGTGACCCACCGTAACACTCTCAGACCGCCTCGCAGAGGCAAAAGACTCAAGCCAATCAAATACCAAAAAAAACGCCCGTCACAGTCCACACCTGTGCGTTTTCTAGAAATTTCCTGCCTCGCATGACTGCATTGTAGAATTAATTATCGCTTGCGGTATTTCCCGACTGATACGACCTTCAAACCTTCAAGAAAAGAACGTACTCCCACCTGAAAGGCCGGCAAAGCACTTGTGGCTCCTATGGTGTTGCAGGTGTCTATGGGCGACGGTAATCGCGCACCGTCATGATAGTTAAAGAAAATTAGATTCAAATGTATGGAAAAATTTGCAAAATTAAAGGACAACTTTTATCTATCAGGATATGTAGGTTATCAAGGATATGTAGGTCAAAGTTAAATTTTATTTTTACGAATATTTATATTTCGCTCAATGGCAAATGAATTAAAGTTATAAAATAGCATAGTAACAGTAAATGAAAGAGTTTAGATATAAATTATAACTTTTTAGAAATAACATGCTCTATTCTTTACTTTTGTCATTCATACGTATATTATTGGCGGAGATAATTATTTTTAGCAGAAAAAAAGATTAACTATTAAACACGTTAGTATTTGGTAACAGATTGCGCTGAATTTATAAGTGATATCGCTTTTGTATGTATGAAAGGTTTATAGTAAATTTATCAAGGATTATTTTGTTCCTACACACTTTGTATGTATCGTGCACGGTTTTCTATTAAAATGGAAAATACCGCGCTCCGGGACACACTCGAGGACAAACAACAACTACAAAAACAAACAACAAAAAAATGACAATATGATAAAATTATAAAAAAAACTTGGGCAAGTGCGAGTCCGACTCGCGCATTCAGGGTTCCGTACGATAAAACAAGTCTGTTGTATGGGAGCCCCCCTTAAATATAAATTTTATTTTATTTTCAGTATTTGTTGTTATAGCGGCAATAGAAATACATCACCTGTGAAAATTTCAACTGTCTAGCTATCACCGTTCTTGAGCTACAGCCTGGTGACAGACGGACGGACAGCGAAGTCTCAGTACTAGGGTCCCGTTTTTACCCTTCGGGTACGGAACCCTAAAAACGTCAGTCAGTGACGCACCTGCATGGCCTGGCGGTTGCGGCGCGCGGCGGCGGGCTGGTTGACGACGGGCTCGGGGTAGTGTTGCCCGATGATGCAATTCGCGCGCTGCTGTACCTCGATCGGGGCCTTCCACGGCTCGTAGCTGGAAATACATGAGATGAGAAACAGAAATAAAATCGTATATAAATAAATATATACACGATGATTCTTAAAAAAATATTAATATTTAGGTAAAATTAAACTTAATAGGCGAAGTTTCACGCAAATACCACACTGTTTAATTAACCACTTGATTACATGGTCATCTTACATAAACTATTGTAATTATACGTACGTCAAGTGCCATCGCTTTGGCGGGAAATTTTACGAAATTATTAAAGAGGTTGTTAGCTCACAGATACAGATTAGTAGGGTGACAAGAAATTCAAGACAAAATTGGTTTCAAAATAAAAATTATCATAGAAAAATAAAAGTTTGTTTTCATGTAATTACGACTCAACGTGACCGCCATGAATTACTGAGTTAGAAAAGTTTGTACCTGATCACCGATTAAAAATCATCGTGTATATATATATATATATATATATATTGTATACTACGACGGTAGCAAACAAGCATGCGGCCCGCGTGATGTTAAACAGTTACCGCCGCCTATGAACGCTTGCAACGACAGGAGCATCACACGCGCGCTGCCGATCCTTTAAGAACCTATTTACTCTCCTCTTGAAGAACCAAAGAAAGAAGAAATATCGGACAACCTCACACAAATCAATCTAGTCCCACAGTAAGCTCTAGTAGACCTGTTTTACGGACACTAGTCGATAATAAACATACTTATATACCTACAGATAAATACATACTGAAATACAAATAACATCCATGACGCAAACACACTAAGTATACTTACTATTATAAAATTCTAGATTTGTATTGAAAATCAGTTTTCTATGGAGAGGGGTCATGATTTCAGGAAAAATCTTAATAGCGTGATGGAGGTTTTTTTTTTTTATCCACGGTTGCTTGCGAGTCTGAAGGACCCTTTGCACTGCTGGTGCCAGACGTGCTACTCCGCTTGGAGAAGCAACGTGATGGAGGATCGTCATTTATTTTGTATGGGAGCGCCGCGCGGTGCCAGCCTGGCGCCATCTGTTGGTCATAAATTCCAGTGTCCTCGCATCACGCCGAGACGGCTGGACGAATTTTATCCAGTTTTGGTATAGGGATAGCTGGACATCCTAAGATGGGTATAGGATACTTTTTACCCGTCTATGGTAAAGAAAAAAATTGGGCAACTGCGAGTCCGACTCGCGCATGAAGGGTTCCGTACCATAATCTATAACAAGTTGTTTGTATGGAAGCCCCCCTTAAATATTTATTTTATTTTATTTTTAGTATTTGTTGTTATAGTGGCAATAGTAATACATCACCGTTCTTGAGAAACAGCCTGATGACAGACGGACGGACGGACGGACAGCGAATCTCAAAAATCTCAGTAATAGGGTCCCGTTTTTACTCTTTGGGTACGGAACCCTAAAAATCACATCATCGCTCGACACACCCACATCCAGGGCATTGCTGGAGGACGAAGCCTTACATGTACAGGTCGGGCATGTTGGTGAGCTCGGGCACGTAGCGGCGCACGTACTCGCCGCTGGGGTCGAGCCGCTGCCCGAGGCGCACGGGGCACGCGCACTCGCCCGAGTCCAGCAGCGCCTCGACCGCGCTCGACACACCCACATCCAGGGCATTGCTGGAGGACGAAGCCTTACATGTACAGGTCGGGCATGTTGGTGAGCTCGGGCACGTAGCGGCGCACGTACTCGCCGCTGGGGTCGAGCCGCTGCCCGAGGCGCACGGGGCACGCGCACTCGCCCGAGTCCAGCAGCGCCTCGACCGCGCTCGACACACCCACATCCAGGGCATTGCTGGAGGACGAAGCCTTACATGTACAGGTCGGGCATGTTGGTGAGCTCGGGCACGTAGCGGCGCACGTACTCGCCGCTGGGGTCGAGCCGCTGCCCGAGGCGCACGGGGCACGCGCACTCGCCCGAGTCCAGCAGCGCCTCGACCGCGCTCGACACACCCACATCCAGGGCATTGCTGGAGGACGAAGCCTTACATGTACAGGTCGGGCATGTTGGTGAGCTCGGGCACGTAGCGGCGCACGTACTCGCCGCTGGGGTCGAGCCGCTGCCCGAGGCGCACGGGGCACGCGCACTCGCCCGAGTCCAGCAGCGCCTCGACCGCGCTCGACACACCCACATCCAGGGCATTGCTGGAGGACGAAGCCTTACATGTACAGGTCGGGCATGTTGGTGAGCTCGGGCACGTAGCGGCGCACGTACTCGCCGCTGGGGTCGAGCCGCTGCCCGAGGCGCACGGGGCACGCGCACTCGCCCGAGTCCAGCAGCGCCTCGACCGCGCTCGACACACCCACATCCAGGGCATTGCTGGAGGACGAAGCCTTACATGTACAGGTCGGGCATGTTGGTGAGCTCGGGCACGTAGCGGCGCACGTACTCGCCGCTGGGGTCGAGCCGCTGCCCGAGGCGCACGGGGCACGCGCACTCGCCCGAGTCCAGCAGCGCCTCGACCGCGCTCGACACACCCACATCCAGGGCATTGCTGGAGGACGAAGCCTTACATGTACAGGTCGGGCATGTTGGTGAGCTCGGGCACGTAGCGGCGCACGTACTCGCCGCTGGGGTCGAGCCGCTGCCCGAGGCGCACGGGGCACGCGCACTCGCCCGAGTCCAGCAGCGCCTCGACCGCGCTCGACACACCCACATCCAGGGCATTGCTGGAGGACGAAGCCTTACATGTACAGGTCGGGCATGTTGGTGAGCTCGGGCACGTAGCGGCGCACGTACTCGCCGCTGGGGTCGAGCCGCTGCCCGAGGCGCACGGGGCACGCGCACTCGCCCGAGTCCAGCAGCGCCTCGACCGCGCTCGACACACCCACATCCAGGGCATTGCTTGTGGACGAAGCCTTACATGTACAGGTCGGGCATGTTGGTGAGCTCGGGCACGTAGCGGCGCACGTACTCGCCGCTGGGGTCGAGCCGCTGCCCGAGGCGCACGGGGCACGCGCACTCGCCCGAGTCCAGCAGCGCCTCGACCGCGCTCGACACACCCACATCCAGGGCATTGCTTGTGGACGAAGCCTTACATGTACAGGTCGGGCATGTTGGTGAGCTCGGGCACGTAGCGGCGCACGTACTCGCCGCTGGGGTCGAGCCGCTGCCCGAGGCGCACGGGGCACGCGCACTCGCCCGAGTCCAGCAGCGCCTCGAACGCGCTCGACGACACCCACATCCAGTTACCCGCGCAGACTGACCTGTACACATTGTAACATTCATCGACACGGGTGCGCAACGGTCGCTATAACAACTTATGATATACTATTGAAAATCAGTTTTCTATGTAGAATAATTTTAATAGCGTGATGCAGGATCGTCTAGCGCCATCTGTTGGTCATAATGTCCATTGTCCTCTCATCACGTCGAAATGGCTGGATTTTTTTTAACCAATTTGGTGCAGGGATAGCTGGACATCTACGACGCCTAAAGCTTACGGTAAAAAAAGTATAATTGAATATAGCAGAATTTGATATGGTATAATTATCATTCCATGTAATACGTTTAAAAACTCAATACACACTCAAACTGCTTAAATAAAAAAGTAAAACTGTAATAGTCATGGTCAAGTACGACGACGAGCGAAACGAGGAGGAGTGTTAGGTTATCTTTCGAATATAAGCGTTACATCAAATGTCATTTATACTAATTGAAATTATACCAAACGTAATTATGTCAATTGAAACATTATATCAAATGTTGTTATAACATCTAGTGAAATTATATGAAACGTTGCTATACAACACGTGTATTTTGGGCAAAGGTTACTGTATACTACATTATATTGTACAAGGGCATAATCAACCCTAAATGAGGTTTAAGACTTTATTTTCTGAAACTAAATATTTCACTTTAAGAGATAAACTTATTTTAAATATGTACATTATTGCAATTGAGCGTGAAATGGTAGCATGCAAGACAATAAACAGAACATAATTCCATAGATTACCTAATAAATACATACATATGTAAAGTATTTAAAAAACTAATAAGTTGATAACATTTCTTCATTTCTATGAAGTTCTAGGTCAAACAAACTTGACTATCGTCAACTTTACTTCGGTACCGTTATGCACTCGAGAGACGACGCTATGGATTCAATGTAAATTGAATGTGTCAAGATCCAGACGGCGTTTCCTTCTGTTAAGGACTGATCGAGTGGAAATTCTCACGAAGTACAACTAAATCTGTGCACGCGAAAATTCCGTGCATAAAACCCTACGATCACAACTATTCGTTTTCCTACTACAGATGTAGTGAATAATAGTTTTCAATCATATTTTGTCGGGTAAGCTCGTTTTAATATTTCCATCTCAACTTTTTTACCGAAGTTGATAGAGCAGTGTTTTTCAAACTTTTTGGTGTCTCGGCCCTTAATGACCATCAAAATTCCTTCGGGGCCCCTTTAAACCCAGTTTGTACGATTAAACTTAGAACCCAACTCTTATTAAACAGATTTTGAACGCACCCGTCTATTATTGAATCAGTCATGCGTATGGGTTTTGGAAAGCGCCTATCTGTAAGTATTTATCAGAAACTCCCACCCCACCCACTTTAATGTTTGTTATCGTTTTTTATTTGTGTGTTCTTTTAGCATGTAAGTAAAATCGTAGACGCTTACGGGCGTAATTTGTAATCTAATGTAAGTAATCGTTTAATCTCAAATAAGTGAAATGTAAATTTCTTTTGAGTGTAATAAAATTCTTTAACCCGAACTCAGATTTAATGTATTACAAAAAATATAAAAATGGTAAATATATAAGAAAATACATATTGTTACGCCGGTAGGTTAGTTCAGAAACTTCGAACGTCAATTTCAGTGCTTTAGAGGCGTTTTCAGCAGGCTGAAAAGTCATTTCAGGCCGTTTCAGAAGTTGCTCTATCACATATCTAAAGATCGAAATTTCACCCAAGTTGCCGTCGTTTTCAGCGCCTGAAACATGTTTTCAGTCCGTTTCAGGGCACCCTCTATCAGATGACGCCATAACCTGAAAACCCGTTTTCAGGCGTTTTCAGGACCCCTTATGGGCCTCTGAAGCGCAAATCATTATATGGCGAAATTTCCAGTAGGAGTGACAGAGATAGCACTAGTAGAAAGAGATAGCTATGCTCAGAACATTCGAGAAGTGTGTAACAAGGATGGGACTACTAGAAAGAGATAGCTATACTCGGAACATTCGAGAAGGGAGTGACAGAGAGTGCACCATTAGAGAGAGACATATATGGCCTCGAATGTTCTCGGCCCTCACACTGGACCTTACTAGAATATTCGCGATGTGTGTGGACAATGCTCTAGAGCGGTTCCGCGGGATATAAAAGGCGCCGACGGCCGGCGCGAGTTAGTTACATTTTAACTGCGATCGAATGCTAGTACAAGGATAATCGGAAAGAAAGACTCTCAAGTGACTAGTGCGCTTTAAGTACAGTTCGTGTGAATAGTGAGTGCGTAATTTGTGTAATAGTGTGTTTGTGTTAATTAGTGGATTTTAAGTACAGTTCGTGTGAATTGTAAGTGCGTGATTTTGGTAATAAAGTGTGTGTTTTCATTTGTGGATTAATTTGTGCTTTTCTATCAAATACGAACCCCACGCTCGTAACAATATTATAATAGTAAAATAAATAAATGAACATGTCTAAGAGTAATAGCTGTTTTATTAAAATGAGTAGGTACATGCTTGGAAAAAATCGTCATTCCTTGTAGTCACGAGACTTTCTCGATGCTGATCCTCGCGAACCCCCTGGATATATGCAGCGACCCCTGGGGGTCGCGACCCACAGTTTGAAAAACACTGTGATAGAGAAGATTTTATTTTAATACTACGACGGTGGCAAACAAGCATGCGGCCCGCCTGATGTTAAGCAGTTACCGCCGCCTATGAACGCTTGCAACGCCAGGAGCATCACGCGCGCGTTGCCGACCCTTTAAGAGAGAAGATGCTAAAACAAAAAAACGATGGAAAACATACTATATCTGTAGCGTAGCTTACCAGTCGGCGTCGAGCAGGTACTTGAGGAAGTGGTTGAGCCCGTGCTCCCAGGACAGCCACAGGGTTCCGCGGGTGAGGAAGGAGGCCACGGTGTTGCGAACCGCGTGGTGCAGCCAGCCCTCGATGCGCAGTTGGCGCATGGCCGCGTCGATAAACGGGTAACCGGTGCGGCCTTCAGTCCAACTATCACGTAATACCAGTGTACAAATGTTTACAATGAAGCGAGCAAGATTGAGAAAAAAACATGGTTAACGTATAAAAAAAACCGGTAAAGTGCGAGTCGGATTCACGCATCAAGTTTTCCGTACAAACTATGAAAGCACTACATATTGAAGTTAACTGTACTGAGGATCAAACGTATGTAGCTACCTACGCCTACTTACTAAATGATGTTGTTTTTTGCCAAATTTCATGGTTCTAGGTCAACGGCAAGTATAGGTTTTGATTGCTAGCGTAAAAAAATGCTGTATTAATGCCATTTTTGTTTGCTGGTGGCTGCGATGTGGCTATTCGACGTGTGGTTAGGATATATTTTAGCGATGTGATCTGCTCTGTTTACCTTTAAAAGACAATATATTAATGTTGATCAATACAGCTCGAAAAGCAAAATTATGTTTACAAATACATAACTTTTGGTGTCCCCCAGGGGAGTGTTCTAGGGCCCACGTTATTTTTAATTTATATCAATGACTTGACTAACATTAATCTCCAAAATGGGCACACGCTGTCTTATGCCGATGACACTGTCATAGTTTTTGAGGGGAAAACGTGGGAGACTGCGTTTGAAAACGCGGAAAAGGGTCTTAGAAGAGTATCATCTTGGCTGAAACACAATCTTTTAACTCTAAATCTTACAAAAACTAACTACATATGTTTTACCAAATACAACAGTTCACAGCCTAACAGCGATTTTAACTTAAGAATACATATAAGTGGATGTAAAGGCCAACTGTTATGTAATTGTATGGAAATTTCCAAGGTGAACTCCACAAAATATCTTGGGTTAATGCTGGACCAACGTATGTCATGGTACACCCATATTGAATATGTGAATACCAGAATACGCAAGCTAGTCTGGATGTTCAAAAAACTTAGGTATATAGCTTCAAAAACACTTTTAAATCAACTTTACGTTACCTTAGCTCAATCAGTAATGACTTACTGCAGTGTTTTTCAAACCTTTTGGTGTCACGGCCCAAAATGACCAATAAAACTATTTCGCGACCCCCTAAAACCTAGTTTGTACGATTAAACTTGCAAATGTACATGCTTGAAAAAATCTGCATTCCCTGTAGTCACGAGACTTTCTCGATGCTGATCCTCGCGACCCCCCTGGATATATGCCGCGATCCCCCTGGGGGTCGCGACCCACAGTTTGAAAAACACTGACTTACTGTATATCAGTCTGGGGTGGTTCAGCAAAAACCAAGTTTTTAGAGGTTGAAAGAGGACAACGCTGTTTGATTAAAGTAATGTACTCAAAACCGTTCAGGTTCCCTACCAAGGAACTCTATCATATAAGTGATTTATTGTCAATGAGAAAATTGTACATCCTGAGTGTAATTGTAAGACTTCATAAATCTTTGATATTTAATCCAATGTTACTATCGCGCAGACGAAAACACAGCGTTGCCCAATTCCACCAAGCAGGTCTGCATATGCTAAGAGACAATTTGTAGCACAATCTGCTCTTATATATAATAAAATCAACGAAAAATTAAATATTTACCAACTACCATTACACCAATGTAAAAAATCTGTACTGGATTTGCTCAAAACACTTAGCTACGAGGAAACTGAAGCCCTATTGTATCGTATAATGTAAATATTTTTAGCTGTAAACATTAAAAATAAATAATAACATTAAAGTATACAAATGTTTATTATAATTATAGACTATAGTAGCAATGTAACCACTATCAAATATAAGTTACAAGTATATAATAAACTTCTAAATTTAAGCAAGAATACCTGTGTAATATTAAAATAACAAACCTTATTTTTTGAAATGCTGTGGTTTAGATACTCAGTATAAAGAAATCATTTATGTTGTGGATTTAACTAATTTATATGTTTCAATAATATGTAATTCATTTATTTCTAAGTCAAAACTGTTTAGTGTGTATAACTTAAAAACTGATACGTATACAATATATTCTTTATTATATTTTAACAAAATATAATATATGTAATGCATTCCTTATTTAATGGATAAGCAAAGTACTTAATGTATAATTAGATGTATTTCTTAAGTCATAAAACACGTGCAGATGTGGAGGAGCGGGACTTCCTGATACAGGTATTACTTACTTACAAGGAGGGCCCTACCTTATGTTTATTAGTGATGTTGTACTTTTGGAAATAAATATTTTTTTTCATTTTCATTTTTTTTCATTTAAATGAAGCGAAAATTGAAAAATTTAATGGTTCAGACAGGATTCGAACCTGCGTTTCCAACGGCTTTGCGGGCCAACACGGGCGTCCTACCAACTGGACCACCGAACCAGATGTCAGAGTCATTGAATCCTTCAACCAGTTGCTTCAACATGCCTTAGGGTGGCATCGTAACGCCATCTACCGTAAAGATTTGGACTTTATAGTCGGCACCAACGTCTCAAATTTGTTAAGAATCGATAGTAACGATGTGCTGCTCCCGAATTAATTATGTCAAAATCAAGTAGTCAAGTCCTAGACTCCTTTAAGTTTAATTGATGTTGATGCCTATGACTGCTATTGAATTAGGTAAACACTAAATGCGAAGCGAATCATTAGGTTGAGTTCATATGACGCCCTCTTTTACACCCCTTTTGGTGGTCAGTCCAGTGTAAACTTTTGAGGATTACATTCCATGATATGCTGTCACGGTAATTTTTAGGGTTCCATACCTCAAAAGGAAAAATCGGATCCCTTATAGGGCCACTTTGTTGTCCGTCCGTCCGTCTTTCAAGAACTTTGATCTCGGGTACGCGTGGAGGTACCTACAGTTCAGACTGTACTGAATACTGTAGTGTCATCTCTGTTTTCTTAGATTGATTTGAAAGGGACGGCACTACAGTATTGCCACTTTTTAATTTCTACTCTTTTTGGTCAGACTGTATCGAGTTGAAATGAAAGCTGTAAAAAAAACACTTCTAAGTTAACGCAAAAAATGATACGGCCGAGGGCTCAAAAAACGGATATTTCGACACTCTCAAAGGAATCATAATTTATAGTTATAGGGTACTTTCCGTTTCCGATTATAAAATTCGGCAAGTAATACCGTCTTATGCTACAAATATTAGGAAAAAATCTGAAAACTATACATTTGTGATAAAATCATAAAAAAAAATTAGTCCTTTTTCGAAAATCATATTTGGAATCCCCGCGCGGTTGCATTAACTTTACACCTCATTCGTAACCGGCGCTATGAATACCAGGTGCAAACTGAACTTAACCCGTCCAGATAAGATGGGGTAAATATTTGTACGGAATCCTCGGTGCACGAGTCAGACTAGCACTTGGCCGGTATTTTTATTGAAAATTACCTCTTGAGTTCTTCCCCGCTAGGCTCCTTCCAAGGAATATCGAGGCAGATGGGGTTGCCCGCCATCTGTCCGTACTGCGGGTTGTTCACGCTCATCGTGTAGAAGTATTCCCGCCAGATCAGCTGCCCTGAACATAGGAACAAGAAGTGACAATGTTGCATTTCATAACCTAACAAGGGTCGGCAAACAAACAGCTTTCATATGGCAATAATGTGCATACGTCATATATTTGCATTATTAAACGTCATTAGCGATTTCTCAAGGATTTGACATTAACCAAATTCAAAACATTGCATCGGAATGCTGCTTATTCTTTCGTTCTTCTTGAGAAATAAATACTGAATCCTATTAAAATTTATATTAAACTTTCATCACTGTGGATAATTTTGGCTTTATTATGAAGAAATTACTTGAAATATGCGGAATATTTATTCCTGTTTCCTTCTTTTGTAAACATCAGTGACATTCACCGATTTTCAACGTCAGTTACCAAAAATTTGTCGTTGCCAGTAAAGTAAATTAATAGTAGTGGGTTGGAAAACATGTTCAACTATACTATTTTCGTAGAGTATGTATTAATATACTACCAGATACTGGATTTCTCGTGGCACTTTTGAGCTGTCATATGGACTTAATTTATCGACTTCCGATTAACATATTATATCGATACATTATAGAACACAACATATTAACAAGTTTGAAAGTAGATGTAAACATCACGCGGTCTTATCGCTGAAGAGCAAACTCATTCTGATAACTTTTGAGTGGTTGCAATTTTCAAAGAGTCGAAAAAACAATGCAAAATTACGCAAAACAAAGTCAGGCTCACAGAGCTACAAGTTTATAATATACTAGCGACCCGCCCCGGCTTCGCACGGGTGCAATGCTGATAAATTATGCATGTATTATACATATAAACCTTCCTCTTGAATCACTCTATCTATTAAAAAAACCGCATCAAAATCCGTTGTGTAGTTTTAAAGATTTAAGCATACAAAGGGACATAGGGACAGAGAAAGCGACTTCGTTTTATACTATGTAGTGATGAAGAAACCATAAAATATTATTATTATTCAAAGGGGTTGTATTTCTCAGCTCTGGGCTGGTATTAACTACATTTTATATTATTATCTCCTTTATTTTTCGTCTTACGCTAGGTTTTTAACGATAAATTTATATAAAAAGTAAAATACAATAGTAAGTAATTAGAAAATATAAATACATTATAAAAAACCTAACCTAGGGTGCCGCCGGCAGCGGGGCAGGGCCCAGGCTACCGGTGGTTAGGGCTGCAGAGAGAGGAACCTCCTGACGATGCGCGCCGTGTCCAGGAGTACCGCCTTCTGTATTTGACCCTTGATCCAGCCATCTAGCGAGAGTCTCTTAAGATGTTTGTCGAGACTCTTCGCTATACTTAGGTCATACTGAAAGTTTCTGGATTTTTTAAACTAAGATATAATATTTGTCATACATTTATTGTTTTTTGGAGTATATTTCTTCGCTATTTATGCATTTTCGCACTCGTTGAAACCATTGCGAAAAGCAGTAGGTCCAGTCTTCTGTAGGGACCTCTTCAACGGCTTCGCGGAACGCATCCACTGCCGCTTCGGGGCTCGTAAATCGTAAACCTCGGAGTTTATCCTTGACTTTTGGGAATAAAAAGAAGTCGCATGGTGCAAGGTCCGGGCTATATGGCAGATGCGTCATCAGTTCCACATTTGAGGCCTACAAAAATGGAGTTGTTTTTTTAGCGGAATGTGCAGACGCGTTATCGTGGTAAAGCACGATATTGCTACGGGGCCGCTTTTCGCGAACTTTTTTCAAGATTCTTGGCAAACAGCTATTTGCATACCAATCTGCGGTGACTGTCCTTTGCTCTTCTAGTGCTACAGATATGTAATGTCCTGTTCTGCCAAAAAACGAAGCAACCATTTTTTTTCCAGTGCTCAGACTTTTTTTAACTTTGGTAGGCAAATCTTCAAAAGGTAAGACCCATTCCGCCGACTGGCTTATTCTTTCTGGCTCAAAGCAGTACACCCATGTTTCCTCACCTATCACGATATTATATGCGGCCAACGATTGACCTCCGTTAATTTTTTTTATCATTTTACGGCTCCAATCTACATCACGCTGTCGTTTCTGGTCTTCCGTTAAATCGTGCGGTATCCATTGAGTGCATAGTTTCCGAACCTTCAAATGTGCATGCAATATCTTTTGCACTTGGCTCATTCCAATGCCTAGTAAGGCACGAATTTGCTGACAAGTTATTTTTTGACAGTTTTGATCAATTGCCGTACGACATCAATATTAGTTTTGGTAACCGCAGTCGCTGGCCGACCGTCACGTACAGCGTCATGGAGATGATTACGACCACGTTTAAATTCATTAACCCACGAATACACAGAGCTACGACATGGGGCTTCATCACCAAATCCTAGTTGAAGCCTTTGACAGCACTCTTGTTGACTTAAGCCACAATGAAAATCGTAATAAATCATGCACCGAAATTTCCACGGTTTAAATTCATTTCTGTAGCAACGGACAAATTTCAAAATGGCGCATCATTGAAAAAACAAATGACAGGCTTGCAATTTAAAAAGTTACTAGTTCCCAGAGAGTAATTTTTTCAAATTCCATGATTGTTTCATTTGTATTTGTTTTATAAGTGGCCAGTTCCAGAAACTTTCAGTATGCCCCACGTATTATTATTATTTTAAGTTGCAATATAAAGGTATAATATATTGCAAATTATTTTTTATATAAGGTCGTTCATACAAAGAAACGAAAACACGAGTTTCCAAAAACAATACGTTTTCCAAGTCCTTTAAGCAAACAAATGTAGGTACTGCGTTTTCGCTATTTATAAAGAGCTCATTGAAAGTTTTTTAAACTTTGGAGATTTAAAAGGAAGCGCGACAAATGCGAGCAACCTTCAACTTCTCGGGTCAATGCTTGAAATATTTGAGCTGATAAAGGCTACGCCCCGTGAGCGGCGTACTGACAAACAATAGGCAAGTTGTATTAAGTTAATGTTTATTTCGTATAGTATTTCACAAAGGAAACCTTTAAAATATATTTTTAGTTATGGTTATGGTTTATGGCTAAACAAATGTTCTGTACATATTTTGAAATGCTTAAAACGCTGTCTGCCATTTTCACGCTTGATACTGAGGTAAAAGTGAATCCAGTAAAAAAAAACATATTTAATTTTTCGACTTTTACTCGTCCTTGCCGTTTTGCCATACAAATCAAGTCTATAGTGACGTCACTACAAAATAACAACTAGAAGGAGAAAAAAACTAAACGTATGTATTTGGAAAACGTACGATTTTAATAAAAAAAAATTGGACAAGTGCGAGTCCGACTCGCGCATGAAGGGTTCCGTACCATAATCTATAACAAGTTTGTTGTAGATTATGGTACGGAAGCCCCTCTTACATATTTATTTTATTTTATTTCTAGTAGGTATTTGTTGTTATAGCGGCAATAGAAATACATCATCCGTGAAAACTTCAACTGTCTAGCTATCACCGTTCTTGAGATACAGCCTGGTGACAGACGGACGGACGGACGGACGGACAGCGAAGTCTCAGTAATAGGGTCCCGTTTTTACCCTTTGGGTACGGAACCCTAAAAATGGAGCCTTTACTGTACCTACTATAATACTCATAATGTACTTTTTTATAAAAACTAAGTACATAATGCTCAAAGGATATACGCCTAGCAAAATCGTAACCATTACTGTTTGTTTGCTTCCAGTTTCCACATTTATCGGTATCAAAATTTCTAGTCCCTTCTTTAGTTTTAGGGTATCATCTGTAGAATTTGTTTATTCCTGTTGGGGTCACAACACTAATAATAAACTAACCTTACCAACTGTTCTCACTGTGAGCAAATTGGCGAACCCCCGCTTCGCGGGGCTTCTCTTTCCGCATATCCCAGTTTCGAATCTTACCTAAGAAGACTTTTAGAAACATTCTTGCCCGTGATCCTCGAGTAAACAATTTTTTCAAGCGACGTTTTTAAAATGTAGCATGTTCTGAGTTCGTAGGTATGTTTTTTAGGGTTCCGTACCCAAATGGTAAAAAACGGGACCCTATTACTAAGACTGTCCGTCTGTCAGTCTGTCTGTCCGTATGTCACCAGGCTGTATCTCATGAACCGTGATAGTTAGACAGTTGTCACAGTTGAAATTTTTACAGATTATGTATTTCTGTTGTTCCCATCGCATTGTCATGAGATTAGGATCTGGGGATGCGGTGCTGGCAAAATTGAGGGAACTCTTCAAAAATTATAGGTGATATTTTTCGGATTTTTTTACGTCAGGATTTGGAATTAAAAATATCACATACATTTCAATATTTCTTACCGTTTATATTTTGGTTAGGCGGAAGACGACCCTTATGCACCTCGCGGAACATATCTTGGAGGGACCAGTAAAATCTGAAAAAGATTCATAAATATAATAAAATAAATACTAAGGGGCAATCTTACACAAATCGACCTAGTCCCACACTCGCAACGCTTGTACTATCGGTACTAGACGACGGCTATCTAGATTATCGCGGATATCTATTGACTAATGTAAATGGGTTAATCAACTTTTTTTTGTTGCCATGGTCATTTCTCTTGGGTCCCTCTCAAAAATAAAATTTTCGTCGGTCCAAGTCTCCTGAATGTATTCGAATATTTGTTCCTGAGTCATTGATGTTGGCTATATATGTATTTTTATATAATGTACATCTTCGTCTAGTACCCATAGTACAAGCTTTGCTTAGTTTTGGCCTAGGTCGATTTGTGTAAGATTGTCCCTTAATGTTTATTTATTATTATTATTTAAAACGATTTTCACTATATCTGATCCGGGACCGCATGTAAGAACGGTTATAGAGTCATGGCTTTTTCACCTCCACGAAAGAAGTTGCCGATTCCTTCTATCATTAACATAAACGTGTTTTTCCACAAAAAAGGCATAAATGTATTAGTCACCTTTCAGCTGCAGCAATGCATAATGCATGTTGGAAAATGCCAATCTTGTTTAACGTCAAATGTTTTGCACACTACGAATATATGCATGAGCAAGAATCGATTATGTATTTATGTATATGCTATATGTATCCCGCGAGACAATAACGGCAAAGGATGATGTTCACCTCAGGAATAGACATTTCATTTTTTTAACCGGGCTTTTTATCGATATTATCAAATGGCTTATTATTTTCGCGGCGACTGAAAAATTAAAGAGCAGCAAACTATTTGCAACTAAAATAATAACTTGTCAGCGATTAAATATTTTGGCAATCATTTATATTAAATGAGCTTTAAACCAAGGATATTTTAAAATTCAAATAATGGCAGCTACTTTAAGGTAGCAGAAATAATAAACAAGATTACTGAAATCATAGGTGAGGTACTATAAATAATGACTTGGCGACTAATATTAGCAGAAGGATAACAAACTTTATATTAGTGGCAAAAGGTTGAATTTCAAGCGTTTTTACGGCGGTTTTTTTTTTTCATTAGTGTCACAGCAAATATTGTCAAAATAGATGATGGTTAAAGTTGAATTTGTATGAATCTGAAAAGGACTCCCGAGTCAGATCCCAGTTTCACCACAGTTATTGCGACTTGCTCTTTCGTTTTGGTAAAAAGCATGTGACACTAATGAAACTAGAACCGCGCGGTTAAAACGCCCTGAAATTCACCCAAAAATATATTACTGTCTATCTAAAATTACAATTGCTTCCCTTTATTTCTTAACCCCGCAATCCGTCCCCCGCCCCGCGTTTCATTTTTTGAAAAACTATTAGTGTTTCAGCTAGGTAACCATCTAATCCTGATCACCTTTCAGAGCAGATCCGACTCGGCCGGGTTAGGTTAGGTTAGTTTTTTTTTATACATCCCTAAAAAACGCTCCATAATGTGCGGTAGTCATTATTAGCTATGCTATATACTATACTTAAATATGCTTTACTTTTAAATAAATAGATGCACGCCACAAATATGAATTGTAGCGACCTTGATTTATTTTATATGCAATCTCCATTGAACAATTAGAGTAGGCCATTTTCAACTTTTTATCCGCTGTCATGTTTCCGCTTAATTAGTTAATTCAGTTGCCAAAATAATAACTCGATGCTAGTTTATATTGAAACAAAGCCGAAAATTGATTACTTAGCTGCTACTTTTTACTTTATATTAGTCTCCGCAATTAGTCGCCAACTTATTATTTTTGCTACCCCCTTAAATTTTTTATGAATCCCTAAATCAGAAAAATTTGTCGCCGCGTTAAATACATGCCTTATCAAATAAATGATAAGAAATGAAATATGATAATATTTTACATTTCCCAAAATATACCTAATTGTGATTGACAAATTCATTTGAAAAGTCCCTCACTCTAAAAGAGTATAGGCGACCGGTAATTGATCACAGCGCAGACAATCATACAGTCGGACAATTATTAAAGCGGATTTAGTATGGAAATTGTACCACCGTTCTTTTTGTGTTGTGACTGTCAAATTTTCCAAAAAGTTTCCACAGATTCTTAGATGACGCTGCTTTCACATTTATTTAATATTTCAAAAGCTAGTCGCTATATTCAAATAAAAAGAATAGTTTTGGCATCTGTGATAATAAATTAAAGAAATTAGTTTAAACTGAACACTATTGGAAAATATGAAATGTTTTCTATATATTCAATTACTTTTCGCAAACGTTTAAAACTGTAATCCGGTACATACAGCAGTTGCTACGCACTAGCCCATACGCGAAGGGTTTTGAACTTCAGTAACATACAAGTGCGTGATTTTTTGTAGTCAGTTAGAGTATATAATATATATATACTATATATACTATATATACTCAATACATATATTGAGTACCTACTAATGGGTATGAACATTTTCTAACGGATCTGGAGTGTGTATTAGGTATAAAAAAGATTTTGTAAGCAAACTCTGGTAATCTTAGAAAAGATGATTCAAATGCATTTCTTATGCACTAGGGCATCGCATTTTACTGTTTTAACATTCCTTATTATCTAACAGTTTTTTCGAGAGACAGCAGCGCAATACGAAACTTATAAAACCGTACAATGCGAATTATTTTATTTTGAGGGGGATTATCCCGTATTGGACTACACGCCAAGTGCTCAAATTGATGTTTTACTGCTTAGCTACTTCTGCAGTTGACTATACATTTTAATTTTACGATATTTGCAAGGTATTCTTAAATAAAGAAATACCAGCCGGCACGCAACGTAGGTTCTATTAAAACAGGGGTACCTAATTATTAAAATCACGCGATTTGAAGTTTGGTGATTCTTTTATTTGCGTGGCCTCCTCATAGGTTGCATGCATTGCTCATTAGTTACTACCCTGACACGGAAAACATATTTTTTATATCATCTAATGACGATGTAGGCGAGGGGTCTTGGAATGCTATCACCATATCGTCGGGGATAGTGCAATACCACGTAAATAATAGCTGTCAATAAAGTTGACATTTCAATAAAATACTTAGTATTTGTTTGAATATTGGTTCGTATCTACGCTTTTTACTTACGCGGTATTGCACTATCCCCGACGATATGTTGAGTTGATGGGAGAATATGTTGGTATAGACTTACTTCCGGACAGAGAGGCAGCCAAATCGCAAGGCAGGACTCAGGGATATGGGTGGTCCGAGCAAATCAGGGCTACTGTGGGTCGGCAGGTAAGACCCCCTGGAAAAAAAATATTCCTGAAGCCACGTTTCTTAAACTGATAGTCTTTTTTATTACTAATCGGGTTGTTGGCTTAATGTTGACCTCGAAACCAAATGTAACCCTCATTTCAATACAAATAACAGTGTTTCTATATAAGTAGATACCACAATGACACTTGAGACATGTTATTCGCTTATCGTACTGCTATTTACTTCAAAATAAAATCAATCGCCTTTCGCCTTGCTTAAGTAGCTAACTGGCACAGTCGGTAGGATTTTTTAACAAGAAGTCAGGTCAGCCCGTGTAGCACAACTATGCTTCGCAACTCTTGTCGCGCGACTTAGCGTCAGCCGTCACTCTCGCACAGTGCTGTACAGAAAGAGATATATATATGTCTCGCGCGAGAGTCGCGTATCACAGTTCTGCTAGAAGTGAGCTGGTGAGAAGTGTGCTGGTCTGGTCATTTGCTAGAGGCACAGACCACCCCCACTAGACGGAGCATGTAAGGCGACCCGCGCGCACCAACGATATGGTACGGCAAAACATTAAAGTACCAACACGGCGGCCACCGTTTAGTTGCGTCCATGTTTATGAGGTCTCTCTACACCACTTAACACTACAATTTACCATGTTATTTATTTAATTACTTTTTTCGTTGACGTACGCATGGATCATAAACAAGGACGCAACTAAACGGTGGCCGCCGTGTTGATACTATAATGTTCTGCCGTACCATATCGTTGGTGCGCGCGGGTCGCCTTACATGCTCCGTCTAGTGGGGGTTGTCTGTGGCTAGAGGTGCTGGTCAGGTCATTCATTCAGTACCGTTCTTACCTGCAAAAAGTGTCATACTCGACAATCAAGCGCTGCTGCATCTGCTTGAGCGCACCGGTCTCGCCGCCCACCCAGCGGATCATCCGGATGTCTTCGTTCTCCAAGTGCACACCAAAATCTTCCGGCTTGGGGGTCTGCAAAGAAATATATTAGTGATGCCTCCTTTACACAATCCTACTCAGGTATATACTCGTATTCACCAACATTCAATCCTACTCGGATATTGTAAATGTCAAAATTTGTGAAGATGTTTGGTTGTTTGCGTGGTATTAACTCTTACACGGTAGTGCCACCAAGACGAACAAAAAAGAAGCGGGGCACTAACCTACCTTTTCTCGAACCGTTTCGTCGCATTTTCAATTATTTATACCAAGGTGACACAAGAAGCTCAACCATGAATCAAAACATAGGATACAGTGACATTACATTACTAATAAAGCCTGATAAAGAGTCGAATCGTTATTTCTTCAATCCAAATGGAATTGGATTGAAGAAATAGGAAGTATCTCACCTGGTTCTAAGTAGTACCTACGCATATGGGACGTTCGACAGTACCTTATCAAAGACAGTGAACTCCTCATAGAAGCACTCCGGCAGCGTGCCAAACGTGACTCCGGTCAGGTCCATGTCGCTGACTGGACGCGGCGGGTCGCCAATGGTCGCCACGGTGTGCTAAAACATCACACGATTTAGAATCTAGCTTTACATCGCTTTCAGATCAGACGGCCATAAGTGGGAGCAGAAGGTTGGAGCGCGGTCTCGCTCCCACCTACGACTGCCGCTCGCCACCGACTTTGATTTGATCATTTGTCTTTCTTACAAAAAACAATGAATAAACAGATCAAAGTGATAAGTTAAAACGGTAATGACATACACTACTTATTGTCCCTATAAAATGCACGTTTCCCGTCGTATAAGTAAAATTGTACTAAATATGGAGATATGGGGCGATATATACATTATTGATAACGGAACGAGACCAATGACCAAGGTATCTTGATATTTTTCAAAACATTTTTACTCCGACATAAATTGATATCGACTGTACTTGTAGAATTGAAAAGATCTTAATTTTCCAGCAGCACGTCCATGGTTACGTTCAGTAGACACAACTTAGGACCTGGGAACATCTGGTACAGGTGAGCGGCGGGTTGCTCCCGTTGGCGCGGATGATCGTATCGGGCTCCCACAATGTATTCTAAAAATCGAAACGTATTCCCAACACGCCTGATTGATACTCTGGTCGAAGGAGACAAAACTTACCAGGAACATCTGATAGGTGAGTGGCGGGATGCCCCGTTGGCGCGTATGACCGTATCGAGCTCCCACAATGTATGTGAAACGTACCTATTCCCAACACATCTGATTGCCACTACTCGAAACAGACAAAACTTACCAGGAACATCTGATAGGTGAGTGGCGGGATGCCCCGTTGGCGCGTATGACCGTATCGAGCTCCCACAATGTATGTGAAACGTATTCCCATCACATCTGATTGCCACTACTCGAAACAGACAAAACTTACCAGGAACATCTGATAGGTGAGCGGCGGGATGCCCCCGTTGGCGCGTATGACCGTGTCGAGCTCCCACAATGTATGTGAAACGTATTCCCATCACATCTGATTGCCACTACTCGAAACAGACAAAACTTACCAGGAACATCTGATAGGTGAGCGGCGGGATGCCCCCGTTGGCGCCTATGACCGTGTCGAGCTCCCACAATGTATGTGAAACGTATTCCCATCACACCTGATTGCCACTACTCGAAACAGACAAAACTTACCAGGAACATCTGATAGGTGAGCGGCGGGATGCCCCCGTTGGCGCGTATGACCGTGTCGAGCTCCCACAATGTATGTGAAACGTATTCCCATCACACCTGATTGCCACTACTCGAAACAGACAAAACTTACCAGGAACATCTGATAGGTGAGCGGCGGGATGCCCCCGTTGGCGCCTATGACCGTGTCGAGCTCCCACAATGTATGTGAAACGTATTCCCATCACACCTGATTGCCACTACTCGAAACAGACAAAACTTACCAGGAACATCTGATAGGTGAGCGGCGGGATGCCCCCGTTGGCGCGTATGACCGTGTCGAGCTCCCACAATGTATGTGAAACGTATTCCCATCACATCTGATTGCCACTACTCGAAACAGACAAAACTTACCAGGAACATCTGATAGGTGAGCGGCGGGATGCCCCCGTTGGCGCCTATGACCGTGTCGAGCTCCCACAATGTATGTGAAACGTATTCCCATCACACCTGATTGCCACTACTCGAAACAGACAAAACTTACCAGGAACATCTGATAGGTGAGCGGCGGGATGCCCCCGTTGGCGCGTATGACCGTGTCGAGCTCCCACAATGTATGTGAAACGTATTCCCATCACATCTGATTGCCACTACTCGAAACAGACAAAACTTACCAGGAACATCTGATAGGTGAGCGGCGGGATGCCCCCGTTGGCGCCTATGACCGTGTCGAGCTCCCACAATGTATGTGAAACGTATTCCCATCACATCTGATTGCCACTACTCGAAACAGACAAAACTTACCAGGAACATCTGATAGGTGAGCGGCGGGATGCCCCCGTTGGCGCCTATGACCGTGTCGAGCTCCCACAATGTATGTGAAACGTATTCCCATCACACCTGATTGCCACTACTCGAAACAGACAAAACTTACCAGGAACATCTGATAGGTGAGCGGCGGGATGCCCCCGTTGGCGCTTATGACCGTGTCGGGCTCCCACAGTGTATGCGACACGTGTTCGCGGCACGTCACGCCGATCTCACGACATTCTTGCTTGACGCTCTGGTCGCGAGCGCGCCAGACCGGCTCGCAGTCCTGCTCGAAGCAGAGCTTGCGGATGCCTGGAGCGATTATTCAATTAATCTAAATGTTTTCTTTCATTTAGACTAAGTTCGCCTTTGTACATGTTTGTTTTAAAATGTATTTCTTGTTTTTGTGTACAATAAAGTGTTTACATACATACATACATAACCTAGCACCCGCACATATCACATGAATCTGATGCGGCGACAATAGCAGGTTAGGTGCTTCCACAT
Source organism: Apotomis capreana (assembly GCA_947623375.1). Taxonomy (NCBI): domain Eukaryota; kingdom Metazoa; phylum Arthropoda; class Insecta; order Lepidoptera; family Tortricidae; genus Apotomis; species Apotomis capreana. The sequence goes on along the minus strand of OX392507.1, from coordinate 23,425,707 downwards.
CGAACCTTATAATATACCTACTGGCTTATGAATGGAAACAGGACACAGCTAGGATATACGTGATATAATCATGAAACCTGGGGATTAAGAATTAAGTGATGCTCTACGTCTCAAAAACAACGCTCATTTAAGATGTTTGTGGCGGTTTACAACAATTACAATCAAATGAATAATAAGTTGCGCCAATACCGCCAATGCAATTTGGACAACAAAGTAGAAACAGGACAGATTAAATTTACTCACCAAACTCCTCCCAAAGCCGTCGGATCACGATGTTAGGCTGGCCCTTAATCATGATGAGCCGTCCGCCATGTTTCTTGAACTGATTGTCTAGGTCATCTAAGGCTTCCAGCAGGTACCGCATGCGGTTGTACCCCACCAGCTTAGTACCTAGAAGATATACGTCGTTTTATACTAAAACCATATAAACCTTGCCAGGATAGGACTTGCTTCATGACAAAGGCAGCACGTGGATATAACGAATATTGTCTAACAAAGTTGAAAGAATATTGAGCATATATATGTTCTTAGTGATCAGTTGGTGCAATCGCCGTTTTGAAACACTTTCTTAAGTGTCCGGGTAAAAAGACTTATCCGAGAGCAGCCTTCCACAGAAGGAACTGAAAAATGATCATGTTGGAAAACTCCGTCTCGTTTATCTTTTCATTCAAATCGAACCATCAAATGTATCGGCCAGCGTTCTTCTTATATTTGGAGGGAAAGGTATTGTGTAACTATGATAGCTTTCGGCATCAAAGCACGCGGCCGCCATTGTTCAAGTGTTAGCAACCGAAGATTCTAGACGACGACGCTCACCTGCCGTCTCCCCGTCGAAGATGAAGAGGGGGAAGAAGGGCATGCTCTTATCCTCGAGCGCGGCGTGTAACGAAGGGTTGTCGTGCAGCCGCAGCCCATGGCGGAACCAGAGCACGCTGCCGCCCAGCATTGTTCAGGTGAGCCTAATCTGTTGAAGAGGAATGACACTATCAAACGATGACCAAACATATCAATCGTAGTGGACATTGGTAATGGTGGAACATGTAATAATGGATGGTGTGATGGGAGAGCACTGCTCCGGTCAAACAGAGGTCATGGGTGCGATCCCCACTTGTATTACGTTTTATTTCTCCTTTGTATGTATGAATAAATAAGGCATGTGGAATCACCGCAAAAAGGATCAACATTCTGTTCAATATTGGTAATGTGTTGTAATTCGAAGTTTATACATTTTAAAAGACATTTTGTCAGCTAGTCATTTCAAAATGGTTTGGCAGACATCCCCAGTACCATCTCACTGATTCACCAGCCCATACGCGACAACGTCGTTGGTACATTGGATAATGAAGGTAAAAAAAATATCACGATAGACCCGTTATATGACCTATATGCGCCACATATGTATTTAATCCTTCCACGTAAGTTTTTTTTTCCATTTATATTTAAACATTCAACGGCCCTTCGATCTCTTTTGCCACCTAAAAACAATCAGGTAGCAGCAGAGTGGCATGGAAAAAAAATTCTGGGCAAATTGGGACCGATTTACGTTACTTTATTTCCAAAAACATTTTCTAAAATGGGCAAGCCGACGGGAATCGGCTTCTATGAACGCCACGACACTGCTGCGTAGGTAACTGGCTTTAGACACAGTCGCGTATCGTGAATTGTATATACATACATACCTTACCTAATATTCCTAGTACCTAAGCTATAAACAGATTAACGACCTAGTATCGTGACGTAGGTATTGTTGTTACAAGTTCTAACGCAATGTTACCTAATGCTTATGTAATAATCTTGACCTTGTACAGAAGATACAAATTCCACTTACCTACTCATCGATTAAATCGAGTCCACATTACATTGGACAATTCACGCTGCATGCACTCGTTTGTGGGCGACTCAACCTCTTAACTGATACAAATATGTCCACAACTTTTAAACTTTGTTGTAAAATTTCGCCTTTAACACATTCACTGCCAGCAACGCATATTCCCCTTATGCGTTCACCTTTATACAATTTATTCCTAGGCCACGCCCATACACGACTTCAAAGATATATTTTTATTTGTCACAAAATATTAACTTCCTCAATCAAATGCATAATATATCTAGAATCCATACTAATATTATAAATGCGAAAGTGTCTATCTGTCTGTTACCTCTTCACGCTTAAACCGCAGAATCGATGTTGATGAAATTTGGCATAGAGATAGTTTAAGATACGAGGAAGGACATAGGATAGTTTTCATCCTGGAAATTATACCTAAAAAGATTGAAAAGTGAGTGAACATTTCTGTTTGTGTTGCGGTGACCCTGTAGGAAATGTAATTATTAGACCAAAAGCACAATTGCTCTTACATTTGCTTAGGCGCATTTAATAATCCCTTTCATCAAGTTCCACGCGTACGTAGTCGCGGGCAAAAGCTAGTTCTAGATAAAACTTCATTGAATTATGAACCGTATTATGCACTCTTCTAGTTATTCGTAAAAACACAGTTTCGCAAATATGACTCAATAAAATCAGAGAATATTAAAAGGCTACTTGGCCCATTTATGAAATATAATTGAAATGGTCAATAATTATCTTAGTAGCACTAAAGAAAATGATTTGTAATTATTTAATTATTTATTATATTGAGCTAGAAAGCAATTTTTTTAAATTAAAATGCTCATGAACAGACAAAAACGCCGTCCGCCATCTTTGTCTTTAACTTATCTTTATCTGTGGCGTGACGTAGGCGATCCCGTGCGAATGACGCTTATAGTTTTTTTTTACTGGGTTGGAGACGTCACTATCAAGGGTGAAAATGGCGGACAGCGTTTTAAGCATTTCAAATACAGAATAGATTTTTTTTTTCCATTTCTATTTGTTCAGCTAGCTGTTACTTTTATGACCTGAAAAATATATATTTAGGTTTCCTATGTCAAATACTTTAAGAAATAAACATTAGTTTAATACCATTTAACATGAGTCAACTAGCCTATTGCTGAAGTATGTGTAATTAAACCTATAGGTATACACAATAACGTAATAACAGGGAATAACAATGGCAGTTCCCGCGATGTTTAGGTAGGTTATGCAAGAATTTTCTTTGCGAAGAGGAAGCCATTCGTCCTAGTTTTATAGAGCGTATTGAAATTGATATTGAATTGAAGCCTATTTGTGGTTTCAGGTGGAACTGTTGAAGCACGTCTATCTTAACAGACGCTTTATTTTTGACGATGCGGTTGGTTCAGTTTGTAAGCACTTGATGCCTACTGAGCCGGCGGCAGGGTTCGAATCCCGGCCAGGGCACATATTTGTGTGATGAACTCGAATATTTGTGCTTGATTCATGGATGTTATCTATATATGCATTTATATATCATGTATATCGTCGGGGTGCGCCAAAGTTCACATAATTTTTCAACCCCGATTATTGGAAGTCCGAAAATGTTACTCATACAATTTTTCATCATAATAGTCACTATTTATACTTAGTCACTAATACTACTAATCATAACTCCGAACCATTTAAAATCATAATTTCAATTATCATAAATATCTCTAATACTACTTTTTATTTTCATACATTTATTCATCATAACTGTTTTTGATCCTATTTTTCACTGGCATAATTTTTTTAAGCAGACTGGTTTGTACTCATAAACTCCACAATCCTATATTTTATAAGGAGACTGCGACAACATGGAACGTGGCTCAAAAACCGAAAACTGTAGGTTAGGTTAGGTTTGTATTACGACCACTTATAGCGGAGCGAGCGTAACGAGCGGAGCGGTAAAATTCTTACATGCTTGCTCGCATGAACACTTGTAAATAATCTAGTATTAAATAATTTTTTTATAAGCATTGGAGCCAGGATGGATTTGGGAAGAAAGTTTATTTAAGTAAGTATACCGTTAGGAAGAGCTGCGCCAAAATGAAGCGTGGGTCCAAAACCGAAAACTGTAGGTTGGTTCACTATTGTCTTGCTTTACTACGTAAAATTTCCCTAACCCACTTGTCAGCTAGTAGAAAATAATTATGCTATTGTAATCGTATGCTACAGGATTATTATGGTACATAAAATTATGCTAAACCAAAGTCGGCCAAAGAGTTATTCTTCAAAACAATGTGCTGCAAAATGTGTCGTATGCGAGGTAGTTGTAATGCCAACTATACCTTTATGCCATCTTACCATTCGACCGAAAGTGTTTCTGCGAAACGTGTTATGCGAAGTGCATTTCTGACCAATATTATTCTGCCAGATGAGGGTAACCCCTGTAGGTTAGGTTAGGTTTGTATTGTAACCACGTATAGCGGAGCGAGCGAAGCGAGCAGAGCGTCAAAATGCTTGCATGCTTGCTTGCATGTCCACTTAACTCACTATAACTCAAAACAAGCATTATGAATAAAAAAAACATATGAAGAAAAACTGTATCGATAATTAAATGTTATGATTGACAAGTTTATTGTAATTTATGATTCTGAATGAAAGAAATATGAAAATCAGCATTATGAGTACACACATAATCTTCGTGACGACATTATGAATTACGATGTTCTGAAAACTGTCTATTATGAACTCGGTTGGTAGTAGTACAAATTTATGACGGACAAATGTATGAAGTAAAAAATTCGGAAGAGTGATGATTCTGACTACAAATCGGTAGTGGAAGAAAAATTCGGAGGATCAATTTTATGTGAGCCAATATGGACCCATATCGTCGTCTAGTACCCATAGTACATTATTATTATTTATTTATTTTGTCGAAGTTTACTTGTTAAAAGTATAATACAGTGTGTGAGCTGTCAGAATGTTTTCGAGTTTTATATCTGTCTCGCTCGCTCTTAAGCGATCCAGATAAATTTTCACCCAAACCCGAATGGCATATTGAGGGCTCACGGATTGTACAGTGTGGAAAATATTGGTGATGGTAGGCCTTAAAGGAAAACTACCTGGAAATCCTAGTTAGCTAATTTAACTTAAAGAAAATTAATAATAAACAGCTAAAAATTCAAAAATTTAACATTTGCTATTTGAATTTATGAAAAATGTAATATTTTTTTCATGTGGGTATACATAACAACTACAAAGAGGAAAAATCGAAAGGTTATCTAGCGTTAGGGTGGTGGAGAGATTAACACGCTGGATCGGTAATCCAGGGGTACCGGGTTCGATTCCCGGGTCAAGCATTTCAATTCTTGTTAGTGCTTTGATCTTTGTATAAATGGTTTAATTTGCTATTTGATTTTACTAATCGATAGGATTATTCGTTCAGGATAAAATCTATCTCATTTGGTCTTAGAAATAAACCTAACAGTGGTGATAAAATCGTTGATAGAGGATGAGATTTTCGAATTTCATTCGACACATCCTTAGTAGGTATTAATAAAGTAGACACATAGTTTAGTCTAGATTACCAGCCAATTGAACTTTGTTCCTCGCTCGACTATGGCCTGACCATGCTCTATTGGTGAAACTGCAGTTAAGACCTTGCTCAGTTCAGGCACATATTATATACAAGTTACTACGTAACAGATACTGAGACACAGTCGTCATCGAAACTATTGCAAATATTTATATGGAAACACAAATTGTTTATCGAAATGTTTTTAATGTACCTAGGCTGTGACCTTTGAAAATTCATGTATATTTTTTTATTGCTATATAATGCGTTCTGATCAGATGTTGGACCGGTAATCCAAGGTTCCGGGTACAAGTCCTAATGTGGTCGTATGAGCACAACTTATATATACCTATCAAAAAAAAGCCAAATAATAGTTTTTAATAAAAATTACATAAAACACTTACCTGATCAACAATCTTCTATATCAACACCAAGCTGGATCTAACAGGATAGCAGGATACTATACTATACTAATGTTAGACTAATATAAACAAATACTAAATGAAATCGACTGAAAGCCGCACAACTGGCCGGCGCAAGCTCCGGGACCGTAGTGAAGCCGCCGCGACATTTCCCTCCGCATCTTCGTTTCCAGAAGCTTCGATAACTTCAGTCGGCAAAAATGCTTTGGCAACTTGAGAATTTATACCTAAGTACATGTATAGAACTCGATTAAAGGTTAAAGGGGAACGAGGGCCATATAAGTGGCGGTTTGGAAAAATCTACTTGCATATGTTTTTTTTTTCATTTCCGTCTTAGGGATAAACATTTCCTGCAATCTCCTCGGTAGTCAATAAGTTTTAATTTAATATATTTTGAACACCCTTCGATTTATCTGTAGTTATTAAGTTAGAGTTTTATTATGTGGTGACTGGTGAGGCACCACGCCTAAAACTACACAGATTTTCGTTGACTGATGAATTCACTAGTCGGTATAAATTAGAATTTACGAAATGGCATACTCTTTCGCTACGTAGGTACGCAATCTATTTGATTTATAAATCTGTCGTACCTTATTCATCAATTTAATTCATCATACCATCCTTCACTCTCGTACTCATACGTCCCAGAGTGACAGAATTTTTGTCATTTATGCATGGTCCGTCGAAAGAGACCATCATAAGCCGCATGTGTGGCGACATATACAGTAGCGGCAAAAATCTATCATAGTTTAGATTAATAGGATCCAAGGATATAATCCAAACTGATATTGCCAAAAGTGTAATAGATAATTGCTGGAAAAATAGGTACTTTAATAGTGTAACTATATCCAATTATTATTATATTTGGGAATTTCAAAATTTGTAACAAAATCCGGCCAAGAACATGTCGGACCATGCTGAGTGTAGGGTTCCGTAGTTGCCCATCCTTCACAATAGACGGGCTTAAAACCGCTGTTTTAAATTACGAGAAAGATTTCAAGCTCTATAAAAAGGTCGTAAACGCCAAAGTAACTGTAAATTCTTATTACCTTCTGGAAATTATATAGGAAGGAATATAGTTTTAATGCAGTATGGCACTTAACTAATATGTGTGACGTTCGCAGTACATATAAGGGCACCGCGCGGCACTTACGTCATTTTAAAGAAAATTATGAAATTTTGCGATAACTCGAAAACGGCTCGACCGATTTTATTCAATACTAGCTTTTGCCCGCGACTACGTCCGCGTGGAACTTGGAAGTATATGGAAGCAACCTCGTACAACACGATAGATATCCACCTAATCACCTTAGTTAATAAAAGGGATTATTTAAAGCGCCTAAGCAAATGTAAGAGCAACTGTGCTTTTGGTCTAACCATTACATTTCCGACAGGGTCATCAATGTCATCATGAATTACTTACTTACTTTTCAATCTTTTTAGGGATTATTTCCAGGATGAAAACTATCCTATGTCCTTCCTCGGGTCTTAAACTATCTCGATGACAAATTTCATGAAAATCTATTCAGCGGTTTAAGCGTGAAGACGTAACAGACAGACAGACAGACACACTTTCGCATTTATAATATTAGTATGGATAGTTTTAATTGAAAGTACTTATAAGACCACATGAACTTCCCCATAATTTTTTGACCCGTGGTTGAAAAGTTAGAGGGGGGGGGCGCTATTTTTTGGATTTCCGGAGCGAATATTTACAAAACTGCTGTTAATCAAAAAACAGTGTTTGGAGACCCCTATTATTTTCAAAAATCCTATTCAATGACAACCTACACACTAGTGTTGGAACGAAAAAATAATTTCATCCACGTACACCTATGTGTACGAGAGGTACCCGAATAGAAAATTCTTTTTTTAGTTTTTAGGGTTCCGTACCCAAAGGGTAAAAACGGGACCCTATTACTGAGACTTCGCTGTACGTCCGTCCGTCCGTCCGTCCGTCCGTCCGTCCGTCTGCCACCAGGCTGTATCTCAAGAACGGTGATAGCAGACAGTTGAAATTTTCACAGATGATGTATTTCTATTGCCGCTATAACAACAAATACTAAAAATAAAATAAAATAAATATTTAAGGGGGGCTCCCATACAACCAACTTGTTATAGATTATGGTACGGAACCCTTCATGCGCGAGTCGGACTCGCACTTGCCCAATTTTTATAAAATTATTCAAACTAAACATCCGCACTTACCTACCTTATTATACACGTTGCAAAAAATAGGGGTACCTATGATTAAAAATCGATAAGTTGGTTATAGTATCTAATCTACCTAACACAATGGCTCCTGACACGCGTTCACGCACTTACGGAGATGCCACAACTTTGCGCGACCAGCGGCGCGACCAGCGGTTGAGAGAGAGATCCGACCGCGGCGGCATAACGAGTGAGCGAGACACACGTACCTAATACACCGCCGCCGCTGACGCGCAAAGTGGCATCTCCGTCAAAGAATTTATATACTAACATTACTAACGTAAAAAGAAACGACAGCGACACTTGTCTCATCTTCTTATTCTGTATAGTAAGATCCTAAAGAACGAGATAGATATTCCAGTGGTACTTGGATCTATGCGTCTTTTTGTGCCAATGAATTATATGCGTATAGGTGTCCGGCGCCGGCTTCAGTTATTTGTGCTTCCGGAAGGCACGCGCACGCGCCACGCTCGCAACTCCCCTACACCTCGAGCACTCGGTTTGCTCAATATTCTTTTGAAAGAAGTCCAGGATGCCGATGTGCTCACTGACAAATGGTCCATATTAATAAAATATTTTGACATTTTTTTAAATAATTATGTGCTGTAATTTATGTGATGTACCTATACTTAATTGACTTGTATCAATTTTTTATTAAGGATCGCAATCTTCGTAAATTTTAATTTTAATTCTAATTGTGTATGTATGCGTATTATTTTGCTGAATATATGTGACTTATTTGTGTAACTAACATTGTGGGTACTTTGGGTATACTGTAAACCCACAATGTACTGTATTATAAATTATAAATAAATAAACAAATTATAAATTGTGTGCATTAACAAAACTAGCGGCTATGTGTGCGTGTCGAGGGGAGAGCGCGGGCGAGCGCGGGACTCGCGAGGTGGGGAAAGGCATTCACGTGAATGCCTTGTCGAAGGATTCGGCATTACAAGGTCACCGACGCCTGAGTTACACCGATACGCCGCTGTCGCGCCTCCTGTGTCTCCGTTAGAGCGGCATCGGCGACTGGCGACTGCCCGCGGATCATAATTCATATCAAACTAACGACTAAAATGAAAAAGCAGCGCTAAAAATAATACCTAACTAAAAATTATATTTGAGGTGTGTTTCCCTTTTTTCATCTTCCCCCAACTCACCTTATTTAACTTTACAAGTTAATACAGATTATTTGATACTAACTGAACTGACTGTACCTACCTAAATACGTTGACGCACGCTGAAATGGTTTCGAAACGTCTGGCGAAATCCTATATCACATAACCTGTGTTCGGCGTCCTTTTACATAAACGGCTGAAAATAAAATATATCAAATGGAAACCGTAGATATCCGTTCCCGACGGGTTACGAGACCGTCCTATTCCTATCCTCAGGCAAAAACAAATTTTATTGCGTAAAGTGTCGCAGTTATAACACTTTCTAGAAGGAGGAGTGTTAGGTTGAACTGCGACCTTAACCTAAAATGAGATTTAAGTATTTTGTTTTGTTCTCTCGTCAATAGTTCATATGTAATAATAATGGCTTTAATATACTATTTGCAATTACTTTATTAGTGGCAATTTACTATCAACAAAAACATAGGTTGTCGAATAATGCTAACAGATCATTATGCACAAAACTATTAAGGCGACTCATACTTATGTTTAGAATGTTTTATGCGCAATCAGTTTATGCGTATATATACAGTCTGCTTAAAATGTTTTCTGCGCAACCAATGTATGACCATTGCAAATTATGATTAAACAGTAATAGGGTCCCGCTTTTACCCTTTGGGTACGGAACCCTAAAAAGCTCGCTTTAAAATGTGAAACAATCATGAAACAGTCAACTAGAATTTGCGTAACGAGCGCTCTAATTAATAGTGTAGAGGAAACTACTTATTTCAATGTTAAACCAAAACGAAACCTTTCTCTGCTTTTGATTCTTCTCAGCATAGGTAACATTTCACAAAGTGTCCACAAAATCATCTGAGGCAGATGCCCAACCAACAAGGCTAACCGTCCTACTTCCAAGTCCAACTAGACTTGACTCGCGACTCCATGACAGTCTAGGGTAAGAAATCCCAATCAATTTTATTTGATACCCATGTGATTATAAAATCAATTGCTGGTAGCTGGTAATGCTCTCGTTGGGAAAATGCGCCTCCCGGCCAACGTGCTGAAGTTATGTCGGACCACCTGGTTTACGAGTTAAATCGCAAAGAGTTCGGTCCTAGTAAAATTACACTGTATTTATTGCGTTTAGCGGGTGCCCATCTAGTCGAATAACAACTTTTGTCATAATTTCGATTGTCATAACTGTTTAACCATAAAGTTGATGGTCATAATTATTTTTTGGCATAATTTGTGGTATGTCACAATTGTTGGTAGTCATATTTTTTTATTTATTTATTTAAGCTTTATTGCACAATACAAAAAAAAGTACAAATGGCGGACTTAATGCCTGTAGTTTTTTGTGTATTATAATTGCTTTAACTATTCATAAAGTCGAATGACATAAATTTTTCTAGTAATGTTATTGATGATTATAATTTTATTTAGTAATAATTCCACTATTATTCCATAGCCACTGTAGGTACGATTTGGCGCGAGTGCGCGACATGACAGCCACCGGCCATTTGCACCAATCAGAGAGCGCCATTCGATTCTTGTACCGACCGACCCGCCCGTGTTTGTTTATTGTCATTCGTTCGTTCATATTGCAATAGGTTCATCTGCGTTCTCTCTAATCTAATCTAGTTCTAAGGCAGGTCCGACTTGGCTTAGGTTAGGTACGACGACGAGCGAAGCGAGGAGGAGTGTTATGTTGAACTGCGACCCTAACCTAAAATGAGATTTAAGTATTTTGTTTTGTTCTCTCATCAATAGTTCATATGTAATAATAATGGCTTTAATATACTATTTGATGACAATTTTAGGTAAATTTTACGATCGATTAATGTAAGATGACTTACATTTTAAACATATAGGTACTAATTGTTTATTGTCATTCGTGCGTTCATATTGCAATAGGTTAGGTTAGACATTCATTATAATATCGAGTTTAAACATTAGATATTTGATAACGGTACGTAACCCATTAATCTAGTTCTAAGGCAGGTCCGACTTAGCTTAGGTTAGGTACGACGACGAGCGAAGCGAGGAGGAGTGTTAGGTTGAACTGCGACCTTAACCTAAAATGAGATTTAAGTATTTTGTTTTGTTCTCTCGTCAATAGTTCATATGTAATAATAATGGCTTTAATATACTATTTGCAATTACTTTATTAGTGGCAATTTACTATCAACAAAAACATAGGTTGTCGAATAATGCTAACAGATCATTATGCACAAAACTATTAAGGCGAGTCATACTTATGTTTAGAATGTTTTATGCGCAATCAGTTTATGCGTATATATACAGTCTGCTTAAAATGTTTTCTGCGCAACCAATGTATGACCATTGCAAATTATGATTAAACAGTTTTATGCGCATCCAGTTTATGGTTAAAAAAGATGTTTGCAAAAAAATATGATTAGTAAAAAATTATGCGCAATGACAATTCTGACAAAACCACGAATGCGTATCAAAAGTAGGACTTCAAATTTTATTCAACCCAATATGGACCCGCGTTTAGCATTCGACAGTCGCCACTTCACACAATCAGACACATCACTATACCTTTAACACGGACACAGGATCATTATGAAAATTAACACGGACACAGGAACATTTTGAAAATTCCATACAAGGCTGCGGCACAGACGGCACAAGGCTTTCATATAAACACTGAGAAATGTATGTCTGTAGAGAGTGAGTGATTGGTCTGAGGTGCCAAAAGGCTAGTTGACTCATGTTAAATTAAATTAATTTAAATGTTTATTTCGTATAGTATTTAGCATAGGAACTCTAAATATAAATTTTTCAGCTCATAAAAGTAGAAGACGGCGGAAAAAATTGAATTTGAAAATATGGTTATTTTATTATTCTGTATTTTGAAATGCTGAAAACGCTGTCCACCATTTTCGCCCATGATACCATAGATAGAGTAACTTATAAGAAAACTGAAGGGCGACTCCGATTGAGTGAGCGCAACGCACTATACGACGGTCGAATTGCGAACATCGGAGTAACCTTTCTGTTTATTTACTCCGTATTCTACGCCAACGCCACAGATAAGCTAAAGGCGGTCGGCGTTTTTATCTGTTCATGATTTTTTTTTTATTAATAAGTTTGCTTTGTAGCTCTCACAAATTTCAATAAAAAATGTTTGCTAATAAGATCATTATGAACCATTTCAAATATATATCAAACAAAAATGGGTCAACTAGTTTGGAAAAATAAACGTCACAGGACACGCAAATGCAATCGAGACCAATCGAGACGTTGGGTTGGCAATTCAAATAGATCAAAGTCAAATGGAAGGCTGGTTCATATAAAATAAAATAAAATGCTGCGGCGCATCTCGAAACTTAATGTGAACTTGAGCCAGCGACTCTAGTTATAGTTACGTTTACGTCATTTAGGGGGGTGACCGGGTGGACAGTGCCCACCCCAATATGGTGCCCATGTGCCCACCCCAGGATGTTTTGGGTTTCCGATAGAAATGCATGGCTTTATCTCATAGGCCATGGCCAGTCCCCCACCTAGGCCCGTCTGAAAAATAATCTTAGATACGCCAATGGTTTACGTCCTTCGACGGTTACGTAAAACGTCATAAAACTTTTTGTTCTAGCATATGACTTCAACTGCGCGCTGCGCTGAGAGGCACGTGCAACAAATTCATTGCAACCGACAACTGCTCTCCTCAACCAACACAAGGACGTATTATAATACTAATAGTACAGGACATAATCCCTTTTGCATATGAAACATTTGAGCTGGTCTCATACCGTCATAAAGACGTATTATAATAAGAAAATTACGAGACTTGCTCCCTTTTGCACGTGAGGTTGTGCTGAAACACCAAGAGTGCTAGTTACACGGTATTCGCCCTTAATAGCTTACAATACGGATCGTGTTAGACGTACGATCGGTTTTGTCGGATTTAGGTCACGTTGTTGCTAGGAACGGTAGCTAGAATTACATAGGTAGTAGTATTTATACGTGGTAGTACTATTGTTTAGCGACCATTGCATCGTGATATAAGGAGGATAAAAGTCTCTTTATGAGAAAATATCTAAAATATAATTGGCGGGTAGGTAGACCTTTTTTTTTAAGATGGTTATCGATCCAAAAGTTTCATTGGGATCAAATGTCTATATGGGACACTACACTTAGACTGCTCTAAAACTCAGAAATGACCGTCATAGTTCAACATTCCTACGGAGCGCTAAAAACGTTCCTTACAAATTGCCACCTTACATGTGACATCATTATTCATATGTTACGGCTACCAATATTCGTATGGAGACAATAAGTAATTTGCCATTTTCCCCGTGAAAAAGTGCGTATTAAGTTCATGGTTGCCATACAATTCTTGTTTTGTTAAATTATGAGGATCCAGAAAACAATTTCAAAATTTATTTTGGTTTTAAAAAAGTCATAAAATTTGCGTAGGTACCTTTGACACGTATTTCAAAAAATACAATTTTCAAACAATCAATTGCTGATAGGTACTATTAAAAAATTGAGCTATACAATAATAGTCAGGTGAGATTATTTTCCATAAAAAGAGCACGGCTACAATTCCGTTTTAAGCATTATCTGTTAGTGCCAATGTTTTATAACTATAAATATTTCTTATAGAGATACAGCATAAAGGTCTCTGCCCACTACACCGTATCATACCATGACCGTACTATGAACGTATGAGGCAAAAAAATATTATTTGTATGGAAAAGTATGCGACTATACCCACTAGACCGTTCCGTTACCGACCATCACCGTAGCGTGCCATGCACGGAGCGTCAAGAATTGTCGGAAGGAATATTTTGCCGGTCCGGAGACGCTCCTTGCACGGCACGCGACGTTGTCGGACCGGTGCATGCCGGCGGCGACACGGTGAGCATACGGGTTACAACCGGTATGATGACCGTTCTAAACTCGTTGTAACGCGTCGCGCTTAAATGATGTCCAGTATTCTCCTTCTACTTTTCTTTTCTTCAAAGCATCGTGAACCCAGTAACGTCTTGATTGTGGGTTTTTATTATCTTCTCTTACTTCCTCATCCAACATAATAGCTATCATTGCTAATTCTCTCGTCGACAATTTTCTTTTAGTCATCGTATAGACACGAAAGAAGTCTTAGTAAAACTGTTCCTCACTCTAACGCGTCTACTTCACGCGAGAACACAGATGAACTACCACAAATACACAGAACGGTTACACGGATATGACACGCGAATAAAACGCGGCTGCGACGGAGCAGATACGCGGATGCTACGGGGATGATACGCGGATGCTATCATCATCAAACCCGTTATGTACAGGTGTGGAACGCCGTTGACACGGTCTAATGGGCATAGTAGTCCGTATCGGGTTATATTCCGTGCCTGATACGTTCATAGTACGGTCATGGTATGATACGGTGTAGTGGGCAGAGACCTTTAAAGTGCATAAACTAAAATTTTATTTAGGTAGCCGAATTTAATTGTAAGAAATCATTTTCAATGGATTCATGGGATGTTTCAGAATACATTCAGTTTTACTAAATCTGTTTCTAAATTGAATGGGTTAATTTAGTAAAATAACTGTTATTTTTAGTAATAAAAGAATAACTCTTTTTACCATCAAAATTCAGAAAAATATATGCGGCCTAAAAAAACCTTTATATTCCAAAGTGTATTAAGTATAAATATGTTTTTTTTTTTGAAAATGATATAGGTCAATCAACTTTTTTTCTTGGTTGTTGCCATAGTGATATCCCCTGGGCCACTCTTTAAAATTAATTTTGGTGGTTTGATTAACCAAAAACTTTGTAATTGCAACAATTATAAGCCCATTCTTATGTAGACTATCCCCTGACAACACCAGTAATATGAGTTAATAACACTCTTTTGTAATTAGTTTAATCACTATTGTCCCCTGGGCCACAGGACAGAATAACAACAAGAAAAAATTTGATCCATCCATATAATTACTAATATGAAGAACTGAGGAATTATTTGCTTTCTTTTTAAAGCACAATGCACGAAGAGCCTTATTTGCTGCCTTAGAGTGAAATGAAAAATGGAAGTTATAAAAGACAGGGTAAAATATAGCCTGGAGGTTCCATTTCTCAACCAATTCCCTGAAATTTTATGAGTAGGTTCAATTGTTTTTTTTTTCTAATACTTAATGGAGATATGGGAATTGATAATGTAAAAAATTACTCAAAAAATTTCAAACAATCTTCCGAGGTTACAGCTCACAGAGCAACTAGAATATCTACTACTATCGCTTGTGAAGCAAAATAATATTCAACCATTATCAGTCTGATAAATAATAATAATAATAATAGCCTTTATTTCAGATATAACTACAGTACATTTATAATTCCACTATCTCCCATCTTTTATATGTTGTTCTATCTGTTTGCCCTTCGGCATAGGCCTCCTCCAGCCTCCTCCACTCATTGCGATCTTGCCTTGCGATCAGTCTGATAGTACCTAATTAATGCTTCAATCAGGGGGGGCACACTCATTGGTGGCAACACTTTTCGTAGAACACAGTGACCTCCGACGCCTGGTGATGAACTAAAGAGGCGGCCATCTTGTGTGGACTTGTCAAAATTGTCATCAATCGCCGCCATTGTAAACTCTGACGCTTTGTTGTTTGGATGTTTGCGCTTTCTTTTCGAGGTTATCTCTTGTTATTGCAAAAGTTATTGTTAATTTGTTATTTATTTTTCGTTACCGCGTTTCTTGTTGTTTTGTTTTTCGTTATATAAATTCTTGTTGTGTTATTTCTTGTTAAGTTTCATTTTTGTTATTTGTTTGTTTTTGTTTTGTTATAACATGAGTCAAATTCCGAAAAGATATTGTGTTTTCGGCTGTGACTTTTTGGGTAAGTGTTTTCCTTTATTCAACTTTTGTGTAAAATGGTAGATTTCGCTCGCTCACGCTCATAACAGCGATTACTGGCTGTTTGCTGTACCGTGGCTGTACCTATTGAATCTTCCTTAGGTTGCACCGCGTGGTATTTTTCTGGACTTGTTAACAAACTCTGAAAAGAAATAATACTTTTCAAAGTTTCTTATCCAGTTAAAATACTACGCGGGGCAAATACAGAAATTTCTATCATCAAGCAGCCAGTAACCGGGTTTATTTATTAGTAGAGTTAATTCACAATAAAGAAATATTGAATGATGATAGAAAAAATACTATGTTAAACTTGATACTTAACCAACCCAATAACTAAGTATATATTTCTTTCTTGGATTGTATTTCTTATGATCCATTATGTATGTATGTAAGTTTTTCTGTGTACTGTTCTCAAACCGAAAGACTGAACGAATAACACTTCTTAACAAGAAAAAGGAAACTTAGTATTTTTTTATTTATGCATTAGAAATACCAAATTTCTCAGTCAATCTCGAACATGATTAGCAAACCTACTTATTATTATTGTGAATGTTGAGTAAAAATAAAAAATTCTTCTTAATTTTCCGTATTTTTTTTTGTATAATTATATTTTGTTACATACTTTTCATTCACATCAATCAGAACAATCTGTGTACATTTATGTTATGTATGCAAAAATGTTGTCTAATGATTGATTTCAGTTATGATATAAAACATGATGCTAGAATCCTTACTATTGTTAGATGTATAATGATAATCTATTATCAGCAAATCAATAATTAACTATTTGAGGTGACATATGGTTGTGACCAAAATGAATGTACTATATAAAAGGTAAAAAATAACATGTATTTCATTATTTTTCAGTCACATTTAGTGTCCCAGTACATCGATTTCCGAACCCGGATAAAAAACCTGATCTTTTTAATGCTTGGGTGTCAGTGGTTGGAGACAAACTCAAGGAAACTGACCGTATGAAAATATACAAGTCTAAAAGACTGTGTGATCATCATTTTGATCCCAGTGATAAGATGTCATCAGATCGGATAAAGCCGTCAGCAATCCCATCAGTGAATTTACATTGTAAGTAGAACTAAATCTTGATTTTTTTTTATAGTGCAAAAAAACTACAATGGCTTTCTATTATTCTTCCAAATTATGGTTTCTCTGAATGTATGACTGCACTTCACTTGGCAGTATATATCTATGCATACTGGTATTAGTCGGTAAGGCGACTGTAGCCCCCAAAATTATTAAACATTAAGAAATAATTACTAAGCATTCATCCAAGAAGCTGTGAAAATATCACATGGGTTCAAAAATGATTATCTGGCATAAGTTAAGCTTATATTCACTTAAGGCTCGCTCAAAATGAGTATATATATTTTTTTAATGTAATGTATGGCATTTTAGCCAGTTACTGTGACATAATAGAATTCTAAGTTTATAATTTTCAGTGAGTACTATTGAGGATTAATCAAGGTTTT
The DNA here is from genome assembly GCA_947623375.1 of Apotomis capreana. Lineage (NCBI taxonomy): Eukaryota > Metazoa > Arthropoda > Insecta > Lepidoptera > Tortricidae > Apotomis > Apotomis capreana. The sequence continues at coordinate 23,408,195 of OX392507.1, read as the reverse complement.
AAGTAGTTTCTATGTGCAGTATCTCTGTTTGTTCTCCAAATAATCTGCCGTGAAGCAGCAGTGTTCGCGCTGTTGTGGTGAAATGACTAGCATAGAGGCATTCCATCCTAGTCCTCAGGGTAGGCAACGCACTTGTGACTCTGGTGTTGCAGGTAGACACCTGTCACCGTTTACCATTAGGTGTTGCCGTGTGCTTGTTTGCCACTTATGTGGTATAAAAAAAAACTTTAAGCATAGAAAAGTACCCAATTAAATTTTTAGACTAAGGGAGTTATCATTGCTGAAATGTAAAAGGAATTTATTCTTACTCCTACTTTTGTAGTGATAGATCCTTGAAATGATTCTAACTAAGGGCCACGAAAGAACCACTTGTCTTGAAGAAACAAATTTAATAATGAATATAAGTATGTAGTTGTCTTTATTGGATTCCAATATAAACTATATACATATTACTAAAAATTTAATCCATACTAATCCATACTACTAATATTATAAATGCGAAAGTGTGTGTGTGTGTCTGTCTGTCTGTCTGTTACCTCTTCACGCTTAAACCGCTGAACCGACTTAGATGAAATTTGGTATGGAGATAGTTTGAGACCCGGGAAAGGACATAGGATACTTTTCATCCCGAAAATCTTTAGTGTTCCCGTGGGATGAGCGGGTAACACCGCGGGGCACAGCTAGTATTATAAATGCGAAAGTGTGTCTGTCTGTCTGTCTGTTACCTCTTCACGCTTAAACCGCTGAACCGATTTAGATGAAATTTGGTATATAGATAGTTTCAGTCCCGGGGAAGGACATAGGATACTTTTCATCCCGAATAAATTTAGTGTTCCCGTGGGATGAGCGGGGAACACCGCGGGGCACAGCTAGTATTGATTAGAAAGGGAGGACACTACAGTATTGCCACTTTTTAAGTTTTACTCTTTTTGGTCAGACTGTACCTGATGCAGTTTAATTTCACTGGGAAGTAATAAAAATCGGTATTTTGTAATATTTCGTAAAATATTGCAGTGTATTATGACATTTATACATGCTAGCTTGACATGGCAACTATTCACGCAACATCTTTAGAAGCACGCAATGTATACGTCCGTCTGACAATTTAGTGCGGGGAACAAGTCTATTTTAAATCCAGTGGTACTTTTAGCACCGAAAATCCATGTACAATATTGACGTTTATTTTTTAACATCAAGTATTAGTAACATTGTTCACGGACTTTTGTTGCTGATGGTGACGGTAGATATCGTTTCGTTTTACCTGGGAACGTAAAAAATACCTAAAAAATCGTCAACATTGATAGGCCAATTTGTTCTACCTTTTGCGTTTTATTTAACTCAATGTTTAAAAAAAATAACACATGCTGTAGTTAATGTTCACGTTTATTTTTACAAATCTTAACATAAACATTATATACTTGCAAGCACCTGCCTACTGAGCAGCGGTCCCGAGTTCGAATCCCGGCCAGGGCAAATATTTGTGTGATGAACTCGAATATTTGTGCTTGGGTCATGGTTGTTATATGTATTTACGTATATATTTATCTATATAAGTATATATATCGTCGTCTAGTACCCATAACACAAGCCTTCTTGAGCTTAATTTGGGACTAGATCGATTTGTGTGAGGTTGTCTTATTATTTATTTATATACTGTATAAGAGGAAATTTTTTGCCTATTTATTATTATATTATAAAAGTATCTTATAGTTTAGATAAATAGTTTACATATTACTATATAGGTACTCTTGTTGTAAGTGGTGTTAGTTTGTCTTTTTTACTTTTTTTTTAGGTCTTCTTACCCAAAATGTAAAAAACGGGACTCGCTGTCCGTCTGTCTGCATGTCTGTCTGCCTGTCTATCTGTCTGTCTGTCCGTCTGTCACCAGGCTGTATCTCATGAACGGTGATAGCTAGAGAGTTGAAATTCTCAGAGGGTTCTCAATTCGACTGTATTTTTTAGGGTTCCGTACCCAAAGGGTAAAAACGGGGCCCTATTACTGAGACTTCGCTGTCCGTCCGTCCGTCCGTCCGTCCGTAAAAACTCAGTACTAAAACTCAGAATTTGCAGATTAAATTACATTAATTATTACATAATTTTTATAAAAATTTGCACCTCTTTGTATGCGGCGCCAAACATTTCAGATGCAAACTTAACTCAACCAGGGCAATTAAGATGGGATAAGTGAACGTTTGTACGGAACCCTCGATTCTGTGTGATGAACTCGAATATTTTGTTCCTGGGTTATGGATGTTATCTATATGTATTTATTTATTATCATCGTCTAGTACCCATATTAAAAGCTTTGCTTAGTATAAGGTCAGGTCGAGTTGTGTACGATTGATGTCCCTTGATTATTTTGTTTACATTTTATATGATAAAATAAATAAATCTACTCCGTTTATAATTTACCTACACAGACAACCCCCACTAGACGGAGCATGTAAGGCGACCCGCGCTCACCAACGATATGGTACGGCAGAACATTAAAGTATGAACACGGCGACCACCGTTTAGTTGCGTCCTTGTTTATGATCCATGCGTACGTCAACGAAAAAAGAAATTAAATAAATAACATGGTAAATTGTAGTGTTAAGTGGTGTAGAGAGACCTCATAAACATGAACGCAACTAAACAGTGGCCGCCGTGTTGATACTTTAATGTTTTGCCGTACCATATCGTTGGTGCGCGCGGGTCGCCTACGGGTCGCCTTACATGCTCCGTCTAGTGGGGGTGGTCTGTGTTTACATACTACCTGTCCCAAATAAATAAATAAATATTAAGGGACAATCTTACGCAAATCGACCTAGTCCCAAACTAAGCAAAGCCTGTGCTATGGGTACTAGACGACGATATACATAATATATAAATACATACATAGATAACATCCATGACCCAAGAACAAATATTTGCACAAATATTTGCCCCGGCCGGGATTCGAACCCGGGACCGCCGACTCAGTAGGCAGGTGTCTACCAACCGAGCCAAACGCGTGTTGTAAGGTGATGTTTTTATTATTCATATATCACTATATGTAAACATTCTGAACGATAGAAAGATTGAGATGGACGCTTCCATTTGATTTTGTCGCCAAAAATTAATAGGTCTGATAATTTAATTTAACATATTATTATTTTTCCGATATCGACTATTTTGATTTTATCACGCCCTTAACCTTTAGAATCAGTAGATGCATACCGCTGGCTAAAGGGTAATTTCTGAAACTAACTACTGTTCCGATTCCAATTTTTTTAAATATATGGCAATTCTTATATAAGAAACACGATTAAACATGCTTTTGTGTTCCAGGTATACATCAAGGATGTACTACTTTTGTACAAGCAGACCATTGCTATTCGCGGCCTCTACGAGAAAGTCTCCAAGCTGTACCATTGATGGACATAACGAATTTACCGGGGCCATCGAGACCAGCAGTTGACCCATCCGAAATTCTCCAAGCTGTACCATTGATGGACATAACGAATTTACCGGGGCCATCGAGACCAGCAGTTGACCCATCCGAAATTCTCCAAGCTGTACCATTGATGGATATAACGAATTTACCGGGGCCATCGAGACCAGCAGTTGACCCATCCGAAATTCCAATACCATCAGGATCTACGGAAACAACTTGTCCGGCTGCGACGGATAGGTCTCAATTTCGAACATCACGCACGAAGTTTGATGCAGGTGAATAAATATATTTCCTTTGGTTTCAGCGATTATCAGTAATTAGCTCGGACGGTTCAAAATTTTTACCAAGCGGATATCAAAGAAATGAGAATATTAATATCCTTATACTGGTGATTATACTATCCTATATAAATATACTGATCAAGTAGGCATGTAATAATGTTGTAATCAGGGCCCGTTCTAGGGAAGACTAGATGGAACGGTCGTTCTAGGCGCAAGGTGCCTTGGGGCACTTTAATGCCGAATTAAACTAAAAACAAGGGAACTTTTAAAATTTTGGAGGCACCTTTTGGGTGGCAAGGAATAAATCGCTCTACCCTGATCAGGAGATAGGGCCAGCGCTGGTTGCAGTTAAATATGTTTTCTCTAACATGCAATAAAATATTGATGTTATGTTCCTTATAATAGGCTACGAAGTATCACGTTTCGGGTGCAGCGAAACGAGAGGCATATAATGAAATTTCATACAAAATTGCAGGCCTAGGCCGGCAAAGCGACCTTTTGTTTCAATTTGTTCTGAGCAGCGGCGCGCCGCGGTGCGCTAGCGCCGCCCCCCGCCCGCCGTGGCGGCGGCGACAATTTAAGGCTGATTTAGACGATGCCAATTTTGAGACGCCTAAATTACGGCGCCTCGAAAAGGCACCGTATAAACACTTTCCGCGCCATTTTTTCGCCGCATGCCAGCGCTGGCGCGGAATAGAACACGAGCCTATTTTTCGGCGCCAGTGACCCCCCCTCCGCGTCTCTCGCCGCCACTAATGACTGGTACTGAAAACAAGCACCGTGTAAACACGACTGGCGGCGAGATTTAGGCGGCTGAACATAGTCATTGTCTAAACGGTCGGAGGTGTGCTGTGCGGTAATCACTGGCGCCGTAATTTAGGCGTCTCAAAATTGGCATCGTCTAAATCAGCCTGGCATGCGGCGAAAAAATGGCGCGGAAAGTGTTTATACGGTGCCTTTTCGAGGCGCCGTAATTTAGGCGTCTCAAAATTGGCATCGTCTAAATCAGCCTTAACGAATAAGTATCAGTAGCTACATATCAAAACGAAGGTAACCTATCTCAAACACTAAAAACCATTGACCGAATTTCATTTGCCCGAAAACTATTCGAATTATTATCGTTTGTTCGATGACAGGATTCGTATATTTTTCTTTTCACCATTTTACATTTAGTAGAAGTATCGTTTGTCCGAAAAACTTTTCCCGTCACATTCACTTGCCCTATGAGTTGTTACGTATTTTTTTTCGTAGCCCATTTTTCATTTACCAAATGATACTTTTGGCACTGCATACATTTGAACAAATTTTCAGTTCACCTTTTGACTTTTCCCGCCCCATTCACTTGCCATCTGAATTGAGACGTCTTTTGTTTAATACCCATTTTTTCATTTACTCAATGATATTTTTCGCATTACATAAGAACTGCGACCACAACAACAGCCCGCGAGCCGAACGAGCGAAGCTACCGTGCTGCGGCAACAGCCGACAAACCGCCAAAACCGACCTGGTTGGGTTAGGTTAGGTTAGAACTGTGACCACAACAGCCCGCGAGCCGAGCGAGATAGATAATAAACCGAAACGTTACATCGGAAAACTGATATTACGGATAAATGAGATTTAGGGAAACGTGTCATTAGTCAAGTGAATAAAAATCCTAAACAATTAATGCCCAATCGTAAATTATCGAATTGAATTTTCGGACAAATGAAAAAAAGTTAAAATGATATTTGTCGAATAGTTTTTGTCGAAATGAAATTCGGACTAACGTTTTTAGTGTTTCAGATAGGTAACCCAAAACGAATGTTTTGATGGGAAGATATTGATTGAATTTCATTAATTGTTATTGATTTCTTATTTTATTTCATTGCATGTTTGAGAAAAACACTATACATACCTCGGCGTGAAGAAGGGTTGCCAGCCTCGTAACTGTCTATCATAGTCTATATGTATTTGGCCGGCAACGCCTTACTTCCCAGCCTCTGTAGTAATGTACTATGTTAAGTTATTTGAGTTTCTAAATTGTACCACTTTATTCTTTGGAAATAAGCTCGAAAAGTGTATAATTAATGTTTATTGTTCTATGTGTTGTGCTAGGCATTCAGGGTTAGAAAAACTACTACTACTACTACTACAATAAAAAAAACCGGCCAAGTGCGAGTCAGACTCGCGCACCGAGGATTCCGTACAAAATATACGCTAAAAATGGCCGTATGTGTCAAAAGCAGTGTTAGCAGAGCCCAGTTTCTTAGCAAAATGTAACCAGCTGAAATTAATATCAAATACTTAAATCTGCAGTCCCGTGAAGCTGTGAAAAAATCAAACTTTGAAGTTCACGCAATCAAAATATATTACAGTAATTAAAAAAGGTGTTTCATACAAGTTGCCGCCCACCACGGTAAATATATAGGATACTTCCAGATATCCTAGAAACTTGAAATTTGATATGAAGGTAGCTCTTATAGCACAACCAACGAAATAAATATGAAAATCTTAAATTTTTATGTCTGTCTGTCTGTGTCAGTTACCACTTACCAATATAAAATGACCTCGCTCTGCTTACATTTTGCTCCAGAGCAGCTAACACTGGATTTTTACAGATACGGCCGTTTTTAACGCATATTTTGTACGGAACACTCGGTGCACGAGTCCCTCTGGCCGGTTTTTCCCTTTTGAGGTACGGAACCGTGAAAACAATTAAGTAGGCCCCTAAGTAGTATTAGCCCAGGGTCCCACAAATTACTTTAAATACCATAGATTTCTTATAGGTTTTCCTGTAATCTTTAGGTAAATATCTATATCTAGTGTTTTTTTTTTAATTTTATACCCAGCGCTTTCGGAGTTAAGGGGGGGGACCGTCAATTTTTGCATATTTTCCTAAATAACTTCAAAACTACTCATTACCCCCCCCAAAATTTAAAATTATGATACCTACACGTCCGTCTTTGGGTCAAAGACTTACGTAAGTGTACCAAATTTCAATTTAATTGGTCCAGTACTTTCCGAGAAAATTGACTGTGACAGTCGGACGGACGGACACACGAGTGATCTTATAAGGGTTCAGTTTTTTCCTTTTGAGGTACGGAACCCTAATAAAAGAATATTAGATTAGTTTTCTATTTTATTATATCTATTTTAGTTACATTTTAGTATAATAAATGATCTTACTACTTCTTTCAATTTAAAGTAAATATTTAGTTTGTTAAAGTATTTGTCTATTCTGATATTTATGTTTTTTGCTGTCATAATCTAATAGTCTTTGTTCTTTGTTTGCAGAGAAAACCTTCAAGTTCTTGCAAGAAAAACATGTTGGCGAGTGCGCAAGAAAAGTGCGGCAAAAAGAAAATGAAATAAGAAGATTACGGCAAAAAGTGAAAAGCTTTAAACTGCGTCTCCGACAGCTGAGGAAGGCTTCTCTAAAGACCGATTTTAAAAAGTTGACGAAAAATATGCCTAAGTCCGCAAAAATATTTACTAGAATGCAATTTATGGAAGGACACAAGAAAAAGAAGGGGCATAGGTTTACTTTGGACGAAAAGATTTTATCTTTGTCTTTATATAAAAAAAGTCCAAAAGCATACTCTTTGATGTGTAAACATTTTACTTTGCCATCAAGGAAGGTACTGAAATCATTATTGGCACAAGTAAAAATGGAACCAGGCATTAACCCAGTTATTTTTAATGAATTAAGATCAACACTCACTAAAATGCAGCCACAAGATCGTCTGTGTACTTTAATATTTGATGAGATGTCAATTTCTCCTCAATTATTTTACAATCAGCACACAGACGATCTCGTAGGTTTTGAAAACCTTGGCAGGGAGAAAACTGAGCATTTTGCTAATCACGCCTTGGTTTTTATGGTGAAAGGAGTAAAAAGAAATTTTAAACAACCGGTTGCTTACTATTTTACACAACGTATGTCAACGCCGAGACTGAAGCAAATTTTAAAAGATGTAGTTTCAGAAGTTCAAGCTACCGGTCTCAAAATAGTGGCAACCGTTTGTGACCAGGGCTCGCCAAATTCGAGCTGTGTTAATAATTTAATTTCAGAAGCCAAGGCGAATTATTTTAATTTGGGGAAAGAGTGGAAAGGCGACGTGATTATTATAAATAATCAGGAAATAATCCCACTTTTTGACGTTCCACATTTGATAAAAGGTATAAGGAACAATTTATTAAATAAAGATATCATTTACAAAGTTAAAAATGAAGAGAAAAATGTAAAGTGGGAATATTTTCAAAAAATTTATGCCGCTGACAAGGCTCATGGTGAGTTACGGCTTTTGCCAAAATTGACAAGAGAACATGTGGATCCCACAAGAATAAAGAAGATGAGAGTGAAAAATGCCGTCCAAGTGCTCAGTCACAGTATGGCTGTAGCTACTGATAATTTGGTCGCGAGAGGCGATTTACTGCAAGAATGTTGTGATGTCATACCATTCTTAATGTTAATGGACAAATTATTTGACTCACTCAATGCCTCGAGCTTCTCAGTGCCCCACGGCAAAAAATACAGAGCGGCCATTAAAAGGAGCTCTCCGCACCATCAGCTTTGGCAAGAGGCTCTCCAATTATTAAAATCAATTAAATTTATATTAAGAAACGGTGACGGGTCAACAACAGTCAAATATGTACCAACTGTAAATAATTTTATTAAAACTATTGAGGGATTTAAATTGTTATGGCAATTGTTGTCAAAAAAATATAGTTTGGATTCAATGTTAACACGCAATTTCAACCAAGACCCCCTCGAGAACTTTTTCGGCAGCATTCGCAGTTTGGGTGCTCGTAATGTGGCACCCAATTGCATGGGGTTTGAGGGAGCTTTTAAAACTCTATTATTAAATAATATGAGCAGTGATCACTCAATAAATGCTAATTGTGAAAAAGACACAAATAAGTGTTTACAGTCATTAAACTTTTTTATAAATCACAAAAATAAAGGTAATGCTCCCTCACAACCCCAAGATATTGTAATTGATCAGCCTTTAGATGTCATGCAAAATAATGTAGCAGATTCTGGGGCTGATCAAAGAACTTATGTCTGTGGATGGGCGCTGACAAAATGTTTGCAAAAAGTTATAAAAGGGTGTAAACTATGTAAAAGCAAGCTATTAGGCGATTCAAAGAATGCTAAATACAGATTCATAAGAGCAAAAGAATATGAAAAAGATAAAGAATGGCTTATATATCCCTCTGATCGCCTAGTAGCTTGTTTTCAGGACATACAAAACACAACAATTGCCTTCCTCAATAGTGAATGTTACAAAAAAAATATTAAAGAGCGTATCATTGCTTTTATTGATTTATTTGTTGATTTTTCCTTTATTGACTGTGATATTCATAAAGATAAGTTCAAGGACTACTTTCTAAATACAACGATTAATATAATTATTTACAGTTGGTGTAGGACGGTAAATAGGATTTTAGATGGAAAGATTAATTATGAAGGAGATGATATTGTAAAAAAAGCAGCTCAAGTGTATTACAACAAACATAAATCAATAAAAAAATGAATAAAAACACGTATTTTAAACATTTCTTATGCTTTTTCCCGATATAAAAACAAGTTTCTCAATGTAAAAAATAACTGTTTTAAGACGTCGGCTACCGTGGTCATTTATGTACCGAATTTCATGTCATTAACATCATGAAAACTAGTACAATTTGATAAAAAAAATCTTTTTAATTGACAAATCGTTATGTCTGCTTAGTACAGTGCACAGTTAGTTTGGTTATAACTGCGTACTGAAAATATTGTACAAATTAGAACATCAATTAAGGTATACTTTTAATTTCCCCTTTTTGTTACCAATTTATTTAGCCATATCTAATGAAATGTTTTGAGATTCCTAAAAGTACAAACGTACGACCAAAGAATTACAAGAGCTAATAACATAATAGAGATGACTATTAAATTGGTAGCAAAACAGGTAAATTAAAAGTAGGCCTTAATTGTCGTACTAATTTTGTGCAAAGTTTTCTTTCTAGAATCTATAGATGCATACGTATAACGCTATAGCAGTATTATACACACATATAGCTATAGCTACACATCTATATGTCACCAATAGTTCTTCACCAGCCGCTAGTGGCAGCACCGTCTATGCATGCACTTTTGACCATAGAGTTGCCACTCTTCTTCCTCTATATTACAATACTCTTTGGCTTCAATTCAATACTACCACTCATCTGTTTTATCTGTATCTGTGTCTGTACCGACAAACACATACATAAACGGTAAGAATTTCTAGAACATTTAAAGATCAATAATACAATCTGAAACACTCACCTTTACATAGACACACGACGAACTTGAGAAATGTATTCTGATGACTTGTAAGGCTCCTATTTTTTGCACTGTATTGACCGATCACATGGGTCCCCTGTTAAGTAATTAAATTAATTTAAGTAGCATTTAATAGCACACTATGTATTGTATAATACATAACAAACTATTGATGTGAAATGCGGAGTAAAATAACAAGTTAAACTTGTACGAATAATGTGATAAGTATTTTATTTAAAAATAGCTTCACGTTTTATGGTATAGAGCCTAAATTAGTTTGATCAAACGTAGTGATTATATTCTCTTTGAGTTTGATACATTTCAAGGAAAATATTAAAGCAATGTGACAGTTGGTTGTAAGTGTTGCCTGCCTAAATGACAAATCCCCATATAAACGACATATTTTAACATCTTTTTTAAAAGCCCTTTTTTTACAGGATAAGCATTTGCTGAGAGCGGGTCACCCTCGCGATCTCTAACATCGTTTGTCCTAAAATCACTTGCCCGAACTGTTTTGTCCTAATGGGCACTAGCCCTAACGATCAATTGCCATAACAATCATTTTCCATAACGTAATGGTTGACCTAAAACTCATTTGTCCGAAACATCAATATCCCTAACTATCAATATCCCTAATATTTTCAGCCATATTCCTCGCAATCCCTAAAATTAATTTTCATTTTTTAAAGTCCCCGCCCCTTTTGCAACCACCGAACTGCTACCAGTAAAGTAGTTTAATGGGTTAGGTTAGGTTAGAACTGCGACCACAACAGAGCCCGAGCCTAGCGATTAAAACCAAAATTAGGGTATATGAGTGTTAGGAGAAATGATAATTATGACAAATGGCATTAGGATAAATTATCAATATGGCAAGTGACATTAGGAAATAAAAGATTAGGGAAATCAATATTAGGGCATATGAGTGTTAGGACAAGTGATCATTATGACATAAAACGTTAGGGAATGCAAAAATAGGTTAAACAACGTTAGGGATTCAGATATAGATCCGCTGAGAGCTTATCCACTTAAAATGGGATTTCTTCAGTTAATTAATCTGCTTAGCACGTGTAGTAGTCCTTACTTTGGAAACCAAGTATTATTGTTGGAATAAATATAAACTGGTTTTTTTTACATACTCTCTTTTGAACCCGTTGTAACTCAAAGGGGTTGTGCTTGTGCCATTGTCACATTTGATAATATAAATGTGGAAACATCTAATAGATCCGATTATCATCCTTTTTTTTAATTATTATCTCTAATGTTTAGTATTGTGAACATGCTTCTTTTTTTAAGTATTACAGTGAAGAACAAACCTAAAATTCATATCTCTCCAGTTTCTCAACATTTTTTTATAAGATTTCTTTTATAAGGGTTTCTTTGTTACAAATTTTTGGGTATTTTCATTTAGTGGCCACATTCATGTGTCACGAAATTTAAGATTATTTCATAATTATATAAAACCGCGGCTTTCTTTTGATAACATTCGAACACACGAAACATGGATAAATATTTCAAAAATAGCTCACGTGATAGTTTTTAGGGTTCCGTACCCAAAGGGTAAAAACGGGACCCTATTACTGAGACTTCGCTGTCCGTCCGTCCGTCCGTCCATCCGTCCGTCCGTCCGTCCGTCCATCCGTCTGTCACCAGGCTGTATCTCAAGAACGGTGATAGCTAGACACTTGAAATTTTCACAGATGATGTATTTCTATTGCCGCTATAACAACAAATACTAAAAATGAAATAAAATAAATATTTAAGGGGGGCTCCCATACAACAAACTTGTTATACCTATATATACATATATATAGGTACGGAACCCTTCATGCGCGAGTCGGACTCGCACTTGCCCAATTTTTTTTTAAATATGTAAATCCATTACAATATTGAAAACACATTCTATAAACATGAATACAATTAATGAAATGTATGAGCAATGATGGAGGTATGGATATAAGCGCTCTAAAATAGGACAGTTCTGTGACAGTTTCAAGTGACAGTGTGTTGACGTTGACAATGTTGACATTTCATAAATATTATTATTATTTTAGCAGCTGATCAGATCTCTCCGGTGCGCACCGCACCAACCAAAACATCAAATAGGAAGACTGGTTACTTATTACTTACTTCACAGCCGCCCGCCGGTCAGCGCGGTCGCTCGTATGTTTGAAAAGCTAGTTGCTTGTTGTTTTGAGTGTCCGGCAAAATGAATAGCGTATCCCGTTCGTTTGGTTCAAAATGTTTCAATTCTGGATGGCACAGGTGTTTTTCTGTTACGGCGACAAACAACAAAACACATTCGTAAGTAGTTGTTTATTTCTGCTTGGTATTTGAATACGTACAATCATAATCGTTTTAGAATGTATGAAATATATCCGTCGGTATAATCTCATTGCGCAATCTGCTAAAGTCACCTGAGTTTACGATTGCCTATAGACATACTGGCCGTTGGTTGTATGATGTTTATTTTTTGTTTATCGTCTTGGTTTTAACTGGTTAACTTTGTATCTGGTAATAAAAGTTCGTAATAGTATTGTTTATGAACAATGGGTTGTTCTTCACCCATTGATTTTGCAGATAATGTATGATTTCCCAGGCTCAGGCTTACTGCAATTTACCAATACCTACTTATTTCTGTATACAAGTTTTAAATCAACTTCACTTGTATTTGTATGTGATTACCAAAGACTATATACCCCCTAGACCGATATTCTTCATACTACGCACCGTACTCCGTTTGTTACTATCGTTCTACATCGCTAGATGCCGCTAAGGGTATCAATTCATTCAAAAGTCGACATTTTTCAATTTCTACTGTACGGTACGCGCAAGCGTGAAGTAACACAGTCGTCAAGCGTTCAACGACATTCCAACTTCCAAGTGACAGTAAAAAGTGAATAGATGACGTTAGGTGCGATGTTTGTTTACTACGTTCCGTTTCGTCTCATTTCACTTTTCGTCTCATTTCACTATTTGTGTATGTTTTATTTAAACATAAAAATTACTTACATCCTAATCCTAATAATATTATAAACGTGAAAGTTTGGATGGATGTATGTATGTACGTTTCACTTAATCTCAAAAAACTACTGGACGTATTATGATGAAACTTTCGAGTTATGTACCTTACCTTACCTGCCTGAAGGTAGAATACGTAACGATTCTGACTTCACGCCTACCATAGTTTAGTTTAGGTGCTGTAATTTTAGCCAATTTGATAATAGGCAAAATAATTCTTAGGGCAATTCATGTTAGGAATATTATGCTTTAGGTAATTAGATTTTAGTTATCAATATTAGGACAAACTTGATTTAGGACTTTAAGAGAGTATGCGCAAAAATTATTAGGACAAACGAGTAGTATGCCATTCAACAGTATGCCAAACTTTCTCGGCCAAACATTTTTAGGACAAAAAACGTTATGCGATACGACAGGCACCCGAAATTTATCTATACAAAAACTAACAGAACTAACGACAGTGATAATTCAATAAAACCACAATTTTATAAACGTTTTTTTTATATTACTTTTAACAAAAACAAAACGAACGAATATATTTTCGCAGGCCGCCTGCATGTAGGCAATTTCTAATTGTTCTAGGGTAAATGTCAAACATTTCCGCAAATCGTCCCTTTGGCGTAAAGCCGTTTTGTCGTCGGCGTTGGTCTTGGGCCATGGCAAACGGACGATGCAATGGTTACTTTGCTTTGCAGTAGATCAATAAGGTTTCCTTCAACATTATATCGCCGTACCCAACGTCAAACTGTGTCCCTGCTAGCATTGAGCCGACGCGTGATCTCATAAATCCGTATTCCTTCCTGGTGTAACTCCACTCTTTGAGCTCTTCATTGTTTTCAGTCATTATCATTATCTTTTAATAGTTCACGGTTAGCGGCAAGCATTTTATTTTTCATATTAATAACGTTGCTGAAAATTATTTTACGATTTTCTCGATTGACACTGACATATGTTCCTAATTAGAAATTAAAAGCAAATGATAACCTTTCGCGAGGAGGTTTTTTGTAAAATGAAGTGACAAATAATAATATTGACATTTCAATACTATTATTGAAATATAATTTTCGACCTTAATGCATTGCGAATGTCTAACGACATTGTAACGAAATGGGTAGGAAATGAAATTCCTTGACTGTACAAAACTTATCTAACAAATATTACGTTACTGACTGTTTGTTAGTGGGAAATGTCGCATGACAATTCGGGCGTAACTTATTTTGTCCATTACATCAGTGCACCAACGCCATCTAGCTATTTTGTGTAGCAAAAATTGGCGAGCCCGCAAGCAACCTTGAGCTATCCAGAGGTAGTGCCATCTATTTTAATACGATCAAACCACGTTTTTGAAGAGTAAAAAATATAATCCTTAAAAATTGTGTATTTAAGTTATATTATCGTATTAAAATAAAGCTTTAATGCGTTTGATTTCCAAAAATCAAAAATCACTTAAAAATGTTGGTGAAAAATAACATTTTTGTCACTTCCAGGCTACGAAGCAGCGCCATCTAGTTTTTATACCGAATTTTGAGCTTTTTCAGAGTTACGTTTTTTTGTATGAGAACATATGTCTAGGGGGTATATAGTCTTTGGTGATTACTGATTAACCATTAAGTTAATATTAGATTTGCAACTATGTAAGTTATCCCTCAGCATAGTTGTTATTAGAAGGAGAAAGCTGCCCACATCAGCAAAAATGTGGTGGTCCCATTCCCCTATTCATTAGGTTTTATATAATAAAAATTATAATTCATGTTAATTTAAGAGTTTGCTTGGACATTTATTTGATCATTAATACTGTTGCAGTGGAAATTTTGAACACTGATTTTCAATCAAACTGACCCCTCTGGTCTGCAATGTCCCTCCATTTTTACTACATCAGTGAACATGCATCCTAATAGTGATTGCAATTGGGATGTATGGAGATATATTTTTATTAAAATTGTAAAACAGCCAAAATTTATACAATAAATGAAAATAACACACTTTTCCTAAGTATTTTGTGATGACATCATTATTGACTTTATTTATACTGCAAAAATAGCAAGAACAAGTGAAGGTCGATTTTTTTTGTGAATAACTTTTCACAGGAGTCATATTGTCACAATCAAATAGTTTATTGCAATATAAGAGCCCTATTCCCGGAAAGGTTTTTCTTAATTTCCATAGGTTGTAAAAAACCCAATTTTAATCGCTACTCTAGCTTGCTGAATATGATTGCATTACACTGTAAAAGAGATAAGGGGAATCCCAACCCCATAGGAACAGTGAGTCAGACACTTGACAACATACATATTAAACTGTGAATAGCAATTAAATCACATGTGATAACTGATAACTTTATCAATGGAGGGGAGTTAATAGGATGCACATTAAATGGGTTTAATATGTATCCTTGGGGGATATTGCAATACCATGTTACTTGTTATAGATTAGATACTGGTTTTCAAGGGTTCCCAAGTTGTGCCATAGAGTGAGACGGGGCCTGCAAGGGGCTCTGTCTGGTCTATTCTTTTCAGAAACGAAACTTAGGTATAACATTTTAACTAGCTAAGGTGGGGCTTTGAGACAAGGTACTAAACCTGAGGGTGTGCCATAAACTGGAAAAGTTTGGGAACCCCTGCTATATTTAAAGAAATGCTACATATTTTCTTGAAAATAAAATTCCTCCTTAAGCATTCGTTATGCGGTACTTATTGCAAAATTCCTCGAAATATACAACAGCACAAAGCCTTAAAAATATGTGTACATGCCTAATTTCTGGGAAATATGTTGCCAAATACATGTTTTTGTCAAATGTAGACATTTGTTATACTTGGCTGAGAATGTACCCTTAACTATGAAAGCCATGGTTCATCTCTAATAATTAATTTGCAATATTAATTAAACTAAAATTAGCATCAAGGGTTAAAACACCTATCATATTCTCTGTTAGTACAGTCACCATCTGATATATCCACAGCAAATAATCTGAACAAGCATTTTAACGCTCTGTACATAATATTGTATTTAGATATTCACGAAAGCATTATTTGCATGTATCTGATGGTGACTGTACCTAGTATCTGGCAACCTGTCAATCTTTTATTCTAAGAAATTTGGATATTTCTCTTCTTCTCAACAGCGGTCTCCTCTTGCGAAATGCCGGTAGATTCACAATCTGACTTGTAAAAGTGCCCCTGTGGCCTACTTACTGAATAAATTATTTCATTTCATTTCATATGGTCTTATGACTCATTTACGGCTCACCTTTTCCTTCCTCCACCGTTTACCTCAATATTCAATTACAGCCTATATCTATACCAGGGAGGTAATAGATAAATCTGTTCTTTCCCATCAGTCCGTTTATTGAGACGCTTCCTTCTTCACCTTAATATATTTTCCTCGAAAATAACTTTTTATTTATAAATACAAAAATCAACACAATGAAAAAAGTTAGGTCTTGACTGGGCTTGAGAAAAATAAGAAACTGAACCAAATGTTTTTATAATTATCTATCACCATCAGATATTTCTTTCTTTCTTTCTTTTACAGAATCAGATATACTAGGGAATAAAAAAAACTTAAAATATCATGAAAGTTCTCTAAGCAAAATGATTGTCAAGACATGGAACACATTTATAGAACCATAACAAAATAATATTTCTGAATTTTTTGCAGGTGCAAATTATTAGTAGTCGGTGGCGGATCCGGGGGGTGCACTATAGCATCTAAGTTTGCTCGCAGACTCGGAAAGGATGCTGTCATTGTTTTGGAGCCAAGTACTGTAAGTTTTCATTTATATCTTAATATTATTATGTAAATAGTATTTGTAAATTGTGACGCCAGAAGGTGATCATGGGAAAGTTTAAAATGACGCAGCTCCATCGAGTTTGTTCTCCTATAGTTTGACTTCGATGCCCTTGAAATTTGGTGCTGGTGAAGAATGCTTGGCATATCATGGACAGAATTTCACACCAACCAGTCCATTCTTCAAGACCTGAACATAGAACAGCGCCTGTCCACCATAGTGAAGTCTCGAATCCTCACCTTTTTCGGACACGTGTCAAGACCACTCAAGACTATCGATTGAGCGCCTGGTGGTTCAGGGCAAAGTAGACGGTACCACGCGGTAGGTCTCCCACGCGGGAGGTTGACTGAGCAAATCAAATCGGCCACAAACTGCCCTCTGCATGAGAGCACCAGACGCGTGGCTGTGGATCACACAAGGAATCACAGCCACGACCACTCTGCCAAGGGTGTAACGACATAGAAGAAGTTTGATATAACGAATAATCCATGATTATGGAAAAAAATACAGTCGGCAATATGATAAATAAATAAATATCAGACAACCTCACACAAATCGATCTAGTCCCAAATTAAGCTCAAGAAAGCTTGTGTTATATGGATACCAGACGACGATATACATACTTATATAGACATAACTGGGCATTAACTCGTTAATCCGTTAATCGTTAATTAACGAAGTTAACATTTTGATTAACGGATTAATTTTAAGTTAACTTTTAAAAATGTTAACGGACACGTTAACTTCCGTTAATATGCAGAAGTCCGTTAATCGTTAATCCAATGCCTACTATTTACCGCACGGCACCGGGGCGCGGCGCGAAAAACAGGTTCAGACAAGTGCCGGGCGGCGCGTGGCAGCGAGTGAAACAAAAACAAAACTAGATATATTTTGCAGGCGCGTGCGAGTGAGAAAACTGTGAAGAGATTTGTTTCGTTTGATCCTTTCATTACTTAGCGCCGGTGCTTAGAGTGACGAGTGTTTTGTTTCTTGTTATTATAAATGACTGTCAGTGATCATTTGCGTGTTGATAAAGAATAGTGCAGTGTAATTTAGTTAGATAGAAAAAGTGTACTGTGCAGTGTGGTAATTAAAACCATATCATGGAAGACATGGAATCGGATTCCGGCGGTCCTGATGAGAATCCATGGCCACATTTGGGTTGTACGTTGTTTCATATACTACAGTTTTATAGAATTTTGTTTCAAATAAAATGTTTCTCATGTTATCATTTCATAGAATGGTCAAACCGCAGATTACTCACACTTTAGAAAATTAAATCGTAAATTTTTATTGCAGTTTTTTTTTTTCGATATTGGTGTCATAAAATTTCACATCATATATTATTAATCCTTATAATATTCAGTTCATGTAAAACTTATTACCTAGACTACTTATTTATAGAATTGTGTTTCTAATAATTTAAAAATCTCATTATCGTTTCATAGAATAGTCAATTAACAGAAAACTTACTTTACAGACATTTTAATATTAGAATTTTGTATTTATAAACAATGTTTAAGCATTCTGACGCTCCGCTCGCTTTACGGTCTTTAACCTAACCTACTAACTCCTCCTTTTTATTTGAATTACGTTTCCTCGAAATAAGTGCTATTGTAGTAAAGCGGTGCTGAAACAATAATATTCGAAAGAAAAATACTGGGACTAAACATTATATGAAACAGTTTCCGTGAAACAATATTCTATAAAAAATCTATCAGCGAATCAAGAATACATAAAAATATGTCTATTAGCGGATGAGTCTGTTAATAAAAAAAAAGAGATAGTAAAATTCATTGATTTGTATTTCTGTGAAATATGTTTCTTTCAAGTAAATAGTCTTTAAAACAATAATATTCTAACTGAAAATACATGAACCACATATTTCATTGAAACATTTTCTGCGAAACGAAATTCTGTGAGATTTCTGTCTGCGAAACAAGGGGACACCCACAGTTGACTGAGTATGTGGAATTTGTATCCAGATCGGGCCAGCAAATACTTTTTGCTGTAAGCATTTGACGACGCGGTTGGCTCAGTTTTTAAGCGCTTGCCTACTGAGCCGGCGGTCCCGGGTTCGAATCCCGGCTAGGGCAAACTAACGTTTCACTAACGCAAAGATATAAAAATGCAATTTTACACATATTAACGGATTAACGATTAACGTTAACTTGCGTTAATTCTTCCGAAATGTAACACATTAACGTTTAACGAAGCTAACTTTTTTTGTAGCGGATTAACGATTAACGAAGTTAACTATTTGATTAACGGTGCCCAGCTATGTATATAGATAAATATATACTTATAAATACATAGAACAACATGACCCATGCACAAATATTCGAGTTCATCACACAAATATTTGCCCTGGCCAGGATTCGAACCCGGGACCGCCGGCTCAGTAAGCAAGTGCTTACAAACTGAGCCAACCGCATCAATATGGCTTGTTTTAAAAATGTATCTGGTTAAAAACTTGCGCATTGTGTGTTTTGCCATCCTCGTGAGCTCTGGCGTTGCTAGGTTCGTATGTATGTATTTTGAAAACAATCGGACATTGATTGTATCTTCAAATATTATCGTGTTGTAAGACATTACACATTACATATCCTGCACATCAATAACTTGATCATTTATTTTGTTCTCGTATCGTATCACAATTTAAGTAGGCACATACCATTTCGGAAAAGATTATGCCTATGTAAGTAGGCACATACTGCCTATTGACTATTGACTATTGTCCGGGTTTCCCCGAATTTGTCCTAGTTTAAAGGGCGTCCGGGTAGCGTCCGGGCGTGGTTTTATTTATAGTCCGGGTTTAACAATTTTCACGCACAGCACGCCGAGAGACGTAAATTAGGTCGCTCGTGATACGGGACCACGTTTGTGGACGGCGAGTTTTATCTTCATGAACCTACCAGTCCGTCTACAGCCGAACAAGATTTTAAGATGATGGAAGACTTTCCTTCCTTCCCTGCATTAAGGTTGATTTTTGATTTTACTCAGTAAGTACAAAAAAGTTATCGACATGTCCGCCCGTCCGGGTTCTGAGCTCTGAAATCCGGGGTTTTCACGTGTCTTGTCCTGGTAGGGGCTTGTGCACAAATCACGCGAGGTTTTTTCGGCTACTTTTTGACACCCCCTCCCCCTGATGATATTTGGCGAGGTTCCCCCCCCTCGGAACCTCACGTGTATTTTTTCGCCAAATTTGTAAAATACGCGCTATGTTGAAGTATTTAACAAGTGAAGATTTATTTATAACGAAACGGAAAAAAAGTATCTACTCATGTGTCATATCTTTTTCTTAGAAAAATATACACGTGAGGTCTCCTTACCCCTCCCCCTCCCACCCCCACGTGATCTGTCGTGATTTTTTCTTAACTCCCCCTCTCCCCTATCAAACCTCGCGTGATTTGTGCACAAGCCCTAGCCAGGTTTCAGAGATGGCAACCCTAAATCAAAACGAATTAGATGACATTATTACAAATATCCTAATGTTCTCATGCAGAATTTCTATCAGATTTATAAAATTGATTGATTTTATAACTTCAATGTTTGCTGTTACACAGCCTACGTATCTACCTGACACTTAGCAATAAGTAGAAGCGGATGAACGGATATTGAATAATACAGCTTAAATAAACAATGGGTAGTAAATACACTTGTGTCGTTCGGTGTTCGCTTCGCTGATAGCTTTAGTGCTAGACCCACAACACAAGGGCGAATGAGTAGGTATTCGTTTAATACCTACTCATTCGCTAATATTTGTAGGTACCTATAACTATCGAAATAATTATTAATAAATAAATAAATAAATACTAAGGGACAATCATACACAAATCGACCTAGTCCCAAACTAAGCAAAGCTTGTACTATGGGTACTAGACGACGATATACATAATATATAAATACATATATAGATAACATCCATGACCCAAGTACAAATATTTTGCACAAATATTTGCCCCGGCCGGGATTCGAACCCGGGACCGCCGACTCAGTAGGCAGGTGTCTACCAACCGAGCCAAACGCGTCGTATTAGTGTGAATAAGTGGTAAATGTTTTAAATTATTTACAAATTGTTTTGATTTTTTTTCATTCCTTAAAAGTTAATTTTGAAGTGTTAATATATATAGTAAAGTTAATCAATTACCTAGTTTTAATATAATTGTAATAGTTTCAAGTATAATTTACGAAAAAATGCTTATACTGTTGAGTTTCTTTCGGCTTTCTTTTCAACAGCGTTCCCCTCTTCTGAAATGCTGGTAGATTCAAATTCAGAAATGTAAAAGTCCAATGCCCTTGTGGGTTACATGATAAACATTTGGATTTTGATTTTTTGAGTAAAATATATAGCTTTTAACGTAAATTTTACATCCAATGACAGTCCACACGATATTCACATACCTTGACTGACGTTGTGTACGTATAGCTTAATTAGGTTAGTAAACAGATACATTCTAATTAACGTATACATATGTGTTATTAGTGATGGACTGATGGTTTATTTTATGTTTCCGATACGTCGCAGTACCTATGATGTCTGTTTTTAGGTATAAGACCGAAATGTACCGTCAGCATCAAAAGTAGCCCTTTAGGATACTCATCATTCTCCTAGCGTTTGTCCCGTCCGGAGACGTGGTCCGCTTTCCTGCATTTTTGCCTCCACTTCGCTCTATCCTGGACTTCGTCTTCGTCTAACTCGCAGCTGTTCAGCTCCTTCCTTATAATATTGAGCCATCGAAGCCTAGGCCTTCCCCTCCGCCTACTACCTGGCAAGGTCAGGTCAAGTGCCTGGTTACCGACGTATTCAGACGTCCTTCTCTTGACATGCCCAAACCATCGTAGTCGACTTTCTTGGAGCCTGTCAGCGATATCCCTAACTTATTAGTTCTTATCCAATAGGATCATAGAGTAAATTATATATACTGAGATAGAGCCATCAGCTTCCTTTGTGTACTAGCGCCATCTATTGAGCGAGTCTCGAGTTATCTGTGTCATGTACATATGTATATACATAGCAATCGCTATATGCACTGTACTGTAGGTACTTTCAATACATATTATATAATTCATCTCACACTTAATAGCCCATTGAATAAAAAGTTCTAGAGTGCGTGAGTTAGTAACGTAAGATGTTTCTTCGGAAACATGTCAAGAGTCCTTAGGTAATAAACATACTAAAACCCCGGGACACTAGGAGGAGCCCCGGAGTGGGGGGAGGGGGGGAAAGGGTCCATTTTTTCATTTTTCGCTTAAATCTCAAAAAAGGTACATGTTAGAGAAAAACTTTCAAGGAAAAGTTGAAAGGCCATAAAATTATCTACAAGTTGTACCTAAATAATTTTTTCCTATATCCTACCGTTTCTGAGTTACACGCAGTAAAAAATGATTTTGGCTCAAACAATTTCCCCATACTACATACCCATGTTTATCACATCAATCGATCAAAAAATATTTCTTTCTTTCAAAAAACTCAAATGTGCAACTTGTGACCGGTACTGATAGATTGCTCTTAATTAGGTCTATAATTGGTAAAGTAAACACATTCCTCCATGGAAGCCTTTAGGAGGAATCGATTGTCAAAATATTATATTAGGGTAGTTTGAGTTACTGAACTTGATCTTTTTATTTGTTCTTCCAAAAAAACTCAAAAGTGCAACTTGTGACCGGTACAGATAGATTGCTCATAATTAGGTCTATCATTGATAAAAATACCAGAATCCACCACGGAGGTGTTTACGGGGAATTGAATTTTATTAGGGTAGTTACGATACTTGAACTTTTTATTTTTTTTTCTTCCAAAAAGCTCAAAAGTGCAACTTGTGACCGGTACTGATAGATTGCTCTTAATTAGGTCAATCATTGGTAAAAAAAAACACATTCCTCCATGGAAGCCTTTAGGAGGAATTGATTGTCAAAATATTATATTAGGGTAGTTACGCAACTTGACCTTTTTATTTTTTTTCTTCCAAAAAGCTCAAAAGTGCAACTTGTGACCGGTACTGATAGATTGCTCTTAATTAGGTCTATAATTGGTAAAAAAAAACACATTCCTCCATGGAAGCCTTTAGGAGGAATCGATTGTCAAAATATTATATAAGGGTAGTTTTCGTATTTTTCACCTTTCATGGGATGTAGCTCGAAAACGGCTGCGAATAGAAAAAAAATATTTAGGTACAACTTGTAGATAATTTTATGGCCTTTCAACTTTTCCTTGAAAGTTTTTCTCTAACATGTACCGTTTTTGAGATTTAAGCGAAAAATGAAAAAATGGACCCTTTCCCCCCCTCCCCCCACTCGGGGGCTCCTCCTAGTGTCCCGGGGTTTTAGTATGTTTATTACCTAGGGACTCTTGACATGTTTCCGAAGAAACATCTTACGTTACTAACTAACGCACTCTAGACCCCCCTTGGAGGGACTCATTCAATGGACTATAACATAATAAGTGGGCTTTAAAACTAGTTATGCTTGTAGGAAGGTATAAAAAAGACACATTTATAATTAATTATTTTTATTTCATTAATTTTGGGAATCATAATTAGAACTAACGCTTACCACAGGTAGACACACACAACATTTTTTACAGCTACCTTGACTTTAAAACGAGGCAATCGTGATCCATTACACAAAGCCGGGATCGAAATCCTTCCTGGAACTTCTGTCGTCGGAATCCAAGTTAGCGTAAAGGTCAACAACGTAGAGCAGATTCGCTAATATACGTAAAGCGCAGCCGAAGTAAATTTCTTATACCCGTTTGAATATCCACCAGAAAACAAACTTGTCCATAATCCATACAAAGTAAACTGTCAAACAGCACTACGCTACGCGTTCCTCTACACCGAATTGTATTAACTAAGTAGTCTTTTAGTTTTCTTTCTACTATTGTTTTTTTACATTTAAAAAAATCCGCATTTATCATTTTCCATTTTTTTGTGGATATTACATTTTTGTGACAATTATAATATAACTGCTTAAAATATAATAGGTGAAATCTAAAAAATAAATGAGTGGAATGGAACGGGGATCTAATCTGAAGCCGTAATGTTGCCTGTAATGATAAATTAAAATAATGCTTCATAATCTTTCACAATAACTTATAATTATGTTTTTATTATATGTTATTTATGGATAAAATAATAACATAAAAACAGATTTCATTTTAATAACACTAATTCAAATATTGAATTTAGCTCCATCTATCGAGCGAGTCTCGAGTCTAACCGCACGCAAGTTTTAATGTATGAAATCTGTAAAGTACTGAGTGAAATGCCCCTGAATAGGATACTAATGTAAAATAAGGAGAAATGAGGTATATAATACGCTTGCCAAGCGTGTGGAAGCGTGTATACGTTAGAGTGAGACGGAACTACGTCGTGCTCACTCTAACATATAACTGCGTCCTGTAGGTTTGCCAACGCTTGGTAAGCGTGTGGACGCGGCATACGAACCATCTCGACGGACATGTCTTTGGATTTAAAAAAACCGCACTTAAATTGTTCCATCCGTTTGGGAGCTACGATTCGATACACACACACACAGATACACAAATAATTTTAGACTTATAACACCCCTCTTTTTTCGTTGGGGGTTGAAAAATACTCTTTGAACTATATCCCTTCATGATATGAATAAAATCTAAATAGGCATGCGCATCTAATGATCACCTTCTGGCTTCAGGATTTACAAATGACGACGCAGTTGGCGCAGTTTGTAGTGCAACTGCCTTCTGAGCCGACGGTCCTGGGTTCGAATCCCAGAAAGGACAAATATTTGTGTGATGAAGTCGAATATTTGTTCCTGGGTCATGGATGTTATTACTGTTATTATATGTATTTATATATTATGTATTATGTATATCGTCGTCTAGTACCCATTATACAAGCATTGCTTAGTTTGGGACTAGGTACGATACAAGATTCATACGTAATATTTAATATTAATATTTATTTTGCTCCCTTAGGACCACTACTACCAACCGCTCTGGACTCTAGTCGGCGCCGGCGTCACTTCAGTCGCTAGCACTCGTAGGAGCGAAGTGACCCTTCTCCCGAGCCGCGCAAAATGGCTGAAGGACTCTGCAGCGAGCATCAATCCGCTCACCCATACTGTGTGCACAGAAGATGGCGACGAAATTAATTACGAGTACGTCGTAATAGCTGTTGGCCTGCAGAATGACTATTGCAAGGTTAGTCATTGTTTTAGGATCATTCCCACATTGCGAATGACGAATGACTTCTAATTTGTATGTGCGTGAAAACAGTCACCTAGCATAACTGTCACACGCGGCCAATTTCTCGCGCGAGATAATTACCCGTCTCCCTCCGCGCAGTAATGTGAGAGAGTGACGGGTAGGTCTAAGTCGCGCGACGAGAATCGCGAAGCATAAGTTGTGCTAGACGGACAGGAGAGGGTCACCATGGGGTCTATGATGCTTGCTTTTATCACACGATAAATATGTGACAAAACCCCCGGAACTACTAAGAGTAGATCACAGTGGTGATACGTCCAGTAAACCCGATTTAAGCTGCCTGTCCACTAGTCCATAAAATGGACCAACCACATTCCTCAGATTTTAACGCACTTCTTTTGGCCTTCACAAAGACGCAGTCTGATTGGTTCATTTTCTCCATTCCACTTCAGAAGACAGGCAGCCTTACACCGGTTTGACTATTTTTAGAGCGTTTCAGCACTTCCTTCTCTATTGCTCTAGTCCAGGCGAACTAGGACGGCTAGCATATCTTGCCGCGACTTCGCTTGTCGTGCGGCTCAGCGTCACCTGTCTTGCTCCTACGGTATTGAAAGGAAAGTGACAGGTATTATTTGTAGCGCGTCAAAGAGCCCTGTGTCACAGTTATGGTAGACGTGTTCGCTAGGCTAGCCTGTTTCGGCTTTCCGGGGATTCCTGTGCCGGTGACGCCGCACCAATGTCTAGCTTAATGAGTCTTAGCGGTTAAGAGACCGCGACGAATAGGTGACTAGGATCTATAGTCAGTTGGATTAAGTTTTTACGAGTATAATTCAAGATAAATAATGCCATTGTTGTGTTGTAATCAACCACAAAACGCGATAACGTACTAAAAATAGGTAATAATCACCTTGAAAGTTCAGCAAAGTATTGGCTCTTTCTCCACAAGTAATAAATTCCCGGTGCATTAATAAAATGACGTTCATACTGGTTTTCTATTTACAAAATACAGTTTTGTTTGAGACAGACGATTGTGATTATGGAACTTGTGTCGTGAACATAGTTCCGATAATCTGTTGAACTTTACTTATTATTACTTTTTAACCCCATTTCAATATAGTCATTATCATGTTTTGCGTTTGACCATAACAATAACAATGATACTCTTCTATTTGAGTGGAATCACCATTCTTTTTATTTAATTCAGGTTAACGTTTGTTCAGCTAAGTATATTTTACGGTCTCTGGATACATTTTATAATTGATCCTTCCTTACAGATACCAGGATTAAGCGAAGCGCTACAACGCAAAGACAGCGGCGTCTCAACAATATTCTCGCCCCACTACTGCGAGAACACCTGGAGGGACATGCGGCAGTTCACGCACGGAGACGCGATATTCACGTACCCAGACACGCTCATCAAGTGCCCTGGCGCGCCGCAGAAGATCGCGTACCTAGCGGACTCTTGGTTCAACAAGGTAAGCCTTTCATTGAACTAGAGAGGATAGCGAATATCCACAATACACTCGCCCCACTACAGCGAGAAGACCTGGAAATGATAAAATTTGGCGTATAAGTAGGTGATACAATTTTGCATATCATAGACCAACATCTCTGTTCACTTTGTTTAAGAGTAAACCTTATTTCGTTTGACTTAAAGACTAATTTAGTGTAAAAGTAATTTGCACTTATAACGCCTTACATTTTGAAGTGGCAGTTGTGGCCACAGCTAACAATACAGATATTGAGTATTGTTCATCGGGTACAAAGCTAAGTGGATTCGCTCAACCAAAAGAATTACTTCTATATCAACTTGAAGGCGAGGTTGAAGCGAAGCGTGTCTATCAACAAATGATTTAATCAACGCAATCACTTGCCGTTAACAACTGATATGACGCCTATTTTATATGTCAATATGACAGGTAACAAAAAACATTCGCAATAACATCGCCAACGAGTGGACATGTTTTGGGAAAACTGTCAAACGAAGAGCATATAAAAAACTAATTGCGGCTCCACACTCCTCGCGAAGTTGGCTGAAGTTGGGCGAATAGTGTGGAGATGCACTTCGCTGCGGAAACCCATACTTCGAGCAACTTCGCCTCGGCCAACTTCGCGAGTAGTGCGGAACTAGGGTAATCATTTTAATTGAATCTTAAGGTGCCCCTTCACTGCGAGCCTTCACCTATAATGAAAAAAAAAACTAACTGATGAGTTTCTTTCGGCGTTTCTTCTCAACAGTGGTCTCCTCTTGTGAAGTGCTGGTAGACTCAAACATGTAAATGTGCCCTTGTACCCTACTTGAAAAATAGAGTTCATTATTTAATTAATGTTACACAATGAAAATTAAATTTCGTTTGTTTTATATAAACATTTCATTTGTTCCTTTCATCCGTTTACTCTTATGATTTTATACTATACTAGCGACCCGCCCCGGCTTCGCACGGGTGTAATGCTGATAAATTATGCAGGTATTATACATATAAACCTTCCTCTTGAATCACTCTATCTATTAAAAAAACCGCATCAAAATCAGTTGCGTAAATTTAAAGATCTAAGCATACATAGGGAGAGACAGACAGCAGGAAGCAACTTTGTTTTATACTATGTAGTGATTAGTGATTACAATTCAATACAAAATACTTTACTGCACACCAATAAAAGTTTACAAATTAAACACAGAAACAATAATTTGACGCCTACTTTATATTAATTTAATTTATATTAAACGATTCTGTTGAGTCAGCACAGCGGTGAGGATCTTGGTTCCATTCATGAATACAAAGTCTGTAAGTTTAATTGGATTGCCTTAATTTTCCCATAGGTATTGTTATATTTCCCTTTGTTTTACAATGACACAGGAATGACTGGAATTTTGCAAAACGAGAATCATATTATATTATGATTATGACTAAACATACAATGACATCGTTATTCTCATAATACATGTGTTTATTCAAAACAAATGTAAAATATTCAAAATATTAGTTGAAAGACTATTGTAAGAATATTATTCGATTATGTCATCGGGAAAAAGCGTCTAAAAGCCCCACTATCAACTTATTAAAAGTCACAAAACGTGTGTCAGCTATGACATGACAGGTATTTATGATGTATTTCGTATTATTCAATTATTACGTATTTAATACTCCCCCTAAGCAATTAGTCTCCGACACAAAATCGGTAAGTATGTTCATTCAAAATATATTAATTTACATAAATTTGCTGGTCATTCATGATCTAAAAATAACTGACAAAGAGTGACAGTGTTGTCAGCATCGCAAAAACTATAAAATACTTAGTAGTTTTTTTCTAGGAATAAGATATGATACTTATTTAAATCCTTAAACAAAAATTCAAGACTTGAACCATTGCAACAAATATCAAGGTACAAAGTAATTCTTCAAAGTGTAACCTAGCGCAAGAGACTGGGTATGGAACCCAGTACCTCTGGATTACCGGTCCAACGTGTCAACCACTCCACCACCCCAACGCCAGGAGACCTTTCGATTTTTTCCTTATGCTTTGTTTGTTGATCTTTGCATTGTTTATTTGAAAGGCTTACATCTTAGCGACATTTATGCAAACATATTAATATCCACATCTTACCGTACTGTTTTACTGCAGTGAACGAGTAGCTGCAGAAAGCGCTGTTTTTTTTAATCTTTAACTAACGACCCGCCCCGGCTTCGCACGGGTGTAATGCTGATAAGTTGTGCATGTGTTATACAATACATAAAAATCTTCCTCTTGAATCACTCTATCTATTAAAAGAAAAACGCATCAATATCCGTTGCGTAGTTTTAAACAGACAGGAAGCGACTGTTTTATACTATATATAGTCATTGTCATTCTCGTTTTCAGGCGGGTGTTCGTTCAAAAGTGAATATAACATACAACACATGCCTGCCCGTTATATTCGGAGTGAAGAAGTATGCCGACGTCCTCCTGAAGGTGGTAGAGCGGAAGAACATCAATGTCAACTACACCACCGTCCTTCGGGAGATCGATGTCGACAAGAAGGAGGCAGTGTTCGTGAATACTAAGGACAAGAGTAAGGTACTGTGCTTTACAGGAATTATTAATTAATCAGGGTCAATTCACAATTTTTCTTCCGGACAGCGGGGGTTGACAAGGAGGGAGTGATTTTGAACACTTAGGATACGAGCACGGCACTGTTCTTTATAGGTATTAGGGCCTTATCATACTTGCGATTTGCGAGCGAACTTTGTATGAAAGCGACCACGCAGCGAGTTCGCCGCGACGCTTATTTGTATAGAAAACTCGCTTGCAAATTGATAAGGCCCTTGTGAAAAATATCAAGGTTAACTACACCACTGTTATTGAAAGGTCCAAGTTGACAAGAAGAAAGTGTTTGTGAATACTAAGGACAACAGCAAGGTACTGTACTTGACAGGTATTAAAATTGAAAAGAATTGCACGATTTAATTCCGCCATGCCCGTTTCACCATCGGACTATCTGGCGAGGGGAGCGCTTTCAACCTTATGTTGTCAATTTACCACTTATTCGCACGAAGCGATTTGCTTCATGATTTCTAACGCCAGCCGCTAAGGAATGGAACTCGCTCCCATCGTGGGTTTTTCCAGAAAATTATAATTTGGGTCTCTTCTAGGTAAGAGTGAATAGGCTATTACTGAACCGGCGAGCTACATCCTCGACCCCGTAGTCACTTATCATTAGGTGTTACTGAGGTCATTCGCCGGTCAGTTAGTGAATTTAAAAAATACACCGATTTTTCTTCCGAACAATGTGGGTTGACAAGGAGAGAGTGTTTGTGAACTCTTAGGATAGGAGCATGGTACTGTACTTAGCTATTATTAAATAGATCAAGATCTGGGTCAACTACACCAATGTTCGTCGGGAGAACCACGTTGACAAGATGGAGGGGTATTTGTGAATACTCAAGACAAAAACAAGGTATAAGCAGAATTTGACAAGTATTATTTGTACATGAAGGTAGTGGCCATATAGACGGAAACCGTATCAAAACGTGTCAGGACTCAGGAGGTTCCAATAACGGTTGAGGGAACAACGACTGGGTGGTTGAGGATTTCAATGGCCCTCCCATCAAGTTCTGTAGACGCCCGTGTTGGCCCGGAAAAGCCATTGGAGAAGCGGGTTCGAGCCCCGCCTGAATACTTTTTTTATTTATTTTTCTTGTTGCTCTTTGAGGACTTGCTCTCAAAAATGCAGGCTCTTAACTTGTTAAAATGTATCTCATGCTCAAGGTCACATGAGGAGAGGATGTGCTCTCCAATAAGTTACATAGTGATCATAAGATCACTTGTTAAAATTAATACCTACCTAACATTGATTTGGAGAATTTATACAGCTCCTTTACGCGTACCAATGTAATTAGTTATAACTTATAACATAAATGTAATTGATTGTTTTAAGTATTACTTGACGAAAAAATGACTTACTGTTGGGATTCTTTCGGCTTTCTTCTCAACAGCAGTCTCCTCTTGGGAAATGCCGGTAAATTCATAATGTCACTTGTAAAAGTGCTCTTGTGGCCTACTTACTGAAGAAATTATTTAATTTCTTAATATATCCGCAGGTAACAGTGCAACCGTACAACATGCTCCACGTGACTCCGCCCATGCAGACTCCGGACTTCCTCCAACACAACGCGAGCATAGTCGACGCGCACGGCTTCTTGGACGTGGACAAGTATACGCTGCAGCACACCAAGTTCCCCAACATCTACGGCATCGGGGACTGCACCAACACGCCCAACAGCAAGACCGCTGCCGCCATCTGTAAGTTATTTATATATATTTTTTTTATAACGGCACAACATAGTGGCTCCACTTCGCCTGATGGTAAGCAAAAACGGGAGCCCAAGTCGCAATGGTAACTGACGAGAAATCAACGGTGCCAAGTCACTTTCATTTATATAGGCCCTTCCGTCTATTGCAGACGATTTATGGTGTAATGTTTGGGAGACACCGTTTCTGGAGGCTAACAAAACCGATACGAAATCGACACATTCTACCGCAGGCCTGGCAAAGAAGTGTTAAAAAAAATTAACTGTTTATTTCAATAAACGGACATTACATTTCAGCTTAGACTCTAATCGTAATTTTTTAAGATTATATCGCGACAGGTAGAACTGCGTCGCCTTGTTGACGTCTTTGTCTCTTGTCAGCGAGTGCCGCGAACCAGGTCTCATCGCATAACTTGCGACCCTCCGCAACGCGTTTGCGCTACTCCGTCCGTTTCTCCGCAAGCTTTTCCCATGTTTGGTGGTCAATATGGAAGGCAGCCATGTCCCTCTTTGCGCAATCTTTAAAGCGAAGCAATGGTCTGCCAACGTTTCTTCTTGCATTCTCCACCTTAAGGAGAGCTAAAGAATGGAATTTTCATCCTGCCAACCTTTCCCCTGCATAAAAATGTGATCTTTTCAAAATTACAGTAAATAGGCACTCCCTACGTAAGTATGCTCTATCGTCGGCTTCACTGTCACTTACCAACAGGTGAGATTGAAGCCACAAACGATAAAGTAAGTATATTAATCCATGACAACGCCCAAATCGAAGTAAGTGGCGGAGTGCTGAATGAAGCTTTTAGACATGTTATCCCAAAATTTCTTCCTTAACAAATGAAAGTCAAAATGTAATCTAGTCGTTTAGTTAATTCATTAGAAATGTTGGAAACTTTGGTAGCAACCCAAACAAGAGATATTTAACCTGTTCTACTCATTCCAGCAAAACAGAGCTACGTGTTGGAGCACAACCTTCTCGCCACCATGGCAAAGGACAACCCGAAAGAGAAGTACGACGGCTACGGCGCCTGCCCGCTCGTGACGTCATACAACACCTGCATCCTGGCCGAGTTTATCTACGACGGAGTTATCAGGGAAACCATGCCCTTCAACCAGGTAGTAAGTTGACAATTAAGTAGGAGACCTAGACGTATAGTAAGTAGCTGGCTGATGTAAGTATTTGAGAATTAGTTAATATTATTTATTGGATTTTGTTTCTTGCGAATATTCCCGTGGCATTATTAACCTTTTGAGCGCCACAGTCGGCTGTGGCCGTCAACAAAAAATCGTGCCCCTGACGCCACGTCGGCCACAGCCGTCCAAATTTCAATGATCAAAAACTTTGTAATTCTAACCGCTACAAGTATTTTTCAATCCCTGTTGATTTTTGGGGCACATCTTCTTTTTTTTACTCTGGCGTCAGTGGCACGGTAAATTGCTAGACCGCTTGGCGGTCAATAGGTTGAACATTATTGATTTCATTTTATTTAGTATTTGTTTTTCATCGTATTATTTTGTGTAAACAAACATTGTAATTTTTTTACTTTGTATATTCATTTGTAATCACGGGAGTTTATGAGAAATGTATAGTACATTACAATTATCTATCTGTCAAATAGATACCTATTACGAATGTTACGATCTTCCCCATCCCTAGACGAACGAGTGGCGACCGATTTGAATCAAGCCCTTAACATATTCTTTCTGGATGTTTCAACATATCTTTTTTAATCCTTAGCATAGCTTTCCAAAAATTACTACCAGTTGTCATACGTGATTTCAATCGATTTTTCTCGCATTTTACGATTCCTGATTGTAACTAAGGTTATTTCATCATTATATCGGCTGAGCTGTTGATGCCTTTCATTTGCCGAAAGCTGCACTCTGGCTATATTCCCACGTGCGACTCGCGAACCGCAGTGATTAGCCTTAGTACTTGCGAGCGAGTTGAAAGCGAGGCAAGCCCGCAGCGAGTTCGCCGAGTGTACAATATGGCGAAATGCTTCATATCATATCATTTATTTTGCTAAACATACACAGGTTGTATAACAACGTACATTGTCAGTAGGATTAGTTAAATAAAGGCATGTTTCGCCGTAATTCGGCATGCAAAATCTTATTCTAATTTCAACGCAATGGTTCTCGCTTTCAACTCGCCCGCAAATCGCCAGTGCGCTAAGGCTCTTAAATTAATTAACATATTATTGAAATTTTCAGGCAACGGAAAGCCGGATAGCATACTACATGAAGCGAGATCTGTTCCCGTTTATATACTGGAACTTCTTCCTCAAAGGCTACTACCACGGGCCCGAGTTTGTTCGGCGGATTGTCAACCCTTTCGCCAAGTAAAGCCATTAAGTTCGACCAACATTTAGCAAGTCACTGGGCTGAGAACTTACTGGAATTGCGAGCAGTCTGATCTAAGGGTAGGTGATAAAGTGTAAAGTATGAAATAAACGCTGGTATTTTGACACATGAAGGGTTAAGGCAAATGACTTGCTAAGTCACAGGCCGTAGCCTAAGTAAAAATATAGCGAAATAATCGAGACCCAGCGAGTTTCAACCCTGTTTTAGATAGTCATACGATGAAGACAGAAATTTTGTGGCCATAGACTAACAAACATCGATGTGAAAAAAATGGACTGTGCCAGTTTTCCTCTTACCCCTTCACATGCGAAGAAGAATTAGACTCGGGATAAATGATGGTCGAATGCAGGCTTAGTGAAGGTATTGTAAGTGCAACAGGAGTAGGTCCTTTTTTGATTGATTTAAGTTTCAATATTGAATGACACTGTAAAGTATACTTTTTTATTAAGTTTTTTAATGGAACAGGAATGATAGGATTTTTTACAAATGTTTTTGTCACTATTATTTTCGACTTTATAGGGACAGAAAATTTTCACTTGCTAACTATTACATGTCATATTTAGGTACTCAATGTTTTATTCCGTGGAAGGGGTTACTTTAAACTCGCGGGGTAACATTGACCAACGAGTTTTAAGCATGAATACGTCTAGTTTTTAACGCGTTCGTATCGTAATGTATTTCTGTTAAGGTTGAGGAAGCCTAACTTAACAATGATATCGTATTTAGACGCGTTCAAAAACAAGCTTCTTATAGTTCAGACGCTATAATAGTGATCAATGTTACCCTGCGGATCAGTACAACCACTATGCGTGGTACTTAAAGAATTATTGAATGTAAAATTCGTATGTTATTCAAGGTGATTTGTGTAAAACAAAAAGGTTTGTAGACGAAACGTAGTTCATAATTGACAACTAGTAGAGTTGCTAAGCCGCGAAATAGTGCGCATCGGGTTACAAGCATGAAATTTCTACCACACATAGAACGTTCCACGGTGATTATTTTCAGATGTGGAGGGAAGTCAGATTCGTCCCCTGCGTGGTGGGAGAGCGGGGTGAAGAGGACCAAGTACTGCTCTTTTTCTTTTTATATTACTGATCAGTTAAGGCTATTAGGGCTTGTGTCGTGTCGTTTTCGTGTAAAACAGATATAAGGATTACTTTTTTTTTCATGTTATTTATTCATAGTACCATATAAAAATATGGTTGTATTTCCGAAATTGTAAAAATCACAACAAGTTTTTTTATTCAGGGAGATAAATTAGTTATATTTCCTGAATATTTACAACTAAGAAAAATATTGAAAATAGCAAATTTAATCTAGTTTCTAAAAATATATAAATATTGGGCACTCGTCATACAAACAGTAACTTAAATAAATTGTTGATGTTGAGATTAGCCCGTGTGCTCGTGATACATTAGCAAAAACATATTTTGTTTTAATTACATTAATTTGTTTTTCTAGGACGTATATAGTAAATATTATATGTAAAAGCATGTTAATAATCATTATTTAATGTATTTAATGAAGCGAAATAGGATGCGTTCGGAGATTTACGTTGGTTACGCCGACGTTTGTATGAGAAATGCCCAACATTCATATATTTTTAGAAACCAGATTAAATGAACTTTTTGAAATAATAATAATAATTTGAAAATGTTCACGAAATTAAACTTATTTACCTCACTAAATAAAAAAACTTGATGTGATTTTTACCTTTTCGGCCATTACACCCATATTTTTATATAGAACTATAACATAAAAAATGGGCAAGTGCGAGTCCGACTCGCGCATGAAGGGTTCCGTACCTATACATATATATAATCTATAACAAGTATGTTGTATGGGAGCCCCCTTAAATATTTATTTTATTTTATTTTTAGTATTTGTTGTTATAGCGGCAATAGAAATACATCATCTGTGAAAATTTCAACTGTCTAGCTATCACCGTTCTTGAGATACAGCCTGGTGACAGACGGACGGACGGACGGACGGACGGACGGACAGCCAAGTCTCAGTAATAGGGTCCCGTTTTCACCCTGGGTACGGAACCCTAAAAAATGAATTTCTGATATTTATTTTACACGGAAACGATACCAAACACGTCCTGGTAGACTTAACTGACCTGCAATAAAGAAAGAAAAATTAGGCAAGTGCGAGTCCGACTCGCGCATGAAGGGTTCCGTACCTATACATATATATAATCTATAACAAGTTTGTTGTATGGGAGCCCCCTTAAATATTTATTTTATTTTATTTTTAGTATTTGTTGTTATAGCGGCAATAGAAATACATCATCTGTGAAAATTTCAACTGTCTAGCTATCACCGTTCTTGAGATACAGCCTGGTGACAGACGGACGGACGGACGGACAGCGAAGTCTCAGTAATAGGGTCCCGTTTTTACCCTTTGGGTACGGAACCCTAAAAAAGGGATACTTGGCCGTATTCACTCTGCTGTCCCGCCTCACAGGGGCCGAATCTGACTTCCCTCCACATCTGAAAATAATCACCGTGGAACACTCTATCTGTGGTAGAAATTTCATGCTTGTAAACCGATGCGCACAATTATGTTAGAAAACAGCGGACTAACAACTCTACTAAACGCTCAAATAAATTACATGAAGTTAAGTTTTGAATGAGATTGGTTATCGAGACTTCGTCGTTTATTTTTAATTGTGCGGTCGAAAGTAAGACGGCAATATTTTTTTATTGGTGAATACACCAATTATATACATTGCGTGTGTATGTATTACATTATTATATACATTCAGGTTGCTAATATGTTTTACAATGTTAACTTTTATACTTCTGTGATTTTTAATATAAAATTCGATCAGCTATGTATTGTGATTTTACGATTTGATACAAATTAGTTAATATTTATAAATGTTTTTTTTTATTGTGTATTTAATTTTAAATTTCTTGTTGTTGTCTGAGATTAACACTTATACTCATATTTTATTGTTTTTTTTTTAAGTGCTTTCATATAGGTATCATATTAATTATCACGATTATAATGCCATGCAATTTTTGATGCGTATTGGGTATATGTAAATAATATAACATGTAATAATATAAAAACATATTTAAACTAGAAGTGTGTTTGTTTTTAGTATTGTAATACTTCTGCTGAGTGTTGAAAATAACTACAAACGTCGGAATTTAAGGTTATGATTTAAACGCATTATATAATCCCAAAAGCAACACGCGTGGATCCAATAATGAAAAAAGATTGTATGCACCAATAAAAAACGGTTAAATGTGAGTCGGGCAACGGAACATACAAATCAGCCGATAAACCTAAAGTCCGGTTGTGCGCATGCCCAAATTACCCACAACGGTAGACCCGCGCCTGGAAAGCAATAACATTTAACAAATAATAATAAATATTTACAGAAAGGTTAATTACCTATACAGATAAATGTAACGTGATCCACTGCAATGTAAGCAGGGCTCAAACAGTTTCTCGAAGTTTTTCATTCCGCGGAAAGTAAGGGAGGCTATCGAAATTAGTCGTCATCCATATTTTAACCGAGATTGTGGATAGTCAGTACCCCCCAGCTTCGATGACCAGAATGGATGGATACTTCAACGTTGGTTAGTGTGGACGAGACCTTAGCAAATGACGTAGTGAGTTTTTTATACAACCCAAATTTGACATTGTGTGCGTGATTAGGGTAGTTTCTCGCCTCCGCCGGTGACGCCGGGTCGCCGCCGCGACTGATCGTCTCTCCTGATGATGAATCGTGTACTGATTCAAAACATGTCGAGCGATATTCGACTTCTGCTACGTGAGTAAACCCGTTTTGTATTTTAACCTCTTGGCCGCCGAGCTCATCGACGAAAACAGTGTCCCACACGCCAGGCTGACAGCCGATAGTATGGCGTTGTATAGCGGCAAATGTCGTCGTGGCGTCTGGGACACAACTTTCCGTCGACGTGAGTTGCCGTCTTCGGCGCTCTAAAGGTTAATAGGACTTGAACCCGCGACTCTACGTTTCCGGCGTCGCGCTGTCCCAACTGAGCTATTACATCATTACGTCAATCACATCAAATCTTTCCTAATTCTGCGCTACGGGAGCGCCCTCTGTCAGTGAGTTTTAAGACGCTTAAGCGCATTAGCCATACTCTAAGGATGTGCGTTTACGTAAACAAAAAAAAGTCTAAAAAACAGAATATTAACATCCGCGTATTAGTTATTATATATCGTCATCGATCTATATTCGACAGGCATGTTACGAATCTAGTTGGCTTGAATGTCAAAATTCCCAGTTAACGAACAACAATGATTTGAAGAAATATATAATTTTTGTGGTTAATATCCTAGCATATGGCCAACATTTCGAACAAACTAAATATTTGCCGATTAGTGTCGTCACAGTTACAGTGCAGATTTGCCTCATGTGGTGCCAACAAGTATAAGTACGTACTTGATGTTTGTTTTAGTGTCAATATTGGTAATTTGATCGGTACCTATCGCCCCCTTTTACGTGTGATGAGGCGTCAAATCCTGAGAGAACGGCTTATTATCTAAGAATGATAGAGAAAGTAATATAACGATCTTAGGGATGGGCTATCCGATGGGAATCGTGTTCGAGACAGTCGTGTCCCAGATCTTTCGAGTAGAGGTCTTTTAACCTATTGACCGCCAAGCGGTCTAGCAATTTACCGTGCCACTGACGCCAGAGAAAAAAAAAAGATGTGCCCCAAAATCAACAGGGATTGAAAAATACTTGTAGCGGTTAGAATTACAAAGTTTTTGATCATTGAAATTTGGACGGCTGTGGCCGACGTGGCGTCAGGGGCACGATTTTTTGTTGACGGCCACAGCCGATTGTGGCGCTCAAAAGGTTAAAAAGATAAAATTTAATGGAATTTAAGGGGTAAGCGCATGCTCCTGTCCATTAAGGCTGCGTCTCCACCAGAGATGTGTAGCGAGGAATGTGTTTTTGTTAATCAATGAATAGAATGCTGCGCTGAGTGAGGATAAGTAAATGAAGTTATTCCATTGGTTAACAAAAACACATCCCTCATTACACATATATGGTAGAACCGCAGCCTAAATACTACTTACGCAAGAGCAACCGCAGCAGGCAGCAGCTAGACATGGATTTATGGAATATCAATTTATACTGGTCTATGAATTGGTAGACGTTACTAGGCTGGGGCTGATTCTTCTTTCCCTTGTCGGTAATGGTATCTACATCTAATTTCTTTCTTTTAACATAAAGACAAAAGAGAGATTTATCATCAGGGATCGTAAAATACGAGGAAAATCGATTGAAATGACGTATGACAACCAGTGATGTCCAGTACCTACTTCAATGAATTTGGCTCGCACTTTACGAACCCTGTTTGTCGTCAGAATTCCAGACCTGTTCTGTTGTACGAGTAAAAGTTGTGGACTAACTTTTATTTAGATGTAAACTGCTGATCGTGGGCGGCGGCACGGGCGGCTGCAGCGTCGCGTGGCGGTTCTCCAGGAAGCTGAAGAGTAATGAGATCTGCGTGATAGACCCATCTGAAGTAAGTACTATTCGCTAATTCTAGCTACCCATCCATACATACACTGTATATCTCACCTTCGTAATAACTTCAATATACCTTACGTACAACATATTAGCTTAAGGGTGCATGTCCACTGAAGCGAAGCGGAAAACCAATCAGGCTGTGTCGTACTGAAGCCCAAAGAAGTGCATTTAAATTTGAGGAATGTGATTAGTTCATTTTACACAACTCAGTTCGATCTAATGGACAAGCAGCCTAAAGGCCGTAACACAGTCTGCTTATCTTAGTCTGCCGTGTGCTGCGAGGAGAGTCAGATTGCCTAAAGCTGATAAATAATTTCGTTAGGTTGTATGTTCCGGATAACCCTCGAATCACGCTTAGACCCCGTACGCGAGCGTTGTTGGCTGTGCCAGCAAGTCGTACTGTGTCGCACAGGAACTCGCCGCACCTCCGCGCGGGCCTTGACGCTGCTCAATGCACTTCTGGTGTCAACACCGGAATGTGATCTGTTTGCGTGGCGATGGACGGCTGTGTGTAGTGCGTGTTTGAGATACTGTGAGTGTGGATGACAGGATTACTAGTGTTCCTCTTTGATAAGTGTACCTACATCTAGTTTCACAGTGTATTAGATTTAAGTTTGTAATGCTGTGTAAATATATTTATAAAATAAATAAATAAGCACACCGGCCTCATCGACCAAAAATGGCACAGTCGTAGTAATATCATGCAGTGGCGGATTATCCCTAAGGCAAAGTAGGCACGTGCCTAGGGGCGCGAGGCTGCAAAGGGGCGCGCCTTTTCCAGTACTATAACTAAGAAAAATATTTTTTCCCTAAAAATCGTCATAAAATTAAATATGTCAGTACATAATAATATGCACCAACATACACAATATAAAAGGCATCCAAAAATATTTCCAGTCACTTGTAATTTTTAAATCAATTCAGTATAAAATCAATGCGAGAGTTTGTTTTGAAATAATTGAAATTTGTTTTTTTTTTTACGTTTTCAGCCCCAATATTACCGCCATTTTGTAAAAAAAACTAAAAACTGAATCGAAAAAACTATTATCGAACCTAGTTACAAAATTAAATGAGAATCGTTTGAGAAATGCGACCGGTGGGCGAGAATAGCCGGCAACCTGGGAACAGAACATTCGAACTTACGGACATACGAAATAATGTTTGGCCAAGTTGTAACGGAAATGCTTCGCTCGCTCGGTAAATATTGGGCAGCCTTGAGTCTACTCGTTCGCGTAAAG
This sequence comes from Apotomis capreana, assembly GCA_947623375.1. Classification (NCBI taxonomy): domain Eukaryota; kingdom Metazoa; phylum Arthropoda; class Insecta; order Lepidoptera; family Tortricidae; genus Apotomis; species Apotomis capreana. Next base: position 23,368,296 of record OX392507.1, on the reverse strand, counting down.
GGATCTTCGGCTCGTAGCAAGATCTCTCGGTCCCGTGACTCGTGATTATCCGCACTTGCATCAAACTTGTATTTTATTTTGATCGTAGTACGGAAAATCATTTTAAGTTATTGCTAAAGAAAAATTTCGCGCTCGCCGCGCTCGCGTTTTCATCTAGCTTTATTTTGACCCTTACTATCGAAAAACTACGAGCTCGCTGCGCTCGCGTTTTCATCTGGCTTTATTTTGACCCTTCCTTTCCAAAAATTTTGCGCTCATTACGCTCGCGTTTTCATCAGATTGTATTATGAAACGCGTCCCTTCCAAAAATTTCGCGCTCGCTACGCTCGCGTTTCCATCTTGTTATGTTATGACATTTATGACATGACTATAAACTGACCCCCTTCCCGCCCATAAATGTACTTTCTATTTTAACGTGCTTGGTGAAGCTTCCTATCCTTTAGCAAGGCTGTATTCCTTTTCCATACCCTGCATTTATATCAACTTGCCCCCGCGGGCCTTCGGCTGGCGATGCCCTTGGCTGCGTGCGAAGGAAGATTGTTGCGACACCCTTCAGTTCACAAAAAAAAGTTGGTCGCACGATAACCCGCCATTCCCCATGATACAGTTCAATTCATGACAAAAAAAAATACTAGCAGTTAAGTTAGTAGTCTGCAGTAATATATCCTGGTCACTAGAGGGGCGCCAGGCGCCGATGAGGTTTTTGCCTAGGGCGCTCTCGACCCTTAATCCGCCACTGATATCATGGCCATACATTGTATGTTTTTAGGGTTCCGTAGCCAAATGGCAAAAAACGGAACCCTTATAGATTCGTCATGTCTGTCTGTCTGTCCGTCTGTCTGTCCGTCCGTATGTCACAGCCATTTTTTTCCGAAACTATAAGAGCTATACTGTTGAAACTTGGTACGTAGATGTATTCTGTAAACCGCATTAAGATTTTGATGCAAAAATAAAAAAATAATAATAAATATTGGGGGCTCCCCATACTTAGAACTGAAACTCAAAATTTTATTTTTCATCAAACTCATACGTGTGAGGTATCTATGGATAGGTCTTCAAAAATGATATCGAGGTTTCTAAAATATTTTTTTTCTAAACCGAATAGTTTGCGTGACAGACGCTTCCAAAGTGGAAAAAAGTTGGTCCCCCCCCTCTAACTTCTAAAATAAGCAAATTAAAAATCTAAAAAAAACATATGATGTACATTACTATAAAAACTACCAACGAAAATTATTTTCAACGAGATCTAGTAAGTAGTTTTTTTTAATACCTAACTTTGCAAGTTTGCACCTAATTTATATGGGGCGCTATACATACCAGGTGCAAACTTAACTTAAACACTTAGGGATGGAAAGTGGTTGTACGGAACCCTCGGTGCGCGAGTCCGACTCGCACTTGGCCGGTTTTTTTTAATAGGATTACGTTTTCTTTCCTGCAGTTCCACTACTACCAACCCCTCTTCCCCCTGGTGGCGGCCGGCATCAAGCCCTTCGAGCAGACTCGGAAGCCTCTTAAGTCAGTGTTGCCGCCCGGCGCCTGCCTGTTCAAGGACTACGCGTGGCACTTCGACCCGAGCAACAATGTGGTGTACACGCATGGCGGGAACGAGATATCCTACGAGTTCCTCGTCGTCGCTGTGGGTCTGATGAATGAATACTATAAGGTAGGAAGTCAATCAAGCCCTTCGACCACAGCTCCAAGCCTCTTAAGTCAGTTCTGCCGCTCGGTTAGTGTCAGTTCAAGGACTACGCGTGACATTTCGATCCGAGCAACAATGTGGTGTACACGCATGGCGGGAACGAGATATGCTACGAGTTCCTGGTCGTCGCTGTGGGTCTGATGAATGAATACTTATAAGGTAGGAAGTCAATCAAGCCCTTCGACCACAGCTCCAAGCCTCTTAAGTTAGTGCTGCCGCCCGGTTAGTGTCAGTTCAAGGACTACGCGTGACATTTCGACCCGAGCAACAATGTGGTGTACACGCATGGCGAGAACAAGATATGCTACGAGTTCCTGGTCGTCGCTGTGGGTCTGATGAATGAATACTTATAAGGTAGGATGTCAATCAAGCCCTTCGACCACAGCTCCAAGCCTCTTAAGTTAGTGCTGCCGCCCGGTTAGTGTCAGTTTAAGGACTACGCGTGACATTTCGACCCGAGCAACAATGTGGTGTACACGCATGGCGGGAACGAGATATCCTACGAGTTCCTCGTCGTCGCTAGGGGTCTGATGAATGAATACTATAAGGTAGGAAGTTAATCAAGCCCGCGTGGCACTTCGACCCGAGCAAGAAAAGAATGTATGACGAGATATATAATAAGGTCATACCTGGAGGTTCGTGCCGTTGAGAAATGTACCCATAAAGTTTAAAATCAGCTAAACTGACTAAAACGTACGCAGTGGTAAAAATTCCAATATTATGAAATATCAATCATGTAGCCTACACTACATCCTCAACTATTCAAGCTACAAATGCTAATTATGTGCGCGCTAAGCTAAACTGAACTGGTTGCAGTAATCCCACCCCGTCCATCGAATGTTCATATTTATATTACTCCTTTTAAGATTATTACCTGTCTCCAGATACAGGGCCTGAAAACAGCCCTCGAGGACCCCAACAATTGCGTGACCACGATATACTCTCCCGATTACTGCACGAAGACCTGGTCTGCCATCAAGAGGACTCAGGGCGGCCATGCCATCTTCACATTCCCAGCCGCGGGTGCCAAGTGCTCTGGCGCCGCGCAGAAGATCATGTATCTGACTGACGACTACTTTAGACAGGTTATTATATGAATATTGTATTAGGAATATTATACACAAGACCTACGTAGTCGGCCATTAAGAGATCCAGGACGGTCAAAGGTCTATTTCACATTCGCCGCTGCAGGAACTAAGTGATTTGATGCTGCGCAGAAGATTATGTACTTCCCAGATGTACTTCAAAGCCTAAACATAAAGTAGTCACCGGTTTTTGATAACTCACCGGAGAGAGATTGAACCTGAGGGGTAACATCGGGGTCGAGACATGGAATAACTTAATTATGATTACAATGTACTGTGAATGCTTCAATATCTTTGTGTTGGTTGATAATTTACGCACATGTATGTCATCTGATCTTGCGCAACTGACGAGTACCTACTGACAACATTAGACATACTCGTAATAAAAGTATAAATAAATTTGTTTCCTCCGCAGCACAAAAACCGGGACCTCCTAAACATCACGTATAACACCGGATCGGATGCTATTTTCGGCGTGCCCAAGTACGCCACAGCACTTGAGGCCGTGGCTGCCGCTCGCGACGTCGCCGTCAACACCTGCTGCGAGCTGATGGAAGTTACTCCCAAGCACGCAGTCTTCATGGATGCTTCTGGCATGGTAAGGGTTGCTGTTCCCACAAAAAACATCTTTGGCGTGCCCATAGTACGCCACAACACTAGAGGCCGCGTCTGCCACTCGCGATGTTGCCGTTAACCTGCTGCGAACTAATGGAGGTTACTATCCTAAGTAGGTACCTACGCAATTTCCATGGATGCTTCTGGAATGGTATATAAGGTATTGATCCCATATATTCATCTTCGGGAGGTTAATGCCAAACAGGACGCCGCTGGAATAGTATGGGCTGCTGTCTGTAAAGTACCCTCAGAACCGTTTTACAGATCTGAATCTCGGAAATGTCAAAGTTTCATATGAGCATAAAGCGAATACTATGCGTGATCGCCGCGTGTGATTTTGCTGTTAATATCTGCTGCGAGCTTGTGGAGGTTACTCTGAACCACCCAGTTTTCCAGGTTGCCATTAATTTAAAAGAAGTATGTAGTATGTCAAACTACCCGATGTTAATGCTGATTTTGAAATCTACAGTTGTAGCCCAAACGAAACCCATGACGATCTTAAAATAAATATCGTCATTGTAGTGTGCAGCGTAACGCACACACACTTATCTCTCCTTCCCTATGTATATTTATGTAGCCTAGTAGTGTAAGTTATTAGTAATAAATCATACTTAGAACCAAAGACTTCCTTGTCTCAACGCCCATCCTTACATGGCGACCCTGACAGGGCGTTATCTTGAAATACAAAAGGAATGCTAATGCCCAAAGGCTTACTCACTGCCAAAGTATGCTAAATATTATAATTCCTGTTCCTGCAGCCAATAATACTCCCATACAACTTCCTCCACGTGACCCCGCCCATGGCTCCGCCGGTCTGCCTGGTACAATCTCAACTGGCCGACAAAACAGGTCACCTGGACGTGGACCAATTCACGCTCCAGCATCGCAAGTTCCCAAACGTGTACGGGCTGGGAGACTGCACTAGTACTCCTAATAGCAAGACTGCTGCTGCTGTTGGTTAGTGACCTTTAATCAGTTTTAATATAACAGCGGTGGCCGACCAAGGACAAGGTCAAAATGTGTGGTATAAATATATGAAAGACTGCGTGCGTAGTAAGAACTGCGAATGTTGTTGGTAGATCGCACAGGGTTGGGTTAGTGAACAATAGATCTTGGGCCACCCGTGATATGTATGTAAATATAATTCTTCATTCAATTTGTCGAGCTCGTGCACTCGCGAGGATAAATCCTCGCATTGTCATCAGTCGACCTCTTAACCGATCACGCAGCCAAGTCGGCGATTCCCTTAGGTTAATTTAGAATCTGCTCAGCGATCGTTAAATATGTATTTTTTTGTGCAATTATAGATAGATACATATCACTGGGAACGCCTCAAAACGTTGTTCCGAAACTCTGCATTAATATGCTTGGTTTAGTCCTAACGTTATGCGTTATAGGTTTACGTTTACCTTGTACTTAGACTACTTAGCTGCACCGCCGCGCCCGCTCATTCCACGGGAACACAATTTTTTTTCGGAATATAAAAGTAACCTATGTTTTAATCCAGGGTGTCAGCTGCCTTCATACCCAAATTTGGCCAAAATTGGTTCGGACATTAGAGCGTGAAAAAGTAACAAACATCCACATAAACACAGTCACAATAAACTTTCGCCTTTATAATATTAGTGTGATAAGTGGTTTTAAACGAACAAAGGATAACTTTCTGCCCTTATGCTTTCTAGCTCGCCAAAGCCACGTGGTCGAGCAGAACCTGTGGGCTACCATGAATATGCGGCGGCAGCCGGCCGCCAGGTATGACGGCTACGGCGCCTGCGCTATGATGACGTCATACCGTACAGGCATCCTGGCAGAGTTCCTCTACGACAAACAGCCGTGCGAGACATTCCCATTTGATCAGGTAAACTGAACCGTATTTATTGCCCTCCTTTTGATTGCCTCTTTAAGTAACATAGGTCGGAACTTTAAGATCAAATTGTGTCAAACTGGCACAAGTGTATTAAGTTTGTACATTGTGCCAATGTAACTTGATTTGATCTTAGAGATCGGACAGACAGGACAGACAAAGATAATATATTCCACCAAATCAGTACCTAGGGACGTAAGATAGAGTGATACTACCTAAGCAAAATTACTGTCGTTCGATACCTTGTTCCACCCTTTACTAAAACTACCCTAACTTAATGAGGAATTCTATACGATAATATTCAAAAACAAAATACTGCAGTGTTAGCGCACTCTGGATAATGAATCCTTAGTCTTACTCGTATAATATGAAAATGCGTTGATTAGCGTAAGGTTGGGACTTTAGCCCTAAGGGATAAATTTGCCGACCCATTAAACCAATTTTATTCAATGAGTAAATTTTGATAGACAACGTCTTATGACGAAACCACTTTTGAGTTATCTTTTAAGAGTTTTCTAGTTTATTACAATGGATTTAAATGGGTGAGACAATGGACAATGTTACCCCTTAGGGCTAAAGTAACCCGACTTTGCGGTACGTATACCTATCTACACGGGTAGGGGGAAGTCCCCTAACGCCTAATAGTAATATTCGACTGACCATATTTCAGAGTAAGGAAAGAAGACTGTTCTATTACATGAAACGCGACTATTTCCCGTACCTCTATTGGAATAAGATCATACGAGGAAAGTGGAACGGGCCGGGGAAGTTCCCCAGACTATTCAACCCGTTTTGGAAGAAAAAATAAATCAACACAACATAAGTCTTTTACACGCCTTTTATATTTAATATGAAAGTTTACAAAATATACAGAATGTTATTCGAACTACTCGCAATCAGCTGACGTAGGTACCTGTTTATAAAATGATACTCCCAGTGTTATTATAAAAGATTTTAGTCTTTAAAATACACATATGATCTTGTAGATATATAAAAGTAGGAATTATTTACATAGTTCATATTAAATGTATCAATGTAACAAGTTGTCAGTAGGTATCGCTGATGGCAATTTACTAACTACAAAACTATTTATTTTTATATAAGAAATAGGTACGTGCAATGTATTTACATATATACGTACTAAGTCATATACGCGCAAAGTTTTTTCTACCTCAAATTTACGTAACTATATATTATGTTTACCTAAAAGCTATGAGACTATATTTACAAAGGACTATAAAAATAAATATTGCTCATACATTTTTTATTTAATTAACTAGATAACAATAATCGTATTTACTGTATCAAACATAAGATTCAATACTACAAAATTATGATAAACTTCACCGTCTTAAACGTATGTGACGTTTAAGTTAGTTAAGTTTAAATTACCTACCACGTACCAATCAATCGTACCTTAACGTTTACTATTATTTGACTTAATGTGTTGCTTTTGGTAATTTTACTATCACACTCCCATATGAATTGAATAGAATATGTTTATTTACAAAAATACTTATGTCAGGGTGTTATTTTGTTGCGGGATGATATGCCATTTAAATCATAGGAATTTTTGAGGCACATCACCTCTGTGGGTTGTCTGTGTTTTGAGGGCTCCAAGGGGAAAAACGGGATCCTATTACTAAGACTCCGCTGTCTGGAGACGTACGTCTGTCACCAGGATGTATCTCATGAACCGTGAAAGTTAGACAGCTGAAATTTTCACGGACGATGTATTTCTGGTCTCTCGGTCGGTCGGAGTCCGACTTGCACTTGACCGGTTTTTATTCTTTAAATTTCGGCGGGAAAGCTTTAATGTTAGTATTTAATTCCTTATTGTTGCTGAAACCCGCCTCTGTTGATTCTCTCGTTCTTTCATCAGCAGCTTTAGAGCATCTAGTCTCGTTTTATTGACACACGTCTCATTGATATACGTATAGGATCGATTAAATAATTATTTCATTCTTTAAAATCAACTTTTCGATTATTTGTATAGAATCTTTTTATCGATTCATATTTTTTATGTGGTAATATCACATTTTTATTTTTATTTACGTTTCCGGAAATGCAGAGGTCGCGGGTTCAAACCCCGCTTCGATTGTAGTAGATCGCATTCAATTTTTCTTTCTAAATTTACCTTTGTGTCATTATTTATAACTTTTCGATTGTTATGGAATAAACATAACCTGCACTGCACGTCTAGTATAACTATGACACTCATCGCGCGATAAATACTACCCGTCACTTTCCTGTCAATACCGTGCGAGCAAGACAGGTGACACTGAGTCGCGCGACAAGCGAAGGCGCGGCAAGATATGCTAGCCCCGCTGGTGCCTTTTATACCTCTTCTTATTCGCGAATGATTTTTAACTCTAGGGCTAGCATATCTATATTCACTTGTCGTGCGACTCAGTATCATCTGTCTTGCTCGCACGGTATTGAAAGGAAAGTGACAGGTAGTATTTGCCGACAATGAGTCGCGTGTCACAGTTATGGGTTGTCGACGAAGTTAAAACTATAAAATTACGTATTCTACAACGTTTGTCGGCCAATGAGTCTCTGAGAGACCCTGTGCAGAGCTTTGGAAAATCACGCCTTATTCAGCGCAGAGAACTGTTCCTTATTATTCTTCATATCATGCGCGCTCTGCCTCTTCCTCTTGAGCGCCGCCTGCCGCACTCGGTACCGCTTCCTGCTCTTGACCAGGTACACCGACAGGGCTATGGCTATGAGCAGGGAGACGATAACGCAGCAACCTAGTATGATGCCGAGGCGGCTGATCGTCGGGACGTCTCGCTCTGTTGAAGGTTGGAGCTGGAAGGAATATATTGATACTGTAAGGATGTAGGCTGGTTATAAGGAAGTATTTACGATTTTGGTGTAAATGAAGATTCTGTCAAAATTAACCAGTCGTATCCCGCACCTCCACCAATTGTAAGGAGTTGTAACTTGCTAATTTTGAATATAAGTATTTAAGACCGACATATAATTAATATAGATGTTTGTTTGGTGGCGTCTTGGAGAGAAATTACATAATATTTTATTATATCGTTCACCTGACGGCGACAGAATCGTCATTTAAACCAAGATCGTAAATAGTTCTTTACATTACATGTTATTTGTACAGTACTATACGATAGGTAGGTATCATTGCAAGTGTTCCTTGGTAGTTGGTTAGGCTTACTTTGGAGGTCTTTATCTAGCAGTGAACGGTCGCTGATATGCCGATGCTGGCTGACAAGAGGCAGAAATGACACAAAGGCTCACTATCAACCACGGACAACTATTCCTGTGAGTAGAAATATGATGAAAGAAATGTCGATATCCTATCGGTTTTCGGTCAGACTCAAAAGGCGGAGCTTCACAGACTTATGATCATTAAGCCAACAAACTGTCCTCAGTTTGGCGGAATATAAATGTTATACATACCACATAAGATTTTTTATGATAAATAAATTAAAAAAAAAAAAAATCGTCTGTAATAGAGTGAAAACCATATGCTGATGAATAACTGATAGTCGTCCTTATAGTAGTTTTGTAGTTGCTATCCTTCGACGATGAGAAAGGGGGATGGACTAATTGAGAAAATGGACTTAACACATTGATACGTTTTTGATTGTTCACATTTAACGATGGTCAATGCAGCTCCCGTTATGGAACATACTTAAGTAGATACAGGTCTTTAAAAATACTTACAGAATAACTTCCATGTAAATAGTTGTCTCCGCAGAAAGCCTTCTCGGTCCAGTTGTACCAGTGCACCAACCGAAGACCTTCCACCGCGCGTGGAGCGCTGCACCTGAAACGAGGAGCAAGCATTTCTGAGCGTTGATAGCAGCTATACCATAATCAATTAATCATGAACATTGTTTATCTCATCCGGCTCGAAGGACCACTCACCTCAGCTCCGACAGCAGCCGGGAGTGTTTCTCATACATCTGCGGCAGCAACTCGTCCAGCAGCCACTGAAGGTCGCAGTCGCAGTTCCAGGGGTTGTGCTGGAGGTCTACACCTTCTGAGATCGTCGACCAGTCGAGAAGGTTCTTCGATAGATGTGTTAGGTTGTTCTTGCTTAAGTCCAGCTGAGGGAAATGTTATTGAATTTTGAATATGAAATTATTAGGAATAGAGGACAATTCCAAAGAAATCTTCCTTTAGGAGTGTCTATCTGGGTACTTACATTTCCGTTTGTATTGCAAAATCTCGATAATTTCGTTACTTATTTATTCGTTACAGTTAAAAATATTGAATAGCGCTCACCATACACAGTGACGTAGCATCAAACGCTCCATCCCTTATCTCGCTCAAATGCCGGCAGTTAGACAGAAAGAGAGAGAAACAGTTCTCATCGCTCCCTTCCAATCCGCGGCCAACAACATTGCTAAACGCTTTGTCGTCCACTACTACCACCTTCGCAAAGTCGTTCATGTACAAACTCTTAACAGCTATTATATTTTTAAAATAAATACTCTCCACGGGGTTGCCATCAAAGCGTAATTCTTCCAAATTGGGGAAGTTTTGGCTGCTTAAGCTCTTTGGTACTTCGGTAAATAAGTTGTAGGCGATATCCAAGCTGAAAAGCTTTGGGAGTTTCTTTTCTATGGTGAAGTCTTTTATTTGATTGCCAGCGATGTTTAAAACCTGAAAAAATAATACAATTCTTACTTAGTTGGTAATTCGTTCTTAGACGTGTTTCACTTAAGGTAGACTACAAAGTTCACGTACATGAGATGACAGGCGGGGATTTACGTCGCTGAGCCATATTTACGAGTATATAAATCCTGCCTGAGCCTGATCATAAATTCATCACTATTAGGGCTGTTATTTGCGCAGTCAGCGTTTGCGCTTTCTCAAATAGGTATGTAGTACCTACGGAACTGATACGTCACTCTTTATTGTTTACTATACAGTCTTACAAAAAAGAGTAGAAATTAAAAAGTGGCAATACTGTAGTGCCTACCTTTCTAATCGATCTACGAAATCGGGGACTTTTTAAGTATTGCCACTTTTTAATTTCTACTCTTTTTTGTCAGACTGTAAGTGCTTAGTATCATTATCGTTGTGAAACCATAGAGTTATTTGTCATAAGGAAAATGTAGGTAATTAAATTAAATGATTCGGTAATAACTAATGCAACATGATGGGACCGTATTACCTCTAAATTATCAAACTTGGCTTCGATCTCGTCATACATGTCCGACAGCCGGTTATACGACAGATCTATGTACGTGATGCCCGCGGGGAAGGCGGGCCAGTGGTACAACGTGTTCATCTTGAGGATGGCGATCTGCAGCGACGGAGGTAGCGCGAATGTGAACGTGATATTGTTCTGTGCCAGATTCAGTTCGCGCAGGTTCGGGCAAGTCGAGAAGGCCTCGGGCTCCACGATCCCAATCACGTTGTTGGATAAGTCGAGAAGTTCGCTGTGGAGTAATAAGATGTGACGTCAGTCGCTATTAGCTCATCATCTCTGTAACATTTTAAGGTAAAGACATTATTTCTCCCTATCTAGCCTTGCTCTCGTCAGCGTAGCTTGAAAGTCCTGAATCCGTTTACTTCGGGTCCCAGATTACTTATTTGATCTTTAGGCACATTAGAAAACAATGGAGACACTATCTTTATACTATAGGGAATCGCTTCTAGACTGTACATATAGGGTCCAATAACTCGTTCTCCTTTCTTTTCAGTAGGCACTTACTCAGTCAACAAATACTCACATGCTATTATCAACGGGGAAAGAATCCTTCATCACCGATCGTATTCGGTTCCCGTTCAAATTGAGCCTCTTCAACCCTTTCATGGTGTTCCCGTCGACCCTCTGAAGTAGAACATCGAATATACCATTCTTACTCAAGTCCAGGTCCTCTAGTGCGGACATCGGCTCCAACGCACGCACTGGTATCATCCTCAATTGATTACTTTGTAAATTCAACTTTCTTACATATCTTAAAGATTTGAACTCGTTTGAATTGAATTCAACAAGCTTATTGTACGAGAAATCTAACTCTTCCAATGCTCGAATTTTTGTGAATAAGTCGGGTGTGACTTCTGTTAGGTCGTTTTGAGAAAGCGATAGCTTTTTTAAATTTGGAACATCGCTGAACGGGTCCGGCCAGTACGTTTGAATGGCGTTGTTGCTAAAGCGTAACGTTTCCACTTGTGTATTTGGTGGTAGTCTGGAAAGAAAGTTTTTATTAATAAGCTTTTAATATAGGCGAGGCGTAGACAAACGTCCAGTACATGTAGCCAATCCTCAATCGATATATATACATGTCCGTGCGTGCGTGTGTGTTTGTGTGTGTGTGTGCGAGTTTTGTAGGTCGACTTTTGAAGATGCATAAATTGACCGTGGTGTGCCTGTGCTCTGAACCATATCCTCCTCCCGCAGTGATACCTATGATATAACCGTTTAGTAGGAACTGCTCAAGAATGATGTGATGTGTTTAAAATACCTTTAAAATGGAGACAGTTTATCACGTCACTATAAGTATTAAAATAATGTACCGAGTCAAGGGTCGATTGCAAAAAAAATTTACACAGTTAAAAGCTTAGTTAACAAAAAATCACGATCGCTTCCTTTGTGTGACGAAAGTTAGTCGTTTCGTCACATAAAGGAGTCAATTAAGTTTTGTTTTAATTAAAGCCCTTAACTATGTACAATTTTTTGCAACCGACCCTCAAGGTGAAATGATGATATGTATAAAATTAATTTAGTCGTCATTCCATATTACATAAGTATAGTTAGCACACTCTACCTACACTCAAATTGTTTAATACCTGCCATTTTGTGAAAAATCTGGGCAAAATTACCATTAGGTAAACACAAGTGCACACACACGTGGTTAATCGAAGCGACATTCTTTCACATTGTCTCCAAGTAGGCGAGCCATTTAACCATTGAAAAACGCCCTCACTTCGTCAGTCCCTGGTGTACGTAACGACTATAACATTGGATAAACTCGGTCATTTCCGGCAGCCGTCGCGTGAATCGCGAAGCTAAGATGGATGACTCTTCATCCTGCTAGGTACCTACGAGTAGCTAAGCGATGTTCGTATGTGACGCTATACTATAGTCATCGGATATCAGATTGTACAGACCCACCTACCACATCATACACCGATTACACCGTAACAGCCTATCGAACTGCCGTCATAGACAACTTAAATAATCGCCATCTCAAATGCATGACACTATAATATAGCTATCACACTAACAATGGCAGTGGGCAGGGCACATTGCTCGTAGAACCGATGGATGTTCAGGCAGAAAGGTTCTTGGGTGGCGACCACGGACCGGAAGACACAGTATGGACCGATCGTTGCGGAGAACTTTGGGGCAGGCCTTTTTCCAGCAGTGGACACCCTGGATTAACACATAGGCTGTGACATAGGCTACTTTTTATCCCGAACGCGGGTAAACACCGCAGGGCGTAGCTAGTTGAGACATAATTATGTTTTAAATCCCTGGACTACAAGTGTAAGTATACCTTTAGATCTATCGTTACGTTTGTGACAATGATGGTAACTGAAGAACAAACAACCGAGCGTCGGTGCCACTGAATATTGAAATGAGCAATTTGACATTATCATTAATGTTGCTGCAGTAATAAAATAATTTCCAATTTGCCACCCACAGAGATAAAATGTTAAGGACGATGTGATTGATGAGTAGAGACAGACGGGTAAACACGCGATGGTGGATAACGGGGACATTCACCTTGCCATCGGAAAATTTGCGAAAATTAAACTATCCAGAAGCAGATGGTGGCTCGGAGCAGAATATTCAGGAAAAGTGGTCCTTCGAACCAGATTATTTCATCCGAGAATTCAGATTATCAGTGTTATATAAATTAATATTTACCAGAGGTATGAGGTTTTATATATGTTAGTAGGTTATATGCTTTATTTTCTAAATTACGCAAATCCCGCAACAAAAAGACCGATTAAAGGCACTCTAGAAGATTATGGTATCTGTCAGCAATCATATTCATAATGCTTTGTGTTGTTGGTACTTCTCCGCAATCCTTGGAATCATTTCATAGACGACTTACATTGTTCAAGACAGGGCGCGTTGGCGTCATTTCGTATCGAAGGCCAAGATCCACTTCGGGTCGCTGCGCCAGCGGAGTAAGTAATAATAACGCAGTAAAAATTACCCCTATAGGCCACAGCGAATATAAGCGGTGTAGTTTAGTCATTAGTACCGCCAACGGAATCAGTAACATTCTGAACATGTTATTAAGTTAGTATTATATAGCACATACGCACCACGAATGCATTTATAATGTTATAAGTATTTTATATATATATTATAATCTTAATACTTAGATATTGTTTCAGCCCGCGGACCTAGCGGTTTCACATTTGATACTTAGTTGGAAACTACTGGTAATAGGTGCCTCTGTATGTTTCGGATCGGTTCGCGATTTATCATTTTAATACTTATGTCTAAGACTCATAGTGGTTTTCTATGTAAAATACTAAACACAAACAAATATGTTTTTAAAGCATCTCATTCTTGAGCTATCAGCGGTTATCGATATCAGATAACGATCCACTTACGCAAAGGAAAATGGTTTAAACAACTCTTTAATCTGTTTAGCTTCATTGTGAAATGTTTAGCTATTGATTTCAACAAAAACTTCGTGTTACCTATAATAGGCTGCTGCAGTGCTGTGTTTATGATTGTCGGGAAATCTCTGAATCCGGTTCGAAGGACCACTTTTGCATTCATTAAGGAAAATATACACCAATGCTGAAAATCATGAAATAAATGGAATACAGAGTATATCTTGAATCGAAACACTTTCTTCTTTAGGTAATAGTTTAGATACTTTTGGATTAGAAAATTAAAAGTCTCTAGCAAAGGAATTTCAACACAAGTAATTTGTTAAAGGTAACTATAACGAAGTACTTTAATAATGCCCTAAGTACATACGCTACTCTGTAATCTTATACGATCGTAGAACCCTGGCAAAGTAATTCTATAAGTAACAAATCACAATAAATAAAATGAACAGGTAAATGAATTACTGAGATAAGGTTCTATTGAAGCCGACAATCGTGTGTAATGAAATGAGTCATAAACACCTAGTGAGTTTTTGTTAGACAATGTAATACAATTTAATATGAACGAACGTTACAGATTCACTAAATTATACCCAGCCCATTATTAAACCTGACAATGACTTATCTCCTCCATAAAAACAATTCAAATTAAATTGAGCGTTTTTTTGCTGACAAAAAATACGCGGTTCATATCACGCCATTTGCCTCTTTACGACGAGTTCTAAACGCAAAGACAAATAAAAAATACCCAGCCTAACCACGGACATTAAAATAGTACAATAGATTATTATATTGTTATACCTATACACAAAAGTTATCGTCGAATAAACACGCGAGCCCTTTTTAAAAGACTTGTAAATAAAGATAAGCGGCCAAGGCAAATCAAGTGCCAGTTACAAGTGATTAACTACGTAAACTACTTATGTTATTTACTCTTAAATTGTACTTACTTGCTGAGAGTCGAAAGTCCCAGGCCCTCAAAAGTGGCTGACACCTTCAGCCCATTAGGGTTTTCAGGCCACATGATCTTGTCCAAATCCGGCACATTCTCAATCCTATCCAACTCCGAGCACTGGATATTGAACACCAAATCCGTCCCATCGATTTCAGGTATCTCACTGCACGTGCAAACGTCACATAATTTGATTAAATTTTCCTTTTCCGTAACGCCGTCCTGGCCACTAATAAATTTAAAAATAAAAAAGCAAAACGTCAAAACTATTTTGTCGCGCATTGTTTTTTTAATTCGCGACACTGATGCATGCGCGTTCGGCTTTCGATCGAGGTGGAATGATAAGGTTCTTTATCGTGGCCTTATCTCTGTATCGGGTGTGTACATTGCTGAAAATGACGCGGAGGACAGATAATATTGGATTAAGGGAAACTGGTGATTCTACGGTACACATATCGGAGGTTGTACACAAACATGATCCATTTAAGTTAAGCAAATTCCGGAAGCCGCTCTAAACACTTCATAACAATAAATTCACGAGAAATCCTAAACAATAACAGGTTAGCAGCGTAGACCGCGTTGCAGCAGGCGCGTAGACTCAATGGGCATGTCTCGTAGGTCCGCTACCGTGCAATAGGTAAGTAATAAGTATGGTAAGACAAGCTGCGTAACGCGAGCCGCCACAGTCGCCGACCGGGATCTAATGACAACATTACGAATTACTGTCATTAACTATTGGTATGTGATAGCCTGATAGGTCGAATTCCGTCACGATAATGACAAAGTGAACTGGCGCCTCAGCATTCGCAAAAAATGTTTATCTATTACGATCCAAATCGAAAGCCGCTAACAAAAAAGCATTCCATCATGATATGAGTCGACTCTTCACAATATGGAGACTTTGGAAGACGACCTTTCGTTGTGGAAGTCTTTAGGGAAAACCAATGTGCAATGTGTCAACTTTTCTGAGATGGAAAATAATCAGAGGGCATATACCTACCTTATTTAGAGAATAGGTAAGGGGAAGCATCATAGACGCTTCATGAAGACGATCCTACTTTTTTCTTAACAGTCCCGATGTCTTAATATTGACTAACGTCTTAGTAGGACGCTTGCACTTCAAGAGCACACATGTTTTATCAAAAATAGACCTAAGGTTACAGCATTAAAGTAGAAATTATCTTGAAGATAAAGACAGAAAGCAACTGCAATGTCAGGCGTAATAGGTTGATCACTCGGTACCTCGACCATAGTGCACGTATCTATATATATATTACGCGAGGCCGATTTTTGTACATCCCATCAGATCTACAGTTATGGTCCGATTTTGATAAATGATATGTCATTAGATTCGTCTCATGCTGGAGAGGTGCATAAAACTCTTGGAATTTTAATTTTTTCCTGAAAAGGCACTGAAAAATGGATTTGAAAAAACTACTGTGCGCTAACCACGTGACTTTGACCACGTGACCTGTGATCCCTATTTTGACATAAGATGACCAAATAATAATAAGCATGATTTGCTCACAAACCTGTAGTAAGTTGTTCAGCATGATGAAATATTATTTTTGAGTCGGCAACATAATATCCGCAACACTTAAAACATGTACAAATATGCAAAAATAATTTTACAGTTTGTTGACAATGAATGACAGTAGCCATATTCTGACAACTTTTAATGTCTTTTTTATTGGGGGCTATTATGTCAATGCTCTAAATTGCCAGGTTGTTTTTTTTTTTTAAATGTTGATATGGAAACTTATTTCGCATACCTGTTAAAAATGTGGAGAAAAAAGCCGGTCAAGTGTGAGTTGGACTGGTGCTCGAAAGACTAGAAAAACTGACCGTCATTCAAGAATAGATTATTTCTATAGGCGAGTTTTACTAAATCTAAATCAAAGCAGAAAAAAAATAGTAAAACTAATTTAAACGTCATTCAAATATGTAAATTTATGGTAGATTATTATAAATATGAATATATAAGTCCATCAAAAAAATAATTCCAAGGAAAATGGCATGAGTTATGGTAAATTAAATGGTATTTTACAAGAAGAAACATAGTCCTTCCGCTTGCATGTCGACGGGATGGGAAATGTGGCCGAGTTGAGAATATGGACGACTTGACAATGTAGATAAGTTGGGAATGTATCTTCATTGGTAATATGGATGAGTTGGTAAAATGGACGAGTTGGAAATGTGGACGAGTTGGGAATATGGACGAGTTGGGAATATGGACGAGTTGGGAATGTGGATGAGTGGGCAAAGTAAACAAGTTGGGAATACGGACGAGTGGGCAATGTGGACGAGTTGGAAATGTGGATGAGTTGGCAAAATAAACAAGTTGGGAACACGGACGAGTGGGCAATGTGGACGAGTTGAGAATATGGACGAGTTGGCAATGAAGACGACTTGGTAATACGGACGAGTTGTAGATATGGAAGATTTCGCAATAAAGACGAGCTGATAAAAAGGACAAGTTGGTATTGTAGACGAGTTGGGTGTATCGTCGAGTTGGGAATATGGACGAGTTGGAAATGGGGATGAATTGGCAATGTGGATGAGTTGGTAAAATTGACAAGTTGGGAAAATGGACAAGTGGGCACTATGGACGAGTTCGCATTATGGACGAGTTGGCAGTGAAGACGAGTTGGTAATACGGATAAGTTGGCAATGAAGACGACTTGGTAATACGGACGAGTTGGTGATATGGAAGATTTGGCAATAAAGACGAGCTGATAATAAGGACAAGTTGGTATTGTAGACAAGTTGGGTGTATCGTCGAGTTGGGAATATGGACGAGTTGGAAATGTGGATGAGTTGGCAATATGAATGAGTTGGTAAAATTGACAAGTTGAGAACATGGACAAGGGGGCAATGTGGACGAGTTCGTATTATGGACGAGTTGGCAATGAAGACGAGTTGGTAATACGGACAAGTTGGTATTATGGACGAGTTGTGAATATGGACGAGTTGGGAATGTGGATGAGTTGGCATGAACAAGTTGGGAACACGGACGAGTGGGCAATGAAGACGACTTGGTAATACGGACGAGTTGTCAACGTGGACAAGTTAAGAATATGGACGAGTTGGAAATGTGGATGAGTTGGCAAAATGAACAAGTTGGGAATATGGACGAGTTGGCAATAAAGACGAGCTGATAATAAGGACGAGTTTGTATTGTAGACGAGTTGGGTGTATCATCGAGTTGGGAATATGGACGAGTTAGAAATGTGGATGAGTTGGCAATGTGGACGACTTGGAATTGTGGACGAGGTGGGAATATGGACGAGTTGGAAATGTGGACGAGTTGTATTTGTGGACGAGTTGGCATTGTGGACGAGCAAGTAATATGGACGCGTTGGCATTGTGGATGAGTTGGGAATATAAACGAGTTGGCAATGAAGACGAGTTGCTAATACGGACGAGTTAATAATATGGACGAGATTGGCAATAAAGATGAGTTAATAATAAGGACGAGTTGGTATTGTAGACGAGTTGGGTGTATGGACGAGTTGGAAATGTGGACGAGTTAGCAATATGGATGAGTTGGCATTGTGGACGAGTTGGGAATATAGATGAGTTGGCAATAAAGACGAGTTGGTAATATGAACGAGTTGGCAATGTAGATGAGTTGGGTGTATGGGCGAGTGGGCAATATGAACGATTTGGCATTGTGTACGAGTTGAGAATGTGGACGAGTTGTATTTGTGGACGAGTTGGCATTGTGGACGAGTAAGCAATATGGACGCGTTGGAATTGTGGACGAGTTGGTAATATGGACGAGGTGGCATTATGGACGAATTGGGAATATGGACGAGTTGCCAATGGAGACGAATTGGTAATATAGACGAGTTTGCAATGCAGATGAGTTGGGTGTATGAACGAGTTGGCAATGTAGACGTGTTGGGTGTATGGACAAGTTGGCATTGTGACCCAGATGGGAATATAGACGAGCTGACATTGTGGACGAGTTGGCAATGTGGAATAATTAACATGTTACGCTAACATGCGAAACTTGATGGAGAAATAACCTACATATGATGCAAATTTCAAAAAATCGACGCGCTCAAGAATAAATCATATTTGAATTAATGACGTCTGGCTGATCATTCTTATTCTCATTCAAAATAAAAATTGACAAATTCTGCGGTCAACAAAACAAATTGATTTTATAAGGTTTCCGTTTTTACCGAATATGGTAAGGAACCCTAAAATTAGGTTTATATTATAGGCTTGAGAGTCTTTAGCATCTCCCTCACTCTTCTGTCAGACACAATTTCAATGAGAGAAAAGACACGAAAGTTTGAATTATTCTTTTTTCAAACATGTTTAGCTGTTTTATATATTGTTTTTTCTTATTACACATATTTGACACATTCTTTTTTTTATGGTGGAGTATTGTTGGTCAGTAATTTATTTAGATTAGTAAGTAGGGTTTGATTAAGTATAACTAGCGTAAGAATTTCAAACACAATGTGTAATTGTTATTGAATAAATGATTGATGATGATGACATGGCAGCACCCATATTAAGAAAACTTGCACGATCTAATGAATTTCATAAAAAAAAACAAGCATTGATAATAGTGGTTTTTCGTGTATCTATAAACGTTTTTTACTCTCTATTTCATACAATTGAGTTTTTGTAACATTTTTTATTATTAATATTGTGAAATATTTACGATTATAAATGAATACATAAACAGTTACGCACTCCATGATTTCCTGTTTCCTCAAATCTGTCGTTTCGATTCATGTGCTATTTCTGGAAATTGATAGAAATCGATCAAATCGATAAATTTATGTCCTGAAGAAAGAACAACAAATTAAAATTCTACCAATCTTATGTTCGGTCCTATGAAAATATGTCAATTATATTTTTAAGATATGGGACTATTGTCATGAATATATTTTTCCATAAATCGAATAATATGCATTTTATTTGTGAAACAGATCAGCAGATCACATGTCATGCACAAGTTATTTTTACAAAAGAGTTGAATAAATTGTCACGATGAAGCTGGCAGTTGGCTATCAGGCCTGCCTCTAGCCTGGCATGTTTTAACGTTTTTAAAACATAATTTTAATGTGTTTTTTTACAGTATTAATTTATTCTTCATTCCCCAAAAACTTCTTATCGATAAAGTAGTTATTTTCTGTAACACTACCGGATTTCCATATTCTAGCGGCGGTTCGACGCCGCAACGGGTCTCTAGTGTTATCTAAATGCCCTAAATATGTCTGCATTGAAGTCTAAACTATAGGAAACAGAAATATTCGGCATTCATTTACAGGTTTTATAGTATTGGATATTTATATACCTACTGTTCGTCTTCTTATTATCTAGGGCCGAATGTGTTACATTCCCTGAGCGTCATTTTCAAGGGCGCTAAATTCGTCAATAGGCTAATTTCCTGAAAAAACTATTTCGTTACTTAGATTAACAAAAAATTATGTACCTACACGTATTCTTTATTTTGCCAATTAAACACGATACAATTTGATATGGTAGTTAAAGTTTCGCATGACGTCACGCTGTGTTAATTTTTTTAGCACGACGTGACGTCACGAGCCTTCGCTCCCGAACTTTGCGCTTTAGCTTCGTTATTTTTTGTTTGATTGACAAAAGAAAACACACGTGTCCAAAACTTTTTGATAATCGGGGGGCACGGCAGTGCCCCCGCCAAGTCGAGCGCGAAGCAAACACTGCCGTACCATCCTTTACTGGAACCATTTCGCCGCATTTTCAGGGCCCTATTTGAGCACCTCTGGATAAGACCAGAACGCAGAAATTTTCGTCATCCAGTAAGCTATAATCACGTACTTAAAATCCAAAATTTCAAGTCTGTAGGTCATTTAGTTCCGAAGTTAAGCGAAAGCAAAGTTTCGCATTTACGACACTCACTCACTCACTCACTCATGATCATCAGTAAAGAACTAGTACTTCCCATAAATTCAGAGAGCTGAAATTTGGTACAGAGTTAGGGTTTAATGGCCACATAAAGCGAAAACTATAAAAATTGGCCAAGCGCGAGTCCGACTCGCGCATGAAGGGTTCCGTACCATAAAACAAGTTTGTTGTATGGGAGCCCTTAAATGTTTATTTTATTTTATTTTTAGTATTTGTTGTTATAGCGGCAATAGAAATAGATCATCTGTGAAAATTTCAACTGTCTAGCTATCACCGTTCTTGATATACAGCCTGGTGACAGACGGACGGACGGACGGACAGACGGACAGACGGACAGACGGACGGCGAAGTCTCAGTAATAGGGTCTCGTTTTTACCCTTTGATAACGGAACCCTAAAAACTAGGATAATCGAAGATCTGGAGTACTCTGATTAGAAAACACAAGAGCCCAACCAAACTATTAGAGATCGACATACCGCCTTTACAAAAAATATTCAACTTGTTGTGTTCGGTTGGCCGCCGTCGCGACTGATCGTCTCTCCTGATGATGGATCGCGTACCGATTCGAAACATGTCGAGCGTTATTCGATTTCTACGATGTGAGTAAACCCGTTTAAGAATTTTAATATTCAACTTGGTGGGCCGCTTCATTTGATGTCAAAAATCCAAGGTCTGAAGTATTTTGACGACGCGTTTGGCTCGGTTTGTAAACACCTGCCTACTGAGCCGGCGGTCCCGGGTTCGAGTCCCGGCCAGGGCAAATATTTGTGTGATGAACTTGAATATTTGTGCTTGGGTCATGGTTGTTCTATGTATTTAAGTATATATTTATCTATATAAGTATGTATATCGTCGTCTAGTACCCATAACACAAGCCTTCTAGAGCTTAATTTGGGACTAGATCGATTTGTGTGAGGTTGTCCGATATTTATTTATTTATTATTTATTTGATGAAGAACCCTCAGCTGGTCTCAGCTGTATTAGAGATATGGTGATGCCCCGTTCTACTATTAGTACATAAAAAAATCGACTGTCATTGCAAAAATCCAGCGTAGTGGGATACATCTAATTGAATCTAGCCTATAGCGTCCCACAGCTGGGCGGGTTACGTATTAAAATCCCGAAAATTCATAATACCTACAGTTGAAATACCGATGGTCAAAATACCGAAAGTTCAAAAAGCCGATATTCGATAAATCTAAAGTTGAAAATCTCGAAATTTCATAATCCCGAAATTTTAAAATCTCGAAATTTTATAATCGCGAAAGTCAATGAGCACTTTAAAAGTGTCAGGACACTAAACTAATCTGACTTTTCCGTGGAACCGATCTGCTCCGGTGCTGCGGGATGTTCAGCCCCTCCGCCCTAGCGTAAGAAAGTGCGGCACCTACGCTCGCCTCCGCAGCTTCGGCTTTTTGGTCACCTTCGGCGACCAGCCTCAGCCGCTGCGCCTCGCTTGATGCCCGCACTTTCTTACGGCGGCCGGGGGCTGCCCTCCCTCCGCGCCTCCGGGCTTTTATATACACTCTAGGGGTAGGGCAGACAAGACCACGTGGAATCGGGGTTGACAGCTTCGGTTCTGTGGCAAGTCGATTAAGAAAAGGAAAGAGTCCGGGAAAGTGGGAAATTAAGCATGACACTAAATATTCGATATTATGATAAAATATTCTGTCATGGACTGCCAACCGAACCAAACTTGTCTGGAACCGAAGCTGTCAACGCTCGCCTCCGCAGCTTCGGCTTTTTAGTCACCTTCGGCGACCAGCGTCAGCCGCTGCGACTCGCTTGATGCCCGCACTTTCTTACGCTAGGGCCACAGTATAATAAAGAGTACTAACGTACTAGGGCGAAGGGGCTGCACATCCTACAGCGCCGGAGCAGATCGGTTCCACAGAAGATTATAAATAGTAAGTATAGTAGTAGGAAAGTAGGTTACGTAATTTAGGTTATTATTCTTTGTATAAAATAAACATTAGAATCTGTAAGACTACAGAAATACGAGATAATTCTCGACAGTTTAAATAATATTCCGGATTACAACCTATAGGCAGGATCTTAGTCTTCGGGATTATAATCTTCGGGATTACATTCCTCGGGATTACAGTCTTCGGGATTGTAATATTCGGTATTTCATCCTTTCGATCAAACGTTCTTTCGGGATTTTAAACTTTCGCTCAAATAAACATTCGACATTTTAATTTTCGGCCTTCCGTCCATAGGTCTTATGATATTCGGTATTTTGAACTTCGGCATTATAATACGTACCCGCTGGGCGAATGCCTCCGCTTCTGCTTTTAATACGCATATAAATAAAATTAAAGGAAAACTCTGGACAAGACTAGACTGGGTTTTATACTTATACTTACAAGTTTACAAGAAGAAATAGTCGAACGATTAACTTTATTCTACTCGAACATTACACAAATTAAATAAACAAATTACACCAATATACGAGTATTAATTTCGCTCAAAATTTGGTCAAAATATTATGCATTGGACTAAGAGTGGCGGTGATACCCGCACACGTCGCTAGATGGCGCTGACTGTATTTTAAAACGCGCCGTCGTTTGTTTTTCCGATAATCTTATATGGCGAAGTGGCAACAGGCCGCGTTACAGTCGTTTACGACATTCTTCTACTGCGCTTGGAAACGTTTGCTAGGGATTAAGAGGGATTATTTGCATTTCGTTGATTTCGCTTATTATTTCGTGAGGTTTGCTAAA
The DNA here is from genome assembly GCA_947623375.1 of Apotomis capreana. NCBI lineage: Eukaryota > Metazoa > Arthropoda > Insecta > Lepidoptera > Tortricidae > Apotomis > Apotomis capreana. Next base: position 23,344,880 of record OX392507.1, on the reverse strand, counting down.
GTTAATTAGCAGGTTGTTATAAAACAATATGCCCATGTTTCTACAAAAAGAAGTGAAATCCCACCAAAAACATTCTGTAAAAAACTAGCCAAGTCTCGATGGAGCTGCTTGTTTATCTCTAAAAAGTAATGAAATCTAGACAAAGTCATACCAAGTCTAAGGTTCCTTACTGCGATTTCTTTATTATTATAGTTAATGTTGTGTGACTTGGCCGTTGAAGGGTACACAAGGGTACAAAACCAGGTGCTCCATGACACCATTGCACGCTATAAGTCAATTTTATTTACACGTAATGTTATATGTGTTGTAACTACCTGTGTTTGTTAAGTGAGATAATAGCCCATACTGGTGTACCCTTCAACGGCCTAGTCACACAGCATTAACTATAATAATAAAGAAATCGCAGTAAGGAACCTTAGACTTGGTATGACTTTGTCTAGATTTCATTACTTTTTAGAGATAAACAAGCAGCTCCATCGAGACTTGGCTAGTTTTTTACAGAATGTTTTTGGTGGGATCTAACTGACAGACTATCTATAATAACATTTTATTAGCCCAAAAAACTACATAATTGAAGGCAAAACAATTTTCCAAAAACGAACAGCACCCTGTCAATGGTAGGTTAGATACACAGGGTATCGGAGTAACTTTTATAGGCTACGTACGTACAGATGAAATATCTACTCAAAAAAATGTACACAGCATTTTCGGGATAAACCAGGTGTTCGGTTACTGTTACGTTTGCGTGCATGTATTTGTTGCCGACTTTACATTATCTTTTTCACTATTTCGTTTATTTCATCTATTAATCCGCTACCCAAAGGTTGTCTGGAAAAGATAGCTATTTAGCACAATAAGATCGCTTATTGTTTATTTCTTTCTTCTTGAGGTGTGCAATAAAGAGTATTCTATTTCGTAATCCTGTAGATGAATCTGCATGCGAGACTCATTTCGCAACGTCTACGCACGTTTCACGCGAATATTTATCATCGCTCTGACTGATTGTGCGAACAAAAACGCCGAGATAACGCATGGGAACCGCGCTCAATTGAGAGCATTAGCGTTAACCATGTTCGCTATGGCTTTACATGCGTCCGCTCTACAATGGTAACATATGAACTGACGTCTGACGATGTAGAATACTTGTCTTAAATTATTAGTTTCTTATTATGAGAATTGATGGCCGTCGGGACAGAAAAGTCCTAGAGTGGCGACCACGTACGTAAAGTGCAGTGTGGGACGGCCCCGGCTAGCTGCACTGATGACTTTGTGAGGGTAGCGGGGAGTCAATGGATGCGGTCTGTACAGGATCGCACTTTGTGGCGAGCTATGGGGGAGGCCTATTATGTTCAGCAGTAGACGTCTGTGATAGATAGATTCTGAGAAGCTAATCATCACGCTAAACTATTTATACATCACGTTTTTATATATATTTTTTATATTGAAGTATAAGTTTTTTTTTTGTTATTTTTCGGTCTCCACTTGAGAGTTCATCTTGCAATGAATAGCATTGTTTTTTTTCCATTGTGAAGCCTAATCGCTAATTCCTCAGTGCAAGATAGTATCCATTAATAACAAAATAATTCATAAGAATATCAACTTTACAGAAATAAGGTTCTAATTAAAAAAGCTGTTGGACAAAAATATATATATTTCATAATATTTTGGAATATAAACGCTTATACACTACACAGTAATGCTTAAAATTATTGCTTTTCTGTTCCACATTATTCTGATTCTGATACATATCTTACACAATATATATAAATTTATATCTTACACAACTTCAACCAGCTTTTTATAACAGATGGTCGAGTATTCATCACATATGGATAGAGTAAACAGTTTTCTAATTGGCACCTTATTAGTATGCACATATACTTTTTCATTATTGCTTAATGCCAAGTTGAAAATTCGGCCAAAATATTGATGTCAATTTAAAATTCCATATTTGAACTGTTAAAACAATACGTAACTCGGAAGACTTATCATTTAGCCAAACAATATAACCCTGTACAATTTACATAACTTCACAAACCATCCAAAACAATTTTAAACATAATTTTTGGAATGTTAACTAAAATAAGTACATTTAAAAAATTCATTTCAACGAGTGAGTAAAATGCAACACCATCTTGGAAAATATTAACAAACATTTAAAACTCAAGACTAAAGAGCTATTCTAATAACATTTTCGCGACTAGCTTAGATAGCACATAATTAAAAAGCTACATCTACACATGGCCACCAAAATTATAAGCGCTGGAAGTCGAACGAGTTAACCATATTTATGCGAAAAACATTATGCGTTTAGGTAACATTATAGTACATTACAAAGGGCGGACGGTGGATGGAATATGGTGACGAAAGCACAACATGGATAAGACTTACTACATTTCGAGTAACATTTATGTATGCAGTTTTTGTAGTCATATCCATATTACGTATATCGTTTGACATGATTTTGACGTATATTGCATCCACTGCCCTTTGTACATTACATACCTAGGGCGGTGAATATAATCGTGAATGTCCCAGATCGCAGGTGTTTGTGACCCAACCGAAGTGCGAAACGGTGGGAGAAAAATCTCACTTCCTGGTCAAGATAAGACGTAAAACTTTAGACAAACCACGGGCGGTAATTCTTATAGCCCCAGATCGCATATTTATACAAACACCTGCGATCTAGTCCATTCACGGAATTCACCGCCCCAGGTATGTAATGTATTATTGATTACAAGTCGTTTCTTTAAAAGCAATTTGTTTTTCGAAATTTTGGTTTGCCGAAAGGTTTTTTCCGCTCAATTTAATATGGACGAAACAGCGACATTGAAGTTAACAAACCGCAAGAAACGGACAAAAGCCATGGAATGATGATGATAAAAATCTGACAGTCTTCAGTTTCATAATAGACCATCAGTTTCGCAAGTATATTGATTTAAACTTCACGATTTTCATACATCATTATAACAAAACGGGACTTAATCGCGTCCAAAAAGTGATACACAAAAGTGGTAAACAATACAAAGATCGACACACATTGCATAAGGAAAAATTCAAAAGGTTACTTGGGAGTTAGATGGCGCAAAGGTTAACGCGCTGGACCGGCAATCGAGGTACCGGGTTCGATTCTCGTTCTCTTCCACCAGGTAACACATTTCAAATTTTCTTTCAGCTTTGATCTTATTTCCCGCTGTTTTGTTTGATTAAGTCCCGCTTTGTTATAATAATGAGCTTCCCAAGTCTCATAATATACCATTATCTCCTCACCAAGTACAGAATATATCCACTATGTTATTGCGAGGCGACGGATGGCGAGGAGAAGCGACCCAGTATTGCCAAGTCCTACAACTGACCATAGTTATGCAGAAAGCGACCAGCGTAGATTTTTTTATCAAGGTGACTTTAAGTCTTAATCGATGAAAGAGTTTGGTCGCTTTTTGCATTATGAAAAAAAATCTTTGGTCGCTTTCTGCATTACTAAGGTCAACTAAACCTCGGCAGTCCGTTGCTATGGTGACCGGTATCACAGGGCGTCGTGCTCCTTGAGGAGGTAGTGGCCCACCAGCCGCTTCTGAATGTCCGTCACTCCGCCGTAGATCTGCGTGCCGCGCGCGTCCCTGCGACAAATTAAATACAAATCAGTAATAACCATAACCGATAACCAGAGATCGAACGGATGGGGGTGCGGATGACACGGTGTCACGTTTTAATGGACTATCTTCTAACCCCATAAAAAAATATGACGACTAGAACGACCTACTTTTATTAAATAATCAATTTATTTATTTAATAAAAGTAGGCCGTTCTGGTCTTCACTCTACTAAAGACCAGAAACCAGAACCACCTACTAGAAACTAAAACCAGAAGAGACCAGAACGACCTACTTTTATTATTAATTAGTTTATCTATTTAATAAAAGTAGGTCGTTCTGGCCTACATTCAATTTTGTTTTCACCACACTGTCATGGCTACCTTAAAGTTCTAATATACGCTAGTTAGCATCACTCTTAAAGAATACTTAACTACAAACAGAACAAAATATCTCTTCATCAGTGGCTTAGACGGTCATAAGAGTGAATTAAGAATTGTGCCAGTTTTTTTTCAGCTACATATGTGACTCATTAGGTACCTTACGTGTGTATAGAAAATCAAGAATATTTTCGTATCAAAACTGTAATTCATACTACACAAAGTGTGACCAGCCGCAGATTTTTTAAATTCCCGGAGCATGTAAGGCGACCCGCGCGCACCAACGATATGGTACGGCAGAACATTAAAGTATCAACACGGCGGCCACCGTTTAGTTGCGTCCTTGTTTATGATCCATGCGTACGTCAACGAAAAAAGAAATTAAATAAACTAGAGACCCGTTGCGGCGTCGAACCGCCGCTAGAATATGGAAATCCGGTAGTGTTACAGAAAATAACTACTTTATCGATAAGAAGTTTTTGGGGAATGAAGAATAAATTAATACTGTAAAAAAACACATTAAAATTATGTTTTAAAAACGTTAAAACATGCCAGGCTAGAGGCAGGCCTGATAGCCAACTGCCAGCTTCATCGTGACAATTTATTCAACTCTTTTGTAAAAATAACTTGTGCATGACATGTGATCTGCTGATCTGTTTCACAAATAAAATGCATATTATTCGATTTATGGAAAAATATATTCATGACAATAGTCCCATATCTTAAAAATATAATTGACATATTTTCATAGGACCGAACATAAGATTGGTAGAATTTTAATTTGTTGTTCTTTCTTCAGGACATAAATTTATCGATTTGATCGATTTCTATCAATTTCCAGAAATAGCACATGAATCGAAACGACAGATTTGAGGAAACAGGAAATCATGGAGTGCGTAACTGTTTATGTATTCATTTATAATCGTAAATATTTCACAATATTAATAATAAAAAATGTTACAAAAACTCAATTGTATGAAATAGAGAGTAAAAAACGTTTATAGATACACGAAAAACCACTATTATCAATGCTTGTTTTTTTTTTTATGAAATTCATTAGATCGTGCAAGTTTTCTTAATATGGGTGCTGCCATGTCATCATCATCAATCATTTATTCAATAACAATTACACATTGTGTTTGAAATTCTTACGCTAGTTATACTTAATCAAACCCTACTTACTAATCTAAATAAATTACTGACCAACAATACTCCACCATAAAAAAAAGAATGTGTCAAATATGTGTAATAAGAAAAAACAATATATAAAACAGCTAAACATGTTTGAAAAAAGAATAATTCAAACTTTCGTGTCTTTCCTCTCATTGAAATTGTGTCTGACAGAAGAGTGAGGGAGATGCTAAAGACTCTCAAGCCTATAATATAAACCTAATTTTAGGGTTCCTTACCATATTCGGTAAAAACGGAAACCTTATAAAATCAATTTGTTTTGTTGACCGCAGAATTTGTCAATTTTTATTTTGAATGAGAATAAGAATGATCAGCCAGACGTCATTAATTCAAATATGATTTATTCTTGAGCGCGTCGATTTTTTGAAATTTGCTTCATATGTAGGTTATTTCTCCATCAAGTTTCGCATGTTAGCGTAACATGTTAATTATTCCACATTGCCAACTCGTCCACAATGTCAGCTCGTCTATATTCCCATCTGGGTCACAATGCCAACTTGTCCATACACCCAACACGTCTACATTGCCAACTCGTTCATACACCCAACTCATCTGCATTGCAAACTCGTCTATATTACCAATTCGTCTCCATTGGCAACTCGTCCATATTCCCAATTCGTCCATAATGCCACCTCGTCCATATTACCAACTCGTCCACAATTCCAACGCGTCCATATTGCTTACTCGTCCACAATGCCAACTCGTCCACAAATACAACTCGTCCACATTCTCAACTCGTACACAATGCCAAATCGTTCATATTGCCCACTTGCCCATACACCCAACTCATCTACATTGCCAACTCGTTCATATTACCAACTCGTCTTTATTGCCAACTCATCTATATTCCCAACTCGTCCACAATGCCAACTCATCCATATTGCTAACTCGTCCACATTTCCAACTCGTCCATACACCCAACTCGTCTACAATACCAACTCGTCCTTATTATTAACTCATCTTTATTGCCAATCTCGTCCATATTATTAACTCGTCCGTATTAGCAACTCGTCTTCATTGCCAACTCGTTTATATTCCCAACTCATCCACAATGCCAACGCGTCCATATTACTTGCTCGTCCACAATGCCAACTCGTCCACAAATACAACTCGTCCACATTTCCAACTCGTCCATATTCCCACCTCGTCCACAATTCCAAGTCGTCCACATTGCCAACTCATCCACATTTCTAACTCGTCCATATTCCCAACTCGATGATACACCCAACTCGTCTACAATACAAACTCGTCCTTATTATCAGCTCGTCTTTATTGCCAACTCGTCCATATTCCCAACTTGTTCATTTTGCCAACTCATCCACATTTCCAACTCGTCCATATTCTTAACTTGTCCACGTTGACAACTCGTCCGTATTACCAAGTCGTCTTCATTGCCCACTCGTCCGTGTTCCCAACTTGTTCATGCCAACTCATCCACATTCCCAACTCGTCCATATTCACAACTCGTCCATAATACCAACTTGTCCGTATTACCAACTCGTCTTCATTGCCAACTCGTCCATAATACGAACTCGTCCACATTGCCCCCTTGTCCATGTTCTCAACTTGTCAATTTTACCAACTCATTCATATTGCCAACTCATCCACATTTCCAACTCGTCCATATTCCCAACTCGACGATACACCCAACTTGTCTACAATACCAACTTGTCCTTATTATCAGCTCGTCTTTATTGCCAAATCTTCCATATCACCAACTCGTCCGTATTACCAAGTCGTCTTCATTGCCAACTTATCCGTATTACCAACTCGTCTTCACTGCCAACTCGTCCATAATGCGAACTCGTCCATAGTGCCCACTTGTCCATTTTCCCAACTTGTCAATTTTACCAACTCATCCACATTGCCAATTCATCCCCATTTCCAACTCGTCCATATTCCCAACTCGACGATACACCCAACTCGTCTACAATACCAACTTGTCCTTTTTATCAGCTCGTCTTTATTGCGAAATCTTCCATATCTACAACTCGTCCGTATTACCAAGTCGTCTTCATTGCCAACTCGTCCATATTCTCAACTCGTCCACATTGCCCACTCGTCCGTGTTCCCAACTTGTTTATTTTGCCAACTCATCCACATTTCCAACTCGTCCACCTTGCCCACTCGTCCGTATTCCCAACTTGTTTACTTTGCCCACTCATCCACATTCCCAACTCGTCCATATTCCCAACTCGTCCATATTCCCAACTCGTCCACATTTCCAACTCGTCCATTTTACCAACTCATCCATATTACCAATGAAGATACATTCCCAACTTATCTACATTGTCAAGTCGTCCATATTCTCAACTCGGCCACATTTCCCATCCCGTCGACATGCAAGCGGAAGGACTAAGTTTCTTCTTGTAAAATACCATTTAATTTACCATAACTCATGCCATTTTCCTTGGAATTATTTTTTTGATGGACTTATATATTCATATTTATAATAATCTACCATAAATTTACATATTTGAATGACGTTTAAATTAGTTTTACTATTTTTTTTCTGCTTTGATTTAGATTTAGTAAAACTCGCCTATAGAAATAATCTATTCTTGAATGACGGTCAGTTTTTCTAGTCTTTCGAGCACCAGTCCAACTCACACTTGACCGGCTTTTTTCTCCACATTTTTAACAGGTATGCGAAATAAGTTTCCATATCAACATTTTAAAAAAAAAAACAACCTGGCAATTTAGAGCATTGACATAATAGCCCCCAATAAAAAAGACATTAAAAGTTGTCAGAATATGGCTACTGTCATTCATTGTCAACAAACTGTAAAATTATTTTTGCATATTTGTACATGTTTTAAGTGTTGCGGATATTATGTTGCCGACTCAAAAATAATATTTCATCATGCTGAACAACTTACTACAGGTTTGTGAGCAAATCATGCTTATTATTATTTGGTCATCTTATGTCAAAATAGGGATCACAGGTCACGTGGTCAAAGTCACGTGGTTAGCGCACAGTAGTTTTTTCAAATCCATTTTTCAGTACCTTTTCAGGAAAAAATTAAAATTCCAAGAGTTTTATGCACCTCTCCAGCATGAGACGAATCTAATGACATATCATTTATCAAAATCGGACCATAACTGTAGATCTGATGGGATGTACAAAAATCGGCCTCGCGTAATATATATATAGATAACATGGTAAATTGTAGTGTTAAGTGGTGTAGAGAGACCTCATAAACAAGGACGCAACTAAACGGTGGCCGCCATGTTGATACTTTAATGTTCTGCCGTACCATATTTTTGTTCTATTTTTATTCTATTCTTAGTGTTATTAATTTGATTTCATATTTTGTTAAGTTTGTGATGACGATCCTTATTAGGAGATACTAGATTCATTTATTCATATTTTATTTACCTGTTGACTTCCCCTTTTATTTTAACTTATTTTGATATTGTAAACATTTTCTCTTATTATTAATCTTGCCTTATTTTGACGATCATGATATTAATTCGTATAATTTTGACATCAAGCAAATTTGTAATGTAATTTTTATCGTGAAATAAATAATCTAATCTAATCTATCGTCGGTGCGCGCGGGTCGCCTTACATGCTCCGTCTAGTGGGGGTGGTCTGTGCACTAGGCAGACTGTACCTGAAGTGTCTCTCGGCGTCGTAGTCGGTGGACAGGCCGCGGCCGCCCAGGATCTGCACGGCGTGGTCGGCGGCGGCGGCGGCGCTGCGCCCCGCCACGTACTTCGCCATGGAGCTGTTCTTGGTGCTCACGTCCGTGGCCGCGCGGTACGTCAGCAGGCGGGCCGACTCCACCAGGATGCACATGTCCGTGAGACGATCCTGTAATACATACTAATATTATAAATGCGAAAGTGTGTCTGTCTGTATGTCTGTTACCTCTTCACGCTTAAACCGCTGAACCAATTTAGATGAAATTTGGTATATAGATAGTTTCAGTCCCGGGGAAGGACATAGGATACTTTTCATCCCGAATAAGTGTAGTGTTCCCGTGGGATGAGCGGGTAACAACGCGGGGCACAGCTAGTATACATACATATATATTATCATACAACTCTAGATTTGTATCGAGATTAGTTTACTATGGGGGTCATGATTTGAGGAAAAATCTTAATAGCGCATCGCAGGATAGCCTTTTGTTTTGTATGGCCGCGCGGCGCCATCTGATGGTCAGAATTTCTTTGTCCTCTCATTTTGCCAAAGGGCGTGTGCACAAATCACGCGAGGTTTTTTCGGCTGCTTTTTGGACACATGGTGATATTTGGTGAGGTTATTTGTTACCCCTCCCCCTCCCTCACAACCTCACGTATATTTTTTTCGGGACAATTTCGGAAAATAGACTCGCTATTTTGAAGTAAGTATAACAAGTAAAGATTTATTTTTAACGAAACCGGAAAAAAGTATCTTCTCATGTGGTACATTTTTTTCTTTGTTCACTGTAGAAAAATACACGTGAGGTCACCTTATATCGCCCTCCTCCCTATCTAACCTCGCGTGATTTGTGCACAAGCCCTAAAACGGCTGGATGAATTTTAACATTTTTAACCAATTTCGGTACGGGAACTCCTGTATATCCAAAGATGGTTATAGAATACTAAGTCCACGGTAAAAAAAAAAAATTACGGAGACGATGTTGCGGGCATCTACAAGTATTCATTAAAATTAGGGCACATCGTGTAAAAGGAAAGGCGAGTTTGAAAAAATGTGGTTCCCTGGCTGGTTGGTTAGTATATAAGATAGGCGACAATCATATAATTATTAGTTAACGTAGTGAGATTTTATCTAGATAAACTAATTAAATAAGGAAAAATCAGAGTAACATTAGTTAAATTAAACGTACGTTCGTTGAAGTTAATAAGTACAATCTTCGGACATGAAAAAGAGATTAAAATGATTTTGCTTGGAATAGTTTTTACTTGTATTAAATGCAGTGTGTACCTTTACTGAAGGGAGTCGCGTGAGGTTTTTGCTGAACGCCACTCGCTCCTTAGCGTAGTTCATCGCCGTATCCAAGGCTGATTGCGCAATACCTATAAAAATAATATTTTTTTTTATAAATAGTCTGTAAAAATGTTTCGTCTCTTAAGGTAACCAACTTACGATATAAAGACAGAAACTACAAATCTTGCTTCCCAGCGCCATCTAGCGTGAAATATTTAGTTTTGTTTCGTCCGCAACTACTATAAGTATAGAGACGTTCGTTTTCAGATAGAACAATGTTTAAAACTCACCCACAAGGTCATGTTTCCCTTGGAACACCTCCGAACATCTTCTTCACACCACCAAAGTTTGGAGCCCAATAAAGTTATGCACATGCCACGACTTCGTTCTTAAGCTAAGCGTCCACAGGCCCGCATCGCACGCAGCGGACAAATCGCAGCAAGCGGATTTATTTTTAGTGCGTCCACTGTATCGGCAGTGTACGGATTTGCCGACGCAAGTACCGCGCTCGGATTGCTGATGCCACAGTGGAGGAAAGCGATGAAGAACAATTTGTCGTTATTGCTTGTTTGTTAGAAGAAGAGGAAGAACATGAAAAAAAATTTAGAAAAAGGAAACATAATTTCTGGATCCACAACATATGCAAGAAGAGATCGGACGACGTCATCGGCACGCATCGCAAAAGTTGCCTCTCGGAGCATCGGTGTCGGTATTGCCGATGTGCGATGCGTACGGCGCGGATCAGTCGACGCTCTTGTACGAGTTTCTATACAAAGCATACCAAAATCCAATACGTGCGATGCGTCTGATGCGTGCGGTGTCGGCCTGTGGACGCTTAGCTTTAGCGGCTCACGGAGCGGGGCGGCAAGCGTGCCACGTGCACCGCGCGAGCCGGCCGGGCGAACCGCGCCGCTCTGAAGTCGTGGCGTCCATCCTCCTCGCCGATACATATGTTCCCACGGTTCGCTCGGCAAAAACCGCGCGGCGGTTTGTGGCATGATTGATACATCTCTATGCTTTGTCGCTCCTGGCGCTGGTCGCGCAAGTCTTTGCCGTTTCACTTTTATGGGTAAGTAAGTAAGATGCAGATACTGGCCCTGGTCGAGCTGCGCCATGGCGATGCGGAAGCCCTCGCCGGCCTCGCCCACGAGGCTGGAGGCGGGCACGCGCACGTCACACTAGTACAGGTGAGTGCGATACTGACCGACGGCGTGCGCGGCGATGCCGATGCGGCCCTGGTCGAGCTGCGCCATGGCGATGCGGAAGCCCTCGCCGGCCTCGCCCACGAGGCTGGAGGCGGGCACGCGCACGTCACACTAGTACAGGTGAGTGCGATACTGACCGACGGCGTGCGCGGCGATGCCGATGCGGCCCTGGTCGAGCTGCGCCATGGCGATGCGGAAGCCCTCGCCGGCCTCCCCCACGAGGCTGGAGGCGGGCACGCGCACGTCACACTAGTACAGGTGAGTGCGATACTGACCGACGGCGTGCGCGGCGATGCCGATGCGGCCCTGGTCGAGCTGCGCCATGGCGATGCGGAAGCCCTCGCCGGCCTCGCCCACGAGGCTGGAGGCGGGCACGCGCACGTCACACTAGTACAGGTGAGTGCGATACTGACCGACGGCGTGCGCGGCGATGCCGATGCGGCCCTGGTCGAGCTGCGCCATGGCGATGCGGAAGCCCTCGCCGGCCTCGCCCACGAGGCTGGAGGCGGGCACGCGCACGTCACACTAGTACAGGTGAGTGCGATACTGACCGACGGCGTGCGCGGCGATGCCGATGCGGCCCTGGTCGAGCTGCGCCATGGCGATGCGGAAGCCCTCGCCGGCCTCGCCCACGAGGCTGGAGGCGGGCACGCGCACGTCCTGCAGCGTGAGGTCGCACGCGGTCGCCGCCCTGTGGTTGATGCTTTACTTATGTTTTATAAGCTCCTTTTACGTGCGGGGTTGGGGACGATACAAAAGTGGAAAGCGTTAATATACAGGGTGTTTGGTAGCTGATACCTTTTATGAAAGAACAATAATAGGCATACATTTATGAAACATGTAATGTCTCTTTTTTTAATGTGGGTATACACCACAATTCGATTCGGGTTCGATCCCCGGTTTCTTCCACCAGGTTACGCATTTCTATTTTTCTTTGAGCTTTGATCTTTGTATCAATGGTTAATGAATAGGCATGCTTTTAAAATGTTTAAACATTTTAAAGATTTATTTTTTATTTAGTTCATGGCACAAAAAAAAATATTTTAGTTCCAAACTATGGTATTTTTAATCGCTTTGAATGCCTCCATTCGGTTTTAGTGGCCATAAAAACGTTTAAAAAATCTTTATTTGATTCAACACATATTAAACTATCGGAAATAGCAAATAGTGTTTACAAACTGACGCTTATTGGGACACTATTAACTCGTATTTACCATTTTCCGTTTTTTTTTTTCTAAAATTCTTAAATTTTACAAGTATAATTAAAATATCAACTTTCGTCTAAGACGTGGCTAAAATGTTAAAAAATACCTCGCCTATCACCCCCTTAAAACTTTGCACCTACCTACCAAACACCCTGTATATAATTATATATGTATAGGATTATTTTATTTCTTTTTAAGTCTCAATCGATCATATTTTGTATTGTGATTGAAATTTTACATGGGACTATCTACTTTTACAGTGCTCTAAAAGTCGGAAATGGCCGATAAAGTTTGTCATTCATTCGGACCGCTCAAAACGCTCCATACCGCTGTGCCACCGTAACGTCATCGACAAATAAAGGTATCATTATATGTGTATGAAAACACAACTAATTTGTATAAATAATGACACAAAGGTAAAATAAGAAAGAAAGTTTGACAACTAATTTGCCATTTTGATGTAATAATTAATTATTCATCTACCAACTACCAAATAATGATCATATCAGCCTGCAGCATAGCGTAGAGTCCATTGAAACTGATTCTTACCGGTTTGCCCATTTAAGCTAAATCGGACTCAGCTGGCCTAAAGATATTGTTTCACGTCACGCCACAGGATCATAATTATTTTTTTTCCTTTGCATAATATCTACGCCCATTATTTACATTTAATAAGGCATGTGAAAAGTAAAAAATAAGAATGTTCGTTCTTCGGATACTCGTGCTGTGTAGTGCATAAAAGATGGCTATAAACAGCCCCAGAATATAATTTAAAATCAAATGAAAGCGTATATTTTGTGAGAAACAAGCATTAAAGATATTAGGTAAAAACCGTTATCCACCACCCAGTTTCTAATAAAATTATCATATAAATTAATTATTGCAAAAACATAGTTTAAAGGAAGCGAATTTCAACTAAAAATTGAATAAGGAGTAATGATCGGTGCGATTCAGTCCAACTCATACCTGACGCCGATGAGCGGTTCCTTGTTCCCTCTGAAGACACCTTCTGCGTCCAGGGGCACCAGGAAACCTGACACAACGTTCAGAATATAAATAATACATAACTAATAAAGGGCAATCTTACACAAATCGACCTAGTCCCAAACTAAGCAATGCTTGTACTATGGGTAATAAGACGACGATATACATAATGTATAAATACATAATATAGATAACATCCATGACCCAGGAACAAATATTCGAGTTCATCACACAAATATTTGTCATTGCTGGGATTCGAACCCAGGACCGTCGGCTCAGTAGGTAAGGTAGGTGCACTACAAACCGCGCCTACCACGTTGTCAAAATTGTTAGTAACACCTAACATTTACCCGCGGCTTTGCTCGCTTTACTGACATTAAGAGTCTTTTTTCAACAGTGATATTTTATTCCTCTTAAAATTATCACGTTAATACTATTAAAAAATGTATATCTGCACTGAAAATCTGTTGTCTGCGTACAGTGCCATCCGTTGCTACAAAATGAACAAATATATTTGATTTCTCATCACGTCGAAACGGTGAGGCGGAGTTTAACCAATTTTAGTACAGAGATATCTGGACATCCAAAGCTGGTTAGAGGACACTTTTTACCTGACTACAATATAGAAAAAAAATGCAGTCGAAGTTACTTCTAGTGTAAAATAATGCCCTAACTGAGACGGCATTTCATATATATTTTTACCAATTGTTCGTTTCGGATTGCAACATTCACGCAATAAATTGTTATAAAAGAAATAACGCAATTTAAAATTATTATTATTAATTAACTCTTATTTCCTTTAAGAAACAAGTGGTCGTTGTGTCACTCAAGGTTTGATAAAGAAACTGTCCATTCATGGTCTACACTTAAGAGGATATTTGGTGTCATAAGGAAAACCGCAGACTTAAGAATGGAATGTTTTACTACTACAAGGATATATTTAATGTCCACAACAATAAGTGTAAGAGAATACAAATACAATAATGAATGGGCGTTAAAAAATGGACCATTTCAGTACTATTCAAGTTTTCTGTTTTGTTGGTAAATTAGGCCATTTGTCTGACAGCCCGACATTGAATAAATGATTTCCATGTCTAACAAAGGTTTGGTTTAGTTTTTTTTTATAATAACAATGGAAACACAAGATACACAATACAAAAACATAAGATAGGTCTTGACTTAGAATAAACGAAAAAACCAGCCAAGTGCGAGTCTGACTCGCACACCGAGGGTTCCGTACAAATACTTATCCCATGTTAACTGGCCGGGTTAAGTTATGTTTGCAACTAGTGTATATGACGCCGCATACAAATGAGGTGCAAAGTTAACGCAACCGATCACGTTTGTTGTATGGGAGCCTCCTTAAATATTTATTTTATTCTGTGTTTTAGTATTTGTTGATATAGCGGCAACAGAAATACAAAATCTGTGAAAATATCAACTGTCTAACTATCACGGTTCGTGAGATACAGCCTGGTTACAGACGGACACAGACAGACGGACAGACAACAGAGTCTTATTAATAGGGTCCCGTTTTTACTCTTTGTGTACGGAACTCTAAAAAAGATTATCCGTCACCATTACAGTAGTAGTTAAACATACTAAATTATGTTCTCCTTTATGTTTTTATTTAAGCAAGGATCGAAAAACTTACAGGCGAGTCCTTTATGCCTCAGCTCAGGGTCGAAGGTAGCGAAAACGGCCGTGGCCTTGCCCTCGATGGCCGAGGTGACCCAGCTCTTCTTGCCGTTCAGGATCCAGTGGTCGCCGTCCCGCCGGGCCGTTGTTTTGATATTCGCTACGTCACTGCCCGCATCTGAAGAAGAACAGACATATTTTTTAGGGCGCTGTCTCATTAACTTTTTCTACCCGTAATATACATGTGTAAGTATGATTTTTAACTCACGAAACACGTTGCGGGAATGCATGGCCCAAGGTACTCTAGCCATTATCCCGGTAGCCGATCTACCGCCTGTCCCCACATATCGATACCATAAGTGATAATTTATTGGAAGTTGGCAAGGTATGCATGTCACACCGGAGCATTTCACTTCCCCGAATTTCATTTGTCGTAAATGTATCACTTTTTATTTCATAAATAATAAACTCTTCGGTATTACTATTCATTGAGAAATCATTTGGTTAGGTTTGTTTTATCAAAATCCCGAAAAGTTTCAGCTTACAGAGAAAAATTGATTTATGGCAAATTAATATTATGGCGAGTGATAGATTATGGCTTATTATGGTTATTATATATGAAATTAGATAGAGAACCATTTCACACACATTGGTCATTAAGCGTTTATGCCAAACGTGAGATTGCGTAGCATGTTTTAGCTAGCTCGTGCGGTGTTCTTCAATATGGTTACTCCATTTAAATTCTGAATATACCATGAAGCCCAGATATTTCGCTTTATCAACGAATGTAACATTCATATTATCGAATTCGACCCTAAGTGCATTTGGTCTAAATCAGGTTCTAAAAAAATATTTTCATATTGTTCTGCGTAAAGGCTTTCAACAGTACTTCTTAACGTTACGCTGCAAAAGAACTTAACTATCACATTGTCACGCATTACGAAAAACGATCATTAGATAATTTTTTCCATAGGTACTGACCTGGCTCACTTAGAGCGAAACACCCGATAGACCCCCTAGTATAATCCTTAAGAAACAATTCCTTTTGCTCCTCTGTGCCTCTCTCATTGACCAAGTTAGCGAACAGGAAGTTGTGTATCGACAGGATCATGCCCGTACTAGCGCAGCCTCGGGAAACCTCTTCCACGGCAAGCGCCAGCGACAGGTAGTCGAGGCCCAGGCCTCCGTACTCCTCGTCTGCACAGGCCCCCATGAGTCCTAAGCGAGTTAGCTTTCTAATCTGAAACATCGAAAACGCAAAGACTCAATTCGACATTGCAGATAGAACGTCAACAAGCTGTTTCTTGTTATGTTTAAATCATCTAAACCACACGGAAATTTGTATGAAAAACGGATCATAAATAATAATAAAACCTAGCCTAAGATGAAAGATAAATAAAGGTAATAATAATAATAATCTCTCCGACCGATTTCGGTCATGGCGACCAGTTCGACTCCTAATTTGCTTGGCGCTCATGTGCCCGAAGATGGCTTATATAGCCGATCTTCGCGATAAATTTACGCGCACAATATCGGCACGTATAAGTTCACCGTCTATATAATTGTATATTATGGCCGTAGGTGACCGGGCCTTCAAAACGGATCATAGTTGAATTGAAGCACAGATGACAAGTGAGATAAAGGCCAATATCCAACCAGATGGACCGATCGAATACTCATTATTCTCTAGGTTTTCCTCTGTCGTACGTCAGGTGCGAGATCAACAAAACAGTGATGAATAAATTCCCTGTAGGTGAACTCGATCCTGAGTGACGAGGGAACACGAGAGAAACATGACGATATCTCCAAATGAGATATAAGTGCCAAAGTAATATTTTCTTCGGTTTCCGAGGCTGTCACACATTTAAATAAAACAATTGAAACGGATTATATGATAGCTAAAGTAGTTAAAAACTACTAACGTAAATAAATACCTACATCAAAATATCAAGAGAATTACTCAACGTCTTGATAAAATGGTTCAAATTAATCTGCGGCTTTAACTGTTCTTTAAACTGTGTTCACAGACGTTCGTCGCGTCGGCAAACACTTACAAGCGATGTTTTGTAAATGTAATCATCAACATTGTGGTAAGCTGTTTGTGTGTATTTATGTAAACACAAGATATTTTACCGATTACTTACAACCCGGATATTTTTAGGACAGGAGAGCATAGGTAGCGGCACGTGTGAGGGCGCTCGCATAGATGTAGATTTCATCAATGCTACACCAGCCCGTCTACCACAACTATGCTTCGCGACTCTTGTCGCGCGATATAGCGCTTCCCGTCACCCTCTCACATTACTGTACAGAAAGCTACAGGCAATAAGGCTGATTTAGACGAAGACTATTTTGAGACGCCCAAATTACGGCGCCTCGAAAAGGCACCGTATAAACACTTTCCGCGCCATTTTTTCGCGGCATGCCAGCGCTGGCGCGGAATAGAACACGGGCCTATTTTTTGGCGCCAGTGACCCCCCCTCCGCATCTCTCGCTGCCACTAATGACTGGTACTGAAAAAAAGCACTGTGTAAACACGGCTTGCTGGTCACTGGCGGCGAGATTTAGGCGGCTGAAAATAGTCATTGTCTAAACGGTCGGAGGTGTGCTGTGCGGTAATCACTGGCGCCGTCATTTAGGCGTCTCAAAATTGTCTTCGTCTAAATCTGCCTTTAACTCGCGCGAGAAAAAGTCGCTCGTGATAGTTGTGCTCCAGGTGCAGCACCTCCACCACAAATGACACGCGAGTTCTCTCGGACGAGAAATGCTACCTATCTCATTCTTGGGAGTACTGTGAGAGTGTGACGGGCGATGCTATGTCACGCGACAAGAGTCGTGAAGCCTAGTTATGCTAGACGTGGAAGCATGACCATATTTCGGATACCCTTGAAATGTTGACAAACGTTTCACCGAATGCTTCATTTCGTCGAATTTTAATTTCGTCGACAAATTTTTACTCGTAAGTCATAAATTTTTCAGACATTTTGTAAATTATAACCTTTAGATTAGGTTAGGTTACGTTAGGTTTGTGTTATAACATTCAAAAATATTTTATGGTTTCAGAAAAAGAATGCTTTCGATGAAATGAAAATTCGACGAAATGAAAATTCGATGAAACGTTTGTCGACATTTCAAGCAAGTAACTATAGCGTTCTTGTTAGGCTCATGCTTACTCAGTTTACTTCAATGCCGTAAGTTATCAACTTATCACTGGCAACACACACAGATAGAAAACCATTATCATACACATACTGGTATTACACGTATATGTATAGATGAGTATAGAAAGAGGATTATGAATGGTCTTATCATCTTATGTAATAAAATATACGACAATGCCAATATTGAACGCAGTAAGATACGTATTGCGAATAAAAAAGGCTTATTGAAAAAATGCAAAGTACAGTGTTTCTGCTTTAAGCTGCTCAGGAAGAAATGCTGAAACCTAGGGAAACCGAAACTATCTTACAGCGGCCGTGTTTACAGACGTATGCAGTACCTATTGGATTCCCACCAGCTTTCCCATTTTACGATATCCAAGCATGTTGTTTTATACTTATATAACTTGTCCTACGAGTATATGTGTGTCCTGGTGTATGACTGGTGTATGACAGGGAGGAGCGGAAAAGAATGGATGGGGGAGGCCTTTGCCCAAAGGCACACAGATTCGGTTACTTAATATAAAAAACATATATAATGTATTTTAATTTTGTATATCTGAAATAAGGCTTAAATAAATAAATATGTGTAAAAAATTGCGATTTTAAGTACACTGCACAATTTCAAAGTAAATAACTAAGGATAAAGTTATCTTGTTTTTTTTTATGTGTGTTGAAATCAATGCTGGACATGTGTTTTCTGTTTATTTTTTATCTTAGATTTTTGATTATAGTTTATCTGAAAAATACGCTTGATTTATTTTTTATCTTAGATTTTTGATTATAGTTTATCTGAAAAATACGCTTGATTTATTTTTTATCTTAGATTTTTGATTATAGTTTATCTGAAAAATATGCTTGATCATGACATAAAAAGATTGAGGATAAACTACTAAAGCAGATACACAATCTTAAGAACATAATACTTTACTAAATACATACGTATGTTTAAGTACTTTAGTTTTCCTTCTGTGGTTTGAAAATTTATACAGAGTACATTCTGTTACTAAATCGGTGAAACATTCATAGTATGGACACAAATTGAAGCACAAAGAGATGTATAACAATTGAGCCCACTTACCGGGTCAAATGGGAACCGTCCAGCGAGATCCAGTTTAGAGGCCTGTGGCTGAAGCTGGTCCTTGGAGAAGCTCCGGGCCAGGTCCCGGATCTCCTGCTGCTGTTCTGTCAGCTGTGTGGTGAATGTGCGGCATTGTGTTACTGCTGCCTTGGCAGTTTGTAGAGAGCACACTAGGAAATAATACACATATCAACGCTCCATTTTTAAAAATTCATGCTAACATAATTCAAATTGTAAAGTTGACCTTTGAATAGTAGTAGAAATAGATAACAGAGAGAACTTTCCAAAGTTTATTTATAAAGACATTAAAGTCTTCTTTTAAACCTTTAAAGAGCACTTATTTATAAAATGAGATATTTTAGTAAATATATTATGATACCAAATTATAGTCAAAATATATTAGTTACATTACACATCAAGAACTCAAAACATTAAAGTTAAACCTCTTCATAGCGAAAACAAAACACAATTACAGTAATCATTATAAATAACCAGTTATCACTAATTTGTTCTAAACTGATTTCATACATGGTTGCAAATAAGATAATGATAATGATACAGCAATCTCTGACAGTTTGTGAGCTTGTAGCTTATGGACCAGCTAACTAACCACTAGCAAAGACATGAAAATATATATCTAAAAATGTTGCTTGTCAACCATTGATCAGGTTCACGCAGCAAAAGGATAAAATATATATGTTTTTCTATGCTGTCACTTTTGTTGTTCGTGAGTTGGTCTCCATCTCTGTTTACAACATTATATAACTGTCCTTAAAAAAAAAATAGTTGCTGCACATAATAAAATTGAGCTCTATACTATTCTATTCTAGTCTATATACACATAACTACTT
This sequence comes from Apotomis capreana, assembly GCA_947623375.1. NCBI lineage: Eukaryota > Metazoa > Arthropoda > Insecta > Lepidoptera > Tortricidae > Apotomis > Apotomis capreana. The sequence goes on along the minus strand of OX392507.1, from coordinate 23,324,659 downwards.
AAAGAACAAACAAAAATGTAAATAAGCAAAGTTGATTCTCTAGTGATTATGTATGAGTACATTGGGCATAATTTAAGCTCCATATTGACATTCAGAATTGATAAGTATGTGATGTGGGTCATGATTATTCGGCGCCTTTCTGACATAACTGGTTGAAGTAATTATGTAGGTAGATACAAGAGACCAACTAACTACATTATGGAGCATTTATTTAAGATAATGGATATAGAGATAAAAACATGTTTAAATCGAAAATAAATGAAATTAACAACTACTTTAACTACAGTCATTAAATGCCGCGTATACAAATGACTGTAGAAAATAAATACAATTTTTTTTAAAAGTACTTACAAGTAAGTTTTGAAGATTTCAGGAGGCCACCCGCTGCCATGTTTAATCGAGATAAAAACACAGTATATCGGACAACAGACGAATCTGATACGAAATAACAGTTGACATAAAATATACGATAAGTATGATAATGTCCAAGGTCGCAGCATGCACTAACTAAAAACTTCGAAAAGTTGTTTTCCCCACCGCCGTACCGGTTTACCACAGAGAACGTTTCGATTACAATTACAATGATTGAAAAGGTTACTAATATTATACTTTTGTAACCAAACTAGTCTCATGAGCATATTTCTTAAATATAATCCTATTAAAAAATACTGCAACTAATATCTAAAAATACGAGAAAGTCGCGCTTTTTGGTGTCAGGTGTGTGACATTGACAGACAGACTGTCACTCACATTATTGCCTCGGACCGAGCTTGTACAGCCAAATAATGCTCATCCCAATAATGCACGACCCAATAATTCGAATCCATTTAGTAGACGCCGATTTTTGGCCGCACCGCACATTATTGGCCCGTACCGATAATGCTCGACCCAGGAATGTACACCCCAATAACGTACAGCCCAATAATCCGCGTCCATCGTGGACGCCAGTTATTGGGCTGTACATTATTGGGTTGAGCATTATTTTGGTCCCCTTTTTTTATGATATGCAAAATGTCGCGCAGATTTACGTTATATGGGTCCTACGATGTGTCAAATGTTTCTTTAATGTTCTGTTCTGTTATAAATTATAATTATTGGGTCACATTTTATTATAGGCACGTTTCAATTTTCATTGATTTTTAAAAAGTGATGGAACCATGGACCTAGCGTATACCTGGACTGCTCATTGCTTCGTTCGAACGAGCCAAGTAAGAAAGCCGCCAAGGGGGCAGTTTGTCCCACTCTGCTGGGGTAACCAAATATTTAGCAATAAAGAGGGACTCATCCTTACTCCATTTTAATACAAGTTTGGCTCGGTTTGTAGACACCTGCCTACTGAGCCGGCGGTCCCGGGTTCGAATCCCGGCCGGGGCAAATATTTGTATGATGAACTCGAATATTTGTGCTTGGGTGATGGTTCTTGAGCTTAATTTGGGACTAGATTGATTTGTGTGAGGTTGTCCGATATTTATAAAAAAAAAAGAAAAAAAAATTAAAGTCTAAAAATGTATATTGGCTGGCACTGTAGCTAGAATTTATTTTATACTAGCGACCCGCCCCGGCTTCGCACGGGTGCAATGCTGATAATTTATGCATGTATTATATATACACGATGATTTTTAATCAGTGATCAGGAGTAGAAAATATTAATATTTAGCTAAAATTAAACTTAGTACGCGAGGTCCCGCGCAATTACCTCACTGTTAAATTAGTTAAAAGTTAAAACATAATTAAAACTAATAACCACTAGATACATGGTCATCCTACATAAATTATTGAAGTAAGATACTTAAGTCAAGTGTCATCGCTTTGGCGGGAAATTTTACGAAATTTTCTACGACTTTGTTTATGTAATGACAATGACAATGACAAGTTATTACTCATAAATTGTCATTCCCATTAAATTATTAAAGAGGTTGTAAGCACACCGATACAGATTAGTTCGGTGACAAGGAATTTAAGACAAAATTGGTTTCAAAATAAAAATTATCATAGCAAAATAAAAGTTTTGTTTTCATGTAATTACGACTTCAACGTGACCGCCATCATTTACTGAGTTAGAAAAGTTGGTACCTGATCACCGATTAAAAATCATTGTGTATAAACCTTCCTCTTGAATCACTCTATCTATTTAAAAAAAACCGCATCAAAATCCGTTGCGTAGTTTTAAAGATTTAAGCATACAAAGGGACATAGGGACAGAGAAAGCGACTTTGTTTTATACTATGTAGTGATACCTATGGAAACTCATAAATAAATATAGTGAATGTTAGCTACTATGCCAGCAATAACACACTTTTGGCTCTTGTTATTTTAACAGAACGCAGCAATCCCGTAACTGTTAATTTGATTTGATAAATGACAAACTTCGTTAAGTCATACTTAAAAACAAAACAAACAAAATACATATTCTGATGTACGTGGACATGAACTCATTTATGAGGATATAAAAAAAGTGGTTATTTGTAGGGTACCATAAATTAGTTAGGGAGGTAAAACTGTAAGTATACCGTTATTTTATAAACTACCTGTATAACTCTGTTTTACCAATGCAAGACTACGCAATACTTTTTATTACTGTACTAACGGTTACTATAGTTATTTGTGCAACAAGAGAGCAAAGTTGTTTTTTGTTACGAGCTGGTTACGAGTGCTGATTTTGAGTCCCGAGCAAGCGAAGGATTCTATGTTAGAATCCTGAGTGTAGCGAGGGACTCAACAGCACGAGATGCAAAAAACTTTGCTCTCGTGTAGCACACACAACTTTTCACCTCATCAGCGAGAACATATTCGACATTTTGTGCTTTTTCTTCCAACGTATGTTTATAGTCTTTGTTGCTGATTTCAATAATATTATTAATCAGAAAATAGATAAGTGCTGCTTAAAAAGGAATAACAATATAATTTAATTGAAATTATAATCAACCAACCAACACAGTTATTGTCATTATTTGATCAAATTGGAAGATTTAGCAGATACATGACGTGTTTATTTATAAATACATATTATATTACGAGATTTTGTTTATAAATTGATTAATATTTTTACTCGTAAAACACCAAACAAAATAAATGCAAAAGAAAATAACAATTACAATATGAACTCGATATTTTTTAAGGTACGTTTCGAATATGCATCTATGATAAATGGTGAAATTATAAATTATTATTATATTTACAATAAGTAATAAGTTGAAAAATCTTATTTTGTTTTAGCAATGATCTATTGTTTTATATAAAAGGCACAATAATTTTAATATTCGGTCGTTAAATAAAAATATAATAAAGAAAAAAAAATACGTTGCAACTAAAACTTTTTCGGGTGTTTTTAATGTATCCGAACTGTTCTCAATCGAGGTCGGATTCGAAAATCGAATTTCAAATTGATAAGTTTCTATCCCTCTCCTTTATATACATATGAAAGAAACAGAGTGCATCGAGATTTAAATGATTAGAATTTTATAACTAACCTTTGGCTGAAGAATGACCATTCGTGGTCAGATATTGAAAAAATTAAAAAGCTACTTTCTACTCACGCTCGAAACAAAATCGCATTTTGTTCACTGTTATCTGACAGCAAAATCGCCATGTCTGAGCTGGTGAGGTGAAAAGTATATGGCGAAATAAAAAGCAAAAAAACCGACTTCAAAAGAACTAAAAAGCTAAAAATAACCCATTTAAGTACAGATTACGTTTGAATCACGTTTTGAAGACGATGCCACTCATTTATTATATTTTTATATTATATAAGTATATTTTTTTTGGAGGGGTGATCTGGGAGGTCTTAAAGGCATACATCTCGTTTGAGTTATCTCCTAACTTCGGTTCTAAGATTGCTACTACTACTACGATTACTTAGGCGGGTAGCAATGTTCTAGGTGGGCTCGCCCTGCGGGCCCTTGGGCTCGCCCGCTACGCCGTCTCTGGGACGCTCCGCACCTTTGGTGCTACACGGAGCTCGGCCTGCGGCCTCGTGGGGGGATGTTCGCCCTTAAGCCTGCGGCCCTCGGTCGAACTAAAATATTAAAGTTTGATGTCCGATATTTTCTGTATTTCACCGATTTTTTTTAATTCGATTTCAGATTCCGACTCGGGGGCCCCAAAAACCGCCTGATACCGAATTTCAGCCCCCACGGACCAATATGAAATTTTCTCCATACAAATCTTGTTTTTCCGATATTTTCCGAATTTGACCGAATTTTCGGACACCGATTCCAGATTCATATTTGTGAGCCCCAAATGCTCCCCGATATCGAGTTTCAGCCCCCTAGCACCAACTTGAAATTTAGAAAAAAGTCGCCATTTCTTTTCACGACTGTACTCGGGTGGAGGCCCCCTGTGACATTTGGTCGAGCACCTCCCACCTGAGCCAAACGTTTACGAGATACGGGTCTCTTAAAAAAATCCCCATACATTTTTTTTATGATAGAAAAAATAAGTTTTTTGGAATCAGGGGGCCCAAAGCCCCCTACATACCAAATTTCAGCTCGCTACGACCATTTTGAAATTTCGACGCCTATTAACCACCCTTAGATAGCGAAGGATTATCGTAGTATAGTTAAACCGACACTGCAATAGTGCAATGCTCAGATTGTTTTTAGTACGAATAATATTTTCGAAGTAAAACATAGATCGGAATTATCCGGTAATTTTGTAAATTCATTGTCACTCTATTAGTACTTTATCAAAGTTTGACATGCTTTCATATTAATATATGATACCATATATTACCTGAAAAAATATACTATAGCCACCAAAAGATTTCCTTTTGCAACCTTTAATTCCAGTTACCATGATGCAATTATAAGTATGTAATTTTTTAAATAATCAGAAAAGATACCATTAAGCACTGTCAAAAATGTTGACAGTTTTCAATTATATTAATAAGATTTCAAATTTAAAGGTTTTATCCTGCCCTAACATAAAATTATTTTTATATACTAACGGATTGTATATCTTTCATAATTTTTTCCGTTAGTTTCTTTGGTGACGCGTAAGAAAGTTTAGCGAATAAAATATTTAATTATTTGAAGTGAATAGTGTTAATTTAAGGAAAAATATAAACTACTAATAACTACCATTTTATTTGATAACTACTAATCATTACTATTTTTTGTGACTGGCAATATTAGAAAGGGACACACTTCCTATGCGCGAGCTGTCTCTGTCTGACCGTGACCCCTTAACCTGTAAAATATACTTTATGTATTTACACTAAGATTTAATTTTTTGTGAACACTTATTCTGAGTTCGCACTCCTGTTGTCTTATATAAAAGCTTATATAAAAGGAGATAACTCAAACGAGATGTATGCCTTTAAGACCTCCCAGATCACCCCGCCATAAGTATTTTATATGAATCACTAAAATCAAAAAAATATACTTATATAATATAAAAATATAATAAATGAGTGTGTTACGGACAGCTTAACAGATCTAGTTTAAGTTATATATAATATATTCTGTACGAAACTAGACTAAGACAAAATAAATAAATATTATTCCTTATGTTACCTAATGCCCTAAAAAGCGGCGATATTACGTGTGTATAACACTTATTTTCCTAAAAACATTACTGAAAGAGAGCTCCCAAATATAATGTATGAAGGATAGTTAAAAGACCACGGCGTCTTAAAGTAAACAAGTATGACTCATCCTGGTAACTTTCCACTCACAGTCAAAGACAAAGGAGTCATGTTGTTTACATTGGATGTAAAACTTAAGGATAAAATTTAGAATATCCTGAAACTTTGTAATAATGTTCCTCATGAACATATAAGTAAATTCTCTTAATATTATACCGGCCGCAACCTGCTGCGAGCACGGCAAACATAAAAATAACACGGCGCGTCGCGCGCTCCGGCTAATGAGACCGGGCAGGTGTATATCTCGACCCGTGTGAGCGAGACGGCCTCTGAGTCGGAACAAAGAAATTGCATTAATTTTATGTGATTGTGATTAAACGGGAGCTCTCACATGAAAATAACATATGTGATTGTGTTCTATGAACAAACCTTTATGATAACTATAAGTTAGATTTAAGATGAGAATTGTCATTTAATTAGAAATCAGTAAAATGTAACAGAGCGGGCGTCCCTCTAAAAATGTAAACAAACCCTGAACGAATCATATAAAAGGACGTCCGTTTCTGCCATCTGGGAAGTTCACCTTTAGTCTGCGTAGAGTAACGACTCCGTAGTCAGCGCGTTGATCATCGATCCGCAGTTCATCACTTGTCTTGTTAACACTCTCAGTTCTTGTTCTCCGTAATTACCATCTTTCTGCATTCGAGTAGCGTAGTACCATCGGTCCGCGAATTAGTTTTATTAGTGTCAGCGTAGTACCATCGGTCCGCGATCAGTGTTAAATTCATTTAGACAGAGACTATATTAGTTAAGAGTAATTTAAGTGTTTTTCCGATCCGTTGTTGTGTTAAATTGTTAATTTCTTGTGTAAATATATTTCGTTGATTTTACATTGCGTTTACGTTTCGTCCGTTTAGTTTCCCTATATCTCAACCTACAGTCCGCTTAGCTCCATACTCATCCCTGAGTTTCGGAGCGTCCATGTGACCGATAGCCGACGGACGCGGTTATCGTTAACAGAGTGGTTAGGCATCGTCTTCAAAACGTGATTCAAACGTAATCTGTACTTAAATGGGTTATTTTTAGCTTTTTATTTTTTTTGAAGTCGGTTTTTTTGCTTTTTATTTCGCCATATACTTAGTAACCGTTAGTACAGTAATAAAAAGTATTGCGTAGTCTTGCATTGGTTAAACAGAGTTATACAGGTAGTTTATAAAATAACGGTATACTTACAGTTTTACCTCCCTAATAAATTATGGTACCCTACAAATAACCACTTTTTTTATATCCTCATAAATGAGTTCATGTCCACGTACATCAGAATATGTTTTTTGTTTGTTTTGTTTTTAAGTATGACTTAACGAAGTTTGTCATTTATCAAATCAAATTAACAGTTTCGGGATTGCTGCGTTCTGTTAAAATAACAAGAGCCAAAAGTGTGTTATTGCCCGGCATAGTAGCTAACATTCACTATATTTATTTATGAGTTTCCATAGGTATATAAAATAAATTCTAGCTACAGTGCCAGCCAATATACATTTTTAGACTTTAATTTTTTTTCATTTTTTTTTATAAATATCGGACAACCTCACACAAATCAATCTAGTCCCAAATTAAGCTCAAGAAGGCTTGTGTTATACTAGACGCCGATATACGTACTTATATAGATAAATATATACTTAAATACATAGAACAACCATCACCCAAGCACAAATATTCGAGTTCATCATACAAATATTTGCCCCGGCCGGGATTCGAACCCGGGACCGCCGGCTCAGTAGGCAGGTGTCTACAAACCGAGCCAAACTTGTAATAAAATGGAGTAAGGATGAGTCCCTCTTTATTGCTAAATATTTGGTTACCCCAGCAGAGTGGGACAAACTGCCCCCTTGGCGGCTTTCTTACTTGGCTCGTTCGAACGAAGCAATGAGCAGTCCAGGTATAACAATTTGTGGAATGCATCCTTTTTACATTTATATACGACCTCATCGCCTTCACATCCTTAGTTTTTTTATAGGTCGGTGACGATGTAAATCGTGTTTCGATATTCAAATATCTTGATACGTAATAGGAATTACATACTTACTTAGGTACTGGATAAATATTGATTCCAAATTTAAAATCTCGCTGTTTACTGGACACTTCTAAAAAAAATGGTTGCCTGTAAAGTCGGTTTTACGGGCGAAGGAAGATTTTACGTGACAACGTCTTTTTCTCGGTAGAATATTTATTGATATGAATATTATTAAATTGCACAATAGGAAAATGTACCTTTAGATTTTTTTTTGGTTCGGATACCTTTGTATCCGACCGTTCCCTCTTCCCTTCCCTCTTCCCTCTTCCAATGAAGTGGCAATGGGCAGGCCATGTAGCCCGGAGAACGGATGGCCGTTGGGGCAGCAAAGTCCTAGAGTGGCGACCACGTATAGGAAAGCGCAGCGTGGGTCGGCCCCCGACTAGATGGACGGATGACCTCGTGAGGGTAGTGGGGAATCATTGTATGCGGTCTGCACAGGATCGCACTTTGTGGCGAGTCATGGGGGAGGCCTATGTTCAGCAGTGGACGTCTGTGGCTGATAGATAGATAGTCTTTGTATCCGACCGTTCCCTCTTCCCTCTTCCCACATTTAAAAGTTTGAGAATCTGTGAACAGCATGATGACGTAGGCTTGTGTATTGCTACAATGACGTCATGTCCACGGCGCTACAAAGTATCACTACAATGACGTCATCTTAAAGTATTACTACAATGACGTCATCTTAAAGTATCACTACAATGACGTCATGTTTTTCGTATGTGCGGCCGGCGTTCATCAATTTATTAGACGTTGTCACGTCAAAAGTCTTCGGTATGTTCCACTTACTGTAGTCTATCTAGCGATGGTAAGGCAACATTACATGCAATTTTTGAGAAAACTATATTACACAACAAAACGAGTTTAATTAAAATCACACGGCTATTGTTTTTAGGGTTCCGTAGCCAAATGGCAAAAAACGGAACCCTTATAGATTCGTCATGTCTGTCTGTCTGTCCGTCCGTATGTCACAGCCATTTTTTTCCGAAACTATAAGAGCTATACTGTTGAAACTTGGTAGGTAGATGTATTCTGTGAACCGCATTAAGATTTTGATGCAACAATAAAAAAAATATAATAATATTGGGGGCTCCCCATACTTAGAACTGAAACTCAAAAATTTTTTTTTCATCAAACACCTACGTGTGGGAGTATAGTATTATATAATCTGTGGTGTGTTATCTATGGATAGGTCTTTAAAAATGATATCGAGGTTTCTAAAATATTTTTTTTCTAAACCGAATAGTTTGCGTGACAGACGCTTCCAAAGTGGAAAAAAGTTGCCCCCCCCCCCCCCCCCTCCCCTCTAACTTCTAAAATAAGAAAATGAAAAATCTAAAAAAAACATATGATGTACATTACTATAAAAAATACCAACGAAAATTGTTTTGAACGAGATCTAGTAAGTAGTTTTTTTTTAATACCTTGTACCTAATTTATATGGTGCGCTATACGAGGGGCGTCTGAAAAGTTCTAAGCCTAAGATAGAAAAAAACAATTTACACAAATGAACTCGTGTTTATTTTTCAATATAGTCTCCTCCTAAATCAATGCATTTTTTACATTTTTTATACAGTGCTTTTAGGCCATTAAAAAAATAATCTTCATTTTGCCCTTCAAAATGCTCCTGTACAGCCGCCTTCATCTCTTCGTCACTTCTAAATCGCTTTCCCCTCAACTCTTTCTTCAAATTATTGAATAGAAAATAATCGCTTGGGGCTAGATCTGGGCTGTAGGGTGGGTGGTCAATTTCGTCAAAACCAACTTCCTTCAGAGCACGCCTCGCAACATTAGCGGTGTGAACGGGTGCGTTGTCTTGCAAAAACAAAATGCCTTTCCTTAGTTTACCCCGCCTTTTCTCAACTATGGCTTGTCGCACCTGTCTTATTAGATTTGCATAATAAGTTCCGTTTATCGTAGAGCCTTTTTCTAAATAATCGATTAAAAGAATGCCATCACAATCCCAAAATACCGTAGCCATTAACTTAGAGGCCGACTTTTGCACTTTAAATTTCTTCGGCGGCCTTTCACCCTTTTCAATCCACTGCATCGACTCAGACTTACACTCCGGATCATACTGTCTGATCCATGTTTCATCAACAGTTACTGTTCGGGAACAAACTTCATCTAAATCATCTTCGCACAATTATAAAAACGCCCGAGAAGTTTCCACACGACGTACTTTATCGAAGGCCGTTAGCATTTTCGGTACCCAACGAGCACTGACTTTACTCATGTACAAATGTTCATGTAAAATTTCTCCGACTCTTTCTTTACTAATACCTAAGACCTCAGCTATTTGCCAAACCTTAATTCTTCTATCTTCTAATACCAGCTTTTTGACTTTTGCTACGTTTTCTTCGGTCACTACCGATATTGGCCGCCCTGAGCGGGGGTCGTCTTCGATAGATTCCCGTCCGAGTTTAAATAAGCGACTCCACTTTTTGACTGTGGCATAAGAAGGCCCAGAATCACCGTAAATAATAGCCATTTCCTCAAAAATACACTGCGGTGATTTGTCACTTTTTGTAAGGAATTTAATTACAGCACGGTGCTCAATTTTCGTAATATTCGTTGGTAATTCACACATGATGTACTTTTCCGTTGAATATCTCGAAACAGAATAATAAAAACGTGACATGTTATTTTTTAATAATTTGTTTTTAAATGGCCTTTCTAGTGGCCAGTATCATAAACGCATATATAACCTCAAAATACCTTAGGCTTAGAACTTTTCAGACGCCCCTCGTACATACCAGGTGCAAACTTAACTTAACCACTTAGCGATGGAAAGTGTTTGTACGGAACCCTCGGTGCGCGAGTCCGACTCGCACTTGGCCGGTTTTTTCTACTGGTATTGGACTTAAAGTAGTTTTTAAACTGAGCCAATCTACAGACAAGAACAAAGGCATTGTATCTTCATAATAGTCTCATCCGCTACTGTATTTGTAACCAAAACAGGTTAAAGTTTTTAAGGATATTACATTACCAACCCCATTGTGTAGTCATTGGGTTTCAAATGGAGCAATAACGGTTTTTTATAACCAACCGTTTTGGCCACATTATTTCTGTCGGGCGTCGGGAAACCGATCGCAAATATATATAAGAATATTCATGCTCTGTTATACAGTAAATATAATCAATAATCCATTAACCTTCCGAGGTAGTTACAATTTTCTATAAATTATGTTTTTGTTATCATAGTTCGTTAACCAACCTCTGAATGACATTGTATTCTTTAAGTAGATTAGCTCAGTTCAAACAGTAAATACATTTTAATCATAAGAATTTTATTTGCAAAAATCCAACGGCATATAAGTAATTTTACAAAAAAAAGGATGCACATTTTGTTTATTACTACTTAACTACTTACGAGTTATGTGTTGTACAATTAAATTATATTAAACTACTAATCCATAAAATCCTATAATTTAATTATTACAATAATAATCATTACAGTAACACTTGTCCAAACATTTTTTTTGTAGTTTGTATTTAATTGAGGCATGTCAAACTTTATTTCTACGGGTCAATTAGTGAATATTTTTACCGTCATACATAAAATATTTCTTGCAAAGATCTTTGATTGCAAAGCACAAAGAACAGTGCCTCGTCGAGAATCCTGTGACTGATGCCTTATTTCTAAATAAGCCTGTTTTGCTTGACTAATGACGCTACTTCAAAGATATAAAGAGAGGGTAATATCAATACTTAAAATTTATGGGATAAAGGTTGACAATTGACAAACCAGTAAAAAATAGAATCGGTTGACACCCTCTGTAAATAAATTAGAGGACCATTTTAAACTAGTTTTATATTTTTGGGACTCCTGCGCGGCGCATAGAATTCCATAAATTTTGTCTAGAGGAGGTTGACTGTCAAGTTTTTGTTTACTAGTTATAAGTTTACGTCCGCAAAGACTTGATTGATGTCATTCTCGTAGTTTTCGCTATTCTTCCTCTGAATTACGATAGAGCAGTCGTCCGCGAAAAGTGTAACCGTATGACACGTAACATACGGTAAGTCGTTAATGTAGACGAGAAAAAGCAGTGGTCCAAGTAAGCGTACTTACCTTGAGGGACACCGGTAGCAGACATCGTGCGATCAGATGGATGTTTTTTACAGCGTCTCTGTGTTACCATCGTATTTTGCTATCTCTATACATTGTATACGCGGGCTTAAGTAAGTTTTTATCCATTAATCAGTTCTTCAACAGGGTTCGAAGCCATGTGCCGCCGTATATGTCCGGCTAAAGTGGTTTTCTGCGCAAACCGCTTCTGACAAATGTGGCAACTAAAAGGTGCGTGGATGCGATATTTGTGCTTCTTTAAACTTTGTAATGTCGTAAACTGCTTTTTACACACGCTGCATGTGTATGGTTGTGCTCTCGTGTGAGTTCGTTCATGTCTCTTTAAAGCACCTGACTGTGTAAATTTCTGTTTACATATTCCACAAGAAAAAGGTTTGGCTCCCGTGTGAGTTCGTTCATGTCTCTTTAAAGTACTTGACTGCGCAAACTTCTGTTTACATATTCCACAAGAAAAAGGTTTTTCCCCCGTATGACCAAGTTCATGTCTCTTTAGATTACTTGATTGTGCAAACTTCTGTTGACATATTCCACAAGAAAAAGGTTTTTCCCCCGTGTGAGTTCGTTCATGCGTCTTTAAATGACTTGCGTGCGCAAACTTCTGTTGACATATTCCACAAGCAAATGGTCTTTCTCCCGTGTGAATTCGTTCATGTCTCTTTAACTTGCTCGCCGTCGGAAACTTCTTTTTGCATATCTCGCAGGAATATCGATATCCCCGAGCGCGAGTTGTTTCCCGCCCCTCCCCCCGCCCGCCCCCCGCTGCCGCTGGAACACAATGCACGTCGACGATTATTATAAATTTATTTTGTTAAACAGATGTAGGTAACACGGATGCTATTGTACATGAGGGTTACCTCACTATTTATTTAAACTTTATTGCACAATACAAAAAAGTACAAATGGCGGACTTAATGCCACTATGTTTTACGCGTAGGCGTGCAAAATTAAAATCATAATTTTAATGAGCTAAGCATTTATTTATTCTACACGACTTACTTTAATATAATTTCAGTTATGTTTCGTATTAAAATTTACAATTATGACTAATTGAGAACATTAAACAGTTACTTGTGTTACGGGTACTAGACGACGATAGACATACTTAAATAAATATATATATATATATATATAGATAACTTCCATGACCCAAAAGCAAATATTCAAGTTCATCACACTGCAAACTGCGCCAACCGCATCGTCAAATGCCTCTTAGGATGATCATATATGTACATATTTATACATATACGTACCTACATATAGATATCAGTATACCTACCTTGGATTAGTCATCGATGACAAATTTAACTGGGGTCCCCATATAGACCATGTTTGTAATAAGTTAAGAGCTATACTAAGCAACATAAGTATCCTTAAACACAAAATGCCCTACAACACACTGCGATTACTGTATATGGCAATGGCAGACTCAGTTATAAATTATGGCATCTCTAGCTATGGTAGAACATACAAAACTTATCTTGAGAGCATTTATAATATACAGTTGAGAATTTAAAAAAACTATTGTACCTCTAAAAATCAAACATCAGCATAGAGAGAATTATAATAACTTGTTTAAACACTGTAGAATATTAAATATTTATGATAAAGTTAAACTGGCTGTGATACTAGAGTAGAAGCATGGACTAGGAGAGCTAACTAGGTATAGGAGACCGACTAACTTAAGAAAACTAGCAAAAGAAAAATATTTTATTATACTTAAAAGTACCAACTATTATGGACGAAGGGTTTGGTCAAGCCAGTTGCCTCTTATCCTAAATGGTTTCCCTAGATCTATGGTTGACTCATTAGTTGAAGAACCACACAAAAACAAAATGTTCGTGAAGAGAACCCCACTGGGTAAACATAAATAAATGTAGTTAATATTAATAGATAACTTTCCCAGTACTTAGCATACAATCTTTAAATAATAAGACTAGCTAAGCAAATATGTAATTAGCAAACACCGGATTGACGGGGGCAAAAATGTACCGGTGCTAGTCATTGATTAAATGTAGATTAAATTTATCGACATCGATAAAATGCAATTTTGAATCACCATTATCATAACTAATGGCTAAGTTGGAATACCATTTAATTATGTAGCAATAGCTTTGAGTATTTATTTAGACAGGAGATGCCATGCATGGGCGACCCCCTCCGGCAAAATAATTGGTCAAATGGTCAAGCACGTTATATAAAACTACTTAAAGTCACTTCACTGTCATTTTGCATCATTCCGTGTCGCGTGACATTTCTCTTCAAAAATGGTGAATTGTGCAGTATTTTCGTGTAAAAGACGATCCAACACCTCAAATTCGCCACAAGATCGCGTTTCCTATCACAGGTAAGTGTTTTTATTAACTATTAAATGTGTATTGAAGTAAAATCTCCATTGAAAGAAAAAACCGTTGCGATACGTAAACGACAGAAAAATGTGTACGTCAAAACAGTGGTACGGGGGCGAGGGATGTGGCAAAATGAAAACAGCGACTCAACATTTGAATGAATCATTCATTCATTCGATCACTGCAGTTCGTTTAATAGTTAGTGTTTTATTATATACTTGCGGCCCTCCCGACCTGGGTGCAAAGCTAATATATAATGCATGTATTATACATATTATAAACCTTCCACTTGAAACAACTCTATCTATAAAAAAAAACTGCATCAAAATCCGTTGCGTAGTTCTAAAGTAAAGATCTAAGCATACATAGGGACAGACAGACAAACAGGCAGACAGCAAGAAGCGACTTTGTTCTATACTATGTAGTGATTGAATTTAATAATAGGTATAGATGTATGTTATTTTTAAATCTTGTAAGATGAATTAGAAATATTACCTTTCTCTAGACATACGATGTTGAAATTTAATATGAAAATGAAAATAATTGTTGGCTAAAAGTATATCTAGGTAAAAGGAACATTTAGTGCTGGGCTATGAGTATATGCGTTATACATATACTATTATTTATAGACTTTATTTCATATTCTTTCCATCGTCACTGCTTTCTCCTTATTTCCTTATTCTTCTTTTCTTTTATAAAATGAGAAATGAGGATATGCCGCAGAAGAACCAAGGTAACCGGCATAGCTCACAGGACTGCACGATTGAAGTGGCTATGAGCAAGCCATGTAGCCCGGAGAATCGATGGCCGTTAGAGCCTTATCACACTTGCGATTTGCGAGCGTATTTTGTATGAAGGCGTACGCGCAGCGTGTTCGCCGCGTCGCTTATTTGTATAGAAAATACGCTCGCAAATCGCAAGTGTGATAAGGCCCCTAGGTCAGCAAAGTGCTACAGTGGCGACCACGTATAAGAAAGCGCAGCGTAGCGAGCGTTGTGACGATTCTTGGGGAGGCCTATGTTCAGCAGTTGACGTCTGTGGCTGATAGATAGATGAATATATTTACTTAATTATATCTTTTTTATTTTATTTTTATGTGTGGTAATTCTAATTAATTAGTAACAATTTGTTTTATTGTTTTCTCTTTACTCATTCTTTACTCGTATCTTTAAATCACTTTATATGTGGTTTCATATAATCACCTTTATAAAATAAATTAGTTAAAAAAACAAAGTCCGATAAAATCAAATAAAGCATAAGAAATTATTTAAGCCACTGCAAGAAGAGTTACTAGTAAGTTGCTGGGTTTTAGATGGGCGTACGTTCTTTTCTTGAAGGTTATACCTATTCACTGACATCTAAACTACAAGCACGTTGGACTAAATATTCCATAGGGAATGACAGTTGTTTTCAGTGCCCATTCAAAGCATCCTGCGTGAACGTCTACTAAAATTGCCAATTCATGCAAACGGTTCTTTGATCTGTGACGATCTGTGAATCTCTAATATTAGATCCATGGACGCTCACACAACTTGCACATAGCTATCAGCGCCAAAATGGCGAAAATGAAGTGGTTTCATTTTAGCAACGACAATATGAAGTCGAGTGTACTTCTTTTAGAAGTCAGTGATTGTTTAAGCCCGAAACAACCGCGGGCGACAGTTTTATTTCACAGTTTAGTTATGCGAGAGTGTTAAGGACACAATAAATATAGACAGATATACATAGAAACAAATATATTTATTGGATAACATCTTCAATATACTTACACAATTTACACTTTTCAAATTTCATAATAAATAGTACCTATAAGACAAATCAGTTCATTCATTCAAATGATTTGACTCATTCTTCATATGTGTCCCATCACTATGTTGTTCGTATGTATGCTGCACAGTTACGTGAAAACTGTATTTGTGTGCATGTCATTTTTGATGTGTTGAATTTTGCTGTAGTGTGCGTTTATCGCAACAGCAAAATTTGTGTCTGTTGAGTTATTCGTCTTTTGGTGGTGTGCTGTACGTGTTTACCTCGCCCCCCGCTAAAATAGGCGAAAAAATTTGTTCGAAGAGTTTACGTTATGACACCTCCATTGTCTATAAATACTCAAAGAGCAATAGCGACTCTATGGTATTTAGAACCACGAAATATGTAATCAAAATATACCTAGGTAATTAATATTCAAAGTTACCAGATTCCAATAAAATATACTTTTATGCTTTTGACTTTGCATGTTTACATTATTTCCTGTAGTTAAAGTGACAACGCATGTTTCTTCCGTGTTCAATAGGGGTTTGGTTCGGTTTTTTGGTATTAATGATAACAATCCGTCACTTTTAACTAATATTCTATTTATTTATCTAAAGATAAGTAATTTTAACATACCATTGATTTAAAGACAAGTGCATAAATATATTTGTTGATTAATTACATCGTTCCAAACTTTAAAATCGCGATTACTCAAAATGGTACTCTTGTCACTAGACATGTTCTTTCCCTGGACCCTTCATTTATGTGTATGTCGTTTTCTTCTTAATTCACATTCTTAAAATTACACAACGGTTGTACGTCATTTTTATCGATATCAAGTAATAAAATTAATTTAATTTGTCCTCGCACTATTAAACGTCAGTTCAGATTTGCCCCCGTCAATCCGTTGTTTGGTAATTAGTACTTATTTTTTTCCTGAAATAGACAGTATTTTTTTTTTATGTGTACAAATATGATGCTCTTAACGATCTAATAGCTCAGTTGGGAGGTTACTACTCCGGAAGCGTAGGGCTCGCAGGTTCGAGTCCTGCTTAGATAGTAGTAGATCACATTAGGTAAATTTTTCTTTCATAACTTATTTTTGTGTCAATATTTATTAAAAAAAAAGTGGTATTTTAACAAAATAAAATAGAATCGATAAAAAAAGATTCTTTAAAAATATTTGTCCCTTAGTATTTGTTTATATTTTAATGGTGATGAGTATGTGTGTAGATAAAGTGTTTTAAGATTTCTTAATATTCGTAAGTCGACTTGTAGCTTCAACCATGATTAGCCGGTAGCGACAACCGATATTTGTATCTAATATCTTAAAGTCGATTTTGCTAGTACCTACGTTTGAAGACAACGACAACGATGCAGATTGTTGTTGAAGATGCTTCCACAAATCAACTCACGCACTCACACATGCATACACAATGATCAAAAACATAATACCAATAAAAACATAACTTACCATTACGGGCGACGCCGCGCATACTCTCTTCCCGCTCCGTGCGTCGGTGGATATGCGTCATAACATGCTCCATCAGCTGGGTCTTCAGATCAAACCTCTTCTTACAAATATCACAGACAAAGCTTTCTTTTTCAGTGGCTGTATTAGTTGTTGTATGTGTTCTATTGCCCACATCAGCATTATGTTCAACACGCCTCGTCCCCTCGAGCAGCGCCTCGAGACTGTCGATGCGCTCGAGCCGCACCGCACAGTCCCTCAGCACGGGTTGTTCTCTGACGGCTAACGCTTCCCACTCCGCCTCCTCTTTCAGGCACTCTACTACTTCCTCCTTCACGTGCACTGCGAACAATGGCACCATTATCAACAGATTCCATACTTTTCATGGCACATGAGACTTGCAAGCTGTGGAATCGACATTCACATTGAAATTCGAGCTGACTTCCACTCATACTTATGGACAAATCCTTGCCGAATTATAATATTATACAATTGTATGACAGAAAAGAGAGGACAAAATAGAGACCATTGCATCAAGAAATTGGTTAAACCTGGCAAAAAATCGTGACGAGTGGAAATCTTTGGAGGAGGCCTTTACCCAAAGAAGAGTCCAGATGGCAGGCATATCGGATTAAAATTACATATATCATATCATACCTGTTTCTAGTGTGCCAATGGAACGAAATGAAATGAAATAATTTACTTTTACACGTCAGATCGTGAATCTACCGGCATTTCCCAAGAGGAGACCGCTGTTGAGAAGAAAGCCGAAAGAAACTCAACAAGAACAATATAAGACTTTTTTTATTTTATTTATATATGATAGAAAAGTAACGAACAGTGCATAAATGTTTGGCCATGTCAATATAGGGAAATGGCCAAGCCACGTATTTTGACTAAGGTGTAGAGAAGAGTTTGTGAAGTTTGGCCTTGTAGAGCTAGGGCGACAAGTTTTTAAGAAATTACCTTTAGTCCAATTTAACTTATTTAAACAGGCTAGTTGCTTTCGTTTCTGATATATCACATGCTCCAGCCCAGATTTTGCTCTTGAGAGGAGAATCAGTACCCTAATCCAGCTCAGAGGGGCAGCGTTTAATAGATTTCGATTTATTTATTTCATAATATAAAATGTCAATATAAATTACACTAAGTCAATTTACATGCACTTATAAAATGCTACAGCGGAATTAATAATAAAACAGATAAAATAATGTCAAAATTAATTGGACTTGGTTGGTTGGTAAGGCAAAGTTTCTCCACTGCAACCCAATGGGTGAAGAACTTAGATATTAATTAGTAATCAACATGTAAAGTGACTCAATTATGCCATACGATTAAATAAAATCCAATGCTTAAAAACTAAAATATTTGACAAACCAAGTTCTTGATAGAATCTGAATCTGACTGCCCTGCACTTACCTTCTACGTTTGGACTTTCCGTTTTTGCATATGTGTGGTCCTGGTGAGAGCCCCCACGGGAGGGCTCCGAGTTCTCGCGACTTTCTGCAAGAGAGTAAATACATTATTCTATTACCTAAAGAAATATTTACTGGTCTATTTGTCATTAAGAATTATTCAGTGAACTAAAACTAAGCACAGTATAACTAGCAATACTATGGCTGGTTGTCCACTACAACCAAGCAGATTTATAATGAGGCAATAGTGATGAAAGAGACTCAGTCTTTTAAGGCATTTTATTAAGACTCGACTCCTTTTTAAAAAACTCGACTATAAAATAATACTGGAGGTTGGACTTATTTTTAAAAGGACTTTGAAAACCTTATCTAAATAATTTTTGATAATGTTGTTTCAATATAATATATATAAACGTTCTATTTGGTCAGATGTACCAGGTTATTTTTCATAGAAGGTGATGAAATTAAAAATATTTTTTATTTAACAATCCAGTGGTACTTTAAGCACCGAAAATCCATGTACAATTTTGACGTTTATTTTTTAACAATAAGCATTAGTAACATTGTTCATGGACTTTTGTTGCTGATGGTGACGGTAGATATCGTTTCGTTTTACCTGGGAACGTAAAAAATACCTAAAAAATCGTCAACATTGATAGGCCAATTTGTACTAACTTTTGCGTTTTATTTAACCCAAGGTTTAAAAAAAATAACACATGCTATTCACGTTTGTTTTTACAAATCTTAACATAAACATTATATGTATAAGAGGATTTTTTTAGCCTATTTATTATTATATTATTAAAGTATCTTATAGTTTAGATATATAGTTTACATATTACTATATACTCTTGTTGTAAGTGGTGTTAGTTTGTCTTTTTTACTTTTTTTTTAGGTCTTCTTACCCTAAATGTAAAAAACGGGACTCGCTGTCCGTCTGTCTGCCTGTCTGTCTGCCTGTCTATCTGCCTGTCTGTCCGTCTGTCACCAGGCTGTATCTCATGAACGGTGATAGTGAGAGAGTTGAAATTCACAGATGATGTATTTCTGTTACCGCTATACAGAATAAAATACAAAAAACAGAATAAAATTAATATTTAAGTGGGGCTACCATACAACAAACGTGATCGGTTGCGTTAACTTTGCGCCTCATTTGTATGCGGCGCCATACATACCAGGTGAAAACTTAACCCAGCCAGTTAAGATGGGAAGTGTTTGTACGGAACCCTCTGTGCGCGAGTCCGACTCGTACTTGGCCGGTTTTTTTGGTACAATATAGTCCGTCCGTCTGTCACCAGGCTGTATCTCAAGAACGGTGATAGCTATACGGTTGAAATTTTCACAGATGATGTATTTCTATTGCCGCTATAACAACAAATACTAAAAATAAAATAAAATAAATATTTAAGAGGGTCTCCCGTACAACAAACTTGTTAAAGATTATGGTGTGGAACCCTTCATGCGCGAGTCGGACTCGCACTTGCCCAATTTTTTTATGTTTGTTACCTCAGAACTTTTGACTGGGTAAACTAGTTTTGATGATTCTTTTTTTTTTTACTAAAAAGAACCGACTTCAAACAAAAACTAAAAAGCCAAAAATAACCTGATCATGTACACATTACATTTGTTGTGTACAAATGTACCTTTTTAAGTCGGCGATATTAAAATAAGAATCATCAGTCTTTTTCAATGACCTTAAGGGTCACAAAGGTACGTAGGAGTTTTAGTCTCCTTTACTCTACATATTTTTATTAATTAATGCCTGAACCTGAACTTAACATTAATTAAGTACCTGCTGTAGAAACTCATTTTCTAACATAGGTATACTGCGCACACGCTTTCCGACTCGCAGTTTCGAGGTTTATGAGGCGTGAGTCCTTTAAGTCCTATAAGCCTTTTATATTTTGACTTAGTCGTTTAGGCATGAGGTTAAAAGACTACGACTCATTTTAGTCTGTAGTTTTAGTCTCATGACTCGAGACTTTAGGGTTTAAAAGGCTAGTCTAGTTGTGAGGCGTTAAAAATGAGGCGAGTCTTTTTAAAAGGCCTTAAAAGACTGAGTTTCTTTCATCAATATGAGGCAAGCAGTTTAACAACTGCTGATGCCTATATCCAGTGTATCTGAGTGAAGACCAAAAAGTTTGCAACCTTAACTCACCCTTAACTCACTCAGTCAATAATTGTGTCAAAGTCTCCATTGTGCGACGAGAGTTAACCTTTCAATAACGTACCTTAATGTTCTATTTTAAGGTTCCTTATTGTATCGCTATTTTTGTCGCACAACGGAACTTTTTCAATTGTTTTTAATTCCTCGCTAACTACAACTTAATTTCATCCAACTTTTTGGACCTGACCCACCTGTCTTAAGATGGTTACTCAGTGGTATGCTTGTCTAATTTATTCTTAAAATTATTGACATAATGTGCTGAGAATACATCCTCGGGGAGTTTGTTCCATTCACTCACAACTCTATTGGTCGGAAAGTGTTTATGATAAGTGTTTATAATTATTTTTCGTTTAAAATATAGGCTTGCCGAGGTAAACATATTATATGTATTTTCAACTTGTTTTTTAGTTAGTTTAACAAGAAAAGGAACTGGATGACACTAAGTGGGACCTCTTAAATATAAATAATAGATTGTAAAATGATAGTATACATTAGCCTGTTGTTATTATTGTTATCAGGTTTCAAGTGGAACAACAGGTAAAGGTCATATTGTTGTTTATAGGACAATAAACACAAGTCTTTATTAATCTTTAACAATGTTTGAATTGAAAACATCCAAGTTTAAAATAATATACTTGTGCCAGATGGGCCCTATGTGTGTGCATAGCATAGAACACATGTGCCAGGTGTAGGGTGGCCAGGTCCTCAAACCTGATAGCCAGACAGACCAGCCAGTTACACTTACACCTGAGATTTGGGTGTAAATACTAGACACCCTACATTATAGACGATTTTATATCTCAGTATTAGTAAGTATTAGACATGAGCGCCTCGCCGGTTTTGCACCGACGCCGCAGTGTAACCTGTACTTAATATAAAGTACAGGTTACATTATTTGTATGTGCATAAATACAAAGTACACAAAGGCCACGCCGATATCACGCCGCGGCGGCGTACACACGTACGTACAGTAAGTATGAAAAATAAATTATATGTGAAACAAGCCAGACACCATTTATTTTGGCAGAATACACAATCAAAAAGCCTAAATATGTCAGGCTTTATCTGAACACCTAGCAACTTCAACTTGAAATGACGTACCCAGTTCCTAAGACCTGCTCAAGAGGAAGAACTGCTTAATCCTTCATGGCAATTAAATTGAAGCTCAACAATATGTATACAAATAAATAGGCTTTAAATGCTTTGCACTGATCAGTACTTCGACATATCAAGGGTTAAGGAAGTTCTGTGGGGTTTGCAAGTAGATCTCAAGGGCATTTTCCAAGTCGGATTCTAAGAGATCAACACTACTTTTTTATATGTGTTAGGGACTGATATCACAACAACTAAAGGAAATTGATAGATATGCGGGATTCAGCTATAGTACACAAAAAAAAATTAACCACCTGCTGTAAACACGGCATCAGGGGGCTGCAGCACCTCCGGCCCGATCACCAGCTCCTCCTTCACTTCGTGATCAGTATACAAGCCCGCGAGTGCGGCCGCCTCGCTCACACTGTGCGAGCCGGTCACTTGCTCCCATACCGGTTCCTCTTTCACAGTCACTGTATCTGACGCCATACTGCTAACTGCTGAAACATTTCCCTCCATGATGTGTTTTTCCAGAGACCGAATAATAGAATAACTGCTGAAATTGTGTTTCATCTAAGTATTTGGTTAGAAATTGACTTCAAACTCATTAGCTGCGTCGTCTACCATGATTGTAATAAGTGTATACCAATAATATAATATAGAAAGAAATAACACGGCAAGGATATTCAGAATTCAGAACAGTAGATTCCGATTATTACATTCTTATCTATGAGTAGAATTTCAGACAGATTCGCGTCGCATTGCATGTCTGTCAGTGACAGTTTGTGTAGGCATTTTTCATAAAATAATCATATTTAACCCTTCGTCTGTGTTGGTATAGGATCCTGACCACATATTAAGGCCGTCTTTTTGCATTTTTTTACGGACATATTTTTTTACTCATTGCAGCACAAATGAGGTTTGAACGCAAGATTTTTTTTAATCTCACAGACGAAGGGTTAATAGGATTAGTTAGGGACATGCAGCTCTAGTATTTAATTGAACAATAATGTATGGAATTTTATTTATTTAAACCATGAATACAAAGATCAAAGCTTAAAGAAAAATTGAAAAAGGAGCTACCTGGTGGAAGGGACCGGGAATCAAACCCGGTTCCGGTTACACCTCTGGATTACCGGTCCGGTCTGGATTTTTTTTTATTTATTTCATTCTGCCCTTCAACCTCTTCATCTATAGGTGTTTTTAGCTTTTGAACCGTAGATACGTTTCGAAAGCTACGAATTTATCTCAAACAAATAATGTCTTAGAACTGTCACTTGATTGCAAATAAATAGAAGTGTTTTATGGTGCAAAATATTACACAGAATTTGGTAAATTAGTGATAATTCATTAAAAGCTCTCTTTTATGAAAATACCGACACGTTAACACGATTATCTAAGTTTATCATTGTTAATTTTTAACAAATTTGTTCTAGGGGGCGGATAAAACTTAGCAAGTAATAAGTGCCTCCAAAGTACAATGACTTCGATCATTGATCAAATGGAGCAGGCCTCCCAGGTGTCAGCGAGGTTCCCCGGGCCGGAGCCCATGACGTCCTCGGGCTTCATCAACATGCAGCTCGAGGACAACACGCCCATGTTCTCCAAGCAGAAGATGAAGTTCAACGCCACTGACTCCATCACCCACGTAGCTGTTGCCAGTGACTATTTGGTTCTGGCAATGGCCAATGGGAAGCTGTTCCGAATGGATTTGAAGAAGCCTGAGCTAAATGAGGGTATGTATGGATGTTGTTATAAAAACATGTTATGTTTAATGACAAGATATAAAGTTAATAATTTTATTCAAATTCGTATTTTATTCAAATGGTCCTATTATCTGTTGGCTGAATGTATGTATGTATTTATTGTTTATTATATTTATGTATTTATTTGTTTTTTTATGTTTATATTATTATTATTAATTTCCGATTTTGCACCGCCTAATAACAAAATCTTATTTTTTTCAAGTTCTCCACTACCCAAAGGTTGTCTGGAAGAGATCGCTCTTTAGCGATAAGACCGCCTGTTGTTTACCTCTATTTGTAATTACTTGCATTGTATTTCTCCTGTATATTTTATGAATGAGGTGTGCAATAAAGAGTACTTGTATTTGTATTTGTATTTGTAATAATATGGAGTGTAGAAGGGGATGAGCAGAATCTTCATATATCCAAAAGTGTTGCCTGAAAGGTGTTATTGGTGGTGCTAGTGTTACAAAAGAGCTAGGCTAGTTTCCTGTTCCTGAGAGATCAAATCTGCTCCGTTGTTCTGATGATGCAAAGCAAAGAGTTGAAATACCTCTACCCTCCATAAGATGACGGTAGACAGCCGCTTGTGGAGCCTTTTGGAACTTATTTACTGCTTACCGCTGGACACTTTTTCAAATATTTGTCTATTAATGATGCCACTCCTTGTCTTCTACACTCCATTGTTTATAACACAGTGTAAGATATTCTACTTGATACTGTACTTATTATTGATAATTCAAATTGTTTCAATAGGTATGCTTTTAGCTACATATCGATGGAATCCAATTTTTTTAAATTTTCATAAAGAGATGACTAACATTATCTTCTGGTTTGCACATCAATATATTTGTTGCTTTGCTTTGCCACGGATTAAGCCACAAATATTGTTGTTCCGATAGTTACATTCCGAATCAGACTTTTGCGAACTTGGAAATTTAGCCTAAAACAATAAAGGATTAGGTCTAAAGTTGCATATTATTGAGTTTTTTATTCATGCAGGGTTTTAACACAATAAATTTGAACACAATATCTACAATCTCTATTATCAATATCTATTATTTTTTACAAACAATATTTAATAATTTGAGTTAGTTGAAAATTGCAAAAGTACTGATTTTGTAATCTGGTAGCTAATACCTACTTTTAATGTCGCTAATAATAACTGGTTCAATTATCCTCAAACTGATAATAATACATGGAATTTGTTATAATCTGAACATTTTAGTTTCTGTAATTGTGTCATGGTAGGAAAAAAATACATCTGCATTGTATACAATTGTAAACTATCCACATTGAAGGCAATTTTATTGAGAAGCTGAAAGGGTTCCACAGGAGTAGGTGTCACATTTTGGATATCACATTGTAAAAAATCCTATTCCATGTATATATGAAAACTAATCCATACTAATATTATAAATGCGAAAGTGTGTCTGTCTGTCTGTTACCTCTTCACGCTTAAACCGCTGAATCGATTTTGATGAAATTTGGCATAGAGATAGTTTAAGATACGAGAAAGGACATAGGATAATTTTCATCCTGGAAATTATACCTAAAAAGATTGAAAAGTGAGTGAACATTTCTGTTGGGGTGCGGTGAACCTGTAGGAAATGTAATTATTAGACCAAAAGCACAATTGCTCTTACATTTGCTTAGGCGCTTTTAATAATCCCTTTTATCAAGTTCCACGCGTACGTAGTCGCGGGCAAAAGCTAGTTATTTATTATTTCTAAAGATGTGCCGTTCTCGAAAATGTTTCCCAATGTGTATGGGAAGTGTACTCGAGAATGCCACATCTCTAATCATTTTCTTCACATTTCTTAGTTACACTGTAAATGAACATGGTTGCACTAGTTTTTAACTGTAACCGATAAGGTCAGTTGGATAACGCATCACACTGGATAAGCACCTCTACTTTAAAAATATCGAAAAGCACAGATGTTACTACTAATGCTATCTTAATTAACACAAATTATAACGGGGTCTAACGCGATATTTCTTATTTACCTCCATAATCTAACGTTTCGGCGGGGTTGCACACGCCGTGGTCTCAGATGTACTGGTGAAACAGCGAGTTGTTACTGGAGCTGTCGGCCAAATGTAGCACTACCTGACGAAATTGTCTAATAAAATGGATGGGTAGGGAGATAATTATGTGTACAAACCGCGAGAGTATAAAGTGTCATAATGCTACCTTTCAACCATGCAACTAACTTAGTTGCAGGCAACTAACATCTGTACTTTACTATATTCGTGTGCTTATCTTACTTCAGCAACATGTCCTCTATTTTCAGAACTCCAATATTCAAAATTCGTCCAACCGAACACTAGGCTGACAGGAATATTCCTCGACCCTCTGGGCTTCCACCTGCTCCTGGCATTTGCTGCTAGAAACAAAGATGGCAACCCAGAACTCGTATATTTACATCGGAAAAGCTCAAAACTCAAGTCAGTCACAAAATCTAGGAACTATGAGGTGACAGAAGTCTGCTGGAACAATGAGAACACTTCGGAGGTTACAACGGGGCCTATTTTGCTGGGGACGTCACAGGGACACATTCTAGAGACTGAATTAGAGGCAGATAGTGATAAAATGTTTACAGCTAATCAACAATATTGGAGACAGGTAATTAAATCATTTGAGATTTCTGTCATTTGTCTTGGTCAGTACTCTTACTATTGGTAATTTCTTTGTAACAAGGCTTAACGGCTTTCAATGCAATATTCTAATATCCATCTTTAATTCATATTTAATTTATTGCATGTAATATTATACATCAATAAATAACCTTACAAACATCGATCTGGTCCTAGAATAAGCTCTAGTAGGATTGTGTTATGGGCAATAGACGACGATATACATACTTATAATAAATATATAATTAAATACATAAAACATCCATGACCGTAGGCAGCTGCACTGTCTGATGTATTACTTTTTTTTACTATATGGGTGAAGACCAAAAAGTTGGCAACCTTAACTCACTCAATTAATATTTGTATCAAAGTCTCCGTTGTGCGACGACAGTTAACCTTTCAATAACGTACCTTAATGTTCTATTTTAAGGTTCCTTATTGTATCGTTATTTTTTGTCGCACAACGGAACTTTTTCAATTGTTTTTAATTCCTCGCTAACTACGACTTAATTTCATCCAACTTTTTGGTCCTGACCCATATGCACTACTCGTAAATTATTGTGCTTTGGTTCAAACCACTCATAGTTCTTGTTAGGTAATCTAATCATCTTCAAACCGCTCTATGTTTCATGTACCTTTACATTTGTCTATTCTATTCTAACATCATATTCATTCCCTGCAAGCTGCCCAATTACCTGCCACTATATGGAGGCAAGGAGATCGACGGTTTGGTAACTACTACTTATTCCATATCACTCATTCCTTCTTTTTTATTTCTCTTCCCATATTCCTTTTCGTAAATCATTGTTACATAATCGTTTCTTATAAGAAAGCCGGTAACATATTTTCGTAACTACTTTAGGGCTAAAATCCAACTGCCAGTAGAGTCATAAACAGTAAGCTGGATCTCTCACTCTCCGTAATAGTATATACTCGTATGATTCCATCAGCACCTTGATTTTGGCCCATAGCTATTCATGTGTTATGAGGGGGCACAGATCTATTGTCTAAGACAAAAAATATTTACTCCTGAAAGGAAATATTTCCTTTTTCTCGGCGACGGTTACTGGAGTTATAACTGCAGCGCAATACGGCACAAGAGGGCATTTTTCGGAGCCTCGTTGACGTTAAGATCCACGCCGTTCATCATCATCATCATCTCAGCCATAGGACGTCCACTGCTGAACATAGGCCTCCCCTTTGGACTTCCATATATACCGGTTGGAAGCGACCTGCATCCAGCGCCTTCCGGCGACCTTTACAAGGTCATCTGTCCATCTTGTAGGTGGACGTCCTTCGCTGCGCTTGCTGGTCCGAGGTCTCCACTCGAGCACTTTTCGGCCCCATCGGCCATCTGCTCTGCGTGCTATGTGGCCTGCCCATTGCCACTTCAACTTGCTAATACGGTGAGCTATATCGGTCACTTTAGTTCGTCTACGGATTTCCTCATTTCTGATTCGATCACGTAGAGACACCCCGAGCATAGCCCTCTCCATTGCTCGTTGAGCGACTTTGAGCTTTGAGATGAGGCCGATAGTGAAGGACCACGTTTCGGTGCCGTAAGTCATCACTGGTAACACACATTGGTTGAAGACCTTCGTCTTGAGGCACTGAGGTATGTCGGACGAAAAGACATTGCGTAGTTTCCCGAACGCTGCCCAGCCGAGTTGGATTCGGCGGTTGACCTCTTTCTCGAAGTTGGACCTACCTAATTGGACCACTTGTCCTAGGTAGATGTATGAGTCAACAACTTCGAGTACCGAGTTTTCAACAGAGACTGGGATGGGCACAACCTTGGCATTTGACATGAGTTTCGTCTTGTCCATGTTCATTTTTAAGCCCACCCGTTGAGAAACTCGATTGAGGTCATCGAGCATCATGCTGAGTTCCTCCATCGACTTTGCCATGACTACGATGTCGTCGGCAAACCGAAGGTGAGTGATGTATTCGCCATTGACGTTGATGCCAAGTCCTTGCCATTCCAGGAGCTTAAAGGCGTCTTCCATAACGGCCGTAAACAGTTTCGGGGATATAATGTCCCCCTGTCTTACGCCTCTTCTCAATGGAATGGCCTTTGTGCTCTGCTCCTGAACTCGGACCGACATGGTGGCGTTACTATACAAACACTTCAACACTTCAATGTACCGATAGTCAATATGGCATCGCTGAAGTGACTCGAGCACCGCCCACGTTTCCACCGAATCGAAGGCTTTCTCATAGTCCACAAACGCTAAGCATAATGGCAAGTTATACTCTTCAGTCTTCTGTATAACTTGCCGCAGCGTATGTATGTGGTCTATGGTACTATAGCTTCTTCGGAAACTGGCTTGTTCGGGAGGCTGGAAGTCATCAAGTCTATGTTCGAGACGGTTCGTGATGACCCTTGAAAACAGCTTATAAACATGGCTTAGAAGCGTGATGGGCCTGTAATTCTTCAATAGGCTGTTAGTGTTATCACCTTTTTTGAAGAACAGTACCACCTCGCCTCTATTCCATGCTTCAGGCGTTTTGCCCTCGGACAAGACGGAATTAAAGAGCTTCTGGAGGACCTTAAGTACCGGTGTTCCACCCGCTCTCAGAAGCTCTGAGGTGATTCCGTCTTCGCCCGGCGCCTTGTTGTTCTTAAGCTGCTTCAGGGCCATCCTAATCTCGTACAGACTGATGTCCGGGATGTCTTCGGTATAATGTCGGGACAGCTTGGCTCTTGGATCGCCTACCAAGCTGTCAACGGGCTTTGCGACTGAAGTGTATAACTGACCATAGAACCTCTCGATCTCGCCTAGAACCTCTGCTTTGGTCGACGCTATGCTGCCATCTTCCCGTTTCAGCTTGGTCAGCTGGCTTTGTCCAATAGACTTGTCCTTTGCGAACACTTTGGAGCCTTTGTTCTGCTCAATGGTCTCCTTAACACGGTTCGTATTAAAGAGCCGCAGATCATGTCGCAAGGACTTCGATATACGTCTATTAAGCTGCCTATATGACCTCGCGTCATCGGGAGACTGCAACTGTAGCGAGCGTCGTTCAGCCATGAGGTTTAAAGTTCGATCAGACAATTTCTGAGGTCTATCTTTACGGCGGGGTCTGAAAAACTTAGACCCTACCGTGTGGACAGTTTCCACTAGCCCGTCGTTGATCTCGTCCACTGAGACAAAGTTCTCCAGGCAAGCGAAGCGGTTGGAGAGCTCGAGTTGAAAGCTCTCGGGGTTTTGAATATGGGCCTGAGTAGGTCGGAGCGTAGACTTCATCAGACTGGACCTTTCCAGTTTAACATTGATATTCAGTGTGTCTCTTACGATTCGATGATCACTGCCGGTCTATACCCTATTGATCACAGACACATCACTGAAAATCCGTTTCTTGTCGGTCATGATGAAGTCAATCTCGTTTCTCGTGGAACCATCGGGACTTATCCAGGTCCATTTCCTGTGAGGCGGCTTCTGGAAGAAAGAGTTCATCATGAAGAGTTCCTCTTTCTCTAGAAAGTCGGCCAGCCTCTGTCCCCTAGGGTTCCGTTGCCCGTATCCAAATTGCCCCACTCTCAACTCATCACCGCTGTTCTTGCCCAACTTTGCATTGAAGTCCCCCATAACAAAAGTGAAGTAGGTTTTGGAAGTATGTATGGCCCTACTTACGTCCTCATACATAGCCTCTACTTCCTCATCAGAATGTGACGAGGTCGGTGCGTATACCTGAATGACCTTCAACGAATATCTTTTGGATATTCTGAGTATTAGGTATACCACCCTGCTCGACACACTGTCGATGGTAGTTATGTTGTTAACGAGGGACTTGTGAACGAGAAACCCGACACCGCCTTGGGACTGTTGGGCGCCCTCCCGGTAGTAGAGCAGGTTACCAGACTTCAGGATTACGGTGTCCTCCCCCTCTCTACGGACTTCGCATAATCCTACAATGTCCCAGTGTAACCTGCTCAGTTCCTCTTCCAACTCGCAAATCTTTTCATCAGTCCTCATTGTCCGTATGTTGTGTGTTACCAGGGCCAGTCGTCGTGGGGATGGGTAGCCGGATTTCGTCCGGGGATTCTTAGCACCCCCTGCTCCGCCATTACCTTGGCCGCTACCCGCGCCAGGGATAGCGGAGCTGCCGGAGACTGGGGGCCTGGTATTTGTATGACTGATCATAAAGGGGGGTTTTGCCATACGCGCCACGCTTGGCAGGCGGGTTGGCGCGCGCAGTTTTTTTTTTTTTTAAAGGTCTCTGGAAGACGCTGCTGCCCATCTCCCGGTATATTATTATTATTCCCTTAGCAGGCTTCTACTGCAACCACGGGACGATATGGTGGGGGACAATTCTAAGGCCGGTCACCCCACGGCAAACGCCGTTAACTCAAACTAAATCAAGTGTTCCTTTAAAAGCAACATTTTGACAGCCAAAATACATGTACTTTAATCATCTAGTTGGATAACAGATCTGTGATTGGTGACGGGGTGCCTTCTTGATAGCGGGGTGTAACTCCTATATCTACTCCTCAAAAAAAAAAAAAATCTATATATCAGCAAAATTACATTCCGACGTAATAAAAGGTATAAAAAATCTCTTCAGAAAAACTACACAAATTCGGGTAGAATACTTTGTTGGTTTATAAATAAATATTAAGGGACTATATTACACAAATCGACCTAGTCCCAAACGAAGCAAAGCTTGTACAATGGGTACCTACTAGACGACGATATATTTATTTATTTTATTTATTTATTTAAACTTTATTGCACACAATACACAGGTAAAAGTACAAATGGCGGACTTAATGCCATAAGGCATTCTCTACCAGTCAACCATAGGATTAAACAGAAACATTTGTATGGTGCAGGGTCTTTTATGTAATCTGTTACATGAAACAATTAAATAACACATAAGTAATATACCTCATATGCAAATATATATATATATATATGTATATACCTATATATATAACATAAACGTACATAAATATGACATACAATATACTTACTTATATAATAAATGTACCTTGTGTGAATCATTATGCTGACAGTTCGTCATATAGCTTATCGGAGAAATGCTTGCGCAACATGTGCTTGAAGGTTAGCTTGCTTTGCGCTTGCCTGATGGGAAGCGGTAGATCATTCCAAAGCCGAACTGCTTCAGCTGTGAAAGAGTGCGTCATGAAACTAGTGCGGTAAAGGGGGACATTGAGTTTGAGATTCCGTGAGGTGCGAAGATTACCGCCTGGTCGGGCAATTACAAAAGAAAATTTGGATCTTAGGTAGTCGGGCGCAGCTGGATCGAATAAGATAGAATATAGTGTGGACAAGACTCGTAATGACCTACGTTCACGAATTGGAAGCCAGTTTAGTTGACGGCGAAAAGCAGAAATATGGTCATATTCACGAAGTCCGAAAATAAATCTTATGCAGTTGTTAAGTAGACGATCCAGTCTGCTCAATGAAGTCTGAGTAAGATTAGTGGTACACACATCAGCATAGTCGACTATAGGTAGCACGAGGGCCTGTATAAGGAGAGTCTTAGTACTGATGGGGAGAAAGTGCTTAAACCGGTAAAGCGACCTCAGCGTGTTGGTGACTCTGCGACAAACGTCCGAGACCTGAGGCTCCCACGAGAGACCACTATCCAAGATCAGACCCAGGTTTTTTACTTGCGATTCCAATGGTATTTGTACGTCTTCGAACTGGACTGGCGCTAGGCACGTCAGGTCTGCTGTAGAGAGTAATCGGGGACTCCCGAGCACGATGGCCTGACATTTAGACGGGTTCACGGCGATCCCAAAATTGCGTGACCACGCTGAAATGTGGTTCAAGTCTTGATTGATATCCGCGACTGCACGATCCAAATCACTAATTTTAGCTTGAGTGTACAGCTGCAGGTCATCAGCATACAAATGGTAAGAGCAGACGATGTGAGACGCGATTAAATTTATAAAAATTGAGAAAAGGAGTGGAGATAGAATGCCGCCTTGTGGAACACCAGAAGTGAGTTCACACCAGTCCGAAAAAGTAGATCGATCAGCGCGTACCATCTGACGGCGTTCTTGAAGGTAGGAGGCAAACCAATCAGCCACTGGAGACGAGATATTTAATTTATCAAGTGTAGCTAGTAAAAGGTCATGATTAACCGCATTAAATGCGTTTGAAAAGTCGATCAAGACCAGCACTGTCACTCGAGTTGATTCCATACCTTGCCGCACATCTTCAACAACTTTAAGCAAGGCGGTTGTTGTACTGTGGCCAGGGCGAAAACCAGATTGGTATGGAGAGAGCACGTGGTTAGAGTAGATGTGGGCAGATAACTGTTTGTGGACGACTGCTTCTAAGACTTTAGACAAGAAAGGGAGAATAGAGATAGGTCGAAAATCCTTTAGTAAACTGGGGTTGGAAACTTTTTGCAAAGGGATAACATAGGCATTACGCCATAAAGAAGGAAAAACCCCAGAAGACAGAGAAAGGTTAATAACATGTGTAATAACCGGGACAATACATTCCAAGATGCATACTATCATGACTCTGCTCAGCTCATCGTGACCAACAGCGTTAGACTTGATCGACAATATTATTTTATGGATTTCATCATCAGTGGCTAAGGTAAAAGTGAAAGGCGTTTTGGACGGACTTGGTAGCGCTGAAATCTGTGAAATACACAGGGCTTTGGTGGCAGTGTCTAAAGAAGTAGACTTGGCAAAATGGGAATTCAAATCATTCAACGATATTGAGGATAACACGCTACAGTCCTTTTTAGGTTTACCAATCCCGAGCGTATTTAAAAATTTCCATGTTTCGGCTGGTGATGCAGAAACAATGCTATCATGGATATATTTACGTTTCGCTGCTCTCACCATTTGATTACACCGGTTCCGCGCAGCTTTAAAGATACACCAGTTTTCGTCGCAACGGTCACGCTTAAATTTTCGGAACGCCCTATCCCGCCTTGTCATAGCCATGCGGACCCCAGTGGTGATCCACGGCGCGGGCGGACGTTTCAGTTTCACAGACCGTACGGGTGCATGGGTGTCGTATAACTTTAAAACACCCGACTTAAGAGCATCTACTGCCTCGTCCACGGTCGGTGCTGAAAGTGTTGCCGTCCAGTCTTGGCGGTGTGCATCGCGCATTAATGCATCTTTGTCCAACCTAGCGAAGCATCGTAGACGTACAAACACATTCTGTGGTTTGGGTGGCCGAATTCGGTAACTTAAAAATATTAAATCGTGGCGTGAAAACCCAGGTGCTGATAGCTGACCAAATTTTTCAACATGGTCTCTGGAGGAAGTGAGAATTAGGTCCAGCCACGTATCGGACGTATCATTATTATGATGGGTAGCCTCTAGTGGAAGCACGGTGAGATCAGCAGCAGTTATGGTCCGATTAAAGCTTTGTGTTCTAGAGGTGTCCTTCAGAAGATCCGTATTAAAGTCGCCCAGAAACAGTTGATGAGCATAGTCAGTACTGAGAGGGGTGAGGGCAGATTCTAAGTCAGAAAAATAATCAATTGTAGGTGGGCAGTAGGCCACTCCTAGAGCTACCTTGGATCCCCTGACAGTAACCTCAAGAAACAGGTGTTCCATCGAGCCTGAATACAGGGATGGTGAAGAGGAAAGAATTTTAAATGGAATGTTACTACGGAGATAGATGGCAACACCGCCTCCACCTTTGTCAGTGCGATCGTTCCGCAATAGCACATAGCCGGGAAGCCCGTAAGAAGTAGACGAAAGACTAGGTTTTAACCAAGTTTCGGAAACGAGAATGGCGTGTACATTGCACGAGGAGAACGCGTCAAGAAAATCATTGTAGTGACTGGGGATACTCTGAGCATTAATGTGACAAATGTTAAAAAAATCACAGTCGGCTTCGAATGTGCGCTTTATGCAGTCACCAAGCGTATCAGGCACAGTCACAGAGCTATTAAGAGAATGGAAAGAAGAAGACATATCGCAAGCAGAGTGAAAAGAGTCATCATCGGACATAATAATTCACGTAAAAAGGTACATAAAAAAAAATATATATATATATATACTTATAAAAATACAAATACTAATAAAAATAATATAAATAATATTGCATACAGCGACAGAGTATTTAAACCAAAATGGTTCTATTTACCCCGCCGGTTGACCATATACACAAACACTACAAAAGAGAGAGAGATACAGAGAGAAAACAGGAAAAGTGTTGCACTTAACAAGAATTACCACTACAAACCCTCTATTACATAGCATAGAACATAAACAATCACTGCTAGTTTAAAAAAGAAAAAAAAAGGGTCAAACAAAAAACAGAAAACGAGAATGTTTACATATGTGTCACTACTGTGTCGCCATGCAGAAACAAAACGTAACGCTCGACAACTGTCACAGTTGACGTTGATAGGTATTTTTCGTAATCAGTTATACCCTTCCTTCAAAACATTTGAACATTACATTATATGATAGAATTTGTGATAGTAAAGAAGGTAGATAATTACAATTTAGAAAAAGAGTGTGAGGGTACTCAGCGACCTAGGTTACCTAACCGATCTAGCGACGCGTGCTCAGAAACAAGTGTCTTAACAGTAACAGTTGAACGCTACACGGCACGAAACAACAAAATAATAACACAAACGCTACACTTAACACTTATCACCAGGCATCAAGTCGCGCGCTTCGCATATACATAACATATAAATATTAAATACATACTCGTATATAGATAACATCCATGACCCAGGAACAAATATTCAGTTCCGTCCAGTTCATCACACAAATATTTGCCCTGGCCGGGATTCGAACCCAGGACCGTCGGCTCAGTAGGTAACTGCACTGCAAACCGAGCCAACCGCGTCGTCAAACAGTCGGCAACAATGCGCGTGTTTAAATTAGGGAATGCAAATCGGTTTTAACCGAAACCGAAAAAATCGGTTATAATCGGTTATTTCAGTAATATCAATGACCGATTATTTTTATTTCGTAATCGGTTATAATCGGTTATTTAATAGCTGTTTAAATCATTACATTTTCGTAATTTTCGTAGTAGGTATACCGCGAAACCAAACATCGTTATAAGCTAAGTAACTTAGGTATTGTACTTAAAACAAATTTACGACTACCGAAACTGCCGAGCCCGGAGCCGAGTTTCCAAGGAAACTCTCGGAACGGTCGGAACCTCGGAACATGAAAATAATAATACATAAATGCCAATGATTACTTTTTTGCATTTGTGGTGTTATTATAGCTATATATACCACGGTTAATATTTCCCTTCTTTGGAGATAAACATCTCCCATCTCTTTCTTACTAATGCGCAGGTAGAGTAATGGATAAAGGAGGGGTGTCTTTATCCCGAAGTTGATTGAACTTGATTTTTGATTGAAAATATTGAAATTAAAAATGATCGTATTTTTTTGAAATAATAAGTACCAAACATCGATTGAGTTTCATTTATAAGTCGTACGCAGCATAGCTTTCCACGTTTAGACCATATTTCTTAGATTTTTCTTCAAATTTTGTAATAATCGGTTATAACCGATTAATCGGTTATTTTTTGTTATAACCGATACAATAATCGGTTATGAAATTTGGTCGGTTTTTGCATTGCCTAGTTTAAATCAAACAATGGGTAGGTACAGTCAGCGTCTGATAGTTAGTGGCACTCAAAGTGGCCAAATATATCGGAACAGATCTTTATTTGTATAGACGTAAGGCTGTGTTACTATATATTTGGCCATTTTTAGTGCCACTAACTATCTCACGCTGACTGTACCATACTACGATTATTCTTTGATAATTCAGCCACTTACAATATTTTTAAGGCTCTCTAGATTACATAAAACCCATTGATGTAAAGGTGGTCGGTTACTATTTACTATCCTATTACAGATCTTCGACATAGTGGACAAGGACTCGAACCCGCCCATCACCGGCATCCAGTTCCACCGCGTCAACAACACCAGCAAGTTCTTCGTGTTTATCACCACGCCCACTAAACTGTACCAGTTCATCGGCCACGCCGTTACCACGGACGGGAAGCTGTCCCTACAGTCCATATTCCACAGGTACTTACCCCACTTTTATCCAGTGAACAGGATCAAATTTCAGTATTGAACAGAATCAATGTCTCTTCAAGGTAAGAGTGAATAGGTTATCACTGAGCCGGCGAGCTACATTCTCGACCCCGTAGTCACTTACCATCAGGTCATACTGAGGCCAATCGCGCGCTGGGCAGTTGTGAATAAAAAAAATAAAAAAACAATGTTGATCCTATTTTTGTGGTGATACCAAAATGTTATGCAAACCACTGAAGTCCAAGTAGGCTTCGAACACACAACCTCCGTTTAACCGGAACAGTGATCTTACCACTCGGCTATAAAACTGCTACGAGGATAGCTTGAAATAATGTCTTATTACCGCGTTACAGCGCCCTCTGTATTTTTATGTTTAAAATGTTAAACGCATTCGCCAAGCTACCGAACACACGCTTTTAATACTTCCGCTTTTAAAACTACCGCTTTCCAGCAAGTGTTAGAACAACAAGACAGACGGCGTTCTTTTTTTTGAGAGAGGTCATGTGTTCGAATCCCACTTGCACTTCAGTGGATTGCACAAAAGTTTGTTCTATTTATCTTTTGTATATCTATATACAAATAAGCAAAATATTTGTTTAAAGATAGGTAACTGTACTCCCCCATCTGAGTCACATAAGTTTT
Source organism: Apotomis capreana (assembly GCA_947623375.1). Classification (NCBI taxonomy): domain Eukaryota; kingdom Metazoa; phylum Arthropoda; class Insecta; order Lepidoptera; family Tortricidae; genus Apotomis; species Apotomis capreana. Next base: position 23,287,619 of record OX392507.1, on the reverse strand, counting down.
TCTAAGATATTGATCAGGCCATAGGTAAGGAATAAGCCATTGATTCACCATACTTATGTGTAGCGTTTATTATCGACAGATACCTAACGATACCAGAAACCGGGATACAGGAGATCCCGTCAAGCCTGAAATACTCGAAGCTGCAGTTCTACTTCGACAAGAACAACGTGCCGAAGACCTTCGCCTGGCTCACGGGGCCGGGGATATTTTATGGACAGGTCACTTATTTAATTATAGTGAAAATACGGTCCCGTCGACTAGTTACCTTAATTCATTCAATCATTCATTCATAAGTTATCGCTTTTTAAACATGAGTACGTCTGGTTCTAAACGCGTTCGTAATGTATTTTATATATGTATAAATTATTATTAAATGAGTGTTCAATATCGCCCCGTGGCTGAAAGTAACCCTAGAGGACCGTGAGAAAATACCAGACACTTAATAAAGAGAATATAAAACCTTACGTATATACCATACACAGTTTACAATAATTGAATGCTTACTTACTTACCGTGTATTATTTATTTTCAGTTGGACCCCTCATCGCAACAGAATTCCAACTCGCTGTTCACCCAAGCGGGGCTGATCAACTACCCCTGCGACGACAAGGAGCGCGAGAGTGCGCCGCTTTCCTTCGTCCTCACCGAGTTCCACGCCCTCCTCATGTACTCCGACCGCGTCAAAGCAGTCTCCTTGCTCAACCACGAACTCGTCTACGAAGACTTCTATTCAGAAGCCCACGGAAAACTCAAGAGCATAGTCAAAGATTTCAGAAGAAGAACCATCTGGGCGGTGACTGACAAAACTTTGTTCAGATACAAAATTGTTAGAGAAGAACGCGACGTGTGGAAGATATATTCGGATAAGGAACAGTTTGATCTCGCCAAAGAGTATTGCTTCAACAACCCGGCGTATATAGACATAATAAACGTCAAACAGGCAGAACTGTTATTCTCTAAAGGTGACTATGAGAAAAGTGCGGAAATATTCGCAGACACGCAGAGCAGTTTCGAAACCGTATGCCTTAAGTTTCTAGAAGCAGATCAAACGAACGCATTGAAAATATACTTGAACAGACGGTTAGAATCTCTAAACGAGGACGATAAGACATTAATTTCGATGATAGTTATCTGGATTACGGAACTATACCTCTCTCAGCTGGGATTATTACGGAGAACGGGACAGGAAGATTCTCAAAAATATCATCAGCTCCAAAGCGATTTTGAAGTGTTTCTAGTCCAACCGAGAGTGGAAAAGTGTATGCAGCATGTGAAATCGGTCATATACGACCTGATGTCCTCGCACGGCGACAAGAAGAACCTAATCAACCTCACTATCCTAAACGAAGACTACGAAAACGTTATAGCTCAGAATATTTACAAGAAATCTTACTTAGAAGCGTTGAGCACGCTCCAAACTTTGAAAAAGCCGGAGTTGTTTTACCAGTTCGCTCCAGTTTTGATGGAGGAAGCCCCTAAGCATACGGTGAACACGCTCATTTCGCAAGGAACAAAACTGAACCCTCTAAAACTTCTTCCAGCTTTTCTCTCCTGCGAGAACGACGAGACGCATGTGTCCGAGATAATGAGATACTTGGAGTTTATAATGCAGAATTTCAACGTGAAGGACCGAGCGATCCACAACTACCTGCTGACGCTGTACGCGGAGCACGACCAGCTGGCGCTGATGCGGTACCTGGAGCGGCAGGGACAGGACGCCGCGCTCGTCAACTATGACGTGCATTATGCTCTAAGGTCAGTACAAAACTACCCCTGAAAGGGCTTCTTGCTCTTACGCTCATTCACATTTCGGCTTATGCACAAATCACACGAGGTTCGATAGGGGCGAGGGGGGGGGGGGCACAAAAAAAATCACGACAGATCACGTTGGGGAACTAAGAAAAAAATCTACCACTTGAGTAGATACTTTTTCTCGGTCTCGTTAAAAATAAATCTTCACTCGTTAAATACCACGAAATAGCGAAATTCTGGCGCAATAAAAAATACACGTGAGGTTGTTAGGGGGAGGCGGAAGGGGTTACAAAGACCCTCACCAAATATCACCGGATTCAAAAGTAGCCGAAAAAGCCTGGCGTCATTTGTGCACAAGCCCTTTTAAATTCAGCATCAAAGGTCGTAATTCTTACAAACAAATTAGATTACCTATTTTATTTACGATTTACCTGTAAATTTATTTACGCTGCCTTGCTGGTCGGAAGAAGCGTTAATTTTTTACATAAATTGCAAGAAACCTCAGTCTGTTTTAATACGAGCTGATGGTCTTATACAATCTATGGGAACATATCGTTAGCGCGATGCAGCATACAGACATTGCCATCTAGCTTGACCCCCACGGTTCTCAACTTTAGCCAAACAAGCTTGGTTCTTGCGTGACTACTAGATATGATTATTTTTTTAACAGAATCATACTACTCCGTCTATTCGTAGTACTTTCTATAAGTTTATCCGTGGATTCCTCTTAAAAAACGCAACGGATTTCAATGTTGTTTTTATCGTCACCGTAGGCCGTGAGAGTCAATGTTGTGCAACGCTTAGTAATTCGTCTTATTGTGTTAGAAATCAATGCTCATTAATAAAACACGTTACTTTTATGTATAAAACAACGAAAATTGAAAAAAAAAAAAAAATGTTATTAGCCTGACAAGATAACTAAGTGTCGAGCAACATTGACCGCGTTGGCGTTCAACGTGCTAAACGTTGGCGACGGCTTTGTTGCTCAGTTGCAAGTATGGGCGCCACGTTTTAAGTGTGAGTCAGTTGGCAATACGATTTAGCTAACTTTGCGTAAATATTTATCCGAAATTTCTATCCGTGGTCATGGCTATAACTTTGACTCCAGTCTTAAATAACTGTTCGATATCCAGACTGTGCCGCGAAAAGGACCTGCGGGAAGCGTGCGTGAAGCTGTCCGCGCTGCTGGGCTTGTGGGAGGCGGCGGTGCGGCTGGCGCTGCGCGTCGACCTGGCGCTGGCCCGCGCCGTCGCCGCGCTGCCGGCCGCCGAGTCCACGCAGCGCGTGCTGTGGCTCACCATCGGTAACTGTTCTGTCCGCGCTGCTGGGCTTGTGGGAGGCGGCGGTGCGGCTGGCGCTGCGCGTCGACCTGGCGCTGGCCCGCGCCGTCGCCGCGCTGCCGGCCGCCGAGTCCACGCAGCGCGTGCTGTGGCTCACCATCGGTAACTGTTCTGTCCGCGCTGCTGGGCTTGTGGGAGGCGGCGGTGCGGCTGGCGCTGCGCGTCGACCTGGCGCTGGCCCGCGCCGTCGCCGCGCTGCCGGCCGCCGAGTCCACGCAGCGCGTGCTGTGGCTCACCATCGGTAACTGTTCTGTCCGCGCTGCTGGGCTTGTGGGAGGCGGCGGTGCGGCTGGCGCTGCGCGTCGACCTGGCGCTGGCCCGCGCCGTCGCCGCGCTGCCGGCCGCCGAGTCCACGCAGCGCGTGCTGTGGCTCACCATCGGTAACTGTTCTGTCCGCGCTGCTGGGCTTGTGGGAGGCGGCGGTGCGGCTGGCGCTGCGCGTCGACCTGGCGCTGGCCCGCGCCGTCGCCGCGCTGCCGGCCGCCGAGTCCACGCAGCGCGTGCTGTGGCTCACCATCGGTAACTGTTCTGTCCGCGCTGCTGGGCTTGTGGGAGGCGGCGGTGCGGCTGGCGCTGCGCGTCGACCTGGCGCTGGCCCGCGCCGTCGCCGCGCTGCCGGCCGCCGAGTCCACGCAGCGCGTGCTGTGGCTCACCATCGGTAACTGTTCTGTCCGCGCTGCTGGGCTTGTGGGAGGCGGCGGTGCGGCTGGCGCTGCGCGTCGACCTGGCGCTGGCCCGCGCCGTCGCCGCGCTGCCGGCCGCCGAGTCCACGCAGCGCGTGCTGTGGCTCACCATCGGTAACTGTTCTGTCCGCGCTGCTGGGCTTGTGGGAGGCGGCGGTTTTCTTTCGTGTCGAGGTTCCTCAAATATGTGATGCCCAAAAGACAGCGGCTTCGACAGCCCTGACCGAACTGAACATCTTTCTTTTCGGATAAACGCCGGACCGCCAACAACTCATGGTGCCTCGTAGAGGCGAGACACGTGCCATGGATTATACTGCTTGATGGTTTTTTCTTGTAATAGGTACCTGCATATTTCTTTGTGATGAGCTTAGTGGTGTAATAAATTAATGATGGAGGGTTGTTGGTTAATGATAAGTCAATGTCGGATGTAAAGATTATCTTATGAATAAATACTTATGTTCATATACACATTGGTTTGTCGCTGATACAAGCGATATTTGTTTATGTAGCCGTAAACTATTATGTTACCGCTAAACATAAATTACATATGGCCCATACTTAATGCAGACCGCTTTGAAAACTTTTAAAATAAAACTAAAAGCATGGCTCGTGGAAAAGAGTTTTTACTCCGTAGCTGAATATTTTACCTCCTTTGATAGGCCTTCATTGTTAGTTATAAGTTACCAAATTTTTGCATGCCAGATGCTGGTGAAATATGTATTGTGCTATAATATTATCTGACCAACTTATGTACCATATTTCAAGCAAAATAAAGACATTTGTATTTGTATTGAGATATCTTACGAAAGTGTGCAAAACTTATTGTTACCACTGGCCAAGACTTTACCGCGACATAGCAAAAGAACTATCTAGTAATTTTGGACCCGAATCTATCTGTCATCGACTTCAATGACATGCAGACTGCAGAGGCGTATTTAGGGGGTGGCCGGGTGGGCCATGCCCACCCCAATATGGTCCATGTCTACCCCAGGATGTTGGGTTTCCGATAGAAATTCACGGCTTCATCTCTTTGACCATGGCCAGTCGCCCACCCAGGCCCTGTCCGAAAAATAATCTTAGTTACGCCAATAATGACATGGACTGGAGAAAAATTAAGACCAGTTAGGCAAAAGACCATTTGATGACACTTTTGACCAGTGCCGCCAAGAGAGTACCTAGTCTCTTATTTACTCGTACTAACACGGTGTTGTTTCAAACTTGGCAGCGGAGCACGTGATCACCCAGAACCAGGACCTGAAGGAGGCGATGCACTTCCTCGCCGAGTGCCCGCTGCTCAAGATCGAGGACCTGCTGCCGTTCTTCAGCGACGTCGTCACCATCGACCACTTCCGTGACCCCATCTGTCAGTCCCTCCAGGTAGACAGGAAATAGTAGATTGTTAACCAAGGGTAGAAAGTGACCCATTGCACCCGAGATATTTCTGGCGCTCGAACGAAGTGAGAGCGCCAATAGTTCGAGGGTGAAATGGGCAATTTCACCCGAGTTAAATACTCTACTTTTCATTTCGACTGCGAGGAAAATAAAATACTACACGCACATAAATGTCAAGAGTGATTTACTTATATCAATGTCCTTGTCATTTTTAACAAATAATCAATTAAAGACACGGTATTTATATTTAATCTCGTGTTCCCGCTTTTTCTACTGCAAACTTTCATTCTTCTTACTTTTAAATTCAAATTCAAATTATTATTGATTTCGGATCAGTGATCCATAGATTGTAAGAAGATACTGAAGAAGAGATTGTAAGGTTGTAGTAAGAAACAAAAAACAAATTAAGGATAGTAACAGTCATACATACATTAAACATAATAATAATTATTATTAAATAAAAAAAAAATAGTAGATAAATGAAAAGTTAAGATTAGTACCGCCAACATTTAAAAAGTAAAAAAAATAAACAATCCAATGGTTTCAATTTTATTTAAAAAAAAATGTGGGACGGAATTATATGTAATTAATAATTAGATAGAAATAAATTAAGCTTGCCTATATCTAAACTTTGGATACCTTTTTTCAATGCCACTTACCACGGCCGACTAGATTGTACCTAATTTAGTTGGTCACGACGTGCATCCGTGCGACCTTTGACTCCGTGGCAATTAAAAAAAAATTACTTTCCACCCTAGGGATGGAAAAGCTATTTTCCACCCGGCTGTCTACTCATGAAAATGACAGTTTCCGAACAGGAGAGATGAAAAACATATAATACGATTCCTTCTGTGAGGCGAAATTTAAGTAGTGTGATTTTTATTGAGCGATTTTTGTAACATGTTTGTGCAGTATTATTATTGTGTATTAGGTACTTAGGTTGTCTGCCTGAAAGTTAAAGTTTATAGTTTAATTAATGTTCATGGTTTTTACATATATTGGCTGTACGCGTCGGTACATCGATGTGCGTTGTTGCTTAAGTATATGTTTCATGTGCAACAACTATTTGTGAGTTCCTGTAATTGGCTCTATGCTTCTATTTTAGTTTCTATGTTTAGTGTATTAGCTGTTGGTTCTCCTAAATAAATAAATTCGCTAGACAGCAAGCCATGAACATAATACCGTGTGTACCGCGACATTCAGTCAGTAATCGATACCCAAAGGACCATGGCTCTCATGAACATAATGTTCTTGGGTACAGACTACAGACCAATTGATAATTTTGCGTTATTGGAGCGGAGCGAGCGAAGCGAGCGAAGCTCCCATGGATCGACTCGAATGGACTTTGTAACAATGCGCAGATCTCAGCGAGTTCTCAACCGATTTTGGAAATTTTTGTTTTAAAACGCACAAATTAAATTTCGCTAGGTCGTGACGAAGAGAAAATTTTGAAATTGTTCTTAATTAAAAAGTTATGATAAAAAAACAAAAAGCTCCCATGGATCGACTCGAATGGACTTTGTAACAATGCGCAGATCTCAGCGAGTTCTCAACCGATTTTGGAAATTTTTGTTTTAAAACGCACAAATTAAATTTCGCTAGGTCGTGACGAAGAGAAAATTTTGAAATTGTTCTTAATTAAAAAGTTATGATAAAAAAACAAAAAGCTCCCATGGATCGACTCGAATGGACTTTGTAACAATGCGCAGATCTCAGCGAGTTCTCAACCGATTTTGGAATTTTTTGTTTTAAAATGCACAAATTAAATTTCGCTAGGTCGTGACGAAGAGAAAATTTTGAAATTGTTCTTAATTAAAAAGTTATGATAAAAAAACAAAAAGCTCCCATGGATCGACTCGAATGGACTTTGTAAGTGAAAAGCGCGCGCAACTTGTAGACATTGTGTACAATCACCGCGAAGACAACCGTTTCAGTGACGATTTTCCAATTTGCATTATGGTGGAATTTGCATCATATTCAGGTCCGCAACTCCAGAACTGCAACATATTGCCAATACCACCAGTGACAGTTTCATTCAGGAAAGGCTCAACAACGTTCTCAAGGAAGCAATTTCCCATACAGCTTGCATATGCAATAAGCATTCACCGTTCTCAAGGCTTAACTCTAGATCAAGCAGTTGTAAACATTGGAGACACTGAATTTGCATTAGGCATGTCTTATGTTGCGCTTTCCAGAGTCCGAAACATCAATGGTTTATTCTTCGAGCCTGGATTTCCTTTCGCACGAATCAAAAAAATCAACGAAAAGAAGAAATTGGCTGAAAAGCGCACAGAGCTGAATCGTTTGGTAGAGCTATCTGAACGCCAGTCAAATCATCATCAAAAATTAATTTCTATATTAATATTTTCCATGAACTTTTCTAAATAAATTATTATTTCTTTCAACTTTCTGTTGTAGTTTATTTTGTAGTTACTGCGTTATACAAATCGAAGATCGCACAACTCCGCTCCAATCTATGGTGCAAGCTTAGCCGGTGGCTGACTCTGCATCGACCTAGTATCTTGTAATTTTGCGTTATATCCTTCTGATACGAAGGCCTAATATACTCGTGTACCAGATCTAAGTTATTTAATAAGATTCTTCCTAACATTTCTTGTTCGCTTCCAGGAATACAACTGCCAAATAAAAGAACTGAAAGCAGAAATGGACGAAGCGACACAGGCGGCTGAATCGGTAAGCCCAAACATATCGATCTGCCTAAAAATCCGACACCTAAACTGTGGCTTACTGGACAATGCCTTTGCTGCCTGAATATTTCGCTTGATTTTTTTTTCAACTCGTAAAGTCGATAAGAGAGGTGTATTTTTTATCTGATTACTATTGTAACGTATTACGGTAGTTGACTGACTATACCCCGGTCGGCGAATGGTGATCAATTGATCACTGTGACTACTGAGACACTTCATTTGACATTTAAAAAATTCTCCTTTTAATGACGTCAATGTCACATAGACATTTAAGCCTGATAAAAATATATAACGTATTTTTTCGTATAAAACCTTCACTTTCAAGCAATATTATTTGAAACTCCCAATTTTTAAGTGTTCCAAGGATTATCTCCACGTGTTCGCATTTTGTGGCGAAAACAGAAAAAACCCTATGTTCATCAATGGCTGATATTAAAGGATCATCTATCGCCGACTGGGATATAGGTGTTATCACTTTAACATCACATAGTTTATGATCTGATTAACCTAGCCTTATAGTCCAGTGAATAAAGGGGTTTTACCTTACAAACGTTCCGGAAGTTTAGAATTTCTGATATGTTGTCTAGGATGGTTAGTGAGTGTTTAAAATGAAAATTAGCCATTTAAATTTAATTTAGCCAGATTGAGCTAGGGGGTACAGCTGCCGGCAAACTTTTAGAGCATAACCTTAGTAGCCGATTTTCGTACAAATGTACATGCGCAGATCCGCCATTTTCGTTCTAACAGTTTGCCGGCAACTATACTGGTCTTCAATTTGCTATAGCGAAGGCAGATCAGCGACTGTTCGCCACCATACACGGACACAAACTCCACCTGCTGAAATTTCTTGGGGGGTAGCAGTACTTTAGTCTCTATTCACAGAACTATTGTCTTTCCAGGTCCGAGCCGATATCAAGTCGTTCCGTAACCGCAGCGTGAAAGTGTCCGTGTCGGAGACGTGCTGCCTCTGCGAGATCGCGCTGCTGCTGCGGCCGTTCTACCTGTTCCCGTGCGGGCACAAGTTCCACGGCGACTGCCTGCTGGCCGAGGCCCAGCCCATACTCAGTTAGTACAACTACCATTTCATTAAACAAAGATCAAAGCTTAAAGAATAATTGGAAATGCGTAACCTGCAGCTCTAGCACAACTGTGACACGCGACTCTTTCTCGCGCGTGATACACCTATCTCTTTCTGTACAGTACTGTAAGAGAGTGACGGCTGATACTAAGTCGCGCGACAAGAGTCGCGAAGCATAGTTGTGCTAGATTGGCTGTCGTAAGAGTCCGGGAATCGAACCCGGTACCTCTGGTAACGTGTTCACATAGAGCTAATGTGTAAAGCCTTTCAAATTAACAATGCTAAGATCGACACACAAAGCATAAGGAAAAATTCGAAAGGTTGCTTGGGCGTTAGGATGGCGGAAAGGTTAATGCGCTAGACCGGCAATCCAGATCCAGAATTAAGAGGCCTTATTCCTTTGAAAATGTTGATTATTTTTGACATTTTTCTCTATGATCAAACATGTTATTTAACATATTATTGATGTTACTTCCTAGAACAGGGCTAATGGGATTTATTGGTATATATTTCAAACCCACATTTTGAATTTTTCATTGATAATTTTTGATTCAAAAACTACTCGAAATTGACAAAATTCACGCGGAAATTTAGTTTTTTTTTACTTATTTTCGACTGCACGCAATAAAAGCATGAAATAGCTACGTTACTACCTAGAACTCGGGGAAAAGCATTATTTACTTCAAAAAGTTGGTTGAAATTATCAATATATTTGTTATAATATGAAAAAAATAAATTTTAAAAGGAATAAGGCCTCTTAATATAATTTTGTGGTGTGTATCCACATTAAAAAAAAATTACATGTATCATACATTTTCTTTTTCATTAACATTTTCACAACCAACAATCCGCCTGAGGATACTTGGGATGAGGTTTGCGCCCACCTAGCGGGCTCTGTCGGTATCCGGGGTAGTTTAAATTTTTCTACCTGGTCGTGAAAGTGTTAATCTACGTTTGTACCGCCTTAACCTCCTTTGTATGAACAACATTGTGAGATCAGACGTCACGCTAAATCGCATTGTTTTTTCAAAGAGGTGAGAGTAATGAATAATAACGTGTTGTCCATAAGAGATCACACTACCTATGGCCAATACCTACTCCCAGAGGTTTTACAGTGACTGTCAAAAGTGACTAAAAACCTTGTTTTTTGGGCAAATTACGCCTGTCAGTGTCGACCATTTTCTAATTATGGAACCCTTTCTTACTCTTGTTTCTCCTGTGTGGGTGGACCCACGCAGAATTGTGGACAATATTATGAATGACACATTGGCAGTTGCCAACATTTTGTAAAGTATGCCAATCAAGATTGAAAAAAGAACTTAGAAAACTGTTACTCAGACACCAGGAAATAAATCAGACTCACTGCACTGTCTAGTGGCAGATGTCGTTATAGTCCTAAAGGTTAAAACATAGAAGTGGCCTTTTAGGCGACGATGGCGTTCTAAAGGTTAAATGGCAACCTTGCTACTTATTTATACCTACTGTTTTCATACGGTGTTCAGATTACAAACCTCATGCTGACGTGTCCTAACCCTCGCCCCAACAGCCCTAACCTAACCTATAACCTTGTCTTACCTCTTTTTTCCTACACAACTGTACTAATTGTTACCTTCATATGGAAGAGCGGTGCCCCTTAGCACAGGTATTATTTTTACTTAAAAAGGGGACACTAGCACATGTAAAATAATGTACTACTTAAGCGGCTGTTCCACAAGGATAGTTTCTCGCACGCGAGCGGCGATTTCTTCCAGGCAATAATATGGTCGCCTAGTGTAAACAAATGCTGCGAGTCTCGCATCGGCACTTGCGATTCTCGCCCGCGCATTGTTTATACAAGTCGAGACACGTATGCGTCTTTAGATCTACGATTACTCGCTTGTAGTGTAGTGTAAACATATTAAGAGAAGCGAGTCTCGCCTGTGATACTCGCACTCGAGAATCGCTTGAATAATACGAGTTTTTGTCAAAATGTAAACAGCCGCAGGCGAGAATCGAAAGGCGAGTTTTGCCATGGGATAATCGCATACGATTATTCGCCACTCGCGTGCGAGAAACTATCCTTGTGGAACAGCCGCTTTAGGAAAGAAATAAATCATTTTTCATTTTTCAACAGGCCCGGCTCGCCGCAACAAGCTAACCGACCTTCAACGGCAGCTCAGCGTGCTCTCCAAGATCGAGCTGTCGACGATCACCAGCAGCGGGCTGCCGCTGCGCGAGCTGCTGCGCGGCGAGGTCGACGACCTCGTGGCCAGCGAGTGCCTGTTCTGCGGCGAGCACATGATCGACGCCATCGACAAGCCGTTCATCGCCGAGGACGACTGGCATAGAGTCATGAAGGAGTGGGAGTGAACGGTCTACCACTCGGGTATGGAGGGTGAACGTTGGCAATTGTCAGTCTTATCATGCCCGTCATAGGAAATATCTGACTGATATAAATATAACCTAGATGGAACACGGGTAGATTTTTATGCAGTAGTCTTGCAGTTTGTGCTTTTGTGCCGTGGTTAACCCTTGAATGCATATGGGTGCATTTCTCAAAAAGTTTGTACAGGGGTCATTTGCAAAAACACATAGTTAAGGGCTTTAATTGAAACAAAACTTGATTCCTTTGTGTGACGAAAGTTACCCATACATTTTGTATGACTAATCGTGATTTTTTGTTAACTAAGCTTTTAACTATGTACATTTATTTTTTTTCAATCTACCCACATAATTAAGAGATCAATTTGCGTTCAATTATATTTTTCCTATTTTGCTACCAATTTTCTTTGATTTCCACAATATATTGATATCAGATCATAACATATCAGAAACCTAATTTTCGAACATAGCCATAACATTGATATAAAATTACTAAAATAATTCGTTTAGGTTCACTTCGTTGACATTCCCATTTCGTTCACATTCCTACTTCGTCCAAAATCCCAACTCGTCCACTTCCCATTTTGTCAGCATTCCCATATCGTCCACTTCCCATTTCGTCCATATTCCTACTTCGTCCAAAATCCCATTTCGTCCGCAACCAATTCCCAATTCGTCCACTTCCACACAATGGGAATGCGGACGAAGTGGGAATGTGGACGAAGTGGGAGGACAAAGTGGTAATATGGACGAAATGGCAATGATGACTAAGTGGGATTTTGGACGAAGTAGGAATGTGAACGAAATGGGAATGTGGACGAAGTGAACTTAAACGAAATAATTGGTAACAAAATAGGAAAATTATATTGGACTTTAATCTTCTGACGTAATTTTGTACAAACTTTTTGAGAAATGCTCATGGTATAAATGATACCCCATCTTTCTTCTGAAATGACTTAGGGTCAGCTCACACCGAGACGCGACGCGACGCGACGCTGCGCGCACATTCCAATAGAGTGACTCAAAATTATACTTTATTTACTACATTAAAAGGGACACATTTCATCGTGAGAATTCAACATACGTTGCGCCACGCAGCGCTGCGCCTCGCGGCGCCGCGCTGCGCCGCGCGGCTTCGCGAGACGCAGCGGTGCATCGCCGGTACGCGCGGCGTGTGAGAGCGGCGCTGCGCCTCGCGAAGCCGCGCGACGCCGCGAGGCGCAGCCTGAGGCCGCCGTTCTCATGCGCTTGCAATAGGTAGAGTGCGGGGCGGTTGGACGCGGCACCGCGCGGCGTCTCGCTGCGCAGCGAGGCGTCGTGCTGCCAACGATTTTACGATGCGCCTCGCTACGCCGCGATGCGTCTCGCGGCGACGCGCGGCGCAGCGCGAAATCACCGGCCTCTTCCAGTATCGTCGCGTCGCGTCGCGTCTCGGTGTGAGCTGACCCTTAAATAACAAATTTAATCCATATCAATTATGAATATGAGACGGCTTGATTTTGGACGTGTGTCATTTCAGTAGTATTGTAGGTTAAAGTGCTTTACCGTCAGTAAGGCAGCAGAACCGCGAACTACATAGTGCCACCAAAATGTTCACCCTATTTTGTAATAACATATCGACTGGAAACTTTAGCACGAGTGTAAGAGGCTAGTTCTACGTAGACGTTAACAGTATGGGCACACGCTCGTGGTGAGCGAGTGGTAAAGGTTTCCAGCCGATACATTCTATGTCCAGTCTGAAGTTATGCCATGTCCCATCCATTCCTTATTGTAACCGCTTTCTGTGATAATCAATTATTTTCTTTATTTCGCCATGTTATCTATAAAATAATTATGTAATATTTTAAGTGAATTACGAAATAAATATATACACCATTTTGCGAAATCATCATTTATTGAGAAAATTGTGTTATCAGATAGTGATAAACAATAAATTAATTAAATATATAAGGATTTAAATTAGCATATACCACTTCAAATCCTACACGTAAAGGACGCCGTCCTTATTTCGAATTAGAAACTTAATGTACAAACATAAACACGTCAACACCTTGTTAATGCACGAGAATTATCACGAGGAAGGCAGAGCCGCGAGTCTCGCTGCGTATCTACATGAAACAATTCACTAAGGCAAATTCATTGACTAGCTGAAGCACCATCTACCTCCATCTTCGGGGAGTCTACCTGGTCACCTTTATCGTCCACTTGCATAGATTCTAATTTCTCCTGCTTGCTGTCGCCCTCCTTCTTATCGTTATCTTTGGGCGTGTTGTCTTTGCTCTTGTCGCGTTTCTTTACGACTTTTTTCTTAGGAGATTTTTTGTCTGTATCTTGTTCGGATTTATTCTCTACTAGGACGGCTCGGGTCTCCTCGGGTCGCGTGTCGGGGGGTTGCGGCGCCTCTATTTCTCCTTCGGGTTTGGCTTCTACTTTATTTTCTGGGTCTGCCGGTTTCTGTTGTTCGGTCTCGTGGGTGTCAGCCTTTGCCTCTTTGGTGTGGTCCTCCATGTGTTGTCCGTTGGCGGGCGAGTCGCCGGCGGCCTGCGCCCGCATGTCCGCGTCCGGCGCGGCCGCCGCGGCCGGAGGATTGCTGTTGCTCTCCGCCTTCGCCTCTAGCACCGCTATACATTTCTCAATACACTTGATCGCCTCCCTTCTCGCCTGTCGGATGTTCTCTTTGCCGTCCGTTTCGATATTGTCTAATTTGATGAGGTTCCTCGTCAGCATCTCGTCGAGAAACAGATATTTCTTGTCTTTTTTGGTTCCGGTGAAGTTTTCCACCTCGGACATGAGGTTGAGGACGTCGGTCTGGATGCCGAGGATCACCGTGATGGGGTCGTTGGAGGCGGCCTGCTGCTTGGGCGGAGGCGACGGCGCGTGCGGCTGCTGCTGGGGCGGAGGCGGCTGGTGCTGTTGGGTCGGTGCCTGTTGTTGGTGTTGTTGCTGCTGCTGATGTTGTTGGGGATGGTGTGCGGGCTGGCCGCGCGGCTCATGGTGCGTCTTCGCGAACTGTTCCTCCGGGTGCGGCTGCTTCGGCGACTGCGAGCGCTGCGGCGAGGCGCCGCGCGCGAACGCGGTCTGCGGGTACGCCTTCTGCTGCGTGAAGGGCTGCGGGCCCTGGCGGAAGCCCTTGTTGAAGGGCGTCCCGAAGGCGCGCGAGAAGTTGGGCGGGTGGTGGAAGGAGGGCGGGCCGTCGTCGGCGAAGTAGGCGTCGCGGTCGATGTGCGGCTGCGGCTGCGGCGGCGGCTGCGGCTTGGTCTCGCCGAAGTGCGCGCCGTGGTCGACGGTCTTGTTGATGACGGGCTCGTCGCGGCCCTCGACGAAGATGGGGATGTGTCGCACGGTGCCGGGCTGCTGCGGGCCCGCGTGCTCGGGCTGCTCGCGGGACGGGTTCATGGCGGGGGCGGCGCGCGCGTCGGGTGGCGCGGACATGGAGCGCGGGCCGCGCTCGTCGGCATCGACCGACGGGTCGGCGGCGCTCTTCTGGCCGAGGTCGACCGTGTTCCGCAGCCCGTACTGGGGGAGGTGCGGCGCGGCCGAGGCTCCGGCTTCGGTCTGTGTGGCCGCGGAGGCCTGCTGCGGCTGCGGGGCCGGCGGCGCGGGCTGCGGCGCCTGCGCGTGCTGGGGCGGCGGTGTGTGCGAGTGGGAGGGCTGCGGCTCCTCAAAGCGGCGGCTCCAATGTGACGGGAACGAGTCGCGGAACTCGGGCGGGATGTCGTCGAAGGGGAATCTGTCGAAGCCGCCGAACGTGTCGCCGAAATCTGAGAACATGAAACGTTTCGTTACACAACCTGCAAACAAATAAACATTCGTCAGAATGTTGTTTGCTACGCTGAAGTACAAGGGAAAGTAATTCTATTGATGTTACAAACGTTAAAACGCAACTCTCCAAGCTGTTAAAAAAATTCATAGCATTTTAATGTCAAACAAATTTAATGGTAGTTTTTACAGTAAAATCTCATAATGAATCTGAACCCAAACGTTCATTGTGTCACTTTATTTATCTTAAGAAATTAGATTATTACATTACTCATCTTTTCCAAGTGAATGAAAGACTCGAAACAAATTGTCACACGACAAATAAATACGCGGTTATGTATGTATACCAAGTCTAACACCCATGAACGTTTGCGCGATGCGCTTGGTCACAAGCTATCATAAAATGTAAAGATATTTACCGTCTGTGGCGTCCTGGCTGGAGGGCCTGCGCTTGCGCGCCCACGTGGCGGGCCGCTGCCGCAGGCGCGCCGCTATGTCGGGGTGTCGCGCCGCGAGCGAGCTCCACGCGCCGGACTCCTCCTCGTCAAACGGGAAGCCGCGCTGCAACAAACAAAATCAAAGTTCTACAACTGTTGCCGATATACGAACATCACTTGTCTTATGACCAGAAGGGTAGGGTATTCGAAATTCGACAATCCTATAGTGCCATCCCTTGCAATCTCCTGTCAAACAGTATTTGGGTGAGCGGACGGTATCGGAGTAGCTCTGCAGAGATCAGACGGATGAGCATAATTGCACGCAAAATTTGTAGTGTTGAGTACAAATTTTATAGATTGATTGCTTATTATTCAATATTTGGACTCATATACACATCATAGCGTGCAATGACGCCCATCCGTATGCTGGGAATGATTCTGCTCAATCTTCCTGTAAGAGCTGTAGGATAGGATACTCTTTAAAAGAGGAAGACGCCTCTCCACTAACGTTTCAAATGTACAACTAGCCGTGTGATTTCTCCTGCACTAGGCGTTTGAATATCCATTCTTAAAGTGCAAGGGAGAATAAAATGTTAACGAACGACAATTTTATCACATATTCCAATAAAAAAAACTCGGATGAGTAATAGTGATAGAGATATCAGATAGGTACAGAACTAAACTCTCTTGAAAACGGGCGCAAATAACCTTATCATACGGATAGTTACAGGTGATGCTCATAGATAGTTACACGAGGCAAAGTGGGCTATGTTCAAAATCTTAATTTTCCTGTACCCGGCAAAAGCCTTAGCCAGTTTTCCATAAGTATCATCTTCTATACCTAGAACTGCGGGTACGCAAACACTTGTGACATGTTGTTACAGCTCGATAGACTCAAAACAGCAAGAAACGGCGTGTATTTTAACGTGTTGGTGACTTGACAGAGCGTGGCAGTAGCGACGAAGAACCGACCATATAAGGCAAGGCCGGCCGAAGGCGGCCTCAGCTCCGACACTTTCTTATTGGACCGAGTTATGTTAATTCCCATTCGATACGAGCACAATTACGGAAATAAAAATACGCTGAATATTGTTTTGGAGTTGAATTTGGGTAGGTCAGGATATTGGTGAGAAGGTAGCCGTGTGAATTCAATTGTATCTTTAAAACCTTCTGTACAATCAAAGGTGACCGAAGGTAATATTAATATTATTACCTATAAATGTAAATGACGTAGCAGAAATTATATTTTGTTGAGTAAATGCGAAATATCTCAATCTATTAGACCGAATGTTTAACAGAGTCTACGGATCGTGACCTAAAGTGAAAACGAAAACCTCTATTGCCAAACAGAAGCCAAAGCAAGTAACTAAGTGAGCCATCTGTGTCCACAACCGTCACCGCCCAACCACGAAACAAATACCATTGTCACTAGTCAGACGACTGCACAAATTGCGGACAATTACTGGAAATGCATTCAAATTACGACATTAATAAATCGTTTAAGTAACGATGTGTTAGTGGCCCGAGCACATGTTCGCAATCTCGATCTTCCAGTTCCATACAATACAAATTGCCGTGGAGACATAAATTTATAGCGATATTATCTTTGACAAATTGGATTGAATTTATCTTACGCAAAAGCAAATATAATTTTAAAATGGCTTCAAGATGAATAAACCACTTTTTTGCGGTGTCACGGAGGAAAACGCTTAAATAGGTAAAGCAAACACATACTTGGTATTTCTCTAGCAAACTATTAGCATTTTTGAACTAAAAAAGACCTTCTAAATTTAGCTGATGACTAAATTACCAGCAGAGTTGTTTACCACAGCGCCATTCACTTGGCGCTAGGTACTCAACCAGCTCTGAATAAATTAGGTCGAATTCTTAGAACTACATTTTGCGTGGGAGTAATTTATTCTTTTTTTATTGATACCAATACAAAGGTTTGGTAGGGTTGGAAGAAAATAGTTTATTCTGCCCGAGGTAAGGTAATAAAGTAGAGTAAGGAAACAGTAGCAGTGGCCTAATGTTTATTTTCCTTGACATACTATTCTATCCTGTCCCTATAGTCTATTTCACTTAGTTTCGTTCATGTGACAGTCCTCTAATCCGAATTTGGATTATAAAATGTGCTGTGATAATAGATATGTCAGATACCACCACCTGGCCTGTGCAACCCACATAAAAGAAACAAACTGTAAATGACAACCATGTATCTATCGGCAAATGTACCGCGTATGGAAGTTAACGACATAACGACTCAATAAAATTATAGTTTATATTTATGACGATAATTAATAGTGTAATTGACAGGCGCAAAAGGAAACCAGAATGATAATTTGTGCATAGAATTCGCTAATGTTTATCAACAAATTGAATCGTGACTAAAATCGCCGTTACACAAGGAAATTACCAGAAACTGATGGAATAACGCTGAATTAGTCTAGATTGTAATAGAAGTATATTCCTAGTTCCGGAATGGCAATTTGCCTGTTATCGCGTCACTAAACGCGTTAAGTGTTCGACTAATGATAAAACTAACAACTCAGGGTAATCCATCTTGTTGACCGATTGTACGATATATTTACATTTACATACCCATTACGCCTCAACGAGAAATGTTTAGGACTTCAGATTTTTCCATTGGAAGTAATTATTCACGTTTAGTCTGTTTAAAGAAAGTCTAGACGTAGGAATTTCTCACATTTAACAGCAATATTACATCATTATTTGTTTAAATTATGAAGCAAGATACACGTGAACAAGTTTCTCTTTTGTGCTTGAATATGAATAAGTTACAAAACGACCGCTACGACCGCAGTTCGATTGATGATTTGCACGAATTGCACGGCATGAGATCATCGAACGACGAGGCAGAAGCAGATTACCACGATATTATCGCTGCTATTGAGTAACTGCGTCGCATGCAAAAATAAACAACTCTTTAAAATCTAATTTGGACAACCATGTTTACCAATAACTTAAAGATGATTTGAGACTTGACAGGAAATTGATAACTTTGGACTAGACTTTAAAATAAAGAAACGAAATTACGACGCAATATAAAGACAGATCTTCGCGAGTTTTTTTCGCGAGTCAACGGCCAAGCTCTGATGGCAATGAAGCAAAAAATCTTTTACGTACAAAATTAAGGTTATTGTTAGCAAACGGGACGTGGGCAGGCCGACGCTGTAGTGACAACGCATAAGGAAGTATTGAATAGGTACATACTTTACAACATAATAACAATTGTGACTAAAAGCCGAAGATATATCTAGAAATCTAAAGAGATTCCCCGGAAGCATTGAAATAAGATGATATTTTATGTTCTTGTCCGGTCCGGTCTGCGAAGACTCAACTCAAGGCGCCAGTTATCCGTTTCACAATACGCAAAGATGGCATAGAATGGAAACGACTTCGGTTCCAACAAGGAAACGTTGAGAAATCGTCGTAATTATGCATTTACTAATAAAGAACTAGTGTTGGTCATCGAGAACAGTATTGAATCCGCCATATTTGCATTGGTCGTGGGCGTCACACGGCGGTGGCGTCACGAGACAACTCCGAGCCCGTTTATGTGCAAACGATGGATTTGCCGTCTAAGCTGAGAGCGGTGACATCATCCCTCAAGTTGGAGTGTTTACGAGAGAGCCGTGAACGTGACCGAACACCGGCTAAGGCCGAAAAGTCAACAATCGACGAGAAATATGTTTTTTAGCACGTGTTATATTTGCGAGAGAGAAAAACAGAAACACGTGACTAAGTATAAAACAAGTGTAAAAGAAAACACTGGTTACTGATAAAAAAATTATAGCCTGGAGAGAAGTGATTGTTTTGGCTCAAATTAGCGTGGGGGTGCTTATTCAAAAACGGTAGAAAAAAGGTTGTTCTCGTATAATAGTTCATACCTTGAGCGGTGAATTCGTGAATGCCCCGTAGGGTTTATAAATTACCGCCCGTGGTTTGTATAGTTTTACGTTGTAAAAATTATACAAAACAACCGCGAAGAACCTACGGTCCCTAAACAAATCCTAAAACTATAACCGAGAAGATAATATTGGACATGAAAGTCCAAGAGAAGTTGTCTGTTTAATACGAAAACGATTTCTATTTCATCTCAAATTTAGACATCCTATTTCATAGAAGCACTCAACCCGTTTACAGCAGAGGAAACACTTATGCACGGTGTACCGTATTGCAGAACTGACCCAATTACACGTGTTTACGAGCGGCAGCTTACACGTGCTCAACTAATATATGCGCCCGCGCTTGCAAATTGCACTGCGAGATTAAATCGTATTTAGAACACTACCGGTAAGTGAAATTCGGCCGAGCATCAGTTTTAAGTCCGTTTATCTGTAAATTTAAGCTTCGTTACGTTAGAGCAAACTGAATTATTTTATTTAGTGTTCCGAGTCAGTCCGGTTCGAGGAAAGGAATTAAAACAAGCCTTAAAAGTTACAAAGTATACAACTACATACTAACGTTGAGACTCGTAAAGTTGCCTGTTGTCGAGAAGTTAAACAAACGCATTTGACGTTGTTATGCCCTCGTTTGTCTGGATGTTTTAAGAACAGCACTACTAAAGGTACAAATTTGTGAAATTTGCATTTTATTGTACTCCCTCTAACCCATATTATAACAAAAGTGTAGAAACCAAACAAACGCATCTGTCGTTAAATGCATTGTTGTTGCAGTAAGTGACTATACAATCGAATTCAGAAGACTTAAGTCATTTTCGGTCCCTGCAGTTAGATTACTTATAGTTATATCAAAATAAATTTGTAAACAAAAATATCGAATGCGTATTCCCAACTCCTTGGCAACCAAACACCAAAAATAAGTTTAGATTTTAGGATATGACAAGATTGGTAGTATTGGTGGCGCGTAATCGGTTTGATAGAGTAGCCTTCACAATTTAGGCTTTACAAAATCTGTATCCTCGAACGCATTATATTATTACGCAAAATAGGCGCATTGTAGAACTTCGAGTTGCAGAAAATCAGCCCGCGCTAGCCTATAACCTACATACTTTTTACAAGACAATTAGTGAGCTGATGAGCGTAATTCGGCAACTGTGCGACAATCGGTTACGTGCGGTGCGCGTGCGCTGATGGCTGAGTCACGCCGCGTCGCGACGTCACCACAATGTTTACATTTGGAATCGTCTGTTAGTGATAGCGAATTTTACCCATCGGCAAATTCGGTGCGATTTTTAACAACATATCTAGTCATAACTAAAAACTATTATGTACGAAGTTGCTCTTCCAAAAATAATAGTATGTAGTTCTTGCAACAGCTGTAGAGAAAATATCGAAAGAATAATCAAAATAAAACAAGTTTGCAATGCAACCCACTCAATATGTTCCGAAGGACAGTAAAACATACATAGCATTTTCGTATATGGTCATCTTCGAAGTTGATTTGACAGTTTCTCAAAACCAATCATGGCACGCCAAATATATGACTGACAAGATCGCATCACAATGAATCACATATTGATTGATGCATAATTCCCATATGAAGATTACCACCCACACCTATTGCGACAAAGTTGAATTTATCTTTGCTTACAGAAATGAGGCAATCAACAACTACGCCGGAGAGTCCGGAGACGTAAGATCGCAGGTTCGAGTCCTGCTTACATTGCAGTGGATCACATTACATTTTTCTTTCATAATTTTACCTTTGTCAATATTTATAATCTACAACTGCGAGTTGAGGGCAGGTTATATTGATTTCAATTTAGAAAGGTCATTGCACTTGCAGTCTGAAGGCAAGACCGATATCAAACGAGAAGCGCCCAATATTCTGAACTAAGTTATAAAGTACCTTCTCAAAGACTATTGAGAATAGAACAAAGGAAATCCAATTTAAATATTGAATGTTTGGATTATTTGAAGAATAATTAAATTTAATACGCAGTGCGCCAACTGTCGGGGTTGTATGAATCATTTTCAATATTCATGAGCACCACCTACAGTCTGTTGGCTACAGGTTATGCGCAGGCTGCCTACCTGCAGGTAACAGAGAATGTAAAAAAAAACCGACACTCGTGTATGAAAAATATAGGAAGGCTTTGTAATTAATAATGATGCAAACATTAATAACATCGGTTAATATAATTATTATTATGTTCTGGACCATTTTCTGAAAATCTTGGAGTTTTCTTCGTTTTTTTTTCAGTTTCCTATGATATCTTTCAAGGTATTCATAAATAAGCACGTATGGTTTCCTTATAGGAGGATGATGTGGCTATTATTTCGGGCCAGGTGTCTACGGTCCAGGGTTACTCACGCACTAATTGCGTTTCTAACCTGGCACTTCTCCAAACACTGGATTGGAAATTATTCTGAAATGGTAATACGCCCGATTTCAGAAAGTTTGGTGAAGCTCTACGGTACAGGAAAGTATACATTTCTTAAGTCGAAAACCTCGAAAACTTTTGTCAACTTTATTAATGACACTCAATTAATCATACAAACAAACGTCTTCCGTTACTCACTTAGAGAAAAATCTAAATAAGGTAATGTTCAGTTACGTTACACAAAAAAAAAAGTTTTGTAAAAGTTCAAAGTCCTATAGCGAGGCTTACCTCATCTCTCTTCCCGTGGTATTCTGGTGGTTTGTCTAAAACGACAGGTGATTCCATTTCCTTAATCCTAAACACTGGAATGTATCACAGATAAACACTTCACTTGGTTGCGTGTGGCACGCGAAATATTAATACTGAAGTAGGTAACGTTCGCTATCGTTTCTCAGTTTATACTAAAGCCGAGCGCAGGCAACTCACGAATATATACGCGCGGCGGTACCACGATCGAGAAGCGCCCGGATTGTTCGAGAACGGGGCTTCGCCAGACGTTTCGATTCGGCAGTATATTTCGTGACGAGTCCATTGCCTTCCTCGCTCGCTCTTTTGGAGTGGTCGAGGGACAAAAGCGGCAATGTATAAATGATGAGAACGTTTCCTATTGAGTGAGGCCAAATAGCGCGCCTGCGTGGTCGGGCCCTCGGAACTTTCGAGTCACTTCTACTTTATTCGGGTTAAAATGAGGTTGTGATTATGATGGCGCCCTTAGCAAACCCAGACGTGATCAATTTTGTAAATTACGAATATTTTCTTTTGGACATAATAATACCAACAGGTTCGAAAATATTAAATGTATCCTCAATCCTTTCATATACTTTGACATAATTACAAGATTCACCAGATAGAGATGACAAAAATAATGTATGTTTTTTTTTTTTCGTCGCCATGTATGAATCATCGAATGCAATTTATTTATTGTAGTGACAAGACAATGCCGATTACAAGTGTGTGTTTATTATTAAATTTCCTTCAGCAGTCCTTATACACCTATGTATTTACCGTACATATGTACCAAATTAACTATGTAATAAATTATATAGCTGAGTCAAACATCTGTAATGGTAATGTAGATATACAAATGAGACAGGATTGGAATTGGAACGTTTCGCTGTATTGTAATTTATAATGGAGCGTAGAATTACTAATTAGGAATTGCTTAGTTAGGGTAACTTACAAACTCATCAATAAGTAAATAACTTTTGTGAAAGCTGTACCTACTTATCTATAAAATCATGCAGAATCGATAAATATACGTCTGCACGCCATTTCGTGGAAACATGATCTATCAATATATTTATTGGTCTTAAAATTGAGAAGCGTAACAAACAATGCATGTACAGACAGAGCAATAACAATAGAAGGGAGGGGCAACTGCAGTAAAGACGAGTTTAATGCGTTCCCCCACAAATACTATAATATACTGACTCGACAGGATGGAATCGAATTATTTATTTATATTTTACTAGTTACCCGCTCCAGCTTCGCACGGGTGCAATGCTGATAAATTATGCATATATTATACATATAGACCTTCCTCTTGAATCACTCTATATCTATTAAAAAAAACCACATCAAAAGCGTAGTTTTATAGATCTAAGCATACATAGGGATAGGGACAGACAGCAGGAGCCGACTTTGTTTTATACTATGTAGTGATTGCAAAGATATAACCAGTACACATGGCGGACTTAATGTCACAAGGAATGAATTCTAACTTCTGTAAAAAGAGTTTTTTCGGGACATTGCCGACTGTACTTTTTCCTACAGAAACGTTAATTGCTCATCAAGACCAATTAAATGAGCCCAAGCAAGTTAGGTTTATCTAGCGATGTTCAGGAGTTCCTTTCCTACGGCCATATTCTGTAGGTATAGGTACCATCAGATCAGCTCCAAGATAAAAAAAAAATGTGTTGTCACGTAAAATAGGTATATGTAAAGTTCAATTTTGATACGACACTAAGATGTAGGTTCAAATTGACTTTTAATGTTTGGCAACATTGTTTGTTAGAAACTAACAAACTTAGTTACAAGCAAAGCTTAAAATCGTGTTAAAATCCAGACCAATCGTGACCCACTTAAGTTTTATATGCGTCATTCCCAAGAAACGCTACGACAACAGTAGAGACACCATATTTTTTTATTTAAATACTAAGGACTGTATCGAAAATTATGGCAACAAGTTTGTAATGGTCAAAAAAAGGGGTTGCAACATTTCTAATTGTCCTTTACATGTCAATCTGATATGTACCTATATATTCAATTATAGGAATTTAGTATACAAAATAACATAAGGTGAGTCGGGGCTATTGTAGCTATGGGGTTATTGTATCTTATTACCATTATAATGGTCTGTGTATATATAGGATACACAGACCAATGGTATATATACACAATCCTGTATATACACATACCATCTTAAGGGTCACAGACCATTATAATGGTAAGAAGATACAATAACCCCATAGCTACAATAGCCCCGACTCACCTTAATTCTTTTAATTTCCAAGATGAAGGGTTTGTCAGTGGAAAAACGGCTTTCAACTGTGACCAAATACTGTAACGGATCGGGTATGTCTATGAGAAAGATAGCTGCAGAGGAAGCAGTTAGCCTGAAAGCGGTTTATAATACTATCAAACGGTTCGGCATGGATCATAGTTTAAAGGACTTGCCTGGCCGTGGCAGAAAACGCGGCCCTTCACGTCCTAATTTGGACAAGAAGATATGCGAACAGTATTCACGGAAAAAAGAGATTTCCATTCGGGATTGTGCGAAAAAATGCCATACTTCTGTAGGAACGGTTCAGCGTGCCGAGGAGCGGAACATGCTGGTAACATATAAAAACCAAAAACAACCAAAAGGCAGCAAAACCCAAGTCTTCCGTTAAAACGAGGGCTCGGAAGTTATACGACCAAATTTTAAGTAAAAATGACCAATGTATCATCGTGGACGATGAAACGTATGTTAAACTCGACTACAAAGCCTTGCCCGCGCCGCAGTTTTTTACGATAGAGAGAGGAGCAAAGGTCCCTAATGAAGAAAAGCTATTTTTTTCAAAAAAATTGGCCAAAAAGTGATGGTTTGGCAAGCTATTTGTCAATGCGGTATTCAGTCTCCGTTCGTCGTAAAGGGTAATTTAAATTCTGATATTTACAAGAAAGAATACCTTCAGAATCAGAAACGAGTGCTGCGATTCATTCGCAAGCACAGGGGCCGTACATTGTTCTGGCCTGATTTGGCTATTACGTGTCACTATCCTGGCCATGTACTTGACTGGTATAGAGATAATAATGTCGAATTTGTTGCGAAAACGCTAAATTCCCCGAATTGCCCTGAGGTTAGACTAATCGAGAGATTTTGGGCCCTGATGAAGGCAAGGTTAAGAAAACAAGCCAAACCAACAGATAACATCGAGCAATTCAAAAAAGATTGGATTCGTACCCAAAAATCCTTCAGTAATACAGTTGCTGTCCAGAGGTTAATGAAGAATATCAAAAGCAAAGTCAGAAAACTAGCAAAGGGAAGCAACAAATGAGAAACTCATCACTGTTTTTATTTTGTTTGAAGATTTTAGAATCGCATTAATTTAGTTTTTTTTCTGTAATAAATTTTTTTTACTCACATTACACAATTTAACTAGTTTCCATAATTTTAGATACGGTCCTTATTATTACTTTTTTTTTTTATGGTCTTACTACTCTTCACCGCTACTCATAAAAGTTATGATACTGATAAAAAATATATTAATCATACTAACAAAAGTGACTCGGTCAAAAATAAAGATACATTTATATGAAAAAAATTGTATAGAAGAAAAGTGAGGTTTTTACTTCTTTCCTGGCAATTTTTCGAAATTTTCGTTTCATAAAGAACGTGATGATGATGAAAAAACGTTCCTCAAACTTTAAAGAATAATTTAAAAAAAATAACGTATTTGGTCCATTCGTAATACGAATTTTGCATCAACGAGTGATATAGAAAATGCCACTAAAACTGAACATAACTGCAAAATTTGGAATTCTTGCGCTTCAATATTAGCTCAGATCTTGTCACTTGTTCCAATGAAAGCGGAATATCTTGGAAACTACTGGTCCTATTTTCACCAAACATAGCTACGAACCATTTCGACGGACAAGTCTTTGGGAGTTTGGGAGTTACGATGGCACAGATAGACACACAGATATACACGTTAAACGTATAACACCCCACTTTTTTCTCGGGGGTTAAAAATAGATAGTTTACACATCAAACTGTACTGTACAATTAAATAACTGAGTCGGTTTAATTGAATAACTGTATGGCAAAAAGTTATAAATAGTAAGTCTATTTTTCAACAGCTGACCACAGTGCTTTGGCATTTAATTCGCCCCGTCAAAGGTCGTTGAACTGCTGTAGAAAACGCATTTAGATCACTCATTGCCGTGCAGATGGAATACTAAAGAGGTTTCGTATTGTAATTTACTGTGGACGCATAGACATTTAGCAGAACTGCACTATCTGGTTTCTATTCTGTTTCCTTAGTATAATTAAAACGGTTGTTACCATAGACAAATAAACAAAGCTTTAAAAATTACCAAACCGCTAATGAACTAACTTCTGGGCTAGGGCATGTATGATACGGTGAGCTATACACAATATTAACAAAGGGCCACCATTTGCAATTAATTGCAACATTCTTCAAGCCACTGTAAGATTTATAATAATGTCTGACAGTCTGTACATATACAGATGTTTGTTTATAATCAGGATCAGTGCATGCGCGTTCAGCTGTATTGGAATTTGGAACAAAGAAAAGCTACCCCAGAAAGATTAATTGCATTGCAAGTCAAACATTCCCTCCTCCCTAGCATAACTCGTTCCAGATGGATTGCAATAACATCGGTTTATTAAGAACAGTCGAACATAGAATCGGTTGAAATCCCAAGGTTGATCGAAACCCGTAAACAACACAACTGGGGCATACCGAAGCGTGTAGGACGCCGTCTGAGTTCTAAATACAGAAGTTTTGGTAAATATTGCGTAACTAAATATATGCGAAAATTATTGGTAACCTCAAAACTCGGAGAATTCGTGCCGTCTGAAAAGTATTTCATACGTGTGACGCCGACGATGACATCCAAGGAATATTAATAGTATAAATTAAACGAAATTATTACAACTACATTGCATTAACGTGTTACAAACAATTTGAGAAACAATCTAAATATGAAAATTCGTCATAATGACGAAGAAAGCTTCTCGTCGAGTCGTACTAATGACATTGCGCTATGACGAGATTTAATAGATTTGAGTGTTTCGGAGATCTTTTATTAAGCCCACAGGAAAAGAATTAAACACATGATCAAAGCTGAAATGTATTGTAAACAAAACATTAAGATATTGGCAGTCCCGTGGCGTTGCCGACAACGCAGATATTTGCCTATTTATATCGCCCTGATCGTTCGACAGAGCACGCTGTCTATCGGATCTGTACTCACGTTTCGCTTCATTTTACAATCTCATCGTCTGGTGATTCAATGTTGACAATCTTCTAACAACAAACTGAAGGTTTTGCTCTTGAATTGAACACCACACGGTTTTATTCTTCGCGCACCACTCACTCGCTCAGCTCTGCGTTTCGTTTTGCATGTGCTGTGGGTGTTTGCCGCGAACCACCGAAATAGAACTTTTGGAATAACTCTACACAAATTATATTGCCTGCGTCACTCCGTAAAGAATACTAGACGGGATGAAGATCAAGAGCGGATACACGTCGGTCGGTGAGCTGGTGATTTATGGCCTCCGGTGAAACGGCGGGAATGCATTTGACAGTGCAACGATGTCTTTCTAGGCGATGTGATTGCTGACACCGACCTATAAAGAAAGGCTAGCCAGTTGGCTGCGACTTGTGCTCGTCGCGCTACTATTAGTCCATTGAATGAGTCCCTCCAAGGGGGGTCTAGAGTGCGTGAGTTAGTAACGTAAGATGTTTCTTCGGAAACATGTCAAGAGTCCCTAGGTAATAAACATACTAAAACCCCGGGACACTAGGAGGAGCCCCGGAGTGGGGGGAGGGGGGGAAAGGGTACATTTTTTCATTTTTCGCTTAAATCTCAAAAACGGTACATGTTAGAGAAAAACTTTCAAGAAAAAGTTGAAAGGCCATAAAATTATCTACAAGTTGTACATAAAATATTTTTTCTATTCGCAGCCGTTTTCGAGCTACATCCCATGAAAGGTGAAAAATTCGAAAACTTTTTATTTTACCAACTTAGGGTGCCCGCAATTCAATTCCTCCTAAACGCCTCCATGGTGGAATCTGGTTTTTTTATCAATGATAGACCTAATTATGAGCAATCTATCTGTACCGGTCACATGTTGCACTTTTGAGTTTTTTGGAAGAAAAAAATAAAAAGATCAAGTTCAGTAACTCAAACTACCCTTATATAATATTTTGACAATCGATTCCTCCTAAAGGCTTCCATGGAGGAATGTGTTTTTTTTTACCAATTATAGACCTAATTAAGAGCAATCTATCAGTACCGGTCACAAGTTGCACTTTTGAGCTTTTTGGAAGAAAAAAAATAAAAAGGTCAAGTTGCGTAACTACCCTAATATAATATTTTGACAATCAATTCCTCCTAAAGGCTTCCAAGGAATGTGTTTTTTTTACCAATGATAGACCTAATTAAGAGCAATCTATCAGTACCGGTCACAAGTTGCACTTTTGAGCTTTTTGGAAGAAAAAAAATAAAAAGTTCAAGTATCGTAACTACCCTAATAAAATTCAATTCCCCGTAAACGCCTCCGTGGTGGAATCTGGTATTTTTATCAATGATAGACCTAATTATGAGCAATCTATCTGTACTGGACACAAGTTGCACTTTTGAGTTTTTTTGGAAGAAAAAATAAAAAGATCAAGTTCAGTAACTCAAACTACCCTAATATAATATTTTGACAATCGATTCCTCCTAAAGGCTTCCATGGAGGAATGTGTTTACTTTACCATTTATAGACCTAATTAAGAGCAATCTATCAGTACCGGTCACAAGTTGCACATTTGAGTTTTTTGGAAGAAAGAAATATTTTTTGATCGATTGATGTGATAAACATGGGTATGTAGTATGGGGAAATTGTTTGAGTCAAAATCATTTTTTACTGCGTGTAACTCAGTAACGGTAGGATATAGGAAAAAATTATTTGGGTAAAACTTGTAGATAATTTTATGGCCTTTCAACTTTTGCTTGAAAGTTTTTCTCTAACATGTACCGTTTTTGAGATTTAAGCGAAAAATGAAAAAATGGACCCTTTCCCCCCCTCCCCCCACTCCGGGGCTCCTCCTAGTGTCCCGGGGTTTTAGTATGTTTATTACCTAGGGACTCTTGACATGTTTCCGAAGAAACATCTTACGTTACTAACTCACGCACTCTAGAACTTTTTATTCAATGGACTATATACCTCTCGCATTGCACAATATTTTAGGGGATATGCGGTGTGAAGCCTCACTCAATCTTTCGAACTGGTCGGCGGCAGAAATAAAAACCGGCCAAGTGCGAGTCGGACTCGCGCACCGAGAGTTCCGTACACTTTCCATCCCTAAGTGGTTAAGTTAAGTTTGCACCTGGTATGTATAGCGCCCCATATAAATTAGGTGCAAAGTTAGGTATTAATAGGTATTAAAAAAAAACTACTTACTAGATCTGGTTTAAACAATTTTCGTTAATAGTTTTTATAGTAATGTACATCATATGTTTTTTTTAGATTTTTCATTTTCTTATTCTAGAAGTTAGAGGGGGGGGGGGGGACCAACTTTTTTCCACTTTGGAAGCGTCTGTCACGCAAACTATTCGGTTTAGAAAAAAAATATTTTAGAAACTTCGATATCATTTTTGAAGACGTATCCATAGATTTGAGTTTCAGTTTTAAGTATGGGGAGCCCCCCAATATTTATTATTATTTTTTTATTTTTGCATCAAAATCTTAATGCGGTTCACAGAATACATCTACATCTACCTACAAAGTTTCAACAGTATAGCTCTTATAGTTTCGGAAAAAATGCCTGTGACATACGGACGGACAGACGGACCGACAGACAGACAGACATGACGAATCTATAAGGGTTCCGTTTTTTGCCATTTGGCTACGGAACCCTAAAAACCGGCCAAGAGCATGTCGGGCATGCTCAGTGTAGGGTTCCGTAGTTGCTCATCCTTGAAAATAGACTTAAGTTACGAGAAAGATTTCAAGCTCTATAAAAAGGTCGTAAACGCCAAAGTAACTGTAATTACTTATTACTTTCTGGAAGTCAACTTACGTCCTTTTAAGAAAATTTTGAAATTTTGCAATAACTCAAAAACGGCTCGACCGATTTTGTTCAATATAGTTTTCATTGAAAGTACTTACAAGGCCTCATGTTCATGAATTTTTCCATATTTTTTGACCCGTGGTTGAAAAGTTAGAGGGGGGGGGGGCGCAATTTTTTTTTATTTTCGGAGCGAATATTTACAAAACTGCTGACTTTATCTAAAAATAATGTTTGGAGACCCCTACTATTTTTAAAAGACCTATTCAACGACACCCCACACACTAGTGTTGAAACGAAAAAAAAAAAATCACCCCCACTTTAGGTGTTCGAGAGGTACCCGAAAAAATATATTTTTTTTATTTTTATTTTACCGGTACCGGTTTAGAAATAAATGTTTAATTGAAATGGCGAACCTTTTGCGAAGTACCACTTTGTCACTTTTGATAGGTTATTGATATGGCTAATGATGCAAACAAATTTCTACAAAAGAAAATAAGTGACAAAGAGTCAGCTATTAGTGCCAGGCCTTCAGGTGCTCAGGTGTCACTGACGAGCAATCTTTCATACGGTGTCAGCGCATTTGCACTAAGCTAAATGGCTTCCTTCCTCCTAGTAGAAGGGAGTCCTTGAGGCGGCGGCGCAGGCGTCGAATCATTAGCACCCACACAGGCTGCAAGCTGGTTGCCAGTAGGCCAGAGGGATTCCACTGCATCGCCGCGTGGGCGCGCCGATCAGGGCTGTCGCTGCGTAATACGCCTTACTTAGGTATGATTTGTAACAAGATGCATCATGATTTATATAGAATTTAGATTTTCTTGATATTTCCTCTGTATATATAATGATGTGTAAACAGGTGCACAACAATGTGATTTACAACGTCCTAGGTATCAACCACAACATAATAAAACAGAGCTTTCGTACTTTTTTATTAGAAGGTCAATAATAAATACAGAGTTTTAGGAACTAAAGTTTCCGACTACTTTGGACAATTAGCAGGACTTTTCTATAATGGCGGCAATATACTTCGTAATATTTGCCAATAGCTTTCGTTGACATAGAAAACACAAGAGATGCAACACGATTTTTTGACACAGAAATGTTTTTTTATTATTATTTAACTGGACAAGAGACGGCTTGTCTTCACCACCATTGAGATAGAGTTTGTGCGGAAGTACAAAGCCACTAACGGCAATGACTTTCCTACAGGGGTAAGCGAAATGTGGTTTTAGCCGCCATCGCAGATCATCTAATCAATCTGTAACTACAGAAGAGATACTACAGGATTCAGCTGCAGCAGCCCTAGAACAATTACCCTGCCAGTGTTGATTACCGATCTAGCCCGCTAACGATAATAAATGAGTAGAGTAGAGGTGTTCTTATTACTGTACCGCTAGCACTACCAGCCAATATTGTACGTACCTACTCTGTACTAAGTACATGTCCAGATCGCGTTTACATTGTTGCGTTACGTGCAAAGTAAATGCAGGGCCAGAGTTATTGTATTGGTTAGCAAAATGCAAATGATACAATGCATTGCCGTGGAAATTATCAAGTGTATGCATCTTGATGTATACTAGCTAAATGCCAACTTGTACAAGAAGTTAGAGGGTAGGTTTATTAGGTACGTGATGTTTGCAAATAGGTCATGGAAAATTGCCGATATAAATTTAAAGCCGCGGAAAATACGTGTAGTCGCTGATCTAACATTTGAATCAAATACTAAAACTAAAGCCATAAAGAAGTAATTACATCGGATACGTACCATTTACTGTTCCTCATAAAATCTGGATGTATTATGTCCTTTAAAAATATATTTAAACATAGTTTAATGTTTTAATTTAACAGCATATCCCAGTATCTAACACTTGCAACGGAGACGCGATCGAGATCAATCACATGCCAGATGCCACTCAGCTATTATCGCACGTAGACTATTAATCCCATCAAAAACATAAATGTTAAATTAGAGCCAAGTTCTCGCATGCAACGTTGTCGACTTCGCCGACAAAAGAATTGAGATCTATATGGGCGCCAAGTTCTTTGCCCTAAATTTTTTAGATACAAGGACATGCGACATACTCAATGCATTTATTTTACTTGGGGTGTAATTCAATATCAAGACTGGACTTGGCTAGTTTTTACATATAAATGTATATTACATTTGTCTAATCATTAACCTATTTTCGTAAAGGTATGTACGCAAGTTAGTGTACGTCCTGTTACTTATACTGTTAGCTTGATAATAATACTATGTTACTTTGATAAAATTAAGTCAGTTTGTGAAAACTAGCCAAGTCAAATCTTGATATTGAATTACACCCCAAGTAAAATAAATGCATTGAGTATGTCGCATGTCCTTGTATCTAAAAAATTTAGGGCAAAGAACTTGGCGCCCATATAGATCTCAATTCTTTTGTCGGCGAAGTCGACAACGTTGCATGCGAGAACTTGGCTCTAATTTAACATTTATGTTTTTGATGGGATATCATTACTTTTTGTACAGAAATTTGAATTGACGCCCCACCTGTCTTGACTAGAGTGACGCGGGGTAGAGGGAGGGGCCGGACCGCTCCTCGCCACGCCGCGCTCCCGCGCTTCGCTATCCGTCCCCGCGCCACGGCAATTTATTAACCTTCTCTGTCTGTGTTGTGTGTGTGTGTGTGTGTGTGTGTGTGTGTGTGTGTGTGTGGTGTGTGTGTGAGAGAGAGAGTGCCATCTTACAAACAAAGAAAGAATTTTCCAAATCGGTTAGTAAATGACGGAGTTCTGAGGCAACAAGCATAAATAATAATAATAATAAAACTAAAAAATATCACTGTTTTTGATTTTTATATGTGTACACACACAATTACCAAGCTGAATGCCAAATTTCATCTTTCTAGGTCACCTGGAAGTGGGTTAGGTTTTTGATTACTAGTGAGTCAGTCAGTCAGTGATAAAAATGCCGTTTTTTGGACGTCAATATCTCAATAACTATTTCATCTACATTTATGAAATTTGTGGTTCTAGTTGTTCTCAGGGACCTAAATACATAAGCCAAATTTCATTTTTTTCTGTTGAATAGATTTGGAGTTATTGAGGGGTCAAAAGTGGCTCCAAACGGTTCGTGTAATATAACACACGGCTGCTGCTCGCCAGTTCCTGCGGTGAACTTGGCTGGACACGCTGCCGCGTGTCTAGATTCGTTTTGATTACTAATAAATGTTGGAAGGGTATTGTGGATTACAATAATATTAATGATGAATGCATTTATATGCGCAGTTTTCGAATTACACCTGCATGGACAATTCTAAGTGTAGGTATAATAAATAATCAACAAAAGTTTGGTCTTTAATGAATAATGAAATATAATGCGAGGCCAGCTGTAAAAAGATGGAGAAAGTGTTTCTAGTACAAACATAAAAAATGTATTCTATAGTCACGAAACCAATAGTTTTAACCGATTTCAGTAAATAGAAGCCATCCCAACTGACGAAATTAACTTCCTTTTCACAATGAGGAAACAAAGGACAGTTTTCGAGTACATTCCCACTTCGCATGATATATGTCACATGCAAAATAACGAGAGTCACGCAAAGGACGACTCCTACCCATTTCAGAACTTCAGGGCGCGCCGACATGATGACTAGACGTGGGAATGCGACAAAATTATTAATTACACGCTAGGGAGTAATAATGTAAGAGTAACGAGAAATTATAATACGGTCAAGGGTACTTATTAATAAACCACTTAAAATGCAAGACGTGGAATTGATAATGAGGACGGGTAATTTGTGGTCATGTTATTCACGTCGATAGTTATCTTATCTACATGTATGTAATGTATTTATTATATTTCTAAACATTGATTTCAAAGAAAGATTTGCAGATACACTAATTAGGATGTAATGATAACATAAGACAAAAGGAAGATAGAACATGGAGAAAGACACACAAACATTTGGCACACAGTTGGGAAAACAGGAACTTCATGGCATAATGAAATGTAAAACTTTAATTTTTGTCGGATTGGTAATAAGAAGTGAAGAATAACACTCGTTATACATATTAATATCTATAATGAGCCGGAGATGCGGTTTTCCAGAATAACAAATACGAGGGGCGTCTGAAAAGTTCTAAGCCTAAGGTATTTCGAGGTTATATATGCGTTTATGATACTGGCCACTAGAAAGGCCATTTAAAAACATATTATTAAAAAATAACATGTCACGTTTTTATTATTCTGTTTCGAGATATTCAACGGAAAAGTACATCATGTGTGAATTACCAACGAATATTACGAAAATTGAGCACCGTGCTGTAATTAAATTCCTTACAAAAAGTAACAAATCACCGCAGTGTATTTTTGAGGAAATGGCTATTATTTACGGTGATTCTGGGCCTTCTTATGCCACAGTCAAAAAGTGGAGTCGCTTATTTAAACTCGGACGGGAATCGATCGAAGACGACCCCCGCTCAGGGCGGCCAATATCGGTAGTGACCGAAGAAAACGTAGCAAAAGTCAAAAAGCTGGTATTAGAAGATAGAAGAATTAAGGTTTGGCAAATAGCTGAGGTCTTAGGTATTAGTAAAGAAAGAGTCGGAGAAATTTTACATGAACATTTGTACATGAGTAAAGTCAGTGCTCGTTGGGTACCGAAAATGCTAACGGCCTTCGATAAAGTACGTCGTGTGGAAACTTCTCGGGCGTTTTTAGAATTGTGCGAAGATGATTTAGATGAAGTTTGTTCCCGAATAGTAACTGTTGATGAAACATGGATCAGACAGTATGATCCGGAGTGTAAGTCTGAGTCGATGCAGTGGATTGAAAAGGGTGAAAGGCCGCCGAAGAAATTTAAAGTGCAAAAGTCGGCCTCTAAGTTAATGGCTACGGTATTTTGGGATTGTGATGGCATTCTTTTAATCGATTATTTAGAAAAAGGCTCTACGATAAACGGAACTTATTATGCAAATCTAATAAGACAGGTGCGACAAGCCATAGTTGAGAAAAGGCGGGGTAAACTAAGGAAATGCATTTTGTTTTTGCAAGACAACGCACCCGTTCACACCGCTAATGTTGCGAGGCGTGCTCTGAAGGAAGTTGGTTTTGACGAAATTGACCACCCACCCTACAGCACAGATCTAGCCCCAAGCGATTATTTTCTATTCAATAATTTGAAGAAAGAGTTGAGGGGAAAGCGATTTAGAAGTGACGAAGAGATGAAGGCGGCTGTACAGGAGCATTTTGAAGGGCAAAATGAAGATTATTTTTTTAATGGCCTAAAAGCACTGTATAAAAAATGTAAAAAATGCATTGATTTAGGAGGAGACTATATTGAAAAATAAACACGAGTTCATTTGTGTAAATTGTTTTTTTCTATCTTAGGCTTAGAACTTTTCAGACGCCCCTCGTAATTATGAATAAATCTCCATTTAATATTTATATAAAAAATACATCTCGACCGCACTTGACATATCAGATGGAAAGGATCTCTGACTTCCAAAGTCTTCCTCAACCAATACGGCTCGGCACATTAGCAGATAAATCTCGGCGAGCACTCGCAGTAATGGCGTGTATGAAACGGATTAGATATTTTTAAATGCTCTCTCAAATTAATCTCATTTGGTATGTAGGCTATAGTGCTGGAATGTTGGCATGTGTGCCCGTACTAAACGTACGTACTAAACTTTTATACATGTTCGTGTTATTCAACTGCGATGGTTTGTTTGAAATACTTGATTTATATGTTGCGACGCATTCAAAAGAAAACATTCGCTTATCATTAGTCTGGTGGCAGTAAAATTTAACGTATCTTTGCAGGTTGAAAACTTTTGAGTCATTTTATAGATTCATAGTGATTTAAAGACAAGGCTGATTTTTAGACCGGCGTATCCCGATTACATTAGAGAAAATCATTTAAAAAGTTCCCGTCGCGTTCTTAAGATTAACAAGAATATCAGGAAATTCTAGAAAATGAAAATTTATCCACATACATAGGTTTTCAAACCGTAGACATTTTAGATTCAGATACTATTATATTGCAGTATAAAAATAAACATATCCAACTACCTACAATGATTTGTTGTAGTTAACGTAACACACGATAACGATTTATTATAGGTAAGCACGGGCGCAATACAAATTGTTCCGAGCTGTTACTGTGCTGTATAAATTAAAATGACTGTAAGTCGGCTTTTATGGACCATCTGCCAGTTACGCGTCCGATCAAATGGTGATAAAATTACGACTAACATTTTATTTCCGATGGGTGCAATAACTCCGAACGGTGTTATAACTTTCGCATCTTGTCCCATCAGTTCGCTTGTGTTTTTAAATGCTGAAGTGTAAATTTGAACGAACAAATGTACTAAGGGCTTCCAATCCCGGAATACCCCGGGATCTCGCCTTTATTTATACGAATTTATCTATGAAGCAATTTTATTATTTCTTTTTATCAATATGTATATAGCAAATTATGCGGATCCTACTAATTCAAAACTACCGATAACTGATAAGATAACAATATGAAAGTAAATAAAATCACACAAATCGATCTAGTCCCAAATTAAGCTCAAGAAGGCTTGTGTTATGGGGTACTAGACGACGATATACATACTTATATAGATGAATATATACTTAAATACATAGACCAACCACGACCCAAGGGGTCATCTATAAATTACGTCACACATTAGGGGGGAGGGAGGGGATCGACGAAGTGTGACAAGGGGGTGGGAGGGGTTCTAAATTTCGTGACGTCACATTTCAAAATCTATTTATTACCTATATACAATCTTAGTGTTAAAACACGAACTTTAAACAATTTAAAGAAGCGGGTTCAAAATCCATTACTCAAGATTATTAAGTTTGTATCTTTAATTAATATAATTCTATTAATATTTTTTGTTTTGTTAATTTCGTTAATTAATATAATTAATTGTTTTTTGTTTTGTTAATTGTTTGATTTGATGTTAATTTTATTAAAAAATCATGAAATTCGTGTGACGTAATTTATGGATGACCCCCAAGCACAAATATTCGAGCTCATCACACAATTATTTGCCCTGGCTGGGATTCGAACCCGGAACCGCCGGCTCAGTTGGCAGGTGCTCTACAAACTGCGCCAAACGCGGTGTCATAATATTTATACTTTTTTATTTCTAAGAATAGTCAAGCGTGAAATGACTGATCAGTCACCCGTTTTATTGGCTCGGTTCGAGCCTGAATAGGTACCGTGCCCTGTGACATCAACCCGGGACATTCCGCATGTAGTCTGCGTCCTGTTTAACTTGAGTTTTATGTTCAGTGCTGACAAGTGGGAATATCCCGCTATAAAATATCGTAAAAGTATTAGGACCCTGTACTTACTTCAGGGGACTATGTTTATCGGTCAGATTTTACATATGTTTTATTGATATTAATCATTAGACCTCCCACTAGAGAAACCAAGCCACCTATAGTCGTGTACTAATTGCACAATTAAACAAACAAAAATGCGAGATATCTGAAAATTTCCTATAACTACGGTCTGTGATCTATTTATTCAATGTGAATTTTACGAGAATATAAAAAAAAAGGTTGTCTAATCTGGACTTAATAAGACGCTAAATTGTTAATTTACCATTTAAGCGGGGAATCTGTTATTAATCACTATGCTATGCTGTATGGTAATGTTTAAAAAAATAGTGTTCCGAAAACTGGTGGTACCTACTCGAATGAACCCGAATATCCTACATAGCCATTGAGCCATCAAACAGGCCAATGTAATATCAAATTAATGTTTAAAAACGTATACCTACCCCAAGCGTTATTATCATCATTTACAATCAATTACTTTATGACAGTTTGATCGAGAAAGGCGGGACGCAATTCTCCGGTCCATTGACTTATTGTATTACGGTGCATTTCGACTTGGACAATGAGCAGAAATATCATTTAAATGACATTAAGCGCTGGCGGTCGAATCCATCGCTGGAGTGTGCAAGATCGATTGGACACCGGTAATTTGTACAGTCTACAATAATTGCCCTTGAACCTGACGTACTTAGCAAGGCATAATGTGACATCAACATCATAGAACATAGTAGAAGTTAAAGGAAATAAGATAGGAAAACCTCGATTAAAGCTCGATTGATAGTTGGACGTCTAGCACAACTTAGACACGTGACTCTGTCGCGCGATAAATACTACTTTCACTTTCTTTTTAATACCGTCCGAGTAAGGCAGGAGGTGCTGGCAAACGAAATCGTGGCAAGATTTGCTAGCCCTGCTGATCTAGAAAGCAGCTATGAACTGAACAAAATCATTTGAACGAACATTTAAACTCAATGAGAAGCCCTGACAATAAAACAAACGTCACTAACAGACATGAGCAAGTACGGTAATATCATGATCATGACAGAGCACCATTGACGACGCGTTTGGCTCGGTTTGTAGACACCATGCCTACTGAGCCGGCGGTCCCGGTTTCGAATCCCGGCCAGGGCAAATATTTGTGTGATGAACTCGAATATTTGTGCTTGGGTCATGGTTGTTCTATGTATTTAAGTATATATTTATCTATATAAGTACGTATATCGTCGTCTAGTATCCATAACACAAGCCTTCTTGAGCCTAATTTGGGACTAGATCGATTTGTGTGAGGTCCGATATTTATTTATTTTATTTATTTATTTATTGACGCAAAAGAATTATGATTAAGCATAAATAAAAAAAAATCGGCCAAGTGCGAGTGGAACTCGCGCACGAATGGTTCCGTACCATTATCTGCAAGTCTGTTGTATGGGAGCCCCCCTTAAATATTTATTTTATTTTATTTATAGTGTTTCTTGTTATAGCGGCAATAGAAATACATCATCTGTGGAAATTTCAACCGTCTTAGCTATCACCGTTCCTGAGATACAGCCTGGTGACAGACGGACGGACAGCGAACTCTCGGTAATAGGGTCCCGTTTTTACCCTTTGGGTACGGAACCCTAATTAACTATGAATTGGTAGGAAATAACGGCGACAGCGCATTTTTTATAGATTTTAGTTTTGGTGTTTTTAAAATACATTCTGCTAAATAGAAAGCTGTTCAGGATATATGCTAATATTGACTTGACCGCCCTTTTTAGGGTTCCATAGCCAAATGGCAAAAAACGGAACCCTTATAGATTCGTCATGTCTGTCTGTCTGTCTGTCCGTCTGTCCGTCCGTATGTCACAGCCATTTTTTTCCGAAACTATAAGAGCTATACTGTTGAAACTTGGTAGGTAGATGTATTCTGTGAACCGCATTAAGATTTTGATGGAAAAATAAAAAAATAATAATAAATATTGGGGGCTCCCCATACTAAGAACAGAAACTCAAAAATTTCTTTTTCATCAAACACATACGTGTGGGGTATCTATGGATAGGTCTTCAAAAATGATATCGAGGTTTCTAAAATATTTTTTTTCTAAACCGAATAGTTTGCGTGACAGACGCTTCCAAAGAGGAAAAAAGTTGGTCCCCCCCCTCTAACTTCTAAAATAAGAAAATGAAAAATCTAAAAAAAACATATGATGTACATTACTATAAAAACTACCAACGAAAATTGTTTTGAACGAGATCTAGTACGCAGTTTTTTTTTAATACCTAACTTTGCACCTAATTTATATGGGGCGCTATACATACCAGGTGCAAACTTAACTTAACCACTTAGGGATGGAAAGTGTTTGTACGGAACCCTCGGTGCGCGAGTCCGACTCGCACTTGGCCGGTTTTTAATATACCCAGGCTTATAAAATGCAGAACTTTCATGTGTCGAAAAAATAAATGACGAACATGAAAAAGAAACTAGAACTAAATCCGTTTCACAACACGCAGTAGGGATTACACGGTCCCAGTGGGTTGACAACTCGGTAAGGCCGTTTTTAACAATGAGTGGGCTCAGAACTTGGCATTCATTAAGATAGTAAAAGTTACTTGATTTATTGTTTAAATTTTCTAGTTTATGAAATAGGCTAAAAAACATAACTCAAACCCGTTTGAACATCAAATTAAGTTAGCACTATCTGAAATCGGAGGAAAACTTGTCAAATTGTGTTTTGAAAAGTTAAAGAGCTTATGTATAGTATAATAAGAGACAGATGAGACAGGCAGGGCTTGTAACCGCTTAATCCTATTTTTGAAATGAGTAGTACAGACATTTGAGTCATTTTAAAAAAACATGTACATAGTTAAAGGCCTTCAATTAACACAAAACTTAATTGATTCCTTTGTGTTACGATATAGTAACCCATATCTTTTGTATGAGTAACTTTCGTAACACAAAAGAAGCGATCGTAATTTCGTTTTTATTAAGCCTTTAACTATGTAAAGCCTGACCAGAAATATATGAGGATGCTCCATATTGCGGAATTTCACTGGAACTAATTTCTTACACTGGCAATGATTTTATGATGGTTTGTCAACAATTCCAATGTCATTCGTGGTGGTTTCTTTAAAAGACAAATATATAAAAGTATCCAAAGAAAATTCCGAACACCATTCATAGCCCTGAACGTAAGATTATAAATAAAGTGTACACGTGTTTACTAAACGAAAAACAGGAAAAGAGTGCATTCCATTTTTCCATTACATGATATTACGAGGTTAACATAGTGGAATTGACAGGTACTTAAACTAATATCATTATAGTGGGTTGCTATTGGTTGCAAAATTGTTGCCAAATAAATCTTATAAATAGCGCCCTCTTGACAATCCTCATATATTTCTGGTCAGGCTTTACCTACATGTTTTTTGAAAATGACTCATTTAGCAGATTTTAGTGAGGTCCGTATTGATTGATCCAGCCCGTCTAGTACTACTACGTTTCGCAAGTATTGTCGCGCGACATAACATCGCATCGCCTGTCACTAGCAAAGACCGATATAGGTAGGTAGGTAATATTTCTCGCGCGAGAAAGAGTCGGTTATCACAGTTATGCTAGAGATGCAGATCTACGACATAAAGTCTTAAAGCTGTTAGCTTCTGTACACTTATAAGACAAAGGCTTTCTGGGGTCATGTTTACTAGAATAAGCTCTTTATGACGTCTTAGAAAATGTCAACTATACTTATACGTTTTGGTAGCGTAGCGGCCATTATTGAGTGGCGATGTAACGATATACTCCTGAGACTCGTCGCGGTCCGTCGACTTGTCTTATTGTTTGTTGTACCGCTCAAGTATGTTATAGCACAGCTTAGGTACTTGAGTCAATGTTTATTTAAATTCAAGACGCTAAAACCGGCTCCCGATTGGTGATTTGAGGATTGCGACTTTTCAAGTTACGAGTTTTCATTTATGCCCTCAAAAAAGAAACAACAGAATTATCATCACAATAATATTGGGAGTCGAAAGTTTGTAAGTGTATTTGTATGTATATTACTTGCTTGACTCTCAAACAGAGAACAAAAAGTATTTCTTAAAGTAACTGAAAGAGTTGCTATAAAAACACCGAAATAGCCATAGATGTGCCGATAATATTTGAAGAGTTTCCTTCGATTTCTCATGGATTTCGTCATCAGATCTTCACTTTTATGGGACCAATTCGGAGATGTCCCGCTTTCAAAAAATAAAAATATGTTTCCAAATCGGTTTTTAATGAGAGAGTTGTAAAGTAACAAACGTAAAAAAAGTACAACCTAATTACACTATCTTTTTTGAAGTCGATTGAAAAATATGTTCCGATTACAAATGGCTTATACCTCAATGTCATTAGTAATCCGAGTACAGCTGTAACGAGTTCACGAGGCACACTAATTGAATCACCGGCTGATTACTCATTAATCAATCGCGATTATTTCTGTATGTGCCTGTGTTCGCCGCCGATACAAATGTTTTCGTTTTGACTCATAACAGTTTGTAGAATTCGTTCCGCAACTGTCATGCTGATTTTCCCGATGTCATATTTGTCGAAATAATTCTCGATTGTGTTATTGAATACGCAATTAAATACTGCTGTGGCTGCGACCTCGTTCGCGAGTGTTTACAAAACATTCAGTCTTTCACTTTTTTGGTTAGAACTTTAGACGCAGGTAAAACTTTGTTGGGCTTCCAGAAACTTGAGCAAAAAGTCAGGAAGGTTAAACCGATCAGTCGTTTGTATGATTTTGTTACTAAGGATTCTCAACTTCGTACAGTCGAAGGCAATTTTTTTGTTTACTTTTAGAAATGCGTTATCTACCTATGCGCTGTAGTAGTAAAACAATTATTACTGACAGTGTTTGGGTGTGGGCCAATGTTATATGGGAGTGACAAAGTTACCGTGATTGACAGTACTTATCTGAATAGTGTAATCATTACATTGCTTTGTTTTTCATTGCACTGTAGTGGAAAAATAAGCAATACGTAGGTGTAGGTAGTTTAATTATGATTACTCGGTAGAAAAGTGCTCTACTATCAAATTATTCCATCAGATATTTACAGGATCACAAATTAAAAAGCATCATTATTTTAAAGCAAGTAGGAACTTTTTGACCTCGCACTAATTACTGATCAACGTGTAAACATTATCTTGCCGATAGTAAGGTACACTTTAGATCTAAGGCCTCTGTGACAGATATACAACCATGGAATGTCTTAAATTTTTTGCCACTATTAAAAAAAAATGTTTAAATTATGGTGAAGTTATAAGTCTATCGAGTAAAGATAATGATGAATGAATCCCATTTCATAAATACGTCCACATAGACGTTGACAAATCGTTCCAGTAAAACTGTTGATGCGTGGCATTATAGCTGCGCATACCAGGGAACGAATTGTCCAACTAATGAGCCATTATGGTGTTACCATATCAATGAAGCGACGTCATACCATGCAGGTCGGCGCGCAATACCGATTGGGAACTTTGCTTCATATTCCGAGCAAGATTCCAAGCGTTTTTATGGTTTCCGTAATGGAAAAGAAAAAAAGGTCCTTTGTCTATATCTTCTACCAATCGTTCTACACAAGTGGCCTGTGGGTATGTTACACCCAAAGAACCCTCAACTCCTTCCGTGTTCTCTATAATAATATATTTAGAATGT
This sequence comes from Apotomis capreana, assembly GCA_947623375.1. Classification (NCBI taxonomy): domain Eukaryota; kingdom Metazoa; phylum Arthropoda; class Insecta; order Lepidoptera; family Tortricidae; genus Apotomis; species Apotomis capreana. The sequence goes on along the minus strand of OX392507.1, from coordinate 23,244,440 downwards.
TGATGGGACTACCCAGATTCTGCAGTGCATCAGGTATGTTTGCCGATGCTCGCGTAGATGATTTTCACGCCATAATGCGCAAAAAAATAGCATCCATTAAAACCAGAATAGAATACAGGGTAATTCCAACAGTATTCTAAGTATATTAATTGACCGAGCCGACAGTCCTCTGCAGAGGTACTGGATATCGGCATTAATAAACCCTCATTTTGAGCAGGTTTATTATGTCAATTAGGTATAGTAGGTATTAGTGTAGTGTAAGTAATTATATAGTTAACTAACCTAGTTTTAAGTTTACTAACTATCATGGACTACTGTTGTCTGAATAAAGAAATTTTGAATTTGAATTTGAAATAACCGCTCTTGCGTGTGCGGTTAGGTTATTGATCATCATCATAGCCAATAAACGTCCATTGCTTGATAAATGTCTTCCGGTCCGCGATCGCCACTCAAGAACCTTTCTGTTCCAACGGCCATCGGTTCCACGAGAAATGTGCCCCGCTCACTGCCACGCGCCGTAAATTTTACGCCAAAAATTTGCGTAAAATTTACGGCGCGTAGCATTCGCCCTCATACCTTATGAGGGCGAACTGCGCGTGACAATTGGACTGCACGCCTCTTGTAATAAATCGTCGTGGTATATTTTTTGCAAAACAGTAAAATACCTTGTGAATTTCTGATATTTGCGTTCCAAAACTGATTGAATGATAGACGGGCGCGCTCCAAACCTGTTAAATAAGAGTTGGGTTCTAAGTTTACCTACAAACTACGTTTTAGGGGGTCGCGAAGGAATTTTGATGGTTATTAAGGGTCACCAAAAAATTTAAAAAACTGGTCTAGACAGTGCGAGTACCGTGGTCCCTCTACCCGGCACGGCAGGGCCCATGGGCACTATGGGCAGTTGCCAACATTGCATAATGAAATTAATTAACAACGCGGCCCTTGTGCAGGCAAATAATAATCAGATCTTAGAACAATAAGGCTCGGAATGCAAACGGCGAACCTCACCGAGCCAAGGCCACGGAGATAATACGCGCTCGCAAAATGGTGTAAAATTAGTCTCGTGTCGCCGCTAATCAACATAATAGATGCGCCGAGATTAATCCCACTACGGAGAAACAATAATTGACCGAGCGAGCGAAGTGCCTCCGTTACAGCTTCGATAAAAATTCTTTCGTATTCTTTCGTTTGTTCAGATTTCCGGAGGTTCTCGTCTATTGGTAGCATTTCTGAACCTATTCTTGTTAATTTTTGTGAGGATGTTCCATAATTATAGTTTCTTTGTTGATTCAGTTTAAAATGGCGGAGATACGTGGAAAAGTTTAATTGGTCGGCTAGTCTAACAAAATAATTTTTCAGTTTCTCCACTACCCAAAGGTTGTCTGGAAGGGATCGCTCTTTAGCGATGAGAGCGCCTGTTGTTTACCTCTAATTGTAATTTTTTGCATTGTTTTTCTCCTGTATGTTTTATGAGGTGTGCAATAAAGAGTACTTGTATTGTATTGTATTGTATTGTATAGTCTACAAAATCCATAGTCGATCTATCTCATTCTATTCTACTGATGATGACTTCTATTTGACAAAAACTGCTATTTTCCAATAATGGAGGCTCTCAAGGGGGGCCCATGATCAAAGGTGAGCGCGAGAAAACTAAATTTTCTAGGTACACAGATAACCAGAGATCTTTTTTTATTTTATTCCTCCGTATTTTCTTACCCTCCTAAGGCCCAAGATCCTACCTACAAGAATAATGAACATTGTAATTTAGACCCTAGACTATGGATTACAGTGGCTATATGACAGAATTTTGCTATGACCCTTAGGAAGTTAATGAATTTTAGTTTTAAACACCAAAAGGTAAAGATATTTTTGTCCCACAAAAAGGAGGTGATGCAAAAATGTTTAGAAAACTCTGGGCTGCCTGTTACAAAAGGAAAACCAAAATTTTACCGACCAGTCTCCTCATGTGGGATAATATATGTCTACACATTGAACTCTTGAAATACCTATGGCTAAAAATGCCAAGAATTGAACATAAAGAAAAAAATAATTTGAAAAGTTCAAATGTGTGAGGTAGTTTTCTAGTACCTGAAATTCACATGTAATATTGTTTGCATAAGTTGCCTAGGGTACTTTACTGATGATCAGATCAGTGTAGAGTTCGATTCGAATTTAATAATATATGAAGTACCTACACAATCAGATGAAGGCAAAGAATACCTGAATTTTTTGGAGATATTGGTCCTAGGACTTCTTTGAACACAATTTGCACTGTTGGCAGTAAGTTATTAATATTTGTTGTGATATTAACTCAATATATTAATTTTCCCATTATGTGTTATCTGAAGTACTGATTACAGACCTTGGATTTCATGATGAAATTCTTTTTATCATTGCGATATAAAGAAATATGAAGTATTTATAATTCAACAATGAAGAAAATGGGAACTTATCTATAATTAATTAATTTCATCCAAAATTATCATAAAAATACCTCTTCCTGTAACATGTATCTATGTAAATCTCTTTCATATAAAGTATCTTAAAGTTTATTCTTATTGCTAGAAAACATTGATAAACACATTTGAATCACTAACAAACATACAATTACAAAAATACAATAAACAAAACAAAATGTTCACACTAACCTCACAGGCAGTTAGGGCCACTCGGGTCACTAGGGTTAGCCAGGCGTCAACCGTCCTGTGGAAGACCAGGGCGTCAGATATCGTCAAACAAACCAACGGCACACAACACCGCCAAATAACTCCCTCACATTAATTCTCAGGTTATTACACAGTCAAGTACACAAATTTTGGGTAATTGCCAAAAAATTTGCTGCACAGATGAAGCATGCGAAAATGAGAATCATCAAACCAAAACATTTTACCTGTCTTGGAAAATTTCAACCAGTACGGCAGTAGTAAGTCATCTGGGAATGAAGCCGAGTGCATCCAAGGTCGTCATCAAGGATAAGAAAGAGTGACAACTGACAAGCTCACGATATGTTAGAAAATACTAGTTAGCGCATGACAAAAAATGTGTGGTTAAAAAGATATCGAGTAACACTGCGAAGTCACTTACGAAACTGCTTCCTCTTAAAGGCATTTCAGTCAGAAATACAAAAATCACGCACTTTTAGAGTCAAATATTAATAAAACAGTATTAAACACTCGTTACACAGAGACATATAAATAAAAACTGGTCTGTAAATTGCCTTTTGCCTCGACGCTTTGGAATTGAATTGATGTTGCTTGGCTGCTTGCTGCTGCAGATAAAATTTGACAGCAGTCAGAGTGAGTTCGTTTCTACTGTTTCTAGAACAATCACATGCCGTAAACTTGCAATAATGCATTGTGCAAACTATTTCAATGTAATATTATATTTATTTAGTTAGGTGGCAAAATGTATTAACCTGTTTTTATGTATTTAATTTAATTCACTAATATCTGTAATAATATATGTTATCAACTTACAATAAAGTTTATGACAATTATAAGGCAAATTCCAACATTGTTATGAACAAAACGCGCTTAGAGGCGTTTTTTTGAACTTTATTTACGACACTAGTTTTATTATATTTTCTCATCAAGTCATTAATACATATACACCACATAATCCACATATACACGCTCAAGGAGATCGGGAGAGACGTGCCGTTATAGGGTAAAATACCTAATAATTGGCACTTTATTATAATATTGATGAACGCACTGCAAGAATAGGTACATATAGATAGACCAATCGAATTTGTTTCATTATCTATGGTGTACTAATAGGGTCAATAAACGCCATCGTTTGTCGCGATTCGCTCTTTGGATTCGCTACGCACGCTGCAAATCACGATGAAGCCGGTACACGTTGCGTAGTTGCTCTGTAAAAAACTCCTCAAAACTGTCATTCTTCATCTTCAACAAAATTCGTCAGTCGGGTTCATAGATTAGAGTGTATTACTGTCGGGTTGACTTGATTATTTAGCTAACCAAGTAACCGAAACCAAACTTATCAACTAAGTAATATACGGATTCTATTCTATTTTCCGTCTTTCATATTATATGAACTTCAAGTTAATTGTAATTATTGCAATCTTAATTTCAAAGTTGAACGTAGTACGAGGGTCGAATTGGTGTTTGATTTTTTTATAGATATTCGTCAATTCCTGTACGCTGTGATGTTCAATGAGTAAACAAGGAAGTTTGTAATTATTAGTAAAGTTGGAGTTGAGTGCTGGCTCTTGAGTTGATAATTTAAAAAACTAACTGAAGATGGGAAGTCATCCAAAACATGTGGAAGCTTCAATCAAAAACAAATTCAAAGCATTATTTACAAAAATTAATGAAGAGAACTATGTTATGGATACCTATTACTCTGATAATTTGATCAACAAAATAGTGGAAACTAGAAAAGGTAAGGATAATAATATGTTTTATAATAATGTTCAAATATTTAGTTAATGTTTCATACCTTCATACTTATTACATAAAAACTTTGTAAGAAATGGATTACTATAAATTAATTAATCTTAGGTCAGGCCAATTTCAATCACTTCAGTGGCATAGCTTGGCCAATTTTCTGAATATCATTTATATTATTTTGACAGGAATTCAAAGGGACCATCTCTACTCGAATTTCCTTAAATACCTTTTGAGTTGTAAAGGGAAGGCAACTCAAGTGTGGGAGTAGAAATGTTCTGTGATTGACCCTTTATTTTCAATTATTGTCTTTGATTTTCATGATGATTTCTAATGTACAGCCTGACAAGTTGTGGTTTAACCCTGGTACATGATGAGGTGGATTAGCTTTGGAAAGAATTAAAACGTAAAATAGTAAACATTATGTTTATATTTGTATATGAGAAAAAATAGACAACTTCACATGACACTGTACATCAATCAGTTTTTAAATATAATTCCTAAAACAAATTCAAAATATAACATAGACAAACATGGACAGCATCACGACCTTCCAACACCTTCTCCTGATGTTCGTTCATGTTGCTGAGACACGTTTCTATACGTGCATTAATCTTGCACAGTGTCTTTCAAACTTTACTTTTGACAGCGGTTTTGTCATTACGTCAGCTAACTGAATCTCAGTTGGACAGTAGCTGATATTGATCAGTCCGTTCACAAAGTGTTCGTGTATAAAATGGTATCGCACATCTATGTGCTTCGACCTTTTGTTGAAGGATCCAGATTTCACAAGTTGAATCGAACTTTGGTTATCAACGTGTAAATTTATTTTTATATCCATATTGGTTATTTCCTTCAATAAAGATTTCAGATGCAATGCCTCTTTGCAACAGTCTGCTGCGGCTATGTACTCGGCTTCGGTCGACGATAACGCTACTATAGGCTGTCTCTTGGATGCCCATACGATTGGTCCATTTGCTATCATGAGCACGGAGCCAGAAGTGCTTCTTCGCGTCAATGGATCTCCAGCATAGTCCGAGTCGCTGTATGCATCGATATTCTCTATTGGCGTGTTTCTTTTGTACAAAATGCCTTTGTCTTTGGTTCCAACCAAATATTTAAATATTTTCTTCAGTTTTGTGACATCTTCTCTAGTGGGATTTTCGACCTTCCTGCTAACTTGATTGACCGCTTGTGCGATGTCTGGTCTAGTTCTGGTAGACAGGTACAGTAAACTTCCCACTGCCTCCCTGTAGGGATATTCCTTCTCCTGGGCAGTTTCCTGTATCGACTTCGAATCGCTACTTGTACTTGCGGGCGTGTCACAAGGTTTGGCATTTTTCATATTATATTTTTCCAGTACATCATTTATATAAGATCTCTGAGTAAGAATGATTCCTTCTTTTGAATTTCTTATTTCCATACCCAGATAAGTACTTGGATTTTGATTCTTTTTCATTTCAAATTTGGTTTCAAGCTTCTTCAAAATAACTTCGATCTTTTTCATGTCTTTACCTATGACAAGTCCGTCATCGACAAACAATCCGATTATTATTGACTTATCTTCGTTTATGAAAACGCATCGATCGGTTTTTATCGTCTTGAAACCCAACTCAAACATCGCTTGGGTAAAAGTTTTGTTCCAAGTGAATGGTGCTTGTTTTAGTCCATATAACGACTTTTTCAGCCGGCAAACTACTTCAGTAGTGTTGCAGTCAGTTTTATAGCCAACAGGTAATTTCATATAAACTTCATCTGTCAACTCTCCGTACAAGAATGCTGTCTACGTCAAATGTCATGAAGTGGTAAGATTTGGATGCGGCAACGGCTAGTAAAGTTTTCAATGCAGATTGAGCCACGACTGGACTATATACGTCTTCAAAATCCAGGTTTCCCTTCTGTTCGCAGCCACGTACGACTAATCTGGCTTTGTACGTACCGTCATCTTTAATCCGAAATACCCATTTGTTCGACAAAATTTTGTGTCCTTTGGCTTCTGACCTGTCAACTAGTACCCAGGTGTTATTTTTCTGTAATGAATCCATTTCAGACTGTATTGCCTTCTCCCAATTTTGTCTGTCGGTGCCCGTCACTGCATCTTGATATGTAAGAAATGAACAATCATAATCATCATTACTATCTGAAGTAAACATAGTCACGCAACGACTTAACTCATAGTCTTTGGTCCATATTGGTGGTCTCACTTCTCTTTGTGGTCTTCCACTTGAGGGAGGTGGGTCAATTGGATCTTGACTGGAGCTGGAAGAAGGAAAATTTGTAGGTTCCTGAAAAGGTAAGTTATTATTAATTTTGTTTTTAATTTCAGGTTCTTCAATCTCAATTAATTCGTCCGATTTTGGTCTTCGTTTTTCTCAGCAGAAGTATTGCCATAATGCATCTTTTCGATTACTTTTACGTCTCTGCTGATAACAACGTCATTCTTTTCCGGTATGTAGATTCTAAAGCCTTTGGTATTATTCGCATATCCCAAAAATACTCCTTCTGTCGCTTTGGCTGTGAATTTTCCTCTTCGGTTCTTGTTCATCACAAATGCTCTATTTCCAAACACGTGTAAATGATTTCCCGATGGTGTTCTTCCTACCCACTTCTCATATGGGGAGTTTCCTTTGAGAGCTTTTGCAGGGCTTCTATTTATCAAATAGTTTGCTGTATTCACTGCTTCTGCCCATAGATTTGCAGGAATATTGGAATCCAGCATCAGACATCTTGCTTTATCCATCAGCGACCGATTTTTCCTTTCACTCATGCCATTTTGCTGCGGTGTATAGGGTGCAGATAATCTTCGGCTTATACCATTATCTTTGAGGAATTTGTCAAACGCCTTCGACCTATATTCGCCTCCATTGTCAGACTGAAGGTTTTGAATTTTCTTCTTATGAAACAGTTCAACATAGTTTTTATACTCTTTGAATTTTTCGATTACTTCGCTCTTTTCTTTTAAGAAGTAAACACAGCAGTATCTTGTATAGTCGTCAATAAATGTAACGAAATACTTTGATCCGGCCATTGATTTATGCTCAAAAGGGCCACATACATCGCTGTGAATTATCTGGAGCACTTCGGTAGAGATTATTTGTTCATGGCTTTGGAATGGTAGAGTGGTAAATTTACTCTTGATACAAGTCTCGCAGGTACCCAAATTTTTTTCTTTAAAGTCAAGTCCTCGCATCATTTTATTTTTAACCATTTCCTTTAGGTCTCTTTCATTCACATGACCTAATTTCTTGTGCCATTTCATAATTTCGCTTTCAGCACTGGGCGTGAAATTTGCTGTCTCTTCCGGCTTATCGAATTCAATAAAATATAATCCATTTCTTCGTTTAGCTTTTAAGCTAACACTTCCGTCTTTTATGACGCTGGCTTGTTCCTTTTCAAATAAAACTTTATAGCCATGATCTGTAATTTTGCTTACTGACATCAAGTTGTTTGACAAATCTGGTACCTACATATAATGTGTCAGTTATATTATGCTTGCAATCTTCTGTATAGAGTTCAGCTTTTCCTTTCCCTTTAACTTGGGTCGTATGCTTTTCTGAAGCTAGTCTTAGAGTGTCAGACGCAGGGATCAAATTACAGAGTATACTTTTGTCACCCGTCATATGTGACGTACAGCCACTATCCAGACACCATAAATTGCTTATACATTTCGACGTTTCTGTTGTTAAACAGATGTTGTAGGTCTTTTCTGGACCTTTAGTTTTATTAGGGTTATCAGGTCTCTTCTTTGACCAACAATTTTCTGTGGAATGCCCTTTCTTCTTACATTTGTTGCAATATAGTACCTTTTTCTTTGTTTTAACATAGAATGCTTCTGAAGTTTGAGGTTCGCTTGCTTCGCTTTGCCTTCTTGCTTCGTATTCCTCTATGATTTTTACTTTTAACATGTCAGGACTTGGTAAAATATCTCTCGACTCAATTGCCGTTCTGAAGCCATCGAAATTTGCAGGTAAACTGTATAGCATCATAATGCTTAATAATTCTGGATGAATTTTGACATCCATGTCTTCTAATTTACCCACTACGTCCATAAAGTTACTGAGATGGTCTCTCACATCTTCTTGTGAAGTCATTTTCTTTAATACTAGCTGCTTTAATAGCGTAGCCTTTCTCGCAGGTCCTGAACTTTGGTGTACAGATTTTAGTTTATCCCACACCTCCTTGGATGTGTTACATCCCTTTATTTGCTTAAGTTCTGGTGGAGATAAAAGTAAAAGTAGCTCCGACCTTGCCTTTAAGTCTTCCTTTAGGAACGCACTCTTTTGTTCGGCAGTCGCAGTTGCCGCTAACGTTTTTTCACCACTAGCGTACTCCCACAGATCGTATCTTATGAGAATCGCCTGTGCTTGTAAGCACCAGGTATCGTAATTTGATTTTGTCAGCGGTTCTATGCTTCTTAGACTTGAGCTCATTTTTGAAAATTTTATTATCTCATTTACTCACGGTTTTAATTATTTTTCTTCCATTTGCCACTAATTATTCAACGCTCTGCTACCACTGATGAGGTGGATTAGCTTTGGAAAGAATTAAAACGTAAAATAGTAAACATTATGTTTATATTTGTATATGAGAAAAAATAGACAACTTCACATGACACTGTACATCAATCAGTTTTTAAATATAATTCCTAAAACAAATTCAAAATATAACATAGACAAACATGGACAGCATCACGACCTTCCAACAGTACAGTGGTGCTACCAACAGCTTTCATATGACAATAATGTGCTTATGTCATATGTATTATAAAATGTCAGTAGCTTTCAACAATCAATTTCACATTGTTGTTTATACATGCTGCTCAATCCTTCATTATTCTATGAAATAAATATTGAAATCTCATGGATAGCTTGTTATGTGAAAATGATTTCAAATTGGTTGTATTTAGCTCTGTTTACTCTTTGTTTACATCAATGATACAATGACTTTCTAATGCCAGAAACCAATTCACAAAAAAATAATACCAAAAAAAAGCCACAAAAAAATGATACCAAAAAAATCTGCTAGATAGCGAGGGACAAAAAGTAACTTATCAGGCTGTAAAATTAAACAATTTGGAAGATTCTATCTATGGCAAGTTTTTCATACAGTTTTTTCCTTTACAGATAATAATTATATATGCTGTATATCAGACTTACTTATTGAACCAATACAAAATTTAGAGAACTACCATATTTCGGTACAGGTGTTCCTAATCAGATTGCTGGCATTCTGTGTTAGTAAAGAATTGTATTTCACAAAGATAATGTGTAAGAAAAGTGATTCATTAAGTAAAGCATACAGTGAGCTAGGCTCTCCGTCAATGATCCCGAGCATGCGCGTGGCCTACCTGGAAGTAGCCCTCTCCCTTGTGGACCACTACACGGGGCTCCACTGGCTCCTTGACACTGGTATGTGGAAAGAAATCCTAAGCGCTAACAATGAGTCCAAAACAGTATTTGTCACGAGACAGAAGTACAAGTTTGTGTCCAAACTTGTATGGAGAGTCAATGATTTGGAGGATGAAGCAAATGTGAAACTAGTGTTGACTTATATACTGAAGCCCCTTATTGAAACAGAAATTGTGGTATCGGAGTCAATTACTGCCGAAGAGGAGGAAGAAGCGTCCAAACAGTTTGAACCGATGCTTCACATGCTTCAGTCCATCATGAGTGAATATGATCACCTGACTAAGTCATCTCTTGTTATTAATACATTACTAAATCACTTCAAAGTGGTAACCCTCATGTACATGTACATGGATAGATTCCGTAAGGATAGTTTGACATCACTCCTAGCAAAATTATGTTTCCGGGTGATTTTGGCCAAAACTTTTCATTACAAACCAATAACAGATGACTCGGTGCACACTGCTGAAGACTTTATAGAAACAAGCGTAGCCTATTTCAATACTGTACAGCTCTTTATATCAAGGCGCAATGCTTTGTCCGTTTTGGATTACTGTTATACTTGCAACGAAATTTGGAACGGAATGTGGCGCAATAAAAAGCCAAAGATTAGTACAGCGGATGGTAAAATGGTGAATTTGCAGAATAAAATGTTGTTTTTGTGCCTTGTACCTGCTATTGCTTTTATAAAAAGAAATACGGACTTAAATTGTCCGGGAGAGGCTCACTATCAGGAATACATAATGAAGCTGATCCACGCGAGCTGCGAGCACACTGCCAAGTCGGCCAAATGCTTGTCCGAGCTTACTTTAGAAACAGATACAGAGACCATCGTCCTGCAGAGTGTGAAGAGACTTTCCAGCTTGAAAAACTCCATGAACAATGAACAGGCTAACTTGATGTTCCAAGGGTTGTTCTATGTGCTTAAGCAGTTCGATCACTCAGACTCAGAACATAACGACAAAAGCACCCACTCTGAGCCCTCGGAAGCTACATTCCAGGAAGACCAGGATAACCTGTTTGTATACTCGTATGTTCTAGAGACTATCTTACTCCTGGTCAAAAACTATGATATAAATTGGCAAGAGAGTTTGGAAGTCATCTGTTTGTACAATGTGGTGTACAACATACTGAAAAAACCGAATTTGACATCTAAGGTAAGTCAACAAAAGGCGCGGTCGGCCATCAACACGATGGTAATCGTACCCGCAGGCGCGGCCCTGACCATTGCTTAGAGTCATCATTACCATTACTAGGATCCGGCCCGCGAGTTGGTGACCCCTGATATGAATAATTGATAAAGCATTAGGTATCTTAATTAGCTTCATTAAAATTTATTTAAATCAAACCATTAACACGGTACATAAGTAAATATGACCAATTTCAATTCATGAACACTACAGCTATCGCTCATAAATTCTTATCACTATAAGGATCGATTTAATCAAACTACGCAATTCCAAATCTAGGTCATGGCCCCAAATAATCCATCTATGTAATATGTGTGTGACGACGCGTTTGGCTCGGTTTGTAGACTCCTGCCTACTGAGCCGGCGGTCCCGGGTTCGAATCTCGGCCAGGGCAAATATTTGTGTGATGAACTCGAATATTTGTGCTTAGGTCATGGTTGTTCTATGTATTTAAGTATATATTTATCTATATAAGTACATATATCGTCGTCTAGTACCCATAACACAAGCCTTCTTGAGCTTAATTTGGAACTAGATCGATTTGTGTGAGGTTGTCCGATATTTATTATTATTTATTTATTATGTACTATGGGCGCCACAAATGCATGGCCCGCATATGAATGTCTTCATTCAGAAATGGGCCATGTAAATTGTGCAGCTCATTGTACTTCCGAATCATTCAAGGAACCCGTTTTCCAGTTCATAGTGACGGCTCTGAACGTGATAACAGAGACCATAAAGAAGTTCCTACCGCCGAACCTGTCGCTGCTGATGGAGTCGAGGCCCGGCTCCGCCATCCACGAGCTGGGCCGGCTGGTGTTCACGCGCATGCACGACCTGCACTGGGAGGTGCGCGACTCCGCGCTCGAGCTGCTGCTGGTGTGCACGGAGATCTCTTACATCAGTGAGTCTACATTATACAGCTACTAGCCCGGCTCCGCCTTCCACGAGCTGGGCCGGCTGGTGTTCACGCGCATGCACGACCTGCACTGGGAGGTGCGCGACTCCGCGCTCGAGCTGCTGCTGGTGTGCACGGAGATCTCTTACATCAGTGAGTCAACGTTAATATACTGCTATTAGTGACCCGCCCCGGCTTCGCACGGGTGCCATGCTGATGAATTTTGCATTCCTCCCTCTTGAATCACTATCTATTTAGATAGTGATCTATTTAAAAAAAAACGCATTAAAATCGGTTGCGTAGTTTTAAAGAACTAAGCATACATAGGGACAGACAGACAAACAGCAGGAAGCGACTTTGTTTTTTTATACTATGTAGTGAAGTTAGCCAATAACCTAATGTATAAAAATTTAAAACACCCCCGACACAAGTATATGGTCATCATGCGACCCTAATTCAATAAGTGATATAGAACACTGATAGTATATATATTCTTTGCACTGATCAAGGCTACAAAATTTCGAATTCTTAGCTTCAATATTGGCTGAGATCTTGTCACTTGTTCCAATTCTTGGAAGCTACTGGTCCTATTTCCAACAAACATACCTAAAGGACCATCTCGACGGACTTTCTTTCGATTAAAAACTGCACTTAAATTGGTCCATCCGTTTGGGAGGTACGATGCCTCGGACAGATACACATGTTAAACTTATAGCACCCCTCTTTCTTCGTCCTTGATTTTGACTTTTTGAACCTTGGTTTGACCAACCAGATTGTCTCACACAGATGAGCAACTTTAACACTTTCACGACCAGGTAAAAAATTAAAAGCTACCCCAGAAACAGACAGAGCCCGCTAGATGGGCGCAACCCCATCCCAGACGCCGACAGAGCACGCAAGGTGGGCGCTCGTAACTTCAGGGTCACCAGGCGGGTTGTTTGTTGATCGTGAAAGTATTAAAGCACGGAGGCGCCACACCTGCCGGCACAATCCGAATCTTTTTTAATGCGTCCCGGTATAATGTAAGGTTCGGATTGGAAGTAGTGTGAGAATGTTGAAGTGCACATTGACCCATTGATAGCGATATCGAGGCCGAAGTGTGAAAGTGAACTAGCAGTCCAAAATGATAAGATACTAACAGCACTGTTTGATAACTGCGTTTGATTGCAAAATCGTTACATAATTCCATACCAATTGTCCGCGGCTGCTTCTGCGTTAATTATGTAAAGGTATAAAAAAATCCAATCATTCTATTTTATGTTATCGTATTTAGTAGGGTAGAACAATGGCGCAACTGATCTTACAGTGGTTGCTATATATAAATGCTTAACTCAGACGGCCCCGTATCTTAAAGACGGCTGATATGGCACGGCGTAGATTCTTCGATTACGCCTCATATACTAACAACTGCTACAAATATCTACGACCGCCGTCCTGCGGCTTTTTGTAGGTGGGAGCGCATTGTGGGTAATCCGCGAACGTTCACTTTTTAAGCGCCGCTGTGGTTGAACAAATTCATATAGTCAAGTAGTATTGTATTAATTGTAAAATGATTATTATTTTTGTACTTAGAGTATAATTTGAACTCTAAAAGCCTGAGATACAGGATTATCCTAGTTCAGGCACCAGTATTATGAATGCTCTGTATAGATCTAAGACCTTTTATGCCAATTTTTATTACTATGATTTCATGAATAAAGATTTTATTATTATTATTATTATATCTAAATGCCATGGCAACCAGTCCAATGCGTTTCTGCCTAATCTACGTGGATTATTAAGTATTCAGAAAGATACCATTTTTTAAGGGTCGGTATAAAATTCAAAGTTATTTTGTACGGTTGACTTTATGGCTTATATTTTAGGACAGGTTTGCCACTCACAATATCATCTTAAGATGACATCTGCTCCTTTTCCTATACTATCAGACTGGTTTTGTTATATGAACAATCCTAAATAGGTGCTATATCCTACAAACAATTTACTTGTCATGCGTCCATGCTAAGTAGTCAGTGGTTGTCTGGGTGAGATTGGCCGAAAATGTGTTCCTTTATAAGCTTTGAGCGGCCTACATGCAGGTTTACCTATCAGAACGGCTCTCATACATTAAAAACTAGCTTTTGCCCGCGACTACGTCCGCGTGGAACTTGGAAGTATGGAAGCAACCTCGTACAACACGATAGATATCCACCTAATCACCTTAGTTAATAAAAGGGATTATTTAAAGCGCCTAAGCAAATGTAAGAGCAATTGTGCTTTTGGTCTAACCATTACATTTCCGACAGGGTCATCAATGTCATCATGAATTGCTTACGTACTTTTCAATCTTTTTAGGGATAATTTCCAGGATGAAAACTATCCTATGTCCTTCCTCGGGTCTTAAACTATCTCCATGCCAAATTTCATCAAAATCGATTCAGCGGTTTAAGCGTGAAGAGGTAACAGACAGACAGACAGACAGAAATACTTTCGCATTTATAATATTAGTATGGATAGTATGGATAACGCTACGTTTCTTTCTGTTTCAGAGTTCCCACCGTTCCAGAAACAAATAATTGAGAACGATCTGATCGTGGTGGCGACGGCACTCGCGCTCAATGACCACGAGTTCTACGCGCGGGCCTCGGCATTGCGCTGTCTCGGCGCCGCCTGCAAGGTCAACAACATCTGGGAGGGGCTCAAGCTCAAGCACCCCGACATACAGGTACACTAGCGTCGCTGTCAGCTACAGCAGTGGGACAGCCCAGCGACACGAGTTCTACGCGCGGGCCTCGGCATTGCGCTGTCTCGGCGCCGCCTGCAAGGTCAACAACATCTGGGAGGGGCTCAAGCTCAAGCACCCCGACATACAGGTACACTAGCGTCGCTGTCAGCTACAGCAGTGGGACAGCCCAGCGACACGAGTTCTACGCGCGGGAGGGACTAAGCTCAATTACCCCTATTCTTCATATGGATATACGGGGCGGAAGAATCGTAGTTGTCTGAGCATGGGACCGAGGCGCTACCATACTCGTAAGTTATGGATCGTTTTGGCTTTATTATGCGAATATTATTTCAAATTCGTAGAATTTATTATAGCCCTCTGTTCTCTTTTCTTTATTAACGTCAGACAGATTTTCCACGTCAATTATGAATTGCTCCATGCCAGTGCCAGTAATATAAATTAGTACCACTAAAATTCCGTGACATGGCTTGGGTCTCAAACTGACAACCGACTAGTCGGGCTTTGATAATGATACGGTAAACATTACATTAACTCGGGCATTTATCCAACTTCCAGGACTCCCTTCTAGGCATCCTACGGGACAACCAGGAAGGCATCGTGCGCAAGGAGGCGGCCGGCGCGCTCTGCGAGCTGTACATCAACTTCAAGCTGGCGCCCAGCTTCAAGCACAAGCTGTACGAACAGATGGTCCACTCCGCCATCAGCGACTTCCACTGGGAGGTCCAGCTCCAGGCTCTCAAGTTCTGGAAGATCGTCATGGGCTCGCACCTCACCGAGCAGGGCATGCTCGACGGCACCTTCCCGCCCGTCACCTTCTCCAAGGAGTCCAGGAAGATCGTCACCTTAAACAAGGCGGAAATACAGCGGAGACTCCTGAAGACCCTCGACGAACTCGCGAGCATCGGCTGCCTCACGGTCTTCACCAAACTCCTGCACGAAGACACCGACGTACAAATAATGAAGTTCAACCTCTGCATATGTCAAAAGCTTCTCGATATTCTAAAGCACTACGATGTACCGGAGTGCGTGCAGCCCGGCGAGCGCGAGCCGCGGACGATGCGGGAGTACCAGGACAACAACGTCAAAGAGGAGCAGATGGAAGAAGGTGACGTCATCATCAAAACTGAGGAGAAGGAGTCAGATAACGTGATCGAGAGCATCATCAACGCCGACGACATGAACCTGCTGGCGCACATCTACGAGCGGCACATGCAGCTTCAGGCGGACAAGCCCGAGCTGCCGCCCAAGCCGCCGCTCGAGCCGCTGCGCTACGTGCGCCCCTACCTCTTCGTCAACCATCTCATGAGCAAAGACTTCAAAGCCGTTATTGAGTACAAGGAGCAGTGGAGGGACGGAATACGCAGTGTCGAGTCGTTGCTGGACGACGTGCTGGGCATTTATGAGATCGACGTGGATATCAACAATTTGGATTGTTATTGAGATTATATTAATTGTCATGTTGTTTGTTATAGATTATACTGTTTAGTATATAAGCTTATACCGTGAGGACGTTTGTAATACAAATCAAAATTTTGATAGATGAAAAAATATTTTTACTTACTCTCCCGTTTACCTCACAATTATCAAATTATTTTCACTTAAATAATTATCACAATTTGTAAATATACTTGAACTTAAATATATAAATAATAATTCGCATTCACGTATTTGGAATGATTTCGATTCCAACAACCATTCTTGGCAGCCTATTTTAATAGCTAGCAGTGTCCAACCAAGATACTAAAGCTCGAGACTAGTCGCATTTGAGTACCGTATGCGCGCTCTCAGTTTCTGCATCCTAATTCTTTATCTCAAGACAATATCTTCTTTAGATTCCTGGGAAGTGACGTAGAAATTTCCGATCACACGATCCCATCGTTCTGGACGCTTGGTTCTCAAACATTTACCATAAATCCTCTGACTCAGCTTAGCTTAGATATCCGCCCCTGCCGCCACCCACAGATGTACACTCGTTGTCCAGCAGCGTGTCGAGGTCGGAGCTACATACCTAGGTACTGTATAAGTACGTATACGTAAGGTAAGAAGTTCAAGTTTGAAGCCCAACCCGACCATCTCAGAGTACCTAGTTCAAGGGTACCAATACTAAAGATCCTTCTATCACACCTCCATGGCAGTGGCATGGCTGCGATTAAAATAGTACCTCCCCGCATAAGACATATCCGAAGCGAATCAAACTAATCTATGTACAAATAGGTCCGTGAGCATTATCACTCGAGCTAACTACCAAAAACTTTCCCTTGGTGGCGGCCACGAGGCAGCGTAGCGCATCTCCACCGCCCGACACACTAACCAACAATACTCACATACAGGTTATGGCAGTGTGTCAGTAGCTCGACCCACAGGTCCTCGCACTTGGTGGCGGCTTCGAGACACCGTAACGCGGTGGCCTGCGCACGCGCCACCTCGTGCGCGTCCGGCGTGCGCACCGCCCAGCCGAGCGCGCACCGCGCCGGCTACTAGCCCGTTCTCTGATAACACATTGCGGAGTGGTAGGAACTCTGTAATATAAAAATAACCATATATTGAAAACCTAAACTCCCAAAGTCTGTCGGGATTCTTCATAATCTCGTGTGAAACTACTTAATCTATACTGAGATACGAGCTTCGTTCTAATTAGTTCCGGTTGTCAACAAGTTCAACAACCGATATGATTAGGTATCTAAGTATGATTTATTCGAATGATGGGACATTTTTTCTTTTATTTTTAGTTAGGACGGAGTTGTATTTTTGCACTCATCAATCATCATGAAAAAGATGCTTGCCGGTCATTTTATACATTAGGTAACAAGGAAACACAACGTAATAAGTTGTAAGGTGGTTTTCAATGTCCACTTATTTGATTTCCATTACTTAGTTTGAGTTCTCGGTTATTAGTAATTGCTTCCTGGTTTGTGCTGTTAACGCTGATTACAGGTTATCCGAGCAAACATCTGTAGATATATATACCTACACTATGTAGATGTGTCTGCAGGTGAAGACGTGAGGTACTAATACCTAGTAGATGAGCCGTGCAGTAACCCTCTACTTCCAAATCATCATCCTCCTAGCCTTCGTCCCATTTTTGAGAATGAATTCTCAATCGGGGTCGGCTACCTAAATCCCAAGATGTGGCGTAGGCACTAGTTTTTACGCAAGCGACTGCCATCTGACCTTCCAACCCAGAGGGTAAACTAGGCCTTATTGGGCTTAGGTGGTTTCCTCACGATGTTTTCCTTCACCGAAAAGCGAGTGGTAAATATCAAATGACATTCCGTACATAAGTTCCGAAAAACTCATTGGTACGGGCCGAGTTCGAACCCGCGACCTCCGGATTGAAAGTCGCATGCCCTAACCACTAGGCTACCACCGCTTCTCAACCCTCTACTTCCAAATGCCCCCGTGAATTCACACTAAGCGTTCGACATTTGGGCTGAAATACGAATAGTGCAATGAAGCATATTGCCTGTGCTTCCATGTGTAGTTAGGGGCTCAAACATTTTACTCACTGACATACGCGACCTCTGTGAAGTGATACAACAGCTCCAAAGTGGCGATGCGCGCCTCTATTTCCTCCCTCTGAAGCAACGCTCGCGCGACACCCGCCGCCTCGCGCAGCGAGCCCCCACGACGTGACTCCATCAGTAGCGACAGCTCCGGCGATAGGAGTTTCCGGACGTTCAGTTCAGCGTGATGAGCTCAACCGCCTGTACCAACAACTGCAAGCACACCATCGAACTAACTTGCCATATTCAAGGCGTAATTACAGGTTTCTTTTTTTGCCAAGCCTCGTCGGCCTGTGAGCCCCTAAACCAACATTTTGCCAAATTTTAAAAGCAAAGAAAGACTTGATCGTTGTTGGAACGTGAAAGTGCTAGGGTTATGTCTGGGAGCTGATTCTGAGAAACTGTCTTAAATTTGGTTGAAATGTCAGAAGTGGGATACTTTCTTCTACAGAAGAGATAAAAATATTCAGGAAGAAATTACGTCCTCGAAACGGGAACAAATATTCGAGTTTATCGGACAAAATAATCCCTTACCGGGATTCGAACCCAGGACAGTCGGTTCAGTAGGCAGCCGTACTACCACTGCGACAACCACATATTGGAAAGGTTATGTCCAATATCTACTGGACGGAAATTTGTTTAGGATGATGATGAAAATGATGGCGAGAAAAGAAGAGAGCAGCTCATGGAAGCCACGCCGACATCATAGTTCATTTGTGGCGCAAGTTGTGGGCTGGCAAGCGTGATATTATTATACTATTATTATTATTATACCAGGCAACCTCACACAAATCAACCTAATCCCAAATTAAGCTCAAGAAGGCTTGTGTTATGGGTACTAGGCGACGATATACATACTTATATAGATAACTAAATACTTAAATACATAGAACATCCATGACCTAGGCACAAATATTCGTGTTCATCACACAAATATTTGCCCTTGCCGGGATTCGAACCCGGGACCGTCGGCTCAGTAGGCGGTTGCTTAACCACTGCGCCAACCATGATACGATATCGTACGATGCGCGCCTAAAACTTAATGATTGTTGTCGCCGCAAACCTTGACGTCAGATACTACAACACTTGCCTCCGTGCAGAACTAAACTGACTGACGAGCGAGTGTGGAGAGGTAGTCAATGCATTTAGATAACGTGGCCGTATCGCTCTTGATCCAGCACGGGCTAATGAGTACTGCATTTATTTCCTCTTGATAACTTATCTATGTAGTGAATATGTAAATAACACCCAGATACACTGTAAGTGTTATGTTAAATACATGAACTTACAGCATTATGCTTCTCAGGTACAGAGGCACTTTCAATGATTAAAACAAGGTTTAGGTTGTAATCACTATACGGACACGTAGTTAAGAATGATGTAATGTTTTAGCCTGAGTGCAAAAACGGCAATTCCCATTTTGCCTTTATAATATTTTATTCCTTTTTTTCTATAAATGATTACACTTGTACCTATGTATGTACCTACAGCATAAATCTAAGTAATAGCACATCAATCGTCCATCAAGGATTATAATTTTGATTTCAAAATGTTCATGAATCTTACCATACAACAGATGTTTTACCTAAATCTTCAGTTATAGCTTAGCTTTTTTAGCAATAGCATTTCTATTTTAGATCTTGTTCTCTTCTTGATGGTATTAAATAATAATAATAGATATACGCATACAGGTACTCAAAATTGTTTAAAATGTATAGGTATTTAATGTGGCAGAGCTAACAAAAAAACAGTTTTTGCTGCATTATTGAGTCTGCTTTATGATTTTCTGTAAAATGATGTGATAACAAAGACTACATTTATATTTCTCTATAATATAATATAATTACAAACTAAATATAACAACTAGCGACTAATCTAATCAATTTCTATGATGGCTCCGACTTTGGTAAGTGCTTCCTTGAGTTTCTCTGCTTCATCCTTGGAGATGTCAGCCTTCACTACCGTGGGGACACTCTCCACAAACTTCTTAGCCTGCACCAGGTTGAAGCCTTCTAGAAGATTCTTCACCTCTTTGATGAGTGCTACTTTTTGTTTGTCATCAAATTTGGTCATTTTAACCTGTAATTAGGAAAATAAAACCATATGAAATTTGTAGATACCAACATCTGTGGTTTGAATGATTTGACGCTTACTGTTGGCCTTGTGTTAAATCATCCGTGCACCGAAAACCCCGGGGTATGGTGGTTTGACACTGCTGAGTGGACTCCTCTTTCGCATTAAGATAATTACTTGTAGATTAGTAATTGTACCTGTGTTATAACTTGTGCTCTTAATTACAGTGCCATACATTTTCACAATGCATGTATACTTTTGGTATGTCATATTTAATTAGTTAAGACTTGGAGTGACACTCACTGATAGAAAAAGATAAAGTACACAAACAATCTTATAGGTTTATCACTGCTTTTAAACAAAACATTACACTTACAGTGAAGCTAGTTTTGACTGCCTTTGGTGCAGCTTCCTCCTCCTCAGCGGCGGGCGCCGCCATCGCGAACCCGCCGACCGGCATCACAGGCGCGTCGGGCAGGTTCAGCCGCCGCTTCAGCACCTGGCTGAGCTCAGACACCTCCAACAGGTTCAGTGTCGTAATCTCTGCCACCAACTTCTCAATTTTAGGCGATGCCGGCTTGTCGACTCCTTCTGGCACCGGAATGGATAAAGGTGCTGCCGCCTGCACGACTTCTTGGTGTAATACCGACCTATAAAAGCATAATATTAGTCTTATTTTCATTCATAAAATGAAAAATCGGGTTAACCTAACCTTCAAATAATTGCTAATTACCATCTCGAAAACGATCGCAGCTGGCGTAAGGGAAGGTTTCTTAAAATCCTGATGCTATTCATAATGCGAACTGGGAATCTCTAATTTACGAAATTCAATAAAATGTCCTTTTTTCGGAAATTAGTCTTGCTATGGTCGTGCTATTTCCAGCTTCGCGTGACAGTTGATGAGTTGACTTTGACAGTACTGCGACTATTATATCGACATTCGATAATAAACGCTCTGTAAGCTGTATCGATTATTCGCATAATCATATTCTTGTTTCTAAACGGTTACGAGCATCACTACTCCTACTGATTTAGTTTGTCTATGGCCGTTTTTACTTTTAAGACATTTCGTTTACGGTTTATAACGCTGGATTTGATCTGGATAATAGTAATTAGAGAATGGCTCAAATGATTTCTAAAATCAAAACAAAGCAAAAATATGGCGGACGATGACGAGATTGACGTTTTAGGAGATTTTTCATTTAATTCTTGTTTAGCTCAAAATAGTCAAGGAATGTAAGTAATAATTTGCCTTCCAACACGAATGTTTACGTTTTTAGGAGTTGTTTATGAAATAACTCTCTAAATGGCGTATTTATTATGTATGTCAATGGGTTTGTTGACATTAATTACGTATCAAAATATTTATGTTGCTCTCGTTACATAAACGTTGGATTTTATTTGAATTAAGCACCTAATTCCTAGTCCTCCAATCACGGTTTTCAAAATGTTACTTTGGACCCTATGTTGTTCTTATGACAAAACCCAAAGTTGCCTAATTTAATGAATTTTATTCTCGAGGAAAGTTAATTATCTTATATACATATTTCAGCCCGTCGTGCTCAAGTCGCGAGGATACAGTGCATCCTCAATGGCTGCTGGATTCGACTGTTACCAACTGGTATGATGCTGAAAGGGAAAAGAGGCTAGTATAATTTTTTTAAAGTAGTTTTCTAGGATCAGTAGCAATTATCTTACAATACACCTATAATTAATTTTACCTACACCCATATTGTTAAATTAATATTATAAGTTCAGATACTATAGGTAAAGACCTACATTAGATGGTAGTGATCAAAATCAGATGTAATTTCATAACATTGCCATATCTCCGGTGCGGTGTGGTCCTCTTAAGAATATCAAATGATACTCTTAAATTGACTACACCAACCGCTAGCATGGTCGCCACATTAATTGCTCAGCTTCTACTTGCATATCCATATAAAAGAAACTATGATAAGGATGATGAATATGTGTGTAGATAAAGTAGTGTATGCACTGTACATAATTGGGTCTTGTGATCCTACACTCATGTGATCCTACACTTGCCTTCAGCTTGTTTCGTGAAACCACACTCATGTTTTAAGACCTGTCATCTTGTATAAACTACTATGTATTTAGTAAATTTGGTAATGCCAAAACATACTTAATGGGAATGACTTTAAATTCAATATACAATCCCTAACCCACCCTACTTATTTTAGAAATACATTATTATACCATTTAGTCTTATCTTATATTTACTGTCTTGATTCCAGGGCAAAACTCGGTCCATCAAGAAAATTGTCTGGGAACAGTGTCATGCTTAAATATCAGCGTGTGAGACACTCATCATGGAACCAGGCGGAAAGAGAGATACTTGCCAGGGAATTGGTAAAAGTGATATTTATGTGTTATTGAAAATAACAGATGATAAAACTTATCAGTTTTATTTTATGCTTAGACGTTATGTAAACAAATCTTCAGTGGTTTTAGCAAGATGAAACCAAGCAAAAACCATGCTTTTTTAGTCTTAAAGAGATTAAAACTTTTAGACTACATTGCAATTTAACATTTATCTCAAATTGTAGATTAGATACAGTTTGTAGCCATCAATAATAATTGTACCTGTTTCAGGCTAAATACGGACGGAATTTTCATAAGATATCCCAAACACTAAAAACTAAATCTGCAGCTGAAATTCAAGCTTTAATAGAGGCAGAGTATGGAGTCAACTTAGACACGCCTCCTGTAGGGCTTGTGAAGAATGAAGAGCAGGATGATATCCCCAATGTAGTCCGAGAGGAAATTGTCACTGACGACTCAACCATCAGCAATGTTTTAAGCTTAGTTACTACTGCCTCTCCAACTATCACAGTGCCTAAAAAACATCCATTTAGGAAGAAAAACAATAATGTAACTTCAAAAAGCCTTCTCAAACCTGATGCCTTACTAAAATCTGATCTCATCGTTAACCCATCTGATATATACTATGAAGATGAACTTATAATAGGAACCACAGAGTCTGTGGGATCCAATGTGGATTCAATGGATGTAGTAGCAAGAGACAAGGCCAAACAGCATAAAGAAAAAGTAAAAGCTGTAAAAAAAATTGGTAACCACAGGAGAAAAGTGTCTCGTAACTTTGACAAGGGCAGAACCAGGCCTAGCAGTAAGGAGCTGTTGAAGTCTCCCCAGGAGAGGCGGAGAAAGGATTCTGGGGTGTCGGAGGAGAGCACAAAGAGCCCTAAGTTGCAGATTGTCCTGGGCTCGGGACAGGCATTGCCAGTCTCGGAAGGGGAGCAAGTGGTGAGTTAGAAAATAAATTCAAGAAGTTTCTTTCTGGTTTAAAGAGATTGCTACCAAAAATTTCAGTGACAGTACTTCAATAATTTTGGTGAATTTAAAAATACTCTTGGCATAATTCAATTGTTTCCAAAGTCTAGGAAATAATAAATATTATTAAAATTAATTTGTCTAGTACTTTTCTCGTATTGCAAAAATAATTGGTGTTTGTATTGTAATAAGATACTCCGTTTTTAGATTAAAATAGAGAAAAAGAAGGACTCCGAGTCGGACAGTGACATAGAAGTAGATATAGACAGTGACACTGAAGCACCCAAAAGGAGGGAACCGATAAGAGCAGACACGGACAACAAAACTCCTGAAGAGGAAGCTCCGATTGCAGTGCCTTTGGACAGCTTTGGACTGCCACGAAAGAGACAGAAGAAACTAAACCTGGTGAGAGTGGTGAGGCTTCTCTAATAGATCAGAGAATTATCTATAGTATAGAGTTTTATTATTATAAGCCTTCTGACAGATATTTCACAATTGTTAAGGTTCTTTAGTTGTTTCATTGGTTGCAATATCTGTGTGCTTTGTTATAGCAAAGGCCTCCTCCAATAGTATAGATACCATTATAAAAATTGTATTGAAAATCAGTTTACACTGGAGAGGGGTCATTATTACAGAAAAAATCTTAATAGCATGATGCAGATATGGGCGCTGCGAAACGGCTGGACAGATTTTAAGCAATTTTGAAACAGGGTTAACAGGACACTAACATGGGTATACACTAACATGGGTATAGGATACTATGGTTATGAAAAAAGCTTTATGCGGATGAAGTTGCGGTTGGTACCTTCTAAGTAGTTATTGTATAATTTATGTTTGTTTTTAACATGGTTACAGCATTTCTCAATTTATGCCAAGCTAGATAGTTGTTGCCCATTAACACTAACACCTTATGCTTTTATTTGTTGTGGTGGCATGAAGGATAATTATTTATTCATCGGCAGCTTCAGCTATAACTATAATAGATATGTCGTTTAATTTGTGTTATTGTTTAAGTAACAGGAGTTTTTCCTTTTTTTTGTAAGAGCCATGACTGTTCTCAATTACATCTTATGGGATGGTCAAATAGCTCGAAGTAGCGAACGGATGGAGCTTCGTGTATGACGGTGTGTGTGTGTGTCAGGACGGCGCAGGCGGCTACACGATCGCGCACACGGCGGCGGGCGACGTGGTGCAGCGCCGCGCCGAGCCGCGCGCGCCGCGCCGCCGGCCCGCGCAGCCCGTGCGGCTCATACACTGCCGCCTCTACAACGCCGAGCGGCCCGTGAGTCTCTACATCATCTATCTTCTCCGATTTGGTCAATTGAAGCCAGTAGATCTAAAGAAATTAATGCTGATATGCGTTCATTACCAGTGTATACGATATGTACTTTAGGTATTATAAAAAAGTTAATGTTTTCCAAATCCTCTTTGACGAAGTTCTTATCGTGTGTGATCTGTGCGTTAGCGATATTTTGAAGAATCGTCAGCGATACTTGTCTCGCTTGTGCCGCACACTGCCGTTAACTACCTAACTCGTAAAGGACCGTTTTAGATCGCAAAAAAATATTACATTTCTTTTTTTACTAATAGTTCTTATTCTTAGTCCATAATCGTGATTGATTCAATCGTGTGCAGAATATGACGTCATATCACTTCAAAGTACAAAACGAAGTCGCTTCCTGCTGTCTATCTGTCCCTATGTATGCTTAGATCTTTAAAACTACGCAACGGATTTTCATGCGTTTTTTTAATAGATAGAGTGATTCAAGAGCAAGTTTTGTATACCTATATATATATATATATATGACATGCATAGAATATTAAGTATCAGCATTGAATTATGATCGTAGGCGCCGTACGTGGTGTCGCTGAGCGTGTCGGCGCTGGTGCTGATGGACGCGCACGCGCACGGCTCGCGCGCCGAGGTGATGGGGCTGCTGGGCGGGCGCGTGTCGCCGGGGGCGGGGGCGGGCGGGGGCGGCGCGCGAGCCATCGAGCTGTGCGCCTACCGCGCCGCGCGCGCCGCCGCCGGCACCACGCACTGCGACATGGACCCGGGTAACAGCTCTGCTCAATTTGATGCTTTCATTTCCCAAATCATGCATTTATTCGCAGCCGAAAATCTTTCCAGATGTTTAAGAAGTCGTTTAGAGCCCAATAAGGTAGTTTTGTTTCGTAAAAATTAAGAAAGTTCACGATGCATGTCCGAAAAACATAGGTTAGATAATGGAACTGAACGATAACGACAAAATGGACTGTATAATTAAAAGAGAGTCCACACAACTACCGTGATTTTACATGCATGAATTTATTGTGTTACGGCTTTATGATGAGATTGCGTTCCGGCTTACCTGGAGATCTCTTAGGCGGAGCTCAGCGTCTGGAGAAGGCAGTTCCTTGGGCTTACCCAGTGCTGGATCCAGATACGGTCTTACCCCCAGTCCTACCACTAAGACGCACATACAGGTGAACAGAAGCCGAGTCGCAATCGTAACAGCTTTTAGATGGAAATTAGATGACTTGATACACTGCCTTGGCTCGCGAAGCCCGAATTATCGATAAATCTTGGGCTACTTTTCAAAAGTTCAACGTGCTCGAATCGCACGGAACGACAGACTCTCTGGGTTGCCACACTAACTCCATAGTGATGTGACAACCAGTGTTGCTAGACTAATAATTAAAATTCTACCATAAATCGGCAATATTCAACATACCGCCCACCTAAATGCGACGGCATACTCAAGAATGCCGCGGTATTTAATGCGATAATACTTAAAACTACGAAAA
Organism: Apotomis capreana; assembly: GCA_947623375.1. Lineage (NCBI taxonomy): Eukaryota > Metazoa > Arthropoda > Insecta > Lepidoptera > Tortricidae > Apotomis > Apotomis capreana. The sequence continues at coordinate 23,218,132 of OX392507.1, read as the reverse complement.
GGTGCTGTTATGAACAGTACTTTAACTAAAATACGACTACAACGAGAACTTAAACTACTACAATTTCTAAAATTACCTAAACGTTATGCGCTACTGGCAAGGGACAAATCTTAACGACTGGTCTTTTGTACTGGCCAGCGGCAGTTTTAACCGTTACTACTCTACATACACCGTCTGCACCAGGGTGCAGTGCAACGATACGCCCTAACGGCCATTTAAGGGGATCTAGCGATTCACCAGCTATGAGCACCATGGATCCCACGGTGATATTAGAATGAGCCTTGTCCCACTTTGCCCTTTGTTGGAGTGTGTGTAGGTACTCAGTTTGCCATCGGTGCCGAAAGGCTTGGTGTATTTGTTGAATGAGCTTCCACCGCTGCTGGACGCTAATTTTTAAATCTACAAATTTCTCCTCGGGCATAATCGATAGAGGTTCTAGAGTTAGGAAATGACCCGGGGTTAAAGCAACGAGATCATTGGCATCTGAGCTATGAGGCGTCAAGGGGCGCGAATTTAACATTGCCTCTACTTGTGTTAGCACGGTGTAAAATTCCTCGAATGTCAATCTCTGTGCACCGACAGCACGAGCTATGTGCGTTTTAACTGACTTGATTCCCGCTTCTGCTAGACCATTAAAATGGGGACTCCCAGGAGGACTAAACGAAAACTTAATTTCTTGGGACTCCGCAGCCTTTTGCATGATAGAACCAAGATAGTTACTGGCACCGATAAAATTTCTTCCCTGGTCGGAAACAAGATGGCTACACCGGCCACGACGGGCGATAAAGCGTCTCAAGGCGGCCAAAAAGGCCTGCGTGGACAATTCGGATGCAAGTTCGATATGTATAGCTTTCGTGGAGGTACACACGAAGACACAAATGTACCCTTTGAAAGTTCTGGCACCGCGACCTCGTCCGAAAGCTATGTTGAAGGGTCCACCGTAATCGACAACTGAATTCGAAAAACATTTAAGTTGGTTTACACGATACGATGGGTAATTGCCCATAAACGGGGCAGGGGCGAGTTGGGGACGAACACGAAAACATTTAACACAACCAGAGATTACCGATCGAATGGCACGTTTACACGACAATATCCAAAAATATTGTGCAATGAGATTTTGGAGAGTTTGCGCACCAGGATGCATAAAACGAATATGGTATTCCTGTATGATTAGGTACGTGAGGCGGTGGGAGCGGGGTAATAGAAGAGGGTGCTTTGTTTCAAAGCAGGTCTTGGCATTAGCCAAGCGACCGCCCACCCTGAGAAGACCCGCCTCGTCAACGAAAGGCGATAATTTGCGAAAACTCTTAGGAAGCGAGTTTGACGAACCCTTTTTAAGAAGTTCGAACTCCGACGAAAACTCATTCTCTTGCACAATTTTCACCAAAAACATGAGTGCCTTGTGAATCTCTGTTGGTTGTAAAGACCCAACGATACGATGTCCGACAGTCAATTTGCAGTTCTCCGAAAAACGAAAGCAATAAGCTAATACATGTTGTAGCGTTTTTAATGACGAGAACCTTTCGAGAAGAGTGTCTACTAGCTCAACCGTATTAGACACTAAGAGAACGGTAATTTTTTGTTCTTCATGGAGAACGTCATTATCTATTGATAATGCCGACTTCGGCCAATTTGCACTGGGATACCTAAGCCAAGAGGGCCCGTCCCACCAGCAAGCTTGGTTAACCAAGTCTTGAGGTAGTAACCCACGTGATCCACAATCTGATGGATTATCTGTGGTTCTGACATGATGCCAGGAGTCAGGAGGAACAATTTCTTGGATGTGGCTAACACGATTAGCCACAAACGTTTTCCACTTGGAAGGACACGATTTAATCCAAGTCAACGCGACACTTGAGTCCGACCAAGCGAAGACCTCACTCACCGAGTGAAACGGTTTCAGAGCCTCCACGACTGACGCAATCAAATTCGATAACAGAACCGCAGCAACCAGTTCAAGACGTGGCACCGATAATTTACGCAGGGGAGCGACTTTGGACTTGCCACAGACCAATTGGACGGCGATATCACCGTTCTTACCTATCGTACGACAGTAGGCGACGGCACAAAAGCCTCGTTCCGACGCATCACAAAAACCATGGAGCTCTAGTATGTCAAACTCCACAACAACACGACGAGGAATAGCCACAGAGCTCAGCGACGGAAGCTGAGCTTTGAGTGCTTGCCATTCAAGCCTGATGTTTTCTGGAATATCGTCATCCCATGAAACACCAGAAACCCAGAGCAACTGCATCAAATACTTGGCGAGAAAAGTTACAGGCGAAATAAAGCCCAATGGATCATGGATCCTGGCTATCTCCGAAAGGATGGTGCGCTTCGTGCATCGACCGTGATGAGAAGCTGCAATACGAAAACGAAAAGAATCTGATTGGGGTTGCCATAACAATCCCAATATCTTGAGCGAAATGTCAGACGTTTCATCGAAATGTTTAAAGTCCTGTGAGTACAGGTCCGAGGATGGAAGGTTGTCCAGGAACTCACTATTGTTAGAGGTCCACTTCCTCAGATGGAAACCACCCGACGACAATATTTTTGTGAGTTCCATCTGAAGTGAGCGGGCCTGCTCAACAGAATTCGCTCCAGTGACGACGTCATCAATGTAAATATCGCGAGCGAGGACAGCTGAACCAGCCGGATGTTCTTCTGCAGCGTCACTGGCCAGCTGAGCCATTGTACGAAGAGCTTGGAATGGCGCAGCCGAGACTCCATATGTTACCGTTTTTAAGCGATAGTCACGAACAGGACCGGAATCCGAGGGGCGCCACAGGATACGCTGGAATTCAGCGTCTTCTGTAAAGACCAGAATCTGCCTATACATCTGCTTAACGTCGCCGGTAAATACGACGGCGTGCCAACGAAAGCGTATAAGCAGGTCGAAAATATTTGTCTGAAGTTTCGGCCCAGCGAGGAGGGTGGAGTTTAAAGAAACTCCTCTAGAGTCCTTAGCGCTGGCGTCGAAGACGACACGAAGTGGAGTGGTTACTGAGTCACGCAGTATACCGTGGTGAGGAATGTAATAAAACTGGCCCTCATTTGTGGAAGGAGGATCTGCTTCTTCTAAATGACCACTCGACGCATAGTCATCCATGAATTCGACATACGACCTTTTGAAGTCAGGGTTGCTATTTAACTTGCGTTCCAACGACTGAAATCGTTTAAGAGCGATTTTGCGCGAATTGAGGAAGGTAGGTTTATTCGTAGGATCGACGAAAGGTAGTGGGACTACGAATCTGCCTTCTTCATCGCGGCAGTATTTAGCACGAAAATAATCTTCGCAGCGTTGGTCCTCCTGCGATACGAAAGGTTTAGTTGGAGGACTAACATTTTCCAATTCCCAAAATGTCTTAATGGAATCATCGAGCGACAAGGTTTGCGAAGAATTCGACACGAAAAAACAATGTTTGTTATTGTTACGAGAAACGAGAGCATTTGTTGGGAGTTGACTTTTGTCACACCCTCCCATTACCACCCATCCATAGACAGTATGTAAAAGAGTAGGTTGTCCGGGCTCCCCTCGCTGTATGCCAGGTAACAACGATGAAGCGAAAATGTCTGCATTGAGCAGCATGTCCACTGGCGCCGGGCGAGCGAAGTCAGGATCAGCAAGCGATAAATTCTTTATGTGTGACCACCTTGACGGATCGACAGGTTGTGTAGGTTGGTCGGCACATATCGACGACAAAACGAGAGCTTCGAATTTAATATTCGACGACAAGGTTGTATTACCGAACGGCTTAATTTCGCACGATAGCGAACCGAGCGGTTGAGCGACAGAATTGCCAATGCCGTAAACGGCGTGTTGGCCACGACAAATGTTAAATCCTAGCTTTTTCGCGCAGGATTTCGATATAAAATTACAAGCACTAGCGCAATCGAGAAGCGCGCGTACTGGTCGGAATTGACCCAAACTATCCCGAATTAAAACTTTTATAGTCGAAAATAAAATAGTACTTTCCCCAGTCAATGTAGTTAAAACCGTTTTGCTATTATTATTGCTACTGGGATTACTAGGCGAAGCGTTATCAGCCACCATGGTCTCGGGCGATTGTATATTTTGAGTGAAATGTAACAAAGTGTGATGCGAACGGCTACACACACTGCAACGAGAAGCACGACAAGTTTTCACCCTATGAGCGTTCGAAAAACATAAAATACACAATCCCTTTTCCTTCACAAAATTAAAACGACCATGGTTATCAAGTTTTAAAAATTCACTACATTTGGCAAGACCGTGCTGACCAGTACAAAAACCACAAGTTGGACTTGAAACTACAAATGCTGTTTTATTTTTAGTCAACGGCCTAATATTTGGAACCTTTATGCTTGAATTTTCTAATGCTTTGCTTCGCTTCTCAATAAAGCTTTTCAAATCCTCAAAGTTTGGAATATCAACATTTGAAGTAAGTTGTAGTTCAAATGCTTCACGAGTAGCGACATCTAACTTCGACCACAACAAATAATACAGCATAAAGTTCCGGTCAGGAAGGTCAAATTTTGATAAGATATTTAAGTTCTCATTAAATGTTCGAAAAACCCTTTCTAAATCATTCTTGTTTTTAACTATTTCACAGTTCAATAACTTTTCATAGTAAATAACAGCAATTTGTCTTTTCCTGTCATAATAACTGGACAGCGTCTCATAAGCGTTAACATAATTGTCACCAGACAAAGGGAAACTTTTTATTAATTCATAGGCGGAACCCTGTACACTCGATAAAAGGTAATGTAATTTTTCAACATTACTAATAGTGTTCCGATTATGTATTAGCGAGTCGAAAAGATCTTTGAAGGACACCCAGTTCTCCAATTTCCCATCGAAAGGTTTAATTGATATTTTAGGCAATTTTGCTAAGTTATTTTCTAATATTACAGGTTTAATTTCCACTTGATCACTTGGAGCACTTGGTATACTTTGCCGCAATCGACTTTTCACTAATTTTAAACGATTTTCAAATTCTCGGGTAATATTGTATTCGTTAAGACGTTGTTCCCTTGACAGCGGCCGTAAAATTCGGATTTGCGCTTCATGAAAATCTTTTTCTATGTCTTTGAAGTCCGATTCATTATAACCGTGCAAATCTGAACTTTCGATATGTTCTAAACGCATAATACAATAATCCCGTGCGACACGGTAAGCATCCACAGTTGCCGGTTCTAATTCACTACTATTGTGTTCATCCATTTTATTATAAATACAAACCAAGACACTAAATAAGTAAATATCATACGACACCGCGTAACATAAACAACAAGGTAATATAACCTACAAACTTTAAACGTCACGTCAATGCCAATCGAACGTCGAAATGACGTTTAAGGTTGTACAGATAAGGCTATTTTCACGAAAAACGTTCCGTTGTACGCTTAAAATATATTGAGTCTATGAGTAGGAAATTGTACTGCCAACATAAACAAACGAAAGCGACAAAAAGATGGCGTACAATTAACACGACAAATTATTAGCCAAGGCAATTTCTCAAGTACCTACGAAAGTTAAAAATAATCAAATTATTTTATAAAATCACGGAAAATTGCATGAAAACTCGCGACAAAAGGTACTTTTCAACAATATCCGGCTCGAAGGACCAAAAAATGAACGATAACGACAAAATGGACTGTATAATTAAAAGAGAGTCCACACAACTACCGTGATTTTACATGCATGAATTTATTGTGTTACGGCTTTATGATGAGATTGCGTTCCGGCTTACCTGGAGATCTCTTAGGCGGAGCTCAGCGTCTGGAGAAGGCAGTTCCTTGGGCTTACCCAGTGCTGGATCCAGATACGGTCTTACCCCCAGTCCTACCACTAAGACGCACATACAGGTGAACAGAAGCCGAGTCGCAATCGTAACAGCTTTTAGATGGAAATTAGATGACTTGATACACTGCCTTGGCTCGCGAAGCCCGAATTATCGATAAATCTTGGGCTACTTTTCAAAAGTTCAACGTGCTCGAATCGCACGGAACGACAGACTCTCTGGGTTGCCACACTAACTCCATAGTGATGTGACAACCAGTGTTGCTAGACTAATAATTAAAATTCTACCATAAATCGGCAATATTCAACAGGAACAATTTAGAAAAGATAAAATTTGCTCATTTGCAACAGCGTTTTTAGATTATATGTAGTGTCAATTATCCGAAAACGGTCTCGAGGACAGGAATAAGTGCAGCAGTACGTAAAGTAAGAAAAGTGACCACCTTAAAGGAGCGTATTTATGTGATGGTTGTGTGTATGTGTGTTGTGCAGTGTCGCAGGCGGCGGCGGGCGCGTGGCTGCGGGGCCGCGGGCTGGCGGTGCTGGGCTGGCACCACTCGCACCCGCGCTTCGCGGCCGCGCCCTCCGCGCTGGACCTGCGCAGCCAGCGCGCGCTGCAGGACTCCTTCGAGCCCTTCCTGGCGCTCATCACCAGCCAGCACTGGCCCGCCGGCCGCACCGCCTCGCAGTACAGGTGAGCAACAGATGAGGACGGCGCCCGTCTTCACTTATCAGCGACAGATTAAACTATATATTTTAGTCGTGTGATAGAGGGATAATTAATCTAAAAACGCGAACAGTTTAAAAGGCCTTATTTATTTAATTTTTTTTATTATATTATGACAAATATATTGATAATTTCAACCAATTTTTAAGTGAATAATACTTTTACTTGAGTTCTAGATAGTAACATAGCTATTTCATGCTTTCATCGCGTGCAGTCGAAAATAAGGTGAAAAACAATTTTGAAACAATAAATCGCAAGGACCTTGCTCTAATTAGTAACACTGATAATATATTACTCATAGAGAAAAAAATCTAAAACAATCAGGAGTTTTGAACGGATAAGAAGCCTTAAAAAAAAGGTTAGTCATGTCTTACCAAGAAATGAAAAAGAAATCCCAGGAAAGAACGGCTGGCGATTGCTACACTGATAAGAGCGCAACTCTTAAATTGAAGAAAAAGAATAGTGGGGTGGGGCATGGGGAAAGTTTGGTAATAACTATTTCAAACTCCCAAGTCGTCTGTTCCAGATGTTTCCGCGTGGAAGACCCGGCGCCGGGCGAGTCGGAGCCGGCGGGCTACCAGCTGCGCGTGCGGCTCGTGCCGGACGTGACGGCGGACACTGCGCCGGCGCTGCTGCGCGCGCTGCGCCGGCTGCTCGCGGCCCCGGACCCGGACCCGGCCGACCCGCACCGCGTGAGCGTGGCGCGCGACGTGTGCCCGCAGGCCAGGCTCACCTACTTGGAGAAGGTCAGTAGAGGTGGTCAAACACGCCTAAAGCATTGGCTACAACTTCAGGCGACCAGCCGAGCGGCGAGCGGTGGCCATAAGAGTGAGCGAGACAGCCCGTTCGGACCTTCCGCTCTCTCCTATATAGCCTCCGCTGGTCTAGCTTTGCTAGGTTGATTTGAGTAACATTGTCCCTTAATATTTATTTACTTTCTTGAAACAGTATTAAGTATCAAATTATCCCCCCTAGTGCGTGTCGAGCGTGTCGCAGCACCTGCGCGCGGCGGGCGCGGCGCACGACGCGCCGATCATCGCGCAGCTCGCGCGCGGCCTGCGCGATATCTTCAGCTAGCGCGCCGACTGACATCTACAGCTAGCGCGCCGACTGACATCTTCAGCTAGCGCGCCGACTGACATCTTCAGCTAGCGCGCCGACTGACATCTACAGCTAGCGCGCCGACTGACATCTTCAGCTAGCGCGCCGACTGACATCTACAGCTAGCGCGCCGACTGACATCTTCAGCTAGCGCGCCGACTGACATCTTCAGCTAGCGCGCCGACTGACATCTTCAGCTAGCGCGCCGACTGACATCTTCAGCTAGCGCGCCGACTGATATCTTCAGCTAGCGCGCCGACTGACATCTTCAGCTAGCGCGCCGACTGACATCTTCAGCTAGCGCGCCGACTGACATCTTCAGCTAGCGCGCCGACTGACATCTTCAGCTAGCGCGCCGACTGACATCTTCAGCTAGCGCGCCGACTGACATCTTCAGCTAGCGCGCCGACTGACATCTTCAGCTAGCGCGCCGACTGATATCTTCAGCTAGCGCGCCGACTGACATCTACAGCTAGCGCGCCGACTGACATCTTCAGCTAGCGCGCCGACTGACATCTTCAGCTAGCGCGCCGACTGACATCTTCAGCTAGCGCGCCGACTGACATCTTCAGCTAGCGCGCCGACTGACATCTTCAGCTAGCGCGCCGACTGACATCTTCAGCTAGCGCGCCGACTGACATCTTCAGCTAGCGCGCCGACTGACATCTTCAGCTAGCGCGTCCACCACGTAATATGTGGAGGCTGCAGGCTACGTGTGGCGAGGTCAAGGTCGGCTAAGTAATAAGCTAATTACTGTATATTATTTATTGTAGTAGTGTGTACAGTACAGCGGTTACAGCGAGACTGCTTAACATCATGTTATAAGAAAATAACGTCATCGCGCTATGATTGGTTGGTTGATTCAGTCAATCCGTTTCTAATACTCCCCGATAACCTTGTTACCAGTATGATTTTCATAAAATCGTGAGTGTTTTAAATCCATTATTACAAAATAAGACTTAGTCAAAGAACATGAAAACCGTAATGCATAAATTATTATTTTTTGTACTACGACCGGCGGCAAACAATTTTCTCCTTATAACTATTTTGTTACTATAAAGCGGCAACTAATCAGAGACGTAGAAAGTCTCACTAGCCGGAGTGCCACACCTTATTTTCTTATACCATGCTTAACAAACAATTACATATTTTGATTTTCAATATTTTTTGATTGTGTAAAGAGTGTTTGTTTATCAAGATATTTTAACTGGAAGAGACCCCTTTAAATGTAAGTTCTATTACATTGAGTGAACGCAGAGCGTGTGATGATTACGACGCTGTTCTATTAAGAATGTATAGTTTAGTCAGTATAATAATTCTGTTACAATTATTATACTCTGTAAATGTGTATATTTCTAAAATAATAGCGGTATCCTATTGAAAACTGTAAGCGAATTTTATAATTTGATATCCTATCATGCAGGTCGTAGCATCCAGCATTAATCCGACGTTTTTTATAGCATTATATGCAAGATATCGTCCAACCTTTAGCGATTTTTTTATATTCAAAGTAACTGTTATGAGATACTGACGACAAGAATTTTGCGATTAAAAACTTCTATTTGGATATGGATTAAATTCAAGATGTGTAATGATATCGCTAAACTGAACACATATCTTTGTTATGCCATATTATTTCGTTTAAAATGACAATTTCTTATTCTCACGTATTGCGAACAGCAAGAAAGGATATTTGGCCGTTACATCATAATAAGGCCGGGATAGTCCAGTAGTTGTCAACATTTTGTCTATTTATTCTTGTTTTGATTCTGAAATTTAATTGTATTAATATTTGAATATTTTAGTTCAGCGAATAAATTAGCTAATGGATGTATATCTGGTGTTGTTCAGTGTAAACCTTTCGAGCGCCAAGGACGGCAAGTCACGTCGGAAAGCTTTGCTCCTGACGATGACGCCAACGTCGTCTAATGATATAAAAAAATTAATGATCGAAAACTTTGTACTCAAACCGCTAACAAGTGTTTTTCAATCCCTGTTGATTTTGGAGCACTTCTTTATTATTTAACCGACTTTTTAAAAAGGTGGCTAGGTAGGTCCTATGTTTCACTGTATGTATTTTTGTAGTGGCATGGTGAATTGATTCACCTTGCCTTTCAAATGGAACATGATTGTTAAAATTCGAAATTATAAATTTTCAATTCCCATTGGAGTTATAATCAGTATTGTTTATTAATAATTATTGTATAATTCACAATTGCATAGAAAGTATATAATTTATGTTCTCGGTGCGTTGACAATAAGTATTTATATGTGTGATTCGACTGAGAGTAGGTTTAAAGAGATCTAACGTGTAAAAAGATGATTTATTATTGCTAGCATTAATTCAATCTATTTATATCGTATAGGCTGGATCTTCTTCATACAAACGGTAAACTTCGAGCCTAAATGTTATTCTGCTAATGCTCCTAATACTTCTATATCTTGTGGAGTGGTTTCTAAGATCAAGCCAAACTTTAAGAACATTAACTCAACATCTTATATTTCATAAGAGTATTATTGATGTGGTGCTGCTAATTTGTCTCATGTAAAAATCACAATTATTATAATAGGAACATGGTGGTATTCTTATGCAATGCCTTATTATTATTAACCTCATGACCGACACGGTATTAAACGGATTGTGCTTTCAACGCCACGGTAAAACATGACGACCCGTTACCGTAGCTAGGCCGGTGTTCCAACACGTCACACCGAAACATCCGACGGTCAAGAGGTTAATCATTTTTGGCTGTAATTTAGACATGATGTAACTGGAATTAAAAAGATCCTCAAATTACAAGACTTCTTTTTATTTGTGAAAAATCTCCCAAAGAAAATATGCAGGTGCATAACTTTTGTTGTTCCTAAAGGTGCATATTGTCTTCCGCAAAGCTCCCATTTCGGTTTCATTGTACAATGGATATATCTTGGAATGGAAGCGGTGGTAGCCTAGTGGTTAGGGCATGCGACTTTCAATCCGGAGGTCGCGGGTTCGAACGCGGCCCGTACCAATGAGTTTTTCGGAACTTATGTACGAAATGTCATTTGATATTTACCACTCGCATTTCGGTGAAGGATAACATCGTGAGGAAACCACCTAAGCCCAATAAGGCCTAGTTTCCCCTCTGGGTTGGAAGGTCAGATGGCAGTCGCTTGCGTAAAAACTAGTGCCTACGCCACATCTTGGGATTTAGGTAGCCGACCCCGATTGAGAATTCATTCTCAAAAAATGGGACAAAGGCTATGAGGATGGATGTACAATGGATATATCTTTCGGAGCAAAGACGTATGTGTTTTTTACTATTTCCAAACAATTAAAAATAACCTACGCCTTTTTTCGTGGGACGGCAGATCAGAACAGCCATTGACAAAAGCAGTAGCACAGATTAATATAATAGTTGTAGTAGGTAGACCGAGAAGGTGGTCTATCCCAAAGAGAGCAAAGCTGGCAAATTGAAAGGTATGTTTCATTTATACAGATAAGAAAAGAATGGTCCGTTCAACCTGTTGACAGAAAATCGTTACGGAGATGTAACGACCTTGCGCGACAGCGGCAGCGGTGCGCGGTAAGTTTATCTCGCTCACTCGTATGGCCGCCATAGCATTCCGTTATGCTGGCTAAATGTAAGCAATGCATACTTTGATAAGGGCCATAAGATTTTACACGGCTTCGATTAATTCGTTAACTAGGACACAAATAAAAGTCCCAAGTATATGGCACATTTCCAGTTTATTTTTTTAAATGTTACACGTTCTAGATAAAAAAATAATACAGTCCGATTATAGCAATGAAATTGTTGAACCTCAAGCGCGGTCGCGGCCGCCTCGGCTATCCACTCTAAACTTGAAAAACATCATATTTTTTTACAATTTTAACAAGCAATTTTAACTTTACTCTGATCCCGGAGACTACAATTCGATTATAAGGTACTTTGAGACGCTACAGTACTAAAAGTGCCCCATAATTATACAAATTTAAAAATTATTTAGTTCACCTATTTTTACACTTTCCGCGGCCGACCGCCGAGCTCGCAGGCTGCTGGACGCTGACAACACTGACCCCGTCGCCCTAGGCCGAGTGGCATTTTCTGCCCGCTCCACGACAAACCACGGGCGGTAATTCGTAAAGCCCCAGCCCTGCAAACATCTGCGATCTGGGACATTCACGAATTCACCACCTAGGTATGCAATGTATGTACTATTCAGTATGTATTGGCAGCGTCCATCAGCAACACTATGTAGTAATCTGGACATTACGCTACCTCTCAGACACGGATAGGGGCTTTCTGCGTAAACACGAACGTTCAGACTAAACAATTATATTTTTATGTAATACTTTATCTTTATAGACACTCATTATTTCAGATAATTATTAGCTGCACCGAGTATAAATTATTTCAAGGAAAAGCAGCCAAGTTTTTTTTTAACAAGACGATAGTCGGCAATCGTTTTTAACATAAACTGTAAGAGCACAATGTGATGACAATATAAAAGTAATATTTTGAGCTAGATACGAAAAATATAATTGGCAGTGACAAGTCTTATAATAATAATAAGGTCGAGGATTATCAGTAGCAATATAGGAGAGCTCGTACGAAAAGTGCATCCCTAAGTGAAATAGGAAGTTGCGGGCGAAACGCTGAATAAACATTTGTGTCTGAGACGTTTCGGCAATAAATTATAACGTGTACTCAATATTAAATTAAATAAAAATAAAGTTAGAATCCAAGGAGCGTTACATCTATATTTACAAGTGTTAACTTACGCTAATAGAAGCATCAACTATGAAAAATGTATTAACATTGAAGGCACATATTTCCGCACCCGATTCTCAATTCGTGCACTCGCGTGCACCGCGGCGGGCGCTCCCGCCGTGGACCGGATACACGGCTCTTACCGTAACTATATCATATATCATACAAGTAGGCGAAATTATAAGTACAAGAGTACGCGAGCGCGGCGCAACGACACTAGTGTCGTCACTAGTGACGTCACCGCGCCGCGCGCGACTGGACTAGGCGTAAGTGGAACTGACTGGGTGACGTAGACTGGTCGGAACTGACATGGTACTCAGTGCCAAATTGATGGGTTATCTAGCAAACTAAATCAATGGTATCTGTAGAAAAGCTATCAATTCGGGTCACTAGTTTGTGTAAAATAGTATTAGGTATTTACTTAATAGAGGCAAGCAGATTTATTAATTCAAATGGATAAAACTGGCAAGTTAAGAAAGTTTTCAGTCCTATGGGATATATCAGAATACATATTGAAAAATAGACGAAAAAAAGAATGGCGCTTAGTATTAGATATACTTGGCAGAATTATCCATTGGACATAAATGTACATAATACTGGTTTCGTAACACGGGTGTTGGATCGTCGCGTCCTCTATCAAAACTTTAGTAAAATAAACAAAGTTTCGAGAAGCAACCAGTCTGGGAGTATACTGACTTATTCTATTTCGCTAAGTAAGTCCTATTCACAGCAGCAGAACGGAAATATTATCAGTTTCATTGTTCATGTAGCGTACTTCACAGAAAACATTCAGTTTACTCAATGAGATCCCCTCGCGTGATCGAAGTTTAATAAATTCATAGTAGGAGCCGTTTCGCGGAGATGATACTGGTTCCGTGTTGTAATAATAGAAAATAGGAAGCACTCAACTGATTTGTGAAATTACAATTAAACTACTAATTTTAGTGGAAAGCGTTGTACTCGTATGTATTTTAAGACGAATCTGCACTTGCCCACACTAAACGAGCTGATTTATAGCTGATTAACAAGTTTTTATCTATTGACATGGAGCATGTGTTGGTACAAATACGTGCAAAGTTAAAAATTTTTAAATTACATTGTAACATTGCAGGACAGACTCGTTCGGGCAGGCAAACACGAGATCGCCTTACATTTTAAATATAAAGAGTTGCCGATACACGTATAACATTAACGAATAGATTCATACGGAACCAGTACCCTCTCGGTAAAACGGCAATTCATTAACATCTCAAATTTCCGAAAGCCAATTTAACGAAGTAATAATAATTTTAAACAGAACACGTCGTAACTATATCTAAGTTATTAATTTAAAAATATACAAACTAAGCAGTCATTCAATAACACTAGGCACAGCGAGACACGACTCCGTTTGATGACCGAGGAATAACACTTAAAATTATTTCGATAGAGTATAACTTGCATTGATATTTTTTATCCTTATAACCAATTTTGTTTCGCAAGGTTGGTCACCTGGCAGGAGTCGCGTAAAGCTGACAAGCGAACCAGACACTGGTACGTAATTAATGGCAATATTCACATTAAGAACACTAATTATATTCCCCAGTGACTGAGTAGCTGACATAAAAATTAATTATAAAACATCCGCGGCTTATCGAGCCTTAAAATATATTGTACAAGCGTACTGAACTAGCTCCGTGTAAAAAATATACGCTCCCATCACTCGAAGACAAATGGCCCGGAGGCTCCGTCGACTGCGGTCGTCGGCGCCACTGTCAACGCGAATTCGACAAGACTATCGATACAATTCAAGTGCATCGATACTTTTCAGATTCGTTGAGTTTGTCAACTACTTTAATAGTCTTACTTTTGAATTTTATCGATACTTTCGTCATTTAGAGTAAACGAGGAACTATATAAATCGCGTATTTATGGCGTTGATTTCGATTAAATAAATAATTACAAAATAATTCTAGTTCTCACTGTTTCGAGAGTGAGTTGTCAAAAGCTATTCGACGATGACAGTTGAATAATCGTACAACACGTACATTGGCAAAACAATTGATTTGGTTTTTAACCGTTTCATTCGATACACAATAACTTACTAAATATATTTAGTACAATGAACAATCAGTATCGATACGATATGATAATGTTTATGTCATCTATTTATTTATAAATTTCATTATTCGTCAGGAGTTTAACCTACCATAACGCACGCTCTGTATGCACCATCAGTCGCATAAGAAATTACTAATACAAAATGAATTTTGACTGTCAATTTTGACTGTATGAAAATCAACCATTGTTTAAGATGAAGCCATATTTCGATTCAATAGAATGCAAATATTGTCAGATCCACATCAGTAAAACAAGATCGACAAAATAATCATTTATCACGATAAAAAAAGATTTATCTATCCTTGACAAGTTTTTCTCGACAGAGCTTATACAGGAAGTCGGTTCAACCCAAGGGTAGAATGATATAATGTATTCAGGACTGGCAACTTTTCATAAAAAAGGCGCTGGCACCCGAGTCGCACAAGCGTTAAGCGCGTTAGGTAAAACTTAAAGTATGCCCTTGCATTATATTGGTCTTCGTATTAGTAGGTACATTTTCTGTTCGTGAGTAGCGTGGAGGAGATAAAATTCAAATATCGAACAACTATTTGCTACTTCCCACACATGCACGAGCATTCCTTAAGTTTTTTTAAAATCTGGCATACGACACTGGCCGCCAGGATGTGATCTGACCGTTGACAGTCTGCTGCGTGACGTGAAGCGCGGCGGACGGCAGTGGCGTGTCGCTCACTCGACGGCCTTGACGCGCGCCATGACCTTGCCGTCGAACATGGGCAGCGTGTCGGCGTCGTTGCTCACCTCCTCCTGGATCACCGTGTTGTCCAGGTCCGCGCACTCCGTCTTGAAGAAGTATCTGTGGGGGAAGAGGTTCCTTAGTTGTTGCACGTTTGTAATGTCTTCCTGTTTACAGAGACTTGATGACAATCAATGGAGTTCGGTAGACTGATCGACTGGTTCACTCCGTTGTTTCCTGGGATTGGCATTATGGCACAACATTCTGACAACCTTTGTCAAGTGAAGAGATAAAAAAAAAAAAAACATTAACTTTATGAGCGTTGCTTATTAAGAGACATAGTGATTTTTTTTTTAAGATCACCTATTGTTTATCTCTATTGTCATGCAAAGCGTTATCTGTATTTGTATTTACTTCTTGCTGAGGTGTGCAATAAAGAGTATTCTACTCTGTATATTTCTTAGTGATCAATTGCACTAGTAAGTTAGTGCTTATCAGTGTAGTGACCTGTAGTTGCCCTTCCTGGGCAGGAAGTCCTTGAAGAGCCGCAGCGTGAGCGGCACCTGCGGCACCTTGAACCGGTACGGCACCGCCTCGTCCAGGAACGACACCACCACCACCGTGTGCTCCCCGCTGCCGCCCGTGCCGCCGCTCCCGCCGCCGCCTCCGCCGCTGCGCCCGCTGCCGCTACCACTGTACCATAGACGAGCTCATAAGATACTTATAACAAATAGGTTACGTGTGTGTAGTGATGTGCCATTCTTGAAAATCTTGTATAGGACTTTCGATTTTGTATAGGAAATTTTCCCGAGAATGTTCTCTCTCCATACAAGTCTAAACGGTCTAGAGCGGCACATCTCTCTGTGTATTTTAATTATTTCTCACAAATAAAACAACAAAGTTTTGTTGTGGTGTTATTACTTCGATCACTCTTGATGAGAGCGATGTTCAATAAATTTGATTGCCTAGATTCTATACGGGTCTCTCTTTAACCTTTTGAGTGCCAAAGACGGCAACTCACATCGACGAAAAGTTGTGCCCCAGACGCCACGACGTCGCTCGCCATACTATCTGATGTCAGCTTGGCGTGTGGGACACAGTTTTCCGTCGACGAGCTGAGCGGAGAAGAGGTTAAATGTAGGTGATGAGGACAAAAGCAATATTGCCTTTGCCTTTGTATGTAGTGCAGTATGATATAGTATAAGAACTGACCGCGGCCTGGTCTGCGGCGGCGCGCGGCGGCGGTGGTCGTCGCGGTCGGCGGAGGAGCCGCGGGACGCCTCGCGCAGCTCGCGCTCCGCGCGGCGCCGCTCCTGCCGCTCGCCGTCCGCGATCCACTGCAGGATGCGCGGCGCCGGCCCGCCGCTCGCGCCGCCCTCGCTCACCACCGACACGCCGCTGTCCGTCAGCTCCGTCACGGTCTTCTTCGAGAACGATCTGTACAAAGAAAAACGTAAATATGAAAAGCCGAAACGCGCGTTTGTGATTAGTCTGTGAAAGCAGGATCTAGCGTGTGACATACCTGGAGTGTGAGACGGACGGCAGCGGCTCGGAGGCGTCGCAGTGTCCGGAGTCGGCGGACAGCGCGGAGGGCGCGCGCCGGGAGCCGTGCGCCGGGCGCGCGCGTCGCCGGCCTCCGGGCGGGGACGTGTGACATACCTGGAGTGTGACACGGACGGCAGCGGCTCGGAGGCGTCGCAGTGTCCGGAGTCGGCGGACAGCGCGGAGGGCGCGCGCCGGGAGCCGTGCGCCGGGCGCGCGCGTCGCCGGCCTCCGGGCGGGGACGTGTGACATACCTGGAGTGTGAGACGGACGGCAGCGGCTCGGAGGCGTCGCAGTGTCCGGAGTCGGCGGACAGCGCGGAGGGCGCGCGCCGGGAGCCGTGCGCCGGGCGCGCGCGTCGCCGGCCTCCGGGCGGGGACGTGTGACATACCTGGAGTGTGACACGGACGGCAGCGGCTCGGAGGCGTCGCAGTGTCCGGAGTCGGCGGACAGCGCGGAGGGCGCGCGCCGGGAGCCGTGCGCCGGGCGCGCGCGTCGCCGGCCTCCGGGCGGGGACGTGTGACATACCTGGAGTGTGAGACGGACGGCAGCGGCTCGGAGGCGTCGCAGTGTCCGGAGTCGGCGGACAGCGCGGAGGGCGCGCGCCGGGAGCCGTGCGCCGGGCGCGCGCGTCGCCGGCCTCCGGGCGGGGACGTGTGACATACCTGGAGTGTGAGACGGACGGCAGCGGCTCGGAGGCGTCGCAGTGTCCGGAGTCGGCGGACAGCGCGGAGGGCGCGCGCCGGGAGCCGTGCGCCGGGCGCGCGCGTCGCCGGCCTCCGGGCGGGGACGTGTGACATACCTGGAGTGTGACACGGACGGCAGCGGCTCGGAGGCGTCGCAGTGTCCGGAGTCGGCGGACAGCGCGGAGGGCGCGCGCCGGGAGCCGTGCGCCGGGCGCGCGCGTCGCCGGCCTCCGGGCGGGGACGTGTGACATACCTGGAGTGTGACACGGACGGCAGCGGCTCGGAGGCGTCGCAGTGTCCGGAGTCGGCGGACAGCGCGGAGGGCGCGCGCCGGGAGCCGTGCGCCGGGCGCGCGCGTCGCCGGCCTCCGGGCGGGGACGCGCCCGGCGTGCGCTCCGACCACACGCGCGACACGTGCTGGTCTGTAACAACGACGTGGTTAGAGCCGGCGCACACAACGGCTTCTAGTGGCCGCCACAGTACATCTCTCTTTTCTCACTTCGAGTGTAGAAAAGGGACAAGTGTACTGGGGCGGCCACAAGACGCCGTATAGTGTGCGGAGAACGTTAGTGTCGCTCAGCGGAATGTGGCGAAAGAGGGTTAATACGATATACGCAGCGCCGACAACCGTACAACCCGACTCGGATTGGGTACTTCATGTGTGATGTACAGAACTGTTACAGAGCTCGTACGACGACTCACCGAGGATGTCCTGGTCGTTGTCGTCGTCCAACTGCAGCTTCTCGCGGATGGCTGCCGCCACCAGCTGCGGCGGCAGCGCCTGCGTTGACGAGTCCTCACCGTCGCCCTGTACAGGAAAACGAACACGTTAAACACCGTCATTGGCGGTTAAAACGAATATCGAATAAAAAAAACTTTTGATCTCGTTGGTCGTAGAATAGTCTGTTCCTGAATGCGTGTTGTAACACTTGTTACCTCAGCGAGCCGTCGCTCGAGCCGCTCCTTGAGGTCCTGGTCGCGGCGCACCCGCTCCAGCTTCTCGATGAGCAGCGGCGCGAACTCGGCCGGCGGCAGCACGCGCAGCGCCTCCGCCGACACGCGCTGCGTGCGCGGGATCACCTGAGACACTCCACACGTTAACGTCTGAATTTTGTATGAAATTCCTTCCAATAGACATGTTGACTAATTTTTTTTGAGGATGTCAATCGATTCTATTTTTTATTGTGATCAAATGTCTATATGGGACTGACTACACTTAAACTGCTCTAAAAGTCAGAAATGACCGTCAAAGTTCAACATTCCTACGTAGCTCTAAAAACGCTCCATACAATTGGCGTCCAGGCTAGTGACGTCACAGGCCGGTATAGGTACCAATAATGGTATGGAAATATTAAGAAATTTGCCATTTTCACAGTGAAAGAGAGTTTAAGTTCATGGTTGTCATACAATTATGAGGATTCTGAAAAAAAATTAAAATTTCTTTTGGATAAAAAAAAAATCATAACATTTGCGTACCTTTGAAGTCACATATTTCCAAAAAGATTGATTTTTCTGGTTTTTTTTTTTGTTTCGTGATATATTTAGCTAATTTTATTCATATAACTACATTACGCTGTAGAATTCAACATCAGTCAACATGTCTATTTTGTATCAAAAACATGAAACATATGACGCCAGTGCCGCACGTTTAAAACGGGCGGAGATGGTCCGGTTGGTTCGTCAGCCTCCCCCCAGTACCATGGTACTCACCATGGCGGTGTCCTGCTCCTTGTTGATGACGGCGTTGCGGTCGAGGCCGGGCAGCCGCGGCCGCCGCGCGCGCTCGCGCCCGCCGCCCGCGCCCGCGCCGCGCACCGACAGCCCGTCCCTGCGACACACCCACTGTTACTGCTACTGCTACTGCACGGCAGGGCAGTACATATACTGCTACTGCACGGCAGGGCAGTACATAGCGAGCGTCCGCCGTGTCAATTCAGGACTTCCATCACCAACTCTCGTGTGTGTGACAAGAGGATTGGAAACAAACCCATACCATAAGTTTATAGTGAAATTTCCATGCTATACGGGACGAGACGTTAACCAAACGACGTCGAGCCGACTTATTCTAACAGCCTTTGGTGAAGCAATCTGACTTGAGAACCGGGAGGTATCACTATCGCCATCACTTCAGACTATCGATTCGTAGGACAACAGTACCCTTACCATGAGTTTACAGTGAATGTCATCGCTAGCGACTGCAGAAACGATTTGTGTCGATAATTGTAGTTCTAAAAAGTAACCGATAGGTGCGCACTCTCCATACAAATCGTTTAACGCTGTCGCTAAAGAGTACGGTCACGTTAAGTCATGGTAAGGGTACTGTTGTCCTACGAATCGATAGTCTGAAGTGATGGCGATAGTGATACCTCCCGGTTCTCAAGTCATTGGGACCTCGCGTACGAGCCATGCTCGACTACAGCAGATTGCTTCACCAAAGGCTGCTAGAATAAGTCGGCTCGACGTCGTTTGGTTAACGTCTCGTCCCGTGTTATAGCATGGAAATTTTACTACTTCATTGATGGTGAAACGACGGTTTTATAAGAACACATTTTGGAATTATTTCAGGGTGTAATGCTTAAAGAAGTTACGGTGAACTTTAAGGGCGATGAGTTAGGCACTGATGACTAGAGATTTATTACGCTACGTTCTATCAAATTAATAAAGGCTAAGTGCTTGAAACTAAGTAAAAAAAGCTTATCAAAAACGACAAAATATAAAGGGGAAAACGCGTGCAGGTAATTCTATAAAGGTGTATTTAAAATAATACTTACCTAAAGTACTAGTAGAGTTAATCAAGGCTTGTAACCATTGATCTTTATTCGTAATAATTAACCGGTTAGAGAGTAAAATTAACCAATTGCAAGCTCTGATTAAAATTCTAGAAGCTCTTACCGAATTTGAAAACCTATACTCATCTGTAATATCATGTTACTGGATCATAGTGGCGACGTTATAATTCGCGCCACGCCAGTTTCCATCTCTGAAGACAGCTGTAGGTCCGCGTCGCGTCACACGCGGCAAAACAAAACGTCGTGTCAATAGGCGCAGCGGGAAGGTTGCCGAGGCTAATTCTAGAGACGGAAACGCACGTGAATTCCACTGAGGCTGGCGCGCTCCAAGTTTTGATCCACCATACCGGGAGTTGTTCCGTCACGTGACGCGAGTGTGGGTACACTTACACACTGCTGCCGGACAGCGACACGACGTCGCTGCCGCTGCGGCCGGAGCTGAGGCTGGCGCGCTCGGAGTCCTGGCGCGAGGCGGGCGTGTACCCCGCGTACGTCACGTGCGCGCTGTACACGGACTTCGCTCGGTACCTGCTGTTGCGTCACGTGTACTTACACACTGCTGCCGGACAGCGACACGACGTCGCTGCCGCTGCGGCCGGAGCTGAGGCTGGCGCGCTCGGAGTCCTGGCGCGAGGCGGGCGTGTACCCCGCGTACGTCACGTGCGCGCTGTACACGGACTTCGCTCGGTACCTGCTGTTGCGTCACGTGTACTTACACACTGCTGCCGGACAGCGACACGACGTCGCTGCCGCTGCGGCCGGAGCTGAGGCTGGCGCGCTCGGAGTCCTGGCGCGAGGCGGGCGTGTACCCCGCGTACGTCACGTGCGCGCTGTACACGGACTTCGCTCGGTACCTGCTGTTGCGTCACGTGTACTTACACACTGCTGCCGGACAGCGACACGACGTCGCTGCCGCTGCGGCCGGAGCTGAGGCTGGCGCGCTCGGAGTCCTGGCGCGAGGCGGGCGTGTACCCCGCGTACGTCACGTGCGCGCTGTACACGGACTTCGCTCGGTACCTGCTGTTGCGTCACGTGTACTTACACACTGCTGCCGGACAGCGACACGACGTCGCTGCCGCTGCGGCCGGAGCTGAGGCTGGCGCGCTCGGAGTCCTGGCGCGAGGCGGGCGTGTACCCCGCGTACGTCACGTGCGCGCTGTACACGGACTTCGCTCGGTACCTGCTGTTGCGTCACGTGTACTTACACACTGCTGCCGGACAGCGACACGACGTCGCTGCCGCTGCGGCCGGAGCTGAGGCTGGCGCGCTCGGAGTCCTGGCGCGAGGCGGGCGTGTACCCCGCGTACGTCACGTGCGCGCTGTACACGGACTTCGCTCGGTACCTGCTGTTGCGTCACGTGTACTTACACACTGCTGCCGGACAGCGACACGACGTCGCTGCCGCTGCGGCCGGAGCTGAGGCTGGCGCGCTCGGAGTCCTGGCGCGAGGCGGGCGTGTACCCCGCGTACGTCACGTGCGCGCTGTACACGGACTTCGCTCGGTACCTGCTGTTGCGTCACGTGTACTTACACACTGCTGCCGGACAGCGACACGACGTCGCTGCCGCTGCGGCCGGAGCTGAGGCTGGCGCGCTCGGAGTCCTGGCGCGAGGCGGGCGTGTACCCCGCGTACGTCACGTGCGCGCTGTACACGGACTTCGCTCGGTACCTGCTGTTGCGTCACGTGTACTTACACACTGCTGCCGGACAGCGACACGACGTCGCTGCCGCTGCGGCCGGAGCTGAGGCTGGCGCGCTCGGAGTCCTGGCGCGAGGCGGGCGTGTACCCCGCGTACGTCACGTGCGCGCTGTACACGGACTTCGCTCGGTACCTGCTGTTGCGTCACGTGTACTTACACACTGCTGCCGGACAGCGACACGACGTCGCTGCCGCTGCGGCCGGAGCTGAGGCTGGCGCGCTCGGAGTCCTGGCGCGAGGCGGGCGTGTACCCCGCGTACGTCACGTGCGCGCTGTACACGGACTTCGCTCGGTACCTGCTGTTGCGTCACGTGTACTTACACACTGCTGCCGGACAGCGACACGACGTCGCTGCCGCTGCGGCCGGAGCTGAGGCTGGCGCGCTCGGAGTCCTGGCGCGAGGCGGGCGTGTACCCCGCGTACGTCACGTGCGCGCTGTACACGGACTTCGCTCGGTACCTGCTGTTGCGTCACGTGTACTTACACACTGCTGCCGGACAGCGACACGACGTCGCTGCCGCTGCGGCCGGAGCTGAGGCTGGCGCGCTCGGAGTCCTGGCGCGAGGCGGGCGTGTACCCCGCGTACGTCACGTGCGCGCTGTACACGGACTTCGCTCGGTACCTGCTGTTGCGTCACGTGTACTTACACACTGCTGCCGGACAGCGACACGACGTCGCTGCCGCTGCGGCCGGAGCTGAGGCTGGCGCGCTCGGAGTCCTGGCGCGAGGCGGGCGTGTACCCCGCGTACGTCACGTGCGCGCTGTACACGGACTTCGCTCGGTACCTGCTGTTGCGTCACGTGTACTTACACACTGCTGCCGGACAGCGACACGACGTCGCTGCCGCTGCGGCCGGAGCTGAGGCTGGCGCGCTCGGAGTCCTGGCGCGAGGCGGGCGTGTACCCCGCGTACGTCACGTGCGCGCTGTACACGGACTTCGCTCGGTGCTTGCTGTTGCCGGACGACGTGCCAGAGCGGGGGAGGGGGCGTGTGGCGGGGGAGGGTTAGGGTTGGCGAGGATAGAGACACCGTTTTTTTATTTGTTAATCAGATGAGGTTAGAGGATAAGGTTGGAAGTAAGGTGAACAGATATAGCGCGGTAGAGGTATCGTATATCGGATCCGAAGATATGTTATTTATTAATAATGGGAAGAGCGGAAGAGGTAAGATCGGAAGGATATTTTAAGCACCGGGACGAAGAGAAAGACGATGTACGTCAGGAAGAGATTTTCGAGAAGACGTATTATTTATTAATGATGGGAAAGTGGAAGGTTTGAAGGAGAAGGCAGTATAATCGGCGGCAACACAGCATTAGCGGCGGTAGCGGCATGCAGGCGACACGCATGGGGGCAAACGATACGACACATCAGACAGGCTGCGGGGGCAACTAAATTAAAATAAAATCAATAGCGACAAAAATACGCCAATATTTCTGCAAAATTTTAAGAAAACCAGGACTATGCGAAACACCTATTAAAATGTGGTTTGATATAGTATTTGAAAGCGTTAGTGAATCACTCTTTTGAGACATGTTGTTTGCAGAAACATTGGCGCTTTAAACTTAAGTTGGCTCATGCTATGAGGGGGTCATAATTTGATGGAATAAAAAAATGTAAAAAGCCGCTAAGGATGGGGTCACACAGTGTGCTTAGTTATTAGGTCCATGAATTTCAAAAGAGATATAGAGGATATTGATAGCTAATTTTTTCGTAGATTGGTTATGTTGTGGAATTTTGAATAGAGCTGAATTTTGACGTTTGAAATGCATGGACCCAAAGGGAGTTTTCTAATTTTAACTTTGTCATAATTACTTTCTACGAACGACTATTGTACAATTACTACTCAGGAGTTGAGCTCACTAAAGAACTAAAATAATGGCTACAAACAACTAACACAACTATTAAATTCCTGTACTTCTATTGATGTACTAGAATATCAAAATACACCTTTAAAACTAAAACGTGGCTCTGTTGACTTCGATAGAACAAATTCGTGAGCGTAATTTACGTTTAATTGTCGACGGAAAATAGAGCCGTTTTAGAGTTTCAACCGAACGTTAGTACAGGTAAAAAAGTTTACGCTAACCCCGGCCCCGGTCGGTTAGCTATATAATGATGATGATGATGAAAAATAATCGGTAATTATTTTGCAATTCGTGACAAGCTATATATAGGTAAACATATGTAGAGTTTAGATATTTACGTAATTGATCACCCAGAACTCAAAATTTCCACCAAATTATCGGAAGTTCTAGTAGTCTAAGAAAAGAAGGCCATAGTAAAATGCACGGCGTTTTAATTTGTATGTTTCATATAACTTATTTGGCATAGTATACGGGACACGCCCCTTAGCAACAAAGTATAAACGTGGAGGAATATCTGCGTCGCAGGCACTGTGTGCTAAGTTAAAGAGGAGATACCAGACCCTACTAGAATACCTAGAGCTCGCTGCGAACTACATAACAGTTACCGAAGTCTGCTGACACACAAATGATATGACGCCTACTATCGGCCCAGTTTCAAATCATTCGTACACAATAAACCCGGGAGTATGCTGATGACTAACGTTCGGCCGAGCATAGCTGCGAATAGGCAACGTGTGTAATATATTTTACGTCACCCTAGGCCGTATGTGGGATTTTCTGAGAAAGAAAGAAAATCTCACTTCCCGGCCAAGGCAAGACGTAAAACTTGAGTCAAACCACTTGGGCGGTAATTCGTAAAGCACCACATCGCATATTTATGGCCCTCGCCTTCGGTTCGGGCCACAAATACCTGCGATCTGGGACATTGACGAATTTACCGCCCTAGGCATGTAACGTAGTAATGTGCGGTGTATACTGACGGTGCCTGGTCGATGTGCAGGCGGCGCGCCTGCGTGGCGAGCAGCGCGTCGTGCGTGAGCCGCGCCGGCGCCGCGCCCAGCTCCTGCCCCTCGTGCAGCGTCGCCAGCGCCGCGCCCTGCGCACACACACACACTACAGTCCACACTTATAGAGAGCAGCTGACCCACCCCACAATATACAATCGACATTTCAATACTGCAAGTGACATAACTATACATACAGATAAGGCATACAAA
Organism: Apotomis capreana; assembly: GCA_947623375.1. Lineage (NCBI taxonomy): Eukaryota > Metazoa > Arthropoda > Insecta > Lepidoptera > Tortricidae > Apotomis > Apotomis capreana. The sequence goes on along the minus strand of OX392507.1, from coordinate 23,193,174 downwards.
ATTGGATCTGAAAATCTGATCTGAAAATTGGATTGCGCGCAGCGTGGTAAATCATACAGTCGGATTATTAATAAGACTGATTTAGTATCGAAATTGTACCACTTCTTGTAGGATGCAATGTATTTTTCCACAACCTTGCTTGTCCATGCTGCTTTCACCTTTTTTTTAATAAATAAAAATAAAGTTTTGGGATCTCTGATTAGTTTAAACTTAACATCATTTGAAATGTTGTCGATTGCGACATGGGAATTATACATTTACCTCCACGAGAGAAAGTGATGGCAACAGTGAGTACCTAATTGAGAAAGTATGGAACATAGGGCTCACCTCGCGGGGCGCGGGCGGCGGCGGCGAGGCGTCGGGCGAGGACAGCGGCTGCGTGGCGGCGGACACGTACGACACGTACGCCTCGCTCAGCAGGGACGTATGGGACATAGGGCTCACCTCGCGGGGCGCGGGCGGCGGCGGCGAGGCGTCGGGCGAGGACAGCGGCTGCGTGGCGGCGGACACGTACGACACGTACGCCTCGCTCAGCAGGGACGTATGGGACATAGGGCTCACCTCGCGGGGCGCGGGCGGCGGCGGCGAGGCGTCGGGCGAGGACAGCGGCTGCGTGGCGGCGGACACGTACGACACGTACGCCTCGCTCAGCAGGGACGTATGGGACATAGGGCTCACCTCGCGGGGCGCGGGCGGCGGCGGCGAGGCGTCGGGCGAGGACAGCGGCTGCGTGGCGGCGGACACGTACGACACGTACGCCTCGCTCAGCAGGGACGTATGGGACATAGGGCTCACCTCGCGGGGCGCGGGCGGCGGCGGCGAGGCGTCGGGCGAGGACAGCGGCTGCGTGGCGGCGGACTCGTACGACACGTACGCCTCGCTCAGCAGGGACGTATGGGACATAGGGCTCACCTCGCGGGGCGCGGGCGGCGGCGGCGAGGCGTCGGGCGAGGACAGCGGCTGCGTGGCGGCGGACACGTACGACACGTACGCCTCGCTCAGCAGGGACGTATGGGACATAGGGCTCACCTCGCGGGGCGCGGGCGGCGGCGGCGAGGCGTCGGGCGAGGACAGCGGCTGCGTGGCGGCGGACACGTACGACACGTACGCCTCGCTCAGCAGGAACGCCTGGTACGTCGACTCCGTGATGGCGCGCGTCACCTGCACCATGAAGAGCATGCTTCAGTGCTGTCACTATAGTATAGTAAGTTAGCTCAATTTATCGGTTGCCGCCTTGCAGCGAAAATAGGGCAACACTACTGACGCCGTTGAGTCCTTCATCCGGATTGACAGATCAATATGGCGGTGGCAAACTGAACGGAACTTGCGTCAGAGTCGGATCGCTAGTCATTTTGGTGTAATGGTAATAGTAGGAATGGAATGGGCTCCCTGCCTAGGTTTACATTATCAGGATTTTCAAGAGGGGAATAAATAGGTTCCTAAAGAGTCTGCAACGCGCGTGTGATGCTCCTGGCGTCGCAAGCGTCCATAGGCGGCAATAACTGCTTAACAGCAGGCGTGTCGGATATTACTGTTAAAATTTGACATCCCTACAGAGCGCTGAAAACGCACCATACAAATGGCTACCGGGCCGTCACGTCATCATCCGTAAGGTACCAATATGTATAAGAAAAAAGGTAAATAAGTTGCCATATTGACGTGCGTTTAAAAATTTTTAAAAACAAATTTAAATTTGCTTTTGGATTTAAAAGAAGAATCATACAAATTGCGTAGCTTTGAAGTCACAGCACTTTTAAATTTTTGTACATTTTTTTTCTTTATATCATGTCATATTAAGATTTTCCCATTTATATAATTATAGTATGTTATGTTGTATAATTTAACAACAGTCTACACCCCTATTGTTATTTGAGCGTTATAGTGTTGACGAGCGTTGCGGCTAACTCCAGCGAGGCTAGCGACTGCAGCGACCGCGAGTCAGCTTCACCTGTCTTGTTCGCACGGTATTGCAAGGAAAGTGACACAGTTACCCAGGCATACCTAGGTGACCTACAAAGATAAACATTGGTGACATTACCTCCTGCTCCATGTGGTCGAAGACGGTCTTCTCGAGCGGCGCGCCGTCGCGCAGCGCCGCCTTCACGCGCGCCTTCAGCTCCTCCGGCATCGCCAGCGCCGACTTACGGAGGAACCTATAAACATACGTGTCATATGTTTGTAGGTATTTACTTACTAGACGGTGCCCGTCAACTTCGGTCGCGTGGAACAAAGTTATAACCCCCTATTTTGCTTCGCCGTAGACGGCTATCCTGTTACCATCTAGGGACGCGCCGTATACCAAAAATTTTCGGAATCTGTCCAGCCGACAAAGATTTCATTTTTAGAGAAAATTAATTGTCATGGTGCAATGAAACAACTAAACATATATTCAAAAATACACGGAACTAAATAAACTACCATTAACTTTTGGAGATTTTATATTTTTTTAATCAAACAAAACTAAAAGAAGACGTGTTTTAACTACCTACTGTGATCTTTATGACATCTCAAGAATCTTTATAAAACTTCATACTAAAGATAGTTTCTGTCATTTTTCAAAGAGTAGCTGATTTGATTTGCCATCAAATACCGTATTTTATGACATTAGAGATAGATTTGAAAAGGCAGTCCAGTGAGATACGGATACGAATGAGATACTTTGATTTACGATGATTAGGTACGATTACGTCGACCACCTCCTGTCCCTCCCAGTCCCATGTTATTTTATATTCGAGTAAGCAGGGCAGCAGGCCGTGTCCCCGATCGGTGTAGTTAGGTGGGTCCTCACTTGTAGATGGCGGAGACGACCTGTCGGATCTTGTTCTGCTCGGTCTCCTGGCGCAGCCCCTGCACCGCGAAGTGGAAGTTGAGCCGGTCCACGTGCAGCGCGCCGGCGCCGCCCACGAACTTGCGGAACAGCCGAACCCCCTCCGCGTCCTGCCGAACAACCGCCAAATGGTTCATACAAGGTTTTGCTCTTGTCGGGGACAGCAAAGCGGGGCTCCCTCTTTTTTGTAGCGCCTCAGCAGGGCTCGCATATCCTACCGCGACTTCGCTTGTCGCGCGGCTCAGCATCATCTGTCATGCTCGCACGGTATTGAAAGGAAAGTGACAGGCAGTATATGTCGCGCGGCAGAGATTCGCGTGTCACAGTTACGCTAGAGGTGCAGGCATGTTGGCCGATGCTCACATAGACGACTATTTTGCGCTAATGCGTAACACTCGGAATAAAATGTTTTACTATTAATGTATCTAACACCTTACTTAAGAATTGTCATGTGTTCCTACTAACAAACTATGGACCTAAGTTATCTGAAAATAAAGTTTTTTTTTATTTTTGTTTAAAGCATTGTCCACTTTGGTGTGGAGTGGTGTTGAGGATCTAAAAGGATTTCACACTTCAAACAAGAGACTGAAACTGAAGTCCGGTCGTAGTTGCTAAAATCAATGTGCCAAGAGTGTCTTAAATCACTCAGCCGGTCCCCTCGCTCGCACTCGTTGCTTGCTTCTTCTACAGAGCGAGTGAGACGTCTGCCCTAATGTTTTTGACATCATCATTCATCGGCTCGTTCATTTTGGCTTGACAATAGTAATAGTAACTCGGTGAAAATAGTTTTCTAAGATTACTTTCGTTGTTTCAGATGCGCTCGTTACGGAGCAGTTGATGTGAGTTAATTAAATGGATCTGGATAAGCCAGTTTCAATCGAAGGGCTTTCCACCCAAGTAATACAATAACTGAATAGATTAATAAGTGTTGTACAGCTTGCGTGCTACTAAGCCTCACTTACCTACCTAACCCTCACGTAATGCCTCGCGGCGGCCAGATCTAGAGTCTCGCTTCTCGCTCAACCTTTCGCTTTCTCCGCTCGTCGTCGATGTCATGGTGTTACGTAACAGTTCTCCCGCATTGTACTCACTTCCAGCAGGTCGTGCAAGCTGCGCGCCCATCGCATGTAGGGCGGCGAGGCGAGCGAGCGCGCCGACTGCGCCGAGCTGCCCGAAGAGCCCTCGGTCTCCGAGCGCCAGGCGCTTCCTCCCACTCTGCAAATAAATACAAGTTGTAGTTGTAAACCACATTCAACACGGCCGAGCCTAGCAGTGAGAACTCGTGCGGCAACTAACTAACTATTGTCGCGCAGTGACCCAAAGAGGATCTTGGCCTCCGAAACAAGAGAACGCCACCGGTCCCGATCCTGTGCTACTTCTTGCCAGTCATCGGCTTGAAGCTGACACAGATCCGCCTCCACACTGTCACGTGCGGCAAGATGAAGATTAATCTAAGAATGAAACACAGTCCCGTCATCACAAGCACAAAACAGATAGGTACAGAAATCAATCTACATACAAGCGCGCTCGAGCAAACGCACACATAGACATTGCTCAAGGACACGTCAAGCGGATGGCACTCGCGCTCGCACTGGTCTGAACTGGTCCGACATATCGGGTCCGTGAGCAATGTCTATCTGTGCGTTTGCTCGAGCGTGCGTGTATGTAGATTGATTTCTGTACCTATCTGTTTTGTGTCACAAGCCTGCACCCTGAGACCCGTAATCCTAGTAACCCGACTGACGGCTCCCGAACTCCCAAGCTTGGGTCGAATATGAGAAGTCAACTGATCATCACAGCTGATCTAACCCGTGCCTACCCGCTTCACCACAATTGATGGATCGAAACGGTGACGGTACGTTAACGCAGTGGAATGTATGAAAATGACGAGACGCAAACGTCACGCGTCAATTATTTTTCACCGTTTTATGAGCAGTGGTATGGTCGATCCTTGATACTGTGCAATGTATCTGCATACGTGGCCGGGAATCAGCAGGCACAGCAACCAAGCTCTTATAGTTCTATTGAACCAGTGTATCAGCTACTTACTTGGACATATGTGGTTGTGCGAACACATGTTTGTGTGGTTTTCCCTTCTCCTCGCCCGAGGCCGGCGGCAGCGACGACCTGTCAGCAAGCTTGTGATCCCAACCTGCAATACAGACCACGCTTAGTGGCGTCCGATATGAAAACCATAATTCGACCGTTAGAGAATCGTTCGACCGGGGTATAAGGCTGCCTGTTCACAGAAGCGGAGCGGAGATGTGTAAAACGGAGCAATCATGTTTCTCAGATTTAAATGCTCTTCTATTGGGCTTTACAAAGACGCACTCTGATTGGTTCGTTTTCTCTGCTTCGCTTCATAGGAGGTTCTTGAGTTCACAGTTCACACGTGAAACACAAATTTTCTTGTAAAGGGCGGTGATTTCTACGAAATAAAGTACCTAATATAGAAAATGCTTATCGCCACTATCGTAAGAAAATCGTACCTACAAGTAATCTCGGGAAAAGGCAATACAAGTTTAAGCAGAAGCGTTTAAACGTTGTATACGTTTATACAAGTGAGAATACCTAATATCTAATCTCTACTATCTTTCGTTACATAAAGGAACCGATTCAAAATGTGTTTCAATTCAGCCCGTAAACATGTACAGTTTTTTTATGATCCATCTGGCTCTAAGTTCTAAGCTTTTGAATATCTCCGTAACCTACATCAATGAATGTAGCGCAGCTTAACATTTAAATATTAAATTGAGGAGGCGCTTTTAATAACGAGGGAAGAAGGAGCAGGAAAAGAAAGGCTTTTAAGCGCTTCACAGAACCTGTGTTAAGCCACGCGCTATTTAATAAATAGGTATCACTCAAAACTAGGAGTTCTAATGGGGATAATTTTAGTACATAGATACCTACGGACAAGAATGCCGACATTAGTCGTGCTAAAAAATACCTAATTATGCCTACTCTGCGTATTCGAATGCCTACGATGGGTGTGGTTATCTCTTCCTTTATTTCTTACTTACCGATGATGTCCTTTGTACATTACATATTTTTTATAAAATGTGTTGTTCGTAATTTAGTGTACAAATCCATAAATTTGGAATCATACTGACAAAAAATACTACGATTGTGAACTACCGTAGTACGTTACGTGCTCCTTCTTTACAATCGTAGTTGTTTGCCTATTGCAAGCAAAAAAAGTCAGACGAGTAAGATAGTCTATCTATACCTACTATAGGCCACTCTATACTACAGGTACTCTTGAGAATACAAAAAAAAAGCACCATACTTCAAAACCTCGTATTCCGGCGGTGAATCTATCTATTCTTTACGCCGAATACTCTTTAATTCGAATTTTCTTATCTAAAACCTAAAATTCTAACAGCAGTTAGGTATTCGGGATCGCAGTTGTAACCTAACCAAAACCTACCTACCTATGTTTCTGCCAGCTGTTCTTTATTATTAGAGATTGAATTTGCAGTTAACTAAAATTCGGCAATGCTATATTACAGGTAATTAAGATTCGGGCAAATGACATTCGGCGGAATCAAATCACGCGAACTCGTTCGGAGAAATAGGTTTCATACGTCGTAAGTCGAAAACACAAAAAAAATGCAAAATAGATGGCACGATGGAAGTCCAGGAGACGATGGTGTTACTACCGAGGCCCTTAAGGCAGGAAAGAGAACACTACTACCTCATCTTACAAATTTATTCAATAGCATACTTTACACCGGCCAGCTACCCAATAATTTTTGTCATTTCAACATAATACTACTGCATAAAAAGGGTGACAAAGCTGAAATTTCAAATTATAGGCCAATTAGTTTAATATCCCATATCTACAAATTATTTATCAAAGTAATAGAAAATAGTATTGCTCCACTGCTGGATAAACACCAACCGCCTGAACAGGCTGGATTTCGACCAGGATTCGCCACTACCGATCACCTCCACACCCTCAACTAAATTATGGAAAAATCCAGCGAGTTCAACCAACCACTGTATCTTGCTTTTGTCGACTACAGCAAGGCATTTGATAGTGTGAAGCACTCTGCTATACTTTCCGCCATGCAAAAGCAAGATATAGATAGCGCGTATATAGGACTCGTTGGAAAGATATACAAAAACAGCACAGCTAGCATTAAACTGCATGCTCCTGGCCCCGTATTCCAAATCGGGAAAGGTGTCAAACAGGGCGACCCGCTGTCTCCAAAATTGTTCACCAGCTGCCTACAGGAAATTTTCAAAAACTTGGCGGTCTCGTGGGAGAAGAGGGGCATAGACGTCAGCGGCAAAAGGTTAACAAACCTACGTTTCGCTGACGACATTGTTCTATTTTCCCACACGGCATCTCAACTACAGCAAATGCTTCAAGACCTTAGCACGGCGAGCTTGGAGTTTGGTCTCACAATGAATAGAGCAAAAACACAGTTGATGACCAATAGAGCAAAACGTAGGGTCGAGGTGGATGGGCAAGAAATACAATATGTCGACGAGTACGTCTACTTGGGCCAGATAGCTTCCTTCGAAAACAGGCAGTGCAAGGAAATCGATAGACGTATCGACCACGCCTGGAAGAGCTTTTGGTGCATGAAAGCACTAATGAAGGGCAACCTTCCTCTCTCGCTAAAACGAAAACTCGTCGATATGTGTATTCTTCCCGTTCTAACCTACGGAGCACAAGTTTGGTCATTGACTGAAGCTCAAAAGACCAGGCTCAAGGTTTGCCAAAGAGCAATGGAACGCAGCATATTAGGTGTTCGTAGACAAGACCGTATAAGAAACACCGAACTGCGTTCCAAAACACGCGTTGTAGACGTGGGTGCCAAGACCGCAAAGCTGAAGTGGGACTGGGCTGGACATGTCTGCCGCATGCATCCGGAACGATGGGCCAGAATAATCACCGATTGGACACCACAAGGTTACCGGAGCAGAGGCAGACCGAAAAGAAGATGGCGGGATGACCTGGATGCATTTAGTTGCGAGTGGAGGGAGCATGCAGCCAATAGAGACGAGTGGCGCAAGAGAGGGGAGGCCTTTGCCCAGCAGTGGGACACAAATATAGGCTAGAAAAAAAAAAAAAAGATGGCACCATAGCTTACCTTGCGGGTGGCCGCCTATAGGAGTGTGGCTCATGGCGCACAGGCCCTGCTCCCACCCGCACGCTGCATGGCGAGATACCACCTGCGGACAATAAATACCACACATGAAAATTACTGTAATACTTAAATAAATAAAAAATTAATATCAGACAACACACAAGTCGATCTAATCCCAAACTAAGCTCAAAAAGGCTTGTGTTATGTTATGGTATTAGACGACGATATAGATAAATATATACTTAAATACATGGAACAACCCCAAGACCCAAGCACAAATATGCTAGTTCATCACACAAATATTTGCCCTGGCCTAAATTCAAACCCGGGACCGCTGGCTCAGTAGGCAGGTGCTTTACAAACTGCACCAACCGCGTCGTCAATGCAAACAATCTTACACAAATCGACGTAAGCTATCCGTAACGCAAGTCAAAAATTTGCTTTTTAGGTCCATTTTATGGCGTACGTTACACGTAAGGCGGTATTATTTAGTGGTTTACTGCCGCATGTTTCTCGAACTGTTTAAATTCCTAACCATATTTTTCGCCAAATAAGTCGTCCTGTGAAACCGCAATCTATTCAGAACTTTTATAAAACAAACTTAATCTAGTGGGTTATACACAAAATATCTTTAACTTCGAAGACGATACATACTTAATCTGGGGACCTAATACAAGGTTCACAAAAGCGCGCCACAGCGCCCTGGTCCGTCGCAGACATAGAAAGACAGGGGTACCGGTTCACTGTTTTCTGATAACTAAAATACGCAATTTCGAATAGCTAGAACGACGATACAATATACTATACATGAAAGTGTGACACGAAATAAATAAGTGCATTGAAAATCAGTACATAAAATCGATACATTTTCACGCGATGCTCTGCCAGCGTAAGGGTATTATTACAGGCGTGCAGATCTAGGCTTAGAAACTAGGGCCGAAAATAACACTTCTTGGACAGGTGAAGACCTAAAATTGTTCTTACACAACATAGGCATAGACCCTCAACTCGCATCCACTTCTGACAAATACGTGTCATGTCATTTTATATTTTACTTTCTCAGAGAGTTAATGTGATAACGTATTTCTATAAAAAAAGCTTTATTAATTGTTGTAAACTATGAATGTTCACTGTATTATATGCCATATAAAAACCTCATTGTCTGATAAAGTAAAAAAAATACGTAAAAGTAGGTATAACAGTGTTATAAATACAACATTCAACCAATTTATACTTACTAAAACCATTATCTTTTGTTTATTGAATGCTTTTAAATGGCTATGGATTAAACACTTCAAACAAGGTTTTCTAGTTTAGTTTATCAAGCTATGGTGTATTTGTTTAGCAATAATTCATGATTTCACTCATAAACCATTGCAAAACTAACAAGAAAAAATGCTTCAAGTCCGGAGTATATTGAATCAAATTGTCTGCGTCACAAGAAACCACCAAGCCACCAAAAAAATCAATACATCACACAATGAGGATCATTTCCAGCATCACAAGTATTTGTAAAGGTTGGAACGGGACAACAACAAAAAATGAGACAGCGGACCAAAGTCAAGAGTCTCCGGCATCGATCGCAGCCGGAGGTGTTGCACATCCACCAACATAATGTACCGGGCAAACCGTTTATAAGCCAGTTTACCATTACAAATTAAAGTATTAATAACAACTCACAATATTGAATTTCATACATCCCCCTTTAGAAAAAACAAACTCATAGCAAATCCAAAAAATAAATAAAATTCTTTCAATAATCATCTCTACAATGTATTGCACAAAAAATGAAATGTAATAAGGGCATGTCAAAACAAATTAAATCATAACTTCACGGTTCAATAAGCAAACTGAGGAAAAAATATTGGGGCAAAAAATTATAATAGACCTTACCATGTTCATTGTGCATAAACAAACAATACACTGAGGTAGTACACCAGTTAATGGAATTACTTTTCAATATTATAAGGAGATCTTTATTAATATTTGAATAAAAAACTTTGAATTGATTCCGGCACGACTGCGCATACCAACTGCTGTGGTACGAGTGATCCGTGCGGAGGCAGAATGTTCACACAATGGATCCATAGCAGGTTCGGACCCTCACAAATTATGCAGTGGTTGCATTTATGATAGGGTTTAGCTTTATAATAAATCAATAACTTTTTACTAGATGCCAAATACAATTATGTAGCTCAAGAATGTATTAATATAACCGTTTTTTTTTTTTAATGTATGAACGTAATACACAACGCTAGTAGTTGATATAAAAATATTATATTGAATTTTGTGATTCAAGGCCAGTGAAAGTAAATTAAGAAGGCTGTACTTGTACTTACATCATTTATAAAGCTTTTAGGAACTTTAAAGACGAATGTATGCGTAAAACTAAGAAGATTATGGTTAGTTGTAACACTGGCAGTAACTTTAGCCAGTATTAAGCGCGCTTCCCATTGATGAAACCCGAGTCTCAGGACAGGAAACAAACTATAAACAAACTTGTCACATTTCGTAGCGCTAACTAAAACAACGCCTTGCGACAACAAAACACTGTTTATTTCCGACTCGGTAATCCGAAGACTGGAGATATTCACTGCAACACACCTTATGCTAATTTGGATGGATGGGAATGGTATTTATCCCGAAATCATTAGCTGCTTTCGAGAGAGAAGATGATGACTTTATCACTAATTATGAGAGAAACACTGGAAGTTCTTTGTTCTTACTTGTTGCAACAATAGAGGTGGCCGTTCCAGAGCCAAACGGGAGGCATTAACGTAAAAGTTTGTTGAAAATTAATAATAAATTAGCTTGGTTTGGTTTTGTATACAACAGTGACACGAGTTTGACAGTCAACCAACCATGACAGACAGCTGTCAACTAGCGCCCTCTATCAACGACGCTTTGAACCGCGGTGAACATCATGAAGCACGCGCCAAAGTCGCCAAACGCATTTGCATACGTCATGTAGCTCTCGGAAAGATGGCAGCACTGACCGCGAAGGATGTATAATTGTTTTGGCGGGAACGTAAACTGATATACAATACTGTATATATTATACTGTACTGCGGATCAATTTATACTTAAAATATGAGAATTAGGTACAAATATAACTGACTAGATGATTTAACTAACCTTTGTAGCAGCTTAATGCCGCTGCATTGTGATATTTTTTGCGACGGGACAGTCGTGAATAATATATCTGCAACAAATAATAACTGAATATTATTTGCATTCTCTTAAAAATGGAGACTACAGTGGTTTTCAAAGTAAGTTTAGAAACTTACTTGAAGAATATAACTATTCAACTTAATTTATTTAGCACATGAATAGAATGGTCGTTGTGTAATGAAATTAACATACCAATAAAGGCCATAAAATATTATTCTTTTTTTATAAGCTATAAAATCAACTTTTGGTGTTAATTGACGGGACATGGACAGTTGGACTGGACGCATGCGTCATATTTATTTTTACAATACTTATGCCAATTGTACTGCTATAAGGTATACTATTCTGTTTACTGTTAGCTTTATTATTATCTAAATAGAAATATCTCTTTGAATTACTTGCCAATCGATTATTTGCGGCGTATATGACCAAAACGTTATAAGTTAGTATTATAATATGTGCTTTGGTTTATTCAACTTTTTTAAAGTGTACGCCATATCCACCTATATCCGCACTTTATAGTGAAAAATAGAGTGACGAATGAAATTGCGCTATTATTATTAGACATAGTAGAGTATAGTAGGTAATGTCCTTAAATTAGTTGATCCCTACGCAAACAAGGGAAGCCACGTCAAAAACCGGTGGTAGCAGCATAGCCATAGAAGCAAAAGTGACCTCGGCTGGTTCACATAAGCATTATGAAAAATTGGGCAAGTGCGAGCCCGACTCGCGAATGAAGGGTTCCGTACCTATACATATATATAATCTATAATAAGTTTGTTGTATGGGAGCCCCCCTTAAATATTTATTTTATTTTATTTTTAGTATTTGTTGTTACAGCGGCAATAGAAATACATAATCTGTGAAAATTTCAACTGTCTAGCTATCACCGTTGTTGAGATACAGCCTGGTGACAGACGGACGGACGGACGGACGGACGGACGGACGGCGAAGTCTCAGTAATAGGGTCCCGTTTTTACCCTTTGGGTACGGAACCCTAAAAATGAATCCATTCTCTTTAGAGATGTGCCGTTCTCGATAACGTTCCCCGATTTGTGTGGGGAAAGAAAGTTCTCGACAACATTTCCCATACTAATCGGAAAACGTTCTCGAGAATGGCACATCCCACCACACAACCATCGCCAGCCGATAGTCCCTCCCGTCCCGAGTCATTAGCCCGAACACGCACTAAGCGACTCTTTGATGTGCGCAAACTTTCCGGTTTTCCTTTGATTGGCATGATGGAACTGTGCGCTGTTATTACACTAATTGAATTTTCCCATTTGAAGTTGTACCTTTAATCGAAAATGCCGCGTATATGTTCGAGTTTCGACCGGGCGTAACGTCATTTCTGACCCGAGTCGCGTGTGGTGGGACATTAGGCAATTAATGCGAGATGCGGTCAGCGTACAAATGATGGGAAATATAGAAGGGTGAATCCTGGATACACTTATGTTGTCGCCCTGAAATTCATCAAGAAGTGTAGCTGACAGCGCCACCTATGGAGCAGTCAGGACAACCTGCGAAGTCGGCGGTTGAAGATGTTGGTACTATCCACGCAACAAAACAGTTACTTATTAGTTATAGTAGACTGCGAAAAACACGAAAAGTCAAATAGTAATAAACGAATTGAATAAAGTATTCAAAATGTTTGGACCGCCTAAACGCGTTATTTGTGATGCGGGTAGCGCGTTTACGTCCAAATTATTTACCGAATTTTGCCACAATTTGAACATCAGATCTCATATCATCGCAACAGCCGTGCCGCGTTCTAACGGGCAGGTAGAACGCTATAATCGTACAATATTAGATGCTTTAAGGAGTTTAGGTGCTGATACTGACAATAATAAATGGGACCAACACATTACCAAAATACAACAAGGTATAAATAGCACCATTAATAAAACAACTGCAGCAGTACCAAGCGAGGTATTTTTCGGGTATCGAATTCGGACTAGTAATGACGGAATCACTGACGACGATAATGTGGAGAACTCTGTGGACGTGACGGCACTTAGGAATCAAGTCGATTCCAATATTAAAGCCGATGCTGAGCGCCAGAAACAATGTTTCGATGCTAAAGGGAAAAAGGCACCGATCTATGATGTAGGAGATCTGGTAGTACTCAAAATCCCGAGCCAGTCAAATGACGGGCAGAGTACCAAACTATTACCCCTCTATAGAGGACCATTTCGAATAACCGAAGTCCTTGGCAAAGATCGATACAAGGTTGCTGATATGAGAGGAGCGGAAAGGAGTTCGAAACGCTACGACGGGACTAGAGATGGGCCGTTCCCGGGAATATTCCCCAGGCGGGAATATTTCCGGGAATGTTCCCGGGAACATTCCCCATGAGGGGAATATAGGGGAATTTAGGATTTGTATATGAATAACAGTTATTTTATGACATTCTCTATATAAGAAAATGTTTATCTATTTAATAGGTTAGCAATTCAATAGAAAAAAATATAAAAAGTCAGCTGTAAATGTAAATTTCCAATGCTCCCGGGAATATTCCCATTGTTCCCCGGGAATATTCCCAATGTTCCCGGGAATATTCTCATTGTTCCCGAGGAATATTCCACAAGTTTTTAAATTACTCTCAGGAATAACATGGTAAAATAAATACCAGTGAGACAAGCAAGTTAATTACTGATAGAGAAGGAATAGAAAAAAACACGTGTGTTGTCAACGCAATTAGCAAAATAATTGTATTTTATTTAGTTTTCATTGTTTTTATGTATCTATTTATTTCATTATTTCAATAGTATTTTAAATAGGTAGTGTGTACCAAAGACAGGCATGCCATAATTCATTAATTAACACCCTGCCAGAAACATAAAATAAAAAAAAATGAATATCAGCATTTAATGTTTTGCAATATTTGATAGAATTATTTTTCTTTAATCAGTTGGATCCAGGCAGGGTTCCATAGCCGTTATCACAAATATATTACAAGATCAAGAAGAGAAGTCTTGTTTTGGTGCGGGGGGCTCATCCCCTTGAGCCCTAGTTTCGTAAATCTACTCATGACTTGAAAGTTCAAAGTTGTGTTTATTATCTAAATACGGGGGCTCTGCCTCCGAGAGTGTCTCTTCAAATTCAAATAAATTCAAATATTTATTTGCGAAAATACAGTCAGTATGGTGTTAGGGTACAATTTCGTTTCCATGTATTTTTACTTGCAAGCAAGCGTGCAAATGTTTGTCAGTGGGGCCAAAAACTAAATAATATTAAATTAATTAATTAAAGAATTAAATTATACAACAATTAGCAAATTAAATAATATCAATAATAATCATAATCAATAAACATAATTACAAAATTTCATCAGTTATTCAGTCACATTAAAGGGTAGGTGAACAAAAACAAGACACAACTTGCTTACATATTTTTATGTATTTAAATTAATTTTTGCAAATTTTCGGCTACTAAATTAACATTAATTTAATGTTAAAATAATTGTTTTCACCTACCAGTATTATCCTTAAAAATTTCGTGGAAGTTAACTGTATTTCTCACTTCACTCAAAATGTCACAAGTTGAATCTATCAAAGGTTCTATGTCGGAACTCGCTGAGTTATTTCACTCCCGAATGTGTGAGATGGAGAAGAATCTTGACAAGGCAAGTGCGAGGAATCCTTCAGCTGCATCGATTGCATCAGAATTCACTGCATTTAGAGCCTTCATACTGAAGACTCTCGAAACTCTTCAAAAGCAAGTGGAGCTGATTGCCTGCCAAATGGACCATGTGGAGATGCGCTCGCGCCGCAAGATGCTGCTGGTGCATGGTGTGGCAGAGTCAGAGGGAGAAAACACAGCTAATGTGGTGTCTGTTAAGCTGCAAGCCGCCCGGAGTGGTCTCACAGCAGCCGACTTCAGCCGCTGTCATCGCGTTGGTAAGCGTAGTGGTCAGCGTAATAAGAATCCAAGGGCCATCCTCGTGAAGTTCCGCGAAATGTCTGTCAGGGATGATGTATGGTTCAAGAAAGTGTCATTGAAGGGCACTGGTGTTACGCTTGGCGAGTTCCTTACTAAACCGCGGCATGATGCGTTTATGAAGGCCCGAGACCGCTTCGGTGTCAGAAATTGTTGGACGTGGAATGGCGAAGTGCACATCCTAGACGGCAATGGTGTACGCCACCGTGTCACCAGCGTCGCTGAAGTTGCTGCCCTCCCGGACCCGCCCGTAGCGTCAGTTGCATCGTCTGGGCCTGCAGGCTCATCTACGCCCACGCCTGCTACATCTGAGTCCTCGGATCAGCCAGCACATCCTCAAGATCAGACCCGGAGACCGAAGCGTACGGTGCCTAAATCTCGTTCGTGAAGTGTTGTGTGCTCAGCTTTACAATGTTAGAATCTTGCACTTCTATACTCGACAGTGTTATAGCGTATATTACTTCCGTACTTGTCCGTGTAATGTAACGCATTTATTTTCTACCCTTTTTCTTTTTGACATTGTCTCTTTGTTGTATTTCTAGTCTGTCGTGTTGTAATTTCTGTTAAAACAGAATATTCAGTACTTGGGCGTAATGATAGACTGCAATTTACGTTGGCAACATCATATCGAATGCTTAAGCTCAAAAATTAGAAAACTTATATACGTATTTAAAAACCTAAGGTCTGTGGTTAGTCTCGAAACACTTAAAACTATATATTTTGCTCTAGCGCAATCTTTGTTAAGTTATTGTGTTTGTGTTTGGGGCGGAGCAGGTAAAACTTTACTTCTGAGATTGGAGAGAGCACAAAGAGCTGTATTAAAGGTTATGACTAAAAAACCATTTTTATATCCTACTGTTGAACTATATCGGGACTGCAAAGTTTTAACAGTTAGAGGTTTATTTATTCGCCAGGTTATAATAAGAAAGCATAAAGCCCTTGAGTTTATAGAGGATTTGATCTTAAATAGGCGTCGTACGGACCACGTCTGTGAGGTCCACAGTTTCCGTCTGGCACTTGCAGGACGGTTTTATCACTACTTGAGCCCAAAGTTATACAATAAAACAAATAGGTTACTCGGAATTTATAAACTGACACTTAGAGAGTGCAAACTGAAACTCACAAACTGGCTGGTTATTCTGACGTACGAGGAGATTGAGGATCTCCTTTGAGCCTCGTCTTTTATAATTGTCCCTTTAAACACACACACACACACACACACACACATATACACTTATATATACACTTTCAAACACACTTACAAAACACACGCAGACACAAACCTACATCACTCACACGTTTATAAACTAAAATAGGCATGTGCACGCTAACGTTACCTTATTTCTTAAACCTAATTTTTAAGCTACATTGTGTTACTTTGTATGTACCTCATAAATCACGTTGAATCATCTATATACTTGTATTTCCGGGGTGAGGGCCTGGAGATCTGTAGTACAGGTTTATACCTAGTTCAGACTCCAGTCTCTCACAAAGGTTACTTGTAAATAAATTTGTTAATTTAGTTTGTAAAATTGTCCTTTGTGAGGTGAAAATAAACACATTTTATTATTATTATTATTATATTATAATTAATTTTTCACTAGGATTCGAGTTGACATGGCTCCTGTCATTGTCAACACACTGACTGACAGTTTTCAGTGTTGCCATTTTTCAAATTTTGCGTTTAGTTCCTACTGTATTATTATAATTATTTTTTTGTTTTTATTTTCAACAATGTAACTTCTCTTTGTCGATCTCGTAACTTTGTTATACTGGTGGGTAGCGGTTGTACGTTACTCGCGCTTTTTGTTATTTTATATATTTATTTATTTTTTACCTATTCTATATTATTATATATATATTTTTTTTTGTACATATATTTTGTATGGCCTCGAACGTTCACAAAACAGATTGCAATATTAGTAGTAGCAGCGATAGTAATTTTGTATCTTTTTCCTCAGTTGACACAAGTGTTTCTGATGACAGTTTTAAAAGCTTACCTCTATCACTACATGACTTTCTTCAGGCAGAATTTTCGGATGTGTGTAAAAATTTTAACATTGTCCATATTAATGCGCAGAGCATTCCGGCTCATTATAGCGATCTAAGTGCGACATTCGACTTAAACAATGTTCATGCTATTCTGGTTTCGGAGTCATGGCTTAAACCATGCCTCCCTTCTACTAGTTACTCGTTGCCTGGTTTCCACTTAATCCGTAACGATCGCTCCGAAAGAAGTGGTGGCGGAGTTGCCATATATCTTCGATCGCATATACCGTATTCCATTGTTTGTATGTCTGCTAATTCTCCTACCTCCTCCGATGCTGCAGAATACATGTTTCTTAATATCACCCTATCACATGCTAAACTTCTTCTGGGAGTATTTTACTCTCCTTCACTTTTAGTTAACTACTTCGGCAGTCTAGAGAAACTTCTTGAAGATCTCATGCCATCTTACGATCATCACATCATTATGGGTGATTTTAACACGTGCCTTCTCAAAGATGACCACCGTTCCAAGTCTTTACAGTCCCTGGCTGATGCTTGCAACCTGCGTATTCTCCCTTCTGGACCTACGCATAAGTTTCCTAATTGTACCGCTTCTTTATTAGATATTACTGTGACATCTTCTACTGCACATGTTGCTAAGCATGGCCAGTGCTCCGCTCACGCTTTCTCTTACCACGATCTTCTTTATTTATCGTATAAATTAAGACCTCCCAAGGCAAATGCCAAAATTCTTCTTCAGCGCAACTTTGGTGGAATGGACGTTGACAGGCTTCGTGATGATGCTTCTAAATTGGACTGGAGTGTTATCTCTAGAGCTAATACGGTTGACGACAAAGTCTCACTTTTTAATTCTCTTCTAATCCAGCTCTATGATGTTCACGCTCCAGTCCGTTCCATTAAAGTAAAACATCTTCCTGCTCCCTGGCTTACTAAGGAGATTAAAGCATTGTTGGAGAAGAAAAATGTGGCCAAGTCGAGGTATAAAGCGGATTCCTCTGATAGAAATAAGGAGCGTTATCACACGTTACGTAACCGCTGTAGTACCATTTGCCGAGATGCTCAAAGGCGCCATATCCACCAGTCCGTAGAGAATGGAGACCCTGCGAAAGTATGGAAATTTCTCAAGTCAATTGGAGTTGGAAAGACACGTCCGAATTCCTGTACCAATGACATTAACTTCGATTCGCTTAATCAACATTTCTCTACTTCTAGCACATTCTCTGGCGCTGTTAAGGGCGACACCCTTGAATTTCTTTCATCACTTTCCACTCCAGATTCACCCCCTTTTTCTTTTGTTCAATTTACTGACAGTGATGTTAAGAAGAATATTCTATCTATAACTTCGAACGCTGTAGGTACCGATTGCGTCAGCCGAAACATGATCCTTCCTATCCTTGACCTCCTTGTTCCCATTATTACCTATATCCTAAATTGTTCTATCTCTTCTGGTTCTTTCCCGTCACTTTGGAAAGATGCTAATATTGTCCCAATACCGAAAAAGTCCAATCCTTCCTCCTTTTCTGATTATCGTCCAATCTCCATTCTCCCACTCCTTTCTAAAGTACTCGAGCGTCTTGTTCAACATCAATTATCATCCTATTTGAATAAAAATAACCTTCTGAATCCTTTCCAGTCTGGATTCCGTCCTGGTCATAGTACGGCGACAGCACTAGTTAAAATTACAGACGATATCCGGTCGGGCATGGACTGTCGGAAAGTTACAGTATTAACGCTGCTGGATTTCAGTAATGCGTTCAATACAGTTGATCACGACATCTTAATTGGCATATTAAGTTCTCTTAACATATCTCCTGCAGTAATTGATTGGTTTCGTAGTTACTTAAGTGATCGTCGGCAGCGAATAAAGGTGGATGACTCCTTTTCTTCTTGGTGCAGCACGCTGGCTGGGGTTCCTCAGGGTGGAGTGCTGTCGCCTTTGTTATTCTCTATCTTTATAAATTCCATTACACATAATCTATCTTCACATTATCACCTTTATGCCGATGATCTTCAAATTTATTCGCAGGGTGCTCTCGGTGACCTCGCGTCTGTTATTAGCGACGTAAATGGTGATTTGGAGCGCATTTTAAATTGGAGTCATAGGTTCGGTCTCAAAGTCAATCCTGCTAAAACTCAAGCTATCGTAATTGGCAGTTCGAAGCTGATCTCCAGGGTTGACTTTGATAATGTCCAACCTGTTTTCTTTGACGGAGTTCATATACCCTTTTCGCACTGCGTAAAAAACCTCGGTGTCATTCTTGATCGCACTTTATCTTGGGTGCCACAGGTTAATGAAGTAAGCAGAAAGATGTTTGCGGCAGTCGGTTCTCTTAGAAGGCTCAGTAATTTTCTGCCTATTGCCACCAAAATTGCGCTCTCTCAAACACTACTTCTTCCTATATTGGACTATGCTGACATAGCTTACCTTGACCTCACGGAGGAGCAGCTTAATAAGCTTGAGCGTATCCAAAACATCTGCATTCGGTTCATATTTGGGTTACGCAAGTATGACCATGTATCCGACTTCCGGTCTCAGCTCAAGTGGCTCTCAATCCGTTCTCGTCGTCACTCCCATATTCTGTCTCTTCTTTATAATGTACTATTTAACCCCGCAACTCCCCGCTACCTCAAGGAGCGCTTCAGTTATTTGCGTTCTGTTCGCTCTGCACAAAACCTAGTTCTTACTGTTCCCCCTTCATCTTCTAAATTTTATAATGGTTCTTTCACTTTCCGGGCTACTTTACTGTGGAATTCGCTTCCTCTGGATATAAGGCGTGCCCAATCTCTTGCAACATTTAAAACCCTCGTCAAAAAACACTACTTGTCTCTCCCTTAGTACACTGCAATAATAATCGCTCCTTTAACTTTGTGGCTCATACTGTTTTTGTTTTATTTATTACTTTACAATATATTTATTTATTATGTCTAAGTATTTATGTAAGTATATTTGTATATTTTTATTTATGTATGTTTATTACCTTTGTCTTTTATGGTAGTCGTTCATTTAGTCCTTTAATTATAATGCACCACCTACTAATTTCAAACATTAATTTTTCAACTACTCCGCTACCTAAAGGTTGTCTGGAAGAGATCGCTATTTAGCGATAAGACCGCCTGTTGTTTACCTCTGCCTGTTATATGAATGTATCTCATGTTGTGTTGTATATTCCTTGATGTTGGAGGTGTGCAATAAAGAGTATTTGTATTTGTATTTGTATTTGTATTAAATTCTAAATATTCCTTAACGCTATAAAAACACTTGTCAAGAAGCCAGTTTGTTAGGTTACGCTTAAACTTATTTCCCTGTAGCAATTTTAGGCGTTCCGGCAAATGGTTATATATTCTTATGGCCATTATGTATACATTTTTGCCATACATCGCCTTGTTACAGAGAGGTTTACATATACGATTCATAGTATTTTGTCTAGTCTGTCTTTGAATGATTTCGTTTCTCTGTGTGAAATAATATAATGCTGTTGGGATTTTACAAAAGTACAAATGTTTTTAATATACAGACATGGCAATGGGAGTATGTGCAACTTTTGGAACAATGGAACACAAGTGTCATCCTGTCTTGCATTGCTAATGATTCTTATACACTTCTTTTGAATCTTAAAGACTGTGTCTACGTTGACAGAATTTCCCCAGAGAATCAATCCGTACCTTAGCACCGAAGATACATAGCCGTGGTAAGCTGATATTGCGGCCTCTGTCGAAACTGTCTCTCGAAGTCGTTTTAAAGCAAAGATAAACCTGTTTAACTTTTCTCTGGTTTTCTCAATATGTTCTTGTAGTCATCGTCCCATCACTTTGGATTTAAGCTATCATGTTTCTGTTCTTGGTAGTTGCTTTGATTTTAGTGCCATCGCCGCTTGTCATAGCTCCACTTGTGACTTCAAAGTTAAATCTTATAATCATCGTTTCCAAAGTTGACTTAAAATAATCAAAAGACTAACTATCTTGTTTCCCTTCTGTTAGGTTTCTCCCTTAGGCCCCCCGTATCTTATAGTCTTCGACTCCTCAGTAGATTTTACAGAATCAGAAGACATAAATACTATCTTGTCATTTTCGGATTCGACTGTAACTTTTTGCTGGAAACGTTATTCGCCCCATCAATGAGGCGCATATTTGGCGCACTTTCAGTGGATTATTTCTGCTATGTCTCTGTAGCCGAAAATCACGCTGACTGTCTTTCGCGCGGCTTGACGTCTTTAAAGATTCCAGGCCAACTTCTGGTTTCAAAGATCTTCTTATATGCAGCTTAACCTCGTTTGATCCGTCAGTAGTTTCAAAACCAGCCAAGAGAAGACACATGCATTGATTTCAAATCCGTTAATTAACTTACCGCTCTTCCTTGTAATAGCTGAACAGATATCATCTTGGTCGAAGTTGTTACGCTGTGTGGTACACGTCTTCGATTTGGAAAACTGCTTCCTCAACTTCAATATGTGTCTGCTTCAGATTTAGATTTTGCGCAGTCTATGTCTACAACATTGTCATTTCTCAAATGAGTTTGCGGGAAGATAAGCTGTGTTCAAGAAATTTCAGCTCTTAGAATTATTTCTGCAGCATGGTGTTATTGGAGTGGGAGGTAGCTAGGCTAGAAGCAGGGACCGGAAAACCCCTCTTTAAAGTTAAGCCTATTGATAAGGTAACCCCAACAATTTGGTAACCATAACATAAGGTAACCTTTTCATTTGGTAACCCTATGTTAAGGTTACCATATCATAACAGTTAACTACAACCTTAACACAGTTACACAGTTACGGTTGAAACCCTAACGCGTAAGGGTTTTTTATAGCAGTTAACTCTAAACCCCTACGCGTTAGGGTTTGGAACTGAACCTTGAAGGATCGTTATAGATGAGCGGAGTTGGCAGAATGTTCACGTTTTGCCGTGTTTTTTTTACACTAGTTTTGTTTTAACTTTTTGTTTTTTGTTGTTGTTATTAGATAATAAGTACTTTATCTTCGCTTTTTATATGTTTCTCCTACACTGATGTTGTTAATTAGTTGATAATTTGATGTGATTGTTCTGCTAATAAAAAAGTAATAACATCTAATAATAAATAACTATAATTTTCATACTAAAGTTTTTTTCTTATCGAAGAACGATCGGCAACTTTGCTGCGTTACCAGCATTATACCTGATAACAGTAAAAACCATCGTATACGAACAAAAGAGAGTTTGACTTGCAGCATGGTATTTTTAAGTATGCAACGTGCTGTTTAAAAATGACGGATAAGATAAAAAATGTAAGAAAGAGATGGGATTAGTATTGTTTTGAAGCATCATGGATGCTAAGCGTTAGTTACTCAGTATCCTTTTTAAATGTTGTTCTAAATGTAAATGTATAGTTTTATTTTTATTTTGAAATTTGACATTTGACTTTTTATATTATTATTATTGGATTATTTAATGGACTTTTTAATTTTTTATCAATGTATTATTTATTTGAGTTTGTATTGTTTTTAATTTTTTTGTGAATTTATTTACCTAATTCTTTTAATATGTTTTTTTTTTATGAATTGGCAACCATTTATTTATTTCTAAGAGGAACATAAAGGTATGATCAATGTTTTGCCTGTGTTCTTTTGTTGTATTTTTATGTGTTGTTGTTTTAATTAGTATAATTTTTGATTTGTATAATGTTAAATTTTAATTACAAGTAAGCGATTTGGTGTATACTGTGAGCTTATTTTTGACTTGAATAAATAAATAAAAAAAATAAAAAAAAATCCTCCAAATCGTCCAACTGGTCAGTTAAAAACGGATGCCATAAAATAACGAATATTAAAAAAACACTTTAAAATGGACAACAAAAAGCGCTTGCTGCTACTGCCATGCAACTTTCCCGAGGAATATAGTGACTTTGTAAATAAACTTAACAGGCAAAAGACAGCAGAAACTGGTAAGTTATGCATTCTTATTATGATGATATTTCAATTTTGTTTACCATTAAGTCTGTAAATACTATCGACCTTAAAGGTACTCGAACTGATATTTTTTCCTTAATAGTATCTGCAATATGTTTGTTTATTTTCAACCATATTCTAATTATATATATACCTACACGTACATATATTTATTTATTTAAAGTTAATTGCACATTGCATTCCACAAAATCGTAGATACAAATGGCGGCCTTTTGCCATGAAATGAGGCGTTCAGACAACTTGTTTAAATGAATGTATATGTAAATATATAATATTTAATTACTATACAAATTCGGAATATCTACTACAATGACATTTCGTAAATGTGTGTTTGTGCATTTTCATTTATTATACATTTTATTCAGAATATGTTGGCACATTTAGCTAAAAATCATAAGTATATATATATATATATATATGTATATTGCATTATTCCAATTTACTTTTAATGTTCGGGTATCCTTAGAGCTGCCAGTTTAGCATTCCTAACAAAAAATAGGCATTTAACGTTGTACTTTATTGGACGGCGCTTACATTTCTAATATATAAATGTAATATTAGTGACGTATTACTTACTAAACCTAAAATGAAATGCCAAATTAAGTATATATTTTTTTATTTCAGACTCAAAGTTAAATCAAGAGAGGAAGGAAGGTTATGAAAAACGTACAGAAATTTTAGCGGAATTCAAGGAATTTTTAGAAGATGTACCGGACGATAAATTGAAGGACATGTGGGCACGTGTAAAATTTACCCATCAAAAACATAAATGTAAAATGAGAGCCAAGTTCAATATCGCGTGCACTTCGCCGACAAAAGAATTGAGATCTGCAAGGGTGCCAAGTTCTTTGCTCTAAAATTTTTAGATACAAGGACATGCGACATACTCAATGCATTTATTTTACTTGGGGAGTAATTCAATATCAAGATTTGACTTGGCTAGTTTTCATAAACTAACTAAATTTTATAAAAGTAACATATTCATAGTCATAGTTCATTATCAAGCTAACAGTATAAGTAACAAGACGTACACTAACTTGCGTACTTACCTTTACGAAAATAGGTTAATGATTTGATTGATTTTGATTTATAATATAAATTTATATTTTAAAACTAGCCAAGTCACGTCTTGATATTGAATTACACCCCAAGTAAAATAAATGCATTGAGTATGTCGCATGTCCTTGTATCTAAAAATTTTAGAGCAAAGAACTTGGCACCCTTGCAGATCTCAATTCTTTTGTCGGCGAAGTGCACGCGATATTGAACTTGGCTCTCATTTTACATTTATGTTTTTGATGGGATATCATTACTTTTTGTACAGAATTTATTATGATGTGTAAATTACTTAATTATTATTTGTTAATTAGTTCTGTGTGCTATTCTAGTACATCTTTTGAAAGTTTTGAACAAACAAAGAATTTTCCAAAACGGTTAGTACGTATTGGATTTTTATGTGCATGTATGTGTAAGTGTGTGCGTGTGAGTGTAAGTATATGCTATTCTAGTATATCTTTCAAACAAAAAAAGAATTTTCGAAATCGGTTTATAAATGACAGAGTTCTGAGGCAACAACCATCAATAATAATAATAATAATAAAAAACATAAAAAAATCACTGTTTTAGATTTTTATATGTATACACACACAATTACTAAGCTGGATGCCAAATTTCACCTTTCTAGGTCACCTGGAAGTGGGTTAGGTTTTTGATTACTAGTCAGTCAGTCAGTCAGTCAGTCAGTCAGTCAGTCAGTGATAAAAATACCGTTTTTTGGACTTTAATATCTCAATAACTATTTAACCTATATTAATGAAATTTGGGGTTCTACTTGTTCTAAAGGATCTTAATACATAAGCCAAATTTCATTTTTTTATGTTAAATAGATTTGGAGTTATTGGGGGGTCAAAAGTGGCTCCAAACGGTTCGTGTAATATAACACACGGCTGCTGCTCGCCAGTTCCTGCGGTGAACTTGGCTGGACACGCTGCCGCGTGTCTAGATGACAGAATTGTATCATACGGCTTTCCAAAATTACGTAAATAATAAGTAATCCATAATTTAGTAATATATTTGATAAGGTCTAATTTTAAAGTGATTTGATTTTTTGATTGCTGATTTATGTCATTGTTTTTTTTATTATGGTGTTTTTAATGTATAGGTGTTATGAGTATTAATTGTTAAGAATAGGTAGTTATTAAGACTGATTATTCATGTTAAACTGTGATGATGATATTTTTAAGGTTTTAGTAGTATAATTAAACTTACTATTTTTGTTATCTGATAAAAAAATGACTATTCTAGTAAATTATTTACACACCCAAATTTTAGTTTATTTTATGAACATAGCATGATTATAATGTGGTAAATACTTTTAAAGGTATTATTATAGAAATCGCGTTGATGCTGGCAGAACATATTGACCCTTGTTGAAATTTTAATAAGGTACCTAGGTATATATTTTAATATTTCATATTTATTTATAATATTATATGTGTTATATATATAGAAATCATATATATATCTTATAATACAATATGTATGGTTTGTGTGCGTAAGCTAGCTTGATTTCAAGTTTTCTTTTGTTTTTTATTTTGACCACTCAGTGAGCCAACTTATTTTATGATAATATGTTAATTTACTTTCTG
The DNA here is from genome assembly GCA_947623375.1 of Apotomis capreana. NCBI lineage: Eukaryota > Metazoa > Arthropoda > Insecta > Lepidoptera > Tortricidae > Apotomis > Apotomis capreana. The sequence goes on along the minus strand of OX392507.1, from coordinate 23,167,544 downwards.
ATTACTGCTGTAACAACTTTTAATGTAAAGATATTTTTTAAATTGGTTGTGTGTTGATAGAACAGTAAACTGGATTTTTGATATATACAAATAAATGCCATTGATTATAATAGTTTAATTTTTTTCTTCCAAATGGATGTTTTTTTTTTATTTTTCTTAGTTTACAAATCGAAGTCGATAAAATTATTCGAACCAAGTTTCGAATAATTTTATCGACACAAATATTTCATATAATTAACTAACCTAGACCTCACAAAACTTCATAAATCGGTTGAGAAATGTGACCCCTAAGCGAGACCAGCCGGAAATCCGGACACAAGGACATCTGTCTGTGTGTAAAGAATTTTCTTTCTATAGTTAAAAAAAAAGTTATAGAATACATAATATAACAAAATTAACTTTATTTCAAATAACATTTTAATTAATTACTTAAAACTTTTTTAGTGTTTAAATATTTTTATAATTATTACGTTTTTAACTATTAATAAAAAAAGGAGCATGATTTAATCAAGACAGAGTACAAGAAATATTCTTGTTCAAATCAATTTGAATAATAAGAATATCCACAGAACCATCAATAATATTGCTTATCTTTACAATTTAAGGGTGTAATTTGATTAGAATAATTTGAAGTTCCTTATTGACACATACATCAACCTAAATATAATTATACTTAGATGAAAAGGGATGAGTGGAATGCTAAGAATTATTTTAGTTTATTGTTATCGGGGTATTGGCATTTACTGCACACTGAGACGCGGTATTTATTATTGTTTTAAGAATAATCAAAATGCAGTTGTGCCTTAACTGAATGCCGCATTAATTGTTATATTTTTTTTATCGAAACAATACTAATCTGTATTAAGGGGTTTGAAGGAAATGATAGTGAATTGTTTTTGCGATAAACCAATATGTGATAACAATGGTGACGGCAAAAATAAACGAATAACTTTTATTTTTTCCGTCTTACAGTTATTTGTCAAGCCGCAAAGGCAAAGATGAAATATGAAAAAAAACAAACAACACATTGTTTTCGCCGCTCGAGCTAAGCAACGCTACCATGGTAACATAAGAAGTTTCTACACCAAAGACTTAAAGTTGAATATTGTCTGAATTGTCGCTTTATAGCATATTGTTACAAACCTCGCAAACCAAACACGTTTATGACTTGCAAGAGATAAGAAATTTACTGAGTTACTGTTGTTCAAAAACTGACCTAATAAGACATAATTTAGGGATCATATTCGTTAGAACTCGTTCAAAAACCCTTACGTTAAGGTTATTAAGTTAGGGTTAGTAGTTATTATAACTGCTATTCAAAAACTGAACTAATAACACATTACTTAAGGATCACATTCGTTTGAACTCGGTTCAATACCCTAAAGACTCGGTTAGTGGGACGGGGTAGGTTAGTTAAGGTAACCGGTAACCGCGTTAACTGCAACAAAACAGTAACCGTATCATTGAAACAACCACATCATAGGGTTAACAATATGTAAGGGTTTTTAAAAACAACTTCTAAAATAACCTCATCAAAAACCCTTGTTAGGGTAACCGGTTCCGGTCCCTGGCTAGAAGCTTCTGAATTAGCCTACCAACAAAACCACTAGGCATACTACCGCAAAATGGACACGTACAGGAAACCAATCTGATTGTAGATTCATAAAATATGTCATGCTGGACCAGATGAATTGTTTTGTGGCAGCGCGTCAGTGTTAATGTTTTTTTCTGCTAACTGCTAACAAAGTCCTACAAGCAAGTTTTACTTCTCTAAGTACCCTTTATGAGTTGGTTGACTAATATTACTCGTAAACTTGTAAAGCCTACCCTAGCAGCGTTTATATAGCCAATACCCGAGTACTCCCAAAATTTGCAATTTAAAGTTTGATATTTCACAAACAGATCTATAAATCGGAAAATTGTTGCAACAAACCTGCAACATTTTGTAAGGCCTATCCAACGACATATCACACCATGGGGTAGACTGGAAAAAAAAGACATCCCCACTTTAGTGTAGGGGGAGGTACAGTAAAAAAGTATTTTTCCAAGAATTTGTTCCACCAATTTGTCAAAATGACTAATATGTATAACCATGCCAAATTATAACTTTCTAGTACTAAAAGTTTCTCTATAGTACTAAGAAAAGTTCAATGTTTCCCATTTTGGGGAATATTCCCGGGAACAAAGGAAATTCCCGGGAATATTCCCCAGGGGAATATTCCCGGGAACGGGAATATGCCCGCGGCCCATCACTAGACGGGACAGCGTGCGTTGAGAATATGAAGCCATGGATCAACTTCGCAGCAGACTCTGACTCCCCGGAAGAACCAGATGTTGTCGGGAGCACTTGAGGTAATATCACAATAATTTGGTTGATTCAGAGTAACAGTTGTATTGCGTATATTATTTATTTGGAAATAGTGACCCATGCTTACAGGTTTATAAACAAATTGTTTATTTCTTGTTATCTTTATCATTTTTGATTATTTACTTGATCTAATGCAGGGGCCTCAAATAGTAGAAGTAATAAGCGACAGCTATATAAAGTGTGAGAAAATAGGTAGGGGGCAAGTAACGCCATCTACTATTGGGTACGTGGTGATACACGACTTGTAATCTGAACATTACAAGTTTAAACCACGGGAGTGAGTAAGTTGGCCGGCGATGGGATAACTTACTCCACCCAAATTGCACACTTTATGTAGGTGTTGTGATTGCAGAATATCCTATTAGAACGAATTCATTTGTTTACAATTATTTATTTGCTAAGACACATGTGTGTTGTTTTCAGCTCCTGCACAAGATCCGGACGTACTCGGGGACGATCACGTGCGCAGGACGGCCGGATGTTGTCGCCCTGAAATTCATCAAGAAGTGTAGCTGACAGCGCCACCTATGGAGCAGTCAGGACAACCTGCGAAGTCGGCGGTTGAAGATGTTGGTACTACAACTACATCCTTCGTGCTGTTGGCCAACCTGCTTGACGACTCAACCTGATGACGACACCGAGTGGTTTTGGCGGGAAACCGAGGTGTCGTGGTGGGGACGAACATTGGATCTGCCTTCTTTTTGCGTCGACACTCGTTGCGGAAAGGTTACAAACAATATATCGTTCCACTTGTTTACTTTACTTGGTAACGTACTTAATGTGATTTTATGCCCTTAATTGTGCCTTGAATTAGATGTTTGCCTTTATTGATCTCTGCCCAGCTTTGTTAATAAAGTGTTAAAACCCTGTCATTTAAATAATGTAATAAATCAAAGGTTTAATTAGTATACTTGCTATCTCATCCATCAGCTTCGGAAATGTCTATCGGACTATGTTAATAAATGTTTGAATGTGTACTATGTGTTTCTTTCACTTATCTTGGTTGTAAATTTAATGGAAAATACAATTTTGAAGAACGAGTGATTTGGATCTTGCGGAGTGAACTTGAATAAGACACGAGTATACTATACTAGGTCATGTTGGATGGATCGGTTATACAATTCTATAAATCAAACTGAAAGTATTTAGACAATGGCAGTCCCATTAATCTAGGTTTGTCAAATTCTCTTATAAAATGAACATCGCTTTACGTTGTTGGACATACCGTTCCACATATTTAAGGATAAAAAAAAGACTACTCGTGGTATTAAAATTCGTTTCTACAAAATCAAACTTAGAAAAGCAATCTTTTCAAAACCACGCGAATTAAAATACCCTTTCACCGGCGGCGCTAACCGCGTTCCAACAAATGAGCGAAAATAGGTTTTGTTTGCGCCGCGAATGAAGCTGAAAAAATAGATGATTGGTTGTACAAGTACGACATCAAAAGAGGGTAATCCTCCATTCCGGAGCTGATTACCTGCCGAAAGAAATCATTTCACGTGTTTCGCTAAGCCGAGATTTCTTTGCTCGGTGCCGCGCAAATTAAAGCGGTGGGATTTAGGGCTTTGGTGTTAACGTTATCCCGGCTCCACACTATCGCGAACTTGGCCGAAGTGTGAGCTTATGCAAGTGCCCCTCCACACTATCGTATTCGCCCTAACTAAGTCGACTTCGCGAGTAGTGTGCAGCCGGGGTTACAGTTGGGACGAAGGTTAAGGAAAAGTGACAGTTGTATTGGAAACTCCACTCCGAAACTTTCCCGAGTATTTGGCCGATGCGCTTTTTGACTTTGAGAACTTCTGATAGTACGTAGGGGCGGCTTTGCAGCTTTTTCGACCTGAGGATCTATATCGATACAATTTTCGTCTATATTTTCCCCCTTCATTCATCTTTATTAATTAGGAACAAGCTGCTCGTTTCCCAGTTGATCAGCTGTGTGACTGTCGAAATTGTCATCCTTAATCTTAAAGAGCAATCTAAATGGCTAATAAAATAATTCAAACTCAAACTGTTTATTGCACACATATTACAACATAGTACAATACTACAGTTATAATATGTACCCTGTAAGGGCACAGCAATTAATAGTAGAGGGGAATTAATAGTAGAGTTCAATTAAAGCTTATTACACAAAGCAAGATAACCGTAACTGCTATGAAAGCAACGTTGAAAGGCAGAATTCCCGGAACGTAGTGACCTTTCGCAAAGGTAACTAAAAGTATGAAGCGCCACAAAGCGACACAGATGTCTGTTTTCAAACATCGGGAACGAAGAGCGTAACCAATAGTTACTATGTTACTAGAGATCAAAACGATAAGGGTTGTTCAGTATTAGCGATCCGTCATCAAAGGGGGGAGCACTTTGATCGGACCGCTTCCTGAGAGATTCCTTTAGCACTACATAACATACTAATCAATCGCTGGGATATATCCAATCGGAAAAGGCATTAAAGGCAATAGTTTCAGCTTGCGGTAAACTGTTTGCGAGCGGGGTCGCGGGGGGGATGTTCGCGCCGTACATCAAAGGCGCGTCGAGACAAAGCTCTAAGAGCCTTTTAACTTTATTTAGCGGAGTGGTAAGTTTAGCCGCTCGCGATTCGCAGGTTAAAGAGTAACACACTCACTTTTGAGTCAGGGCCGGGGGGGGCACCGGCGCGGTAGGGTTGAACCTAACTAGGGTTTGCAATTCGAATATTCGTCTATTCGAATTATTCGCCACAAATAGTATTCGAATTCGACAGCACTCAATATTCGAATAAAACGAATATTTCGAATAGTGCAGAAATTTGTTTGAAATTATTCACGTTTGCGAAAAAATCTCATAAAATGCCAGGATTAATAGAATTATCCTTCTTCTGTGCTGTGATGTTATGATGCTGAATGACAGTATGATGTAAGTAAACCAAAATCATAATTCTAATATAAACTAAATGTTACAACTAAATGTTGCTGAAGTTAAACACGCGGTGATGAAGATGAAAACCCGAAAAGCTACGGTGACAGATGAGATCCCTGCAGACTTATGGAAAGCCCTCGGACCGATAGCCGTGGTTTGGCTTACTAAGCTATTCTACATCATCTTAGCTACCAAACGCATACCAGTCTTGGCGTGAAAGCTACATACTACCATTTTACAAAAACAAAGGAGATGTAGCCTAATGCGGAAACTACAGGGGCATAAAACTTACATCACATACACTAAAAATATGGGAAAGAGTGATAAACAAACGAATCTCCAATATCTCGCAAATATCCCCAAACCAGTTTGGCTTCAGAGCATCCAGGTCAACCACCGACGCAATACAGACAATAAGGATCATGATGGAAAGATATAGAATCAACAACAAAGACCTACACCTTATATTTATTGACCTCGAAAAAGCTTTCGATTGAGTACCCCGTAAATTAGTATGGCAGGCTCTACGTGCGCAGCATGTACCAGAGTACTACATAGAACTAGTACAAGACATGTATAAAAATATCAGCACAAGAGTACGAAGCTTGGCTGGTGTTAGTGAGGCATTCGAGGTCAAAGTGGGAGTTCATCAAGGGTCCGTGCTCAGCCCACTTCAATTCAATTTGGTCATGGACTGCCTGACCCGGGACATACCGTCTCCACTACCGTGGACCATGATGACGCCGACGACATAGTTCTGAATGCCGATACCGCAAAAGATTCGCAGGAACTCTTAAACATGTGGACAAATGCACTGGAAACATATGACCTAAGGGTTAGCAGGAGCAAGACTGAATACCTGAAATGCCCTTTTAGTGGTGACAGTACACCAGAAACAATCTGCATCGGAACAACACCTATTCCTACTGTAGAAAAATTTAAATACCTTGGCTCTACGAGTATGCTTACACCCGATGCCAACGTATGCTCCGACGTGACACACAGGATTAATGTCGCTTGACAAAAATGGCGAGCACTTACTGGTGTACTGTGTGACCCGCATATCCCCATACAGATCAAGGGTAAAGTGTACAAGACGGCAGTTCATCCGGCGTTACTATATGGGTCTGAATGCTGGACAACAAAGAAGTCGCACGAACAAAAAGCACATACTCGTACCAATGAGATGAAGATGCTTAAGGTGGGCGAGAGGTGTAACCCGAATGGACAGAATCCGTAATGAATACATACGAGGTAGTTTCAAAGTTGCACCAATCTCGGATAAAATCCTGGAAAACCGTCTTCGTTGGTATGGCCACATCAAAAGAAGAGAAGAAGACCATGTGGTACAAATTGCGCTGAACCTACCAGAGCAGAGGAGAGGTAGAGGCCACCCACCATCCAACTGGTGGAAAAACATAGAAAGAGACCTCAAAAAAGCCCTATTGCCTGAAGAGGCAACCCAAGATCGCATGATCTGGCGCAGAAAAGTGAGGAGACCCGACCCCAAATAATGGGATAAGGAGAAGATGAAGAAGAGAAGAAACTAAATGTTACAATTGCCGTAATATCTCAGAGAAATACTTTAATTTAAGTATTATTAAAGTTTGGAAGTCGCATGATCTTAGCGTTTACACTAAGCTCGTGTCTCTAGGGAAATAATTTTGCCTCTGCTATTCTATGCCTCTGAGACCTGGTGGTGGTGGTGTCTATATAAAGGTGACATCAAATGTCTAGACACAGTTCATCTACGAAGTCTCCGAGCAATACTATGTTTGTGGTGGCAGGATCTAACTCGGTGGTTCTGCGTTGAACAGGCATATCGGGTATAGAGTGTGTGCTCATAGAAGGTCACCCGTTGGTGTAGGCACTTTATTCTTTATTCGATAACAACATGAGTTGTGTTTGAAATTGATATAACAACATACAAAAATAAAACCAAAATTATCAAATTATTCAAATCATACACTAAGAATCATAAGTCGTTAAAACTTTGTATGTATGGCACCATCAAGGTTACCTAAAGTAGTTTTTTACTCTGAGCTTACCTGTGGCAAACGCAATGCTGGCGGGCAATATCTGCGCTACAAGGATGTCTTAAAGGGCCACCTAATGGCCACCGGCATATCATGCGACTCGTGGGAGGAGCTTGCAATGCAACTCAGAGATCTGACAAGCGAGCTGCCGGCAGTCAAGGTTTAAAAAAATTTTAACGCGCTCGCCTTCAAGACCTGGACGCCAAACGTCAGCACCGAAGGACTCGGTCCAAGCCCTCGTACAACTACACGTACAAATCATCTGGTCAGCTTTGTTGTATTGTATTGTATCTCATGCTGTCGGACTTCCCAAACCAGGATTTGCAAGCCACGCTCGCGCACAGCATGCTCGTAACAATAATCAATTGAATGAAGAGTTTCTTTAACCAGATTGTCAGGATGTCGCCGTGGATATAGATACGTCTGTGTGAACATCAGAACTGATAGATTTTTGTGTAGACACGAAAAGAGTTTGCCCTTTATTAATTTGTTTTTATGTTAACTCGTAACAAAAAGTGAGATTGTAATGTAACTGTACTGTGATTGATTGATTTGTAATCGTTTATTATATCTCAAAAATGCCATTGTTTAAAATTCAATGAAATATTCTTTGATTTAAAGCCAATATCATAAAAGTTGGTTTTTTAAATAGTAATGTAATTACATTTTAATTATACGTTACGTATTTTACAATTATACGAATTGTAACCATTATATTGATTTATTTTCATAAATATTCGTATTATTCGAAAAATTCGAATATTCGAATATTAGGAATTGAAGTATTCGTATTATTCGAATACTAATTTTGGACGAATATTGCAAACCCTAAACCTAACTCGATCGAAACTAATCAGGGCCGGCCACCTGGTTTTTTTTTTTGAGATGATCCTTTGCAGGTTGGCCTGCGTGTATGCGGCCCGTAACTGCACGTCTGAGTTTGTCTCGACCACTGAGAGGAGGGCCGCCTGGAGATTTTCACAGCTAGACAAGGACAATTAAGACCTATTATTAGCATTCAATGCAGTTATTATTATAGGTTACTAGTACTACTTACGTTAATAAATTTAGATCCAAAAAAATCAAATATAAAAATACTTGTGACTATTTTGTTTTGAAGAGGAGAGGTATTCAAACTATTCAAAGAGATGTTTAGTTAGATAAAAACTATCGGTAGGCAAGAATCAGTATCTTAAGCCCGGATTTTATCTCAAGACCAAGCAATTAGCATCAAAGCTCCATACCTTTTATGTTTTTGCCTAAGCGTCTGGCAGTGCTTCGCAAATCTGCCAAAGCCTAGACTACAACCCTAGATCTGGCAACCCTATCGGGGGGTGGGGCACATCAAACGCGCCGCTAATGCCGCCCGCACCGCGGCGCCTCTTTGTCGGCGCCCTTTGAGTCGCGATGCCGCGCGCCACCTAAGCCTGGACAATGAAGCTGGGAGATCGGCAACGCCAACTGCGAACCCTACAATGGATCGTCAAAGATCTGTTTATAAATAAACAAAGTTCTTCACACCTCGTCGAGTAAGTGCAAGCTTGGCCGTGGACACTGAAGCTGTAGTATCTGTTGACAAGCGTCTCCGAGATCCGGGTTATACTGCCAGGCAAGGCAGTAGCTCGGCGTCCATAGAACCCTCCCATCGGCTTGCCTATTTTAGAGCGTAACTTTTTCCATTTATCTTTGATAAGAAGCAAGCCAATTCAGCTCTGGCTTGCCCAGGTATTTAAATTCATTAGCGGGATGAAGAGTTAAAAATAAAATGACTCTCAGCACAACTACTTAATCTGAAAATGCTATTACGCTAAACTCTCCCCTACAAACTAGACATCAAATGAATAAAACCAGAAGAAGTAGAAATAAATTTGTGCTCGACAATTACATTCCCCTCCCCAGATGTTGACTCGTTACAGGGATGAACTGAATCATCAATTGATTCATCATTATAGCTACCGACCACATTTGACATGACTGAGATTTCTTTTCATTTTGGGGGCTTCGACGAACCCTGATGAATGAACCAATTTTTGTAAAAAAAAATATATCAGCCCACAGCAGTCTGATGCACGTAGAAAACAGAATGAAAATTCGACATCTTGCATTCTAACTTAGTTGGTTGCATATAAATATAAAATAATATTCAATATCGATCTGCTCTACTGTTAGGCAAATAGGTACCATCGCTAACATTTGCGCTACTCTCAGACCCAAGGGTCTCAAAAGAAGTCTTTTCTCAAAAGATGTTTCATCCTCCGAGAATTCTACCATCTCGATACTCTCGATAAGCTTTATCTAACGGGGTCTGCTGTTATGTCATCGTATAATCTGGTCCCCACTCTGTGATAAACTAAGCCCAGAATCTTACACATTACACATGATACACTCACTAATACAAATACATACGAGAACATCATCATATAGTCATTAATTTCTCTTATTCAAAATTCAAAGTCAATTTGCTTATTATTAGCTTATTTTGATGGAATATGCATATTTCTTTGTGACAAAGCGTTTGTGTACAAATTGCATCTGTTTAAAACAATTGAATCCACATTCAAAGTAGGTACGCCTAGTTAAATCTGATCATTAAATTCAAACTGCGTACGAATCAAATCCCCACTAGATGGCCCGCCGGCCGGCGGCTGAGCAGAGTGCGCTGATTACCATAAGCTGGCACAAAGGGCGAGCCCTTTGACGAATTAGCGCCACTAACATGGCCTATGTTTATCTATCAGATCTATACGTCGCGTAAAATGGCTTTCATGTAAGCACGTTCGTTGCCATATCGCAAATCTATTTCGATCACTGAGCGTTTTCCATAAATAATCCCGAATCGCAATTTCTTCCAAAACTTGGCGTTTTTGGTTCATCCTACTCAGAATGAATAGCATTTTCAATTTGAAGAATTAAAAAAAAAGTGTCCCAAAATTTGTATGGGAATTTTCGGTTCAACGCTCGTGCAAATAAAAAAATTGGGCAAGTGCGAGTCCGACTCGCGCATGAAGGGTTCCGTACCATAAAACAAGTTTGTTGTATGGGAGCCCCCCTTAAATATTTAAGTTATTTTATTTTTAGTATTTGTTGTTATAGCGGCAATAGAAATACATCATCTGTGAAAATTTCAACTGTCACCAGGCTGTATCTCAAGAACGGTGATAGCTAGTATCACCGTTCTTGAGATACAGCCTGGTGACAGACGGACGGACGGACGGACGGACGGACAGCGAAGTCTCAGTAATAGGGTCCCGTTTGTACCCTTTGGGTACGGAACCCTAAAAAGTTCATATTTAAATGTGACGTAATGGAACGCACAAATGTACATTTTTTTTTATTCTTCCCATTGAAAATGCTATCGATTTTGAGTAAGATGAATGTCAAGTTCTGGAAGAAACAGGAATTCAGGTTTTTTTTGGATAACGCCCCACTATCAATCGGCGGCTACAATACAATCTTACAGTAATCTGCCGAATTACGTACAATTTTTATGTACCTAATCATGAAAAGTAAATAAACATCTAGTAATAAATTAAAGAATAGAATATCAAACAGACAAAACATAAAAACCAGCTGAACGGTATGAATTTTCTCTCGCGACCACCGAAGACACGGACACGGCTTAGGAAGATGGTGGTTTTATTAGTGATAAATTTGAGACATAACTTAGAATGTTACTTTTCGTACCTGAGATACCGCAACACGATGTCAAACATTGCAGATAAGACCATCCGTCCCTTTAGCAGCGAACAGACGCGCTCAAAGGCACAAAGCTCTTATCTGACTAATAAACTAACCACGCTAGCACCTCACGTTTCCAAACGAGGTACTTACACAAAAACAAAACGTTAAATCCGCACTCGAATGTGTAATTGTGGAATGTTATGTTCATTTCACAAGTTTTAACAGGATTCCGAGCGGTCCGCGCAACTTGTAGGGGAGGCGATGAAATTGATTTCCCAGTGATCAAAAGAATGAAATTCGCAAAGGGAAGGAAGGTAATTTATTTGACCAAAGCGTTGACAGAACGCTGCTACCTCTCCCGATGTTCCTGGACACGGGAATATTAAATCTGCGACGAATAAAACGCAAAAGTGTTTCACTAAGTAATCACTTTATTGATATTTGTTTCACGAGTAAAAAATATATTCAATTTGAAGAGGCTCGCTCGATCGTTCCCGTCGTCCACGGAGGTAACTCGATTGGAAGCGTAACTAACTAGTAAACTAGAGGCGTACTATGTACGGTAATTATTTCTATTGTGCCGTTACCGGCGGGCTAACCAAATCACCTCACGGTAACATAATTACCGATACATGTGCCGTATACATAGTGTGTATTACCTGGAGTTTAATCAGTATTATTTTGCGTACAGCGCATGCATATAAAGGTAATTTACTTCGTTAACTGACATTAACTACGTTACTAAATGGAGTGTTCCTTGAATATGTAAGTCCCCTTGGGAACACTAAATCGCTTCAGAAATAATGAATAAAAGTACTTGTCTACTGCGAACTTTTTCAGGGTAATGAAAAAATAATATTTTCTTTGTTTAAGTTTTCACTTCGTTATGCGTTTTATGTGCCTATACAGACCCGATGGACACTGCAGAGGAAAGTAATCCCCATACCATGCATAACTATTTCTATGTCTCGGTGCATATCTTTAACCGAATATAAAAATATCCGCTGACCATTGGAATATGATATGTCTGTGAATTCCGGAATATCTGCATGGGCCGGGCGCGCCGCCCCCGCCGACCGCGTGTCTGGGACCCGTTGGAGCGGAATTTTTACCTCGCGACACGCGTATCTTGACCGGGAGCAACGAGAAGAATCCTATCCGCATACATCCGATGACAACTTGAAATAGGTACATTCATCTATTCCGACCAAAAACCGAATTCAAAATGCTAAATGTATTTCGCTAAACGGTACTCAGTGCACAATCAGCCAATAGACAGAAACGTTTAAAACGAAGCGATCCTCCTTTCCCCATTTCTATAATTGAAACAGAAGTCTGAATAGCAGTTTTACAAGTCAAAGCGTCCAATCAGATTCATTCATGTGTCTCCAATTGTCACCCAACCCAGCAACCCTACACAATTTGGCCACGTACCTTCGGACTGAGAGGAAATTGACCATCGCACGTGCTACACTCGTTCCGACTCCACATGGATACACCCAGTTTCATTCGCACAAAAAAATCACAAAATGCAGGGTCTATACGGCTCAAATTCCAACGAGCGCCGGTCGAAAGCGGAAAAGTCACGTGTACCAGCCGCAGGTATAGGCGCTGATTCTATTCGATAGAAAATCATTCGTGCGAAATTTCTTATGCAATAAGGAAGCCTCCTAAATTGTCACTAGGGAATCGAATAAAGTCCGCTATGTGATGCGGAATATTTGCGAACTACGGCTCTTCCAGCCATGCAACGCGTTAAATATATGCAGTGTATTTTTGGGATTACTAGTACGGCATAAAACATGCTATTACGCGCTACAATTAGCCTCCCCCGACCTTTTTTCCTGAACTGATTGCTTTTGGTAGACAATGAAATGAGACAAGCCCGGGGGCATTAAAAGAGCATTCAATCCGGCATTCGGCATTGTTTTTCCGCGATTACCTGCCTGATTAAACCGCTGTCGGTGACGTCTCCAGGTGCTGCAATCACCCGTGGAATAGGGTCTGTAGCCCTCGGCTGAATAATGGAGGAGCCCGTAATCTTGGCTAACAATAACGTCGTCTGCACGCGACGCTTTGCATACAATGACCCGACGCGAATGAGTTGCGGAGGGAAAATGCGACTGTCAGACTCGCTTAAAGGATTTTTAAGCAAATTTGGCTGAAATCCAGTTTAATTTGAATCGTGCTCGTTACGTTCCACTCCATCTTTCCAATTTTAATGAAAACGTGTACCTAACAACTTAGATTTCAACTACACAAAAATGATAATGTCTTACTTAAGTACTTTTAAGGGCCTTGCCTTGAAACTTAAATTAAAATAGAGGTATAAATACATGTTTAAACCTCCACCAGGTTTCAGTAACGCGTCTTAACTGTATAATTAAAAAATAAGGCTTAAAGAGCGAAGGATAAATGATAAGATCATTACATCAATCAAATATTAAAATGTAGGATAAGTACAGTAGGGTAAAAGGCATTAATGCGTCGAATAGTTACCCGTACGCATAATATAGGGCCAATTAAAATTAAAACATACCTACGCGTAGCAAACACAATTAAATCGAACATCGGCTCGCAATCGGGAATTAATACAAAGAGTATTAATTCCGCAACCGTTGATCCGTAAACCGCACTCTGTCAATCCATCAGCAGTCAAACTGACTTAACATTAGGTTGCGGTAAAAATTCATATTGTTTTATTGAATCCTGATCGGCAGGCAGGCAGGCTTTCGACAAGTTCGATGGGTCTGCACCGCACGCCGCGGTCGCGAGCGGACATGTGCTGGCAATACAAAATGCTTTTCACTTGTTTCTGGGTAGTCAAATTTGGCAGTGGCTGAAGTGTAGTCAGCCACAGTCGAATAAAAATAGATGCCAGGCTGATCGTCCTCCTATCGAGAACGTCGTCCAAAGTAAGTTCAATTAAAGCTAGACCATACTTACATACTTGGAACCAATTTACTGATAAGGTCTCATTGATTTATTAATTAAGCTTTTTTTTTATTGAACTTAGACAAAGGCAGATGCATTAATTCTTCTGCCTCTGATAATTGCAGGCTCGTAAATGCATAATATATTTGCAATTACTTCTGTTCTACATTCCGGAAGCACAATAGTATTATTAGTTGTTACATTCGATTGGATTCGACATGACTAAAATAAGTAAAAACAATAAGCAACAGTAATTGCGGGTTTAAACAAGAGTTGCAGCACAATTCCTTATCTTACTTCTTTGGGCCCTAATAAGCTCACAAACTGTGATAAAACTGATAAAACATGTGATGTGATAAAACACGGAAATCAAAACGAAAATTAACAAAGCCAATCTGTGACGTCTCGCTCTAAAGACAAACCCCAGAAAAGGACGGGTGTCAATAGGCAATACAACAGATGTAATAATTCGGCGACGCCTGCCGAGAGCACTCGCGGCGCATGATTGGTCTGATGAATAAAAGATACGTCAATTTGTGTAATACGCGGACCACAGATTATGCGACACTCAATTTGTGGTCCCGATGGCGCGCCATCAATTATTTTCACGTTTACATAAACAATAAGGACGGAAGAATAGCGGATAAGGGCTGCTTAGAAATTAATGTTGCGGGGATTGAAGGAGGTTATAATGGTTTTATGTTATGTTTATGTAATACCTATTTAGCATCAGCATAATACTACTACTGCAAGCGCATTGCACACGTCCGGCAGTTTAATTTAGTCTGAAATTGAGTACATGAAATCAGTTTATAATTATAACTGGTATCGCGAAAATCGCGAGCATTTAGTAATTCAACTTGGTATCTTAAAACCTAAAAGTCGCGTGGGGTAAAAATAATCTTGACCGAGTTCTTGAAACAGTTCGTTTTCCCTTGAGCTCCCTTAAGAGGTTTTCCTATTTTGAAAAACTTGAGATTGAAGAGAAGAACCTCTTAAGATAGATAGAAAGGAAGTTGGTGAAAAAAAACTAATCTGCGTACAAATAAATGAATCATAACCAAAATCTGTGTAAACATCTTGCATAGGATAGTGGGTGGATCGCGTGTATTCATACGCGAGCCACGTCTGACGCGTGTCTGGCGCACGCGGAAGGGTTGGCCGCTGGGGTGCGATTGAGCATAAGCGCATTCAAATTCTTCCAACTTTGTAACTGATAATCCTGTTGATTTGTTTACTTTATCTTTTTAAATAGAAAACTTTTAATGTCCCTTTGGGTGATTATTCGAGCGTTGTAACCGCATTATTACCGTGACTACTTTATTTTCACGAACCCCTTATGATAAAAGGCGCCATTTTATGCTGTCTTGTATAGAAGACGCAGATTTTTAAAATTCTTGTTAAAATTATGTTAATTGCTTCTGTAGGCCAATATTGCGGTTACGGAAATGAGGCGGTTAAAACGCTCCAAATAATCATGGCTTTCTCAATTCCTATTAGCATGCCACATGAGCATTCCCAAAGTGAGCATAGCTTTTAATTAATAAATTCAATAAATGCATTTACATTAGTACAGATTTTCGCAGCCCTATCCATAATATTATACTAAATAAATACATAATTATATTGCCTACCTACATAGCTGTTCTCTGTAAGGCAATAGTGAATCATCCTTATCTTTCGTCCTACACACAAATCAAATTGCAGAAATCGAGAGCAGGGCCTGGGAATCAGATCGCAGAAGATTTAAATTGCCCTGATGAGTCACATATTCTGTTTTACTAGTTTGGCAATATATCCACATGACTCCTAGTATTCCTATTTAAGTTTAGGTTTTATTGCGATAAAATAAGAGAACATTATCACCGTATTAGACAATTTCCTGTTCTTAATTGCTTGTTTTGATTATAGCTACCCGCTATAATCAAAACAAACAAGTAATTTTGCAGACTTAGCGCGCTAACTAAAGTTAACAAACCAGCCAACACCATCGAGCCCGGTTAAAAGTTGGCTGGTTTTCCGTCGGCCGCCGAACTAACTCGTATCACGGCATTAGACAATTTCCCGACCGGCATATCTTTTCGAGTTCAGAGAATTAACACATGCAAGAAGGTTAGCAGTTAACAAAACAGCCATCAGCATCGAGCTCGGTTAAAAGTTGGCCCGTTTTCCGCCGGCCGCCGAACTAACTCGTATCAAGACATTAAACAATTTCGCTGCCTGCCTATCTTTTCGAGTTCAGAGAATTAACACATGCAAGAAGGTTAGCAGAATTAGTGCGCTAAGTTAAGTTAACAAACCAGTCAACACCATCGATCCCGGTTTAAAGTTAGCTGGTCGTATCACGAGATTAAACAATTTACCGACCGGCCTATCTTTTCGAGACTCAGCTACCCGCTATCATCAAAACAGGCAAGTAGGTTAGCAGAATTAGCGCGCTAAGTAAAGTTAACAAAACAGCCATCAGCATCGAGCTCGGTTAAAAGTTGGCCGGTTTTCCACCGGCAGCCGAACTAACTCATGCAATCTAATCACTTACCCGTAACCGCTATATCCGTTTTGCTGGAATTGTTTTAGTTCGCTACAATGCAAGAGCTTTTATGGGACAATCGCACGCTACACTTGAGGCTGCTTTGTTTGCTTAATGGTGCTCGAGACAAAAACGAATCGAAACGACGGTTCAAGAGTTAATGTTGTATGCCCGCGGTTTAAGTAGATTTGTCAACATGCTTAGTCGTGAATTTCGGTTCACACCATTTAAATTGGTTGTTTATTTCTGACGTTTTATCAAATAATTAATCCACTTTATCCCATGATTATTGATGAATACTCTACACGTGATATATTTGCGTAAAAGACATCTTATACATCGTATGTAACTTTTTCAAAATCTAACATTTTAGATAAAACAAATCCAGAAAGATGTTTTGTTTCGGTTTATCCACATACATACAGTATAGTTAAGTATATAATTTTATATAGTATGAAGACGAATACCTACAGACAAACTGTGAATACCTACAGTTTTGTAGGATTTTTTTTAGAACTAAGTATTTAATAATAATAAATAAATAAATAAAAATAAGTGTCGGATGCTAATTATAATTACTAATATTAGCAAAGAAATCGTTACATAAGTTAATTTACCAATAATTAGAGAGACGTTGTCAAAAAGCATAGTGGACTTGTTTATTAAGATAAGTAGACACTTTGTAAACGTGCTCAAGATACAGACGCCCGTATCATATTGATAGAAGACGTACTGAGCATCTCCAACTGATAATGTATTAAAATAAAATAAAAAACAGAAAGTAGAGCTCAAAGCTCAAGGGCTCTCAACGCGTCTGACTGAACTAGAGCTTTATACGTACCTACATTTTATATTCAGTGCCAACAAATTATTCCAACGACTGAAAATTAAAGCAATATTTGAAGTTTCACTAATGCACAAACATCACCTGTTGCAAAAGCTTTTTTCCGCAAATTGTTTCTTTACGGATTATTTTTAGTACAGTATTTAAACCGCAGTTTCGCCCCCGTCGGAACTAAATAAATCATGTTTTAAAACATTTTCCATACTTATTTAAAACCTTGTGTGTGCCAGGTGTCATTTAAAACTGTTCGATGGTTTCCGCGTAAAACATATTTAGTAACTTTAGAATTCGTATAAGATCTGCATTGTTATATAAAGTTAGGAAACGTTCACAGTTCCAGAAGATATGATACGTTAAGGATATGATACATTAGAAAAATTAAATGTTTTCGAAAGAACCCGTCGGTTAAGATATTAAACCACGATTTTTATTATTTCAAAATACGCTATCTATCGTGTACCATTGCATATAAATTACAGCTAGCTAAATATTTAAATAATGTTGCAATATTATTTTCAGCTTTTAGTTTCATTAAAATTACAGTTTTGTTGTGATAATCAGCCATCGGCACGGCGTGAAAATATACGAACATGATTATTTTAAATATAAAATGTAACATTATTATATTACACTCAATAGAACATATTTTGTTCAATCAAGATCAAGGGATTACTCTACAAAACCCGCGGTGTTGCACGGGCCTTGCCGATCACGAGTTGCAATGCATCAAAATCTTTATCAATTTGACTTTAGACAACCTTTCCTCGCCTTATGTTTTCCGTTCTGTAGGTACATTTGTCCCGTTTGGGTTCTGGTTACGCAAGGCAAGGGCACGCGTTCAGAAGTCAGGTGTTAGTAAACAGTGACCGACCACGGGGCCCGCCTCGTGAGCGGGCGTGTGCTCAGTGCCAGCGGGGATTCTGCTTGGACTTTATTGCTTTGCGACAGTGCATCGTAAAAATGAAATAAGATCTAAAGTTTCAATGCAATCTGACAATACCGTCCTGAGGTTACCTTGATGCATGGGGAAAGATCGTTGTTTTTTAGTTTATACATATATTACGATAAGCAATCTCAATAAATATACTTTATACATTATATGATCTCTAATGCAAATAGATTGGTCTACTCGTACATTATAATAACATACTTAGTACAAGTGATCAAACTTATTTTTATTTATACTACGATGATGGTGATGGTCCTCACTCGATAATGATAGACAGTCACGTCACGGCAGCTTTGTATGCTTTAACTTAATATCAAGTTTAGGGCGAATCTCCGAGCGCTTTAACCGCGCGGTTCTAACGATATTAATGTCTCTATATCATAACTACATCGGAATAGAAATTCGCTATATCTGTGATCAAACTCAACTCACTTTTTTAAAGCATCTATTTCTACAAAAAATACTGAGATATAAATGACGAAACAAACTCCTTAAAATGCTGAATTGGTAAACTAAGAACCCATTAAATTATATTTTATTGGCGCCATTCCCGCCACTTGACATTCACGACAATCAGTCATCGCCAGCCCACCGATATTTATATCCATACCTATTGTTTTAGGCGCACGGGGTAAACCCTGCTGGAAATATACTGATTATATTCTCGGCCCCACACTGGCGCCCTACCCGCCGCCCGCCGCGGCGGGCTGCGGCTGACATTCATGACAATCAGTCATCGCCAGCCCACGGACATTTACATCCATCCCTATTGTTTTAGAAACAGGGGGTAAACACTGCTGGAAACTGATAATTTCCTTGTAAATATATACTATCTCTACGTAGGGTTGTCATGAAACATTGTCGAGAAATTGAAATGGTTAGCGGTTTAACGGTTAAGAAGACGATTAAACTGTTGGCAACTTGGCACTCAATATTTGTGTACAAACTTTACTTATGAGAGAAGTTGAATCGGGTTCGATTTGAAACTGTCACTGTTAATTGACACGATAACTGACAGCGGTACAAACAACTACGAATAATACAATCCTACTGGGAATATAGAATCCAATTTTGTGGAATGTTTGTGTTTCTTTTCTGTTTGTGTAATGCGAACTACCACAAAATTATTGCTATTGCGACGCGTTTGGCTCGGTTTATAGACACCTGCCTACTGAGCCGTCGGCCCCGGGTTCGAATCCCGGCCAGGGCAAATATTTGTGTGATGAACTCGAATATTTGTGCTTGGGTCATGGTTGTTCTATGTATTTAAGTATATATTTATCTATATAAGTACCTATGTATATCGTCGTCTAGTACCCATAACACAAGCCTTCTTGAGCTTAATTTGGGACTAGATCGATTTGTGTGAGGTTGTCCGATATTTATTTATTTATTTTATTTATTTATTAATTCGATAACTAAAGATAAGGAGAAAATTACCTGGTAATGATAATTTCGACTCCATACTTCTTTAATGCAGGCAATACAGCAAACTTTATACTTCACTATATCCCTCTTGAAGTCTTAATCATAACTATTACTATAAATAAATCAGCGAATCTTCACTGCAAATATTTAAACGTGAATTTTCATGTAACTATTGAAAAAAATAGACTGATTTGTATTACAAATAGGTTAAGCACGAAGGTAATTCAATCATAGGCTACTCAATATATTCGCAGTGCCGTATTTACCCGTGGGCCCACAAGGCCCGGGCCTAGGGGCCCAGCCAGTCTAGGAAGACCATAAGGGCCTTATCACACTTGCGATTTGCGAGCGTATTTTCTATACAAATAAGCGACGCGGCGTAGACGCTGCGCGATCGCCTTCATACAAAATACGCTCGCAAATCGCAAGTGTGATAAGGCTCTAAGTACGGTGCTTGTCCCAGAAGCAGGACTCGCACCATACTTATGTTCTCTTTATTTATCACTTAAAATCCTACTACCTATTATGTAATTTGCTAAAAACCGTTTTGAGATAGAGGAGGTAGCCCCAAATGCCAAGTGGCTAGAAGCCCTCTAAGTCCGGGCCTGTATATTAAAAAATAAACATAGCATAATCTACAAAATATTATAAACCAACAGATCAGCCCTGACTATAAACTAAAGAAAATAAATAATAATACGTACCTAGCAGAGAAGGTAAAATGTGTCGTCGGTTACTTAAAGAAATATGCACTCCAGTATTTCCATATTGCAATGTGATTACTTATTGCCTCTCCGAGTCGGCAAATGGGATTTGTGTGGATGCCTTCCGAGTACTGAATTAAAGTACGCGCAGTATGTATTAAGTTATTCCCTTGCACTATGTAAGTTAGCTTCTTGAAGCATACTATAAATGTATTATTTAAGCAAAAGGCAAGGGACACGCGCGACTACGCTGAGTGGTTCGAATACACCGACTAAACAGAAATACGTAAAAAAACATTTATAATAAACCCCTATCCATTATTTATTTTATTGTAGAAACTGCAAACACAAACCAAAAGCTGTATATACTTACACCCCAGGCCAAAAGTATGGAAACAAGTTTTATTACAATACAAAGCTGTGATTTCTTATGCAATAAATTACCAAATTACACAGTAAAAACTATAATTAATATTTTACAAGTCAATAACCTAAATTCTGCTTATGAAAATTGATAGTGCAATATTTTGTAGAAAGACAATAAAAAGGCGACGTGCAACTTTTCCGGAGTTCTGTTATTATATATATTTTTTACAATAATTATTATGATGTTTCAATAGTGAACGTTTAATGTTTGAACATTTTGGGGTGGCCTAATGGTTAGGTACTAACATTTATACAATGAATAATCATTGGAAACTTTAAATATTAAAAGAAACACTTTGTTTCCATACTGGCCTGGGGTGTATATAAAAAAACATAATATTGATATTGAAAATCATACTATCGTATGGTAAAATAAAGTCTATATAAATGTCGTGTCGTAAAAAATCAAACGTCTTACAATTAACACAGGTTCGTGACCTTTTCGAAGCTTTGATTTGCTCAGTTCTAAAGAACTGAAAAGGGGTAAACTTATGAAAGGAGAGCAGAAATTATTATGGCTTCGTAGAAAACAAAAAGACTTTTGCAGGCTTCTAAATAAATTAACAATTTTTTTCATCAATTTCCAGGGTTTGTGTTCACAATTAACGAATAAATTACTGAACGAAAATTAATAGTACAAAACAGTACTAAAATGAAATTATGCACCCAAATTGTAACAGCGAACCGCACACATTTCAAAGTATATTAATAAAGTTTCACGTCGCAGTTACAAAGGCTGCTACGTAAACCAATTTCGAAAAATTTCAACCTGAAACAAGCTCGTTAAAGCCTTTCAAGTCTGAGCAAAAGCCCCTCATATCACTTTAATAAGATAACTGAAGAGGCAATATCCCGCTATAGAGATTTCGCGTCCACTATGCAGTAAGACACAATGCCTTAATCTCGTACATTATTACGAAGTGGAAGTCGAGCATTGTGGCCGAGTGATTGTGCCCCGCTCGTCCGCTCTCATATTAACTAGCTCCCTGATGACGATAACTGGATTTATTCTCAAACGGTGCAAATCTATTCTCCACTTCGCTTTGCAAACCTTCGTTTGCCGGTTTTATGCTGCCTAATTAAAATTAACTTTGTCAAAGCCAAAGGCGTGTTCCAAAATAAAGCTTTCTGTAGATTATTTTATTCAGTTCTCTATCATGCCGTTTTCTAACAAACGAAAAAACCTAGAGTAAAACTTTTACCATGCTTTTTTCAATTTTCTGTCTTTGAGACTCTAGCGAGTTTTTTTAGTGTTTTATTCATGTTAGAAGCAAGCAGTGTAAAAGGTAAGTCAGGTTAACATTTTAATAATTCCTGTAAAAGATGCCGCCTTCCAGTGGGATGCTTGTTAGAAATATAAGGGGGCATTTGCCCCGTATTGGGGTAGTTCGTGATTCAAATATTAAAAGAAAATACCAGAAAATTAGGTACGGCACCGAGTAACAGCGGGCGATATTGCACTGTCAATATAAATCTAGGAAACGATTTGTACGCGGTAATTGAAAAGAAATGAGATCAGAATTAGATAAGGAATTGTTGAAAAAGGAACGAGTCGCAGCTGCCATTGGTAAATGGATGAAATAGCCGACGATTCATTCACGCAGGTATCATTTTGATGATAGCAACGACGACGATGAAAAAACCTTTTTATTTATCTAGTGAGATTACAAAACTAACCTAACCTATCCGTCAGTCTACAATCTGAATAGTTTATAAATATCGCTATAGATGGGTTCTAGGCAAGTGCAACAGCTCTCATTTCGTAATTAACTCCTATTGTCTACAATTACTACTGTGAGGAGATTTATTGACATTTCCTCAAGTTAATCCAGCCTTTGCTAGTTGCGCTGGGTTCTGTGTTGTAACGGGGACATAGTAAAAAAGAAGAGTAAAGAAACAACACCTCGGCATTGTCATTAGTTTTATTCAGTTTTGGTGCAACGATATAATGATCTTAAATGGTCACACCACGACCCTCAGTCATGAAGAAGCGAAGAAGAAAAAGGTACTATATGTTCTCTCTCAGTCTACCACATTTTTCTTAACAAGCGAGGGTTGCGTGGTCAAACCCGAAAAGTCGAAAATTGATCTTTGAAATAATAACTCCACGCAAAGTATATTGCAACCCTCGCAAATACTTCGTAAAGTTAGTATAGAAAACGTATCGTTTAATAAGTGGATTAATTGATTACGAAGGATGATTTTTATAATTATGTCAAACACTTAGTTCATGGAATTAAATTTGTACCTTTTGCTTTGGATATAATAAGGTAGTTCTATTTTTTACATGTTAGTAGTTTTTAAATGGTAATACCTACTTATGCTTATTTAGGTTTCACCATAATCATAATATGTAGGTATTTCTTATTTTCTGCTAATTGCTCGTAGGATTAGTATAGACTATGGATGTTAACTAATCTTTCCTGTCAAATATAACGAAGCAACAATAAAAAAAATCTTTTCGAAGAAATCCGATAGGTGCTTTACCACTTAACTTCTCGAAGCCTGACAGCCCCATGTCACAAGTTTTATGATAACTTTGAAGTGAGTCATTTGCTTTTTTGCTGGCACCATGTAGAGCCCGCGATGGCCAGAAATGGTTAATCCATCACTATACTAAGTTATACCACAGTATAAGGACAAATACAGTAATAAATGTCCGGCCCCTCAGGCGCGTTTCATACCTACAATCGTTAACGCGCGCAGGGTTGTACCTACAAATTTGTGGGGTAACATAGGTAGGTTATATAGTTATTTCGATTGTTAGGTGTCGTGTAATGTCAGGTGTTATTATAAAATATTTATATAAGTAGATATAACCATGTGATTAACAATACCTACCCCATCAGTCAGTACGGAAACGAATTATTATTATAATTATACGAGTACTCGTAGCTACCTACTTCGTCCAACGAATACTCGCTACACTTGAATACGATTATTTCAATATTTGTTACCGAACTAGCTAGGTTAATATCTAATTAGAAGGTGCGGTACCTTTTTCGCGCATTCGGCATCCTTTGATAAGTGGCGGCGATTTCCTTTGACTGTAGGTAGGGGGAGCCGCTTGGCTTGCGCGCGGCACTTTACAAAGAACTCCACATAGACCAGAAACGTTTATTATTACAAATTATATATTGCATCTTGGATTTTTACAAGTTGGTAGGTACGATAAATAAAAGTTGAACAAAAATATTTATTGAAAAAAATAACAATTATTATAAATTAGCCATAACTGTTTTCTAAACACCCATATACACTGCAGTACATTCGTGTCCGCGATACTGATGACATTGTACAGTTCCGACTAGTGATGGGTCGCGGGAATATTCCCGTTCCCGGGAATATTCCCCTGGGGAATGTTCCCGGAAATTTCCTTTGTTCCCGGGAATATTCCCCAAAATGAGGAACATTGAACATTTATTAGTACTAGAGAAACTCTTAGTACCAGAAAGTTATAATTTGGCATAGTGATAAATATTAGTCATTTTGACAAATTGGTAGAACAAATTCTTGGTAAAATACTTTTTTACTGTACCTCCCCCTATACTAAAGTGGGGATGTCTTTTTTTTTCTAGTCTACCCCATGGTGTGATATGTAGTTGGATAGGCCTTTCAAAATGTTGTAGGTTTGTTGCAACAATTTTCCGATTTAAAGATCTGTTTGTGAAATGTCAAACTTCAAATTGCAAATTTTGGTAGTACCTACTTGGGTATTGGCTATATAAACGAATTCACTATAGTGTTAGGTATATCTACCGAAATTAAAAGGAAATTATATAAATAATCACTGCTAAGGTAGGCTTTACAAGTTTACGAGTAATTATATTTCCTCGCTTCATTCTTCATATATAATTTACCAGGTAGTCCTTTTAACCCACAAGGCAGGTCGCACGATACTCATAGATCTAAAAATCGATAATTTCAATCGAGTTTTAACAATTTTATCGATTCATACGCACAGCACTATCTCACCCCACCGGTGAGCCCTCATTCTTTTTTCGTGCGAGGCAGCGTTCGCACGCGCACAGCGCAACAATTAAAAATGCCGAAACGACAACGTGATACGTCTGAAGAAAGAATAGAAAAATATAAACGGAGAATAAAGGAATTGGAAAGGGAGAAATTGAGAAAACGTCGTCGAAACAACATCATCAGATTCAGGTTAGTTGGTGAACAATATTTTAGTTCTACCCTCATATCTAACCCGCTTTAATTATACATCGGCCGCGACGCCAGGCCGATAACTATTTAACACATGGTGTTATTATTTATGTATACGTAGTACTCGGCGGTTAACCGGGAGTTAACACGGTAGTATTTTACAACAAGACTGCATACAAATAGGTACATAACGATATGCTTACGATGTAACTATCTCGTTCAATTTCAACCTATCTATCTAAACACTTAACTAACCTGCCTAGCGGTTAACCGAGAGTTAACACGATGGCCAATGGTTCGGTTCGTAAATACAACGCTTGATAAAATTAGTGTTTAGCACACCTGGCGGGTTTCATTTAAAAAAAAAAAAAAAAAAAAAAAAAAAAAAAAAAAAAAAAAAAAAAAAAAAAAACCGCGAGTTACCACGAAGGTTAAATTTAATTATTCAGTGGGTATGTAATTTATATAAATGCATACCTTTTCAGATACATCGTCAGATCGGGAATGTGACGTATACGACGAGACGAGGAATCATGGTGCAATTGACAGTGAACCGATAGTAGCTGCACCAAGTTCCGGTCCAATTTCTGAGAACGTTGACGTTGATACATCGTTATCGGCAGCCCCGCAGGATAAACCTAGCGCCTCAGAACCGGATCTGGATCCTGAGTTGCTTTTGGCACTTGGTGAAGATACGGGCAACACTCCAAAGTACGGGGAAAAAATCCACAGCTCCTTGGCTCAGCGATGGGACCCGATACTTAAAAAAGGATTGGCCAAGGAGACCAAAGAAAAAATATTAAAGGAACACTTAGTACCAGAGAACTGCACACTCCTTCAGGCTCCTAAGTTGAACGTGGAGGTTGCGGCAGCTATATCTGAGACGTCACGCAACCGTGACAAGAGGAAGGAATCCGATCAACAACAATTGGGCATTGGTATATCGATAGTCAATAAAGCTATGACTGTACTGCTTACAAGCGAGAACAAAATTGAAGCTATCAAAATTCTGAGTGACGGTTGCCGCATTTTAACTGATCTGCACTATCAAGAAAGTCAAGCACGAATTAGTGTCATTAATTACGCCTTGGCTAAACCATTCCTTAGCGTGGTGCAGGAGAGCGAAAGAGACGAAACTCTCTATGGTGTAAAACTTTCTGAGAAAATCAAAGCAGCCAAGGTTATTGAGAAACAAGGAATGCAAATTAAAAAGTACACTAAACCTCAAAAAACTACGGCTGCAGAACAACCGACAAACACGGCCTCAATATCCACAAGGATCTTCGGCAACGAACCCGGGAAACTGGTCCGGGCCCCCTCGCTTTCAGCAGAACAGGGGGGGGGGCGCAGAGGTCAGAGGAGGATGCCGGTAGCCCAGGTCCGTCGACCGCCCCCTCAACCATCGACGAGTGCAGCAGGCCAGGCCAGGACTCGTGCCCCAGCACGCACTTAGATCAGGTACATGCAGGGAGAATACGTCATTTTTATAACTGTTGGAAAAAGGTCACAAGCAATCCAGTCATTTTAGATTGGATTGACTTGGGTTTTCCTATACCTTTTGAGAATCAAGTATCACAATCCTATGTACCTCAAATATCTTTGTCAAAGTCTGAAAAAATTGATATGGCTATTGCTATTAAAAATCTGCTAGACTTAGGCGCTTGTAGTCCATGTGAACCTTCCGCAGATGAATTCATTTCCACTATATTTTTAGCTCCAAAACCTAATGGTGGAAAACGATTTATTTTAAATTTGAAGAATTTAAATAAATTCGGGGCAAAATTACATTTTAAAATGGAAGATCACAGGACCGCAGCGAGATTGTTACCTAAAAATGGGTACATGGCAACTATTGACCTCAAAGAGGCATATTTTCTTGTCCCAGTTCGTGACGAAGATAAAAAATATTTGAGGTTTCAGTTTGACGGAATTACCTATCAATTTAATTCCTTACCCTATGGGTTGTCGGTAGCTCCGAGAACATTCACAAAAATTATGAAAGAAGTAATTACATATTTACGTTATCGGGGCTACAAAAATGTGTGTTACTTAGACGACATATTATGTATAGGCAATACATATGCTGATTGCTATAAAAATGTGAATGAGACACTAAACCTCCTAGAATGCCTTGGTTTTGTCGTTAACTACGACAAAAGCTCGCTTATTCCACAACAAATTTGTAGGTTTTTGGGTTTTATGTTCGATTCTGTAAATCAGACAATTTCCTTACCAAGTGACAAACGTGAAAAAATTTTGAACCTAGTCGAGAAATTTTCATCACTGCCCAAATGTTCTATTAGGGAGTTTGCGCAACTAATAGGGGTTTTAGTGTCTGCATGTCCAGCAGTCAGATATGGTTGGATTTATACAAAAATCTTAGAGCGGCAAAAATACCTGGCTGTAGAAAAATACACTGATTTTGAAAAACATTTCAAAATTCCTGAAATAGTTCTGGATGACCTAATTTGGTGGAAACATAATGTAACACACGCCTCTAATTCATTAGTAACAAATAATTTCGATCTGGAAATTTATTCTGACGCTTCTCTCACTGGCTGGGGCGCAATTTGCAACGGGGAAAGAATGCACGGAGCATGGAAACGCGAAGAATGTGGATTTCATAAAAACTATCTAGAATTATTGGCCATATTTCTAGCGCTAAAGTGCTTTGCAAAAACTAAAAAAGACTGTTCTATTCTCTTACGAGCAGACAATACAACAGCAGTAAGCTATATAAATCGTATATGGGTGGAATTCAATTTCCCCACCTGAACGATCTATCTAGGCAAATATGGCAGTGGTGCGAGAAGCGAAGTATTTGGCTGTATGCTTCATATATAAACACTAAAGACAATTATGAAGCAGATGAAGAATCTCGTAAATTAAATCCGGATACAGAGTGTGAACTGTCGGATTCAGCATTTCATTTCATCACAAAACAGTTAGGACAGCCAGATATTGATCTTTTCGCTTCTCGAGCCAATGCTAAATGCACAAACTTCGTTTCATGGAGGAAAGATCCAGAATCCACTTTTATAGATGCCTTCACTTTAAACTGGAACAGCTTTTTCTTTTATGCAATCCCGCCGTTTCCACTGCTCCTGAAATGTCTTCAAAAAATTGAACAAGACAATGCATCAGGAATATTAATATTCCCTTTTTGGCCCAGCCAGGCGTGGTACCCATTATTAAAAACAATGGTAGCATCCAGTATAATCTGGCTCCAACCAAATGAACATCGCGTGTCGTGTTGTTACAGAAATCAACTTATCCTGGGTGCAGCAGTGCTCTCAGGCAGTCCTTCGCGGCGCGCGGCGTCCCGGAGATAGCACTAGACTTGACGTTAGCGTCGTTATCGCCAAACACAATGAAGCAGTACAATGTTTCGTTAAAACTATGGTGGCAATACTGCACAGACAACGGTTTTAGTATATTTGATTGCTCTATTCCAAACGTGCTAGGTTTTTTGAGTGAGCAGTACAATAAAGGTGCATCATATGGATCAATCAACTCGCATCGCTCGGCGTTATCTCTTCTGTTAGGTAGCTGCATTGGATCAGACGATCGCGTCACTCGCTTACTGAAAGGTGTTTATAAATTAAAACCAAGCCTCCCCAAATACAGTTGTACCTGGGATCCACAGCTCGTACTCAGCTACATATCTAACTGGTATCCTAATAAAGAACTGAGCCGAGAAAATGTCACAAAAAAGTTGATTGTTCTGTTGGCCATCTGTACTGCTCACCGGATGCAAACTTTTTCAACAATCAAAGTTGAAAATATTAGTTTTCATCAAAACGGCATAAATATTGCAATCAAAGATATTATTAAAACGTCCGCTGTTGGCCGAGAACAACCGACGCTTTACTTACCGTACTTTCGAGAGAATCCCCGAAGCTGTCCAGCCACGACGCTGAAAGATTATCTCCAAGCAACGAGTTCGGACAGACCGGAGAACATGTCACACCTCTTGTTGACTGTGAAGCGCCCCTTTAGGGCCGCGACAGCACAGACACTAAGCAGGTGGACGAAACAAGTTATGAAAGCAAGTGGAGTGGACGTGGCGGTGTTCAGCGCACACAGCGCGCGGCACTCCGCCACGTCCACCGCCGCCGCAGCCGGAGTCTCCGTCGATGCTATCCGGAAGACTGCCGGCTGGACGAAGACTTCTCAGACATTCGCCAAATATTACAATCGTCCAATCATTGATTCTAATAATTTTGCCAAATCGGTGTGTCTTATCACCGAATAATTTAATTATAATATCTAAGGTATACCTACCTACCTCGATGATTCTGTATTCTACATTATTAATGTAAGATTTCATTTTGTTTTCATTATGTGAGATGATTAAAGAAATGTTAATTTCATTACAATGTCTTATTTAATCTCAATTGTATGCGTCTTACAAAGCTTATCTCTAAACATCTACCTGGTAAATTATATATGAAGAATGAAGCGAGGAAATATAATATATGATCAAACGAACTTCTGGAAGCGAAGTTCGATCAATATTATATGAGTCGCTTCATTCGAATATATAATTTACCAGGTAGGGTAACCATGAACTCCAATTATTGGTCTCATTGTTTGTTTGTATGCGCAAGTATGAAATTAAATGTTTATGGCTGTTTTCTAACGAACCTATTGTTTGGTGATGGTAGGATGTTGACGTTAAGTGAGTGATTTTTAATAATTTACACACTTCTTTCATTGTTGAAGACAAGAATTCGGTGCCCCGATCGGTAATGATGTGTCTGGGTATTCCTTGTCTCAATATAAAATTGTTGACAAATGAGGATGCTACTGTTACGGTATCTTTTGATGTGAGCGGATACGCTTCCACATATTTAGTTAAATCGCACTGTATTGTAAGTACGTACATAAAACTATTATCGTCCTTAATTAACGGTCCTATTAAATCTAAGAATATCCTATCAAAAGCATAGTCACCCGTGGTCGTTACGACCATCGGCTCTTTAGTATTTTTAAAATATTTTTGGCGCTGGCATTTATCACACCTTTTGACGAATTCTGCCACGTCTTTGTCTAATCCTGGCCAAAAGTAACGTTGTCGAATATTATTCGTCATACGTCGGATTCACGCATGCCCGCTCGTCGGTAACATGTGGTAGTCATTTAGGGTTGTTTCACACGTACCACAACCACACGACAACCACAACCACACCACAACCACACGACGTGGTCGGGCGCATATTTTGTAT
This sequence comes from Apotomis capreana, assembly GCA_947623375.1. Classification (NCBI taxonomy): domain Eukaryota; kingdom Metazoa; phylum Arthropoda; class Insecta; order Lepidoptera; family Tortricidae; genus Apotomis; species Apotomis capreana. The sequence continues at coordinate 23,137,354 of OX392507.1, read as the reverse complement.
GGTTAATGAATAGTTCAATTCACACGTACCACAACCACACCACAACCACACGACGTGGTTGCGACGTGGTCGGGCGCATATTTTGTATGGTTAATGAATTGTACAATTCACACGTAACCACAACCACACCACATTTTAACGCTGCGACGTGGTGTGGTTGTGGTACGTGTGAATTGAGCCTTAGTATTACACGTCGCGTGTCGCTATCGTTTATCCTGATAGCTCGTTTCAATATACATAATCTGGGACCGGTTCCCTGATTTAATTCGCTTATATCTTGTGCTAGCTCTTTAATAAATGTAATATTATCCTCATCTCTAAAAATGTATAAACAGTCGACTGATAACTTTTCACAAAAATCGCTCAGGTCCCTCGCAAGGGCAGCTCGTGCGCGATGCGATCGGGTTACCCGATTGATATAAATAATAGACTTTGTCTTATCGAATATAAACTTATCATGTATGTGGCCGTTGTTGTTGTTGTAGATTTTTTCCCATTCCTGCGGGTTTAAAAATCGCAATTCTACATACTCCTTTGGGGGTTTAAGAACTTCGACGACTCTAGGGTGATCAGTCCTATTATCATCTAATGGCTTAGTGTTACTGATGTTACTCTGTTGTGTTATTCGTCTCGCCTGCGCTCTAGTTACTACTGATACGACGTTATTGCTAAGTTCCTTTAAGTCGTCACTTGTTATCTCTATACGTGATAATGCGTCCGCGGATACATTTTCGGTTCTTTTTATATATTTGACTGTAAAATCGTACTCCTCGAGTAATAGTCTAAATTTCATCAATCTGCTTGACGGATTATTCATACCGAATAAGTAAACCAAAGGTCGATGGTCTGTCTCTACTATAAACTTTCGTCCGTAGAGATAAGGTCGAAAATATTTTATGGACCATACTATGGCTAACAATTCTTTTTCAATAATAGGGTTATTGACAAAAATTGTAAACCGGTTTAAATGTATTAAGCTTATCGTAAATTGAAATATAAAACTAAGAAAAAAATTTTTACTGCGTTAGTTTTTGTACAATTTGTGTTTTTTCGTTACCACTCACATGCTTGCGCCAAAACGCGATATGATTTTAGTGTGACGTCACAATGGCATACCAGACTAATGCGGATATTACACCTTCCTATATTAGGTAATGACCATGGACCTAGTAAATACTATAGTATACCTGGACTGCTCATTGCTTCGTTCGAACGAGCCAAGTAAGAAAGCCGCCAAGGGGGCAGTTTATCCCACTCTGCTGGGGTAACCAAATATTTAGCAATAAAGAGGGACTCATCCTTACTCCATTTTATTACAAGTTTGGCTCGGTTTGTAGACACCTGCCTACTGAGCCGGCGGTCCCGGGTTCGACTCCCGGCCGGGGCAAATATTTGTATGATGAACTCGAATATTTGTGCTTGGGTGATGGTTGTTCTATGTATTTAAGTATATATTTATCTATATAAGTACGTATATCGTCGTCTAGTATAACACAATCCTTCTTGAGCTTAATTTGGGACTAGATTGATTTGTGTGAGGTTGTCCGATATTTATAAAAAAAATGAAAAAAATTAAAGTCTAAAAATGTATATTGGCTAGCACTGTAGCTAGAATTTATTTTATATATACCTATAGAAACTCATAAATAAATATAGTGAATGTTAGCTACTATGCCAGCAATAACACACTTTTGGCTCCTGTTATTTTAACAGAACGCAGCAATCCCGTAACTGTTAATTTGATTTGATAAATGACAAACTCCGTTAAGTCATACTTAAAAACAAAACAAACAAAAAACATATTCTGATGTACGTGGACATGAACTCATTTATGAGGATATAAAAAAAGTGGTTATTTGTAGGGTACCATAAATTAATTAGGGAGGTAAAACTGTAAGTATACCGTTATTTTATAAACTACCTGTATAACTCTGTTTTACCAATGCAAGACTACGCAATACTTTTTATTACTGTACTAACGGTTACTAAGTATATGGCGAAATAAAAAGCAAAAAAAAAACCGACATCAAAAAATGCTAAAAATAACCCATTTAAGTACAGATTACGTTTGAATCACGTTTTGAAGACGATGCCAAACCACTCATTTATTATATTTTTATATTATTTAAGTATATTTTTTTGTTTTTAGTGATTCATATAAAATACTTATGGCGGGGTAATCTGGGAGGTCATACATCTCGTTTGAGTTATCTCCTAACTTCGGTTCTACGATTGCTACTACTACTACGATTACTTAGGCGGGTAACAATGTTCTAGGTGGGCTCGCCCTGCGGGCCCTTGGGCTCGCGCGCTACGCCGTCTCTGGGATGCTCCGCACCTTTGGTGCTACACGGAGCTCGGCCTGCGGCCTCGTGGGGGGACATTCGCCCTTAAGCCTGCGGCCCTCGGTCGAACTAAAATATTAAAGTTTGTTGTCCGATATTTTCTGAATTTGACCGAATTTTTTAAATTCGATTTCAGATTCCGACTCGGGGGCCCCAAAAACTGCCTGATACCGAATTTCAGCCCCCTCGGACCAATATGAAATTTTCTCCATACAAATCTTGTTTTTCCGATATTCTCCGAATTTGACCGAATTTTCGGACACCGATTCCAGGTTCATATTTGTGAGCCCCAAATACCCCCCGATATCGAGTTTCAGCCCCCTAGCACCAACTTGAAATTTAGAAAAAAAAGTCGCCATTTCGATTTTTTTTTTCACGACTGTACTCGGGTGGAGGCCCCCTATGACATTTGGTCGAGCACCTCCCACCTGAGCCAACCGTTTACGAGATACGGGCCTCTTAAAAAAATTCCCATACATTTTTTTTTATGATAGAAAAAAAAACTTTTTTGGAATCAGGGGGCCCAAAGCCCCCTACATACCAAATTTCAGCTCGCTACGACCATTTTGAAATTTCGACGTCTATTAACCACCCTTAGATAGCGAAGGATTATCGTAGTATAGTTAAAACGACATTACTGCAATAGTGCAATGCTCAGATTGTTTTTAGTACGAATAATATTTTCGAAGTAAAACATAGATCGGAATTATCCGGTAATTTTGTAAATTCATTGTCACTCTTTTAGTACTTTATCAAAGTTTGACATGCTTTCATATTAATATATATTACCTGAAAAAATATACTATAGCCACCAAAAGATTTCCTTTTGCAACCTTTAATTCCAGTTACCATGATGCAATTATAAGTATGTAATTTTTTAAATAATCAGAAAAGATACCATTAAGCACTGTCAAAAATGCTGACAGTTTTCAATTATATTAATAAGATTTCAAATTTAAAGGTTTTATCCTGCCCTAACATAAAATTATTTTTATATACTAACGGATTGTATAACTTTCATAATTTTTTCCGTTAGTTTCTTTGGTGACGCGTAAGAAAGTTTAGCGAATAAAGTATTTAATTATTTGAAGTGAATAGTGTTAATTTAAAGAAAAGTATAAACTACTAATAACTACCATTTTATTTGAAAACTACTAATTATTACTATTTTTTGTGACTGGCAATATTAGAAAGGGACACACTACCTATCTGCGAGCTGTCTCTGTCTTCCCGTGACCCCTTCACCCGTAAAATATACTTTATGTATCTAAACTAAGATTTAATTTTGTGTGAACACTTATTCTGAGTTCGCACTCCTGCACCTCTAGCATAACTGTCATACGCGACTATTTCTCGCGCGAGATAATTACCTGTCTCTTTCTGTGCAGTAATGTGAGAGAGTGACGGGTAGCGCTATCTCGAGCGACAAGAGTCGCGAAGTATAGTTATGCTAGACGGGCTGTTGTCTTAAATATAAGCTCCTTGGTAATGACTAAATTAGTCAGTGACTAACTTAGGAAAGTGTATTAGCTGCAGAACAGAACCTTTTTTCTGAAGTGTAAAAAGGAAGGAGCAGAGTTTTTATATCTACAAAATTGTCCGGCGAAAGAAAGGTGTTAAGTTGGTGGCGCTAGTATTGCAAGACAGCTAGACTATTACCTGTTCCTAAAAGATCATATCAGTTACTTTTTGTTAAAATCAAAATGCTGGAATAGTTGGCACAATTTTCCCAATTAGCTAGCGCTACCGGAGCCTTTTGGGACTATTTACCACTGCCGCTGTACACTTTTTTTTACATTCTTCCATGAAAGATGCTACTCCTTCCCTCTACACTCCATAGCCTCTTCCTCTTGTCTTGTCAGTCAGAATCATAGATAGCTAACTTTACGTGTTTTTCGGTCCAAAATATGAGTTGAGTACTGATATGATGTTGTGATGTTTTTTCCGTAGCATTGCAGATTGTAGTCACTAAAGTAGCGGCTCCAGGGCGCTTTACGTCACGCTTCTTTATTATTCTCTTATCTTTATTTACTACCTACAATCTCTCGAATTTGTTACAAAATAATCGGAAGTAAATTTTCCTTGTAAAATATTTAATTTTCTTTTCTAAACTACAACATGATTTTTAATAGATTGAATAATAGAAACAAGTAAATGAATAAACTATTTTATTTTTAAGCATTTAATAATAATTGTACAACAAATAACTGGAGTAAAGATGTTACTAACATTAGCGTTGAATCTAAAATAGACAACATATCGTGGGGTCAAAAATGTAAGCCCGATTTCAAAGGTCTTCATCTCGGCGGGAGACTGCGGCGGCGATAAACACGGAGCTCTTAATATTGTCATTGTTTGGCACACTTGTAAATACACTGCACTGCAATTCGTGGTCACAAATTTTTCCAGAAACATTCTGTATCAAATCAATAACCATAGTCACGGCATATGGTGGTTTTCTTATTTTGTGCTCCGGACACACTTTACACTTAACAGTGCACAAACTCGCCTCACGACGAAGCTGAACATAACCTATGGGATCATCGCCATAAGATTCTCTTGAAGATCTATAACAAAGGATATTCTATGATACAAGGTGATAGTATATTTGGTAACAAAACTAATGAATTGGCTATCTTATTATATATAAACAAATAACATATTATTCATACTTACTGTGCACTTTTTACATTCCTAAATTCAGCTGAACAAAAGTCGGGATTCGTACCAAAAAAGTGGGCTACCATGTAAGAATCCACTTTCGGTAAGTTAGCACTGTCTGCTTTGATATAATGTTCTTCCATTTTTGAAGATCTGGAGTATTAATTATAAACCAAAAATTTATTAAATGTGTGAGAAGATGAATCCAATCGTAACAACATAAACTACTAACGGTTTTGTCAGTTGTCAGTTTTGATTTTTGACAGCAGCCGTTTGTTTGTGCCAGTGTGACGTCATTAGCAAGATGGCGTCGTTTTGATCATTTGACTCACAGATAAAAAAAACTAAAACTTATTTAAATAATATTAATTTATTAAATCATTTTCATTGAAATGTAACTACTTACTTTGGTTCTAGGAATCATAAGCTACATGTAACAATACGTTTTATAATTATTCATTACATGTGTCAAGTACCCTATTGGGTAATTCATTTCCGATTTATTGAAACTACGACTTGCATATGCTACTGGCCTTCGGTCTTCATTACAAAGAAGAGAACCAATGGCCGTTCCAGAAGCGTCTGTTTTTATAGAAAAGTATTTTTATCTCTGAAATCTGGATATTGCAGTACAGGGGGTGTTGATAGTGATCGTTTAAGGGATTGAAATGCATTCTTACAGTCCTCCGTCCATTTAAATGTTACGTTCTTTCGAGTTAGGTTATTCAAAGGCGTACATAATTTTGCAAAATGTGGAATGAACTTGCGGTAATAGTTAGAAAAAGCGACAAACCGTTTTACGTCATCTATGTTTTTTGGCTCGGGATAGTTCTGTAAAGCATGAATTTTTTTTGGATCCGGTTTTATGCCGTCTGCAGATACTAAGTGGCCTAAATATAGAATTTCCTTTTTTAAAAAGTCGCATTCGCTCGGGTTTAGCTTTAGGTTATATTGACGTAACCGACCAAAAATTGCCATTAAATTTTTATTATGTCCATCTAAATTCCGTCCATAGCATACAAGGTCATCCATATATATCAAGCATTTTTCGTAGTTAAGACCAGACATTGCAATTGTCATAGCTCGTGAGAAACAGCTGGTACTTGTTTTCAGTCCCATGGGCAGTCCTGTCATTTGATATTGTCCTGATGGTGTTGTAAAAGCGGTGCATGGTCTACTTTTCTCATTTAAATGTAGCTGAAAGAAACCCTGATGTAAATCCAAATGACTAAAGTACATCGAACCTGATAGTGAATCTAAGATATCGGTTATATTCGGGAGAGGGAATTTATCATTCGTAATACGGTCGTTTAATTTACGGAAATCTATAACTAATCGCCATTTTTTGTTTCCTTCCGAATCAGGTTGCTTGGGTACTAAAAGTACCGGACTGGACCATTCGCTATGTGAGGGTTCAATAATTTTTTCGGATAACATTATATTAATTTGATTTTCGAGTTCTGTTTTTTGTGAATGAGGTAACCTGTACTGTTTAACAAAAACTGGGGTCGCGTCGGGTTTTAAATTTATATTTTGCGGCTCTAAATTAGAGGGCGTTAATGTGTCTCCTGGCATGTAAAAAATGTCTGAAAATTTTGCACATATGTTTTTGGTCGAAGTATTTTCCTCTTTATTTAAATGCGATAATTCCAATAACGAAAACATTTTGCGTACTCGATCTCCGTCAACCCGTGTATCATTAAATGTACATATATTATATTGGTTAAGCTGTTGTATTTCTGGTCTAAAATAGCTGAGACAAACTTCACTGTCTCGTGTGTTTAATAACTGAATAGGCATTCTTCCCCTCCTAGGTCTACATATTCCACCCGCTATGTAAACTCCACTGCAAAGTTCATTTGAAATAATTAAACAATCATCAATAATTTCCGAATCGACGTAAAATATTTTTTCGCATCTTGGTGGTAAAGTTAAATAGTTATTATGACCTAGAATACCTGACTGTAAGGGTATAGTCACGTTTACTGAGTGATTAATGTATAATGTAACAACATTTCGTTCAAAATCAATAAGAGAATTATATTTTCTTAAAAAATCTTGGCCTAGAATTACATTAGCGATACATGTTATGTTCCGAACTACGTGGAATTTATGATATAAGCTGTACCCATATAAAGAAAGCTTAATGTAAACAACACCTTCGGTGCAAAGTGTACCTCCGATGCCGTTTATGGGAATGACTTCACTAGTAACGATTGGAATGTTCTGTCGTAAGACTGTTTCATGTTTCACGATCGACAAATTGGCGCCGGTATCTACTAACCATTGGAATGTATTGTTGCCAATCGCTAATTCTATAGAGTTGGCATATTTAGCTGCGTATATAGAGTTAGGGACGAAAAAATTCGTCATCTGGGTTTAACGTTAAGTCCTGGCTTACCTCATTCCTGCTCGTTGTCGGCTGAGGTTCTTGCTCGGCCATTGTATACACATTTTGTGGTCCTCTCGGACCCCGACGTGAGTTTGCGGGGCCGCTGGCTCCGTAACCGCGCCGATTGAACCCGCGGTTTTGACTACTCCAAACGCGAGGTTGTCCTTGACTGTAATTTCCACGGAGATTTGAGGAGGGAGTCCGCCGCCCGTCATGTGGAAATCCACGCGATCTTGAATCATATGCTCCTCGCGGTTGGTGACCATAACCCTGATTTGTATAATAAGGTACACGCTGATTGTACCTACCTGAAATTCCTCTGCGTCCGAAGAATACTGATGTCTCACCATTCCGATTTGTTGACGAGATTTCTTCGTCCTTAGCCGCTTGGATGGCATCCTTAAGACTACAGTATAGCTTCGCGATCCTAACGAAATAGGTATTTACGAAAACGCATGCTGTCGCTCGAGAGCGCTCACCCCCGGCATCGCGCACAACACATACAAATCGCCTCACGCACACATCGAAGCATGACACAGCGCTCTGCTACCTGCTGCTAGGCTAGTTTGACGATCGGATTGACAAGCGATTGCGATAAATAAAGGTGGACTGTTTTGTTTTCTTGCGTATCTACGGATAGTGAATTGTTGTGGTGTGACTGAAATTCCGATATTATAAAGAAGTATTTTATTTATTTATGTAATTGTTAGTAACGAGTATGTACCTACAAGCTAAATTAATTTTTGATAAATCAGTTTGTTCCCGATGTACCGGTAGGATGTAAATGACTGACATTTTTTATTGTAATATTATTTAGGTATTTCAAAGGTATTTATATAATGAGTTACTGATATTTACGAAACAAAACATTTTTTATTTGACTTTGTTATTGTGTACGAAAGTACATAATTATTATACTTACTTATAATGTGTACATGATATCGGAGTTACTATGTCTTTCTAGGGTTCCGTAGTCAACTAGGAATACTTTTTGACACAATTTTTGTGGTATATGTTTCTAGTGCCTTAGCAATAATTGATTGTGTGGGAATTGTGTGCAAGACGTGTTAAAGGTTTCCTTTTTAAAATATAAAGTTAAATTGGAAGTAAATAATGCGGATATTTTTAAAATATATTTTTTTTTGTGTTTTTTTTGGTACTTAATTTGAAAGTCACCAAAATTGCTTGATGCCACCAGAATTGTTAATTTTGTATATCATTTCACATTTTTTATCGTCTTTTTCGCATTTCCAAAACTTTTGACTCGGTGAATTTATTTGAAGTCAAGAATAAACAAAATACATCTAATATAACAAGCTGTCGGTGAGGGTAATCTTAGCTTAGATAATTATGCTATATTACTATTTTTTCTTTCTCCTCTGGCACGTTTCCTACAATTTGGAAATGCGCCCATGTGATTCCTCTCCCTAAAACCCCTAATCCGTCGTACTTTTCGCAGTATCGTCCTATGTCCATTCTTCCCGTCTTATCTAAAATCATTGAATCCTTTGTAAATCGACGACTCTCATCACATCTAAATAGACTTAACTTGTTTAATTCTTTAGCACAACCACCGCATTGGTTAAGATCACCGACGACATTCGTCTTAATATAGAATATAGAAAAGTGACTATATTGGTGCTCCTTGATTTTAGTAGTCCTTTTAAGTCCCGGGTTCGAATCCCGGCCAGGGCAAATATTTGTGTGAGGAACTCGAATATTCGTGCTTGGGTCATGGTTGTTCTATGTATTTAAGTATATATTGATCTATATAAGTACGTATATCATCGTCTAGTACCCATAACACAAGCCTTCTTGAGCTTAATTTGGGAGTAGATCGATTTGTGTGAGGTTGTCCGATATTTATTATTTTATTTATTATAAATATTAATTTTTAGCACAAGTAACTAATTTTGGTGTAGATGTACAATTTTGGTGGCCAAAAAATCAAAATGGCAGTCTAAGTGGCAGGCAAATTACTAAAATAATAATAACTGTATAACTATTATGTATAACAAAGGGCCATTACTACACAATATTGGTTATGACTTTATTCGTATTATTGATATGTATATAATTTTGACTCTAAATTAAAAATAAAAAAAGCCACCAAAATTAGGTAAGTTTTAAGCTTGTTGCAATTCACCCTGAAACTATACATTTGTAATATAATCATAAAAAATATAGTCCTTTTCAAATGTCATGTTTGGTGAACCTGGTTATATTAAGTTTGCACCTCATTTGTATACGGCGCCATACGCATCAGGTGCAAACTTAACCAGGCCAGTTAAGATGGCATAAGTGAAAATTTGTACGGAACCCTCGGTGCGTGGGTGGCTCACACTTGGCCGATTTTTTAAATTAAATTGTAATATAATGATAATCAACCGATCGATCTTTTTCTTGAAACCCAACTAGTGTTAGTAGAAGTTCCTACTCTACTCCCATCATTTTTGAAACAGATTTAGATATCGATTACGCGGGCTAGGATCCTTTTTACTTTTTCATTAACATCCTTGTAAATACGTGATACTTTACTTCCTCCCCCGACCCGCAATCGTGCGATAGAGAGCGTTGCAGCTTGCGACTGACAATAGGTACTTTTTTGATGAAATTTGCGTTACGGGAGAAAACGTTTTCCACTAACTAAATCTTAGCAAATCACTTCGATTTTGATGTCGATCGCTTCAGCATAATATAATCTAGGTTTATAGGTTTCGCTTTTTTTTAAAAAGTGCATTGTTTTAATAATACAAACGGTTTTATTCAACAACGTTTTAATCACAAAAATTAGGTTTTTCAACTACCTTTAAATTAGAATCTATAGCAAATTTTGAAAAAAGGAAAACCTATAAACCTAGTTTGTCACTGTGTCAATAACATACTAAAAAATGATGGAGATTGGGAAATATTTAAAAGTGGAAAAACGTTTTCTCTTTTTGTATGGACGAGTGCGTACTATACTTCCCTCTTAAGGGTCGAAGGATTCCTGGCTGAAATTATTACGCCTAAAGTAGCGTCGCGCAGCCCTTGCGTGAAGCTCTTTATTGCTAACTTCTCGTTGACTGGTCTTAAGATGCTATATGCCTCCTGAGCACCATCAGCCTGGCTTATGGTTAGGTCAACAAACAACTTCTCTATCTGAGTACCGTACTCGTCTATGGAGAGTGAATGCTGTTTAGCATACATCAAGCTACTGTGAATAGCTGTACTAGACTTTTTAGTTATGAAATTGTTTTGTAGGTCCGAAATTAATGATTCGCAATTGTCATAGGACTGAGACATTCGCAATTTCGCGCTTTCTGACAACCGCGTTTTTAGTACAAATTTAATAAGTGTGGGAATACTGTCTTTATCGAGCATACTTTTATAGAGATCAATAGCATCTATCAATTTTTTAGTTGTGTCCTCTTCTCCTGTCATAACGGGTAGAAGAGACACCGCCGTTTTAAGATCAAACTTTTCCATGTCTGCTTTTTAATACAACTGTTCTTACAAAATTCGTGTATGTTATTATATACGCCTACAATTCGCTCGCTTAAGTCACTTATATCTTGAACTGTTTCGGCAGAAATATTGCCTTCTATAATATTTTTGCTAATAACTTTTGTAAAATCTAAGTACTGGTTATATAACTGGTTTGCTATAGCCAATTTTTCATTTAAAGTTTTTTCAGTCCTTTTTGGCAAGCTTAGTTTAGTAATGTTACTCTTTCACTGATTTAATTTATCATAAAGCTCCGTGAGCCCGGCAAGCATTGATAATATTTTTAAACTAGGCATGAATAGACTTATATTAACATCTATGATTACATATATGAATGATTAATATATTTATTATTCTACGTCACTAAAAGTACTCACTCATTTTCCGAAAACACAACACAACACTCAACTCCTTCCCTGGGACAGACCGTCGACGCTGTTTTCCTTAAGCGGATGCCTCCTCCGCAGGCATTTTCCTCCCAGCTCCAAATGAACGTCTAAAAGTTACGAAACCGTTGATTTCCCGGCGAATCATCTGCTTGTGCCATGTCACGTAGAATTTGTACAATCCATATATGAGGATCACCCCCATAGTACGAGAGCCCACGACCAAAACCATGTCTCATAGCAATACGGCAAAAACCCTATAAAATCGTTAGATTGTATGATTCTGAACCCGACTAGGTGTGTAGTAACGGTCGAAAGTGTAGCAACTGCGTGGGAGGCCATTTCTGCTGTGTCAAAAAAAAAAGACAGTCGGTATTATAGCAATACGTCTGATAGTGAAAATGTACATAGATTTTATAATTGTATTACGAAAAAGTTAGTTTTCAGACATTTTGCGCGTAGCATATAGCCTGAGCGCATTTTTGAAAATGTCAACAAATTTAGCCGACCTGTATCATAGCAATACGGATAATTTTTTTTTTCAACTTTTCGTATTGCTGCCATGATTACCAAAAACCTGTTTTCAGACACTTTAAGTGTAGCATATACTCCCAAAAACGAAAATAACGTTTCGCAGTCGCCTGGCCGACGCCTCTGTTAAATGTTTTTTAGGGTTCCGTACCCAAAGGGTAAAAACGGGACCCTATTACTGAGACTTCGCTGTCCGTCCGTCCGTCCGTCCGTCCGTCCGTCTGTCACCAGGCTGTATCTCAAGAACGGTGATAGCTAGACAGTTGAAATTTTCACAGATGATGTATTTCTATTGCCGCTATAACAACAAATACTAAAAATAAAATAAAATACATATTTAAGGGGGGCTCCCATACAACAAAGGGATTGGTTGCGTTAACTTTGCACCTCATTTGTATGGAGCTCTATACATACCAGGTGCAAACTTAACTTAACCACTTAAGGATAGAAAGTGTGTGTGTACGGAACCCTCGGTGCGCGAGTCTGACTCGCACTTGCCCAATTTTTTAAATTTACAGCCTTCATAGATATTCAAGAATCTCCCTTGTCTATTATATGTACTTTGACAGATGACAGATGTCATTACTTATTTCTTTTGTAAAAGTTACTCAAGTGTGTTTTAAATAAAACCAAAACTATCAAATCAATCAGAATTCCGAATCCGACAGCGATTGAATACGAGAATATTTTGTAACTTTGAATAAACCGTTTTTTTTTCAACTTCATCCCAGTTTCCTTTTGTGCGATTTATTTCAGTCCTTCAACTTCAATGTTTCGGTTTCGGGTAAATTCTTTGTTAATTATCATCTAATAAATTCAGGGTCGCAACGTATTCATTGGTTTGTAACAGAAAATTCAAGATGCCTCAATACGATTTTTAAATGATATCTGAGTATCGAAAAGTTGTCTGATAGAGAAGGTGCTACACTTAATTTGTCTGATATAAATTTTTTGCACATTTGGACAACTTATTTTATCATGTCCAACAATTTTCAGACATATTGCTATGATACCGATCGGTAAAATTTGTTAACATTTTCAAAACGGTCTCAAAATTTAATGCGTTCACATTTCCGTCTGAAAATTGTTTTGTTCGCATCAAATAACCAAAATTTACTAATAAAAAAGATTTTCAGACGTATTGCTATGAGACATTTTTTTTGTCTTATTTTTAATTTTTTTAAGTGATTTTACGGGTTTGCGCTACACCACTAACGTCTGAAAAATATGTTTCCGGTATCTCAGAACTATCATTCAACTACAGTCTGCAAATCAGACATATTGCTATGATGCAGTTCGGTAAAATTCTTTGACAATTTTGAAAATTCGGTCAGATCAAACGCTACGCGGAAAATGTCTGATATTGGTATTTTCGAGTTCAGGATAATCGTATCTATCGATTTGATGCGGTTTTGGCCGTATTGCTATGAGACAAAAATTTTGGTCGTGGGCTCTCGTACTACCAAAATCGCTAAGATTGTGAGCAGGATAATATTTGTGTTGCTTACATGAAATGCGATTTCTTTCGCATTTGCGTCATTATTTCCACCTGACGCTGTCTGAGCGATGATGACCTCTTGTGTTTGGGGCGGTTGAGATGTGCCTGAACCCATTTTAATGGCAGCACCGAACAAGGGTTAGTACAACCACGACAAATATCAGCAACACGGCCAAAATTAGGTAAACGCAATCCCAGAGGTCCTCTTCAAGTCTCAGCAAGACCTGACTATGAATTGCAACCATTTTTAGAGTCTATCTTTCACTTGTTGAACAATCACAAGTCCGAGAATTCCACTCGCGAACGCGACACCGCTTCCCGAGCTGGCAGGATCGCCATGTAGGGACGGGCGCGGAGGATGAAATGAATACGTGTTCATAGATCGAATATTTATTTAATTCTAACTCACTAGCCTAAGTACAGGGTTTATATATAAGAACTTACATACTACTCCACAGCACATACATGGGACGCGAATTCGCGTCCTCGGCAATGAATGGGTTAATAGCAATAATTATTGCGGCTCCGAGTTCCGAACACGGCAACAGCGCGGCCCCGACTGATTCATGTCTATTTATTACTCGCCGTTTGCATGTGACGCGTACGTACACGGCGCGCACACATACAAACCGCGCGATGTACTTTTCTTCGAACTTTAACTACTGTCTTATACTGTGGTTATACCGTCTTGGACTGGAAGATTCTAAAGGTAGAATAGTCACTCAATGTTTCTGTTTAGCCCTATGGTTGACTGGTAGAGAATGCCTTGTGGCATTAAGTCCGCCATTTGTACCTACTAGCTTGATCTGTGCAATAAAGTTTAAATAAATATCTAAATAAATAAATAAATAAATAGTCTAAAGGGCCTGTATGTAAATTTTTAATTAATAGAATAAAAATAAAACGGTTGTCTTTTTATCATCCACATACAGAATACATACAATATATCAGTCTTATTGAAAGCGGGAAACGATAAGCTAGCATTAACCATTCAGTTAAGTCCTCATTCCTCAAGTCCAAGTTTCCAAAACACCTAGAACGTTTTCGATCCCCGTTAAAATAACACTAGATTATCTAGCACAGTTGCATACACGTTAACTTTATTCCGTAAGGAGGCCGCAAGGGCACCTGTACTGTACATGTCTGAATATACCGGCATTTCAGAAGACGAGACCACTGTTGAGAAGAAACGCCAAAAAAACTGAAAACTAGTTCATAAAGTTAGTTTTATTTTTCTTTAGATTTACACAATTGCAATCCTTCTACTGCCATTTAACGATGCACTATAATATTATTCGGGCGCCACTATCTACTCATTGCTCGTAACTGTCCAGTATGAATTAGTTAGTTCCATTTTCCCTTTGCCTTATTAAAAACAGGAATATCACAACTCTGCAATGAAATTCAGCTTGGTGGGCATAATAAAAAATGAAGTATATTTAAATATCTATCTAATGATAATGATTTAACTCTCCTCCTTGTTGGTTCTTAAAGACATATCAGCTCGGCCCTTGCTCACCGCGCGGAGGCCATCATCTCCCAAGCCTGTGGTGTCGTTCTCATATTGGTTTGCATAGCCAGGAAAAGTTCTTTGCTTTGATTGTTGGTTCTTGCGTTACAAGCAAACTTACACCAGAACCGGCGGTGCTGGTGTACTCCCGTTCGCTTAGCTGCGGCCCCGGCTCCGCGCCGGAACACTACAGGCTCTACCGTGGCGTTACAACAGCCCTCCGCTTTCACCGCCCGCCGGCATTATGCCTCTAATGTCACTTAATTTGCCGTGGAGCGCCCTCACGTGAATGCAGCTGGTTTAATATAAAAATTTCCCTTTTTCACGAGGTCTCACTCGACGTTGCTGCCCCTCGAGTGTAAACGCTTGTGCGATCGAAATCCTGGTAATGCAACCATATGTTTAATGTGACTTATTTAATTTGCGGCAATCGCAACTTTAATATTTACACGACTCTCGGCCTGGAACGCATGAGAACCTCTTCCGACCGACTTGGTTTGTAAAAAACCGGCCAAGTGCGAGTCGGACTCGCGCACCGAGGGTTCCGTACAAACATTTTCCATCCCTAAGTGTTTAAGTTAAGTTTGCACCTGGTATGTATAGCGCCCCATATAAATTAGGTGCAAACTTGCAAAGTTAGGTATTAAAAAAAAACTACTTACTAGATCTCGTTCAAAACAATTTTCGTTGGTAGTTTTTATAGTAATGTACATCATATGTTTTTTTTAGATTTTTCATTTTCTTATTTTAGAAGTTAGAGGGGGGGGGACCAACTTTTTTCCACTTTGGAAGCGTCTGTCACGCAAACTATTCGGTTTAGAAAAAAAATATTTTAGAAACCTCGATATCATTTTTGAAGACCTATCCATAGATACCCCACACGTATACAAATACAATACAATACAAATACTCTTTATTGCACACCTCCAACATCAAGGAATATACAACACAACATGAGATACATTCAAATAACAGGCAGAGGTAAACAACAGGCGGTCTTATCGCTAAATAGCGATCTCTTCCAGACAACCTTTAGGTAGCGGAGTAGTTGAAAAATTAATGTTTCACGTATGTGTTTGATGAAAAAAAAAAATTTTGAGTTTCAGTTCTAAGTATGGGGAGCCCCCAATATTTATTATTATTTTTTTATTTTTGCATCAAAATCTTAATGCGGTTTACAGAATACATCTACCTACCAAGTTTCAACAGTATAGCTCTTATAGTTTCGGAAAAAAATGGCTGTGACATACGGACGGACAGACGGACAGACGGACAGACGGACAGACAGACAGACAGACATGACGAATCTATAAGGGTTCCGTTTTTTGCCATTTGGCTACGGAACCCTAAAAATGTGAAAATTAAACACGAAGCTCCAACTAATAGCACAGCCACAACTAATAGTAGGTACGGGTTCGCTTTATCTTGCATAATATCGATTCTCCGAATTTCATTTCGCATAACAGCTATCACCGATTTTTTTTTCTCCGAATGATTCTTTTTTAGTATCATAATTGTCAGTTGGCATACTATACTATTCATTTCGCATAATTTTAAATGGCAGAACACTAGTATCACCGCATTTTATTTCTCATAAATTTATATGGCAGAACATTAATATCGCCGAATTTATTATGGCATAAAGACATAGTTTACGGAACAGACGAGTGCTAGGAAACTAGTTTAGGTTTTAGGTTAGATTAGGCGATTATTAACTAAACTTAACCAGTAAAATCGGTTAGGTAAGGTTAGAACTATGACCACAACAGAACCGAACTGCTGCCAGTAAAGTAGGTTAGGTTAATAGAACCGAACTTAATGGGTTAGGTGAGGTTAGTTTTTTTTTTCTTTTTTTTTTTTACTTAATGGGACATGTAAATATTAATGCTTATTCATATTCTGCCATATGAATGTTCTGATAAAAAAAATTATGTGACATCACAATCAGAAAAAAATTATGCAAAATAAAATTCGGAGAAATGATGATTCTGTGAAAGGTTGTTATGCTAAATGAAAATATGAGTATCAATTTTATGCAACATCACAATATGAGAAAAAAATTATGCAAAATAAAATTCGGAGAAATGATGATTCTGTCAAAGGTTGTTATGCAAAATGAAAATATGAGTATCAATTTTATGCAACATATTAGTGAACCAGTAGGTACTTTTCTTGACGGTCATTGATTTTATATGACTCAAAGGTGAATATTCAGTATAGTTGACGAAATCGCTCAAGTTATATAGGAATACATTTATATCAAATAATCGCTTGGCAATTATAAAAGTATGCGACGAAATCAACGAGTCCATTTGCTTCGGGCATTTATTTGTTGAAATATCGTTTTTACCGGTCACTAAAAGTATCATGTCAGCTTTAATACGGAGACGGAAAATGGACAAAGGCGCAATAAATCATTATAACAGAGGCAATAAAAAGGCGGAGCATATCGCTGACGCGTCAGGAAAGGGCGGATTTAATTGTTAATTTTCTGCTAACGATGGTGCTGAACTCAGCTTTATTACAGCTGATTTTTTCAAGTAAATCTCGCTGACTTATTTGTACTAGATTAAGTAATTGCAAATTAGATTTTTACCGCTGTTGCTTTTGCCAACCTTTATAACAGGGTGTCCCTAAAACCAACGCCAAAATGAAGAGGGGTGATAGAACAGCTCATAAGCAACCATATTAAGTTAATTTGACCTTAATAAAAAGTTCATGGTTTTCGAGATATTTGCATTTTTAAAAAACTCGTGACTTTTGAGGCCCTGCGTCAGTATGTCGATTGCCACCACTGCAAATTTAGGTATTTTTTAAATCTGTTTTTTGCAGGATGTCACTAAAAACATATCCTATCGAATGTAATTTCAATTTATTACATATCATGATGCTTTGTCGGTAAAAATAATAAAAATAAACGAATTATAGCAATTTATTAAATTTAGCCAGCGGTTTTGATCGAGTTTCATTTAAAAAAAGTATTGTAAACTAACATGGCACACAACATAAAAAGATAGTAAATTTATTGTAGTTTTCAAAAAGGTACAGCATTTTCTAATTTACGCAGCAGTTTACGAGATATTGATATTTTACACTAAAAGGAGCTTATACTGCAGTTATTCCATAGTATGGTACCATCAGAGCCCCTACTAGGCTCAGAGTTTGAATTTTGAACAAAAAATCGATTTAAAGAATACTTTATTTAGAATAGGAACACAATTCAATTTTAGAATAAAAAAAATGAAATGTTCATAGCGAACCTAGCAAATAACGTAAAAAGATAGCAAATTTAGAGTTGTTTTTAAAATGGTAATGAAGTGACTTAATTATTTAGCGGTTTATAAGATAATGCAAAAATAATACTGGTTGCCATTTTTATCTGTTAAGTGAATATAATAAGTTTGGTTTCTTATTTTCTTAAATAGACTTGATTTACCAATAGAACTCGTGTTTGCCTTGTGATTTGGATTTTTGGTACAATTTAACTTTGCTTTGTGCATCTTGGACTCGAGTTCTGCCTATTGATTTTAACTTCGATTTACTTTGGCTCTGTTAAGATTAATTGTAGTGCGTTTGTTACAAATATGCCGGAGAATTATACTCCTCAAGAATATGCCAACATGCATTTTGTCTATGGGGAATGTCAGGGTAACTCTTGTGCTGCAGCTAGACTCTATCGGGAAAGATATCCAAATTTAAGGCATCCGGACCATCGAGTATTTCGAAATGTTCATCTCGCATACTCACAAGGCGTTTTGCCTGGCAATCGTGGTGGATTGGGAAGACCTAGAGGAGATTACGATGAAGATGTTTTACAAGAGATTCAAAACGACCCATCCACTTCGACACGGAACATTGAACGTAATTTAGGGATATCAAAATCTGTTGCCAATAGAATATTACGTCGATATGGATATCATCCATACCACATACAACGTGTTCAAGCGTTGCTGCCCCGTGATTACCCACTTCGTGTTCAGTTTTGCCAGACAATGCTGCAAAAACACAGAGAGGATCCCAATTTCATAAATATGGTTTTATGGTCTGATGAAAGCACTTTTAAGAGAGATGGATTTATGAACATGCACAATTTACACAGTTATGCATTAGAAAATCCTCATTTAATGAGGGAAGATCGGTCGCAGTACCAATTTAAAGTGAACCTCTGGACTGGAATATTAGATGGGAAAATAATTGGCCCATTTGAATTACCAGAAACGCTGAATGGTCCAAGTTATCTGCATTTCTTAGAGAATGAGTTGCCAAATCTTCTCGACGACGTACCTTTAGCTACGCGGAGGTCAATGTGGCTGCAGAATGATGGCTGTCCAGCACATTATGCACGCGAAGTGCGACTACATTTAAACCAAACTTATCCACAGAAATGGATCGGCCGTCTGGCTCCCATTTTGTGGCCTCCTCGATCTCCAGACCTAAATCCTCTGGATTTCTATTACTGGGGTTATATTAAAGAAAAAGTTTACAATGAACCGATTAACAGTATAGCGGAGCTGAGACAACGCTTTTACGCAGAGGCCCAAAACGACGTATCAAGAAGTGCACGTCACATCAGTCGAGCATTTTTAAGGAGATGCCGAGCTTGTATTCAAGTCAATGGCGGACAATTTGAACATTTAATTTAGTTACATAAAACAGGTATCGTATTTTTTTAATGTTTTTAGTTTTTTTATTCACTTAACAGATAAAAATGGCAACCAGTATTATTTTTGCATTATCTTATAAACCGCTAAATAATTAAGTCACTTCAATACCATTTTAAAAACAACTCTAAATTTGCTATCTTTTTACGTTATTTGCTAGAGGTTCGCTATGAACATTTCATTTTTTTTTATTCTAAAATTGAATTGTGTTCCTATTCTAAATAAAGTATTCTTTAAATCGATTTTTTGTTCAAAATTCAAACTCTGAGCCTAGTAGGGGCTCTGATGGTACCATACTATGGAATAACTGCAGTATGAGCTCCTTTTGGTGTAAAATATCAATATCTCGTAAACTGCTGCGTAAATTAGAAAATGCTGTACCTTTTTGAAAACTACAATAAATTTACTATCTTTTTATGTTGTGTGCCATGTTAGTTTGCAATACTTTTTATAAAAGAAACTCGATCAAAACCGCTGGCTAAATTTAATAAATTGCTATAATTCGTTTTTTTTTATTATTTTTACCGACAAAGCATCATGATATGTAATAAATTGAAATTACATTCGATAGGATATGTTTTTAGTAACATCCTGCAAAAAACAGATTTAAAAAATTCCTAAATTTGCAGTGGTGGCAATCGACATACTGACGCAGGGCATCAAAAGTCACGAGTTTTTTTAAATGCAAATATCTCGAAAACCATGAACTTTTTATTAAGGTCAAATTAACTTAATATGGTTGCTTATGAGCTGTTCTATCACCCCTCTTCATTTCGGCGTTGGTTTTAGGGACAGCCTGTATATAAAACTACCGACCTACCTTCACAACAATGGGGAGATAAACATAAAGTTACTAGTAGTGCTTAGTAATTATAAGATCTCAGTACAGTTATGGTCCGTTAGGTCTAAGATAAGAAAACAAAATTTCCATTCAATGTTAACGTTAAACAATGTCCCAAAGTCGTTCAACTCGATACCTACTAATCCAGCAATCGTAATCTTCAAAAGAACACCTCCTATTGTTCCCACTAAGAGGATCAGTACAACATTAACGAAACAAATTATTCCTTAATTCAACTTACCTTAATCTTAGCTAAACGGCGCCGAATATGAGGAGAATATCATCCTGTAACAAAAGAAATTTAATTCCATTATTATTGTTTCCTTGGAAGTTTGCCACACTCGCGGATAAAAGACCCGTATTTCAGTAAACAGATTAGCAGAGATCAAAAGTGGTTCTTTTAATTTTGTGGGCCCACAAACAAAGGTACAATTAGTACGAATGTTTAAACTAATGTCCGAACGGATAGATAAGATTTGTCGACGGGTTTGGTGCTGTTTGTGTGCAGCTGCCTACTGAGCCGACGGTCCTGGGTTCGAATCCCGGCAAGGACAAATAATTGAGTATTAAAATCGAATATTTGTTCCTTGGTCATGGACGATATATCGTCGGCTAGTACCCATAGTACAAGCAATGCTTAACTAGTTTGGGATTATTCGATTTGTGTAAGATTGTCCCTAATATTTAATAAATAAATTTTGTTTATTTATATTTATTTAAGATTTCTTTGATGCACCCTTTTTTTCTACAATCATGTGATTTTCTGAAGGTATTCCTAAAACCTAGGTGACAGGTTTACTTGACGGTTCGTGTCGTTAATGATCATTGTAATGTAATACGGATAGCACACCCACGCCCAATTATCCCCTGTAAGCTGACTAGTCTGTAGGCAGGAGTTCTTTTATTAGATTCCATTCGGGTTTAATTACTATGACGGATAAAATATCTATCATCAATTAGATACCTACTGCTGTATATTTCCCTAAATCATACTAAGTAATATTATAAGGGCGAAAGTTTGTTAGTGTGTTTATGTGTATGTTTGTGACTTCTACACGCTCAAACGACTGGGCAAATTTTGATAAACTTGTATGAAGGTAGCTGACAACCTGGATTAACACACAGGCTGTTTTTTATCCCGGAAAAAAATAGTGTTCCCGTGGATAAGGGGGTAACACCGCGCGCCGCAGCTAGTATAAAAATATGTAACCTATTAGTGAATATTCCGATTTAGCCATATCAACATGAATCGTAACATGTGCGCCGTCACACGATAAACCACAATGTCGCTGGTTGTCCGCGGCGGTACATAATGAATGCAAGTTCGGTGGCAATTTGTAGCGCATCTATTATTTAGGCACACAATCAGCTAATGGCCGCGATGATCCTGTTTGCCGAGCCATCGACTGCGCCGCTCTTCACGAGCCCAGTTTTAGCATTGCCACAACAAATAGAGGGCACTCGACAGTGTCGCTAGAGCTTTTTAATATAATCCAGCTCGCTTTATCTGTATCTCAATTGAAAAATAAAGATTTTAACCAAAGTAATAATGTTTCTGGTTATGTTTATGTTTTTAAAGCTTAAACGTAGTGATTGCTCTCGAATAAAACATTCTTGCTGTAGTACATAATCAAGAATTTGCACGAAATAACATTGATAAATCACGCTGATTACTCATAAGCTTTGTTTTAACCGCTCCGGAGCAATATCAAATATTTGCAACGCTTTATCTGCGCTCGGCGGGCGGGGCTGCGCGCGCGCCGGCGCCGCGCCGCGTGGGCCGCCGGCCAGCGCAAAGCAAAAAGCCGCCGTCGCGGCATTCCTCCGACCGGTCCCTGCTCAATGGAAGCCGAGCTAACCCGCAACCCGGCTCACGCTATGCTGACACAACACCATCCCTTTTCAGCTTGACCCATAAGATAGGGACAGCGTGACAGGATTGCCTGCTACAGTTTTATTTAAACTCCTGAGACGCTGAGTTCAAAATGAGACAAAATGGAATTAGAGTGAGAAAATTATAATCATATTACGACAGTAATATGTACATGACAAAAAGAAGAATGACCGTTGCGCCGCGGAATATTAAATAGAGGCTTAATCGCGCCGCCGCGTCGAGACGCGGAAGGCGCATCGGCTATCATTACAGATTTCACAGCGAGTGCTCCCTCTACCTGATAGTCTCATTATCCGATGAAGCAGCTTGGCTTGAGCAAAGGCTGCATTCAGTGGACGTTCAAATTACATATCAGACTACTATTTCAAGTTAAATCAGTAATTACGAATCCAATCTCTACAATTACTCGTAAGGTACACATAAATGACATAAAAACGAAAGGGTGCATGGTCAAATAAGTTAAATCTGGTGCACTTTCGGGCTAAAATAAAACTAAGTTTGCTAGCATACATGATAGGGTAGTTAGTGGTATTTAATTAGATATTCAAATATTGTTCTGAACTAACGAACATAGCATGTAAAAATATATCGCGACTTTAAGTACATATTTAAATCTAATCGTCTGAAATTCTCGAGAGCAAACAACGTAATCACTTTGCAAACATCCACGGCATACACCAAAAGAAGTCAAAGACAAAGTAGATCAAATAACAGAGACCAAACAAGAGGTCTACACCATACTTCAATTAAGGGGCAAGAAACCAAACATTGGGCTATGTGACGTCATAAAGGGACGCGCAGTGTACTGAACTAGGTAAGCGAGGACCAGTAAGCCGTATTCATTATGCATTCTATTCTCAACATAGTTAGAACTGCATTACATAAAGAGCATAATCCCATTAAAGATTCAGGATTAAGTCTTTTTCGAACTGCATCGTTATTGTTATCGCTTGGGTGGTGTAGGACCCTATGGCAAGGTCGGAAGGTTGGGAGTCGGTGTCGGCGGCGCGCGCGCAGGCCCGGCTTCCAGGAACTCCGTCGTAAACTCACCCACAACGCCGGCATGCCGTGGCAACAACCGTGTTGTCGGATTTCGAATTCCAACATTTTTTTAAACTACTAAATTCCATTTGTAATCCGTAAGGAGGTGATCTAAATTTAGAATGTTCAATGACCGAAATGGGTGGCTTTTATGAATTTTAGGATACTTATTATTCGTAAAAATGTAGAGCTGAAGTCTTATCTTAACCAGCCAGTGTTAATCATTTGCCGATCATTTATTTATAACTTCAGTGCTCATTTAGTATGATATTGATTAATATTTAACTCATTTCAAACGCTAAATAAATATTTTATAGAATTTATTGTCTCATTTACCCAAACATCTAATTATCTATTCAAATATGAGATTTGTAAGCCCACTGATGTGGTTAGTTAAACATCTACTTACAACCGAAATTACGAAGAAATAAAAATAACAGCTGCCTTTGTGTAAAGAAATTGAAGTTTAACCAAAGTTATGCTCGTTTCTAAGGCTTCAGAAGTTTGGAAACCTAACCGTAGCCTTTCATCTCTTTAGTATTATACATTAACATCCACGACTGCGTACTTTTCACTTTGAGAATTTTTAAGTGTAGGTACTAGATTATTCTCTGTCGTGACTTTGTTATCATTATTTCAATATGTAGATACCTTAATTACAGGGAGGGAGTCGGGAGTCCCAGTAATAATATATCAGCACAAACATTCCGCTAGGTAGAAAGTTTCCCAGAGCATAGTCGTATTCGTATAAGTACGCGACAGACGGAAGTTGATAGGACATTCCGTATTAATTAACTAAATAAGTCTGGCAAAGCGAGGCGAGCACTGAAACAGAGTCGACGGAGTTGGCGACTAGCAAGTACGAGTAAGTTATCAGTCGCGTGTCAATAAGACAGCGAGCGACACGGTGGATTTAAGAATGGGGCCGGGGGCGTCGGGCGGCGCCTCCCCAGTGTGTGGTTTCCTTTTGATGTCATCTTCGCGCAAACTTTGCTACGGATCGGCTTTGAGATAGAGAGACGGAGAGTGACTAATTTGGCCCAGCATTTGATCTCGAGAACTCCGGTGTCTGCGTCCCGCTCGCACCCGCCTCCCGGCCGCCGCCGCCGGGAAGCTCTTTGCAAAATTTCGCTTTGATCGCAAAGTTAAATTATATGGGAATTGGGCATTAAATGGATACACATGTGAGGCTTGCTTGCTCGGCGAGCGGGCGAGAGGCGCTCGACGCCGCGGCCGCGGCCTCGTCGCCTCGGACGCGCCGCCGAACGGGTAATATAGTCAAAAATGAAGCTCCAGGGAGTCGTTTGAGGATTACGACGACTTACATAAATGATGAGCGAAGAGTCACTTTCAAAGTTATACATTTGTGAGAGCGGCGCTTGTATTTAACTCCGCCTAATTTGCCGCGAGTACGCAGTACCTTTGAGAGCTCCCGTTTTTACTAGTTTACGAAACAGATATTTGCGCCCGCCTTTCCCTTTGATACGGCACTTTGTGGAGCATTTTACACGAGTTTCTTTTGAGGCCATTCAGACGGTGAGTAACGAAAGGCTGTCTTTGATAAACACGTGCGAGGACTCTTCAGTACTTATTAGGGGTGCTCTCTTTGAAAACGCTTTCTTGTGAAATCTTATTTGAAACGTTCACAATCTCCGAGCAGCTACGATGAAAGCTGCGCTAATTAAACTGGCAATAATTAAATTATGTAAAAAATTAAATCTCCGGAGTGTTTGTCGATTTCGGCGACGTACTGTACTGATGTCAGGGGCGCCGCTCGGGAAGTATTGTTAGTGAGTTGGGACATTGTGTTGAGCCGACGACGGCGGTGCGGTGGAACGGCGTGTTGGCGTGACGCACGTGAGCGGCGCGCGTGCTCGCTGCAGCGGCGGCGGCGGCGGCGGGTTATTAACGTGGGGTCGCAAACTCGCGCAGTCAAAGGCGAGTTGGCGAAGTGGCGGCTTTGTGAGTGCGGGAGCGGTTCGTGTGTTTTAACTCGCTCCGCGCGACACTCTTTGTCTAGCGACGCCTTTACAATGCACTACTCGGAAAACTAAGCCAAATGAGTTCATTGTCAAACCGCAACTTGCTTTTCACGTTCCTGGGAATGGAGGTATAACAATCAGGTAACTATTTGCCCCTTTGACAACAGATACGTTTTTGTTTCCTGATTTTTCTGAAATAGCCAAGAAACTACGATATTGTATTACTTACAGAAATCGAGGCCCCCGACATAAGCAATGATATATTCAACGACAAAATATAATGCTAAATTTCCAATATTGATGACCTGTTTTGAGATCAAAGGCGCGGGTATACTTTGATGTTCCAATCTAAAGGGACTTTTAACTGCTGTCTTTTCGCGGAAGGAGGCTCCACCGCGCCGAGCTGGGATAAGGTAGAGGTTCTGGGAAGGCGGGTGCATCGTGACACAACTAATGAATAACTAATTAAACCTACATAAAACAAGTGCAACCCCTGGTTCTGCAAAGGAAGTAATTAACTAATTTTACGCACTGAGATAACATTGATGATTTCTCTTTCTGGTATAGTTAAGTTCCGCTTTGTGGGAACGAGTTTCAGATCCATGTTAATGAGCTGAAATCAGGTTATTCTTTAAAACGAGTATAAAAATAATTGACAAGGTACTGGTTCTCGGCCCTCAAAAATGAACTTATGACGAGCTTTAACTTGATTCCAACTTACAATTTATAGTTATCTATATATGTTAAACATATCATAATTATCTAACGGTTTCGGTACCTATATATCTATATATATAAAAGAAGAAGTCCTGACTGACTCATCAACGCACAGCCGAAACTACTAATGTTAGAGAGTTGATTTTTGCACAGTAGGTTACTTTTATAACGTGGGCTAGAGATAAGAAGCGATTTTGAAAAATTCAACCCCTAAGAGGGTTAAAAAGGGAATGAAAGGTTGTATGGGATACAAGTTTTTTTTTAAACTAGGAACTTGAAACTTCGTTACAAGATATTAAAATAAAATAAAAGAAAACTGATTTCAGCGTTTTTGTAAATTCATCCCCTAAGGTGGTAAAAAAGGGGTTGAAAGTTTGTATGGAGATCAAGATTTTTTTTGAGCGCGGGACTTGAATCTTTGTGTCAAGGCATAATATTAAAATACAAGAAAGGTAATTTCAGCGTTTTCAAAAATTCGACCCCTAAAAGGGTAAAAAGAGGTTTAAAGTTTGTATGGAGATCAATTATTTTTTTTGAGCGCGGGACTTGAAGCTTTGTGTAAAGGCATATTATTAGAATACAAGAAAAATGATTTCAGCGTTTTTAAAAATTCGTCCCCTAAAAGGGTTAAAAACGGGTTGAAAGTGTGAATCCATTACAAATTCCTTGAAACTTCTTATTAAGGCATATACAATAATAACAAAATAATATTAATTTTACGTCATTAAAGATTCAACCTCTAAGGGGGTTAAAAGGGGGATGGAAGTTCGTCTTGGGGTTCAAATTTAATTTTAAGCTAGGAACTTTAAACTTCGTAAAAAGTTATGCAAATAAAATGAAATAAAAGTGATTTCAGCGTTTTTGAAAATTCATCCTCTTAGGTGGTAAAAAGGGGGTTGAAAGTTTGTATGTAGATCAAACTTTTTCTTGAGCGTGGGACTTTAAACTTTGTATAAAGGCATATAAATAGAATACAAGAAAAATAATTTCAGCGTTTTCAATAATTCGTCCCCTAAAATGGTTAAAAAGGGTTGAAAGTTTGATTCAATTACAAATTCTTTGACTAAGGCATATATAATAATAACAAAATAACATTAATTTAACTTCATTATAAATTCAACCTCTAAGAGGGTTAAAAGGGGGATGAAAGTTTGTCTCGGGGTTCAATTTTAATTTTAAGCTAGGAACTTGAAACTTTGTAAATAGGTATTAAAATAAAATAAAAGAAAACTGATTTAAGTGTTTTTGAAAATTCATCCCTTAAACTGGTTAATAAGGGGTTGAAACTTTGAATGGAGATCAAACCTTTTTTCTGAGCGCGGGACTTTAAACTTTGTATTAGTGCATATAATTAGAATACAAGAAAAGAAATTTCAGCGTTTTTGAAAATTCAGTCCTGAAAGTGGTGAAAAGGGGTTGAAAGTTTGTATGGAAATCTAACCTTTTTTTTGAGCGCCGGACTTGGAACTTTGTATAAAGGCATATAATTAGAATTCAAGAAAACATATATATCAGCGTTTTTGAAAATTCACCCCTGAAGGTGGTGATAAAGGGGTTGAAAGTTTGTATGAAGATTAAAAAAATATTTGAGTGTGGGACTTGAAACTTTAAATAGAGGCATATTATTAGAATACAAAAAAAGTGATTCAGCGTTTTTGAAAATATAGCCCTGAAGATGGTGTAAAAGGGGTTGAATGTTTGGAATGGAATGGAGATCAAACCTGTTTTTGAGCGCCGGACTTGAAACTTTGTATAAAGGCATATAATTAGAAATCAAAAAGTAATTTCAGCGTTTTTGAAAATTCAACCCCTGAGGCGGTAAAAAGGTGGTTGATAGTTTGTATTGAGATCAAACATTTTTTTGAGCGCGGGACTTGAAACTTTGTATAAGGGCATATTATCAGAATACAAGAAAAGTGAATTCGTTTTTGAAAATTCAGCCCAGAAGGTGGTATAAAAGGGGTTGAAAATTTGTTTGAAGATCTAATATTTATTTTGAGTGCGGGAATTGAAACCTGAGTTCATAATGATTCCGCGTAATTAGACCAATTTAGCCGAAAAAGAAACTAAAAAGAGGCCAAGAGCGAGTCGAACTCGCGTACGAAGTTCGGTACCATTACGTATAAAATGGCAAAAAAAAACACGTTTGTTGTATGGGAGCAGCACTTCAATATTTATTATTATTTATTTTTTGTTGAATTACAGTAACCAACATCAAAAACATCAACTTGCAAAAAAAGAAAAGTAATTTCAACATTGTTTAGATCTGAAAATAATATAATAAAGATGTAAACTCTGTTCAAGATAAGATTCCACGCGGACGAAGTCGCGGGCAACAGCTAGTACATACATATATATACTACTGAGTTAGCTTAGGAACAAGGGACATACAAATTCGGATTAATTACTTTCTCTAAGAATATAAGATAGTATGTATAATAAAAAGTATATAAGAGTTCAAAATTAAATCAGTGTTCCGGCTCTTGTTAATGTAGCTTTCAGCCTTAGTGTCTATATTAAAAATATTAGCTCAAACAAACTAATCATCCTCGTGTCCTCGGCGTAGAGCGACTTCTGCCGAAATTTAAAGAATCCATCAAAGGCTGTGAAAGTGTATTAGCATCGCAAGTCGAAATCAAAGGCACGTAATTGACAAATTGCAATTACCCGGTAGCGGACGGCACAAATAAATAAATGTAGAACGACCAGATTAGGAACACTAAATTTAATTACAAAGTGAACTCGAATATAACAAATTGAAGAGGATAAACGCGACAAAGTAAAAGAGAAAACACGCCAAAAGGAAACTCGGAGCATTGATATAAACGAAATTTAAATTAAGTACAAAGGGAAAGAAGATGAAAAAAATCCTTTCATTGGAAGCACTCATCCCGGAGTCAGAGGGCCGCTACATCAAAGACACCTCCGTCTATCCTTATCTGTGCGAAACCGAGTTTGGAAATTAGCACAGAGCGATCCTTTTTCTGCGTCGCGGCTGTCGCGCCGTGGGCCGGGGGCCCGTCGCGACCTCTAGTATGTCGTCAAAATAAATTCGCAATTAAGTAAATGTATATGTTTAAGATTCTGAAGCCTACATACATGTTCGTCGTGAAATTACTTTCTAATAAATAAAACCTACTTTAACGAGAAGAAAATCGTATTTCCGAGGACAACTAATTGATTTACTATAAAAAAAAACCGGCCAAGTGCGAGTCGGACTCGCGCACCGAGGGTTCCGTACAAACACTTTCCATCCCTAAGTGGTTAAGTTAAGTTTGCACCTGGTATGTATAGCGCCCCATATAAATTAGGTCAAAACAATTTTCGTTGGTAGTTTTTATAGTAATGTACATTATATGTTTTTTTTTAGATTTTTCATTTTCCTCTTTTAGAAGTTAAAGGGGGGGGGGGCAACTTTTTTCCACTTTGGAAGCCTCTGTCACGCAAACTATTCGGTTTAGAAAAAAAACATTTTAGAAACCTCGATATCATTTTAGAAGACCTATCCATAGATACCCCACACGTATGTGTTTGAAGAAAAAAAAATTTTTGAGTTTCAGTTCTAAAGTATGGGGAGCCCCCAATATTTTTTTTTTATTTTTGCATCAAAATCTTAATGCGGTTCACAAAATACATCTACCTACCAAGTTTCAACAGTATAGCTCTTATAGTTTCGGAAAAAAATGGCTGTGACATACGGACGGACAGACAGACATGACGAATCTATAAGGGTTCCGTTTTTTGCCATTTGGCTACGGAACCCTAAAAACCGAAGTGCAAATCGGACTCGCGCTACGAGGGTTCCGTACGAACTATGAAATAACTGCATATTGCTCTAACGAAAAGATAACTGTACTAAGCGATAATCTTAACTTTACCGTTGGATAACCGTTTTACGTACTATAAATAAAGACTGTATTTTTTAAGATTTAATAATAAATGTATAGTTTTCAGATTTTTCCTATATTCTTGTAGTGTCTTGTAGGTCAACGGAAATACCTTATAAATGTTGATTCCCTTGTGTGTAATAAGCAAAAACGGCCGTAATATTTTTTGCATCTTAACTTGGAAGTTTGATTTTGTCACAGCTTCAGGGGCCTGTAGACCTGAGTATATGGTTTTAATAAAATTTCAACTCGATGCCTCCGTTCCCCAGACAAGGGTTCCGTTCCGTTGAGGTACGGTAATATTTGAGAAGTTTCTCCGATCGGGACTAACTTGGAGAGGCCTTCCAAATCAGTTAATAAATCAAAAAGTTCTGAGGTAACAAATAAAAGAAAAACATCCGAGTTGAGTAGGTACATCCTCGTTTTGGAGATCGGTTGAAAAGCTAAACTAACGTCTGATGATATCATCGTAATGATTTGTTACCTATTATAGCAGTGCATCACAATACAGTCTGACAAAAGAGTAGAAATTAAAAAGTGGCAATACTGTAGTGTCGTGCCTTTCTAATCAATCTAAGAAAACGGGGATGGCACTCGTGACACTACAGTATTGCCACTTTTTAATTTCTACTCTTTTTGTCAGACGGTAATTCAAAAACGTGACGATCTGAAATGGCAAATTTTGGGACAATTTTTCTATTATTAAAGTTATGATGCTCAAATGTACAAGTACAAATGATTCTGAGTATGATGAGCCCAACAATCATTTTTTTATAATTTCTGATTTGATCGCAGAACTTCTGCACACTCTACGTAGCACCGAAGGTGCAGAGCGTCCCAGGGAAGCCGCTCACACACTTCAACTTATATTAAGTGGGTGGGCGGCCTCGCATTAAGTTATTTAAATCTACATTGTAGAGTGTGTTTGTGTTTTGAGTTTTCTTCTGCGGCAGAAGAAAACTCAAAACACTCCCAGACAGACAATGTTAACCAAGTTCCGTGATCTCCTTTAATAACCGGCCCGCCCTCGCACTAGGCGCCGCACGCGCATCCTTTCCCCGCATTACACTTTAATGGGCTCTTCGTATAATTTCTGCGTTTTGTATAATTTTATTGCGAGAGAATGACACAATTTATTTTACTTTTGCGCCGTCGGTACAAACGATTGCCCTGATTCCGCAAAAGGACACGACACACGACTTCACCCTCAAGACCCGTTAATTTTCAGATTCAGAATTACTCCGAAAATCGAAATTCGAAGTTTGTACCGTGCCATCCCTCTCCATCTCGTGTCAAACAATATTTGAATGAGTGGGACGGCACGATACGATTTTAATTTTTTTTAGCTTAAAACAGATGAGCAGGTGAGCGTAGTCGCGAGTGTGTCTCATTATTACGACCACATTATGTTTGATATGGATTGCTATAAAAAAAATAAAGACGGGGCAAAATGACGAATTAGCGGCAAAAAATACCGAGACCTTTTAAATTAGATACGACTTTCAGCAATAAAAAGTGGTGTTATGCCTTTGTTTTCAGAACACTAACGCGCATTATCTTCGGACATTAAGCCCGGTTATGACTTACATACCTAATTGAGTACAATAACCCTATTTTTTTGGATGTTCATGTCCCCTAAACAAACGCAAAATTGTGACCGCCAATAATTATTAATTTAAGTAAGAAGTGCATCACATATTGCGTTTCATCAATCATGCAATTTAGCAAAATAATGATGTCTTTATTCCAATAAGTATTTTGTATTTGTGGATGGTCTTTTTCTACTGTATAGAGATTTTAATAATAGGTCGGTGGCGGGCAGGAGAGGATATTTAGGAAAGGGAAAGACAAACCACGGTAGGGCATACGTTACATAAGTTAACGTTCCTAGATGTGTTACGAGTAGGAAGGTCTATTAAATGCAAAACAACTAAGAAAAGTTTGAATCAAGTTTTTCAGATAAATGGATCAGCCTTATTATCAACTTGGAGAAAACGTTTAACTAGTAAAAGAGTTTTGTCGACTAGCTGCGCCGCGCGGTGTTACCCGCTCTTTCACGGGAACACTAAATTTTTCGGGATAAAAATTAGCCTATGTGTTCATCCAGGGTTGTCAGCTACCTTCATATTTTTTTTTATTAAAATTGTATTTTCTTCGGTTTCCGCGACTGTCACACATTTAAATAAAACAATTTAAACGTTGTCAACCTTTGACAACGGTATCTGTAAAGGTACTGAAACGTCAGGGAGGCTCAAATAATTAATATACGCGATATAAACGGTTAAAATTGTTTTATTTAAATTTATCAAAATAGGTCCGGCCGTTTGAGTGTGAAGAAGTAACAAATATAACACAAGCTTTCGCCTTTATACTATTCGTGTGATAGGCAAAATCTAAGCTTTTATTTCGGTAATCTGGCTATATCCACGATTCATTTTCCCAGCAGTTCCCATACCAATAGGTACCATGGGTCGCATTACCAGGGAGAACTGGGAGATTTATTTCACCGAGCGAGCGATACGTCTGTTTCAGCTTCGCCAAAATTTCCTTCGTATGTCCGGATGCATGATGTGCGGTTTTCCGGCTGTTCTCGCCTATGGCCACATCTCAACCGGATTTCATGAAATGATGTGAATAGGTTCGATAAGTATATAGATTATTCTTTTGTCGGGTCAAGTGTTTCGATTTATTTTTAATTTCGAGCTTTACCTATATATAACTGAAAAAATTCTGCCATTTCAATACAATATTGCGAGCTCTACAGGTCACAGAGCCACTAGTTGGTAATATTTTTTTTATTTGTATATTTTGCATTTTTTTTTATTCGTGCTTCCTGGCCAAGGTATGACGTAAAACTTTAGACAAACCACGAGCGATAATTCGTAAAGCCCCCAGATCGCATATTTATGGCCCTCACCTTCAGTTCGAGCCACAAACACCTGTGATCTGGGACATTCACGAATTCACCGTGGTATGTAATGTACTTCAACTGATCTAGGATATCCAGGTTGAACTAGGATTTCCACAATCAACAGCTTCCGGCAACCTTTATAAAACCGTCGGTGCACCATTCGTCTTCTAGTACGTGTCGCCACGCGAAAACCTTTCTGCCCGAGCGGCCGCCGGCTCTATAAGAATAAGAATGATTTATTGCAGAACTGTGTACATAGTTAGGTCGACAAAAAAACATACATTTGTTCCAACAGTTACCTGTTTCAGGCATGCAATACTTAGTTATAAATTAATACAGCTACAATCAAAGAATTCTTTTAAGCTCTATGAGTTATGTCTGATGTGCCCCACCCAGCTACTTTAGTTTAAAGCGACATAGCTCAAAGAATGGCCATTCTTTGAGCTATGTCGCTTGAAGTAGCTAAGAATAAAGTTTATTCAAGGTTTTTCTTACCATGTTTTAAAATTATACCTACTATATTTATTTTTTAACCCTAAAGCTAAAGTGTCTAATCTACCTGACGTCATAGTTTAGTTTTCAATGAATGGATCAATTTGATTTCTTTTTTTTTGTGTCATCAATGGAACTTTATTGAAAATATTCTTAGCTATTCGAAGTAATCGATTTTAGGTATCTGGGTGTGTCGGGGTATTTTTTATGGTTGACTCCCAAAAATTAGAGCATCTTGATTCGAGATTTAACTTGTTACAAAAACTCGTTAAATGTAAATAATATTTCAGGTTGTATAAGTAACATCCTTTGTCAAGACAAAATGTTAATATTTGCTCTAAATTGTAGACTGTTGTAAAAATGCCTGTGTGTGGTATCAATAAAATATTATTATTTTTATAAACATGTTAAGAAATAATAAAACAACTTCTAATTTTTTCTACGGAATAAAGAACATGCAACTCATCAATAAAGCATATTATTATAACAAAACGAGAGTTAATCGCGTGCGGAATGTGTTAATTACCTCGACGTTTCGAACGTGATGTTACGTTCATGACTCGAAAAGACTTACTACGTATCCTACAATATATTTTGCGGACTTTGCCCTAGGCCGTAAGTGGGATTTTCTGCCCGCTACGCGGGGAAAAAATCTCACTTCCTGGCCAAGGCAAGACGTAAAACTTTAGACAAAGCACGGGCGTAAATTCATAAAGCCCTAGATCGGGTTACCCTCATCTGGCAGAATAATATTGGTCAGAAATACACTTCGCATAACACGTTTCGCAGAAACACTTTCGATCGAATGGTAAGATGGCATAAAGGTATAGTTGGCATTACTATTTATTACCTCGCATACGATACATTTTGCAGCACATTCTTTTGTAGAATATCTCTTTGGCCGACTTTGTTTTAGCATAATTTTATGTACCATAATAATCCTATAGCATACGATTACAATAGCATAATTATTTTCTACTAGCAGAAAAGTGCGTTAAGTAAACTTTACGTAGGTAGTAGAATGTAAGTACCGTTAGGTACGACGACGAGCGGTTCGAGGAGCAGTGTTAGGTAGGTATCTTGCCGCCGCGGGGCAACTGCCACAATTTTTTTTATCACAACAATGTAATGCATAAATTAGGTCCTGATTCCACCTTAGGGCAGGTCCGACTTGGATTAGGTTAGGTACGACGACGAGCGAAGCGAGGAGGAGTGTTAGGTTGAACTGAGACCCTAACGAGCGAGCGAAGCGAGCGAGCCGCGCGGCATCGGCCGGCTACCTTACCACTCCACGGACAAAATGTGTAATCACAACAATTTGTAATGCATAAATTAGGTACTGATTGCACCTTAGGGCAGGTCCGACTTGGATTAGGTTAGGTACGACGACAAGCGAAGCGAGGAGGAGTGTTAGGTTGAACTGAGACCCTAACGAGCGAGCGAAGCGAGCGAGCCGCGCGGCATCGGCCGGCTACCATACAACTCCATGGACAAAATGTGTAATCACAACAATTTGTAATGCATAAATTAGGTACTGATTGCACCTTAGGGCAGGTCCGACTTGGATTAGGTTAGGTACGACGACAAGCGAAGCGAGGAGGAGTGTTAGGTTGAACTGAGACCCTAACGAGCGAGCGAAGCGAGCGAGCCGCGCGGCATCGGCCGGCTACCATACAACTCCATGGACAAAATGTGTAATCACAACAATTTGTAATGCATAAATTAGGTACTGATTGCACCTTAGGGCCGGTCCGACTTGGATTAGGTTAGGTATTCCGCATATGTCCTGTACAACAAGATAAGACAATGAAGTCTATCTTGGAATCAAATGGTATTCGGCTTGACAACTTTATGCCGCCTAAAATATTACGCAAAAAAAAATATTTGCGAAAGTACTATTCGTTTAGAAGACTGTTATGCTCATTAACATTATGCCAATATAAGATTCGGTATTATAGAAATCTGCGAAATGATTTATGCCAAAGCATACTCTGCGTAAGATGTTTCTGCCAAACGTTACTTCTGCCAAGTATCGTTATGCAAAACAAATATGTATATGTCAAAAAAGTTTCTACAAGATAATAGTGAACCCCCTAGATCGCTTATTTATTGCCCATGGCACAAACACCTGCCATCTGGGACATTCACGAATTCACTGCGCTAGGAATGTAATGTACTAAGTATAACATCTGTGTGCTTAAACACTGTCAAATAGTAGGTAGGTACTTGCACAAAATCTATGTTAAGATACCTTGCTACATATATATAATATACAATGATTTCACTACATAGTATAAAACAAAGTCACTTTCTCTGTCCCTATGTCCCTTTGTATGCTTAAATCTTTAAAACTACGCAACGGATTTTGATGCGGTTTTTTTTTTTTTTAATAGATAGAGTGATTCAAGAGGAAGGTTTATATGTATAATACATGCATAATTTATCAGCATTGCACCCGTGCGAAGCCGGGGCGGGTCGCTAGTACATATTAAATTAACGCTCCGTATGTGACGGGCTTAAGTTTCGCGTTAAGCGCGTTGATGTCTTTCTTTAAGAACGACTCGCGCGCCGCCCTCGCTCTACAGACTGCTACGCCGAACTATATCGTTTGCATCTAGAAGTTTTTTAATGTAAGCAGTCACTTCATGGCATAATAAAGACACACATTACCTTTTTTGATACAGTTTACTCTTTACGTGGATATGATTAAGTAATAATAAGTAAGCATCACGAATATTTCAACATTTAGCCTAAGGCCTTATCAGTATCACACTTGAGATTTGCGAGCGAGTTTTCTATACTAATAAGCTTCGAGGTGAACTCGCTGCGTGATCGCCTTCATACAAAATTCGCTCGCAAATCGAGCGTGGACGAAGCGGTTGGCTCGGTTTGTAGAGATCTGCCTACTGAGCCGGCGGTCCCGGGTTCGAATCCCGGCCAGGGCCAATATTTGTGTGATGAACTCGAATATTTGTACTTGGGCCATGGTTATTCTATGTATTTAAGTATATATTTATCTATATAAGTATGTATATCGTCGTCTAGTAGCCATAACACAAGCCTGCTTGAGCTTAATTTGGGACTAGATCGATTTGTGTGAGGTTGTCTGATATTGATTTATTTATTTATTTTCAAATCGCAAGTGTGATAAGGCCATATAGCTTTAATTGCAGGTAAAGTCTTGTATACGCAAAAAATTACCACACTTTATGTAGCATGGCGATTTTATTCGAGTACTATAAAGCATTATTACTACGACATTGTAAAAGCAGCAACAGTAACTTAGTTCATAAAGCATAAATATCCAACCGGCAACTAATTCAATAACAAAACATAAACAATAAAAATACGCTCTAAGTGCCATTAAGCTCCGCTTTGAAACAATAGAGCGCTAACAAGAGCCGGCGCAACAATGGCAAACACGAGGCGACACAATAGAGGCATTACAATAAACATGCTTATTCTAAAAGCTCTACGTAGTCACCGTACCGCCGTCGCCGCCACCATGAGCCGTAACAATCCCAAACTTTATACTTCAAACTTATACCTGGTCAGAATTTACGAGTAACAATCCTTAAAGAGACAATCCGATCACACTGCACAACACTACGATAATATATTTATATATATGCAAATCATTAACACAGACTAGATTAAATACGATACTAAAAATTACTAAGTTGAAAGTTTTTCGTTCACGTCGAACTGTACGAGAGTTGTGAGTATATTTGCGCGTCCGGCAGGAGCTCGTGCCCCGACGACTCGCGCGCGACTGCGGAGCCGCGGCGTGCGCGCGACGCACGTGGCCGCCGGGGGCGGGGCCTCCCGGCTTCTCCCGACCCCGATTGGCCCATCCAGCCCTTTGATCAGCCGCCGACAACTACATCGCCCCGCGCCTTAATCTCAGTACTAACGTCCTTTTAAAACAGGTAATTTTATTACAAAAATGCGGATTTCTATACCCAGTCGACCGGACCCACGTGCCCTGTGACAGTGAATCTCGATACCGTGTTACGTCAAAGGATAAAAGCGACTTTCTGCCCGTATTACAGCAATTTTGGCATCTACCCTTTGATGCACACATCAAAGACGACCAGCATCAAAAGTAAACAGATTAGTTTCACTGAGCGCCCGATACGGGATGACATTTGCAAAAGAAAAACTATCTGACGTGGTATTAACAACGTCCGCCATCATCGGCTTATGCTTAGCGCTACTCGAGCTCTATGATTGAGGCATGCATGAGCATGTATGTGCAAACAAATTGCTGCCTCAGTTCGTTTATTCGATCGTTCAGCAGATGCTGCAGACAGTATAACTGCAACGTAATATCGAAGACGTTCGTACGTGGTACTTTCGGATATTGCTTACGGTACAGTTAAACGTTTCATAAGTAGACGCTGTAGCGCAAAACGGCGCCGCGGGCGCAGCGCGGTCGCGCGCAAACATCGCGTATCGGGACAGTGCGGTGCGATCCGATATTAATAAGAGCGTACAAGCGCGGTGATGCTCTGCTCTCCGCCGCGCTGCGCTGCAGCCGCCGGCGCCGGCCCGTCTCGACTCCTGCATTATTACTCCCACACAGCCGCGGCCGCCGTCAAGCGGCACCCACACACCCCACGCGCCCCACATATAATGTCAAAGGGTGAGCGCGCCGCCTCACAAAGCGTAAGTGCAACCACTAAAAGCCAATCCTAAGTTTTATTGATACACATTGTATTGCGACAAAGTCTCCGTCGACGGCGCCCCCACTCACCCCACGCGGCGCACAAAGACAATATCGCGACGTCAAAGGAGCGCCGGGCCGCGCCCGCCGCCCCCACCGCGCGCAAAAGCCCAAAGGAAATGAAAAATTAAATTGTCAACACATTTAATATCTGCGAAAACGTGCACCGCGCCGCCTTTGAGCGCCTCCTTTGCGGGACCTGCGGCTCCAGCTTTAAGTATTAAAATTTGAATCGTAAAATTGAAACTGTTTAGATTTAATTAGATGTCGGCGAGTGGAAGTCGGGCGCTGCAGCGGATCGGGCGCTAATGAGCGCGCGCGCGCGACACACGCGGCAGGTGCGCCGCGCGTCCGCGGCGGGCGGGGGCGCCACCCCCTCGCGTTTGATCGGCGCCGCCGCTTTGACAATTATTAAAATTTGCCTCGTACCTCTCGGGCCTCATCTTTTTCCGTCGCCTCGATTACGCCACGGGTTTGTCTCATTAGGGCTTTTGTATGGTATCGCGAGTTCCCCTTTGATGTGAGCGGGGCAGGGCGAGGTCCACCTGCACTTTTATTGTTCCGGCTCGAATTTGCACGCTCCGCTTTGACTTGTCTCTTTGCGATTAGTGGCCGCCCGCCGCTCTTTGACCCGCTATTGATACGACACGTCACCGCGAGCCCGTTTGTTGATCAACATTTGCCGACGCGATGCAGTTACAAAGAGGTAGAGCACTCTCGTAATTGCAAACCACATATTACATTTAAACGAATTACCGTCATTCCGAGAATGTCATCCTATGAAAGCGATATTAATTAATAATTTTCAGGTCAATGGAAAATTAACCTGTAGGGATCAATTATTGAATGGCGCGGGCGCGGGAAGGCGCGTTGCCGCGCGGGTCGCGGGTCGCGTCGCGCGGCAAACACTCGACAGTCGACACCCCTTTATTACTTCTGTCTCTGTGCACGCCGCCATCATCGAGCATACGGCTCGAATTAAAACTTAAACAAGGACAATTTGTGCCGAACGTTTCATTGGCGCCCAACGTGGGGCACAAAACTATCAAATAAATTGCTCCAGTAACAGTTCGAGGACACAAGTTTAAATTAAACCTGACTGGAAATAATTTGAGCGCATGTTGCACGCCTGCGGTGGCTTGTAATTAGAACCGAAATAATGAAATAATGAACTTTATTCTGCAAGTAGGCCACAAGGGCACTTTTACATGTCTGAGTCTACCGGCATGTAATTATAACCGGCCGAGTTATGTAATTATAATGGTTTAGGTACCCTTGTTTCATAAGAAAACGTTTCATCGAATTTTTATTGCACAGTAATTTCATTTCAACGAAGGGTTTTTTATGAAACCAAAAAATATTTTGGAGTGTTATAACACAAACTTAATCTAACCTAAAACGTAAGTAGTCATTTTAAAGATTTCTGAAAAAATTATGATTTCCGAGGAAAAATGTGTCTATGAACTGAAGCATAAAGAAGAAAGGAAGAGGATCCCTAGTAAAATGAAAAGAAGATTCAAATAAGATATTATGATTATGAAATGTACATATTACTAGTAAAATTAAATATAATACAGTGTGGCACTGTAAAACAGGAACACTTTGTAAATGAAAATTTAATACAAATTATATAGCACTAAGTATTCCCGTTTTCTTGACCTTTGTTTGATCATTGGTCTGTAATTAATAAATCTAAACAAACCGTTAGTAAAATAGTGACTTAAAGTTTTTACAGCACACAACTACTTACTTAATTGCGTCAAAATTCGAGTTGAACTCTATTTATAAAACAAGAGCGTCGACAGGTAGCTGTTACCAAAAGCAATCTATACAGTCGGAAAATGAAACATCCCATACATTAGTGAATCCTCTGCCCGTGACAAGTTCCCGCGAATCACATGGGAGGCGAGTAAACGCGCGGCTGCGGCACAAACAAGGAGACCTTAAAAATAAACCGCACAGATAAGGGCATTTGCACCTTTTGTACAGTGTAGCGCAGAGCAAAAAGACTGCTGACGGAGGTTTTATGACGTCATGTGTTTCATCTAATGTTTCAGTTTCGTGGAACTGATAAGTACCTTTAAAAATGAGGAATATGAAATGCTACTTATGATTAGAATTTATAAATAAAGGTATAACAATCTATCCCCGCCTCACAGTGTGGTATTTTACTGATCTGGGCGGCCAATATTATTTTTGATGTTATGTTGGTAGTTACAGTAATATCAAGCTAATATATCATTTTATATCTGTACGGTAAGAAAATTATGGTGAAATTACAAAAAATAAGGATTTTACAATATTAGTTCAAAGTAGGTATAATAATATATGTACAAAGTATATACAAAAGTAACAAAAATCAATCAGAAATCATGTCACTTTGATCAGACGAAGACGGCTCTGTCGATATTTCATCAGACACAATTTCATCTGTACGAGGCTCCATGGGAAGCAGCATCTCGAGAGTTTCTGTTGCGAATGGTTTTGTCTTTTTACGCGGTGTTGGTCTCATACCTGTTATTAGAGCATCCGAAGCCACGAGTAATCTGTTAAGTACATCCCTATTGCATGAAACCCTCGAAAACTTTCGGGAAAAGTTTTGACGGTATAGACGCAAATTTGGCAATTCCGTTTGCTGCATCAACTCGAATAACTTAGATTGAGTTATTAATTTAACATTAGATGGCCCTAGAAACAATAAAAAATCAAAATTACCAAAAAATAACAAATTCATGAAATCATACCTTTTGACCATATAACGTTTGGATGCCTAATTTTCCAT
Source organism: Apotomis capreana (assembly GCA_947623375.1). Lineage (NCBI taxonomy): Eukaryota > Metazoa > Arthropoda > Insecta > Lepidoptera > Tortricidae > Apotomis > Apotomis capreana. Next base: position 23,096,611 of record OX392507.1, on the reverse strand, counting down.
TTTCCGGAGTGTTTCCGTGGAAAATCAAAGCTAAATCGTAAACTAGAATAAATGACGTATGTGCTACATGTCCTATTTCTGCCGGGACACCTCGGGAACTACAACTAAATGTTTCCGATAAGTCAAAATACAAGCAAAACGAGAACATTAAAAGGGTGTACTTTTGAATGACTACCATATCGTCATAACGTAATCAATCCTATTAAAAACATATACAAACGAAACATTCTTACCTGCCATCATAACATTTAAGGTAACTTATTACATATTCTACCGCAAAAACGTACAAATTCACTGTTAAAAGTCACCCCTTTTTGATGTGCCGTTTGAGAAAATAAGTGCTCGTGAAATACTTAATATTGCAACCAGCTATACGAGCATAGTTTAGCGATAATGTCGAATACATTGACGGATTATAGTGCGTCAATAAGTAGACTTTCTGAACCTACCTCATTATTCTACCTACAATCAGTTTTAAAAAATTGACTTTTGGCCGCCCAGATCTGTGATATACCATTCTGTGCGCCTGAGGTGGTCACGGGTTTAAACTGAGATGCACCGGAAGCTTGGCAGAGATCTCAGGTGGTCGTGGGTATGTTTTAGGTATTGCAAGTTTCAGATTCCCAGGAAAAGATTACAGATGTTTCTTAGTAGTAGTTTGGACGCCAGCACATTTTAACCTAATACAAATGGCAAGGTAAGCAAGTAAAACAATCTGCAGTATTTTACTGAAAACTTGAACTATCAAGTTGAAAGAAACAAAAGTTTATGTACAGTACGTTTATATTGCAGTTCAAATCGGGAAATCACATAAAACAGTCACACATACACTGCTAGAAGAGTGCTGCGGGAAGGCGTTCTATCTTACTTAATACTATGTACTTAACTAATATCATAAGGATTTAACACTAACACTGTAGATGGTTTTAAGATTGTGTAGAAAGGCTTTGTAGTCTAATATCAGTAGTAATTTAAAGTGAGAAGAGTAGGTTGTAGAATGTGAGTATGGTGACTCAGCGCAACAAACAAGAAAACCCGAATTAAAAGAAGTGAGACAAGGAATAGTATCACCTGGTTAAGAAAGCAGCATAGTTTCTCAGCCTCGGACTCATCACTTGATAACCGTTGGCTTAGAAACGAAGTGAAGCCCTAGATGTGACAGCCGACACCAGCAGAAGAACATGCACGCAGGTACGTGCAAGAATCCCGTAGGAACGTGTCTGCATGCACACTCCTGGCTGCAGCTCCGCGGCTCACACACAGGCACGTGCAAGACTCCGTGAGGACCGTCCCTGCATGTGGACACGCAGCCACTACAGCAGCCTGGCGACTCCGTCTATGACACCCGGTGGCACTGTAATAAACAGTTTTATAAGCAAAGGAAAGCAACATTCACTTTGACACGTGTCATTAGTTTCACACGTGTCATTCCCTTCACACGTGTCATTCTGAATTTAATTGAAGGAAAACGATAACACACGAACAAAATGCAGCAGTCGCGTGCATCTTAGCAACAGAATATCGCCGCTAGTCGAAGAAAAGAATCAAATGCGTCACACACTCACCCGGGACAGTTTCATGTTTTAATGAATTTGGAAATAATTCGAGCTGCCGTCATCCGTGTGGCATTCTACGGAACCATGCTTTTAAGCTGTAACAGAACAATAAAATGAGTAACTGAGTCTAGAGGATTACGTAACGCCACGCGTCCAAATTGGTTACGTAACTGCTTCTACTTACATGTGTGATAGTTTTAGAACCAAGCCTCCCTTGGAAATATCCTTGTTTAAGGTTTAACACATTTTATAGAGAAAGTTATAACGCTGAAACAATAAGAAATAAACCGATTAGTTATGAACAACTCCAATCATCAATGGACCGCAACGCGAACGTCACATTCCATCAATTTCTTCACAAAATATACATACCTGCCATCACAAATGGTATGGGCGTTTGTAGTTGGGATTATTAAAGGCTTCCCTAAGCCGAAGTCCAGATTCCTTGACGAAAAGACACTTGTAATTTTCAAGTCATGTTGAGAGCAACGGCATTGCACAAGGAATGACTGCCACGCCTCAAAGTGTGAGTGTTGCCCGCTTTCCTCATGTCAGACGCGGTCTATGCGTTGGACATTGTGATTTAATTAATCATGTTCGAGAAATATTTTGGAAAGGCCAAAAGGAAGATAATTGTATTTGTGAAATTTAATTTACACAAATAATAAACTACAAATTGAAATTATTTAATATTGTTGAGAAGAAAACAAATATGGCACTAGCGCCATCTAACGGAGGTCGATAGAATCACTTGACCAACGGAACTCACTTCGATAGTGTTATCTGCCGTGATAGATTTTGCTATGTATTTCCGAAAAATACCAACAGATGTCTCCGTCAACCCTATTCTAAGATAAAAAGTCCTCAATCATGTTTTACAGCGTAACAAAGGTGGCATTAAAAATGCAGATTAAATTATTTTCCTAAAACGGACTACAACTACTACAAGAACATACATTTACGAAATTGCTTTACATATACACATACACGCGTTGATATCCTTACATTTTGATTAAGCGATCAATCACATCACACATTATTTCACATCTTAGGATTGGTACTAGAGTACTAGTAGGCCATTGGAGCACAGGATGTATGGAGCGCTAACCCTTGGCAAACAAGCGTGAATTCACACCACAAAAAGCTTTGTGCCAAAAGCGGCTATCAATGCATTTTAACATACGAATACCCGTGGAAATTTAATTCTTGCATTGTGTTGTACGGTGCAATAGTGCTGCCACTGCCACATCGGTATGTTTGTAGCTAGCAAACTTAACTTTAATAGGAAGTAGATGAATTACACGGTTTGTGTCAAATCAGCCGAGTCCAAGTCACGAAACCAAGTCTCGATACCCTAAACGCTGGCCTAACCTGGAGGCAAGTACAAGTTAGGCTGCAACATATTTTTCGACGTTCCGAAGTTTGAAACGCATTGTTCTTTATGTGTTATATTATTCCACACACCAACATCAGCTAACCTATGAACGGGAACCCGTGCCGATTGAGTCAAACTCCTCGCTTGAGTTAAGTTTGCACATACCGGCTATAGCGTTGCGTAAAAACAAGGTACAATGATAAAGTAACCAAGATTGTATGGCCGTGTCGCGTTAAAAGTGGACTAGACTGGTAGAAAAATCCAAATATCGGCTTCCTTTACCGTCCTAACGGCATTTTGTGAGCCATTTTGGCAACATGACTTTTCTGATGTAAAAAAGCCTGCTGAATTCGATTCTGGATGTTGCCAAGCCGAATTTTGCCCCCCTCCCCCCATTTCCCCCCTTTTTACCTCAAAATATGTCCCTAATCACGGTTTTTACGGTTTTATACAAAAAGTTTTACAGCTAGAAAAAAATGGTCAAAGACAAGAATGATCTCTATAAAATTTCCTATAACAAGGTGTATATTTTTTTCAAGTAGGCCTTATGGTTTGTGAGCAATATCTTCCCGAACTTCATTATTTTTTTAAAAATTGATAAACTTGGTCGAAGCAGTGAAATGCACTTATTTTAGGATAATTGGTATCGCACAGGATCCAGCCGCTCTGCAGCGCTTGACGCTGACATCCAGTTGGCATGCTGCTTATTATCTGTCAAGACTCACGAGACTTTCAGTCATAAGCAGTCGTCAGATTTACACGCAGAACCGTACCCAAGTCGGGCTAAAAGGGCCGTAGAAAATAAAAAAGCTTTGCCCCTGAACATGAAATCCTTCGAAATGCTAAGTTCTACGCCAGATTCTCCAGAAATGTGCCTTAGAAATGCAGTTACCCGTGATCTTGCATTAGAAAAAAATAAAGTCAATTCACACTGCTAAGCAGCTTGGCTCACTCTAAGTAACGAAGTTTGTTTCCGAAAGGCTCACCAACAGCAGCCCGTCTAGCACAACTATGCTTTGCGACTCTTGTCGCGCGACATAGCGCTACCCGCCACCCTCTTACATTACTGCAGAAATGGCCGTTTGCGACAGTTGTGCTAGGGGTGCAGGTCTACAAGCTACAACGCAAAGTTCAAAATGAACTAAGGTCTGACCTTCAAGATCTGTACAAGGCAGGTCGTTCAAAATCTACCATATTTGCGTCTGATGTGGGGGGCAAACGCTCAGGCGCTGGAGTGGTGCCAAACAAAGCATAGCCTGCATCGTCACATACTCGACTTGTACAGCAGGGACAGGAACTTCTCAGCCTTTCGCTCATGGGGTGTATGTCTATCTCATTGAGTAGTTCACAGTGCTTTCGATAACGGAAAACGGAATACTTTTAATCAAAGGAGTAAATGTTTTAGAAACGCAAATGATCAATTTAATTATTTTGTTACCTGCAATAAAGCCGTTCAAATCGCCAGTGCCTGAGTAAAACGCCAGAATAGTCTAACGTTCTAAAGCAGTCCCTTAATTTTGTCATGATGATGAATCATAAGCATAAGCAACAACAACACTAATAACCAGTCTTCTGGGTGGGTTATGCACAGTGTGGAGCACATGTCGAGTGTCGGTTTCCTCATGAATAGCACGTATGTTGAGGTATCGACCTCAGTTGGTGACGCTTGAACCTTAGTCTCGTCTGCAAATCCTCGCACTACGATGACATTAGTCCCGCTCGCGCGTTCGCGGGATAAAAACTGCGAGCCCAACCTAGTTTGAAGGTATTGAGTAATTTTTAAGGAGCTGCTTGGCAGTGAGAAGTGACACTTTATTGTTTTCTGCTGCAAGATCCTGGGTAACTGCATTTCTAAGGCCCGTTTCTGGAGAATCTGGCGTATAACTGAGCATTTTGAATGACTTCATGGTCAGAAGTAAAGCATTTTTATTTTCTACGTCGCTTTTAGCCCTACTTGGATACAGTTCTGCGTGTAAATCTGATGGCTGCCTCGTAAGCTTATGACTGAAAGCCTCGTAAGTCTTGACGCATAATAAGCAGCATGCCAACTGGATGTCAGCTTCAAGAGCTGCAGAGCGGCTGGATCCTGTGCGAAACCAATTATCCCAAAATAAGTGCGCACTGAAAAAATAGCCAGTTGAGCCTACTGACATTACAGTAAGACTTACTGCAATAACAGTTAAGCCTACTGACATTTCAGTAAACCTAACTGCAATAACGGTTACGCTTACTGTAATTTCAGTAGGCTCCACTGGCTATTTTTTTCAGGTATTTCACTGCCTCGACCAAGTTCATCAATTTTTTTTTAAATAATGAAGTTCGGGAAGATATTGCTCACAAACCATAAGGCCTACTAAAAAAAAATATACACCATGTTATAGGAAATTTTATAGAGATCATTCTTGTCTTTGACCATTTTTTTCTAGCTGTAAAACTTTTTGTATAAAACCGTAAAAATCGTGACTAGGGACATATTTTGAGGTCAAAAAGGGGGGAAAAGGGGGGAGGGGGGCAAAATTCGGCTTGGCAACATTCAGAACCGAATTCAGCAGGCTTTTTTACATCGGAAAAGTCATGTTGTCAATATGGATCCCAAAATGCCGTTAGCACGGTAAAGGAAGCCAATATTTAGAATTTTCTACCAGTCTATGAAGTTCGGGAAGATATTGCTCACAAACCATAAGGCCTACTAAAAAAGTTTAAACACCATGTTATAGGAAATTTTATAGAGATCATTCTTGTCTTTGACATTTTTTTTCTAGCTGTAATACTTTTTGTATAAAACCGTAAAAACCGTGATTAGGGACATATTTTGAGGTAAAAAGGGGGGAAATGGGGGGAGGAGGGCAAAATTCGGCTTGGCAACATCCAGAATCGAATTCAGCAGGCTTTTTTACATCAGAAAAGTCATGTTGCCAAAATGGCTCACAAAATGCCGTTAGACTTGAAAATTTTGATTTGAACTACCAGTCTAGACTAGAATATCTGAACGCAACTTTCTTCTCGAATCATTTACCTCAGCAGGGTTGCCGCTACCCGCTTGTGCGTCAAACGTTAAATCTACACTTTATACGCGGCCCGCGTAGACACTTCAACCTTTGGACAGTGGATATTTTGGAGTCCAACACGGATTTTATCGCTCTTCCCTTCAGCCCCCGCAGGATTGACGCAATAAGGTTCGGCATCAAACGGTAAACCGTCACGTTCCTATACGTGGGTCGAATCGACGCAACGCAACCCTTGACCGGTGTAGTTTCGCTCTCGCCGAAGCGAAGATGGCTTTGTGCCTAACTCGAGTTTTATCTTTCGTCCTTCGACCCAGTAGGGTTGCCGCTATACGTTTATTGAACGTGTCCAATGCGCCTAGAGCATCGAAACAAGCCAGCTAAACAAGCTAGCACAGACTCCCACTTCCCACCCAGCCAACACAGATTAGCTGAATAAATTTTGCGTAAAAGCAATTCTTTTGACTTTAAGCTGGATAAAGTATTTGTATAACTTCTGTGTAAGCGCTTATACAGATGATATTCAGGCAATTTGGGCACAAAATATCTTGCTTCAATTTGGATAACATTTGATTAATAGCCACATAGCAGCTGAATAAATGTACAACACACTGAATATCTTCTGCATAAATTCTGATTTTTCTTTAGTCCAGAAATTATACATCTTTTATGCAGTTGTTAATTTGTGAGTTCAGATATTCAAATGATATTCAAGATTCCGATCTCAGGAGTAGTTTTATAAAGAAATTATGCAAGTTAAAAAAGTATAAATGTATTTTTTATTGTGACGAGATTATTTTGTGTTAACTTATAGTTCACAAAATTCTGTAATGGTCGCTGATCACGTCTTCAAAAATTTGGTAAGTAAATTGTTTCATATATTTTAAGTAAGTTTAAGGTGAATTATATAAACGCATGGCACTTTACTGTGAATTATCAATATGATTAATATAAAATTTTTTGAGCGCCTTAAGATAAAGCTACAATTTAAAAGGTAAACAAATGTAAAATAATATTTAAATTAAATTATCTTTACTTTTTATCAAATTTCAGTCCCAGCAAATAATGAGAATCAAATTTTGTATGACTGCTTATGTTTCCTACACACTAAACAAAGTGTTTCATAAGATAAATGTTGAGGATTTTTATAAAAAGAGGTTATGTCGAACGTTAGTTAATGGCGGACGGCCAATTTGAATAAAAGTGTCTATTTCAGTGATTATGTAGCTTATTTCACCATAATAGTTCACATGCGACTACATATCCAGAAATTATTTGGTTTAAAGTACAATAATTATACATTTCTCAGAGAAAGGTCTTAAATTACATAATTCAGTATACTCTTATTCAGCTTTTTAGGGTTCTTTTTTATAGAAAATAAATCTATGAATATTTGAGGTTGATGGGACCTATACTAATGTAGGTAGGACCCACTATTAGGTATTTAAAGTTATCTACAGTAGGTACTACTATGACTATGAATGACGCATTGCGTAATATTTAGTTAGACAATTGTTTATATTACCAACTAAAATATACATATAAACACACAGCACATTGTAGGTAGTCGCAACCAAAAGTATCGCGCTTCCTTTCCCACCACAACGCTTCAAATAGGCGCTCGGCTAAACTCGGCTTACGATCGGTTTGCGCTCGGCCACGCTCGCTGCGCTGTTGCTTAGTACTATACTCAATTCAAATTGTAACTTTAAGTAGAGAGGTCCCCGTTATCGTAGCTTCCTTGTCGACACAGAGTACTTTTTATAAACCCGGACTTGTCGCGCTTGTGTAGTCATTAAGTAAGATACAAGCGTAAACATCGAGATTTATTATATTATAATGTTAGTATTTATAATAGTGTTGTTGTTGTTTGTAATAGTGTTGTAGTATTTTTGAAGTGTTATTGAAAAATTATAATTTTTTTTCAGAAACATGTTCAAAATCGTTTCTGTTCGTAAAAAAGGCCGGGTTGAATTATCAACAGTGCCCGCTTCTTGGGAGAACAAAGGAAAGTTATACTGGCCAAAAAAAAATGTCGAGCGACTTTGCAAGAATCCTGCAATCCTACCACAGCCGGACTGGAACACCTATTACTGTACATTAAAACGCAATAATTTCAAAACTTTTGAAGAAGCTGAGGAAGAATTATCTCAAATGTTGAATAAAACTGATACGGATGATACGGATTTCGAACAACAACAAGATCCACTCGTTAATACATCTTCTCGTATTTCACAAAATATAGATTTTAATTCGATGGCAAAAAATTTGGTAAGTAGCATACATTTATTGAAAATGTATCTGTTTATATAGTACAATTATAGTAACGACTGCCCGCGGCTCCACTCCAGCCGCGTAGGCAGTTTCCGCTTTTCCCTTGGGATCAAGTTATTTCTCTAAAGCCTGTTTTTTTACGTTTTCGCAAAGAGTAACCAAAGATAGCGGCGATGACAGTAATAGTGCTGGGGTAATAAGAAATTGATAAGTTCAAAGTTTAGTTCATTGAGTTGAGTCACTCACTGAGTGATGCGCTTCCAAGTAATCAAGGTCATATTTATTTATGGAAGGACACAGGGTTAGTTGGGAATTGGGATATATGTGATCGATATTGTTTTTAATAATATTATTTATGTACGTCGCATGTTTTATAGTTTCAAAATAAATTTACGTTGACTATTTTGATTATACCAGGTGTTTCCTGTAATAGGAGCAATAAATGAAAACATAGATTTTACTCGTTAAACTGAACAACATTTGTTCAGCAACTTTAAAAAAAAGTCAGTTTTCAAAATTGTATTATTTCAAACAAATTAAATAGTATTTTCAATGTATGTCGTCCAACGTTGACATTCCCTGAGCATTGACATAGCTGTCACTCTACTAATATCGGACATTTCGCAATACATTGCTTCTTTGTCTAAACATTATTCTACAAAATATCATTTAATACACGTTATTTTCAGAAATTGCTTAACAAATGTTGTCCAGTTTCAAGCGAAGAATCTATGTTTTAATTTATCGCTCCTATTACAGGAAACACCCGGTATTACAGTATCACAGATTCTGCAAGTGATTGAATACTATATTATTATTTCAAAATACTACACCCTAAAAATATCCGGGGTGATTAAATATAACGCTGCATATGAGCCGCGCATAATGTTTGAAGAATTTGAACTGTGACTTAAATCAGTTTGTTATGTTGCCCCATCACAAGTTTTTGTTGATTAAAAGTGAATATAATATGTGTAGTTTTTGGTTTAAAAATGTGCTGTGTATAAAGATTAAGGAATGTAAAGCATTCGGTGAGGCAAATAGTCTAAGATTCGCATAGAAACTTAGGATTTTGTGACGGCGTGGTGTTTGTTTACCAAAATTGAAAACGTAAAAAAGGCTTTATTGTAAACATTGTCCTGTTTTATTATGATATGAGTCAGCTACAGCCAAGTACTATCAATGTAAAATATAATTAGATAGTTTAGATGCTACTCCACTTGTATCTTACACTGTCCTCGGGTCAGGGTGACTATGAACATCGGTATAAAAATTCTGTATGATGTATTGTAACTATTAGTTTACCTAGTACACTCGGGGACGATCGCGTTCATAACGTTTTGCACTTCACATAGCGATCGCTGTGTGCCGCCCGTGTGCATTTTCTTATACAACTAGTATGTAGCTCTTTCGTATTAATTTTGTTCTACATTGAATGCTCGTTATCTACGATGGCATAGCACTAATAGGTACTAAAATTGTATTAGTTCTGAGTGAGTACCGGTTACTTGCCTTTCTATACTTAGATATACTTACGTTAATGTATTTACTTTACAGATTGATTCCGCAGCAAGTACAATTACAGCAGCAGAACAACAACAAGGTCCACGCGTTAATACATCTTCTCGTATTTCACAAAATAAAGATTTTAATCCGAGGGCAAACATTTTGGTAAGTAGCATCTATTTATTGAAAAAGTATCTGTTTATATAGTACAATTTACTAACGACCGCCCGCGGTTCCACTCCAGCCGCGTAGTTTCCGCTTTTCCCGTGGGAGCAAGTCATTTTAAGTGAGTACCGGTTACTAGCCTTTCTATAATTATTTATACCTTAATGTATTTATTTTACAGATTGATTCCACAGCAAATACAAGTTCAGCAGCAGAACATGTAGTCATTGAAGGTATGGAAGGTGAAATTTATGAAGTGATTGAAAATTCACCGGATATAGCAAATACACAACAAATTTCTACTTCGCAAGTATCATATGTCAGTGATCAAACTACTATATCAAATGAGTTGCTTCTTGCAGTTTTGCAAAATCAAGATAAAATGATGAAAAAACTTGCAGAAGTTTCAGTCCAATTGGAGGAAATAAAGGAAAATAGAAAAACATTTGTTACCACACTTGGGGAAGCTACATCAGGATCACAAAAAGAAAAATTTATAATAGAACCTATTAAAAATGTGAACGAACTGGAACGATTTAATAATCAACTATCAAACTTTGACACGTTTGAAAGCTTATTACAAAAATATTCTATTTTGTGCTCCGCTTCTAAAGGGAGTGGTTTTAATTGTGCATATAGACTATTAGATGCTTTATTTTCAAAAGATTTTTTATGTAAGTGCTCATGGACAGGAGGAAGTCGTGGATCTGATGTAAAAATAGGATTCAAAGCCTACAAAAATGTTATCAACTTTTTTTTTGAGATGGTTAATTCATGGGATCCTAGTTACACAGTTGAAAATAATGAAGAGTTTCTGAAGTCCGTATTGAGAAACGCGTTAAAAAGAAAAGGAACAAAAAACATTAGAAAATCAAGCAAGAAAAACAAGAAGACTATAAAAGCAAAGAATGTGAATCTTGAAACCGACAAAACTGAGACACAAAATAATAATAAAACTAACGTAGACGAGACACAAAGTAATAACAAAGCTTGCGAAGACGAGATACAAAATGATAACGAAATCAAGGAAGTCGAGCCAAAAAGTAATAATAACGAAGCCGACGAAGACGAGATACAAAATAACAACAACGCCAACCCAAGCAATGTAAAGGTAGGCGAATTGAAAACGAATAATCAACACGACAATTGTGGGGATCACCCGAATAATGTTGAGAATGAAAAGGACGAAGAATCACTTTGTTAGACTGGGCTTTTTATTTAGTTATGCACAACATTTTGTAAGATTTTAGATACCTATTTTTTTTTTTTTTATTATTAGATGTGGAGGAAAGATACAAAAGGACCGTTTGTTTCACTTGTCTATTTTTTTTTTTTGATGTTTTGATTGATATTGAATAGAAGATTACTTTTTTACCACTATCTCCAAAATTTTATCTATGATTTGAGTTCTAAACTGTTAAAACTTAAATCATAGATGAAATTTTGGAGATTTAAGTTTTACATCTTTACCAACATTTATGACTTTTCTTAAGTTTTTTTAGGAAATATGATCGAATGGATGAGCCGAAGTTAGGTTGGAAATCCCAAAAAGAACTATTAAAAAAACTACTTTTATATAGGATGAAAATTATAGATTACCGTAAACTAAAATGGTAAGTATGCTCGGTCAGTGAAACGGCTTTCCAAATGAACAACATGTTCCTTGGTAAAAGTGGTTCACTTGATGGAATTAGGTATAAGATATCATTATAGAATAAGTCAGATAAGTTGAAGAGTCTTTGGGATATATTCAATATTATGATCAAAAACTAATGTGAATGCTACTTACTTTTTTAAGGTCATTTTAAATTAAGCACAAATATTTTAAGGGTGTGTTTTTCTCATGAAACTGAACAACTTTCCCAATAAACATAAGACAAAAATTAAAATCTTGTGTTTATTGGGAAAAGTTGTTCAGTTTCATGAGAATAACACATGCCTAAAATATTTGCGCTTGATTTAATATGACCTTATATATGTGACTGCATTATAGTAATATAAGATATTGATTTGACTGATAGTTTTTAAATAATAATCCACACGCTACTTAAAGATGCGACTAAATTATTAGGTATTGATCTGACTAATAGTTTTAAGTCGTTATTGATTGGAGATATTGATTTAATTCACACATTTTAATAAATAAAACAAACTAATACATAACTAGAGTTTTATTTATACAATTAACCTTATAAAGTAACTTAAATACCTACAATATGGTTGACCAAAAAGTAAATAATGAAATAAAATGTGTTTTCATAAACATTTATATGTGTGAATGTGTGTGTGTGTGTGTGTGTGTGTGTGTGGGCGTGTGTGTGTGTGATGTGTGTGTGTGTGTAATGTGTTTATAAATGTGTTTTTTGTTTGTGTTTATTACTTGTATGACTATAACTATTGATTCAGTGTGTGTAAGAGAGGAATAAAATATAAATAGTCTTTATATGAATTAACCACTAATTTGCAACAAATTTTTTCACAATGTATATTTACAACTGTACGGTGACAATCTGGTAAACTAGCTTTAAATATATTAAGATAAGATGATTTTATAGGAGTTTGGAAAACATCAGACAAATTTTCAATTTTGTAACCTTTTATATTTTTTTCTTTTATCTCTATCACTTCAATAATATCTCTTTCTGTGCTCATAAAATATTTATCTTGAGTTTTATGTGAAATTTTGAATGTATCGAAGTTCACAATATCGTGGTGTCTACTTTTTGTTATTACCGGATAATTAGTTTTAATTTTTTTTACCACGATATTTTTTAAACAATTATTTTTATTACTTTCTGCCAGCCTATTTGCAACTTGAATTAGTGGTTTATTCCCTTTCCTTAACATATTTTTTATAATGTGGAGCATATTCTCAAACGGATACGAATTAAATGTGTTAAGAGGGCCAAATTTACGGACTTCATCAGTAACATGTACTAAATTATGAATATTACTTGTAATGTAGTTACCGTAAAATGTTTTGAAGTTTCGTTATCTGCACCTAAAGTTGGACCCAGTCTATTTGTTTGAATCACTAATCCTGATGGTGATGCACAATCATCGTGTACAGAACCCTCTTGAACTGTATTGGTCGCACTTGACCCGGGCCTATTTGTATCAGTTGTCAAATCCTTTTGTATTACTGCACAGATACTATTTTTTATCTTTACATACTCTCGTGAACACTTTCTTCTTATTCCTCCCGTTCTCTTTCTTTTTTTCCATGAATCATTTACGCTTTTGTTATTATTTTTCTGAGGAGGCATATTGTTGATGCAGCATTTATCACTGTGACACAAAATGGTGAAATATCTGGATATAAACATACGATATCTTCAACTAACCAGTTATTTGCTGCTTAAGATACCCACATTTGCAACTGATATTGTTTTAAGCTTAACATAAAGACAATTGTACGCTTATAGCGCTATAAGTTAGGTAAAACAAGGAGTTTATTTTCAATTATGCAGAAGTCAGCTGTGTAAAGAAGAAAAAATCTAAAATATTCAGCATCTGAATAAATTAGTACCATTTCGTACACTATGCAGCTTAAAGAAAATATTTTGTCTAATATTCAGCGTTTTGCTGTTTAACTGCTTTGCTTAAATATGTTATACAGGAAAATGCAATAATTTCAGCTACTGTGCAGATAATAGCTTTTTCAATTACTTTTATTTGAATATCGCTTGTTTAGCAGATTCTACTCTTGATTACTATTCAGCTTGAAAAAATACCGCGAACTTTATACAGAATTTAATAAGCTTACAACATTATTTTAATTTAAGAACTCTCTTATTCAAAATAAAGCCATAACGTCAGCTGTGATACAAAAGTAATAAAGCTTGACACTGCTTATTGTGGTATATTTTCGCTTCTATCTGGCTTATGTGTTGGCTGGGCACTACATCAGACTGTGTCCAGCACGGCTCTTATCTCTCGCCCTTTGGCTCTGCAGGGTTGTCGCCGCACGGTTTTACATCAAACGGCCAATCGTCACATCTCGATGCGCGGGACGCGTCGACGCAATCCTTGACCGACGCCACGGCGAGTCACGGCGGGATGGCTTTGTGGAGAACTTCGCTCCCGCCCTTTGACCGATAGGGCTGTCGCTATATGTTTCTGGGGAAAACAATCATTTATCCCGATGATCATGGGTAGACGCAATCCAGTCCGTATTTCCATCAGAATTTATGAATCTAACATGTTTATAGTTTACGTTATTTTTGTTTTGTCACTTTTGTCAATAATAAAGATAACGAAACTTAGTGTTACCTGAGCGAACCGACTTACAATTTTAAGGAACAACTTCCTGATATTGGAAGATTAAACTTGCGCGACAATTTATAAAAAAAAAAAACAAGAGTATAAAGCAAATTCAAGACTTTATTAAGCTCGTCCGAAAAATCGAAATAAATGTTTTAATTGTTAACACGTTCCTCCCAGTCAGTTCTATAATGTCGAAATCCATAATTTAAAATATACATGCGCGCCAGCCCTAGCGCTAGTGCATTCCTTTTGATGTTAAAGAGTATCCTCCGGGCAACGCTTTTCTTATTATTAACTTGGCCGTGAGTTCAACCTAAATGCTGCTTCGACACTGGATCTACCTTCGGAATATAAGTTAACCTTCTTGAGCTTCATAATAACTTATTAAAGCGACTATTCAAATACTGTTTTCCTTTTAACTACCTGCAGCAGACCATGTATTTATAATTTTTTTTATTTTTAAGCGACAATCATACTCCAATCGATCTAGTCCCAAACTAAGCAAATCTTGTACTATCGGTACTAGACGTAGATGACGATAATACATAACTAATAACTATGGTGTCTGAAAATGAGATTACCAATTTTGTAATTATTGATTTCCACATTTTGATTGATCATCGGGCATACTTGACGTATAACAAATGTTTATCTTATCCTACGTTGGTACATTCTATGTCGGCTTTGCGATTTCTTGTTTAGAGCAAATCTAAGGACCGAAGAATTATTTGCAGCGCAATATTCATACAAAAATTCATTGCCAGGAGAAATCCACTAGTAAACAATTTCTTGTAAATCTCATTAGCCTTCAGAAAAATCCAATCCATCCATCAGGCACAATAAAAGCGGTGCGTTGTCTCCGCCGGGCCCGAGATTGAAATAGTAATTTGGGCGGAGGCTGCACTCCCAATGCTAAGTATATCCACGGCGCCGCGCGATGCGCCCGCGATCCGAGATAGGCGCCACGGGGAGAAGGACGGAATGGAGATGCTTCTCTTTATAGCGTTTTCTTAAGAAGCCAATTTTTTTTTATATCACAAATAGGTAGAATAGAATAGAATAATAATTTATTTGTTAACATACACAAAGTGGACAATTAATATAAGAAATAAAACAAAATAAAATCTAAACCTCAGCATAAATGCTGGCCCGGGAACCAGCGCTAGGTATATTGATAACTTCAACCATATTAAATTAATAATACTATTCTCTGAAATCTAGAAAGTAATACAGCTATTTCATGGTTTCATTGCGTGCAGTCGAAAATAGGTTGCGAAAACAGTTTTCTGCGTAATTTCTTATTTGTCTTAATTTCGAGTACTTTTTGTAACGAAAACTATCGAAGAAAAAATCAATAAGTTTAAAATATATACCAATAAATCTTGATAGCCCCTGTTCTAAATAGTAGTAGTATGATGGATAAAGAAAAATGTCTGGTATGCAAAAGAGAGACCGGTGCAAAAAGCAAATCACGGTAAGTTCTAGTGCCGATTCGAAAATTAGGCCCTCGATTACCCAATCCCACGTAGTACGAGTATACTTACGGCCGAGACATGAAACTGTGTTTTTCAAATAAACAAAATGGCATCTATCTTTGAAGATGGCAGACATACCTTGAAAAAGTCATCACAGGAGTGAGTATTCCAAAAAAGGACATTTTTGATTTCTGGATGGCGGTCATTATTTTAACCTGCACGCCAAAACCTAGATGAAACCCGTACCGCTTTTCAGGGTTGAAATTGAAATTTGAAATTTGAACTGTTTATTTCAATAAACGGACATTAAATTACAGCTTAGATTCTAATCTTAATTTTTCTAAGATTATATCGAACCTAAGTAGAGGAAAATATAGTAGGTATGTTGACAAATTTGCAATATTCAATTATATACTTACTAATCGGGAAGGCTATCTATTGACATTTTTTTATACGAGGTTATAACTTGTTTAGTAGATTTACTATCATAATCGTAATCACATGGAAGTCTGTTCAACGCGCGTGGTAAGGCCTGCGTCCATACTCTGTTGCCGTATTAATTAGTGCAAGGAGGAATTGTGAATGCTGGTATGTTTGTTAGATTGCGTAAATTTTCTGGTCTGAATCTTCTATTTAACAAGGGGATATTATTAATATATTGGGTCACGATAGCTAGATCTACTTTGTCATGTACAGGCATCACCCTACAGTACTTGAACAGACTTTCATAGTTATATATATATTTATATTTTATCTTAAGAGGTACAATAGTTTTTAATAATCTTAGTTGTAGTTTATATATATTATTTAGATGTGTCATATAAGTTCTACCATAGCTAGACAGGCCATAGCTTATGACAGAATCGGCTAGCGCCATATAAAGCAATCTTAAAGTGCTATATGGCAACTTGTTTTTAAGTATAGATAATTTGGATAATATAGATCTGAGTTTACTACATACATGATCAATATGAGGAGACCAATTAAGTTTACTGTCTATTATTATTAGCCCAAGGTAGGTATGTTCAGTCACAAAGTCCAGATCAGCGCAACAGCAGGACACATTTCCAGAGTGCATGCAAGCATGCTCATGGGCCACAACCTTAGGTGTAAATGTGGTTTTTAAGAATGGTGAGTGTATATGCATTAATTTGGTTTTTTTATAATTAAAGGATAACCCGACATCATGAGCCCACTTGCATAGTATATTAAAGTTGTATTGTATCATACTTTGCGCCGTCTCCAAACTTTTGTGAGCTACTATTAAGTTCCGTGGCCAAGTAGTGCTAATGGGACTCTATTGCTAAGCTTCAGCTGGCTGTCTGTCCGTCAGCCACCACAGGGATGTATAATTTTGGAACCGTAATAGGTAGAGACTTGAAATGTTCGCATGTGTATTACTATGGCTTCTATTACAACAAATATTCATTCAAAAACGTGTTTTTTAACAGGTTTCCGTTTTCTTGCTCTAACCGTTACCCTAATAGATAAAGGCTTTCAATTTTCGTATAATGCATATTAATATAATCGCTATAACAGATACAAAAAAACGGTGGCCCCCATATGGTAAACAGTATCTGAGCATAGATATCTTATTATATAGGTTATTCCTTTTTTCCTTCCCTGCGCGAACCAGTTCCGAGAAGCCTTATAGTATTAAATATAAACCGGATATCCACCAGCGGTCACCAGTCCTTATCGCTGCACATTCGGAACGCAGAAGCTTTTCAATTTCCTCCGGCTGCGCGTGGCGCGTCGGTACATTTTTCCATTCTTCGCCGCAGATGGCAGATGTTCCCGGATTGAATAGGCAATGCGATAAATTTGGAGACGCCGCCACCGCGCCGATACGCTACATAATGTAATAGAGCAGACGATGGAGACGCAAATTGCATTTCAACCGGAGAGATGATTTGCATGTTTTTATAGAAGTTGGTCTAATATGATATTTGATGGGTACACGGAAAGATTATGGTATAGTCACGTAGTCACCGCAGCAAGTTCATTTAACGTTATCAATATAATAAAAAAAAATAAGTTACGTTAATATTCGAATCTGTAACAGCGGTAATTTAAAGTCTATTGAGTGCTCTATATTTTGAGATTAAAATCTCGTTCTCAGAAAAAAAGTGACTAGACATTTTCTTACCCTTCATTTCCCAGTCCCAGATTAAGTTTTGGTTTGGAAGATAGTCAGGACAAGAAACCTCTTTAGATATAGAATAAGAGCGTCTATAACTGCCTATTGTATAACTCTATTGTTAATTTACGTGTGGTCTGTGTTTGTATTTCCTTCTTGTCGAGGTGTGCGAGAAGTGTAGATAAGGAGTGTAATAATCTAATTTTGATAATTCAGGCAAACCGATTTACGAGTAATATATATTTTTTCTATTAAACCGTACACAAAACTAAAGATAGAGAAGAAAAACTGAATCCCACGTTTGTAAAAAATTGGGAATATTGCGATTATAAGTGATTCGATGCATTGTTGTTTTTTCTCAAACTCTTAATTCTATGCTGAAGGATGGTTACACGGCACGTATGAAACGAATTAATTTATAATTATTCTAGCAAAGGTGCCAATGGAACTCTTAATATTCTCATAATTATAAAGTATAATATACAACTTCAATATTGTGCAATTAGGTTTAATAGGATTTATCTACTCCAGTTTTTCAGTTATACAGTCAGCAACGCTACTTTTTACTTATCTGTTTACTTAACTGAAGTTTTGTACTCTGTGGCACCAAGGAATGATTTTTGGTGACATTATAACATCGTTTAGCAATGTTTTTTGCGGAATGGACTGTTAGCTTTTACAAGGCTTTCTATATTAAAGTTGGTAACTATATCTATGACAGAAAAAAAATACAGGAGTAGAAAATATATAAATTATTCTTACTGCAACCTAATCAGTCAAACGGCGACTATTGAGTATCCTTAGACTGTGTCTGCGGAGTAATCCCAAAAGTTCGGTCACGGGTTGAATATTGCTTTTGGAGATTGATATCTGGGAGTGGAGCGATATTATCAAACTTCGCCGGCGCTGACACTGAACGCTGACGGGCAACTAATCCAAACTTAGTGCGACATACACTGCGCCAGTCCCGAGCCCATAGACGGTTGGACCTTATCGGTATTCGCCATTTCACAAGTCGGTTAGTGGTGTATTGATGATGATAAATCGACAAGGCACTTCAGACAAGTAGGGTCGATAGGAAACTTGGTTGTGGAAAGTGGCGAGGCACGAATACAAGTCCGATTCCCAATGGCTTGGTTATTTAGGAGCATTTGAGCTTTCTCTATTACTCTTAGTGAAGAAACAATGCTGTCTCGTCAGGTGGCGCCCATTAGTAAAATAAATAAAATAATAAATATTAAGGGAGAATCTTACATAAATCGACCTAGTCCCAAACTAAGCACAACTCGTATTGCTCGTTATAGATCAACAATTTGGTTTTTAAGCAAATTTTCGGTAACTAACTAAGTCAGTGAATGTCACGGAAGTAAACAAAGAGGAAACATGACGAAATATTTCGCTTTCAATAATTAATTTTCGCATAATATTAACAAAACTACCCAAATGAATGAAAGTCAAGTTTTTTTTTCATTGCGATTCAGTACTTATTCCAGAATAAGAAGAACAACGAAGGGTTGACCAGCATTCCGGTAAACAATGTATTGAATTTTGTTAATGACATATAGCTACTGACATTTTATAATGCATGCACAATTGCACATTAAATATTGCCATTTGAAATCTGTTTGTAGCGCCACTATCCCAGGGCAAAACCGCAACTTGTCAGGCTATACTCAACTCTTACACGTTAATTAGACCTTGCTACTAATAACACAATCTAGCCAGCTCCAGCCGAGAATTAGAAGTGGCTCGTTTGATCTCCATACAGGTATTTGGTAATTGAATGAAATTGAAGGCACGTAAGACACCAGACACCAGTTCCTCGCACCGTAGACGAGTCAAAAGGCTCACTTAACCTGAGCGAAACTCAATAACTTTCACTTTAAATAATAAATTTTCCTTTGACGCAGGCCGAACAAACCTGGCCCAGGGTTGTCGGCGTAACTTGGATTTAAATATCGCCTAGCGGTCGGCCTTCTGTAATTGATCACTTCGTTTGTAAATATTATTTTCAAATAAAATAACATAAGTAGTTACATTGTAGGGACGTTAAAATGCAAACACATGTTAATAGGCCCGGAAACATGCAATAACAAATTATATCAAAATGGGCTGAGAGAAAAACGAGCTCACTATTTTTATAAATATAAAGGCAGTGTGCCGTTTGATGTATGTATTTTATTTTGGTATTAGAGTTTCGCGTAATCTGTACATTAGGTACTATGTACCACATGCTATTAATTTAAAATTAACCATAATAAATATTTAAAATTAATTACTTAAGGTAAGAACACTTATTTTTATTGCTGTGCTACTAAACAAATTCTCATAGAACAGAATACAAATGAAAACAGTACATTAGCATATGCTTTGAAGTAACAAATAATTTTATCGCTCGGCAACCCTACCGCACAAAAATTGGTACTATCGGAGGAGTCCGTGGAATCCTTTTAATACAAAGAATTGATTTTGATTGCGAAACGTAGACAAAGCATTGTACCTTTATAAAATTTCGCTCGTTTTATCCGCAAAAGGATATGGCATTGTTAATTTCGTGGATGTCCGTCTGCGCCTTTTGTTAGGTTTTTTTGGCGCGCACGGATATAAATTGGATTGGAGATATTTTAACAGTCCTTCTAGTACTAACAATTTATTTCCAGCAAGCAGTACACTGGACAGCAATATATTACTACTCAACAATTCTACTCTCTTCTTTAAAACTCTATTCGACAATTGTACGGATACAGATAATAATGGACTAATTCAATTAGGGAGACATTGACAAATTAATGGTGTTATAAATTCTACACGATATTAAGAAATGCAAAATATATCAGAAATGGACTCTGCCTTTCAATTCACTAAGAAACGAAGTAAAAGCATGGATAAAAACCCTGTGATCCCGACTTAAGGGAGTGTAAGTTCTCATTTATCTCCCTTTGAGCTAAGGTTTTCCCTTTATTCTTTATTCGCGCGGGGCGATCGTGTTGCGACTTCATAATTAAATCATTCCTTCGGATTAAATCTGGCTCGTTCAGATATGGCCTGTGTTCAGCTATCGAGTGTTCTTCACCTCGTCGTCTTTCATCTCTTAAATATAACGCGTAATGGATGCTGAGAACAAAGCCCCGCTCGAGAGACGTCTTCAAATTACAAATAACGTGTGAAATAAGACGCATTAAGAGTACGAGCTAATAAGATCAATCATTTTGTTAAGTCGAATAGAGGAAACCTCCTGGAAATGTCGTTTGGGGCGTTTTATTTAATGGAGTCGAAAGCATAATTGGTGTTTGGGACTTTCGGTACAAACCAGTCCGTGGGTAATCGGTTTATACGCGCCCAGCGCTCGGGCCGCGGCCTGCGCGCCCGCAGCGGGCCGGCCAATCGAATTAACTAAAATTGCATTGCGGTAAAAGCACTAGATAAACTTTGGACAGTCTTCAACTGGAGACACTGGCTAGTCGCCGAGCGCGATGGTAAACTTCGAGATCAAAAATAGCTTTCTTCAAAAAGTTCGTAAACTGAATCTTTGCAGCAGTTGTGAAACAATAGAAAACCCGTCCCGGATTTTAAAAGAATAGAGTTGCCAAATACCACCAGAGTTACCACATAATAATCTTCATACACCTACCGTACCCTAAGCTTCGCTCAATGTAAGAAAACGCTTCGTGAGTCACTACAAACTATGACGTACGAAGATACAGAGAACTTACTGGCTGTCATTAAATAAATATTTGTTTAATTTAGTACTTTAGTGTAAATTTTAGTATTTAAGCTTCAATAAGATTATTGTAATATATAGATGAATATGTACTTGAATTAAATAATGTAAAGGCTTTCCTATTGCCTGAAAAACAGGGGGAACCCTAGTTCAGGTTATGCAATTTGTGAATTTATTTGTTTTTTAATTATAGAATTTAACCGCTACCTCTCTGTACATTATGTTTTTTCAATAAATGTATTTGTTATTTGTAAATCCTTTAGAAAGAAAGCTACAGAAATAAGAAGAATAGCGAACGTCATATTATAATTATTTAAATCAAATGTTTACCGATCTAATAATGCAAAATGCACAGTTATAATTATCTCATTTTAAATATTGTACAAATATTATTATAATTTTAATGTGAATTAGAAAATGCAGTTATGTGACATGTAATAATGATTATCTGAGCATTTCTCAAACAGTTTGTACGAAATGAAGACGTCAATTAAAGTCCAATATATTTTTCCTATTTTGTTACCAATTATTTTAGTAATTTTATATCAATGTTATAGCTGTGTTTGACAATTAAGGTTTTGGTATATAATCTAAAATAGGAAAAGCATATTGAACTTTAATTGACGTCTTCATTTTGTACAACTTTTTTGAGAAATTCTCATGTATGTTTTCTCTTATTATGTTTTGGATCTTATTTAAAATGTTATGCATTTAAAATAATCTAATCTGCAGTGCCATAAATGTTCGATTCTAAGAAAAAGGCAGCTTGAAAGAAAATAGTGGCATTCAAAGAAGGAATCAAACGTTAAAAGTGTGAAAACGTTACCAAAGGGGTAAATGTTATTTGCAAAAAGGTCGGCGCTAGGTGCGCAACGCGCGTCGATTAAAGTTTTGGTGTCTCATTTTGATCTTCTGGCAAACAAAGCAATGGCGTCAAAGGCTCTGTGTAAAAAGGAATCCAGTGATAGAGGCAGTCAACAATGGGCCAGATAAGAGCATGTGCCAAGTGAGAGTGTTACAGCGATTTGAAAGTCCATGGAGCAGTAAATGGGGACTTTACTGATAGGGACGATCGGATAGTGATAGTTATTGCTGTAATCACTTGTGTGGCGTTGGGTAGCTCGAGATGCGATAGTCTACCTTTCCCGTTTAGTGGAACAAATACCTAACTCTACATTTAGACTCTGGAAACACTGACATAGACATCCCGTGAAAGATGATAGAATAAATTGTTAAAGACAGAAACGGACCGAATCGGGCTGGCTTAGTTTTGGACAGTTTGCTGGACATGCATTATTTCTCGTTTGTGCTCCTTCCGGGCGTCCCATTTTAATAAGTTTCTTGGGTTCGCTGCATTTATCATGTTTTCTATTGATGACCATACTGCTACTGTACTTAATCGAGTTACTCCTTACTATGCTTTTACACTTTCCTAAATAAGTCACTGACGAGAGGGATGCAGCAATATGGGAGACACACGCTCTTTCGTATTGCTGCAACCGCCTTGTCAGTGACTAATTTAGGAAAGTGTAAGCTGCATTATTCTCAGTCCAGGCGTGGATGGAGCCTTTCACGACTCGCTGTCGCTCGTCCCCCGCGCCGCGGTAGTCGCGCGGGCGAGGTGGGCTTCCGGCGCCGCTTTGTGCCGCATTGATACAGCCCCGCCGATAAATATTGTGGCGAGCTTTGACTAGGGACGCGCCGTTGCAATATTATAAAACACAAAGACGCGCAAATCTCGTCCGTCTCTCGGTGCAGATTCATCTGCGTCGCATTTGTTGTATTTTGACTCACTGGCGCGTGCCTGCAAGCTCAAGTCAGTAACAATTCATTTACTATTCTTAAATCTATTGTCGCTTTTATACATTTAATTTTAATCTTAATAAAATCGTTTCTAACATTAATATTTTTTTTTTACACAAATGGATTGTTTTACTCCAAGACATAATAACACGTTAAATATTTAGCGTACCAAACAGACAGAAAACATTCCAGATCCTACCGACTGCGCCAATATGTGTGGTGCGGCACTACAAGAATGCAACACTAACTGTACATAGTAGCGATATATCGGTATAGAAGAGCAGAATCCCCATCCATCGACACATCTCACGCGATAATCCCATCCCTAATCGGCACACATTGTCGCTGTATCGCATCGACGTCTCCCAAAGTCCCGGCAATTCAAATATCATAAGTCGCGCGTCTGTGCGGTGCCTTTGTCGGCGAACACCTCCAGTCGTACGATCTGCCTTTGACGAACCGTTGTGCGGTCACATAACTCGTCTGTGTGTTGAATTAATATCTGTATTTGGCTTTCGCTTTGTGATTAAATTCAAACTGAGATTTAAAATTTAATTACGGAATAATCGTGTCATATTGAACTTTTTAAACTTGAACTTAAATTAATTTTATTTATATTGTCCTTTATTTTTATTTTATTTTTCATGTGTACAACGTTTTATTTAGTATTAAGGACCATTAATGGTGTCTGTAAATGGGATAATATGCCTGAAATAAACAATATTCTATTCTATTCTATATTGCATGTTCTCGCAATTTAGTGAAAGTGAGATTATTTTTTACATTGCTTTTTGATCATAGATCTTAAGAACCCGATAGAACTTTTAAAAATTAGTTTGTTTAGCTGTAAAGCATAGTTCATATAGAATTGGAACACGATGGAAGGCATATATTTTTTTTATAAAAAGAAAAACAAGGTTTTTAATGAAACAATATAAAAGATTATTTATTCAATTTTGGCGTTTCACATAAAATTCAATCATTTACTACATTCATTCACAAAATTACGGACTCTTCTGGAAATAGTATTCATCATCTTCTGAACAAGACCTCCGTCCACCTTTTTTGCCTGTTGATTCCATGTGGACCGCACCGAGTTGGTGTCTTGGACTATTTTGCCAGTTTTATTTAATTTCCCTTTCATTATTGCCCAGTAGTTTTCAATTGGTCGAAACTGGGGACACTTGGGTGGGTTCAGCTCTTTTGGTATGAAATCAATGTGATTTGCAGCATACCACTTCAAAACCTTTTTTGAATAATGGCAGCTAGCCAAATCGGTCCAAAATTTGACTGGACCATTGTGGCTTCGAATGAAAGACAAAATTCGTCTCTGCAGGCACTCTTTCTCATAAACATCTGATGTCGTTTATGGCGCAGTGACGAAAACTTTAGTCTTAAGACCGCAACTACGTATAACCTGCCAAATCGTATGTTTTTAGGGTTCCGTACCTCAAAAGGAAAAAACGGAACCCTTATAGGATCACTTTGTTGTCCGTCTGTCCGTCCGTCTGTCAAGACCCTTTTTCTCAGGAACGCGTGGACGTATGAAGCTGAAATTTATATCAATTACTCAGGTCTACTGTCCCTTGAAGCTGTGAAAAAATCAAACTTCTAAGCCAACGCAATCAAAAGATACAGCCGTTTATGCCGCAAATTTTCGACACTTGCAAGGGAATCAAAACCTACAGGGTGCTTCCCGTGAACTCAGAATCTTGAAATTTGGTACGAAGCAACGTCTTATAGCATAGATAAAGGAATAATTACGAAAACCATAATTTTTTTTTTAATACCTAACTTTGCACCTAATTTGCATATTTTCGACACTTGCAAGGGAATCAAAACCTACAGGGTGCTTCCCGTGAACTCAGAATCTTGAAATTTGGTACGAAGCAACGTCTTATAGCATAGATAAGGGAATAATTACGAAAACCATAAAAAAAATTTTTAATACCTAACTTTGCACCTAATTTATATGGGGCGCTATACATACCAGGTGCAAACTTAACTTAACCACTTAGGGATGGAAAGTGTTTGTACGGAACCCTCGGTGCGCGAGTCCGACTCGCACTTGGCCGGTTTTTTTTTTTAATTCTCGAGTTTGTGAAACGTGTATTTTTCGTCAACATTCCCTCTAGCGTCGGCCTTGTAAAACTTAGAACCTGGTAGTTGGTTAAAGACGCTTTACGTATGTGTCATGATCCAACAAGAGGCAGCCTTTGAATTTAGTTACAACTTTGTCATACAGCAGACGAGCTCGTGTTTTAGCTTTATTGTTCTGTTTGACGGTTCGATTTGGCTGCTTAATTGCTCTATAGCTCTTATACCCTGCTCGAAGGGAAATCCGTCTCATAGTACTGCGGTTTTTTTTTTTTCGAGCTAAATCATAATCCGAAAGCCCTGGATTCTGTGCCACTGACCTTAAAACCTTCTTCTCCAAAGTTTTATCCGTTGTACCAGACCGTCGGTTGATTTGAGACTTTCTATCGAAGGCCAGAGAATCCTTGTATTTTTTATGACCCTACAAACAGTAGTTTTCGGGAAATTTAATGATTTAGCAACCATTGACCCAGACCAAGAGGGATTTTCCGTGTATTTGTTCACAATACATTTTCGTCGTTCAACCTTCCATCACCAATAACTTATAAACGCAAAAGTCAGGTCAACCGAATTTATAGCATCGAGTCTTCAACATATTGACATTAAGTTGTGATTGTCAGTTTTTTATATGTTGAACCATATTTTTATTTTATTTGATGATAAACGTGTGCCAGTTCTAAGTGAACTATGCTTTAGTAGCTGCAATTATAATTTTAGTAGCTCGTTAAACAGTATTTATATTCCAAAGACAGACTGAAAGGTCTGTAACCCTTACACTAAGTCTTAGAAGCTAGCAGAAGTTCTTTACGCATTTCAATGGGCCAGCGAGGCGGGTCCTAGAGGCACCTCGAGCGGCGACAAAGCGGTAAGGTCAGCACGCCACCTTTGTCTCTGTCCTTTGATCTTCGCTTTGATTGATATTACGCTATTTATGCGACGTTACGACATTCAGCGAATATTACACGCAAAGGTTCACTTGTGAAGAATATTTTAAGCAATATACAGGCTTATGAGTAGCTTAAGAAACGACGAGAGAAAGAAGACGAATAATAGTTTAGTTTCAAGTTTTTAACTGTGTCAAATTTTACGTATACTTTGAATGGATTGTTTGATAAAGGAAACGCTAGTACTACATTAAATTTGTAGTAGCGGAATAGTAGCTAAGGTGGACTTTTAGAAACAAAAGTCCACCTTAGCCCTCCCTTTTTATATCGAGTTTTAATTAATGATGAATTTCGCAGTTGTTTGATGTCACGGTCTGTGTGCATTTTGATTAGTGTGAATGTGAGTTCATACAATTCCTACTTGGGTTGAACAGCAAATGTATGAACCCTCACTAATCAAAGTGTAAACAGGCCATTATGTATTGCGCATAGCCCACCTTTCGAAGATAATGGTTAAATTGGTTAAATAAATTGTACCAATAATAGTAATACTATTAGTAGAGGAATCGTCTTAAAAATATATTATATATGTCGTTAATTATCCGTTGTTATATCATTTGAATGAATGACCATGTGACAATTTTATTTGACTATGAAAATAATATGTTTACGGCTTCTGAGAAAAGACGGGGTAATATGTGGTATAACAAAATGTTAATTAATAGCTGTTCAGTTAATTGACGCCCAAATTTATAAATATTATGGATTACATATATAGAGTACTAGCGGCCGCCCGCGACTTCGTCCGCGTAGATTTTTGATGATGACAAAGATATTAAAATAGGTAAATGAATTTTATTCTTAGTTAAAATGGTCTAGACAATGCAATTGTTAAAGAATTTTTGAAGATTTTCCAATTAGATTACGGGAATCGTTTGCAGGATGCTTAATATTTATTCCGTCAGTTACCTGATGCTTTTAATCTTTGGCAAAAATGTCTGCAAGATATAGGCTCAATTCACACGTATCACAACCACACCACGTCGCAGCGTTAAAATGTGGTGTGGTTGTGGTTACGTGTGAATTGTACTATTCATTAACCATACAAAATATGCGCCCGACCACGTCGCAACCACGTCGTGTGGTTGTGGTGTGGTTGTGGTTGTCGTGTGGTTGTGGTACGTGTGAAACAACCCATAGAGCGACGCATGGATTTGGAGTTAGAGAATGGGGATCTTATTTATTATGAGTGAGATTTAAAAAAAATGTTAAATATCATAAGGCTGTTAAAACAATCTTAAACTCAGCACTGGAAATCGAGAGATGGAGGCAGTTTAATGAAGAGTATCTCTTTTAATAATAATAAATAATAAACTTTATTTCAAAACAATAATAAATAATGACCTCTGTTCATAAGAAGGCAGCACTGGTATTTGAACACGCCGGCCTGGCTATTAAACGAAAAGAGTGGTGTGGCGGAGTTCCCGAGGGGGGCCAAAATGTTTCTAAATGGTCTAGCAGGTACCCCAGTTATTAAAAAGGCTAGTGTTTAAAGATAATGCTGAAATGTGACCATTAAAAACTAAATGCACATAAGCGAATTTAATGATGCGATTACTATTTTGGTCTATAAGCTAGTAGTATTGTTTGAAGAGTGATTCAATATATTCTAGTGCTATAGTTTTCTATATCTCTCAAGAAGCTAAATAAAGTAAGAATAGGTATATAAAGTATAAATTATTCATGTGCTCATAGACAACTCACTAAATATAGGAACACATAAAGTTTGAAACACAATAAATAAGAGACAGCACTAAGAAAATATTGTTGACATTCAACCATAGGAAAGGGGGTGCAAGTTCGTTTTAAAAAAAGGACGTAGTCACTGGGTAGTAAACACGAAATAAAAAATATATAAACTGATAACGTTAGCGTAACACTTCTTTATAAACAACATTAGCGGTGTTCCCCATACAAACTTTGCACCCCTTTTTAACCCCCTTAGAGGTGAAATTTTCCAAAACGCTGAAATTACTTTTTTTGTATTTGATTAAGTAAGCTATCTACAAAGTTTCAAGTCTCTAGTTCAAAAAATAAAGTTTCTCCCATATAAACATTGCACCCTTTTTTAACCCCGTTAGGGGTGAAATTTTCTAAAACGCTAAAAGCACTTTTTATGTTTTTGAATAAGTAATCATTCTACAAAGTTTCAAGTCTCTAACTCAAAAAAAAAAGTTTACCCCATACAAACTTGGCACCCCTATTTAACCCTCTTAAGGGGGGGTATTTCCAAAAATCCCTTCTTATCTCTAGCCCACGTTATACGAGGGTTGCCTTTTATATTTTGGGAATAGAAATAAAAAAACAATTATTTCGCAATAAAAAAGTTTTTATTGCTTTTCAAAGTACTCTCCTCTCAAGTCTACGCATTTTTTCATCCGGTTGAACCAATTCTCAAAGCAGTTCAACCACTCTGATTGGGACACCTCCAAAACGTGCATTTTGAACGCATCAACCGCTGCTTCAGGGGTCAAAAATCGTTGCCCTCGTAGTTTGTTCTTGATATGAGGGAATAAAAAGAAATCGTTAGGGGCCAAGTCTGGACTGTACGGGGGATGGCCCAATAAATCGACGTTTTGAGTGTCCAAAAACTTGGAAGTTAATGCAGACTTATGAGGACTCGCATTATCGTGGTGGAGTATAATCCGTTTACGGCGGTTGGTTTCTCTGACTTTTTCAATGACCTCTGGCAAACCAATGGTCGTGTACCAGTCAGAATTGACCGTTCTACGTTTTTCTAAAGGAACGGTCGCAATGTGCCCAGTTTTACTAAAGAAACAGGCAACCATTTGTTTCGAAACGCTTCGTGCACGAATAACTTTAGTGGGATTCGGTTCATTTTGAAAGACCCATACAGTGGACTGCTGTTTGGTTTCGGGTTCATATGCGTAGATCCACGATTCGTCACCTGTCACAATATCATACACATGTTTTGAAGCCCCGCTATTGTATTTTGTAAGCATTTCGTTACACCAATCTACACGAGCCTCTTTTTGAGTACCTGTCAAATTATGTGGAATCCATCGCGAACAAATCTTCTTGACTGCTAAACATTCGTGCAATATGGTGTGTACGCTGGTCCCACTAATGCCCAAGGACGCCTCTATCTCCCGATAGGTCACGTGACGGTCTTGCAGAATTAATTCACGCACAGCTTCAATGTTTTTCTGAAAAACCACAGATTTTGGACGACCTTCGCGAAATTCATCCACAAGCGAGCAACGGCCACGATTAAATTCCGCAAACCATCGATAAACACTCGTTCTCGACGGTGCTTCATCACCAAATGTAAAATTAAGTTCATCAACGCACTGTTGTTGACTTAAGCCGCGTTTAAAATTATAAAAAATTATCGCACGAAAATGTTCACGGCTCAGTTCCATGACTGTCAGCTACGATTATTTTTCAACTGACAGAAAAAAACAAAATGCGATCGCGCGAAAACTTTTTTAAGGTTATATTGCCGCCAAAAGGTTCAAATTATACTACAGAAATGTCACTTGACAGATGGCAGCACTGGTTTCGTCAAATCCCGAAATATAAAAGGCAACCCTCGTAAAAGTAACCTACTGTGCAAAAATCAACTCTCTAACGTTAGTAGTTTCGGCTGTGCGTTGATGAGTCAGTCAGGACTTCTTCTTTTATATATCATCATCACCCTCCTAGCCTTTGTCCCATATTGTAGAGAACGAATTCTCAATCGGGGTCGGCTACCTGAATCCCAAGATGTGGCGTAGGCACTAGTTTTTACGCAAGCGACTGCCATCTGACCTTCCAACCCAGAGGGGAAACTAGGCCTTATTGGGCTTAGGCTTATTAGGTGGTTTCCTCACGATGTTTTCCTTCACCGAAAAGCCAGTGGTAAATATCAAATGACATTCCGTACATAAGTTCCGAAAAACTCATCGGTACGGGCCGGGTTCAAACCCGCGACCTCCGGATTGAAGTCGCATGCCCTAACCACTAGGCTACCACCGCTACTTCTTTTATACGAGGGGTGTTCAATATATTCTCGGTATCGGCATGTTACAACCTCCTTTTATATTATATTTAATACTGGCCATTTACAGTCACTAACTGTAATAAAAAAAAAAAAAAATTATAGCGCTACTTTCATTTGTTTTTTTGCAATTGCTACACTAACGTCATAGTCATGAACGATTTTACGATGTCCCAGAAAATTGAGCACAGAGCCGTGATAAAGTTCTTGACAAAACAAGGAAAAAATCAAAAAACTGTTAAAGAAGAAATGGATGCTGTTTATGGCGAGTCCGCTCCTTTGTTATCGACTATTCAAAAGTGGTCTAGTAAATTTAAGCGAGGAAGAACCAGCATTGCAGATGACTCTCGACCAGGCCCGCCCGTTTATGCCGCTTGTCAGGAAAATGTGGAGAAAGTAGAGAAATTTATATTAGAGGATGCTCGAGTAAAGATCAGATCAATAGCTGAGAAAACAGGCCTTTCTGTAGGTACCGTGCACACCGTCATTTATGAACAACTTAACATGTCAAAAGTTAGTGCAAGATGGGTGACGCGAATGCTGACACCGGATCAGAAGCTAACGCGAGTCGCGTGCTGTTCAGACTTTATGGAGCTGTGTGCGGAGAATGTCGATACGATACTTAAAATAATTGTTACTGGCGATGAAACCTGGGTTCATCATTATGACCCAGAGAGTAAGCAAGAATCGATGCAGTGGCATGTCAGAGGTACAGCTCATCCTAAAAAGTTTAAGGTGATACCTACAGCTGGTAAGGTCATGGCCACCATCTTTTGGGATTATAAAGGAATATTGCTCATTGACTACAAAGAAAAGGGTGTTAATATAACAAGAACCTATTATTCTAATATTTTGGGACAGTTACGGGAGGCTATAAAAGAAAAGAGAAGAGGAAAACTAGCTAAAGGTGTTCTGCTACTACACGACAATGCCCCCGTCCACAGTGCTCATATTGCCACCTGTGCTGTGAACGAATGTGGGTTCAAAACTATTAGTCACCCCCCATATAGTCTAGATCTGGCCCCGAGTGATTATTTTTTATTCCCAAACCTTAAAAAACCAGCCAAGTGCGAGTCGGACTCGCGCACCGAGGATTCCGTACAAACACTTTCCATCCCTAAGTGGTTAAGTTAAGTTTGCACCTGGTATTGTATAGCGCCCCATATAAATTAGGTGCAAAGTTAGGTATTAAAAAAAACTACTTACTAGATCTCGTTCAAAACAATTTTCTTAGTTTAGAAGTTAGAGGGGGGGGGACCACTTTTTTCCACTTTGGAAGCGTCTCTCACGCAAACTATTCGGTTTAGAAAAAACATATTTTAGAAACCATTAACCGTATCATTTTTGAAGACCTATCCATAGATACCCCACACGTATGTGTTTGATGAAAAAAAAACTTTTGAGTTTCAGTTCTAAGTATGGGGAGCCCCCAATATTTATTTACTTATTTTTTATTTTTGCATCAAAATCTTGATGCGGTTCACAGAATACATCTACCTACCAAGTTTCAACAGTACTGCCGTCATACCGAAATAGGGCGCTTCTACATAAACTTGAAAACGGAGAAAAAAAATATTTTGTAAATTTGAAATTAAAAAATTCGCTGCGTGAAAGAAAATAAAAAATTTGATACGGTTTTAATGCAAAAACGTGTAAAAGCATTTGAGCTTTAGGGGTTGATATGCAAAATCCAATTTGGATAACATTTAATAATAAATAAATGATATTTTATCTTTTCTCTTAGTAAAAAAAATACAAATAAATACTTTTATACTACCGTAAAAAGACGTGTCTGGCTAGAAACGTCTTTTCAGCGTAATAATTTATTAAAACGTCTTTTTTACTTAGTAATAATACGCATAGCGCATTTTAGTTAACGAAATAAAAAGGACGCATTTAGCCATTTACTGCTTTTTAACGTAGGTTGTAAGTAAAACATCGACCTACTTAAAAAAAAAAAGCAGATACGTCTGTAACGCATTTTGATTTTTGATTTTTGACCAGCCCTAACACTTGGTACATTATTGTTGAAGTGAAGGAAGTAGGCAAATGCTTTTATTTTATAACGTTACCTACAAATAAGTTTTAGTTTTACCGCTTTATAAATGTCAAAACGGAATTCTTGCATTGACTTTTTATGTGTTTCAATAAAAAAGTACTTGCAAGTGTATTTGTTTTCCGAAAACGTCAAATGCCATTTGAAGCAACTGATTTTAGCTTATGCTATGCATTTTCTATATGGCCGTTTTTAGGGTTCCGTACCCAAAGGGTAAAAACGGGACCCTATTACTGAGACTTGGCTGTCCGTCCGTCTATCACCAAGCTGTATCTCAAGAACGGTGATAGCTAGACAGTTGATGATGATTCACAGATGATGTATTTCTATTGCCGCTATAACAACAAATACTAAAAATAAAATAAAATAAATATTTAAGGGGGGCTTCCGTACGACAAACTTTTTATAGATTATGGTACGGAACCGTTCATGCGCGAGTCGGACTCGCACTTGCCTAATTTTTTTTAATAATTGTACCTGTCTCCTTTGAAGAAAATGTACCTATATTTTAATACGACAACCCTTTCAATTTAAAGAAAAGCAAACTAATATATTTATGTATATTTATTACTTACAGTAGACTCAAAATGTACACCAGACATCAAAGCAAGAATAGGTTTAGCAAACGTGACTGTTAAAAATAAAAATAATTTAATGACTGCAAATATATCCCAGAAAATAAAAAAATAACAAAAGAAAACTTTTTATGGGGTGCATAGTTTTCTATGGGTGTGAAAATCGATCATGACGCAAAGGTACAGGAAGGTACTGAAAGCCTTCGATGGTGTTGGCGAAGCATTTAACAGTAAATGGTTGAACACCATAAGTCCGGTCCGGTCCAGGGATAGTGGCGCTACAAACAGCTTTCATATGGCAATAATGTGCATACGTTATATTATTAAACGTCAGTACCGATTTATCACAGACTAAAATGAAAACATTGTTTACCGGAATGCTGCTCAATCCTTCGTTCTTCTTGCGAAATAATTACTGAATTCTATTGAAAAAACTTGACTTTTCTCACTATGAACAGTTTTGGCTTTATTATTAAAAATACTAAAATGGAATATCTAGTCCTGTTTCCTCTTTGTTTATATCAGTGAAATTCACTGACTTTCAACGTTAGTTACCAAAAATGTGTCGTTGCCAGTAAAGTAGTACCACTAAAAATCCGCATTATGGCGTGGGTTAAAAAACACCCTGTGCGACAGGAGTTTGAGTCTTAAATTTATGATGATAATTTAAAGAAAACCTTAAAATTTTCTTCAACTGCCTGGACGCATCTGATTGAATTGATATCCAACCGCGAGCCCCCTTTACCCCGCACGCTTAACTATACTACGTAGAAAAGACGGTACTGGCACTTGCGCCTGACTTATTGCGACTTAAATGGTGATTTCACTAAGATGAAAAGGCGCAACTACGCAGAACCGTCTTTTCTTCATATTTTCGTGTAGAAGTGCCATTTCTTTTTATGAAAATGTCAATTTTTTTCTAAAATAATAAAACGCTTTTGCTCAGATGTGTCTTTTTATTTTAGCATACATCAGAAATGCCTTTTCTCATTCGTTTTATACGCGGTATCCCGCAGATACGTCCTTTTTGATTGTAGGTTTCACAGGGTTCTGTTCATCTTTAGTCAAATTTAAAAATACTGGTAGATCCGTCTTTTTTTGCTGATTCCGAATATGTATAGAACTCATTTTTGACAAAAATGTTAGATGCGCCCTTTTTCGGTATGACGGCAGAGTATAGCTCTTATAGTTTCGGAAAAAAATGGCTATGACATACGGACGGACAGACGGACAGACAGACATGACGAATCTATAAGGGTTCCGTTTTTTGCCATTTGGCTACGGAACCCTAAAAAGATCTGAGAGGAAAACGGTTTAACGACGATGAAGAATTGAAGGCTGCGGTAATGGAACATTTTGACGGCAAAGAAGAAAATTATTTTTATGAGGGGTTAAAGAAATTAATTGACCGATCTTCTAAGTGCATAGACATAGGGGGTGAATATATTGAAAAATAAAAATATTATTAAATTCGTAACTTTTTTTTTTCATACCCATACCGAGAATATATTGAACGCCCCTCGTATATATAGATAATAAATTTATTAAGTACATAGAGAGTACCAAAGCTTGTAAGTACCCATAGTAGTTACAAGCTTTGCTTAGTTTGGGACTTGGGACTAAGTCGATTTGTGTAAGATTGTCCCTTAATATTTATTTATTTCGTATATTCTGTGCAAATATAGTTTTTTCCCCACGTTTTTTGTCGCGGCCGCGGCACGTCGCGCCGCTAATGAGCTTGCGCCACAAGTGTGCCCGCGGAAGGCACGTGCCCGGGAATTTTTCGGCACTAACACATTTTTAATACATGTGCGGTGCGGCGAACTTGACTCACTGCACAAAGGAACTGCGGTTTGAGAATAAAAAGACGATGTTTTGCTTAGTTAATGAAATATTAAGCAAACGTAAATGAAGTGTGAAAGACGCGAACGTAATGCAAATTGCAAATGCGGTTTAACGTTTTAAGGAATATCTTTCGCCATTTTATTGTTTTATGTGATTTTGGTTTCGTTGTTTAACCCATTCACGGCCAAGCGCCGTCGACCGTACACTATACGCCAGGCCACCATTTTTTTACACCAACCAACCATTTTTTTGCTAAAACAAGTGACTCAACGTATGGGTCATGAGCCCGGCGCGAACGCTAAATAGACCGCCGCTTCTGAAGCCAGGTAGCTATTATACTAATAAGTCATAGTAAGATTCCTTTTTTTTATTTGGATTTTGTCATGACTCAGATGCGAGTCACTGGCCCTGCGCGACTGTTTGAGCATGACCCATACGCTGAGTCGCTGGCCCCGAATGGGTTTATCCGATTTAATTCTGTAATTTTAAAATAAAATAAATGTATGAAACAGGTTATTAATGCCTATAAATCCAGTTGGTATTAGGCCCACGTCGCTAAATAATTAATAGAATTAAACGCTAACAAAATTACGGGTTTGTTTTGTAATGATATAACTCTATCATCAATTTGGATAACTAATGAGCTATTTATAATGAAAAAATATCCTTCAGCTTTTTCTACATCATTAACAAATCAACTATATAAAAAACTATCTAATCCCACCGGAACTAAAACTACTGAGCAGCAAAAACTGTCTCGAAGGACCATTACAGGGGCGATAGAAGCGTGTCAAATTGTTCGATAGATGGCCGCCGGCTGCGCATGAATAATACATGGCGGCAATTTCGCCATAACCCGTACAATGGCAATAAACTTTATGCCGCCACATCAATCACGACTTCGACATAAAACCTGTGCTCTTATAATAACCCGGGACCTTTGAAGCGCCGGTTTAATAAAGCTAAAACGGGCGCCTTGCCGAATCTGCATACTAATATATTAGTCATCTTGTGTACACTATTCGTATCGTAACCATGTTGAAGTTCACAAAGCTGACTTCTTCCACAAGCATCGCATAATTTCGGCATGCAGGTAGAGTCAGACCACGGTATCTCTTTTATTAAGCAAATGAACTGTCATACCATATAAACTGAAACTGACTCACTTTGTATGGTACAGTTGATTTGCTTGGAAGAGTAAAGTTGGCGTAATCTGACTATAGTGTTGAGGTGTGAGTGTAACTAAAACCGTGTAACAAAGATCTATAAACGAGGGATAGGTCAAGGATTGTCCTACAACTCTAAGCAGAATAGACGCCGCGCTTGAGCTAAATACCTTAATCTCCTTTTTTGGCCAAGTTAATTTAGCTCGCGGCCAAAACTGCAACTCCTTTGATGCTTTTAAATCGTTTTAAACTCCGCTAGCGCGAACTAAATGGCTTGTCAAAGCGGCGCGGAGGTGTGAAGCGTCGTGCGCCCGTGAAATTGTACAAATAAATAGCGGTAAAGATAATAAATTACGGGGAAATTGCTAATGATGAGTGGTGCGGGGCGCGGGCCGCGGGCGCTGCATTAAGCCGCGGCAAACATCAAAGGCCCTTTGACCGAGCCGCCGCTCCCACACCCCGGCCCGCGCCCCGGAGCTACTAATACACTAGTTGTGTGAACAACTGATATCAATTAATCAATGTTTGACTCCTGTTTTGGGACAAACCGGCTTCGCGCTGTAAATCTGTACCGTAACGGATGGAACCGGTCGATAAGCTAAGAGATAAGTTTCAAGTAGTAATGAGAATGAGGTTAGTATTGTTAGTAATAGGTTTAGGTGGTAGAGGGTTTTATCGTCAGGTAGTTTCTATTCCAAATATACGTTACGGTTCAACAAACATATAATTCTATAATTAAAGACGATAACACAAATTTAATGTCGAACTTCTTCGTTTCTTTCAGATCTTTAACAAAAGTATACACATTTCATAATAATTGTAATGAATGATGATTATGACACTTCCTATCTACGTTGGATATCGGAGAAATTATTTGAAGAGTTTACTCTCAAAGTATAACGTTTCTAGAGAAAAAAGTCGTCAATTAATTAATTAATCAGAGGAATATTCAAAATGCACTATATATGAAAGAGTTCCGGCATCTTTTACATTCCTTATTTTTAGCTCTTTAGGTGATTTTTGTACTCTTCATCCGACTTCAAAAAAGGAGGTTCTTAATTCCACTGTAGGTATGTTGTTCTTTTGGTGATAATTTTTTAAACATTATTTTTAAATAAGCCCATTAAATGTCTGACTGACACTGATGTCATCAGTGATAATGAGTTAGTCCAGAACGAATCAGTATCGAACCTCGATGCCGGCTCAAACACAGCTCAATGTTCCACGGAGGCGCCGGTTCGTCTTCCACCACCCGTTCGCTCACAACACGCGTCAAATACAAATCAGTGACTTGCCAACTTACTATACTAAACATCTGAACAATAATTATTGTTAGAACCGCTTCGGACTGAAAATACAGGTTTTGTGATTGGAAGTATCATACGCTGCATCACGTCAATTAGACAATAAATGTATAGCTATAGTCATTATAGAAAGTATAGTTGCATTTTTAAGCTTTCCGTTTCCGAGAACTTGTAAACATTTCGGCACAATGCCTTTTCTTTGTCACAAGGTTAAATTTACGATAACCTAACAGATTGGATTGGAATATGATATGATACTTTAACACTGAAGCTAAAAAAACGGTCGCTGAAATTTTACCCGACTTTCGCTTACCATCTAACATTTGTTCTAAGAAAGTGAGCTTTACTACACGATCAAGACAAAGGCATTATGCAGTTGCTTGTAAACACAAGATAAGCTCTCAAGTGAAAACAGAAAGCTTAAAAAAAACAACTATATAACTGATCATATTCCTTTTCAAACTATCGCCCTATTATTCTTTACTGCAAAAAAGTACTTAAAGTACCACGTGATATAGCTATCTATATATGTATATCTTTACATTTATAGATAGCTTTAACACCAACGCTCTCTCGATTTGGTGATATATATCTGTATAAATTAATTATATCTGTTTTGTTGAATTATGAGGACTCTGAAAACAATTAGAAACTAACATCGGTCTTCATCTCTATTCAGAAGTTCTTGAATTTGACTCCCAGAGCTCCCAGCGTGGATAATGATGAGTGAGTGCAACTTAATTTTTCTTTGTAGTTCGATTTACGTGCGAGGCGTGAAACAAAATCTCTAGGTTTTTGTTCGATATTTATATATTACTAGATGACCCGGTGAACTTCGTATCACTTACCTTTTAATATATAAACCATATGTATTTCAGAGCCGGTAACTTTATAAAGGCATCATCAGTAGTCTAAGTATCTGCTCCATAGTGTGCGGAAAGAGTAAGCAAATCACGCACACGTATGTCCAGCATAATGTTCATAATTATTTTGCATGTCACATTATATTAGATTATAGACACTTATGTTAACAAATAAGTTACCAGCCTCCTTATTTTCGGTCTGTATCGACTGCGCCACATTACTAAACGTTGGTAATAGTAGTATAGTAACCTGGCAGCACTGACTGTCAGTGTCACTATCACCGAACTTTCCAAGAAAATATAATTGATATTTCCAAACTATTTTTCAAAAGGTCTAATTGACATTTAACAATGCATTGTCCCTTTTGTAAATAGTGGATAGAACGGTAGAACAACATAGTACCTGTCCTAGTTGCACAAATAAGTTGTTAAGATGCCACGAATGTTTCACAATAACCGCTGATACGCTCAAGTTTTGTATCAAGTGCGGTCACAATTTGAACCGAATAATACAAATTAATAGGGCTAAGGAACAAAAAAATCGAGTGAAACTACAACTGTTACTAAAACCGAAGTACGTCTCAACAATGCCATTATCATCATCTGAATTATTTTCAGAACTTAATTTACCAACAGCACAACATAATCCTGCAGATTCACCGCTGTATTTTAAAGCTTTACAATGTTGACAAATTATTGTATCAAGTGTTATTTAATGTTGAAAGATCTACTAGGACACTTCAATAGAAATAAATTACTCTCTAGTAAACAGTTCGGTTTCACAAGGGGACGTTCCACGACTGATGCAGCATCTGTACTTATTAAACACATTTATGACAGCTGGGAGGAATCTTGTGATGCAATTGGGATCTTCTGCGACCTTTCTAAGGCATTCGACTGCGTTCATCCTGGAACACTCATTTTGAAATTAGAACATTATGGTCTGTCTTCAAATGCTTTAAGCCTTATGTCTTCATATCTCAGTGATAGAATGCAAATAGTGGATGTAAATGGAACCCAGTCCAATGGAGCTATAGTTAAGCTAGGAGTGCCACAGGGCTCTATTTTAGGTCCATTTCTATTTTTGGTTTATATAAATGACTTACCATCTGTAGTAGATAATCTTTGTAATATAGTACTATTTGCTGACGATACATCATTAATTTTCAAGGTTAACCGGAAATCAACCGACTATGCAGAAATTAATTGCACACTAGATAAAGTGCTTAACTGGTTTACTACTAATAATCTTCTATTAAATGCCAAGAAAACGAAATGTGTTAGATTTGCTTTACCGAATGTTACGGCGGTAGATTCTACAATATTACTAAATGGTGAATGTTTAGAAATGGTGAATAAGGCATTATTCTTAGGTATAACATTGGACAGTAATTTGCAATGGAGTCCACATATAGCAGTGCTTGCAGGTAAATTAAGTTCAGCGGCGTACGCTGTTAGGAAAATTAGACAATTGAGTGATGTAGATACAGCTCGCTTAGTTTATCATAGTTATTTTCATAGTGTCATGTCATATGGTATTCTGGTTTGGGGCAAAGCAGCTGACATTCAGACTATATTTGTGCTACAAAAAAGAGCGATTCGTTCTATATATAACCTGAATTCTCGTGACTCCTTAAGAGACATTTTCAAAGATATAAACATCTTAACTGTAGCGTCCCAATATATTTATGAGAGTATTATGTATGTTATTAAAAACCTAGATTCATTTACAAAAAAATCCGATGTCCACAATTTTAACACTAGAAATAAAAATAAAATTGCTATTAGAAAGTTTCGTGTTCTTAAAGTATATAAATCATTTTTAGGCCAATGTATTCATTTTTATAACAAGTTACCTGATCATGTTTTAAAATGAGCCTTTCCATCTCTCAAAAATTATTTAAAAAAATCTCTAATGTCAAAAGCATATTATACAGTAGAGGACTATCTGACAGACAAAAATGCATGGCCTGAACCAGAAACCAAGTAACTGACTCCTTCTTAGATTGTACCTGACTAGTTTAAGGGACACAGTTCTAATAAGAAAGCATATCAAACGTACATAAATTGTGATAAACCGTCATACTTTCTTGTAGTTTCTATATTTCATTCTTAAACGTTTGCTTATTTATATCTTAGAATACACTTTTAATATGTTTTCTTCGAGAACTACGTATAGTTAAGTTCATATTACTGTAATAGTTAAGTACTTATCCTTTATGAAAAAATTACTGACTGTTGAGTTTCTTTCGGCGTTTCTTCTCAACAGTGGTCTCCTCTTGTGAAATGCCGGTAGACTCAGACATGTAAAAGTGCCCTTGTGGCCTACTTGCAGAATAAAGTTCATTATTTCATTATTGTCATTTCCCCAATTGTTACAGATTTTTCGGCAGTATAATCTATTTCTGGATCGAAAGAGAATGCTCCTCGTTCCAGGTTCACAGGAGCATTGCGTATGCGGAATCGATCAATTTGATTATCCCGTGCTCGCTGCTGTAGTGACCGATGTGCCCGAACTCGTTCCATTTTATGCCTATCCACTTCATTGTAATTCACTCTAGAACGCAAATCTGCCATACTTACCAATACCACAGTGTAAAAAGTAGTAGTGGGCCGACGCCTTTGATGTTTGCGTAAATGCCGACACCGCTCAAGGTCACCGTACCTACCAAGGATTGTCACAGACTTATATGCAACTGCCCAAAAAAGTAGGGTAATGTTTTTAGGGTTCATGTATGTATTTTGAAGAAGTCGACATGGGTGTCATTTTCTATGTTTTTGGGGGTGTAAATTTAAAAAATGGCATCCATTTTGTAATTAAAGATGGTGGACGTCATTTTTTGGAATAATCGACATGGGTGTCGTTTTGTGGGTTCTTGGAGGTGTAAATTTCTAAATTAAAAAATTGGGATTTAAACTGGCGGAGATATTTTTTTTATAGTAGTCATGGGTTTCTTTTTCTAGGTGTTTGGAGGTGCAGAATTCAAAAAAATTGTCCATTTTAGAATTAAAGATGGTTGATATCACTGCTACACACATAGACACCCATTTCAAAAAGTGACGTCCGCCATCTTGGATTTCCAAATGGATGTCATTTTCGTAATTGGAACCCCGACGGACCTTGGAGATGACACCCATATCGATTTTTAAGAAAAAATAATGTCCGCCATCTTGGATTTCAAAATGGATGTCATTTTCTTAATCGGAACCCCGAGGAACCTTGGAGATAACACCCATATCGATTTTTAAGAAAAAATAATGTCCGCCATCTTGGATTTCAAAACGGATGTAATTTTCGTAATCGAAACCCCGAGGAACCTTGGAGATGACACCCATAACGATTTTTTAAGAAAAAATTATGTCCGCTTTTGAATTTAAAAATTCATGTGACAATGATATGTCAGATCATTTTTTTGTTTATCAGTCTCTCGCTGGTCATCAGTGCGGTTAGTGCGTGAGGTAGCTCGTCGCACATTTGATCGACTTCGACGACCTACAGTCCGAACAAAAAGAGTAAAGAGTAGATTGATAAAACCCTTTGCAGACCTTCCGATCCGATCCAATTTTTGCCATTGCCAACAATGTATGAATTAGTGTTGCCATGGGTTTTACGTTTCGCTACCTTGAGCCCTTCCAAATAGTAGGCAAATCCAAATTTAAGTACGCTTTGCAAAATTTTTTTTGTAATTGCACCCCCCCCCATTTTCTAAAATGCGCAATGCGTACTATTGCGTACCCATCTGGTTACGCTGGTATGAATTACCAATTTTTGGGGGCTTTAACTTAAATTGCGAACTCAAATTTTTAAACGTATATTGTATGTAAACGTAATGTATTTCTGAACGCCCAGCCCAACGCAACAACCAAGAAGTGTCATTAATCATTATTTTTCTTGTTTTAAATATAAATATGGGATAATCCGATTAATTCTCGTTTTTCTCATTTTTCAAACATAATGCCGAAATCATATCATGCGGTTGATTTTATATGAATTTCTGAACGCACCGCTATGAGCATTTGACAACCAAGTGACAATTCCTGTTGAGGAACTGTAAATCTAAATTATGTGAAAACGCAATAATCCGAACGTTGTGGATGTATGATCTCGATTCAAAACCCTTATTTAATGTGTTACATCATAATTATCGTGAATTTGAGTCGATCGAAGTTTATATCGACGGGACGAATGTCACATGTTTGACAGCTAAGATCTTATCGTAACTGTACATGAACGGGTTTTGGCTTTTCAGTTTTTTGAAGACGGTTATTTTTTTGTTAATTTTTTTTTTTGCTTTTTAGTGATTCTAATAAAATACTTATGGCGGGGTGATCGGGGAGGTCTTGTTTGCATGCATCTCGTATCGCCATAGATGTGCCCATAATATTTGAGGAACTCCTTCGATTTCGTCATTAATTCATTGAAATTTTATGGGACCAACTTATGCCAACTCTTGAAAGAAAAAAATATTTTCCAAATGGACTTCCGATCCGTGAATTAAATTACACTGGTTGAGTCCTCGGTACTAACTGGTGGCTTGTGTCTTAATTATCAGTTTCTCATCACCTAATGGTGATTTTCGAGTGTAATGGCTTTGAACGATTGTAATAAATACCGAAATCGCCATAGATGTGCCTTCCGTGATTCCTCATGGATCTCGTCATCAGATTTTCACCAAAATTGGAGGATATGGGACCAACTTGGAGATGTCTACTCATGAACCAAAAAAGAATTTTCCAAATCGACTCATAAATGACGGCGTTCTGAGGTAACAAACATTAAAAAAAAATACAACCGAATTGAGAACCTTCTCCTTTTTTGAAGTCGGTTTAAATGGGCAAGCCGGCGGGGCAAATCGGGTTCTATGGATGCCACGCTACTGATAGTGATAACTTAATCAAAATAAGGCTGTTTGTAACATTAGCCCATGCACGTTTGGGCGCTTTAAACAGAATCGCTTCGGGCTGGGACGACATACAATCAATTTAATTGTATCTCTCTGAATCTGTTGTTATTTTCAATAGCAACGATTCCCTTTTGAAACTGAATGCATTCTAATTGCTACTGCTGAATCAAAAGCTCCAGGAATACCTAATCTGTAAATTGAAATGGAATAACAAAATGAATATTACGAAGAGATAATCTCTATCCTATCCACTACCTGAGCTTTGAATCTGTATAAAAAGGTTAGAAAATTACGGAAGAAAGTTTAGTCATTCATTTGGTTAACTGGGGTGAACACTGATTAGATCTCCCCTTATTTAGACAGTTGTGACCATTACTAGAAAAACATACTCGACTTGTACCATACCAGGGAGGTAATTACAGTAGTGACTTATTGCATCCTCCATCATAACCGTCTCTATTTTCCATGTCATATCATGCGTTTAGTCGCTGCTAAAAAGTAATCTATGTATTTTTTTGCACATACAGAAATTTGTCGCGCAAATCTAGTTTAATTTTCGCAGCTAGGTTTCGATATACGAAACTTCTTTCAACACTAAACCCAAACCTTCAACCCTGCATCATTATAAGATCCGAGTCCATGCATCACATCCAATACCGGCAGGCGGGACCAGCGCCTAACGAGCCCGGTATCGTCAGGGCGCCAAGAGCGCGATAACGACTCGGCGAGGGCTCTCGCCGTAAGCGCGTTCGACTTTGTCGCGCCTTGGCGCTTGGCGCCGCGAGCGTCGCCTATCCGTATCTCCAGATCTCCACTAATAACCAGGTGTCACACATAGCTGCGTGCTTCAGCTTGAATGAAGTGTATGCTACGTTTTTTTATTTTGCTTTGTGCTTTGATTTCTTCCTACTTTCCATTTTATCGAAGGTTCAT
The DNA here is from genome assembly GCA_947623375.1 of Apotomis capreana. Lineage (NCBI taxonomy): Eukaryota > Metazoa > Arthropoda > Insecta > Lepidoptera > Tortricidae > Apotomis > Apotomis capreana. The sequence continues at coordinate 23,052,638 of OX392507.1, read as the reverse complement.
TCACAATTAGTTTTTTATTATACTTTATATTGAATCTCGATTTGATTTGGAAGAGGTCATGCTATCAGCTATCTATTGGTATTTCCCGTGTTTTTATATGCCGCAGAGACTTGGACTCGGAGAGATAGAGAAACGTAAGATAGATGCGCTTGAAATGTGGTGTTGGAGAAAAATGCTTGGCATATCATGGACAGAATTTCGCACCAACCAGTCCATTCTTCAAGAGCTGAACATAGAACAGCGTCTGTCGTCATTAGTGAAGTCCCGAATCCTCACCTTTTTCGGACACGTGTCAAGACGTGGAGCTTTGTCCATAGAGCGCCTGGTGGTCCAGGGCAAAGTAGACGGTACTAGACCACGCGGTAGATCTCCCATGAGGTGGACTGACCAAATCAAATCGGCCACAAATTATCCTTTGAACGAGAGCACCAGACGCGCGGCTGTGAGAGAAGAATGGCGCCGTGTGGTTAGGCTTGCCACACAAGGAATGACAGCCACGACCACTCTGCCAAGAGTGTAACGACAAAGAAGAAGATGCTATCAGCGTGCACAGGTGGCACAAAAAAACCCTGTTATTTCATCTAACAAGGGGCATCATATTGTCTAAAGCTGCACGAACTCCAATGTAATATTGAGCTTTGCCAATACCAAATCCAAGAGGCATCGTTCGCATTGTTCAAATAATTTGTCATGTATATCCTCAAATAAAGCACAAACGCTTCACGTATCCGGCAAACATGTCGAGATGGAGACAGCATCTAGGAACAAACCTCGATCTAATACGGTGTAATTGGCGTGGCCGTCGCCGCAGATTGTGCGGCCTCTCGAGAGCTATCGACCGGGCCCGATTCTTGTGCAATTAAACTGCACTGCACACAGTGGGCTCAGAAATGTGTTTTTTACCGCTTAAGAATTTTTCAGTTTGTTACAAACGTTTGTTGTAGCAATAAGCTTTTATGTGGCTACGTTCAAAGAGATACGCTGCTGTAGAAGTTTTTGTTTGTTGTGCTGCGACACATGATTGAACTGCAAGTGCTTGTTTCAAAAGCCAATGTGCAATTCTTTGAATTACAGGTAATAAAATAAAAGACAGTTTTTTTTACCACCGCCTGAGCATCTACTAGTATTCAGCTTTGATTTTCCGTTCTTATTTATTGCGAAACTGATTTTCAGTTTGGTTTTAAGCTCGCCCGTCTATCCACAGCCCAACAAGCGCACGATTTATCCTCAGCGCAGTCAAGTACGAATGCCGTGTGCCATCTCGACTCAACATCAACTGTTGACAACCGAACTGCGTCCACGCCTCAAGTGTCACTAGACCGACTCAAAGCCGAGTGTTTGCCCCTTTGTCTTACCGGGCAATTAGTGCCGTCCGTTCATTTAATTCTATCGGTCGATTAGCAGAGGCAGGTGCCCATTAATTGTGCGCCATCAATTTGAGTACGGCTCCTGGGGGCGTCGTGCTCTCGCAGCCGATGTCTGCTACTCCGACCGACGGCGGTTGATAACCTTGATATGTTGAACAATTAAGAACTAATGCTGTCTATTCCCCATTCCCGAATCGATAGAGACACAAAAGGAAAGCATGGACTCATTGACTGGATGGCTTCTTTCAAGACAGTTTTTGAACAAGTTCAGTTTTAAGACGACATAAAAGCTTCTTCCGAGTTACGAAGGTTACGTAAATCGTAAATGGCATAGACAACCCCCACTAGACGGAGCATGTAAGGCGACCCGCGCGCACCAACGATATGGTACGGCAGAACATTAAAGTATCAACACGGCGGCCACCGTTTAGTTGCGTCCATGTTTATGAGGTCTCTCTACACCGCTTAATACTACAATTTACCATGTTATTTATTTAATTTCTTTTTTCGTTGACGTACGCATGGATCATAAACAAGGGCGCAACTAAACGGTGGCCGCCGTGTTGATACTTTAATGTTCTGCCGTACCATATCGTTGGTGCGCGCGGGTCGCCTTACATGCTACGTCTAGTGGGGGTTGTCTGTGGTAAATGGTATCAGTTAATGCAAATGCTTTTTGTACTAGAGTACTCACTAGTAACTTAGTAAGTATCCCCGCCACGATTCAATCATATTTGTATGACAAGATTCGTCATCGATTTAGCTTACTACTACTAGTGTTTTATTTTTATTCATAAACTATCCCATATTCATTTAATTACCTACCATTTGACTGACTAAAGGGCCGATACAGATAACAGACGGACAGAATTCGAACTACAATTTTGCACCTGGGTTGCATTAACAAAAAATAATTCAAGATTATTGTCATGTCTCGGTAACAAATTAGCTGAACTGAACAAATTCATGTAATCCAAATAAATCAGAGATAAAATAAACTTTCAGCCCGCATTTGTGATGATCGGATCTTAGTTGGAAGCACATACGAGAAGACAAATAGGCAACGGAAAGATTCGGAAAAGTTGCTGGAGATTCGGATAAGTTGTCGGGTCGCGCGTCAGCGTACCTGCCCGCATCGGCGCGAGACAGGCTCGGACTTTTACATTAAAGTATTACCAATCTTTCAATTTCTATTGGGATCGAGGGAAGCTTAGACTGGAGACCGCAAGTTTGGAAACTTAAAACCAATCATTAGATTAACAGACGTGGGGGAACTTCGGCCTCTTTAATGTAATCGTTTCAAGTGTTGACAACGCGGCTGGCGCAGGGGTTAAGCAACTGTCTACTGAGCCGGCGGTCCTGGGTTCGAATCCCGGCAAGGGCAAATAATATTTGTGTGATGAGCTCGAATATTTGTGCCTGGGTCATGGATGTTATTTGTATTTAAGTATGTATTTATCTATATAAGTATGTTTATCGTCGTCTAGTGTCCATAACACAAGCCTACTACTAGAGCTTACTGTGGGACTAGATTGATTTGTGTGAGGTTGTCCGATATTTATTTATTTTTTATTATTTATTTATTAAGTGCCTTTAGCAAGGGAGATGTAAGTTATTGACTATGCATGTAGAAATGGGCCTAATCTAACTTTGCATCGCTCTGTTACCTATGGCTATGTGCCTAGTGGACATCTGATGGTAGCATTTATCTTGCGATAAATACACGTTAAAACATCCGTTACTCTCGCACTCACATACCTACTTGTCAAAATATGACACAGGTTTTGTTCTTCATTTATCGCGTGATATGGCCACCAAAGGCCTGCAGGTGCCCACTAACATTATGTCAATAATAGTAGGTAGTTAACTCATCCCACTCTTTATTATACGTTTATTATATTTCAGGCAGGATGCAGTGTAATCGAACCTTCTTAAATTTGGAGTCGATTCGACTACAGGAACGAAAATACTAACAAAATCGACTTCCAAAAATGTATAAATAAAGTAACAGTAGATAAAACTTTACAAAAATACTCTTTGACATTATCTACAATATCAGTAAGCCGAATTTAAGTTTACTTTTGTTTCGCCCCCGTGTTTATCTTGAAGGGTTCGGCGCCAACACCGACACTTCCGTCTGCTTCAATTGATAGGGATGCTCGGTTACGCTTATAAACACACAATAGTATTGTTGGGATTATATGAATATTAAAAAGGTCTCTTGAAGAGATAAGCCGGCCTCTATTAGGGAGATGCTACGAACTCGGTCTTAGCGGCGAGCGGCGCGGCGCGCGGTACATGTATCTCGCTCACTCGTATATCCCTCGCTCCACCGCTCGCCGCGCCGCTGGTCGCTCAAAGTCGTGGCATCCTCGTTATACTACATTTGTATAATACATTAAGATACTTGTATCTTCTTTGCGATTGATCTGTGCCCTCGAAAACAAAAGAACTTGATGCATTCTTTTGATCCTCCGGAGTCTGAAGGGGTGTCTGATAGAAACCTATGCAGATACATGTCAAGTGCATAATTACGCACAGACAAACCGGACCATCTCTAAGCGATCAAAAAAAGTTAATGCCTCTGCTCAGACCTTTTGCAAAGTCTACATTTCATTGGGGGCACGTATAAAGGCAGTAAGTCCCACTTGTACGACAAAGCCTGAATCGTCCCCTTTAGTCTGGCTGCAATCCTCCCTATTCTAGAAAGAAGTAACCGCACCGTGATCAGACTTCTCATAATTTCTAATGACCTCATATTCTGTAATTAGAAATGTCTCATTACATAATAAACAACTCTAAATAAAAAAGCGTTGAGATTTAAGCGAAATTAAATATATTGCCGATGTTCCTTCAGTAAAACATAGCAAGTACCAGGACTGAAATAAAAAAAGTCTTTGATGTGTTTCTGTTCATCAGAGATTTATTAAAGACGTAAAACGTGTCTTGTGGAGGTAAAGGTCAAGTCCTGAGCCACCGCGACACATCAAAAGGGCAATAAAGATCAAACTAATTATACCTCTGCAAATTACTTTGCAAGTTTAGATCAAGCAGCGATTGCGAACATTTCGGCGTACTGGCATAATAGATTCTTGCTTGTACCGCGTACACATGAAAGTAAAACTTCTATTGAATATCGATTACTGATTGCTTGGTGAAAAATAATAAATTTTATCAATTAAAACACTAGACTAAAAATTTCGTTATTCTGGTAGTGAGTATTAGAAAATAATCCAAAGTTCGCGAATACTGGACTGATTTCATGTATGTAGAGGACAATGCGTCGTGTACATGTTTGCGTATATTTTTGCGTCAACTCGTAGAGCACACACACACACACACACACATCTGCGGGGCGCTTTGCGATCGTGTTAGTTGACAACTACCCGCACTCGTCTCTTGCCCTTTGACTAACGGATATCTATCTCGGACAATACGAGTGCGTTTCTGGTGTACCCAGCTGGAAAATTGCGGGCAAATAATAGTTTGTTGATAGCTGTGGAAATGATTGAATTGTAGAGAATTGATTGGAATGTTTTAAATTGAATTGTCGATGATAATTAATTGGAAATGAAATAAAAGAATTCACTGCATAAGCATAACGGTCTTTTAGTTGCGATCAATAATCATAATTAGATTAGAAGTGGCACAATTCGGGTTGAACGATATTATTATGAATGGAATTATTATAGTGCTTTTGCGTGTGGTACCTATATTATTCATTAGTTTATTTTACTTGTCCCCAGTTACGCAATATTAATATCAGACATAATTACGTCTTTAGCAAGACCAACATTGTAACTAACAGACATTAAATGAAAACCCTATGAAAAACAGACAACCCACACAACCAAGTATCCACTTTATTAGAAAAACGTTTTGTTAAATTTAGAATTGAATTCCTCTGGGTGTCGGTTGCGTCCTTTCTCCACGGGTCGGCGGCATTAGCGCACTGTCGCGTCTTCAGAGGGCGAGATCAAAGGATAGGTACACAGCAACCGCTCCCATTGATGTCGCGCACAAAGGGAATTGATTGTTGCAAAACTCTTTTTTTAAAGTAGGGATCCGTGACACATTTTGCTTTGTTTCTATCGGATGTGTTACGCTTGTCGTGTATGTTGTGATCTTAATAAGCGAGTACGTATGTATAATTTTATAAATCACAGTGGATGGTTTATACTGTATGCGGTGTTATTGGGGACAATGCAATGACAATGACTTTGAAATTCTCGATACTCTACAATATAATTAATGATATATACAATTGTCACTCAAAAAAGTTAAAAAGTACTTAGGAACACCAGTTATTAATATTTTTTGTATAATATGCTTACATTGATAATCTTGCATAAACAAACCAATTGTAATGATAATTTCAATTGCTGACTCCTAGTTTTTTGGGGATAAATGGTTTAACACTTTTATGACCAGTAAAAAAAATTAAACTAAGGTGCTTTTGGGTTATTCGACATATTTTTAGGCGAGTGTAGAGTATGTTAGGGTTTGGGCTCGTAAGTCAGAACCTAAGAAGTATTCCTTCCAAGTAACGAGATCTTTACGAAATTTGGTATATTCATCAACGCTTTGTGAAAACAGCGTTTCAATACGTTGCTTGAATTTGTAAACAAATTAGGATAAAAAAAGATATATTTTGAATACTATTTCTTAAGGAGTGGGGTAATTTCGACAGCAAGTGGGGTAATTTCGAAGCTGGTTTTTATGCAATATGAGTTTAAGAATCATATTTCTTTTTAGTTCTAATTTACCCCCGCAAAGATCCAAAAATCGCACTGCTTTTATTTAATCGACTGCAACACACGTGCCCTCACGACTAGCGATGCGAAGTAAACTGAAGCGGGGGAGGAGATAAACATGGCGTTTTGACAAGCGTTGAAAGCGTAGAATTTGTTCCCAGTTTAGTAGAAATGTGTGATTTTCGACTTATCCCCATTTTCGACTTTACCCCAAAGCACCTTACCTCAGAAACTGACAGAGGCCGATGGGTGGGCGCAACTCCACCCCGGACACCGACAGAAACCGCCAGGTGGGCGCTTATATAGTAAGTACAATCCACCCAGTGGGCTTAGCCACAGCAGCTGTGATTTTTATGCAACTGCAAGAGGCTTAATAAGGGATATATAACACAATTTGAGTTATTATTTTTATACCCACATAAATGAATCCTGTGTTTACTTACATACTGGTCCTGGGTTTGATTCCCGGCAAGAGCAAATATTTGTGTGATGAACTTGAATATTTGTGACTGGGTCATGGATGTTATTTTTACTTAAGTATGTATGTAGCTATATAAGTATGTTTATCGTCGTTTAGTGTCCATAACACAAGCCTACTGGAGCTTACTGTGGGACTAGATTGATTTGTGTGAGGTTGGCCGATATTTGTTTATATCACCAGAATACTTTCTCATAAACATTATCAGACTGAGTAGCATGATAGTATAGTCTGTCCGATCTCTAAGATTAAATGAAGTTAATTTGGCACAAGGTACAAACAACCGTATACATGTAAATTTAACGTTCTTTTTTACTTGTGCCAGTTTGACATAATTTGATATTAGAATTCCGGATAGACTATAGTAGTAGTTGCAATAGTATGATAGGAAAGTAATTCACGGACCTTTAATGCTTTTCCTTTCAAAAATTCAATCAGAATTAAGAATGGAAATATAAGGTGATGACATCCTTACCTAATAATTTTCATACAAATTTTTCAGGACCCACAAAATGTCAAAAAATTTAATTTCAAGTACTCTAAATTTTTATTAAAACTTAACAAAAAAAAATTTTTTACTACCGTGTTCAGTTGCCCTATCCATATAATTATATTTTATATTTTCACTACTTTTACCAATTTAAATAAAACAATGAAAATGGATTGCTTTAATGAATAATATTTTAAAATAAATGTTCATGCATAAAATCCTACAAAATACTATAAAAGTAAATTTTAGCATAATTTACAGTGAGTTAGGTTAGATGTCCTAATTTAAAGAAATTGTTAGTTTATTTGTAGTGTGGTATTTTTTTTATTATTCAGTAATTGGCAGGATTCTCCTAGTCATGTTGGTTAACAAATTTAAAAATTAAAATAAATCAAATGTATTGGTGGAATGGTGTCCACTTGACTCCCAATATAAATCCCTTTTACAACATTTTTCAGTAGGTACCTTAACCAGCTCTTTAACACTAACCAGCCAAATTATTCCTACTCACACACATAGTATAAAATAACACATATATTGTTCTACTTCATACATTAGTTCTAATTTTTTTTTATAAAGTATATGGTAGATATTCTGTTACACTCAATTTCAATTTGCAACAATGTTATATGAGAAATATTTTGAATAGCTGTGGTTTATTATTAGTTAAACACATTACTTATGAAAACTATTATGTTTAATAGACCTCTGATCTTCAGAACTTGATCTGCACTATAATCTTCTGAACCAGTTTCTCTACTTTTTCCATATATTTTTTTAATATCTTCAAATTAAATTGAAATGGTGCCTGTATTATAGAGAAGATTTTTTAACATTAATATTTTTGAATTTATCTTTGAGCATGGAGGAATTAAAAGTTGTATATTATGTATTCATAGAAAGTAACTTTTGTAAATAAGTCTACAAAAAGTTTCGAAAAAGCACGAAATGGTTGAGCGGTAGCTACTGACCGCTGCGGAGTCGGCCGCATCGTGTGTACTCAAAGAATACACATCCATACACAAGACAAAACATCCTAACCTATACAAAGTATTATTTATAACTATTACCTGTGTCCTTCCAAAATTAGCATACATTGAGCTAATTACAAGGACCAGGAGCTCCAACATACGCCTTAGCATCAAAAGTGTTAATTATAGAAGTCATAATCTCGGAATAAGCTTCGGTTTCTTACCTCGTTGACACCTGAATTCCCAAAAGTGAGCGATCCCAGAGTTCGTTACAACTTCAAACACTAAACTTTCTACTTTTCAACGGAAAAAATAACACTTGATAAAAGATAAACACTTGGAGTAACTTTGTATAAAGTAATTTAACTTATAAAAGGCTAGAAAACAACATTTTTCACTTAAAAAACAAAATATTCACACGGTTGACGTCGCTGCTCAGAGGTGTTGATGCACTTTGGCGACCTCTAGTGACGTTTTACGTAACTAAGTGTACGTTTCGTTTTACGTTGCTAGTGACACTTTTTAGTTATTGTTAGTTCTAATACAGAAATTTCTCTTATCGTTACTTTGTAATGTTGGCTATACAAATTACTGTTATTTATTCCCGATTGAAATAAATACATTATATTCGCGTAAAAATTATATTTTTTAAATTGTTGATAGACGATTTTATCCCGTATGGAACAGTGGGACAAATCATTTGCGTAGCCTCGGGAAGAGAAAGCGAAAAAATTGCATTTATCCTTGATAGAACAGAATAAGCAGCCTTACTTACTCCAAGTTCTTCGTCCTAAAAAGTTTCTTGCATGTTTTGTTCACGGCTGACCCACCTCAACATCTTCTTGCAAGCGTTCCTAAAGTGGAGGAGTGAAGGAGGTGCATTGAGGCTGATTGAGGCGCTCTAGTAATTTTATTTTCTTTCTCGGAATCTTACACAATCTACTCCTATTCAACTAGCTGGAGCGTCGATAAAAATTACCTGTACAGTACAATAGACCTGTACAGTAAGTGCACCTTGAACGGATAAAGTTTGGGACCTTATGCTTGAACATTTAATTACAAATCTAACTTTGAAGTCAAAACAGATCTTCAAGCCCGTTGCTGATGAAATAAATAATAATACAGCAATGTTCGTATAACATGATTTATTTCAATTCAAACACATCCACACGCTTAGGTACAAAAGAGTAATTAGGAATAGTGTTGTCAAAATTAGGGAATCCAAAACCGGGTTTAACCCGGTTTAACCGTGTCAAAAAAGCGGTTTTGGATCCCCTAGTCACAATTACGGAACAAAATTACCCCGCAGATGCAGCAAAGGTAATAAATGAATGCTCAATAAGTCCAAATAAATTTCGTTTCTATTTGAGCAGGTACAATATCAACTAAACGTAATAACAACACAGTCTAACTCTACGAAAATGACTAAATCAATGACTGTCTTTCTTAGTTCTAACAATAAATAAAGAGAAGTGAGGTATTTCTTACATAAGGAACTTACAGAGCTGTAAGTGAGAGAATCGCGCGTTGTGATGTTATTTACGTCACCCTAGGCCATAAATCTCACTTCCTGGCCAAGGCCAGACGTAAAACTCTAGACAAACCAAGGACGGTAATTCGCCCCAGATCGAATATTTATTCACAAACACCTGCGATCTGGAACATTCATGAATTTACCGCCCTAGGTATGTATAGTAATGTACTATTACGTAAGCAGAGAGTAGAACAATTTACACATGTAACCAATAAAGTAATCAATAGACCGAACCTCAATAAAATACTGCAGAGGTGCATAACATCTTGACATTTCTTTAAAATGGCTCGCAAACAAAATATTGCTAGTGTCTTCGATCAAACTTGACTTCATGTAAAATGGTAACAGATTTTTATATTATCTGGATAAACTAATGACACTTTCAGCAGCCTCTCGATCCCGATATTAACCAATAAGAAGTCTACATTTCAAGCCTCGCTGTTATTGAGTAATTAAAATAATAAGTAAGAAAAAAAAACAAAAAGATGATTAAATTGAATGTATCATATATGATACATAACAAAGAAAAGGGTTAAATTCCTTGTACTCTTAGACTAGTCGGAAAGAATAGTTAAAACATTAACGCTATAGGTACATATAGATCCGCGTCCTCGCTTGTCTCATTTGAAACGAGCAGGAGGCACAACCAACTTTAAATTCAATTGATGCTCTGAGTTAAATTAGACATTTCTTAGTAACTCAGTATAAATATCTAATCTAGCCTGACCAGAAATATATGAGGATGCGCCATATTGCGGAATTTCACTGGAACTAATTTCTTACACTGGCAATGATTTTATGGGTTGTCAACAATGTCAATCGTGGTGGTTTGTTTAAGACACATTTTAAAATATCCAAAGAAAATGCGGAAAACCATTCACTGCATTCACAGGCGTGAACGTAATATTATAATTAAAGTGTACACGTGTTTGTAATATTATAATTAAAGTGTACACGTGTTTACTACACGAAAAACAGTCAGGAAGAGTGCATTCCATTAAATTATATTACGAGGTTACCATAGGAACTGACAGGTATTTAAATTAATGTCTTTAGTGCGGTTGCGATTGGTTACAAAATTGTTGCCATATAAATCTTATAAATGGTGCCCTCTGGACATTCCTCGTATATTTCTGGTCAGGTTTTAAATACGCACAGTCAACTTTAAGTCACTACATGTGTTAGTCCAAAATGTCACCATTAAATTTTACCACGAACATTATTATCATGGCATGTTATCTTTTACAATACTCTGTTTCACTATGCACGTTTTAAATCTTAGTGACTTACTGAACTAATGTGCACTGGCTACAAGTAATTCAGAAAACTCACTTAGGTTAGGCAATTTGCTAAAGCTGTCGGTTGCTTCACTACTACTACTGTATCTTAACTTGTGTTTGTTTAGACAACGACAATCTAACAAAAGTTAATCGTAAAACATCAAATACGTTTAAAATAACATAGTTATATAAATTTAAACTTAACCAAGAACTATGTTGGCATGACAACGTTTATAGTAATTTTCATTGAAGTGATACAATTAATCCGGTCATTTAACTCCAGTTAAAGAGCCTTATCTCCATTATATTACACTGAACTGACAAACTTTTTAATGGATTCACCATAAATAGTCCAAAGAATATTAATAGAAAAAAAATTATACACCATCATACACTAGTCCTCATAATGGTAAGACATACTTCGGTTCAAATCCAGCTAGATCTGAAACGTCTTCGTATTCAATGTACGATTGTTATAAATACCAAAATCGTGTCTAAGATCTCGGTCCTCAACATCGAGTAGTATACTTTAATTTAGTATACAATTCCTACATAATAAGGACTGCCATCACTAAATTCGCCGAATCCAGACAAAGAATTAAAAAAAAACCCGGTCCTTTGGCGTATGTCACATTTTTCCCCGGACGTGTCCGAAAATATTATTGAAAAATCAATCGCTTTATTTTTCATTCGCATAAATGGTAAGACATACTTCGGTTCAAATCCAGCTAGATCTGAAACGTCTTCGTATTCAATGTACGATTGTTATAAATACCAAAATCGTGTCTAAGATCTCGGTCCTCAACATCGAGTAGTATACTTTAATTTAGTATACAATTCCTACATAATAAGGACTGCCATCACTAAATTCGCCGAATCCAGACAAAGAATTAAAAAAAAACCCGGTCCTTTGGCGTATGTCACTTTTTTCCCCGGACGTGTCCGAAAATATTATTGAAAAATCAATCGCTTTATTTTTCATTCGCATAAAAAGTGTCCGGACACTTTGCGGACGGCCAAACTAGGACAAATCCGGGGAAACCCGGAGGGATGGCAGCCCTACACATAATTGAACTCGTATTACAAGAATAGTCTGTCTAACGTTAAAATTCGAATGCCCTATTTATTTGGTGTAAGCCTCTCGGTTAATCCTTCAGGCCCCTGAGCCCCTTGATGAAGTTGGTCATGTCGTACTCCTCCTCGTACTGGCGGTCGTCCCACAGGTCGGGCAGCGCGTCCAGCGCGGCGGCGGGGCCGGCGCCCGACCTGTCCGCCCTGTCCGCCCTGTCCGACCTGTCCGCCCTGTCCGCCCTGTCCGGACCCGCCTGCTGAAACAGGTCCAGCAGCTGCTCCGTGCCCATTGTTTCGATGGCGGCGTTTTCGCTGCTGATCACCGTGTTCGCCGTTTGCAGCTTGAATTTTTGTAATCTGGAAGCAATATTTTTATGTTGTAGTTCAAATTCACAAGTTCATAACGACATGTTACTAATACCTAGGTAACCGGGAGGCGAGACTAAATTGGGATCATTGAGTTTTTTTTATATTATATTTTTCCCGATAGTATATGTTATTTGACCTCAGAATTTAGGGTTTGTTTATTTTTACGTCTTATAGTTTTTACGATATATGTTTTTAAAACCACAATATGATAGTTGGTCACATTCCGAAGGTATACAACATTACCTACCTGCTACTGAGCCGACGGTCCCGGGTTCGAATCCCGGCCGGGGCAAATATTTGTGTGATGAACTCGAATATTTGTGCTTGGGTCATGGTTGTTCTATGTATTTAAGGTGGTTGCAGAGATGTCACTTTCATACAAATCGTTTGATCAATACACACTTAGGCGGTTATGGCTTTAGGTTATTAAACATTCTTAAAAAAATCTTTAAGCGATCTTATACTCGCCAAGGAAATCAGTTTTGCTATAAATCATACAATTACAAAGTTATTAAAGCTTTAAAACCCGTTGAAATATTGTCCATATATGTATGTGTGCGTTGCTTTTACACACATACAAACGTAAGCGTACGTAAAGCTATTCATGAACAGTGCGTTCTGAAATATAATACTAGTTTACTTATGATTTAGGATAATAAATTTAAATTGATGTTTCGATATGAATGCATAACAGTTTATTTTTAAATGATTACAGCTTTCATTAAACATGTAACAAATAATTGGAAACATTTGGATTTTAAAGATACCTATTGTGTTTATTTGCTCATAACAATAAAGCGGAACAGATTTCGAACGCACTAAATCTTGTGAATGAAATAATGAATTGTGTCAATACTGTCATGTCAATTGTGGAAATTCGTATAAAATGAATCATGTTTGGTTTACATTTTTTTCGTTTCGTGAGTTTTTACTTTATGCAGTGTGAATAATGAAACGTGCATATAATAATAATAAACATGTGTACTCAGGACATAGTGATCCCTAAACGATATTGCGATATCATGGGTCAGAAATTGCGGGGAAAGTATTGTGTTTGAAAACATTACAAATCGAAGCGTCCTGCCGTGAAAGAGGTGTCTCGCGCTATTTTCTTTTTAGGCGAAGACAAGCATGGCGTGATGACAACCGTAACCAACCACAAAAACTGAACGTAATCGCTCGCTTTGGGTGATGAAAAAAAAACAAAGCTGTTCATAGTGGGTTCATATAGGTAGTTTCTTCTCTCTGACTGAATTGATACCAAGACCTACCCATGTTTTTCAATAGGTGTGGGAAACCAAATCCTTTTGGGAATGATCGATTCAGTGACTAAGTTTCCTCCTTGAAGGATACCTGTAATAACACTAATTACCCTAACACCCTGTAAGATAGGACATGCATACAGCCGTTTCCATTGCCGGCATTTTTGTGACGTAATAAATAATTTCATTACAGATTCAAGGCCAGCTTAGAGCTTCATCAAAAGGGATTACTGCAAGATGATTTCCTTCATTGAATTATCAACAAAAATTATGTCAATTAAAGTTCAAACAGATGAAGGCTTCATCCAAGAAAAGCTGCAGAAACTTATAATTTTCTACAAAACATGCGTGTTGCCTAAAATAATATTACAACGTATACACCATTTCGAATTAAAGCAACAACTCACGCAAACACTAGTATTATAATAAAACCTACACGTAACAAAAATTGTTTTATTTTATTTAGTGGTTGGTGGTTCTAAAATCCATATATGTACATAATAACAATATATTGTCATATATTTTTATATGGCGCGAGCTAGCTCGGGGTCGTGGCGCAAACAACTGGTGCTGCGCTCAGTTAGTAGTAGTGCTAGTAGTTATATATTTTTAGACTGAACATTTTTACAATTAGAGACTCCATGGAACCACGATTTAGAACCACGAAAATCCCAACCCTAATCAGTACCTACTATACTTGATGTCGGGTTTTTGTATATCAGGTCAGAGTATAGCAAAAAGGGCCCGATCTTGTCATTAAGTAATAAAAAAACAGAGGTATACTTGTGTTTTTTTTCATCGTAAATTTCTAAGTCCCAGCACAGAATGGATGATAGTACAAGTAGTCCCAGGCTACGTAGTAATTCTATGGCAATTTAGGACCACTCTAGTTCTTAAACGGGCAAGTTAATCAAACAATTGTAATTTATAAAAGATACTTATTTCAATGTATTCTTTAGTTCTAATCAATTAGTAACAAAAATGAGAAAAATATTTTTCAACAAAATATGTGTCCTAAAATTGGGCCCTTTTTGCTGTAAGTACCCCAATCTATCATTCAGAAAAACTTAGGACAAACTCAATAACATCACAAATCAGAATCACAATATATCAGAACAGAAACCCAACAAATATACTCATTTAATTTCACCACATACTTAAAAAATATAGAACTGCCAAAGATTTGTAATTTCTTCGTATTATTTATTTTGACAATCCAGCCCGTCTAATACAACTAGGCTTCACGATTCTTGTCACGCGACATAGCATCGCCCGTCAGTCTCCTACAGTACCGCAAAGAAAGAGATAGGAAATATTTTTCGCGCGAGAAAGAGTTGCGTGTCACAGTTGTGCTAGAGGTGCATCTTTACTTCATCGTCAAAATCAAATATCATGCCTGCTTATTTATTCAGCGCTTACTATCAAACTGACAGATGATACGCGAGCCTTTAATGAATGAATCACCCGCACACACTCACAATTAGTGTCTATTAGTGTGAGTACTTGCTGATTTTTCACAAATTGCCAACACATGGGAGAATAAGACAATTTATGACGTGCTACTAATACTACATGAATAAAATACAAATACGCGGACTCGCCAAGATACAAATTTTACTTCAAACTAAAGTAACATACGAAATAATACACAAAAACTACAAATCTTGCTTTTCAGCGCCATCTAGCGTGGAATGTCTAGTTTTGTTTCCTCTGCAACCACCTTAAGTATATATTTATCTATATAAGTATGTATATCGTCGCCTGGTACCCACACAAGCCTTCTTGAGCTTAATTAGGGACTAGATCGATTTGAGAGAGGTTGTCTGATATTTATTTATTATATATTTATTACTTTGGCCTACAACGAATTAGTAAGGAAAATTAAAAAGAAGTCGTTACATTGACAGATCTTTTTTTTATGTGCCTTACTATTCCTTGTAGACCAAAGTAATGTTGTGAACCGTCGTAATTTTCACAAACGTCACTTTGAGGACTAAAAAAATTGTATCTAAAAAACTATACGACCTAAAAATAAACCATTCGTAGATTCAGAGTACAAATAACGTCTAATATCGGAAAATATTAAAATTAAAACCTTTCAATAACTCTACGTTCCCAATTCTCGAAAGTATTAAAAATATAATCACAATAGAAGGTTACAAGGTAGATATAAGACACGGTAGATATGGAGGTACCCCATGATCTTCTCCTCGAGCGTGTTGCGCGTGACGAGGCGGTAGACGTTGACGACGCGGCGCTGGCCGATGCGGTGCGCGCGGTCCATGGCCTGCAGGTCCTTCATGGGGTTCCAGTCGTGCTCCACGAAGATCACCGTGTCCGCGCCCGTCAGGTTCAGCCCGAGCCCGCCCACCTGGAGAAACATTATGTTTTTATACTATGTTGGCAGACGCTGCATTTCTCCTTCTTTAGGGATCAAACTTCATAGCTACTAAATTTCATCAGAGAAATAAAAAATTGCATCCGTGCGGAACACACAACTTTTTACCTCACTACGGCGAGGAAAATTCGAGATGCGAGAGAAACAAATAATTTAAAAATAATCATATTTAATGTTGGCCTCTATTTAACACATCAAATTTAAGTCATAACACACTCAAATACAAAACCAGAGAAAAGCACACATATTAAAAATAAAAAAGAGTTACATGCATCACAGACAAGAAGCAACGTATTCGAAATTGGAATGACTTTTATACGCAGATTTTGCGCTATAAACGGAGGTTTTCCGAGCGCGTGGACTCACCGTAGTAGTTAACAGTAGCAGGTCGATGGACACGTCATTGTTGAAGCGCGTGACGAGCGCGTGCCGCTGCTGGGGCGGCACGGAGCCGTCCAGCCGCAGGTAGGTGACGGTCGGCAGGTGCTTCTGCAGCAGGTCCCGCTCCACGATGTCCAGCATCTTCTTGAGCTGGCAGAACACGAGCGCGCGGTGCTGCGACACCACGTATATAACCCGTACACTCACCGTAGTGGTCAACAGCAGCAGGTCGATGGACACGTCATTGTTGAAGCGCGTGACGAGCGCGTGCCGCTGCTGGGGCGGCACGGAGCCGTCCAGCCGCAGGTAGGTGACGGTCGGCAGGTGCTTCTGCAGCAGGTCCCGCTCCACGATGTCCAGCATCTTCTTGAGCTGGCAGAACACGAGCGCGCGGTGCTGCGACACCACGTATATAACCCGTACACTCACCGTAGTGGTCAACAGCAGCAGGTCGATGGACACGTCATTGTTGAAGCGCGTGACGAGCGCGTGCCGCTGCTGGGGCGGCACGGAGCCGTCCAGCCGCAGGTAGGTGACGGTCGGCAGGTGCTTCTGCAGCAGGTCCCGCTCCACGATGTCCAGCATCTTCTTGAGCTGGCAGAACACGAGCGCGCGGTGCTGCGACACCACGTATATAACCCGTACACTCACCGTAGTGGTCAACAGCAGCAGGTCGATGGACACGTCATTGTTGAAGCGCGTGACGAGCGCGTGCCGCTGCTGGGGCGGCACGGAGCCGTCCAGCCGCAGGTAGGTGACGGTCGGCAGGTGCTTCTGCAGCAGGTCCCGCTCCACGATGTCCAGCATCTTCTTGAGCTGGCAGAACACGAGCGCGCGGTGCTGCGACACCACGTATATAACCCGTACACTCACCGTAGTGGTCAACAGCAGCAGGTCGATGGACACGTCATTGTTGAAGCGCGTGACGAGCGCGTGCCGCTGCTGGGGCGGCACGGAGCCGTCCAGCCGCAGGTAGGTGACGGTCGGCAGGTGCTTCTGCAGCAGGTCCCGCTCCACGATGTCCAGCATCTTCTTGAGCTGGCAGAACACGAGCGCGCGGTGCTGCGACACCACGTATATAACCCGTACACTCACCGTAGTGGTCAACAGCAGCAGGTCGATGGACACGTCATTGTTGAAGCGCGTGACGAGCGCGTGCCGCTGCTGGGGCGGCACGGAGCCGTCCAGCCGCAGGTAGGTGACGGTCGGCAGGTGCTTCTGCAGCAGGTCCCGCTCCACGATGTCCAGCATCTTCTTGAGCTGGCAGAACACGAGCGCGCGGTGCTGCGACACCACGTATATAACCCGTACACTCACCGTAGTGGTCAACAGCAGCAGGTCGATGGACACGTCATTGTTGAAGCGCGTGACGAGCGCGTGCCGCTGCTGGGGCGGCACGGAGCCGTCCAGCCGCAGGTAGGTGACGGTCGGCAGGTGCTTCTGCAGCAGGTCCCGCTCCACGATGTCCAGCATCTTCTTGAGCTGGCAGAACACGAGCGCGCGGTGCTGCGACACCACGTATATAACCCGTACACTCACCGTAGTGGTCAACAGCAGCAGGTCGATGGACACGTCATTGTTGAAGCGCGTGACGAGCGCGTGCCGCTGCTGGGGCGGCACGGAGCCGTCCAGCCGCAGGTAGGTGACGGTCGGCAGGTGCTTCTGCAGCAGGTCCCGCTCCACGATGTCCAGCATCTTCTTGAGCTGGCAGAACACGAGCGCGCGGTGCTGCGACACCACGTATATAACCCGTACACTCACCGTAGTGGTCAACAGCAGCAGGTCGATGGACACGTCATTGTTGAAGCGCGTGACGAGCGCGTGCCGCTGCTGGGGCGGCACGGAGCCGTCCAGCCGCAGGTAGGTGACGGTCGGCAGGTGCTTCTGCAGCAGGTCCCGCTCCACGATGTCCAGCATCTTCTTGAGCTGGCAGAACACGAGCGCGCGGTGCTGCGACACCACGTATATAACCCGTACACTCACCGTAGTGGTCAACAGCAGCAGGTCGATGGACACGTCATTGTTGAAGCGCGTGACGAGCGCGTGCCGCTGCTGGGGCGGCACGGAGCCGTCCAGCCGCAGGTAGGTGACGGTCGGCAGGTGCTTCTGCAGCAGGTCCCGCTCCACGATGTCCAGCATCTTCTTGAGCTGGCAGAACACGAGCGCGCGGTGCTGCGACACCACGTATATAACCCGTACACTCACCGTAGTGGTCAACAGCAGCAGGTCGATGGACACGTCATTGTTGAAGCGCGTGACGAGCGCGTGCCGCTGCTGGGGCGGCACGGAGCCGTCCAGCCGCAGGTAGGTGACGGTCGGCAGGTGCTTCTGCAGCAGGTCCCGCTCCACGATGTCCAGCATCTTCTTGAGCTGGCAGAACACGAGCGCGCGGTGCTGCGACACCACGTATATAACCCGTACACTCACCGTAGTGGTCAACAGCAGCAGGTCGATGGACACGTCATTGTTGAAGCGCGTGACGAGCGCGTGCCGCTGCTGGGGCGGCACGGAGCCGTCCAGCCGCAGGTAGGTGACGGTCGGCAGGTGCTTCTGCAGCAGGTCCCGCTCCACGATGTCCAGCATCTTCTTGAGCTGGCAGAACACGAGCGCGCGGTGCTGCGACACCACGTATATAACCCGTACACTCACCGTAGTGGTCAACAGCAGCAGGTCGATGGACACGTCATTGTTGAAGCGCGTGACGAGCGCGTGCCGCTGCTGGGGCGGCACGGAGCCGTCCAGCCGCAGGTAGGTGACGGTCGGCAGGTGCTTCTGCAGCAGGTCCCGCTCCACGATGTCCAGCATCTTCTTGAGCTGGCAGAACACGAGCGCGCGGTGCTGCGACACCACGTATATAACCCGTACACTCACCGTAGTGGTCAACAGCAGCAGGTCGATGGACACGTCATTGTTGAAGCGCGTGACGAGCGCGTGCCGCTGCTGGGGCGGCACGGAGCCGTCCAGCCGCAGGTAGGTGACGGTCGGCAGGTGCTTCTGCAGCAGGTCCCGCTCCACGATGTCCAGCATCTTCTTGAGCTGGCAGAACACGAGCGCGCGGTGCTGCGACACCACGTATATAACCCGTACACTCACCGTAGTGGTCAACAGCAGCAGGTCGATGGACACGTCATTGTTGAAGCGCGTGACGAGCGCGTGCCGCTGCTGGGGCGGCACGGAGCCGTCCAGCCGCAGGTAGGTGACGGTCGGCAGGTGCTTCTGCAGCAGGTCCCGCTCCACGATGTCCAGCATCTTCTTGAGCTGGCAGAACACGAGCGCGCGGTGCTGCGACACCACGTATATAACCCGTACACTCACCGTAGTGGTCAACAGCAGCAGGTCGATGGACACGTCATTGTTGAAGCGCGTGACGAGCGCGTGCCGCTGCTGGGGCGGCACGGAGCCGTCCAGCCGCAGGTAGGTGACGGTCGGCAGGTGCTTCTGCAGCAGGTCCCGCTCCACGATGTCCAGCATCTTCTTGAGCTGGCAGAACACGAGCGCGCGGTGCTGCGACACCACGTATATAACCCGTACACTCACCGTAGTGGTCAACAGCAGCAGGTCGATGGACACGTCATTGTTGAAGCGCGTGACGAGCGCGTGCCGCTGCTGGGGCGGCACGGAGCCGTCCAGCCGCAGGTAGGTGACGGTCGGCAGGTGCTTCTGCAGCAGGTCCCGCTCCACGATGTCCAGCATCTTCTTGAGCTGGCAGAACACGAGCGCGCGGTGCTGCGACACCACGGCGCCGGCGTCGCCCGCCTCCGCCGACACGCCGATGCCGCAGTCCAGCAGCAGCTGTCTGCAGAGCAACACACCAAACTGTTCAACGACGGACATTGACTAGAATACAATAAGCTTTATTCAAGATAACACATCATTACCACAGGCGCGACAGCGGCCTATCGGTGTAACTCGGGCGTCGGTGGCCTTGTATTGCCGAATCCTTCGACAAGGCATTCATCTGAATGCTTTTCCCCACCTCGCGCGTCCCGCGCTTGCTCTTTGACACGCACGCATAGCTGCGAGTTTTGTTACTGCACACAAGTGTCGCTGTCGTTTCTTTTTACATTAGTATATAATATATTCTCAGAGAGCTATGGAAAGGGCAATGCTCGGAGTTTCTTTGAAGGATCGAATTCGGAACGAAGTGGTCCATCAGAGAACCAAAGTTACCGACATTGCTCACCGTATTAGCAATTTGAAGTGGCAGTGGGCTGGCCATATTAGCCGAAGAACCGATAACCGGTGGGGTAAACGTGTTCTTGAGTGGAGACCGCGGATCGGCAAGCGTAGTATGGGACGCCCTCATACTAGATGGAGCGATGATCTGTGCAGGGTGGCTGGCAAAAGCTGGATGAGAGTAGCCGAGGATCGCGTACAATGGCGTGCAGTTGGAGAGGCCTATGTCCAGCAGTGGACAAGAATAGGCTGATGATGATGATGATGATGATATATTCTTTGTCATTACAACTTTCAATATTAGGTAAGTTTTAAAGACAGTGTATAAGAGATGTGCATTCGAAATGGTCTCCACTCAGCAATGCTTGAATCGACTGTACAGTAGTCTTGTTTGCGGATGATTATTTTCTTTATCATATAATTATACCAGAAAAAGACCTGGTAAAAAAAATTGTCGATTGCAAGACAGTCAATAGTGGTGTGTACGTACTTGAGAGCAGGCAGCTTGGCGGAGTGCTCGATGTCGTCGAGGCTGGAGCGCTGCACGGAAAGTTGCAGCTGCACCTTGGTGTACTCCGGGTGTTCCGGCGTCAGCACCAGCTTGGGATGGTTGCACACGTTTTGTAGGTAGTGGAGGAACTGAAATTACATTGAATATTTGTTTATATTTATTTTTAATTACAGAAATGGGCTCAATAAAATACTGATGACTATTTAGCTTAAACAAATATATGAGGAAGCTAAGGCCAGCCGATATAGATTCTATATGGTGAGAGTTATTCGTTTAGCAGCCGATATAGATTCTATATTATGAGAGTTATTCGTTTAGTCCTGCACTTGTGCTTGCCTATTTTAGTTCGTTTGGGCATCATTCTATATTGCTTTTGATGAAAAAGTATGCCAAAAAAAGTAATGGTCCCAACAAACAAAAAATCCTCTTGTAGTGGCTTATATAGCCAAAAATATTATTCTTGTAAAGGCCATATTATCGCTAATAAGGGTGGATTTGGGCACAAATTATAAATACAATAACCTTTTACTCAACTTATAGTTGCTTTATTATTTGCTTTATTTATCTTGTAAGTGCTTTATTGTGACAAGCAACAAGGTAGTCAAACTTATAATGGCATGGAAATTGCCTTTAAAATGTTAATATACTTATAAGAACTATATTTAAAGCGTTTATAAGGGCGATCGTCCTTATACGCGTTTTGTTATGGTCCGATTTAAGGGCGTAAAATTCATAACGGCAAAACAAATGCCCCTAATAAGGTATTTGGCTCTTATAACTGTATGTTTATGACTGTGCAATAAGTTTATTTTCTTTTTTGTAATAGTTTGACGAAAAATAATTAGTCAACATCTTCATGATTAATAGTAAACGGTACCTACCTAAGTTATTTTTTTATTCTATGTTAGAGTACCCGAATCTATAGTGAAAACTGTGTGGGAATTTAAATTTGTGATAGAGTATGGTATAAAACATGATGTGTTATCAACGCGCCTTTGTATTATTGCGGTTTTGTACTGAAAATGTGGTTAATTATTTAGTCATGTTTTATAAAAGGCCATTATAAGAGCGAAAGAAATTTGCACATCATCTACAAATACACTATGAGATTAAAAATCTATCATTAGCAATAGGTGTTGCTTATGATTCGCCATTTTATATGTCGTTAGGGTTCCTTTCTCACAAGTGTTATAACTGTACATATCCGACTCATCCAAATTTACCATCACACTTTGTCATACGTCGTGAATATATAGAAGTTTTGCAACAATTCACTTTCATTTTCTGTAAAGCGTATTTTATATACGACCATTTTATTGCAAATGAATGCGAATATTGTAATCCGTAATTTAAATAGTAACAATATTTCTAAATAAACATTGACACTTTATTAATCGGACGAGTAATTATAAATTTAATATTTAAAAAAGTTTGATAAATTAGTCAAATACCGATTATTATTACATATAAAAGTACAATAAAACCAAATACTTCATTAATTCATTCATTTAACACGTCATTAATTACATTAGATATAAAATTTGATTAATAAACGAACTTAAAATCGTTATTCATTAAATACATTTGGCTGAATCTACACGCGCTTGTGCCATTTTGACATAAGACGAATATTAAAAAAATGCTTTTGCACATGCGCAGTAGTAGATGTCAAGCGCGGTTTACAAATAACCCCGCCATTTTTTATATTACTAGTTTAATTCGAAGTTTTTTCAATTCCTCATTTGACCATATGTCTGTATCACTGTAACTGCCGCTACAAATGTATTCCTCAGTACTTTCCTGCTCACTCCCATGTTCCATAAATAATCTTCTACGGAACCACCGGCTGCTACCTCGGTACCAGATTGGTCATTTTATAGATTTACAGAAGTATTAGGCGTAACCATATTGTTGTATCTTGAATAAAACTTCTGCTATTTATATGATATTAATTTATTGGACACCATGTTATGCGTACACAAATCACTGAGGTAGAAGGGCGATCCGTTCTACGCAAGAGTATACTACATTCTCCGGGACTTATAATAAAACTAATCTAGTTTTATTTCATATTACAAGTAGATACGAATATACATCCACAAAGATATCTGTGAACTTACGAGCTTATAACTAACATTTAGAAGCTTAATACTAAGTTAGCTAAACTTGTTAAGTGGATATCTTGGCATCATTTAATATAAATACAAGTAATACTTGGCCTACGATATAGTACTTAACTTACTCTAATTGCTATTAACATCATCGTTACAATACACCATTTGATCAATATGGCGTTTCCAAGTCGTGCCTTGTACCTCAATTAGGTAAGTTAAATTTGGTACAGATTCGGATACAATTTTGCCCACTATCCACGGTTTATATCCCTTCCGGTAATCCCTAACCATAACTTTTTGCCCTATTACAAATTTAACTTTTCTATTGGGTGTCTCTTCCCCCTGACTATCTGGCTGACACTCTACCAAAAGTGGGGGTTTTAAACTACTAAATCTATTCCTCAGTTCCCTCCCCAGCAACAATCGAGCCGGTGTAATACCTGTGGTTCTCTGAGGTGTAGTTCTGTAATCAAACAGAAATAGATTGATTGCTGAGTGAATATTATATCCACTTTCTCTAATTTTGGTAACGGTAGATTTAAAAGTTTGTACAAATCTTTCTGCAGCTCCGTTTGTCGCTGGGTGGTAAGGAGGTGAGAATGTTTGTTTAATATCACATTCTTTACAATAATTTGCAAATTCAGCACTAGTAAATGTAGTTTGATTATCCGTAACTAATTGTTTCGGATATCCAAACCTACTAAATAACTTATCCAGTACTTCGATTGTTTTGGTAGCTGTCATGCTTGACATTTCAAATGCTTCAGGCCATTTACTATAACTGTCTATTATTATTAAATACATTTTATTATAAAATGGGCCCAGAAAATCTGCATGTAATCTATGCCATGGAGCTGACGGAGTCGGCCATGGTTGCGGAGACTTAATGGGGTTTCTATAATTTGTTAAACAAACTATACAAGATTGTCCTATCTTTTCAATTTCTGAATTCAAATCCGGCCACCAAAAGTAGGAACGTGCTATTTCCTTCATACGAACAATTCCAAAATGTGTTTTATGTAAGCTTTTTAAAACTGCTTTTTGATTTTTCCCTGGAATTATTACTCTGTGTCCCCATAATAAGCACCCCTGATCTAAGCTAATTTCTGTTTTCCTATTATAAAATGGTAACAATTCTGACTCAATTAATTTCTTTTCAGGCCAACCCTTTCTACAATATTCTGTTACTTTATTTAATTGTTGATCCTTTAATGTATTTTCTTGAATTGTTTTGTAATTTAAGTAATCCATTTCGGAATTGTTTGTATAAATGACTTGTTCAAAATTTTCCAACTTACATATTTCATGGTAACTACCCGTGTCAGTATTTTTGTTTTCAGGATTTCGAGACAAAAAATCTGCTGGATTAAGACTTGTTTTTATATGTTTTATCTTATAGCTGAAAGCCGACAAAAATATCGCATAGTGCTGCAGTCGCTTCGCTGCCATCTTGGGAATACCTTTTGTTGGTCCAAAAATCCTGACTAATGCTGAACTATCTGTTTCTAATTCAAATTTTCGACCATAGATATAGGTGTAGAATTTGGTGACCCCAAATACAATTGCCATGGCCTCCTTGTCTATAGCCGCATACTTTTGTTCAGTTGAGTTCAATTTTTTACTGACATATGCTATGGGCTTGACAACTCCATCAATATCCCGGTTTGATAATATAGCCGCTAATCCACAATCTGAAGCATCACAAGTCACTATAATTGGAAGGTCTGGATTAAAATGTTTTAAATTATCTGCTGAAGCTAATCTCTGTTTTATCATATTAAATGACTTTTGACATTCCTCTGTCCAGTTAAATTTATTGACTTTGGTACAATCATATAGTGGAGTTAAGATCTCTGCCATGTCTTTTAAGAATCGAGAATAGTAATTAACTTTGCCTAGAAATGATTTCAACATTGTTAAGTTAGTTGGAGCTGGGGCATTCAACAAAGGTTCAATATTTGATTTGATGATACTTATACTGTTTTTATCTATACGGAACCCAAATACGTCTATGTGTCTCGTAAAAAACCTACACTTTTCTGGTTTTAATTTGAAATTACTTTCCTGTAACTTATTAAGTACTTTGGCTAGATTTTCGTAAGTTTCCTGTAAGCTTTTACCCGACACATAGATGTTATCAATGAAAACAATAGTATTTGGTATCCCTATTAATTTTTTACACATTAATCTTTGAAAGGAGCCAGGACCGGTATTAACTCCGTATGGTAAAAATTTATATTTATATGTACCAAATTCTGTAACAATTGTGGTAATATCTTGACTTTCTTCTGTCAAGGCAGCCTGTAAGTAAGCCTCTTTCAGGTCAAGCTCGCAGTAGTATTCACCATGTTTCAAGGTTTCAAAGATATCCTCAATGTGTGGGAGTGGATAATGATCAATTTCTAAACTTGGGTTAAGAGTAACTTTGTAGTCACCGCATAGCCTCACCGAGCCATCAGGTTTTAAAATGGGCACTACAGGTGTACCCCATTGGCTTTGCTTTATTGGGACTATACGGCCATTTTCCTGTAATCTCTCAATTTCAAGTTTTACCTTATCTCGGAGGGCATAAG
Source organism: Apotomis capreana (assembly GCA_947623375.1). Taxonomy (NCBI): domain Eukaryota; kingdom Metazoa; phylum Arthropoda; class Insecta; order Lepidoptera; family Tortricidae; genus Apotomis; species Apotomis capreana. The sequence continues at coordinate 23,026,909 of OX392507.1, read as the reverse complement.
GAACACGCCGAACTGGTAGGAACTTAGGTGTAGCATCTTTTTTTAATTTCAAGGAAATTGCTTCACCCTTAAATTCACCCCAACCAGGACTGAATACTGCTGCGAACTCCTGATCAATTAGTTGTTTGGCATCTGAAACATTTTTTACCAATATGTTAGAGTTATAAAGAGCCATCTCCTTGAAAGCGGGGGGCCACATGTTTAACTCATTTAACCAATCCCGACCCATCAAACAAGGAGTGGTCCCTTTTGAGATATATATGCTTAACTTTTTATGAATATTATTATGTTTTACAGGTATATTGTGAATAATACCTAATGGCTGAGACAATGTTTGATCAAAATTACGAAACGTCACTTTGCACTTCTCTATATTAAATTCTTTTAAATATTTATCTTTGAAAGCGAGAGGCATCACAGACACTTCAGCACCCGTGTCCACCTCAAATTGTACTTTTTGTTCATTTCCTATTTGGAGCTCGACTACATATGGTGGTATTTTACTTACTCTATCAAACCTATAAGTTTCATATTCTTCAAGTACGTCTTTTTTGTGTATGTCTTGGTTTTCTGATATATCTTCACACGTCATATCCAAAACATTTGTCTGCTTATACTTGTTTTTTGAGCACATTTTATATATATGTCCTTGTTGGCCACACTCCGAACAAAATTTATTTTTCAGCGTACAGTCTTTTTTTATATGATTATCTTTCCCACAGCAGAAACACCCATTCTTGATATTTTTATTGTTAGTTGTTTTTGAAACTGTAATCTTCGACTTCACTTTAGTCTTCGGCTTGATGTAGGAAATGCTGCTGGTGTCCCCTTCACCATTTGAGTGCTTGAAGGCTATTTCCACAGTTCTAGCTAGTTGTACCATGTTTTCTAATTTTATGTCATGCGCTTGTTTCATTAGTTCAAATTTTATTAATTTTGAATGTACCCCTTCAATTAATTTTTCTTTTACTTGATCCTCCTCATCCTTAAACCGGCATTTTCTTGCGAGCTTCTTCAATACGAACACATAATCTTCGATAGACTCTGAAGGTAATTGATTTCTGCTTCTAAACTCAGCTCTGTCCAACAATGGCGTCTGGGTTTGTGTATATTTTAGCCGTAACTTCTCACATATTGTTTTGAAACTTAAGGTACTGGGTTTTACCGAATCACATAAGAATTGCAAGGTTTCGAACACTTTAGGTGTTAGTTTGGTTATAAGTAACGGAACCTTTTTTTCTTCAGGTATATCGTTTAACAGGATCAAAGATTCCAACTGTTGTTCGAAAACGTCCCAATTTTCGCCTTCAAACTGCTTAATTTCAAAACTGGAACTCATTGTTTTCTTTTTTTCCACACCCGATGAGTCTATTTTAGGTTGCTTTACTTCTTTATTTTGGTAATAATCACTAAGTATTTTTCTTAAGCCGTCCACTGTCGGATTGAGCGGACACTGCAAACCTTCGTCTTGAATTATTTTTATTAAACTTTCTTTTGCACACCGGTAAATAAAAGTTCTTTTTCCTTGTTTGATTAAAGAAATTATTTCCGCTTCTGTCAATTCTTTTTCCAAGTTGCCTGCACCGTTATCTGTCATGCTAACGTTTCATTTCACGTTTGGCAAATGTCTTGGAACACTATTCCGCGGGTAACCTCAAACTTCAACTGTCACCGCCATTGAATGCCATTGTTACCCCGGTGTCCTTCGTATTAAAAGTAATTAATTTCTTACTTTTAAGAAGTATTTTGCTCCTCCTGATTAATATATCGGTGCACGGTGTTGTCCGAATGTCCTCGTCGCCAATGTTGTATCTTGAATAAAACTTCTGCTATTTATATGATATTAATTTATTGGACACCATGTTATGCGTACACAAATCACTGAGGTAGAAGGGCGATCCGTTCTACGCAAGAGTATACTACACATATAAAACCTTTTAATATAACACTATAGAGAACATAGCCCTTATTAGTATTATATAAGTGAATATGGATTGCTTTAATTCTTATTAAGACTATATGAAATGCTATAATTCATTCGTTGGGTAAACATCTTATAAAAAGCTCCTATAAGCCGAAAAGCTTTATAGGTACCTTGTGCATTACTTTTATAAGAATGATTGGCCATATAAAACGCCTTTACAAGGCTTTCAATATTATACAGCTAAAACGCAATGTAGCTAGCTTCTATAAGAATATAAAAAAATTAACCCTTATTGTAGCCATATTATTTGGTTTTATTAACGTTAACATAACCAAATTATAAGAATAAAGGCAATTTTAGCCAAATTGTCTTATAAAAAGCCGTTAAAAGGTACATTGTTGTAATGAATGCCATTTTAAAACAACTATGAGACTTTAGTCCTTATAGATTTAATTTTATAAGGTTATTTTGTTTGTTGGGGTTAGTCGAGATTTCTTATTTGCTGCTCTCCAGTGTTGGGGTACCAACCTGGAAGACGTGATGCTGGCGGGTGACGGAGGGCGGCAGGTGCTTGCTGAACTGCTCGTACAGGCGGCGCTGCAGCGGCGACAGCTCGCAGTAGTAGTCCTGCGTGATCTTCGGCGGGAGCTCCTTCAGTGTTGGGGTACCAACCTGGAAGACGTGATGCTGGCGGGTGACGGAGGGCGGCAGGTGCTTGCTGAACTGCTCGTACAGGCGGCGCTGCAGCGGCGACAGCTCGCAGTAGTAGTCCTGCGTGATCTTCGGCGGGAGCTCCTTCAGTGTTGGGGTACCAACCTGGAAGACGTGATGCTGGCGGGTGACGGAGGGCGGCAGGTGCTTGCTGAACTGCTCGTACAGGCGGCGCTGCAGCGGCGACAGCTCGCAGTAGTAGTCCTGCGTGATCTTCGGCGGGAGCTCCTTCAGCACGTCCTCCTTCACGCGCCGCAGCAGGAATGGCAGTACCTGGCCGGGACACCAAACGGTGCCTTATTATTAAAATTTCACGTAAATTAATGAAAGAAGTTCTATACTGAATTATTGTCCACGTTATTGAACTAAATACAGCCAAATCGTCATCTAGCGCATATTGGTCGTGTTTCTCAATATCACCCGAATTTGCACGACCAGCGGCAGCGGTCACACGAGTGAGCGAGACACTTGTATGGCCGCCGCTTGCCGCAGAACGAACTCCTTCCATCTTAGGGTCTTTAGGATCGACGCGGTCTAGGGAATTATACGTACTGAACTACCGCGCTGTCGTTACGTGTTCAGTAGGCTAGTACCGTTTGTTACTCCATCTAGCAGGCTTCTTTCAGCAGCATGTACCCGTACCTGTCGGTGCAGCGCCTCGCAGGCGAGCGCGCCGGCCTGCAGCTGCAGCGGCGTGGCCTTCGGCTCGCGCGCGGCGAGGATGGGCCGCGAGTAGCGCGCCGTGAACTGCCGCTCCGTGCCCAGCAGGCCCGGCATCAGGAAGTCGAACAGCGACCATAATTCCAGCACGTTGTTCTGGAATAACAACACAAAGCTAACACTTTGGGACAGATTTCAAAATGGGTAGATCCTAGGTTTTTGGAAGTGCAAATGAAACAATAGTAGTTTGTGCAACTGCTACATAATGAGAGGTCTTAAAACACGAGTGTGGTTTTTCGTTTCATAATAAAATCACACGAGTGTTTTAAGACCTAATTATGTACAGTTGCATACACTACTTTATCTAGACAATGCCTGTAATGGTGACCTCGCCCCCACCGCGGTACTGTTATGAAATTACATCTCTGATTTTGGCCGCTGCCAAGTAATGTAGGTCCTTACCTATATAATATCTGAAATTGTTGTACGAATTTAACAAGATAATATATAATTTTCGAATTCGAGACTGTAAAAAATCTCGCCGTAGGTGTCGTTTCCTATGTTATTGTGTAAGGACATTACAAAGATGGCGCCATCGTGATTTTCTCGCAGTGGTGCGTGAAAAAAAAAAAGATTTTGAAATGTCTCTAGAGATAGAACTTACCTGAATCGGAGTTCCGGACAAAATTAACCTATGATTAGCGACTAGTTGCTTTATGGCTTTGAACGCTTTGGTCTTCCCGTTCTTGATGACGTGGCCCTCGTCCAATATGCAGTAGTTCCACTTGATGCCGCTGAAGAAGTCGATATCCTTGCGCACGATATCGTAGGAGGCCACGATCAGGTTGTAGTTCTTGACGTGGTGGCGCAGCCGCTCCCGCTCCACGGGCGGGCCCACGTACTGGAGCGGCTTGAGGTATTTGGTGGGAATGAACTTGTTTACTTCGAACACCCAGTGGCCTGGAAACAATAGAAGATATTTATATACTTGCTCGTAATGAGTGTTTCTAGAGTTCCGTACCCAAAGGGTAAAAACGGGACCCTTTACTGAGACTTTGCTGTCCGTCCGTCCGTCCGTCTGTCACCAGGCTGTATCTCAAGAACGGTGATAGCTAGACAGTTGAAATTTTCACAGATGATGTATTTCTATTGCCGCTATAACACCAAATACTAAAAATAAAATAAAATAAATATTTAAGGGGGGCTCCCATACAACAAACTTGTTTTCTGGTACGGAACCCTTCATGCGCGAGTCGGACTCGCACTTGCCCAATTTTTAAGGATTTTTAACTACCTACCACGGCCGCCACCGCCGAGCTCCTTTCTCTTGCTTCACCGACCGCGCATGCGCCACACGCAGCGCACATACGGCTCGCGCATACCATTTTTTATTATCTAAATAAGTAAGTCAACCATTATGAAACATCGAATTACACGAAAGTAACGAACATCACGCCTTCTTTATTTTTCTACTGAGACCCCTAGTCTTAACAGTGAGCTACCTGTGAGCGTGGGCGGACAGACGACGAGGCTGGGCGCGTCGGGGTCGCGGCGCGCGGCGCGCTCGGCGTGCGAGCCGGCCACTACCACGATCGACTGCGGCGTCTCAGTGAGCTACCTGTGAGCGTGGGCGGACACACGACGAGGCTGGGCGCGTCGGGGTCGCGGCGCGCGGCGCGCTCGGCGTGCGAGCCGGCCACTACCACGATCGACTGCGGCGTCTCAGTGAGCTACCTGTGAGCGTGGGCGGACAGACGACGAGGCTGGGCGCGTCGGGGTCGCGGCGCGCGGCGCGCTCGGCGTGCGAGCCGGCCACTACCACGATCGACTGCGGCGTCTCAGTGAGCTACCTGTGAGCGTGGGCGGACAGACGACGAGGCTGGGCGCGTCGGGGTCGCGGCGCGCGGCGCGCTCGGCGTGCGAGCCGGCCACTACCACGATCGACTGCGGCGTCTCAGTGAGCTACCTGTGAGCGTGGGCGGACAGACGACGAGGCTGGGCGCGTCGGGGTCGCGGCGCGCGGCGCGCTCGGCGTGCGAGCCGGCCACTACCACGATCGACTGCGGCGTCTCAGTGAGCTACCTGTGAGCGTGGGCGGACAGACGACGAGGCTGGGCGCGTCGGGGTCGCGGCGCGCGGCGCGCTCGGCGTGCGAGCCGGCCACTACCACGATCGACTGCGGCGTCTCAGTGAGCTACCTGTGAGCGTGGGCGGACAGACGACGAGGCTGGGCGCGTCGGGGTCGCGGCGCGCGGCGCGCTCGGCGTGCGAGCCGGCCACTACCACGATCGACTGCAGCGTCTCAGTGAGCTACCTGTGAGCGTGGGCGGACAGACGACGAGGCTGGGCGCGTCGGGGTCGCGGCGCGCGGCGCGCTCGGCGTGCGAGCCGGCCACTACCACGATCGACTGCGGCGTCTCAGTGAGCTACCTGTGAGCGTGGGCGGACAGACGACGAGGCTGGGCGCGTCGGGGTCGCGGCGCGCGGCGCGCTCGGCGTGCGAGCCGGCCACTACCACGATCGACTGCAGCGTCTTGCCCAGGCCCATGTCGTCGCATAGCACGCCGTGCAACTTGTACTCGTTCAGGAATCGGAGCCAATTCACGCCCGCCTGGAATACCACAACATAGGCTTGTTTATTGTTGCTTAGTTTATTTTGTTGGATTTTATGCGAAAATTCATTGTTTATTTAACAAACAGAGTACGAGTCCAAAAACGATATTCAAAGTTATAGTGAAGCGCACAAGAGGCGTCTTTACATATGACCATTAGCAAAGAGTAAGCGGTGAGTGTGTAGTGTGAGTGTAGTGCACAAGCCTTCTTGAGCTTAATTTGGGACTAGATCGATTTGTGTGAGGTTGTCCGATATTTATTATTATTATTTACCTGCTGGTAGGTCCGGAGCTCGGCCGACACGGGCACGGGGATCTTGTAGTCGCGGATGGAGCCGGGGTTGAACAGCTGGTCGAGGAAGCGCTTGTCGGCCAGGCGGCGCGCGCGCAGCTCGGGCGCCAGGCCGGCCGGCTCGGCCGCGGCGCCGTCCAGCGGCATCAGCTGGATCAGCGACGCGAAGCAGCGCGTCGACATCACGCGCACCGCCGAGCAGTGGTCGCTCATCCGCCCTAAACAGGAATAAGTAATAATTAATGTTCATGTTGTATATCTACCTAAACCACCTTGGAGCCACGTTTTCGCCGTGGCGTCACCTATAGGTTACACCGGAAGACCAGCGCTGGTCCCCGGGCCAGCATTTATGCTGAGGTGTGACCTTTTCGTGGCATACACACCTACGATTTTACAATACAATACAATACAACAATTCTTTATTGCACACCAACAAGAAAAATATAACATGAGAAATCATAAATTAAAGAATGGTAGACAATAGGCGGTCTTATCGCTAAAGAGCGATCTCTTCCAGACAACCTTTGGGTGGCGGAGAAAACAAAATTAAACAGAAAATAGTAGGTGGTGAGATAAGAACTTTAAGTAATTTGAGAAATAATAAATAAACGACAAACAAAATATTAAAGACAGATAGGTCATACACATACACAAATAATATCTATATATACAAACATACATAAACGTACATACATACAAAAAGGGAGAATGAAAAGAATATCACAGCAACATTAGACTTATAATGAAAAACGACAGGCTTTAGGCTACGGTAGAGATAAAATAGTGATCTTTAAGTTTATATTTAAAAATTGCCAAAGTTTTAGCTTGTCTAAGATCCAGCGGAAGCGAGTTCCACAGTAAAATAGCTTGCACAGTAAAAGAATTAGAATAAAATTTTGACTTTGATGCCGGAACAGTGAGTATACAATTTTGAGCGGACCTTGCAGATGTGAGGTAACTAAAACGATCTTTAAGGTAGCGGGGAGTTGCAGGGTTAAAAAGAATATTATAGAGAAGTGAAAGTGTGTGAAAGTTACGACGAAGACGGATAGGGAGCCACTTGAGTTGTGAACGGAAACTGGAAACATGGTCATACTTGCGTAACCCAAATATGAACCTAATGCAGATGTTTTGAATACGCTCAAGTTTGTTAAGCTGCTCCTCGGAAAGGTCAATATAGGAAATATCAGCGTAATCTAAAATAGAGAGGAGTAATGTCTGAGCAAGCGTAATTTTAGTAGCAATGGGTAGGAAATAACGAAGCCTCCTCAGAGAACCTACTGCGGCAAACACCTTCCTACTAACCTCACCAAGCTGTGGCACCCAAGAAAGTGTGCAATCTATAATAACACCCAGGTTTTTAACCTGATGAGAGAAAGGAATCAGAATGCCATTGAACAAAATAGGTGGGAGGTTTATGAAGTCAATTTTTGCGATCATCTTAGGGCTACCAATGATTATAACTTGAGTCTTGGCAGGGTTGATTTTCAGACCGTAGCTACTGCTCCAGTCTGAAATACGCTCCAGATCACAATTTGTCGAGGATATAACCGATGGTAGATCACCGAGTACACCCTGCGAATATATTTGAAGATCATCGGCATAAAGGTGATAAGAAGAAGATAAATTACTAGTAATGGAATTAATGAAAATAGAAAACAACAATGGAGACAACACGCCGCCCTGCGGAACGCCGGCCAACGTACTGCACCAAGAATAATTTTGTTTTTTTTTATTTTATTTTATTTCCAATGTGTTGTCCAGTTCGTGTATGTTTACGAATAAATTTTCATTCATTCATTCATTCACCTGAGCCACCTTAGAGCATAGACCAATGGAGATGCCATAACGTAAACTCTTCGAACAAATTTAGCGGTTTTTAACGGGCGGCGAGGTAAACACGTACAACACACCACCAAATGATTAATAAGACACAAATTTTGCTGTTGTGATAAACGCACACTACAGAAAAATTCAACACATCAAAAATTACACGCACACAGACACAGTTTTCACGTAACTATACAGAATACATATACACAAAATAGTGGTGGGACACATCCATCGAAGAATGAGCCAAACCAGCAGCTGTTCAAGTTTGTTTACTGACCCAGTAATGGAACGACGAGTAGCGCGATGTAGGGCACGACTTGCAGCTGTAATGCGTCCACCACCCTGGACACAGCTTCGGCGCTGCCGCAGCGCACGCGCACGGCTCCCATCTCACTCAGAGCGGGCACCAGCTGCGAACAAACATCAACGTTACATACGGTTCTTCACTATTAGGCTGCGTTTCCACCAGAGCGAGAATGCGTAGCGAGAGATGTGTTTTTGTTAACTAATAGAATCAGTTGCGCTGAGCGAGGGTAAGTAAATGAAGTTATTCCATTAGTTAACAAAAACACATCCTTCGCTACGCATCCTCGCACATCTCTGGTGGAAACGCAGTCCCTAGGCTTAATGTGGATGTATAAAGAAGAATAAAAAATTGAAAATTTTCGCTTTCACAAATTGCGTCAGGGCGGCATACGTTAGCGTGGTCAACTAATCGAGCAGGTGTTTGGTAAATAGCGATCACAATTAAGCTTACCAGTGAGTCTGGTAAATCACTTGAACTTTGCGACCGTATAGCATATGTGCGTATCTAGTGTATATTTTTGTTTCACTTAAATCAAGCAACTTGTTTTGGAGTCACGCTATGTAATTGTAATCGTACGGCCCGCCCTGCCAGCGTGACGTCATCAGACTAATGGTCATAGTATGATCATACGTCGAGAGGATTGTTTAAGTGACGTCACAGCGCCGCGTCGGTGATATAGTTCATTAGCAGCAGTCCATCGTCGTGTCGTACCTCGTCACAGACCACCCCCACTAGACGGAGCATGTAAGGCACATGTAAGGCGACCCGCGCGCACCAACGATATGGTACGGCAGAACATTAAAGTACCAACACGGCGGCCACCGTTTAGTTGCGTCCATGTTTATGAGGTCTCTCTACACCACTTAACACTACAATTTACCATGTTATTTATTTAATTTTTTTTTTCGTTGACGTACGCATGGATCATAAACAAGGACGCAACTAAACGGTGGCCGCCGTGTTGATACTTTAATGTTCTGCCGTACCATATCGTTGGTGCGCGCGGGTCGCCTTACATGCTCCGTCTAGTGGGGGTTGTCTGTGGTGATATATCATTAGCAGCAGCACGCGCACGCTGGTGATATAGTCGACTAGGAGAGTCCATCGTGTCGTACCTCGTGCACGACGGTGTCCATGACGTGGTGCGGGTCGCGGCGCGCCATGGCGGCCAGCGCGCGCGCCGCCATGTGGCGCACGGCGGTGTGCGCGTGGCGGGCGAGCGCGGCGCACGCGCACGCGCCGCGCGCGGCCAGCGCCCAGGCGCGCGGCGCCAGCGCCCCGCACACCGCCTCGAACACCTGCAGCCGCGAGATCAGCTCCTCCGACGCCTCCACGTCGTGCCTCTCCAGCTCTGGAAACGCATTACAAACTTACACAACAGTTACAGGCAGGAGGTTCCTGACGATCGGCACCTCTAGGACTATGACTCGCGACTCTTTGTTGCGCGACATCTATCTGTCACTTTCCTTTCGATACCGTTCGAAGATGACAGATGATATTGTGTCGCGCGACAGGCGAGATCGCGGCAAGATATGCTAGCCCTGCAGTTAATGTTTTATTTTTATAAATAATGACACAAATGTAAATTAAGAAAGAAAAATTAAATGCGATCTACTACAATCTAAAAAATGTGGTATTTCCACATAAAAATTTAATCAATAAAAAGATTCTATAAAAATATGTAATGTTTTCTTTTTAATTACACATATTACAATAACGTTTATGCAACAGTTACATAATGACAAGTTTAAAACACGCGTGTGTTTTTTTATGAAACCAGCCAAAGGCAAAGTTCATAATAGGATCATTCCGACGCCGGTGCCGGCAGGGTCGCCTTTTTTATTCCTCCGCTCCGCGGAACATACTGCTGGTACTGAGCATTTCATATCTTCATAAAAGAAAATCTATGATATGATGATGAATATACGTGTAAATAAAATATTATGCAACTGTACATAGGCCTTAAAACACTCGGTTAATCCTATTATGAAACTCGAATTCGGCTTATTTCATAAAACCACAGTCGTGTTTTAAGACCTCTCATTATTTAACAGTTGCATACACGACATTTGACGACGCTCCGATGTACAGGTACACGTACCAGTATCAGTCATCACTTTAGCGAAAGGCTCGGTGATGAACTCCCACAGCTTGGGCAGCTTCTCGGGCAGCTCGTCGCCGAAGTACCGCGCGAGACTGGTGAATGCGAGCGTCGCGCCTCGCCGCTGGATTCGCAGCTTCTTACGACTCTGAGAAACAAAATAAGTTATTAAGAAACAACATGAAAACATAAAAAAGCGCTTATTTATCACATGATCGATATGTGTATCGCGCAATACATGCATGAAAGTATCCGTCACTGTCACTCTAGGCCTCTTGCACTCGTATAAGTGTCAGAAAGTAACGGATGCTTTTATCATTTACTTGTAGAGTTATAAGAGGATAAGAGCTACCACCGTGGACTTACTGAAAAAAGGTTTTTATTTACGTAGAAAACTAGCGTGAGTCGCCGATATATTAAAATACATACACTCTGTTGGTCGCCACCGCGACTGATCGGCTTTCCTGTGACAAATCGCATACCGATTTGAAACATGTCTAGCGATATTCGACTTCTACGACATGAGTAAACCCGTTAATGTATTTAAATATTTTTTTTTGGGTGTCTTAATAACTTTATTTCCGATTAAAGATTACTCCGCTTCGGTAGAGTCCAATCTTAGCAGCTAATCTGTATAACACATACCTCGTCCTCCAGCTCGCGGTCTCCGGCGGGCAGGTCGAGGTGCGGCGCGAGCGGCGGGCGGCCGCGGCGCGGCGTCACGCGCCACGCCGCGCGCTGCTGCTCCCACAGCGTCAGGATGCCCACGTCCTTGTCCACTGGAGGACACACATACCTCGTCCTCCAGCTCGCGGTCTCCGGCGGGCAGGTCGAGGTGCGGCGCGAGCGGCGGGCGGCCGCGGCGCGGCGTCACGCGCCACGCCGCGCGCTGCTGCTCCCACAGCGTCAGGATGCCCACGTCCTTGTCCACTGGAGGACACACATACCTCGTCCTCCAGCTCGCGGTCTCCGGCGGGCAGGTCGAGGTGCGGCGCGAGCGGCGGGCGGCCGCGGCGCGGCGTCACGCGCCACGCCGCGCGCTGCTGCTCCCACAGCGTCAGGATGCCCACGTCCTTGTCCACTGGAGGACACACATACCTCGTCCTCCAGCTCGCGGTCTCCGGCGGGCAGGTCGAGGTGCGGCGCGAGCGGCGGGCGGCCGCGGCGCGGCGTCACGCGCCACGCCGCGCGCTGCTGCTCCCACAGCGTCAGGATGCCCACGTCCTTGTCCACTGGAGGACACACATACCTCGTCCTCCAGCTCGCGGTCTCCGGCGGGCAGGTCGAGGTGCGGCGCGAGCGGCGGGCGGCCGCGGCGCGGCGTCACGCGCCACGCCGCGCGCTGCTGCTCCCACAGCGTCAGGATGCCCACGTCCTTGTCCACTGGAGGACACACATACCTCGTCCTCCAGCTCGCGGTCTCCGGCGGGCAGGTCGAGGTGCGGCGCGAGCGGCGGGCGGCCGCGGCGCGGCGTCACGCGCCACGCCGCGCGCTGCTGCTCCCACAGCGTCAGGATGCCCACGTCCTTGTCCACTGGAGGACACACATACCTCGTCCTCCAGCTCGCGGTCTCCGGCGGGCAGGTCGAGGTGCGGCGCGAGCGGCGGGCGGCCGCGGCGCGGCGTCACGCGCCACGCCGCGCGCTGCTGCTCCCACAGCGTCAGGATGCCCACGTACTTGTCCACTGGAGGACACACATCAACATTTTATAGTCTGATTAGATATATTTGTTTTATAAAAAAAAATTGAAATAGTTTTCAGAATCCTCATAATTTAACAAAACAATGATTGTACCACAACCATGAACTTAAACTTAAACGCACTTTCTTATGGTGAAAATGGCAAATTACCAATCCACAAATGACGTCTGATGTAGGTGGCCATTTGTGTGGAGCGTTTTTAGCGCTCCGTAGCCGTAGCCGTAACTCATAGACATTTGATTCCAATAAAAAATAAAATCGATTGACATTCTCCAAATAAAAAAAGTGTCCAGCCTATTGAACAAATAATGACTCATATGGACGGGGCGTTAATTCGTCTAAGTGCGAATAATACAGAAAATGAATAGTTACTGGTAGGTCCCGCTAGTGCGTCGCGCTCCGCCTTGCCCTCGGCGCCGCTGTCGCCGCTGCCCGAGTCGCCGTTCGCTTCCTCCGTGTTCTCCGCCAGGGACACGTGCGGCGTGAACTCCGGGTCGCATCTGTTCACTCAGTTATCTTAGTATACATATTTCAAACGTTATTTGGAATTTCATATTATTTTTGTAGCCTACATTATAAAATTCTAAACTTTTACTCAAGTAGAGCACAAGAGTACTTTTAAATGGCTCCATCTGAATCTACCCACATTTCAGAAGAGAAGACAACTGTTGAGAAGAAGGCCGAATTACAACATTATAAAGGGAGATCAGCTCGTCAAATCTGACATAAGAGGCCTTATACTGTATATAAATCTGGTCAAACACATAATACATGTTTCAAATTGGTCAATGAATTGAGCCATAATTCAGTAAGCCGTAAAATAGTATCATTCCAAACATATCGTTTTTCACACCGAATAAGAATGCTAGTATAGCAGCTAGACAAAACCACGCGGTTAATCCAGTTTACATTCGATTTTATTCAGATAAATTTGAGCGACGTCGTACAAAAATCGATATGTTAATCATAGTTATTTGTAACTAAGCTTGCAGCATGTTCACGACAATTTCAAGAAGCTTACTGTAAATATACGTATAACATAGTGCTAATTATAAGATGTCACTAAAATATATAATACTGACCTAAGAAACGCCTTCAAGTTCTGCAATATCTTGTTGTTAGGGCTGGGCTCGCGGCACACGAGCCGCGCCGCCAGCGTGGCCAGCGACTCCGCCGACTGCGCCTGCAGTTCCTCCCACAGCTCCTTCTTTATGCTCTCCATCAACGGCCGCACCACGGGATTCAACTTTTCTGGTAGTGAGTTCAAACTAGCACACGCCCCGGCTAAGGACGCTTGCACTGAGATGTTCAGAATAGTCTGTTCAGTCGCGCACTGGTTCACTGCAGTCTGTAAGTTCTTTCGACGTTCCTCCAAAGTGGTCACGACGCGTTTCAATTTGAGAGACGCAACCATCGGCTCGGTCACCGTCGTCATGTGAATCACCTGTTCGAGACGCAACATATTATTGAACTCTTCGCCGTCGACCGGAAGTTTGTAATGTTTCATCATGGCTAACAGATCTCTGGCTTCCTGGAGTATCCTATTGCAGTTCAGCGCGACCTCGTCGTAGTATAATGCCTGGTTGAGAGACGCGTGTAAAGCTATGGTCAACGCGGGCGGCGCAAGTCGACTTATAGGGTCGACGACTTCGCCCTCTTTGTTTTCCTCTTCGAACAGGGGAGGAGGGAAGAGGTTGTGGTGTAAGCAGCGTCGCGCCCACGCGGAAACGACTAAGCCCGCTACTAGCCTCTGCAACGCGCTCGAAGATCTCAAATACACTAGCATCACTTTCACGTAACAGTCTACGGGGCTTTCGTCTTCCGGCTTGTATTCTATGCCCGGAGCCGGCTGCACCAGGTAACAGGAGAGGTACCCGAGTATCTCGGCAGCGAGGCAGCGGGCTCGAGTGACGTTCTTGTCGCGAACACAAGTCGGCTGGGACTCGCTGCCCCCGAGGAACCACTTTTGATTCGGCCGGAGTTCGGGCGGGACAGCGTCTTGATTTCCTGGTTTCGTTCGCTTTTCCTTCGGCGGGGGATGGAGGAGCAGATTCGGAGCGATGGGGAGTCTGGCCGGTTGCATCGCGAGGCACAGCCACGTGGCCGTCATCGGACAGGCGGCCACCAGGACCATGCCGAGCGGCGCGTACCGGAGCAGGTTCTCCCACACCTGGACGGCGATCATCTGGATGTCGCCGACGTGCTCGAACAGAATTCTTTGGTAAACGTGTCGCATAGCCTCTTGCAGCAGCTCCGGCGTCCACATCAGATACTGGATCCCGTTGACCGGGGGATTCACCGTCTCGGAGCCGTTGCCGGCCTCGCCGTTGCCGTTCGCTCCGTCGCTCTCGATATTCGGGGGTCGGACTTCAGTGACGAGCGGCCTCGTGAGCGTCCTCAGCGTCTGAAGCGAGGCCTTCCTCACCGAGCTGGTGGAGTGGTCGAGGTACGGCCAGAGCCTCGGGAGCACGTCCGCCAAGTCCACGGGGTGGAGGAGTTTGGCCGCTCGGGGCAGCGCCATGAGGGCGGCCAGCAGCGCCATGTAGGAGTTGGCCGGCGCGGCCAGGTCGTCCTGGTCGTGCAGCAGCTGCCACAGCCGCGCCACGACCTCCGGCAGCACGCCGGCTCGCGCCGCGGCCAGCGCCGCCGCGGCCGGGGCGAGCGCGCCGGCCGCCACGGCCGACACGTCCTCGGCGCCGTCGCTGAGACCCGATATTAGGTGCTCGATGGCGCCGCTCTCGCACGCCACTTCCTGTGGCATTAAAGGAGTGCATGTTGAATACCAGAATGCTAAGATTTTTGCGTCGATTCGTTTCTTACTTAATTAATGAAATTTCTCATATCCTTGCATACTTATTCTTTGATTACAACTATAGTACGGCTCTTCCCAGGTGAATTTTTCGTTCGAGCCCTAAACTTTCAAACAATGGCCATTGTCTCTATTATCGCAAAGCCGCTAGATACCGAGTTAGCACGTGCCACTCCAACATTCATAATAAATAAAATAATAAATAAATATTAAGGGACAATCATACACAAATCGACCTAGTCCCACTAAGCAAAGCTTGTACTATGAGTACTAGACGACGATATACATAATATATAAATATATATATAGATAACATCCATGACCCAAGAACAAATATTTTGCACAAATATTTGCCCCGGCCGGGATTCGAACCCGGGACCGCCGACTCAGTAAGCAGGTGTCTACAAACCGAGCCAAACGCGTCGTCAGCGTCGTCGTCATATTGAAAAACAAACGGTATCGTCATAATATTAAGGTTCAAATTTTATGTCACTGATATTGTGTTTTGGTAGTGGGACAATAGACCATCCGCAAGCAATTTGGCACTCATATTATTTTGATTTGAACCTTAATATTAGAACGATACCGTTTGTTTTTCAATATGAATCTTGGAGTGGCACGTGCTAACTCGTTAGCCGTACTATACACTTTCTTAATATGCTAAGAACATCATTCGTGCATTCGCGTAGTCGTCCGCATGTTACCTGTCTGGCCGCCAGTAGGTACTTGAACCCGAGCAGCGCGCCGTGGCGCGCCTCCCACTGCGGCTGCGCGGCCAGCGCGGACAGCAGCGCCGCCACGGCGCGCACGCGCCCCGCGCGCATCTGCGCCAGCGCCACGCCCAGCGTCTGCGCGCACGTCTCGCGCACCGGCGCCACCACCTGACGATCATCCACGCTTTTAGCAAACAATTTAACCGTTTTACATTCGACAATCATGTCAAAAATACGATTCTAAAATTGAATACTAAATCTTACTGAAACCCTTCTGCTAGGTTAAATGAAGTTACTCGGAGTTTAAAGGTGAAGACGATGACTTTCGAATGTTAACAAACTATAAATGTTTGCAATTATGAAATGATAATAAATATTGGAACACAGGAACACACGATCTAGAGAAAAAGTATGTCAAGAGTCTCACCTGATCTGACACGAAATCTCCAAATCGATCCAACGCCAGCACGCACAGCAACCTCAGCGCCATGTCTTCTAGCCATTCTTGGTGTGCGTCGTCGTTCTGAAAATGAAATGAGTATGAAGAAATGAAGTTTCTTTATGCTTTATTTTCTTGCGACATTTGACAGATAAAGGACAAATGACGCTTTCCAACGTAGTTCGCAATATGTATTTCCAATCTAGCAGCTCTTCAGTGATCAGCTGACCGTATCAAGTGGCCAGTTATACCGACGATACGGAACAGCGCCGCCTGCAGCGCCCCGCACCAGCTCTCCAGTCTCGTGCTCACCTGCTGCACGCTGTGCCCGGCGGCGTGTCCCGCGGAGGCGGCGACGGGCGCCCGCAGCAGCTCGCGCAGCGCGGACGCGGCGCCGTGGCGCGCCTCCCACGCCGCACTGAACAGCGCCGCCTGCAGCGCCCCGCACCAGCTCTCCAGTCTCGTGCTCACCTGCTGCACGCTGTGCCCGGCGGCGTGTCCCGCGGAGGCGGCGACGGGCGCCCGCAGCAGCTCGCGCAGCGCGGACGCGGCGCCGTGGCGCGCCTCCCACGCCGCACTGAACAGCGCCGCCTGCAGCGCCCCGCACCAGCTCTCCAGTCTCGTGCTCACCTGCTGCACGCTGTGCCCGGCGGCGTGTCCCGCGGAGGCGGCGACGGGCGCCCGCAGCAGCTCGCGCAGCGCGGACGCGGCGCCGTGGCGCGCCTCCCACGCCGCACTGAACAGCGCCGCCTGCAGCGCCCCGCACCAGCTCTCCAGTCTCGTGCTCACCTGCTGCACGCTGTGCCCGGCGGCGTGTCCCGCGGAGGCGGCGACGGGCGCCCGCAGCAGCTCGCGCAGCGCGGACGCGGCGCCGTGGCGCGCCTCCCACGCCGCACTGAACAGCGCCGCCTGCAGCGCCCCGCACCAGCTCTCCAGTCTCGTGCTCACCTGCTGCACGCTGTGCCCGGCGGCGTGTCCCGCGGAGGCGGCGACGGGCGCCCGCAGCAGCTCGCGCAGCGCGGACGCGGCGCCGTGGCGCGCCTCCCACGCCGCACTGAACAGCGCCGCCTGCAGCGCCCCGCACCAGCTCTCCAGTCTCGTGCTCACCTGCTGCACGCTGTGCCCGGCGGCGTGTCCCGCGGAGGCGGCGACGGGCGCCCGCAGCAGCTCGCGCAGCGCGGACGCGGCGCCGTGGCGCGCCTCCCACGCCGCACTGAACAGCGCCGCCTGCAGCGCCCCGCACCAGCTCTCCAGTCTCGTGCTCACCTGCTGCACGCTGTGCCCGGCGGCGTGTCCCGCGGAGGCGGCGACGGGCGCCCGCAGCAGCTCGCGCAGCGCGGACGCGGCGCCGTGGCGCGCCTCCCACGCCGCACTGAACAGCGCCGCCTGCAGCGCCCCGCACCAGCTCTCCAGTCTCGTGCTCACCTGCTGCACGCTGTGCCCGGCGGCGTGTCCCGCGGAGGCGGCGACGGGCGCCCGCAGCAGCTCGCGCAGCGCGGACGCGGCGCCGTGGCGCGCCTCCCACGCCGCACTGAACAGCGCCGCCTGCAGCGCCCCGCACCAGCTCTCCAGTCTCGTGCTCACCTGCTGCACGCTGTGCCCGGCGGCGTGTCCCGCGGAGGCGGCGACGGGCGCCCGCAGCAGCTCGCGCAGCGCGGACGCGGCGCCGTGGCGCGCCTCCCACGCCGCACTGAACAGCGCCGCCTGCAGCGCCCCGCACCAGCTCTCCAGTCTCGTGCTCACCTGCTGCACGCTGTGCCCGGCGGCGTGTCCCGCGGAGGCGGCGACGGGCGCCCGCAGCAGCTCGCGCAGCGCGGACGCGGCGCCGTGGCGCGCCTCCCACGCCGCACTGAACAGCGCCGCCTGCAGCGCCCCGCACCAGCTCTCCAGTCTCGTGCTCACCTGCTGCACGCTGTGCCCGGCGGCGTGTCCCGCGGAGGCGGCGACGGGCGCCCGCAGCAGCTCGCGCAGCGCGGACGCGGCGCCGTGGCGCGCCTCCCACGCCGCACTGAACAGCGCCGCCTGCAGCGCCCCGCACCAGCTCTCCAGCGGCCACGTCGAGCTCTCGCCCCACGCGCCCGAACAGTCCGGCACCGCCAGCGACTGCTCCACTGTCAATAGATATTTCACCGGATATAATATAATAATTGTATGTTGATAATGTTCTAGCAGAACGCGCTTGCGAGAGCCGAGCGGCTCGGATGACAACACCTTATCGATGTACGAGTATACTCACGGCTGAACTCCTCGACCTCCAGTTTGATCTTCTTGCGGTCGGGCTCGGCGGGCGGCGTGGGCGGCGCGGGCGGATCCTCACAGTCGCGCGACTTCTGCTTGCAGAACGCGGCCTGCCGCGCTTTCCGCTTTGCCAAGTTCATCTCGCGCGAGCTGAGCGGCTTGGATGATGAAGGGACTACTAGTTCTTGCACTGGCCTCTGTAAGAAGAGTTACACAAGCGTTAAGAATTCTATCTTGTTTCTTTGAGCGGAATTTTGTGGACTAACCTCAAACTCAGCGACTGGAATCGCGGGAGCAAACCCAAGAGAAAAGGAAATGGCGTTCTCTGGTGATGGAGGTCAAGATCCACTTCGGGTCGTAGAATCAGCGCAGTAAGTAAGTAGCATCACACTCAAAAGAATAAGAATCCCAGTCTTCTCTGCTGCGCAGTGATGTGTGTTTTATTCGATTTAGCGATCCAACGATTTCTTTAATGTATAACAGTTAATGTACTGCTTACCCTGAGCACTTCATTATGTACGGGGGGTGGTTTAGCGAGGCACAGGTCGTCGTTGGTATACAGTGAGTTGGTGATGAGATCCATGCCCAACTTCGACGCCACTTCGAGGCCGAGCCGCGCGTTGAGCTGCTGCCGTTGGCGCGCTAGACGCTCGTTTATATCTGGAAACAGCCGCTGTGTCATGGGTGCTGACAAACAGAGAAGAGCTTAGGAGAAAAGAGAGGGCTTCAGTAAACGGGGTATAATAAATATATTAACTTGTATATGAAAATTTTATACAATTGAACTGATTAATTTGGCTGGGCAGTTTTCATGACGTCGCACTTTATAACCGTAGTATAGATAATAGGTTTTACGATAGGTAGCTCGTATCTGCAAGGCTAAACTGTTCGGGGCTGTTTAGTGTCTGGACAGAAATAACCAATGAAATTCCATTTGAAATTTTATAGTCAGCGGCGTTGTTCAGTCGTGATGGAGTCGGATGATATCTTCTGTTAACGACCAAAACTCACCAAGTAACAAATACCTTCTTAAAACAAAGCTCGTATCTCAGTGCCAATGTACTTACTACATACGAGGTTTAGAAGATCAGTGACAGAAATATTAGTGAGTTTTGGGTGTCCAGGCGATATTGAAAGTGGCGATATGAAGATTGTTGTTAACATACCGGCAGCGTTGAGTGCCTCCTCGTCGAGGTCGTACTCGTGACCCTCGGAGCCCATGAGGTGGGCGCCGTGACGGAGCACCTTCTCGATGTCGAACGTTTCGCACCGTAAACGCCCGTCGCATTCTGATTTCTCTTCTACGAACAAAGCAATACAATAAAATTAAATATAGATACAACATTGCAGATTTCGGCTACGCACGGTACGGTGACTGCTATAAGAAGTTAAATAACCTAAACTAAAAATTTAAGACACCCCCGACACACGTTATCTGGTCTAAATCTCGTTAATAGCTAAGAAGTAAGAAAAATCTCGACGGACAAGTCTTTCGATTAAAAAACCGCAGTTAAATTGGTTTGAGAGCTACGATGCCGCAGACAGATACAAAGATAGACACACATGTTTAACTTATGACACCCCTCTTTTTTCGTCGGGGATTAGAAACAAACAGTCTTAGTCTTCGTTTATGTGATTTGAAAATGTTTGCATAAATAACAGTGATATCAAAAAATAATTAAGTAATAAATCACCATTCGCTTGCCCCTTATCCCATTTATTTGGGGTCGGCGCAGCATGTTTTCTTCCTCCATTCTTCCCTATTACCTACTCGTCATCTCGTCGTATCCTTCACAATCCATCCATCTAATAAAGTAATTAAGTAATAAAAAGCAGGCAATAAAATTATATTGCATCATTCATTATGTTATCATGTTAGTATCTCGTTTTGCGTACCAGTCTTCTTATGACATAAACATTTTGGTTAGGACAGCAATGTCTATATTGTGGTAGGTCCTGTGCAATGATGGACCACTGGACGTTACACAAACGAGATTTGTGTTTCCGTGAGGAATCGAATCAGACTACTGAATGGCAGTTTTGTAAAACTCTTCTTAAACTCTTGTAAAACCAGACTAAATTGATAGTAAAACCGGAGTACATGCCCCGAGCGGCATGTTCAAATGGTACCTAAATATTTTTATCACAATGCGCTTATCAGTAGGATACACCACTTCAAATTCAGAAGTAGACTAAGTCCATTACTACATGCTGCCATTAAATTAAACTTGAGTTTGCAAGTCATGCATTGCTCGTAAATAAATGCAAATTAAAACGAATTTATCAGTTCATCGCCTTCGTTCGATACGACACGTCTAGGACATCATCATTTAAAACCATGCAGACTAAAATTACCGAAACCATAACGAATAAAAAGGTGACCCGCGATGATAAACGGGCGGTGACTCACTCGGGACTATTCCATGCCTATTTATAGCGTTGGTAACAGTGAGGATCCTACGAGTTGCGCACTTCGCAATAATAGTCAGATAACGTCAGTCGGCAACAGTCTCTCTTTGGCAGTATTGCGGCGTCCAACATATCAATATTCTCTCTCTATAACCAAGTAGGAGTAAATTTAGTTTACTTTTTCCATAGCATCAGTTCATATTTATATGAACTATCAGCTTAGAGAACGTTCACTGCTGAATATAGACGTTCCATATATCTCGCGCATCCACCGACACCCAGCTACCTATACGATTTTATCCGTCCATCAAGCCGGGGGCCGTAAACACGCTGCACTTTCCTATACCTAGGCGCCATCGCCACTCCAGGACTTTCTTGCCCCAACGCCAACGGCCACTTCGGATTGACTACGCGACCCGGCCATAAAACATAGCAACTGCATGAGATATGTATAACTTCGTAGGATTGCACGCTGGGAGTAGCAATAGGAAGAACGGGTGCACTTACATATATCAGGACAGTAAAGTTTTAGGTGATTTTCGGTGACCTAAAACTCTCCTTAGTATGTCTGGTGTGAGTGACAGACTCACGCCGCCATCCGTATAATATCCAGGTATTTCACTCGAAACATTGCCAGGATTTGGCCACTAATTCGACCGCATGTAACGACGTTATAAATATGGCTTAAGGTTATGACTTGCCGTAGTGCGATAAGGTATCGTACGTACGTTATTTGACTTTTCAGTCACGCCTGCGCTAACAGTAGTTTTGACGCGATTAAAGCTAGAAGCCCTTGTTTGCGTCATCCATTGTAAATGTTCTTTACCACTAGCGAGGCGAGGTAATACGAGGCGGGTCGAGAATTTAAATTGCCACCCTGTTTGTACCAGAAATTGTGCTTTTGTGTGAATTGTGTACAGCTTATGGGCTCGCCTTCAAATTTAAATTCTGATGATTCTGCTCTGAAAAATAAAGCATGATTTCAAAGCTATTTTTGTGATTAACATCTTGCTGGTATTGGAACCTATACTAATGCTTAATATAAACACCGTTTTTTAAATTGCGGAGTTATTTATGTTTTGAATAACTGCATAGTATTAAATGTAACCATTATATTATGCGAATACAATGAGGGGGAATTATTAGAGCGGTTCGTGTGGCGGATAATATTGTTACCAATATCAGTTAGGCACCAGGATATCCGGCCATGGCAGATATTGGACAGTTTATATTATTGCGTCGCGGATTGGACGTTCATTATAAACCGATATTATATTATTATTTAAATTGAAGTTAAATATCGGTATAATTTAGATTATAGCTTTGTGGAAAATTTTAAATTCATGGGTGAATCTCGAACACGATTCTGAGCCATGATGATTTCATCATTAGGAAATAATAGTAGACGAAAACTGCATCCGCAAATGTATAGACAGGCTTTAGGACAGGACAGGACAGGGTAAGAAATTGGCGACTTTATGGGAATCGTGGGAAGTATTGGATGCGGGTTGCTAAACCAGTCAGCGTGGAAATCCAATAAGTAAACCTTTGTCTGTAGTAGCAATTCGGCCAAGATGATGGTGATATCAGCGGCCCAGACTTCCACTTATTTATAACAAACCAAGGAAGTTTATAGGTTGAGATCCCGACTACAGCGAAACAACTCGTTGCTGCAACACGAGTCACGCGCAGATCCTACATATAGTACCCGTTTCCGGCGAGCGTGTGCAAATGAGCCAATTGCCAGAACGAGCTAGATGGAGCCATCAAGCGATCGCCACCGAGCTATCAAACAATTGTCGGCAAGGCCAGAGACGCCGTCAACTGGGTCGCGCTGTCAATGCACTTCGCGAAACAAAGACGGCTGTCGTGTCTACAATTTTTATTATTTATATATGCAAGTACGAATATATAGTTTCGTTTTTTGTTAGAGCTAGCGAACCGCCCCGGCTTGACACGGGTGCAATGCTGATAAATTATGCATGTGTAATATACATATTAACCTTCCTCTTGAACCACTGTATCTATTAAAAAACCGCACCAAAATCCGTTGCGTAGTTTTAAAGATCTAAGCATACATAGGGACAGACACACAGACAGACAGACTTTGCTTTATACTATGTAGTTCGTTTTACCCTGGTTCTTGCTTTGTCTATCAATGTCGGTAAAAATGTTGAGATGGGAATACAAATACGAGAAGCCCGAGAAAATACGATAGAAAACATTATGCACTAATGTATATCTATATCTATACGTTTTATTGTGGTATGGTAGTTTAAATTATATCAGATCGAATACACTAGGTAGGTACTAATACAATTTTTACCAAAGCTTTCCGGTGCCGATTGACGATTGTTTTTTTTTTTTCTTATATGCCACGGAGGTATAAACCAAGCGTACAACCCGCCTGATGGAAAACGGTTACCGCAGCCTATGGACGCTTGCAACTCCAGGGGATTCGCATGCGTGTTGCCGACCCTTTAAAATACTGTACACTACTTTTTTGAAGAACTTCATACTGTAGTCCCCCGGGAAAACCTCGGCAGGGGACTAATTCCATAGCCTGAGCGTAAACGGGAGAAAAATCCTATTGTTTGGATATTAGCCGTAAGCCACACAGCAAAATGTACACATAGGAGTACAATAAGATTAACACGTGCCCTGTCCGTGTCCCATATGATATGTAGGGTCATAGCAAGCCTCTATTACAGAGACATAGGTTCACATGTCAAATTGGGATAGTGAACGTGTTAATACAGGACAGGTTTTAATTTTATTTCTTTATTAATTTCTATAGTAAAGTAACCAGCAAGAGATAGTGCAGGAAAACAGCTGCGGCTCATGAATAGTAAATAGAAAGGTTAATTATTATTAGCAAAGGCCACGCCCCGCCACTTGAAAACTTGAAATAAAGCGCGGCACGCGGAAATGGAACCGATAGGCCCGCCTGTTTGAATATCGGAATGCGATTGCTGGAGTTGCAGTGGCGACCGCAGCTGTCAAGGGTCTGACACGCTTTGATAGATAAAGATAGCCTTATTGCGATTCCTAAAAGAAGAAATAGAAAAGAGTGCCATGTTTTGTCTTTATCAGCGACCGAGCATTTTT
This sequence comes from Apotomis capreana, assembly GCA_947623375.1. NCBI lineage: Eukaryota > Metazoa > Arthropoda > Insecta > Lepidoptera > Tortricidae > Apotomis > Apotomis capreana. Next base: position 23,003,052 of record OX392507.1, on the reverse strand, counting down.
TCATGGTCGGGTTATTGGCACACTTCAAATTCGAAGCAAAACAATCAGGTAGTATCAAAAGCGGTATAGAAATAGAAGATTTTGTGTATTAAATAATTATTATTACCAGATAATTGACATATTAACGGATGTGGAGTGTTTGTGTGTAGCCTCAAAAATGGTGGGGTGTTTAGTGTTTGGTTAGAAAAGCAACAGTTAACGAAAATAAGCGGATTTTACATTTCATGCGTAAGTACAAGTTTCTTTGTGTTTTGATCACCTATTTCTTTCTCAAATCTCTCAAGAATCAAGTTACAAAGTAAAATCATTAGTTATATCATGAAAAAACTTGATAAAATAGGAAAAATCTGTAAATTATTTTCAAAATAACTCGGAGCATTTTGACATGTCAATATTGCAAATCGGTCAAATTGCGTAGCATAAATCTACGATAGAAGCCAGCTAACATAGACGTCTAAATAAATCAGTCGGTTTATAATCCAATTTGGGGATGCCTAGATATAAAATAAAAATTACCCCCATATTTGGGGAATCTATAGCAAATTGATATTTTCAGTTCTCCGATTCCGACAGAGAAAGAACCGTGTAAAAATGAATAGCTAGGCCTGAGAAAAATTAGATTTTTTAGCAACTAGTATTGGTGATATCCTATCTACTTATGTGGTTTACAATTTTACTATTTAATTTTGCTTTGTTACAGAATGCCCCAATAAGGCGGTGCGTCCATGAACGTGGACTGTCACGACGGATTAAAAGTATCCTGAGTAGAATAGAAAAAAAAGAAGAAAGAAGAAGTTTCACCCTATTTTTTTAGTACTGGCCAGAAAAAATCTACAGTAAGAGCAAATCAAAAATTTTGTTTAGAAACAATTGTTGTAAATACATATTATTTAAAGTTAAAACTAAATTCATTATTTTTATTATCAGAGAACCCAAGTATCTTATTTTTATTTGATTACACGGACTAGTTTTGAAAATACTAAATATAAAGGTGAAAGCAGCGTCGTCTAAGATTCAAATCAATCAGCACTCAAATGACGACACCTTGTGGAAAATTGACATTCGTAGCCACAGATATGTGGTCGTAGCCTATAAAAGAACAGCGCTCCAATTTTTATACTAAATCCGCCTTAGTAATAGGTGGTAATAGTCCGACTTATGATTTACTGCGCTGTGACCAATTACCTTTCGCCTATGGTCTTTTGAAATGAGGAACTAATAGATTTTTAATCGTTAATTGGAATATTTTCAAAAATATAAAAAAGGGAATAAGTACATTATTTTTTTAACCTTTATTTGATGTTATTGGAAAATGAGTAAAAAAAATTAAATGTTGTGAATTCGAGTACTTGGAACGTTTCTCTCTAACCACTTTTTATGGGGGTTTTTTTTGCGACCATGGCAACCCCACATTTTGACGTCATTATATGTCTTTCTCTTACGCCTGGTCGCTCTGTGGCAAATCTATAACTACTATACTATATCTATGGCAGCTGTTGACCAATCTATGGCGGATTCATATTCGTTGTACTCAGTCAGTGATATCAGACTGATATTTTCCATACAAAAACGAGAACATTTCCGAATCATATTTAAAAAAAAACCGGTGGTAGCCTAGTGGTTAGGGCATGCGACTTTCAATCCGGAGGTCGCGGGTTCGAACCCGGCCCGTACCAATGAGTTTTTCGGAACTTATGTACGGAATGTCATTTGATATTTACCACTCGCTTTTCGGTGAAGGAAAACATCGTGAGGAAACCACTAAGCCCAATAAGGCCTAGTTTCCCCTCTGGGTTGGAAGGTCAGATGGCAGTCGCTTGCGTCAAAACTAGTGCCTACGCCACATCTTGGGATTTAGGTAGCCGACCCCGATTGAGAATTCATTCTCTACAAAGGGACAAAGGCTAGGAGGATGATGATGATATAAAAAAAAAACCGGCCAAGTGCGAGTCGGACTCGCGCACCGAGGGTTCCGTACAAACACTTTCCATCCCTAGCGCCCCATATAAATTAGGTGCAGAGTTAGGTATTAATAGGTATGAGGTAAAAAAAAACTACTTACTAGATCTCGTTCAAAACAATTTTCGTTGGTAGTTTTTATAGTAATGTACATCGTATGTTTTTTTTAGATTTTTCATTTTCTTATTTTAGAAGTTAAAGGGGGGGACCAACTTTTTTCCACTTTGGAAGCGTCTGTCACGCAAACTATTCGGTTTAGAAAAAAAATATTTTAGAAACCTCGATATCATTTTTGAAGACCTATCCATAGATGGGTAGTTCTCACGAAATCACGAAATTCGGTTCCGATAAAAACCAATTAAAATAGTATGATCATTTCGGATTTTTTGATATGGATTTTGTAGTAGTCATGATATTAAATTTAGGATATATATTGGTCCCTAAAATAGCGCTTTTTTTAAGAATTACAAGCCTGTTAAAAAAATGAAATGAGGAAATGATGACTTAGGTGAAGTTTAATAAGCAATGATGTACAATTTCAAATAAAAATGCATAATTATTGTGTTAAATTTATTTTGTATTGCAATGTTTACTATATTAATTGACATTATTAGGAACTATTGTCCAGAAAATCACAAATTTATTGTAGTCTGCTGCTGCCACGAATAATTAACAACAAAGTTTAAAAATTGTTATAGCACTTGTCTTAATCATGATGGCAGTAGCTATAGAAAACAAACAAAAAATCTTTACTTGCTTAAAAAATAACTTAGAAATAAATTCAAAGTTAATAACAGTCTTGACTAAAAAAGAAAACAGGAAAAATTAACGAAACAATATTCATTTTCTTAAAACTAATCAAACTGGCAATTCGACTTAAATTCTTTTTCCTGCCTATTCAATCTCGAAGATAAAATGTATCAGTCTCAGCTCTCTAGTTAATCGATCTCTTTTACAGAATAACACCCCCTTTTGATCAGTGTCGGGGGTTTCATCTTCTGCAATTAAGGACGAACAGCTGTCCTTAACTGCTGGTCATTTGCAAATTTGGTTCCTTCTCATTTAGCTTCCTCTTCACTAATTTTCTTTTTTCTTGCCATTATTGTGCCCTAAAAAGATATTACAGGTAAATTCAAGGGTTTGCTACAACATGCGACAGTAAAAAAGAATTCTAACACAGTCAAAATCATTTCCTCCTTAGTCGTCATTCCCTCACTGTAAATTTATTACTGTATAATATATGAGGTAATGACGATGAGGGAATGACGAAACGAAACAAAACCTAAAAATACTAGTGATACGACCGTGCTTTAAACAAGGTTATTTGTGTAAGTGAACTACTCCCAAAACCCTACTTCATTATGTAATTAATATTTTTTATAGTACTTACCTTCCTTTTTTCTGGGACGTGATGTAATGACGAACACAAAAGTAATTTTCAAAAATTATGTATTCTACCGTTTTTTAACAAAGCCTCGAACGCGTACTCAATCAATTCGCCATATTGGTAAATCGTCAGTGTTGCCAGCTATCAAAAACAAACGGTAGTGTCCACGTTTGATTGAAACAGCGTTCATAAATTGACTGTTACTAAAGTTGTGAGGAAATGATTTAATTTTATTGGACACATGGTTTCAATTTTTTTTCAAATTCATTATTGGCTTTTTTATCCCAATGAAGAATACATTCACAAGTCCATTGTTTTAAGAATAGGTTAATGAAACTTTCATCGCTTTTACTTTATTAACTTTTTAGTTACAAATTTAAAAGTAATTGAAAATGGGACTTGGGACATAGTGAGGAAATGATTTTAACGACGTTACTCATTTTTTTTTATTTACCTATGTGGCTCAGAAATTATAACTAATACGCTTAGCGACGATGGTGTTTATTGCAAGGAAGTAATACTTACCACTATATATTCACTAGTTGTTTGTGAAAACATGAAGGACAAGAATTTCGAGATTTCGTGAGAACTACCCAGATACCCCACACGTATGTGTTTGATAAAAAAAAAAATTGAGTTTCAGTTCTAAGTATGGGGAGCCCCCAATATTTATTATTTTTTTTTTATTTTTGCATCAAAATCTTAATGCGGTTCGCAAAATACATCTACCTACCAAGTTTCAACAGTATAGCTCTTATAGTTTCGGAAAAAAATGGCTGTGACATACGGACGGACAGACGGACGGACAGACGGACAGACAGACAGACAGACAGACAGACATGACGAATCTATAAGGGTTCCGTTTTTTGCCATTTGGCTACGGAACCCTAAAAACCACTTACATAATTCACGTTGGAAAACATAAACGTTTGACCCATTTCCTAATTCCGACTCAAACGATATATTATAAACATTTTTGCATATAGGTACGATTAATGTTGTCTGCAATTAATTTGATTAGAATCAGCCGCAATACACAATGCGTCAATTAATATTACATCGTAGGTATATGTGGCAATGTGGTTGCTCAAAGATATCACACAAAATAAGGATACTTAAATTAAAATAAAAATCCTTTTAATATGAATTGATAGCTTTATCTGCAAAACCTGTTAGCCAACTTTTGTTGAACTCATAATATAATAATTATGCACGTGACTTCGGAATGTCGTTTGGTTGATTTTATTGCATTATTTAACTTTACAACTTACGGATAGACTGTACAATACTGAGGTGAAATACTTACCGTTTGACGACTAACAACTTTATAATCGCGGACAAACATACGTACATAAATACAGACGGGTCAAACTGAGAACCTCTTTTTTTGAAGTCGGTTAAAATACCAAAACCCTCTCCTTTTCTGAAAACCGCATCGAAATCGGTTCAGCCAAACGCGAGATAATCGCGGACAAACATACATACATACTTACAGGTCAAACTGAGAACCTCCTTTTTTAAGTCGGTTAAAACCGCAACCGATGTAAAACAACGCCGTACCTCAGAACAAAACAAGCTATATTCAATCAATTGGATGACTAACAAAGTCAACGAGAGCTATTCTAAGTGTAGTCTTAATTGATTGAAGTCGAGCAAGGTTCAAATTGGTACTGACCTTTTTTTCCGGTGAAGGGTGGGGGTTGCCATTCTGGGACGTTCGTTAGAATTGCTTCCACTGCCTGTAAAAAAAATGTGATATTGAAAACATTCCTAGACGTATTCATAAACCAATGGCATGTTTAGCAGACAAACAATTATAGTCGTGCCTTGGGTTGCCAGGTCGCCAAACCTAATAGCCGGACAGAGCAGGCAGTTAGGCCGCACATTTGGGTAAAAAGGCCGGACACCCCCCATTATTGAGGATTTTGTGTATCAATATCAAGCCACGCTCGGCGCTCACTCATTTGCGAAATATTAAAAGCCTAAAAAACAGCGGACAAGCCGGACATCGTTTATTTTGGACAGTACCGGACTAGCAATCAAAAAGTCTAACCTAGTTTAAGCTTATTTGTAAATATTGCATACCCTAGCAGGGTCCACGTTTGAAACTTAATCATTTTAAGATTTACAACATGTGTGCAATAAATAACTTTGACTTTAACTATGTCCGGCTTTGTCCGGTCGCCTGCGACCCTAGTCGTGCCCGTAGTAAACTAATAAATCTGCAATATTACCTTTAGAATGCCAAGCGGTAAAACAATTAACCGTGCCCCTGACGCCACAGCAAAACATACAAGTGTTCCAAAATCAACAGATTGTAAATATAAATACTTGTAGCGGTTTGAATTACAGAGTTTTAGATTATTGAAATTTTACATAATTTGATATTTTCCTAAGAGTTTCGTATAATAATTATACTGCGTTATTGTTACTGCCACATCCCCGCTAGCATAAACAATATGCCCGCTACACATAGAACAGATAAGATGACAAAGCACTAAATCATTCGTGGGATGTTATCAATAAAATTCCACTATAGCATGCGAGTATTCATTCTTGAATACTATTCTGGCGATCGGGGGTTCTGCGCAGTTTACTAAAACGGGCGTCTCTGAGCCAAGACGCTTATTTATAAGACATGCACTTAATAATTCAGTGAGATTTAAAAGCTGCTATATACATTTGCAACATAAACAACGCGGGCCATGAGCGAAATAGGTATTCATATAATATAATATAATTTGTAAAACAAACTCAAATATTTGTTGTTGGGTCATGGATACACCGTCATCTCGTGCCCATAGTTCAAGCATTGCTTAGTTTGTGACTGGATCGATTTGGATAAGATTGTCCCTTAATATTAATTTACTTATATTTACTCCTCCTATAAGCCCGTACAATACTTTAATTACATTCGAACTCAGATTCCCTTACCAACCTGACAAATGTATAATAATTTGGGTACAACTATAAATCATAAAAAAGAATATATAGTGTGTCTCGCAAATGAGACTGCTTTACTCACGCATGGAAAACGATTAAAACTCAGCATTTTACAACGGCAAGCAGTGACGTTTATATTACTAATAAAGAGGATTACACATGTAACCACTCCATTAAATAACGCCACGTTTACATTAATCGATAGGAGGCCAACCCCGCACCCAGACCACCACGTCATTTTTGCTCTTTACACGTATCAAGGGTATATTACTTCGTAGTTCGTATCCAGTGACGTAAATGCGTCATACACTTGGCTTTTAGATTTGAAACGTCTCAGGGAGCACTTCTTGAGAGGATTATAAAATTTGTTACTGTCACTTTACATTTTCCGCCGCTGACGTGAATAGGACAATTTTAGCGAATGAACGACTTAAGCAACGAGTTCCTTTTGCGTCCAAGTATCAAAAAAATCTTTATATATTATCCATAGGTAAAATCATTATAAGAGACAATGGCAACCAGCATTAGTGCAAATGTACTTAAGGCGGAAGGTTTTAGAGAAAGTTGCGGCAAATTTCAATTGTAATTTTCTTCGACTATTCCCACTACCTGGTAGCACCTTAAACATGAGCAATAATTTAGTCATTAAGTCCTATCGCTTTTCTATCTTCGTAAATATCATAATGTATACGATAAATTAAGAATAATTGTAAATAAATCAGTTTCTGTAACCTTTAGTGATCACTGACAGACAACGTAAGAAAACTAGTAGGGCTGAACATAAACTTGGGAGTTCATGTATGACATAGAACAAAATGATCACTAATAGTAGGAGAGCCGAAGAGGGGATTTCGGGAGTACCTAAAGCGCGGCAGATTAATATATAGGGGGATACCTTATACCCAGTTAAGTACTTCCACCAAATATGAGCCTCATATATATGGCCGCCCGTCAAGGATAAAAGATCAGATTAGTAAAAAAAAATTGTTCATCTGAAATTCTCGAGCGCGTCAGATTAAGGTAGGGTGAGTTAGTTACATGCTAAAACGTGTATATTCCTCTAATCTGACAATTTAAAGGTGACGTAAAGAAGGCGGAGGGCTACAAAGTTGTAAAAAAAAAACTTCATCTCGACATTCTCGAGCGTGGCTAATTTTTTTTTATTTAAAAGGGAATGAATCAATGATAACGGAAAATATATAATCTGACGATTTCCACTAGCCGAAGTAACAAAAATTCATCGATAAAGTATAATGCGTGCTCTGGTTTCTGTTGCCAATGACGCCATGACAGTTGATCATGTTGTTTACAACACTAAAGTACTAGCACTATTAAATATTTATAGTTGCCGGCAACTTTTAGAACAAAAATGGCAGATTTGCGCATGTACCTACATTTGTACGTAAATGGGCTACTGCGCAGTCAAGATTATGCTCTAAAAGTTTGCCGGCAGCTGTGATATTAATATAAAGTGTGTATTTTGTGGTAAAACTACTTTAAAAAAACAATTAAGTAAATTTACATTAGAAACATAACAAAAATGTGTAAATATTTTAGAATATAGTCGGAGCAAACCGGTTCTCCGAAAATCCCGAACAACATACGATAATCTTGAACTTTCGAGAGAATCTTCATTAAATGAAGTAAATCACGCACAGTGCTATAAATTATTTATAGCAATAAAAATACCGCGAGTCTTTCAGTATTTACAACAGCGGCAACGTATAATGGAATATGACAATGCATCGGAAGTTTCTGGGAATAGCTCCGAATCACATGCCCCTGCTTCTGGGGAGTGCTCCGAGTCACATTTTCTTGTTTCAGGAGAGTGCTCTGAGTCACAAGTTCCTGTACATTTTTTTAATTGTCAGATTAGGCGAATCCCGCCAGATAATCGTCAGATTATGAGACAGCACGTCTAGGGCATAAAGATGAACCATATATATCTTAATCTGACGCGCTTGAGTATTTCAAAATGGCGAATTTTTTTTGCACATTCTAATAATAACTGCGAGTTTGCGTCACATCCAAATCGTCAGATTATTATATAAGAGCTTTTTCTTAGGTTCACTTAACATCCCCTTAGAAAATCTGACGCGCCCGATGAAAAAAATTTTTTTTTCATTTTCAACCCTCAATTACGACCACCCCCATCATGGAAACAATCAGTTTAACATGCGTACATCTTTAAAAATGTGTAGGACATGGATGCTATCAATATCTGACGCGCTCGAGTATGTCCACGCAACAGTTTTTTTTTACATTTTTGAAACTCTGTAGCCGCTCCCCCCACCGATGAAAAGGTATATCTTATATGACATTTTTTTCTTTTTATCATCTAAGCTTCGCAACCCAATAGGTCTCTATGACGCTCGAGTGAATCCTGATTTAGCATCGTCGCGTACCCTACTATAACGAAAGGAATGTTGAAAATTCACCCCCGAAGGGAGTTAAGTAACGGATATAAGTGTGTACGGAAATCGCGTCACACAACAAGTTATGTAATAATTGATTAAGCAACACATTCACATATTAATATAGAAGTGTGTGTATAATATTGACGTCTGATAAAGTTAATAGCAGCAGTATCATGATTCGCCTAAATACAATTGCGTAACTTGTGATGGCCGCAGATGAATTCACGGGTTATTTAACCAGCGTTGTTGATAAAGATAACACAATTTCACCAATTTCAATGGGTTTATTTTATTGTTTCAAGCTTTTCAATAGCCGAAATAATCATTGTAATGACAATAGATGTCCAAATAAGTACTATCGATAACTATCTAAATTATCAACTAGGCAAGGTATCTAAACATGGAGAAGAATAAGCTACCTACGTATGGACAACTGTGTATTGTTATAATCAAAGTTATGCATCAAGTGGCTGAGTAATATAATTAATACATTACTTTATTATTACCTACAATCATATACGTATATGACCATTCCACACTTTGATCGCCTCTGCGTAATGTCATCCCAAATATGCGAGATAAGGTAATCAATAAGGACGAGCCACAATGCGAGACAATGCACTATCACGAAAACAATGCAACTCGATGTGTCGCTCGAGCGAATACAAATCGATCACTAAACGATTATCAGCATAATCGAGCTTAGATCGATTGGCTGATTGAAATGTCGTTTAGAGTTCAAAACAATTATCCTTATAGCGTCTCGACTCGCTAACTGCATATGTCCTAGCATTACGCAGATAGTAGTTTGCCGCGAGACGACTGACGAAGATATTGCAAACCTTAGGCAAAAACACCTAGAAAGAGCTAAGAATAATCCAGTCATCTACGAGAATTGATGCTACCCGTTTTGCCTAATATTATGCCTTCTTAGAGGCAAATCACTTTTGACCGTTTTATCGTATCAAAACAATATACAGCAAGATATCGTAAGAGACTACTAAGGCGCGCACGCACAGAAAGAAGTACCTTAACGTTTCGAGCAAATTATTTTGTTTTATGTCCAACAAATGTGTTCACTAACAGCGGCATTAAACCATGTTAAATACAAAGAAGACGGCAACCACGCTTTAAAAGATACATGATTGGTGATTATCAAAAGCGGTTGACGGATCACCTTAATTCCTCCTCCCACGCTTAATTCACTCAAGTTAAATGTCACGTCATTCCTGTCAAAGGTGATCCAGTAACACCTAAATTCGAATAGAAACTCCAGTTTAAAATAGAATAAAATAGAAATGTATGTTTCTCAGTTATAAAAACCTATTAATAGTTGTCTTGAATGCCCTCGTTGGGTCATCAATTGGAAACTGATTATGATTCATCTAATTCAGGCAATTGATCAAATAAAATGGCCAATTTTCATCTAATATTTCCAAATATAGGTATAATTAAGGAAAAGCATTGTTTATTTATTGCGAAAAGAGTCGAGTCTGCATCCTTTATGATATGTTTCTGTTGGAAAACGCACAGAGACAAGGATTTTGTGGTAGCTCAAACCGCAGCTACGCAGTTGTTAGATAGAACTTTCGAGTAAACATGTGTGACTAAGCTGACACAGAATTAACTTTTATATAAATTGAGGGGAATTTCCTTCTATATCCATTCCAGGGATATTAAATATTTGCTTAACTTCGCATTATCTGCTCAGCTCTTTGACGGAAAACTGTCCCTGACGCCTAGCTGAATGTACAGGCAGGCAGACAAATGACGTCGTGGCGTCTGGGGCCGAACTTTCCCTCGACGTCATTTGCCGTCTTTGGCACTCAAAAGGTTAACAAGAGGACAGTACCTGTGAAGCGGCGACCCTCGTCTCCCAAGCAGGCGAACGCAGATGCTTCATCAGCCGGTGCAACAGCCGATGCAGTTCCTCAGGATGCGCCCTCTGCACCTCGCCGAGCTGGCGAGCGGCCGCGCGTCGCGTCGCCGCGCCCGCGCCCGCCTCCAGCAACACGAACAGACGGTCCAGCCTGAGCAAAATATAGAAGATGAGCAAGGGCTCAATACAATAAAAATATTACTAAGTCTATGGACAACACTACTTCTGGGAATCAAATGTGGACACAAAAGTTAGCCAGTATAAGCCAGTGTGCCGGCCCTCTAAGTTGTTCATCGATGATGACAATTCTAATTTGGTGGCTCGTTGGGTTTCTTGCGAACTTGTCACACAAGGACAATATATTATTAATGTTTTAAAGGCTCAAAGAAGGATTTTTTCAAAACATTAAAGTTGCCTACTATAGTATAAGAATAATCATTTCCCTGAAAATCAAGAATTAGAGTGTGTATCATGAAGTGTAGAAAGCGATTACTTTCGCAGATTAAGAGATTAAAGAACAACAACCTCACCAGAACGGTTAACTAATGTGACAATTATGTGCATTGAAAGTGAAATCTTTTGAAAGATAGACTTTGCAATAGTCCTTAAAAATATCGAAAACGATAACAACGCGCGTCTTAAATATAAAAAATAACATCGTGTCGTGTGCAAAGAAAAGTTTTCCTCGTTTATTTTTTCTTTGTTAGGACCATGCAACAAATGCCATATCAATGAGAAACAAGTAGGGCGAAAAAATATTGCCTGCTCCACAGGGCCCCGGTATAATATCTTGAGATCGGCATGTAATTACCGCCCTTCTATAATATAACAATAATGGTGGTAGTAAGTATACATCGGACAAGATTTAGTAGCTATATGTGCGTGGTTAGTATATGTGAATTCTAGGAATGCGCCCGCTCGTATTCGTGTTCTCTTACACTCAATAAACAGTACAAATCTTTAATTCATTGCATAACTTTTGTCCTCATTGCGAATCGTCTGAATATTCCAAAATCCGTCGACAACATGAACATAAAAATACAGTTTCAGTAAAACCGTTTCAATGAAACACATAACGCAGCACTTGAATCAACAGACGTAATCCATTTCGCAATTTCGAACATAATTCATCTACGCAAACAGTAACAGCTCGTACCAGGTTGATAAAGATAAGAGAAACAATAAGCTTAGCCAAGCTGCAGTTAAGTCCAAGTATATGTGCATAAAAATATTTATTACGCACTCCTATTGGTAGCCTAGCGCATGAGCTTCTTTTAGGGGCTACGTGCATAAAAATATCTATTACACACGCCTTTTGGTCAGGCAATGGGTGAGCCACCAATTAAAACTAATCTAATAGGGCTAGTTAATTGGAAACAATTTGTCCAATAAATGCTAACGAGTTTTATAGACGCGTGGTTTTATAACAGGGCTAATTGTGTTACTAGTGGGTTAAGCATTTTACTTATAGGAAAGCCGGTGTTTTGATAATATGTTATAAAATTATAATCGAATAAATTCCGGATGGAAATTTATGACCCAACATTTCTATTAGCAGATATTGCTAAAAATATCTTCGGAATCAATATTTTCAGCTGTCGTGTCACATCGAGTCCCCGTGGGCAATCGACGCCTGCCCACGCTTCCAGTTAGGAGCCACAGCCTCTATTGACGTCATTAAACGCAATAATAACTGCCGCCGAGCATAGCTAGAGGTTTTAATTAACCCAGCACCCGACCGCGGCTGTTAAGCGTGTCAATTACCCATCTTTAATTTCAATAAAATTGCTATCCTTCATAAACCAGTGCTACCAAAGTTTTCCTCAAGCAAGAATAAGGGATATATACGTTATTTGTGGTGCCAACTCATGCCTCGCTTTCTTTTAGTCGCAAAATACCCGAATAAGGCGTGATTATTTATGAATATGGCGTACGTTTTATCATATCGTTTTTGCGTATCATAGGTGTTACACACAACATGGACATGGTTCTTATACACGACATACAATCTGTATGTATTCGGTTTTCAGTAACAGTAACTGAAGTTACGTATACATACCTACCGCATTTCGAAGTGTCCAAAGGTACAAAACAAGCTTCGTATTGGTATAGAAGTTAATATCTAAAGAGAAAACAGTGATTATTCTCGTACTCAGTCTCGATTGCCGTTTATACCTACTTACTAGAATCTCATTTTCTGCGGAAAACTTGGATAAAAACTTACCGTGACGTCATGGCGAGGCTTATCTCGGACCCGTTTCAAGATGCAGTTTCTGAAACAAATTATAAGTATTAGGTTTATTGTTCTTCGTAAAAAGACATACACGTTTAACCGTCATACACGGAATATATACCTACGATATAGAGTTCACAAAACGCAGCTATGATATACATTGTTTATATTATAGCTCCGTGTGTGACGCTAACGGCACCATTGCACCAATTAAGCGGTGTACAGTCGCCATCAGACATATCGCAGATTATAAGGCGTTCATAATTTATATATGAACATGTACTGTAATGCCCAGTCAATAAGAGTCGTGTTCACATATTTATGAACTCCTTATATGCTGCGATATATCTGATGGCGACTGTACCTTGTGAATTTGTGACGTGTCGACTCCAAAAATACAAAAAAAAAGTACGAAAATGAGAAAAATATCTACTGAATCAACGTCACTTCCGATAAAGAAATAGAGAATATTCTTAAAACTCATCTCTCAAATTTACCAATATCATTCAATACCTCGCTAACAGTCGAAATGAATTTGACAAAACCTAGGACATAGATCAGTAAATGCAATTTACCACGAATATAATTGTCCATATATTTCTCAAGCCTGTATCGAATAGTAGTCTTTATTATTATCGGAACATGAGAGCTTTTCCTATATAACTACTCAGTCTAATACGAGGTTGAGCAAGTAGCTGATTATTACTAACTTATCGTTTCAATTACCTATACGATTCTTTCAAAATTATGTGATTTGAAGTAAAGCCATTTTTCCGTTGAAAGAAAATTTTACATCTTCTGGGAACCTTATTTTCGATGAGAAAAATGTCCTTGGGGACAATGGGGACGGAGTTTAAGTAGATAACATTTTTCGGCTGGTAGGTACCGAGGTACCTACCCATAACACAAGCCTTCTTGAGCTTATTCTGGGACTCGTGAAGTTGTCCGATTTTTATTTATTTACATCTTCATAAAAGTCGTCGTCGAAACCCCTGGAACGAAGTCCTGTATCTGCGCCCGATCTCTTAAGTCACAATACTGAACAGATACTTAGATGTTCACCCCTGTACTATGGCAAAACACAGATCCAGTTTAGACCTAGGTCTCTAAGATTCTGCACGTGCATCAGTGGACATCACGATAGTAGATAATCAGGCAGATTGGCGTAATGGGAAAAGTGGAAGAAGTAGTGGGCGACATTGGCAATTGCTCGGCATTCGGCGATCACGAGGCCGGGCCACGGGCCACGAGCGCAAACAGCTGAACACACACAAGCGCGGCACTTCGCGTCTCCAAGGACTTAAACAATATCGGTCTCGGTCTACCTATACATACAAGTCTACCTATTGTTATACCTATGTGCGTTTTATTTTTATATCTTTCCTTTTCATAATAGTTGCGTAGGTCTTCCACGCTCTTTTTTTTTTTAATGACTGGTACAGTCAGAAAAACAGTGGCTGAGGTAAAAATTGAGATAAGTACAATATTTCTCTCAACATCTCTTGAGGAATATTTTCAGTTAAATTGGAACTGACCTGCAATGCAAGGCATGTGATGGCATTATATAGTAATAAGTACCTCTAATCATAGTCAATTTTGGGTTAAATGAACAAAAGACATAATATGCGTGGGGCCAAAGTTAAAAGCCCACATGTAAAAAAAAACCGGCCAAGTGCGAGTCGGACTCGCGCACCGAGGGTTCCGTACAAACACTTTCCATCCCTAAGTGGTTAAGTTAAGTTTGCACCTGGTATGTATAGCGCCCCATATAAATTAGGTGCAAAGTTAGGTATTAAAAAATTTTTTTATGGTTTTCGTAATTATTCCTTTATCTATGCTATAAGACGTTGCTTCGTACCAAATTTCAAGATTCTGAGTTCACGGGAAGCACCCTGTAGGTTTTGATTCCCTTGCAAGTGTCGAAAATATGCAAATTAGGTGCAAAGTTAGGTATTAAAAAAAAAATTTATGGTTTTCGTAATTATTCCTTTATCTATGCTATAAGACGTTGCTTCGTACCAAATTTCAAGATTCTGAGTTCACGGGAAGCACCCTGTAGGTTTTGATTCCCTTGCAAGTGTCGAAAATTTGCGGCATAAACGGCTGTATCTTTTGATTGCGTTGGCTTAGAAGTTTGATTTTTTCACAGCTTCAAGGGACAGTAGACCTGAGTAATTGATATAAATTTCAGCTTCATACGTCCACGCGTTCCTGAGAAAAAGGGTCTTGACAGACGGACGGACAGACGGACAACAAAGTGATCCTATAAGGGTTCCGTTTTTTCCTTTTGAGGTACGGAACCCTAAAAACAAAAAAGCCAACTTGTTGGAACTGATTAAGACAGGTAAAATATAAAAATTAACAACTATTCAGAATGAGATGTGTATGCCACAAATGTACCTACGCAATGCAGGATAACAAATAGCCTACATAAACCACATATTACCATAAACATTCAATGAATATTTTGCATACATGTTATCGGTTACAATCTTAAAATAGGCTATCTCGTAAGTTATTCGAGATTGATAGTATGAGAGATTATCTCTTAAATATCTATAGCAAGTAGAACAGACAGGTTAAACTACACAATACACATGGATGAGGCAAGTAACCCACTTGTGTTATCCGAATTATCAATGGGGGTTATCTAGTGGCTCCAAACACAAGCATCTTTTTCAACGATTACACTAACTACACAGCAGTAGTTAGCTTGGTATTGTATTGCAGTCTTCTTTAATAGATAATGCTTCACAACTTATTGCTAACCAATCTGGACTACAATAGCATAATTTGAGCAAGAAACTGATAATAGAGATTGAATCGATTATGATTTAAACTTTATTGTTGTGGGTTCAAGTTTGAACAAAAGTTGGGATATAATGTTTTGTATATATTATTTGACATTGGAGCATTGGATACAATTTATGTGACTGATTAAATTTTTTTGGGCTTACAAATAAGAAAACAGTCAATAGGTAGTATCAAAGTTTTTTTTTTGTTGGCATGAATGCTCAAATCGTATTAGCCTAATCTTGTACAAGTTGAACTTTAAAATGTTAATTAATAGCTCCTCTAAAGGTCTCATGATAACAATAAAATATAGGTAATATAGTATCCAATCTCACAGACAACCAAATATTTGAGTTTGTAAGACAATGTAGTTTATGGAATATTGTATGATGATGACAGGTATCCTGTTATCCCTTATCAGAGAAATAGGGCTCTTAGAATAATTAATAAATAACATAAACATAGTAATTAATGCTCTCAATAACCTCATAACACGGAGCAAATAGTATGACCATAACAAATTCTACAACCTGTAAACATTTAGATAGAGGCATGTATTGGCATTATTATTTCGAAATTTATAAACAAGATCATGACAGTATATTTCAATGTTAAGCTTTGTGTTGTTAGTTGACAGTATTATCTTAGATTACCTACCCATAAGAAAATCGAAATATTAAAACTTAAAAGATTTTGTAACCCAATTGTTAGTAAACCAATGTTACAATAATAAGTAAGAATTAATCAAATCAGAATTGCAATTTGAATTTTTTCTGTCATTGAAACAAAGACTACACACATACTACATTATATCAGAATCAAATACACTAGAGCACAATATCAAAATGGTATCCTCCACAACTCCAAAACCTTGTTTCCCATCTGTAATGTTTCACCAAATTTGTCCAAAAGTATTTTTTTCCTGTAACCCGTAATATTTTTAGGGTCTTATAAACATTGTTATGTTTTTTGTTTATGTTATAATTATTCTGAAATATGAACAGTTTTGGAAAAAAATGGCTTTCGGACAAATACAAATTTGGCAAAATTGTACAGATGAGAAACAAAAATTCGGACTTACGATAAGTGGCCTATAAAAAATACAATACAATTCTAACATTTATTTCCTTTTTCTATTATAATGTTACCCAACTAAACATATATAATTATAAATTTAATGTAGTCAATAAGTGAGCTTGATAGCTATAATCTTAAATTATATATTCAGAGTTAAGCCCAAGTAATGAAACTATTTTATTACTAGAAACATTCAGATTTTAAATAGCATACCAAGGAAGAAAGAAGAGGGTACAAGTTGTTTTTAATTCATACAATTATGTTATAAAAATGTAAGTACCATCAGTTTGATAGTCAAGGTTTAACTGTGTGATAGTGGGTCCAGCTCCAGTGTTTGTTGTGATAAATCCCTGATAACCGCTGTACCTACGAACTGAATGCACTGTTATCTAATTTCAACCGTACGGCGCGCCCGTCCAAAAATCTGTAGTCGCCACACTTTAACCATTACTTCACGATTCCACAAAATCCATAAAAACCAAAATAAGTAGATCAAAACAGTTGACTAGAAATAGTAACGGTAAGTAACATGACCCCTTCACGCATAACATATGGCCGTGCTAACACAATCGTATCGATTACTCCAATTAATGCACTCGTGGTCACATCTCGGAGACATAAAATACCTCTAGATTCGACCTTGGTACGCCTAAATTTAATTACGTCGAAAGGCACATACGTAGCGACTTTCCGATTGATTTTTTGGTGCCATGATTTTCGCTCAGACCTCTATGTAAACGAATTAAAATAACATTACACGCTGCTATTATCATTCCTCATACATATTTCGGGGCTCACCTTACAAAATAAGGTCGATCTCAGGTCACTGCGCCCAATTGTTTCCATATTTCATAGCACTGAAAATCACGTTCGATAACATTTTCGTCAAAATGCACAAATAAAAAAAAGCGATGTAACGAGAGGAAGCGCATCGTTCAAGCTTCAAATATATACTGACAGCCATGCTGCTGATGAGTCCGTCTTTATTGTGGACTTGCGAGCTGATTGGTCGAGGTGTGGCTCGTAAAAACGATTAATTCCTTGCTTCCGCCAATCACAGGCAAGAATTCTGAAAATTTGATGGAATCGTGCCAAAAATCGATAATCAAAAGAAAAAAAAGATTGTAAATAACATAGTTTCGTATCTGCACTTTATCTGCACTTTGAGTATTTATCTGCAATATTATTTTTAGAAGGGAACAAAATAATTGTTATAATCTACTCACTAAGTAATTAATTCATGCATTAAAGTAAAACTGTTTTGATCTCATGATATAAATAATTTATAAATACGTAAAATGGCATAAAATAATATTTTTATCGATGCATTAACTATTCCATTCGAATTGTTTTTGATTTATACAGTAAGATATCAGAAAACCGGTAAACTAGTGAAGTTTATCTAAAAAAAAGGTAATGTCAAAACAAACATTGTTTCTGGTTCTGGCACACACATTTCGAGGTTATAAATTTATTTTAGTTGCCTTGTTGTGTTATAACTTTAATATAGAAAGATAATAAGGTAAAATGGGAAAACGCAAGAATAAGAATCAAGACAAGAAGAAGAAAGTTGCTTTAGTGTTCGACGAGACCAAAAGAAAGTAAGAAATTTGGAAGATTGTGTAATACTTAATACATTTTGAACACGGACCAAAATTAAATATATATTTCTTTATATTTATAGGGATTTTTTGTGTGGCTTTCGTAAGAGAAAACTAGAAAGAAAAAAGAAAGCCCAAGAAGATATTCAGCGCTTGCTAAAGGAAGAGAGAAAGAGAATTAAACAAGAGGTTAGTATCGGTAGCAGTATGATATATACTGTCTGCTGTTGGAACAAAATGCATGTCATAATATTTTATTACCTGTTAGATATTATTGAATTAATTACTTATTGTTTTTTTTTATTACCTTAACACAATATGCAAAACGTTGAAAAAAATATTTGATCTCCCGTTTTGTATAAATGTTTGAATGAATGGTAAGTAAAACCCATTAATGATACTTTAGGCTCAACATTACCATGCCTGTCAACTTAATCATCTCCTTTTGGTCAGTAATTTTTAAGAATTTTATTATGTAAATAATAATTAATTTCAGAATAAAGAGTCTTACAAAAAACTAGTTGTCTCCAGTCGACCAATACCTGACATAGAACAGCTACTTCAGGAGGAGTATGAAGATGATGATGTTAATGTTAAAATAGTTGAGTTATCATCAGACACTTTACAAAAGAAAGATTTAGTCATAGGCGAGAATCGACCACAGGAAAAAATTGAAAAGAAATCTATCAAAAAAGAAGAAAAATCTAAAGCAGAAAGCGTTCCTGGAATGGGTTCTGATACTGAGGTAGAGTCTGCTGAGGAAGAGGAGGATGAAGATGATAATAAAGATGACACAAAACTAAAATCCAAAAAAGAACTAAACTACATGCTCATGAAACAGGCTAAGAAAAAGATACAGAAAAGCAAAGTATTCCAAATGAAGAGTAAGCTGGACAGAATACAGAATAAGAAGAAATCTCAGGCAAAGAAAGACCATACAGCCAGAGTAAAAGCTAAATTAGGCAAACATAAAAAAGAGAAACCAAAAAAGACTTTTGGTAGGAGAAAACATTAAATAAAACATTTATAAAATACATATTGTTTATTTTAAAAACATGATTGTGAAACAAAAATTTGTAGCAATACCATAACATAATAAAAACAAAATGAATAGTCATGCAAATAAGACCAAAGTATCAATTGAGGTAAGGTTGTTATTAAAACAAACATGGCAATGGCAATAACAATCATTAAACTATTATGATTACTTCTATAATATAAAACCCCATATGTTGTGACATGAAATTGTTACAGTTGTCTTACAATGTGACAACAAGGATCTCTTCAGTGACAGGTCCCAGAGACTCAAGAGATTCTTTAACATACACTTTTATCAATAACAACAATAATTGATACGCTTATCTAAGAGCTCTTAGTTTTCTTTCTACCACTGTTATTACTTGCAGATTTAATATCATCAGTGTCTTTTATTACTCTTGGTGATTTACGTTTTACTGGTGATTTTTTTGGTTTTACCACAACTGTGCTGTCTGTTACTTTGCGCATATTTCTTTTAACTTCAAGTAGAACTGGCTGAACAAAGTCATCATCATCATTGTGAAGTAATTCTTTTTTGGGAGTAAGTTTTCTTTTTGGTGAAGCTTTACTAACAATCTTGTTTGCATCCAAAAAGTTCTTATCATTTTGACCAATATCCTCTTTATTATTTTCTTTTTTAGGCGTAACTTTCCTTGTTCTTGGGGCCTTTTTCTCACAGATATTAAGTACTGTTAAACTTTCTTCAATTGTATTAACATCATCAACTGGTTTTTTCTTCATGTTCTCATTTTTTGATGCAAGCTTCCTTTTTCTTAAATCTCGTTCAGAATCTTCAATTGTTTCTTGTTTTACTTCAGACTTTTTAGGTGTCACTTTTCTTGTCCTTGGAAGTTTTTTATCAAGATTTAATGCATAATTTTCTGGAATTTCTGGACTAACTTCTTTACTGTTCTCAGTTTCCTTTTTAGGAGTAACTTTTCTTACTTTTGAAGATTTTGCATTTGGAACATTTAAAATCACTTCATTTACTTCTAGTTCATTGTTTTCCTTTTTAGGAGTTACTTTTTTAAGAGGTTTCTCTACCTTGATATTGCACGATTTATCATCTTTGACTTTCATGGGAGATTTCTTGTTAGGTGACCTTTTTATACCCCTCGATGGACAGATGTCATTGTTTAGGCACTCCTCACAGTTAGGGCCAATAGGCAGGCAAATTGTTTGTCCAAAACCAACCAACAGGTGATTGACCTCACCCCAAAGTTCAAATGGCAACCAGGCTTCCAGGGCTTTACGCGTGTCTTCAGGAGTGGCTGTTGGTTTCTTCACCCAGCCTATTCGATTACTAATTCTGTGTACATGGGTGTCAACACCTATAAAATATATAAAAATAATAAACAAAAGTCTATTAAGTTAAACAAAGAAGTAATCTTATGAAATTGAGCAATTTCAGCTAGAAATTTATCATTTTTACCTATGCCAGTGACCTTATTCCAAGCAACACTCATACAAATATGTGCCATCTTGGGGCCAACTCCAGTCAGCTTGCACAATTTCTCCACTGAGTCTGGTATGTCACCGTTGTACATCTCTTTAAGAGTCTGGGTTGTCTTCTTTATGTACTTCACTTTAGTCTGTTGAAAATCACAACATAATTATCACAATACTTAAAGAAAAAGATTTTGATGTCACTGATAACAAAATCTTTTTCAATGGCATTGGATGACTTTTCTGGCTTGCTTGGCTACAGTAACATGTGAGTAGTTATTACCTTCCAGAATCCCACAGGGTATATTAGCTTGCCTAGTTCTTCATCACTCATCTTTAACACATTGTCCACTGTGAGCCCTCTCTCTCGGAGACGCTGCATGGCTGCAAATGTTACTTGGTCCTTTGTCTGACTTGACAACATTAGGGAGATAAGATGCTGGTATCGAATCACCTGTAAATATGATTTATTGTAAGAATTTTTACCACCACTTGCAGGGCTGGACTTAGAGGGCCAGGGCCCCAAAGCACTTGGGACCCCTCCCCTAAAAGGAGAACATTATCATGGTGTAAGTCCTGCTCCTGGATGGCCCCTAGACAGGCCGGGCCCCTAGGCCTGGGCCTTGTGGACCTAGGGTTAAATATGGCACTGACCACTTGTATTTTATTCATATTTGAGTTTGAGTGCATGAACCAGTAAGTATTAAAATATGGGATTGCTTAATTTCGCATGAATTTGGGTATAATCTTAACTGGCCTAGTCTTGTGTTCAAGTAGTCTCTTACTATATGGGTATGATTATGATCAAGGGTTACACACAAGCAAGTATTACTTTAATAAATAAATACTTACTTCTGGTGATGCATTAGGGTCTGATGACATATGGCAGCCCATGGTGTCTACAGGAGCATCCCCATTCGCTCTCATATTTCTCAGGTTAAGCAGAAAGTCCTGCCAATGGGGTGGTTCCCACAGACCTTTCGGTTCCTAGAAGTGGTTTCCAAATTTAAATTACTTTTCTTAGAGCTTTAAAGAATTGAAATAATTGTATATAATGGAACTTTACCTGTTTCACTGGGGAATCATTTTCAAATTCGATTTTAATATGGGGTTTCTTCTCAAATTTAAATTTGCTTAAGTCTATACTAGGGCTCTTATTAGTAGTGTGATAAACTTCTTCCTCAGGCTCTGTTTTCAAATTCATATTTAACTTTGTGTCTTGTGGGTACGTTATACAGGCATCAACATTTGCCGCGACATTCTTTGTCTTACTTTGCGCAGTCGTATTTTTGCTGCCGGCAGCAGTCGCTTTTGCACGTGGCATTCTGGATATTAGAACAAGAATTAAACGATCATGTAAATTAAATTATTCATTTAAATATTACGAAATTATACCGTACTTACATAGAAAACAAACAGCGAAAACCCGAAACCTGCCGCCACCAAGCGTGTTTGAGCATTTGTCTTTTTTGTACTAGGTAACGTCAATGTATTAAAAAGTGTCTTAACGATTCCAAAAGTCTGACGGTTGCAAAAAGATCTTAAATAGCTTCTTCTTCTTATGTGTATAGGTCATGTCATCTTATTGTCAAACCAAACGTCATTACTTCAGTCGACAGTCTGTTGAGTCTGTTCTGTTTTGTCTAATCGTAACTTAATTCTGTCCATTGATTTCAGTAATCAGTAGTTTTAGTTACAATAATTTCTTGTTTTGTAGCAACTGAAATTATAAATTAAGACTGCACAATGGCAGAGTTACTGCTAGATCCTAATATACGTGGATGGGTGTTTCTGCCTATAGTTATTATCACCTTTTTAGTTGGGATTGTACGGCATTATGTCTCTATTATCTTGTCTTCTCAAAAAAAGATCGAGCTTTTGCAGGTTCAAGACAGGTAAGCTCATAACTCTTAAAATTAAAATGCTCCCAAAACTCGATAAATTATTCAAATCCAACCTCAAAATATTGATCAGTGACATATCAGTGATCACGTTAATGATTTCCTTCTCACGCTAATTGCCGTTGCTATGGCATTATTCTTCCCAAGCTAAGCTACCATAGTACAGGTTATGTTCTGTTTCCTGATGTGAAGTATGCACTGGCCACCAATATGTCAATCATTGGAAGCCCAGCGACAAACTTGAATATTGAAGTAGAAGACGTTTTAATGTGTTGTCAAAAACATATCAAATTCTGTCTAGCGTATTTTCTATATAATTAAATAAAACGATTAGCATAGTTTTCTTGTACTTCCTGAACGGACCCACACACAAAAACTTAACATGGTAGCAGAGCGTAATATGTATTAAATTGAAGTTACGAAGAAATATAAAAAAAAAAAGTGAGTACCAAATCAAAAATGTCGACTGCAAAAAATTGAACCTCTCACAAGAGATAATTACGATACATGGGTAATCCAAGCTGAAGCCGTGCTAGTTCACCATAAACTATGGAAATATGTTGAGACTCCCTTAACTCCTGACTCAACTACAGACGAGATACAAAATGATAAACTTGCGAAATCGGAACTAATTCTTATTATCGCCCCGTCTGAGCTGAAACAAATTAAACACTGCAGCACCGCCAAAGAGTTATGGGACAAATTAAAACTAACTTATGCCAGTAAAGGACCTGCACGTAAAGCATCCCTTTTGAAACAGCTTATACTGACTAAGCTAGAAGGAAACGATGTACGAGGTCACCTCAACAAGTTCCTGGATATAGTGGACAAGCTGGCCGATATGGACGTGGCTATCAACGAGGATCTGTTAACAATAATGATGTTATACAGTCTTTCCCCTGAATATGAGAACTTCAGAGTCGCTATAGAATCGCGAGATACTCTTCCGAAGCCCGACGAGCTTAAAACAAAAATTATTGAAGAATTTGAAGCACGTCATAGCCAAAACATGACCAATAACGACGAACCTGAATCCATATTGCAAGAAGAAGCCCTGTACGCGTCCTGTAAAGTTTGCAAACGAAGAGGTAACATCTTCAAACGCAAGAATCACAAAATATGCGTCAACTGCTGGAAGAAAAACAATGAACAAGAGAAGTCCAAGAAACAAGACTACGATTTTCATAAGAACCATTTTGCTTTGCAGTGCCTTTTTGCAAACAACAAGAAGACTCGAGATAGCATTTGGGTCTTGGACAGCGGTTGTACGTCTCACATGACCTATCAACGAGACTTATTTAAGACGATTGAGAAAACATCCAGAAGACTATCATTCGCAACTGATGAACATAGTGCTGAGATTAAAGGAAAAGGTACCGTCTCCTTTATATCTGAAAATAGCGATGGGAAAGCCCTCACCCACCTTAAGGACACGCTGTACGTTCCCAGTCTGTGCACTAACCTATTGTCTGTCAGTAAGATGACCGATGCTGGCTGCTCTGTCCTCTTCACCAAAACTAAAGCGACAGTCAACAACTCAAAAGCTGGAATAACTCTCACTGCACTTAAACAAGAAGATGGTCTTTATTACTTCAAACCAACCAAGCATGAGCGCAACAACTTGGCCAACGATAACGATGAAGAAGTTTTAACACCTACAAACAAAACAGGCTCATCAAACATCGAAGAATGGCACCGAAAACTTGGGCACATGAACGCCAAAGATATGAAACTGGCACTTAAAGAAGAAAGTTTACTTGGTTTGAACTTTGATGCTTCCGAAACCTTGGCAGACTGCGAAACCTGCGTTCAAGCAAAAATGCATCGAGTTCCTGCTCCCCGTGAGAAATTGACTCAACGTACATCCGAACGCTTAGAAATTGTCCATAGTGACGTTTGTGGTCCAATTCGTACACCCACAATAAGCGGAAACAAGTACTTCGTTACGTTCATTGATGACTACAGCCGATACAGTCGAGTCTACATGATGAAGAACAAGAATGAAGTCTTAGAAAAATTTAAAGAGTTCAAAGAATTAGCGGAAACACAAACTGGAAACAAAATAAAGTTCTTACAAACTGATAACGGTAAAGAATATGTAAACCAAGACATGAACACTTACCTGAAACGTTGCGGAATACAGCGGAGGCTTACTGCACCCTACACCCCGCACCAAAACGGAACTGCCGAACGAAAAAACCGCACCCTCGTGGAGAAAGCGAGAGCCATGATGATTGATGCGAAGGCACCATTACATTGTTGGGGCGAAGCTGTGATGACTGCCAACTACCTATCAAACAGGAGTCCAAATAGCGCCGTACAAAATAAAACGCCTTTCGAACTATGGGTTGGAAGAAAACCATGCATTAATCATCTGTACATATTTGGCTGCAAAATGTTTGTATTAATAAAAGGCACCAACGGTCACAAATTTGCACCAAAAGCGATTCCCGGTATGTTCACAGGATACTCAGAAACATCCAAAGCTTTCAGAATCTTTCTTCCTTCGAAAAACAAAGTTATTACATCAAAGGACATTCGAGCAATGACGTCAATGTTCTATACTCAAGCCAACAAAGACAGTCCCATCGAACCTTTTAACGATGTAGAACTTCCAAGCAAACAAAATTTAAATACGTCACAACAACAATCATCAAATAAACAAGTGACTATCCTGCTTGACGATGAAGAAGGAAATGACACACCATTTGACAGCGACAGTGAAACGGCTGAAGTTGTCGACAATCCGTTGCAACAAAATGTACGTCGTCCATCCATCACCGAAGATGTTCAACAAGCGGAACCATCAAATTATGAAAGTGAATACGAATCTCTTTCCGGTTCTAACAACACAGTCGATGATGAAGAAACGGAACAGAACACTGAAGCTGAACAAAATGCCACTAATCAAACACGTACTTTGAGACACAGGTCAAATATCACAGCTCCTAAGCGATACGACGATTTTATTCTGGCTGCTGTTGAAGAAATCGAAAATCTTCACAAACCAAAAGAACCTGTGACTTTCAAAGAAGCGTTAGAATCAATTGACAAAGAAAAATGGCAAGAGGCCATGAAAAATGAGATGACATCTCTCGAGGACAACCAAACCTGGGATCTGGTTAATCTACCTAAAGGACGTAAAGCCTTACCAAGCAAATGGGTATATAAAGTAAAAATGAACCCTGATGGTTCCGTCGAGAGGTATAAGGCCAGAATGGTTATAAAAGGCTATTACCAGATACCTGGAGTGGACTACGATAAGACGTTCAGTCCAGTGGTTCGTCTGAGCACTGTACGATCACTACTTGCTATAGCTGCTCGAGAAAATCTCAAACTGAGTCAGTTTGACGTGTCGACAGCCTTCCTAAATGGTACTGTACATGAAGAAATTTACATGAAACAACCCGAAGGTTATGGAGATGGAACAAAACGAGTCTGTAAACTGAAACGCAGCCTCTGTGGATTGAAGCAAGCGCCACGCTGCTGGAACACCTGCATCGCCGGATTCTTACTAAAAACTGGGTTCAAACAGAGCGAAGCGGATCCATGCTTGTACGTGCGAAACAAAGGCCAATCCAAAGTTATTATAGCTCTATATGTCGACGACGGGCTAGTAGCACACAATACAACTACAGCAGGTGACGAGTTTTTGAAAGAGTTAAGAGCGAAGTTCAAAATTACAACCAAACCTGCATACTACTTTCTTGGTATGGAAATAAACAAGCGAAGGGACAACTCCATATCTTTATGTCAAAAGGCTTATACAAAGAAAGTATTAGAAAAATTCGGAATGTTAAATTGCAACTCAGCTCCAACGCCTATAATCAAAGATTATGAAACGGGAGAGGATCAAGGCGCAGAGCCCAACTTCCCATACAGGCAAGCTGTGGGTGCCTTGGCATATTTATCAGTAGGCACAAGGCCTGATATCTCATATGCCGTAGGTGTCGCTTCAAGAAACCTTGGAGCACCTACAAAGGAAAATGTTATTTTAGTGAAGCGCATCTTTCGCTATTTAAAAGGCACGCAAGAGAATGGCTTGACATTCAGAAAAATGTCACCTTCACACTTAGTCTGCTACAGTGACGCAGATCTTGGGGGAGATCAGGATACTGGAAGATCAACATCTGGTATGGTGTGCTTATTTTCTGGCGCCGCTGTAAGCTGGAGAAGCCAAAAGCAGACAACTGTATCTATCTCTTCAACAGAAGCGGAGATTATAGCAGCGAGCGAGTCTGCACAAGAAATTTTATGGCTGAACAGACTCTTCAGTGACCTGACCCTAACTGAGAAACCGGTGTTACACCTGGACAATGAGTCTACTGTCTATCTTGCACATAACCCTAAATACGAATGTCATTAGCGCACCAAACATATAAAACTGAAACACTTCTTCGTTCGAGAATGTGTTAGTAATGGAGACCTGAGCGTCAAACAAGTTCCCTCGGAAATTCAATTGGCCGATATGTTGACCAAGCCACTATTCGGGCCCAGACTCTCTGACCTAAGCTCAAGAATGGGACTGAAGAATTTATCCCAAAATTCTTAAAATCTACCGAGGATGTGAAGTATGCACTGGCCACCAATATGTCAATCATTGGAAGCCCAGCGACAAACTTGAATATTGAAGTAGAAGACGTTTTAATGTGTTGTCAAAAACATATCAAATTCTGTCTAGCGTATTTTCTATATAATTAAATAAAACGATTAGCATAGTTTTCACCATCTATATTTCTTGTACTTCCTGAACGGACCCACACACAAAAACTTAACACCTGACATAAGTTTAATAAAACAGGCAGTAATATTAGTATAATGTTATTTATGATGTTGCAGCCAAGTGATGATTAGAGCGCGGCTACTGCGCGAGAACGGCAAGTACCTGCCGAAGCAGTCGTTTGCTATGCGCCGCCACTGGTTCAACAACGAGGAGACTGGCTACTTCAAAGTACAGAAAAGGGCTCCTGCATCACAGGTGAACATATTTTTACATCTCTGAAAAATTCACTTTATATTTTATATAATTATTACTGTAAACATTGATTTGGAGAATCTTGTACATCCCTATACTTATGTATCAATTAGGTACCTAGTTATAATATAATTGTAATAGTTTTAAGATTGTATTAATATCCTTACAGAAAGAGACATTTTGGCATTTTAGAGTATTTATGAAAAAATACTTCATGCTGAATTTCTTTTGGCTTTCTTCTCAACAGCAGTCTCCTCTTGTGAAATGCCGATAAATACAGATTCAGACATGTGAAAGTGCCGAGTGTACTTACAGAATAAACATTTTGATTTTGATTATGTTTATATTTTTGAGTTCAATTTAGAATGATTTTTGAATTTAGTTTTGATATAACAGTTTAATAATCAGTTTGGTTGAATGCTAGATCGGCATTCATAATTTCATTTGCAGCTATGCCAGTTTTTAGATTCAATGCTAGTCTTAATCAAATTTTTATTACACACTACAATACAAGTACTCTTTATTGCACACCTCATAAAACATACAGGAGAAATACAACACGAGAAATTACACCAATGTCTTATTTACATTCTTTCATTACAGAACCCTATGACAGACCCTAGCATGATGACCGACATGCTGAAAGGCAATGTCACCAATGTGCTGCCCATGATTATCATCGGAGGCTGGATCAACTGGATGTTTAGCGGTTTTCTTACAAGTATGACCTATGCATTTGTCTATGAACTTTTAATGAACAAATTTTTTTATATCCATGTTGTTTCCTTTGATTATGTATAAAACTATATTCATTAATCAAGGATTGAGAACTACAAATAACAATTAAAAGGATTAAATAAATAAATATCAGACAACCTCACACAAATCAATCTAGTCCCAAATTAAGCTCAAGGAGGCTTGTGTTATGGGTACATACTTAAATACACAGAACAACCATGAGCCAGGCACAAATATTCGAGCTCATCACACAAATATTTGCCCTGGCCGGGATTTGAACCTGGGACCGCAGGCTCAGTAGGCAGGTGCTTGCAAACTGCGCCAACCGCGTCTTCAAATGAAATAGAACAGTTTTTAAATAGAAACTTAATATATTGTGAGATTCGCACATCATTTTTTTTTTAATTTACATGGAGCTGAAAATGTCTTCATCTGTACTGAACTCCTCAACTCTTCTTTTTTTAATCTTTAGGGCTTCATTTTCTGTTTGCCATGTTCAAGTAGTGGTTTTATGTTGAATGCAACGTTTATAAATATTCATTAATAATATGTATTTGTCCATACAGCCAAGGTGCCATTCCCCCTGACACTGCGCTTCAAGCCCATGCTGCAGCGAGGAGTGGAGCTGATGTACCTTGACGCCTCCTGGGTATCATCTGCTTCTTGGTACTTCCTCAACGTTTTCGGCTTACGCACGATCTACACGCTTGTGTTGGGAGAGAACAATGGTAAGTATCTGTTCTCAACTATGAGTATATCTATAAAATAGGTGGGCAACTGCGGAGGAAACTCCCATAGTCCACTTCCAATGTGGCCTGCAGTTCAACGATTTTGTCAATCTATAGTAGTCTGAAAACCCTGGTATACAATCTTGTAAAAGTAACTGTATAAGTGATTTGCGAGATCCTAATATTCATCAATGTTTGTAAATGGGCAATAATATATTAAAAAATTTGAAGTCTGTACTATATACTTAATGAGTGCTCATCAACAACAGCCGACAATGCTTATAATCGGACCGCTCGCCACTAACGTACCCTAATCGGCAAGCTGAAGCGTTAGACAGAAAACAAGATGGCACACCACAGTTTCGTTCTGCCACTAAAGACCGAATGAATGTCCTTTTTTTTAAAACATGACGTGAACTGTATCAGCCCTCACTACCAGCGAGTCGGACTTTGTATGGAAGTTTAACCACAATAATGGGATTATCTCATGCCACAGGAGTAATACTATTCAAAATAATAATACCTACTTTATTGAACACCAACAAGAAAAATATTACATGAGAAATCTTAAATTAAACAATAGTAGTAGACAATAGGCGGTCTTATCGCTAAAGAGCAATCTCTTCCAGACAACCTTTGGGTAGCGGAGAAAACAAAATAGATTGAAGAATAATTTACAATGTTTGTCCGCAGCCGCAGACCAGTCCAAGGTGATGCAGGAGCAGATGTCGGGCGCGGCGATGGCGATGCCGCCGGACCCGAAGGCGGCCTTCAAGGCGGAGTGGGAGGCGCTCGAGATCACCGAACACAAGTGGGCGCTCGCCAACGTGGAGGCCGAGCTGCTGGCTGAGGCCGCCAAGTAGACACTCGCTGAACACTCAAGTGCTAAAGGTCTTCGCACATTATAACAACTCAACGGCGACTCGATTCTATGCCAAATATTGAAATTTAAGCCCTATGTCATACTTACTAGGTTTAATTTCAAAAAATGATATTTGTAGTGGACGACGAGTGGAAGACGCGTCGGTGCATCGTCGAAATTAAACCTAGTAAATATGACAATTATTATTAATTAAATTTCAATATTTGGCATAGAATCGAGTCGCCGTTGAGTTTTTATAATGTGCGAAGACCTTAATGGGGATATCGACTGGTGACAACCAAAACTCACTAAAATTTCTGCCACTGTTCAAAACCTCGTATCTAGGTAACTAGATTGACACAGAGATACGAGCTTTGTTTTAAGGATCTGTGTGTGTGTGTCTGGTCATCAACGGACGATATTAGGGATGAAGTAACACAGAGTAAATCAGATCTCTTCGACTATCACACGGGTGCGGCCTTCCCTTGTCTTGGCATAGTGTACGGCACCGAGTGGCACGTGATTGACCTTGTTCTGACACCTCATGCTTACAAAAAAGCCAAGTCATCTAGATTCTAGTTCAATTGATGATGACCCAAAGCACTTCAGTGAAGACCTAGTTCTTGTATTTATACTATAATTAATTATAACTATTTATTTATAAGAGTTCTATGGTATAAGGAAGGAATAAATGAACTGTTTAAGGTTTGGCTGTATTATTTATTTTGCTAACATAAGACTGCCTCCTCAAAAGTGGAGCGGAGATGTGTAGAATGGACCAATCACAATTCTCAGATTTAAAAGATCTTCTCTCGGGCTTCACAATGACGCAGCCTGATTGGTTCATCTTCTCAACTCTGCTTCAGTGGACTTGTAGCCTAAATCAGGAAGTTTAAGTAAATACGGAAAGTTACGTTCAAGTCATATTTAAAAAGTAACTCCGACTTCGCATTTGGTCGTACAACATATTCATTTATGTAAACTTATTTCGCATAATAAATTAAAAAATAATTAATTGATCTTCAATCCTTGTCGCTGCGGCCACCTCAGATTAATACTTGCATGTTAGGAACTTATACAGTTTTGGACCAGTTCAGGATATCAGTAAAACAAAGCTGTACTTTAAAAAAAGTATTTATTCCATTGCAAAATTATAATTGAGTATATACAATAATGATAACTCTTGTACAATCGTGATAAATGTTTATTGCTTACGTTCGATATAATATAATGCAAGGTACAATGAAGCGCGGACACCGCAACAAAGTGATCAATACACTGGGTTTGACGCGTTTGCCCCCATTGACACAACTTGACACAAGTTGAAAGGATTCTTACTGCTATGCCGGTGACACACCATATGTGTCTACGGAAAATGTACTCCTATGCCAGTGACACTCATTCGTGGCACTCATTGAATTCGGTCGGCATAGCGTAAGGGCTGAGTCGAACGCTGCCGTAGTCAAACGAAGATCCTTCTCTTTTCGACATATTAATGCGAATAGGACAGGTGCTGACGACAGTGATTTAAATCGACATAGATTATTACTAGACCACTTCTTGTTGCGTATACTTATTTAGGGACTGATATAGTGAGCCTCGAACAATCAGGTTAATGATAAAGCGGCCAGGGCTACTAAGTCGTAGAGGCCCTTCAGCGTCCTTCTACCCATGGATAGGCAGGCAGAGGGCAGCGGAGAAAGGGTGAGTTTCCACTGACTCGGAATTGGTCGAAGGTCGTTATAAACCAACCAAAGCGCGTCAGTGGAACAACCCCTATAAGGTTGAGGGAGAAAGTGATGCTCGTCCGACGATTCTGCCACGGGCCTGAACGCTATTAAATTGGAACCATGACCGATATTATATTGCAACTATGACACACTTTAGCTGATTTCTAATGGCTCGACTGAATTTTCGCCTGTTGCAGTAACGTTCAATACCGCGTTTTATATCTCTCTTAATGAATCAGGAAGTGATAGCACGCGTCGCCTCGGTTTTAGCGGTAACGTTAGTGCAACTGGATGATAACGGCAATAAGGAAACTACTAAATTACATTAGGTACCTATTTCAAAATGTTACTATTGCAAGGCAAGATTTCAGTGAACTTTATCATTTCGTCTCCGTTTATCCAAAGTTAAAGTTCCTTTCGTGCCTTCTGACTAACCCGCCCGATGGGTGCTTGGCAGAAGCGCAACTGAAGGCCGCCGGAGATGTGTGCAGCACGTACGAGTATGCGGAGCTCCCCCAAGTTAACCTTTCGATCGCCAAGCAGTGAAGCAATGCAACGTGACGCCATAGCAAATAATGAAGTCCAAAATCAACAGGGATTAATAATAATAAATAAGTTTCTGTCAAACATGTCATTTTAGTGGAAAGCTTATAGCCGACCGTACTTTTCTTTGGATATCCATCAAATGCTCACTAAGACGATTCTAAAGAGCCCAAGCTCGGTAGGATTACTTTTTTTATTATAGAGTTCCTATGGCCACCTTCCGGCTCCATCATCAGATCAGCCCCATGGTACCATATTATTGTATTGTCATCAAAGTTAAGTAAGTATGCAAAATTTCAGCTCAATCGGTTGACGATATCTGCTTCAAAATTGAGTTGCAAGATTCCATCCGAACAAACATACTTTAAACATACATACATACAATGCAAGTTAAATAAAAGCTTGTAAAAACGGACTGGACGTCACTCTATGAAGCGGGCGTCATCACCGGCACAATTTTCCGATCTCGTTATATGACGACTGTGGCGGTGAAAAGGTAATGCATACGCAAGTGTGTCAGTTGTTATTATGATTCATACTTAACAACGCGTACGGCGACGCATGCATGCTGCACACGCATCGAAAGTAACTTCACTTTAAATATAACACGGAGTAGTTTAGTGCGCAATGTACAGAATAAGATTATCCACGATATACATCTATCCATAACAACCAGCATTATAGATAAGACTTGGCGCTTGTTTCATAAAAGATGCAAGACTTGAAGAAGTGTTATCTAGTTGACATTTCCTAAGCTGTGCGGGTTCCATTTGAGAGCTTATCTTGTAAACATTGCTACACAATACATCTCTTAATCGTGTTGAGAAGCTCACTTTAGAACGCAAGTAACAAAAACACGAAAATAAATTTATATCATCTCTAAGTCACAAGTTTGAAATTGTAATAGCATGGTTCTTTTGTACTTGACACTTTAACATGGAAAGCGAAACAGGTAAATTTTGAGTTTAATATAGCTTCAATGTCAAAGTATTGTATTCCAATGAGTAAGGATATTGCAATTTCAACCTTGTAACTTAGAAAAGATGATATAAATTAGTTTGCTATTTTTGTTACTTGCTTCCAGTTGTTCTAAAGTCTACATGATTAAAACAAAGGCATTGTGTAGCAGTGTTTACCAGATTAGTTCTCAAGTGGAAACCGCTTAGGAAATTTCATCAAAACTGTGTGAATAATGATAAAAAATAAGATGAACAACTTTTATGAAACAGTAACCAATCAGCAACTTACGACTATCATACATCAAACAACTACCCTAGCATTGCAAAACGAAAACAAATAATCATCAAATAGTAATATTTACTTTTAAGTGGCACTCCATTTGACATATTCGCTAAATACTTTGCTTTCATTTCGTTTTCTACAACAGAGGAAAGAGTTGCGGTCAATATTTAGCAAATATAGCAAAGTAAAGCACCAGTTCTATACAGTCAGCAGCAAAAACAGCTACTACCCAGGCCATTATAAATCTAAACTCGCTCTAGCTGTATAAAGGTTGTATAAGTGCTTATGCAGCCTACTTGGGTAGATTCTAATCTGTCGATGATCTGTTCAAGCCTTTTGTTGATATTAAAATTACAGATTACGTATAAGTTAGTAACGTAACAGAGACACCAGATATTTAATAAGGGGGGTGCGCCCCCTTTCTAAAAAAGCCCGTTAACAAAAAAAAACAATAGTACTATTTAACCAGACTGCACCGTCAAACTTTGTCATACCATACAACATACTATACCAACTTAGATACAGGCATCGTTTAGGTAAATTACTCGCGTAGCTATTTTTCCTGCTGACTCTATACTTATAAACCTAGATGTTGCATTTCGAGAACGCGCGATAGTATACAAAATAATGCTTTATCTTAGTGAAAAAGCAAAGAACGCGTCGACGAATTGGATCATCTCGGAGCTACTTACATGACTCGCCACTATCGTCTTCCAATAATTTAGTTTATAACAATCACGCATGGTTCGGGTTCCGTTTTAGGAACCATGCCTACTATTGTTGTTTATCCTTTTGATGTTATAGAACATGTGAAATTGTGTACAAGAGAAATAGATCATTGACGAAACGTAGAAAAAAGGGTATTAACGCATAAATCTCTTCAAAAAAGGTCCGTTCCGGATTTATTACCACAAAAGGCAACGCAACGCAACTGTAGGGAATACTACAAAAGTAGAAAGAATCATAATAAGGGCTGAGCAGTTATAGTCCCACGGCATTTCTGTTTGTAGTATCTCGTTGCGCGACTGAACTGTGCGATTTGTACGGTTAGCTGCAGAGTAGCAGGTACCCTTTGCCCTCGCATAACGCGTCTGGCCAGGGGAGGCCAAGTTCTGTGCAACAGGCTGTACAATGTAGGGATTGAAATCCGGTCCGATCCGGCATCATTTTGTAGAAACTCGAGAAAGTGGGGAGTTTCTTTCAAAAATAGTGTTATCTACAGTGCGTGAGCTGTCAGAATGCCATTCGCGTCTTATACCTGTCTCGCTCGCTCTCCAGGTAAGAACCTCTCAGATTTCACGCAAACCCGGGGCTCGAGCTCACGGACTGTACATTGTATCTTGGTCGTGTCACCTTAAGCCTGTGGGCTACGGCGCGGATGTCGGTCACTATATTTTTTTACAAATCATTGATATAGATATACAACGATTAATGTTTTGCTCATATTATCTAGACCATCCATGAAGAGTGAGGCTTTTAGTTATAAACATTTTGAAATCATAACACCTAAAAATCTGACTACAATACGAGTATCGCTCATTTCTACAAATCAAAATATTACTGTATAAATTGTCAAAGGCATTGAACACTGTTGCAACATTTTCATCCCTTCTTACTCCCGTGATTATTTATAAGGCAATGCCTGCAATGCGGAAGATACAAGATTTGCCTTATAAAGAATCAACCCGCGGCCCGAGCGGCTCCTTGCGGCCCAAAACTTTTTGTTAAATAAGTTATTTAATTTTGTATCTATCGAAACATTCTTAACTTTAGCTTTATTCTTCAGTGCGGCCGCCTGGGACCGTCCTACTTTCACTTAACACTATTTGTGACGTTCTGAATCTACAGGATCCACTTTGTAGCTTGTTAACCTTTAAAACGCTTTTCCTCCCTTGTCAAAATGTGGCTTATACGTTAATAGTTGAAAAAAGAAAGAGCGAAAATATACCTTATCTGTCAGCAGGAAAATTGCTATGACAGCGTCCGCCATTACCTTTTTAGTGGTCGTTGGCGTGGTAGGCACGATAACACACGATCACTTTAGTGGCTCTTGGCGTTCAAAGGGTTAATATTTATTTTCATCTTTGAGCTATCAATAAATACATCCTTTTGGTGAAGCGACACAGTGGACCCTTTTGCTTGAAAACGTCACATATTCCCTTGCCTGTTGAAGGTTGCCGACCGCTACCGTTATTTATATAAGGCCACACTGCTGGTCAAAAGACGGTGACCGTGTGTTTACGCACTGACGTATCGTATCCGTACCGTTTGTACCGCAAGCTGACCACACTGCTCAAAATACGCTGACTATGACATACATTTGATTGCGTTTACGGTGCGTTGTCGCTTTTTGAGCAGCGGTATGGGGAGCTTGCGGTAAAAACGGTACACATACGATACATCACTGCGTAAACGGACCGCCGCCGTGTTTTGAGCGGCGGTGTGGTCGCACCTTTGCTGAAGTAGACTTTGTCTCGGCCTACTTCTTGATGAGCTGCACGACGTCCTCGTCGCTGACGGTGTGCGCGACGCCGACGCGCTGCGGACTGTACTTGGTGCTGGTGCCCCACACCAGCGCGTACTTCAGCTGCGCCGCCAGCGTGCGGTGGATCGCGTGGCACACGTGCTCGATCGTCACGCCCTGGGACAACGTATAAGTTTACAACACGGTTACAATATCTGTGGACCTTTTTTTTTTTAATTTTTTTTTTATTTTATGTCATAGGGGCAAACGAGCAAACGTATCGCCTGATGGAAAGCGATTACCGTCGCCCATAAACACCTGCAACACCAGAGGAGTCACAAGTGCTTGCCTACCCGGAGGACGAAGATAGAATGCCTCTATGCTAGTAATTTCACCGGCTATCTTACCCCCACACCGGAACACAACAATGCGAACATTGCTGTTTGGCGGTGGGTTAGTAGGCACTTCCAAGGAAAGACGTAAATCTTTAGACAAACCACCGATGGTGAGACGTTCACTAATTCACCGCCCTAGGTATGCAATGTACGTACTATGACAGACTGTTTTCAATACCACCGGAAGAAACCGCAACCGGTCAACGATACGCCTGTGAATATTGGAGCTGCCCCTAAATAGGCATGATAACAATTTCTTTTGAGAATATCAATCGATCCCATTTTATTGGGATCAAATGTGATAAGACTAATTAAACTTAGACCAGAAAGTCAGAAATGACCGTTAAAGTTCGACATTCCTACGGAGCGTTGAAAACGCTCCATACAAATGGCGTCCAAACCTTGACGTCATCGTCGAGTAAAGATACCAATATTTATTTGAAAAACAACTAATTTACCATTTTGACCGTGAAAAAGTGCGTTTAAGTACATGCGTATGATGCAATTATTATTTTGTTGAATTGTGAGGATTCTAAAAACAATTGAAGTTTGCTTTTGCATTAAAAAAATGCGTGCCTTTGAAGTCACATATTTTCATTAGGTCCCACCAGTTTTTTAATGTTTTTTTCATTATTTAATGACAAATTGAGGTATACTCATATTACTTCAGGATGTTGTGGACTTGCAAATCACCACAAAAAACCCAAGATTAATAAGAAAAATCATTAATGCTTATCTTTATCAGGCACTGCTTAGCCGATTTGTATGAATTTGATGCAATGTTTCAACAAAACCCATAAAAATAGTTAATGGGAATTAGGTACGATGCTTTGCCAACTATTTAGTCACTAACCCCACTGCTGTACATATTTACACGTACCAT
Organism: Apotomis capreana; assembly: GCA_947623375.1. Lineage (NCBI taxonomy): Eukaryota > Metazoa > Arthropoda > Insecta > Lepidoptera > Tortricidae > Apotomis > Apotomis capreana. The sequence continues at coordinate 22,965,818 of OX392507.1, read as the reverse complement.
ATTTTATGTAAATAAATAAATCATTAATTCATTACAAAACGGAATATTTGAGGAACTCACCTTCCTAAGGATGAGGCCGTCATCAAAGTCCGGAGGGTCTCCCGGCTTCTTGGTGTACACGCGGATGAGCGCCAGGTACTCCCACAGCGTCTCCAGCAGGAAGTCCAGGTTTAGCTTCATGTTGCAACTGTATAACAAGTATTATTATTGTATTAACACTTTCGACACCAACAACCCGGAGGCCGGGCGCTCGTAAACTTTGTTCAGATGCCGGCCAACCCGGTAGCCGGGGTTGATGCTATAAAAGTCGGCTCGGCCGGTTTCTGGGATATGTTTTACTTTTTTGTCTGGTTGCAAAAGTGTTAAGCGGTTAACACTCACGTGAAAGTGTCAGGAACACGACATGTTTCGAACTCGTATGGAGCTCTTTATCAGGGACTGCTACTCGTATACCGGCGAGGCAATTTTGTCGCTGATTATTTGATCGATGCTTCGCTCTAAAAGCGCGCGTTGACAGCGCGGGGGCGGGGGGTGCTTGCATGCCACGTCAGAAAATCAGTGACAAATTTACCGCGCGGCAGTACAAGTAATAAAAAAATATTAAATATGTCTTACGAAAGATTTAAACAGATTATAACAATATGATAATTAACGAATTGCAAGATTGCTATAACACAGACCTAAATGCACAAGACTACTGACTAAAACATCACATGCGGTCAGAGTTCAGACACAAAATGAATATGGACACCTAGTATCTCCTATTATTTATATGGTCTTATGAAACATTTCGAACGTGACAGACGCAGTCGAGTTCGCATGCAGGCTGAAGTGGAGATGGGCTGGACACGTCGCCCGGACGACTGCTAACCGCTGGAGCGAAAGGGTTCTGCATTGGTACCCGCGCGGCGCCAAGCGACCTAGGGGGCGCCCGCGCCGGCGCCGGGCCGACGCCGTCGTGCAGCTGGCCGGCGCTACCTGGACTCGACAAGCCAAGGACAGGGAACACTGGAAAGGGTTGGAGGAGGCCTATGCCCAGAAATGGGTTACTCACGCTGTTTAATATCTAAATAGTTAAATTCTTATTTTCAAATTTTTATTTTCGATTAATTATTTAAATTGCAATGTTTACATTCACTTAATCCTGAATTATAATTATTTCAACATAATATTGACGACACAAAAATTTCCTTCTATATACCAATATAATAATTAATAATCCACAATAATACTGATTGCAACGAGAAAATAAATAATAGTGTTATTAAATTATTGAAAATAAAATTATGTAGAATTGTGTAGGAAGATATAGCATAGGTATAAGTTAATATATTTTACTCGTTAAAATTTATATTATCATGCATGTATATGCATACTATTTAGACATTAGGTGAAAATGTAATTGTGAAGCATGTCAATTTGTGAGAATAAAGGCTTATTATTATTATTATTATTATTATGAAACATTTGGCTTTGTCTTTACTGGGTAGGTTTTAACTTTTAAGATACATGAGGATCGTGTTTTACGTGAGGATTAACTTTTTCTTGTTGTAGTTCTTCTTAGAAGAGTGTCAATAATTTATATTAATGGTACTATCAGGAGATAGTCTGCATAAGAATGGGTTTATAACTATTGCAATTAATTAAATTTTGTTAATTTAGCCGCTTCAAATCGTAGTTTTAAAGAGTGACCCAGGGGACATCACCATGAAAACGAGGAACAGAAAAAAGTCGATTAACCCTTAACCCTTATGTTTTAGAAGCATGATCTATCTGCTATTCCATCGATGAAGTGATGACGTTACCTGACGACGACGGAGTTGGGCTCGCGCGCTATCCTGTCCACCTCCTGGATGGAGATCTGGTCGATCTTGTTGTACACGTAGATGCAGGGCAGGTACACGCGGTTCGCGAGGATCACGTCGATCAGGTCGTCCGGGGTGCAGTCCTCGCGGAACAACACCTGGTCAGAGACATAGTACATTTGAATCGCAGGTGTTTGTGGCCCGAAGCAGAGGGCCATAAATATGCGATCTGTGGCTTTACGAATTACCGCCCGCGGTTTCGTCGTAAGTTTTACGTTTTGCCTTAGACAGGACCGGTAATTGGTATTGGTATAATTAAGAAAACTGAAGCATTGAAGCCGAGTTATGCCACATGTGATGCGCACAGACAAACAAACAGACAAATAATGTAGATGAGCGCGATCTCGCCAACAAACTGTCTTAGCAGTTTGGCGGCTTAATTACAATTGCATGCAGTTATGTACACCTTTTTTGGAAAATAAATTAATAAAAAAAGGGGCCGCAGACAGAGTAGGACCGCCAGAAATTACCATATCTCTGATCAGCCTGATATTTTTTTTAGGATGTCTGTGATGTTAATGGCCCTTGTTTTCTTGATTATTGTGTCATAGAAGTGCAACGTAGGGATATACTTACTTCTGCATTAAATATCTTGTATTCGTGTAGAATCATCTGCACCATCTTTTCGTCCACTTTAGTGAGCTGACACGTCGAATTGAAGGAGAGACCGCCGCCTTTCTTTTGCTGTAAACATAATGGAATTATTCAAGATTTCGTCCTAATACGAGGATCCATGCATAAAATAGAAATGACTAGTCAGGAGTGGCTACATGAATGGACACTCCAGGTGTTAATACACTTTTAGGATTTTTAATTGTAGACAATTCTCATTCTCAAGTGAACTGTAATTCTTATGAGAATAAACCTTCTTTAACCGTAACTTTAATTTATTATTCAATATTATTTTTAGAAATTTTGATTATTGCTTGACAATCTACTCCCAGATGCTTTGCAAAAAGCAGCATAGCATAAAAAGCGTTACAAATGACGCTTAAATATTTGACACACAGAATGTACAATGAGCTGCAGAATTGCAGGGCCCAGTATTCTATTCCATTCTATCTATTCTATCTATGGTTAGGTCAGGTAGGTAGGTTCAAAACAATTGAAGATAAAATAAATGGTTAGAGAAGCTGTTCTTCAAAATAAGTACGCACCTTAAAGTAAATGTTGGGTTTGCTCTTGTTGAGCCGGATGCCGACGCTCTCCAACTCCTTCTCGAGCAGCTGACGGTGCACGTAAGGCTTAGTGGCGTCCAGCATCATCAGCACCAGGTCGGCCGTGCGCGCCACCGCTATCACCTGACAACAAACAGTTGTAACATTAACAAATGTCGTCATCTGGCCCCTTATTCCCACTGGGCACTTCGGGCACGTGCCGGGGCCCCCAGTCTCAAGACAACCCCTCGACGTCCCCCCTACAACTCCCGAAAAAACATACTTAATTATGGAGTGCCCAGGGCCCTGGCATTCTTTAAGACGGCCTTGAACAACACAAATCATCTCTCCGTCATTATATAATTGTGTAATTAGACTTAAGAAATTTGTAACAAAGCACACCTATCCAATGCACGGTGACCCTGTCACTTAATATGGTGTACTTGTGCCTACTGAGCCGACGGTCTTGGGTTCGTATCCCCGCCAGGGCAAATATTTGTGTGATGATCTCAAATATCTGTTCCTGGGTCATGGATGTTATTTATTACGTATATTGTCGTCTTAGACAAGCTTTACTTAGTTTGGGAGTAGGTCGAGTTTGTGTAAGATGGTCCCGTAATATTTATTAACATTTGTGTGTCCCTTAATATACAAACATAATACTAGACTACAGTGAATCTAGCAAGATTTTTGTATTTCTTCTATTCAAGGGCATATTTTACCTTTTTAGGCATATGTTTACCATAACAAAATTGGGACTGAATGTGTTAAAAGTATGATTTACTGTAAAGAAATCATGTGAACAAAGTAAGTTGTTACCTGTCTCCCTCTGCCCTTGCCTTGCGCGGCGCCCTCGATGATCCCGGGCAGGTCGAGCAGCTGTATGTTCGCGCCGCGGTACTCGATCACGCCCGGGATGCAGGTCAGCGTGGTGAACTCGTAGCTGGCCGCTTCCGAGTGTGTGTGCGTCAAGGTTGACAGCAATGTTGACTGAGAAAAAAAAATACATTTTCATGATAATAACATTCACTGCGGCAGTCAGTATAGCAGCGAAAAATTAACAAATAGAATGTTTTGGGGCGGGGTTCGAACCCGCTTTTCCAACGGCTTTCCCGGTCAACATGGGTGTCTTACCTATTAGCCTACCAAAATCACACTCGAGCCAGTTAATTATTAAAAAGTTTCACTTAGAGCATTTATGTTCATGTTAATCCCAATACAATACAATATATATATATTTTTTTTTAGTGACTTAGTTTAATTACTGTAATGCTGTGTAACTTATTTGAATAAATAAATAAATTATACTGTGTTCATTAATATCTTACTTCTTGCTAGTTTTATTTTTATTTTCTTTTATATTTTATGTTTGACTTAATAGTATATATCAATATCACGCATTGGACTAGTCTAAACAGATTATGTAGTATATATTTGGTGTAACAGTCAGCCATCCTAACAGTCTAATATGATGTTTATCTACTGGTATGTTAGAATTTCTGCTCATTTCAAAGACAGACTTCTTGATTATTCATAGTCATGTGCTCTTAATAACAGTACTTCCAACTGAACTATACTGAAATCCACACATAATACAATTATAGATTATCTTCTAAGTAGATATCTTTATTATGTGGCTTATCAAGTTCCCACAAGATATTAAAGTAAAAGCTCATTTAGTTAAATACAGTTTTTGCAACCTTAGTGGCAATTCATAGTTGAGCTTACAAAATCTCCATTATTTATTTAAAAAAACATTGATTTAGCAATTGCATGTCCATTGTTATTTAATATAATTGATTGCAGAGAGAGACATTAATAAGATGGTTAAAACACTTGAATAATCACTCATTGGATGTTTATGAAGCTGCGAAAGTACAAAAATGTTATGTACAGCATGTTGAACCAGAAATAATTTGTAAATAGCTAGTTTAAGATGTTTATTGTGGTATGTAATCTTGTGTACCTTGTGGTATATAAATTAATTCATTTTGTGCAGTTAATGTGTTAATAAAGAACCTTCAATTCAAGTTTCAATAATAATTAACCCGTGGATGGATATGCCAGATTTTATGAGAATTACATTTGATTAACATGTATCACAAACATTAGTATCACATGTGTGATACTATCACGCTTGACGGTTTCACATCTTTGCCATGGTATTGGGCCTAATAACACAATATTAAGTATTGTTCATTACAAGTTAACGTAACTTCCACAGTAGGTAATAATATGTTAATAGTATTAAGTACATGCAATTGTTAAAACAAAGGCATTATACTTACAACTTAAGAGGCTTCATATAAATCTGAACAAACATTTTCAACCATACTTTTCAGTTATTAGTCTAAAGATTTTAAGAAATTTTGTGATAAAGTGCTCTTTTGATTGAAAACATCACAATTATAGTAGATATAGCATGTATATGATCATTTTACTGTAAATAAAAACAATAAAACAAAGATGGAAAACAATGAACAGATAAATTTAGCTGTGTAAGGGATTTCTATCAGTTGTTTTCAAATTTGCTATGAAATATAGTTTTTTTGTCAAATAGCACTTTGCTGCTAATACACTCACCTTGCCAACAGAGGGGAACCCAATTAGAGCCACTCTGGCGTCACCGGACTTGAGCACGTCGAAGCCCTCGCCCTTGTCGCCGCCCTTCTTCGACGGCTCCAGGAGCTGTGACCGGTACTTGGCAAGCTTCGCCTTCAGCAGGCCCAAATGGTATTCCGTGGCTGCCAAAATGCAAAGAAATTAGTGATTGATACTAGAACTACACTGATATCCTGAATATGACCTCAAATTACCTTTGTTCTTCTGGGTCCTTGCTATTTCCTTCTCAATCTCAGATATTTTCTCCAAAATACCCATGTTTGTAAGACACTAGCGGAATCCTATATATATTAAAAACACTTTATATTACGTTATACTCTAGACATTTCGCAGCTATTTAGCTGTAACGGTATTGAAAAAAAACAATTTGTTGCCGAGCATACGTAAAGTTGTTTTAGGTTATAGACGACCTACGTCGGTTGACGTTTGACAGTTTGATGACTTGATGTGTACCATCGTATAAAAAACAAGGTATGGCAATGGCATTCCGGAATGACAGGCCCGACTTGTGACATCATCACGTTATGATTGGTTGGTTGGTTCTGTCAATCCGTTTCTGTGCTGCCAGTAGTATATAATAATACTCCCTGATTACCTTGGTACCTGTATGAATGTCTTAAAATCATGTGTTTAAAATCAATTATTACGACAAAAAAATATTTATTCAAAGAATATGATAATCGTAATGCAAAAATATTTTTTTTTTGTACGAATGGCGTTGAACATCGTTTCCTTATAATTATTTTGTTACCGTAAAGCGGCAACTAATCAGCTACGTCACAAGTCTGCCTTGTCGGAATGCCATATTGGCCATACCTACACACGATGCATGTGTACGACGATAGAGAAGAAAAATAAAATATATAAAGCTTGCCATTAAGTAATAACTATACTTAAAATAATGTCTATTTTAATTTTCTAAAACAATTTTTAAATAAAAGTTAGCGTTTGAGTTGAGCTTTAGAAGTAGAAATTATTTGTTGTCTGTAATTAGACAGAAAAACCTTGAATTACGTCCATAATAATAAAATACATTTAGACGAATTCGATGCCATCTAGTTTCACTAGATTTGATTAAAAAAAAATGTCTACATTTGAGTAGCATCAAAAATACCAGTTCCTCATGAATTCCATAAATATTTATTTAGTCTACTATTTAATAGTGAGAGTGGTACCTGTATCATTGGTGAAAACCACAAAGTCCTTATATGAAATGGCTAACGATTATGAGGATGATAAAAATTCTGTAATTGCAACTCGTGAGAAAGGTCCGCTTTAAGAGACATACATATTGCTCATATACTTACTGACAAAAATGAGGACAATAGCCACCTGCGCACTATGTGACTAGGACTCTATCAAACTTTAAACCCAATCTTGCAACTGTTTTCAAAAGAAATAGCTACTATCCATCATCCATTTCGAAAAATAATCAGATATTCAGTATAGCACTAGAAAAATATTGAAATGCATTTCAGATAACGAGGATAACTACGAGGAATTTTATGTCGAAAGAGACGTAGAATATAAACAAGAATCTTCCATGAACACCATATTCTTCGGGCCCCCAGAGACATTCATGAGACTGGACGCTGAAACAATTCTGCATGTGCTGAGTAATATTAAAAAGAAGCATTTAATTCCAATTAATAAAGTTCTGCAAGCTTGGGATCTCATTACTGGTAAAAAAAAATCTAGTGTTTTTTTTATAAAATAAAAGCTGACATTATTGAGCTGATTCCCGCTTACCCCTAATGGCAGTGATTTCGTTAACAGCGTTAAAATACTTCGGATTTTTTCGCATTTGTTCCCAATCCACACCATGCAACATGTTAAAACTAACTAACCGTTTATTTCATGTAACTAACCAATATGAATTACAATATGACACATCGTTATATTACATTATTACAGGGACTCAAACACACCGCCGATACATTTATTATTTTGTGTTACCCTGAAATTCGATAATGTTTTAATGTGTGTTTGTAGACGGCAAAACCGCTGCCTTTTTACAAGGAAGAGAATACTTAGCTTTTGGTTCATTATTGAACTATGTTCCTGAAGAAGATTTATATTATGTCAATATGGGAGATGAAGGTGTCCGCAAATATTTTGCTCAATATAGTGAAGGCTTACAGTTTCGTAAGGTATAAGTTACATCACTCAGTAGGGCCTAAAGTATGAGTTTAAGTTTATAAATAATTGTAACAATAATAAATGCAAAGGAGGCATTTGCAGTAATGGAATAATGCTGGCTTAAAATTATGTAATAAAAATAAAGACACCTTACTTGATTAAAGATGAAGAATAATAATAATAAATCATTTACTATCAAGTGTCAACTGTGGCCCATAGATGAATATCCTAAAACCTTAAAACCCAGATACATATTTAAAAATATTTATCTATTACTACACAAACACGTTAAATAGTCGACGGGTTGCGCAACTTCAACCGGCCTCGAAAGAGCTGGAATACGACACCCTCCAGCCAGAGCTGCTCCATCATGAAGGTCGTCACTCTCGCCACAAATGAACTGAAATTCACATTGTGCAGGGACTCCTACGCTCGACCCTCAAAAAGTTGGTTTTCACCCTTAAATACTCGATGATCTGCTCAGCTTTCGTTGTGTAATGCAGGCGGGGGGAACACGTACTATGGGCTGCACATTGCACAAATGCATGTTCAAAAATGGACCATGCAATTCTGCAGCTACCTACATCAGTACCATCGAGGCCGCAGGCTATAGAAGATGTTGCGATGCAGTTATTGTGGTGTTGCGGTGCCACAGTGATTGCGACGAGCGGGCTTCTTTTTCTTCTCCACCGGGGTGAAGCCATCCTTATCGCAACGCAATCTTTTCTCTAGCTGCGGTTTCAGTGGAGCAATTATGATATGGATAAAGACAACGATTCAACAAAGAGCCAATCATCATACTTAGACAGTCTAAACATAACTTCTCTGAATTCTCCATTTCTCACATAAGTGCCTACACGTCCCACGGCATCTATGACTAAATAATTAAATTTTTACTATTTCAGTTTGGCATACTTGTGAATTCTTACAAGCGCTACTATGGGAATACATGGTATTTAAATGCATCCACAGTAAACCAACTAGGATATTTGATATGTGGATTTCCTCCAAGTGAGCTCAAAAAAATCGGTTTTTCAGTTATGAGGGAACTTAAAAACGACGTTCTGGGCAAATTGAAAAGATGTAATGAAGAACAAGTTCAGGTAATTTTTTATTTTAAAAAACTTTCTTAATCTCAATTTTAAAATACAGAAACATTTTAACTTAAATACATCTAAGAACGGGCCCGTTGCTTTCTTTTCATTCTGTCCTAATAAAATATGTAATTATATTTGTTACTCAATCACGCAATAACGCCTAAACAGATTTCGATGATACTTGGTGTACAGATAGAGAAAGGTTTGTTAAAACTTAGGAATCTTAGGATCCCAATAATGCGTTCCCATGGGGTAAATGATGTTTGTAACGTGAGTGAAGCCCAGTCAAATACCATTCCCTGTTATTAATATAATAAAATAAATAAAAATAAAATAAGCCTTTATTGCTGTTTTACAATTTACATATTTACGACGATCAGTTTTAAACAACAGCTTGTCCTTCGACAAAGGCCTCCTCCAAAGATTTCCACCTTTCTCTGTCTCTTGCAATTCTCGTCCATTCTAGGCCGGCTACTTTTTTGAGTCCATCTTCCCAACGTTTCATTTGTCGACCTTTACTTCTCTTGCCATCCCTGGGGTACCACTCTGTTATTTTTCTAGTCCATTTCTCATTTTTGTCTCTTAGCATATGGCCTGCCCATTTCCATTTAAGTGTCTTGCATACTTTATTCGCATCTTTAAATTTGGTTACATCTTTGATTTTGGTTAGTCTTATTTTATCTTTTCTTCTGACTCCAGTTACACTTCTCTCCATTCCATTTTGACATACTATTATTTTGTTGCTTAGTTTCTCTGTTAATGCCCATGTTTGACAGCCATATGTTAAACATGGCAAAATGCACATGTTATAAACTTTCCTTTTATATGTAATTGGCATATCTTTGTTTTTCATAACTTCGCTAAGAGACCAAAATCTCTTCCAAGTGTTGGCGATTCTTCTATCGATTTCCTTTTGCATGGTATCCTGCGGGGCTATTAGCTGTCCTAGGTATATATACTCGTCCACGTATTCTATTTTCTGTGTATTTACAATGATATCGTATGTCTGTGAAGCATTAGTCATAATTTTAGTTTTCGAAGTATTCATTGAAAGCCCTGCTTTTATGCTTTGATCCGATAGTTGTTGTAGCATTTGCTCCAGGTTTTTTGGACATTCTGAGACTTCACGTTATTAATATATTTAAGTCTAAATAATTTAATTTATTGCAGACTTTATATAAGCTAGCAGTTCAGCCGGAAGTATTTGGTGAACCCTACAAGTGGACATCACACGAGATCTGTCGACTTGGCTCATTACTTAAATGTTGGTAAACATGATGTTACAGCTTGCATGGCTTGCACAAGTAATTAGTAAACTATGTCAGGAAATTGTATTTAAATTACTACGCTGCAAATGCGACACACAGAAGTCTTGAATATAAATTGTACAATATTGTCGCTAGGTTAGGTATTTCGTTTATATTACCCTAGAATAAATGATCGCTTTATTTGTTACAAGGTAACAGCGCAACCTACGTGAATATCGCATACGTGTTGTATGGTTATTTTTTTTTATTTTTGACCAAGGACGGACCAAATATTCGAGTCGGGGGAGAGTCAGAGTCACACATAGGCGAGGTCTTTCGTTGCATAAACTTTTCCCAAATATTGTGTTTGGAGAAGAAAACATATCACTTTCATTTTTTTCATTTTAGGCATTCCCGCTGATGAATTAAGCTCAATACAATTGGAAGCCATGCCGGCAATATCAGACGAAGTTATCAAAGAATTTAATCAATATAAATTGAACAAATTTACAAAACAGCAAGTTATGAAGATGAATCCATTATCTCGGAGAATATATATACTTAGGATACAGTTACAATCTAGTTTGGATGTTAATGAACTATCAAAGCATAATTACATTAGCACAGTACATAATCCTGTCCCTACACTTACTTTCGTAGCAAGCTTTGTTTACTTTCGTATATTTTAATAAATGAATAATAAAAATAATGATAGAACTCGCTCTTATTAGATAGTTGTTACAGAATTTAGGTAACACGTACATAAATCTCAAGAACATAACGATGTGTCAGGGACGGCCACCTTCAATTTTGAATAATATTTAATATCATAAAAAACATATATCTAAATCCAGTAAGCAAAAAAAAATGAAATTGTTTGGTTTGAGCTATTTCGAAACAATCTCCACATTTTCAGACATAAAAGATAGATACAAAATGATTTTTCAAACAGTTTTATACATGTAGAGCTTATACAACTACTACTAACAATCCCGACGTACTCTCGCCTTGGCAGGTTTTTAAACCCCGACAAAAAAGAGGGATGTTTTAAGTTTAGCATGTGTATTTGTGTATCTGTGTATCTGTCTGTGGCATCCTAGCCCCCAAATGGATGGGCCAATATTAATGCGTTTTTTGCTGTCGAAAGCCTTGTCTATCGAGATAGTTCCTAGCTATTATTGTTGGAAATACGAGTAAAAGCAGTCGTTTCCAAGACATTAGATTTGATTGGAACTAGAGACTGGATCTCTGCATATATTGTAGCTATGAATTCAAATTTTTGTGGTTATGTTCACTTTTAGTAGCATTTTCATAATAATTTTTATATCACTTATTAAATAAGGATCCCAGGGTTATTAAATGTTTAATTTAGGTTATTAGAGACAGCATCTAAATTTCATGACTATTTTGGTAACTTGTTACTAGTACAATGCACAATAATCTAAATACATCCAAATCGTCGAAATGCACTTAATTTGCATTTATACAAAATTAAAAAAAAATACTGACATTTATTTCGGTACCTAATTAATTAATGGGCAGCTTTAAAAACAGGGTAGGTACTCATAATGGTAAAGATTGATATTAGATAGAGATTAATAAACTTAATAAACCTATTAGAGATATCTGAATAAAAAACGTGTATATAATTTATAAAATTCATTTTTTATTTGTTTATTTTGTAGTGGTACGATTATTTGTACAATTCATCCGTGTAAAAGCGACTTTATTTAGCAGGCACACATCTAACGACAATTTCTAATTTCAAATATTTTGAAATTACAACCACAGTACATTTAATTTCCGGTATAGTTGCTAACATTTTAATTATCTCTTTATGTGGTTCGTTACAGTCTAAACGGGATTTACTAAATTGTAAAAGAATACTTCTTGCACAATTTTAATTTTATCGAGGTAATAAACGGTATTTTAAAATAATTAATCAGTATTTTGATGCGTTTCTAAAACTTTTCAAGGTCGAGTCCACCATTTTGGTTTTAATTTCGCCATTTTCTTGCGTTGTCAAAAATCCTTGAAATCGCTTCTTTACTTACGCGAGTTACGCGTTGTTGTAGACCTTCTTATTGAATTAAATATTTTCGAAAGTATTATTTAAGATTAAATTAATTTATACTGGCTAAAATGCCTCCTGTTAAGCATTATTCGTGTAGTGAAGTAAATCAACATGAATTATCATCGAGATTATTATCTCTAACAGAAAATAACACATCTTATACACTTACGCAAATTAATGGGCAGAGGATCTACAGAAAGGCTCCTCACGCGTGGACCGGACCAGAACCTTCTAGAAACTGTGAGGTAAGATAATTTTGCACTTATCAGATTTTTATCCTATGTTTGAATCCAGGCGCCGCGATGGCGCTAAGTTGACGTCGTCGTTGGGATTGGCTTTTCTTGGAAACATCTGATTGAAGGTGATGATTTATTGTAGGTATCTTCTATGCCTATTATTTACGTATCCAATTTCCGTGACTATAATGTACGTATCCCATTAAAGAAAAATGCTTATTTTACTAGGCATTTGGTGCAATATTCTCTGTTCATGTGTGATTTGCCTTTCCCGCTATTTTTGGAATGAGGTCTATGACGAATATTTAATTATCAATTTAACTTAAAGGGCTTAATGGTTATCATTAAGCCCTGTTGATTTGGTTGGGGTATAGCAAAAGGGGCCCTATTTTTAGGACTTAAAAAATTTACGACCAAAAAATTTTTTTTTGTTTGTTTGGGCTTAAATTAGATTGAATCTTGTATATTACGCTAAAATAAGCATATTTTATTCTTTAAACTTTTTCTCTCAGATCGATATTTACCGAGATATTGGGGTTCAAAGGGGGCCCTATTTTTAGGACAAAATTTACGACCAAAATTTTTTTTTTGTTTGTTTGGGCTTAAATTAGATTGAATCTTGTATATAACGCTAAAATAAGCATATTTTATTCTTTAAACTTTTTCTCTCAGATCGATATTTACCGAAATATTGGGGTTCAAAGGGGCGCGGGACTTAGAAAATTTTTGATTGTGGTATATATGTCATTATAACACTTATTTTTTATGATGCTATCGCTGCTATCTAGATGACGCTAAAATAAGCATGTTTTGTATGGGCAACTTTTCTCTAAACTTAATAATTACCGAGATATTGAGGTTTTAAGGTAAAACTGCTTGCTGAAAATGGGCCTTGCCAAATACTGACTTGCACACTAATTATCCTCGCACTGCACACTAAGATCCGACTCGGCCGGGTTAGGTTAGGTTAGTTTTTTTTTTTATATCCCGTAAAACAGTTTTGCAAATACATATTCGAACGACCTTAAAATCTAATTTAAGCCTGAAAATGCGAAAAATTTAAAGTTTTTTTTTTAACCCCTTTATCTCGGTAAATATTACTCTGAGTGAATAAGTTATATGTTTTTTTAGCGTAATCTACAAGATTCAATCTAATTTAAGCCCAAAAACAGCAAAAAAAAAAATCAATTCAAAAATTTTCTAAGTCCTAAAATAGGGCCCCTTTTGCTATACTCCGACCGTTGATTTAGTTATATACTTCGTCTGAAAATTGCATAAGTTAAACCAGCACCTCTAGCACAACTGTCTCAAGCGACTATTTCTCGCGCGAGATAATTGCCTGTCTCATTCTATCCAGTAATGTGAGAGGGTGACGGATAGAGCTATGTCGCGCGATAAGAGTCGCGAAGCATAGTTGTGCTAGACGGGCAGGATGAGGACGGCGCGATGCTCCAAAAGCATGCGTGGCGTGCCGTGTCGTGTCAGATGTAGTTAGGGCTGCCATCTCTCAATTCGCCTAACCCGGACAGACTTAAAAAACCCGGACATCTGGCGTAAATCGCACTTTTTCCCCGGGCGTGTCTGATAATAATATTATTAAAAATTGGGCAAGTGCGAGTCCGACTCGCGCATGAAGGGATCCGTACCATAATCTATAACAAGTTTGTTGTATGGGAGCCCCCCTTAAATATTTATTTTATTTTATTTTTCGTATTTGGGGCCATCCATAAATTACGTCACACGTTAAGGGGGGGGGGGGGGTCATACCAAACGTGACAGTACATGTTATAGGTATAGCAAAAAAGCGTGACATAGGGGGGGGGAGGGGTTCAAAAAGTCGACATTTTGCGTGACGTAATATGTGGATGAACCCTTTGTTGTTATAGCGGCAATAGAAATACATCTATCACTGTTCTTGAGATACAGCCTAGTGACAGACGGACGGAAGGACGGACGGACAGCGAAGTCTCAGTAATAGGGTCCCGTTTTTACCCTTTGGGTATGGAACCCGAAAAAACAGTCACTAAAACGCTGTTAACGTGTTACGCTGCATAAGCTAGTGCTTCACATAAAAAGTGTCCCCCCGGACGGCCTCCAAACTAGGCCAAATCCGGGGAAACCCAGACGGATGGCAGCCCTAGATGTAGTGAATAATGTTTCGCCATCGATTGTTGTCATAAAAGTTCGCTGTGATTTCCTTGCTTGGTGAAAAAGTTTCGATAGATATATGTATAATGCACATAAAAACTAGCTTTCCCGTGGAAATACGATACGATGGCAAAACTACTTCACTAGATCGTACGTCTACCTATTTTCTATAGGTTCCGCGTAGTAACGCGCATCTCAAAGACAGTACTTGCAAACTTAACTGGCCAAGTAGAATAGACATTATATGAACAGGTAATATAAAACCGGCCAAGTGCGAGTCGGACTCGCGCACCGAGGGTTCCGTACAAACACTTTCCATCCCTAAGTGGTTAAGTTAAGTTTGCACCTGGTATGTATAGCGCCCCATATAAATTAGGTGCAAAGTTATAGTCCGTAAGCCCGCTCCAAGATTGCCTACGTAATATGACATCACGATAAAATGCATGGCACACGGTCGAAAAAGTTGTGCTGAGCGAGAATCAAACGATTATCGCACAGAAAATTGGCCGGAAGTTTGAGAAAATCCTTCACTTCCGGTCAAAATTTTAGGGGTGTACTTACGTCATGTGACATCATTACGTGACAGATGGCATCATTTAGCCCTTTAATCGTAGAGAGCGTAAAGATAAGTCTGCCAGTTCTAAAATGGCCGGAAGTGCTTGGTAGACGGGGTCAAAGATGGTCATCGGATACCTACGTTTTCCTACGTTTTGTGGTATCTTGACGAAATTGATTATAAATACCTACGTTTTCCTACGTTTTGTGGTATCTTGACGAAATTGATTATAAATGTTTTAAAGTAATAGTGTCTCTAAAAATAAATAAGTCTGCCAAGACATATCCGGCCGGAAGTCCTTCAAAAGTAATTTTTTAGGGTTCCGTAGTCAAACTAGGAACCCTTATAGATTTGCCATGTTCGTCGGTTCGTCTCTCCGTCCGCGGCTTAGCTCCGGTACCATTAGTACTAGAAAGCTAAAATTTGGTATGAGTATGTGTATGTATCACGACGACAAAAAGGTAGAATAAAACTAAAAAAAAAATTTTCGGGTAGGTACCTCTCGTATCGTACACCTAAAGTGGGGGTGAATTTATTTTTCTTTCCAACACTAGTGTGTGGGGTGGTATTGAATAGGTATTTTGAAGATAAAAGGGGTCTCCAAACATTATTTTTTGATAAAGTCAGCAGTTTTGTAAATATTCGCTCCGAAAATCCATGAAAATATGACTTAACTAATAAGTAATTTCAATGAAAACTATATTTAATAAAATCGGTTGAGTCGTTTTTGAGTTATCGCAACATTTCATAATTTTCTTTAAAATGACGTAAGTTCCGCGCGGTGTCCTTATACTTCGAATATTACACATATTAGTTAAGTGCCATACTGCATTAAAACATTCCGCTCAATCTGGCGCGTATAATCGATAACTTACAGAAGGTGTAATTACAGTTACTATAGCGTTTACGACCTTTTTATAGAACTTGAAATCTTTTTCGTAATTTAATCCTCGGGATTAGGAGCTCGGGATTTAAGCACGTCTATTGTGAAGGATGGGTCCCTATATAACGGCAGTATTTGCAAAGTATTGCACGACCAAGTTCTAGGGGAACCAATTCCAATGAGTGCAGGAGTCAAACAGGGTTGCCTTCTGTCGCCGCTGCTCTTCATAGTCCTGCTGGACGACGTCATGCGGAAAGTAACAGAAACACCTAGGGGCATAACATGGAATGAAAGCTCACACCTGGAGGACCTCGACTACGCAGACGACCATAGTGTTGGTTTAGTCTTCACTGCCCGATCTTCAAATGAAGCTGGACTCGTTACGAGAGGAAGCTAAAGTTTAGGGAATAAACGCTAGGAAGATCGTTGAATTGCGAGTTCAGTCGTGCGAAAACCGACCCATAAGACTCAATGGGACGCCGCTGGAATCTGTCGCAAAGTTCACATATCTCGGCAGCACCGTGACCAACAGCGGTGGTTCCGATGACGACGTCGACGCGAGGATTAGGAAAGCTAAAGGCGCCTTTGCCCAGCTGAAACAGGTCTGGCATTCGAACGTGCTCACCCGGCGGATCAAGATTTCTCTCTTCAATTCCATAGTGAAGTCTGTTTTGCTCTTCGGCTGCGAGACTTGGAAAGAGACAAAGGGTCTGACGAGCAAGTTACAATTAGTGGAGGCCAAGATCCACTTCGGGTCACTGAGCCAGCGAAGTAAGTAAGTAAGTAAGGTCACGGAGCTAAGCCGCGGACGGAGAGACGAACCGACGGACATGGCAAATCTATAAGGGTTCCTAGTTTGACTACGGAACCCTAAAAAATTACTTTTGAAGGACTTCCGGCCGGATATGTCTTGGCAGACTTATTTATTTTTAGAGACACTATTACTTTAAAACATTTATAATCAATTTCGTCAAGATACCACAAAACGTAGGAAAACGTAGGTATCCGATGACCATCTTTGACCCCGTCTACCAAGCACTTCCGGCCATTTTAGAACTGGCAGACTTTTGTTTACACTCTCTGCGATTAAAGGGCTAAATGATGCCATCTGTCACGTAATGATGTCACATGACGTAAGTACACCCCTAAAATTTTGACCGGAAGTGAAGGATTTTCTCAAACTTCCGGCCAATTTTCTGTGCGATAGTCGTTTGATTCTCGCTCAGCACAACTTTTTCGACCGTGTGCCATGCATTTTATCGTGATGTCATATTACGTAGGCAATCTTGGAGCGGGCTTACGGACTATTAGGTATTAAAAAAAAACTACCTACTAGATCTCGTTCAAAACAATTTTCGTTGGTAGTTTTTATAGTAATGTACATCATATGTTTTTTTTAGATTTTTCATTTTCTTATTTTAGAAGTTAGAGGGGGGGGACCAACTTTTTTCCACTTTGGAAGCGTCTCTCACGCAAACTATTCGGTTTAGAAAAAAAGTATTTTAGAAACCACGATATCATTTTTGAAGACCTATCCATAGATACCCCACACGTATGTGTGTGATGAAAAAAAAAAATTTGAGTTTCAGTTCTAAGTATGGAGAGCCCCCAATATTTATTATTATTTTTTTATTTTTGCATCAAAATCTTAATGCGGTTCGCAGAATACATCTACCTACCAAGTTTCAAGAGTATAGCTCTTATAGTTTCGGAAAAAAATGGCTGTGACATACGGACGGACAGACGGACAGACAGACAGACAGACAGACATGACGAATCTATAAGGGTTCCGTTTTTTGCCATTTGGCTACGGAACCCTAAAAAGCAGATATTATAGGAAACAGACGATATAAGAAGCTGGCAAGCACGCGCGCAGGCACGCAGGCACGTGAACGGTGAAACGGACAATGTTAGATGAGCGCGAGTTTGGAAATCACAAATCTTAGGAAATCCGTGTAGTAGGGCAAGCCTCGAGGAAGCACGAAGGAGGACGAAGGTCGAGGACACGCGAAATTTATAAGAAATGTATAGAAGCGTCGCGATGCAACTGCAACCCGCCGTATTAAACGATATACTTACGCTCCTATTCTGTGATAGATTTAATATTAAAAAACCGGCCAAGTGCGAGTCGGACTCGCGCACCGAGGGTTCCGTACAAACACTTTCCATCCCTAAGTGTTTAAGTTAAGTTTGCACCTGGTATGTATAGCGCCCCATATAAATTAGGTGCAAAGTTAGGTATTTAGTATTAACAAAAAAACTACCTGCTAGATCTCGTTCAAAACAATTTTCGTTGGTAGTTTTTATAGTAATGTACATCATATGTTTTTTTTAGATTTTTCATTTTCTTATTTTAGAAGTTAGAGGGGGGGGGACCAACTTTTTTCCACTTTGGAAGCGTCTGTCACGCAAACTATTCGGTTTAGAAAAAAAATGTTTTAGAAACCTCGATATCATTTTTGAAGACCTATCCATAGATACCCCACACGTATGTGTTTGATGAAAAAAAAATTTTTGAGTTTCAGTTCTAAGTATGGGGAGCCCCCAATATTTATTATTATTTTTTATTTTTGAATCAAAATCTTAATGCGGTTCACAGAATACATCTACCTACCAAGTTTCAAGAGTATAGCTCTTATAGTTTCGGAAAAAAATGGCTGTGACATACGGACGGACAGACGGACAGACAGACAGACATGACGAATCTATAAGGGTTCCGTTTTTTGCCATTTGGCTACGGAACCCTAAAAACATGTCACAAATTCGCCAAAACCGGACAAAGACTTAAAAAACCCGGACATTTGCCGTAAATCGCATTTTTTCCCCGGACGTGTCAGAAAATAATTTACTAAAAAAACCGGCCAAGAGCATGTCGGGCCACGCTCAGTGTAGGGTTCCGTAGTTGCTCATCCTTCACAATAAACTGCTGTTTTAAGACAGAGTTTTAAGTTAAGAAAGATTTTACCTCTATAAAAAGGTCGTAAACGCCCTAGAAACTGTAATCACTTATTACCTTCTGGAAGTCAACTTACGTCCTTTAAAAGAAAAAAGATGAAATTTGGCGATAACTCAAAAACGGCTCGACCGATTTTGTTCAATATAGTTTTCATTGAAAGTACTTATAAGGCCTCATTTACATGAATTTTTTCGAATTTTTTTGACTCGTGGTTGAAAAGTTAGAGGGCGGGGGGGGGCACTATTTTTTTTGTTTTCGGAGCGAATATTTACAAAACTGCTGACTACATCAAAAAATAATGTTAGAAGACCCCTATTATTTTTACAAGGCCTATTCAACGACACCCCACACACTAGTGTTGGAACGAATAAAAAAAATCACGCCCACTTTAGGTATTCGAGAGGTACCCGAAAAACATTTTTTTTTTTTTAATTTTTATTTTACCGTTCTGTCGGCGTTATACATACACATACTCATATACCAAACTTCAGCTTTCTAGTACTAATGATCACGAAGCTAAGCCGCGGACGGACGGACGAACGGACGGACGGACAGACGGACATGGCGAAACTATAAGGGTTCCTAGTTGACTACGGAACCCTAAAAACAGTCGCTTTATTTTTCATTCACTAAAAAGTGTCCGGGGTTTTACCGGACGGCCTCCAAACTAGGACAAAACCGGGGAAACCCGGGCGGATGGCAACCCTACTTACTCTCATATTCTCGGGAATTAGATAACTATCGTAGAAATGACAAATTCATTTTGTAATCCAATTACATATACATGTGATAAGTACACAAAATAGTAGGAAACCTTATAATAAAAAAACCGGCCAAGTGCGAGTCGGACTCGCGCACCTAGGGCACTTTCCATCCCTAAAGTGGTTAAGTTAAGTTTGCACCTGGTATGTATAGCGCCCCATATAAATTAGGTGCAAAGTTAGGTATTAAAAAAAACTACTTACTAGATCTCGTTCAAAACAATTTTCGTTGGTAGTTTTTATAGTAATGTACATCATATGTTTTTTTTTGATTTTTAGTTAGAGGGGGGGGGGGGGGGCAACTTTTTTCCACTTTGGAAGCGTCTGTCACGCAAACTATTCGGTTTAGAAAAAAAATATTTTAGAAACCTTGATATCATTTTTGAAGACCTATCCATAGATACCCCACACGTATGTGTTTGATGAAAAAAAAAATTTGAGTTTCAGTTCCCCAATATTTATTATTATTATTTTATTTTTGCATCAAAATCCTAATGCGGTTCACAGAATACATCTACCTACCAAGTTTCAACAGTATAGCTCTTATAGTTTCGGAAAAAAATGGCTGTGACATACGGACGGACAGACGGACAGACAGACATGACGAATCTATAAGGGTTCCGTTTTTTGCCATTTGGCTACGGAACCCTAAAAAGGGTCATAAAAAGAACACCCTTTCTAAGAGGTCCGCCTGCGGCATGGTGCCGAGCGTGCTGGCGGCGTTACCTCTGTATAGTCACAGAGATAAGATAACTATCGTAATATTCGTAACTCGTAATAGTCGTAATCGTAACTCATGTTTAATAACCAATAAATAAGTTCTCCAGCGGCATTTGCGAAGATCAAAAATCTTATTCTGTGCCTGGTGCCTACTACCTTCAAGGCAAGGCGCGCAACGCTGCCGTGTTACGGTAAAAGGTTGTATCTTGATACGAATGTCATAGTAAGATACGTCCTTTTACTAGTGGTCCAACTTGAAAAACATTTTTTTTCGACTATCCTGATAACTGAGTCAGTGAGTCCGTCAGGATCAGGACTGACTGGCTTACTTATCAGGCTTGCCAATCGCCTGAGTTGAAATCTGAATAACGGCTCCGCTTCACTTTTGTCATCGGTTGATCCCTCACTTGTTTCTCACACACTCACAGCGTGTGTGAGTGTGAGATTCTTTTGTGGAGACTCACACTTGTACAAGTGTCGCTCTAGCCCTCAATAAGACTCTACTGGAAAAAAAAAACTTAGGAAGTTGATACCTTCGTTTTAGTAGCTTACTACTTACATTGTAGTGTATAATAAAATGTATCGCGCTTTTGCCTGTGTGCCTGGCTGCATGTGTGCCTGTGTGCGTGCGTGTGTGTGTGTATTCCACAATGTAGGTGTTAAAATAGCTTTTTTTGTTTCTATATAAGGTGTTCATCGGGCGCATCCCGCACGACTGTTTCGAGGACACGCTGGTGCCGCTGTTCCGCCAGGCCGGCGAGCTCTTCGAGTTCCGCCTCATGATCAATTTCTCCGGCTGGAACCGTGGGTGAGTGCTCGTGTCGTATCGGACACACCCAGCACTTAGTATTGCAGGAGCACACGCTGTGCCGCTGTTTCGCCAGGGCGGCGAGCTTTTAGTTACGCCTCATGATCAACTCCTCCGGGTGGGATCGCGGGTGAATGCTCTTGTCGTTTCGAGGGCTTGATATTTCTCCTAAAATTGTAGTTTCTAATAACTGGCAACTCGAATCATTCAGGCCTTGCTCGTTCTCTATCCGGCGGGCGAGAACGACCGCTCCAGAACATTTACAAACACAGCAAATAGACACCGCGGGCGACGGGCCGCAGCCCGCTGCTGGTAGCGGGTGAGAACTGTCAAGGCCATAAAGTTATAGGTAACTCTAAAAATATATTGTTATACAGGTACGCGTTCGCCATGTACACCACCGACGCGGAGGCGAACAACGCCATTCGGATGTTTAACAACTACATGATCAGGCCTTCTTGGCAGCTCGGTAAGTGGAGTTGCGATTTGTTCGTAAGCTGTATTATGGTATGTTAGATTAATTTTTCGTGATAAAGACACAGTTTACGTTAATCCTATTACGAGCAATCGGTCCGATGCCTAAATGTTAGTCAACGGTAAATAAATGATTGATGCAGGGGTGTGTCCGTCCATCAACAACTGCCGCATCTTCATATCGCGCATCCCGCCGACGCTGTCGTCCGCGGAGATCGTGCGGCTGCTGTACGAGCTGACGGACGAGGTGGTGGAGGTGCGCGTGCGGCGCTCGGTGGCCTCGAGCGCGGCCATCGTGGAGTACAAGTCGCACCGCGGCGCCGCCATGGCGCGCAAGGCGCTCGTGGCCGCCGCCGCCGCCGCCTGGGGCTCCGGCGCGCGCCCCGCCGTCGACTGGTCGCTGCCGCAGTCGCCGCAGCTGCTCAAGCAGTACCGCGAGGTAACGACGCTTCACTAATACGAATACCAACTAAATTTATCTGTATGTATAGCTATTTTTAGCATCACGGCACCATGCACTAGCAAAAGTAAAACTAAACTCGGCAGTGCGATAATGAAGGCTCCACGCGAAATCCGCGTTTATTTTTATATTTAGGAATAAAATGGTGGTAGGGGACCTACTACTAGGAAAGGGGCTCGCTGATTTACACTATTACCACAATATGCCACTACTTTTTAGATCTCCTATATCTTAGATATTTAGCTCTCAGACCTGATCTGAACGCAATAGTGATTGTATATAAAGGCCTCATCGTCATCATCTTTTGTCAGGTCGGTCGCTGGACGCCGGAGCGCGGCGTGGAGCTGACGCGCGTGGCGGAGAGCGGCGCGTACTCGCCGCCCATCGCGCCGTCCTACACGCTGGAGCCGTGGTCGCAGGCGCGGCGCCTGCGCATGATCCACGAGGCCACGCGCCCGCGCCAGCCCGTCCCGGAGTGAGTCCACGTCCCTGTTCCATGTCGTGCCGCTCGCTGGCTTTTCATTTCGGTGCAAGGCGACTGTTTAATCATTGGTCTCCGTCAATCAGTCCATTTGTTCATGATATTGACTGTCCTGAGTTGAAACTATTTCATACAACATCTTGGTTAATACGTACTTCTGTATCTCTTGCTAATTATATATTAGATATGTATTTTCTTAGCTGGTAACTATTTTAGGGCAGAGTCAGTTTTAGAAAGGGAAGGGATTAAAAATTGCTGCATTTATGTTGCCTTGGCCGGTTGGCCTAGTTGATAGATGGTTAAGTTTACACTTAAATCGTAAATTTTTCGCCGCTATAAACATTAATGGTGTATTTATGCTTACTTTTGTCTGAATCATGATTAATGATTTACCCACGTGTATTATTCTCGTTATTTTATGAATCATAAAATTTTGTGAATAAACTTACTCGACTATGGCATGGTAGGACTCGGAGCGTAGGTCCGTTTTACCTATTTTACCTAAGCTATAAATTCGATTTTGACGAACGAAGTGTTAATCGCGTAGGACGCGGCATTTTGTGACAGACTTCAAAAAGGATCTTTTAGCTATTTTTTAGGCCCGTTAATGTTTTTGTAATCGTGTAATATTCGACGAGATATGTGACGGGGTGGCGTGTGTGTGTGTGCAGATGGAGCGGGTCGGGCGGGTCGGTGGGCGGCGTGGAGTCGCTGGTGTCGTCGCTGTCGGCGCTGGGGCTGGCGGCGGGCGCGGGCGCGGGCGTGTGGGCGCCGCCGCACGCGCACGCGCACGCGCGCCCCAAGGACTTCAACCCCTGGACGGCGCCGCACCCGCTGCACGAGCTGTTCGCGCCCGACGCGCCGCACCAGTGAGTGCGCACCCCGACCAAGGACACCCCTCACCGACATACACCCCGACCGGACACCCTGTGATGCCCAACTTTGTAGAATACTCGTCACCTTCCGACGCTTATGCGAAGACGAGATAGAATTTAATTTTTATCTCGTCTCATTCTGTATTCACTTCACTCATTCTTTATTCGTCTTGTACTGACGCTAATCGTAACTATCCACTTTCGCCAAAATCTGTAACTTTTCTCTATTCGTTTGTCATTCATGAACTCTACCTTGGTTTCGCACATCATTCGTCTCATTTAATTAATGATGAATACGGAGTATAACGACATAATAATTAAGCGATAAGCTAATGAGACGAGCCAATACGATACTTTTACCGCTTTCTTGTGACAACGTCAGCTCAGACTAGGCGAAAAAGGTTGAATTGATACCGTACTGATATAGACGCGCTTGACGGCCCCTGGCCCATTTAATATGTACACCTTGTTAGAAATACTCTCATCTTTCGTGCATCTATTTAAGGCGTTCTGAGAGTAGCTTGGACGCCTTATGGATATTAACATGAAAATAGCCGGTATTTTATTCACACATCTCTAAAGTTTTTGTTGACTTATACGGAAGGAACGTCCTTTTCGGCCTATGGTTTCAATACTTTCAATGTTCTTATCCACCTGTATTTTTTGCAGAAGACATGAATCTCCACTACATACTACCTAAGTATTAACAAAAGCTATGGCAAATTGGTAAAGCAATAATTACCAAGGTCGCAACTGAATAGCTGGAGATTCTAAGATGCAATAGTTTTCCGGTTTGCGTTCAGTGAATACAAAAACTGCAGATTCAGATTGCCCAAGAAATAATTACGCATCTGTGTCACAAACTGAAGCACTGAACTTTTTTCAATCATCACTACAGTATCCAGGTTAGAATTTCGCTGTGGTAGGGGTATCCAGCTAAAACTATTACACTTTACAATTAATTTAATTTTAATCCTTGATTAATTTATTGCATGTATTGTTTAAGAATGTCTTGTTTTGTGTTGCATGTGTTGTGCAAGTCTGGTGAGTGTAAGAGGATGCACCTCTTATCTTGTTTGTTTTTGTTTTGTTGCTGCTAATTGTTTTAGTTGCCTGTCACTAAAGCAGCATTGTTTACAACATTGGTGTCAGCTTGGTGTTGGTGTGTCGTTTTGGGGAAAAGAAAAAAAGTTGGTGAACATTTTAGTTGTACAAATATTTCCTTTGTGTTTTGGTGTTCAAGATACTAAGTGGACCAATGTTATTTTTCTATTTCCTGAAGTGTTAATCCCGGCGATGTATCGCGCCGCAAACTACTCTTACACTCCCATATAGTTTTAATATTTAAGAGAGGTAAATTTTACATTTAAACGATATAATTAACTCTAATGTATCGAATTAAGAATCCAATTGAACTGCATACGTTTTAATTTATTAAAATTATCGAAATGTAAGGCAGTATGTAAGTAAGTTTACAATATCATTTACGTTATGAATTAAGGGCAACCGCCGGGCCCCAGCGGGCGCCGCGGCGCTGGCAATCTCCATTTTTTGATGTTTTTTCAACGAAATATTCATGATATCGTAGTTTACTATTTCATTGTACGATCAAGTCTATTTAAAATCAGGTTTTAAATAAATCAATTTGGATCTGTTTTCTCTTCAATGGATAAACGCAGCATTATGAAATTATCTATCTACACAACAGTACGAGACAATATGAATTTATCTCTCAGACTTTTATGAGATTTTTAAGCTAATATTGCATGCCAGTATTGATTAATAAATTTAAGTATAATGGTTAATGTCGATGGCGTTTCATTTGTAGCTCGTTCCCTTGCTTCTCCACGGGTGATCGGTGTGGCACAGCTTGACGTTTTTGCACGCACATTAATGTATAGAGTCGCGAGGTAACGCCGCGGAACATCCCGCGGAAGGTTTTCCTTCAATGTCACCGCGGCGTCGGCGGCGGCGGTGCAGCGTGAAAATGCTCAAACAAAACCCTACGTCCGCGCCGCGCGCTCGCCTCGTGCTCGTCGCCGCGTCCTTCTGTTTGTAAACACTGTGAAATCGGTATTATGTCGTGACATAACCGACGGCCCGCGCCGTAGAGCTTGTGGATAGTTATCGTGCTTTATCGCGCCATGGCGCTGTGGGACAAGTGGGTCGCGCTCAAGATAGTGGAGTTTGTGAGTATTCCCGATAGTGGCACGACCGAAGACTGATGGTGATGGTCGACTGGTGACGGTTAATTAAGTCATGAAATGAGATTTTGAACTCTTTTATTACGGTGTATGAACGTAACTTTGTGCTTGATTATGTTATTTCGGTGCTCATTGTCATTATCTTATAAAGTACAGTCGGCTACAAAAAGATGTCCTCTCAACATACTCTATCGATGATGGGTAATAGACAGCTAATTGAGTCATGAAATGAGATTTTTAACACTTTTATTACGGTGTATGAACGTAACTTTGTGCTTGATTATGTTATTTCGGTGCTCATTGTCATTATCTTATAAAGTACAGTCTGCTACAAAAAGATGTCCTCTCAACATACTCTATCGATAATGGGTAATAGTCAACCAATGTTATTATTAAACGAAATAATCTTGCAGCTGATTGTAGCTAGAATGCGGGCACTTAGCTATTACCTCTTTCATGCTTTTTTGTCTTTAAAATTACATGATTACTCAGCCAGCAGTCGATTTATTTATCTACATGGGCTAAATCACGGGCTAAATACTCTACCTCACATTGACAATTACAGTTGTTGTATAGACATATCTGCTGCTGACTGTACATACTATTGGGCTGCTTATTATAAGCTTCGTTATTTCTAATAATTACAAATGCGAGATGGGAAACCCCGCATCTCCAAATAACCCTATTGATATGGTCAAACCGAAGGTCCTTTGTTAATTTGCTACCTGCTTTGCACCTGTACGCAGATTCCGTTTTATTTATAACCATAATAGAATAAAACAATTTGTAGGCACGTACTGTGCATTCTTGTTACGATAATGTCCAGCACACATCGGATAAATATCGCCGACCTTCTTACGACACGAACCTTAGCAATCACTCGAATAGGTCGCACACGGCAGTTTCGAAACTATTTGTAATGCAATTAATCTCCGTCGACGGGTTATTGAAAAAGTATTTTAATTGAGTAACCTATTTATACAGGATTTGTTTTCGTTCTGTTATCGTTTATCGATAGTCGAAGGTGTAAAGAGTTTAGACTGTTACCCTTGTTTTGTTAGCATACGCTGTACAGTCTTAGAGCATTAATCCAACAAGGTTGTTTAAAGCTCTACGCGTACAATCGAACACCAACAGCAACACTTGACTCTGCCGATGACAGAACTTAACAGACACCGATATTACGAGATATTAATGTAATTGTTTTCGATTGTAACGACAGATCACTTTTTCACGGTTGATGAAATCAATTAGGTATATTGATCAAAGTGTACGTCGTATTCGTATGCGACCTGTGTGTATGGTACCTACACCCCTCTAGACTAGACTCAATTTAAAACGATTTTTCAGACATATTACTTACGGCCTTGCATGGTCTCGGGGAGATATTTTTTAAATACCTCCTATGAAATATTTATTTAATTTCCACTTGTGCAAGTTTAAATCAATGTTATTTTGTCACTCGGAAAAGTAAGATGCTGACTATCGTTCAAAGGTAGGTAGGTATTTGTTTACCATACAGGCACGTGTGCCGTCTTATACCGTTCTCTGTTATAAGGGCGCAAGAGTACCGGAAATACGACAAACATTATTCCCTTACGATATTGTATACTAGGCGGGGCAGTAGGTACGCTAGATACAGGTGATCTGTGATTACTGATTAGGTATCTTATTACAAATGCCTTGTAGTCTGTGTCACTGGTGTCCTTCTAGATGTGTACATTGATGTAAATAACCGGTAAGGCAAGTGCACCAGTAATTATAGTAATCACTGTGCGTTAATTTTCCCACAGCTGCGCCCTTTACCGTGATTTCGTTTTAGTTGAAATATATATATTCAATCGGTTTAAACGGTATCAAAGTTTATCGCAAGATTCAACTGGCAATCTTAGTATGAGTATTCGATAACTGAATCAATGATACCGTATTTCATCTAAAGATAGGTACTTGAACTCTTCCAACAGATTAAATAGCTGATACTAGGACGTTTCTTCTCAACAGTGGTCTCCTCTTGTGAAATGCCGGTAGACTCAGACATGTAAAAGTGCCCTTGTGGCCTACTTGCAGAATAAAGTTCATTATTTCATTATTTATTTCATTATTTCAACACGACTTCACACAGAGTACAAGTGCTAGTGGATCTGAATTCTTCAGGAGAATATTTCTTTTTCTCCGTATCTGTTACACACATAAAATCCCATATAAAATCAATGTTATGTTTATTGAGACCACCAGACCAGCTTTCTAGACCGTTTTACTGGGTAGCGTTAGCTAAATGTGTTGTCAAGTATCATCAAAGACCGTGATTTTTAAATTGGATTGTAAATTAATCTTGGGACGTTGAGATGTGACCAAATTACGAATAGAATATTAGTATTTTTTTAGTTTATTCTTAATCAATGGTATTTGTGTTAATCCGTAGATGTATGTACCTTCTCTGTGCATATTGCTAGTGTTTTATCTTATAAGTACCAACGTTAGCATATTCCGCACACATATCACGTCCCAGCAAGATGCAGTAAGCGCGTCTTCAATGCCGCTCCCACGGTGGACGGCGTCGGGCGAAGGACTCGAGATTGCTGGACCATTGTTACGCAGGGTTTTAGGTCAAAACTGCGTTTAAGCTCCGCTGAGTACTTTGAGGAACATTCTGAACATGGGTTCTTAGATTTAGAGCAATTTTAAGGACCAGTGCTTGAATATCATCAATAGTCAAGCCGGCGGAAATCAGCCTCAATGGACACCCGCCACGCCATTGGTAGCTGGACGAGGTGGTTAACTTGCATAGGTACAGTCGCCATCAGATATCTGATGGCGACTGTACCTATGCTATAATAGGGAAGGTAAAGTTTTTTGATGACTATTAAATTATTTGTTCTGATAGTCCTTGCTTACAAACTGCAGCATTTAAAATCTTCCTTACCATGGTTTTGCCAAAAAGTATTTTTAAGTTTTCGATATGACGGTTAGCAATTTTATTGGCTAGTGTCTCAGCCGTACCTATATACCTACCTTTTTTTTTTTTTTTTAACCCGGAGAAATGCATTGAATTGCATACCACTACGTAACATGAGACCCTCGGGGGTAGAGTCAAATATTACGCATTGGTGATGTGGGGCTCTCTAGTCCGCGAGGGACTAGCCTACCCACTAAAACTCTGGGATGCTGCCAACCTGTGCCATAGTGGTGATGCCATGGGATCGCGAACATGCCACCACGACACCACCGGCACTTCGCCCTAGGGCGAACACTCACCGAAAGACACACTGTAGCATAGCAGTGTGCCTTACCCTCACACACTTCCCCGAGCCCCCAGGAAGCGGGGACCGCCACCGACACACGGTGCTTCGGCTCCACCCTCCTTGCTGAGGGAGAACAAACGCCCCTACCCCTCAGCCGGCCATGGGAGGACAAACGCCCCTACCCCACGACACACTCCCCACGCCAAGGGAGGACAAACGCCCCTACCCCTCGGCCCGCCACGGGAGGACAGAAGCCTCTACCCCGTGGGTCCCTCAACGCCGACGGGGGCGCAATTCAGCACAAACACCGAAGTGCCCAACCTATATACCTACCTACTCCAACCCTACATTACGTGAATTTGACCGAGTCTAGGTAGACTGAAGTATTGCTTCCTCCACCGAAGTGCCTCTTCACACTATCATATTCGTCCAACCTCGGTCAACTTCGCGAACAGTTATGTAGAGCCGGGATAACAATTAACCCATTAGAATAGGTAGAAGATCTCAAATGGTTAAGATTCTATTGAAATCCAATGAAGCAGGTAAGTACTTCTGATTTTTATTCATTCAACTAATATGGGTGTGGGCTTACCTATAGCTTCTAAAACTCGTTTAACGCCATTGGTGATGGTATTACAAACGGTAAGCGTTGTAAGATTGCGTCACTTGTCTTTCGACATAACATGTGGATTCCGAAGCGATGCCCTGTGTTTAGCATATCGGTTAATTTTCTTTTGGAAAGGAAGCATTGTAGCGTGAAATGTATTTTTAACAGCGTATGCACTACTTAAGTACTTAGGTGTGCACCGAGTAAAAGAAACGCCTACTTGCACTCCTACTCGCTCGCTTTAGGTGCAAGGACGTTTAGCATCTATTAAACGGGTCCCTTCTATGCGCATTGATGATGAGACATACTCGATAAGTAGTATACCTTCATTTGTTAAAATTACATAGGTGAATCCTTACTGCAGTGTGATTTCCATATCTCATGCCATAGTAGGTACCACATACTTAAAAAGTTTATTAAACAGTATCATTTACTTTCTTTATCAGACACAAGCGATTGATTATTTATTATGAAATCATCTACGGTTTGAGTAAAATAGTTTCAAACGGATGTCTTAGATACTAGTTGTTAAAAGTGTAGAGTCAGAACGTAAGGTTTAGATCTCGATTGAAGCCGCTCAAAGATTAAGTCTATTGAATAAGTCCTGTTGTGAAATTTGTATAAATGTTCACTTAAAATCCACAGTTGGTGTGCGTGGCATGCCTGGTGTACAAGCGAGTGTCGACGGACGACGAGATGCGGCTGTCCCTACGTCTGCAGAAGCTGTCTCGCGAGTGGTCGCTACTCACCTCCGTCACCTGGGACTCGGTCGGCGGCGCCTTCGCTGACGCTGTTTATGGAGGTAACCATATACTGTGGGCTGTGGGCTGCACAAATGCATGGCCCGTTTATGAATGAATTCATTCATGAATGGTCATGTAATTCTGCAGGTCATTTGTATGTACGTAAATGTAACAACATCAGATGGGGATGATGCAGATGTTCCGGGAGCTCGCTCTATTGTAGGGAATTGCCTGAATGGCGTGATCTTGCAAACTACTACGAATGTGTAACGTATTGTGTTTATTTTAGTATATATTAATTATAGCACTACTCATTCTGCTCCTCTGATCGGATGTTAATTTAATTGCATTAGCAGGAAAAAAATATAAACAATTCCGGATTTCTCCAATGAATAAGTGCACGCGTTAGCACCTAATCAAGTCAATCAATCTTAAATGAATTATTTATCTTTACTCAACATCATCGTAACACTTCATCACTTACATATTCGATTTAATTTTACGTGTAATACATAAAAACACCTACGCTAACGTAGGTACATACACCTGAGAATATATTAGCTGTGAATTTCTACCATGACTTGGAGATAACTTGCCACGAGAAATTAAATGTAATAACGTGTGGCGCTTTGTCTAGTCCACATCGTTGACCATCATTAATTGCAATGACTTGATTAGGCTCGCGGCGCAACGGCCTATTACATAAGAAAGCGAGGTACTTTACCTAAATAGGTGCTCGCTTGACCTTTGCGTTGTTACGTATTAAGTTGGTATCTTAAGCAGTTAGTTCACAGTTGTCGAGTTATGAATGATGACTAGCTCTTTACGTTTGTTCAAGGGCAGTAAAGTTTGAAATTCGTCTCGATATGGTGAAGGTAGGCTCGTACAATGTACCTACCTACTTAGGTAGGTACAACCGATGTCGACAACACCGGTTGCTCTGCTAAGGTTTTAATAACTGGTCTGTAGTGGTCTACAAGTTTCAATAATGCACGATCTGCTTCGGTTAAGTATTTTTTACGATTTTCTGCATTTGAATTAATAATTTGACGAGGTGTCATATAATGAACCAGAATAAATCGTTAGGAACATTCCTTACAATTTATTAGTCATTGGTCTCGAAGCTACCTAAACACAGCTGACTTATCTAGTCATTAAGGATGACCCAGCGTTCGTTGTAATTACCTTCATGATGTCATCAAATTGGATTGCGATTAGGCAATTAATTCTTTAGCTTTACGAGTAGGTAACTACAACCAAAATATGCGACCTCCATTGTATGTAATATACCAGTGTTTTTATATCGTTCAAAGGTTACACGATTATCACCTTCGGTCTGCTGCTAGCGCGGATCTTTCAAGAAATCCCGAGAGGCAAGAGGATTCTAGAGGGGTTCCTTCTCGGATTAGGGATGCTGTTCTTCCTGATATTGGGTAAGTTTTTAACGTCCGAACGGTTTATACAATTTGAAGGGTTTTTCACTTATCCTTATATGGGATCTAATGATGAATTTTCTTACAGGTGGTCTAGAGCTGGCGTCACTAGACTCGGTCCCGCACAATCTGATAGTGAACGCGTCAGTCCTCGGCAGCCTGTCCCTGATAGTGGCCGCTCTGTTCCTTATCGACCTCATGGCGCCGCGGATATACACTGTCACTCACCATTCGCAGACCGACCCCATATCCTCTCCCAAATCGGATAAGAAGGTAACCATAATGTCACAGCAAGCCGGTAATGGAGTGGTCAGCAATGGAAAACAAAATGGTCACATAGCTTCAGATAAACCAAAGGAGAGGCCTAAGGATCTTGATCTAACTAAAACCGACAAAACGGACAGTCCTAGCTTATTTGACTCTCCCAACCACGGATACACAAAGTTTGACGATAACATAGAGGCTCAGTTAGAGCAATCCAAATTCGGGTCGCTTCGCAGCGGCATCGAGGCGGGCAACTACGTCCGCTTATCAGATCCCATGAACGACCAAGACAAGCTCCACTACGAGCGAGAACTCGCGAAATTTAACGAAAGATACTTCAGGGATTACTTGGACAATTTCGCCGGCAAATTGTCGTGCAAGGAAGACTATCTTCCGGAGTTACAAACGCCGAAGTTCGCGAAGGTGAAGTCGGGGCGGCTGAAGAGCCTGTACGACGAGGTGTCGCCGAACTACGAGCAGGCTCGGCAGAAGTCTCCCACCAGGGCGAAGACCGTGCCGAGTCCTACGATTCAACAGCTGGAGGATTACTTGAAAGGGTCGACGCGGTCGCGAAGGTCGGAGACTCCGGCCCTGTTCCCAATGGAACCCATTGAGGAGCGTGACCGGGAGGTGGCGGACGTGGACCGCGCGGCCGGCACGCCCACCGACCCCGGCTACGTGCAGTACACGGCCGGCAAGTGGCCCGACAAGCGGGAGATACGCACTCCGAGACACAGCCCCAAGTAACCACCAAAGTCTAACATAATGCTCTTTAGATTAGAACTGTGCTGAGAAGTTACCAACGAGTATGAGAACAGAGAAGTAAAGCCAGGTTTACGGTTCAATTTCAGTTTTGCGACTTCCATTTGACGAGCCGTGTCTAATGTGTTTATTTTAATGTGCTCTTGTGTAGAGTCGTCTAAAATAAATCACGTGCCGGGAGCAACCCGGTAATGCGACAAGCGTTCAGTATTATTGTGGACATTGACTGACATACAAATTCTTTTGTTGTGTTCGAGTGTGTGAAATAATTATAAATAGCCATTAATATGTAGATAAGCAGTAGGTAGGTACTAATCAATTTTGTATGATGATGGACGTAATAAACTAATTTTACACGGTTATTTGTTTTTTCTTAGTCGTGGGAATTTGCGGTTTTCTGAATCGAGCTATTGTAGGCGTCAAAGACAAAATTAAACTTTAATCAAGATAAGTACACCAATTGTATGGGACCTTTTAAGTTTAAGTTGAGGAAGTTCGTTGCTCTAGCGTTAAGTGGAAGATTAGAGTTAATTTCAAAATAATGAGGTTGGGACAAAACATACCAATCGTCTTACAAAACGACTGCCCGTGATTTGCGTCATTTGTCATATGTGCTCTACTACCGACTACCGGCCATGTAAAAAAGGCAATTAATTAGTTTTTTCCAACTATAAAAAATATGACTTATGGAATATGAGATGATGGTAGTAATACGCTTGATTAACTTCTATTGTCTGAATTTATTAATTACCTACTAGGAGGCGTCCGCGTATTTGTTTCTTTACCGTAGACGGGCTAAAAGCATCCTATTGGATGTCCAGCTATCCCGGTACCAAAATTGGTTAAAATTCATCAAGCCGTTTCGGCGTGATGAGAGGACAATGGAAATTATGACCAACAGATGGCGCCAGACTGGCATGGGCGCCGCGCCCATACAAAACAAATGACGATTCTGTATCACGCTATTAAGATTTTTCCTGAAATCATGACCCTAGAAAACTGATTTTCAATACAAAACTAGAATTTTATAGGTAATAGTATAGAAGATAGCAATTTCGTCACTATTCTATACCTAAGTGTCAAGAACTACATCGTGTTCGTGTATATCATCCGTTTGAGTTTGCGGCGATGACGAAGTTTTACTTTTCAGCTTCTGTTCTCACAGGAGTCACAGGGTAGACTCGAACTGAGAAAATCATATATAATATCTTCTAGCTGTCTGCAAAGGCAAAGGCAGTCCTTCCTAAGCATAATTAAGCCAACAGTTCGGTGTGACCATGATTGCATTAATTTTAAGTCGCGTATAGTTCCCAACAATTTACGTATATTGTTATTCGAACATAATAGATGTCGCACTAAAACTTCCTCCTTATTTGTGTCCACTCAAAACAAAACCTTGACAAGCTGCGCCCACGCTCCGTTTGTTACACTTCGTGAATGAATTTCGCAACCGCTCGTAGCTAAACATCTCCAGCTGCTAACACAAAGGACCGCCAAACATCAACGAATTCCATTTATGCGCGTGTTGCAAGCAGCCTTTGAACTTTGGTTAGCGACGGTCAAGAGCAATTGGCAATAGGACGTTATTCCACCAGGGTAACAGGCCGGCAACCCTGATTCATCATCACCATCCTCGTAAGGTTTGACCCGCCCGGGAACGGTTCGCTTTGGTTATTAGGCAAAAAAAAAATAGGTAGGTCGTAGTGGTAAGACAAAAACTTTTTTCTTGATTGTAGTTGACATCTTTAGATGTCCAGATAGCTCCGTCCCAGACGTTTCGGCGCGATGATCGGACAAAGAAATGTTTACCAACAGTGGGCGCTGTACGATTGGCAATTTTATAATTTTGTAATAGCGAAAATAGTCAGATCCCTGTAAATATCTCACACGTCCTACTAAGTCATCTAAGATTATGAGTAACGTATGCGGAATGAAATATGGACAAACTGTTTAGGCATAACTTAAAAAAAAAACGTTCGAAATTTGAAATTTTGTGAATGTCATTTGTTTCCGAGTACATCTGTCAGTAATTTGCATAATTTTCATGGTTGTGTGTTTTTCATTGAATTTATTATGGCAAATCGAGAAGAAAGACGTCGAGAGAATGTGTGTAAATTTTACGACATTCACCCGGACTGGCCTAAGTCACGAGTGTGAAGTTAGCAGCCTAAAGTTGGCAGCCCAAGATAACCCGACCAAATAAAGAAGTCTAAATTGAAATTGTGAAAAAGAAACGCAAAATCATGCTTAAACTGATAAATTCAAAGTATTTCGTATTGTTTTTTACTTCCTCTCTCTGCTAGATGCAAAGACGTAAGAATAAATAAATTAAATCTTCATTAAATCATTGGTCAGCTAACTTCACGAACTTAGCAGCCCAAACGATCACAAGATTTCATTGAAATTAAATATGAAGTCTTCTAGATTACACTTTTTGCCTGTAACCATTAGACGCCGCTTAAAAATCTCTTTCAAACGAGCCACATCTCGAAAACATTGAAAGGGGATAGCTGCTTTGAATTTCGAGAAAATACTTAACAGCCTAAAATTTTTTAGCGATTTTGACCAATTTCGACATGAAGTCTTCTAGATTACACTTTTTGCCTGTAATCATTAGACGCCGTTTAAAAATCTCTTTCAAACGAGCCACATCTCGAAAACATTGAAAGGGGATAGCTACTTCAAATTTCAAGATAATACTTAGCAGCCTAAAATTTTTTAGCGATTTTGACCAATTTCGACATGAAGTCGTCTAGATTACACTTTTTGCCTGTAATCGTTAGACGCCGCTTAAAAATCTCTTTCAAACGAGCCACATCTCAATAACATTGAAAGGGGATAGCTGCTTCGAATTTCGAGAAAATACTTAGCAGCCTAAACATTTTTTGCGATTTTGACAAATTTAGACATGAAGTCTTCTAGATTACACTTTTTGCCTGTAATCATTAGACGCCGCTTAAAAATATCTTTCAAACGAGCCACATCTCGATAAAATTGAAAGGGGATAGCTGCTTTGAATTTCGAGAAAATACTTAGCAGCCTAAACATTTTTTGCGATTTTGACAAATTTCGACATGAAGTCTTCTAGATTACACTTTTTGCCTGTAATCATTAGACGCCGCTTAAAAATTTCTTTCAAACGAGCCACATCTTGAAAACATTGAAAGGGGATAGCTACTTCAAATTTCAAGAAAATACTTAGCAGCCTAAAATTTTTTAGCGATTTTGACCAATTTCGACATGAAGTCTTCTAGATTACGCTTTTTGCCTCTAATCGTTAGACGCCGCTTAAAAATCTCTTTCAAACGAGCCACATCTCAATAACATTGAAAGGGGATAGCTGCTTCGAATTTCGAGAAAATACTTAGCAGCCTAAACATTTTTTGCGATTTTGACAAATTTAGACATGAAGTCTTCTAGATTACACTTTTTGCCTGTAATCATTAGACGCCGCTTAAAAATATCTTTCAAACGAGCCACATCTCGATAAAATTGAAAGGGGATAGCTGCTTTGAATTTGGAGAAAATACTTAGCAGCCTAAAATTTTTTTAGGATTTTGACAAATTTCGCCATGAAGTCTTCTAGATTACACTTTTTGCCTATCATCATTAGACGCCGTTTAAAAATCTCTTTCAAACGAGCCACATCTCGAAAACATTGAAAGGGGATAGCTACTTCAAATTTCAAGAAAATACTTAGCAGCCTAAAATTTTTTAGCGATTTTGACCAATTTCGACATGAAGTCGTCTAGATTACACTTTTTGCCTGTAATCGTTAGACGCCGCTTAAAAATCTCTTTCAAACGAGCCACATCTCAATAACATTGAAAGGGGATAGCTGCTTCGAATTTCGAGAAAATACTTAGCAGCCTAAACATTTTTTGCGATTTTGACAAATTTCGACATGAAGTCTTCTAGATTACACTTTTTGCCTGTAATCATTAGACGCCGTTTAAAAATCTCTTTCAAACGAGCCACATCTCGAAAACATTGAAAGAGGATAGCTACTTCAAATTTCAAGAAAATACTTAGCAGCCTAAATTTTTTTAGCGATTTTGACAAATTTCGACATGAAGTCTTCTAGATTACACTTTTTGCCTGTAATCATTAGACGCCGCTCAAAAATCTCTTTCAAACGAGCCACATCTTGAAAACATTGAAAGGGGATAGCTACTTCAAATTTCAAGAAAATACTTAGCAGCCTAATTTTTTTTAGTGATTTTGACCAATTTCGACATGAAGTCTTCTAGAATTCACTTTTTGCCTGTAATCATTAGACGCCGCTTAAAAACCTCTTTCAAACGAGCCACATCTCGAAAACATTCAAAGGGGATAGCTACTTCAAATTTCAAGAAAATACTTAGCAGCCTAAATTTTTTTAGCGATTTTGACCAATTTCGACATGAAGTCTTCTAGATTACACTTTTTGCCTGTAATCATTAGACGCCGCTTAAAAATCTCTTTAAACGAGCCACATCTCGATAAAATTGAAAGGGGATAGCTGCTTTGAATTTCGAGAAAATACTTAGCAGCCTAAAAATTTTTTTGGATTTTGACAAATTTCGACATGAAGTCTTCTAGATTACACTTTTTGCCTGTAATCATTAGACGCCGTTAAAAAATCTCTTTTAAACGAGCCACATCTCGAAAACATTGAAAGGGGATAGCTACTTCAAATTTCAAGAAAATACTTAGCAGCCTAAAATTTTTTAGCGATTTTGACCAATTTCGACCTGAAGTCTTCTAGATTACACTTTTTGCCTGTAATCGTTAGACGCCGCTTAAAAATCTCTTTCAAACGAGCCACATCTCAATAACATTGAAAGGGGATAGCTGCTTCGAATTTCGAGAAAATACTTAGCAGCCTAAAAATTTTTGCGATTTTGACAAATTTCGACATGAAGTCATCTAGATTACACTTTTTGCCTGTAATCGTTAGACGCCGCCTTAAAATCTCTTTCAAACAAGCCACATTTCGAAAACATTGAAAGGGGATAGCTACTTCAAATTTCAAGAAAATACTTAGCAGCCTAAATTTTTTTAGCGTTTTTGACCAATTTCGACATGAAGTCTTCTAGATTACACTTTTTTCCTGTAATCGTTAGACGCCGCTTAAAAATCTCTTTCAAACGAGCCACATCTCAATAACATTGAAAGGGGATAGCTGCTTCGAATTTCGAGAAAATACTTAGCAGCCTAAACATTTTTTGCGATTTTGACAAATTTCGACATGAAGTCTTCTAGATTACACTTTTTGCCTGCAATCATTAGACGCCGTTTAAAAATTTCTTTCAAACGAGCCACATTTCGATAAAATTGAAAGGGGATAGATGCTTTGAATTTCGAGAAAATACTTAGAAGCCTAAAATTTTTTTAGGATTTTGACTAATTTCGACATGAAGTCTTCTAGATTACACTTTTTGCCTGTAATCATTAGACGCCGCTTAAAAACCTCTTTCAAACGAGCCACATCTCGAAAACATTGAAAGGGGATAGCTACTTCAAATTTCAAGAAAATACTTAGCAGCCTAAATTTTTTTAGCGATTTTGACCAATTTCGACATGAAGTCTTCTAGATTACACTTTTTGCCTGTAATCATTAGACGCCGCTTAAAAATCTCTTAAAACGAGCCACATCTCGATAAAATTGAAAGGGGATAGCTGCTTTGAATTTCGAGAAAATACTTAGCAGCCTAAAAATTTTAGCGATTTTGACCAATTTCGACCTGAAGTCTTCTAGATTACACTTTTTGCCTGTAATCGTTAGACGCCGCTTAAAAATCTCTTTCAAACGAGCCACATCTAAATAACATTGAAAGGGGATAGCTGCTTCGAATTTCGAGAAAATACTTAGCAGCCTAATTTTTTTTAGTGATTTTGACCAATTTCGACATGAAGTCTTCTAGATTACACTTTTTGCCTGTAATCATTAGACGCCGCTTAAAAACCTCTTTCAAACGAGCCACATCTCGAAAACATTGAAAGGGGATAGCTACTTCAAATTTCAAGAAAATACTTAGCAGCCTAAATTTTTTTAGCGATTTTGACCAATTTCGACATGAAGTCTTCTAGATTACACTTTTTGCCTGTAATCATTAGACGCCGTTAAAAAATCTCTTTCAAACGAGCCACATCTCAAAAACATTGAAAGGGGATAGCTACTTCAAATTTCAAGAAAATACTTAGCAGCCTAAAATTTTTAGCGATTTTGACCAATTTCGACCTGAAGTCTTCTAGATTACACTTTTTGCCTGTAATCGTTAGACGCCGCTTAAAAATCTCTTTCAAACGAGCCACATCTAAATAACATTGAAAGGGGATAGCTGCTTCGAATTTCGAGAAAATACTTAGCAGCCTAAACATTTTTTGCGATTTTGACAAATTTCGACATGAAGTCTTCTAGATTACACTTTTTGCCTGTAATCATTAGACGCCGCTTAAAAATCTCTTTCAAACGAGCCACATCTCGAAAACATTAAAAGGGGATAGCTACTTCAAATTTCAAGAAAATACTTAGCGGCCTAAAATTTTTTAGCGATTTTGACCAATTTCGACATGAAGTCGTCTAGATTACACTTTTTGCCTGTAATCGTTAGATGCCGCTTAAAAATCTCTTTCAAACGAGCCACATCTCAATAACATTGAAAGGGGATAGCTGCTTCGAATTTCGAGAAAATACTTAGCAGCCTAAACATTTTTGCGATTTTGACAAATTTCGACATGCAGTCTTCTAGATTACACTTTTTGCCTGTAATCATTAGACGCCGCTTAAAAACCTCTTTCAAACGAGCCACATCTCGAAAACATTGAAAGGGGATAGCTACTTCAAATTTCAAGAAAATACTTAGCAGCCTAAATTTTTTTAGCGATTTTGACCAATTTCGACATGAAGTCTTCTAGATTACACTTTTTGCCTGTAATCATTAGACGCCGTTAAAAAATCTCTTTCAAACGAGCCACATCTCAAAAACATTGAAAGGGGATAGCTACTTCAAATTTCAAGAAAATACTTAGCAGCCTAAAATTTTTAGCGATTTTGACCAATTTCAACCTGAAGTCTTCTAGATTACACTTTTTGCCTGATATCGTTAGACGCCGCTTAAAAATCTCTTTCAAACGAGCCACATCTAAATAACATTGAAAGGGGATAGCTGCTTCGAATTTCGAGAAAATACTTAGCAGCCTAAACATTTTTTGCGATTTTGACAAATTTCGACATGAAGTCTTCTAGATTACACTTTTTGCCTGTAATCATTAGACGCCGCTTAAAAATCTCTTTCAAACGAGCCACATCTCGAAAACATTAAAAGGGGATAGCTACTTCAAATTTCAAGAAAATACTTAGCAGCCTAAAATTTTTTAGCGATTTTGACCAATTTCGACATGAAGTCGTCTAGATTACACTTTTTGCCTGTAATCGTTAGACGCCGCTTAAAAATCTCTTTCAAACGAGCCACATCTCAATAACATTGAAAGGGGATAGCTGCTTCGAATTTCGAGAAAATACTTAGCAGCCTAAAAATTTTTGCGATTTTGACAAATTTCGACATGCAGTCTTCTAGATTACACTTTTTGCCTGTAATCATTAGACGCCGCTCAAACATTTCTTTCAAACGAGCCACATCTTGAAAACATTGAAAGGGGATAGCTACTTCAAATTTCAAGAAAATACTTAGCAGCCTAAATTTTTTCAAGCGATTTTGACCAATTTCGACATGAAGTCTTCTAGATTACACTTTTTGCCTGTAATCGTTAGACGCCGCCTTAAAATCTCTTTCAAACAAGCCACATTTCGAAAACATTGAAAGGGGATAGCTACTTCAAATTTCAAGAAAATACTTAGCAGCCTAAATTTTTTAAGCGATTTTGACCTATTTCGACATGAAGTCTTCTAGATTACACTTTTTGCCTGTAATCATTAGACGCCGCTTAAAAATCTCTTTCAAACGAGCCACATCTCAATAACATTGAAAGGGGATATCTGCTTCGAATTTCGAGAAAATACTTAGCAGCCTAAACATTTTTTGCGATTTTGACAAATTTCGACATGAAGTCTTCTAGATTACACTTTTTGCCTGTAATCATTAGACGCCGTTTAAAAATTTCTTTCAAACGAGCCACATTTCGATAAAATTGAAAGGGGATAGCTGCTTTAAATTTCGAGAAAATACTTAGCAGCCTAAAAATTTTTTTGGATTTTGACAAATTTCGACATGAATTCTTCTAGATTACACTTTTTGCCTGTAATCATTAGACGCCGTTAAAAAATCTCTTTCAAACGAGCCACATCTCAAAAACATTGAAAGGGGATAGCTACTTCAAATTTGAAGAAAATACTTAGCAGCCTAAAATTTTTTAGCGATTTTGACCAATTTCGACCTGAAGTCTTCTAGATTACACTTTTTTCCTGTAATCGTTAGACGCCGCTTAAAAATCTCTTTCAAACGAGCCACATCTCAATAACATTGAAAGGGGATAGCTGCTTCGAATTTCGAGAAAATACTTAGCAGCCTAAACATTTTTTGCGATTTTGACAAATTTCGACATGAAGTCTTCTAGATTACACTTTTTGCCTGTAATCATTAGACGCCGCTTAAAAATCTCTTTCAAACGAGCCACATCTCGAAAACATTAAAAGGGGATAGCTACTTCAAATTTCAAGAAAATACTTAGCAGCCTAAAATTTTTTAGCGATTTTGACCAATTTCGACATGAAGTCGTCTAGATTACACTTTTTGCCTGTAATCGTTAGACGCCGCTTAAAAATCTCTTTCAAACGAGCCACATCTCAATAACATTGAAAGGGGATAGCTGCTTCGAATTTCGAGAAAATACTTAGCAGCCTAAAAATTTTTGCGATTTTGACAAATTTCGACATGAAGTCTTCTAGATTACACTTTTTGCCTGTAATCATTAGACGCCGTTTAAAAATTTCTTTCAAACGAGCCACATTTCGATAAAATTGAAAGGGGATAGCTGCTTTGAATTTCGAGAAAATACTTAGCAGCCTAAAAATTTTTTTGGATTTTGACAAATTTCGACATGAATTCTTCTAGATTACACTTTTTGCCTGTAATCATTAGACGCCGTTAAAAAATCTCTTTCAAACGAGCCACATCTCAAAAACATTGAAAGGGGATAGCTACTTCAAATTTGAAGAAAATACTTAGCAGCCTAAAATTTTTTAGCGATTTTGACCAATTTCGACCTGAATTCTTCTAGATTACACTTTTTTCCTGTAATCGTTAGACGCCGCTTAAAAATCTCTTTCAAACGAGCCACATCTCAATAACATTGAAAGGGGATAGCTGCTTCGAATTTCGAGAAAATACTTAGCAGCCTAAACATTTTTTGCGATTTTGACAAATTTCGACATGAAGTCTTCTAGATTACACTTTTTGCCTGTAATCATTAGACGCCGCTTAAAAATCTCTTTCAAACGAGCCACATCTCGAAAACATTAAAAGGGGATAGCTACTTCAAATTTCAAGAAAATACTTAGCAGCCTAAAATTTTTTAGCGATTTTGACCAATTTCGACATGAAGTCGTCTAGATTACACTTTTTGCCTGTAATCGTTAGACGCCGCTTAAAAATCTCTTTCAAACGAGCCACATCTCAATAACATTGAAAGGGGATAGCTGCTTCGAATTTCGAGAAAATACTTAGCAGCCTAAACATTTTTTGCGATTTTGACAAATTTAGACATGAAATCTTCTAGATTACACTTTTTGCCTGTAATCATTAGACGCCGCTTAAAAATATCTTTCAAACGAGCCACATCTCGATAAAATTGAAAGGGGATAGCTGCTTTGAATTTCGAGAAAATACTTAGCAGCCTAAACATTTTTTGCGATTTTGACAAATTTCGACATGAAGTCTTCTAGATTACACTTTTTGCCTGTAATCATTAGACGCCGCTTAAAAATTTCTTTCAAACGAGCCACATCTTGAAAACATTGAAAGGGGATAGCTACTTCAAATTTCAAGAAAATACTTAGCAGCCTAAAATTTTTTAGCGATTTTGACCAATTTCGACATGAAGTCTTCTAGATTACGCTTTTTGCCTCTAATCGTTAGACGCCGCTTAAAAATCTCTTTCAAACGAGCCACATCTCAATAACATTGAAAGGGGATAGCTGCTTCGAATTTCGAGAAAATACTTAGCAGCCTAAACATTTTTTGCGATTTTGACAAATTTAGACATGAAGTCTTCTAGATTACACTTTTTGCCTGTAATCATTAGACGCCGCTTAAAAATATCTTTCAAACGAGCCACATCTCGATAAAATTGAAAGGGGATAGCTGCTTTGAATTTGGAGAAAATACTTAGCAGCCTAAAATTTTTTTAGGATTTTGACAAATTTCGCCATGAAGTCTTCTAGATTACACTTTTTGCCTATAATCATTAGACGCCGTTTAAAAATCTCTTTCAAACGAGCCACATCTCGAAAACATTGAAAGGGGATAGCTACTTCAAATTTCAAGAAAATACTTAGCAGCCTAAAATTTTTTAGCGATTTTGACCAATTTCGACATGAAGTCGTCTAGATTACACTTTTTGCCTGTAATCGTTAGACGCCGCTTAAAAATCTCTTTCAAACGAGCCACATCTCAATAACATTGAAAGGGGATAGCTGCTTCGAATTTCGAGAAAATACTTAGCAGCCTAAACATTTTTTGCGATTTTGACAAATTTCGACATGAAGTCTTCTAGATTACACTTTTTGCCTGTAATCATTAGACGCCGTTTAAAAATCTCTTTCAAACGAGCCACATTTCGATAAAATTGAAAGGGGATAGATGCTTTGAATTTCGAGAAAATACTTAAAAGCCTAAAATTTTTTTAGGATTTTGACTAATTTCGACATGAAGTCTTCTAGATTACACTTTTTGCCTGTAATCATTAGACGCCGCTTAAAAACCTCTTTCAAACGAGCCACATCTCGAAAACATTGAAAGGGGATAGCTACTTCAAATTTCAAGAAAATACTTAGCAGCCTAAATTTTTTTAGCGATTTTGACCAATTTCGACATGAAGTCTTCTAGATTACACTTTTTGCCTGTAATCATTAGACGCCGCTTAAAAATCTCTTAAAACGAGCCACATCTCGATAAAATTGAAAGGGGATAGCTGCTTTGAATTTCGAGAAAATACTTAGCAGCCTAAAAATTTTAGCGATTTTGACCAATTTCGACCTGAAGTCTTCTAGATTACACTTTTTGCCTGTAATCGTTAGACGCCGCTTAAAAATCTCTTTCAAACGAGCCACATCTAAATAACATTGAAAGGGGATAGCTGCTTCGAATTTCGAGAAAATACTTAGCAGCCTAATTTTTTTTAGTGATTTTGACCAATTTCGACATGAAGTCTTCTAGATTACACTTTTTGCCTGTAATCATTAGACGCCGCTTAAAAACCTCTTTCAAACGAGCCACATCTCGAAAACATTGAAAGGGGATAGCTACTTCAAATTTCAAGAAAATACTTAGCAGCCTAAATTTTTTTAGCGATTTTGACCAATTTCGACATGAAGTCTTCTAGATTACACTTTTTGCCTGTAATCATTAGACGCCGTTAAAAAATCTCTTTCAAACGAGCCACATCTCAAAAACATTGAAAGGGGATAGCTACTTCAAATTTCAAGAAAATACTTAGCAGCCTAAAATTTTTAGCGATTTTGACCAATTTCGACCTGTAGTCTTCTAGATTACACTTTTTGCCTGTAATCGTTAGACGCCGCTTAAAAATCTCTTTCAAACGAGCCACATCTAAATAACATTGAAAGGGGATAGCTGCTTCGAATTTCGAGAAAATACTTAGCAGCCTAAACATTTTTTGCGATTTTGACAAATTTCGACATGAAGTCTTCTAGATTACACTTTTTGCCTGTAATCATTAGACGCCGCTTAAAAATCTCTTTCAAACGAGCCACATCTCGAAAACATTAAA
This sequence comes from Apotomis capreana, assembly GCA_947623375.1. NCBI lineage: Eukaryota > Metazoa > Arthropoda > Insecta > Lepidoptera > Tortricidae > Apotomis > Apotomis capreana. The sequence goes on along the minus strand of OX392507.1, from coordinate 22,921,052 downwards.
AGGGGATAGCTACTTCAAATTTCAAGAAAATACTTAGCAGCCTAAAATTTTTTAGCGATTTTGACCAATTTCGACATGAAGTCGTCTAGATTACACTTTTTGCCTGTAATCGTTAGACGCCGCTTAAAAATCTCTTTCAAACGAGCCACATTTCAATAACATTGAAAGGGGATAGCTGCTTCGAATTTCGAGAAAATACTTAGCAGCCTAAAAATTTTTGCGATTTTGACAAATTTCGACATGCAGTCTTCTAGATTACAATTTTTGCCTGTAATCATTAGACGCCGCTTAAAAACCTCTTTCAAACGAGCCACATCTCGAAAACATTGAAAGGGGATAGCTACTTCAAATTTCAAGAAAATACTTAGCAGCCTAAATTTTTTTAGCGATTTTGACCAATTTCGACCTGAAGTCTTCTAGATTACACTTTTTGCCTGTAATCGTTAGACGCCGCTTAAAAATCTCTTTCAAACGAGCCACATCTAAATAACATTGAAAGGGGATAGCTGCTTCGAATTTCGAGAAAATACTTAGCAGCCTAAACATTTTTTGCGATTTTGACAAATTTCGACATGAAGTCTTCTAGATTACACTTTTTGCCTGTAATCATTAGACGCCGCTTAAAAATCTCTTTCAAACGAGCCACATCTCGAAAACATTAAAAGGGGATAGCTACTTCAAATTTCAAGAAAATACTTAGCAGCCTAAAATTTTTTAGCGATTTTGACCAATTTCGACATGAAGTCGTCTAGATTACACTTTTTGCCTGTAATCGTTAGACGCCGCTTAAAAATCTCTTTCAAACGAGCCACATCTCAATAACATTGAAAGGGGATAGCTGCTTCGAATTTCGAGAAAATACTTAGCAGCCTAAAAATTTTTGCGATTTTGACAAATTTCGACATGCAGTCTTCTAGATTACACTTTTTGCCTGTAATCATTAGACGCCGCTCAAACATTTCTTTCAAACGAGCCACATCTTGAAAACATTGAAAGGGGATAGCTACTTCAAATTTCAAGAAAATACTTAGCAGCCTAAATTTTTTCAAGCGATTTTGACCAATTTCGACATGAAGTCTTCTAGATTACACTTTTTGCCTGTAATCGTTAGACGCCGCCTTAAAATCTCTTTCAAACAAGCCACATTTCGAAAACATTGAAAGGGGATAGCTACTTCAAATTTCAAGAAAATACTTAGCAGCCTAAATTTTTTAAGCGATTTTGACCTATTTCGACATGAAGTCTTCTAGATTACACTTTTTGCCTGTAATCATTAGACGCCGCTTAAAAATCTCTTTCAAACGAGCCACATCTCAATAACATTGAAAGGGGATATCTGCTTCGAATTTCGAGAAAATACTTAGCAGCCTAAACATTTTTTGCGATTTTGACAAATTTCGACATGAAGTCTTCTAGATTACACTTTTTGCCTGTAATCATTAGACGCCGTTTAAAAATTTCTTTCAAACGAGCCACATTTCGATAAAATTGAAAGGGGATAGCTGCTTTGAATTTCGAGAAAATACTTAGCAGCCTAAAAATTTTTTTGGATTTTGACAAATTTCGACATGAATTCTTCTAGATTACACTTTTTGCCTGTAATCATTAGACGCCGTTAAAAAATCTCTTTCAAACGAGCCACATCTCAAAAACATTGAAAGGGGATAGCTACTTCAAATTTGAAGAAAATACTTAGCAGCCTAAAATTTTTTAGCGATTTTGACCAATTTCGACCTGAAGTCTTCTAGATTACACTTTTTTCCTGTAATCGTTAGACGCCGCTTAAAAATCTCTTTCAAACGAGCCACATCTCAATAACATTGAAAGGGGATAGCTGCTTCGAATTTCGAGAAAATACTTAGCAGCCTAAACATTTTTTGCGATTTTGACAAATTTCGACATGAAGTCTTCTAGATTACACTTTTTGCCTGTAATCATTAGACGCCGCTTAAAAATCTCTTTCAAACGAGCCACATCTCGAAAACATTAAAAGGGGATAGCTACTTCAAATTTCAAGAAAATACTTAGCAGCCTAAAATTTTTTAGCGATTTTGACCAATTTCGACATGAAGTCGTCTAGATTACACTTTTTGCCTGTAATCGTTAGACGCCGCTTAAAAATCTCTTTCAAACGAGCCACATCTCAATAACATTGAAAGGGGATAGCTGCTTCGAATTTCGAGAAAATACTTAGCAGCCTAAAAATTTTTGCGATTTTGACAAATTTCGACATGAAGTCTTCTAGATTACACTTTTTGCCTGTAATCATTAGACGCCGTTTAAAAATTTCTTTCAAACGAGCCACATTTCGATAAAATTGAAAGGGGATAGCTGCTTTGAATTTCGAGAAAATACTTAGCAGCCTAAAAATTTTTTTGGATTTTGACAAATTTCGACATGAATTCTTCTAGTTTACACTTTTTGCCTGTAATCATTAGACGCCGTTAAAAAATCTCTTTCAAACGAGCCACATCTCAAAAACATTGAAAGGGGATAGCTACTTCAAATTTGAAGAAAATACTTAGCAGCCTAAATTTTTTTAGCGATTTTGACCAATTTCGACCTGAAGTCTTCTAGATTACACTTTTTTCCTGTAATCGTTAGACGCCGCTTAAAAATCTCTTTCAAACGAGCCACATCTCAATAACATTGAAAGGGGATAGCTGCTTCGAATTTCGAGAAAATACTTAGCAGCCTAAACATTTTTTGCGATTTTGACAAATTTCGACATGAAGTCTTCTAGATTACACTTTTTGCCTGTAATCATTAGACGCCGCTTAAAAATCTCTTTCAAACGAGCCACATCTCGAAAACATTAAAAGGGGATAGCTACTTCAAATTTCAAGAAAATACTTAGCAGCCTAAAATTTTTTAGCGATTTTGACCAATTTCGACATGAAGTCGTCTAGATTACACTTTTTGCCTGTAATCGTTAGACGCCGCTTAAAAATCTCTTTCAAACGAGCCACATCTCAATAACATTGAAAGGGGATAGCTGCTTCGAATTTCGAGAAAATACTTAGCAGCCTAAAAATTTTTGCGATTTTGACAAATTTCGACATGAAGTCTTCTAGATTACACTTTTTGCCTGTAATCATTAGACGCCGCTCAAAAATTTCTTTAAAACGAGCCACATCTTGAAAACATTGAAAGGGGATAGCTACTTCAAATTTCAAGAAAATACTTAGCAGCCTAAATTTTTTCAAGCGATTTTGACCAATTTCGACATGAAGTCTTCTAGATTACACTTTTTGCCTGTAATCGTTAGACGCCGCCTTAAAATCTCTTTCAAACAAGCCACATTTCGAAAACATTGAAAGGGGATAGCTACTTCAAATTTCAAGAAAATACTTAGCAGCCTAAATTTTTTTAGCGATTTTGACTAATTTCGACATGAAGTCTTCTAGATTACACTTTTTGCCTGTAATCATTAGACGCCGCTTAAAAACCTCTTTCAAACGAGCCACATCTCGAAAACATTGAAAGGGGACGGCTACTTCAAATTTCAAGAAAATACTTAGCAGCCTAAATTATTTTAGTGATTTTGACCAATTTCGACATGAAGTCTTCTAGATTACACTTTTTGCCTGTAATCATTAGACACCGTTTAAAAATCTCTTTCAAACGAGCCACATTTTGAAAACATTGAAAGAGGATAGCTACTTCAAATTTCAAGAAAATACTTAGCAGCCTAAAATTTTTTAATGATTTTGACCAATTTCGACATGAAGTCTTCTAGATTACACTTTTTGCCTGTAATCGTTAGACGCCGCTTATAAACCTCTTTCAAACGAGCCACATCTCAATAACATCGAAAGGGGATAGCTGCTTCGAATTTCGAGAAAATACTTAGCAGGCTAAACATTTTTTGCGATTTTGACAACTTTCGACATGAAGTTTTCTAGATTACACTTTTTGCCTGTAATCATTAGACGCCGCTTAAAAATCTCTTTCAAACGAGCCACATCTCGATAAAATTGAAAGGGGATAGCTGCTTTGAATTTCGAGAAAATACTTAGCAGCCTAAAATTTTTTTAGGATTTTGACAAATTTCGACATGAAGTCTTCTAGATTACACTTTTTGCCTGTAATCATTAGACGCCGTTTAAAAATCTCTTTCAAACGAGCCACATCTCGAAAACATTGAAAGGGGATACCTACTTCAAATTTCAAGAAAATACTTAGCAGCCTAAATTTTTTTAGCGATTATGACCAATTTCGACATGAAGTCGTCTAGATTACACTTTTTGCCTGTAATCGTTAGACGCCGCCTTAAAATCTCTTTCAAACGAGCCACATCTCGAAAACATTGAAAGGGGATAGCTACTTCAAATTTCAAGAAAATACTTAGCAGCCTAAATTTTTTTAGCGATTTTGACCAATTTCGACATGAAGTCTTCTAGATTACACTTTTTTCCTGTAATCATTAGACGCCCCTTAAAAATCTCTTTCAAACGAGCCACATCTCAATAACATTGAAAGGGGATAGCTGCTTTGAATTTCGAGAAAATACTTAGCAGCCTAAAAATTTTTTAGGATTTTGACAAATTTCGACATGAAGTCTTCTAGATTACACTTTTTGCCTATAATCATTAGACGCCGCTTATAAACCTCTTTCAAACGAGCCACATCTCGAAAACATTGAAAGGGGATAGCTACTTCAAATTTCAAGAAAATACTTAGCAGCCTAATATTTTTTAGCGATTTTGACAAATTTCGACATGAAGTCGTCTAGATTTCACTTTTTGCCTGTAATCGTTAGGCGCCGCTTAAAAATCTCTTTCAAACAAGCCACATCTCAATAACATTGAAAGGGGATAGCTTCTTCGAATTTCGAGAAAATACTTAGCAGCCTAAAATTTTTTTGCGATTTTGACAAATTTCGACATGAGGTCTTCTAGATTACACTTTTTGCCTGTAATCATTAGACGCCGCTTAGAAACCTCTTTCAAACGAGCCACATCTCGAAAACATTGAAAGGGGATAGCTACTTCAAATTTCAAGAAAATACTTAGCAGCCTAAATTTTTTTATCGATTTTGACCAATTTCGACATGAAGCCTTCTAGATTACACTTTTTGCCTGTAATCGTTAGACGCCGCCTTAAAATCTCTTTCAAACGAGCCACATCTCGAAAACATTGAAAGGGGATAGCTACTTCAAATTTCAAGAAAATACTTAGCAGCCTAAATTTTTTTAGCGATTTTGACCAATTTCGACATGAAGTCTTCTAGATTACACTTTTTTCCTGTAATCATTAGACGCCCCTTAAAAATCTCTTTCAAACGAGCCACATCTCAATAACATTGAAAGGGGATAGCTGCTTTGAATTTCGAGAAAATACTTAGCAGCCTAAAATTTTTTTAGGATTTTGACAAATTTCGACATAAAGTCTTCTAGATTACACTTTTTGCCTGTAATCATTAGACGCCGTTTAAAAATCTCTTTCAAACGAGCCACATCTCGAAAACATTGAAAGGGGATAGCTACTTCAAATTTCAAGAAAATACTTAGCAGCCTACATTTTTTTAGCGATTTTGACCAATTTCGACATGAATTCTTCTAGATTACACTTTTTGCCTGTAATCATTAGACGCCGCTCAAAAATCTCTTTCAAACGAGCCACATCTTGAAAACATTGAAAGGGGATAGCTACTTCAAATTTCAAGAAAATACTTAGCAGCCTAAATTTTTTTAGCGATTTTGACCAATTTCGACATGAAGTCTTCTAGATTACACTTTTTTCCTGTAATCATTAGACGCCGCTCAAAAATCTCTTTCAAACGAGCCACATCTTGAAAACATTGAAAGGGGATAGCTACTTCAAATTTCAAGAAAATACTTAGCAGCCTAATATTTTTTAGCGATTTTGACAAGTTTCGACATGAAGTCGTCGTCGCAAAAAATGTTTAGGCTGCTAAGTATTTTCTCGAAATTCGAAGCAGCTATCCCCTTTCGATGTTATTGAGATGTGGCTCGTTTGAAAGAGGTTTATAAGCGGCGTCTAACGATTACAGGCAAAAAGTGTAATCTAGAAGACTTCATGTCGAAATTGGTCAAAATCATTAAAAAATTTTAGGCTGCTAAGTATTTTCTTGAAATTTGAAGTAGCTATCCCCTTTCAATGTTTTCAAGATGTGGCTCGTTTGAAAGAGATTTTTAAGCGGCGTCTAATGATTACAGGCAAAAAGTGTAATCTAGAAGACTTCATGTCGAAATTTGTCAAAATCGCAAAAAATTTTTAAGCTGCTAAGTATTTTCTCGTAATTCGAAGCAGCTATCCCCTTCAATGTTATTGAGATGTAGCTTGTTTGAAAGAGATTTTTAAGCGGCGTCTAACGATTACAGGCAAAAAGTGTAATCTAGACGACTTCATGTCGAAATTGGTCAAAATCGCTAAAAAATTTTATGCTGCTAAGTATTTTCTTGAAATTTGAGGTAGCTATCCCCTTTCAATGTTTTCGAGATGTGGCTCGTTTGAAAGAGATTTTTAAGCGGCGTCTAATGATTACAGGCAAAAAGTGTAATCTAGAAGACTTCATGTCAAAATTTGTCAAAATCCTAAAAAATTTTTAGGCTTCTAAGTATTTTCTCGAAATTCAAAGCAGCTATCCCCTTTCAATTTTATCGAGATGTGGCTCGTTTGAAAGAGATTTTTAAGCGGTGTCTAATGATTACAGGCAAAAAGTGTAATCTAGAAGACTTCATGTCGAAATTTGTCAAAATCGCAAAAAATGTTTAGGCTGCTAAGTATTTTCTTGAAATTTGAAGTAGCTATCCCCTTTCAATGTTATTGAGATGTGGCTCGTTTGAAAGAGATTTTTAAGCGGCGTCTAACGATTACAGGCAAAAAGTGTAATCTAGAAGACTTCATGTCGAAATTGGTCAAAATCACTAAAAAAATTTAGGCTGCTAAGTATTTTCTTGAAGTTTGAAGTAGCTATCCCCTTTCAATGTGTTCGAGATGTGGCTCGTTTGAAAGAGATTTTTAAACGGCGTCTAATGATTACAGGCAAAAAGTGTAATCTAGAAGACTTCATGTCGAAATTTGACAAAATCCTAAAAAATTTTTAGGCTGCTAAGTATTTTCTCGAAATTCAAAGCAGCTATCCCCTTTTAATTTTATTGAGATGTAGCTCGTTTGAAAGAAATTTTTAAGCGGCGTCTAATGATTACAGGCAAAAAGTGTAATCTAGAAGACTTCATGTCGAAAGTTGTCAAAATCGCAAAAAATGTTTAGGCTGCTAAGTATTTTCTCGAAATTCGAAGCAGCTATCCCCTTTTAATGTTATTAAGATGTGGCTCGTTTGAAAGAGATTTTTAAGCGGCGTCTAACTATTACAGGCAAAAAGTGTAATCTAGAAGACTTCATGTCGAAATTGGTCATAATCGCTAAAAAAATTTAGGCTGCTAAGTATTTTCTTGAAATTTGAAGTAGGTATCCCCTTTCAATGTTTTCGAGATGTGGCTCGTTTGAAAGAGATTTTTAAACGGCGTCTAATGATTACAGGCAAAAAGTGTAATCTAGAAGACTTCATGTCGAAATTTGTCAAAATCCTAAAAAATTTTTAGGCTGCTAAGTATTTTCTTGAAATTCAAAGCAGCTATCCCCTTTCAATTTTATCGAGATGTGGCTCGTTTGAAAGAGATTTTTAAGCGGCGTCTAACGATTACAGGCAAAAAGTGTAATCTAGACGACTTCATGTCGAAATTGGTCAAAATCGCTAAAAAATTTTAGGCTGCTAAGTATTTTCTTGAAATTTGAAGTAGCTATCCCCTTTCAATGTTTTCGAGATGTGGCTCGTTTGAAAGAGATTTTTAAGCGGCGTCTAATGGTTACAGGCAAAAAGTGTAAACTAGAAGACTTCATATTTAATTTCAATGAAATCTTGTGATCGTTTGGGCTGCTAAGTTCGTGAAGTTAGCTGACCAATGATTTAATGAAGATTTACTTTATTTATTCTTACTTCTTTGTATCTAGCAGCGAGAGGAAGTAAAAAGCAATACGAAACACTTTGAATTTATTAGTTTAAGCAAGTTTTTGCGTTTCTTTTTCACAATTTCAATTTAGACTTCTTTATTTGGTCGGGTTATCTTGGGCTGCCAACTTTAGGCTGCTAACTTCACGCCGATGCCTAAGTCGAGGGTCGTAAAACATTTCACGCAAATGGGGGAGAGCAGAAGTACTATATATAATATTTTGTCATCTTATTCCTTACGAAAAACAACTTATAGAAAATCTGGCTCGGGGAAGGTAAGCACTTTAAGTAGTTCTTCGAAGAGGAGTCAATTAAAGAAAATGACGGCCGGTCGTGTGGCAAAATCATACAGAGAACTTGGAAATAAATTCGGCTGTGACGGGAAAACTGTGAAAAAGCATCTCAATAACATGGGTATTATTAAACGATCAAGAAAAATCAAACCGACCGTCTCCGAAAAGCAAAAACTATCTCAAAAGAAAAGACTTAAAACTTTGGTTAAAAATATATTCTACGCAAAAAACGACATAGAGTTCGTTATGGAATCCTATTTCACCCTAGATGGGAATGAATGGCAGGGTAACTTTTATTTTGAAAAGGCTAATGACCGGACCGAAGAATCTGTAAAATATGTAGAACACACGAAGTTTCCAAAAAAAGTTCTACTATGCAATAAGCCCTCGTGGTATGTCCAAGCCGGTGTTTTTTGAATCTGGTTTGGCGGTTACTGCTGACCGGTACATTGAGCGATGTTTGCCAGTTGTGCGTCATTTTATACGGTCAAATCATAGAGGAGCTAATGTAGAGTTTTGGCCAGATCTAGCATCTAGTCATTATTCAAAAAAAACTACGAAGGAAATGGATGAGCTAGAAATCCCGTACGTACCGAAAGAATCAAACCCGCCTAATGTACCCCAACTTCGGCCAATTGAAGATTTTTGGGCCAATCTGAAAAGACGTGTGTACGCAAATAATTTTCGACCCAAAACTATAGAAAGTTTAAAAAGAAAAATTAAATCGCAGTTAAATAAAATGCCAACATCCACGTATACGGCGGCCATGAAGAAAGTGCCAGAAAACTGTAGAAAAGCAGCCCGGATGGGACCAAATTTCTTTTTACATTAAATTTTATTTATTTTGTGTTAATATGAGTCCAAATAAATACATATTTAAATATTTGTATAGAATCTTTTTATCGATTCTATATTTTTTTTTATGTGGTAATACCACATTTATAAATACATATTTAGTTAAACTAATTTAATTAAACAGCGTATTGAACTTTGTCCAAATTTCATTCCGCATACGTTACTTGGATTCGAGTAGATATTGCATGTGTCTGTTTCATGAGGAAGATGTATTGAACTTATCATTTTCTTAGTTGCTTCTCATGTGATAAATATTTAGTTACCTACCTACGAGTACCTACCTACCTACGATACTTAAACAATATCTCATTTAGAGAACCTGTGTAGTCAAATATTATGAAACATGTCGACTCGGCCATATTTTATGCTAACCGTGTAATATTGCGACACTCACTAAACAGATGACATAGAACAAACATTACCTCAGGCACGTCTAGTAGGTAGCTAAATGTTTTCGTTCGACGGCCAGCGGCCATCGAGACTCGAGAGACAGACAATAGGGATTGTGTGAATGTGACCCCAAAATGACACGGAATTTCCGACTAATTGCTAAATTAAATATCCTTATGGTAGGTACTCACGTATAAGTACTTGCCAGGTTTATGGTCGTGTTGTGTTTGCAGTCCTCGGCAAGGTTAATGTGACGTGAGAAATAAAATAGAAGCAATAAATGTGTCATAATTGTGTAGTTACATTTGCATAGAGCGGCGGTGGCGCTACGTGTTTATTAAGTGCAATGGGCTGATATTTCAATGACATATTCATGTATATTATTCAATGCTATTTAATATGAGTAATAGAGCAGGTGCTCACTGCGTTTGTATTAAATCGAAACGTCAAACGGGGGACATCGGCTTCTACGCCACTCGCTTTCCCGCGACTTCCATTAGATCAGCAGTCCATCTTGTAGGCGGTCCATCCGTGCTGCGACTTTCGGTACGTGGTTGCCATTCAAGAACTCTTCTACCTTTGCCCAGCAGTTCTACGAGCATTAGGTTAGGCTGCGTTTCCACTTAGAGATGTGCGAGGATGCGTAGCGAGGGATGTGTTTTTGTTAACCAATAGAATCAGCTGCGCTCAGCGAGGATAAGTAAATGAAGCTATTCCATTGGTTCTTAACAAGCATTCCTCGGTACGCATCCTCGCACATCTCTAGTGGAAACGCAGCCTATAATCGGAACACTACCATCTTAAGTTCTTCCGCAGCAACTCTCGTACTATATCTTTGACTTTGGTTCTTCGACAGATCTTCTCAACTCTATTTCGACCATGCAAGAGATACTTACAGATACTGAGTACTTACAGTTTTTTTTTCATTTCTTCTTGAGTGACTGAGTTAAGTTCATGGATTTATATTTAAACGAACCGGCTAATAAAATATGAGCTAAAATTCTTCGAACAGCTCTTTTTGGTATGTCATATCTTTAAAAAAATCTATCTCGTCAAAAATCTTCATTGGCAATTTGACATTATTCACCGAAATTGCGGTTTTTAATAGGTTCACTTAAGAGCCACCCCGAAGTCTCATAACCCTACGTTATTGACAGCACTGAGGGAGCTGGTGGTTACACGGTAGGTACTTTATTACTTTCTAGCCTGTTGAACCACGTTGAACGCCACAGTCGGCTGTCACCGGCAGCTGAAAATTGCTCCACTGACGTCGGCAAATGCCGTCAAAATTTCAATGATCAAAAGTTGTGTAATTCAAACTGCTACAAGTATTATTAAAACAATCATTTGATTTCGGAGCACATTATATTTTTGGTGTAGCATCAGGGCACCGTGAGTTGCATCACCCACCGCTCGGCGTTCAAAAGGATAATCGAACACTCATCTGATATCATTAGTTGGTGTACCACGACCCTCTGGAAGCTCAAGCTTAGCTGTGCAGTACCAATTAATGTGCTATGAGTCAAGCAATCGAGTACATATTTGCCATTAGCAAGAGTAGGTGAGGCGTATAATTATGCGTGTCGGGTCGCCTTGCCCGCCGCAGACAAAGGACAGTTTTTACCCGCCGTGGGAACCGGCCTTGGCACATCAGCTGGAGCTTCCTTTTAGGATCCGATGCCTTATGGTTGGGCCTTATGGCATACGTTAGTTGTGGACTTATGGGTAGGATTGTGAAATAAATAGCTTCATAACTTGCATTGATGGTTCTTTTAGCTGGGAGTTCTAATGCGATAGTCTATACTTGATGCCGGAATCGAAATATTTGCCAAATACACATTTGTATATCCTTATTTTTATTTCAAAAGCAAGCAGCAACAACTATTCGGCACGGAAAGTAGACGTGAATAAGAGGACTCAAAACTCTCAAAAGTCGCACGTATAGCTCGGTCCTCGCTCAGTGAACATGAACTTATTAAAACAGAAACTTTTGCTAGAGCGAAATCTAAATGATAAAAAATACTGGAATAAAAACTTGAAAAATGTGAGTGCTTAGAGTATCCTAACTCACGTCTCCACGGCTCTCCGGGCCAGTCACAGAGAGAAACCATAACTCAAACATAGAATTTTGCAACCAGTCGCTTAATTTCGTATATTAGTATTGGGCGATTTTGCAAATATATTTGACAAAATAGCGCTTAGAAATATCTGACACGACTTTATTTCTATGCTAGCTATGTGTACCTAAGCGCTTTCTTTTTTTGTCAGATTTTATCATACGGCGGTTAGAACAGAATTGCAGGAACTGCCATTATTCATTACATAAATAAAGAAAACAGTACAAAATATTCAAACTATTACTTTATTGGTATCTATATTACATTCTCATAATTTGAATAATTATTTAAATTATATTACATAAATGACAACGAAATAATTGATTTTTAAAGTATAAACATGACTCCGACCCTAAAAATGGCCTAAAATATATAAAAAAAAGTGTTATTGCTTACATTACAAAGATATTATGAGTTGATTCTGATACATTATGTAAATAGCACCTTCATAAATTGGAGGAAGACAGATTGTTCAAAGGGCACAGAAAACCCCTTAAATCGTTTTACCTCGAGATTCGTAAACTGTGGGATTCCAAATTTTGTCGATGGAAATAACAATACTATATATAACATAATACGAATTCCATAAACAACAAAACACTTTTAAAATTATCTACAACTTGCTACAACATATTATTTGCATATTTGTGAATATTTTGTGATACGCTATCACCCTGTTCATGTAATGGAATGTTAATTAAACTCAACTTGGAATGTAACATGAGTTAGATAATTAAGCTAAAGAAAACAAATGTACGAATAAAATATATTAAACTTTAATATGTATCATTTGGTGGTTAAACAAGAATGCGATTATGAAAACATTCACCTAAGTTGACTTAATTAAATTAAAGATTCTTTTCAACTTTTCCTCATAACCTATATTCACTAAAGGTATATGACTAAAATGAAAATAGAAGTACCTACGTGTCGACTTGTTGTTTTGGTGTGAGTAAACAAACACTACAATAACTTGTGCTAATATCCTATTCTCATTTCAATCGCGACGGCCGCAGCGCATCTCAACCATAAATTATACTTGTGTCTTTGCATTGAAAATATAAGACAAACATTTACAAAATATAAGAGCCGCCACAGACGGTCAGAATTTTCGTTCGGTTTCCGTACGGTATGACGTCAGCAAGCGAGACATCGCCATATGATAGACAGAGGCAGAGACACTTTCTGACGTCATTCCGTACGGAAACCGAACGAAAATTCTGAACATCTGCGGCGGCCCTAATGCTCATATTGCTCATCACTACAGTCACTCCACTATCAGATCAGTATAGGAAATAAAATGAATGTCCTATTTCATTATTTCCACTTTCATTGCGGAGTCTTTCAATAAAATTATTTTGATCTGAAATCGATCATGCATTGCGGCTATCGAAATATTTAAACATAAAAATACTGTCCTCAGCACTTATAATCGATTACGAACATCAGATCTTTTACAGGACGGATTATGCAATTTTGGGATAACTTATGCACTGTATATTATGCATTGGTTGCTTATTAACATTATACACACTGCACTTAATTATTTGAGTCCTTTCATTACATGGTTGGTCTTTCTCATGCGTTGAAATCTGAAACAAAATATACAATGAATGTTCTGGCATATTATATAAATACTTTTATTATTATATAAATACTTTTATACTCAATGGTCCACTCCACGAATGCACAAGAAGAGCTACAGTACGGGAGGAATGGCGACGGATTGTAAAGTTTGCTACCAACCCTGACGTGACGACCACGACCACTGCCAAGAGTGTGACGACAAAGAAGAAGGAGACTTTTATTATTATAACACAAGCTACACATTTTAACATTGAATAGATATAGACTTCATCTACCGTAAAACGCCTCAAATAGGTGCCTAGTACTCGTTAATATTTATATGACTATTACGAATACAATTTAAAATGTTATTATAACAGTAACGTACTTGTAAATAAAATCCCCGATAGAAATGTATGAGTTTTTAGGGAGTTTTACGATAAAAAAATCTGGAGATGTTATCATCATAATATAACATGGGGAATATCTCTTCAAAACGGTGATATTATCAGTTGTATTTTCGACGATTATGAAGAGTTCAGCTTTGTGACACACTACTATAGTTTCTTCCATATACGTCACGCGCTGCTGGAGCAGCGAGCCGCAGTCACGACACGATATCACACTCCATACCTAGTTCCCCTGCGGGCTGCATCCTGTGCTCCCGCTCGTGTCGCGCGTCGCGCTGCAGCTGCACGTACTGCCGCACGAGCCGCGCTACTTCGTGCGCCTGCTCCGCCTGCAGCCGCGTCACGCGCTGCTGGAGCAGCGAGCCGCATTTGACGTCCAGGAACAGCGTTCCGTCTTCCGATCGGACCTGGCAAAGAAACAGTTTCATTAAACATACTTTTAAGAATAAATAAGTAACAAAACAAAAAATGTATAAGTGTAAACGCACGCTTCGTTTACGAAGCGTGTAGATAGTATGAAATGTTTGTAGATTTAAATTCTAAACTTGAAATAAGCCTCGATATGTAATGTACGGACACAGATTTAATTTAAACCAAAACCATATGACGGCGACCCTATAGTTACCCTGGTGGGACGAGGTCTAGACAGGACGACGCTATCTGTAGAGGGTCGGTTACCTTCCTGGTGGAGATGAGGTCGGCGTAGGGCCAGTGCGTGTCGGTCTCGTGCGTGGCGGCGTCCAGCAGGTGCACGCCGCGGCGGTTGAGCGCCAGCACGTGCTCGCGCCACTCGCCCGGCCCGCCGCCGCCCACGCGCCGCACCGCGAAGAACGACGACCCGAACAGCGGCCAGCGGGACAGCACCTGCACAATGATACAGTTACAATGCGTGAAAGATGAAGCCGCTTTTGGTTTTACGTGTGCGTGTCTGAAATCTTCTTTTTCATATTAATTTTTAACCTACTTAGTTACGAAGCGAATTACAATCAACCCGCTACTTAGATAAACTTTAGAACTATGAAATATGAAAAAAAGGTTAGTTCTCACCTGTAAGACCTTCGACTTGGCGGCCTGCGGGCTGAGCGCGCGCGCGGCGGGCCACTCGGCGACGACCCAGCCGGCCCACTTGTTGGGGCGCGGCTCGCGCAGCGCCAGCAGCGGCTTGGGCAGCAGGAACTTGAGGTCGCGCGCGTGCGGCGCGTCCGCCAGGCCCGCGGCGCGGTGCAGCAGCGCCGCCACCAGCGCCGCGTCGCGCAGCGCGCCCGCCGCCGGCGCCAGCCCGCCCCCCAGCACCAGCAACAGCCCTTCCAGGTAGTCCGGCGCCACCTACACACACACAAACACACATCACTACATAGTATAAAACAAAGTCGCTTCCTGCTGTCTGTCTGTCCCTATGTATGCTTAAATCTTTAAAGCTACGCAACCGATGTTGATGCGGTTTCTATGTATTATACATGTATAGTATATTTAGTATCAGCATTGCACGATTTGCACCCGTGCGAAGCCGGGGCGGGACGCTAGTT
Organism: Apotomis capreana; assembly: GCA_947623375.1. Lineage (NCBI taxonomy): Eukaryota > Metazoa > Arthropoda > Insecta > Lepidoptera > Tortricidae > Apotomis > Apotomis capreana. The sequence goes on along the minus strand of OX392507.1, from coordinate 22,905,917 downwards.
ACTAATAATAAGAAACGTGCACGACCTACCTACGCTGTAATCCATACCTTAGTTGTGAACCCTGATTTTTTCTTTTTTGCCAATTGAATTTACAATACAATGCTTTATTGCACACCAATATAATGTTTGCGACGCAGTTTAATTTAAACCACATATAAAGTGTTGTGCACTTAATGACCTAATTGCAACTACTTTTTCCGAAAAGTTAGTACGATTGTGCTCTAAGGTACCGAAATGTCAATTTCAAGTACTGTTTAGGTAAAATATTCAGATTGGTGGCACCAGTTGGTAACACCTTCGTTGTGCAAGATCCCAATAACCGTACAACGTAACACTGACCCATTGGAAATAAGTGTAGTAGACGTTGACTTTCTTACACGTGAAGTTCAGACATTCCATGCTAGTTTGGCAAAGTTATTCTTCTTCGTAACGGCAGACATGAATGGGGACTCTAGATAAAAAAAACATGTTTATCTAGGCTAAAACAAGTCTTTTCGAAATTCTATAAAGATAATACTTTCCCAAAACAAGAACGTGATGATGTATCTCGACGCGTTGTGCAGAAAATGAACGAGGAGTATTGGTGGAAGTATAGACGATCATAGACTGACGGGCACTGAGACTGACCTGGTTGAACAACACCTCGGTGTAGAGCGGCGGCGCGTCGGCGCGCAGCGGGTGGTGCCACACCGAGCGGCAGAAGATGAGGTAGAAGGGGTGGTGCGCGCGCTGCAGCTCCGTGGTCACGTCCAGCACGTACTCGTCGGCGGCCAGCGGCATGGTGAGCGCGTCGCCCGCCACGATGCAGTACAGCGAGAACTCCGCGCGCTCCGCTTCGCTGGTCACGCCGATCTGCAAGCGGACAAGTTATACAGCGATTCAGATTTATCTTATTATCAAGAAACATGAAAGCGTGTCACAATTGCCCGATACTATAAATCTTGACGTCGAGTCGTACTACGTTACGATTAATGTAGTACCACGCGACATCAAGATTCATAACACGGTTTTCAAATTAACTTATTAAGTCGTTGCACAATGACACTATTGCATAAATATGCGACGGTTTAACTAGGACAAATATTACATTTGTATCGGTTATGTACAGAACGATAAACAGATAATTTATGACATATCACAATCAAGATGTACTTTTAGTTTTTAAGCTGTCCTTTCGCCTTAGGCCTTTCTAAAGGCATTTCCAGCGAAAGGAGGAACAATTCTAGTGTAGGTATACATACCAGCTCAGCGAGCTCGTCGACGATGTCGCGCACGACGGTGGCGCAGCGCGTGTTGACGACGCGCTCGGCGCCGCCCGGCAGCCGGTACAGCTGCCGGCGCGCCGACCGCCCCGCCGACACTGCCGTCACCTGCACACACATACACACATCAACATCATGATTATACAGACAATACGTATTAGTCAGTAGGGTCTTTATTGCCTCGCAAAGGATTACATAATAAGTACTTTCTATCGTCCACATCGTCATGAAGGTGAAATTGAAGCCAATTATTAAAAATCTAAAAGAAAAACGATATACTCACATCGTTAAAAGCAAAATAGCGCATGTTTGCGCTGAGTTAGCGTTGCGACCGAACGCAAGTCGTGATTAAGAAACAAATTGATTCGAAACATCTCTATCGACATTGCTGTGGTGGGATGGACTGGACACACTTTGTTATTGCGATCGTCACATCGAAACTGAATCCTGAAGATGCCTTCTCGCAACCCGTCTAGCCGCAAGCGTCGGGCGCTAGCACATCCGTTAGATTGACTAGATCAGCATTTCCCAACTTGCGGCAGGCGTTAGAGTAGTAGGGCCTCGTGCAGGGTCCGTCCGGATTGTTACTACCGTCTTGCCTGCTAACCCACCGCCAAACAGCAATGTTCGCATTGTTGTGTTCCGGTGTGGGGGTAAGATAGCCGGTGACATTACTAGCATAGAGGCATTCTATCTTCGTCCTCCGGGTAGACAAGCACATGTGACTCCTCTGGTGTTGCAGGTGTTTATGGGCGACGGTTATCGCTTTCCATCAGGCGATACGTTTGCTCGTTTGCCCCCTATGACATAAAAAAAAAAAGGCGTCCTGGTACGCCATATAGCAAGGAAGGGCTTCGTGACGCGCTTGTGTTTACTCTTCCCCGGAAACTAAACTTGAGTACCTATCATTGTAGCCATACCATTTTGACCAGCAGCTCGAGCACAACTGTAACACGCGACTCTTTCTCGCGCGAGACACTACCTATCTCTTTCTATACAGTACTGTAAGAGAGTGACGAGTGATACTATGTCGCGCGACAAGAATCGCGAAGCATAGTTGTGCTAGGCGGGCAGGGCAGCCAGACAAAATATTAAACTCGTCAGTGCGCTGTGAACTGAAAAACTTTGGGAGCTGGGCTCGTTATCAACAAGTCTTACCTCCTCGACACTAGGTACGTTTTTGCGGCCACCGCAACGTAGAGTCTTCCTCAGGTTGGCGAGGCACACGGCCGCCGTGCCCTGGCACGGTCGCCGCCGATCCGCCGCCGCGGCTGACAGGTACTCCACTAGGAACGGCCTGCGAAACAAATTTCATAATTAGTACCATTGCTGTAATGTTAAATAGTTAAGGCCAATTAATATTTTAAATTCTAGGACTTGTAAAGTGACAGCCATATATCGACAACTATTGCTCAATTCGTGGCTAAATCGAGATTTCCGTAGGGATGTAATTGGACATTTAAAACCTATGGTTTTTATACTACAGTAATCGCTTGCCCATCCCTTTCAGAGGACCGCAGAATCACAGGTGCACTACAAAAAAAGCGATGGGGTACCAACATTGGCGTATTTGAGATTATTTTTCTGGTGGGGCCTGGGTGGGGGCCTGGCCATGGCCTATGAGTTGAAGTCATCACTTTGTATAGGTAACCCAAAATCCTGGGGTGGGCACTAGACCATATTGGGGTGGGCACGGCCCACCCGGCCACCCCTCCCTAAATACGCCATTGGGTACCTAACGATGCAAGTCGCTTCAATAAAATACAAAAAAGCCGGTCAAGTACGAGAATCGGACTCGCGCACGAAGGGTTCCGTACCATCAAATCAGAGCCCCACTTCATTTGCTGTTATAGCGGCTATAGAAATACATCATCTGTTAAAATAACAATTGTCTTGCTATGACGGTTCATGAGATACAGGACCAGCGGTTCATGGTGACAGACAGACGGACAGTGGAGTCTTAGTAATAGGCTCCCGTGTTTACCTTTCGGGTACGGAACCCTAAAAAGGAAACATGTTTGTTACCTGAGCGTGTCGGAGCAGGTGAAGTAGGCGGCCAGGATGGACATGAGCCGCCAGGCGCGCTGGCACGAGTCGGGCGCCGCCGACCGGTTGGACGTCGTCTGCTTCATCAGCTGACAGTACACCTCGTCACGCAGCTCGGGCACTGAGTGGCAGTGCTGTCAAAGAAAATACAGATGGTCATCTACCATAAATCGACATATTCTCCAGCCAAGGTTTTTTTTAAACTTTATTGCACAAAATACAAATGTTAACGCCATACTAAGTGCCATAGACTTAATGCCATAAGGCATTTTCTACCAGTCAACCATAGGGCCAAACAGAAACTAGCCAGTTGGTGCAGGATCATAAAAAGCCGTGACTAAAAACATAAAACGAGACAAAAGTCAATAAATTTTAGATATAGAACACTATATTTTAGAGCGCCTAATACTCGCTTGATTACCTACTTTTTTTTAAGAAAGTTAGTAATTGATGTTCTTGAATTATGGCCACCTTCTATTTACACAACTAACTCATTAAAGAACATATTTGCCATGATGACAAAGTCTTTTTTGAGCGAGCAATAACCAAATAAGAAAGGATCCTTTAATTTGTTTATAAACAGGTCTCATCAGCAACTCTCTCTACTAGCCAATCTTACACGTGTGTGTAATAGTGGATGTTGTTCCCGATCCCGACATAAAAGTACAATATACGACATTAAATAATAGAAACGCCTAGTACGACAGGGTGAACTTTTTCTTCTTCACATAGCAACGATAAAGCGATTTAAAAATATATAATTAGGAGGCTTACACAGCCTCAATTAGTCATAGTGGTGGATGTAGCTACTCAGTAATTACGTAAACATTGGACTCACTGAATCCAATCCCACGCGTACAAAGAGTATAAATGCATATAGTATTTGTATTTAAATTCAAGAACGCTTCTCGCGAAATCAGTCAAGTGTGAACGCTTCCTTAATGCAGGCCTACTGTCTGTGAAACATTTGCCTTGAAAACATCATAAAAGATTGATGGGAAGTTTCGGATACAAGATATTTGTTGGAGCTGCTTTGGACAAAACACAGGCATAATTAGAATATCCGCGAATTCACGCCGGGTGTTCCAGAATCAAGTCATATTTCCTTAATGTATGATGCTAAAATATATCCCGTAAGGCAACACGGGGTGTTTGACACTGCAATGTCATTTATTGCTAACTTATCTCTCGTGCTCATATTTTCCGTTACGCGTGAGTGAGACCTAGATTATCGTCGGTAATGTAATCGCAAGAATAACCAATTTGTACTCGCATTATACCTATGTAAATTGTAAATGCAATAGTTTGTTGATAAATAGTAATCTAAATAAGACAGCGAATCTGAAATGGATGTTCCCTAAGGACAGGTTAAATAAACCAGAGCAAGCGGAGCCAGTACCGGCGGTAGACAATGGAGTCCGAAGTGCCATCGGTGGCCGCCTGCCACTTCACCACGCCCTCGTGGTACGTGGACGACCTGACGAAGCCTAAATAAAAAACTAGTTCGGATATAAACTCACCATAAGCACAGTGTAAACACATTTGACTTCAGTCAGGTCCTGGTGCATGGCCCTTTCGTTGGCGTTGAGGTCGCCGCAGTACGCGCGTATACACGTAAAGCACTCCAAGGCGGGCGGGGCCAGCGCTGGCGGCAGACGCAGCAATGGAGCCCGAAGCGCCGTCGCCTGCCATTTCACCACGTCGGTCTGCGCCTTCCAGGTCCATTCGTTGCGCTTTGCTTTGCTCTTGAGAGACGAGTCTGCTTTGAGGATTTCTAGTCTGTGGAAGAAAGATAAAAATGAATTGGATTTCAAAAGTATAAAGAGAAGACCGGGAAGAAACATGATCAGTGTTATATCGTGAGCAGCCAAGCCTCAAATGAGAGTTCATATATTTGCTTAGGCAATACATTTGACCAAACCCTTTAGAAAAAAAAAACACAGACAATAGGTTTTCGACTTCATGTGAACTCATGTTACCGCTTTTCCATCCGCAAATTTTAACATACTTATTATGTAATGTTATGACATTGCTGCGAATTCTTGCGGCTATAACTCTAATTTGGATCATCTACTTGGGCCTCCATATTTTGCCAGAAGTGTGTGCTCTACCTAATCTGTACTGTCTGTATTTACTGTCTGATCGTTGCACGACGTGTAGGTATTATATAGAAGGACTTAGTTCGACAACACAGTAAGTTTAACCTAATTGGTAAATTTGACTTAATTGATAGTTATTGCTTAAACTATTATATTTCAGTTCTCGTGACTACATTCCTTCAGTGTAAAGGTTACAAATAACACCGCAATGTCCCAATGGGCTAGCGTGGTGCATTTTCCGTTTTCATCACGAACGGATACGGATTTCTTCTTTCTTAAGCGCATATTTGTCAGTAAGTTAATCGATGGCCGATTTGGGCGTGTAAGGCACGATTGAATATTGCTTTTCAAACGAAAATATCTATTTAAAAGTTGTTTTTTAAATATTCATACATATAATTAATGGCTTTTACCCGCCCTATAATTAGAAATTCGTTTTCTTTTCACGTTCGGATCATCGGGTAATGAAAAGTTTCGTCACTTTTCGAGGTGATGTGAAGATTTTCTAAGCTGCAGACAAATATGACCCACATTCAACCCAAATTTACCTAATATGGCAGAGGGTATGTTCCCTGTAGCTAACTATACCTACATGTTCATATATAGGTAATGAAAGAAACAGGAATCATGTTAAAGTATACTAGAATACAACTCTATTTATGTACATAATGTGCTTTTTGACAAAAGTTACAAGGTCCGTTTAGAAGTACCTCCGTTGCAGCTACTCATTAAAAAACCGAGGGGAGCCATTACTTGACGTATACTCTCACATTTATAATATTAATAGATTGTACCGTTTTATTTCTAGATCCATCACTCTATGCCACCAGGAAATCACAGACAGATTTCAAAATGACTTATTCAAATCCGGGTTTTAAGGCGAAATAAGTGGCAAGGTGGTTTAGTTTAGCCTAAATGTCATCTGGAACTAGTTTCCTGACGAAGTTTTATAATAATAACCTAAGCTCGACCATAACTATTGATTATACACATGCTAATACGGTGCTAAATAAAACATGTATCCATTTTGTGACGTGCGAATTGTATATTAATTTTTCATTTAAATATCTTAAGTGTCATGGTTACATTTTACATTCATCAAAACTAGATTAATTTCGCGAGCGTATGCGGTTCTTTTAGGAATATTTTCTTGCATAAGAAAACTTCCTACTAACTTGTTATGTAGCCCTTACCTTACTGTATAATCAGTGTATCGAAATTTATTACCTAATAATTATACTGTTGTTATTTCATGAGCAAGCGATAATAACTTTCCTAATACTTTACGCATTAATGTAGAACACTGGGTTTTGTCGAAATTGAAATATTAAAAGTTTTATACATGTATTTTTTCATTTGTTAATTACATAAAAGGTATATTTACTAATTGTAGCAGCATATTTAGAAATAATTGAGTTTCTATGTAACAAACTTTTAATTTGTTTAAAAGTCGTTTTAAAAAATCACGTACTTAGTTATAATTAAAGCATGGGTATAATTAAAACGAAACTTAATTGATTACTTTACTTATTTTCGTTATACAAAGGAGTCGATCTTGGTTTTGATTTTATTGTAAGTAGGTACAAGTTTTTTTAATGAAAACGACTCCTCTAGAAAATATTATTAAGAGGTAAAAAATTAATTGGTTTAATAGGATCGTTACTAGTAGAATTAATATAAACTAAAAACATTTAATTGAAACCTACTCATAGTAAGGAACTCATGTCCAATACGGTATTTGACGATAGTAAAAATAAATTTTATCGTTGAAACCACTAAACTCACAATCCAAAAATATACGGAATCAAATAAACTGCCACTAACTTTCGGACATTATACTATTTTTTATTTGACTAACGCAACAAAGAAGACGCGTTTCGACTACTGATTTTTATGACGTCACAAACCAGTATCTTCATAGATACTTCATACTATCAGATCGATTTTAGGGTTCCGTACCCAAATGATGGCAGTCAAAATATATAATAAAATTAATGATGACCTTAAAATGATTATAAATGACAAGCAGTTCCATAAACAATTAAAGACTTTCTTAATAGATAAATGTTATTATAGCCTTAAGGATTTTTTTAATGACCCATTGTAATATTCATTGTGTATTATTCTTTTAATTATTGTTATTGTCTTACATTGTACATCTTAAATTATTTTTATTTCTTAAATTATTACTATTGTCTTATATTGTTCAATTACCCAATTATCATTCAGATGCAATTTAATTATTTGATTATTTAATTAATTTAAATTTAATATTAGACTTAAGACTTCGAATTGCTGTGCCCTACCAGGGCCCATGAGAAACCTATTAACTACTGTAACAGCCAAATGTAAACTATGGATGCAATAAATAAATAAATACATAAAAGGGTAATAACGGGACCCTATTACTGACTTCGCCGTCCGTCCGTCCGTCTGTCACCAGGCTGTATCTCAAGAACAGTGATAGCTAGACAGTTGAAATTTTCACAGGTGATGTATTTCTATTGCCGCTATAACAACAAATACTAAAAATAAAATAAATATTTAAGGGGGCTCCCATACAACAAACTTGTTATACATTATGGTACGGAACCCTTCATGCGCGAGTCGGACTCGCACTTGCCCAATTTTTGAAATTTTATAGTGTTGCCGATTGGAGCTGTCATCAAATACCGTATTTTGGCTACAAGTCCGTACTCATATTATCAACGTGAAAATATTTTGTTGGTTTGTTCTGTTTCAAAGATCAACGGACAAATTTGTACTAATTTCTGCAAGGAGATGTAATAGATTATATGCCTACGATAGAAAAAATTTACATTGGAAAAATAATAAGTAACAATTATCGGTATAGTCTTAGTGGAAAATAAAAAGCTAACACAAAAACAAAGTAAACAGAAGGCAGCAGGAAACGCGCGCGTATTCGATGCTAATGCACATTGCGTGCATTGTCATTGTACAGGAAGATATCGTGATACTTCAGTACCCAATGATTAATGATGCGCTTAGTATCAATTGAAAAAGGGGTTTAATGCAATCAGGATAAAATAAGACGCAATCCATATCGGTAATAAAATAAAATACGACTTCATATCCGGAGTCGTGTGGAAGTCTAGGGGAGGCTTGTGCTCAGCAGTGGTTCACTCATATAGACTAACCAAAAAAACTTGTACGTATTATTTGATTTAACATTAACACTTCCACTACACAAACACGTCACAATTAGATAACAACAAAGGCTCACAGGATGTTGGTGGCCAGCTCATCGGTGCTGGTGTCCTGCGCGTCCCCGTTGTCCTCGCCGGACGAGGACAGGCTATCATCCGAGATGTCCGGCGACGGATCACCGCTCGACTCGGCCGACATCGTGCGACTGTCGGCCAACATCGGATCCATCGATCGACTCGCGCGCATCAATCGGGGAAAGTATCGAAACTGGGAGGAAGCGATTACGGATTACGATACGAATAATTTTGCATTTCATTTCGGCTTCAAATGTTTGTTTATGTTCGGCCCCTGCTGATTGCGCGATGTATGTTACGACGTTTCCTGGTTCCTTTAAAAACCTCGCGTGAACCTTGTTATCGCTATCACTGCATAGTTTACAGTCTGGCGCTTCCATATTTTTTGTAGGCTCGGTTATCCATTAAATCGAACTTGTTCCGGTTTTCACCAATGCGATTCAAACGGTTGATGTATATAATTAACCCGTGCGAACATGGGTGTGTGGCATTATTAAACTATGTAACTATTTTTGATACAGAATGTACACTGACTGCGCTCAATAAAACAATCAGAAAGTTCATAAAGCTACAGTTAAGTTTATTAATGTAAAGCGGTTCATTCTTTTGCATTCTCAGGCGCGTCGTGTACCAACACGTAGCGTATGATTTATTCGCACGTATATGTTACAAAGAAATCTCTCTGCGTCACCTCACGGTTGCCGGAGGCGGAAAGAAACGCCGAAGAGTCGCGGCTAGACTTAATTGACGCACCTTCTGCAAGTTAATTGTCAAATGTTCACGCAACGCGGATCGGTAATCGGTCGATGTCGTCTTTACGCTAATTGCTCGATTAATTAAAGATCCGTCACAGTTGGCGTTAGGACAAAGCACTTATAGTTGGTAAAACAATCATTACGAAACTTTTACTTTGACGTGCTTACATAAGGACACGTGAAATGTGCACATACCTAGGTTCGAGACAAAAAAAAACAATAGAAAAGATAAACTTTTAGGAATAACATTGAATACCGTATTATTACTATGACACCTGTCACCTGTAGCACCATGAATACTCTTTATTTAGTATAACCTCAGGATTTCATTGCTTGTTCCGGAGTTTCCGGACGTAACACTTGCCGAACTAATCCGTGACAATCAATTACTAATTGCAGACACTTTTTTCCAAAAAACTTATATCAGACAAACGAAAAAAGAACAAGTTAATAGAGGGAAAGCGTACACTCGTTCACGCGATAGAAGCACGCTCGGAACACTCGCGCTTAGGAACACAGTCGGTACCAGGTGTTCAGCGGGTGCTAGGAGGTAGCCTGGAGTTGGGATACTTGCATGCAGTGCTTGAGCCTGGTGAGCGCTGCGCACGGCATGGTGGGCGCCCCGCGACTGTCCCACGCCCGACCTCGGGAGCACCACGTTCCACCCGAATGATGCTCGACGCACAACTAACCAGGGCTGCCGCTTTTTCCGAAACGTTTTTATGGCGCATTGTCTTCTCGTTTCAATGCAGCTGACAAAACTGTTGCTTAAGATTCTCATTACGAAAAACGTTGCTTTTTGTACAATTAGGTCAGTAGATGAGCCCGTGTGGCGGCCGAGCGGGCCAGTCCGATTGTTAGCTAATCGAGGCTTCAATCTCATGTTTGGATGCGACTTTTATGAATGGGTTGCCTCATGTGTCACGGAAATTACGCTTTAGCATCAAATGAGATTAAATCATAGTTAACTCAATTATATCACAATGATTATAAATTACGATTAGGTCTCAATCTAATATCTAACTTATTCGTCATAAAGGACATACATTTTTATGAAGTTTAAAAGATGAGTAAAAATAAAAGAGTTAGTGCTAGAAAGAAAATAATCCGTAAGGGAAAACTCATAAGTATTAAGTACTGTTAAATATGAGCAATTCCGGCAATAATTTACAAAGCAAAAATAATCACAACCCTGGATGAGGAATAGCGCCGGCAGGAGCAAAAACTCGAGTGCGCACTCCAAGAACAAGCGCGCCCGCATTCAATGTAAATGGCGTGGAAACAGTGGTGCCATTACACTGCCGGCGGATGCCTGTGGCGACAACGCGATTGGAAGTGACAGGCCTCCAAGATCTCTATCTCTAAACCGTAGGTTAAATAGGAGATGTGCTCTCTACGGGGATGACCAAATTTAAAGGGGCCCGCCGTGCACGGACAAAAAATACGCTCCCCTTCATCCAGTCCATGAGAACAAAGATGATTTTAAAAACTGCTAACCCTAGCCTGTGTTAGAGGTGTAGGACAGATGTAAATAACTGATGAAAAGTAATTAAGCCTACTTCACCTAACGTGGGAAAAAGCAAAATTGAAGCAAATAAATAAGCACGTAGCACGTACTAGGGTACACGTTACCTTTGTTCGTGTACCAAATAACTGAAATAACAAAATTCTATTCTCAGTTCGGTTCTCGTATAGGTACAATCTACAGGATCTCTCCGCCAGTGGACTGATTCCTAAGATGTTATTAGACGCTTACGAGTACCTGTTACTTAGAAGCGGGTTGCTAATTATAAGTATCGGTAATGGCTTTATCTGATGGTGTATTTGCGATGATAGTGCGCCGATACAGCGAGCGTTATGCTTGACCTGGGCTCGACAATAGACTCGTAATTGAGAGAGCAAAGCGCTAATTTCAGAGCAAAGAGTAGGCTTTTTGTGTGAAGTTATTAAGCTAATGGAGTAGTAAGATGTGTTATTAATTTTTAGTTCCTCAATGAAGGTAAGTATATTATTAGTAACAGTTGTTCATTCGCCTCACAAATCGAACGAAAGAGCGATATTTAAGTATTGGTATTATAGAAACAAAGAATTATTGATATAAAAATAAATGTTTCTCATTTAGGTAATGAATGTAATATTTAAGGTACGAAAATTTTCTGAATCATGAATGGCTTCGAGAAAAGGATGGTATGGTAGACGGTGGTGGAAAGAGGGTTGTGATATTCATTTTCATCCTCCTTGAACATATAGTTTGATTAATATAAAACAACATTTTCCAACTCGGTACGGTGGTCCCGCGCGTTTGATTTAATTTAGACGTAATGCGGCTTATTAGGCGTATATCAAATATGATTTCCATAGCATCAAGAAAGAAGTCACCGAGGAACACCGATTTATATAGTAAACTAGCATTAACCCGCGGCTTCGCCCGCGTTCCTATACAATATACATTATCCTACGGGAACGATGCTCTTTTTTTTTCAGGTTAAAATTTAGGCTATTTGTTAAAGTTAGGGTATTATCTACTTATCCTTCATGCATATCCGTCTAGCCGTTTTATTGTTGAAAAGCTTGAATGCATTTATTACGGCTGCAGGAAGTTTCCCGATGACTACTCCTCCAGTCCCGCCGCGCCGCCCGCACTGGCCTTGACGACAATCGAGATGGCACCAAATACAAATTTAAACATCTATTAGGTTTAAGTTTAGGTCGTAACTCTAATATTCTTGCTCTTCTTTATAGTATACTTTTTCATCCTGCAACTCCCCGCAATCTCAAAGAGCGTTTCACTTATCTCACTTCTGCTCGATCTGCCCAAAATTTGCTCCTTGCCGTACCTTCTTCCGTCTCAACATTTTATAATAATTCGTTTACTTTTAAACCTTTCTGTTTATGGAACTCCTTGCCTGTTAGCTTAAGGCGCGCTAAATCTCATGTTTCTTTCAAAGCTCAACTGAAAGAACACTATCTATACCTTTCATAATTCGTATTTTATTCAAATGGTCCTATTATCTGTTGGCTGAATGTATTTATGTATTTATTTTTTATTATATTTATGTATTTATATGTTTTTTTATGTATATATTATTATTATTACTATCCGATTTTTGCACCGCCTAATAACAAAATCTTATTTTTTCAAGTTCTCCACTACCCAAAGGTTGTCTGGAAGAGATCGCTCTTTAGCGATAAGACCGCCTGTTGCTTACCTCTAATTGTAATGTCTTGCATTGTATTTCTCCTGTATATTTTATGAGGTGTGCAATAAAGAGTACTTGTAGGTTTACTCATTTATTGTTAGAAATACTCCTGTGAAGTTTCGAATATAAATAGTCTAATCTTGTTTCCCCATACAAACTTTGGATCTCTCTATTTCACCCCCTTTAGAAAAATCGTTTATTAGTGCGCCCCTAGACCTTATAAGGAACCTACGTTCCAAATTTGGACTCTAAAATCAGCGGTTTTGGGCTGTGCGTTTAAAAACGACACCCATATTTTTAGACATTATTTAGACATTTCTACCCCATCGCGCCCTAACATGAGAGATGGTAATACACGTCCGCCACGTTGAATTTTAAAATCATTCTTTTTTTAGTAATCAGCGACCCGATAATCCATAGAAACCAACTATTCCCTCTTCGCTCTTCCCTCTTCCCTCTTCCTTCCGGGATACAGCGACCCGAAAAACCATAATAACAATACCCATGTTGATTTTCAGACTTTGTCACCACATTTCTCCCTTTTAGGAGTTGAATTCTAAAAAAAACGGAAACACGTGTTTTCTCATTTATTGTAAGAAATACTCCTGTGAAGTGTTGAATAAAATAGTCTAACTAATCTTCTTTCCCCCATACAAACTTTGCACCCACATTTCTCTCCTTTAAGGGGTGAATTTTGAAAAATTCTCTCTTAGTGCACCCCTACACCTTATAAGGAACCTACGTGCCAAATTTGGACTCTCTAGAACCAGCGGTTTAGTATTTAGACATTTCAACACTATTTCACCCCACCAGGGGAGATGATAATTCACGTCCACCACGTTGGATTTTAAAATCGTTGCGGGTTTCGTAATCAGCAACCCGATAAACCATAATAACAATACCCATGTTGATTTTCAGACTTTGTCACCAATTTCTCCCTTTTAGAGGTTGAATTTTCAAAAAACCTGAAACACGTGTTTACTCATTTATCGTTAGAAATACTCCTGTGAAGTTTCAAATAAAATAGTCTAACTAATCTTGTTTCCCCATACAAACTTTGGACCCCCATTTCACCCCTTTAGGGGGTGAATTTTGAAAAAATATTTCTTAGTGCACCCCTACACCTTATAAGGAACCTACGTGCCAAATTTGGACTCTCTAGAACCAGCGGTTTGGGCTGTGCGTTGATATGTCAGTCAGTCAGTCAGTTTCTTCTTTTATATATTTAGATAAGTGGAGGGTCCGTAAATATGATAGCTAATAAGATAAATTGTCTAATGTGGAATCTCAGCCAGAGGACTTAGATCCTTGTAAATCTTGTAACACCAAATGCAGGACCGTATAGTTGTCTGAAATTTAATTGAATAAATAATAAAAAAAGCATCGTACTTATACCTAATGTTCGTAGACTTGAAATATTGACGAACCGTATGTATTTTAACACGCGTCTATGAATATCGCTTATGGTTACGCAAGCAATTGATTTGAAGAATAAAGATAATGACACATAACAGATTCAGAAGGCTGTGAGCAATTTAGAAAATGACGATGTAGGTATTACGGAGTGAGAGTTCGTTAAAAGCAAACATCATTGTAAAGGGATTATGATGATTATGCACAAAGCCCAACACGAAATTAATACGTGCCGCGTATGCTTTTAAATTAATATCATATAATCAAGCCTACATGTAAAATTATATGTTATTCTTACAGATCGTTGGAAATAAACGTAAATTGAGAAGAGATTAGATTAGACGATTATATAAATAAATTATCTACGTCTAATATCGCAAATTTTCATTTTTTATTTATTTATTTGCGATCCCTAAGGGACCTATCAGACATAGAGCCGTCATGCGGTCACGAGTTCAAGTCAGGAACAATTCGATCTATAATTAAAGCCTGACCAGAAATATATGAGGATTGTCAAGAGGGCGCTATTTATGAGATTTACAGCGTAACAATTTTGCAACCAATCGGATCGGAACCCACTATAATGACATTAGTTTAAATACGTGTCAGTTCCACTATATTATCCTCGTAATGTCATTTAATGAAATGCACCATTTTCCTGACCGTTTTTTGTGTAGTAGACACGTGTACAATCTTACGTTCACGACTGTGAATGGTTTACGGCGTTTTCTTTGGATGATTTGAAATATTTGTCTGGTTAAAAAGGTCAAAGTAAAGGTCTCGTTTGTATGGTTAAAGAAACCATCACGAATGACAATGACATTGTTGAAAACCATTATTAAATCATTGCCAGTGTAAGAAATTAGTTCCAGTGAAATTCCGCATCCTCATATATTTCTGGTCAGACTTTACAATTTGACCGCCCGTTCGACCGTCCCTAAGTAATCCGGGTTCTAAACGAATTTATGTTTGATGTCTAACAAGTCTACTATAATGCTCCTCCGGTAAGAAGTCAATTCTAACAACTGCTAAAAGGACTGTATAGTAAGAATTGACTTCTTACCGGTGGGGTACTATAACAGGCCAATCGTCCACTCTCCGTATAAATTATCGGGATAAAAAGAAGCCTATGTATTAATCCAGGGTGTCAGATACCTTCATATGAAAATTTTTCAAAATTGGTCCAGACGTTTCAGCGTGAAGAAGTAACAAACTTACACATAAATACACTCACAAACTTATTTCGTCTTTATAATTATAATATTAGTGTGATTTATAACCATACGTCTCTGGAATAAGTGGGTTTCGCACTACCATGGAATTACTTGATTATTTCGGTAAATCTGTGAATTTGCTAACAGAACTGTCTGACCTTAAGATTTGCTTTTAGCTATTTAGATTGTATTTTTCTTCTAAATATCTCCTAACAGTTTGGAATAAACACATGGAATGCCTCAGATGGTAGACACAATTTACTTGGTGATCGAATCTACTCGGATTCCAGAACACCGGCGGCGTGACGACGTGCTGTGCTGATTTAATACTTAGTATCAGTTTTCGCCTTGCGCATATCACATGACGATATTAGACTAGTTACAACAGCAATTATTATAAAATTCGTGATTTATATCGAAAAACAGAGCGTGATGCAGGATCGTGTTTTGTTTTGTATGGGCACGCGGAACCATGCCAGTCTAGCGCAATCCGTTGGGCATAATTTCCGTTGTCTTCTCATCACGCCGAAACGGCTGGACGGATTTTAACCAACTTCGAACGTGTATTTTTTTGCCGTAGTCGGGTAAAATGTATCCTCTGGTTGTCCAGCTATCCCTGTACCAAAATTGATTGAAATCCGTCCAGTCGTTTCAGCGTGATCGCTGATGAGAAGACAAGGAGGATTTTACCAACACATGGCGTTGTACAGCTGACGCCGCGCGCCCATACAAGTACTTCATCGTGCTGTTATTATTTTTTTCTGAAATAATGACCCGTCTCGATAGAAAACTTTCAATACAATTTTATAATCTATCTATATAAAAGAAGAAGTCCTGACTGACTCATCAACGCACAGCCGAAACTACTAATGTTAGAGAGTTGATTTTTGCACAGTAGGTTATTTTTATAACGTGGGCTAAGGATAAGAAGGGATTTTTGGAAATACCTGCCCTAAGAGGGTTAAAAAGGGGTGCAAAGTTTGTATGGGGGAAACTTTTTTTTTGGAGCTAGAGACTTGAAACTTTGTAGAAAGATTACTTATTCAAAAACACAAAAAGTGCTTTCAGCGTTTTAGAAAATTTAACCTCTAAGGGGGTTAAAAAGGGGTGCAAAGTTTGTATGGGGAACACCGCTAATGTTGTTTATAAAGAAGTGTTACGCTAATCTATCTTCTTCTATTTACTTGAAACTTTGTAAAAAGGTATTAAAATTAAATGGAAGAAAATTAATTTCAGCGTTTTTAAAAATTCACCCCCTAAGGTGGTAAAAAAGGGGTTAAAAGTTTGTATGAAGATTAGTATTTTTTTGAGCGCGGGACTTGAATTTTTGTGTAAAGGTACAACACTACACTATTAGAATACAAGAAAAATAATTTCAGCGTTTTCAAAAAATTCGTCCCCTAAAAGGATTAAAAAGGGGTTGAAAGTTTGAATCCATTAGAAATTCCCTGAAACTTCTTATCTCTATCTTCTATATATATATATAAAAGAAGAAGTCCTGACTGACTCATCAACGCACAGCCGAACAATGTTAGAGAGTTGATTTTTGCACAGTAGGTTACTTTTATAACGTGGGCTAGGGATAAGAAGGGATTTTTGGAAATACCTGCCCTAAGAGGGTTAAAAAGGGGTGCAAAGTTTGTATGGGGGAAACTTTTTTTTTTGGAGCTAGAGACTTCAAACTTTGTAGAGAGATTACTTATTCAAAAACCGGCCAAGTGCGAGTCGGACTCGCGCACCGAGGGTTCCGTACAAACACTTTCCATCCCTAAGTGGTTAAGTTAAGTTTGCACCTGGTATGTATAGCGCCCCATATAAATTAGGTGCAAAGTTAGGTAAGTATTAAAAAAAAAATTATGGTTTTCGTAATTATTCCTTTATCTATGCTATAAGACGTTGCTTCGTACCAAATTTCAAGATTCTGAGTTCACGGGAAGCACCCTGTAGGTTTTGATTCCCTTGCAAGTGTCGAAAATTTGCAAATTAGGTGCAAAGTTAGGTATTAAAAAAAAATTTTATGGTTTTCGTAATTATTCCTTTATCTATGCTATAAGACGTTGCTTCGTACCAAATTTCAAGATTCTGAGTTCACCGGAAGCACCCTGTAGGTTTTGATTCCCTTGCAAGTGTCGAAAATTTGCGGCATAAACGGCTGTATCTTTTGATTGCGTTGGCTTAGAAGTTTGATTTTTTCACAGCTTCAAGGGACAGTAGACCTGAGTAATTGATATAAATTTCAGCTTCATACGTCCACGCGTTCCTGAGAAAAAGGGTCTTGACAGACGGACGGACAGACGGACAACAAAGTGATCCTATAAGGGTTCCGTTTTTTCCTTTTGAGGTACGGAACCCTAAAAACACAAAAAGTGCTTTCAGCGTTTTAGAAAATTTCACCTCAAAGAGGGTTAAAAAGGGGTGCAATGTTTATATGGGAGAAACTTTATTTTTTGAACTAGAAACTTGAAACTTTGTAGATAGCTTATTTAATCAAATACAAAAAAAGTGATTTCAGCGTTTTGGAAAATTTCACCTCTAAGCGAGTTAAAAAGGGGAGCAAAGTTTGTATGGGAAACACCGCTAATGTTGTTTATAAAGAAGTGTTACGCTAATCATCTTCTTATCTATACAACGTGGGCCCTGTAACATAAGCAAAAAATTGAAACATAGATTTTACTGGTTAAACTGAACAACATTTGTTCAGCAACTTAAAAAAAAGTCAGTTTTCAAAATTTTATTATTTCAAACAAATTAAATAGTATTTTCAATGTATGTCGTCCAACGTTGACATTCCCTGAGCATTGACATAGCTGTCACTCTACTAATATCGGACATTTCGCAATACATTGCTTCTTTGTCTAAACTTTATTGTACAAAATGTCATTTAATACACGTTATTTTCAGAAGTTGCTTAACAAATGTTGTTTAGTTACAAGGGACGAATCTATATTTTAATTTATTGCTCCTGTTACAGGGCCCACCCTTTATATATAAAAGAAGAAGTCCTGACTGACTCATCAACGCACAGCCGAAACTACTAATGTTAGAGAGTTGATTTTTGCACAGTAGGTTACTTTTATAACGTGGGCTAGGGATAAGAAGGGATTTTTGGAAATACCTCCCCTAAGAGGGTTAAATAGGGGTGCAAAGTTTGTATGGGGTACAAGTTTTTTTTTAATCTAGGAACTTGAAACTTTGTAAAAAGGTATTAAAATAAAATGGAAGAAAATTTATTTCAGCGTTTTTGAAAATTCACCCCCTAAGGTGGTAAAAAAGGGGTTTAAAGTTTGTATGGAGATTAAGTATTTTTTTGAGCGCGGGACTTGAATTTTTGTGTAAAGGTACACTATTAGAATACAAGAAAAGTAATTTCAGCGTTTTCAAAAATTCTGCCCCTAAGGGTGTGAAATAACTAAGAATAAAATTCCTTACCTACCTATTTTAATATCTTTGTCATCATCAAAAATCTACGCGGACGAAGTCGCGGGCGGCCGCTAGTACTTATTATATTATTATAACCAACCAGATTACGTGAGTATAATTACTGAAAGTTCAATGAACAGACATGAAAGTTTGCGTGTAAAATATGAAGCTGTAGAAAATCCAGCCAGTGGAAATGACGGTGATGAAATGTTCGCTGAAATCACGCAGCGATGCATGAATTGTAATGCGCATGATTTGCAAATCGGTGCAATCGACAGCGGTAATATGTCTCTGGTCCATTGCTAACTTATCATTACGAACTGTTAAAAGTCTGATGCAGTCTATTGCTCCGTTTTTTTTATTATATCTGTTCTCGGTTCGGTAGAATTCTTGTGCTTCACGTTAGAAGTTAATAGAGTATGTCTAATGAAAGCTGAAACTGAAAAAGATCAGGTATTTTATAATACGAATGAGTTTTATAGTTGTAAGTAAAACAAGCATGTACCATTTTGTCCCGAAATATGAAAATGTACATACCTACATCCGTGACGGATAAACTGTTGTAACTAAATAAATTATTGTTACCGTCCCTTTACACAGTTATACAATAAAATATATTCTATTCTATTCTAAAATGCGGCAAATTTCGTAACCTTCATACTTCTATGAATACGGGACTTGGTTTTGTGAAAAAGCATGCGTTTCCTGTCTATTACAGAGAGCATAAAATAAACAAAATGATAAAATTGGATCGGTAACAACATACTCGTATGAAGGTTTATTGCAGTTGCCGGTTTTTTTCTCAGGTTCAGCGTTCATTTGAGACTCTAAATGCAGCCAACTGGCCTGTTCGGCGGCAATAGCTTTTCATCCTGCCAGAAGAGGAAAAAAAATACGATAGTGCTATGTTACGGTCGTATTTTTTTTCTGTTTTTGATATTTGTTATGGAACACTAGAATAAAATGTATTGTCTAGAGTATTAGTATTTATTTATGCAACTCGATATAGGTACAAATAATGCGAGTTAAGAATATAACAAAGGCAGTTTTCAATCCAACGGTTTTTTTTTTACCATCGACCTCATTTGGGAATCCACGAGGAAATGAGATCAGTTTAAAATCTATTGATGATAGTTCTGTTCAGGTAAAACTATTTATTTATGCACTCATATATAAACAAAGGCTTTCGGCGCTCGGTACTTAGCTGAACAAACATATGTAATTAATCACTATAAAGCCTATACAGTTATTCATGTCAAACTGCTTCACTTTGAGGTTAAAAGTATAGTTTTGAGAGCACTAGCCATAACGTACATCAGCGATTGTTTTTATTTCAAAGCTGCAATTATCGCTTAATTAATACCCAGTTTTTAGTCCAAGTTATTTGCCGAAATATAACCGTCGTGTGATTAAATCATTGTTTTGATTCCGGGTTTGAATTTCGAATGCACGTTTTAAACTAAAAGGCATTAAGTCTAAAAAATACCCCGTTGAAAATATCCTTAAAACTATTATTTAAATGTAAATCTGAGTAGATACATTTTTCACCTAGTTTACTTTCTTTTGGATAGGTATTTGTGACCATGACCGGTGATTTTGTTCTGAATGTTTGCTAAAATGTATGAGATGCAAAAAAATACTACTCATGATTTTTTATCTACACATTGAATACTAAAAGCAAATAAAATTATTATAAATATTTACTATTTAACCAGGCCATTAGTATTCGTCACATTTTGTATATTCTTCAAAATAATCATTAATCGGCAATCTCGCATATTAATGAATATGTTAATGTACTCGTAAGCTTATTAGTAATGATTGCAGCGTTTGTTATTTTCAATATTGAAACGAATTGAATATTAAATCTTAATTCATTGATTTATCGAAGAATGGGGAATGTAAAGAAATCTCAAATCTCTTTTTAACCCTGTGTTGTTGTTGTTGTTGATATTTTTCAACGAGGATCAAATCAATGTTATTCAGTGGGGACAGTGGGTGGCAGTGGTATAGCAGCTGCTTACTGAGCCGGCGGTCCTGGGTTCAAATAGGCAAGGGCAAATATTTGCGTGATGAACTCGAATATTTGTGCCTGGGTCATGGATGTTATTTGCATACAAGTATGTATTTATCTATATCCATACTCCATACTAATATTATAAATGCGAAAGTGTGTCTGTCTGTCTGTCTGTTACCTCTTCACGCTTAAACTGCTGAATCGATTTTGATGAAATTTGGCATGGAGATAGTTTAAGACTCGAGGAAGGACATAGGATAGTTTTCATCCTGGAAATTATCCCTAAAAAGATTGAAAAGTAAGTAATTCATGATGACATTGATGACCCTGTCGGAAATGTAATGGTTAGACCAAAAGCACAATTGCTCTTACATTTTCTTAGGCGCTTTAAATAATCCCTTTTATTAACTAAGGTGATTAGGTGGATATCTATCGTGTTGTACGAGGTTTCTTCCATACTTCCAAGTTCCACGCGGACGTAGTCGCGGGCAAAAGCTAGTTTATCTATATAAGTATGTGCATCGTCGTCAAGTGTCCATAGCACAAGCCTAACTAGAGCTTACTGTGGGATTAGATTCATTTTTGCGAGGTTCTCCGATATTTACTTTCTCCTTTTTTTCAACGTGAGGAACAAAATAAAAGAAGAGGAACAAAACAGCAGTCGAATTAGTAGGTACTTACTCAGGACTCTGTCGGAAGTGATCAACAGCGAACTGCAGCAGGGGATGTCTCCCATCATGCTGCGGATGTCTCCCATCATGCTGCGGCGTCGACTGCTCTCTCCTGTCTTCTCTCATCTCCCGTTCTCTCTCCCTCTCCCTCTCTCGTTCCCTAGGAGGCGACGCGTGCGTACGGCGCTCCGCGTGCTCCGTCTCATCACGGGACTCTCTCGCCTCCCGCGAATCCCGCGAGTCTCGCATGTCCCGGAGGGAGTCCCGGGATTCCCGAGACTCGTTCCGCTCCCTCACGTCCCGATCCCCGCGGTCCTTTGCGACACCATTTGTGATCGCTTTAGGTTGGACCTGCAACAAGAGAAAATTAGGGTTAGATTTTACAGTCGATTCTTAAAAGGCTTCTACTGGAGCACCACTATAAAGCGAAGCAACCGTTGGTACCTACTAGGTGGCGTTGTTTATAGACAGAAAAACATGTCAGGATAAACGATCATGATAAAGAATAAGTATGCACCATACGCACCATAAATTATGACTTTGTCTTTTCTGTGCGCCTTAACTCAGTCAGAAAGTGCGTTTAATTAGTACAAAAGATACTCCGTTGTTATTGTCTCTTCTGTGCGCCTTAATTCAGTCAGAAAGTGCGTTTAATTAGTACAAAAGATACTCCGTTGTTATTGTCTCTTCTGTGCGCCTTAACTCAGTCAGAAAGTGCGTTTAATTAGTACAAAAGACTCCGTTGTTATTGTCTCTTCTGTGCGCCTTAACTCTGTCAGAAAGTGCGTTTAATGAGTACAAAAGATACTCCGTTCGAGAGATAATCAATTCAAGAATATTTTTGTAAATATGTGACAGGAGCGCAATTCTTATTACAACCACTACAACCAACTTCAATATGTTTTTTAATGACTTAAAAAACTTCGAAACAAGTCTTGGTTTAAATTTGGTGTTTTGTTCGTAATAAGAATAAAGGATAGAGAAGAGTGCTCAAATGCTCTCAACTAGACAAGCGACCGGCAATCGGTTTCTGTAGACACATATATCTAAAATCAAGGTGAAGACTTCTCAATTTGAGAAAATCCTCCTTGCGCATACACAGTTAGCAGCACCATCGGGTCGCTATGCCGGCGCGCGCAGGAAAGCGTGAATGTCCGAGCGCTATCCCCCGAAGCATGCGCTGTGACGGCGGCTAGGGCTGTCTGCCTCTCATTACATGTCACCTTACTCATATGAGCAGAAAGGCTAAGAAATTAGGGACGCTGAAAAGCATCCCACTCTATTCCACTTCGAGACTTTCTTCGTTACAGTTAGTGTTTTATTTTTTTACTGACCAGTGTTACCCCCCTTGAAATCGAAATCAAATTTGAATATACGTAGGTACTTTATTTCACGCTCTAAGTAGAGCAATAATGTTTCGGAATGGGGGACGATTGCAAGTTATCTGGCCCTATTGGCTGACTCTGGAAGTCACATCATTTTTAATTTCAAAGCTGGTAGCGTGGCGTTCAAAAAACTAAATTCTCAATAACTTGCCTATTATCTATTTGTAAAAATATGTAATAAAGAGTTTTTTCTTTGTACTTCTTCTACCAAATCAAAGCTTCTACGGCTTACCACAGAATACTAGTGATGCCACGCCACTCGTGCGCATATGAATTGCCTAGGTCATGTTCATATTTGTTTAATTTTATTTAATACGCCAAATTAATTAAATTTGGACAACCCTAGTTGCATCGCACATTCCGAACATGGGATGCAGTTGCTGCAGAATGGAGGATTACACACGATCCGCTCGGCCTTAGTTACGTGCTAATGCTGTTAGTTGGCTAGTTTAATAGTTCTTACATTATTGGTTGCATTGTTGTTACGAGCCTCAAACTTGCTTATGAAAGCTCATGCAATCAGCAGATAAGTATCGATGTTTATGTTGATGTTTATCAAAAATGATCTGCCATTCAGAGTAAGTGCAGACTTCCTATAATTTTAAGTCAGCTCTGATTCTTATGAAATGTTGCGCTATGAATTCTTAAGAACACTCCTGTTTTGAGGATACGGCCGAGGCTAATCCCAACAAAACTTTAATCTTGATCAGGTGTGAAGTTAAAAGAATCAAATTTAAATATCGAATTAGAGAAATGGTTGATGTTTCGAGGGAAAATCAATGAAAGCCAAATACAGTGAGATGTAAAGCCACTAATCTTTGGGGAGAAAAATTTGAATTTAAATTATAAAATTATGGAAAACTAAAAAAAAAACTTTGTTCATAAACGAACTTGTTACCTTTACTCTCCGTTTCAAGGTTTTCCGGCTCAGGGTGCGGATGATATCGTAAAAATTCTCCATGACAATTGCAGGCACACACTAAATACGTCGTTTCGTTTTCGAATCGTTTCAACTATTTTATATGGGTTTAATCATTTTGATCACTACACGTTTCTGAGATTTGATTATTTAGGACCCTAGGGAATGAAGGTTAATGGATTTCCTTTTTTTTAATGACGCCACGGGGCTATCAGTAGGTATTGGTTTAGTCGATCGGTGCGTAATGGTTGCAATTTGTTGCAGGCCCGCGCTGCGCCGAGTGCAGCAGCGGTGTGCGCGCGCGCCGGCTCGTCGCCGCCGTCTTTTTTAATATTGATGCAATCTCGATTCGAGTTCCGATTAATCGGTAATTTCTATCACTTATCCCATGTGATGGACCGACCAGATCAAATTGGCGGATGGACTTCTGCATGGGTGTACTCATGTGCGAAAGGATGTCTACGAATGGTGAGAAATTGCGAAATTTCATACTGGCATCCGATAAGTATACCTACTCTAGCATTTGATCACGAGCCCTCTGCAAAGTAACGACTGAGAAGAAGAATCATTTACCATGTTATTATTAAGTTGCACGATATATTATTTTATTAAATAAATTATCGAGGTAATATTAGCGAAACTGAACTGGAAAGGTACCAAAATGTTAAGGAGGCTCAACATTGAACTGTATACTCGATATAATTTACTTTACCTAATATAAGCGAGTCGCTGGTTGGGAATAATCATGCCATGAGCATGTGCATAGAGCAATACCAGATGTGCTACCTAAACAACTCTGGTTTCAAATGTCGAATGTTGTTTCTATAAATTAACTCACATACCTTCTGCCACGTCTCTATGAAGATATAAAGATTTATTGAACATAATTAACAAAACAGTACAACAAAAAAATGCAGTAGTTACGTAAACTGTGTCACAGCTTAGACTTCACTGTCACTTAGAGCCGCCTCCGGACACCATTAGCTATGTTCTAACTAAGTTTACATACCTACATGTTTATGGTATCAAAAAGCACGAGGCCCATTTGTTTTTGAGAATGCAGCTACCATCGGATAACTAGATACACACCAGGAATCCGAGGAACATCATCCATATGTATAAAACCTTTTAAATATACGGATATTGCAGACTTTTGTGTACTGTCGCTGCATTTCTCAAAGGAATGTAGCGCGTGCTTAACGGCTGAGTGAAAAATCCATTAAGTGGCATTGTCCGGTAAAAAAAACCCATTTCAGTTTAAGAAAGTCATAACGAACAAATTCGCATGAGTATAAGTCCACGGATTGAGTGCGACGTGCCACATTACGAGATGCATATGTATTATAGAATAGATATGTTTTACAGTTGAAAGCTATTTCTAATTGCTAATGAGAACTATTCATATGTCTAAAGCAATACATGATTTATTTAAGTTGCTGAAGAACCTTTTTATAGTTAATTGTTAATTAAGGACCCAGAATGCCCTAGGCACTGAGTACCTAGTCTAGTCGCAAGTATTTTCCAGTGACATTTTGCAATGGCAGTTGACATCCGTATTCATTTTTATGACAACTCAAACCTCAAGGGGACTTCCGGTTCGTGACTTAAGATGGCCGCATGCGTTTAGGTTTCTTTGTTCATTATTTATTCATTTTCGTTGTTCAATGTGTAGTATTGATAGCGTATTGTGCAGTGATCTAACGTAGGAGTGAATAGCTAATGAAGAATTCAACTTGAAGCGTTCATAGCCCTTCCTGGGTCAAGGCCCGATAGTCCGCGTGGTTTTTTGTAAATCGCTATCACTTTACAAAAAGCAAAACCTCACCGAACAACGGCATGCTCTACGAGCAAACTTGAAATTGGCGAAATCATCATTAACTATGATGGAAGCCATATTTTAAAATTAGAATTAGACAACTCAAATAAGAGACGACATTTTTCCTGTCCAAAGTTTTCATTTCTGTAACAGCTGTTAAGGTCACCGGTTGCGTTTCTAAATGATCATCAAAAGACGCAATAGGCATGTACTTAGACTATTTTTTTTGAGGATGTCAATCGATGCTATTTTTTATTGGGGATCAAATGTCTATATGTTCTTGTCTAACAACAAAGTTGTTGTCTAACTATACTTGGACTGCTCTAAAAGTTAGAAATGAACGTCAAAGTGCAACATTCGCGCTAAAAATGCTTCATACAAATGGTCACCTACATGTGAAGTTATTTGTGGGTTGGGTACCAAAACCAATATTCATATGCAGACAATAAGTAATTTGCCATTTTCACCGTGAAAAAGTGCGTTTTAGTTCATAGTAGTCAGGAAATTATTATTTTGTTAAATTATGAGGATTCTGATAACAATATCAAAATATCTTATGGATAAAAAAAACCAAGTTTGCGTACTTTTGAAGTCACATATAAAAAAAAACATATAACTACACTTTGTTTTATAATTCAACATCAGTCTACACCCCTAATTGCTTCAGGAGACCTTATTCATAATCAGACATATGCTCGGT
The DNA here is from genome assembly GCA_947623375.1 of Apotomis capreana. NCBI lineage: Eukaryota > Metazoa > Arthropoda > Insecta > Lepidoptera > Tortricidae > Apotomis > Apotomis capreana. The sequence continues at coordinate 22,879,758 of OX392507.1, read as the reverse complement.
TATAGTATATATCTACGTTAAAAAAAGTTGTATAATCGGCTTATACATGACCTTCCTATCACAGCACAGCCTTTATCGGTTTCGGTAGAAGAGTCACAACCCAGTTTTTTTCCATTTCCGACGGTTCACTGGTTCGGCGATCGGTAAATAGAGCCTTGTTTATTATTTGAATAACTCAATCATAATGATTCGGACACGATTGTTATTTGTCGGTTGTAAAGGGCGATTGCTAAACCACTCTTTGACATGGGTTCAGTTTAGTGTTACGTCAAAGTCAGTCGTTACGGTTACATTTTTTTTTATCTATTTGTTTAATACAGAATGAACGCGAAAAAAAAACTGATATTATGTTCGTCCATTTTTACTTCACGCATCATCATTTTAGGTTTACTTCACGCATCTTGTCCTTGTAAATAATTGCGTAGATGAACATTTTATAATGATAACATTTAAAATTGTTTTAGCGACCTTTGAACTGATGGCAAAATAATTGGTGGACATTAGACATGTAAAGACAGAAGCAGCAAGAAATCCATCATATCTGCCAGAAGATGCTACACTTTTACCATCGCAAAAGGCTTTAGAACAAAATACTGGCACTTTTAGCAAAAAAAAATATATTTTCTATTTTGTTTAAATCAAATATGTCGACATTGTGCGCTTTTAATAAAAAAAAGAGTTTTTTACATTTGATCGAGTAAGTATTATTTGGAAATTTCCAAATATAATAATTATTGTAACTACACAAAAAACACTACGACATTATTTTTATATTTATTATGTATTTACGTCCAACTTCGTAAATTTTCATTTGGATCATAATTAAACTAAAAAAAAATGTTTGTATATGATACATTTTTGCCGGTAGGGACTGTATTAATTACTGTATTTACTATTTACCGGTAGTTTAACAACGATTTGAACGATACGGAATGCAGAATGGGCCGGCCTATTTTTACGGGGCTTAATTTTTTTTTTAAGCAGACAAAGATGGTTGACAAATTATTATACCAAACGATCCCAGATACTATTCGCAGACACCGAAATGACAAATGAGAGTAATTAATTAGTGGGATACGAAACAATACAACAATACTTTATTGCCCACCAATACAAGTTTACAAAAGGAAAAAAAAACAAACTGTAGACAACAGGCGGTCTTATCGCCAAAAAGCGACCTCTTCCAGACAACCTTTGCGAAGTGAAATTGATATATTAATTAACTTATAATTAATATCCGTACCACAGGATATAGAAACAAAGTATGGCGCGGTACAGTAACTTCCTGGAGCTCAGAGCAGTTTTCCGAGAGCACTCTCACTGTCGAGTCGAGGTCCGTGCTATTGAACTCGATTCCACTATCATTCAGACTATCTATTCTCGATTCCACTATCAGAACTTGTACTTATTGGAATGGAATAGGATTTAGTAATCGTGTAATCTGTTGGCTAATATATCTTGCTTGTATAAACCATTTATACAACCACTGTGGTGTGTATCCACATTACAAATAAATAAAAGCTTTTAAAAAAGAAAGAGTGACTTACATGTTTTATGATTTTATATCTTGCTTGTATTGAAGTTCGTATCAAATGCAAAGTATTTTGCTGGCTGTTTTGCTGTAGACACATTTTTACGGTTCCGTACCGAAAGGGTAATAACGGGGCCCTATTACTAAGAATTCGCTGTCCGTCCGTCTGTCCGTCCGTCTGTCACCACTTCACCAGGCTGTATCTCAAGAACGGTGAGACAGACAGTTGAAATTTTCACAGATGATGTATTTCTATTGCCGCTATAACAAAAAATACTAACAATAAATATTTCCGACTCCAAGGGTTCCGTACCATAATCTATAACAAGTTTGTTATACAATAAGTTTGTTGTATAAAAAACTTGTTATAGATTATGGTACGGAACCCTTCATGCGCGAGTCGGACTCGCACTTGCCCAATTTTTATATTGACTTGCCGTGCATTTTTATAGGATATAACTAATTATAAGATGTATTGAAACTTCACTTATTACACTTTTGCTTACTTTACGTGTCAGTGTCATCTTACTCTCATGTATCACTACAATTCTAAAACTTCGTGGTTACAGACATTAAATTCTAAGTTATTAATTGTAAACTTTATTAATTTATTAAAAATAAAACAGTAGGCTTTGTCCTAGCCATAACCATGGATTACAATAATTACAGGACTTCAGCATTTTCATTATCATTGGTTTTGTAAGATTGTCGTGGTTTGTTTTATAATAACCCTGAAATTTCAGACATTAAGAAGAAAATTACCACCATATGAACAAAGAGTATTTTCTTTATGACTTATCACAGACATTACTAATTTTTATGAGACATGCCATTACACCCTTGCAATAAAACTATAAGACATAAAGCGTTAATTCCTAACATTTCTCGTTATATACTAGGTACTAATTGTTTTCTGACATTAATCATTGTGCTCTTTGGTATGCCTGCACCGGCGGAGGTGGAAGGACACACCGTTACAAATACTTGGTAAATACATTAGCACCTCGCTGCCACTCTTGACCTACTCTACTGCCAGTCTCTTCAGAGCTGGGCATTGGCTTAATTCAATTTACATGGTAGGTATTACGGAGATTTGGTCAGCAGTGACCGGCGAGTATGATCTGTATTTACATCAAACGACTAAAGATTCTTGCGGCTGGCGCAGTGGTGGTGAAGAGGTCTTCTGAGCCGGCGGTCCTGGGTTTGAATTCCGGCAAGGGCAAATATTTGTGTTATGAAGTCGAATATTTGTTCCTGGCATGTCATGGATGTTTATTACATAATGTATGTATATCGTCGTCTAGTACCTATATAGTGCAAGCATTGCTTAGTGAGGGAATATGTCGATTTGTTCAATAATTTGTTTGTTTTACATTTACCTCCTAAACATCATTAAAGGCAAAATGAATGTTTCGGCTGATTATTATATCATGCGGTATGTGTTAGTATTCAATCTTGTAATTATCAAAAAACTTTTGTAGCAACAAATACGATATTTAAAAGATACATGTAATCAAAATTCAGAAGTATGGTGCTCACAAACGAATTTTGGAATTATAACTCATTCGATTTCTGCTCCACTTATATAGTCAATAGAAGTCTACTGCGTCACCGTCACATGTAATGATAGAAACCTCACAAGCAACAACATGCAATAATCACTCTCCGTAGTCTCCGTAATTGATCACATCACAAGACCTCATTAGTGCGTAATATGGCGAACGTACACCACGCCATTGAACCGAATAATGAAGAAGTGGTATACGCGAGCCATGAATTTGGAAAGTGAGGAAAACCTAGGAAAGTGAATATCACTGATGACCGTCGGAATATGGAATTATAGAGGGTCATTACTTAGTGACGGTGGTTGGAGTTTTGTTGCATATGCAGTCGCAACTTTCAATAAAATTACATACTCGTATGTACCCTTCATTAGACATAGATACTGTCAAAGAAACATTTTTATGACATTTGATCATTGAATCAAAGGCCCAATAGTGGTTTTAGTTTCATATCTTTGTTTTCTTTTTAATTTAGTACCTATGTACCTATACGTAGACCATTTTACAATATACTATATTAAGGTCCGTTACAATTCTAGCTATTATTCTAGCCATTATGTGGCGACCGTTGCCCGTTACAAACGAAATCTCATTCTTTTATAGCTAATCTGTTATTATACATATGTGTGAGAATTCATCATTCATCAGAAGAAATGTTTATACTGTGCTGAATTACGTTTACGTTCCAGTTACGTGACACCGTTTAGATTGGTCATTATCATTATACAGCGAATATTTTTGCACGTTTGAATGCCGCACTAAAATAAGAATATTGTTTGTATCTCTAAACGAAAAATAATCGTTCTTGGACAATGTCACTTTTATTACCTCTATACTTATTGGCTATGTTAGGTATTCTAATTCTAAGTACCGCATGCGGGTACAGTATAGCAGCTCACGACGCGGTAAAAAGCGTTACTTAGGAGGGGTGGATGTTAGTTTACTAGTTCGTCTCGATTTTAATATTTGACAGTAACCCTCTAGTTGTTAGGTTCTGCCTTATTCATTACAATAGCTGAACGCTGAACAGTGCTACGAGAGTACCGTCCGACGGAATATGTTGGAACTAACGCAACAATAGAGCGGCAGAAGCGCGAATAGTAAATTAGCAGCGCACGCGCGTATTATGCGAAATTATACGACCACGTGTCGTGGCCCGGTGCCGCTAGATGGCGCTAGTGACTGATATATTTAAAGTTCAATAAATATAATACTTCACCTCGATCTTATCTATTGAAGTGACGACGAAGACTAAGATGAAGCATACTGACAGTTGCTTAAATAATACCTATTTACTCTGGCCTTGAAGACGTAGACCAAATATTTCTGGTAATTAAGGTTTTGGATTTTGGATAACTTTTTCCATCATTCATTGCCTAAGCGGTGGCCGAGTTAGTTATTAACTTTATATACCCACCTATATTTTGTTAGACGTGCGAGGCGTTGGTCTACACTAAAGCTTATCTAATTTATCACTATTTCCTATCCTGGAGACATATATGGAAAGAGTATAATAATCTCATGAGCGGATCGGAACTTTCTATCCGCATAAAGGAAGTTTTATTTCTGATGGAACTTTAAACTGGTTAATTTTTCTATATTGCCATTAATCAGCGACCACTTTCAGCTAACAAATTGCCAGCCGTTTTATACTGGGGTATTAATAAAATAATATACGAAAGGAAGCACATATGGACGCTTATGAGGTATTAATTTTGACGACATTAGAGACGAATTGTGCTTTTCCGGCTTTGTGCTAACTCTGCATAGGTACATCTCCTTACTCTCCTACATGATCTGTACTTGTTCAAAAATGGGGTTCTTGAAGAGGGGAGTAGATAAATAGGTTCTAGGGTCGGGAACGCGCGTATGATGCTTCTGACGTCACAAGAGACTATAAAGGCGGCGGTAAATGCTTACCGCCCGCGCCTGGCGATAGCTTTTACCGCCGCCGCCGCATGCATGTTTGCGCTATTAAACGAAGTTATAGACTCGATCTCCAAATAGATCTTGCAAGTTTCTTATCTGCGGCACGTCTATGGTGTACCATAAATAAGTTCATGTTTTTCATATTTGTGACCGAATTGTAGACATGATCACGCTTTCACTGCGTCGCAGCCATCTTAGATCAGACAAAAAACGCGTGAAATATGATCGCACGAGCTCCCAGTCACGACACAAATAAATAAAGTTGTTTATCTTTGCTTATTACACAAGTCAACGGCATCACACCGTGGGGAATAAAGGCATAATATTTTGGATAAAAACAGCTGCTTGCAGACTGGCTGTCTGCAATTAAAATTTAAAGAGCTTTTAGCTTATGTTCATAACCCTACACCTTCCTGGTCTGGATAAAACATTAAATCATCCTTGATTTTGGCTCGTGAGAAAAATAAGGTCCTGTGGAAGAACCTATTGGGTGAGATTTGTTTTATAAGTTAATAATAGAAACGTTAACTGTTTCTGAGAAAAATAAATTTCGACGAGGTGAACTCTGATTACATAAAAATATACAGTGATGAATAGTATATATTTATCTATGTATAGTGGAATCCGAACACTCGACACACACGCAATGCAAGCTACCAAATTGAGCTTGTCAACATCGCATGGCATAGACATGGCAAATTTCAACCCAATCAATCGAACATGATGGATAACAATGCAATATTTATTATTCGAATAAAAACAATGCCGTGTGCGACAAAACAAAAACACAATGGCGTGAAGACACGATGGCCCTGTCGTCGCCGGTGTGATTGCCATCAGTTAGGTTTGACAAAAAGTTAAATGAACGGTTGAATAAGGCACGTCTCATGCGGTAACCCGACTTATGCTTGCTTAATATAGACAAACTACATAGAAGGCAACGAAGAATACATGAATGTATGCACTTTTAAGCTACTTGAATTTTAAAATATATGCATATAAAATAAATGTAATAACGCACGGTTTTAAACGCACGAATTGATTATCTTATAAATCCCAATCGTATTAAAATCGTCGTAAACATTTAAAAAAATCCCAATCGTGTTGATTCGTGTAACATCTACAGAAAATAAGTTTGTTTTGACTTCCATTGGGCACTCAACTTATTAACCGACTTCATAAAAAGGAGGGGGTTCTATGTTCCCTTGATGAAACCTTTAGTCAGACTACCGTTAGCAGCAGAACAAGAGACTACCTGCAGCAACCATTAGTAACCTAACACCTTCCTGATGCCGCTACTTATTTCGCGCTTAGGCTGAGTAGCCCGCATTACCGTAATTCCCCATAATCGATCATATCCGCTCACGGCAATATGTATGTATTCACAAAACTTGCCTAATTTATTTGGGTAAAGTCGCGGGTCGGTTCAAACCGCCTGTTCCACTGTGTTACAAATTATTCATAAATAGGTAATATGGCGAAGCCGTGTATTATCGCGTCAGCAATCTGGCGTACCAATGTATGTACGGCGGATTACTAAGATTCCAATTTCTTGACTAAAGAATACTATAAATAATACGTAACACAGTAAATAATTCGAACAGCTTCGTCACTTACCCATTTTAACCGTCACTGAATAATTAACTTGACCCTTAGTTAGCTTAGTACCGAGAATCTTTAGTACTTACAAGATTTATATCCTCGATTCTTTAAGCCAGACAATCTATGACAGACCAGTATATTTTGCCCTCTAATCGCAAGCATGTTCTAAATTTCTAATACTTTACATGACTAATTATATCAGAGCCAATTTAGAAGCGGATTTAGTGAATTAAACCCCTGCACACTGGTTCCTCGGCCATACTAAGGTGCGTCAAAAATACTAATGCTCATTGTATTTATACCTAAGATTTCAAAGTAAAACCTGTTTATTTTAGTTAAATGAACACATTATTAAATTAGATGATTTAATTTTTTTATAATAATAATAAATTAGATAAAAAATATCTTAAAACTGACAATCCTTCTTTTTAGGCAACTTCCTGAGCCCCATCATTAATGTATCAGAGCTCAGAAGAAGCCTGTTCAAATTCCTGGAAATCTTCCTCGTGTGTCGTAATCGGAACACACACTTTGGCGTAGCACCCTGATTACTTAAAATAATGGAAGGTTCTTGATTAAATAAGACTTGATTTAGTAAAAGAAGCCTTATATCTAACTAATCAAGATAGACTTAAGATTAGACGACCTTTGACAAAGTACTAAAAGTCGACTAGCATTCCAAATAAACTAAATATAAGGAAATATCGTAATGATGATATACCAGCCAATTTATCGCACTAAAACTCAATATTTAAAATTAATTAATAAGTACGTTAAATAATCATACATACCATGTTTTCTGAATATCCATTACAACATAGAAGTTTTCCAGTAATATGGGTAAATCAACGAGCGGTTTTATTGCGCGAGTTACTGATAGCATGAGTCGCGGGAAGAAATAGCCCACTTTTCGGTAACAATATCGGAATGAGGGTAGTTAGAAAAATAGATCTTTTTATATTTTCTGATTGTTTGGATATAGAAGACGTCAGAATAATTTGTAATATCAATAAATATGTCATTTTATTTTTTTTATTTTTGTCATATGAAAGAAACCAGTGTGCCCTGAGATGAGACTTTTTGTAACCTTGCTTAAATTTGACGGACGCAGCTCATTATTACAAATTTAGCATGACACAACTTTAATGATAAGACGCAATCGTCCTAATTGCAATAACCACAGTATTACGTTTGCTAACTTGATTGCGATATGAAGAACTAGTGTCTAATTATAACTTTTTCAATGTCTTAAAAAAAACATAAAGTTTTGAACAACAACTTAAATTGTGAAGACATATACTTATTCTGGTATTTTTGCATTACCTATAAGTGTATGATTCAGTGTTAGCAAAGGTTCTTTTGTATGACGAAAAGGGACGTAAAAGTGGATAACAGTTTGTAGGCGATTAATGAATTTTGACGACGCGTTTGGCTCGGTTTGTAGACACCTGCCTACTGAGCCGGCGGTCCCGGGTTCGAACCCTGGCCGGGGCAAATATTTGTGTGATGAACTCGAATATTTTGTGCTTGGGTCATGGTTGTTCTATGTATTTAAGTATATATTTATTTATATAAGTACGTATATCGTCTTCTAGTACCCATAACACAAGCCTTCTTGAGCTTAATTTGGGACTAGGTCGATTTGTGTGAGGTTTTCCGATATTTATTTATTCATTTATATTTATAATGAATTGTTAGTCAGGAGTTGTATGACGGGATACAACGTTACAAGTTATAAAACATGTTCATGTGAATGATAGACCGTTGATGAAATGATAGAATGCTTGTGGAGCGAAATGATATCGTATGGACTATATACTTATAGGATTAGATTAGCGTATAAAGCATGGTGTCAGACGAACGATTATTATCGAGTAGAACGCAGTTGATGAGGAAACGGGAGAGATTGAATGTTTCACGCGCTACGTCGGGACATCGTTACATTTTGGTACTTAATAGTTAGACCGCTAGTTTTTTAATTGAGGAGTATACAACCATCTCTCTCGTAACTACCTCTTATCTCCAACATCGAAGAAAACAAAAAACGATGAGTGTGTTTCACGTTCGCCCATATTTATTAAGGCGAGTGACGAGTGTATGTTTATTATATTACCACAGCGTAGAAAGCGAAGCGTTCGGTTCCGCTCTCGTTCCTGCCCATGGCAATTAGTTTAGGTGGAATTGACAATTACCGTATGAGCTCTTTTGTACGAAAAAGTCCAGTCCAGAGATGAATAGGCAATAAATTGGTCATATTTAGCTACCAGACCACTATGGATACAATCATCAATCAATTTTATACAATTATTGTGAAAGTGTCGACATTTTTATTAGTTATTGAAACCTTCTTTATATTAGAGACAAGTTTTGTTTAATTTCTCAACGGTCTTGTGATACCTATAATTAGCAGTTTCGATAACATCGAAAGTACAATCAGCAATTTAATTCTGTAGATACCAACAAACATTGATTTGGTATAGAATTTCGTAACACATAGTTGCAATCAATAAACAGCGCCTAGGAGTTGCTTTGCTTCACATGGGCTCTATTCAAACGAGGCTTTGCAAATATTTGTGACCGAGCAGAATGTAACAAAGGATTTAATATCCGTGGCCAGCGAATAGGTTTCGGTGTAAGCCGATGTGAGGACGACGGAAGCACGGATCGCCGCGCGCGCCGGTGACGCTGCGAGGGTCACCCGTGTTTTAAGGCAACCGTACAAAATACGAAGCCGTTTAAAATGGGGTGCTTAAAAACGTTAAGCGTGTGAATATTGAAAACAAGAAAAGCTTCACAAAATTATCTTGCGTTATGCATTATAATGAAGACCATTTGTTTAAAATTATGCTTCATTTTGAATAATAAGTAATGACACGTCTATAAGGTAGTAATAAATTGTTTCCTTTACGTTACTTGCCGCTGCTTTATTGATAATTTATAGTCTTTGGCAATATAAAAAAAGGTGCCAAAACGCTTCCGACTACACGATTAATTGGCATAAGTGGAAAGCGTAGCATTTATTAGCATCGATGTCATAAATCGCATTTCTAGCATAAAATTATGCAACTCGAGCAGACTACCGTCATAAAGATGTAGGTAGCTATGCAAATAAAGAAACTAACTGTGCGAATATTGGCACGAATCGATTGCGGAGTGAATCGATCAACGATTTGCTCTTAATCGATGTAGCGGGGTGATCGCATTGTGATCTCGAGACGGGTTACATCTCCATTCTCGGTGTTGCTACTGCTATCAACATATATATGTACGTATATTATTACCTACAAGCCTTAAGATATCATTAGTACCTAAACTAAAACCTTAAGGCATTCTCCACTAGTAACTAATATTGCGAGTGTTATAAGTGTTGTACAGTCTTGTATAGAAAAATCCGAGTGCGCATTTCATAACGATCATATTTTATACGTCCTCAAACTTTAAACTGTCAGTGCAGTTAAGGGCATAAAAGCCCCAACAACCGTTTGAACCGCATCTGTACAGGGAAGCCCGGACGCAAACATAATGCATGGGTTTAAATGCGCAGTCGGCGCCGTCAGGGCATCTGCATTGTGCGCTAGTCATTTTGATGTGTGGTTAGTCCACACAGTAACGGCATCATGCATATACGGTATTATCTATAATATGTTCTGGATGAGAAAAGGCACTATTAAAGATCTTATGCGGATATAAGAAGTAAAGCACTTAATTTCAAGATTGCACACAATACGTAGGTACCTATTATAAATGTGTATATGTAGTAGGTCTAGGTAGATCGTTTGCTACTGGTCGGTATAACTTCCAACCTCCTGAACCTTCCTTTTACCTTATTTAATAGCGCAAAAAGTATCGTATTTTTTAATGTTACTTGTTTCCTGTCTCGCACACGATTGAAATCCGATCTGATCCGATTTGAATCGATTGATATCGTTTTGATGTTTTGTAGTGCTTATAAACTACGTACAAATATTCTAGGATCATCAAGTTCAAGTAGCTTATCAGTTAGTTTCTCATATTACGTTTTATTACTAATTTATAACCGTAATACATCGTTAGCTTGCACACGATACGTAGTTTATGAATCCCATTGTCTATTACCTAGTGAAATAATAAAAATTGTCTTTATCACACGAAATAGAAAGTAACTAAAGACAAAATATGTGTGAATTCGTAGCATGTTAAATTATAAACATTATATCCACGTGACACATTTATAAGGAGCCGTTCCACTATATCCTCCGTGTTGACATTCTATTCAATGTATATTGCATCAATGTTTCTATTCAATGCTTGTGTGCCGGCATAATCTGCATATGTAAATAAATAATGCAAATAAACAAAAGGGATAGATCAGAATCGAATTTAACTGCTTTCATAATAATGCGCTATTTGAGTGGGTAACTCTACAAAGTCAAACTAAACGTTTTCACCATAAACTAAACTCTCCTGCATAATAGCAGATATTTATTGCAAACCTAATAAGATATAACCTAAATTCAAAATAAATAAAAAATCCGATACGAGTTGCTGGTCATCATGAGGCCCTCATTTATCCTATTAACCTGAACATAACAACAACATTTGGAATTCTTATCTTCAATATTAGCTAAGATCCTGTCACTTTGTTCCAATCAAAGCTGAATATCTTCAAAACGGTTGCAGGTATTTCTACCCAACATAGTTAAGAACTAACTCGACACCCAAGGCTTTCGATAAAAAAAACCGCTTTCGAATATGTCCATCCGTTTAGGAGGTATGATACATGTTAAACTTATAACATCCCTCTTTTTTCGTTGGGGGTTAAAAAGTACATTCGAGATTAAAATGCCGTGATCAGCGTAGTTAGTAAGGAAATCAATTAATACAATAAGACTAAAATTGCGGGAGTCCACCTATATTCAAATAAACAACGCAAGATCAGTGCACAAATCGATCGTAAATTTAACTGGCTCGCAACCATCGGCTATGGGAACGAGGAAAAGCGATGAATCGAGATGATGCATGATCAGATTTTGCAGCAAGTAAGACAGCCTACATCCTACTTATACGGTGAGCAATCCGGTTATTTATGGACAACTTACGCTTCCGAAAAAGTCATGAACCGAACATTAAATTTTATAAAGATAAACTGAGAAAACATTAAAGTATAACTTGGGTGTCCTCATGACAAGAGTGAATAGGCCATTGCTAAACTAGCGAGCTAGATCATCGACCTCATAGTCGCTTGCCATCAGGTGTAACTGAGGTCAATCGGTCAGTTCAGATCAGCGGGGCAGTTTATGGATGAAAAATGATACATATGTAAACATTAAAATAAATAAATATAAAGGGACAATCATACACAAATCGACCTAGTCCCAAACTAAGCAAAGCTTGTACTATGGGTACTAGACGACGATATATATATATATATATATATATATAATATATATAAATACATATATAGATAACACCCATGACTCAGGAACAAATATTCGAGTTCATCATACAAATATTTGCCCCGGCCGGGATTCGAACCCAGGACCGCCAGCTCAGTAGGCAGGTGTCTACAAACCGAGCCAACCGCGTTGACAGTTGCCTTTGGTTTTGAATTTCTTTGATACTTCAACGATGAAAAGAAACATTATAAATTTTGGAGGTATATCAAATATTAACAAATTAGAGCCCAATAGAACTATAATGGTCTCATAAAAATAAATAACTCAAATCCAATGCTAAAACTGGTCGTTGTCGATATGAACTGACCACTAAACCACAAACGGAAAAGAAAATATGACCACGAATCACTCGTAATAGTACATGGTCAATCTAAATCACTTCCTGGGCAGCGGGCACAGATTCCTCGTAAATACAGAAAAGTGCGTGAACACGAAGTAACGTGAATCGCTCAGAATGGAAGATACTAGTAGCGTGGTCTCATCAGCCATTTGTTAGGCAATGTCGTAGCAGATATACCAAGCTTATTTTTTCTACAATAACAGCCTGTTAAGTTACGGGTAGCAGAGCTCCGTACGAGTTCGAAACATCTCAGGCCGTTCCTGACAATTTCACGTGACTGTAAACCGCTTAAGATCATAAATTAAATGTCTTACGAAAGTTTTAATAAGATTAGTGCCTTAACGCCTTGAATATGATGTATTATATATATTTAAATGAAATCACTGTTGTGACGCTATTTACTGTTTTATTGTGAATTTACAAGAATATTATAAAAAACTACATTGTTTCAGCTGTTGCTGATATGACATGACATTAATGACAATCAAAAAGAAAATAAAACTAACAGTATGAAAGCTGATGAAAGAGTTTCAATACTGAACATTCTCGCCCCTTTTAACAAAAAGAATTATAATGGCGTAAAATTAATAACTATTAACTGGTAACAAAATAATATTATGTGTTATACATTATTCTGCCCAGCGGCCAACAAGTAGCAACATTATATAAGTATACATTAACACTTCGTAGCACTTGCTTCTTGGTAACAGTAAGTACACTTAAACAAAATTATAATAAAATTGTATCTAGTTTGTTGACAGACGGATAAACAAACATTTGTAACTATTTATATATTTTGAATTTAGCATTACTCAAAACTTCACCTACATGCATAAACAGCAGAGTTAAAGTTACGTTTGGGGACGGTAGCTAGCCATCAGTTGCTCACAGGCCTCTACAGTAAATATATCTTATACAGCGAACGCATCTATGTGCAACAAATGTGAAACTTTCATAACGGACTAAGCGTAGGTAAAAGTTATTATTGAATGTATTTTTTATTTAAGTGTGTGTCTATGTACATGTTTATGTTGTCTGATAACTGAGCTGACTGAGTGGACTGTATTATACTTTGTAATCTTTATTTTTATTACATTTTGAGAAACTTTTTACACTTTAATTATTTAACAGTGCACATTTTTTAGAATTAAACTGTGGGACACGTCTTGCACTATTGTGTCAAGAAAATAATGTTTTCGGAATTTTACATCTTTTATATTTGCTGTTAATAAATAACCGTGTTTGAGGTCTCACCTTTGCCTGTTGGCAAAACAGTGTTGTCATTGTATTATTAGCAAAACTACAGTCTACGATATTATGTAGAGTTGCACGAGCGTTTGGTGAGTAATGTGTATTCGATGTGTATGTGTGGTTAATGACATTTCCTGTTACTACTAATCCGAAGACTGTTTCTATCAGAATAGGTTTGTTAGGCCCTACATGGATCTGATTGCCTGATAGGAGTGAGAAGAAAAACTCAGCTCCTATGAGCATGTCTATCTCGCTAGGAATGTAGAATGTGGGGTCCGCCAGCAATCCGTACTGCTCGGCAGGTATGTTCCATGTGCTTGTGTTTATAAAATTGTGCGGTAACGGCACAGTTATGTTATCCATGACGATAAAATCAAGACTCGCTGTGAAATCGGATAACCTAGAAGCTATGTTCGCTCTCATACATAATTGCGTTTGCTTACCTGACTCGCCAATGCCTTGTATTATGTGATTAGCATAGTGAAGCTTACTGTTTAACCTCTTGACAAGTCTGTGAGCAACTATGTTGACTTCGCTACCCGAGTCCAGCAAAACACGAGCAGTATGCCAAATGCCTGTATCGTCCTGTACTTTAATTATCGCTGTGGACAATAAAATCTGATTATCTCCAGTATTTGACACATGCATTGTTGTGGGTGTGACAAGTGTATGTTTAGATTGACTGTGTATATGTGTGTTGTCAATTATTGGTTCCTGTTGGGTATGTAACAACTGTTGCTGCGGTTGCTGTTGCATTGCAGAAGTTGATATGTCAGAATATGTATATTGCTGCTGTTGAGCTGTAGTGTCCGCGGCGATAGCAATGTTTGCTCGCTTAGGAGGTGGATTAGTTAGATGTATCAAACTGTGATGTTTTCCATTGCATGTAATGCATGACCTTTTGGAACATTTGTGTTTGACAGTGTAAGGTTGTAGGCAATTGTAGCATAAAAACTTTGATTTTACGTAGTTTATACGTTTGTCAACGGGCATTTCAAGAAATTGTACACATTTAACAATGTTGTGTTGTCCTTGACAAAGGGTACATGTTTCGATACAATTATCTGAAGTCGATATGTGTGCGAGCTTGGGAGTTGATTTGGATTGAGGGAACTTTTCGAATTTGTCATTCATAAGCTCAAATGCTGTTGCACGTAGCTTCAGAAAATCTAAAAGCTCATTTAAAGACGGAATGGATGTCTCCTTCCTTGTCAATTCCCATGCCGCTCTGAGAGAATTGTCAAGCTTTTGCGTTATAATATATACTAAAAGTACGTCCCATTGTTCCACTGGCAGTTGTAATGCAGATAATGAATCCAGGCTTTGTTGTAACGTGTTTAAAAACTCTTTTATGTTCGAACGATTGAGTATTGGGAAACTCATGAAGTTTTTTAGATGATAGTTTACAACTATTGTTTTATTCTCATACCTGTTCTCCAGTATGCTCATAGCTTTACCATAATTTCCTCCGAGAATGAGAAGAGAATTTATCAAACTCGCAGCCTCGCCTCTTAAACAGCTCTTCAGGTACTGCAGGCGCTGTAGCTCCGGCACATTACCTCCGCTCATGGCGCATTCGAATAAGTTCCTAAACGCAGGCCATTCCCGTATGTCCGAGCTGAAAGTCGGAAGCTCCAATCGAGGTAGCTTATATACTTGACTCGCTTTTGTGTCCTTTTCATCCTTTTGCAACAAATTATTAATGAGCGCTTTAGTCGCGTAGTACACGTTTTCAATACGCGATCGTTCCTCGTCGGACTTGGTGTCATCGTTTTCTATCAAATCGATTTTCTGTTGCACCTCGTCGAAATTCTCCATTTGTTTGGTTAATTCGATATTTCGCAATTTTAGCTCCTCAAAATTTATAATGTTTCGATCGGTTATATCCAAATTGTTCACATATTTAATAATTCTAGTTATTTTACCTTTTATAATGCCTCTAGAACTCTTTAAGGTACTATATTCTTCCTGTTTTTCCATTTTATTTAGTAGAAAATTCTTTTACGTGTTCGTAAATGTCATAAAATATTTTTACACTTTTTTTTACCGCTTTTCCTGTTACGGCTCGTTTTAGGACCAAAAATGAATATGATGTATTATATATATTTAAATGAAATCACTGTTGTGACGCTATTTACTGTTTTATTGTGAATTTACAAGAATATTATAAAAAACTACATTGTTTCAGCTGTTGCTGATATGACATGACATTAATGACAATCAAAAAGAAAATAAAACTAACAGTATGAAAGCTGATGAAAGAGTTTCAATACTGAACACGCCTTAATATTAAACAAAATATTTTGCTTTAATAGCAAACCCGTGGGAATCTGTTTCCATGAACACGCCACTTGAGAGGGTCTACCCGAGGCTAAACCCTCAAGACTTCATCGTCCCGCTAGTTATCCGAAAGTGGAACACGTTAAAGTAGACACTTAGATAATAGTGATATATTTCATTAACTGCGTCGAATTTGGCTTCAGTAAGCATATGGCTTGCTCGCCTCGGAAACGGAAGCACGGGCGGGTTCCCACTGGCGGCCGTCGCGGATTGTGGCCATTAGCTGCGCCCGCGCATTGTCACCGCGCCGTCATCCAATTATACATACACTCGTTTTCGAGTTGATTTCATATGCATGATGCACTACAACTCGCAAAGTTGACCGAGGTTCAGCGAATACGATAGTGAGGATAGGCACTTCGGTGGAGGAAGTAATACGACAGCGGGATCCGGTCAACTTCGCGGGTACTGAGCCGGCAATACAGGCAAAGGCGTTGGTCACAGTCATGATTAGTTAGAGGAAGGGCATTGATCGTGTAATGAATCATAATTCTTAGCGATAGGGAAACGAATACGAAGAGAAGAGTTATGTACGAGTATGTGTATACAGGAAAGCTGGACGGTACGTGTAGGTACCAGGAGCCACAAGAGTACCTCAACCTTCGTCTACTAAACCTTAAACAAACCAGTGGTACCGGGGTACCAATCTTTTACACCGGAGGTTTAGTTAAGTAGCTACGCTTTTGCATACTGGCGACGTCTTAAAGCAACCTTGCTTTTTGTAGGCATGTACATTACATATATATTAAAATAGCAGGACATTTGATAAAATAAATTGGGTATTTAAAAATGGAGATGAATTACCAAAAAATTTAGAGTATTAAACTGGGTCAAATTCAACAACATTAAAGACAATTTGGTAGGCGATCTAAATCGATGTACGCCTTTATTACTTTTAAAGCGAAAATGCAATAAGGGGGAAGAGCGCATTTTCAGACGGTAATTAAAACTTTCTGTAAGCTTTGGACTTAAATTGCACAGATCCCCTGTACTTTTCATTATACATACATGCCAACTGAGGCTTATGTATTTGGATAAATCTATTGTATTAAAAATATACTGTAGAAAGTAAGCAGAATTTCTGTAATTCTAGTATAACTGTGACTCATGACTCTGTGTTGTGCGATAAATATCCTTTTCAATCTTCAGTGTGAGAAAAATTGGTAATGCTGTGCCGCGCGAAGTCACCTCCTGCTATGTACACACCAGAATAACAGAGCAGCCTTTTAAGAGAGGAGATACAGAGACATCAACGAGTATCCTAGTCGGGATAACAAGAAAATTTGTCTCTTTTGTGTCAAGGGCGACCCATTAAAGTAATAAAGATAACAAGCATGTCGTGTAACACGTATCTCACACGATCGACTTTCGCTTGGGCAGCCATCGTGACGATTTTCCTTTTCGTTGTCATCGTTATCGACGACTCCTGGCAAAACTCACGTGCTTAATAAGTAACTGTTGTATCAACTGATATCCTACGTACGCAAGTACATTTGGATCACCTTTTTTCCTTACTGTTATTCTTACTTCATAGAAAGATGACGATAATTTATATAACCGGTATCGTCAGGAGACAGTCTACATAAGAATGGGCTTATTATAACTGTTGCAATTACAAAAGTTTTGGTTGACTATAACCGCCGAAAATAGTATTTTTAAAGACGGATATGTTATGGCGGATTTTTGGCGGGTATATTATGACCCAGGAGACAATCGCCATGGCAACGAGCAACAGAAAAAATAGATTGACACATTTAGAATTTGTTATTGCCTTAATATTTACCAGCTACGATGGACGATACAAGGGCCATCTGTTAACCGACTACTTAAACTGTCTTGCTATCATTTGGTAACAAACGGGAATAAGGTAATACATTTCAACGGATACGGGACCCATAAAGCAATCAATTTATCCAGAAAATATATTATTAGGTACTCAAATGTAACCATGAACCGAAATTAACGAAAAATTCAACGCCATTAGAATGTATCTCGTGTTTGCAAAGTCAAGTTTCGCAACACATACAAACGATAATGAGTTGGACTGATTATATGGGTACGTTTTTAACGAAGGCTAATTTGCAATGACAGTGAAAACTTAACTCTTCATAATTGTCAAATTAACTTTCATGATTGACAGTTAGCAGATCGTGTTGTTACATATTTGATTGACAGAAAGTAGAAAACGATTTATGACTACATTGGTCCTGCTATGATCGAATTTAACGAATCATTCTATTTACCCTTTTGCATTTATTTATTTTAGATTACATTTATGACGGGATGGGGTGAATTGTCTCAGCAAAATCATCGTGAATAATACCGATGGTTATGTACTGAGGTTTGGCGAATACCGGTGATGGCCAGTTCGCTGCAATTATGGCAACACGCTCCAAAATTGAGGAAGAATTATGTTCAACAGAAGACCGCGTATATACAGACGCATTCAGAAACATGTTAAATGCTCATCATGTCAAATCAAATGAGCATAAACACGATGAGTTTGTCTTGTGTTGTTTAGGAGTTCTTACGGCCATTTTCCGTTTCAATCGTCAGATCAGCTCCAAACCAAATTATTGTATTGTGACGTGAACTATAAAGGTTCATGCAGTTTCATTTCGATACAAAAATAACTAAAAGTACCTAAACTTAACAAATCAATAAACTTAGTAACAAGTAAAGCTAATAAAAGCAGAATGCCTTTCCAGAATGTTTAACAACGAGATATAAATATGATAATAAACGGTCACAGAGATACTTTGAGGTGTTCAGGTATTTATTATATTGTAATCAAGCAGGCTTGCCTTGACTGGTGAAGGGTCAGGCTGAGTCGAGCTCCGAATGATCTAAGTGCGTTGTAATAAGTCCTCTGAGTTACGTAAACGCATTGTATGTACATCCCAATGACATTTAAATGGCCGTTTTTTACTCGGAAGTTACGTCGCCGCGGATTTGATGTGGTAGGGCATTTGTGCCATAAGATACACAAATATGGAATCGACTTTCTCACGTTATGATAACAAACAGTATTCTAACTTAGCCAAAGGCTGATGCGGATGCATCACTGCCCTAACTCCTTAAGAACAATTTATTTCAGGTGTAAAAAGGTTTTCAAAAATGATAAGTTACTGTTACCTATTGGAGTTGCGATACCTATTACTCACTTTGCTGGTGTTAACCAGCCCTGGAATGAATTCTATGAAAAACTCAGTTCGGGGGCTACTTTTTTATGCCATAAGTTAGCCGAATTATGTACAGCTACATATATGACGTTTTATTTTTTAGTTACTTACGACTAAACGGACAGAATACCTTATGACTAAAGTAAAGTGACTTAAGTATATTCTAGGAAATAGCTTGTCTAGGACACGACTACGTCTCAAAAGTAGATGAACGATAATTTTGTATGAAATAAATAAGATTAATTTTCTTACGAAGTTATACGACTGACACCATTGTACCTAGATTTGTGCATCTTACATAAAGATCGGACGGTTGAAAAACCGCCTTAATGCAGAAGTTTCTGTTGAAAAGGTAAATCTAAATGTATTCAATGTTTATATGGCGGAACCTACTTCCTAGAGTTTGTATCATAATTAATGAGTTCGTAATATAAACAGTATAATAAACCGAATAGTGAAGATAGAAAAGTGTGTCACCGTACCCGCCGGAAAACCAAACTATTTAATTCACTTACACATATATAGTTATACTCCAATTTACACAATGCTATTGGGGTAATTTAAGTAAATCAGTACGATAGCTGATGGAGGAGTATGAACGAATGTATGAATGCTAGTTGTGAGTTAAATTAATTTTGCTATGTTATAAATTACATATTATACATATATTTTTTGTATTTACTTGTAGGTACCCTAGATGCTCCCTGTACAATCAGATTTCTGATTTGCACCAACTTCTACTATCACTGTTTGGCCCTATGTTTGACTGGTAGAGAATGCCATTTGGCATTAAGTCCGCCATTTGTACTGACTTTTCTTTTGTGCAATAAAGTTTAAATAAATAAATAAATATTAGGGCGCTACCTTAACGCGACCTACGCTTACAATGTAACAAAAAAAGTACATGAAAATTTCATTTGTTTGTTGTTACATTACATTACAGACGCATGATCACGGTAACCCCGGGGGTGGGAGGACCACCCTTAGATCCCTTAGAACCCCCTCTAAAGAGTAAAACATCAATTCCAAATTCATCACTCAATGATAAACACGATATTCGAACAGGAAGAAACGATAAAAGATAAAGAACGGGAGACAGACAGAAAGAGATTATTTATGTTGAACAACTACAATTACTGGGTAGGTGAGAGGCAAGATGCAGGGAAACTGTTGAAAGGTCGCACAACATAATAATTTGATCATCAAGTTACGACGGCTACAAGGCGGATAATTTAATTAAACAGATTATAAATACGATCTGATGAATCGTCTTTTCATAACTTATGTCATATGGTATACACTACGATAACGGTGTCAATATTACCATGATTATGCAACTCCCCATAAATCATACTTTTATTGGCATGTCAAGTCAACTCATAACAGAATCTACATGGAATCGGCGGTGCAAGTTATGTTTGCAGTTACCTATTGGTTATTTATTTACAGGATTATCAATAGGACAATAACACAAGATTTGTATGTACTCTATGAAAGTAAAATTGTACACATATACCTAATGTACTTCATTGATATATGTTGCATGTTTATAAACAAATATAAAAAAATGTATTGATTAATAAATTACACCATCGATTTAATCTCGGGACCGTTGGCATCGATTCGAAAGTGTCGATTGGAAAACAATAATCGATTTGCAATTATCATCATCAGCGCCGATGCTGAATAAGATATGTCGGTAAACATGCGATTTCACGCACGCGCCGCTGACATTAACATTATCGTCATTGTTATTAGCCGTAATGACAAATAACAATCAATTATTTGCATACGAATGGTCTCTTACGACTGTTTTCTACTTGCACCCTAGTTACCTTTCGATTTCTATGCATGAATTTTCTTGATAGGCAATGTCTTACCTCGCCGACCGTTTCTAATTTCAGGATTAAAGAGTACAATTTTTTTTTTTTGAGATTTAGCACTGAAAAATGCAATGGACCGTTGGAGGTTTACACCGAAATCACTTCACTGGCACTGTTACCTGCGCAGGGTGGGCCGCGGCCGGCGCCGGGTGGTCCGTCAGGTTCTCGAACCTCGCCAGAATCTCCTTCACAGACACTTTAGGCTCCGTGGTCTCCTCGTGTATCGTCTCCATGTGTCCGGAAGACGACGACGAGTAGCTCTGCGGACATTTCTTCCTTTCGGTGGTCTTTCTGGGGCGAGGCTCGGGGTCCGCGCGGGTGTCGGCGCCCGAGTCGGAGTCCTCCGGGCCGGTGTCGGCGCTCGACGCGGCGCCTTCGGACGAGTTAATGAGGGAGTCGAGACTGGGGGCCCGCCTGGGGGGCGCGCAGTCGTCGCAGTCGAGCTCGAGCCCGTACAGGCGCTGCAGATGGCGCCAGTTGTCGCGCATGGCGAGCGAGAGGCGCGGCCGGTGCATGGTGCGCGCGCGAGCGCGGTCGCGGCTGGACTGGCGCGCGCGCCGGCCCTCCGACCACCTGCCATGGCTATGGTGTGACCGTTTAGGTCATTTCATATCACTCTAGATCTGATCGCGCGATATCGATATGGATCTTTCGGCGACTCTTGTGTATCCGTAACTTCCGTAAGTTCGGTCGCGTAGCGTCCGTTCACTTCTTACGTGCTACGAGAGTGCTACGAAAATGTTATTTGTTGTGTTTTTACGTTTATTAACCTCGACATTAATTATAATTTAAAGTAGGTTGTGCATTATTTTAGTTTTTATTTGTATTACTTCTTTCACGGCTGTAACATACAGCTACTTATGTAGGATCCAAGGTAGCCAGCTATCGGATATATCAATGTGACAATTGAAGAAAATATAGTCGAATAGTTTCATGTAGTAATTCTGTTACGTTTATTTTTAGAATCCAACACTTAACTTATTCACTTTCCTTTTTACCTAACCGAACACACAACAAGTACACCTGCTTCTACTTTTGCGCATAACTCGAGTCCAAAATGTAGTCTAATGCTTACTTGCGTCTTCCATTCCGCAGTGAAACTAATTCGTTAACACTCGCCCGCGCACTTACATTTATCTAATAATCTTAAACTTTATAGTGAGCCGTTCTAAAATAATTCTTATTGGATTAACATAAGGAGGCTCACATGGGTCGTATCTCGTATATTTCACGGAGTATAGCACTTTTAATGCGTTGCTTAGAGCTACCGGAGAAAGTCACGAATTTCATTAAAACAATAAATGTGCGATATGGACCAGATAAATAAACATGGTCACCGGTGCGTGCTCTGTTTTAAAAAAAGGCCTTATGTTTGCCCGAAACTCGGGTATATACGCCCATTGTGATGAGTATCATCCGTATCGTGGACTGCTAGTCTCATTTGAATAATTTTTAATGCGATCTAGTTACGTTCAGTGTTCAAGTACCTTCGAGTACATTAATAGGGCAGCGTTTCTGAGGCAGTAGTCCGCAAAGGCTTGGATATGTGTGTCGTTAATCACTCTACAAAAAAAATATGAAATGGACTTTATACAGCGAATGCTTTCATGTAACAAATTGACAAGTAGAAAACGACCAGAAGAGTTATCTGATATAAAAAGTAAGTAGGCATCGTCGCCCCTATACAAGTACCAGCCAAAGGAACCATGTAAAAGTTAGAGCCATCCCAGCGAATGTATCTAGTTCTTTCTACAATAAAAACTGGTCTTGTAGTAGTATCTGGAAGAGATCGCTGTTTAGCGATAAGACCGCCTGTTGTCTACCTTTATTAACATTATCGTTTCTGTGTTCAATTTGTAAACTTTTTTTGTGTGCAATAAAGCGTTTTGTATAGTATTGTCTTGTATATTTTCCAGTAAACGATATAAGAACACCGTACACTCAAAGTACGGCCGGTGCATTAATTCTCGATCTGGCGAGAGGCGGGCTTCATTGCATCCTGGAGTGGAGTCATTTATCACGGGAGCGTGTGCAGCGCTGGCTACATTGTATACACAGTACATTGATTACACTATCGCCACTTGTATGTGTACTTACATATACAAACAGAGCCAGCATCGAAGCAATTCCCTCGACGTATCCTGCTGCAGACGTTTCATATATGAAGTTTCGGAATAATCTCAATTCATTATGCAATTCTCATATTCAAATCAATTATAAACTATACTCTTCTATTCATATTTTATACAAGACTGCAAAAATTCATTGTGAATGTAGGGGAACCTGAGGAGACTAGATCCCTTGGGAGACTTGTTAAAGTTAATTTAAAATTCAACCAAACGCGATACGTTTTCTTACGCTAGCAACACTCATTCATTAATGCCTAACTTCACGTTCTTTCGTGGCACGTTATGACTCACGTCAGTATTTTGCACATGGTGGCCGTTGAAATATTTGTGTCGCGTCGAACTTAACTTTCGGTAAGTTTTAACTTGATTTATTTAATGAAAAGTGAAATAAATGCTATTGTTTTAGTGTGTTTGTTGTTTTAGTCGTTTATTCAAGTGTAGATTGTCATTGAATACGTTCAAATACGTGATAAATAGTTTTGAGTAGCGCATGTTTTATAACAACACTATGTATGGGGAGACTTGAGAACTTTTGATTTGGGGGTGACATGATGACGGAATCATGTGTCCCCGTGAGGGATCAAGTCTTATCTTGTCTTTAAATACGTTCAAATACGCGATAAATAGTTTTGAGTAGCGCATGTTTTATAACAACACTATGTATGGGGAGACTTGAGAACTTTTGATTTGGGGGTGACATGATGACGGAATCATGAGACCCCGTGAGGGATCAAGTCTTATCTATGCTAGGATTCATAGAGCTGTCGATAATATATTATTTTTCGCCCGATTACGACAAAGTTAAAAAGTCTCCCAATTAGGGGTAAACAAATCTCCCTTACATGGGGGATACATGGTAAAAGTCTACAATAAAAATCTTGTTTTCATTCAAACTATCAATGAATAGATAAATTTTGAATATTTTGGCTTGAAAAGATCTCCAATACTGTAAAAAATAAAAAAAATAGTCCAAAATCAAAATGGGGATCAACTATCCCCAGGTTCCCCTACCCCAGCTGCTCTGACTAATGGTTAAATCTCGTTAACGTTATATGGCTGACAAATGTTTTACTTTCAAGGATCTAAAATTATTAAATTAATTTAAGAATTACTATTCATGTACTCATGGTTTTGATTGGACAAAGTTATAAGTTTATTGTCAAGATAATGACGAATACATCAGTACGGCATTTAAACAAAGTAGCAAACAGGCTATATAAGCGCTTATACAGCCCTTACACAGCTGCTGTGATAAGCTGAATAGTTAAGGGCTATATAACAACGCAGCATATGTGGGTATTTGCAAAAATGATGTACCAAAGTGCCAGCCCGGAACTAGAGTTGTTTACCCTAAGTTTTTAATATAATAAATGCAATATACTGCAAGTAATACCCGTGCCGCGCCGGCGCGGTCAGCCTAACGGGCGCCCGCGCCTGCGCGTAACGGCGCTTGCACACTGCACATCGCCCATTTAATTGGACATTATCGTAACACTGTAACATGTCTGGTTTATAGTCAAATTGTATCTCAACACGGCGATCTAGCAATATAACGTACGGTAGACTTATTTTTCTCTTAAATGATAGTTAATGGTAAGTCAGAAATAAATAGATTTGCTTTGGTTCACAAGTATAAAAGCTAATACGATAATGTTATTCTTGTAACAGAGATGTTGACCCTACTTTAAATTCTGAATATTTTAAGGCTGTTTTCAAATCCTAGTGCTACGAGCTTCTCGAAGACGAAATATCAATTGAACTTTAAAATATCCTGTGATTACCCTGAGGAGCATGCGGGGTGAGGCAGATTACCAGAACGCATGACATAAATACGACCCGAATTTTATTTTCACCGCATGCGGTATAACGACCGAGTTATCGACCAATGAAATTTTGCCATAATAATAATTGTGCATAGAGACGCTACCGAATCCCTAACTTAAATATTTTGATACTCGTGTGATGGAGTCTTACCACCGACGGCCATTAGGGCTTTCGCACTTAGGTACGGTATAGTTGTGCTTTCCTGACGACAATGCAGCAGTCCCCAGTCATAAGGGAAATGGAAATGACCAGCGACATCCCACTGCGATTTCTATTCATTCTTTTACTTATTGCGTATCATAGAAAATGATCGCCATATCATTACAGGTGGGTATGGTTCCGGTGGACAACCCGCTCATTAAAATGGAAGTGGAGCGGGCTTATATTCGCTTTTACTATATGTTTAGTACCCTGCCGCTCCAACTATGTATACAACAAATAGATTAAATCTGTGGAACTGATCATACAGTTAAAGTGATAGAACGCAAAAAGACAAATGGGCGGAAACATTTACCTACTGTTTCAATGAATTAAGTGGTAATGAAATGGAAAAGTCAATAATAAACTTTTGACTTTCAGCTATTGGGAACTTGGGATGAATTATACTCTTATACAACTGTGTTTTTTTTTATCTCTGCATAGGTGTCTGGAATATAGTTTGGTATGATTATAATATCTCATTTTCGATGAAGGAAGACCATCAAAGAACTTGCCAACAATGTGGTAAGTTTATTTCGAAAACACCGTAACGTTTTGTCGCGTGCGTTCTCAACAACAGGAGATTAATATTTATGTCTATTGGATATTTATGGAGGTTCATATTTAGACACGAACCACATATCGCCCGCCTTATTTTAATCATACGCGAATTTTAATTAAAAGCACAAGCAAATTGTAAGACCTTGCGACATATTGCGACCTACTTAAGAAACGCAATTCGACACACTGTATTTCATTGGCAGTAAAATATTTTATTAGCGCTGCAGTTTGCAGTATACACGTACGAGTAAGCAGTAAGCACGTTCATACAATGCACTACTATCTCAAGCTCTAATTCGTGCAGTTTATAGTTATAGTGCACCTGGGTACCAAGCCGGCGGTCCTGGGTTCGAATCCTGGCCGGAGCAAATATTTGTGTTGTGAACTCCAATAGTTGTTCCTGGTTCATGGATGTTATCTATACATGTATTTATATATTATATATTTAACCCATAGCACAAATTCCAAAAATGAGAAATGTGTAACATTGACCCTTAATATTTATTATTTTATTTCTGGACATAAATCCATGAAATTGTTAGAAACAATGGTACTTTTCCTGTGTTAGCAGTATACTCCTGGTTCCACAATAATCAATAAAATATATTAAATTCATACTAATAAAATAAAAGAATATAGCAGAATTGAATTACATATAATGAGCAATATATGCTCCACATTTGGAAGTAAAATCAGTTACGATTACGATCTTCATAAAAGCAGCCGGTTTTGAACGGCTATGTCGCTCATTGTACGTCTAACATTATGTACCTATGCTCTAGAAAATAGCTACGAATACGTATTTGTGTTCCTGACTGTACTCATTCCAATTACGTACTCATTAAAGTCCTAATTGAATTGCAGATAGCGTCTTGTAGCTGATCTAAGTACTTTCGTGGTAACTAGCTTTACGATCTCATATATCTTCTTGAGTTTTCTAGATCGTATTCCATTTGAAAGCTTATAATGGTATTGGTAGATAGGTTATATTATTAGCATTTTGTGTTTAGATTCAACTGAAAATTATTAATACACATAGCCGTATTTTTAGTACTATTCGTTGAGGAAAACCAAATGGAGGAGGAGATATCTCGACAAATTTGAAGAGTGGTCTTGTCAGAGACATAGGTTTAGGTAGAGAGAGGTAAGGGAGGATAGTTACGGAAGAACATATCTTTTTCCAGCAGTCCCATCAGCATGTCTATAAGACTGATTATTTAATATTACAGTATATTATAGGACTGAAACATGGTCGCTTACAATGGGTCTCATAAGAAGGCTCAAAGTTGGTACTAAAAGGGCAATAGAGTGAGCCATGCTCGGAGTTTCCTTGCGGGATCGAATCAGAAATGATGAGATACGCAAGAGAACCAAGGTTAGCACGATATAGCTCAGACATTCGCCAAACTTAAGTGGCAGTGGTCGAAACACATACTCATGGAACCGATGACCGTTGGGGCAGAAAGTTTCTTGAGTGGCCGCCGCGGACAGACATACCCTCAACAAGGTGGACCCACGACCTGGTTCGGATCGCGGGCAGAAATTGGATGAGGGCGGCGGCGCAAGACCGATCAGAACTTTGGGGAGGCCTTTTTCCTCCCCGAAGTGCCGAAGTGTCTTTCGGCTGATATAATGATGATATGACAGATAATCCAGTTAGATGTAGGTATATAATAACGAACTAACTATAAAATATCCATATTTTTACTGCGCAAGAACTCAGTACAGTGTTGTACAACCCTACTCAAGCAATTCGATGACCCCTCACTTCATTAAATATCTTGCTAATTATCAAAATGAACCAAAACAAAATAAAACAACTGCCGCAATATGACCCCGATAGTCGATTTAATTATGTCTTTTTTACGAATGCAAATGAAATGTTTATTTATTTACATTCTTTACATTGCGATCGAATGATTATATTGGTTTTAGTGATTTCTTTGCATAATATATGACGAAATGCATGAGATGTTGCACTTTCGCTGTGCAATTTGTTGCGAAAATGTAAGCAGATCGCCGAAACAAACTTAAGTAAGTTAATTATGTTTTACGATCATAGTTTAATTATTTTTCACTTCTCTCGCTCTAAAAGTTCGACTTTATGCTGTGCGTAGGCGACATAAAGAGGCTTTTTATGCTCTAGAGCATAAAGTAAAATCGTCGTCGAAGACCAAGGCGATCGGTCCAACAGCCACACGAAAAAGGTTCTCAATAAACAGTTAAAAAAAAAAAACATAAAACTTCATACAATAAAACCCGTTCCAGACCTTCCTATCCGATCAGATTTATCCGAGAAATCGGATAATGTGTAGTGTATAAGATCCTAACAATTGCACTACACATTATCCGATTTCTTCCGATATATCGGATCGGATCAGAAGGTCTGGAACGGGTTTTAACTCTTTATTTTATTTCGTTTTGTTAGTATTCTAAGACCAAGGCAAATGTACCAACAGCCAAAGTACACAATAAAACTTCTTGAAATAAACTTGTAACTTTTATGTACTATCATTTATTACTTTTTAAACTATTACTTTAAATATTTATTAAATTTCTTTTTAAGTAGGTGGTATACATGATATGTGTATATATGTTATTTACATGATACAGTTTCATTTCCTCGCAATCGAAGTGAAAAGTAGAGTGTGCAACTCGTCCATAAAACGCATTTTACACTCGACTTTATATTCATCCTCGCTCGCAAGCTCGCTCGGATGGATAAACGTCTCGTGTAAAATGATGCGTTTTATGCACTTGTCGTACAATCTACTATTATCGCATTTTTATTTCTAGTCTGACCTGTGTTTTTGTAATATAATAATGTAGGTAATATATAGCAATTTTTTATTTATCGTATGACATATATGTGACACTGGATTGCATGTAAAAAGAAAAACTAATTATAGCAATAATTTCGTTGGACGATAGAGTACCTATTCGAAACAAGAGTAATTTTTTAATTCGTTTTAAGAAACAATTACCTTAAAATGTGGAGATTGTTTCAGATCCTTATTCAAATCTCAATTGTTTTTTAAATGAATATTTTATCGATTCTGTTTTAATGTGGAAATACCACATTTTTATTTTTATTAATATTGACACAAAGGTAAATCATGAAAGAAAAATGTAATGTGATCCAATGCAATGTAACCAGGACTCGAACCTGCGACCCGACGTTTCCGTCGTAATGCTCTCCCAACTTTGGTGCGATTGACGTAACGCAGTGAAGTTAAAATCTGTTAACTTAGGGAAACTTAATGTCCCTCAATTATCACCATTTAAGCGCGAGATTTCATAGAGCCATGTAAAAAAAATGCCAAAAGGACAATGATTCACTGTTTTAGTTCAACTATTTAGTAAAACATATTTTAAAGGAAAAAAATATCCAAGCCGCAAGAAACTCTAAATGCTTAGTCACTATTAAATTTAATAATACTTACAATAAAATGTCGATGAAGTTTAAGGAATGTTGGAATTTAAACATACGGTAGCGTAGCAACCATCAAAAAACAATAAACATTTCGTAAAATTTAACTAGGCTATCTTATATCAATAATCACGCAACACCTATGTATCTATATTGTTATTACAAACAAAGACTTGCCAGGCCGTGGCTATTCCATGAAAATGTAACAGAGACTTTAGCGCGTGAACAGCGACTTTTCTGGGACAACACGGTATTTGATAACAGCCCAAAGCAGCTACTCTTTATGACATGGCAAAAACGATCTGTTATTATGAAGTTTCTATGAATATACTGTCTTGTGACGTCACAAAAATCAGTGGCCAAACCCCGTCTACTTTTTAGTTTTTGTCCAATTAAAAATAGAATAATGCCCAAAAGCTAGTGACAGATTATTTGCTTCCGTGTAGTTTTGAATGTGTTTTAGTCTTTTCAATAGTACAATTTATTTTCATTATAGTCAAATACCTACCGTATTGTCCGGGTGCGGGTGCGAGAGCAACCTAATTGACCGAGAGAGCGAAGCGTGTCTGTTTCAGCTTCGCCAAAATTTCTTTCGTATGTCAGGATGTTTAGATGTTCCGATTTTCGGCTGTTCTCGTCTACAGGCCACATTTATCAACTGATTCTCATGAAATTTTCAGAATAGGTTCGATAAGTATGTATTGTATTTATTTTGCCGATTATTATTTTGAATTTTTTCAAGATGGCGGAGATATAGGGTTGAAACCTTAAAAAAATGCAGTAATTTCGAAATAAACTCGCGAGGTCGACAGCTCACAGAGCCACTAGGCTAGATTGTTACATATTAAACACACAAAATAATCTAATCCAATAGTAGACGTAAGATTTTGGAGGCTAAAAATGTTACAATGAAGCGAAAAATTAAAAAAAATTATGTGTCAGGCGGTGTTCGAATTTCGAACCCGCGTCTCTAACGGCTTTCCGGGCCATAAAAAAAATTGTAGGCTGTCAAAAAAGATTGATACCGGTGACACGCATCGTCGATGTTTATTTACACACGCAAAATCAACATAACACGTTAATTGCTATCCCATAAATCCGTGTATCGTATTACGGTGCATATAATCCCATACGTCTCGCTGACCCCGATCGATTCCGACAACTTGCATAACGCAAACGTTGGGCAACGTCGGAAGTGCGCCAGAAAGAGTGCTCGTCTTTTACGATTTTACTTTTTAATGTCACACGTATCATATTTTATGCCTCATCATGTTTATAGTCAGGGTGCCGGCCGCAAGCGCATCAACATCGTAATATACAATAAAGTTGTAAATAAACGATAATTAAAGATAATTAATTAAACGCTGGCGTAACAGAAATAATCATAACGAATTCCTTATCCCATTTCAATAACATAACCTTCATCTATTTATGGACTTCCTTAATTTTTAATTGATTAAGGTTAATTAACAAAAACAGAACAGAGAAAGCGTTTCTAGTCAGCGTTTTTGTATCGGACCTGGATTTTGCGCAAAAAATAGGCTTGAATGTGCCATTTTTTTTAATAAAGGAACGGAATATACGAATAAACTATTACATAAAACGGTTGCTTTTTCTTAATAGACTAAATCTCATATATACAGATTACAGGGTGACCATCCAAATGGGTCAGTAGGAAAAAAACTAAAACTATAAGAGATAAGGATATCCGTTCTTAGGAACCATGGCGTCGATTTTAGATTTAATAGAAACTGCATTGTTTTTTTATAAATCTTATACATAACCGGGAATTGAACCTGGTTAAAATTCTGTTAGTAATCGCATGTCGTATTGTAACATTATTTACAGCGGTTTTGACCGGGTTATGTATGAAATGATGTTTAAGATTCATAAAAAAAATGACGTTTTTATTAAATCTAAAATCGACGCCATGGTTCCTAAGAACAGATTTCCCTATCTCTTATAGTTTCTGACTTCTCTCTACTGATCCATTTGGATTGATCACCCGGTATAATACGAGATTACGCTTGTCGTAGTCGGATGCTAGAGCACAAAATCATTCCATTTGAGTGCAAATAAATGTTTGCGGTTTGCGTTTTTTTCTGCTTTATTTGTCGAGGACTCGACCAATCTTGTTACCGATTATGCGATGTTATGTTTGGTTGTTGCAAAATCTTTGCATCATTATCATTAAGTCCAGTTTAATCGTCAATAACCATAATCAGGGAGCAATTTCGTCTCAATGTCAATTATAATTTGAGTTAACCTTATTAACATGCCTAATTAAATTTGGTGAAAATGACTTACGTTAAATTTGGTGAAAATTACTTCCTAAAGAGGATAAGCGAACAGAAGTAGTACTCGTAGATGTGCAGAGAATCTTACAAAATCACGGCCGAGATCGCATCTTATTACATTATTTCCTAGGCCACATACAATCCGAACAGCTTTTAACAAGTCTGTGATAATGTCTATTGATGCTATTACAGTGAATATACTTATTATATTTTCCAATTACGTTACGGCACAAAATAATTGACAGTTTGTTACAGCATCGGGACTAAAAGCTCACGGTAATGAGAAGTCGCGTATTAGGTATTTTAAGGTCTTCATTCATTTCACATAACGCGTATGGTATGAGATGCATAAAAATACGATACATATAAAATGAAATGTTTAAACGTTTCGCTATAAGTATGAATGCCAAATTTCAACATGCTCTGTTAATGGCTGATGACGCCTGATGCACCTGCCAAATGTGTAGGTTGTATATATTATGTTGTATACGTGGTTGACCAAGGAATGCTGGTTGGTAGTCGTAATCGGCCATCATCAGAGTAGAGTAGGTATGGTGAAATTCATCCCAAAGTTATGAGCTATTTCATAGCATTTCACTCTGACACTTCTTCCGCTTCCAGACGTGCCATTTTTATAGCGAGTAGCGTCGTACATTTTTGAAGAATATAAAAAATATCGCTGACACCTGTCATCGTCCACACCTAAGTAAGCCTCAAAGTCTGATTCTGACAGCGCTTCGGAAATGACACTTTGTGAGAAGAACAACTGGCCCAGGTAGTGCTTACCTATAACTAAATGTTCACCTACCTCGCATTGTTGAGCATATTCTGAGATGAGCGCGTGCGCGTGATGAGCGAGGGGTGCGTGTAGCGTCAGCGGAGGCTCGCGCGCCGGCGACAGCTGCAGGGACTGCGGGGCCGGCGCCGCCGACCGCAGGCCGGCTAGTGATAGCGACCGGCGGATAGTCAATCCAGTTGGACCTACACACATACATACACTCATCATCATTTTTGCATGAACTGGTGAATCTATAAAAACTAACAGTGTGATAATAACAGGGTGGTAAGACGAGCAAAAGGCCACGGACCCTCGACTGGACGGGGGAGGGTGGGGAGAACCATGAGCACAAATCAGAAGTGTATTTACATTGAGGGGAGACGAGTTTAGGTTTAGAGCCCGCTCGAGCCGCCATCTCGACTAGCTGCCACTTGGCTTGACGCGCCTTGCGGTGCCGTTCACTCGGAATGTCCTAATAAAACATTTCCTAATCGTACCAACTCTGGAAGCCAGCTGACCTTTGTATCTAATCGTCACATTTTACCCAATTCTATACGATTATTGTTACTAACTGAATGTAATGTAGCATTACGCTACGGTTTAAGTGCTTCTTTTTACTAATCCGATGTTTATTTAAATTCATTACGGCACAGCGCCATCTGTTTCAGACGAGTTGTACTCTTTTTCTAATGTCTTAGCTTGCATGAATTTTGGTTTCACTTGGTAGATTGCATGCTTTCGGAAATTGTTCACTCCGTTCCCGTTAGGTGTCGCTATTCTCAATTGTACGAGTTTCGTTCGTTAGTTCGTAGCCTTATTTACCTATAGATTTAGGTCTGGCAAACTGTCATTTTGGTATTTTTTCTTATATATTTGAATTTCAAAATGAGATTTAGTTCGTTCTTTGGGTTTCTGTCAAGAAAAAAATGGGTTGAAGGATGGTGATGAAGATTTTGAGTTGGAGACAAGAAGCATCTTATTAATTAAATTGCTTGAGTTTTCAAGTATTTGACCGGAGTACTACGTTTTGTGTCCACGTTTTGTGATCCGAGTATTACAGTTTGTGTCCACGTTTTTGTGATCCCATAAGGAGCCCCCCACTTATTTTTCTGAGGGCCTGTGCGGTGCAGTTCTTGTAACGGCTGCAAGCGGTGCGCCGAGTGCTTGGTTCTCTTGCCGGCCGGCGTGTGATCCTGTGTGTGCGTCAAGAACGATCTGATTGCGGCTGGGAGCCATAGTGCTCCATCCAGTGCCCGTCAGACCTGAACGGGTTTGTTTATTTAACCTGCCGTCCAACGTACGAGTCCTGCCCTTGAGGGCTTACAGAAGGTTGGTGTCATTGACGCGCACGGCGCGACTGGTGCGCGCACATCGTCGAGCGGTTCGGTGCATTTAGGATAATTTAATTTTAGTGTAATATTCGGCCAAAACCTATTCAAAATTATTTGATATTTAATTGTAGTTTTAATTAACTGTATCAAGTTGTGATCTTAATGCTTATTTGATTTTAATGCGGACAAAGTTTTTTTTGTTCATAGTAATCCTCTAAATTCCGAAAGCCTCGTTCGTCGGGCACATATCTTCTTTTACTGCATTTTTTCGACCATAATCATAACATCCATCAGCCATACCTCACTCTTCACCAGCCTTTCAACAATTCATGCAACCGTTTTTAATCGCCAGCCCAGTCAAAATTCTCAGCCCAGCCAAAATCCTTTCACGTGAGAGAATTTTGACTGGTTTTCGTCAAATTGCAGTATAATTCTTCTTAAATTTGTCGCGACAAACTTAATCATTTTGATTCAACCCCTAGAAAAACCTAAAGTATAAATTTAAGATTATTTGTTAATTTAACCCATTAATATCTGTGTGTTTTGATTTCGGTGTTAAACGTGTGCTGAAGTGATCTCCAGTGTAAATTATCGACAAATTCGTAATTTTGTACCATTAAACAATAAATTATACGTGTGTCGTGTCTCATATTATTTATTTTTTCCATCAACTAAATTCATTGCAGTAACTTACCCTTGACTCCAATTGTGACAGCATTATGCGACACAGCCAGAACAGCGTTCTCTCCCGGGGGCACCCTCGCAGAGAACAGTCTCGCGAAGTAGAAGGGCCACCCCCTGGCCATCTCCACGAGCTGCCGCTTGGCCTGCCGCGCCGGCGCCGCGCCCGCCGCGCGCAGCCACGCCGCGCCCGCGCGCCGCTCGCTCGCGTTCATGCGGAGAGAGGACGCCGTTGATGTGATGTCGCTGACGATCTGTTGAAAGTGATGATATCAGGATTCATATCACTTCACAGTATAAAACAAAGTCACCTCCTGTCTGTGCCTTATATGGTTAAATCTTTAAAACTACGCAACGGATTTTGATGCGTTTTTTTTTAAATAGAGTGATTCAAGCGGAAGGTTTTTATCTATAATGGTTCTCTGCCTTTTCGCCGAATGTTTCATTTCGCCGAAAGCATTTTTCACTGAAACTGTAAACTATTTACTTGGGATTGTTATAAAACAAACCTAACCTAACCTAACCTGATCTTAGGATGATATTTACAACAATTATGAAAAATTGACGACTACAGAGGAATACAAATTCTGCGAAGTGAAACATTCGGCGAATAATATTTCGGCAAAAAAGGTAGGATACCATGTAAAATACATGCTTAATTTACCAGCATTGCACCCGTGCGAAGCCGGGTCGGGTCGCTAGTTATGTAAAAGAACACTACACGATTATATTAAATACAAATATTCAGCAACATTTTAAGTACCTATCTGAGAATACCTGCGACGTTTCACTTCATCTACTCAAATCCACATAGGTAAATAAAAGCACTTACTTGGGCATAAATCAGGTCCAGTACGGCGGGATCACTGTAGGTCTCGTTTGGCGCAAACACTTCCTTGCGTACGCGCAGCTTCCACGGCACGCGCGCGTATGTGAGGAACGCACGCTCTGAAGGCAGCAGCGCGGCTGGAGCGGGGACGTCGCCTAGGGAAAGTCATCGTACGACTAATGTAGTGGTTCAATTTGTGGCCTACACTTATACTTTAAACTTTTGTTATTCGAAATAATCAGAGTAGGCATTGTTACTGGCGGTATTATAATCTCGAGTTCGATAATGCATAATTGATTTTATTCGATGGTTTCTGGCAATGGCATCGTCTTTCATTTCAAATTTAGTTTTAAGGACGGTTAGTTACGGAGATATGCACAT
This sequence comes from Apotomis capreana, assembly GCA_947623375.1. Taxonomy (NCBI): domain Eukaryota; kingdom Metazoa; phylum Arthropoda; class Insecta; order Lepidoptera; family Tortricidae; genus Apotomis; species Apotomis capreana. The sequence continues at coordinate 22,844,264 of OX392507.1, read as the reverse complement.
TTAAAAAAACTGGAAAAGTCGAGTTTTCAAGAAATTTCTCAAAATTCTTGTTTTAGAACGCTGTCATTCAGTTACGGACTAGTCTAGGACAAATTAAAACATGTAGGAAATATAATTGTTTATAAAACTCATGTCCATTTTTACATAGATTTTCGGATAATGTGACTTTATTTTTTACATATCTCTGTAATTATCTGTCCTAGAAACAAAATTTGAAATGTAAATTATAGTAAATTTAATCCTCTACAACATTGCCAAAGCTCTGTTCTAGCTAAAATGCTCCTAAACGAAGACATAATCCAGAAGTTAGTTTTTGAGTTGGAAATTGCAATTGCGATACGAGTGGGGATTGTGCATTTTACATTTTAAACTGACTAACCATCCTAGACAACATATCAAAAATTCAAAACTACCGGACCGTTTGTAAGGTCAAACTCCATTAAAAATGTACTTACGTTCAATATGCTCCGTTCGGTCGGTGACGTGCGTGGACACGGAGTGCCTCCGCTCCGCTTCCATCTTGCGGTCCCGCTCCTTCTGCGCCATGTGCGTCTTGAACGTCGCGCGCTTCGCCGTGTCGCTGTGGTCGTTGAACCCGGCGTCCGACCGCGGACTATCCCTCGCGCGCCCGACCAGCATGTCCCGCGAGTTCTTCCGACCGTCGAACCGTTCGAAGTCATCCGAATACGGCGACCGCTTTCGTTCAAAATCATCTAACCCGTTCTCCTCTTTCCTCGAGGTTCTCGCGGGGTGTATCTCGTATATTTCAGAAGCATCGCGGCCGGAGTAGTTGTCGCGCATGTCCCGCATGTCGCGGCGGTCTTGCGCGTCCAACCCCGACTCAGAATCCCACTCGTCGCGGTTGTGTTGTCTGTCGTCGTTGTAACTTCTGACGTCTGACTCGTCGCCCCATTCGTCTCGCACTCTGTGCGCTCTTCTGTCGGCCGTCAGGAAACGAGTGGCCAAGTCGTCCCGGGAGCCAGAGTCGGGCTCGTCTCGCCGTCTAGAATTCCAGTTGGCGAGGAACGCGTGGCGATCGTCAGCTTCCCTATTTTGGTGGACTCCGAACGTATCCCGGTCCCGACGGAGTTGAGCGAAGGAGGACGACGATTCGGGAATAGGAGGTGGAGGAGCCGGTCTGTCTGGAGGCGTGGGTGGTTGCATGGGAGGAGGTGGCGCCGGGCCGGGCGGCGCCGGCGGTAGCGGTGGTGGTGGGGCGTCCCATCTCGCACCGCCTCCCAGCTGCCGTTCCAACATCAGTTTCCTCGTATCTTCTAGCTTGTTGACGGTGCGCGGGGTCTCCGCGGCTGATGAGGAGCTCCGCACGGAGTGGTTGGCCGTGACGCGCTCCAACCTCTGTCTCATTTCGGAGCTGAGCTTCAGTTTGCCGACGCTTCCCGGCGACGGCCGCTGCGCCCCGATCTCGAAGCTCCGCCTCGCCGTTCGTTGAGACGGCGGCTCCCGGCTTGGTGACACCGGTCCGTCCACCTCGAACTCCTCCCACTCTATACTCGGAGAAGCCTCCGAGCGTGACCGGCCGCGAGGCTCGTGTTCCACGCCGTTCGTCTGCGACTGAGGTGTGTGCCTCCTTTGAATCTGTCGTAGCTTAAACTTGGTAAAGTCTTGATTTATATCCTGGCCATTGGCGTCTTTGGGCGGGGGCCACCGCCATTTTCCGATGCGAACGGTTTTCGCGCGACCGTACGGGTCCATGAAGCCGCGGACCTCGGACGGATCGGTCGCGTGCAGTGGTGGAGGCATGGGTGGAGGCGGTGGAGGCGGAGCACCAGTGGACGAACTCTCGTTTGATTCGCGTCTCGTCTTTGTCACCGAAAGCCTGGGAGGCGAGTGGACTTGCGCATGAACGACCGTGGATGATCGTACCGGCGACGTCGGTTCCGACTCCGACGGTTCGACCACTTGACCGGCCAACAACGTCTGTAAAGCCTGATTCTGAGCTAAAAGTTGCTGCTGAATTTGAAGATTCTGCGCCATCGCGCTTTGTAAAAACGCCCTTTGTAGATTCTGATGATAAACGTTCATGTCTACCGTACCGGGTGATGGTAGATGAAGACCCATCGCCGCCGCTAAAGCTTCTGGCGTCGCCGGCATCGATATCGGCATGGACATGGACCCATAACTGAGCGCGGACGTGTTAGCCGACGCCGCTCTGGGGGTCACGCCGCCTCCTTTAATCGCGCCCGATAGGCCCTCTCCATCAGTCAGCCTTTTCAAGCTGTCGTTCATGAAAATAGGATCGAAGAGATTCGTAATATAATCGTCGACGGAATCAACACTGGATTCCTTTCTGCTCTTCTCCTTTTCCTCCTTGCCGCCTCCTTTGATCATGCTGCGTATTTCTACGTCGTCCAAAGCCTGCAACTGTTCCTTGTAGTCGCAGCTGAGTATATTGTCGATGAAGGTGGAATAGTCGCGCCCTCCCTTGATGCTGGCGGCGAGCGAGCGCGCGTCGGAGAGCTCGTCGATGTTGGGGTCGAGCACGGGCGAGAACAGGTCGTCGAGGAACTGGTCCACGTCGGAGGCCTGGCTCGGCACGCGCACGCGCCGCACGTGGGACGCCAGGCTCGGCGCCTCGGACGTGTCTGACATCGCCGAAGACCTAGGGACAAAAAATTATGAACCGTAATCACACTGAATATGAATACTGTTTTGAGGTACAAAGCAGGACTCGACTTTGTACACGGTAACAACGATTGTAAGAAGCGAACCTATACTCGTAGCGTGGACCATATGTAACAGTAAAATAGCAAAAATAATTCATTTTTTTTATCGATAGTAAACAATGTTATTCGTACCTGACGCCGCCGAATTCCGAGCTCTTCTCAATGTAAGCACGACTAGACTGACTGCCAGCCGGTGCCCGCTTGCCCGCGTACTGGCTCTTGATATACCGCGACGGTAGAACTCTAGATCCAGTTCCATATTCCATCTCCATGGCTCCCTTACTGCTGGACACACTAGGGGCTCCACCTAACCTCTCAACGGAATGATACCGATCGTTCAACCTTGATTGCGACAGCCCTAAATCTGCCAGCTTATTCGGCTGCGGCACAGGGTTATCACCTAGAAGATTATCTAATGATCTGCTTCTTATTTTCTCCGAATTCTGTTCGAAGTATCTCTCATTTAGCGCTGATTCTCGCGACAGGATGTCGTGGGAGATCTTTCGGGAATATTCGTTGTTGTGCTTGGTGATGGTGTGAGATTCTTCTCTGTCCATTTTCCAGGTATATTCTGACATGTCGTCACCTATAGACTCTTGAAGCAGACGCCCGATGCTCGGCGAGCGTGATTTGGGTGGCTCCGGCGGTGGCACCTGATTAAGCAAATGATTTATTTTTATTAATGTTGGTAGCGAGAAAATCGTGCATAAAACCTATACTCTTAGAGTATATCTGACGTATGATTGACGCATACTCTGACATGGCGCAATCGCGGTAGGATACAAAGCTAAGTTCCCAAAGGGCAATGATTTCGAAAGTAAAGATACGTGTGTCCGAACAATTCGCTTGACATCTGTTCATAATGGAAAAGAGTGGCGCCATCTGTTGTACGGACTGCGTACCACACGTTTGGGTGGCCGGAGTAACCTTGTAATGGCGACTTTTCTCAATATTAATGAAGTGGCTGACAGCGGTTGATGCAGACTACTTACTAATAAATAAGTAATTATAATTACCTAAATGTTGTCTGGAAGAGATCGCTATTTAACGATAAGACCGCCTGTTGTTTACCTCTGCCTGTTATTTTAATGTATCTCATGTTGTGTTGTATATTCCTTGATGTTTGAGGTGTGCAATAAAGAGTATTTGTATTTGTATAAATGTGAAAGTGAGTTTGTATATTTATTTACTTTTACGACTCAGCTACTGAACGGTTCGTCACGAAATTTTGTCAGGGATGCGGTAGAGGATTTTTCCGTAATGAATGTAAGATTTTAATACACAAAAACAACACTGTCTCCAAATGATAGGAAACCACACGGACGAAATCACGGGCGCAATTTAGTGAGGCGACAAAGTGAGGTTCACAATAATTACAACACCAATATTCTTAGTTACACCACTTTACAATGTAGCAAATGATAGAATAAGAGCCAAATAACATGACATTATGTGTCTCTTTACTCTCTCCATCTGTCATCTGTTCGACGACGCGGTTGGCGCAGTTTGCGGACACCTGCCTACAGAGCCGGCGGTCCCGGGTTCGAATCCCGGCCGGCGCAAATATTTGTGTGATGAACTAGAATATTTTTTCTTCGGTCATGGATGCTATCTATATATGTAATTATATAGTACTAGCGACCCGCCCCGGCTTCGCACGGGTGCAATTCTGATAAATTATGCATGTATTATACATAATATAAACCTTCCTCTTGAATCACTCTATCTATTAAAAAAAACCGCATCAAAATCCGTTGCGTAGTTTTAAAGATTTAAGCATACAAAGGGACATAGGGACAGAGAAAGCCAAAGCGACTTTGTTTTATACTATGTAGTGATGTATATAGTCGTCTAGTACCCATAGTACAAGCTTTGCTTTGTTTGGGACTAGGTCGATTTGTGTATGACTGTCCCATAATATTTATTTATTTATCTCCTAGCTTCATCGTTAACAGCAGGGTATCGTCGTCAGGGTATCGTAATAATACGAAGTCACCAATCATACATATACTATACATACTTAAGTATTTAACCATTCATGTCGGTTAACTGGAGATAACTAGTTACGAATTTAATTGCATGATTGGACCCACACAAGTGAGTAAAAAAACATAGCTATTCCAAACCAAAGTACTTTTCTAAAGGTAATTATTATTATAATAAAATATAAGAAACATAAATGTTCAAATGTATAGTTATATATTATTAAACAATGTCCATAGTCATTGGTTCATAGTTCATACACCAGTATAAAAATGACGCCCTTACAAGGTTACTTCTGATTGACTAGCGGCTGCGAACTGACAAAACGCAATGGCGCTAGGTAACAAAATAAATCTTTCGAAAATGTGTTACTAAGCGATAAAAAAAAACGGACGATACTTTCCGATGATACGATATCCCATGTTTATATATATATATAATTTTAGCAGCCTTTTACTGCACAACTGGGCATTTTGAGACAGTCTGCTCTGGCACACTGACAGCTGAACGGTACGGCGTCCTGTCACAGACTAAGGGCACGGTGGTCCTAAATTGCCATTTTAGGACCACCGCATTGGACGAATTACTCTTGCGCGTTGGGCCTATCTTTACGAAGTAATATATATATCTATGCCAAAGGGAATCTAATTTCCAATCAGTCCAAGGACCACATCAGTCTACCTGTCGCGAGGCAGATAAACGATAAAACATCCATTGTTCTTAAAATGAGTATTCCTTTTATATCGTTTATGTTAATTATTTGAGCCTCCCTGACGGTTCGGTAGCTTTCCTGTTACCGCTGTCAGAGGTTGACTGAGAAATTGTGTTTTTCGCGATATAATCCGTTTAAATTGTTTCAAATGTGTGACAGTCGCGGAGATCGAAGAGAATATTAGGAGTATTGCCAGTTCCTCACCATGGGCCTGGCGGCGGGCTCGCGCTCGGGCTCGAGTGCGGCGCGCGGCGGCGGCGCGGGCGGCGCGTGGCCGCGCCCGGCGCCGCGGAGATCGAAGAGAATATTAGGAGTATTGCCAGTTCCTCACCATGGGCCTGGCGGCGGGCTCGCGCTCGGGCTCGAGTGCGGCGCGCGGCGGCGGCGCGGGCGGCGCGTGGCCGCGCCCGGCGCCGCGGAGATCGAAGAGAATATTAGGAGTATTGCCAGTTCCTCACCATGGGCCTGGCGGCGGGCTCGCGCTCGGGCTCGAGTGCGGCGCGCGGCGGCGGCGCGGGCGGCGCGTGGCCGCGCCCGGCGCCGCGGAGATCGAAGAGAATATTAGGAGTATTGCCAGTTCCTCACCATGGGCCTGGCGGCGGGCTCGCGCTCGGGCTCGAGTGCGGCGCGCGGCGGCGGCGCGGGCGGCGCGTGGCCGCGCCCGGCGCCGCGGAGCGCCTCGCTGCGGGAGCTCGGCAGCGCGTTCCACGTCTCGATCTCGCCCACCGCGTCCAGGGCGAACTCGCAGCCGGCCCATTCTGATGGCAAGTAATAAATATTACATTACGGCAGCCGCCGGGAAAGAAGGGCTTGCCGGGTGAGTAGGTATAGATAGGATAGTGATATGAAGCCGGTAAGCCCTTTTCACGGCTAAGGCATGCATAGCGCTTTTCTCAAAAATATGCAATGAAATAAAAAAATACACCAATCAAAAAAATATATATAATTCAGCTGTTTAGCCTGTTCATGACCACAGACAAAATGGCGTCGGACGCAATAACAGCTGCTGCTGCGTTTATAGCGATTCATCGAATAAATGTCCTCGGTGGTGGATGAAACAGTTACCTATATAACGTATTAATTGTAAAGTATAAGTACCTAAATACGAGCAAACCCTAGGCGCCGCGCCGTGCGCTATGACAATTGACAAGTCAAAACTAGTTCGCGCGCGCCGCTCGCGGGCACGCTCGGATACACGTCCACATTGAGCTGCTCGCTCGCTGCTCGCGCGTGAGGCGCGTACGCATTTGAGCAAATGGGCGAGCCGTGCGTGCCTCAACCCGAGGCTGCCTCAAATGCGTACGCACCTTTATGACGACTTTTCATCGCATGTTTGAGAAGTGTTTTTTTAGATCGTAAAAAAATCGGCAGCGGCCTGCGGTACATGTGTCTCGCTCACTCGTATGTCCGCCGTGCTCGGATCTCTCACTAAACCGCTCGCTGTGTCGCCGGTCGCTTGTAAGAATGCCATTGTAATCTGTACGCACCGGTGAGTTGTCCGTTGTGCTCCATGGTGAGCGACCAGCCGGGCGCGCGGCGCGCCACGCCGGCCGCGGCCAGCGCCGCCGCCGCCGCGCGCCCGCACGCCGTCCACCCGTCCACGCACACGTGGTGCACGGAATCTGGAATATTTATAACATAGTTCCATTATGATACGAACGTAACGTCGACACTATTTACGAATTTCAATCTTGCCAATATAATGCTCAGTGGGATTGAGTTCTTAAAAATCAAGTAACCATTTAAAAAAAAAAAAAACAATTTAAACGGATTATATTGAGTCAACCTTTGACTATCTAAAGGTACCGAAACGTCAGGGAGGCTCAAATAATTAATATACGCGATATAATCCGTTTAAATTGTTTTATTTAAATGTCTGACAGTCACGGAAACCGAATTAAATATTATCGATTAACCAGTTACGTAGCTCTCCATCCAGCAGAGACACAGAAATGTATTGATTGAATACTTAATAGGGAACTTAACCTAGGGTTGATCGTCTCTCCTGATGATGAGTCGCGTACCGATTCGAAACATGTCGAGCGTTATTCGACTTCTACGACGTGAGTAAACCCGTTTAAGTATTTTAATAGGGAACTTAACGTTTCTTCCAATACCTTGAGAATGCATGACACTATTCAAAGCTATTTGTAGCGTTTACTGGTCTGTGGCTAAAGGTGTGATTGATGGGCACAGACCACCCCCACTAGACGGAGCATGTAAGGCGACCCGTAGGCGACCCGCGCGCACCAACGATATGGTACGGCAGAACATTAAAGTATCAACACGGCGGCCACCGTTTAGTTGCGTTCATGTTTATGAGGTCTCTCTACACCACTTAACACTACAATTTACCATGTTATTTATTTAATTTCTTTTTTCGTTGACGTACGCATGGATCATAAACAAGGACGCAACTAAACGGTGGCCGCCGTGTTGATACTTTAATGTTCTGCCGTACCATATCGTTGGTGCGCGCGGGTCGCCTTACATGCTCCGTCTAGTGGGGGTTGTCTGTTTTGATGGGTCTCGCTTACCGTCGTACAGCCGCAGCGGCAACGCCGGGCGCGCGTCGGAGCGCTGCGCGCGCCACTCCAGCAGCGTGGGCGGGCAGCGGCGCGCCAGCTGGGCCGCGCGCGCCGCGCCCGCGCCGCCCGCGCCCAGCAGCCGCAGCAGCGTGGCTCGCTCGCGCGCTGGAGCACGCTCGGATACGAAGCGGACCAGGTATCTGACGAATAACAATGATTTATTATTTACTAGCTTTTGCCCGCGACTACGTCCGCGTGGAACTTGGAAGTATGGAAGCAACACGATAGATATCCACCTAATCACCTTAACTAATAAAAGAGCGGCTAAGCAAATGTAAGAGCAATTGTGCTTTTGGTCTAATCATTACATTTTCTACAGGGTCATCAATGTCATCATGAATTACTTACTCACTTTTCAATCTTTATAGGGATAATTTCCAGGATGAAAACTATCCTATGTCCTTCCTCGGATCTTAAACTATCTCCATGCCAAATTTCATCAAAATCGATTCAGCGGTTTAAGCGTGAAGAGGTAACAGACAGACAGACAGACACACTTTCGCATTTATAATTTTAGTACCTATTTATTTATTTATTTATTGAAAAACAGGTTACATAACATTACAGTTTACACCAATGCGTCATGAACCGAACAATGTTTATTTTGACGGCGAAACGGCGTGGCCACGTTGTTCCGACATCTCGGGATATGGATATGGATTAGGAGAACCAACAGCTACAAATAATACATTGGTCTTAGAAATTGTTAATCGAAAGCCAATTACAGGTTCCCAACGGTAGTGACATTTTATACAAAAATAAGGTGTTTGCACATTGCACAACATCGCAACTACCTGAGATTACAAACTAAGTGTGATCTATCACTAACTTAATCAATGTAACAAACAGCTGATTCGGTTAAAGCACGCTCACTTAAAGAATTCGTTCGTCGTCTTACGCCTTACAGCTATTTCACTAATTTATTAAAAATAAATAATAATTAACTTAATGAATTAATTTAATTAGTAATTAATTTAATTTATTAATAATGTTACCTGCCCGCTTTACCAGCTTTTTTTATTGTTTAGATAATGAATTAATGATACATCATTTTTAGAAATATGAATGCATATACTCGTAATTAACGTCAGTGAGCTGTAGACCTCGCTAGTTGTTTCCAAATGACTATTATTTTTTAATATTTACGTTTTCAACCGTCGTATCTCCACCATTTTGAAATATTTGGAAAAAAATAATTATCATCATAATTAACGAACCAACTTGCAAAATTTCATGAGAAACATTTGAGATATGCGACCTCTAGGCGGGAACAGCCGGGAATCCAAAAATCTAAGGCTAAGCTGAAGCAGAGACGCTTCGCTCGGTCGGTCAATTAATACTTTACCGCGGTTCGGTTCTTTGGTTCGTCTGTAAGCAGAAAATAACTCACTTGTGTAGCTGCGGCGTGGGCTGGAAGGCAGCCAGACAATGCGCCATAAGCTGGCACACGCGCTCGGGCGAGTCCCCGCCTGCCTGGTTACATAGTTGCACAAGTATCTCGTCGCGCAAGCCTCTGGAGGCTAGTCCTCGGGACGCGATGTAGTCGGCCAGTATCTTCTGCCTCGCTTCGTTGCCGGCTGCCGACTCGTCGCACCATCTCAGAATGAGTTTGAAAGTAGCCACAGCGTCATTGAAATCTTGGTCCCTGAAAACAATGACATCGAAATAATGACTATATATATAGAAAGCACAACGTTTTGTAATTTGTACTGTGGTTAGGGACATGAGTCTAGCCCAAATTTAGATCCCGTTAACGTTGAATCAGAATCAGCGACCGCTCACAACACCTACTAAGCTAACAAGACACTTTTTGGTAAGGTTGATCGAGCTTCCGCGCAGTCGAAAGCCCAGTACTATGTTTGGTGTACTCTTTAAGAGGCCTTATTCCTTTTAAAATGCTGATTGTTTTAGACATTTTCTCAATGTTCTTTTCTCTTCAATTCAATCTCTTTTCTCGTCAATTTCTTTTTTGTTTCGAAAACTACTCGAAATTAACTAAATTCACGCGGAAAATTAGTATTTTCAAGTTATTTTGACTCCACGCAATGAAAGCAGGAAATAGCTATGTTACTACCTAGAACTCGGAGAAAAGTATTATTCACGTCAAAAAGTTGGTTGAAATTATTAATATATTTGTCACAATATGAAAAAAACAAATTTTAAAGGGAATAAGGCCTCTTAAACAAGCCCATAAGCAACATCAAATAGGTACAAGTTAACACCTATGAACGAATGTTACCTGACGGCAGCCTTAGCGAGGAAGGGCCTGGTGATGGGGTGCTTGCGCGGGCTGAGCTGACCGCCGTCAGCGAAGTACACTGAACTGAACTTGGAGAAAGCGAACTGCTGCAAATCACGAGGCAACTGGATGCGCTCGTCTTCGGCGTACACGTCGCCCGCCACCTGGGGAACGGGTAAATGAAGTGAAACGGTATTCAAACATACGAGAATACTATCGGAATTATACATCAACAACAGATATCGGTAAAGCCGGAAGGTCTTATAAAATCCGTCAGTTTCCGTAATAATCCGACAGTTCCTCCAATTAATTTCAGATATTGCTTTATAGCTACTGAAAATGGACAAACGAGAAGTTGTAGTACAGTTCAACTACGCATATGGCCACTTGTGGCCGTGATTTGGGATTATAATGTGGGGCGGCGGGAAAATCTGAAGCCGGACCCAGTACTTCATACCTTAGCCATGTTTCTCTCGGTGTGCGGCGGCTGCCATTCATCCAGCTTGGAGAGTATGAATGCCAGCTCGGCCGGCACTTCCAGAACATGCAGGCTTTCGGCCTTGGCCTTTTGCTCCGCTGCTCGCCGTCTGAAAACATACACGAAAGTATGAGAAATATTTTTAGCATCATGCTGAGATTTCGAGGACCGTTTCAACTCCTGGCCCAAAATCGGTTTGTCAGAAAAAGCGGAATAAGCGACGACTGACGATGGCCGTTCTGGCTTAAAGTGTTGGTGCTGCACATTGAACCGACTGCTTCAGTGGTCGCGTAACTTATAAAAAAGTCTAGCTTGTCCCACCATCGGTGATCAGGTCTGACTAGTTTATCTTACATGATAAGATGGTATAACTTACTTGGCCTGCTGATGCTGCAAGTCCAACCTTCGCCGCTGCTGCTCGCGTACCGCAGCCACGCGCTTCCTCGCGCGGCGGCCGCGCACGAGCGCCTGCGCGCGCACGACGCCGCGCCGCGCGCGCACGAAGCGCGAGCGCTGCCGGCTCCCGCGCCAGAACGCCTGGATTTTCACCGCCGACGCACGCATGGCTGTGTAGCGCTTTCTGAAATTATAATACGGGAATACTTTATATGGCTTCAAGCAAGAAAATCTTACCTAGCAAAAGATAATCATGTTTTATCTAGCATGATTCAGTTCAGTTGATGTTAGTGGAAAATAATGGTCAATTCGGGGAGTGAACAACTTCAGACACAGCCAAGGAAGAAATCATCATAAATCAATACACTTTATGTATTCTAGTACAGGATCATCATCAGTTGTCATCCCTGGACATTCTAATTCTTGAGGGTAGGTGAATTTTTACTGTTTTTTTGGGCATAATTAATGGTGGCAATAAGTGTAGTTACTACAAACCCGCATGATTATTTGTAGTAAAATACAGTAAGTTTTGGTGGACAGGGGCTGAGGAGCCTTCAGTGAGAGCCTTATGAAATTAACCCTCTGACGGATCATGACTAGCTTGAAAAATATCCTTGAGCAAGCCGAAGAAGGCTCGACTTAGTATGTAAGGGTAGGATAAGATGATCAATGCCTTATATTGGTCAAGCGGCTGGGTACATACCTGGCGAGGAAGCCTCTAGCATGCGCCTGCAGCGCGGTGGCGGCGGCGCGCAGCTTGTCCGCACGCGCGCGCTCCAGCGCACGGTGTAGGGCTTCTCGCAGGAACACGCGCGCCGCGCCCAGCTGGTAGTCTGCGCCCCCTGGAAACAACATCATAACACATATCAACTCGTCACGCGTCCCTCGTACTAAAATATTGGGCAAAAAGCATACCAATATCATCCGACAATGATGCTGGGACCCTACTTTCAAAAATGTTCTAGTCACCAACGTTGTGAACAGGTCGCGGGTTAATAGCTGTAACGAATTGATACGCTCAAATACCAAGGCCGTATCAAAGGTAAGAAAATGTGGGAAAGAACTAGAGGTAAACAAAATATTCAGGTCACTGGAAGGTTCTGTAAAACTACTGTAAACGTGTTAAAATGAAAGTCGTTGATTCAAAACTGACGATATAACACTACGAAAGTTCGAAATAGAAAAGACGTCGCGCTGTCTTGTGAAGTACCTTACATCCAATCCCACGTTTCATTTCGCCGTTTATATATAAACAAAGTGGTAAAAGAAACTAATTACATTGCCTCATCATTATGCTACCCTTTTTATTTATTTCATAATCTTTATAAATGTGATTCGTGCCGCTCCATAAATTTAACGACCATTTTTCAATACTCCACAATTCTCTTGTCCGTAGTGTTGATAGTATCGGAACGCAATAAACGACGATATCGTCCCCGGGATCTTGCTTAGAAATCGATACGAACACGAAGCACTTTAAAAAACTAAATTTTCAATGAATTTTAATTGCAACAAGGCACTAGCCGAGCGGAACCCATCCCGCGATATCTGACAGCTTGAAGTCTTAATGAACGCACTTTTCTTTTCACATACCGACAAGCGAAAGCACGAAAAATATCGATTATATCTTTAATCAATATTTTAGACGGCCATTTGTTAGGATGCACACGAATGCACTTTTTTAAAGTTCTGTTGTACTTATACGTAGTAAGTTCGTCGAAAGAAAAAGTGATTGATTTTTATGAAATTTTGATTACGATTTCGCAGAATCATTCGCCTCGAGTTATGTATAAAGAACGGTGCCTCACTATTTTCTTACAGTAAATAATCGATAGGTATTTTTAAAGATACTTCGGAATAGGAGCGCCTACAAGTAGGTACCTACCTATAAGTATGATATGGACAACGATTCGCGAATGTGCGCGCGGCGCGACTGAACAAAATGTTTATTCGATTAATTAGTAGAAAGTGGATGGAATAGGCAGCCGGTTTCAAAACTTGGCGAAGGATTGATGCGCCCATTAATTACCTGCATACATTATAAGCACGTGGGCATGCAGATAACGTCTATGAAGTCATCGTTTATTAAAATTTGTAGATAGTAAGTACGTGTTAAATGGAATATCTTCGCTTCGGCGAGTTCATTCCTTATGGCTTTCATAAGGAAGGAACGATCGTAAAAGAGGCTCGTTGTAATAATAGTGACGATAGTTTAATTAAACAGTAATAGGTAGTTTAGTTTCTCTGCCGATAACTTAATAACTTAGTGTTTTACGACAATCGCGTGTCACGATTACAAAACTAAAACGCCCATCTCTTTCGGTCCATTTTGAGCGCGGTTTACGGATACTTTGACCGATGTGATGATAAACTCAAACGCAGAATTTCGCGAAACAAGCAATTTAAGTAGTCCCCATCATCGGGGACACTTTACATACATTACTTTACACTTTCAATACATTTTAGTCATCGTAAATGCGAATATTTAGTTCATAGTTCACACTAGCTTATTGCATACAAGCAGTAGAATGCAAACGCTTCATTATGCGAATTTCCAAAGACAATGATTGCGTCGTTCATTCTCATTACACACAATAACAGCCGTGGGTGGATCAATTTGGTTGCGAATACATTTGTGACGCTCGCAGCAAACGCCGCATACAACACTGAGTCCTTTAGTTTTTCCAAATCTTAATTGGATAATTACTTCTGGATGATGTAAGCAATTGTAAAAACTAGGGTATGATGTCTTATTAAATTTTCGTGAGACAACGTTATCACTATATCACTCAACTTACGTGTGACAGAAACGACTCGATATGTGTATACCCGTGACGTGACTATATTCCACCCAGTGTATTTACATAATTGTTGCTTTTTTCAACGTGAAAAACTGCGATTTCTCTGGAATTTGACAAATGTTACTAAATATACATTTATAGCGCGATATATAAGTGATAAGTCACTTTCAACCGCTGTTATTGCAAGTGTGACGCATGATTTATGATTTATTTGCCTGCGATCGAAACCGAATTATTATGTTCATACCGCTAAGTTGGATGAGTATAAGAAACACCTAACCTTCGATATGTTATACTTACTATTAAAATGGTTCACATACCTGCTCCGGTGGGTGGCATCTCCGCAAGTATGGAGTTGCATATTTCTCGGTACGGCGTGGAGCGGGCCGGAGTCGACTTTAACAGGTACCTGGAAAAACCATTTATACAATTATCATAACATAACGCTTAAAACATATAGCATTGCTATCATTCTCGATGCGATGCGATGTCCTGATTCATCTATGGAATTGTCATTAAGTATGATCATCAGCATATAAGTCTTCACATCTTTATCAGATGTTTTTTATACAGCATTTCTGTGACAGTGTTTAATATGGCTATAGAGTCTAAGGACATAAGTATAGGTATACTACTTCTGTAGTCTGTGTTCATTCGAGGGATACATTTCCGTCCTTCTAGATCTACCATAGATAACAGCGCTCCACACTTTTTGTTGCGCAAGGAACACTTCCTATCTATTTTTACTATACGTGAGATAGTTGACAATCTGTGGCGACGAAAAAAACCGCACCTGTACCTCTAGCATAACAATGACAAGCAACGCTTTGTCGCGCGAGATACTATATGTCACCTTCTTTTCAATACCGTTCGAGCATGATAGATGACGATGTGTCGCGCGAAAAGTGAAGTCGCGGCAATATATGTTAGCCCTGCTATTATGTTATCCTGGCAGGGCAAATGTTCAGGCTTAACTAAACAACTCACGGTCGTGAATAATGCCATGTATCGCAGCTGTGTTAACATCCATGACAAATCTAACTTCGCTGAATCATGATTATAACCAATGTTTGACTCAAAATTCACCGGTATCGTACAACAAAGTTTTGGAATGATACAATACAATACAATACAATACAACAATACTTTATTGCACACCAACAAGAAAAATATTACATGAGAAATCATAAATTAAATAATGGTAGAAAATAGGCGGTCTTATCGCTAAAGAGCGATCTCTTCCAGACAACCTTGGGTGGCGGAGAAAACAAAATTAAACAGAAAATAATAGGTGGTGAGATAAGAACTTTAAGTAATTTGAGAAATAATAAATAAACGACAAACAAAATATTAAAGGCACATAGGTCATACACATACACAAATAATATCTATATATATAAACATACATAAACGTACATACATACAAAATGGAAGAATGAAAATAATATCACAGCTAACATTAGACTTTAATGATACTCGCAGAATTTTTATTCCGCTGTTGTCAGACATTTTTTCATAATTCTTGTGAATATCATCCTAGTGATTAGGTTAGGTTAGGTTTGTTTTATAACTATCTCAAATAGTTTACGATTGCAAAGAAAAATGCTTTATACGAAATGAAAGGTAATTCTAGGAGTCAATATAGACCCTATCCAGGGGTATCCGATCTCCCCGATAGTGTCAAGAATTCCGTGTATGGCAAATCAATTTGTGCTCTGTATTTGTCCTAACGGCTCACGACAATTCGAACTTCATAGTCCCGTGGCCAATATTAAACTAAAAACCCACCGGTATCGGTCGACGAAGTTCTGGAACGGTATCCGAATAGGGTACCCAGTCTGTCTGATCTTGATGGTGTCGAGCATGCCCGTGTACCGCAGCTGGGCGAGCACGCACGGCATGTCGAACTTCATGGGCGACTTGTCGGTGTTGGGCTTGATGCAGCGCACGAACCAGGGGTTGCAGCGCGACATCGAATCCAGAAGCTGGTGGAGACTGTCCGAGAACCTGCGCAGGAGATACAGAAAAACTGTTAAGATGTTAGAATAAGCATACTCTGTATTTCGTAGTTGCCTCATGGCTGAGGATCATGTCCGCCTACAATGAACATCTAAGTGGAGCGGACAAAGGTTATGTGGGCTGCCTCTGTGCTTGGAATCAGAAACGCTTTCCAAAATTTCTGACCACGTTGTCGGGAGTGTCTCTATGGTGCATTTGCCCTTGACTGAGTTCAGTAAGCGTGAATCTGGTAACTAAAAGGTAGCTACACTTGACATCGTTCAAGTTTCGTTACAGCGACAATTTCCGGATGCGAGCGCTAGTTTCTCTCTCTGACCGAGTATCAGAGAAGTTAAATTTGTTCAAGTAAGGACTCACCTCGCAGCCACGGTTGGCGTGCGCGGTTTCATGGTGACGAAGCGTCCGTTGGCGCCGCGCGGCAGCGTCTTATTGGCGTCGTGCTGGGCCCGCAGTTGCGTGCTCATCTCCGCCACCAGCGGGACCTCGCTGCTGCAGAGCAGTTCCAGCACGTCTCCTCGTAACGCGTCGCGGTTCTTGTCCAGGAAGCCCTCGACGTTGTACCACACTTGTCCAGCGTAGTGTTTCACCTAAATTAAACAGAATATTAATGTTTATACTCTCGCTTGAAAATATTGGATCAAATTGGATCCAACTAAGTGAATAGATAAGTGAAATCTGTTCATTTTGAATAATCGTATGTCTGCGTCAAATACCAAATGGACCAAATTTCAAACTACTGCGTTGCGTAAACCGTGTGGGAGTTCAGTTATAATCCAAGCTATAAATTAAACAAAGTCTGTCATACATATAATAAGGAAAATTATTTGAAACTTGTCCGCTTTCATATCATTAATATAGATTTACGTACTCTATTTAAAGTAGGTACTAAACCATTTCAGAATAAAAATATTGAGTTTTTTTTTTCTAATAATATTAAGCAACTTGCTTAGAAAGTCAGAGATAAGAACAGTTCGGTATTTTCAAGGCAGGAGCAGTATTGCACCATAATAATGTTCTCCTTATAGGCCTTATAAATGCCAAGTGCCTAGGGGCCCAGGCCCTCTAAGTCCGGGCCTGGATAAGAATAGTATAACTTCCTTACACCAAATTCATTGGCCCCCAGCCTGGGCCTGGAGTACAGCTCGTTGAGCGCGTGGTTGTAGTGGCACTTCTCCAGGAAGGACGCGTCGGACGCGCGCGGGAAGTTGCTCTCGTCGTCCAGCAGGTGCAGGATGCCCACCGGCTTCTTGCTCAGCAGCTGGATCACTGCAATCATAGTTATTAGTGCTATTATTTATTAGTTTCACATGTCCCGGTGCTTGTCTGGCTGTTTGAAATCAAATCTTGCAAGTTCAACTTGACCTACTTTGGTTTGAACTACCCGATTGAACTGAACGCATTGACGAGGCAATATTACTTTGATCCGAAAACTTGTGTTAACTATCATATAATTTATATAATTTAATTTTAAAAAGCTTTTTATAATACATACCCGGAGAGTTATCATTCCACGTGAGGTTGGACCACTCCAGCCTTTCTTTCTGATATTCTTGCTGCTCCAATTTGAAAATGTGCTTGTTGAAATAGTGCTGGAGCGTTTCGTTCGCAAAGTTAATGCACAGTTGCTCGAATGAATTCTCTTCCAGGTCTTCGAACCCGAAGATATCGAGGAGAGATATTCTGTGCGCGTCGTGCAGCCCCGCGCGGTGCACGATCGAGTTTATTCGGAGGACCAGCCAGCTGAACAGGGACGAGTATAGAGCCTTGGCGAATGCGTCTCTCGCGTCGAGCGCTTGGTCGATCGGCAGGGGAGACCGCATGCGTTCGGCTCGCGCTGCTGTCACTCGTGTGGTCAAGGCTCGAGCCATTGCCTCTGCAGGGACTTTCAAGAGATGTGCCGCCCAGCGCACTTCGGCGCCGCCACCCAACTGCACACCCTCTTGTCCGTGACGCAGCTGTCTTCTATGAAAGTAGACGTTTCCTAAGTGAAGAACAGCTGCTAATACTCTGATAATGTCTTCTCGTTCGGCATCTCCAATACCGAGTACTTGCATAGCGCCGCACAAGGCGGACCAATCCGCCCCGGCGCCCGCTCCGCCCGAGTCACCTCCTTGATTTAAATAGAAATAATGTTCGGCCGACAAGAGACCTCTAGATTTCCGCTGCTCCTCGTCTAAACCTGCTAGCAGCTCATAAAACACATGGTAATTTCTTTCACCAGGCGACTGTGTGACTATTCGTGATTTTTCTAGTAAGTAATGTGCTACACGCGCGCCGGCTAGCGCGCCGTCTTTGAAGTACAGTTCCAGAAGTTTCCCAAATCGACTAGAATTGTGGTTTTTTGGTGTTCTAGCGTTTCCGAAGGCCTCTAACAGCGGGGCTGCTTCGAGGATCTGTTCGGACACGGGGGCGCGGCCGGGCGGGGCGGGTGCGACGGCCGCGAGGAACTGGACGGCCAGTTTGGTGGATTCGGTCTTGCCCGCACCGGACTCGCCGGAGATGAGAATGGCTTGCGGATGCGGCAGAGATGCGCGCGCAGCGGCGGCTATGGCAAACAGGTGTGGGGGAAGATCGCCCAGGGCTTCCGCTGCGTGGTACCTGGAAATAACGATGGTTTAGTAAACTGTGGATATATTCGGAACAAGTTGTCATTGATTTCTTATTCAAAAATGATCGCGAATACCATTACATTTTTGTTTCTTAGGAAATTCCGAGTGGCGATATTTTTAGTACGTAGTTATGTATGTTTCGGCGCAAGCAGGCCCAGCGTACATCTGAAGGAATACTAAAATGATTAATTTATTTATTTATTTTAGGAGAACCAACAGCTAATACACTAAACATAGAAACTTAAATAGAAATACAGAGCCAATTACAGGACCTCACAAATAGTTGCTGTACATAAAACATAAACTTAAGTAAACAGCGCACATCGATGTACCGACGCACACTTGCAGCAAATATATGTAAAAACTATGAACATTCGTTAATCTACAAACTTAAACTTATAAACCTTAACTTTTAGAGCCTTGATGGGCTGACAACCTAAGTACCTACCTAATACACAATAACAATACTGCACAAGCATGTTATAGAAATCGCTCAATCAAAAAACACATTAGCTAAATTTCGCCTCACGGAAGGAATTACACAATTAAATATATCAATATCATGCTCTTTCGTCGTATTATTCAAATGGCGACTAGCGCGGTTAAGGAAACTATTCCGTCTGTAATTGGATGATGTACGCCTCAGTGAGATAGGGGGAAGTGCCTTTTGGACTTTTATGCGGTTTTTCTTAAGTAATTTCTAATGTACTATCCATATACATACTCGAAGGTGTTAAAGTAGGTAGTAATGTTTTATACATACATATATAGACATAAGGTCATCGCAGTCCAGGCAAGTATTAGCTGATAAATTAATTGTTGTCCTGTTACCTCCTAGCAGTCTGCAGTCCATACAAAGCATCCACGGGCCGGTACGGGTTGACGGCCACGAGTATCGACCCCGCGTACGTGTAGATGAGGCCTTGCTCGTATCGCAGCTTGAGGTTCCAGAGCAGCGCCGCCTCGTGCAGGTCGTGGAGGCGCGTCATGTCGTCCACGCCGGCGGCGCCGAGCTCCTCGCGCGGCCATACCGGATCGCCCTCCTCCTCGCCGTTGCCCATCTGGAGGGCGAAGGTCTGGGGCTGTGGGGAAATAATGTAAGTTAGGTATACTCGTGGAAGTTATAGAAATATTGCGCATTTTCTTATTATTAAGAGTTCACTAATAATAGATAGGCCGAAAATGTCGCACCTAACTGTAAAGGGCCTCCTAAACGGGCCCTGTTTTGCTGCAATTTGAGGCCCGGCCATTATTTGCATCTTGCTCTAGCGTAGGGTGTTAGAGAGGGACGGCCATAGTTGCCGGCCACAAATTGCAGCAAAACATGGCCCGTTTAGAAGCTCCTTGGATATTGCAGGTAGGACTTTAGAGAGCTATGGAGCCGATATTAAAATTAAAATACCATTCATACTCTTTCATCTATTTCATTCCAAATGTTAATATCGGCTCCATAACTCTCTAAAGTCCTACCGTGCTATCAGAAATCCGATACCTATATTATAATAATAATAAATAATACATTTATTTCAATACAACAACGTTTTTTACAATAGCATCTTTTACAGAGGGTCCTTAAAATTAGAGACTACTTCCTAAATAGGTGAGACCTGAGCTTTAGGTTAAGCAGTGCTCCTTGCCATATAACCGCACTGATGTTAAAAACATTTAAACCAAAATTAACTTATGATTTACACAAATTTGTAGCTTACTTATGTTATATATATATCTGTGGAATAATAATATACTTAAAATTATATTAGTTATATTAATTATATTAGTTAAAGGAAATGTCATATTAATTGCAAAGTGGACTCATCTGCAATTCAGCATGTCAATCAAAATGTTCCGAGGGATTTATAAATCCTCGATACTGGGGAATGGGGGTACACAGGAACTCTTGTTCCTGTGTGTGTGTGTGTGTGTGTGTGTGCTAAATGAACTATTACAATTCCGTAGTAGTTAATTTAGCCGTCTTAACTAGTCTAATGTAAGTAGCTAGAGTTCAAACCTACAGTTTCTCAACCAGAACTGGCGGAGCAAAAAATTCCGCACAGAAAGAAGCCATGGGAACTAGAATTTTAATTTTCGTGCGATAACATCTTCCCATGTTATGTAAAGAATGCCAATTTTAATTGTCCCTCTAAAAAGTATTACGATTGTGAAAGTCATCAAAATATTAATTGAATTGAATTACGAAGACGCTACACTTTCGATTATTGTGCAAGTTAAAATTAAATTCAACGCGTTACAATTTCCTACTGGCTTACTTCCAAGGAGTAAGTTACCAAACGGCATAAAAATGCAACCAGACGTTAAATCACGCTCGAAGGCTGTAAACCATAACTGTGACATAACATAATGACTGCTGCACAATTGTATCAGCCATCTTTCGTGACCTCAGCACCGCGGGCATTTCGCTTTCAAGCTCACTCAAATTACGCGATATTCACTGTTCGTTTGATTCACACCTTTTCATCGCGGTCGCGTGTTCGGCGAGTAATGAATCGAACAGCTGGCCGGCAGTCGGCGGAAAGTGTGTCGTGGTACAAGCTTGCAAATTGCTTAGTCGCATATTAGATTACGTTGTAGCGTTGTCGTGGTCGAGTAGATTCTAATAATGAGTCGGCGGCCGATTACCGCGTACAGTTACCTGACCTTCGTAGTCTTCGTACGATCAAGACGGTTAAGTTAATGATACAAATACACGTCCTAAACGTTTCATTTGAATTCCGAAGTTACATTAAAATAATTCCATTAGGACATACAAGATTTAACGTATTTAAATAGCATCCACCCGGGATACCATTAACCTATTACGGTAGAACACGTTTAGTATTAATGAAAGCAACTGAATGGAATCCACTTGATGTCTCGCTTCGAGGAAGGCTTTAACCAGCGATATTTGAAATGTAAAACATCAAACATCATTCGAACACTTCACGGAAATTTAATAACAAACTGCATTCTCGCGTCAAGAAATTGTTAAACTAGAACAAGGACAAGCCGAATTGTTATGATAATAAATGTAATTACATTCTGCACTAGCACATCCAGGCATATATCTTTGAGTCGCAGCACTGCCGTCGGCCTCCGTCGCCGGAGCTTAGTTGGTGCGCTCGACAGGCGGGCGCTGGCCGACCTCGGCAAGCTTGGCATTGTCGGCATTGGCATGTCCCGCGTCGGCACGGCGGCGGGCGCGCTATGCCGACTCAGCTGCCGCCGCACCACTTGCGGGAGCCGGCATGACGAGTCGCACGAGCACGATGAAGAGCCCCAGGACTCAGGGGAGCTGCGGGGCGTCGGGGCAAACCGAACCCGCATCAGGCACACATTCACAACTTCCCAAATCGCATCTCGCACGTTTTTAAGCCGTCACTTTTCACATCACGACACAAAACTCAGTAAATCCTCAGTGCAATTGGAGTGGTCTGTTCCACAAGTGCGCCGCTCGGAAGCTGGACGCAAAACTGTTAGACATGGAGTGTAACGGGGCAGCCGAGCTGTCGGACCAGTCGGGTGCACGGCGTTAGACGGTATTCGGGCCTATATGCTTTTACAACTTGGAAACCGGTAGCCATTGAAAGAAAAAAAAAATAACATGCCTGTCGGCAAGTGTAAATCTGTTTAATGGATCATTGATTACCGGATATACATAAAATGTAGATAACATATTTGATGAAGTCACTGAACACGGCGCGTCGGCGGAATGACGAAGCTATGACAGCTAAATCCTATTCATCGTTTCACCATTCACAACATCCAATACCACCTAGCACTAATTATATTATAATCGCAATACAAAATCATAATTGCAGCACTATAATTTTTGTGTTTATACCTGTTAAAGAATGCACATTTTGTAGATCTCAGTTGAACCTGGTTAAGCTCGTCGACATCATACAAATGACCCTAATGCCTGTTTATCCAACATTGTATCCGATAACTACTCGTACACTTGCATCGTTAATTATGAACAACGTATAGACGGATTCTCCAATCGTCATTAACATCAATCAAGCTTGATTGAGTGCCATCACATGAATGAAAAAGTAATGTGCAACATTTGGTCGAATGGTAAACCACGAAAATGTTTGAAGACATGGAATGTAAGACCTTTTGTCAACGCTACTCGTCCAATATTCGTGGTTTACCTACACGTGTTCCGCGTGTTCTTGGATATAGAAAACAAAGAATAAAGAAGATTTAAACAGCTACAGGCTCTGTTGTTCTTTGTAGCCCTAAGCTACTGCTATTGCGGCGAACAACGGACGGAAAGGCTCGCCGGCTGGAATACTAAGTAGCACCACAATGATTCATTAGAGTGTTTGTACAGGCGGACACCATACCTACATATTTTGTAAGTCATCGGCCTAATTGCCGCCTGTGCCAGTGTAATGGAACCTATGCTACCCGTTATATTATCCCAGTTAGAATCAATATCTAGAAAATCTTGTCGATACTACAAGGCATGAGTATGTTTAGTTTGGTAAAGGTGCAAGTGAAGATATAGGTAGGTGCGAAAGTATTTCTTATGTAACTATTTTTATTATTTTTTGTATGGAGTAGGAGAACAACGCATAGTTAGAACATGGGTCGGAAAATTCAGAAAGTAACATAGGCATCTTCTGATACCGGAAAAGCTGGATTACCGGAATACTCATATTAGCCATAGTTAGTACATGTTTGACGCACAGTCAAAGCTGAAAAATGCAACTCGAAAATAAATAATTAGGTACGTTTCGCAAGAAGAAACAATTTTGTGGAGTGGAGACCAATCAATTACATAAATGTGCCTATTAGGGGAAGTTAGAAATCGATATCCTGATTGCGATACCTACACGTAAAGTATCCTGTAATCATCTTGTAATCACGTCGTTTTCACATCAATGCTACATTATAGGTCAAACAGTTACCTTGCGACTCCACAAGTAATCGTTATGAAATTGCAATTTGTTTAGTAACAGTAATCAGTAAATCCTAGACGCGGCTAATGGATAGATGATATCATGAAAATCGATTCAATTGTTCATCGGGTCGATATCGATATTTATGTTGCTCCAGACGTTGATTTTATAGGCGATTGTGATCGATCAGCATTCATGATACCTATTTAAAGAAATATAAGGTGAATTGAATACACTGAGAGCTCGGTGTAATAAAGAGGATATTAATCTAATAAGTAAAGGTTGAATAGAAAAATTATCACCCCTTCAAAATTATTTCTTAAAATTTTAATAACGTAAAGTACCTATTTAATTTTAGTCCAGTTACTTAGCTAAGTAGTAGGGTATGTTTATGTTAGGTTAGCCACCTCATAAAATGAAACCTGCTATCCAATGGTGAATCTTGATATTAATCAAAGAAAGCAAACTAATGGTTCAAACCTTCCTATGTATTGCTTCGGAGATTGAAAATATAAGTAGGTACTACGAAAAAAAATGTAACTCTTATCATATGGTGTTTTTTTTTTTTTTTATGTCATAGGGGGCAAACGAGCAAACGTATCGCCTGATGGAAAGCGATTACCGTCGCCCATAAACACCTGCAACACCAGAGGAGTCACAAGTGTTTGCCTACCCGGAGGACGAAGATAGAATGCCTCTATAAATCTAAATCTATATCTAATCTATAAATCTCATGGTTGTTTATATTTATATTAGTAAAGCATCACAACAAGAGTTAACAAAATTTGCTTTTACTTTTCGAGCTCTAGCGACCGTGACAGCTCAAGTTATACTAGAATCACTAGAATCAGCGAACATAACATGTCTGTTCGCTGAGTCAGCCGCTCTCTCGCACCCGGCATTCCGGCCTTGCAGCCTTGCATCAGGCTTGTACTCTCGTCGTGGTACCCCGATACGTGCAGCCTGTTCCTTTCACACTTCACAAGATCGAAGAAGACGGCATGTGGCTCTGGCTCATCAAATGCAGTATAGTGTATGCAACAATGTAACAATACAGTACCTACTTGCATTTTTTATACGCCGATTATTACGTTAAGAGATGAGTGATGCACCAGTGCCGCTTCCTATCGCCAATATCGTAAGTTTCATTATTAACACTAAGTTTGTTAGTTTGTGACAAAGGATATAATCAAATCTTGAGTCAAATTTAACCTAACAATTTTCTGTCAGTAAGTTTAATGTAATCTTGAAAATACAATATAAAAAAATGGAAATACAATAATCTTGGAGCTGATCTGACAATAGAGACGGAAGGTGGCCGTAGTAATAGGAACTCCTAAACCCCACAAGATAAACCCATCCTGTTTAATAATAATTTAATTGGTATTTTGACATTTGCATTTAACATTTGTGTAAGAAAATACAGTTGGCAATGACTAATATATATTTTTTTTACAAAACTTGTTCAAATAATAATTGTTATTTGAAATAAAGTCTTCCAGTAGACGAAAGTATGTATAAATAAGAAGGTAAAGTGATGGTAGATATTTTTTGTCAATAGTCATGTTTAAAACGTTCATCGCAGTGACAACGTGTTGTCGTCAACAATTAGAAAGATGGAAATCACTGACATCAACGTCGTGATATTGGTATTTGTCTTGTGTGGATGTGGTTCAATTGTTGAATATCTTCTCTCACTTTTTGCATAAGACAATTATATCTATACCACAATATCAGATACGATATGCTTGCTAACGCTGGACCTCGAAATTAATCGAGCTATGGGATGTTATTTATATTTATTCCCAATAATCCCAATCTCACATGTTTGTGGCGATTACTTTGCTGTCACGCCGAAATTATTAGTTTACAGGTATACCTGTGCATATAAACGTACTTCGGCCTCGCATTTAGATACAACCACTTGTAGTAAGTGGTTGGGGGTCCTTGTTTGTGATTTTTTTATTCTTTGTCACAAGTTAGGTACTGTTATTTTATTTATTTATTTATTATCACACTAATATTATAAAGGCGAATGTTTGTGAGTCTATTTGTAGGTTTGTTACTTTTTCGGGCTCAAACAGACGGACCAATTTTAGTAAAATTTGGTACGAAGGTAGCTGGTGCCCCACGGGCCTATAATGGTTGCTTTTATCACGCGATAAATAAGTGACAAGGCATCCGTCTCGTCCTAACAAAATGCGATTGTGAGTGACAGATCCCCTTATTTATCACAGTTATAACGCAACCATCATAGGCCCCCTGGATAAACACATAGGCCACTTTTTATCCCGAAACAATTGTGGTCGCAGCGAGTCACACCGCGGGGCGCAGCTAGTAGGTACTTATATCTTCTCTTGATACTGGACTGATATTTTAGTCAGACTTAAAAGCAGGGTCGCCTACCGCGCTACGAAACAAACCTCAAGTTGTTTCCTTAACCGTTTTCAAGCATTGTGGAAACCGGAGTAAATCAGCGTACCTAAAGGTAGTATTGTGCGTCGCCTCGACCTTGCGGCCGGTCATGCTGCGTTGGCGGCGGCGGGCGACGGCCTCGCGAAAGGTACACGACATGTCGTATAAAACAACGCTTATATAACATACCTGACTAGTGCAGAATACTTCCAAGTATTGCCATTGAGGCGGTATTTTTACGGCGGCGGCATTTATATTAAAATATGGTTTTACAAATTATTGAAAAGAAAAAAAGAGTATCTATTTTAGACATGTTTGAACGTTCATGTACCTATATAAGTATATGATCACTTATCACTTGTACTTATAGCTGCACCGGTCGGTGTTACCCGCTCATCCCACGGGAACACTACATTTTTCGGGATAAAAAGTAGCCTATGTGTTAATCCAGGGTGTCAGCTACCTTCATACCAAAATAAATGTATTTTAGTGCGCAATAAAGCGTTTTTGTATTGTATTGTATTGTATTGAAAATGCCATTGTTAGAACGTCTCGAACCTTTACAGGCATACCTGAAACGGAGTTATTTTGTGCCCGAGTCAAACAACTGGGAAAATCATTTTATGCCACCTCTGTATCTACATACATATATGAACTGTAAATAGCGTTACACTTTCTAAGTTACTCAAACATAATTTAATCAATTGTAAACGACACTTATTTATCTTTGTCATCGACCCATACAGCCCAACGATAGCTGCCATGATAAGTTGTGTGATTGGGACTAGCATAACGACAACACGTTTCATAAGCCGCCATCACGCAACGAACGTGCTTCGCCCTTCTCGACTATAACACGTCAGATAACTTACAACAAATAGACGTTGAACAAGCATTTATAACTCTTATAGTTATAAAATAGGGGCTTTGATGAATGCATGGTATCGTGTCGTGTTTAGTGCACTTGCACACGATTATGGAAATGTTAACTTTTTTAACTGTCGACATCAGTTGTGTAAGGAAGGGTTTATCAAGTGAATGTATGATTTCAGAGTTATAATGCCGTGAAGTGAAGTTGAGTTGATTCCAATTTAATAATTATTCCGTAAACTGTGAGTGAAGAATTCAGCAAGATGATTTAGTACGCTGTAGGGTGTACCTACAGTGAGATGCAGAATTCATTCATAAATGGGCCATGCATTTGTACAGCCCATAGTAGGTAGGTACTCTAAATCGGTTCAAACAAATCTTAGCTAATGGGTTGTTCGGTGATAACTGTTAGTGTTGTCAACTTTCCTTATCACGCCCGCCAGGTTGATGCACCATAACATACAGCGTACTCTCGTCAGGATGCATCATTATCATCATCACCAGCATCATTATCACCAGTTTACCTTAAGTTCACTGCTAGATATAAAACATCTTTTACTGCCTTTCATTCTCTTATTTTAAGCTATTAAACCCGATCTTCGGCTTTTTTCCTTACCCGATATCGTGCGTATATATCATCGCTTCACCTATATTAACAGGGCGACACTGCGTATGTATTCGTGGTCTTCAATTTAAAATCTGTCGGGATTCGTTATATGGTAGGATGTGACGTAGGTACCTGTGCGTTGACGACGGCGGAGACCAGCAACACCCTCGCGGCGCGGTGCACCTCCACCAGCTCGCCGGGCAGGGGGGCCGGCGCCCCGGCCGGCTGGAACCACACCGCCGCGCCCTCCGACCACTCCATCCCCCCGGACCCCGCCATACTGCAACAATACAACACGTCTTATAAAATATCAGAGCATAAAATATATACAACCAGCAATGAAGCTGTCTTTTATTGATTAATGACTTTTCTTTAGAAAAAAATGACTAAATGACAGTACCTTAACAATATTACACTGTTTCACTATGAACACTTATTTCAGATTCGTAGTACCTTAGCGATGTCTACCTAACGATTAAATGGCGGTGCTTCCACGTTAAAATGATAATAATGCGCTTGCATGAAGTAATAGCGAGTGACTAGCTAATTACAATTTCTTCTTTGTTGCAAAACACTCGGCGGTTTGGCGACATAACACTTAGGTATATTAACATTTGTTAAGAAATAAAAAAACTGTTTTATTACTTAGGCGTTTATTTTATGGCGAGTAAGACACATTTTTATGTATAAATTAGAAAAGTAATTGCTTAACACTAAATATGGCGACCACTTTAAAAACGCTTCCGAGATCGGGAGAGTTATAAGTAGATCGGGGCGCCGTACGCCTGACACGAGCACGAGCAGGGGTCGTACGACAGCGGGGCGGGGTAGTAGCCGCAGCCGCAGCCGCAGGCGGGTGCCGGTTCCGGCACGAAGCACACCGGCGGCGGCGTCGGCGGCTGGAAGCAGATAGGCGCGGCCGGCGGCGGCTGCACGCAGATCGGCGCCGGCTGGGGCGGCTGGAAGCAGAACGGCGGCGGCGGTGGCATTTGGAAGCAGATAGGCTCGGGCGTCGGAGGCTGCACGGTCACCGGGGCCGGCTGAGGAGGCTGCACCGTGACGGGCGGCAGCGGCGGCAGGTTCACGCACATCTGCGGGGGCGCGGGTGGCTGGATACTGAACGGCTCCGGTGGCGGCAGGTTCACGCACATGCCTGGCAGCGGCGGCGGCTGCACCGTGATCGGCGGCAGGCAGGGCGGCTGCACCGGTACGGGCGGCAGCGGGGGTGGCTGCACCATCACGGGCGCCATCGCCGGCGGCTGGATCATGATAGGTGGCGGCGCCGGCAGCTCAATCATTATCGGCGGCGGAAGCGGAATCTCCACCATCATCGGCGGCAGCGGCGGTGGCTCCACGTACATCATGGGCGGTTGCGGCGGGTTTACGGTCACGGGCGGCAGCGGGGTGGGGTTCAAGTACATCGGGGGCGGACAGGGAGGCGTCACTAGGAACGGGGGAGGAGTGGGAGGCGAGAAGCATAGGGGAGGCTGAGGCGGTGGGTTGACGGTGATAGGCGGCAGGCAGGGCATCTCAATCGTGATCGGAGGAGGCGCTGGAGGATTAATGCATATTGGGGGTGGTGGAGGGGTGGAGATGTAGATAGGAGCGGGTGAAGGAGGCTGGCACGTGCACGGAGCAGGAGCGCAGGAGCATGGAGGAGGTGCGCAGCCGCAAGGAGGAGCGGAGAGATACGTCGGAGCGGTCGCCGCGCAGGAGCATGGAGGTGCGCAGCCGCAAGGAGGAGCGGAGAGATACTTCGGAGCGGGCGTCGAGCAGGAGCATGGAGGTGCGCAGCCGCAAGGAGGAGCGGAGAGATACGTCGGAGCGGGCGCCGAGCAGCCGCAGGCGGGCGCGGACTGGTACACCGGAGCTGCGGGGGCACAGCCACATGGCGGCCCGTAGAACTGCCCGAGCGTGGCCTGAGGAGAAAACAATAATGGCGCTTGAGCGAGCAGAAGGGGGTTCTTCTACTTGCTCACGATATTACAGCAGCTGGCTTGCGTGTAAACAATGATAAACAACAACAATGGTTGCTAAATACTGCCGTGCAGAACCTAAAGTACAGTAAGTGCAATACGTTTTTTATTGAATTGACTGTACTTTATGCTTCTACGGCAGAACAGACTTTATAGGACCCCAGACATATATCAATAATTTCCGGAAAATGCTATCTTTATCGAACCTGGAGTCTACAAGCATACCGGTAGACCCAGACATGTAAAAGTGCCCTTGTGGCCTACTTGCAAAATAAAGTTCATTATTTCATTACCTATAACAAAGACAGGACCCATTGGAAGGAATTGGAGGAGGCCTATGCCAAAAGGCACACCGAACTTAGGGACTTCTTGTAACCCTATGTTCAGGAATAAAAGGCTATTATTATTATATTATAATTATTAACAAAGACAGTTTTAAGTTATAAAATGCGAACTACTGGTGTGAATATTTGCACTAACAAATATTATGCGTATTTTTTTGTCATTTTTTACTTGGAGACACACAATAACCCTGGGTTTTAGCCGGTCCTGCTCTATATAAAACTTAACAGTTGAAATGAAAACGGACTTACCTGAAGAAGTCCTGCTAACAGCAGAAGTAGCGTTGGAGTCATCTTGCCCGATGACCGAGAAACAACTTGCCTTACCCCGTGCCCTGCCCCCGTTATATACAGACATATTTCCCCAGACAAGTCGCAATAATATGCAACCTGTGTATATCGACCTTATTTACAAAAGATCTGTTACTCATGGCTACCGCAGGAGCTGATAAACCACGTCTATTAGTGCATAATATTGATATGACTTACGTAATGGAAGCATTATGCTAAAATCACAGTTGCAACGCAGCAGATACATAAGTAGTTTACTAGGGCAGCCGGCCGACTTGCCGCGGCGTCGCTTGTCGCGCGACTCAGGCAATTTGTTGTACGACAAAGGGCTCCGTCTCAGGCCAGTCGTCCAGTCGCAGTGGTTGTAGAGGTACCTAGTTAGCGTATAGGTATTCTGTATAGAAAATCTACACGTATAATGTAAATAGTACCTAAAGCATGGGTCTCGAAGTCGTTTTAATAATGACAGTGCATTTTTCTTGGGTGCTTGAAAACTAGAACCAGTCACAAAAGGTTCAAGCACTATCTATAATAGTAGTTTATGCATCTGATACATAATAAGAGGCCTTAAAACACGAGTGTGGTTTTATGAAACGAGCGTCAGCGAGTTTCATAATAGGATCACACGAGTGTTTTAAGGCCTAATTATGTACAGTTGTATAAACTACTATTATAGATAGTGCTTGAACCTTTTCAAAATCTCATTGTAATATTGGTTGTAATAATGCTGGTGACCAGCAATAAAGAAAGAAAAGAGGGATACTTGGCCGTATTCACTCCGCTCTCCCGCCTCACAGGGGACGAATCTGACTTCCCTCCACATCTGAAAATAATCACCGTGGAACACTCTATCCGTGGTAGAAATTTCATGCTTGTAACCCGATGCGCACAATTATGTTAGAAAACAGCGGACTAACAACTCTACTATAAATGTCATAATATACCAAAATGATGCAAGAATTCGTCGCCCTTTTGAATATGTTTTGAATGCACTTTACTGAATAAGAGTTTTATTTTCATAGTATTTAATGTATTTAAGTAATGCCACATTGATTCGTTTATTACTACATAGTATAAAACAAAGTCGCTTTCTGTCTGTCTGTCCCTATGTATGCTTAGATGTTTAAAACCACGCTACGGATTTTTATGCAGTTTTTTTTAATAGATAGAATGATTTAAGAGGAAGGTTTATATGTAAATTACATGCATAATTTATCAGCATTGCACCCGTGCGACGCCGGGGCGGGTCGCTAGTATATTATAAAATACTAATTTTATTACCAACCGCCAACAACTTCTTTTATTCGCTAGGTACTCGTTATAAGTAAAATCGCGTCATAGTTTCGCACCTACATCTCGAAAATGTCGTTTCACTTTTCACTTTCCGCAATTAAACGCCAGTTGATATTTGTGTGTTAAGAATCTGATGATTATCTCGCGTCGAATTCCACGGCATGTCCGTTTCTACTCGAGCTGTATTCGGCATGCACAAAGTGATATAAATGATATAATTATAAGGTATTCTGTCTCAACTCCGAAATATTGTTTCCCATCTGAAACGTTTCGCCAAATTGAAATTTGTCCGTTTTTTTTCCTGAAACCCGTAATATTTTCAGGATGTTATAAACATCGGTTTAAAGACCCATTAGGTTAGGTTTGTTTTATAGTTAAGTATTCTGAATAATTAAGAGTTTTGGAAAAAAATGGCTTTCGGACAAATTCATATTTGGCTAATCATTACAGATGGGAAACATTTTTTTTTGTTTCTGATACGCAACCAATTATGGACACGGATGATCGTTTAACAGCATCTATGGAAGTGGGTTGCTAGCGCAAATAAAGTTGGCAGTAGATATTAGTATTTTTCGGAATATCCCGACATTCGAAGTTTTTCGAGTACCTACACCTTAGCTTGTATTGACGCTAATGATTGCTTAGTATATTGTAACACTAACCACGCCCTAAACTGAACCCAAATAATAATATAAGAAATAGAAAAACCTAACTTCAAAGTTTAAAAACCCCCGACCCAACCAAACATAGCTAAGAACCATCACGACAGAAAGCTTTCGATGAAAAACACCGCACTCAAATCAGACCATCCGTTTGTTAGCTACGATGCCACAGATTAGACACGTAGATACACATGGTAAACTTATAACACCCCTCTTTTATATTCTGTTAAAAATCAAGAGCGGGACAGGTTGTTTCCCGGGTTTATTTATTTATTTAAACTATATTGCACAAAAGAAAAACTTAACGTACAACAGTCGGACTTAATGCCATGGAGCATTCTCTACCAGTCAACTCCGGGTTTATCCGGATATTAAGAATCTAACACATTAATTAATACGGTACGGGACCCGAAATTACATTAAGCGAAATCTAAAAGCGTCCTGGATATTTAATTTTTGGATCACTGAACCAAAAATAATATCACTATAAATACCAAGGCGAGGTATGGCACTTACGAGTAGCAATATTAACGTGAGAAATGCAACATAAGATATATGGCTATTCGGAGTACAGACTGAAACGCGAATTATGCCTAATGGCTGGAAACGTTTTACGGCGTCGTAAGCGGACACGTTTTATAGAGATTAACTCGATGAAATGATCAAATTTACGATGCAGCCAGCAGTGGAGGGCAAACAGTTTATCATAATCACCGACTCGATGACTACCGCTGTACAAACTAAGTCAATCACTCTGAACCCCTACCATGAGTTAACGTGACCGTACTGAACCCCTACCATGAGTTAACGTGACCGTACTGAACCCCTACCATGAGTTAACGTGACCGTACTGAACCCCTACCATGAGTTAACGTGACCGTACTGAACCCCTACCATGAGTTAACGTGACCGCACTGAACCCCTACCATGAGTTAACGTGACCGCACTGAACCCCTACCATGAGTTAACGTGACCGTACTGAACCCCTACCATGAGTTAACGTGACCGTACTGAACCCCTACCATGAGTTAACGTGACCGTACTGAACCCCTACCATGAGTTAACGTGACCGTACTGAACCCCTACCATGAGTTAACGTGACCGTACTGAACCCCTACCATGAGTTAACGTGACCGTACTGAACCCCTACCATGAGTTAACGTGACCGTACTGAACCCCTACCATGAGTTAACGTGACCGTACTGAACCCCTACCATGAGTTAACGTGACCGTACTGAACCCCTACCATGAGTTAACGTGACCGTACTGAACCCCTACCATGAGTTAACGTGACCGTACTGAACCCCTACCATGAGTTAACGTGACCGTACTGAACCCCTACCATGAGTTAACGTGACCGTACTGAACCCCTACCATGAGTTAACGTGACCGTACTGAACCCCTACCATGAGTTAACGTGACCGTACTGAACCCCTACCATGAGTTAACGTGACCGTGCTCGCTAGCGACAGCGTAGACGATTAATATGGAGAAATAGTACAGCGCCCTAACGGTTACTTTGTAGAACTACAATTTTCCATACAAATCGTTTACGAAGTCGCTAGCAAAACTGTAAACATATGGTAAGGGTGCTGAATCCTAGACCTGTGTTCCGTAACGTGTCGTATCTTGGCACGCTGGTGATTAGTGAACCGCACACCGTAGCGTTAGCATACCCCGTGGTGTTCAGTGCACGAATGATTTGACGCCACCTGTCTGCCTAGTATTAAATGCACCGAAAACCCCGAGGTATGGTCATAAGTTGGTGTGCCGCCCGCTGCAGAAAGACATCAAGGTTTTCGTTTAAAGTTGAGGTATTTAGAGTTAAAAATAGAGACGGAAGAAAAATACCTACGCAGCTGCAAATCACACTTTTCATTTACCTACAGTGTAACTTCAAAATTTCCGGTCTCCTGGATGTACCTTGAACGCAAAAGTTTGCAGAACACTCCTAGACCATTGCAAAACGGTATGACCGTTCGGTTGCACACTAAGCATCGTGTAGGCACCTAATGTCAAAGCAGCATCATGTTTAAATTTACTATTATGTGTGACCTAGGCATCCAAATAGCTTAGAATGAAAACGAGTAATTAACTATTTCAATCAAAATGTTTATTCTGTTAAGTAGGCCACAAGGGCACTTTTACATGTCTGAATCTGAATCTACCGGCAATTCACAAGAGGAGACCGATGTTGAGAAGAAAGCCGAAAGAAAATCAGCAGCAATTAAATTATAACTAGGTAATTGGTACACATAGAGGAGATATACAAGATTACAGTAATGAAAAAAAAAAGTTGTTACATAATTTACAAAATCAAATATTTGCTTATTGGCGACTTACAACCACTTATTTTTATCTCTCAAATCAAATAGGTAGGTATATTAACTTCAATCACAGACGCAAGATGCAATACAATTCGATATTTAACCTTTGCAAAACAGTTAATACCAATCGATGCGCAGGAGTGTCAGCCCGTGATAAACAAGCAGGCGGATAAATCGCGATGACACCTCGACCCCTGACCGCGGAATAACTAATGTTCTGACTCGGACCGCGGTTACTTAACAATAAACTATGCTTCATGTCCGGCTGTGCTCATCGACAATGTAAGAGAATAAATAATTGGCTGTTTTTATAGATCCTGTTTGATGGAGGATCACCGTTAAAGGGTCAGGTAAAGTTTGGGAGGATGGTTGGAATATCAAGGTAGGAATGAACATGCATTGTAATTATAACAAATTAACATGTAACATAAATAATGATAAATTGCCAATGCAATTCATTAGCAAAAAAATAAGGGGGATTAAAAATTATGAGGAAATATCTGAAGGTTTTACTAAATTCTACAAAATCAAATCAAATGGTGCTAATTTTAAAAAACGTATTTCACTTAATATCTGATCTTTTGGTACATTGAATGCAACGATCCGGACATTAATTGGGTTAGGTTAGGTTTAGGTACAGGGATCCCGAGCCTTGCATTGCCAGTATGGCTTACTTCGTCTTGGTTTCGGGTTCGGTCAACAGCGCCTTTAGCTCTACGAGCAGTCAAGAGTGAAACTTTCATGACATTGTGTCTGGAGTGTAAAAAATATAGACATATATATACACAATGATTATTAATCGGTGATCATTTACCAGCTTACCAAAGCGATGCCGCTTGAGGTAAGGTAGCGTACTCCATAATTATGATTTATGTAGGATGACCATGTATCTAGTGGATATTAGTTTTAATTATATTTTAACTTTTAATTAATTAAACAGTGAAGTAATTGCGTGAGACCTCGCTTATTTCAGCTGGATATTAAAAAATTTCTACTCCTGATCACCGATTAAGAATCATCGTGTATAATAAAGTGTCCTGCCGCCACTACCATAAAGTATATTAAATGTATTATATTATAAGCCATTACTACGACAGACCTCGACGGGAGCGGGCAGGTCGTGGTCCACAGTAAGCCCGTTTATTTGTTTTATTGAATCTATTCCCACCCTGAAACACTGGACGTCACAGTTTCCTCAGTCATCATTCGACAGAAGCATTACGACTACAAAGCCATAAATATTTGCCGTCGCGTCAAGTTCACGTTTCTAAATCGGTTCGAGCGACACACCTCCATCGACCCAAAAAGAGTTCATTGGATCTGGCAAGACGCGACAATCCACCAAGATGTGGAACGGAACCTTTTCTGAATACCATAATATTTGCAACCTGTGCATCATCCTGGTAAATGCTAAGGTTAGATACTAAGTGCAGAAGTGTGTGCTTTTGTGTGTTGTCTTTAGGAGGTTAATCGGTGCGTTGTATGCCGGTCGCGTGGTGCTTTCTCGACGCACGATCGCTTAATTTGCGATAAAGTTAATCTCTATCATAGCATACTATCACTTCGGTCATTTGTGCTGAATTTCGATAT
The DNA here is from genome assembly GCA_947623375.1 of Apotomis capreana. Classification (NCBI taxonomy): domain Eukaryota; kingdom Metazoa; phylum Arthropoda; class Insecta; order Lepidoptera; family Tortricidae; genus Apotomis; species Apotomis capreana. The sequence continues at coordinate 22,808,479 of OX392507.1, read as the reverse complement.
TTATTGAGACAATTTTTGCAGATATTTATCTATAGGTTTAGGTTTAAAGATATTTATACTCATAAAGACATAGTTATAAAGTATATATACTTCCATGAGAACTTAACTAACGAATATAAATTTATAATACAACGTCGACGTTAATAGTCGTCGCACATAAACAATAAGATAAACGAACAATAACGACTTACAGTTCTAATGCTTACTCGTCCAACTGTAGTATTAATATTTATCAGCCGTAACGTAATGTAATCCACAATTAGTTTCTTAAATGCGTCGAAGAAGTATTTTTTTTTTACATCCGAGGGTATCTTTGTATCTGAGCATTTCTCAAAAAATTTGTACACAATTAAGACAGAAAATTAAAGTCAAATATAATATTCCTATTTTGTTACCATTTTTTATTTTGATTTCCAATACATTGATATCAGATTATGTATAATTAAAAAAGTATAAGCATAACAGAACCTTAATTACCGAACATAACCATAACATTGATATGAAATTACTAAAATAATTGGTAACAAAATAGGAACATTATATCGGACTTTAATTTTCTGTCTTAATTGTGTACAAACTTTTTGAGAAATGCTCATCTACAGGCGCTCTATGGTTTTTGGCGCCTTTTTGTTTGGTTACATACCCGTCTATCCATTGTCGTTGGAACTAGATGTGCATGACTAATTTCAACCGGATACAATTGAGTGAGAATTACTTTACAATATTACCTAAGTGACAGACCTAGAAACCAAGTATGCCTTAACTTCGATTCAATCTGATAGCTATTGGAAAAGTGTGCCAAATTAGCATGTATTTGAATACTTAGATTGCATTTTCAATAAATGTATCAAAATAAATAAGATAAAAGCGGACCGGTTAACAAACCAAAACCATATACATTTAACTAACTGTTTGTTTTATTTAATACGACAAATATATCCGCGATCAGCATTTATTTTCATAAATAAATATGAATGCGCCGACCATCTCCAGGGGAAACGTAGAAAGTCAAACAATAATTTATTCTAATAATCTCTCGCCATAAAGGGCCTGAATGCTAGAAAGCCGCGTCGTCATTAGTGTCTGCTAGAAAGCCTGTGTTTGCTGCGGGGATCATTTTTCGAGTAATATTACTGCTGACCGGCCTCCGGGAAACCATTATATACAATTTCTACACCGCTGCTTCAACGCAGGTCCACATTGTGTTCTGCTCAATACTTAATACTGTCTGAATTTGATTTTTATAATAGTGTAGAAGTAGATAGGTATCGCAAAAAAAAAAAAAAAACTATTCAACCGAAAAAAAAACTGAATAGGATTATTTTTTGTAAATAGCTAGTTAAACTGATTTTAGAGTAGACACCTCTCAAGCGACGCTGCCAATCTAAGCCAGCAGCGAGTTTTTGTCGAATTATCTTGGAATTATCCACACGCGATCCCATTCTGAGCCGCGGCCACACAGCCCGGAAAAAAGGCAAGCAGTTATACTAGAATTGAGGTTAGTTAGTAGCAAAAACAATAGTTCGACACAAAATTAAACAAAAGCAAGTCAGTACTCTGTGGAGGGTCCCGCAGTGGATCCGCAACTGCATAAGAAAGGATTTGCAAAACGCGAATCCGGGCCCCAGATTTATCATAATATGATATACACATAGATATTAAGTATCTAAGTGTCTACTTGATTACCTACATGCCAATTCAGACTAAAATCCATTTCTTGAGTCGGTAGACTAGTCTAACATGTGTCGAGTTTTTTCTTAAAAGAGCATTTCTCTAAGTTTGTACACAATTGTGGCGTCAATTAATGTTAAATTATATTTTTCCTATTTTGTTATCAATTTCTTTCTGATATCCAATACATTGATTTCAGATTATATATAATTAAAAAAGTATAAGCATAACAGAAACCTTAATTATCAAACATATAGCCGTAACATTGATATAAAATTACTAAAAGAATTGGTAATGAAATTAAAAAATATATTGAAGTCTAAATTATGTACAAACTTTTTAAGAAATGCTCAAAATGGCTGACTATGAATTTATTAGAATTTCACTAACACTAAAGTCTTCCGACTTACGAGTAGTGTTGCGTGTGACAAAACTAAAGTCAGTTAACAGGCACTAGTGGCAATTGGCCGGGCACCATAACCTTAAAGAATATCTGATCAGTAGCAGTGGCCATGCTCTCTCATTAAATTACACATCATACGCAGTCGTCCCGTTACAGACAATCCCACTGTCCATAGGTCTAGTTCAAAAACATATTAGGGCCTTTGAAATGTCCACGCACATAAGACATTTATAAATAAGTACTTATTTATAAATGTCTTATGTGCGTAGTACATAAGTGACGAACGCCCCGGGCGACGGATGGCTATTTATTTTTTACCGGCGTGTGGTCGCGATTTGAATATTTCGAAATGGAACAAATGTTGCTTCAAGATAATGGAAATGAATGTGGGACGGTCTCGTACCTACTGGTACCTACTGTGGGCCCCTTGAGGCAAGCCATGTCAGCTCCAGATTTCGTGTTGTCATTTGCATTTAATGCGATAACTTCTATGAATGAGTATGCCACATAAATCTATTGTGTATTCGTCAATATAAATGAATTCACGTCAACAACACATATGAAACGGGTTCATAAAGTCGAATATTCATCATCACGAGTGAATATATTTGTGTTTTAATATGTTTCTGAAACTCACGGGAGTTTTCTATGTAAAGTACCGTAAATAAAATAAATAGATTCGAAAATATCAATATGTAATGTATAAGTTAAAGCGTTTTTATTAGATGATTATTCGCTCATTGGCAAGCCTATTAGTGACAGTGAAACTGACAATATCTAGAAGCAAGCAAGCCGACTACTCTAGGGAAGATAATAATACGTCTTCAACGCCACAAAGATTTTCATCAGCGCTATAAGTTTACGTCTACGTTAATGAATGTTTAATTAAAATCTGTCGGCTTACCCTCCTACGGCTAGGTAGCTCTAGTATGGCACTTAATAATTACGTCGCTGCCTTTAATTTAATTTATTAGGTATTCGTATTAAGAACGACCATGTTCAAAAAGAAATTAACTTATATAGTCGAATCTCACTAATCCGACACTATTTAAAACTAGCGGGATTGTGGATTGTTGGAATGTTCGAATTACTGAAATGTAAACAAAGACACCACTAAGATGTTTGTGGGACTGGTGTTTGTGGGACACCAGTCCCACAAACATCTTAGTTTGTAGCTGCTTCTTTAGGATACTATTTAGGTACTTAAGTATTAGTCTTAAGATTGATGTTTGTGGAGAAAATAGAGAAGTTATTATTATTATCTCCTTTATTCATTTTATAGCTTAGATTAGGTTTTTTACAATAAATTTATATAAAAAGTAAAATACAATAAAGAAGTTACAAAATATAAATACATTATAAAAAACCTAACCTAGGGTGCCGCCGGCAGCGGGGCAGGGCCCAGGCTACCGGTGGTTAGGGCTGCAAAGAGAGGAACCTCCTGACAATACGCGCCGTGTCCAGGAGTACTGCCTTCTGTATCTGACCCTTGATCCAGCCATCTAGCGAGAGTCTCTTAAGATGTTTGTCGAGACTCTTCGCTATAAGACCGTTCGCCGAAACGACTATCGGAACAATGATCGTCGAGTCAACATCCCACATGGCGGTCACCTCGTGAGCCAAGTCAAGGTACTTGCTGAGTTTGTCCTTCTCGGCCTTCACGAGTTTCTCGTCATGGGGGATGGTAATGTCGACGAGCACTGCCTGGCGCTTGGATCGATCTACCAACACGATATCAGGCTTATTGGCTACAATAGTCCTGTCCGTGATGATAGATCGATCCCAATAGAGCGTGGCACGACCATTTTCGAGAACTGGCATCGGTGCGTACTTATAGTACGGCACCTCAGACCCCACAAGACCGTATCGAAGAGCAAGTTGCTGGTGAATGATCCTGGCTACTTGGTTATGTCTGTGCAAGTACTTGCCGTTAGCAAGATGGGAACAACCGGAGATTATATGCCTGAGTGACTCACCGGGACGGCGGCATGCCCGACAAATGTCGACCGTACCGTCCTTCAGGATATATCTCCGATAATTGTTCGTCATCATTACTTCGTCCGCAATTGCACAGATAAAACCTTCGGTTTCCCCGAAGAGATCCCCGAAGCGTAACCAGTTCACCGACGCGAGCAGATCTACATCGGGCCCTGTAAGGGCCTTGTAGAACCGCCCGTGTAGCTCCTTACTCTTCCATACGGCCTTGCGGTCATCGGTGCTAAGCACCTTTGGTCTGCGCCACTTCTCGTTTGCTAAGGAGAGAGAGGTGAGGCCTTTGTCAACTGCTACTACATCGCGATGAATCCCACACTCGTTGTTTAGGAAATACTCCCTAAGACTGCACACCTCGCGGTTATGAAGGTCCTTGGCGTTTAAAAAGCCACGGCCTCCACACTTACGCGGGAGGTACATTCTCATAACTGACGAGCGTGGGTGCCTCATGCGGTGTGTAGTGAGCAGCTGACGGACCCTCGTATCCAGGGCGTCCAGCTCAGTCTGAGTCCACCTTAGTATGCCAAAGGAGTAAGTGAGCAGAGGCATCACCCAAGCATTGAAGGCGCGTGCCTTATTGCCACCGGACAAAAGACTGTTAAGTACTTTTGTCAGGCGACAAAAAAAACGCTCCTTCAACGCCTGCCTAATGTCTCCGTCCGCAATACCCAATGACTGTGACATACCAAGGTACTTGTAGGTTTCAGCTTCGGAGATAGACCTGAGGGACATTGTCTCAGAAAGTTGTAAATTCACGGAATTTACGACTTTCCCCCGCTGTACATGCATGACCGCACACTTGTCTACACCAAACTCCATTTTGATGGCGCTACTGAAGGTGTCTGTCACTTCCAGTAGTTCCACCAGGTCCTGGCGTTTGGGTGCATACAGCTTAAGATCATCCATGTATAGCAGATGAGAAATGACCTCACCTCCTCTTCGAAGTCGGCAACCTAGTCCTGAATCCTTCAGCAGAGTGCTGAGCGGATTCAGGGCTAGGCAGAACCACAGAGGACTCAAACTGTCACCTTGGAAAATACCTCTCTCAATCCTTATCAAGTCCTGCGGGCCAGGGGGGCCATCCCCGCCACCTGGTTGACGAAGGACTGTGGTCCACCGCCTCATACACGCGCCTAAGAGGGATCTTAGAGCTGTATCGATTTTATACAGCTCTAAGATCCTCTCCAGCCATGAATGAGGCACCGAATCATAGGCCTTCTTATAGTCAATCCAAGCGGTTGAGAGGGACCCCTTGTTCCGCCGGACTTGTTGGCAAATGGTCGTGTCAATGAGGAGGAGCTCCTTAGTACCACGGGACCCAACCCTACATCCATTCTGAGAAAAGGCCAAAACGTTGTTCGCAACAATGTGCGTGTTAATTTTTGTTCTCAGAATGGACGTAAGGAGCTTGTATAAAGTAGGCAAGCACGTGATGGGTCTATAGTTTTTCGCTTCCGTGGTACTACCGGACTTATAGAGCAGGAAGGTAGCACCAGTAGTCATGAAAAATGGCAGGGAACCAAGCTAGAAGGCGTCTTGAAATTGTGTTGCCAGACGTTCATGTGAGGATCGAAACCACTTGATCCAAAAGTTGTGCAATCCGTCTGGCCCAGGACTTTTCCAGTTCTGGGTCGTACGGACAGCACAACCCACATCATCGGGGCTGATGGTCACAGCCCCGATGGCTTCGATCGGCTCACACTCACGTCTGACAACATTCATACATTCGCCCTCGGTGTGCTCGACTGGAACCGACCAGATACTACGCCAGAAATTAATCATGGCAGTAGGATCCGGCAGTTGCCCGTCGGTCACACATTGGTCGGCTCCCTCCCACTTTCGGTATACCTTCCTCTGATCGCTTTGAAAGAGACGATTTTGTTGGTATCGATCCACACGCTCTCTGTAGCGACGAATACGGCCTGCCCATGCATAAACTTTCTGCTTTAGGTAGTCGATGCGCTCTGTGACACATGCCATGTAATCGCAGGGCCTGGTGCCAGTCCCCGCGAAGGCTTGGGTCACGTAGCGCATCACACGGGGGCGGTTGTTGCCCCCCCTAAAGCAGATTAGCTTAGCAATGAGAGTCCTAAACGAGCCGATACGCCGCTCGATCCGTACTTGCCAGGCAGGAACACCCCCGGCGGTCCGCGGTGCTCGGTCAGTGTCCGGAAATCTGACACGAGCAACGCGGCACGCCGCGATGGCCCCGCAGTATATGATCGAGTGGGTATCAGCTAAATCTTCGCTAGCCCGAAGGTACGGGTCTAGCAAAGCGTCCAGGGCTCCCATTAACGCTAAGTTGCGTTTATGCATTGGTAAGCGTGGTAATCGTGGCCTAGACTCAGGTGCGGATCGATACCGCGCAATCGCCTCTTCCAAAGCCCTCCTCAACTGCTCATTGGCCTGGGTACTTACACTGCTCGCACATCCTTCGTCATCGGCATCGGGATCCGTCAGCGGCACCCCCGGCACCAGGTTTATTATTATTATTATTATTATTTGTGTTTCTTTTTTCTCCTCTTTCAAGGGTTTTTGTTCATTATGCGGGCCGTAGCCAAGCATAATGAAACATTCATAGATTAATTATTATTGTGTAGTGTTGTTCGTTATAGTAGATGATGTCAAAAATTTGCGGGTAATGCGGCATGTATTTAGTATTGTAGCTTTTTGTAAAGTGCCAATTATATAGGATGGTATCTTCAGAGTTTCTAGGCTATTGTTTAAGGTTAATTGTTTATAAATATAAATGTTTTTATGTAAGTAAACGCGGGGGCAAAGTTTTGCAAATTTATTTTAGCTTAATTTAATTTATTTTAGATTTTAGCTCTTCAAGTTTTATCTTTTTAGATTTATGTTTTATATCAAACTAAATTTACACTCACACCCCACAACCCACAATTTATCTGCTTTGCCCGAAGATTGACTGGTAGAGAATGCCTCATGGCATTAAGTCCGCCTTTTGTACGATAAGCTTTCTTTTGTGCAATAAAGATTAAATAAAGAAATAAATTTATTAAACGTGTACATTAGACATCAACGCGTGGTTACATCAACAGCCTCGTATAGTCTATCCCATCCCAGTCTATCCCGTTTGGCCGTTATACGGGGATCTTCTAGTACCTATCTAAAATTAAACAATCATATCAGTCGTCCCTGTTGTCCCAACATACAGCGCGGACAACGACGACCAGTCTTCAAGTAACTGTCATAAAATACAAATTTAATTTGTTTAAACGGTATTTTATTTAATCTCGAACTAATGCCCCTCTAAATCCTTCCACATCTGGGATTTGTGTCTCGAATTCTCGATGTTCTTGATGATTTACTGCGTCTGTGTGGATTTCAGCAAAATGTCAAGCGTGCCTGACCCGACTCGGATGAACCCGTAGCTAAACAAAGCAGATGGCTGATGCCGTATACCATGGTATAAAAAACAAGGTAAGGCGTTCCGGAATGACAGGCCTGTCACAGGCCAGACATGTGACGTCATCACGCTATGATTGGTTGGTTGGTTCTGTCAATCCGTTTCTGTGTTGCCAGTAGTAGGTATAAATCATAATACTCCCCGAACCCCTGGTACCTGTATGAATGTCTTAAAAATCAATTATTACGACCAAAAAAAATTATCTAAAGGATATAACAATTGTCGTAATGCAAAAACATTTTTTTGTCCGACTGGCGATGAACATCTTTTCCTTATAAATCTTATAATTATTTTGTTACCGTAAAGCGGTCACTAATCAGTCTACGTCACAAGTCTGCCTTGTCGGAATGCCATACCTTGTTGTCTTATACCATGGTTTATACCAGTTTAGGCTGCGTTTACATCAAAGATATGCGAGGATGCGTAGCGAGGGATGTTTTTGTTATAACCAAATGGAATAACTTCATTTACTTATCCTCGGTCAGCGCAAATGATTCTATTGCTTAGCAAAAACACATCCCTCGCTCTCGCTACCGCTACGCATCCTCGCACTGGTAGAAACGCAAACGTATCCTCGCAAAAACCGCTTGAGAATTGTATATTTTATTGGTTGTTTATAAAAGTGGAACCCCCAAAATTGGTTGTAAGGCGTACCAACACGATCGACCGGGTGTGCTGTACGTCTAGCACAACTACGTACATGTTTCGCGACTCTTGTCGCGCGACATAGCATCGCCGGTCACTCTCACACAGTGCAGCGAAGAAAGAGATAGGTAATATTACTCGCGCGAGAAAGAGTCGCGTGTTACAGTTGTGCTAGAGGCGCTGCTACGAACTGTCATGTCCGTTTGGAGCAGAAAAACATCAAATTTGACACTTAGCAGGATTTTAACGAGCCTAAAAGACATAGACGAACTACGCACCATCGCCTGGGCAGAAACGGCACTGAATTTCGATGACGCGTTTGTCGACATTTCAAGGGTAAACCGCATGCGGCACTTGCCTAATATACTGAAAGATTGCCCGCCGCCGGCCAACCGTTCCGTATTGATGGACAATAAATAATAGGGTCCCGTTCTACTAATATAAATATATTACTAAGACTCCTCTGTCCGTGCGTCTGTCTGTCTGTCTGTCCGTCTGTCACCAGGCTGTATCTCACGAACCGTGATAGTTAGGCAGTTGAAATGTTCACACAATATCATGTATTTCTGTTGCCGCTATAACAACAAATACTAAAAAACACAATACAATAAATATTTAAGGGGGCTCCCATTCAACAATCGTGATCGGTTGCGTTAACTTAGCACCTCATTTGTATCCGGCGTCATGCATGCCACATGCAAACTTAACTTAACCCGGCCAGTTAAGGTGGGATAAGTATTTGTACGGAACCCTCGGTGCGCGAGTCATACTCGTACTTGACCGGTTTTTTCAGACAAGTATAATACAGCACTCCGGTCAGTCCCCATTTGATTGTACAGTGTACACCAGTGACCAGCCCGGTGAATTATGCATTTCATAATGGACCAGTTAATGTGATCGAACCAGTCCAGCCACAACCACAATCGCGACCGGTGGCGAAATCACCGGTAATGAGCTTTGACGCTGATTGTAATTGCGACCTGGTATGTCATAATGGAGTCATTATGGATTGAAGTTTGAGATTCGGTTATATGGGTCAATGATTAATTATTATTACAGAAGTACCTAGCGTAAATAAAAGCTTATTAGCCTATAATCCTGCACCAACTACATATTTCTGTTTAACCCAGTAGTTGAGAATGCCTTAAGGCATAGTCCGCCATTTGTCCTTATTTTTGGTATTTTGCTACAATAGAACAATTTACAGTTCACCTGTCTGACCCGGAAAGCCGCGGAGACATACGTAGAAGACATAGACATAGCTTAGTACACTTGACATATCATCGAATTTAGGTTATACTTATAAAATAAAGCTATATATGAAATAGACTAGTGGAAAATTGGCTTACAATCAACGGCAGAATTTTCGAACTGACGAAAGTGAGTTTCAGCCACATTATATTTAGTTATACCGATACCAAAGGGACAACTGATTATATATAATGTAGGTCGTAGGTACATGTGCATGTACCGTCATCTTGTAATTCTCTTGCGCAAGGAGTTCGCGTGGGCTAGCAATTAATGCGTTCGCTAACAATGAGCTGTGGGACGACACGTCTAACCCCTGGCGAATGGCGAATCAACACAATGCCGCATTAAAAATTCAAAATGTCTCAAAAACAAACTTAAGCGTACCCCCAAACAGTACAATAAAAACCTTACCGCTTTGATAATACGAATCACGTAACAGACAGTTTGCACAAGTAAAAAATAAACATTAGAATCACCAGCGTAATTGGGCCTGTCAAAGTTCATTGAAATACACTTTGGACTTGCCTCAGCGCCTGCAGTTGGAGGCAAGAGAGGTCAAGGTATGCTGGAGGTGCTGAACGTAGACAATGAGTAATTGGCAAGTCGCTAATATTATTGAGGCGGGGCCGAACGGTCATTAAAATGGTAGAAAAACGGCGCTGATGTGCTCGGAATGCGTAAAAGCGATTATTTAAAATAGCGATGTGAAAAAATAAAATACATAAATGGAATTGTCGCCGAGAGCAGATTCAACTGACAACATTTCTGATCATCCCAATGGTACCCTCAAACGCCCACCAAACCTCAAAGCAAAGTCCAAAACCTCACTCCAAATGTAAGCATGCGTCGCGGGTGGAAAGCCGAGAACTATTAACGTATTAACACGTTTAACTGTCATTATTAGAAATGTATGTGTACCCACTCCGAGCAGTGAAATTCAAATTGGCGTTTATACTTAATCGTTTAGTTTGAAACTTCACGATTTCATTATATCATTATTGACGGCCTCTACGTAGTTACGATTACGAACGCTACGTGGCGCTACATTCGAGCCAATACAAAGAATCCTTAGACAATAAGCCACATCCGAACGTCAGTTTCCGTTTCCCAGTTATGATAATTAGCATTTCCTTCCGATTAGAAAACGCGCAAATTTATAGGTTACAGTTTGGCGAAGAAGCGATATAATTGCCCGTAATTGGAGCCTGAGAACGCATGCGAGAACACGAGTGCCAAGTGACACAAAAACAGTACACAATGACGGAGGAATGCGACAAAAAACAACGTATCTCACTTACGCGAGGGAGACTGCATGAAGCCTCAATGGTTAAATCATCGCTAGTTGCGTACGAGTTCCAATAATGTTGTCGTTAGTTTTTATGAAGCTTGACTGCCAGTGGCGGATTATCCCTAAGGCAAAGTAGGCACGTGCCTAGGGGCGCGAGGTTCCAAAGGGGCGCGCGCAGCGCGCGCCTTTGCCAGTATTATCAGTATTATAACTAAGAAAAACATGTTTTTTTTTTCCTATTAAAACGTCATAAAATTAAATATGTTAGTAAGTTTGCGACAACATACACAATATAAAAGACATGCAAAAATATTGTCCAGTCACCTGTCATATTTCAATTAATTCAGAAAGTAATAATATCAATCCATTCCAGTTCGTCCACAAAATGTTTGTAATAAGTATGCAAGGGAGAGTAGACGGCCATCAGGGGCTAGAGGGATCGGTGATGTAATCGTCAGTGTGTCAGATACCGTCAGTAGGTAAAACTTACGGAAGATGATTCAACGAAAGGAGTGGCGACGAGTGTACCGAAGTAGAACTGGTCCATAAAACTAGATGCAAAAAAAAATAGAGCTACTCTAGTGGCTCTGTGAGCCGAAGAGAAGAAAGAAGAGTTTGTTTCCAAATAACTGAAATTTGTATTTTTTTAGCCCCAATATTGCCGCCATTTTGTGAAAGAAAACGAAAAACTAAATCGAAGAATTAATTATCGAACCTAATAGTGACAAAATTTCATGAGAATCGGTTGGGAAATGCAACCGGTAGGCGAGAACAGCCGGCAGTCTGGACAACTGGACAATCCGGACATACGAAAAAATGTTTGGCCACGTTGTAACGGAGGTGCTTCGCTCGCTCGGTTGACGAAGCTTTGTGATTCGACTCGATCTTCGGCTCGTAGCAAGATCTCTCCGTCGGGACCGAAAATTATATTGAATTTTGATGCTAGTGCGGAAAATCAATTTACGTTATTGCTAATGAAAAATTTCGCGCTCGCTCCGCTCGCGTTTTCATCTGAATTTTTTTTTACCCTTTTGAAAAATTTTGTGCTCGGCGCTCACGTTTTCATCTCGAAATTTTTCGAAAGGAAGGGTTAAAACAGAGCTGTTTTGACCCTTCCTTTCGAAAAATTTCGCGCTCGCTACGCTCGCATTCTTATCACGTGTTGTCTTAAACCGTCCCTTCCAAATTCGCTCGCTACGCTCGCGTTTTCACCTCATTAAGCTTCCTATCCTCTAGCAAATTAATATATGGTCGCTTGAGGGGCGCCGATGATGTGTTTGCCTAGGGCGCTCTCGACCCTTAATCCGCCACTGTTGACTGCTGTGGAGTTTCAATCGATTAGGCAGAATTCAACTGAGAATTTGCACCTGAGGGAGATAAATCTCAAAATAAAATGTAGCCAGTGACAACGTGACACGAACTTCGAACTAGCTCTTCTGGAGTTAGGTAGGTACTATACTAGTCCGTTAAAAGGCTTATTTGAAACAGAAATGTCACAATAATTCTAGGAAAATTTGGGAGATTATTTTATTTATAGAAAAATGTGACCTGTATTTATGTATTTGACCCGTGAATAATTAATTACAAAATCAATTTATATTTCCTACTAAAAGTGTCTATCTGTGCCTTAAACCTTACATCTAGATTTATCGGCCAACTTGAATTCCTACACTTGCCCTCACGACAGACCCTTACTCTACGATGATTTATCATAATATGTCAAAAAAAAAAATCTACATCTCCGGGTTGTACAATTTTAAATAATCCGGTTCTATACCAAATCGTTCGTAGCCTATACTGTGAAATCACATAATAATTTCATGACCACATAGCGCTACGCTAGAACCAAGAACCAACTGTAAGAGAAAATGATGTGGGAAGGTATTCGGCATTCGTGGTAGTTAGGTATTCGATGGCCGCGAGATACGCGCTAATCGCGAACCTATCAATTCTCCGGATGAGCGGCAGCAATGGCAGCATGTGGAAGTTATAATTGCATGGCATTGTTAGAAATCTCCACCAGGATGCTTCTAGATTACTGCACCTCTAGCACATCTATGATACGCGACTCTTCCTCGCGCGAGATATTTATCTATCTCTTTCTGTGCAGTGCTGTGAGAGAGTGACGGATGACGCTATGTCGCGCGACAAGAGTCGCGAAGCATAGTTGTGCTAGATAGGCTGGACTTAGTCACTTGGGTCCGCCATTTCCTTGTATTTTTGCTCGCAAGCAAACACATCGAGTCTGTGTTCATTTTGTGTATACAACCTTGCTCGTCACCAGCAGTAGTAGCAAAACTGTGACAAGTGACACTTTCTCGCGCGAGATATATTATCTATCTCTTTCTGTACAGTATCGCGAGAAAGTGATGGTTGATGGGTGATGCTATGTCGCGCGAGAGCACAGAATAGATAATAGTACAACGTGAAGCATAGTTGTGCTAGACTAGCAGGCTCCACCAAGTCGGATGGCTATTAGAATACATATTCAATTGGCAACCGACATTATGGAATACTGGGAATACTCGTATATTTAGTGCACATAAACTAAACTTTAGTTGTGCTAGACTAGCATCAGGCTCCACCAAGTCGGATGGCTATTAGAATTCATATTCAATTGGCAACCGACATTATGGAATACTGGGAATACTCATATATTTAGTGCACATAAACTAAACTTTAGTTGTGCTAGACTAATAGCATCAGGCTCCACCAAGTCGGATGGCTATTAGAATTCATATTCAATTGGTAACCGACATTATGGAATACTGGGAATACTCGTATATTTAGTGCACATAAACTAAACTTTAGTTGTGCTAGACTAGCATCAGGCTCCACCAAGTCGGATGGCTATTAGAATTCATATTCAATTGGCAACCGACATTATGGAATACTGGAAATACTCGTATATTTAGTGCACATAAACTAAACTTTAGTTGTGCTAGACTAGCATCAGGCTCCACCAAGTCGGATGGCTATTAGAATTCATATTCAATTGGCAACCGACATTATGGAATACTCGTATATTTAGTGCACATAAACTAAACTTCGATTCAATTCCTTATTTATGATGACTATGAAACTAAGATCGAAACTAAGATCGTTCTTTAGAAGTCTCAAGATGAGAATTATGTATAATAAGAATAATATGAAAATGTCAAACAAGATGTTTTATATTATATGCACATCGTCCACGCCCTTTTATAGGGGTTCTCCATCGTTGGGGTTTTTGGGTAAACTAAAAAGACACTACGTATTCTAGACGCCTTATAAAGTTCAGGCATGTTAATGGAATTATTCCAAAATCCGCATATTTTGGTCCAGTCTTTTAGATGATTTAAATGATTACTCCAAACACAGCATATTTTTACTTTTGTATGTTAATAGGTACTTAATGTTAACTGCACGAAATATAACGAATTTCTACGAATGTAATTAATCCAAACGGATGAGATTTAATTAAAGATACGCGATGTATGAGGCGTTAATCAATTTTATTGACGCCGCGCCGGTGAGTCTGCGACAAACTTTCCTCGACGTTCGCGGAAGTGCGAGAAATTCTCCCCTCCGCCCCCCTCCTCCCGCGGGCTCGCCACTTCTCCGCGGAGATCGACGCAAGCGCCGATCAACGTCACTCCAAGAAGACATTCGTTGTTTAGAACACCAACGTTCTGGCTATGAGTCAAAGACTATAAATAAGTTTGGGACACCCCAAACTGCTGGTATTCGCTTACAATTTATACTAATACATAAAATAAATAAAAAACATTTGTTTTCAGAGGATACGATATTGACTTAATTCGAGAAAATGCCAGCGATGTGGCGTGGACTTTCAGTTGCGAACTTAGAACTAATAGAAGATCCTCGCTCAGGGTCCTATCTGGTTCAACAGATTTCATTGGCCATACAACGTGGGAACGCTGCCAGTGTAATGGGAACGTTTGGGCCCGGTGCGACTCGGGGCGAGCCTTTTTAAGTCCTTCTTCACCTTTCAAGATATTTGCTATCGATCCACAACGTTGACGAAGCCTGTTGCAGATGTCACGTTATTGGTGTGTTGTTTGACGAAGCCTGTCGCTGATTAGATTTTTGTATTCTCTCTGACGATGCCTGCGTTGCGGATTTGACTTTTACACTTTGTCTTATGCATTATTTACTGTTGAATAAATGATTTTTGTACCATAGAAGATTAGATTATGGATTAGAGGTAGCCACAACGAATTAGTTAGAAAATTTAGTTTCGATTAGATGAATGGATAGTATTTTCAAATAAAAGCCCTTTAGGAGCATTAACTAAATACATGTAAATCGAAGTTTGATAAACACAACTAGCGAGAAAGGTAAATGAATAAGTTAATAACTCTTTGAATTCCTTAAGAAATCAGTGGTTTTTTTTTTTCGAAATGGAAGACTAAACCCAACTGCCAGTCTCAGTTCGGAGTTCTGAGGCAACGCTGGTCATTATACCACGACGCAATAGTATGATTAGTACCTACGTTTACAACGCAGTTATTTGACTCCAGTACTTATATTGGTTGAGTAACTGTGGAATACTCGAGGACCATTCGGTTATATAATGAGATAAACACGACAATAAACCGCTTTGATTGGTATTGGGAATGTTCACGTAACCGGCCCAAGCTATAATTGATTTATTGACTTTCCAAAAAATCGCAGATAATAAGTAGTTAGTAATATTTATTAAATTTTTAGTTTAAAACCTATGCTTTATACTAAAAACTGATTTATAGACAATGACGAATTTAAATAATAAAAAATAATTTGTTGAGACGTTCAGAAAACACACTTCTATGAACTAACAATTATTTTAAAAGTGTGATTTCTGAACGTATCTACCAATAAAGTTGTTAAAAAAAATTTTAAACCATCACTTGACGGGATTTGTTTGTGTGGAAGAAGTGGAATGGGACTTCCGGTTCGTGTCCCAAGATGGCCGCATGCGTTTAGGTTTAGTTGTTCATTATTTATTCATTTTAGTTGTTCAATGTGTAGTATTGATAGCGTATTGTGCAGTGATCTAACGTATGAGTGAATAGCTAATGAAGAATTCAACTTGAAGCGTTCATAGCCCTTCCTGGGTCAAGGCCCGATAGTCCGCGTGGTTTTTTGTAAATCGCTATCACTTTACAAAAAGCACGATTTTTTCAACTCACCGTACAACGTGGTATCAATCCTCTATCTAGTCGCCTAGTGCGATTGGCAACGAGACATTGGCAGTAATGGTCGCTTAACTGTGACCGGTTGCCATTTTAAAAAAAAAAAATAGAAAGAAGTGGAATGGATTTGATTAACTGGAATTGGGATACCTATACCAAAAAAAATTACACCCCATTTTTTGTTAAAATCGTAAAATACAGGTCAATTTAAGATACCAATTTCATCCGTTTGCCAATGGATATGTTTAATTATTTCTCGCCATAGTAAGGAATGTAAGCATTGTGTGATGACGTCACGATTGATTTGACTCGTACTACAGTCGAATTCATTTACATCTACACACTTACGAGAACAAAAATATCTGAACGCGACCCTATTGTCAGGAGCATAAAATCGAGCCCTATTCCCCGAAATTAACACAAGTCGTAAAAAAATCTCATATCCTAATTGGTCTTCGCAAAATGTGTTTACTAACTAAATCAGTTACGTCTAGGTTATTACAGTCTATTTGACTTTATATAAAGAATGCAGCAATAAGTTAAAACAAACCAAACATCTGAGAACAAACTAATCTACAAACCTCTCGTATAATGCATAATTATCATCTGATACGCGTAATGAGCGATTATTGTTACAATCACAACATCAGTGCACAAACGGCATGAAATTAAAGTATTGCGCGCTAATGACTGTAATCGGGCGCATGCGAACGAGGACCAGCCAGCGGGGTTCCCGGGACCCTGTTGGAGAACCCTACCAGCGGGGTTCCCGGGACCCTGTTGGAGAACCCTACCAGCGGGGTTCCCGGGACCCTGTTGGAGAACCCTACCAGCGGGGTTCCCGGGACCCTGTTGGAGAACCCTACCAGCGGGGTTCCCGGGACCCTGTTGGAGAACCCTACGTTGAGCCATGAAGCGGAGCACCGTCACGTAATGACGGAAGTTAATACTACTCAAACAAATTTAGGATACGTTACGGATACGACCATTTAGTTAAAACTATGAGTTATATTATTATGACTTTTCGGGTCAAAGTTTTACATCAGTTATAAAGCAGCGCTTTTGTGAACTCTAGGCGACACATCGAGGTGGAATTTAAGGTTTCTCAGATATTGCAATCACACTAATATTATAAATGCGGAAGTTTGTGAGTGTGTTTGTTACTTTTTCACGCCCAAACGGCTTTACCAATTTTGATAAATTTTGGTATGAAGGCACTTACTCCGCATTAACACATAGGCTAATTTTTATCCGGAAAAACGGTAGTGTTTCCGTGACATTAGCGGGTAACACCGCGGCGCAGCTAGTAATAAGAAAACGTTACTTAGCACAAACCCTTCTTCAGTAATATTGTGATAAAATGGCTGAGGATATATAACCCTAAATACTTAGATATGTTCATTTCTGATCAGATTTGTTTTCATTCTAACAGATAATGTCACTGCGGAGAACCCTCATTACGCAAGTCCAACTTGCCATTGACCGTTTCATTTTATTATGCGATAGCTCACATTTAGCAATAAGTATGTAATTAAGCTTTTCTCACACTTGCTTGACCCTGTCCTAAAAGCGGTAGGTACTGAACGGGGCGTAGCCTCGAGCGAAACTCGCTAAAAAAACTATTTTATTGCTTTTGTGCATACGATTTGGACGTAATTTGACTATTAGTAAACCGAACTTGCATTCAATTAAGTAATAGAAATATATATAGCGAAGATTCGAAACCTCCTTTTGCTTTTTCACCAAGGTTTGAATACTTTTCGCAGCACGAGTTGCGACCCCTACATCAGTTTTGTTTAACCTATTGGTTTAAAATATGGACTTTTATTAGTGTAGGTACTTTGTATTTTAGGAAATATATACAACCTACTATATAAAATTCTTTATTCGAAGATATAGTGTTAAATTAGTCTATTTTACTTGTATATTGACACAATTGCTCAAAGGTTAAATGGAAATGATCCCTTATTGTTATTATTTAAATCTCTTTTTATGTGGCTTCATTCAATTATCCGCTGATAAATTAACAATGCGATATCATGTCCACTCCATTAGTCGGCTCGAGAGAACAGATGTGCCGTTTTCACACACACTTTCTACCGTAACTGCGTAACCATTTGACTATTATATTATAACGACTACATTACGTATAACAGTATAGACGAGCATTCAATAAAACTATTATCCAAGTCATGAGAGATTTGACTGTTATCAAAACTCAAGAGTGGATTGAAGACACGCAGAATGTGGAGTTCGTACGGACTCAATAGTTGTAATAGCCCGCAATTTGGTAGAAATACCTAAGCTGTTTTACATAGAAAACTCCAATCATCGAGCCTCAGTCGTATTAACATCCACAAATGAAATGTGTCAACTCGCGTCGTATATTGCTCGACATGTTTCTAATCGGTTCGCTCCTGGCACAGGAGTAAAGAAACGGAAACGGTCTCTGTTCCGTTTCTTTACTCCTGTGCACACGGTGTTCGGTTGGCCGCCGCCGCCGCGACTGATCGGAGCTCCTGCATCTAGAAACCTAACCAATCTCTTTCTTCGCTGTACTGCGAGAGAGTGACGGGCGATGTTATGTCGTGCGACAAGAGTTGCGAAGCGTAGTAGCTAGACAAGCTGGTGATGAATGGCAATATTTAACTTAAACGACGCGACTAAACCCGTTTCATAAGGATTTTAATAAATAATAGGCTATTTCAACTCGTCTCGCCTCGCCGAAGGAAAAGCACGTTCAACGTGAAACATTGGGAGGCGTTAAGACGTGGTTCCTTGAAGGCTACTCCGATCTTCACATCGTGCCCTTGCGCTCATCCAGATATTGTTTAACCATGGAGCGAGGGGTGAAAAAATACGAACTTGGAGAAGGAATAAGCAAATTCTGCTCCAATATTGGCCTGACATGGGATTTTTTTTGAGTTAGAGGTAGGTATGTCCTGTGTGTACGAAATAATGGTGTCTTGTCGTCACAAGCCCGCATCCCCGTCACCGCGCAACGAAAGGCAGCGCCACCCGATCTCTTGTATACCAAAATGTTAGCAGATAGAGACAGGTAACAGTTTCAATATTTCCGCTTTAGCTTGTGACGTGTCCCTCACTAACAAAGGCGATTGTCGCCGGTGCGTGTGCGCCGCCCATTACCTCTCGCGAGTATTCGGCGGGTCGCTTTCTTTTGCACCTCTCCTTACCGCCTCATTGCCTGGTCACTGCAATTATTGACAAAGGTCTGAAGAAAGTAGACATGAGTTGCTAATGTTTGTCTAGTACATTGCATCGTAAACCTTGGCATCTGGAAATTTCTTTGAGGGGATTGGCAGTTTAAGACGGATACGTTTGAGGGTCAAAAGGAAGCGTTGGCTCTAGGCGCAGGCACGAGCGTATTCAAAAACACGTGCCTTTCATATTTTTTTGACCTAAAGGACAAATTTCTCAAACTTGATAGACACATGATAAACAAATTACGCGACCATCACAGTCCCGTCCCGTCCTGTAGGTATGTATTCTGTTCTGACGTCACACACCCTAGATTTTTTCTCAGGAAAGCCTTGCCGTTTCATGATTTTCACGATATCCACTATAACGGGAACCCACAATTAAGGAGCCAGCCCGTACCTAGTATAATGTCTGCATCGGTCGACTGGCCACAGACCGCAGACTTTTTCACCATCGTAACAACGTAACTGTCGTACGTTGGCATAATTTCTTCCAGTCAACAGTTGCACGGTAATGACGGCTCATAACTAGTAATGATGATGACCGGTGAAGTGTGCTATTCTCCAAGCAAAGGAAGGCAGTATCAATGTATGCACGCGCACATTCTTAGTGCATTCTGCTTTTGATCTTGATGTGTAGTTAACAACACGTAGAACCTGTCGCAGTTTGTAAACACGCCGTATTAAATCGGTCAAACTTGTCAAGCTACTTGCACTAAAAATGGATGGAAGTGCTCCCAAATAGCAACTTACATACGACTCTTCAGAACTGGTTCTGAAGAGTCGTATGTACTGACTCAAAAATTGCAGCGATACAAGTGTTACATTTAGGTACATTATATACAAAATATGAGATGGAGGTCGAGATAACTTGCTACGTTTCAATGCGTGCGTGTCAAGGATTCTTAATCTGTTTCTGTCGCCATTTTGTGGTAAGTACATCTATTAACACTCTGAATAAAGATGTAAACCTGAAATTATTTGTCAAATTAGATGCAATAAGCACTTTATATAATGAGCCGTGTATCTAACTCGCACTAATCTTGTTGTTGGAAGGTGAAATGAGGCCAATAAATTGCCGTTTTTATACACATAAGTAAGTATCTACTATTTTTCTTCTTAATTCATGAACATCAATAAACTTTGTTAATTCATTGCACAAATCTTCATCTTGAGTTCGGGAGTTAAATATTCCGTTTACCCTACATATATACCTATTTGATTTCGCGTTCAGCGCAGAAATTATAATTCAAATCACAGACTTAGCACATCACATGACTCTCTACGGTTAAGGTCATATCCGGCACAGCTCGCTACCCGATCCGTCCAGTAAGTGATATGGATGCACTAGAGCAGTAATAACATGCAGGTGGAGATGGCCCCTGCGCCCTGACCGCACGTTCAGCGCAAATCATACATAATGCAAATAACACTATCCATGGGTAGAGGCGAATCTGGCACAGCGCAACCCGATCCGTTCAGTAAGTGATATGCAGCACTAGAGCAGTAATAACATTTGCTGGTAGAGATGGCCCCTGCGCCCTGACCGCCGCGGTCAAGTCGCACGTCTGTTCCACGCCGCTGCGTCCAGTGGGAATCGCGGCTTACAAGGATATCTCGGGCTTAACTTTATATATGAGTGAGTGAACGACAATGTAATCTTATAATTCGATCAACTGTTGAAATAATTCTCCTATTTGTTTATGTTGACATCATTACAACTACATTAAAAAGTCTAAAAAGATTTAAAAGTTCTCTATTAAAGTAGCGATACTTAATATCTAGTCTCGTTCATAATTTCACATTGATTGTGTTATGTTGAAATCTTACAGCTATATAAGAATTAAAGTTACCGATTAAAATGAAACATCCTGTTTTGAAAAAAAATCAGACTTCTATGTTAAGTTATTAATATTGAGATACTTTATGTAGGTGCATGTTTTTCTAAAGGAATCCGGAAGAAGCGTATACTTACTTAAAAAGGTCACGGTCAATAGCCGCGTTTATGTAGAATGCAATGATCAAAATGCGGACCACGATCCAACCACCTGCCGCATCAATATAGGCTAGCATAAACGATGACTAAGATTTGTATTCGCGACCTTTGAAGCAGTAATAAGCGCTATTAAGCAAAACCACATGTGTGAAAATCACGAATATGTATAAAATAATTTAACCTTTTGCCTTTTTTGATTCACTATTTTTGCATAAAAGATGACCTTATCATAGTGCCAATGTGCAAAAAATCAAAAAGTTCTACAATCACTGATGATTTAAGATGTTACCGTCATATCAAAACAAATCTCGTAACTAGAATACAACAAACACATTGCTTGAATTGATACTTCGGTGTATTTTACGCAAAAAGAACTACTGTGTCAATAAGGTAGTAAAACAACCCGAATATCATAAATAAAACATCACTAAGGGTTGCCTCATCGATACCGAGCCAGCCATAACGGGAAAGCAGCCCAAACCTGCCGCTAGCTGCCGAAAGTTTTTGCCCTTTCTCGGAACCAGATATTACAACAGGGCCTGAATGGGTGCGTACGAGAAAGTCCGTCGGCAAGTGTTCGTGTCCGTTTGACATTCTCGGACGTGCCGGCACGTGTGCTGTCTTATTTACATTGCGGGTCGAGGAAAGCGAGAGATGCCCCTGTGTTTCGGACTCGGGCGTATTTACATTGGAGGTCGAGGAAAGCGAGATGCGCTCTTGACTGGGGATGAGAAGAAAGGAGAACATTTGGAACTTTCGAGGAATTTGGGTTTGCATGGTTTTATGTGCGCGTTTTTGTAGTTGTTGGTTATAGTACAGTGAAGTCGTCCATAAGTGATCCGCCAAGAGCATTGGAGAAATAAATTTCGAGGACCAAATAATGTCATTACACTGAAGAAAATTGTTAAGAAACTGGTCGACGGACATGAAGTCAAGACTTTAGAAAACCAATTTGTCCTTCAAACGCACAATTGTCCAAGTCCGCGACAGCATTCCGCAAGGTCTGACAGTAACTAGAAACCCAAGTCAGCCCCAGGGCTAGCTCGGTCGGAAGGGCCGCCATTACCGTCATTTCGCTCACATTCGGAATGGTAACATTGGTAAAACCGGGCTGGCAGTAGCCGCCGGCTCGGCCAATCTGCAGAGCAACTATTGTTCGATGTCTATCCTATGCCAGTTTCGCGGATTTTTCACCCTAACGTCTTGGCCACGACTAGACGCGACCAGCGGCGCGGCGAGCGGCAGCCATAGGTGAGAACGGAAGGTCCGAACGCGCTGTCTCGCTTTCTCCTATGGCTGCCGCTGGTTTCGGAAAGTCGTGGCTGGACCATAATAGCTCACTTACCTGGAAATAGGCTTCAAACTTCATAATAAGAGTAAAACTAATATCATCTTCAAAATATGCTTCTCTGTTACATATGTTTTCCTTTTCATTATGTCACAATCGTGCGTGATAGTTTCATAGGTCCCGCTCTTGGTAGGTCATGGTCGTAGCCGTTATGGTCGTTAAAGCAGTTCAGTTAGTATTACTTAGTATAGGTAGAAAACTAGCACAGCGTTCGACTTCATTGTTCTAGTATGTTTGAATCCTGAATTGTCATTGATCTAACGGTGGGGGCAGCGTCGGCGCCCACGTACTTCCGATGTGCGAAGGCCTACTTTTCCTTTGCCGACTCCATTTAGCGCGGTAGGAAAACGCCGTCCGACTCGAGCTGACTGATGTATAGATGGCCTATGGATAGTTAATTTCGTTGTACATCATTGCGCAACTTGAGCTAACAACCTTCCAGTTTCATGTAGGAAGAACGTCAGCAATTGTCAGCTGTTGTTTTGTTTTTGCGGTTTATCCGTAACTAAAAATATATAAACGTTTACATCTTAGCTTCGCTTCAGAGCAGGATACAAATAAATAAGTTACGAAATTGGAGTCAATTTGCCTAAGCAATTTAGCGTTTCGTGGCAAAAAGATGATTGCGTTTATAACCTAAAAAGGTTGCGCAAGTCAAGAGGCATGCTAACCACATACGTTAAACGTCTTAGTAAGGCCTTTTCAATCGGCATCCCGCCGCTAAATCGGTGCGAATGGCATTCCTTTCGACTAGGCTGTCCCTAATGTGCGGAATGCAGCCCAACCGTGGCGCAACACGCTTGCTTACCTAACCAGAAGGAAGTAGCATGGACGTAGGCCTCGGCAGAACAGCTTCTGGGGACATTAGAAAGCAAGGTAGTCGATCAATATCATACCTTACTCGTACATAACAATAGTTATGACTATGACTGTCCGACTGTTCGCCACGTGGCTATAAGACAACATTTTACCCCTGCCCAACCCAAGACAGTTACTTACGCAACTCTGTCTGGTTTTCAAAGTGTAAAATTGTCAATCCAAGATATTTTATATTAGCATCCATCATAAAATATGTTGACGGTCCATAACATGATAAAAACTGAATGGAGATACTTATAGAAGAGTTAAGAAGTTATAGTCATGCGGGTTTTAGCCATCATTTCAATATAAAAGCTTTAAATATTTATTAGCAATCATTCGAGTATTTAAATTTAGACGAGTAGGGCTTTCTTGGTATTGAATTGAGTGGAACCGGTCGGCGTCGTGGCATTTTATCGCGTTCCAACCGAGCAACGACATTTGGACGCGAATCTGATACAATACAAAGTAGGTAACTTGATCCCTTGATTTTCTCGAAAACCATTATTGTATCGGTGCATCTATCACGGGCAAAGGGCACGTAGGTTAACTCGAGAATCACGAAAATAAACTGTTCCCATACTAATCTATAGACTTGAACTTTGACAATGAATTACCCTCTCGTCGCATCATTCAAGTCAACAAGTCGGGAGTAGGGTTTGTAATTCCGGAATTGGCTTGTATGACCAGTATTGATAATTCCGAAATTTCCAATACTTCCCATACTAACCAATTCCGGAATTGCAAGCCCTAGACGGGAGGGACTGGCTTATCTATATACGAGTACTACAACAACTTGGCAACTTGTCCAAAAGAACATTTTATACTAAATAGAAGGCACTTGCAAAGTTTTGCGAATAGGTAACTACTTGATTGAAGGTACTTACTTAAATAATATTAAAAACTATCTGCACTCTGCAACACTGCATAATTGCATTATGCAGATATTAGACAGTGTCCGTCTATGGCTTACGTAAGCATCAACACTATTGAAATCGCAAAGCACCGCCACTCAGCTATATTTAGACATGCGAAATTTTCGGAACTAATCTGTAATCTCGAAGATTTCAGCTTTTCTCACGCATGCTCCGAGTTACACGTTCTGCCGGCATCGGCGGGCCAGAGGCGATTCGTGCCGCGTGGCGTCATCCGACATCACAGACAGTCCCGACGACAACGCGTCCGTACGCAAAAACTTAACAATAACACCGATAGGTTTTTCTGTGCCAAGCGGTACTTTTATTCATGACATGACTTATAATATCATGGCATATTATATTCGGGTATCTTATTATATCGGTCTTTGGCTCTGTGATTGCGAGATAAAGACGTGACCAAATCAGGGTTAGCGTTATTAGTTTCGACCAAATCTAAACTTAAGAAGTTCATGCAGCGATTAAGGCTGCTGGTTCAATAACAGTTTTACAAATAAAATCAACTCGCACGATATGAAAATATGGATGAATAGGAAAGTCGTGATCTGACGTCAGAGTCGACCTGGCGTCAGCTCTAGCTAATTCTGCCTGTATTGTTGACCGTGAGACAATAGATTAGCTTCGATGTTCTTCGTTGAATGATCGATTATTTTCTAACTGGAGGAGACCTCAATTTCAAGGTTTGTTTATGAATTTTTAATCTTTTCTTTTCCTTGTTTAGATAATAAGAAATGTTCGGTCGGTTCCCGAAATCACTTCGTATTTATCTCTTAAATATAGACTGAGCTACGTCATTCAGAGTCGCCTTTGTCATTCTTCGATCTTTTTATCTTATACTTTATACCAACTTATACCTAACCTATGTGAAGAACTGATCATTATCTATTCTGTGACTGAAGCACTGAACTCGAATCAGACCGTTGGTAATTGAATCCATTATGAACATTGAACACGGCTGAACCTGGTTTTAGCCATAAATGCAACAAGTTAGCACCACTGCATTTATAAGTTCAGTAAACCTGATGAAACTCGTTCCTAGTTATCGGAAATTAATTCTATCGAGAGGCAGGTTGTATCTACCAACCCGTCAATGTTGCTTCGAAACTCGTAAAAAATTGTGCAATGGAGCCTCGCGCTTTTGTCTGGATCCATACGCGGCGGGACCTAACCTAAACACGGTAGCAGGGCTATTATTCACTTTTTTAAAGTTCCGGAAGCACAGAAGCCCAATAGTTTCGCCAAGACAATGTTTGTAGGTACCTACTTTACTTAGTGATGCTTAAGTAAAACGTGATCAAGCTATAGTCAAACCACCCTAACTTTTCCAAGCAAATGAACTGACTGTCAAACCTTAACCTGCGGCTCGCCGAGGTTTTACGAAAAATATCTAAATAAATACCAGTATCTTTTGGCACTGGTCTCCATAAAAAATACATATTTAAGGCCCTTTTAAAAAAAGGTTGGGTATCGCTGATCTAGATTTAGGATCTAGATTTACTATCTAGTATGTTTACGATTTGACTAGGAGAAAAAGATAGGCACTTAGGCATGCTCATAATGAATTTGGGTAATATGTATTTTAAGGCTGGAAATATGTGTATAATAGATATTTACGGCGATTTGACTGATTACTAGAAGATCCATATGAGAATGATAGAGAATAGACTTAAATACCTATTTGGGCTAATCAAGATGTCACATAATAATAGTAGGTATTACCTACCTTAGATTAATCTCCGTATAAAAACTTGTATAAAATTTGAAAAAAAGTAGGTAAGTACCTACCTGTCTACTCCTTTCTGATGCACCGAGTCCACATAATATCTACCTATTGAATAAGGCACTGGTGGGCATGGCCAGGGTAAAATTGCGCACAATTTTTTTTACGCTATACTTTTTCTACAGGTAGATGCAGTCTTTTTACCCTTTGGGGCGGGTACCAAGGACACGTGAATACGTGACATATATAAATATACTTAGGTAGATAGGTATCGATGTTTCCGTAAGTAGGTAGGTACTTAGTTAGGTAAGAACTATGAGGAATTGAGGGCAAACAAAATCAAAGTTCAACAAGCTTTCAAAATGGAAGTTTGCAAGGTTATTGCATACCTGCGATATGCAGGATGTATCAAGCAATTGTGTTAGATAAAGGTACCTACTACGATATAGGTACTTACCAAGTTATAGGTACCTACCTTTGTGAAGTAAATGCTTACCTATTAGTTATTGTTTTTTATTGCAAGACGGATAGGTTACCAGTTCCCTGATTAACAAGTAAAGTAATAAGACACGTATACGGTTACCTACTGAAAACAAAGGTATATAGGTACAAAACTTTTACTCATAGTCATAGCTAGTCACCGGCTAATCCAAGTTATCCAGCTATTAAGTATTGATAGAAAGACACGATCCGGGAAAGCCTTCGGCGACGTCATCTCGTGAAGTCATGACACAAACAGAAAACAGACACGTCTCACGACTTACCTATATCTACGCAAGACACCCGAAGTTCCTTAAAAACCTCCGTCAACTTTCACAAAACATGCCACAAAGCTCCGACAACCGTCACGATATCATACACTTATCAACAACAAACCAACACTTGCTGAGATGGTTTCACTCATAGTTTGACAAACCGTTTGAAATCGTCCCCGACTTGGTCGCGGACGCTGGTGGCCGTCGAGGCCGAGCGAAAAGACTGGCTTGTTGTCGTCGGAGGTTGCGCTGCGCGAGCGCCGCATTCCTCGCCGAGGCACGTAAACTGTCGCTTTCTCCCTCGCACGCCCCGCGCGCGCCTCCGAGCGACAGAGACGGCGCGCGCAATGGCGACCACACTCCATGTAGATAGGTGGGACCCGTTATTCACAGTCACACACCAAACATGCCACAGGTAAATTGCGTACGGACTTGGCGAGTTTTTAATTACCTCAAAAAGTCTATAATCGATCGAATATATCGCTCATCTTTATGTGTACCTTCTTATATTATAACTATAAAATAGAATAGATATGAAAACGTAGTGCAGTGCGACACACTTTTATCACCAAACTCATTTTCGCAGTTAGTGGAGCGAAACTGTTACTTTATTTATTTTTGTACGTAATTATAATGCTCTCGTTTACATGTACCTATACACTTAAGTAGCACCTACATGTCATGTCTCACACACTCATAAGTGAAAGTTAATAAAATAATATTTATGTAATTTATAGCCATTATTTTCACACTGGCTTGTTTAATTTATTTTTATTATTTGCGCCTAGTTAAGTACATTTTGTAAACAGTATGGTTTTCCGTTAGCCAACGTGTGAACATTGTGACCAACGGGATCAATTTATTGTCCCTGCATTTGCATCCTGTCCTGTTATCGCTCAATGTGGTGGTTAAGGTTAACTAGACACATAAAGTACCTACATATTATATTTAAGTACTTTCTTAAACATAGACGTCTGTCTATGTGAAAACAATAAAGAAATGGCAGGCCAGGCCACTAGGGGTTAAAGAGTAATTCTAGAGTCTAATTCTATTAACTACTAATAGGTGTGCGTATCGTATCCTTTATTAGCCAACAGCGTCAAGTTAATAAACAGTTATTGTTTGTAAGGGCAATAAAAATAAAAATAAAGCCAAACGTTCGGTAATTTTACTACTAACTAAATAAATACCCACAAGGTGCATGTATTCCTTCCTGCACATCTGAGGATATTTTTTACTGTGGGTCAGAATCGTAATTCAAGCGATTTCGTAATCGCTAACGATGATGAGCTCACTCTTCATCGAATTCCAACTCGCTGAACGACCACTAAGGTAATAATTATTTTAGGTTAATAAAATACGGCAGGTGAAATTTATATCTTCTTGTTCGTTGCACAACATCATGCATGATTGATGAGACTCAAAAGAAAATTAACAAAAAAAGAGCCGATTTAAAAACAAACCGGCCAAGTGCGAGTCGGACTCGCGCACCGAGGGTTCCGTACAAACTTTGTCTTATCCCATCTTAAGTGGCCTGGTTGAGTTAAGTTTGCACCTGAAATGTTTGGCGCCGCATACAAACGAGGTGCTAACTTAACGCGACCGAGTTCCCCAAAATATGATGTTTGAAAAGGACTAAGTATATTTTTTATGATTTTATTACAAATGTATAGTTTTCAGATTTTTATAAGTATTTGTAGTATGTGACGATATTACTTGCCAAATTTCATAGTTCTAGGTCATCGGGAAGTACCCTATCATTTTGATTCCCTTGAGAGTGTCGAAATGTATGTTTTTTGCGACATAAACGGCCGTATCTCTTTTTCACGTTAACGTAGAAGTTTGTTTTTTTTCACAGCTTCAAGGGACCGTAGACCTGAGTATATGGTGTTAATTTTAACTCGATATCTCCACGCGTTCTTGAGATAAAGGGTCTTGACAGACAGACGGACAGACAACAAAAGTGATCCTATAAGGGTTCCGTTTTTAAGATTGAGGCACGGAATCCTAAAAACTGAAAAGCCGAAAATAGCCTGTTCATGTACAGATTACATTTGAATCATCTATTGAAGTTGGTGCCAAACCACCTCAATTATTATATTACTACTAAAAAGAGATGCCGCGCATGCAGCCTTTAATGATTACATTGTTTACCATTTGGTAGGTATTTACGTGTAGGTATTTTTGTTCAATATAAAGAAGTTTACGTGAGGTTTGGCACCGGCTTCAAAAGGTGATTCAAATGTAATCTGTACAAGTGTACATGAACGGGTTATTATTGGCTTTTCAGTTTTTTTTAAGTCTGTTCTTTTTTTGTATTTTTTTTTGTTATCTTTTTAGTGATTCAAAGAAATACATATAGCGGGGTGATTGGGGAAGTATTGTTTCTATGGATCTCGTTTGAATTATCCACTAACTCCTAACCGTTAAGGAGTGATACCTTCCATTATCATCAGCTCAGCACATGAAGATGATGACCATCAGACGCAAAATAAAAAGTTTGTCCAAGATTAGTCTGTGCAAGATTATAAAACTTTATAATCGCGGACAAACATACATAAGTATACATATGTATACTGGTCCAACTGTGAGAGTGTGAAGTCGGTTAAAATACCAAAACCTACATGTAACTATACAAGTATACAAATACATACTTACAGCTCAAACTGAGAACCTCCTTTTTTTAACTTGGTTAAAAATAGGCCTTTTCGAAAATCATAATTGGAGAACCTGATATTTATTTATAATTTATTGCTACAAAAAATACGAACAAATATCGGACACAATGCCTGAAATGTACAAATGTAGGTTTTCCTCGGGAGCTTCAGTAGGTATGGGGTTCTTCGAGAGGCGAGCAAATATAGGGTCTTAAAGGGTCGGCAACAAGGGCCGCAAGCATCCATAGGTGGCAGTAACTGCTTAACATTAGGCGGCCGCATACTTGTTTGTCACTATCGTTGCATAAAAAAGCCACATTTAAAGAAACGACATTTTCCTTGACTCAAACAGCCAATTGCGTTCGGATATTGCAAGTAGGTACCACGAAATATGACATTGACAATGACAACACATGAACCAACTGTCAAGTGTCAGTGTCAGTACAGAAATAAGAAAACCCATAGGAAACTATCGCTTTGGTAACAACGTTCGTATCATTATCATTTACTTATTTACTGGGCGATTATAAAGCTAGTTTAAGCTTATCAGGAGTGGCTCACTATGCGCCTACTTTAGCCTAGCCTAGCATTCTTAAGTTAAGGCACCAGTAAGCGAGAGTTTTCAATGGGTTGGCTGAGGCTCGCCAATCCAATTCATATCGCTCGTATATCGAGCGAGCTGTAGACCGTAAATAAATAATATTTGCTGTGTGAAGTACGCATTAAAATGCACTGTTGTGTGGCGGGTTGTTTGCGCAACAACAAAAACAAAAAAATATCATTCTACAGATTACCAAAGACTGATGAAAGGTACGTTTTTTATTAATTTGCTGTACATGTGGTAGGTTTTATCATCGGTGGCTATAAATCTGGCTATATTCTTTGACCTCAATAAAGAGCGCATATTATAAATTGATATTGCTTTACCTTTAAAGTTTTTAAACAGTTTTAGATAATTTCTATCTTTGTACTAGTGAAAAAATGCATCATTATCATTGGCTTCCTAAAACTGACATTATTTATAGACGTAATGATTTCTTTTTATGTTTTCAGACTGCGACAATGGTTGGAAATAATTGGAAGATCCGATTTACTGGCCCTTGAAGAAATTAATGGTAACTCTTATAGAGTATGTTCTGCACATTTCGATGATACTGATTTTAATTTGATACAAAATCTGAAAAAAGATGCAATCCCAAACAGATATTTACCCAATCAATCAAAAACTAGCAGCTCACCGATATCACTTACTATTTCCACACAAACTGATGATAAACCTGAGTTATTTTCAAATGTTTTAATTAAAAAAGAACCAGTTGAATTCATAGAAGTTCCAATTATCCAAGACTTGTCAGAAATAGAAACATCAATATCAAAATCATTAACTGGCCAAAACCCACGAAAGCGTAAAACTAAAGAGAAAATGAAAATTGTAAAAAAAAAGAAAGCCCAAAGTTGGAACAAAACTTAGGAAAGAATTAAATAAAAAAATGCTCTATGGAAATGAATAAGAAATTAGAAAAAGAGTTCTTGGTGCTTTGGATTTGCAAGATATTTAACTTATGTTTTATATTATAATATGAAACAGATGGAATAATTATGTTTCACAATATAAATGGTAATGTACGGCAATACATCATCAGGCAAAGCACTGTATGGCTGGAAAGATAGTTATTTTTTGTGGTCATAGGGTCAGTAGCCTGAGAACTGCAGACGATACAAGTATACTTGCATCCGATGACATAGAAATGGCAACTCTTTTGAAGAAAATTGAAGTATTATACGGTTGCCAAGCAATACCCAAACTTGGAGTTTGAGAGGCCATGACAGTAGTAAGATTGATAGTTGATTGGTGGTGTGGTGTTGATGAAGGTTGCTATGTTATACTTTGGACTGCTATGCTAACAAATGAGTCAATATTAAAAGAGCTCAAGACCGTGATGACGCGAGTCCTCGCGATATGTAGGAAACCAAATGTGATCCTGAAAGCACTGGAGAAGCAGATTATTGTATGGCAAACTGATGGCAGATATGTGCAAGGAAGGGCACCTACTAGATGGTATGACACACTAAAGAAGGCAGCGTACGGCTGTATAACATGGGGCGGTCCATGCGGTATATAATCAACTGAGTGAAAACAAATATGTGGTCATGATCCTCATCAGTGAGGGAACGACCAAGAAGAATAAATAAACGCAAGATGTTCCCACAGTAAAGTTCTATAATAAATCAACAATAATCATTGCTCTATTTATTTAAAGTTCCACATTACTATAAAATTCTAAAACTGTATACCTAGTTTAATAATAAACGCAGACGAATTTGCGCGCCCTTTCTAGTAAAAAAATGTATAGTTATTTTATTACGCCGGCTCCACACTATCGCGAAGTTGACCGAAGTATGAGTTTCCCTCCACACTATCATATTCGCCCAACCTCGGTCAACTCCGCGCTTGGGGTAATCATTTAATAAAAATAATAGATTATAAATGATTTTAAATACCTTGACTTCAATTTACTTACCCTAGCTGGTGACACTACTCGTGAAGTTGATCGAAGTAGGTGGAAGTATCGGTTTCCGCAGCGAAGTGCCTCTCACCCTACCTCTCCACTACTCGCGAAGTTGGCCGAAGTATGGGTTTCCGTAGCGAAGTGGCACACTCATGTTCGCCCAACCTCGGCCAACTTCGCGAGTAGTGAGGATCAGTTATTTAATGTGAAACTATTGTAACGTTCGGATTCCCTATTTAGAACAACTTTACATGACCGCGTTTAGGATAAATCTCAATAAAATGTGATTAACAACTAGATATACAGTAATACGCAAGTAATACGTACAGTTTAGTGTAATGACTGAAAAAATAATCGCTCGATGAGCAGGACAACTCGAAGAATATAATTAAAAATATAATAATGATGTCGGTTGTAGTAAACTGCACTAGTAGAATCTGAACGCTCACCAAGACCAAACATTGACTGACAAGGCAAGTGACAACAACTGTCACTTCACTACTGTCAGAATCAGCACGGATACATATCTTCAAAAGCTATCGCATTGTGAGACGCTTGTGTTATTCCGTTATTTACTGTACGATTAAAAGCCTATTTTAGGCTTATTTAGATAATCTTCAATATGCCAAAAGTTCGCCGCAGTCGCAAGTCGCCGCCGGAAGGCTGGGAACTCATCGAACCCACGCTCGAAGAATTGGAGCAGAAGATGCGTGAAGGTACAACATAACCATTCTGTGTTCATAAGCAATAACAAGTAACAATCTCCCAAACACATCCATTATAAAGTAGCTTTTGAGCAAGTTGTAAAACTGATCTTTTGGCTAGGTTTAAAATTACTGTAATGTATGTTTTTTTTTATTATTTCAGCTGAGACTGAGCCTCACGAAGGGAAACGTAAACAAGAATCCCTTTGGCCTATATTCAAAATACATCATCAGAAGTCTCGCTACATCTACGATCTGTTCTACCGACGTAAGGCTATCAGCCGCGAGCTTTACCAGTACTGCCTCGATGAAAAAATTGCCGATGCCAACCTCATTGCTAAATGGAAGAAAACTGGATATGAAAATCTATGCTGTTTGAGGTGTATACAGACAAGAGACACGAATTTTGCGACAAATTGCATCTGCAGAGTGCCGAAGAGCAAGCTGGAGGAGGGACGCATTGTGGAGTGTGTGCACTGCGGCTGCAGAGGCTGCTCTGGATAGATCGCATGACTGTTTAGTTAAGGTTCTTGAGGCTCTTTTAAGAAAAACTTGAAATGTCTACTGCTACAGGTTTTTCATGGTACAATTTATATTTGCCACACATCTCTGTTAACAGCATTTCAGGTTTTTTATTATAGCCCATTTTAGGATTAAATATTAGTGATAAATTTGCCACTCATGGGTTTGTGCCTGCCACAATCAACAATTTATGTTCTATGTAAATATTACTTTCTGTTGCCAATTAAGCAACTTAATAATTATACATATATGTACCAATACCTTCATAGATGGATTAGGTGGTAAATATAACAAATCAAACTGGGACTTACATCAGTTATCACAATAAAGGAAAATGACTTGATATGATTTTATTGAATTTTATTTACTCTGATAAAATAAACAAATATGCTTAAAATTTTCTAGATAGAACCTATTTTCAACTTCAGTCACCTTTCTGAACCCTTTGGTACAACTTTTTAATATAATAGTATCTCTTGTGCCTTGTCACATAATCAGGAAAATTTTGGGTATTGAAAGAAAATAATCAATTGGTAACAAATTTTATGAAAATAACAAATACAAAATTCTTCTGAGATCACATTAATACTTTTTTAATTGGGAAACAATAACTAAAACAATTTGTCAAAATGTTAACATCCAAAGTGATTAGCAAAATAAAGATTAAATCATCAGATTAATAACTTATTAGTATTATTTATGGAGAGAAAGCACATTTCCCAAACAAATTTGTTGCATTACGGCCCCACCATGGTAATGTTGGTATACAGTTTGAATAACATCCACAATAAAGGTTATATTTTTGGATTAACAAAGACTACAGTTAAATAGGCAACTTTATTCAAGTCAGCTATTTCTTAGCAAGTTAAAAAACTTAAGAGAAATGAGAGTTACTGACGTAATGGGACATTTTTATTTGAGAAACTGTAACTTAAAATAGTTTGAATCTACTCATCATGCAAATTTATATGCTATCAATTCAATGTTGGAAAGAAACCAGATGGTTTATAGGTTTGTACTAACTAGGTAGCTCGGCTAATTTGAACCTTGGTTGGTTGTCCATTTGAAATTAAAATTCAAAGAAGCCACAAGCTCTTACAGAAATATAAAAATATGTAGCTTATTCAAATAGCTATCAACAAATACCCTGCAATCATTATTACTTATTTTTAACTAACATTGAAAATTATCCTATTATCTAATAGGTAACCAAAATATAGAGATCAACTTTTATCCTTAACAAATCATTTATATTAATATGGTACTTATTGTCATAATATTTCAATCATGCTATTACAAAACAAACTAACAATTAAGAGGCTTATTACACTGGTGATTAGCTGACGAGTGGAAAGCGAGATGTGCGCTGAGTGAACCATATGGCATCCTTGCGCAAATAAATCTAAAGTGTTATTGCTAGCTTACAGCTTACTCTTAAATTGTAAGTTTTTTACACAAAACTTATAACAAAATATTACCCACAAATCTTGCTTATTAAATTACCTAACTTGGCTAAATTTGGTGACAAAAAATAACGTAAAAATTCAATACGATATAGATTCGGAAAGAAATTATATCTTATAAAAACTAACCCATAACATGGTATTAAACAATAGGGTAATGTTGGTCCATATCTTTGGCCAACTCTATTATTAACTCCTTGTAAATACGAGGATTGAGGTTCTTGCCCAGTAAGTACAGAACAAACCAGTCTCCGAACCCAAACCGCTTCACAACCCTGGAGACGGTGCTTCGCTTCACATGTCTCAGCAGGCCCACGGTCATGGCGGTGCGGAGCGGGCGGGACGACAGCACGAGCACACGGAAAAGAACCGCTAACGTCGACAAAATCGCCAGGAAAATGAACCAAAACCAGATGATGACAAAGATCTTTTCGTTGACAATGTTCAAGGGAAGGATGCACAAGTGGTCCTTATATTGAAGGCCGCCGGAGGGACCATAGCGGCGGAAGAAGCACTTGGTGATCTTAGGGAAGTACTTGTCCATGGGGTTGACGGAGGAGAAGTCGTCAGGGTCCTTGAGCGGCACGCGCGGCACGTGGGTGAACGCGGCCACATTGGCGCCGTAGTCGCGGAAAGCTCCGCCCAGGAATACGTCCAAGAGAAACATTTGGCCGATCTGGAAAATTAATATTTTATTTTATTAGAGACTTACAAAATCCAACATGCTGAATTGAAAGTAATTCCTATTCCTTACACAATGCAATTGAAATTTTGTTCTTTTTTACTCAGATTACACTGATTAAACCTTGGTAACAGATTGTAATAAGTAATTAAGTACACTTTATTGTACACAAAAACAGTAAAAAAAATACATCTATTACAAATAACATATAGGTACAAAGGCGAACTTATCCCTATAAGGTATCTCTTCCAGTTAACCTTTGATTGAATGAGATTGTATGGAGTAAATATTGTTAAGTACTAGTCAAAGAGTAATTACTTTCTTCTTCTGTACTTACCACATTGACGAGATTCAGTATTTCGCAGAAAGTGTACCGCATGGCATATACGTTGTGTGAGTACATTTCGGTGTGGGACATGTAGGAGACCAGCTCCCCGCGCCGGTACTCTGGCCAGTCCTTGCTCACCAACGGGCTTCCTGGAATATAAGTTTTGTAGCTTTAGTATGCTCTATTATTATTATTATTTTATTATTTTATTTATTGGACCTTCAACAATAAGTACACTTTTACACTTTTTTATACAATTACAGATTTAAAACTAAGTATCTTATTACTTACAGAAGGACACCGCATGCACTAATTAGCAGTAATAATTATAACTAACTTATAATTAAGATACATTGTTACTTGCTCTTTATTGTACCTTGAACTAAACTTATATTATAAAATACGTTTAAATTAAAATTGTATAGACAATCTACTGTATTTTGCCTACATTTCCTTAACGAGAGCAGCCTTTATGCAAGAGATTGATGAGAAGTTGAGATCAATACAGTGCTGGAACTCCCTATATATAGAAAACATGCGCGAGAGCGGACAGTGTCGTTTGAGATTGGTGCGACAATTAGTTGAGCCAAAGAGTCTTAAGTTACCTGGCCTAGGCATTTTAGACGGAACATGAAAATTTATTTTTAGCAGTAAATCAGGACAGTTTAGACTACCGGTGACAATTCTTTTTAGGAAAATTAAATCCATCATACGCCTTCTTGCCGACAGCGATCCTATTTTAAAATATTTGAGACGTGCGTGATAACTTTTAAGTTCCTTATTTTTCTTATAACTGTATGTTAAACTTGATATAAATCTTTTCTGGACTTTTTCAATTCTATTTATGTTAACATTATAACACGGGGACCAAACTACGCTGCAATATTCTAAATTACTCCTAACCAAGGCATTATACATAATAATCTTCGTGTCAGTTTTCCTAAAATTCTTGCACTCTCTTAATACAAAACCTAACAGTCGCGAAGCTTTTAAGACAATCTCATCGATATGTTCATTAAATTTTAGCTTACTATCAAAATTAACTCCAAGGTCCCTTATGCTCATGACCTCCTCAAGCGTTTCATTATTCAAACCGTACACAGAGGGCACAATGTTTTTGTTCTTTGTAAATTTTATATGCTTACATTTCTTTACATTAAGACACATTTTATTCATTACACACCATTCTGAAAGCCTATTGAGGTCATTTTGAAATGCCACTGTATCAGAAAATGATTTTATCTGTGAAATTACTTTTAAATCGTCAGCAAATAAATAAAATTTCGAATTTTGAAAACACTGACTGATGTCATTAATAAAAATTATAAAGAGGTAAGGTCCAAGGTGCGAGCCCTGTGGTATGCCTGATGTAGCAGCATACTCAATAGATCTACAACCATCCATTACAACCCGAAGACTACGCCCACGAAGATAAGAGGCGAACCAACTCAGCAAGGGATTCACAGTACCATAACATTCTAATTTATTTAACAGGATTGCATGGTTCACTGTATCGAATGCCTTGCTGAAATCAGTGTATACGGCGTCAACCTGTATGCGCCTATCAACTAGATCGACGAGGTCTTCAACGTACGTAACTAAATTTGTTCCGCAAGATCTATTTTTTATGAAACCATGCTGGTCACTCAGTAAGAGTTGGGAGACGTGCCAAGTAAGTATCGGACAAATTAAGGCCTCAAACACTTTACCTAACGCTGGTAGAGAGAGACTCTAGTGGTGTTAAACATGGTCTTGGTAAAGCCAAAGCAGATTTGCCTTTATTTTTTAAGGAGTAGAAGAATAAGATCCCTTGTTCTCTTAAGAATAGCCATCTCACTAGGAATTGGGTATTATAAATATTCCAACCTAATGTGTTTATGTTAATGCTCTTACATTGCAACTGCAGGCTGACTGCACAGACATATAAAATAAAATAAAAAATAAAAATAGCCTTTATTCCTCACTAATAGTAATAATACTTTTAACATAAAATACAGACATTTAGTTCTCATTAAAGTTGCACTAAGTGTCTAAGATTAGACAGTTGTTTCTTGCCATCTGGGTGGTCATCTTGATTTATTTATTAAAAGGTTCATGTCAGAGTTGTAGAAATATGTAGCTGATAAGATCCATGATCCAGGAACAAATGTTCGAGTTCATCACACAAATATTTACCCTGGCCGGGATTCGAACCCTGGACTGCCGGTTCAGTAGGCAGGTGCACTACAAACTGCGCCAACCGCATTGTCTAAAGAATAAGATCTTGGTACACATATCAGAGTACATATATTGTCAAGTTGAGCTTGATTATAGCACCACCTAGTAGCAGTCTTCGAAACTACTTACCCAAATCTGAAGCTAGCGCCTTCAGTCTCCCTCCTTCCCATATCTTCCAGATATAGTGTGGGGTGTAGAACATGACCGACTGGGCCAGCAGCACGAAGCAGACCCACTGGTAGTAAGTATGTTCAATCCGGTCATTTTTATTGCCAAAATCAGGACCTACTCCAACAAAGGCCATCTGCTTGCCTTCGACTCCTAATAGCAATGAAGCAGGAAAGATGATTAGGTCTTTAAAAGAGTTAGGAAATTATACTAGTTTAAGTCATATTTTAATTCTGTCTTATTTCATGGTAATCTTTCATGGAACCTTATAAACAACAAAATGATTACAAAGTTTTAATATTTTAAATATTTAATCAGATTCCTTGGTGTTGAAAAGTTAGTTCAAATATTTACATGAGACTGATATTAAAATTTT
This sequence comes from Apotomis capreana, assembly GCA_947623375.1. Lineage (NCBI taxonomy): Eukaryota > Metazoa > Arthropoda > Insecta > Lepidoptera > Tortricidae > Apotomis > Apotomis capreana. The sequence continues at coordinate 22,770,168 of OX392507.1, read as the reverse complement.
CATAATGTAACCTGTATGATACAACATAAACATGCAAGTGACCTTTACTTGCCGAATGAAAGGGTTAAAGTATAGTTTCTAGGTAGCTAAGTACGTAAAGGTGAACATCTGGAACACTTTTGTTACTTGAATGCTCTAAAAAGGGTCATTTTGATAATGGTGAACAACAGCAACATTTTTTTTACTCATATCAGAAATACTGACTAGATTCTAGTAAGAATTCAAGTTTTCTGGCTCAAACATTCCTAGGTTCATCTACTATTAATACTATTATAGTATCCAATTTTATAGGAAAAAGTCATCTAACGTAATAAGTGAAATTATCATACGACCAAGCACATTTGAATAAAAACGACAACTTACCTCGTAAATAAGTCTTTAAGGTGTAGGTCCCGTAAATCCAACAGTAACTGTTGATGGCATCTTTATCAAGGTCACTGTCACCGATGCAATGGATTGGGTCGCCGAAGAACTGCTTCGAAGTTAGCAGCAACGTGAACACCAGCAACATTATCACTGTCACCTTGTAATGTAACCGAAACACGTTGTTGTCGATGCAAACGTTGTCCAATTTCAGGAAAGCCCGAATGGGCATGAAAAGGTCAATCATCTTGGTCTTATTCTTAACACACGGTAACGATTCAGAAAGTTCGAAACTAAAGAAACTCACTTTTTACTGGTATAGCTACCCGCGAAATACAAAAACCCGTTCTGCGCTTGTCTTGTAGTTTTTCGTCAATCTGTTTGTCAACGCCGAAATGTTGTTGTTTACCGGAAGTAGATTTCAGTAGCTATGTTGTCATACTGATTGAATTTAATATTTGAAATACACGGTCGAGTAATACTGTGGTAATACTCAGGATACGGAACCTTATTGTTTTTGTCCGTTTGTTTATCTGTGGAAATAAAATCCCGCCGCTCTCAAAACGTACCATTTTAAAATTAGGAACCTACGCCTAATGTTAATTGGCGATTAGCGGTGTAAAAAAAATACATATTTATAAATATCAAAGGAAATGACATATTCCAAATTTTACATTAAAATCCCTTGGTTTGGGGTTATAAAATTTAGCAAGAAGCCTCACTCAATATTCATGTAGACCTAGACAATGTATAAGTAAAAATGCAAACACTGTTGAATTGTTATATATAACGTGATAAAAGGTCCTTGAAAGTGCGAGGAATAAGGTAAGGCTCACTAAAACATAAACAAATGATAAATACGTTTAATTGTCTTCTCCAATCCGTATACTTTCTATTTTGACTCAAAATACAATGAAGTATGCGGACTGTTTACAGTTCCTATCAAACAATACAACTCCTTGATTTTTGTATAAAGATAGTATACGGATTGGAGGTGACAAACCTGAACAATAAAAATACTACTAAAAGAAATCTTATATTTCAACTGTTCTCTATTGACATAATATTTTAATTAAATGTTGGTCACACACAATTTAAAACTGTACTTATAAATAAAAGAATTAATTACGCAATATCATTTAATGTCCCATAATTTAATTTTAAGGTACGTTTTTTGTCAGTTTGCATCTGTACAGTAAAGGAAACTGAAACGCGTATCGTTTTGACCCTTATTATCTTTGTGGCAAGAGTGAAATAGGTACTTACGTGTTTAAATTTCTTTGACCGTACATGTAATAACATTAATAATAGTAACTAAATTTAAACATTTGCAACTAATGCTATGGAATGTAAATTTTGGATTATTGCACAAGTATGTGGCGAAGTGTCAAAAGAACTATGTATTAAATAATTAGATTTTAATTAGTAGCTTAGACCTTACTAACAGGTGGTTTATTAGTAAAATTGAGCAATATCGCGTGTAGTGCATTAAAAATAGTTGTTAATGTTTTGTTACAAAATTGCTAGCTTTTATAATATTATGTAAAAGTATAAAAATCATACCGAGTCCCGTGAACATTTAAGTATATCTAATAGAAATAAGTTTGACACACATCACTTCGACTTATCTTAAATTTATGAACTAAAATCGCCTGTCCAAAGGCACTGCTCACCAATAACACGCTTCTAAAACATTACTATACGAAATACCTAATCAGCGATCCAACCCCATGTGTGTAATGTGTTGTTGCACATATTAACTCGATATTAATGTATCATTAATTTTAAGGGAAACGTAATTTCGATTACCGAAACATCCATACTATCCATACTAATATTATAAATGCGAAAGTGTGTCTGTCTGTCTGTCTGTTACCTCTTCACGCTTAAACCGCTCAACGGATTTAGATGAAATTTGGTATATAGATAGATTCAGTCCCGGGGAAGGACATAGGATACTTTTCATCCCGAATAAATGTAGTGTTCCTGTGGGATGAGCGGGTTACACCGCGGGGCACAGCTAGTTGTAAATAAAATACTTTGCATTGTAGGCTCTTATGTGAATTGCATTGCAACACAAAATGCTGTTAGCGTCTGGTACACGAAGTCAAATTATTTAACTAAAGCTAAAATATGTCGAGTTCTAGGTACCTAACTACCTACTATGACCTAAATATGGCCAAAAAGGAGTACCCACTTAAAATTTTGTAAGAAATTTTGCATGTAAGAACTCGAAATGATACAATTCGTGACTGGTGTGAGTAAGTAGCTCATAATGTAATTAAATAATAAACATGACTATTTCTACTTAGTACCGATATCTTTATAATTTGCTTTTAACTATCGCCTCTTCGTGTTGTTCTTCACCGAAGGCCATGTTTCCCAAAGCAAATATATTGTCTGGATCTAAGGTTTTCTTCGCAGCGAGCAACAATCGCCGCCCGGGCTCGCTGACTGTGTCTGTGTACCATTTCTTCCGAAGTTTGCCAACACCGTGGTGGTGAGATATTGAACCTGGAAATAACAAAATGCGATTTCACGAAAAGATTAAAATTTAGTGCAAAAATTAAATTTTTTACCGTTATCTCTACTTCATAAATCTAATGTTCAAAAATTATTGCGCCTGTTAAATGTACAGTGTTCTCGCCATAGATGTTGTCTCGCGCTCCTCAGACAAAAAGGGATTGTATAGCTAATATTAAAAAAAATATATATTTTCATGTATGTACCGATCGACCACAGTGTTACTATGTCGTGTATTTCAACCAACTAAATCGTTCGTTCGAAATTGCGAATCAATGTAGACAACTTTTGAAATTTTTGATAAGGCAAAAATCTACTCGCGCGGTTTTTACACCACATCTAGACTGCCTGCACCTCGTCAGCCTCGTCTGCACACGACGCATTACGCAGCAGTGCAACCAATTATTTTAGTATGAAGATATGGTACATGAAGGCAGTGCTAACGCGAAGTGCGTTATACGTCATATATAGTTTCATGCAAAGAATATTTGCTCGCGCAGCGTCGAGTCGAGCGTGCGATCGCGTCTCAAATGAAAATGTGTCTTACCGCCACAAGCAATGATTTCGTCCCTGGCGGCCTCCTCGATTTCCTCGTACAACGCCACGGGGTCCTTGAACGTCGACGTGTTGAAACCGAAGTAGAAGTAAATGCAACAACCGGCGTCGTAGCTGTAAAACACAGAAAAAAGGTGTAAATTGTTAGTCTGAGTGAACTCGAGAAGATTTTTTTTATAATATGATAAATGATATGATACTAATATGTTGTTATTCGATCATGAATTTTTTTTACAAGTCTGTTTTTGGGCCAAGGTACGTCGTCTGCGTCAGGCGCTACAATATACAGGGTGTACTGAGGTATGTGCGAGGCTCTACATTATACAGTTACACTGTGATACAGTCGTCGGTGCACGGTGTGAGACGCTAGAGTATACAGGGTGTACTGAGGTATGTGCGAGGCCCTACAGTATACAGTTACACTGTGATACATGGTGGGTGTGAGACGCTAGAGTATACAGGGTGTACTGAGGTATGTGCGAGGCCCTACAGTATACAGTTACACTGTGATACATGGTGGGTGTGAGACGCTAGAGTATACAGGGTGTACTGACATATGTGCGAGGCTCTACAGTATACAGTTACACTGTGATACAGTCGTCGGTGTGAGACGCTAGAGTATACAGGGTGTACTGAGGTATGTGCGAGGCCCTACAGTATACAGTTACACTGTGATACAGTCGGTGTGAGACGCTAGAGTATACAGGGTGTACGCATACGCACGTCTGCGTGAGGCGGCAGCTGATGTGGTAGTGCGCGACGGCGCGCGCGCGGCACTCGCTGCGCACGCGCCGCTTGACGCCCGCGCACAGCGCCAGCGCGCGGTCCCAGGGGACTGACGTCTCGAAAGACTCCGCGACCACGGAGTAGTCCAGGGCCAGATCCTGTGGACAGCGCATTACACACATTAAGAGAACTATCACCTTCAATAAGGTTTAACCCGAAAAACCAAATCCGATATATTTTTACGGTTCTATGCCCAAAGGATAAAAAACGGAACTCTATTACTAAAACTCCGCTGTCCGTCAGTCAGTCTGTCTGTCTGTCGGTCCGTCTTTATAGAATTCTTCCAGTAGAGTATTGTTGTTGGATTAGTGTTGAGCTACCCGGAGTTTTGGCTTGGCTAGAAGCGTTTCCTAATCCCTCTTTAGCATTTGACTCACCCTGATGCATTGTAAGCAGTGAAGGACGTGGACATGTACCCTCTCTCTCCATTGGTAGCTCCAGCCGGAACCCCACCATATTTAGCAGCGATGAACTCACCAATCGGAGACATTCCACTCCCTACGGAACTTTAGGTCTTATTACCGGAATATCCAGTCGGTTCATTAAGTCCATTTGAACCTAACCCCTGAACGTCTATTCCCTAATGGTCCACTTCCCTGATAGTCCACTTCCCTGAACGTCTATTCTCTGATAGTCCAGTTCCCTGAACGTCCATGTTTGAGGCACGGCCAGCCAAACCACAAAGCTAATAGAAATAGAAATCAGGAGAGATTCTCAGAGCGATATGTCGTATTTACGTTACCTTTATAGGGCAACCTCTTTTTCAACCTGAGACATTCCACTCACCCTGATGTAGGCGATGACGAACGTGAAGGTGTATCCCCTCTCTCCATTGGCGGCGCCGGCCGGCACGCCGCCGTACTTGGCAGCGATGGCGTTGAGTCTCTTCTCCCTATCCACCTTCTCTTTTTAATTTAAATTAGAAGCTAGCCCTTCATAACTCAACAGCCTGAGACATCCCACTCACCCTGATGTAGGCGATGACGAACGTGAAGGTGTATCCCCTCTCTCCATTGGCGGCGCCGGCCGGCACGCCGCCGTACTTGGCAGCGATGGCGTTGAGTCGCTTCTCCCTATCCGCCTTCTCTTTTTAATTTAAATTAGAAGCTAGCCCTTCATAACTCAACAGCCTGAGACATTCCACTCACCCTGATGTAGGCGATGACGAACGTGAAGGTGTATCCCCTCTCTCCATTGGCGGCGCCGGCCGGCACGCCGCCGTACTTGGCAGCGATGGCGTTGAGTCGCTTCTCCCTATCCGCCTTCTCTTTTTAATTTAAATTAGAAGCTAGCCCTTCATAACTCAACAGCCTGAGACATTCCACTCACCCTGATGTAGGCGATGACGAACGTGAAGGTGTATCCCCTCTCTCCATTGGCGGCGCCGGCCGGCACGCCGCCGTACTTGGCAGCGATGGCGTTGAGTCGCTTCTCCCTATCCGCCTTCTCTTTTTAATTTAAATTAGAAGCCCTTCCTAACTCAACAGCCTGAGACATTCCACTCACCCTGATGTAGGCGATGACGAACGTGAAGGTGTATCCCCTCTCTCCATTGGCGGCGCCGGCCGGCACGCCGCCGTACTTGGCAGCGATGGCGTTGAGTCTCTTCTCCCTATCCACCTTCTCTTTTTAATTTAAATTAGAAGCTAGCCCTTCATAACTCAACAGCCTGAGACATCCCACTCACCCTGATGTAGGCGATGACGAACGTGAAGGTGTATCCCCTCTCTCCATTGGCGGCGCCGGCCGGCACGCCGCCGTACTTGGCAGCGATGGCGTTGAGTCGCTTCTCCCTATCCGCCTTCTCTTTTTAATTTAAATTAGAAGCTAGCCCTTCATAACTCAACAGCCTGAGACATTCCACTCACCCTGATGTAGGCGATGACGAACGTGAAGGTGTATCCCCTCTCTCCATTGGCGGCGCCGGCCGGCACGCCGCCGTACTTGGCAGCGATGGCGTTGAGTCGCTTCTCCCTATCCGCCTTCTCTTTTTAATTTAAATTAGAAGCCCTTCCTAACTCAACAGCCTGAGACATTCCACTCACCCTGATGTAGGCGATGACGAACGTGAAGGTGTATCCCCTCTCTCCATTGGCGGCGCCGGCCGGCACGCCGCCGTACTTGGCAGCGATGGCGTTGAGTCTCTTCTCCCTATCCACCTTCTCTTTTTAATTTAAATTAGAAGCCCTTCCTAACTCAACAGCCTGAGACATTCCACTCACCCTGATGTAGGCGATGACGAACGTGAAGGTGTATCCCCTCTCTCCATTGGCGGCGCCGGCCGGCACGCCGCCGTACTTGGCAGCGATGGCGTTGAGTCTCCTCTCCCGGTCCGCCACTTCCCCAGCGTCTCCCTCCAGCAGCAGCGTGACGACGGCGAGGCGCGCGGGCTGGAAGCCCCTGATGCGCGTGATGTAGAACTGCTTGAGCCCGTCCAGCAGCACGCCGCCCCACGACGAGTCGGTCTTGAGCGCGTGCCCGAAACGGAACTGGAAAGCGGATTGGTTCTTTGGATCTCAGTTGGGCTTGTCTGAAGTGGTAGTATATCATGGACTTGACTATGCACACCAAGTATACAGTAGTTAAATATTGACTAGTGACTCATTATAAGCCATTATTTGCATGTATATCTTTTTTACACAAACCAACACAGAGACACGGCACGCTGTTCTACACATATCCTGATCTGGATCCACGGAAGATCAGCGTCGTGGTGCTCACGAGTGCTATGACATATGCTGAGTGGATTCCATTTTTGCAACCAGGACACCGTTTAGCTCATAGAATTACTATAGATTTTAAGCTAAATTTAATTGAAAAATGTAATTCAATTATTTAAATGTAAAATGTAAATGCAATTGGTTTGCAAAAGAAATGTATATTTTTCTTCATCTCCTTCTTCTTCTAAATGCGGCCTACAGGGGAACGATGCTGCGCTACCTCTAGACGACCCACTTATGCCAGTGTTGTGCCGTAACCGAAAATTTCCGGAAGCTTTCCTCATTTCTCATACAAAATATAGAAAGTTTCCGGAAAATTTCGGAAACTGCACATCTCTACTTATGCGTAATACCCCTTCATTCCTGAATTCATAATAATAATAACTCCCGCCTTCTATGTTTATATGTAAGATGCATGTTAACACTTGGCCTGGCTCCACACGGTTACACTACTGGTTTGACTGGTTATATATTATATTAGTAGGTATTTGTCTGGCAGTTCTGGTTGATTTTGTATCCAGCTCCCACACGTGACCAGCAAGTATATTTACCTGTTCATTGTCCATGAGTCGTATGCTGGAGGGTTGCAACCGCCGCTCGGCCACCTCGCGCTCGAAGCGGACACCGTCCTCCCACGCAGGGAATACCAGGGAGCCGTAGCGCGTCACCGGCGGGAGAGGTCGCACCTTTATCGTCACCTGGAAAGCCATAGCCACATGGCATTATTTTACAGTTAGAAAAAAAATGGATACTGTGAACACAAGCCGGGTCACTGGCCGTTAATATAGGCCGAATACCAAATTCGCAACAATATGACAGAATGCAAGCAAATATCATAATAATAGAAAGTGTCGTAGACGGTAGGATGTAAAATAGTAGATTGTTAACCAAGGGTAGAAAGTGACCCATTGCACCCGAGATATTTCTGGCGCTCGAACGAAGTGAGAGCGCCAATAGTTCGAGGGTGAAATGGGTAATTTCACCCGAGTTAAACACTCTACTTTTCATTTCGACTGCGAGGAAAATAAAATACTACACGCACATGTCATGAGTGTGTTAAATTAATGTCCATGTCATTTTTAACCAATAATAAAAGACACGGTATTTATATTTAATCTCGTGTTCCCGCTTTTTCTATTGCAAACTTTCATTATTATTATTTTTAATAGAAAAAAATATATATATATATACCTACGTACCGCCAACATTAAAAAAAAAAACAAATCCAATGGTTTCTATTTTGTTTTTTATCTAAATGTACGATTCTATCAATAAATCAGGGACAGAATTATATGTATGTATTACGAATATAATCAAATATAATGCATATTTATATTTAATAATTAGATGTAAATAAATTAAGCTTGCATATATCTTACTTTTGGAGACATTTTTTCAATGGCCACTTACCACGGCCCACTAGATTGTACCTATAATTGAGTTGGTCACGACGTGCATATAGATGGCACTTATCTTTGACTCCGTGGCAATTAAAAAAAAATACTTTCCACCCTAGGGATGGAAAAGCTATTTTCCACCCGGCTATCTACTCATGAAAATGACACTTCCCGAACAGGAGAGATGAAAAAAATATATTTATTCAACGTTCAACGGCAACTCTTCCGCAGACATCGTAAATATGGAAGATTTTTTTATTGCAGATGACATGGCCGAGTCTCGTAACCAACTAACCAATCAGGAAAAATAAAGTAAAATCTTGTTGCTACTTAAAAATTGTTGATAATAATGATAAATTTATAACCACAATTAATAATTTTGATTGGAATTTTTGTTGCATACAGATACCTAATGTATGTAAGTATGATATTTGCTTCGTGTTAGGTGGCAGATAATAAAATTACGATGTCTGCTTAACAATATACATATTATGAATACAGTAGGTATAGCTGGAGGATGGTGTCTTCAAAAGGGGTTGGAAACATTATCTGTTACAAACACTTGAGTGACATTATTCTCACGCAATGTGTCATTCAAGTACTAACTTATGTTATGTCCATTCTGTATGTAGTACTATTAAGTATTCTGATGTGCTCATGTTTATAGTAGGTATGTAGCCTGGTGTACCTATAGCAGCGACCTACCTACAGTCAAACTGTGAATACCTACAGTTTTGTAGGAAACTTCCTTAGAACTAAAGTAAGTTCTGTATAATAATCACCGGGATATGATTATTTATTATACAATGTATTCAAACAGAGGTTTCGGTGCACGAATGACTTGACGCCTATTGTCGGTCTAGGGTCAAATGATTCGTGCACCGAAAACCCCGGGCTATTATAATCTATACGATTATAAAATTCTAGATTTGTTTTGAAAATCAGCTTTCTATGGAGAGGGGGTCATGATTTTGGGAAAAATCTTAATAGCGGGATGCAGGATCGTCATTTGTTTTGTATGGGCGCGGCGCCATTATGCCAGTCTGGCGCTATCCGTTGGTCATAATTTCCATTGTCCCCTCATCACACTGCAACGGCTGGACGAATTTTAACATTTGACATCCAAAGATGGTTATAGGATACTTTTTACCCGACAACGATATAAAAAAATATGCGTACAAAGTTGCGGGCACCTTCTATCCATACTTCCATACTAATATTATAAATGCGAAAGTGTGTCTGTCTGTCTGTGACCTCTTCACGCTTCAACCGCTGAACCGACTTAGATGAAATTTGGTATGGAGATAGTTTGAGACCCGGGAGAGGACATAGGATACTTTTCATCCCGAAAAAATTTAGTGTTCCCGTGGGATGAACGGGTAACACCGCCGGCACAGCTAGTAGTACGTAAATAAAGCCCCCACCTCAGTGACGACCCCGAAGCAGCCCTCGGAGCCCATGACCACGTGCTCCCAGTCGGGCCCGCACGACAGCCGCGGCACGCGGCAGCTCTTCTCCAGCACCCCCGTCGGCGTCACCGTCTGCCGAACAAACCATTCAGTCAGTTGCCATTGCGACTTGGGTTCCCCTTTTTGCTTACCATCAGGCGAAGTGGAGCCACTATGTTGTGCCGTTATAAAAAAAAAAAAACACGACATACACTACAACGGGGTTCAAAACTGTAACTTAAAGACCGTTCGCTATCGTCGGGGATAGTGCAATACCGAGTAAGTAAAAATAACAAGTATAGATACGAATCAATATTCAAACAAATGCTAAGTATTTTATTGAAATGAGAACTTTATCGACAGCTGTTATATACGCGGTTATTGCACTATCCCCGACGCTATGTAACTCGAAAGAGTCTAAAATATACTTGGTAGCACTGCAGAACATAGCTTTTGCAGTTTTCGCATCCAGCATCTCTAGCATAACTGTCACTTACGACTATTTGTCGCGCGAAATATACTACCTGTCATTTTCCTTTCAATACCGTACGAGCGAGATGGTAATTCTGAGTCGCGCGACAAGTAAGGTCACAGCAAGATTGCTAGCCCTGCTGCTAATTCAAATAATTGGGGTACCTTAGTGGGTCATCACCCAGTTGCATCGAAGGTATCGTTGGGAATACACTGGAGATACGGTAGATGTAGATCTGTATGATCGATAGGACACTGCATAGGCTTGGACCACGTAGATGTTCTCTCTTGGGGGGGCTTTGTGGTGAAATGCTTGCGATCCCATGACGCCCCCATTAACAGCAGATGCGGGAAATGCCGGAGTGTTTTAGTGGGTAGGCTCCTTCCCTCCCTCTCGCTAGGAGAGAGATCGGGAGGTGGGAGTCCCACATAACCCCAAACGGCCTCCCCAAGCGGGGGTACGCGTAAAGCATTTTCAACTCGAAAAAAAGGTTGATGTGTCACTTAGGATAACGCCCCGTACATTTTATGTGACGGAGACAAAGTTAGATTACCTTGGTCTGCACAATTAGATCCTCGATATTCCCGTAGGTGTTTTTCTTCATGCCACTGGCACGCGTGGCCACCCATCCTCCGAGCGTGGAGAACTCGTACGAATCTGGCTCGTGGCCCACTGTAAGCCCGCGCGCGCGCATCTCGCGCTCCAAGTCTTGGCCTACTATGCCCGTCTGAAAAAAAACAATGTTAATAATGATTTCTGAAGAGAAAGAGCACTGCAAGCCCTCGATACTCTAATCACTTATGTAGATTTGAAGACAAGACACCACTTTGTTATTTACACCATACTTATTTCGAAGGATCTGCTACATACGGTCATCTCATTTGGGTCATGGATGTTATTTGTATTTAAGTATCTATTTATATCTTAGGTATGCTTATCATCGCCTAGTGTCCATAACACAAGCCTACTAGAGATTACTGTGGGACTAGATCGATATGTGTGAGGTTGTCTTTATTACATATATTGAAAAACGGAAGCTGGCGTAATCACTATTTCTCTGATCTGTGTTTATTACTTATTAAGTTTGTGTAGCGTCAATGTGACATAGCAAAGAAGCAGTAAAGATTATCGAAAAGAGTAGAGCTAGCTGTTTCATTGTTTTTTTTTACTGAGGTTATATTTACTAAGTATACAAACCTGTACTCGTGCCAACAGTTGCTCACGATCAATCCAGAGTATAGAATTCATCTCGCTGGTGTCAAGGGCCACGATAGGCCGCTGTTCTTTCGCGGGACACGTGATGGACCCCGACACGGAAGTGCCGCCCCCGAACGGGATAATCACGAACTGATATCGAGTGGCCAGTGCAACTATCTTCTCTACCTGCGTAGTTGATCAAATAAGTATTTAGTCATGTAACATTTTTGTATACTTAACGTTATTTAGGCTTATTGTAAGCATAACCTTGTAACTCCCAAATACGCCTTATATTTGTAACGAATACATAGTCAAGGCTGAATGTAGTTTGGTTTCTGTTTCAAGGTTCCCCTCCGTTACCCCGAAAAACTTTCATCCTAATTTCATTGGCCCTAATTTTGGTAACCCTAAAATCACTAACCCGAATTTTCATTTATCCTAATTAATGAATAGCCCTAATTTCAGGATTCCGAATTTTCATAATGCCTAATTACTTCATACCGAATTCTCACTAGCCCTAATTTGCACTTAGCCGATTTTTTTAAACTACTAATATTATAATACCTAATAATGCTAAAACCTAAATTTTATTAAACCTATTTATCCATAAACCCAAGGCGAGGACTGCTCTCCCTCCGCGCCTCCGGTTTTGGAATAACACTAGGGTAGGACAGGCAAGACCACGTGGAGTCGGAATTGCCATAGACTCAGGACATGGGAATCTTTTGACGCTCCGCTCGCTTCGCTCGCTCCGCTATACATTGTCACAATAGAAACCTAACCTAACCTACAGTTTTCGGGGTTCAGCCGATTCGATATTTGTCCAAATTCGTATTTTTTTGTTTTAACGTAAAAAATAGGTTTAATAATCTTTAGTACTCTTGACATTTAGTGACAGTAATGATTAGGTCTAATAATCATTAGGGGTCGTAATTATTAGGTTATATAATATTAGTATTGTTGACAATTAGTACAAATCATTATTAGAGTATTGGATTATTAGGTCTAACAACTAATTGGGGTCTACAAATTAGGTAAAATGACACTAGGGCTAATGAAAATGAGAGCTACGTTGATAGGTGTAATAATATTAGCACTTGCGTTATTAGGTCAAGTAGGGGAGTACCTATTTCAAACATTGATGGGGTCACAGCAAGCTTCGTCACCGCGGCTTTATGTTATCCTAAGTTTATAGCTGTATTTTTTTATTGAGGTAGCAGGATTTAGTACCCAACATACCATTTTCGTAGCAAACGTTTATTTCATACGAATAATGATTAAACTGGAGCGTGTGCACCAGTAATTTTAATATTACCTACACAAAACATTTAGTTAGGTACCTCTACGTACAAATTAAGTCATCAAAATAATGTAATGTCATTAATATCACAAATATTTTGTTTAAATTTCACTCCGAACCATCCATAGAACAATAGTCAGAAAGTTATCTACGACTCTTTATACGACTTATTTCAGCTGTGTAAGGGCTATACCTAGCTATAAGCTCGTATACAGCATGTGTGCTACTAAGGATAGCGTGTGTGAGTCTACACTCTACAGGTAGCATAACAGGTTTTGATTGCCCTATTGTAATGTTCTAAAGGAGTCAAACAAAGGGCTAATAGTAGTAATCTTTCTCCCATCCCAGTTTTCAATTTAAGTTAGGTACTAACAATAGTTTTCCTACGTTTATTCCGAAATACAATACGCTATTTGACAATAGTGAAAATAAAATGCGTCATTAAAACCACTAAACACTACAAAAATACACGGAACCAAATAAACTACCACAAACTGGACATTTTACTATTTTTAAATCTGCAAAGAAGACGTGTTTTGACTATTGACTTTTATGACGTCACAAGCTAGTATCTTAATAGATACTTCATACTAACTAAACTAAAGAGTAGCTAATTTGAGCTGTCATCAAATACCATATTTTACAATTGGAAGCACTCACGTCTTCATGGCACTCCGGCCATATGACAGCGTCCGGTATCCTCGGGAGGCTGTTGGTCCTGACTTGCCACATGTCGCTCAGCGTCTGCCCGTGGGCCCTGATGAGCCGGTCAATGCCCTCCACGCTGACCTGCGCCACCGCCTCCAGCTCCTCGCGCACGTGGCTGGGCAGTCTGCTGTCCGGGTACGAGGTCGGCAGCGAGATGGATTTCGGCGGCGTGGTGGTGTCGATGTTCAGGTTTTCGACCACCCATGAAACAAAGTGCGGGAGGGCTTGGCCGCCTATTAAGTATCTGTAAACGGAGAATGTGATTTAGATTGTGATTCCTTAACTAGGTTGGGTTATGGGATTAAAATGCTTTGCAGGGAAAATGACAAATTGTAAGAGGCAAGGTTTTCAGTTGCCATATAAGTCGCGTAGGAATGCAATCATTTTGGTGAAACCCCGACTTCAAAAATATTTATTTAAATAGGCATTGACTACTTTTCCGTGCATGTTAACTAGGTATTTATAAGTAACTTATTTGTTATTATAACTGCTAAATTAAAACATTAGAGAGGTAATATATTTGATGTACTTACTTATTGAAATGACCTCTAATGTTTTAATTAAGCAGTTATATTATAATAACAAATTAGTTACGTAAAGAAAACCTCAAAACCCACCCCTGTCATCTTTCGTATTGCTTTTGTGTTTGTGGCAAGGTAGGTATGTACATCCTATCCCCGCCCATAATGTAAACACAGTTGTCAAATTTTATGGTTTCTATCAAAGATGACGGTTGTTAAAAAAGTTATGAATTATGAATTACGAAACGCTAGAACTGAGTTTTTTTATCCCTCTCGCTTTAGCACATTAAATACTATATAGGAACATCACAATTATGCACATTAATCATTCGAAAACTGAATCTTAGGCACAACAAATATGACAAATAATATTTAGTACTAACCTAACGATAATAGGTGGTTTCGAAGTTATGAGTATTTTGGTATGATTTAGAAATTTAATATCAAATTACCTATTAATAAAAAAAACTAAAATTTAAAAAGACGCAAGTCTAGTTTTTTCCCCGCCGTAAAACAAAAGCGCTTTACAGGATCCTTTAACCTAAGTATTTAAAATTGCAACCATGTCAGCTTTGCCTAAATCACTTGTTTTCTATACTTAATAGGTATTCCTGCCTTGGTAGAGCTGCGGAGTGTTTCTACCGTCCTAGTGTTAGCTTCGCGGCCTCATGCCTTACATTTGGTAATTTTGGTACAACACCAAAGAATCATCCCAAGAATGTATTTATTTACTTAGCTCGTGAATTCAAATAACGCACCGATGCGTGAATGCCACAGCAAAGCAAACAGCTCTGTTGACAGATGGCATCATGCAATAAGGACTAGCTATAGGTACATCATTTGACTCGCGGGCAAACAATGTGCGCGTGCGTTCACGGACAGTTTAACAGATTAGCCTTCACTTTGTATCTACATTAACATGTAAGCTTATGTAGAGCTATGTAGAGTACTAAAACTTAAAAAAAAAATCAGAGATAATATGGATCAATCGCAATCCACAGATATAAATATACGTATTTTGGGGGTGCCTGTCGTACCTATCGCATAAAGTTTTTGTCCTAAAGTTTTGAACGAAAATGTTTGGCATACTGTTCAATGGCACACTAAATACTCGTTTATCCTATTCATTTTTGCGCATACTTACTTATTTAAAGTCCTAAAGCATGTTTGCCCTAATATTGATAACTCGAAAATCGAATTATATACAGCCACAGAATAGATAATAGTACAAGTACAGAAGGCATACTACTTTGATCTTTACAAAAGCCGCTTTTTTTAGCCGAAAAAATATGATTTATGCCCTTCTAAAGTCGTCGTCCCCAGCGCAAGCCAAACGGAACGTTAAAGCTGCGTGCCAACGGTAAAAATGAATTGGCTCGCTTGCCGCGTTGCCGAGAGCGAGGGCTGTCAACGACTAAAAATAAAAATGTATTTCCCATTTATTTCTTGCATTCAATATAGAGAGTAATATGTTTATATTCTTCATACATTATACATATTTATTATTTCATTATTTAACTATAAAATAATCAATCACAGAATTTGGACGAATTGAATCCACCACCAGGCCGCAAAACATTTTAGCTTTATTTTTAAACATTTTAATACGTATAATATAATAAAATAATGCAACGAATGCGTTACCTTAACATGCAATTAAATTCTTGAGCTTCATTTTGTTTTTGCTTAGTTGTCCGATATTTATTTATTTGTTCATATATATTCATCACTATACACCTAGTATAAAACAAAGTCGTTTCCTGCTGTCTGTCTGTCTGCCCCTATGTAGGTATGCTTAGATCTTTAAAAATACGCACGGACGCACCGTGCGAAGCCGGGACGGGTCGCTAGTTACAAATAAAACATGTATAAAGGCGAACTTATCCCTATTAGGGATCTCTTCCAATACATTTCTTTTAACTCTTTATTTATATATTTTATATACTTACCTATCAAACTATCACTCAATCGTTTATTCATTACTAACAAGTAATTTTACAAACTTGATATCAAATATTATTATAAAAACCTCTATGATTGTTGATTTTGTAGTAGACATACTTATTTTACTAGAATTTAAATTGACAAATATCAGCAAATAAT
The DNA here is from genome assembly GCA_947623375.1 of Apotomis capreana. Taxonomy (NCBI): domain Eukaryota; kingdom Metazoa; phylum Arthropoda; class Insecta; order Lepidoptera; family Tortricidae; genus Apotomis; species Apotomis capreana. The sequence continues at coordinate 22,754,075 of OX392507.1, read as the reverse complement.
CAATTCAAAGTTACATAAGTACTTAACAATTAAAATTGATCTGAGTAACCAGTGTTAAATATGGAAGTAGATACACCTGCAATATGTTTTTTATTATTATTCAGTAACTACTTATTATATAATGTTAATTTTCTTACCTATCGGCATCCTTCGGACGTGTTGGGAGAACGAAAAACGCGTGATTCCAATTTCGATCATTGTTCCTACAACCCGCTGCGATACAATATCTTTTCGCTGTCTTTTTACTCATTTAAACACTTTATATTATAATATAACACTGGTATCAACAGATGAATGAGGAACGTTCACTTGCGACGTACATAAATCGGAAGAGCGTGCGCGCGAATTTCGTGTACGTGCGTTCCGAGACAGTGCGTGGCAGCCACTGAATAGGCACCATGCATGAGGCCACCGGCATGTACTTGTAGCGTGAAACGTTAATCGCGGAGTGCGCCCCGCCTGATACAGCGTAATATTCCTAACATGAATTGTCCTAAGAATTATTTTGCCTATCATTACAGCACGTAAACTAAACTATGGTAGGTGTAAAGTCAGAATCGTTACTTTAAGCCAGGTCAGAATTAGGTTAGGTTAGGTTAGGTACGACGACGAGCGAAGCGAGGAGCAGTGTTAGGTTGAACTGTGACCCTAACGAGCGAGCGAAACGCCAGAACCGAGTTTTTTATCCCCCTCGCTTTAGCACGTTAAATACTAGGAACATCACAATTAAGCACATTAATCATTCGACAGTTGAATCTTAGGCACAATATTAATGATAGCACAAATAATATTTAGGATATATAGGACTGAATAATAGGAGATTTCGGCAAATCAAAAATATGCGGAACAAAGTTTATGCAATACGTTTATTCGGAGAAACGAGGTTATGCGACACAACAATAGGACCAATAATTTTATGCCATCCGATATTAGACCCGTATTTTGGGCTTCACAAAGACGCACTGATTGGCACATTTTCTCCGCTCTGCTTCCGTGGGCACTGGACAGGCAGCCTTACGCCCTTCTCATGCCATCCATGCCTAGTTTTTTGTGACGCTTCACGATTTCGTTTATTCTATAGCTTTTATTTATTTATTTATTTATTTAAACTTTATTGCACAATATAAAAAAAAAGTACAAATGGCGGACTTAATGCCTTTAGGCATTCTCTACCAGTCAACCACTGGGTTAAACAGAAATATGTAGTCGGTGCAGGATCAGAGTTACAGAGAAACAAAATAATTAAAACACAAATCAATAATATAAGATATATATAGGAATGTTTATATAATTGCCATAAACGTACACGAATACTTTATATGATATACTTACATACATATATTATGTACCCAAAGTAAAATATTTCGAAGAAAGTTAGGAAGAGAGATTGTCCGAAAGATGCTTGCGCAACATGCGCTTGAAGGAGAGTTTGCTCTGAGCTTGTCTAATGTTGAGTGGGAGAGCGTTCCAGAGGCGTATTGCCTGAACCGTGAAGGAATTGGACATGAAACCGGAGCGGTGGAGAGGGACAACGAGTTTAAGTCTGCGAGAAGTACGAAGAGTGCAACCAGGGCGAGCAGTCACAAATTGAAACTTAGATTTGAGATAATCTGGAGTCGTAGGATCGAATAAGATTGAAAAGAGAGTGCAAAGAATTCTTTGAGACCTACGTTCACGTACAGGAAGCCAGTTTAATTTTCGGCGAAAGTCAGAAATGTGGTCGTACTTACGAAGGCCAAAAACAAACCTGATACAGTTGTTCAGCAGACGCTCCAGCTTATTCAGAGAGGCCTGGGTGAGATTAGAGCAACACACATCAGCATAGTCGATAACGGGGAGGACAAGAGCTTGGACGAGAAGAGTCTTAGTGCTCACCGGGAGACAATTTTTAACTTTTTAGCTTTTGTTATTTATAATTATTTAAGTAATTAGGTACAAAAGCTTTCTAAACAGCAGTTAGTGCATTTTTGCAACAATTGAGGAATCGCCCTTAATCTATAAAGATGAAGGCCTTCTATCTTGTTATCGTCTTGGGCTGACGTGAATGTGAACAAACAATTGACACGGACGACCTTTGTCAAACGTAAATGCGTTGCACCATAAGCAGCTTCGTAATAACTTGGGGCTTGTTTTGAAGTAAGTAATTAGTATCCACGCAGTAATCACAGTAATTAGCACTAGATACTTGATAGGACATCTAAAAGGCTACGCATCTTTCAGAGTCGGTACGGTCAGTATCAAAAGTAACTGACCATTTTACTACTGACTTATGTCAAATTGCATACTAAAATTGTCAGTTACTTGAGATGCTGACTGTACAGACACGTTGTAGAAAAGGAAACTCCTTTCATAAATGGGCCATTCTCCAAAATAATACATGTTTTTAGATTTTTTTAAAAGCTGTCTTAAATTAATGATACAATATCCCACGTTAAGTTTAACTTTTGAACCGAGCTATTTTCTTGTTAATATTCGTGAAAAAGAAAGAAAAATTACTTCCATGGAAGTGACATTAGGTAAGGACCTATAGAAAGGTCTTTCGCATTCTTATTTCTGCGGCTTCTCTTTCGATGGCGCCATTGTTTTCTTGTCTATATAAAATTCAATTAAAAGTTATAATAATATTGTCTCTTCCGTGGAAGTAGCATGCTAATTTTACGATGCACAATGTTATGTATGAATTATCTAGACATTTTTTTTCTACGTTTGTCATAAAAAAATAGCATATACATTACAATAATTGCTATACTTATGTAGGTATATGTTTATGGGTGATTCTACAGGCGTTTCAACCGCCGTCAGTCCGCTGTCAATACTTATGCTTGCAATACGCTTGAAAGAATGAGTTGCACCAAGTTGCAAACTTTCATGCAATTATATACTGTAACCGTACTTCTTACCATATTGGATCTAACTTAAAGCATACTATGACCCATTCATTTTATATTTATGACAGCGGTTCAGATAAAGTAGAAGTTCAAATATTATTGACATTAAGCCACGTAAGGAATTTATTGAAAATTAACACTTTCGGGGCAACATCTCTAGACTGTCACATAGTTATTTGTTTATCTTGGCCTATGACACACGCTGTCAGTGTGCTCGCCTGAAAATGTTCACGTCGCCCGCTACCATATATCTGATGGCGAGTACTTTGAAGTCAACTATGAATTCTATCTATTTATTGGCCCTAAACATATCAATCAAATTTACAAATACAACCTTTAAATTGAGCGTACATGGAGCTCAAATATTGTCTCAGCTATTCAAACACGAAGTCACACAGGCAGGACGTATTGTGGACTAATGTTACGGAACCATCAAATGTTTAGGTTCTCTTTCTCTCCCGTGCCTGCCTTTGATAGTCATACAAAACATATCTAAACACAGATTATATCTTGAATATCTTCCAAAATGGCATAAATTAATCCAAACAGGCTTTTCGAATAGTCTTAATCCTCAGCGGCATTTTCTCGAATACTTTTCATCTGATTAGTGTTAATTCCCGCACTATTGGCTACTCAAATGTAGGTAACTACATGTTATCATACTGGATCACTCATCTGGTCATGTCCATGTGTATTCATCCTTAGTTGCACGTTTTATTTCCAAAAAAACCGGCCAAGAGCTTGTTGGGCCACGGTCAGTGTAGGGTTCCGTAGTACTTTAGGTGTTGGAGAGGTACCCGAAAAAAAGTTTTTTTTTTAGTTTTTATTTTACCGTTTTGTCGGCGTGATACATACACATACTCATACCAAATTTCATCTTTCTAGTACTAATGATCTCGGAGCAAAGCCGCGGATGGACGGACAGACGGACATGGCGAAACTATAAGGGTTCCTAGTTTACTACGGAACCCTAAAAACACTTATTTTCTTGTAAAAATATAATAGTTATATTACTACTTATGTGTCGAAATATGCTGATTGTTTTCAAGGAAAGGAAGTGAAAGCTTGGAATTACTAACAGTAGGTATACCGTTAAAACATTGTCTGAGATTGTCGGAGTCTCGTTCAAATGTGACTTCTCCGCCCCTCAATAGGTATTTTTTTCACATCAAAATGGTTGCTCATCTGCAACATAGTGCGACGCGAACAATACAATAAACTTTACCAATAGCAATAAATCACTAAAGCGATTGCTCTTCGTACCTGTTCGCAGTTCATACTCATCGAGTGTCACAGTCAGTCTAGTACTAAGTCAATAACCACTAATAGGACATTGTTCACAAACTGTACTGCGTAAATATGTTGAATGCAGGATGGCCCTCGTAAAACAAATGAAAATTGCAATATAGTTCTATGTAGGTACTCATCATCATCCTCCTAGCCTTTTAACACGGTGAATAAAGACTAAAGTACTATGCGTGACCTTACAAACGGTCCGGTAGTTTTGAATTTTTGATATGTTTTGTAGGATGGTTAGTCAGTTTTAAAATGCAAAATGCACAATTCCCCCCCCTCCGCGCCCGCCGCCATATTGAAAAAACCGGCACTCTCTTCATATTTTTGCTCATATCTTCCTTTAGGAGCATTTTAGCTAGAAGAAAGCTTCGACAATGTTATAGAGAGTTAAATTTACTACATTCTCCATTTTATATTTTTTTTCTAGGACAGATAGTTACGGAGATATCAACATTTAAAAAAACGTAAAAAATCGCAATTTCCTACTGAAAAACCAACTTCTGGATTATATCTTCGTTTAGGAGCATTTTAGCTACAACAAAGCTTGGGCAATGTTGTAGAGAATTAAATTTACTATAATTTACATTTCAAATTTCGTTTCAAGGACGGTTAGTTACGGAGATATGCACATTTAAAAAACAGGAAAAGTCGAATTTTCCGAAAATATCTCAAAATTCTTGGTTTAGAACGCTGTCATTCAGTTAGGGACTAGTCTAGGACAAATTAAAACATGTAGGAAATATAATTGCTTATAAAACTCATGTCCATTTTTACATACATTTTCGGAAAATGTGACTTTATTTTTTACATATCTCCGTAATTATCTGTCCTAGAAACAAAATTTTAAATGTAAATTATAGTAAATTTAATTCTCTACAAAATTGCCCAAGCACTGTTCTAGCTAAAATGCTCCTAAACGAAGATATAATCCAGAAGTTTGTTTTTGAGTTAGAAATTGCAATTTCTTAAGTTTTTTTAAATGTGCATATCTCCGTAACTATCTGTCCTAGAAACAAAATATAAAATGGAAAATGTAGTAAATTTAACTCTCTATAACATTGTCGAAGCTTTCTTCTAGCTAAAATGCTCCTAAAGGAAGATATGAGCAAAAATATGAAGAGAGTGCCGGTTTTTTCAATATGGCGGCGGGCGCGGAGGGGGGGGGAATTGTGCATTTTGCATTTTAAAACTGACTAACCATCCTATACAACATATCAAAAATTCAAAACTACCGGACCGTTTGTAAGGTCAAAATCCTTTATTCACTGAATTATTTGGTCCCATTGTTTGAGAATGAATTCTCAATCGGGGTTGGCTACCTAAATCCCAAGATGTGGCGTAGGCACTAGTTTTTACGCAAGCGACTGCCATCTGACCTTCCAACCCAGAGGGGAAACTAGGCCTGATTGGGCTTAGGTGGTTTCCTCACGATGTTTTCCTTCACCGCAAAGCGAGTAGTACATATCAAATGACATTCCGTACATACCTAAGTTCCGAAAAACTCATTGGTACGGGCCGGGTTGGAACCCGCGACCTCCGGATTGAAAGTCGCATGCCCTAACCACTAGGCTACCACCGCTTCATCTATGTAGGTACTGTGTAGCATAATATTGGTTTCATTCACCGAGCGAGCGAAGTGTCTCCATTCCAGCTTGGACTAAAATTCCTACGTATGTCCGAATGCTTGGATGTCAGTTTATACGGATTTCCGGATGTTCTCGCCTATTTTAATAAAAATATATTTTCTAATCCGCTATTTCTCAACCGATTCTCATTGTTCTTCCGAATCTCATTTTTGTAAGTAGATTCGTTAATTAAACAGATATTTTTCGATTCAGTTTAAAAAAAAACTAAATGGCGGAGATATGGGGGTTGAAAACGTATTAGAGAAATACAAATTTCAACCATTTTGAAACAAACTAGCGAGGTCTGCAGCTCACAGAGCTACTAGTATAAACGAGTGTGAATGAGATTAGTGGTCGAATTCGCCGTAAAAGAAGAAATAATTAAAATCTGTTACTCTCTGTATGAGATTTGGGATATTAAAAGTCTCTCCGAACGATTCATTTTCTACTCTGCAGACTCTTGAAGCATCTCTGTTTGGCCGTATAGGTGACTGCGGTAGAGAATGCCATTTGGCATTAAGTTCGCCATTTCTCAGTTTTCACTTTTGTTTCGTGCAATAAAGTTTAAGATTTTATCAGTTGTTTTGGCTACAGCTAAACGCATAGAATTATCAGCTTTTTAAGATCGTCATATTTTGATGGGCTGTCTGATATCTATTGCGGAATAGTACTTATTATTCTTTTAAAATTATACCCATAATCGTCCGTGCTAAAGGTTAATGAAATAAGTCTGTCCGCAGGAAAAATATGATTCGACTTTAGGGTTTGCAGCTCCGGGAAATTTTAGTATGGAGGCTGGAAAGTCGCAAAAGTATCGAGATTTTCGGGACTTTCCAGTCTAAAATTTCCCGCGACTGCAAACCTAATTTACTTATCTTACCCTTAAATAATAATACTGTTTATTTAAGTAATAATAATCTTTTTTTTTTATTAAAATACTCGACGTTTACCGGTAAGTATAATATGATATTATAGATGAGGCCAAGGTTGAACGTAGGCCTTTAGGGCGTGTCCTAGGTCCTGTCACAGATTAATGCCGTAGCCGTAAAGTATGGGAACGGAGCATGTGACGATGACGTATTGACTTCGATGGAAGTTTTATTTTCAAACCCTTATACAAAATATGTTAGTAGGTAAATATTGATTACTCTATTCCAGTCCGGTATTCAAGTATTAGGGCATAAACGAAATTAATAAAACGGGGCTCCATGGCGCCAGTCCTCGTAACAGTCATAACTCACACGCTAACTATTCGCATTACACGACACGTCGCAAATTAGACGGAAACGTCAATTTAGCGCTCACAAGCCGCCCCGAACTGGCCGCGCCTGACGTCACCGGTTCCAGATACCAGACTCATCGGATAGGTATCCCGAACCGACAAAGTGGTCTTGAGTTAAGAACTGACTGTTCTCTTACTGGTTCCGTTTTTTCCCCAGCTAAAGTACGGAAACCCTGTACCTCACCCGGCCAAAACGGAACTCTTATATAATCCCTTTGTTGTCCGTCTGTCTGTTCGTCTGTCAAGTGTCAACCCCCTTTGCTCAGGAACGCGTGATGGAGGTAAGGGCTGCTACCCCTCGGAACCGTGAAAAAATCAAACTTCTAAGTCAAAGCAATCAAAAGATACGAACGGTTATGCTGCATTTGTTGACGCTGGTTTCTGTTCTGGCATTGCATTTATGCTATGCAAGAGCGACATACGTTTTTAGAACATATCATATCATTGTCAGTGCCAAACATTATTTGTTAAAACCTGGTCGCTGAAATGTGTGTGGGACGCCCTTCACTGGCGAAGACTGAATATAATTATGAATATGAGTTCTGTGGTTCATGATAAACCCACATTATAATTATAATATATACGTGACATTAAGCTTTCCATTTGCCATGAACAGCCTGAAAGTATTTGTGATACCATCTCGTCTCGGCGTCCCACAAAGTTCGTGTTATGTTATGACTAATATCAGACAAATATCAACAAGGTGTTTTTCAACCCACGCCATATTGCGGATTTTAGTACTGCTAATTTATTTTACTGGCAACAACAAATTTTTGGTATCTGACGTTGAAAGTCGGTGAATGACACTGATGATGTAAACAAAGAGGAAACACGACTAAATATTCCGCAAATTTCAAGTATTTTTTGCATAACAAAGCCAAAACTATCCACAGTGATGAAACTATTTTTTTTTTCAATTCAGTTTTATTTCGCGAGAAGAACGAAGTATTGAGCAGCATTTTGGTAAGCAATGTTTTGAATTTGGTTAGTGACAAATCGCTAATGACGTTTAATAATGCAAATATATAATGTAGGTATGCACATTATTGCCATATGAAAGCTGTTTGTAGCGCCAGCACTATCCCTGGGCCGGACCGACACTAGTAGGCTAGGTTATACATTACGATTCCGAAATTTCCGAATCATTTCGAGGTTTTGGTTAGGTTAGTGGACGTTTCCATTCGAGATTAAGTTGCCAACTAAAGAAAAGTAAGCGAAAGCTATTGCAATTATCTATTCTGTGATTGCAGTCAACCTTTGTGCTTTGTTGAATTGGGCAACCACTTTTCGACTCTATTTCATGACTTGAGTACTTATTTAGGTTCATAAGTGGTAGACCACTTTCTTGGTCGACTGAACCTAAACTTCTGAACTTAAAAGGCCTCAGCTGTGAAGTTTAGTAGGTAGTGTTATATTATATGGATACAAGTGTATATTAGTTATGGATGTGGGTCGCGTCTCGCGTGAGGATTATGTCACGCGGCGCTAATTGACTGATGTGTTCTAGACTTCTAGGTCTGACGCCGCCCGGTCTCAGCATTACTATAAGCAGGTCGCTTGCTAATGGATAGTCAGTATCAGTACTTACATAAAGAAATAAACGAGAAACTAGATACGTGGTGACCGACACGTGTTGGGCTGGGTTGGCAGGGTTGTTGGGCTAGCTAGATAGGGCTAGATAGGCATTTAGTATTATTTTATGGCGTTAAATTCTGTGGTTAAATTACTCATGCACCGTGTCATCATCATCATTGCAAAACGTCCCTAATCCGCGATTTGTCTTTTACTTTATCGTGGGGATATTCATATAATTTATTGCGTATCAATCTTATCATGCTCATTGTTCAATACCTATAGATGCTAAAGTGACATGTGTAGGTACCTACGTACGGCATTCCAATTCTATACATACTAAAACCTTAAAGTTTATTTTTCTAAGGATAATCTATTGGTAGTAAAATAGCAATTTTTGACCAACAATTCCTGAATACATCATAAATATCTACCAGGACGACGATGAATACGTGTGTTTGGCGTCAAAACGCTTTTCTGATCTTGTAATGAACTCGTGTTTTAAATTTGCTGCAATTATTGCTAACCATCAGGCAGGTAGTAGGTAAGATATCATTTATTTGCTAGAATCATGGTCATTACATACATTAGGGTGTTACATACATTTTAAGAAGTCCATCACAATTCTGCCGAATAGACGCCGTGTAAATGTGGCAAATAAAACATGCATAACAGTGCTAATATGTCATGGAATTGAATTTAATTAACAATTATTTTTATTTATATTTTGTGCAATTATACTAATTAAAAAATAACCTAATTCATGTCATATCCAATATAAATTAAAATAAAAAATAGCATTCTGTCTAATAACAATAACCAATAATTAGTATTACATGTCAGCACAATTTTGGGGTATGTTTGTTTGTCACAATTGTAGTACACAACACTGACCTGTCGCCGGTGAAGCTCGCCGTCTCGTCGACGATCTGGAACTTGGAGTCCTTGTAGCCCCAGCCCCACCATTTCAGGAGATCTTGCCTGGAATGCACACGTTGATAGTCAATAATAATGATCATTATTAATATTACTCTACAGTAATGGTTAATAGTACGGTAGTAGTAGTTACATACCTAGGGTGAATTCGTGAATGTCCCAGGTCGCAGTTTGTGGCCCGAACCGAAGTTGAGGGCTACAAATATGCGACTTGGGGCTTTACGAATTACCGCCCGCGATTTGTCTAAAGTTTTACGTCTTGCCTTGGCTAGGAAGTGAGATTTTCTCCCCAGAAAATTCCACTTACGGCCTAGGGTGACGTTAAGATAAATACTCTATGGTCATTGTACCTATGCTAATTACATTACGAATACTATGATAGGTGTATGTAAATATTCGGCTGTTGATAAAGTTATTGAACTAGGTAAATAGGCGAAAGTTTGTGAGTGTGTTGCTGTGTTTGTATGTATGTTCGTTACTTGATCAAATTTTGGAGGTAGCTGACACCCTGGATAAACAAATGGGCTACTTTAATACCGAAAAAAAAATGGGTTCCCGTGGAATGAGTGCAAAATTCCGCGGTACGCAGCTAGTTGGGTATATAAATCAGAAAAAATAAGAGCGAACAAAACGAGAAAACTGGTGATGTTGCACTGTGCGCGGTTTAAGAGTATGGGTGGTAGTGACAGTCAAGTAACCAATTAGAAACTACCTATATATTTTTTCATTCCTTGATATATTGTGAAGCATAACATAACCAAAAAAATTGCGATGCCCTTACAGGGTGTCATGTAGGTAGAATTAAGACATCTGTACACTATATGAGAGCAATAAAGATTTATCTTATTTGTAAGTAATCCTGTTGGATGTTCACTCTTTTTGGGAAATTGATCATTCGGTTCGGCGATAGGATTTTTTGGAGTCATAAAGTAACGTCACGATTTCTTAGAAGAGGTTCTGCATCATCATAGTCTCAGCGTGTGTGTTGAGCAAGCTTATTAGAATTCATTGTTTGAAACAACTGACGCTGACAGCACAGTTCATTTGTTAGATGTAATAATGTCTTGAAAGGACAAGACTTATTCAGACAATGAGTATGTCATAATCATAATGTCTGAATAAGTCTTGTGCATTCATGCATTGTTTTGACCAGAAATCGGTACGGTTACTGCTTTTTTTTTAATAAATTGACATTGACTCGAGGGTGACGGAATGGTTTAAGGTTAATATCTTCATGTTTCACCTTAAGCTATCCTCCAGCGTGTTTACGAATCTCAATAGACAGGCGTGGGTAACTATTAGCATTAGGGTGTGAAAGCGCTATTTTTTAAACGATGTAGCAGCAGTAAATTATAGTTATTTCATGTATAACTATAATTTACTTGCTACATTGTTTCTCAACATTGGGTCAAAGAGAGGATGATTATGATCAGATTAGGTACAGTACTTTTGACTGTTCCATCTATTTTGCGCGATTATTTCAAGAAACTTTATTGTTCCATTCCCAAAAACGTAAAAAGTATGCTTTTGTGTCTGTATGCCTCGGGGTTAAGAATAGGTACAGTTACTATGTTCAAAAACCGAGCTATGTGATCGCTCGTGTAGCTCAAACAGCAGCCGCAAAGCTGGAATGGGGCCGGTCCAGTACGTCTGTCTCATGTCCGATGACGTGTTTCCCAAAAGCATCAAGGTATCCAGCGTCGTCGTAGACGATCTACGTATCTTTGAAAGATTCCTGATGTGATTTCGGGTGCCCGACGTTTGATATAACGTTTTTGGAATAAGTGATACGTAAGGTGGTCATGTTAAAGTGGTGACGAACTGGTCACACATTTTGCGAATTGCCATGCGACACGTGAGAGAGGAAAGACCAAGCAGTGGCCACTCTATTAGGCTTTTTAAATATCTCCAGCTCTGTGAGCTGTAGTCCTCACGAGTCTGTTTCGAAATGGCTCAATATTTTGCAAAATTTCGAAAAACTGAATCAACAAAAGAAAAAGAACTTTAACACCTTTACCTACATATCGAATATACTCACAAAAAATCATGAGAAACGGTTGAGAAATGCGACTTTTAGGTGAGAACTACTGGAAATCTGGACTGGACATCTGAACATTCCGGACATAATACGAAATTATTTTTGGCCAAGCTGAAACGCAGAGGCTTCGCTCGCTCGGCCAACAAACGCGCGACATGAGTCGCGAACCATAGTTGTGTATGTTACCATAGTAGACGGTCAGACCATTTTTAAAGGATCACTTAATGACGGCGGAGGATTTTGAAACGAGGCTCAAATTGATTGGAAGCAAATACGGCGCGCCAATGTACATTAACGTTCCCGTGCTATGTTTGAGAGAACATGATATAACTTGCGGACCAGCTTTAAAATGATATAACTACTGTCAATATACCTAAATATGTATACTGATATGTGTCAATTCAATACGGCTTATCCATTTGTGAGGATGTAAATTGTTCTAATCATACCGTTGCTTCTTCATCCTTATCTAATGTTTATCGATTGAAATTGAGAATGATATAAGCAGTTATTTAAAACAAACTAACAGGGATTGTAGTCGGGGAGGCGACGATGCTAAATCTGTACTTTTCGTATGCCCGATGTTTGGATGTCCAGACGCTTTCATGCTGTTCTCGCCTAGAGGTCACATTTCGCAACCAATTCTCATAAAATTTTGTGAGTAGGTTCGATAAGTAGTTATATAGACTTTTTTGTTAATTCATCTTTTTAATTTTTTTTAATCTTGGAGGTATGGGGGTTGATAATGTAAGAAAACCGGCCAAGTGCGAGTCGGACTCGCGCTCGAGGGGGTCCGGGTTTGTTCGCTAATTTTCACAAAATCATTTTTGCATAGCAGCGAATTTTCACATCGCGTTTTTTCATGATCGTCAATTTTATTATTCGTCTTTCTTCATGAAGCGTTTATTTTTTTCGCTTATTTTACCAGTAGATTATTTTATTATTCTTAAATATTATCAGTATAATGTAGAGCATAATATATAGTGCGGTTTGCGTTGGTGCGGTAATAGGTACTATAGGTAGGTTAGGGTCGTTAGGTATCTTCAGATGCCCGAAGGGCAGGGCGCCCAGAAGTAGGAGCCCCACGTGGGGCTCCGTCGACATAAGGTGTATGTTGCAATGCTGCTGAAAATATATGCGACTGAAAAAATTATCTATTGGTTAACTAAGCTAAAAAAATAAACGCGAACATTATAAAACGCTTTATAAAAAATCGCTACATGAAAAAAGACGAATAATAAAATTGACGATCATGAAAAAACGCGATCTGAAAATTCGCTAACTAATGAAAAAATGCTTTCGTGAAACTTGGCGAACAAATCGGGTTCCGTACCATCAAATAAAAAAACGGAAAAATAATCACGGTTCTCGTCTACTTACCCTTCTACTTCTAAATACCCTTACACTGAACCTCGATAAATCTAAAGTTATACGTTTCTCTCTGCCAAACTCGCAAATGCCTCCAGAAGAAACTTGTACTGTGATAGCTCATAATTGTTTGGTTCAAGGTGGTAGCTGCAACTGCCCCGCACTCTCGATTGTCCCCTATATTAGATATCTTGGTGTAATCGTGGATCAAAAACTGGATTGGCGTGCTCATTTAGAGACACTTTGCGCCCGCCTACGTAGATTAATCTATATTTTTAAAACATTAAGACACTCTGCACCACCTGAAACCCTAAGTCTAGTCTACCAAAGCCTTTGCAAATCGATTATAGCGTATTGCATCCCGATTTGGGGTGGGACTCACAAGACTTCACTAATTCATGCAGAGCGGGCCCAAGGAGCTATTTTAAAAATCATGAATTTTAAGAAAAAGTACTTTCCTACAGCTCAACTCTATTTAGAGGCACATGAGCTCTCTGTGAGACAAATATATATTCTCCGTTTAATTCTTAAGAAGCACATGACTCTTCCTCTGGACAATTCAATCGTCCTAAAACGTGTAGGCCACCCAGTTTGCGAGATGCCATCATGCCGCACCTCGTTTGCTCGTCGTCAGGCTGCTGCTCACGCATGCAGACTTTACAATAAAATAAATATTTTAGTCCCCATCTTCACTCTCTCTAGATTTGAAGTAAAAAACAGGCTACAAAACTGGCTGCATACCCTTAATGTACCGAAGACTTACTATTAATTCTTTCTTGAGAACCGTAGTATCAACGTTTATTACGATAGTTATTACAACGTTAGTTGCAACGTTTTCTTTAACTGCTCCGTGTAATATAAATAAATATCATTATTATTGTTGTTTTTGTCATGATGTTCATAATAATATCTTCTTTTTTTTTCTCTCTAATCGCCTCGTGGCGTGTTAAGTAGTTATCTTTCTTACACATAAAAACATATTTTATAAATATACTTTTATTTAGTTTTGCAAGTGATAATTGTAACTTTAGTAGGTACCTCTCAACCGTTTTGTAAATGTTTCTGTTACTCTGTCCATATTGTATGACATTGTAATGTCGAAGAGCTCTAACCTCTGAGATACAGGCAATCGCCTAGTTCAGGGGTCAGTATCTGCGACCACCAATTTGACACTATTTGTGCAAATCTGTATTTTCACCTGTAATGTAACACAACGCTTATTGTACCTACAATAAATACATTATTATTATTACTTAAATATTTATTTTATTCTGTTTACAGTATTTGTTGTTATAGCGGCAGCAGAAATGCATCATCTGTGAAAATTTTAACAGCCTTATAGTGACAGACAGACAGACAGCGGAAGTCTTTAGTAACGTGGGTTCACCCTTTGGGTACGGAACGCTCTACAAGTTTCAGTCATTTTGAAACAGCTTGAGAGGACTATAGCTCACAGAGCAAAGTTTTATACTTAACCTTTACATAGTTTTTTCTATTCCCTGCCATTTCGGCGTGCTAGTATACATTCGCGGAGCTTCTGCGTGCTTCTGGCCTGTTCCGTCTTGCTTGCTCGCTCGTGTTATCCTTACCTACTATTTGCTATGGCAATTAGGTGCTAGTTATAAGTACTAAAATTATGCAAATAAGTATTGCGTTTTACTATATTGGCTCCTTCAATGTTGTCTGAACCAATAAAACAGTAACGTGACTAACTGTTGACAGGAAACGCACATTCTAAGAATGATTTGGAATATGTATTCTTTAAGAGACCGATAAGTGCACTAACGCGGGCTTTTATGAAATTAACCTATGAGGGTGCAATTGAGAAATTACAAATTCCTAATTGAGGGATTCCTAGTGAGCTTAGGTCTTTAGGTTAAAATTTGTGAATGCTTTTTTGAAAATGACCTGTAAAGTGAGCCGTTCAGGTGTCCGTCAACAGTGGAAAGGACATACAAAGACAACTTTTCGACTTAAATGTTTGTGAAAAGCCGTTTATGACCTGCCAAGTATACAATACAATACAATACAACAATACTTTATTGCACACCAACAAGAAAAATATTACATGAGAAATCATAAATTAAATAATGGTAGACAATAGGCGAGCTTATCGCTAAAGAGCGATCTCTTCCAGACAACCTTTGGGTGGCGGAGAAAACAAAATTAAACAGAAAATAATAGGTGGTGAGATAAGAACTTTTACTTTTGCTAATTTTTTCTTTTGGGTTAAACTTCACGAAATACAGCTCCCTTGTTCTCATCTATGTTTATTGACTTAGAGCGCTTTAACCATCTCATTACTGCTGCAATATTGGCCAATTCATAAAAGCAATCAACATCGTTTTAATAGGAATTGTAAAATTCCGCGACTTGTATAAGAAAATCGAAAATGGCGCCGCAGAACGTACGGAGTTGGTAAATATTGCGGACACACTGAGACGGGTAAAACGCTCAAATAATCGCCCTAGTACCATTGTAGATTTATTTTTCAAAAATTACCTAACTGTTCAGGAGCGTAAAAATTCACGGCACCTATTAGTCTGACCAAAAAGAGTAGAACTTAAAAAGTGGCAATACTGTAGTGTCGTCCCTTTCTAATCAATCTAAGAAAAAGCGGACGACACTACAGTATCTAACTTTTTAATTTCTACGCTTTTTGGTCAGACAATAGACATTTTCTTCGTATACCCATTCCTTCAATTGCTCAAAGGTTAACTGGAAGAGATCCCTAATAGGGATAAGTTCGCCTTTGTACATATTTCATTTGTTATCAATATATTTATAACCAGTTGTTGTGTACAATAAAGCGTTTACATACATGGGTAGTTCTCACGAAATCTCGAAATTCTTGTCCCTCATGTTTTCAAAAACAACTAGTGAATATATAGTGGTAAGTATTACTTCCTTGCAATAAACACCATCGTCGCTAAGCGTATTAGTTATAATTTCTGAGCCACATAGGTAAATAAAAAAAAATTAGTACATGTAACGTCGTTAAAATCATTTCCTCACTATGTCCCAAGTCCCATTTTCAATTACTATTAAATTTGTAACTAAAAAGTTAATAAAGTAAAAGCGATGAAAGTTTCATTAACCTATTCTTAAAACAATGGACTTGTGAATGTATTCTTCATTGGGATAAAAAAGCCAAAATAATGAATTTGAAAAAAAATTGAAACCATGTGTCCAATAAAATTAAATCATTTCCTCACAACTTTAGTAACAGTCAATTTATGAACGCTGTTTCAAACGTGGACACTACCGTTTGTTTTTGATAGCTGGCAACACTGACGATTTACCAATATGGCGAATTGATTGAGTACGCGTTCGAGGCTTTGTTAAAAAACGGTAGAATACATAATTTTTGAAAATTACTTTTGTGTTCGTCATTACATCACGTCCCAGAAAAACCGGCCAAGTGCGAGTCGGACTCGCGCACCGAGGGTTCCGTACAAACACTTTCCATCCCTAAGTGGTTAAGTTAAGTTTGCACCTGGTATGTATAGCGCCCCATATAAATTAGGTGCAAAGTTAGGTATTAAATTATAAAATAAAACTACTAACTAGATCTCGTTCAAAACAATTTTCGTTGGTAGTTTTTATAGTACTGTACATCATATGTTTTTTTTAGATTTTTCATTTTCTTATTTTAGAAGTTAGAGGGGGGGGGACCAACTTTTTTCCACTTTGGAAGCGTCTGTCACGCAAACTATTCGGTTTAGAAAAAAAATATTTTAGAAACCTCGATATCATTTTTGAAGACCTATCCATAGACACGTATGTGTTTGATGAAAAAAAAAATTTTGAGTTTCAGTTCTAAGTATGGGGAGCCCCCAATATTTATTATTATTTTTTTATTTTTGCATCAAAATCTTATTGCGGTTCACAGAATACATCTACCTACCAAGTTTCAACAGTATAGCTCTTATAGTTTCGGAATAAAATGGCTGTGACATACGGACGGACAGACGGACAGACGGACAGACAGACAGACATGACGAATCTATAAGGGTTCCGTTTTTTGCCATTTGGCTACGGAACCCTAAAAAGGAAGGTAAGTACTATAAAAAATATTAATTACATAATGAAGTAGGGTTTTGGGAGTAGTTCACTTACACAAATAACCTTGTTTAAAGCACGGTCGTATCACTAGTATTTTTAGGTTTTGTTTCGTTTCGTCATTCCCTCATCGTCATTACCTCATATATTATACAGTAATAAATTTACAGTGAGGGAATGACGACTAAGGAGGAAATGATTTTGACTGTGTTAGAATTCTTTTTTACTGTCGCATGTTGTAGCAAACCCTTGAATTTACCTGTAATATCTTTTTAGGGCACAATAATGGCAAGAAAAAAGAAAATTAGTGAAGAGGAAGCTAAATGAGAAGGAACCAAATTTGCAAATGACCAGCAGTTAAGGACAGCTGTTCGTCCTTAATTGCAGAAGATGAAACCCCCGACACTGATCAAAAGAGGGTGTTATTCTGTAAAAGAGATCGATTAACTAGAGAGCTGAGACTGATACATTTTATCTTCCAGATTGAATAGGCAGGAAAAAGAATTTAAGTCGAATTGCCAGTTTGATTAGTTCTAAGAAAATGAATATTATTTCGTTAATTTTTCCTGTTTTCTTTTTTAGTCAAGACTGTTATTAACTTTGAATTTATTTCTAAGTTATTTTTTAAGCAAGTAAAGATTTTTTGTTTGTTTTCTATAGGTACTGCCATCATGATTAAGACAAGTGCTATAACAATTTTTAAACTTTGTTGTTAATTATTCGTGGCAGCTGCAGACTGCAATAAATTTGTGATTTTCTGGACAATAGTTCCTAATAATGTCAATTAATATAGTAAACATTGCAATACAAAATAAATTTAACACAATAATTATGCATTTTTATTTGAAATTGTACATCATTGCTTATTAAACTCATTCCTTCTAAAGTCATCATTTCCTCATTTCATTTTTTTAACAGGCTTGTAATTCTTAAAAAAAGCGCTTATTTTAGGGACCACTATATATCCTAAATTTAATATCATGACTACTACAAAATCCATATCAAAAAATCCGAAATGATCATACTATTTTAATTGGTTTTTATCGGAACCGAATTTCGTGATTTCGTGAGAACTACCCACATACATACAATAGATCCCCGCGCTTTCTTTCCAGTCCGTCTTAGCACAACTACGCTTCGCGACTTGTCGCCCGTCACTCTCTCACAGTACTACAGCGAAGAAAGAGATAGGAAATATTTCTCGCGCGAGAGAGTCGCGTGTCACAGTTGCGCTAGGGGTGCTGATAAAGGTACAGTCAGCATCAAAAGTAGCTGACAATTTGAGTACATAGCATAAGCTAGTAGCAGAACTATCACATACCTTGGGATGCTGACTGCTGACCCTACTACAGATTAAGCAATGTTGTATGTAGGACACAGTCACAGGGCAAAACATACTGGTCCGTCAAGAAAATTGTGTTTTTAGGGTTCCGTACCTCAAAAGGAAAAAACGGAACCCTTATAGGATCACTTTGTTGTCCGTCTGTCCGTCCGTCTGTCAAGACCCTTTTTCTCAGGAACGCGTGGACGTATGAAGCTGAAATTTATATCAATTACTCAGGTCTACTGTCCCTTGAAGCTGTGAAAAAATCAAACTTCTAAGCCAACGCAATCAAAAGATACAGCCGTTTATGCCGCAAATTTTCGACACTTGCAAGGGAATCAAAACCTACAGGGTGCTTCCCGTGAACTCAGAATCTTGAAATTTGGTACGAAGCAACGTCTTATAGCATAGATAAAGGAATAATTACGAAAACCATAATTATTTTTTTTAATACCTAACTTTGCACCTAATTTGCAAATTTTCGACACTTGCAAGGGAATCAAAACCTACAGGGTGCTTCCCGTGAACTCAGAATCTTGAAATTTGGTACGAAGCAACGTCTTATAGCATAGATAAAGGAATAATTACGAAAACCATAATATTTTTTTTTAATACCTAACTTTGCACCTAATTTATATGGGGCGCTATACATACCAGGTGCAAACTTAACTTAACCACTTAGGGATGGAAAGTGTTTGTACGGAACCCTCGGTGCGCGAGTCCGACTCGCACTTGGCCGGTTTTTTTTATAATAAAACGAACCGAGGGAGACGCACAGTCCATCCCTAGCTTTACACTACTCGAGAAGTTAACCGAATATGTTAGTACGGAGGCGAATTTCGCTGCAGAAACTCATACTTCGGCCAAGTCTCGGTCAAATTCGGGATAGTGTGGAGCCGGGATATGACTACCTGTTTAGGATGATACCTTAACACTACGCCACTATGACTAACAACGACATATTTTGTGAATACTGAATAGCTATGCTAGTGTACACACCCAATTTCAATGTATTGTACTATCTATAAGCCACAGACGTCCACTGCTGAACATAGGCCTCCATGTATCCTCCTCCATGTATTGTACACTGCATTATTAATTTAATGATTGCAAGTGTTTAATAATTATAACGACCCATTCACGAATGAGTGGGTCGAGAGTCGCGTAGCCTGATGAAGAGCTCAAAATGAGTTCGAAACATGTCGGACTGTTCCTGACAATTTTTACGTGAGTTTAAACCGTTTTTATAATTTATTAAAGATATCTCACGATAGTTTTAATAATATTATTGCAAGTGTTTATCTGAATTACATATTTTACGTTAGGAAGTGTGTGAGTAGGCCACAATATCGGGCAATAACTTTGCCTATCTTGTGATAAAGATAAGATAACCAACCTTATTTTTACTAAGAAGCTATTACTCATGTTATGTCAAATTTAACTTGCGATATTTTTTAACTTTATACTTTCAGTTTACACGATTACATATGATATTGTAATATTTTGTTGTTATTTTTTTGTTGGCTGTGCTTTCTTATTTTTATACTAATATTATAAAGGCCAAAGGTTGTGAGCGTATTTGTATGTAGGTATGTAACTTCTTCACGCTCAAACAGCAGGGCCAATTTTGATAGCATTTGTAGATATGGAGGTAATTGGCACCCTGGATGAACACAGGCTACTTTTTATCCCTAAAATGTAGTGTTCCCGTTTCCCGTGGTGGTATGAGCGGGTAACAACGCAGCTGGTATAAAGTAGGTATTATTTAATAAAATTAGCATCTTTCTAACTATTACGCATTGATTACCCTCTTTAATCATGAAGTTACTAATCAAGCTATCAACAACATATAAAACCCACAAGGAAAAATATTCAAAATTAACCACTCTCGTATTTAGATAAGCCCGTAATTTTAGTTGATTTCGTTAAAATTTACGGATGACCTAATGACCCCACGTAAATTTATGGCAGTACAGAACGGACTCTGAGTCCTTGAAAGTGCAAAAAAAAACCGCGCCAAATTGAAAACAACTGGCTGAAACTACATACGCATTAACTCCTACACTCCAGAAAACTATGGAGTATATTTTTAGTACACCGGTGTAATTATATCACGATATGTGGAGCAAGCATGATGCCGGTTGCGAGATGCTGATACAACTCATTGTAACTGTAACATTTTGTAAATGCAATATTTCAGCCTAGGGTCAAATAAATGTGACATGTATATTAATATTGCCGCAAATAAACGTTAGCTTTATGTTATTGTATCAAATTTTAGAATAATTTTCATCAAACTCACCTCCGCCTAGGAATAACACTTTTCACTTTTATCAGCGCATCAGTTCCACTATTTGTATTTCCTTCCTTTTTCTTTTTAACACTTGACATTTTGTTTTTATCACTATCCGCTGTCCTGTTATTACTGTTTATAGCATTCGCGTTAATCACTGGACTGTCCGTTGTTGCAGCTGACATTTTTAGTTGCGACGATTATAGATTTGTGTCGGCTACCATTTGGTACGAAATTTATAAATCGCGCAGCCTGCCGCGCATACGGTGACAAATGCTCGGTCGGTAAAGCAGAGGTAGGGGTGATAACATGGTGATAATATTACACCGCCATCTAGTCTGGGTGTGACACAACGTTTATTCATTAAATAAAGCGCCATCTGTGTTTTATAGTAAACATGTTTTAAGTGTTGTTACGCCTCTTAGTGTGATAGTGTTTAAGTAGATGGCAGCATGGCAACGCTATTAAATGGTGCTTTTTAGGGTTCCGTACCCAAAGGGTAAAAATGGGACCCTATTACTGAGACTTCGCTGTCCGTCCGTCCGTCCGTCTGTCACCAGGCTGTATCTCAAGAACGGTGATAATGATAACTAGGCTAGACAGTAAAAAAAATCACAGATGATGTATTTCTATTGCCGCTTTAACAACAAATACTATAAATAAAATAAAATAAATATTTAAGGGGGGCTCCCATACAACAAACTTGTTAGAGATTATGGTACGGAACCCTTCATGCGCGAGTCGGACTCGCACTTGCCCGATCTTTCGAGTCACTTTGGAAGTTTTGGTTCTGTATTCTTGATATTTATAATAAACAATATGATGAGACGTAACGCTATCTATCTATATATATATTACGCGAGGCCGATTTTTGTACATCCCATCAGATCTACAGTTATGGTCCGATTTTGATAAATGATATGTCATTAGATTCGTCTCATGCTGGAGAGGTGCATAAAACTCTTGGAATTTTAATTTTTTCCTGAAAAGGTACTGAAAAATGGATTTGAAAAAACTACTGTGCGCTAACCACGTGACTTTGACCACGTGACCTGTGATCCCTATTTTGACATAAGATGACCAAATAATAATAAGCATGATTTGCTCACAAACCTGTAGTAAGTTGTTCAGCATGATGAAATATTATTTTTGAGTCGGCAACATAATATCCGCAACACTTAAAACATGTACAAATATGCAAAAATAATTTTACAGTTTGTTGACAATGAATGACAGTAGCCATATTCTGACAACTTTTAATGTCTTTTTTATTGGGGGCTATTATGTCAATGCTCTAAATTGCCAGGTTGTTTTTTTTTTTTAAATGTTGATATGGAAACTTATTTCGCATACCTGTTAAAAATGTGGAGAAAAAAGCCGGTCAAGTGTGAGTTGGACTGGTGCTCGAAAGACTAGAAAAACTGACCGTCATTCAAGAATAGATTATTTCTATAGGCGAGTTTTACTAAATCTAAATCAAAGCAGAAAAAAAATAGTAAAACTAATTTAAACGTCATTCAAATATGTAAATTTATGGTAGATTATTATAAATATGAATATATAAGTCCATCAAAAAAATAATTCCAAGGAAAATGGCATGAGTTATGGTAAATTAAATGGTATTTTACAAGAAGAAACTTAGTCCTTCCGCTTGCATGTCGACGGGATGGGAAATGTGGCCGAGTTGAGAATATGGACGACTTGACAATGTAGATAAGTTGGGAATGTATCTTCATTGGTAATATGGATGAGTTGGTAAAATGGACGAGTTGGAAATGTGGACGAGTTGGGAATATGGACGAGTTGGGAATATGGACGAGTTGGGAATGTGGATGAGTGGGCAAAGTAAACAAGTTGGGAATACGGACGAGTGGGCAATGTGGACGAGTTGGAAATGTGGATGAGTTGGCAAAATAAACAAGTTGGGAACACGGACGAGTGGGCAATGTGGACGAGTTGAGAATATGGACGAGTTGGCAATGAAGACGACTTGGTAATACGGACGAGTTGTAGATATGGAAGATTTCGCAATAAAGACGAGCTGATAAAAAGGACAAGTTGGTATTGTAGACGAGTTGGGTGTATCGTCGAGTTGGGAATATGGACGAGTTGGAAATGGGGATGAATTGGCAATGTGGATGAGTTGGTAAAATTGACAAGTTGGGAAAATGGACAAGTGGGCACTATGGACGAGTTCGCATTATGGACGAGTTGGCAGTGAAGACGAGTTGGTAATACGGATAAGTTGGCAATGAAGACGACTTGGTAATACGGACGAGTTGGTGATATGGAAGATTTGGCAATAAAGACGAGCTGATAATAAGGACAAGTTGGTATTGTAGACAAGTTGGGTGTATCGTCGAGTTGGGAATATGGACGAGTTGGAAATGTGGATGAGTTGGCAATATGAATGAGTTGGTAAAATTGACAAGTTGAGAACATGGACAAGGGGGCAATGTGGACGAGTTCGTATTATGGACGAGTTGGCAATGAAGACGAGTTGGTAATACGGACAAGTTGGTATTATGGACGAGTTGTGAATATGGACGAGTTGGGAATGTGGATGAGTTGGCATGAACAAGTTGGGAACACGGACGAGTGGGCAATGAAGACGACTTGGTAATACGGACGAGTTGTCAACGTGGACAAGTTAAGAATATGGACGAGTTGGAAATGTGGATGAGTTGGCAAAATGAACAAGTTGGGAATATGGACGAGTTGGCAATAAAGACGAGCTGATAATAAGGACGAGTTTGTATTGTAGACGAGTTGGGTGTATCATCGAGTTGGGAATATGGACGAGTTAGAAATGTGGATGAGTTGGCAATGTGGACGACTTGGAATTGTGGACGAGGTGGGAATATGGACGAGTTGGAAATGTAGACGAGTTGTATTTGTGGACGAGTTGGCATTGTGGACGAGCAAGTAATATGGACGCGTTGGCATTGTGGATGAGTTGGGAATATAAACGAGTTGGCAATGAAGACGAGTTGCTAATACGGACGAGTTAATAATATGGACGAGATTGGCAATAAAGATGAGTTAATAATAAGGACGAGTTGGTATTGTAGACGAGTTGGGTGTATGGACGAGTTGGAAATGTGGACGAGTTAGCAATATGGATGAGTTGGCATTGTGGACGAGTTGGGAATATAAACGAGTTGGCAATGAAGACGAGTTGCTAATACGGACGAGTTAATAATATGGACGAGATTGGCAATAAAGATGAGTTAATAATAAGGACGAGTTGGTATTGTAGACGAGTTGGGTGTATGGACGAGTTGGAAATGTGGACGAGTTAGCAATATGGATGAGTTGGCATTGTGGACGAGTTGGGAATATAGATGAGTTGGCAATAAAGACGAGTTGGTAATATGAACGAGTTGGCAATGTAGATGAGTTGGGTGTATGGGCGAGTGGGCAATATGAACGATTTGGCATTGTGTACGAGTTGAGAATGTGGACGAGTTGTATTTGTGGACGAGTTGGCATTGTGGACGAGTAAGCAATATGGACGCGTTGGAATTGTGGACGAGTTGGTAATATGGACGAGGTGGCATTATGGACGAATTGGGAATATGGACGAGTTGCCAATGGAGACGAATTGGTAATATAGACGAGTTTGCAATGCAGATGAGTTGGGTGTATGAACGAGTTGGCAATGTAGACGTGTTGGGTGTATGGACAAGTTGGCATTGTGACCCAGATGGGAATATAGACGAGCTGACATTGTGGACGAGTTGGCAATGTGGAATAATTAACATGTTACGCTAACATGCGAAACTTGATGGAGAAATAACCTACATATGATGCAAATTTCAAAAAATCGACGCGCTCAAGAATAAATCATATTTGAATTAATGACGTCTGGCTGATCATTCTTATTCTCATTCAAAATAAAAATTGACAAATTCTGCGGTCAACAAAACAAATTGATTTTATAAGGTTTCCGTTTTTACCGAATATGGTAAGGAACCCTAAAATTAGGTTTATATTATAGGCTTGAGAGTCTTTAGCATCTCCCTCACTCTTCTGTCAGACACAATTTCAATGAGAGGAAAGACACGAAAGTTTGAATTATTCTTTTTTCAAACATGTTTAGCTGTTTTATATATTGTTTTTTCTTATTACACATATTTGACACATTCTTTTTTTTATGGTGGAGTATTGTTGGTCAGTAATTTATTTAGATTAGTAAGTAGGGTTTGATTAAGTATAACTAGCGTAAGAATTTCAAACACAATGTGTAATTGTTATTGAATAAATGATTGATGATGATGACATGGCAGCACCCATATTAAGAAAACTTGCACGATCTAATGAATTTCATAAAAAAAAACAAGCATTGATAATAGTGGTTTTTCGTGTATCTATAAACGTTTTTTACTCTCTATTTCATACAATTGAGTTTTTGTAACATTTTTTATTATTAATATTGTGAAATATTTACGATTATAAATGAATACATAAACAGTTACGCACTCCATGATTTCCTGTTTCCTCAAATCTGTCGTTTCGATTCATGTGCTATTTCTGGAAATTGATAGAAATCGATCAAATCGATAAATTTATGTCCTGAAGAAAGAACAACAAATTAAAATTCTACCAATCTTATGTTCGGTCCTATGAAAATATGTCAATTATATTTTTAAGATATGGGACTATTGTCATGAATATATTTTTCCATAAATCGAATAATATGCATTTTATTTGTGAAACAGATCAGCAGATCACATGTCATGCACAAGTTATTTTTACAAAAGAGTTGAATAAATTGTCACGATGAAGCTGGCAGTTGGCTATCAGGCCTGCCTCTAGCCTGGCATGTTTTAACGTTTTTAAAACATAATTTTAATGTGTTTTTTTACAGTATTAATTTATTCTTCATTCCCCAAAAACTTCTTATCGATAAAGTAGTTATTTTCTGTAACACTACCGGATTTCCATATTCTAGCGGCGGTTCGACGCCGCAACGGGTCTCTAGTTTTATATACAAGTTGATTCGTACTAATAGCATTTGAAGCCAGCTAGATTTATCAGTTTAGCTTAGTTGATAGGTACCTACTCCTACCCTACGAAGTTAGGAATCCTGGTTCGATTCCCGGCCGGGGAAAATTTATACAATTTTTTATTTCTACGTTTGTATGATGTGCGTGAGTATTTGTTTCTTGGCCGTGTTTCTTTTCTATGTGGGTGTCAACCTAGGTATTGTTTAACTTATGTATTAAAGAAGAATATGCCAATACATATACGTACTCCTGAAGACGGACTTTACTCGGTAAAATTAGAAGTTATTGTACCTACTTATTGTTCGATATATAGTTTGATGTAATAAAGAAAATACATTTTCAGTAAAGTATTTATTAGTTCTAGAAGGAAATGTTGTACATAAAATTCTTGTCAATGTATAACGACTTATCTTACGTCTTAGAATAAATAATTTAAAGCGTAAGCTTATTAGGTAAACTAATATAATCATAAGTATTTAAAAAAAAAGTTGTTTTATATATAAGAACTTAGTAGTAAGTAACTATTGTTTTTAGATTGTTATTCTTACGTGAATAATAAATGCAAAATCTAGGGAAGGAAGGTATGTTTTTTGCGAGTATTTGAGTGTTTCAATCGCCGATTTCTGCTAGTCGCAACATTGACGAACTCTGTATAAATTGTGATAACGTTTCGTTCATTTCTTGTTAATCTTTAAGGCATCTCGTTATTCTCCAATTTATATTAAAATTACGGTGTTTGGTTTTTTGAATGCTAATAGTGGGGCCAAGGGAAATAGCAGTATAAAAACACTCAAATAATCAACCTTTATACCTACACTCTTACTCGACAAATGCGTAGTAAATAAATACTTAAATACAATGGGCGACATCACAAGCTTAGAAAAGCCCACCCAAATTCTTTCTGCTTTTAGACTGTCGTTACACTTATTCAGAAAATACATATTTTCTCTAATTTTGCGTTAAGTCAAACAAACCTGAGGGTTTTATTACCGGGACTGAACATGGGAATTTTCAGCAGTGTTCATGGTCACCATGGTTTGTTCAATTGTGCTTTATGCACAATTTTGACAATGACAGAAATTAGAAAGTATAGACATGCATTGGCGTATCTAAGAATATTTTTCAGACGGGGCCTGGGTGGGGCCTGGCCTGGCCATGGCCTATGAGATGAGATGAGGCCATGAATTTCTATCGGTAACCCAACATCCTGGGAGTGGGCAGTAGACCATATTGGGATGGCCTATGGCGACATGGTCGCATATTTTGAGCCATATTTCTAAATTAAAACGTCTAATAACTTTCAGGGACAGGGGTCGACAGTCAAAGATAACTTTTTCGTAAATGTCATCAAAAAATCTCCTGTAAATTACCTTTATCGTGACGTCAGCCGTTACTGTTATTATTCAGTCGAGATACTTATATGTATGTATTAGCTTATGTGTTTACCTAGCACATAGTGTGAGTGTATATTACATAAGTAGCTCGGTACACTAGCCTAAATAATTTAAATTCGTGGAGCAGTCTTACTAATATAACTAAGCACCTATTTTAACTTATATTTAATGACACATATCCCCCATTCAACACGCACTAATCACATAAAGCTTATATTTTGATTTCTTGCGTCTCCCTCTCACGTTCAGACACAAATGAGAGGAAGAACTAGAAAATTTTCGAGCGTGTTGTATAGAGGCCCGTGCCGATTCTATTTACAATAGAATAGATAGACAATCACTGGATTAGTAAGTATATTAATATATTAGTTATTAATGATTTTAGATCATTGCATTTTAAATATTTGTCAAAACAGTCGAAAATTGCAAGCTTGTATTCTTCTACATAGCGTATAATTTTTATGTTAATTTCATACCAGTGAATTACATCTTAAAATTAAATCCTTAATTTTTCATAATCGTGATCAAATAATGAAAAACT
Organism: Apotomis capreana; assembly: GCA_947623375.1. Lineage (NCBI taxonomy): Eukaryota > Metazoa > Arthropoda > Insecta > Lepidoptera > Tortricidae > Apotomis > Apotomis capreana. The sequence continues at coordinate 22,726,447 of OX392507.1, read as the reverse complement.
CAAAATTAAAATTGAAAAGAATATTGACTCTACTATCATCAGCCACATGCAACATTTACAATGAAATTATAACATTTATAATTCATAATCATAAAATATCGGACACATTTTCCAATTTTTAAGGGGTAGGTACGTTTTTCACCATGATCCAGATTCAATTATAGTTCTTCCCTGTTCCGTCTTGCCTTATGACTTTCCTCGGGTATTGGGAATATTGGGATGTATGTTGATCTCTTATTTAATGCATTTGAACCGTCGAACGATCAAGTTGAAACTGAACATAAAGTTACTAGTACTAGCGAGTGGACCGGCTGCTCTAGCCGCCAGAAGATGTACACCGATGTTCGAAATTCAACCGTCATATAATGCTGTCCCGCTAACTCAAATATCCTTTGACAGGAGATTGAGAGTGATGGCACTATTCGACGGACGAATTTCAAACATCGGAGTAGCCCTTCAGGTGTGGTAGTAGGACAGTGGGAGCCAGAATTATGTTGAATGCGAAAAAAAACTGATTTTTATGATGCCCTTTTACGATTAACTGGCGCCAGATGACAATCTCTGGCTCTGACTGGGAGCCGACGGCCGGCGGTGTCTAGACTAGGGCTCGGTCGTGTCCGGGTTTTCGTTTTCAGACGAACGAAACCCGAACGCGAAACCCGAAACGGGTCTTATAATTCGGAACCTTGGTACTGCCGGGGTTAATTACACGAGAGCCCTAGCGTAGACTAGATCATGGATTATAACGTATCTAATTCCCATTAAAGCTAGGTAAATGCTAGTGAATGATACCTTTTTTCAGCCCACAGATTATTAAGATGAATGTAGGCTTTACGGTCGGTTTGATAAATTTAAAATGGTCTCATCGCCTGCTTAGCGTCTATCAGAGTACGGATTACATCTACGAGATTCGCCAGATGACTGCGTCGTTTATTTAAATCAGTCGATTAAAGTTATATCAACATGCTGGGTAATCTTTATTGAGGATTTCTGCAATATAAATTCCTAGTTTGTCGTGGGAGCAGATTTATTTAATTTTAATTGCTCATCATACCTAAGTATTTGAATTTACATGTAGATACTCTGATTTATGTATATACATTCTTTTTATATTTTAAAAGTACGTCATTTCACATTAAAAATCTCCAAATCTGGAGCTCATCTTTTGATTTCGGTCGTAATATGCGTATTTCATCGCGCAGATGTCATTGGTGATTCTAGTCGGGTATAAGACTAATTGACCATAAATAACGCAATTTGCTTCGTTTATACAACATAGTATGGAAGTAAATATTGATCTACATTAATTTACCGCCTCTGTTGAACGCTAATCGGGCGATAAGCGGGTAAATGACAGTTTTCACCGACTGGCGCGACGAGTTACAAATCGCTTTATAATTGTGGCCAACTTAGGAAACGGTGAATATAAATTACTATGCTGGCTGCTCAGGGAAAGGCTGTATTTGTAGGGCACAATTAGTGTAATAAACGCCGTCTTATAGCGCTAACGTAAAATTTTTACCGACAGAGATTAACGTAACATTCAGGCTTAAGTTTGAAAGCGTGCTAAAAGAAGGGAGTGTTCTAAAACGGGTGCAGCAGGTAAATATTGCTAATCAATTCATCAGCGTAGGCTAGGAAAATAGCGCTGTCTAATAGATCAAATTTAGATAAATACTTATTAAAGTTTTTTAAAACGCATGACACTAGTTAGCGTCTACATCGTAGACGTTCAGTTTCATACATTTAGCTCACTTATTTTATAAAAAAATAAAATAAACGAATTATGGCAGTAGTCTGTGGTACTGCGCAGACTTCTTGTTCTTCTGCAGGACGTAGAACGATTTCGGTTTTCCGTTTCCTGAGAAGTATTTCCTAAACGAGGTTTTCTCCGGGACGTAGTAAGCTAAGTTGTCTAATGAGTTCGGATGGTTGTTCATGCCTTTTGGCCATGTGGGTGTGCTCTCGACGTCGACAACATCGTCATCAAATCTCGCTTGCGGTCTGTCTTTAGCTAGCTTTTGTAGAACGGGAAGGTTCCAATGGTATACGCGAGCGGGTTTCCCGTTTCCTGTCATTTGCAGAGGCAGGGTTCTGGCGGCGGCTGGGGCGGGGTCGGCGTGGGTGTAATAGCTCGTGTTCGGAGGCAGTTTAATGACGAACATTCTGGAGTCTCCCGTGGCGTGCCGTCTGCCCTGCTCCGCTACTCGTTTCCTGTGGTGCGCGGCGGGCACCATGAGTTTCTTGAGGCCTAGGGAGCTGAGCAGCTCGTGGGTTGTGGGCTCTTTGGAGTCGCTTGTGAACGTGTTGTCTCGACGGAGCGACGGGGCACCGCATGTCGCTGTGATGGCGATCAGCAAGGCTGATATTCTGAAACAATGGAAAATGGAACGTTAGCGAAAGTAAAATATTTAGTACAATGTATCTTTTTTTTTAATTTATACCTTCTGCCATATCCTCAGATATGAAATGTTGGCTGAGAGTTCTTATCAAAATTACTAAAATAAAATAAAAAATACTTTATTTTCTTCTGGATTAGAGGGCGTCATGCGGATTTTTTTAACATGGAGTCCTTAGTAAAATTTTTAATTTATACAGAGAATATATATATTTTAAATTCTGTATGAATGGAATCATTGCTCGAAAAATCGAATGAAAAATAGACTTCCTCGAAAAAATTGTCTATTGCTAGTATTGCTACCTATCTAATTAAACCTTTTTTGGGGAGTAAAACCTTGGCAGTTTAAACTTCAAAACTTCGCCATAAAATAATTTAAAAATAAAAAAGTATTTCTTGTTTTTGAGATTTAATGGCGTCTTGCCAAGGGTCTGACACGCTTTGATAGATAAAGATAGCCTTATTGCGATTCCTAAAAGAAGAAATAGAAAAGAGTGCCATGTTTTGTCTTTATCAGCGACCGAGCATTTTTTCATGGTCGGGTTATTGGCACACTTCAAATTCGAAGCAAAACAATCAGGTAGTATCAAAAGCTGTATAGAAATAGAAGATTTTGTGTATTAAATAATTGTTATTACCAGATAATTGACATATTAACGGATGTGGAGTGTTTGTGTATAGCCTCAAAAATGGTGGGGTGTTCAGTGCTTGGTTAGAAAAGCAACAGTTAACGAAAATAAGCGGATTTTACATTTCATGCGTAAGTACAAGTTTCTTTGTGTTTTGATCACCTATTTCTTTCTCAAATCTCACAAGAATCAAGTTACAAAGTTAAATCATTAGTTATATCATGAAAAAACTTGATAAAATAGGAAAAATCTGTAAATTATTTTCAAAATAACTCGGAGCATTTTGACATGTCAATATTGCAAATCGGTCAAATTGCGTAGCATATATCTACGATAGAAGCCAGCCAACATAGACGTCTAAATAAATCAGTCGGTTTATAATCCAATTTGGGGATGCCTAGATATAAAATAAAAATTACCCCCATATTTGGGGAATCTATAGCAAATTGATATTTTCAGTTCTCCGATTCCGACAGAGAAAGAACCGTGTAAAAAATGAATAGCTAGGCCTGAGAAAAATTAGATTTTTTAGCAACTATTATTGGTGATATCCTATCCTACTTATGTCGTTTACAATTTTACTATTTAATTTTGCTTTGTTACAGAATGTGCCAATAAGGGGGTGCGTCCATGAACGTGGACTGTCACGATGGATTAAAAGTATCCTGAGTAGAATAGAAGAAAAAGAAGAAAGAAGAAGTTTCATCCTATTTTTTTAGTACTGTCCAGAAAAATTCTACAGTATTCAAGAGCAAATCAAAAAATTTGTTTCAATTGTTCTAAATACATATTATTTAAAGTTTAATCTAATTTCATTATTTTTATTATCAGAGAACCCAAGTATATTATTTTTATTTCATTATACGGACTAGTTTTGAAAATACTAAATATAAAGGTGAAAGCAGCGTCGTCTAAGACTCAAATCAATCAGCACTCAAATGACGACACCTTGTGGAAAATTGACAGTCGTAGCCTATAAAAGAACAGCGCTATAATTTTTACACTAAATCCGCCTTAGTAATAGTCCGACTTATGATTTACTGCGCTGTGACCAACCTTTCGCCTACGGTCTTTTAAAATGAGGAACAAATAGATTTTTTCACTTCTCTCGCTCTAAAGTTCGACTTTAGGCTGTGCGTAGGCGACATAAAGTCGCTTTTTATGCTCTAGAGCATAAAGTAAAATCGTCGTCGAAGATCAAGGCGATCGGTCCAACAGCCACACGAAAAAGGTTCTTAATAAACAGTTAAAAAAAAAAAACATAAAACTTCATACAATAAAACCCGTTCCAGACCTTCCGATCCGATCCGATTTATCGGGAGAATAGAAAAAGATCGGATCGGAAGGTCTGGAACGGGGAACTCTTTATTTTATTTCGTTTTGTTAGTATTCTAAGACCAAGGCAAATATACCAACAGCCAAAGTACACAATAAAACTTCTTGAAATAAACTTGTAACTTTTATGTACTACCATTTATTACTTTTTAAACTATTACTTAAAATTTTAATTAAATTTGTTTTTAAGTAGGTATACATGATATGTGTATATATGTTATTTACATGGTACAGTTTCATTTTCTCGCAATCGAAGTGAAAAGTAGAGTGTGCAACTCGTCCATAAAACGCATTTTACACTCGACTTTATATTCATCCTCGCTCGCAAGCTCGCTCGGATGGATAAACGTCTCGTGTAAAATGATGCGTTTTATGCACTTGTCGTACAATGTACTATTAATCGTTAATTGGAATATTTTCAAAAATATAAGAAGGGAATACATAATTTTTTTATCCTTTATATGATGTTATTGGAAAATGAGTAAAAAAAATTAAATGTTGTGAATTCGAGTACTTGGAACGTTTCTCTCTAACCACTTTTTATGGGGTTTTTTTTTTGTGACCATGGCAACCCGAGATTTTGACGTCATTATATGTCTTTCTCTTACGCCTGGTCGCTCTGTGGCAAATCTATAACTACTATACAAGGAGCTTATATTTAAGACAACAGGAGTGCGAACTCAGAATAAGTGTTCACACAAAATTAAATCTTAGTATAGATACATAAAGTATATTTTACGGGTGAAGGGGTCACGGGAAGACAGAGACAGCTCGCAGATGGGTAGTGTGTCCCTTTCTAATATTGCCAGTCACAAAAAATAGTAATAATTAGTAGTTTTCAAATAAAATGGTAGTTATTAGTAGTTTATACTTTTCTTTAAATTAACACTATTCACTTCAAATAATTAAATATTTTATTCGCTAAACTTTCTTACGCGTCACCAAAGAAACTAACGGAAAAAATTATGAAAGTTATACAATCCGTTAGTATATAAAAATAATTTTATGTTAGGGCAGGATAAAACCTTTAAATTTGAAATCTTATTAATATAATTGAAAACTGTCAGCATTTTTGACAGTGCTTAATGGTATCTTTCCTGATTATTTAAAAAAATACATACTTATAATTGCATCATGGTAACTGGAATTTAAGGTTGCAAAAGGAAATCTTTTGGTGGCTATAGTATATTTTTTCAGGTAATATATGGTATCATATATTAATATGAAAGCATGTCAAACTTTGATAAAGTACTAAAAGAGTGACAATGAATTTACAAAATTACCGGATAATTCCGATCTATGTTTTACTTCGAAAATATTATTCGTACTAAAAACAATCTGAGCATTGCACTATTGCAGTAATGTCGTTTTAACTATACTACGATAATCCTTCGCTATCTAAGGGTGGTTAATAGGCGTCGAAATTTCAAAATGGTCGTAGCGAGCTGAAATTTGGTATGTAGGGGGCTTTGGGCCCCCTGATTCCAAAAAAGTTTTTTTTTCTATCATAAAAAAAATTGTATGGGAATTTTTTTAAGAGGCCCGTATCTCGTAAACGGTTGGCTCAGGTGGGAGGTGCTCGACCAAATGTCATAGGGGGCCTCCACCCGAGTACAGTCGTGAAAAAAAAAAATCGAAATGGCGACTTTTTTTTCTAAATTTCAAGTTGGTGCTAGGGGGCTGAAACTCGATATCGGGGGGCATTTGGGGCTCACAAATATGAATCTGGAATCGGTGTCCGAAAATTCGGTCAAATATCGGACAACAAACTTTAATATTTTAGTTCGACCGAGGGCCGCAGGCTTAAGGGCGAACTTCCCCCCACGAGGCCGCAGGCCGAGCTCCGTGTAGCACCAAAGGTGCGGAGCGTCCCAGAGACGGCGTAGCGCGCGAGCCCAAGGGCCCACAGGGCGAGCCCACCTAGAACATTGCTACCCACCTAAGTAATCGTAGTAGTAGTAGCAATCGTAGAACCGAAGTTAGGAGATAACTCAAACGAGATGTATGCCTTTAAGACCTCCCAGATCACCCCGCCATAAGTATTTTATATGAATCACTAAAAACAAAAAAATATACTTATATAATATTAAAATATAATAAATGAGTGGTTTGGCATCGTCTTCAAAACGTGATTCAAACGTAATCTGTACTTAAATGGGTTATTTTTAGCTTTTTAGTTTTTTTTGAAGTCGGTTTTTTTTTTGCTTTTTATTTCGCCATATACTTAGTAACCGTTAGTACAGTAATAAAAAGTATTGCGTAGTCTTGCATTGGTAAAACAGAGTTATACCTACAGGTAGTTTATAAAATAACGGTATACTTACAGTTTTACCTCCCTAATTAATTTATGGTACCCTACAAATAACCACTTTTTTATATCCTCATAAATGAGTTCATGTCCACGTACATCAGAATATGTTTTTTGTTTGTTTTGTTTTTAAGTATGACTTAACGAAGTTTGTCATTTATCAAATCAAATTAACAGTTACGGGATTGCTGCGTTCTGTTAAAATAACAGGAGCCAAAAGTGTGTTATTGCTGGCATAGTAGCTAACATTCACTATATCTATTTATGAGTTTCCATAGGTATATATAAAATAAATTCTAGCTACAGTGCCAGCCAATATACATTTTTAGACTTTAATTTTTTTCATTTTTTTTTTATAAATATCGGACAACCTCACACAAATCAATCTAGTCCCAAATTAAGCTCAAGAAGGCTTGTGTTATACTAGACGACGATATACGTACTTATATAGATAAATATATACTTAAATACATAGAACAACCATCACCCAAGCACAAATATTCGAGTTCATCATACAAATATTTGCCCCGGCTGGGAGTCGAACCCGGGACCGCCGGCTCAGTAGGCAGGTGTCTACAAACCGAGCCAAACTTGTAATAAAATGGAGTAAGGATGAGTCCCTCTTTATTGCTAAATATTTGGTTACCCCAGCAGAGTGGGACAAACTGCCCCCTTGGCGGCTTTCTTACTTGGCTCGTTCGAACGAAGCAATGAGCAGTCCAGGTATACTATAGTATTTACTAGGTCCATGCTACTATACTATATCTATGCGTCTTGCGAAAGTTTTTGACACAAAGTCGCCAGTTCGAACATAAATTTCAAAGGAGTTTGCATTTCAAATGCTGAAGTTAATGGATGACAACTTTGTGTAGCAATGACAATGAGGTAGTTTCCAGCTTCAAAGTGCATTGACCTCGAGTAGTTTGTCGAGCTCAAGCTTGGAAGTTGAAAAGTCAAATAAACCAATGGTGCCAACATAATGTGATGTCTCCACTGTGAGCTATTAGCATAGACATGGTTATGTTGTGTGCACTGGGGAACTCAATGCTTCATTACATTAGGTACCTACGCTTGAAAATATATTCATAAGTGTTGCGCTACGTTAAGCCTACTAATTACATATCGAACATACAATTCAATTAGATTAACCTTCTTTCGGATTAAGTTTTTGCAAAAATAATTATGTGATCTAAATTTTTTGTTGTGATAATAATAAAAGTCAAGGGGGAATATTTTTGTATTTCACACAAAACAATGAGAGGTAAAATTATAATCATGTTTTTTTAAAGAACCGTAACGATTCGAGTTATTGCTGCAGAATTAAAATAAAAACTAAGTAGGTAATATGATGTGGCTTTCATGTGCCGTAATTGTCAAACATTTTTATCATAAAATCATAAATAACATTAGTCACAGTGAGTTACTGTAACTAATGATATTTATGCGTTACATTACACACATTAAAACTACAACTAGCCTTACACGAATAACTGCGATTTTATACACATATGTGAAGTATTTTATTGCACTATATGTTCATTATTTACCGTCCAGCATTCCAAGAATACGTATAACCCGGGTGAGATAAGTTTGCACCTAGTGTTTATAATGTTGCATAGAAACGAGATGTAAACTTAACTTGATAGGCTAGTACAAGGCCATTACGCCATATCACTTTCTTGCATCTCCATATTTACATTATAAAGCATATTATTTCAATAAATACGCTGTTTCGAGAAGAATCGAAAGTTTTCACCGTATTGCATTAAGGTACTTGCGATTTCGTATGACGTTATAATTTTTAATCAGTGTACTTGACTCAATTGCTTTTGGCTGAATGGGAGCCTGGCGTGGCAAGACACATCCGTTCAAGTCCGTTAAGTTGGTACATTTTTCGGTTTGTTTGTTTTATATCATTGTATAGGAAATATTCTTTCTATACATACAAAACGGGAAACTTACTCGAGAACGGCTCATATTTATTTGTGGCGTGCTTTATTGGAAACCTGTAACACGCAACACATTGTGAAACGAGTACCGCATATAGCCACACTAAAAACGTTGTAACTGCATAAGGGACTCTTTGCACTTACTCCCTTTCTGTATTAGTTGACTTATAAGCGCAGACGCATTGTCCTGTTCCAGGAAAGCTCAGCAAGCGAGCTTATGACATGCGCTCGCGCTCGTCGCGCTTTGTGTGGGGCTTATGGGGAAAGCTCGCGAAATGAGACAGCTTTTACAGCTTTTATAAATATTGACACAGGTAAATTATGAAAGAAAAATGTAATGTGATCCACTGCAACGTAAGCAGGACTCGAACCCGCGACCCTACGCGTAGTGCTCTCCCAACTGAGCTATCATATCGTTACGTCAATCACACCAAATCTTTGATTCCATAATGCTTATGCGCATTTTATAGCTTTGACAACTTTTTTTGGAAAGTAATTTATATTAATATATTCAAAACGTCTCAATATTCGTATTGTATAGATAATAGTTATTTGTTATACAGGGGGGGAAAGTTGTATTTTACCCGTGAGTGTTTATTTGAAACACGAGCTAGCGAAAGGATCCTATGATTGAAATCACTTTTCGCCCGTGTATAACACAAAATTTTTCACCTCACTACAGCGAGGAAAAAATAATAAGGGTTTGTACTATATCTTTGAAAAATATCTGCAATAATCAACCAATTTGCCATTTATTAAAACTAAGGTCTAATTAGCTTTCATGTAGGTATTTTAAACGGGATTTTTCAGAAAATAAGCTCATGTCAAATTTTACTTTAGCTGCGTTGAAACGTCAAAACTCTTTCTCCACATGTAGCGAGTTTCTCAATAGATAGATATCAAACAAACAAACTGGCCTTTCCGAGCTAATGAGGTGAAAAAGAGTTTACAGGATAACTTATTTTATTATTTTTATTAAAGCTAGGGTAAACTAAATGTTTACAATGAAGCGAAAAATTTAATATTTCAGGCATTTTAGGCAGGCAGAACGGGTTGAAAAATTCAATGGCTCCCGCATCAGGTTCAGTGGTTCAATAGGTAGGAGGAGGACGCTCGTGTTGGCCCGGAAAGCCGTTCGAGAAGCAGGTTCCCTGCCTGATGAATATTCTTTAAATTTCATTGTAAACATTTATCTATGTTTGTGGGCACGGGCAGGGAAAACGCATAAGCTGGTCTTCATGGCGTTCATTTACATGTTTACAATATTTATACAACTTTATTCCATCGTTTTATTGCTTCTACCAAATCATTCTATCGTCTGACACTCTCCGTCATACGTCAAATCTAACACATTTCTTATTTTATTCTATTCGAACTATCATTAATCGTCTACATTCAACTCCTTATACTCTACCAGTACCAATCCCACATTTATGGTGCAAAGGGTTAATTAATTTCTAGATGTGTTATTTTGTGCCCAAGATGAATATTGATACTTATATTTACACCATAAATAGTAGAAAACGCAATGAAATGGTCACTTTCATTTTACACTTACGTGGAATTGCCCAAGGAGACGTCCTCGATCGCTAGAGGAAAAAGGTTTTTCTGAGCATACCTACATTATGTATTTACGGTTTTATAATGCCAAAACGTTCGGGTACTTTTCAACTATCTTTGGCACATGGGCGTCGCCAAGGGGGGGGCAGCTGCCCCCCCCCCCCCCCCCCCCCCCTAGAGATACAAAAATATGTCCAGTCACATGACTTGTCTGAATAATCATTCTTGCACATAAAAACTCAAATGAATTCAGAACCAGAACCAGGCCTGGTCAGGGGCTAGAGGAAGATCGTAGGGCTACCGTCAGTGCAGCTCACGGAAAGTGACTCTACGAAACGAGTGGCGACCCACACCGACAGGTTACACTTGTAGAGAGTACCGAAGATCTGGTCTATAAAACATAGGACTTAAATAAAAAAATATAGATGGTTAATAGAGGCTCGGTGAGCTGATTACCTCGCGAGTTTGTTCCGAAATTACTGAAATTTGTGTTTTTTAGGGTTCCGTACCTCAAAAGGAAAAAACGGAACCCTTATAGGATCATTTTGTTGTCCGTCTGTCCGTCCGTCCGTCCGTCTGTCAAGACCCTTTTTCTCAGGAACGCGTGGAGGTATGAAGCTGAAATTTATATCAATTACTCAAGTCTACTGTCCCTTGAAGCTGTGAAAAAATCAAACTTCTAAGCCAACGCAATCAAAAGATACAGCCGTTTATGCCGCAAATTTTCGACACTTGCAAGGGAATCAAGGGTGCTTCCCGTGAACTCAGAATCTTGAAATTTGGTACGAAGCAACGTCTTATAGCATAGATAAAGGAAAAATTACGAAAACCATTTTTTTTTTTTAATACCTAACTTTGCACCTAATTTATATGGGGCGCTATACATACCAGGTGCAAACTTAACTTAACCACTTAGGGATGGAAAGTGTTTGTACGGAACCCTCGGTGCGCGAGTCCGACTCGCACTTGGCCGGTTTTTTACGTTTCCAGTCCCATTATTACTCGTCATTTTGGCAAGAAAGATCTGATACTTATCGACCCTACTTACACAATTTCATGAAAATCGCTTGAGCAACGCGAGCGGTAGGCGAGATACGAAAATACGAAGAAAAAACCGGCCAAGTGCGAGTCGGACTCGCGCACCGAGGGTTCCGTACAAACACTTTCCATCCCTAAGTGGTTAAGTTAAGTTTGCACCTGGTATGTATAGCGCCCCATATAAATTAGGTGCAAAGTTAGGTATTAAAAAAAAATATTATGGTTTTCGTAATTATTCCTTTATCTATGCTATAAGACGTTGCTTCGTACCAAATTTCAAGATTCTGAGTTCACGGGAAGCACCCTGTAGGTTTTGATTCCCTTGCAAGTGTCGAAAATTTGCAAATTAGGTGCAAAGTTAGGTATTAAAAAAAATAATTATGGTTTTCGTAATTATTCCTTTATCTATGCTATAAGACGTTGCTTCGTACCAAATTTCAAGATTCTGAGTTCACGGGAAGCACCCTGTAGGTTTTGATTCCCTTGCAAGTGTCGAAAATTTGCGGCATAAACGGCTGTATCTTTTGATTGCGTTGGCTTAGAAGTTTGATTTTTTCACAGCTTCAAGGGACAGTAGACCTGAGTAATTGATATAAATTTCAGCTTCATACGTCCACGCGTTCCTGAGAAAAAGGGTCTTGACAGACGGACGGACAGACGGACAACAAAGTGATCCTATAAGGGTTCCGTTTTTTCCTTTTGAGGTACGGAACCCTAAAAATTGACTTAAGTTGTAAACGACATGCTTCTTCTCTATTCGGCAACCTCGAGTCTTTACTCGTCGCGTCCAGTGGATCTTCTGCTCGTGGCAAGATCTCTCGGTCCCGTCACTGGTGATTTTCCGCACTTGCACCATAATGTATTGAATGATTGTCTTTAAATTTACGTTATTGCTAACAAAAATTTTCGCGCTCGCTGCGCTCGCATTCTCGTCTGTGTTTGTTTTGAGTTTTGACCCTTCCTCTCGAAAAATGTCGCGGCCGCTACGCTCACGTTTGATCTGACTGTAAGTATTACTAAACAATCCCTTTCCAAAAAATTTCGTGATCGCTACGCTCGGGTTTTATCTGTCTGTAAGTATTATGAACCATCCCCTTCCAAAAAATTTCGCGCTCGCTACGCTCGCGTTTTATCTATCTATAATTATTACGAACCGTCCCCTTTCAAAAAATTCGCGTTGTCATCTCTATACATTATGACTTATGACATTTAGGATTATGACTATAAACCGAAATACACTTCTATATTTACGTGCTTGGTGAAGCTTCCTACCCTTTAGCATGGCTGTACCTTCCTACTTGGCCTGCCCCCCCTGGACCTTCGGCTGGCGACGCCCTTGCTTTGGCACCCGCTGGCTCAGGCGTAGATCCAGCTTTGTGGGCATGAGGTTAGTAGGCCGAATCCCAAGTATAGCACACAGCCGCTTATTCAGTCCTAACACGGCTGTAATAAGCTGAATACGGGATGTATAAGCTCTTATTCAGCATGTGTACTACAAAAAGTAAAATATTTAGGACCTTGTTTTTTTAATATACGCTCACTGGAGTAAATATAATGCATGTTATTATGTACTTAGTCTCATAAAGTGAAATGCAAATTTCTTTTGAGATAAAAAAAAATTCTTTAACCTGATATTGTACAATGCACATGGCCGACTGCACATGGCCGGTTCTTTTGTAGCGGTACCGACAACCGTTTTTGGAAAATTGATCCACGCTTTCCCTGAGTGGCTAGTTGGATGATCCTGGGTTAAACTGGTATGTATATGCTAAACCGTGTAGGATAAACTGTTAGTTCGGCCTTGGAAGACGACAGACGTATACTTTGGCCTGAAATCGGGTTCCATAAATAAATGTACATGTTACCGGCCGGACTTAGGCCGGCTACGTAACCTGGCTTATATAGTTCTCAACATAAATTCTTAAAATGTTAGATTTAAGGTATGCAAGTGCATCTGTCGGAAATATCTTAATATACGCCGTTTTCACACCAAATTTGGTGAATGGGCTCGAGGATAATATGGTTGCTGTCTGAACTGGGCAACCACAGTGCACAGTGGCATTCCGCTGAATCGCACCATTCTCATTTGTATTACACAGGCGCATCTTCCGTCGTCTGTCCTGATTTTGTTTAGGAGGCACTAAAGCCGTCGGGTCTCCCCATAACCTACTAAGTTAGTACTCAAATATATTACTTCGTAAATGCATGAATTTTAATATGCCAACTTACTTTATGCGAAATTTATTTATATTACAACACAACATCCATTAACTCATTAAAATACGCATTATAACAATTAATCACTCAAATAAGTTATTAAACTTTTAAACCTAACCTTTGTCTAAAAATGGGCCCTGTGGCATTGTACCAAAGACGCTGGCAGCATTACATCGCTGTATTTCTAATTGCTATACTAAGACGAACATAAACGTAAGTACAATACAATACAACAATTTTTATTGCACACCAATACAAGTTTACAAAAGGAAACAAGATAAATACAATTTATAAACAACGGTAGACAACAGGCGGTCTTATACATATATAAAAAAGCGATCTCTTCCAGGCACCCATATAGAGATACATAGAGATATTGAAATGTTATATTTAAAAACCTCCGAGTTTCTTTCAGTAAGTTTATATTGTCGGTGTGTATTTACTTGCTCATCCTGGCGAGGTCGCCATGTGATGCAGGGTATTATTAGCAATGTGCAAGTTGCAGAACATTCTCAAAACGTGGAAACGTTCTCGAGAATGTTCTGAGAACATTCTTGCAACATGAAATTTATTTCCTAAAATCTACACTTTTGTGAACATGATCAACATTTGTACTTTTTTGAAGGTGGTAATAATTTGCGGATCTTTTACACTACAATAAACGTAAAAATATTAATAATTAGCGTTAGGTTTCCAGTAAGTTCTTTAAATTCTCATTAAATTGTCGAGAACATTGCAATGGGAATATTTCCAGTATCGGCTTTCCGTCACAAGAAGTTGATTGATATTTTCGAACACTTATGTAACGATTTCGTAGCGCAATCTGTGAAATTTAGGTTTTGCTGGTGCTTGCTTGGTTCAGAGTTCGAACCCCACAAGGTGTGGTTTTTATTATACATTTGAGAATACTTATTACAATTTTTTCTTTTTATTTTTGTCAGTCGTCGTCAGAATAAAATAAATACAAGCCGATAATGTTATGGTATTATTTGTCTGCGTATAATACGAGGATCTGTATTCACTTTCTACTGGGATTCTAACCTATTGGTATAGTTTAAGTAAACTGATACTAGGTTGATTTTTAAAACATATCATTCTCATATTTATTCACCTTGTCATAGAGAATTACGATGCACATAAAACATAATATACATATATCATAGCCCGGAACATAAATTATAACGACATCTATCAAGGTGGCAATAAACGATTGTTTCGCACAACTGCACTTTTAATGTAACCTGTTATATAATTTGATGAACAGCATTAGGGTCATACAGGTGTCTCAATATTCCGCGAGATGGCATTAAAGTAAATTTCAAGAAAAATACGTTTTTTTGTGTGTTAAACTACTTTAAGATTGATAATATGTTAGTTTATAAACGTTATTGATTGAATCGAATACATTTATTATCATGATTTGCCAATTAAGTGCTATGACTTTAATTTGTGATTTTGATATGAATGTATCAAATGTCAATGTATCCCGTAATTTCACATTTTAAAGTAAAATACACTGCAAATAACAAGAGAAAAGATACCATGAGAATATAACAACTAAATTAAAGCTAGCCATAAGCATAGATACCAGAAATCATGTGTCTCTTTGTAGTATTTGGATAAATTCTCGTTCCCGAGAACATTCTCAGAAGTTACCGGTAACTTCTCATGTTGAAAGTTTCGCAACATTGGAAAGTTCTCATCGGCACATTGCTAGGTATTATTGGAACAAGTAAACAACGTGAATGCCGACAAAAGACTAACTTTATTAAAAGAAAGCACAATTTATAATTACAGTAAATCTAAATAGCAAGATTAGCAATATAATTAACACCGTACAGCTTAACATCCACGTGTAACTCCTCGAGTTCCTGCTTTCCATCAAAGCCTCTAATGAACTTTAACTATTACCATTAAATCAGGAATGCAGCTAACTAGCGAGTTGTTCACATGTTATAACGTTTCAAAGTTCCAAGAACGTCAAGTAAGATTATACATTTTAGTTTTCATATTATATTTTTTGTCTTTCATTTATGTACCTATATTTTATGAAGAACATGGTATTTTCCTTCAATGAGCGTGATATATTTTAAAGTGGATTTGTACACTGATTTTATAGATATACGATACAAAGATCAAACACAATTAAATTGCTGCCTTCAATTCTGCACCCTTCGATAAATCTCAAATTATTAAATACACTAAGTTCCAATTATGACGTCACAAACACAACAATAATGTTTCTCCAACAAAGTAGGCGGGCTTGCCGCTTGCCTTATCTTACACCACAATTTCTACAACCATCTTAGATTGATTTAATGAACTACGTGAAGGTAGTAGTTATGTTCTTCGACCAAGATGCCTACTGCTTGTAAACTGTCCAGCCATATTCGGTTAAGTAGGTGATCTATTAATATATGCAAACCGTCTGTACTTTTGCTCCTGTTCTGTTAGTTTTTGTACGGCGTTGGCACTTATGGATTGACAACTTCTTTTATGCTGTGTGAAGATTTCTCGGATACCATATGACATGACAAGTTGGTGTGAGCAAATGCATCATATCGTAAATTGTGTCTGGATTTATGTTTCGAAGATATGCAGGGTGTGACTACACCAATAGACTTATGAATTTAACACGTTCGTTACACACCTAACCTATCTTACCTAAGACCGTTTAGTTTTTTGGTTGGTTTGATTTTCTTTTCAGGGTGTCAGCGAAAAAGTTGACAACGAAATGAAAATGTTATGGAAAGAGGTCTTATTCAACGAAAAGAGTATCGGCGAAAACAAGGGACTACTTGGAAATTATCTCAATTATAGGTTTCTAACTATTAAAAGATTCGTAGAAGTAAAATAATATTAATAATCGGAATGACCGTCTTCCTGCCACGCACGAACGACCTACAATCGCGAATATTTCTTAGTATTACAAGGCCTGTGCTTATTCCAAACGGACATGACTTTTCTGTAACTTACAGACTTTTCCCAATTCCCATGCCTCGTTTTCTTGATTAATATGAGCCATTACAAGCGCCGGCGGCCACATAAACTACGTCAAGTGGCAATGACGATACTGTTAAGCAAGCCATTCGTGTTCCAGTACGGAAAGTGGACTAATGCCGGTTGTATCCGTCGGAGCGGTACTTTGGTGCAGCGGTCGGCAACCGGTAGTCCGCGAATCTCTTCTTTGCAGGCCTCAATTGTTTTGCAAATAAAATTTGTTTTATTGTGACATTGATTTAAACATAGCCAGCAATTTTTCTAACCAGTCTTTCAAATACTGGGCTTTGCTTTACTTCTCGTCTGTGGAAGCGCTTGTCATTTTCACTGCTTTTTAGGGTTCTGTACCCAAAGGGTGCTAAAGGGCTATTGCTAAGCTTTGCTGTCTGTCCGTTCGTCTACCACATGGCTGTATCTTTCCAACGGTAGACAGGTAGATTCCAGACGTAGGTAGAGATTTGAAATTTTCGCGTGATGAAAAAAAAACCTCTCCCACATATCACCTCCTAAAGTTCGTACATCGTTATTCTAAACATCCTGTATATCGTATGGTACCATGAAAACTCGATATTGACAACACAAGCGACAGTATGCATAGTAAAGGGTTGTATATTGTCGTAAGCGGCTTAAGTTGACGTCTTGAGGTTGCAATACAACGCGTTCTGCCTTGTATAAACTAATATGGATATAAATAAATACCGGACAACCTCACACAAATCGACGTAGCCCCAAAGTAAGCTCTAGTAGACTTGTGTTATGGAAACTAGACGACAGCAGAAGTAGTAATATAGATAAACATATAGTTAAATACATAGAAGACATCTATGATTAGTGATGTGCCGTTTCCAAAAAAATCTGTATACTTTCCTAATTTCCCATACAAAATGAGAAAAGTTTCCGTTAATGATCAAATATTCAAGTTCATCACACAAATATTTGCCCTTTCCGGGGATTCGAACCCAGGACTGCTAGCTCAGTAGGCAGCTGCACTACCATTGCCTCAAATAGTTCACTTCAAACGTAGCAAAAATACGTTTGTGATCCAGTTGGCACCAAATAAGCGAGCATAGAGCTAGTTCCTTCTGCGCTTAACCCAATGTTACGCCATGTCGGGAATAGGGCTCATACCGCAATAAACAATCGACTTAGCGGGGGCACTGCAAATTACAATTTGACAATATGACACCTATAAAAAATTTATTAAGTACCTATTCTTATTTCGCCTAATGAAAATTATAATTGATTTTTTTTACTTTCACTTGTATTTTTTTGTCAATATTATTTCACTTGTATCTTAAATTAATTCATAATAAAATAAATCGCAAAATATAGGCCAATTTGGCCTGACAAATAATAGGGTATATATTTTTTTGGTTTATTCCAATTTTGGAGCCTTTCACCTGGTGCCAAGAGCCGCTCAACTCCCTCTACATAGAATTTACGAAAAAATGCTTAGACTTACTGTTGAGTTTCTTTCAACTTCCATCTCAACAGCGGTCTCTTCTTGCCAAATGCCGGTAGATTCAGATTAAGACATGTAAAAGTGCCCTTATGGCCTACTTACAGATTATACATTTAGATTTTGATTGATAGCCTAGAACCAGGGCAGCAATAATCCATTAACCTGCAGTTGGTATGATAAATACTATCTCTCTTGAAATAGGCCGTAAATAATACGCCCATCAGACTGACGACGTCGTAAATAACTATTAGGCATCGGACTTTTGATAGCAAGGTAAGACTTTAGAGAGATATGGAGCCGATATCACTGCATAGTATTAAAACAAAGTCTGTCTGTCTGTCTGTCACTGTGTTAAAACTACCTATGCAACGAATGTTGACGCGTTTTTTAAATTGAAATTTTAGAGGAATGTTTATATGTATAATACATGCATAATTTTTCAGCATTGCACCCGTGCGAAGCCGGGGCGGGTCGCTAGTTAACATTTAAATACAATTCATACTCATTCATCGATTTCATTCCAAATTGCCTTTCTGGTTATTGTGGTTAACGTTCTCAAGCATTAAATGAGTAAAAGTATAAAAAAAATAAAGTCCTGATTCAACTATATTAATTGTCAATGTCATGCATTTTCTAGTCTTAATTGGATATTCGATCAGTATAGAATACAACTTACTCCAGAAAATCGAAACTACTCCTAGATAAATTCGCAAATATTTCCGTATTTTATGATGAACAAAAAAAAATGCTTATACAAATCAGATCTTTGTACTTATATTATTCTGACTATGTCCTTGACTATAAAATTAAAATTGCGAATTAAATACGTTTCTGAATTATATTTAAGGCGACTCCTAATCCCAACGTCCTTGAGGATCTGGGCGGAGCCTATAACGTTATTCCCCCCGCCGACCGTGCGCCCCCGGAACATTACTTCGTTCATAATCTCGTTGAGTGGCGTCCAAGCAGCTTCATACACTCGCATAGTCCGAGCGAGAGTTGAAGATCAACAAACCTTATAATATTTAAAGGCATTGAAAAATCTCGAAGTAAAATAAATCATTTAAACAATGATATAATTATTGCGGATTACTAAATATCTATTTACCCACTACAGTAGAATATTAAAAATAAAATGCGTTAAAGCTATTTTCCAAAAAAATAAGTGAATCTGGCCATTTGGAAGTCTCGCATCGAAAAATGATTTTTGATTATAGGTACGTGTAAAATCATGCAGAAATAAAAAATATCGTTTTTTTAATAAATAAATCATATCGTGACCCAGCTGATGAACCGATATTTTAACATAGTAGTGGAGGCACAGCTTTATCCCCCGGGTCATGCTGTTCTAATGAAAAGATAAACTATAAATAATAGAGCGACAAACTCAACTTTACCGTTGGAAAACGGATTTACGTCCTTTACCTACTTATAAACAGTGATAGTTTTTATGACTACATTAGTAATGTTCTCAGATTTTCCCCTATACTTGTTGATATTGACGATATTTTACTAGACGAATTTTTTGGGTAATTTCAATGTTCAAGGTCAATGGATACCCTATAAATGTTAATTTACTTGAGTGTCAAAATATGCCGATGCTGGAAAGGGGAACTTATCTAAGCGACATTTTTGGGGATATTGAGTTATACACACTACACACTGTTGGGATCGGCAGATTTTTCTGCATCGAATGGGTTGGGTCTTTAATATCGGCTCCATAGCTCTCTAAAGTCCTACCGTGCTATCAGAACGTTAGTATATATATTCCTTGTCAGAAGTCCGATGCCTAGAAATAACTATTTATGTTGGACACTTCAAAGTCTTCAAACTGCCCCATTAATGCCGATCTCATCAAAAACGTTCCAAGCAACTAATACACTTTCATTAAAACTTCGAAATCAGGTTAAATGCTTAAATACAGATATTATCTCTGACCAATGATCATCAGCGACTATCATTAGAATGATCACTTCATAGGCGCCGCGTTTCATCATCGTTAGGATAACAAAGTTAAGTTTGCGGGCGGATTCAATTAGAACTAATGGTATTTCATAGTAGTTCGCTGCGGTGGCGCCATCAGAGGATTTGTTTTTGGTGAATTGATCAAGGGCAATTTAATTTGTTTTGAAGTTTCATGAGTATTTAAGTAGCTGGTTTTAAAATGCGTATACTTACAGTAGACAGAGTTGATATAGTAATGTGTGTTTTTGAGGTCAGTTAATCAGGGTGTTTTATGAAAATGCCAAAACTGCTGTAAATAGATTATATTTATAAGCATACTTATATATATTTTTTCATATGAATATAATGATTTGGTTTAAATATGTTTATCTTGCAATAAAGTTGTCATAAGTTGGATTTTCAATTAAGCGAAGTAAATTAACGTTAACGGCCAAGTGGATCACATTATGGTTCAAAATGGCACTTCAAATCAATAAAAGTCGCCTATAGCGATTCTAAATGGAATACGTACAATATTTTAAGAATATTAAATTTGACATGTTCTAAATCTAATTAACAGAATTTACTTATCTCTTAAATTTTCACCACTTTTAGAAAAGCGGGGTACATTTGATTGAATCATGGCAACAATGGGGTGACATTATCAGATTGAATTTTTTACTTTCTCAAGTTTCAGTACGGTATTTATTCAATTCTGCATTTCTGACACAACGATTTTAAAAAGTTCGTATATTTATAAGTACTCTATCTCAAAGCAACTTGTTCACTTCATGGATTTGAATAAGGTCAACCGGGATAATTGCGTCCATCGAGGCAAATGCGTCTTTTGATGATATCATGAAAACGAAACACTCTATAAACTTCCAACGCAATTTTTTTAATTCATTTTGTTGTGCCAAACTTTAGGCAAGAAGGGTATGGTCTTAAAATGTTCCGCTTCTATTATATCACCAAAAGACGCATTTGCCTCAATAGACGCCCCAACCAGCAAAAATGTCATATAAGCTAGGCCTTATATGTCTATTTAGTCGGGAAAAGGTAATGTTACAGTAGTCGTCGTGACGACATGTCGTATAGAAGCTGATTATATTACAATATGGCTTATACAGCAATTTAGTCAAGTAGTCATGTCAAATAAACGTTTACACGACCTCGTAATGCGATAATTATGATACTGCACTGTAGCAATCACGAGATTACTTTTATACAGCTAATTAATGCTGTAGCTGTTTATTATATGTCTCCTTCGCAACTAGAAGTAGTGTAAACGTTTTTGATAATGCCATTATACGACTAGTCATATTGTCAGCGCAATTACAATTATTATACAAAATACTCTGGTAAAAACGGGACTTTAATGACTTTTAGAGCCTTATCACACTTGCGATTTGCGAGCGTATTTTGTATGAAGGCGATCGCGCAGCGTGTTCGCCGCGTCGCTTATTTGTATAGAAAATACGCTCGCAAATCGCAAGTGTGATAAGGCCCTTACACTACAAAAAGTTGTGTAAATGCACTTTATCTTACGATTATTAGAATATCGAGTAATGAATGTAATAATGATCTCTATAGAACAAATAATGATGTAGAAGTTGCTTATACGACGCCAAAACAGTAAATATTCAGCGAAGCCTGTTTTAGCGATAACTATGCGACTCATTATTTATTATGTCGTGTAAAAGTAGTTTATAGCTCTTGTATTACTATACGCTTTATTAAAATGTTAACTTATTACTTTTACTTGACTATAACTCTTAAAATAATATTATTGTGACTTTTAGACAGCAGTCATCATAGACCTACTTAAATTAATAAACATTGACTTATGAAATAATGATATGCACATCTACAATCCTACATACTTAACACAAAACAAATTAGAGTGCTTTTGTCTTTTTTGCTAAGAACCCTAAAACTTGCATCATGGCGGTAACTAGTCGAGTAATATAAGTAAGTTGTTATCCGAACAAGACTGTATGTCGCATACTGGTTGTGTAAGTGAAACGAGGGTGCTTAATGGCGCTTGTTGATCAATTTATTTGGTCGGAAAAAAAATAATTACATAAATTATCATTTAAAACTCAAAATCACGAAGGGGCATTAAAAATTTATATACCAATTAGTATATGATTTGTCACACCATGGCACAAATGTCGAATATTTAACAAGTCTTAGGAAAACTCCACTTTAGTTTCCTCGACATTATATTTTTTTGATAAATTCTTTAAGCTTTCTTCTTTATGAGTTCAAGAAATTGAAAAAGTCGTATAAATGCTGCCCCAACTCCGCTATAGAACGAAATAATCGCTTAGTGATATATTCTAATAACAGTAAGCCGGCTATTAAGTCGAGTAATCGTCGTGAAAGAGACCACTATGATGCAATATCAGAAATAGAGCGACTGTTATACCACTTCTACACAACATACCTGTTCTATAAGCCCTGTTTCGGTTGACTTTTACTCGACTTAATTGCACCATAATTGTGCCCAAACCCCGTCGTATAAACTAGGACTCGACTGTTATACGACTGTATGCCACGACTAACAGGTCACGCAGATACGTTGTCATGATGTTTATACGACCTGATTTTGCTGGTTGGGGCAATTACCCCGGTTGACCTTATGTTTTTTTTTTTCAAAGCAACGTAGCGCCACCCTGATGGCGAAAAACATGGTGGTCTAATTCATTTCAAACTATTTTAAACAAGAACGTTTTAAAGTTAAAATGTGATATAAATGCAAGGTCGTACATTATAATACATAATTATAACTTATAATTGCATATAAAACTGAATAGGACAGCGTCTATTTTAATTTAGCGCATCGATAAAGAATCTTGCGCATCGCATCGCATGTCAAAGTGGTCGGCTAGAGGGTTGTCAAACACCCACTTTATTGCAAAAGTTTTATTTCATTATAAATAAAGGTATTATTGCAAATTAAGTTTGGTATTTTCAACCGATATTAAACAAGTTTCGAGTCGACATGTTTTTGCAGTAACTAAGGCACTAGGTTTGAAGTCATTTTATTTAGTATCCCTCTCTGGTAGTAGCGCCATATTGGCAAAAAGTCGACAAGAAGCTCCGATTTTGCAAATGCTTCATTATTTCATTCCTTCACATGTGAAGTTTTGATGAGATAGCTAATATTATTGTAATAAAGAACCAATAAAACATAGTAGATATGCTACTAAACTATAAAAAAATACGTCAGTTTCATTTATATTAAGACAGCCCAGAAGGCTTGCGCTACCAATGTCACTGTATTTGGCAACAATAATCTGATCTCTGTACCTATTTGATTAATATCATTTCAAGAGAAGTTTAAAAATATATAACCGATTTTACATGTTTTGTTTCTAAAATTATAGCTGCATCTGACCACGATATATTATTCGAGTTAAATCTGTTTTGTCCAAATTATTGTTTATTTACCTGTTATAAGATGTGCTAGTAGTACCACATTTGTGTCATATTTCAGCATAATAATTACGGTTAATCAATGTCATAATAGATGTCACTGATCTATCCAAGGGATCCTGATTCACGCTATCAAGATTTAGGTGTCCTTTTTTAGGGTTCCGTACCCAAAAGGGTAAAAACGGGACCCTATTACTGAGACTTCGCTGTCCGTCCGTCCGTCCGTCCGTCTGGCACCAGGCTGTATCTCAACAACGGTGATAGCTAGACAGTTGAAATTTTCACAGATGATGTATTTCTATTGCCGCTATAACAACAAATACTAAAAATAAAATAAAATAAATATTTAAGTGGGGCGCCCATACAACAAACTTGTTATAGATTATATATATGTATAGGTACGGAACCGTTCATGCGCGAGTCGGGCTCGCACTTGCCCAATTTTTCATAACTCCGCTCGAATGTATTGTCAAATCAAAAAGAACCAGTAAACCAGTGTTTACCATAAAATAGATTATGAAAACCAGTGTAAAATAGTATCTACGGAAAAATAAACCATTTAAATTTTATTCAAAAAGAGACGTGAAGGCAGCCCTGGCAGCTCCAATTACCGCATCTTGCGCGCGAGTGGCGCCTCCGCGCAGATTAATGTTACACTGCTCCGATCCTATCATTCTTACCGAATGCATAATCCGGCGACAATACCTGTGTAATGAAGCCATAAAATTTTACTGCCGCACAATGTTAAAACGCGTTATTAAGTTTTATAAAGTGTAATTATTGGATGTAATTAAAAAATAAATGACTGCGCTTTTTGCTGTTTATGATAGGATTTTTTTTGCTTTGTTTTGTATAATACATTAACTTGTTTTAACAGTCATCAGATGACGACACAATGCGAGGAGAAGTGGCGAAATCGGTACTCCCCTACTTGACCTAATAACGCAAGTGCTAATATTATTACACATAGCTAACGTTGATAACGTTAGCTCTAATTTTCATTAGCCCTAATGTCATTTCACCAATTTTTTTATACCCTAATTAGTTGTTAGACCTAATACTCTAATAATGATTTGTACCTACTAATTGTCAACAATACTAATCTGAAATAACCTAATAATTACCACACCTAATGAAAGTTTTTCGGGAAAACGGAGACGAACCGGCAAAATCACATGTTATAATTGACAACATTTCATATTTTTAAGACTATCATTTTATTACTTTTCTGAATTCTGCTTAAAAAGATGAAGTAATCTCTGTTTTTATTTATTTTCTGAGATGATTATTTATTTTATTATTAATTTATAAAAACATACTCATTTTAAAATGTGGCAACACCAAAACCAGAACTTAATGGAACGGTTACTTGTTACTTTAGTCGGTTTTCTTATTAAAAAAAAACTTAATAAATCTCGGTATGCATCTGTCATCTGTCAACGTCAAATAAAAAAAAAAAAACTATGTTTTCGCTCTTTGGTCAGGCTATCCCCACGCGTTTCAACCGCGCGAAACATTCCGATCTCTAAGTGGCAACCCCGCGCGACAAAATGCCAGTGGGCTGCCACGCCTCGCGGCGAGCGGATGGCGTACAGTTAACGTTTCCCGCGCAACCTGTGCTGTACGATCTCGAAAAATAAAAGTCGGGCATATTGTTTTTGTGACAACAAAGGCGATTGAAAATGATTTCATTTGTTCCAGAACACATTAAACTCTCCGGAATAAAATATTTTGTTTAAGAATTAACGTTTACTGGGGCACTATTGACGCGTAACTATTAAAGTCTGGGTATTTCTCTAAAAATCTTTATGGGGGCGCCTAGCTTTTTTTCGAATTAATTGTGTTGGTTTGATTCCATGCTGTGTTGTTATTACTGAATGTTTAGTTATACAATCAATAAGTAAAATATTTAAAGATTCACTCTATTATTCGTTATGTTTTAGAAACACGATTACTTGTAGTTTCCTCGATAGTTTTTTTTTAAAGTTACCTCAAAAAAGCAACATAAACCCTTAGTATGTCATAAATACTGCAGGGAAAGTTATCAGTTTTTTTTTAATAATAACATAACGAGATGTTAACTATAATGTCTTACATTTTCAAAATCTGTGTTATTTTGATAATTAAACCGAAAAAACATGATTTCATGGCAAAAGTTATTCGATTAACGATTAAGATTAACTTTTTTAATCTCGATTAACGATTAAAATTGACGATTAGTTAATCTAATCGTACGAGTTCCGATTGGTTTAATCTCGAAAGATTAAGTTAATTGTCGATTAATTTTTAGCGATTAAATTTTTAATCGATTAATTAATTCGGCGATCGGAGAGCGGAGAGCGGGGAGCGGAGAGTGGCGTGCGGAGAGCTGAGAGCGGCGTGCGGAGAACGGAAAGCAGAGAAGCGGAAAGAGGGAACGGTCGGATGCAAAGGTAACCGGTGTAAGGTGTAGAGAATGGTGTTCAATCGTCCTGAAGTGGGCAACCCAGTGGGAATCGGGTTGTCTGGACGCCACGCCTCTGCTGACTAGACTGGTTGACCAAACGAGCGAAGGCACGAGAAAAAGCTAGCGTTTACATAAAGGAGGCAACCCTAGCGCACATTCCAATGACGTTGCGTCACCCGCGGGAGGGGGCATCGATAGCGGTGGCAACGCCTGCCGTCCAAACAAGTGGGGTATCTGTTACGTAGTAACTTGTATATAATCTGTGCTTTGGTTTAGACAACAACCCTATTCAGCCCGTATTGTCTTAGATTGCAGTTATTTGATGTATTTTCTTATATTTCCTTAAATATAGAAGAATAAATTCCAAGATTTTTTTTTAAGGTACACGACATAAAGCCCTGTCGATCTCTATATTAATCTCCACCTGTTATAAATATGAAATGTTGTCAATTGGTGAATTTTGGCAAATAATTATATTCAAATGATTTTTTATTAAAGCAGCGCTGATTGGCGATTTGATGACTTACGATAACCATCATAATGACAGTTGACTTTAAACTGCCATTATAATGACGTAATATTTGCTACAACATTTTCTCCAAACCATGACCTCTTATTCAAAAGACAAGCACTCTTCTGTAGAGCCTACATGCTAAAAACTTAGAACCACCTTCAGCACATAAACACCAAGTCCGGTACTGTTAACCATTACTTAACCACGTTAGTGCTTAATATATGAGCAGTTTGCAGAACCTCAATCGATGCAAAGGTGCGTCCACACGTTCCCACGCCCGTTCCCACAGATGCTGTATTACGCCTAGGGCTACCATAGACTCATAGAGTAGCGGTAGTGTAGGCGGACCCTAACACTGACCGCTTGACCTCGACTCGGGGTCAAGCCGGTCAACGCACCACGCTGCAACGCAGTGTCGCGCATGCGCTTTGGTAAACCGAACGGTTACTGACGCGCTGCCATTTTGGAATTTCAAATTTGGAATGCGCCTTTGTGCAAAGGACTGCGATGTATGGAATTTAGGCGGCGGCTCATATGCAAGGGTCTAGGATTCTTCGGTTTAAAACTGCGCGGCACGCAGGGCGCGAAGTTATGCGGATAAAATATAATTCAGAGAGATTATGCGTGGTTTGTGGCGTAGAATTATATTAAGCACAATAAAATAAGGATTTAATGATGGAGTCGCGTTGCATTTCCTGCAGAGATCTAATAGAATGCAAGAAGTAATCGATCTAATGACCGGTATCGGGTGCGACTGCGTCTAAACGACGGCTCCCGGGCGAGTCAATATTTACAATGGGTAATTACCGACGACTCTCACGGTACCGGTGCATTTTTAATAAAACCGACACTTTGTACTGGCGAGGAAACGGCGAGGAATAACGCCGGAGGGAGAATTGAACCTATAGTTAGATTTTACATATAATTTCCTTAGGCTAATGTATTCAGTGCCATCCATAATTAATGATAAACAATGCAGCAGAACATCTTGAGTAGAATAAAACACTTAGGCACTTTACAATCAAAACTAAAGGACTTCCTTCTCGACGATAAGCCAGTGTCACCGTAAACACGGTAACGCGCGCTGTCGTGGAGGACGAAGTACCCGCATAGTAAATACGATACGTATGCAGATTGTACTAATAACCGTTTCATTGTATTTGTACCTATTATTAACATAATTTAATTTAGGCATACTAAGTTGTTATTATATTTATTAAAACTGAGCGCCTCTCGCCATTAAACGTCACAGTTTGGCGAGTAATATTACATTGTTAAATGTTATTGTTTAAAATTAAATAAATAAAAAAAAACTTACCTATTCTTTCATAATGACTAGTTACAATAATAATATTAGATTTACTAGAATTCTGCGCGTCTCGTAGGTATGCGGTACCTAAGGTTTTCATATCCTCTTTTCCAATGATAATATGATGATAACTCAAAGTTGATGTTGACCTACTTCAACGGAGTTGCTTAGAAATGAACAATAGAGTGTAGGCGTTCAGATTATAAACCATATTTTACAATAGACACTGAAAACTTGCCAAAAACAAAACCAATTCTCGATAAATATGACCACGTTTTCACAAAAAGCCGAATTAAACGAGAGGAAATTGTATTTCCGAGAACAACAGAACAGATTACTATAAAAAATATCTTCCCTTTAGGATCGCTTCATCAGATCTTTACCCAAAAATGTATGCGACGTTAGCTCTTGAACAAAAAAAAAATCCCAATCGATTTATAAACGACGGAGTTCTGCGGTAATAAATATAAAAATACAACCAAATTGAAAACCTCCTGTTTGTAGAAATCGGCCAATAAGGCGTCAGTTACTTACTTCGTTTGGTTACCAATCATAATTGTTATAGACATACATATAGCGAATGCAACACAACATCTATATTTATAACTCTTAAAAGTAATGTCTAATGTAAAAATGAAGCTATATAAAAGCCGAAAGTTCAAACACAATATCCATTAGCCATAGATATAGACCTTCCTATATTTAGCTCTATCTAAGTATTAATATGGACTGTAATACCAAGGTTCGCGACGTTGTACTTAGACTTAAACGCCGAAGCCTATTCTTAACCGAGCTAAAAAAGAACAAGTCCCAGCTTAAAGTCGTAACCATGGACCTAGTAAATACTATAGTATACCTGGACTGCTCATTGCTTCGTTCGAGCCAAGTAAGAAAGCCGCCAAGGGGGCAGTTTGTCCCACTCTGCTGGGGTAACCAAATATTTAGCAATAAAGAGGGACTCATCCTTACTCCATTTTATTACAAGTTTGGCTCGGTTTGTAGACACCTGCCTACTGAGCCGGCGGTCCCGGGTTCGACTCCCAGCCGGGGCAAATATTTGTATGATTAACTCGAATATTTGTGCTTGGGTGATGGTTGTTCTATGTATTTAAGTATATATTTATCTATATAAGTACGTATATCGTCGTCTAGTATAACACAAGCCTTCTTGAGCTTAATTTGGGACTAGATTGATTTGTGTGAGGTTGTCCGATATTTATAAAAAAAAAAATGAAAAAAATTAAAGTCTAAAAATGTATATTGGCTGGAACTGTAGCTAGAATTTATTTTATATATACCTATGGAAACTCATAAATAGATATAGTGAATGTTAGCTACTATGCCAGCAATAACACACTTTTGGCTCCTGTTATTTTAACAGAACGCAGCAATCCCGTAACTGTTAATTTGATTTGATAAATGACAAACTTCGTTAAGTCATACTTAAAAACAAAACAAACAAAAAACATATTCTGATGTACGTGGACATGAACTCATTTATGAGGATATAAAAAAAGTGGTTATTTGTAGGGTACCATAAATTAATTAGGGAGGTAAAACTGTAAGTATACCGTTATTTTATAAACTACCTGTAGGTATAACTCTGTTTTACCAATGCAAGACTACGCAATACTTTTTATTACTGTACTAACGGTTACTAAGTATATGGCGAAATAAAAAGCAAAAAAAAAACCGACTTCAAAAAAAACTAAAAAGCTAAAAATAACCCATTTAAGTACAGATTACGTTTGAATCACGTTTTGAAGACGATGCCAAACCACTCATTTATTATATTTTAATATTATATAAGTATATTTTTTTGTTTTTAGTGATTCATATAAAATACTTATGGCGGGGTGATCTGGGAGGTCTTAAAGGCATACATCTCGTTTGAGTTATCTCCTAACTTCGGTTCTACGATTGCTACTACTACTACGATTACTTAGGTGGGTAGCAATGTTCTAGGTGGGCTCGCCCTGTGGGCCCTTGGGCTCGCGCGCTACGCCGTCTCTGGGACGCTCCGCACCTTTGGTGCTACACGGAGCTCGGCCTGCGGCCTCGTGGGGGGAAGTTCGCCCTTAAGCCTGCGGCCCTCGGTCGAACTAAAATATTAAAGTTTGTTGTCCGATATTTGACCGAATTTTCGGACACCGATTCCAGATTCATATTTGTGAGCCCCAAATGCCCCCCGATATCGAGTTTCAGCCCCCTAGCACCAACTTGAAATTTAGAAAAAAAAGTCGCCATTTCGATTTTTTTTTTTCACGACTGTACTCGGGTGGAGGCCCCCTATGACATTTGGTCGAGCACCTCCCACCTGAGCCAACCGTTTACGAGATACGGGCCTCTTAAAAAAATTCCCATACAATTTTTTTTATGATAGAAAAAAAAACTTTTTTGGAATCAGGGGGCCCAAAGCCCCCTACATACCAAATTTCAGCTCGCTACGACCATTTTGAAATTTCGACGCCTATTAACCACCCTTAGATAGCGAAGGATTATCGTAGTATAGTTAAAACGACATTACTGCAATAGTGCAATGCTCAGATTGTTTTTAGTACGAATAATATTTTCGAAGTAAAACATAGATCGGAATTATCCGGTAATTTTGTAAATTCATTGTCACTCTTTTAGTACTTTATCAAAGTTTGACATGCTTTCATATTAATATATGATACCATATATTACCTGAAAAAATATACTATAGCCACCAAAAGATTTCCTTTTGCAACCTTAAATTCCAGTTACCATGATGCAATTATAAGTATGTATTTTTTTAAATAATCAGAAAAGATACCATTAAGCACTGTCAAAAATGCTGACAGTTTTCAATTATATTAATAAGATTTCAAATTTAAAGGTTTTATCCTGCCCTAACATAAAATTATTTTTATATACTAACGGATTGTATAACTTTCATAATTTTTTTCCGTTAGTTTCTTTGGTGACGCGTAAGAAAGTTTAGCGAATAAAATATTTAATTATTTGAAGTGAATAGTGTTAATTTAAAGAAAAGTATAAACTACTAATAACTACCATTTTATTTGAAAACTACTAATTATTACTATTTTTTGTGACTGGCAATATTAGAAAGGGACACACTACCCATCTGCGAGCTGTCTCTGTCTTCCCGTGACCCCTTCACCCGTAAAATATACTTTATGTATCTATACTAAGATTTAATTTTGTGTGAACACTTATTCTGAGTTCGCACTCCTGTTGTCTTAAATATAAGCTCCTTGGTCGTAACTCATAATTCCCGGAGATTTTTAACCCGGCGTGAGACCAAGGCAACATTCTCGTTCAGCCTGTAGGCAGGTGTAGGCTAACTAATAATCGTAAGATTTAATGTAAAGGTTTATTAAAATAGCAATTTTATCTTGCAGCTTCTATGATACGGTATATCGCTTCTATATTTTATTTATGATAAATTAATTAACAAGTTAAGGGCGTTATAAAATGTAATAAATATACATCGATGATAATTAATAAGTACCTATAAATGTCTGTTTGGTACTAAGACTAAATTAACCCAATAATTATTAGACAATACTACGCATTCTACGCAAACCGACCTACTCTAAATGAAGGCCCTTTTAGGCTTATTACTATTGGGTACTGCGGGCCTATGATGGTTGCTTTTATCACGCGATAAATAGTGACAAAGCATCCGTCACGTTTTGACAAGATACGAGTGTGACTGACAGATGCTTTGTCACTTATTTATTACTTGATAAACGCAACCATCATAGGCCCCCTGGACAAAAATATCCCACCAAAAACATTTCATGTAAAATTGACGGCCAAGACTCACATTCTCATAACGCTTTCGCTGTAAAAAAGTTATCAGATCCCAGGAAAAGTCAAGCCCCTAAGCCCCGACTTTACTAACCCCACCACCTTGGTTTAAAAAGTATGGCATCAACTGGCTTCAAGCCCCTAAACCCGGAGTTTACTAACCCTACACCTTGGTTTCAAAAGTATGGCTTGGCCGTTTCATACTGTACCGTAAATAAGTCCAACAGACCGTCTGGCCCATATGGTATCAAGAAATTAAGTTTATGTCTTTGATAATATATACTTATAAACTTAATTCCTTACCATATGGGCCGGACAGTCCGCTACTGTACGGTACTGTATGAAACGGCCAAGCCATACTTTTGAAACCAAGGTGTAGGGTTAGTAAACTCCGGGTTTAGGGGCTTGAAGCCAGTTGATGCCATACTTTTTAAACCAAGATGGTGGGGTTAGTAAAGTCGGGGCTTAGGGGCTTGGCTTTTCCTGGGATCCGATAACTTTTTTACAGCGAAAGCGTTATGAGAATGTGAGTCTTGGCCGTCAATTTTACATGAAATGTTTTTGGTGGGATCTCATTTCTTTTTGTAAGCTGCCCTAGTTTTTTTAATTTTTTTGGGCTGTAGGGTTTCTTGAGCGTCAACTGAAGTAGACAATTGTGTATTTAAGAAATACTTAAGTTTAGCCCCATATATATACACTTTTATCCCCTATTATGGGAAACCCATACAAACTTCCATCCCCTTATATAAAGGGTGGGGGGTGATTTTTTAAAAGTCCTACAATATGTATTTGATTTATAGGTTTCAATTTTCATATATATATAGGTTTCAATTTTCAGACCTCTAGTATCAAAATTTGCGGAAGTTTCATACAAACTTCCATCCCCTAGTTTAAGAGGTTGGGGGGTAAAAGTTCCAAGTTTTAGAATTATTTTGTTGTTTGTGTACTAATACTAGCTTACATACCAAATTTCAGCTTTCTAGGTCATCGGGTGAGTCAGTGAGTGAGTGGCAAAATCGGCGTATTTTAGGTACCTATAAAACCTAAAGTATAAAAGCTAGATCAATTAAATTTAGAACATTTTATAAGTTTGCTAACTGCATTTTAACCTGAGAATTTGGGCGCTCTAGTGTTAACTGGGACGAAACTATGAGGGTTTGAATATGAGACGAAACGGTTCGAGAAAAGGTAGGTAGTGCCCCCTTCTTTTTTGTTCGTCTTGGCGGAGGCACTACCGTGCCCCCAGATAGGTACATGCTGATACTGAAAATAGCTACTTAAATACATACAAAACATCCATGACAGACCGCTTTCTTTGTGGGCGCCTGTACTTCCTACCAGAGAACCAACCACGTCGTCAAATAGGTTTTCTTGTATCCGCTCTCATTATGATACAGGTTTAAGGCTCACCCTGTATATGCATATAAGGGAAATTAATACAGACTAGCGAAGCGAAGATAAAAGAATAGCATTATACCTCTTCGTCTCCATCAGATGAACATATCATGAATCATGATCGGTATCAACACGGAAAACTGGCGATTACCGCTCTGGTCTGATATTTAAAACTCTCTGCATATTAAAATTTGAGATGTAATCTAGTGAAATGAGCTAAGTAAAGTAGGTTACGGGAATTATTAATTATTGACTCATAAGTATTGGCTTCGTCGGTGTTCAGTGTGATTAGGTGA
The DNA here is from genome assembly GCA_947623375.1 of Apotomis capreana. NCBI lineage: Eukaryota > Metazoa > Arthropoda > Insecta > Lepidoptera > Tortricidae > Apotomis > Apotomis capreana. The sequence continues at coordinate 22,693,408 of OX392507.1, read as the reverse complement.
TTAATCTGAAGCTTTTGAGTTTTCCCGCTTTATTATTCCTTAATGTAACTGTTTATGTAACTTTATGTAACTGTTTTTGTCTATGTCTGTTTTTTTCCCCAATAAAGAAAAATAAAAATAACATAAAATGTAAACCTAAATTACTTCAGATTTTACTATTTGAGAGCGCAAAACAGCTGCTCTACAACAAACTAAACTAAGTATGTTATGTTGTAAACGTAGATCGTAAACAATCACGAACACAACAAGCAAACAAAATGTCACTGCTCTATTATTAAACCAAAACTCATTTACTAGGTAGTCAAACTTTTTAAATAATCTCGAAGTCGTGCGTGGAAACAAAATGACTACTTACACAAGTTAATAACAGTAACTATCACACTTACCGAAATGTTTATTTCGTGACCCGCGCGGAAGCGCCACGCTCTATAAAACAATTTGATTTGTGACACGCGCATGCTATGCAGACATGCGGCCCATGCGCATGATACTCATGGCCATGCGGGCATGCCATGCTCATGCGGCCATGCGCACATGCATGCGTGCATGCGCGCTCGACCGATGCTAAGCATCCGAAAAACTGGATTCATAAATCAAGAGCATCCAACTGAAAGAGAAAATAGCTAGCTGACGTTTTCGTTTGACGAAATACTACTTAGTTTGTATCTTTCAATAAATTAGAAGATTTAGTTAGCGTGACAATCGGCTATTGTTTTTTGTATTAGGTATACAAATTATTACTTTCAGCATAGTAAGAATGAGTATCAAGTTTTTTGTTACATCTTTTTTATCAATTCACAATACCACCCACCGCCTGAGCGTTACAGGACTTTCCAGGCGGACGATCGGCATCAAGCACCGAGACATTCCGACATTTCTGCAAACCACAAGGACATAAAAACGAAGACAATCTAGAAAATTACGTCAAATTCACATTGTTAGTTTATTCATTCTTGGGTCTTCAGGTACAGTGAGCATCGCTACTAATATTTTACATGAAGATAAAAAAAAACATTTTCTAATCCATCAACGCGCGCTATATTTTGTACGTACATAAAATAGCACAGCATTATGAATTGATACGTTGACCTTACCGCACGAAACCCTTTAATGTTTGATGTTTTAATTCTACTAATATAATTCTTAATTGTTGTTCTATTGTCAGATTCTTATCCCGGGTGTACCTACACACTAGCCGAGACCGCGGCAGAAACACAAGGGACATGTAAAGAACGTCAAGTCTTTACCGGTATTGGTGAGTGTGTACAGCCAGACTTAACACGTATTTGTTTCCCAGCTGACTGTACGTGCGGTTGTCGAGCGATGACCGTGCGGTGGAACTGCGCATCGTAATGAAGTGTCTGGCTGTAATCTTGCGCAACGCCACCGCAACGCGTTTGCGAACAATCGGTCAAATTAGTTTTTATACCGACTGAGAACGAGCATTCGGTATCTAAAAAGAATAAATCGTTTTCGTAGTCGTATATTCCCAGCAAATATTTGGAAACTAGCGACCCGCCCCGGCTACGCACGGGTGCAATGCTATATTATATTATGCATGTATTGTGAATATAAACTTTCCTCTAATCACTCTATCTATAAAAACCGGCCAAGTGCGAGTCGGACTCGCGCACCGAGGGTTCCGTTCAAACACTTTCCATCCCTAAGTGTTTAAGTTAAGTTTGCACCTGGTATGTATAGCGCCCCATATAAATTAGGTGCAAACTTGCAAAGTTAGGTATTAAAAAAAAACTACTTACTAGATCTCGTTCAAAACAATTTTCGTTGGTAGTTTTTATAGTAATGTACATAATATGTTTTTTTTAGATTTTTCATTTTCTTATTTTAGAAGTTAGAGGGGGGGGGACCAACTTTTTTCTACTTTGGAAGCGTCTGTCACGCAAACTATTCGGTTTAGAAAAAAAATGTTTTAGAAACCTCGATATCATTTTTGAAGACCTATCCATAGATACCCCACACGTATTTGTTTGATGAAAAAAAAAATTTTGAGTTTCAGTTCTAAGTATGGGGAGCCCCCAATATTTATTATTATTTTTTTATTTTTGCATCAAAATCTTAATACGGTTCACAGAATACATCTACCTACCAAGTTTCAACAGTATAGCTCTTATAGTTTCGGAAAAAAATGGCTGTGACATACGGACGGACAGACGGACAGACAGACAGACAGACAGACAGACATGACGAATCTATAAGGGTTCCGTTTTTTGCCATTTGGCTACGGAACCCTAAAAAACGCATCAAAATCCGTTGCGTAATTTTAAAGATGTAAGAGAATACATAGTGGGACAAACAGACAGCAGAAAGCGACTTTGTTTTATACTATGTATTGATTGCCAATCCTTAAAAGATTTTGACTATTTGCAATTTCCATTTTTAAAAGGTATAACCAAAGTTGTCGCTTACCATATACTGATTATACCGGAGACTAATGACACAGGTAAAATACTTATATGGTACACGTATACAGTCAGATTCCAGGCAAAGATGGTTTGGACACGTCATGCACATTGCACACACCCGATAGCCAAGTGTTGAGAAAGTGCCTATCGATGGCTATAAAGAAGCGAAGGAGGGGTAGGCCACAAACTACCGGGGTAACAAATGGCCATGAAGGATTAGGGCCTAGCTGCAGAGGACAATCGTAGGCTCGGCGACTGGGGATAAAGAGACCAGATACCTTCACATGGCACTAACAAAGCTGTATGCATATGCAATTACTTAAATCGGCATTAACTTTTACAGCCCTGCGGTACTGGTTTATGCGCTGGTGTGAAAGGTTAACGCTAGGTTCATTTGATTGCTGGGATTTACTGTTTTTGACATACTTTGACAATAAGGAATGCATTCAGACTACAGACTGTAAAGGGAATTGGAATTGTAATTGTAAATGGCATATTGTTATACACTTCATATCATTAAATCAATCAAAACACATCCACTACCTACTGGACAAAGGCTTTTCTTAGGGTTTTACACATGCACTGGCCTTCTGCTCATTCAATAGGTTTCCGCCGTCCGCATCAGATTTCCCTTGACGGGGCGTTTCTAGGCTGCGTGTTCCGGTACACAGTTGCCACACAAGAAGAACCTTGTTGCCCTAACTAACTTCTACAAGCTTCGCCCACAACCGCCCGGCCCTGGCACTGTCACTTGGCTCTGACCTATGTCGACGACCTTCGTTTTCCTGTAGATATGCAGATTTCAGATTCGAACACGCGAGGAAACACTCCGAGCAAAGCTCAGTCCAGAGTATCTACTTGGTTAATATACTTATGTATATGTAAACACTTTAATGTCCACAAAACGTGAAATACCTACATCCCAAAAGAATAAGCATGTACAAAGGCAAACTTGTCCCTTTAAAGTACATCTTTCACTTAACCTTTGAGTAAAAGCGTGGATAAAAATGTAAATGGTAGACAATCCGAGCCACAATTCAATGAAGTGGAATAATACTTTATTGCACACTATAATAACAGTTTACCACAAATATTTGTTTTTTTTTATAGCAACAGGTAAAGGTAAAAATACAATACAACAATACACATGAAAATGCAAAAACCTGATGTCTCACTAGTTTTAGTCTTACTTAAGTTTTTCGTTGCTGTATTATAGAAGGTAAAAGGTACCTGTTATTAGAAGAGAGGAAAACCAGTCGCACAACAAAAGTCGAGAACACATATTGAAGGAAAATTTTAGATGAGATCTTTTAAGAGTTTGATCTAGGCGTTTGACTCATCAGTCTGTCAGCACTGATCGTTTAAAATAATAACTACACACTTTACACGACACGACGAGAAACTTAATGTTTTTAGGGGCATGTGCTATGTGCTTAATACTCTTGAAAACTTTCAAATAAGATAATGTGCATGAAATTAATGCTGCTTGCTCTCCCTCTTAGGTCTGAACACCGGATAAATACTGAGTGTTCAAGGTCCAAGAAAACGAGTCTTGGGAAAAGTTGATGATAATACAATTATAATAACATTATAACTTAGGTGTAACATTTTATAACCACTACTTTTATAGAATGAAATATGATCCGTTGCCAGTTACCGCGCCTGGACTAAATGCGTTGTAACTAAACGAAGAAAAGGATCCCTAACTAGTTCTTTTGACTGATTGGACAGGGAGTCTAATCACGCAATTTGTTCGACCAACTCCAACAACATCACAATCCATCACACCTTCATAAAAACCAGGGACAGAAAATTACAAGATAAGCAATTAACAAGTAAAAATAACCTTATTTAAATCGTGGTATTTTTCAAGCTAACAGCCTTCTTTTTCGTCCTTGCTAGTACGAATGAGATGAGTGAGGTGAGTTAAGTATAGAGGTCTAATCGTTCTTACCAGTGGCAACTTTGGCGCCTACGTTCTTTTTTTACGAGACTTACGCGTGAGTAAGATTGAGTGCTAATTGGTAGATGGCAACACTGGTCAGTGGTGTTCTACACAGACTTATATACTTTATAACCTATGAGGACTTGTGACATTTTAATTTTGAAGGAACTAAAGGACCAGCAACTGTAGCGTTTAATGTTTTTTGAAAAAGGAATAATTTAAACAGTGCCAGGCGTCCGTTAAGCGCGTGCGCAGCGTGCTTGGAATAACGCGGCTCTGTTAGTTATTTATGAGGAAGAATTAGCTTTGAAACGTGTACTGAAGTAAAGATTCTGTGAGAATTTGCGTAGCATAACAGCATAAGCGTAATTATGTATGTATGTATGTAAACACTTTATTACCCATAAAACAATACACATAAAACAACAAGACAAAATCTCAAAAACGATGGCGAACTTATCCCTATAAGGAATTTCTTCCAGTTAACCTTGCTGCTGAGCAAAATGAGATAGAAAACTAGACATTGACGTGAAGCGATGAGTGATAGAGGTAATTGTTGCATATCAGAAGTCAAAAGCCAAAAACTCCCTTAAGGAAGAGAATCATTCAGAAGTCCTGAAAATCGCCTGCTCCTATCTTTGAAGCTCTAACCACCGGTAGCTTGAGACCTACTCCCCTAATAACCTAGGTTCTAGACTTTATGTTGACATTTTTGTGTCATTTTTATCATTTTTTTATGTACTTGGCTTCAATGAAGAATTTCTCATAAAACCATTTTCATTGATCAACTCATGACTCTCCATAATTTACATTCCTTGCAACGTGAGAAACCCGAGTCTAATTATTCCATTTTATTTCCATTTTTATTTTTACTCCTTTTGCGTTATCTTTCGCAACGGGTTCTATTAGGACTCGGAGGAATTTATTACGTAAAGTGGGCGTTTTGAAGCAAATGGGCCATTTGATATATTAGCTTACCCCAGCTGATGTATTCATGGCACATTCCTTGACAACTGATCTGATGAGATAAAAATAACTCCAACGCAATTTAAATTACCAGTCTTTTTCTAGTGTCTAATTGCTACAAGTGGAGGTAAATAAATCAAGAAATAAAAGTCAATATTAGGTATGATGTGAATTGTTAGACTCGGTAAATAAAATTTGTTCCATTAAGTAGTAGATTACGAGTAAGTCGAACGAGGAATGGTCGAAAAAGTAAGGAGTAATATATGGAACGCTCATTGCTCTTTATTACTTAAGGGTTCATTAGATAAGTAATGACAGTAAGTTTACGCATGTAAATATGCACGCAAAAAGCCGCCTGAAAACTGTACTTTATTGGTTGTTTATGTCAAATTTCAGATGGAACCGTGCCTGACTTGCTACTTACGCACATCGTTTGGTCCGAATAAAAGTGGACAGTGACATGCTGGCTCATTGCTTTTAGCACAGCCCCTGAAGTCCGTATAGTATTCTATACACCTCTTAAAAAAACATGTCTCCCTATTGAAATCTAAATCGACAGAGTTTACAGTTAGATATACCTACTGTATGAGTAACTTGCCTGTCTTGGTTCCCTGACACGCCATGCGTTCCGCAAGATACTAAACCTCCACGGATTCCATCCAACCCTGATTTACTAGCCGTAAACTTCAATGGGACTGTAACTGAAATGCAGTAAACTAGTCTCCCATATACATACAGACATAATTTATGTGATGAGCCTACTGACATGACATACGCCATTTTGGGTCCGGAGTGGAGATAACGAACCAAAGGTACATACAGCTAATTGAACAGGTACCAGTAAAACTTTTATGCTTTTCTGTAATAAGGTACACTCAGCTTGGCATGGGTAAAGGGTTGTAAATCGTTAATTTTGCTATAGGTAGTATACTTAAACTTAAGTACTACTTCTGTGTCATACCATACAAAGTAGGCCGAGCGGTCTCAGGCAGTAGTAGGTACATTGCTTAGCGTGCATAATAGTACATTACATACCTAGGGCGGTAAATTCGTGAATATCCTACGTCGCAGGTGTTTGTGGTCTGAATCGAAGGCGAGGGCCATAAATATGCGATTTGGGGCTTTACGAATCACCGTCCGTGGTTTGTCTAAAGTTTTACATCTTGCCTTGGTCGGGAAGTGATGTTTTCTCCGCCCTAATGTAAGGACTAAAATCAGCATGCTGATAGTGTCATAAAGGGTACCTACAGTACAGTACATAAATACGACAAACTTTATTCCATATTCGGAATTACGTTAAATATAATTTAAAATTCCGGTTTTTTTAATGTATCAAAATTCCCAATATATCCGGTATATATCCGGTATATCATAAATTCGAATTTTACATTTCCGAGAGCCCGAATTTATAATATTCCAATATATCACAAATACAAGAATCTATAAAAAGAGTTTTTAACCGTTGTAAGATCACGCAAATGTCGAATAATTCACGCTTAACAAATTCCATAAAGGTATTAAGTTTGTAATATTTTCTTTTGCCAGAGCTACGTTTACCATCCACCAGTTGATGATCGAGGGACGACCAAAAGAGAGGACCTGGTAGTTTTTTAATCTGTGAAACTACGCCACATTGGTACGGTAATCGTAATCTTTTACTACTGCCGGCTACGAATAGCAGCTGACTGTGGAAATGTAAAACTGAACGTCGCAAGACGGCGAGCACTACCTAGACAGCTTCCTAATTACTTTTACGTGACAGATGGCAGCGAAGAGCGGAGGTAATTTTAGGGAACGGAAAGATCTTACGAATAAATAATGTATATCTGAGCCAATAGAGCTTTCGCTGGACTTAAAAACTGTGAAATACGTGTGATGATTCAAATTCACCGCCCTAGGTATGTAATGTACTAAGCTGTGCACGCTAAGCAAAATTATGCTTATATTCCGCCAAATATAACTCGTCACCAATATGTACAGTCGAGTTCATTTACATCTACACACTTACGAGAACAAAAATATCTGAAAACGACCCTATTGTCAGGAGCATAAAATCGTGTTCAGATACTTTGTTCTCGCAAGTGTGTGGATGTAAATGAATTCGACTGAAATGTTGTACATTTTATAGCAAATACCTGTTTCAATTTCGAAAATCTGACTGAGTCTAAATCATAATCGCACCAATATTATACAAGCGAAAGTTTGTGAGTGTGTTTGTGTATGTTTTTTACTTCTTCACGCTTAAACGGCTGACCAATTTTGATTAAATTTGGTGTGGAGGTAGTTGAGAACCTTGATTAACATATAACTTCGCGTGTGCCCGTGGGATGAGCGGGTAACAGCTTGGGCATTCTACATGTCACAGTTATACCTAAATGGAGCACTGAAATACGTTAAGACAGCGATCGGTAACCTTTTAGCACCATATTTCGCTACTCTTTTAAATAATAGTATTTTATGCAACCGTTGTATAAGAGGGGGCAAAAAACGCGAGTGGCATGGGTTACGATGTGAGCGTAGCGAACATCGTAAGAAAGATTCCACGAGCGTTTTTTGACCTACTTATACAACGTTGCATACAATACTTTTTCTACGACTCGACATTTCAGAAATAAAATGCAAATAAACAACATAGAAAATAATTACAAATGTTCCCGCTCGAAATCAACAAAATAAAAAAAGAATAGTCTGATAAACTTTTTTTTATTGACGTCCATCTGTCAAAAAAATATGAACTTATACATAAAGGTATACGTTCACTATACTAAACATCTGTCAAAAAAATATAAACTTATACATAAAGGTGTTCACTATACTAAACATCCATGCACTGAAGATAAAACTTTTTTTAAGTTGGCAGCAATGCCTTAGTACAATAAGTTTTTTTTTAATTGCAAATTGTGTGAATGCAACTGTTTATCTTGTAATTGTAATCTGTGGTACTAAGTGATGCTTTTTTGGCGACATTATAACATCGTTTAGCAGTGTTTTTTTTGGGCAGTAGAGTATAGACTTTTACAGACTTTCATAATTTATGTATTTATATTAGAGTTAGTAACTATATAAATGACAGAAAAAAGTACTGGAGTAGAAAAAAGAATTTTCGGATTATATCGCGTAAGTATATTAATTATTTGAGCCTCGCTGACGAGCTTTTCACTCGCTATAGTTACCGTTGTCAAAGGTTGACTGTCAAATAATTTAATTATACGCTATATAATCCGTTTAAATTATTTTATTTAAATGTGTGACAGACGAAGATAGAATAAGAAAATATCTGGTACTCTTGTTAAGTTTGTTTTAGTAATACACATAAGCTGTAAAAAAGAATCACAGATACTCCGCCATTAGGCAATTCTGACGGGGATGCCACACATTTGCGCGACCAGCGACGCGTCGAGCGGTAGAGCGAGAGAACCGAGCGTGGCGGCCGGCCGCAGCCATATGAGTGAACGAGACACACGTACCGCGCGCCGCACCGCTCGCCGCTAAGACTATGTCCGTGGCATCTCCCGAGTTAAGCCGCTCATCTGGCTAAAATAATATCTCCACTAAACTTTGCCCTGTGTCGCAATCGCAATACAATTGGTGCAATTAAGCATTGTCTGCGCACGCGACGTGGGCGCCTAGATCGAGATTTATTATGTTAGTAATCATGTCCTTGTTAAAAGGAAACTCCGTCTTATTATGTTGCTAGACTTTATTACAAAATCAAAACACGAAGCCAAAAATGTCTTGTTTCAAAAGGACTGAATTTTTTATGGTTTCAACACCCATTTCGCCCCCATTTTGAAGTTTCGAAAAACTGAATCGACAAAAGAATTCTTATCAAACCTACTCACAAAAGTTCATGAGTTTGTCACTCCTCCGATTTATGTAAGTAAGTATATAGCAGCTAAAATTTGGGCTACTGTTAACAAATCTTTTTTTATCAGTACGGATGAAAAACGGAATCAAAATTTTTAATTGTTTCATTAAAAATGTCAAATCTCTTACTTAATCGATTGCCGTGGCGATTAAACTCAGCATAAATAATCAAGGAATAAATCATCCGAGCATGCGCGGCCACATGATGCATTGCGCGCGCATCCAACGAGATAAACTAGATCCGCTAATTCTAAGTTTCAAATTCCAAACTTTATTCTGCAAGCAAGTTACAAAGGCACGTACCCGTCTGATTTTACAGTAATAAAATTACAAAACATTTAAAAAATAATAAAATGACATCATAATCATAACGTACAAATCACGTACATATTAAACACACAACCCGAAAATGTATATTCTTGTCTCTGGGTCCAAAAGACTAGGTACACTAATCTTAACAACAAGATCAGATATGGAAAAAGTTTCTAGGCTAAAAACATTTAAAAAACACACAGCCTAGTTTAACGAAGATGTAAAGCGTCTCCATGGTCAAACTACAAGTTTAGAGATGTAACAGGTCTCAACAGTCACAAATAGAATAGGGCTATAAGAGGTAACCGCCGAAGTTCGAAATTCAAAAGCCATATCGTAATCGTGTCCTTCCTCTTGCTCTCTTTTCGCAGGTTTGAGCGAGTGAAACGATACTTCGTTATTTGAACTTCGGAGTACAAAACCTGCGCTGCCGTCAATTAGCGCTTGATCGAGGCATGCGACTATAATCGTAGCGGAAAATATGCAGGAGTCTGGTTAATTGCGATACATTAATAGCTGACTGATGTCTTTATAAAAAAACCGGCCAAGTGCGAGTCGGACTCGCGCACCGAGGGTTCCGTACAAACACTTTCCATCCCTAGGTGGTTAAGTTAAGTTTGCACCTGGTATGTATAGCGCCCCATATAAATTAGGTGCAAAGTTAGGTATTAATAGGTATTAAAAAAAAACTACTTACTAGATCTCGTTCAAAACAATTTTCGTTGGTAGTTTTTATAGTAATGTACATCATATGTTTTTTTTAGATTTTTCATTTTCTTATTTTAGAAGTTAGAGGGGGGGGGGACCAACTTTTTTCCACTTTGGAAGCGTCTGTCACGCAAACTATTCGGTTTAGAAAAAAAATGTTTTAAAAACCTCGATATCATTTTTGAAGACCTATCCATAGATACCCCACACGTATGTGTTTGATGAAAAAAAAATTTTTGAGTTTCTGTTCTAAGTATGGGGAGCCCCAATATTTATTATTATTTTTTTATTTTTGCATCAAAATCTTAATGCGGTTCACAGAATACATCTACCTACCAAGTTTCAACAGTATAGCTCTTATAGTTTCGGAAAAAAATGGCTGTGACATACGGACGGACAGACAGACGGACAGACAGACAGACATGACGAATCTATAAGGGTTCCGTTTTTTGCCATTTGGCTACGGAACCCTAAAAATGGGGTATGGAAGACCAGTAGTCAGGGGAGACAGCTATGATCTGGTATCACGCCCATGCCTATTTTGACGACGCGGTTAGCTCCGTCGTTGTGACATTTGCCTGCAGGTTCGAATGCCGATACCCTTTATTGTTCTTTAATATCTATCCACCTTTAGATTACTGCATGTATTTCGGCCTGTGTTTAGTTATCAATTATCATCAAGCGATACTGGAGTAAATCGTAAATAAAAGCATTTAGAGTAGTTTTGTATTGTTGGTGTTGGTATAAGAATTAAGGCTGTATTTTAGACTCTGGAAGGCAGAAATATCAAACCTGTTCATCATTCCTCAGACCGTTCCCAGTATATTTCCAATGTCCTTCTATCTTAACACTCCATCCTATTCTATACTTCATACTTAAATAGCAAAATCAATAACTTAACATAACTGAACAATTAATGTTATGCGAATTATTACGTAGGAGAAGCGATTCACAATTCTACTGTTCGATCAATGGCTCGCGTCGACGTGCCCATGCCCATTGATAATGTATGACCGATCGACGGGTTGCCATTTGAATATCGTATACGTTGATCGTGGAAGGGGTTCAAGGGATTCTAAAATTAGAAGCGAACTAGCAGCCTGCCCAAGTAGCACGCAGGCTGTATAAGGGCTTATACAGCCCTTATACAGCAGTAAGAAGCTGAATAAGGGCTTGCTGTATAAGCTCTCTCGACAACGTTTCCCAATTTGTATGGGGAAAGAACGTTTTCGAGTCTTACAAATCGGGAAATCTTTTTGAGAACGGCATACCTTAAGACAGGACCCCTACAAGGTGAATCCACGATATTGAAGCTGTGGTAAATACGCGGGTAGAGCAGGACCTTTCAACGACATCCTTGGAGACGGCCTTCATCCAGCAGTGTACGTGATCTTGACTTTTTATCATACTCTTTCGTCAGCTCCACTTTTTCAATACGAGTAACAAATCAATGACGTAAAGGGCCATTTTCTCTTAAGTTGCACCGCCACTTTTATTTTTTAGTTTTTGGATATTTTAAGCATTTTCTACTTAGAATCAGCTCTTTCGATCTAATTAGCAGAAAGAAGTGTCCCAGAACGTTCATATTATGTTTTTTGTTTTTACATTCAGTTACTTATACTTGGTAGGTAGCATTATTTCTCCTAATTAGATCGAATAAGCTCGTGATTCTGAGTAAAAAATACCTAAAATATCCAAAATCGAAAAAATTGGGGTGTACAACTTAAGAAAATAGGGCCCGAGGAACAACTGTTAGGTATGCGATTACGTATGAACACCGATTCACAACTGCAGCACTGATACAATCAATGGCTCTCACTGGCGTATCCATTGATAATGTATGACCAATGGCGAGGGGTATTTGCTATTTGAATATCTAAAACGACCGACGTGAATGGCTTCTAAAATTGGTAGCAGTGGGCTGATGTATTTAACGATATTCTTTGGATCACAGGACCGTTGAACATGAAGATCTTTGGGGGATGCCTTTGTTTAGTATTGGACCTTTTTTGGGTGACGATGATGATAGCGAATTATTCTTAAAAATGGTTTTAATTTATGTTTTATTATACATAATTAAAGTCTGCCTGGAACGGATGGGATCGTGGCGTGTGACCTCTGTTATACGGTCGCCCTATAGGGAAGGGAAGCGAACTCAACTTCAGAATGTTAAACTTAAAGGTCGCGAATTGTAGTGTACTAGGGCTCGTTTTTTACTCTGAATTGTGCCCTATTATAGTAGAATAAGTACATTTTAATAAATATCACGGGAAAAAACTTTAGGGTACTTACTCCCACACAAACAAATGAGATTTTCATATATATTTTTTGATACATTAAAGGCAAATGCTCGTGCGGGAGAACCCTTATGGTCCTTTACGCGTGTGTGCGTAGCTCTAGAAGAAAGCAAACTCCGCAATAAAACACATTTGGGATGCACACGCTCGGGCAAGCACGCGATTTGTCTTCGAAGAAATTTTAGATGATCAGTCAGACAAGGCGACTGCAGCAATAGTTGACACTATTGACGTTTTGGCTGTCTGATACCGAACCATAGATAATTTAGAAAAAAGTTAAGCAGGCGGCCCTTTGTAACTGCGTGCGAGTGAGAGATTGGGCTGGGCGGTGAATAAATAAAGTTTTTATTTTTGGCTTTTAGAGAATATGAATAAAAAAATATAGGTACTTTACGAATTTGATTTGGTCGCAAATTGGAACTTGAACCAGTTATTAATGCCCTACTGGCCCATGTTGGTATTGATGGTTGTGTTTATCGCGTGATAGAGAATTGATCAAGCGTTTGTCTGTTTCTCACGTGAATATGAGAGGGACAATCACAATGACGGATGTTTTATAATGGTCATATCATAAAGAGCTTATCTTGGGTAACATATGACCCCATATCATCTTTTTTCTCACTCGTGTAGAGAAGGTCACTTTAGTACAGATGGAGAAAAGTAAAAAAAAAAAATGCAAGCAAATATCTTTTTGTGTCAAGCTCATCATCATCAGGGACTGCTACCCGTATAGCAGCGCGGTAACTTCGTCACTGATTTTTTGATCGACGCTCCGCCTTTATTAGCGAGCGCTGATGACAATATCACGAGTATATAAAATGACTATAAACACACGACTATCAACGGCCCGCTGTTTGTCATATATCTATTTGAATAAGGGTGATGGTGGCTATTATAGTACTATATTTTCAGGAACAACCATCAACAGGCATAGTTGGTGCATATAGCCACGGGAACTATTTCGAATAGATACGTTTTCTACGTGGTGCATTTACCTTATGTGGTCGTGACATTAATCATTAATTACCCCGTTTATTGTTTCGTGGAAGTGTTGAGCAAAAACTTGAGCAGTAACACATGCGGCGCGCACTCCAATTAACTCTATCAACTCACTCTTTGCCGCTCTTATAAAGTTGTACGCTTACTACAAGGCAAGTCACGGCAGGCGAGGATGCAGAATTCCGTTCAGGCGCCACCATAGAGCTGGGAAGCGTCAAAGAACTCCCTGGGTAATCTGGAGAAGAATTAGCATAGGCCTTGGTCGTTCTCACCCGCTACCCGCAGCGGGCAGCGGCCCGTCGCCGTCGGCGGCGAGAACGGCCGCCCCAGATAGAGATGGGCGCTCATGGGTAAATACCCGATGAAGACCGGGTAAATACCCAATCTACTACTACTACTGCCCGGTAGATTGGGTATTTACCCGGTATTCATCGGGTATTTACCCATGAGCGCCCATCTCTAGCCCCAGAACATTAACGAACATGAATAAAGACGCCACGGGCGACGGGCGGCTGCCCGCTGCGGGTAGCAGGTGAGAACGACCTTCCTCCTTGAACCTATAGAGAAAAGTGCTCAATTAGGTTCAAATAGGCAAGCCCGTGGGAATCGAGTTCTATATTAATGGTATACAAACTATATTTGGAATATCAAATACGTAAACTTTGCACCTGGTAATTTGTGGCGTTGGATACAAATGAGGTCCAAACTTAACGTAATCGGGGTTATACAATTCAAGGTTTTCGTCTGTTTCCTCTTCCAAAGCATAACCAATACTTACGAAATTTTAGAAATTGAATGGAATAGTTATGTTCTGTGTCGGACCGTTTCGATTTAAGCCAATCATTGAAGAATTTGTGGACGCCTATCTATTTGCGGCAGACGCAAAAGTACACATAATCATAATCATAATAATCATAATCATTTACCTATTGCAATCATGTTCATATCATTTATGGTGTCACAAAATAAAGTAGGTAGGTACATGATACCCTGTTAGGGCGTACAATATGTATAGGTCCTTAATTAGAATTAAACTTAAATTAAATATGAATTACTATACGAGTCAAATACATGCCGTGTCATTTCATATGTGAATTTGCAATAATTTTTAAGCTATAGATAATTAAGCTACTCACATACAAAAAAATATTTAATTTCTACCACATATAAGTGGAAAAATCGAAACGGTTGATACAATTCTCGGCGCCTTGTCCGGAAGGACGAGGCTTGTCAGCGCCAAGACAGGCAAAGGGCCCCCAAGGACCCGCAGTCAAACATATAAAAAAAAAAGTTGATACATTTCCTTCCTATTCAGTTCCTAAATTTTCGTAAAGATTGGTTATGTTTTAGAAGAGGAAACAGACGAGATCGAAACCTCGATTTGTATAGAAAAATAGCAGGAGCAGTGATGTTTTTCTTAAAAGAAACATGGAAATATGAAGTAAAGTAAGTAAGAATGGCAATGCAAGTTCAGCGATCTGATAATCGCGCGTGGGTTAGTAAACTTCAGCCCATGAAAGGAGCGATATTTCGCTGCGTGCATCATTGCCTTTCTTTTGTTTGTGTCGGGCTGTCGTCCGTGGCTACATGACAAACATTCACGTAAGGTTACCTGGACCTATTGCGTCTGTAGGGGCAAATGCGGCTTTTGATGGTATAAGAGATGCACAGCATTTTAAGACCCCCCTTACTACCTAACTTTGGCATAGAAATAAAGTCATCATTAGGGCCTCATTTAATGGTTGGAATAAAAATGCTACTAAATCTGATCATAATACAATTTGGAATTCTTAGATTCAGTAATGGTTGAGTCTCCACCAATACTGAACTCAACTTGAGATCGAATCAAAGCTGAATATCTTGGAAACGGTTGCAGGTATTTTTATCAAACATAGCTATGAAACATCTCGACAGACAAAGGCTTTCGATTAAAAAACTGCTTTGGGATCGGTCCATCCGTTTGGGAGCTACGATGCTATAAGACAGACACACAGATACACATGCTAAAACACCCCTCTTTTTTCGGAGGTTAAAAACTCCATCCCATCAAAATTGCATTTGCCTCTGTACCTAATAGTTGGGAATATGCTTTTCTGTTTCTTCGATTATTTATCATTCATTTAAATATAAAATAATTCACTTAGGTCGTAACTACCTACTGCGTGACCATGGAAACGACGGAGATTTAAATTAGATTTTTTTAAACACAGTTTATAAATAACTTGGTGTAAATGCACTTTAACTTTAACACTTGCATTAGGAGCATTATTTGCTCATTCCTCAAGATTAGAAAACATTAAACGGCTTTAATATGTTTTGATGTTGACTGATAACAAAAAGGAAATAACTGTACATGGTTACGGTAGAAAAAGTACTTACTTACCACAAGTAACGATTACGTAGCAAAATTCACGGTTTACCCTTCTTTTACACGTTTCATTTTAATGTTTTATTTCATAGAAACATCATTTTATCGAAAGCAATTTTCTCTATAAACATAAATAATTTTGAATTGTTATTAAAACAAACCTAATCTATAGGATGACATTTTCAAGAATTATTATACATTCATGACTTTAGGGGATAGTTTGTCGATGACAGGAAACATTTCCAACAAGGGCATACTTACCCAAAATTCATAAACAGAAATAATACCTAAATTTAAGCAATTTTGTCGTAAAACGTACCTATGTAAATGTCTAAATGAGTTATTTATAGGTCTTACTGAGTGTTTCCCCATATGATCACCATTCCGTCGCCGTTCGAGCCAGTACGTCACTTCTGAGAACCGAAGCGACAGTTTTATTTGAACTCTGATTCAGCCATGTTTGGTTTACAAATGAACTATTACCAAGAATACTATTGGTTAGTAATTCTTAAAACAAGTAAGTACCAGGTATATGAATAGCTAAGAATACTCAATAATTCGATTTTCGTGCTAAGTTCGTATTTTGAGCAGTGATATTGATTTTGTTATTTAATTAAGATTTGGATTTATTGGAAATTAAGTATTCGTTTATTTTTACAAGCTTTTATTTAACTTATGTAACTATATGTATTTTTGTTCGGGTGGAATCTTGCAATTCAATTTTGAAGCAGATATCTTCAACTGATTAAGCTGAAATTACGCTACCTACTCAGCTTTGCGGAAAACGCAGTGTGGGTAGCCCTGGTGGACTGTTTGTTGTTTATTGGACGGTAATTAGTATTTGCCCCTCAAACTTGTTTTTTTTTTCATGTATCAAAAAAACAAGAGACATTACTTGGAGATATTTTATAAAACAACCCGGCACAGCTCGACCTAAAGAGAAGAACGTCAAGTGTGAACCATTGCAAAAGCAAAATCAACGGCGACACAACGTTCGCGACACCGAAATCTAGGAGCGCGAACAATAAAAATACTGAAATAATCTTTTCAAGCACCATAAACATAGGCAAAGCACCGTGACTATGACACGGATAACCATGTCTAAAATAGGTAAACACTGAAACAGTTAGCCACCAAAGGACTCAGAAAAGGTCGTCGCCCGTGGCGGGAGATGTATCATCAGCAAAAAGGCATACGTTTATTAGAATCCTTGTTCACTTACATCATTTTAGAACTAGCGTGGAACTATGCGTGCCACTTAGCAAATGCCCACCAATGTGTTCCGCGAACTTTACTATACTGACTATACTGCGTTCCTAATACACCCAAAGAAGAGGTCATTGAACCGCATTGATATCGCAACTCTGTCTAAGGGCTGTGGCACTAACCTAAACGATCCACAGACATAAAAAAAACAATTCAGGGTGTTTGTCATTTATGTAATAAAATAATAATATATCTATTATATTTTCCACAATCGACATAGAGACGTACTTATTTCATTTTTACAGTTAAGAGCACAGCTTACCCTAAAGCTCAGGTTTTACCTATTTAGGAAGCAGTCACTAACTTTACTATAAGGACAATTTGTAGAGACGTTTTATTAAATAAATTATTATAATTACGGGTTTCTCAATCCGCAATCAGTTCAATGGTATTTTTTCATACAAAGGACACTCCATGGCTCTGCTGATTTATAAAATAACTAGTTGCACCGAGCGTTGTTACCCGCTCATCCCACGGGAACACTTTTTTTTCGGGATAAAAAGTAGCCTAAGTGTTAATCCAGTGTGAGCGTGAAGAAGTAACAAACATACACATAAACAGACTCACAAAGTTTTGCCTTTATAATATTAGTATGATAAAATATTGCTTGCTAATATTTTGGAACGTAGTATACCGTTGGTTGACTGACTAGTATTGACTGTAACTCTAAGGGATTTCCTTTTGAGTTCGCATCGAGGTCGCGTCGGCATTTTGCATCAATTTGGCGCATGGATGTTAATTTAGGAAGTAACCCAGTATACATAGAGTTAGTACTTACATCTACTGTTATTTTATAACGCTGCTACTGTTTTATGACTCTTTTATATTCTCTGAATCATACGTAAATAGTTTTGGATTTCTATTAATTAAGGATTACATGTTAGTAAATTAAGAAACGTCTATTGATAAATTAACAAATCTAGTGAAAAACAGACGAGTATCGCCATTATGTATTTGAAATCTAGTAATATTATGCATATACATAGTGGTCTTCTACCAGTACCTACTAATCTGGTATAAAGTTTAATTACTAATAAAAGTCAAATAACTTTTTAAATTTTTAATTAGCAGTAAGAAACCCAATTTCTTTTCTAAATGATTAACGTCAGATGTAAGTGTAAGCGAATTATTTTTTAACGTATGTTATATTTGCCTGTACCTACCTAATTGGGTTGTATAGCATTGTTTTGTATTGTATCTGTGGGCAAACCTAACAGATAAATAAAGAATGTTTATATATTGGAATAAGAGGCAAGAGACGACCAGAGACATGGGTAACTTTTAGGTACCAAAAATAGTAGGGTAGAAATTCCCTTTAAGTGCATATTTGAGTGTGTTGCATCGCTTCAGAAAAATCATGGTGTACGTGCTAATCTGAAATAACCCTATGGCACGCCTGATGCAGTTAACCCACATCGGCAGATGAATCACGGGTCACGCTTCGCCGCGGGCAGGATGGTCGCGCGAGCCACTCACGCGCAGCTGATATAGACCAATCGACGAAGGTTTTTCTCCGAGCGAGCGAAGCGCCGGCTTTTTAAGCTTGGCCAAAAATTCTTTCATGTGTCCGGTCCGGATGTATGCATGTCCAGATGTTTTCCGGCTGTTCTCTCTTAAAGGTCGCTTTTTTCAACCGATTCTCATGGAATGTTGTTAGTTGGTTCGATAAGTGCTTATATATAACTAGCTGCGCCGCGCGGTGAATCCCCCGGGAACACTACATTTTTTCGGGATAAAAAGTAGCCTATATGTTAATCCAGGGTGCCAGCTACCTTCATACCAAAATTTATCAAAATTGGTCCAGCCGTTTGTGCGAGAAGGAGTAACAAACATACACATAAACGCACTTATAAACTTTCGCCTTTATAATAATAGTGTGATTATGTTGTCCATTCGGTTTTACGTTTTTTTTTTCAAAATGACGGAGGTCTGGAGATTAAAAAAGTAAAAAAATTGCCTTTTTGAAACAAACTCTCAGTATAGACCTCACAGAGCCGCTAGTAGTAACAATGTTGCTGGTATGTTCCATTGTTCAACCGCAAAATATCACGCAGAGCTAACACACCAACCCACGAAGGATTTAGTTACATGAACATGTGAGTCACAACGATGAAAGGGTTTATGCTCGGATCACTGGGAACTTGGGCTAAAGTTAACAGGTACATATTTTTGAGTTCTCAAAAATAACTGTTTATAGAGTCACACCCGTTGTCCTCGTTTGAGTTTTGCTTACTCATACTCATTTATTAATAAAATGACAACATTTTACAAGTCAGATAAGATTAAATTAACTAACTTCTATATCACTATTCAAGTATTCAATTATTATAACTTACAAAGCTACTTAGCTCAGCCAGATTCGCAGGTTAATGGTATGTATGAAAACATGGTCAGTCCAGACAAAACCCTAAAATAAAACGAAAACCAGTGAAACTGACAGCCCTGGACTTTAAGTAAAGGAATCAAATATAAGCATTTGTTTCTTATGTATGTTATATAGTATTGTACCTGTTGTTGGCAAACCTAATATATAAATAAATACGGCTAGCTAATTACACGTGAACATATAATAGATTTTTTTTTTATTAACTTTAAACATTCGCAATACTTAGCTATCGCAAAAGTAACTTTTCATAAACACGGCCATTTGTATATTAGGGTTGTCACCCTTCAGAGGTATAGTAATTTTGTGCACGCAACCCTTTCGAACAAAAGCCTGTGACTCAACGCTGAGTGATGACTCCACTTTTGATCACAACCATTGATACGGAAGTTGAGACAAACACTGGTAAAAGGGCGTTCACACTGTTTCTAAAGTTGTCTTTTTTTGTTGCGTCAAGACAGTAGGACTCGATCGACACGTGTCGATTTATTACAGACTTTAAAATTTCAGCACAATCGGAAGACTGGAAGGAGTCTTTAACTTGCAAGATTTGATCTCAGACAGATAAATATAGACACAAGAACAAAGGTGAAACTTGTAAAAATGAGTCAACAGAGGCATTGCAGTTAAATGCGCCGGTAACGCAGAGGTCGCAGGTTCCAGTCTTGCTTAGATAGTAGTGCATCGCAAAAAAAAATTGTTTCTATACCTTTGTGTCATTATTTATGGAAGCAAGATTAGTCAAAACTCTTCTAAGGAACCCTAATAACTCCGCGACATTGCATTTCCATTGTAAGCTAGATCGTGTGATACGGGATAATTTACGACGCCAGTTGTTATTGTGCTGTCTGGATGGCTAGATAATGCTGCTTTATGCGTCTAGCATTAGCCGGCTCATTTCTAATTAGGTTGTGAATGTCTCTGTTTGGCATTGTTTCGAGTCATGGGAGACATGAGCTTGGCTATAAATCGTAGTACTAATTCAAGATATCTACGCCTGCAATACGATGGCCTCTTTTATTTTACTATTACCATTGGATTTATGCTGGTACACGACTACGATGTGCTTAATAGTTTACCCGTTGTGATATGGTATGATTTATTCAGAAACAATATAGAGATTGTATTCGATTAAGCGTTTAAGCATCGATTACCTTTTTTAATGGTGGTCATTTTTAATTCTAATCACCACTAAATCTTACTGCCTGGGACTAAGTTACTTTATCAACGGAAAATTCTATATTGGACTTGAAAAATTCAGAAACAGTGTTGTTGTTCGCGTAGATGAAGGTCGGTCGCACGTTCAAAATAAAACGTAAAGCCAAATTGACAGCTGATTTTGATTAAACTTTTCCACGGAGCGCGTGCCTACCGTCAACTGTCGCACGCAAATCTCTTCTCAACGGTCAGTGTTACCTGTAACAAAAACATGAATACATTTTAATAATCAACATCTGATAAAGATGTTTGCGCGTCAAATATGTTTGAGCAAAAACGGAACACGGCGTGAGATGTGCGACAAGAAAGGCGATATGAGAATCATAATTGACAACATTTCATATTTATAACAGGTGGAAATTAATATAGAGATCGACAGGGCTTTATGTCGTGTACCTTAAAAAAAAAATCTTGGAATTTATTCTTCTGTATTTAAAGAAATATAAGAAAATACATCAAATAACTGCAATCTAAGACAATACGGGCTGAATAGGGTTGTTGTCTAAACCAAAGAGCGAAAACATGGATTTTTTTTTTATTTGACGTTGACAGATGACAGATGCATACCGAGTTTTATGAAGTTTTTTTTTAATCAGAAAACCGACTAAAGTAACCGTTCCATTAAGTTCTGGTTTTGGTGTTGCCACATTTTAAAATGAGTATGTTTCTATAAATTAATAATAAAATAAATAATCATCTCAGAAAATAAATAAAAACAGAGATTACTTCATCTTTTTAAGCAGAATTCAGAAAAGTAATAAAATGATAGTCTTAAAAATATGAAATGTTGTCAATTATCGAGTATTTATGATCGGTATGATACGAATCTACATGAATTCTTGAACGATAATTACAACAAGTGTACGATTTCCTGTGGCGAAGTCAATCAGATATGATTATCGTAAGAGAATAGACTCGTTTTGGTCACTAAGGCGTAAATTTGCAGAATTTTCGTACGACTAAATTACGTTCCGGTGGCAAAATAAAGAACTAATTTTGTCTGATACAAATAGATGGTAAATAATAGGACGGTGGCGACGTTTTCATCTGAACGGATAATTAGCTAAAGAAGCATCATTATTAGGAGTTATTTGACAGCTCCTATGCCATAGATGGCGGCTGCAGCAATTAGAGATTATACGGATGCCAATATGTGTAATTTAATAGAGCTACAATATGATATCATGTACCGGCTTGTGTTCCGACTACTTATACAAACAATACATCCCATCATTTGAAATGAATATGCTTGCATTTGTACTTCTCATGAATCTATGTTTCTTGGAGCATTTGGAGCACTTGCTCATATATCATTGGCGTGGTATCTATAAAGCCTGATTCTCACCGACTTGTCCAAGCAAAGAGCATTGAATTTTGAGGAGGTGACGACTTTTAATTATAATATTACATTTATTTATTTTCTGACGCTATCGGCAGTTTTGACTAGATCGAGGTGTATTGCAAGTCCAAGTTGTCGCCATAAATTTTAATTGTAATTGACATACGATCGTCATATGATTGACACCTCTCTCTGGGTTCCTTATTAGGCATAACTAGAACTCGATTCTATTTACTTTCCCTATGAATGTATATTTGCAATTTAACGGGTTGGTCGGCCATATAGGCGATAAGGTGTGAAATACGAGATTAACTGTCTGCCTGTCTGCTACAGCTTCTGAGGATACAGTTAGTCTATTAAGAAAGTTAATGTAGAGTTGTCAAGTAATATTACATCATATTATGAAATTTTCAAGTTGTGTGAAAATAATTGCATACTTATAGTACCTAAGCCGTTAGATGCTTATGTGACCGTCTATTTTTAGTACCTTTCAATGATATTATGGTTGGAAAACGCAATGATGGAGATTTTTCATAATGTTGTATTTAAAAATATACCTAGATAACTGCACAATACAACGCATTATTTTTCCAAACCTTTGTCTACATATGAAACAAAGGAACAACTTGTCACAGTGAACGTCAATATGAAAGCCGCTTGAAATCTCATATCATTGTCATTGTGACAAGGTTCTATAGTGGCCTAGAAATTAGAAATCAAAATGGTTGACTGTAGTACCACAAAATGTGCGCCAAAAAAATTCGGTAATTAGTAATTTTCACGTCCCTTGAGTTTTGGAATATTTAGGATGTAGTTAGATGCCATCACAACGCGAAAAACTATTAATTTTTTAATTAAAACGAGTCTGGGCCCAAAACCTTATAATTAAATTAAACGACCATGTTTGGAGTTTACCACAGGCTGACTTTATTTATTTTTAATGGATTTTTAACTAGATGGCACTAGTGGTGTTTATGTTGATAACAAACCTCAACAAAAAATAATAACAAAACAAAATAGTTGCATGGTAGTATGTATCAAACTAATACAACTTCATTTAGACCGCCAAAGATGCGTGAAATTTCGTAGCCAAGTGATATGGCTATTCCAGCTAAAAGTCAGCGTAGACCAAATACCAAACTTTCTTTACAAAAACACACGAACGAGCACTTATTGAATAGCAGGAGCGTCATTCGTTCTTGCAATCAATCATCCGCAAATACACAACAATCAAGTAAATCAGATCCGATTTATATCACAATTTGTGGAAGTGAAAATCGCTGGTCACGCTTCTGACGACAAAACATTTAAGACGTATAAAAACGTCAAAAGTACGGAGACGTGATAAGGTGAACGTGACTGGCCGTTCAGTATCGCAATGATACTCAAGTAATGGGGTGGGGGTGTTAACTCCGCTGCCTTTTGGACATCACATATTTGACGAACCTCCACAAGAAAGAAGAAGAATGGGGAGGAAAATCAGATTCACTCAACGAGGATTGGATTTTGAACTGGTGTAAATAAGCGTTTTTCAAAAAAGTGCACGACACAGCTATGAATAAGAATTAAGCTTAACAATCACAATGAATTTAATTTTTCAGAAAATTGAGTTTTTGGCCACATCTTACTCAGAATAGTTTATTCATTCGAGCCGCCCACATGAAATAGTGTTCCAAAAGTGAGTATGAAAAAATATTTTTCCAGTGCGTCGCGATCATAATAATAAAAAACTTTCATACAAAAACGTGACAACCAGGAATGGAAATTTTGGGAAACTTTCTTTCTTCCTTCTCGTTTAGGTATGGCCTGAATTTACAAACGACTCTGTGTAAGATGCGCCCTAAAACACAATTTTCTGAAAAGTACAATTCATTGTGATTGTTAAGCAATTCTTATTCATAGCTGTTACTGTCGTACATGCGATCAAAAGAAAAAACACAGTTTAACAAATTGTTATTCGTAAAATAATACAATTTTTTTCGTTTCAACACTAGTGTGTGGGGTGTCGTTGAATAGGTCTTTTTAAAATAATAGGGGTCTCGAAACCTTAGTTTTTGATAAAGTCAGCAGTTTTGTAAATATTCGCTCCGAAAATAAAAAAAATTGCGTCCCCCCCTATTTCCAACCACGGGTCAAAAAATTATGGAAAAATTCATGAAAATGAGGCCAAGCCGTTTTTGAGTTATCGCAAAATTTCATAATTTTCTTAAAAGGAAGTAAGTTGACCTCCAGAAGGTAATAAGTAACTACAGTTACTTTGGCGTTTACGACCTTTTTATAGAGCTTGAATTCTTTTTCGTGACTTAAGTCTATTGTGAAGGATGAGCAACTACGGAACCCTACACTGAGCGTGGCCCGACATGCTGTTGGCCGGTTTTTGTGTATTTGTGCACTATATTTTTAATTACGTTTGTAACAATACAAATTCTTGGCGACGCGGTTGGCGCAGTGGTTAAGCAACTGACTACTGAGCCGACGGTCCTGGGTTCAAATCCCGGCAAGGACAAATGTTTGTGTGATGAACTCGAATATTTGTGCCTGGGTCATGGATGTCATTTGTATTTCAGTATGTATATAATATATATAAGTATGTTTATCGTCGTCTAGTGTCCATAACACAAGCCTACTAGAGCTTACTGTGGGACTAGATTGATTTGTGTGAGGTTGTCGGATATTTATTTATTTATTATCTATTTATTTAAATTCAATCTTAAGGGCTCTATATATATATAACGACGCGTTTGGCTCGGTTTGTAGACACCTGCCTACTGAGCCGGCGGTCCCGGGTTCGAATCCCGGCCAGGGCAAATATTTGTGTGATGAACTCGAATATTTGTGCTTGGGTCATGGTTGTTCTATGTATTTAAGTATATATTTATCTATATAAATACGTTTATCGTCGTCTAGTACCCATAACACAAGCCTTCTTGAGCTTAATTTGGGACTAGATCGATTTGTGTGAGGTTGTCCGATATTTATTTATTACCTACTATATATGAATTAAACAAGTATTGAACCGGCAACATATTTAAGGGAAATATTTATTATGTATTTTATTATATAATTTATTACGAGTGTCACTTAAAATAAAAATTTTAAAACGCACTCAATATATATCTTAGCATAAAAGTGAAGTTAAATACGTTGTTTTGTGTTTCTGTATTAGACGCGTCTATCCGGAACTAAAAGTATTCGTAAATCAAACGCGTGAAAATTGATTTTCCCTTGCATTGCATTCTTTCTAATCGGTACAGTGTACTCGTGACCGATATATGTTTTTGTTTAAAATTAAATTAAATTATACTACATAATATTAGACATAGATATGTAATTTTTGTAAGTAAAACATATAATCTAAGAGTATCAAAAAATAATGAAAAATAGTAAATTTTTAATCAGATTAAAGAGCAATAAATATTGTAGTTAAAGCAGTTGCATCTGCAAAATAACGGCATTCGGTACATTTTAACTTTCTCGAGTGAAAGTGCAAGATAATATTTGCACATAATCCGATTCGCTTAATATGATAAAACTTTTAAAATAAACATCACATTTAATATAGCTTAAGATCGCATTTTTATATTTCTTTCATGTTCATTCTATTCTGTCCATAGGACTTGTTCAGTAACTATTACAATTATAATTAAAAAGATTTTTTTTAAATGTTACGTTTATAGACTTTCAACAAAAGAATCTCGCTGTTAGACTGAACTTCCCTGTCGTCGGCCTGCTCCCAATGATGGACACCCACAAGGTAATTTTAAGGCAGTAGTGGTGAGAATATTACAAATACAGGTGCCAATGACAGGTAGATTTCAGACGCACATTTTGACTACCGCTGAGTATTTTACTCTACCCGACCTACCGACTATTTAATATAAAATATCACCAATATTACGCTTGGCATATTGAATTGCCGTCAATATAATACGTCTACAAAGTAAAAATCGATGACATTTGACCTAAACACCGCACCACTTTGAGGACTCCCACCCACATCTTACTACAAATCCTAACATATTGTACATATAAGTCTCTGTTCATCGGAATCCGCCGAACATATCAAATTAACACACATAGTCACAGAATAAAACGATATACCTAGGTTTTTTTTAGAAACACAATTATGTTTTACCAAACAATTTTTTAATGTTTTGGATACCGGTCCAGCGTCTTAACCTTTACCGGGTTCGAGTATCCCGGTATGGGCCACGTATGAGCGCAATTAACTTTTTCTTAGCTTGTTTATCTTTGTATCTATATACCAATTAAAAAATGAGATATTAATTTACTTACATTAAAAAATGATTTCGTTCGTCTTTACTGCGGACATCCCATTAGATCGGGCTTTAAAATCAAATTGTCTTGCTGTACCCTAAAACTCTCTACCTACATATTAAGAGCTGTACAATAAAAATATAATGTTATGTACCCAAGACATTAACTATCGCATTGTCTGGCAAGGGGGCTATTTTCTAAAATGTGTATGACCCATTAGTTTCATACAAATAGCTTTTCTCCTTATGACGGTCGCGTTGGTCGGTCATTGAACTTTGTTTTTCTACTTACAAGACACTGACAAAACCAACACTTGAGCATTGAGCTCGAGAAGTTTGGGATTGTTTGGAGAGTTCTTTAACTGGAAAAAGTTAGACAAATACTAGAGCGGTTTGTACGAAAATACTCACGTATGTTTAGGTTATTATAAGGAATAAGGGATTCCCTAGTAAATATTAATATAACCTTAGCATTATCTTTTATAATTCATGAGTTTTTGTTTGTGTTCTTAATTAGTGTGCCAGCTTATTTATAAACTTTAGCTTAGCTATAAACTTTTTGCTGTAAAAACTTATTTTAATTAACTTGATGAATACAAAAATTTAATAATATTTAACGAATATAAATAAAATTTCAATGTGAAAGCAAAACTTATCTTTTTTTATCAAAATTATGTGTAGTAATACTAAGGATGTTTTTAATTAGCGGTACACGACTGTGTGAGCTGGCGGTAAAAAAGGTACAAAGGATTTGACCTGCGGGCTAAATGGCTACGTTTATCACGTGATAAGTAAATGATAAAGCATCTGTCACTCACACTCGCAGTTTGTCAAAAAGTTAGAGATGCTGTCACTTGTTTATCGCGTGATAAACGCAACCATCACCGGCCCGCGGCGGCTGCTCCTGGTTTGACTGTTACAATAAAGTTTATAGGTACTTAGACTACATTGTTACACATTATGTTTTGTTACTATTATTGTTTAATATATCAAATGAATAATACAATATTCGCAACCACAACCGGTAGTTTTCTAGATTATGGATTAAATGTAGAGCATAATTTCACGCACAAATAAAACTGAAAATTAAATGAGTTTATTTGAATTCATATTTTACATACATTCCCAATTTCCTAACACATTAATAGCTTAATTTCTCAATTTCCATATCAAATGAGATCGCAGCTATAATTTGTAACTATTATAGCCACTTTAGCTAAACTAATAATGATAGGTTCACACCGTGTTGCGCAACGAATCGTTTCGGCTGCGCGCACGCGTCAGCCAAACACCATATTTCCACGTTTCTGAATCAAAGGAACATATACTTTATGCAGTTGAAAATCAAACTTCTTTATGATTCCATTAAGTTGGTAGCCCTGTTTGTTGGTCAAAGAGTTAAGGTCTGTTTCAATCAAAAATAAACGTTTTCTCCAAGCGATAAAGATGGCGGTGAGTCTTGAGCAATGTAGCCCTATGGGAATGGAATTAAACGAAAGAAACAGTATTAATACGCATGAAATAAGCAATGGTCTCTGTTGGAATGTGTAGCGCCATCGGGATAAATTAAACTGTTTTATGTGGTGCATCGGAGGCTGTTCGTAGGTATATTATATTCGATTATAAGTTAAGTATACAGTTCTGTCTCTATGGCATCTTTTTTACCTCACCCACATAAGCATTGTGCACCTTCGCTCTTTTTTAATCATTCAATCAGAACCAGTAGGATAGGATACTTGTCTGTTATTTGCAATGTTATTAGACTTGTTTCAAAAATCTGTACCTACCTTATATAAAATATTGCATAAATTCCTTTGCATAACGTGGCATTACTAAAATAAGTCATATTACTCACGGTGACCAGACAACGTTTAATTTAGTTAGCGACCGACGTTGCACTTACCTACTTTTTGATTTTTAATTCGGTGCGAGGGAAATATTCACAGTTTTCCAACTCAGAATAATGGTCTGGTTATCATTTCTGTTACACCCTGTATCAGGCGCTTTGGGCAATTTTGAAAGGCCGATCTGTACGCGTCACTTGAACCGAGCGTTTTTCTTTGTGGATTCCTCAAATTTGATACGCTGAAAGATAGATCTCAAAAATATTTTAGTAGCTAAGGGACTAGTCCGAAACTAACCAACTTTGGCATGTGTTTGGGTCTAGTTCCATTTATTTGGTTGATTAATCGCAAAAACGTATTGGACCTTCCTTCCATGGAAATTCATGGAGCCAAATGCGAGCCGGACTCGTGCACCGAGGGTTCCGGACAATCACATCCCATCTTTTAACTCGCCAGGTTAAGTTAAATTTGCACCTGGCATCGCATACAAATGAGGTGCAAAGTTAACGCAACCGATCACGTTTGTTGTATGGATGGGAGCCCCACTTAAATATTTATTTTATTCTGTTTGTATTTGTCGTATTTGTTGTTATAGCGGCAACAGAAATCCATCATCCGTGGAAATTTCAAATATACAGCTTGGTGACAGACGGACAAGGACATACAGACATACAGACAGACAGACAAACAGCGGAGTCTTAGTAATAGGGTCCCGCTTGTTACCCTTTGGGTACGGAACCCTAAAAATTACCAATGCCACGCGAATTAACGCGGCGCCACAAGTGTCGATCGCAGCCAGAAACTACATCGCCTGTGAAATCTGTCCCTGAAAGTGAAATTTTAAGTAATTAAAAGAAAGTGGCGTGAATCGTACGTGTTGTTTGCGACTTGCACTTTTGCTCAATATGACTGTCGTGTATTCGTAAGTTTACGCACGTTAAGATCACTATCGCATCGACAGTAAAATATGTGGTACCAATTTCATAAATTTATCGTAACGAAAGATCACGTTTTCGTTTCCCTTTCACAAATGGCGCCAGGTTTTTATGAGAATTTGATGTCAAATTTACTTAAAGTGTAAAAAAAATTTTTTTGAAAAAAAGAACCGACTACCTAAACAAACTGAAAAGCCTTATTTATCAAACAATATAATTATAATAAATATTCGTAAATACCAAATAGTAATCATTAAAGGCATCATGCGTGGTAACTGTTTTCATAGCAATATTTAAGTCGTTTGGCACCGTCTTCAAAAGGTGTTTAAATGTAATCCGTACATAATCGGGTTATTTTTGGCTTTACAGTGTTTTTTTTTCTTTTTTTCTTAATACAATAATTTCCGACACAACGTAGCTGAAACGCCGTGTACCTACGTTTAACAGTTGCTACTCTTAATGCCATGCGCATAAAAATCAAACCAGTTTCACTGCTAAAAGTGTTTACAAATATGTGGTGATACTAACGGATAATATATTAAATCCTTCATTAAATGAGCATTTACCCACACAAAATGTTGTCTAGATGTAGACGGCTCTATCCGGTCGTTACCTCGTGCTCCAAATACCCCGCCTGATTTGATCACCCGTCACAATTTGAATATTGATTGAGCTGCCCACATAATATCTGTCTGTTGAGTTATTATGTTTTGATTTAATTACGCTCTCGTTATGGGATTGACTATTAATTGAGAAGTTTTATTGACACCTAAGATTATCTGCAAGTATGCATGGTTATCTCTGAGGAACCGCATTCCGATAACATGTTGTTTTGGGCGTATAATCGTGTCTTAATTTAATTAGGTTTAACGACCTTTATTATGTGCATGTTACTAAAAAATGCCAAAGAAATTACAACCGGAACTAGGAACTGGACATAATATTCGGGGGATAACAACATAAATACGAGCTTCTGATCTCTAACAATCATGTAATGTAAGTAAACATTGAAACATTTAGGTATGTTAATGACATTTGACAGACATAAATATTCCATTAGAGACAGAGGAAGAACTAACATAAAGTCAATTTATAAGTTTTTTTCCAAATTCGTCGAGAACGCAGAAAATACACAACTTATTCCTTTCTTGTTTGATCCGTAAACAAGAAAGGAATAAGTACTAATCTAATATTTTTTGTATACTATTAAAATATCATATTTCACGGCCTGTGGGTGTTTCTCTAGTGGAACATTGGAACTAATGGGAATATTTTCCCTGCCCCGGAACAAATTGCTACCCAAATGTCAAAGCGAGTCTCTGCGGGAAGCTATACAATTGAAAAGTTTGATGGAAAAATGACATCCGGAAAATTGGATTATTTAATGGAACACACGAAACAGTGGAAGTGAAATTCAATTGAACTACTTAATGTTAAGATACCTAGTTTAGTCCTTTCGCATTTACCTACAACTTACGGCCGCTCAGACAGCAGTTTTGGAAAAAGGCTTGAATTATGTTATTGCGTTCGAAGAAGTTATAGTCGGCGTAGAAGATAGTATTGTGGTTTTAGGATGCATGTGAACCCAGTTAATAAAGAAAAGCTTATGTTTAGGTCACTCAAAGTGGATATTTGAATTTAGGGAGTGGAAGAATTTATTACAACTTCAACTCGTTTAAGTTTGTGAGTGACGCCATAAATACCAGGTCTAGACTTACAGCAATCAAGTGCTGGAACAATCGTTTGAGTAGGTGCAACAAGAATTAACCCAAAGGATCCAACTGGGTCGAAGTGTCTCCTTAATTACCTCTAAAATAAGATAAGGTAATACTCAACGAGTTTAATCTGTTCTTTTTGTGTGTTATGAAAATAAGAAAATAGCAATGGTATCTTTGATAATTTATTAACGAAATCGCTTTCACTACGTGGAAATTTTAAATGTTGTTGTTGTCAATGTCGTTCACACCAGACCAGCCAGTTTCGAGCCGACCTTGAGCAAGTACGCTAAGCACTAACTGCACACCGACCGGTCCCGGGTTCGATCTCCGTGTAACGGTCCCCGTAATCAAGACCGCATAAACAAAAAGCGGATTGTCCTTTTGTGGAGTTCATATCAGAGATTTATGAGGCTTTCTAGCTGCTTTCCTTTTCATGTTCCTGTCAGGCTGTCGTTGTGTCAATGGTATAATGGATTAGGATCGAGCGCCAACAGTGAGGTGGTGACATTTACAACGATATACAGATACAGTGCAAAAGGTTTTCCCATCGACTTTGCATGGTATCTCTATCAACTTCAGTAAAAAAGTTGAGATGGTAATATAAAAATGAGATTGCCCGATCAAATTTCTGATGATGGAGGTGGAAGGTCGTAGGAGCTCCTAACAGCACAAGATAAACTCATTGTGTTTGGGCTCATTCGATTCGACTTGATAAGCAATTAACGTTTGTGTAAGAAAGTACAGTCCGTAGTAAAAGCGTCTCGAAAAACTTTTACACAAAAACTTATTCTGGTTAGGTATACTACAAATCAGCATCAAATGATCAGACGAGATATGCACAGTCAAAAATTGTAAGTAGTAATAAGAGTAAATCAGTGTATTCCTTCGGTGGCGTTGTATACGATCTCATTAAAGAAAACAGTACTATTGTGTGGTTTTGTGCCTCATTATCGTTCGTCATAAAGGAGAAGCTTAGAAGAGTAAGCGAATCATAGATAAGGTGTCATTTTGGCGGATTATCATTATCAACCCTAAGCCTTTTTTTATAATTGTAGTTTCTAAAAATTCGATTTACTTTGAACCACTATTGCGTTTCTCTGAAGTTTATCTTCTCCTTTTCTCCTCAAATAAGTAGTCCATAATAGTCTGGAAGCTATGCGCGGGCGCATATGGCGCATGCCGCGACATTTATGAACTATTTGCCATCCCCATTGTCTTGCCTGTTGGCTGTTGGTGACGTCACGGCTTTCTTTGACCGCTTTCCATATACATAGCAATATCGGAAAGCTAGGTTACGACAGTATTATAACAAAACGGGACAAAAGTAACTGAGAAGTGTATTTTATTGGTTGTTTGTAGATGCACAAATAACCAATAAAATAATAATAATAATAATAGCGTGTATGACGGTACGACTGGCTACGAATGCGAGCGGATTTACCCGAATAAAGGCGGAAGACGGAGCTGAGCACTCAGGTTTTATGTCAATTCAATAACCATCTAGCTAAATAAGTAGCTATAAATAGCTTAGTCGGTATAGGTACAATCCTACTAAGTCACAACGAGTATTCCGTTAGGTTCAATGAGTAAATTTTAATACTTAGCTGTTTTACAGTCGTTTTGCGTTAAAGCTTGCCATGAAATTACTTCAAAAGCATCTATAAACCTTTTAAGTGAAGTAACACGCAATAACATTTTATTTACTATTACATTAGCGGTTAGTTAACAGAACCGACCTAACCTGAGTAGCTGTTTCTTAATTTTTTTCTTGTTTTTATTATTAAAAGGGCTTTGTCGCTAAGTGACCACATCGCCCAAAACATTTAATTACTAGGGCTACATACAAATGTCAGTCAACTAGGAGGAGGCGTCCAAAATTTTGAAAACAAAATTGTAAGTTGGGATTTTAAACCAGTCCACTGAATTTGGCATCATTTGTTTCTTAAATATTTTTGTTTTAGAGCATATTGCTATTTTCGGGTGTACACAATCCGGAGGCGACTAAGTTATACCCCATCAGATGGACCGGCTTGTAATTTCAAATTTTAATAGGTATTCCTATGTTTTTCATGCTATATTTTTTATTTTTAGGTAGGCTACAACTTCCCGTTTTCATAGATAATGGGTTATACATGGTGAGCAATCCAAATGCACAAGTTGGCGTCAGTGATGACGTCGATTTAGATGTAATAATTCAAATGGTACCTATTATTTTTTAACCCCCGACGAAAAAAGAGGGGTGTTATAAGTTTGACATGTGTATCTGTGTGTCTGTGTATCTGTGTATCTGTGTGTTTGTCTGTGGCATCGTAGCGCCCAAGCGGATGGACCAATTTAAGTGCGGTTTTTAGGGTTCCGTAGCCAAATGGCAAAAAACGGAACCCTTATAGATTCGTCATGTCTGTCTGTCTGTCCGTCTGTCCGTCTGTCCGTCCGTATGTCACAGCCATTTTTTTCCGAAACTATAAGAGCTATACTCTTGAAACTTGGTAGGTAGATGTATTCTGTGAACCGCATTAAGATTTTGATTCAAAAATAAAAAAATAATAATAAATATTGGGGGCTCCCCATACTTAGAACTGAAACTCAAAAAATTTTTTTTCATCAAACACATACGTGTGGGGTATCTATGGATAGGTCTTCAAAAATGATATCGAGGTTTCTAAAACATTTTTTTTCTAAACCGAATAGTTTGCGTGACAGACGCTTCCAAAGTGGAAAAAAGTTGGTCCCCCCCCCTCTAACTTCTAAAATAAGAAAATGAAAAATCTAAAAAAACATATGATGTACATTACTATAAAAACTACCAACGAAAATTGTTTTGAACGAGATCTAGCAGGTAGTTTTTTTGTTAATACCAAATACCTAACTTTGCACCTAATTTATATGGGGCGCTATACATACCAGGTGCAAACTTAACTTAAACACTTAGGGATGGAAAGTGTTTGTACGGAACCCTCGGTGCGCGAGTCCGACTCGCACTTGGCCGGTTTTTTTAATCGAAAGACTTTTCCGTCGAGATGGTTCTTAGCTATGTTTGGTGGAAATAGGACCAGTAGTTTCCAAGATATTCAGCTTTAATTGGAACAAGTGACGAGATCTCAGCCAATAATAAAGTCAATAATTCGAAATATTGGCTAAATGTTAAGTTTTATTAGCTTTTTCTATATGACTCACTAATTGAGGGTCTCATGATGACCAGGTAGTTGTTAATGGATCTCAGCCAATATTGAAGCTAAGGATTCCAAATTTTGTTTAAATATTAAGTTGTATTAGCATTTTCTATATCACTCAATAAATGAAGGTCTCATGATGACCAGCTAGTTGTTAATGGATTTCAGCTAATATTGAAGCCAAGGATTCCAAATTTTGGTTAAATAATAAGTATTACTAGCATTTTTTATATCACTCAATAAATGAAGGTCTCATGATGACCAGCCAGTTGTGAAAGGATCTAAGCCAAGAATTTCTAATGTTGATTAAATGTTATGTGTTATTAGCGTAATTAACAGATTAATACATTTTTGACAGTACAATAATTTGGTACCTTGGAGCTGAAGATGGCCGTAGGAACTCCTAAACAGCACAATATCAACCAATCAGACGAGCCCAAACACCATGGGTTTATGGTGCTTGGGCTCGTCTGATTGTTCTTGATGAGCAATTAACAATTGTGTAAGAAAGTACAGTCAAAAGTTTTTGACAAAAAGAAACTCATTATTATTTCTGTCACAGTACTGGGTCACTATTTTTAAGTTTCGGAATTCTGCTAAAGCTGAATTGTTATTTGGACTATTGAACAGGTTCCTTTGATTGAGGTCACAAATAGCAACACCCTGCAAGATTTTAACGCGACTAAAGGACGTAAGCTTTAGCAAAAGTACTCTTGCCTGAGTGAATAACAGCTTTTTAGGATTTTGTAGTTTGTGTTAGTCTGTGCACAGCTTAGCTCAGAGACATAGTGGTTGAATACATTTTTAAAATCATTTTTTTGTGTACCTTCCCTACACGTAACAAAAGTGGTGATGTTTATCCCATGGTGTAGGGTATCGATGATTAGGTCTCTCAAAACTAAGTCAAGTTACCTAGCACCAACTGCAATTTTTATGGAGCTAAGTAAGCCACGCGTAGGTACCTACTATTTGGATCCTGTAGAATAGAAACCTGGTTCTGTTTTAGGCCATAAGTAGCATGTTCTTGCGACTCATGCTTCATGCAGTGCATTTAAAGTATAGTATATTTTGATTGTCTTGGCTAATAACTTCGCCATTTTGCCATTATAAGCATTAACTAGTCTGACTTTAACGATTTTTTCCCAGAATGTTGCTTAAGGCTATTGAAATCAAAATATATCCTAACTTCAATCTTAGAGAAGACGGCATTCATTACCACTGGCTTGGGATCCTGTTGTACCTACATATAATCAAGGATCAAGCTCGACGAAAGATTGGAAACCCTGGACCTTAAACAAAAGTAGTGTCAAAAGAAGAAAATTCCGGGACGAAACTTCTGTTTGTTTAAAAAATATGAAATAAAAATAAAATTTAAAATTTAAAAAACCCCCGACATGACAACCAATAAAAAGAAAGAAATAAAATCTACGAAATGTGCCTAAGTATACAGTGAACAGTAGAAAAAGAATCCAAGCTCCGTTGCGTCGGGGGACCGCTAAGTAAATGAAATGCAATGTACTGAAAATCGTAAAGTGGGAAGCCTAAATGCATACATGCAATTTTGCGTTGAAAAATATATTTCATTTCATTTAGGTACCTACTTAGCGGTCCCCCGAATGCAACGGAGCTTGGATTATTTTTCTACTGTTCATTGTATAGGCACATTTCGTAGATTTTATTTCTTTCTTTTTATTGGTTGTCATGTCGGGGGTTTTTTAAATTTTTAATTTTATATTTTCTTTCATATATAACCGGGAATGGAACCTGGTCAAAATTCTGTCGTTATAGCTTCATAATACAACAACATACTATTTATCACATCTGTACTACTACTTAGTATTCCCATGGATACATAGTATTCCTACGTGGGAACGTATGCGGCATAACATCCGCAATCGATGGTCTTAGGAATATCAACGGCTCAGTGCAATAGCAGAGTTGCAATCGTTCCTTCACCACCAACGAAACTCTACAGATGGTTGTCCCTCTTGATTTTCGAGAAATCCAACTATACTGTATTTCATTTGTTGTTTGTGTAAAATGCGACGATTGGTAAACGAGGGGCGTAACGACGTGAACGGGTATGCGACAGAATAGAACGCGTGCCGAATTGCCCCACAGTAAAAAGCGGAGCAGTGAGTAGTGAAATTGGTGAACTCTTGACCACAGCTAGGACGTTTATCACAATATAATATTTACCGTAATCATGAATAATGTGACATATTTTTATCGATACGACGGGTTAAATTAAAACTCCGTACTTTAAATATGCAAAACGTCTATCCAGTTAATACGACATAAAAAGTTGATTTACGACATAAAACCCGGTATCCAGAAGCCGTTACTGGTCAGCTTAATTAGCTGGATAAGTGAAAAACAAGTTCACTTTCAAGGGTTAAGTAGCGTTAAGTAAATAAAAAATACTTAACTTTATAAGAGAATCGCTCAATAGCTTGTACTGCAATTGCGTGGTTGCGTTATTTTCATGTTAAAGTAGATAATAAACACGCCCATTTCAAGTTCTATTTAAAGATTTAATAAGAATCCTTAAGAAGTCTATAATCATGTGTTGGTATTTTTTACTTTTATACATGTTTTTATATACTTAATTGTTAGTTATTTTATCGTAAACGCATCGAATGTGTACACGACCTTAATGCGACATATTAGCATAAAGATATAGATAAGTAACTTAAAGTGGGGTCGAAATAAAAATTGGTATTTATCGATATTATCTTGGGAGCCGACGAATTAAGACTATATATATATGATTAACAAATTAACATTTAGTATTGAGAGGATTCGGACCATCCACTTCAATGTTATTTTAATTTATGGAACACAGACAAGTGCTGTAAAGTATTAAACTAAAGAATTTTATGATTTTTCTCTATTTTGTTCTGGTACTACTACATTTGAGGTCACTTCACCTAACCCTCAGCCTCCTGGAGGGGTCACTCATATAAGATACTTAGGACTTCCAGGTTCATACAGGTACATTTTATGGAACAAGCTTTGCTCGGTGGGTGGAGGTTTTTTTTTGTGTGGAGGCCTAAGATGAAGCATGCTTGTCTAAGAAGATGACTATTCACTCTTGACTTCAAGAGATCTAAGTTTGTTTTTTACACATATCCAAATAAACTTAGAAGGCTATTTCTTTAGGAATTGGAATAGAATATGATTTTGTACATAGATTTACCAATTTCAGAGCGTTTGAGGACGTTTATCTTTTGTTATAAAGAAGTAATGCTATTCTTTCGTGCCCTTAAGGACGAATTAAGCAAATTCCAATCCCGCTTGCCCGCGTTTTCTTTGAAATGACGCCGCAGCGACACTAGGGAATGCAAGCTGGTAAAATATTGTATAAAAATTACCAGATAACCGGTAAGTTATCGGTAATTTCCATAGAAAAAATTACCGGTTTGCATAGCCTAAGCAAGACACACGCGACATATCTTTACATAGGAAATAGGTATAGTATATGTGTACGGGCCAACGGTATTCTCCTAAAGTTTTACCTATTCTACACCTGTTTTAAGGAAGTATTACCAAAACACCAACAGTGGGCGGACATTTATAGCATTCGAAACCCGTTAGTCTCCTTCTAGCGCCCACTAACCGGGCTATAACTTAGAACTCCGTTATTAATTGAATATTAAACTAATCTCATTAGAGCATGCGTAATCCGGTTAAGTTAATATCGAAACGGTTTTTATTGGATCTGTAAAGTGCAATTAACAACTTATTAATTAGTCGATAGGTGTTAAATATATTTATGAGGAGTCCGTTGTGATTCGACATATGCAACTGTGCCGAACTGGCTTTCGGATCGATCAAAATATGTATAATTTTAGTGTTATAGGCTTATTTTCCTTTATTTTCTTAATTAATTAGTCAAATATTATTTATATTTTTTGAGTATTAGCTAGGTTTTGGTCAGATTTAGTTGGTTTATCATCTCGATCGTAAGTTCGCACCCTTGGTAAAATAATGCAACATGTGACTTTCCGTCAAAAGTGGTTTTATTACGGAAATATCCTTAGAATTATGCGTTCTACACGGTAGATTTTTTTTATAATTTTAACTTGTGTCGTTTCTGAGATATTTTAAGCGGAAAACGACGCAAGTGAAGAGGCGACGTAAAATAATGCTACAAATGCGTATGCGTCCTTTTTTGACGTCGTTCCTGTGAGCGCATATCGGCGCGCGCGTTGTCGTAAAGTCAGATGCGTCGGTGTTACCGGACTGTGATCATGCGTTGCGTTTTGGATCTAAATCGGCGAGAATGGATGCGGAAAACGAAACCGGTAATGATAAGTACTTTTTACAGCTCAAGAAAATTATCTTGTAATAAACAATCATATGTGCACATACGACTGTTTGAGTTCTAATTATTGAGATTAAATAGCCAGTCGCACATCCGACGTTATTTATCGATTTTTTACTAATTAATATTTTTTTTAACAAACATGTTAGGCAATATTGCCATAATGTTATAAGAAGAGTTTAAGGTAATTTAATTGTTTTTTTAAATTATGGTCGTATATTCATTTGCGTCGTTGTTGTACAAACTATTCATAGTCGCGTCGTAACATGTTGCGTTATTTTAGGACGTAGTTTAAGATGCGTCGTTATCAAAAAGTTTGAAGGTATAAAAAAGCATGTTATTGTAAAAAAAATCTAACGTTTTATTAATATGTAATAACTAAATGCCTTACCTGTAATTCCAACCATTTTAAACCATTAAATTTATCGTAGTTTTATTTTTATTACCTATATGAACTGTACGAACTTTACCTACTAATAAAATCTACTTATTTGTAGATCTTAACATATTTATCATATTGTATTTATTTCTATGATGCCGTTTTTAGAGAAGTGATTACTTTTTTCGTTATTTGAAGTTTCTAAAGGAATCTCGAAATGTTGGGACACGAGGAAATCTACGACATAGCGAACTTAGAAGAATCTGCTCTACCCGACCCTATCAGCGAAAAAATAACCTGTTACTACTTACTACTGCATTCATCATGCTAGCATATAATGTGCTTGTAACAGTAAAAGCAAAAAAAAGATAAGAAGGAAGGCCCTGCTCTCGACAGATGTCCACCAAAACTTTTAAACCTAGTTAAATCTTTCCACGCACGATGCTGTTGTTCGTGACAGCCGGAGTTTCTGCTTTGTTCGACATGCGGAGGGACTGCGGCCGAGTATTGCCACCGATACTTTTCGACATCTTTTTCCCTGCTTCTGAAGGTTGCATTTGGGAACTTTAGTTTAGCGGATACACTTTACACACAAGAGCAGAAGGGAAACTTTTTGATTTTTTTCTGTTGAGATCTCGTCGTAAACGTATACATAGATTCACAGTTATTTTCCGATGATGCCGCATTCGTTGCCAAAAATTTCCCATCAAGAGTTACAGATTCTTTTCGATAAGTTCGCACACCCTTGTTCTCTCCTTTCCATGTCCATTAATGCTAAGAAGACAGTTGTTCTGGCGCAAGGTTTTCACCAGCCAACTATTTTGTTGGATAGTGTCGTGTCCCTTGATGTTGTTGATCAGTTCCCTTATCTAGCAATCCCACTTGTCAAGCAATCTGTCACTGAATGTGGATATCGGGAACCGGCTTGGTTAAGCGGTTACAATGTTTGGGAAGCTCAGTGCAGGAGTCTAGACTAGTCTACTATCTGACAATCAAGAACAAAGTGTTTGTGTATCAAACTTGTGTTCTGAGTATAGTTTTGTGTGGAACTGAAACCAGTACGTCGTATGCCAAGCAAGAAATAAGGCTGAATATTTTCCACTTGCGGTGCCTTCGTAGCAGTCTAAACATCACTTGGCGAGACAGGGTCACGAATGAGTGTTGTAAGTCACGCAGTTTTCCAGGATTTCTGCAATGCTTAAACAGCGTAGATTGTGATGGCTGGGGAAGCATGTGCACTGTATGGATGCCACTCGCTTACTGTGTACCCTGAAATGTGGGGAGGCCCATGTTGCGTTTCAAGGACTGCACTAAGCGAGCAATGCCGGCATTTGGCATCAGCCCAGCAGACTAGGAAACTCTAGCCGACGAGCATAGCAAGTGGAGAACGTCTTTAGCCGAAGACTGTAAGACTGAGAAATCAAAGCTTGTTTCAGGTTTTAGCCGCAAAACGCGAGAGGAGACGCCATAATGAGAGGAGGGTTGTTTCACCAGCTCGATCATCTAACGACCCTTTATTGAGATGTCAATCTTCATCACTGTCACTCCCGCATCGGACTTTATAGTCATTCTTAATCTTAACACTGCCACAAAAACGCTGCATAGTAATCTGATACAAATTTTAAGGCCTGTGATGAAAACAGTTTATGACTTAAATTATTAGGTCTTAAAACACTCGTGTGTTTCCTAAAACCAAGCTCAGGTCAATGCTCATGTTTAAAGGCTTACCATTGAGTAACAGTTGTATATATTACCATCAAAAAGTTTAATATTCTTATCTATTCGTTTCATTTATATAGTGTTTAGTATGAACGAGTTGTTACTTACTAGTTTCAGTTTTTAACGCTTATTTTTTTTTGTGGAGTACATATTTTAAATGGAAAATATGATGTAAGTGATGATACCTTATCATGCCGATAAAAAGTTAATATGTATTAAAATTAATAACATTGTTTTGTCTTCTTGCACTTACTGTGTTATAGTAGCAAACCTTAGTATTTTTACTCATTGCTGCCTAGTTATTTAAGTAAATAATTCGGTAAAATAAGTTCACTTGAAATAATATTCATTTACAGATACCTAAATCTTTGAGATTCTATAGAAATATAATATTTTACACATATACGACCTCATAATTTCAAGGGTTATTCATAAAACAAAGACGTATGTGCACATGCGTCACGTAGATTTTTGTAAAATAATGACGGATCTGCTGATACGTCGGCTGATGCTTGGTAATAAATAGCCGTATGTGCACATCCGTTACATTATTTTGAAAAATAATGCGTTTAATTAAATGGGACATAACACATTTAATTGATTACATTAATATAAACCTATATGCAAAAGTACATGACAATTCGACGAAACGCAAAAATGTTATCAGCAAAAATCACTTGCAGAATTTTTAAACTGCTCTCCTGTAAAGTACACATTTTGCAGATGTGGCTTTGTTTTACCAAGGGTGCGAGTTGTCTTCGCTACTCACTATTAGATAGACATTGTTTCAGCTAGATTTTACGCATTGGTTGACAATAAAATGGTGGTCGTTTTATATCGTGTACCAACCTATACTATCTACCTTCTCGTAATATTTGTGCTCCTAATATGCAAGGAACACGTGCTAATAAATTAGTGCGATAATTTGCTTCAATTTGAACGGCAAACTGTAATAATCTGTAACGGTACGGGGCGCCGTATTTTGGAGACTTGCTCTGGGATCAGTAGCATTTAAATTAAATATTACAGTAGGTACCGTCTTCAAAAATCAACAGTAGAGAGTAATAATTTTAGCATTTGCGACGCAAGAAATAGCAAGAAATAAGGGGGAAAATAGCTATTTACTTTAAATCACAATAATTGTGTCTTTAGAGAACTCTCGATTTCTCTAGGATCTCATATATAGGACAATGGGACCAACTAGAAAGAGTATACTATTAAAAAAAAATCCGCTCCGTTGTCTGACGTTGGTAAAAGAAATTACAACTTCTCGAAATAAGTCTACAGGGAATCAGCCAACATCATCAGCCAAGTATTTAATAGCTATGTGGTGCTAGAAGAAAGATCCAGAACGAACGCCAATTGTTTCAATACCTACCGTTCAGTCAGAGATAGTCTTTTGTTTACATTTACCGGCAAATTGAATTCGTACAACTTTAGCGTAGTTAAATATGAAATTCCAGACACAATGGCTTCTCGGAAATGTATTTACAATTTCAGCGGTGCATTAAGCCGTCACTGGGTAAATAGAGATGGCTGCTGTCTGCGGGCCCGGATAACGGAAACGTGAATTTCTCTTGAACTTCGTCTGGTATTCTGAGTTAGTTTTAGCACAGAAAACAGAAGTGTCTAGAGCAACGAAATTGGTGCGCACACAGATAACGTAGAATAACAGAACCATGAGTTAAGGTGACCGTACTCGCTATACTCGTTAGCGACAGCGTGAACAATGTATATGGAGAATAGTACAGCGCCCGGCGCCGGCTACTCTGTAGAATTCTCCATACAAATCGTTTACGCTGTCGCTATCGAGTACGGTCACTGTAAGCTCATGGTAGAGGTACTGAGGCCTCGCTCTCCCAAATTCGAAAACGCAGTATCGGTCCGGCCACTAACTCTGCCTCCAGCAATGGAGCCGGTCACAAGCCCGGGTAAAAGAGGAGTGCAACGGACACATTGACATATCAGACTTCAGCTTTGATATAGCAATGTGTCTAAAAACCCCCAGGGTCAGAGGTGGGAGGACGTGCCGAAGGCCCTCACAGCGGGGGGTAGGTGCGGATTGGGCTCGCAAGCGGACGAGGGGAGGGGGAGTAGGGCCTGAGATGTATTCGGAGGATGGGGAAGTGCGGAGCGCGGGGAACCCCGGGATGTCATTAGTGACTGTCCTTGGGTGAAGCGGGTAACGTGCAGATCCGGAATCGGGAGTGGCGTGGAAGGGAGATGGACAGGAAGGTGAAACCGGGGCGCGTTAGCGTCGTCTCGGCGAGGAACCAGACTGGTGAATCGAACAGACGCGTCACACTAAAACATCTCAGGAGCTGCTGTCTCATGCTTGCGGGCTTACTCGGCACAATCGCTGTCGCGAACGACTGTGCGCAGAGGAGGTGGCGTTCACTGTGTACGTCAAATGTAGCTGGGGGGTAGTAAGGGAGCACTGCTGCCACTCTAATATTTTTCTTCCCATTACAGTACTAATATGGAGAATTATCTCAGTAATATTTTACTCAACAAATCTGCGAAAGCAGCGAAGTGCGCCGGTGGCGACACTGGGTGCATGGAGAACGGGAAGCCGGCGGGTGGACCACCGACTGCACCGTTAGCAGGCCCAGGATCGGGAGGGAACCCAGGCTCCTCGAACGCGAGGCAAGGAGGACCCCCGTCCGGAGCAGGAGTGGAGGAGGCAGGCACCCCGGATGTCCAACAACAAATGGGGGGTCTGTCACTTTGTGATGAGGAGAGGCTACTGGAGTCGCCGTCGAAGGCAGGGTTAGGTGTAGCAACACAGGAACACAACACAACACATGGGTTCCAGAAATACCAGTCGAAGGCGGAGAAGAAGAAGGCGAGGAAGGAGAGGAGGAAACTCG
The DNA here is from genome assembly GCA_947623375.1 of Apotomis capreana. Classification (NCBI taxonomy): domain Eukaryota; kingdom Metazoa; phylum Arthropoda; class Insecta; order Lepidoptera; family Tortricidae; genus Apotomis; species Apotomis capreana. Next base: position 22,650,075 of record OX392507.1, on the reverse strand, counting down.
CCAAGATCACGTTTGGTGGGGGAGAGGCTAGTGGATCAGGGGGAAACCCCCCCGCTGACCCGGCCCCCAACAAACGGGGTCTGAAAATCAAGCGGCAGAGCACGGATGAGGGGCAGTCGGAGCGTCCTCCAGCAAAGCGCCAGAATCAGGGCAGGGCAGCGGCAGAGGGACCACGGGGGGAGGCCAGAGCGCACCGTGATCTCGCTGTCACTGTGTGCCGAGAAGACGGAGCTTTGGTGGACGAGGCTCTGGCGCTGCTCATCCGTGTGAGGATAACGGAGCTAATAGAGGTGGAGGTGATGAAGCTCATGGCAGGGGAGACCGAGTTGGAAGCCCCTCAATTCGCGACGTCGGGATTGGTGGCAGAGGGGTTTTTCCTGGTGACGCCAGTCACGACGGAGTCGAGGGAGTGGCTTCTGACCCGGGACTTCGGGGTGGTAGGAGGCCACAAACTGGTGGTAAAGAAGCTGCAGAAGACGAGGGTGCAGGTCTGGGTCCCCGGGGACTTACACACAGACGTGAACAAGTTCGTGTGGTTCCTGAGGCTCCAGAACCGGGACAAGCCAGAGCTGAGGATGGACGATTGGACCCTGATATCGAGTGAGAGGCAACAGGCAGGGACCCGCGTCTGCCTGTCGGTGCCGCAGGAGGTGGAGGAAACCTGGGGGAATGAGGGGACCAGGATCCTCTACTATGCGTGTACGAAGTTCCGGGCCTGGATAATTAGGGCCCAATCGTCCGGACACCTCGGCGATAATGAGAGGAATGAAGACGACATAGCACCGCCAAAAGAGACGCCAGCACCTGAGCAGGCGGTTGCAGGAACTGTAGGCATCCAAACGGTTGAGGAGGGAATGGATGCCGACAGTGATGCACCCACTGCTTAGGAGGCTGACGGAGTAACATAGACACACAACAATAATGAACACTACACGAAACACACAAAACACACAAACAACAAAAACACAAACACAAATAAGCATATGCCAAGTAAACCTGCAACACTGCAAAGATGCAATGTCCGAGCTAGGACAATATGTTGTTAGGAATAAAGTTGAAATAGCCTTGCTGCAAGAACCTTATGCATGGAGAAACAAAGTGACAGGCCTGGGACATCTGGGGGGGCTCTCCACTACGAAAGGAATGGTGAGCTACCTCCAAGAGCATGCATTCTTGTAAGCAACAATGTAGAGAACATGGGTTGTGTTATGACCTTATGTTACAGAGACCTTGTAGTCGTGGAAGTATGCCTCATCGCTCAGGGCGGGGAGAGGAGGAGAGTGGCGCTGGCGTCCTGCTACCTACCGGGCGAGGCGGTGCACCGACAGAGGAGCTAGAAGAGGCGGTACAAATGTATCAAGGTAAGAGAATACTCCTAATTATAGGCTGTGATGCCAACGCGCACAACGAAGTGTGGGGAAGCACCGACACCAATGGCAGGGGAGAGTCACTACTAGAGTTCATAGTAAGTAAAGACCTAGACATACTGAACGAGGGGGACACCGCCACGTTCGTAACAAGGGTAAGGAAAGAGGTACTGGATATAACAATAGCCATGGGAGGAATAACCGAAAGGATAAAAGGATGGAGAGTCGACAGGGAGGACAGTATGTCGGACCACAGGAGGCTACTCTATAACTTAGATTACCATTTGGATAAGATGAGGATAAGAAACCCACGGAAAACAGACTGGGCAAAATACGAAGATGAACTGAAAACCAATGCGCCAAAGCCAAGGAAATTTAAGGACATCAAGGAGTTGGAAGAGGCTGCATTAGGACTCGAGCGAAGCATCATAGAGGCATTCCACACGGCATGCCCTGAGAAAACAGTTCAGACTGGCAGAGGACAGCCATGGTGGAACAAAGAACTCCAAAAGCAAAGGAAGAAAACACGCAGGGCGATGAGACAAGCCGTAAAAAGGAATGATACTCAGAGCTGGGACATGTACAAAGCAACTCGGAACGCCTACAGCAGGCTGAGGGAGAAATGCAGCCGGGAAGGCTGGAGACAATATACTGAAGAGATAAATAACTACTCGGAGGGGGCAAGGGTGGTGAAACTATTAGCAGGCGATAAGGCATGCCAGCTGGGAAGCCTGAAGGCAGGCGATAGCTTGATCACGGACTCGGGAGAAGTTTTGGAAGTGATGCTGAAGACGCACTTCCCGGACTGTGAAGCAGCCAGGTTAGATGAAGAGGATTCGTCAGGATGCTCTGAACCGGACTGGAGGACGGCTAAGGAGGTAGTAGCAGATGAGAGACTGGCCTGGGCAGTCAAATCCTTCGCTCCTTTTAAAGCAGCAGGGCCGGACGGCGTAATCCCGGGTTTACTCCAAAAGGGCTACGACCTGATAAAAGAGAATCTGAAGGAAATATTCAAAAGCAGTATTGCCCTGGGGCACATCCCGAAAGCTTGGAGAGAAGTACGGGCAGTCTTTCTACCAAAGCCAGGGTAAAAGACATACCAGGATGCAAAGTCATTCAGAAACATAAGCCTATCATCATTCGTATTGAAAACACTGGAGAAAGTGATAGACGCATTCGTAAGAACAAAAATAGGAGAGAGTGGAAAGCCACTACATGGAAACCAACACGCCTATATGGTGGGAAAATCCACGGAAACGGCTCTACACAATTTGACAGTAAGGATCGAGAGATCTCTGGAAGCAAAACACTACGCACTAGGATGTTTCTTCGACGTGGAAGGGGCCTTTGACAAGGCGACCTTTGAAGCGGTGGAAGAAAGTCTAAGGAGAGACGGGATAAATCCTACTATTGGGTCCTGGATAAGCAAAATGCTCAGGGGAAGGGCGGTAACGGCGAAACTCGGAGGAGAGGTAAGACGGATAAGACCGAGAAGAGGCTTTCCACAAGGAGGATGTCTATCGCCACTAATGTGGTGTGTACTTCTAGACTCCTTAATTGAGAAAACAAATAAAGGAGGCCTATACGAACAAGCATACTCCGATGACGGAGTCATACTTGTACGAGGAGTGGCCCTAAATGTAGTCAGAGACATAATGAGGAAAGGGGTGATGGAAATATTAGCATGGTGTAGGGGCAGAGGATTGGACCTGAACCCCGATAAAACTAAACTAATATTATTTACCAATAAGAGGAAAACAGAGAAAATGAAGCCCATCAGCATTCTAGGTAAAGAACTCGAAGTAGTCAAGGAGCTAAAATATCTGAAAGTAACGCTAGATAGTTCTCTCAGATACAAAACACATATAAGAGAGCAATCGGCCAAGGCCATAAGAACGCTCTACCAGTGTAAAAGGGCGGTAGGAAGGAAATGGGGCCTGAAACCACACATGGTACACTGGATTTACAAGACAGTGATACTACCCAGGATACTATACGGGGCCCTGGTATGGTGGCATAAGGCCAACATCAAAGAATACCACAAAGAATTATCCAAAGTACAAAGACTGGCATGTCTTATGATCACGGGGGCAATGAGGACAACGCCCACGCAAGCAATGGAAATCATGCTCGGTCTCAAGTCACTTAAAATAGAAGCGGAGAAGAGGGCCATGGAGCAATGGTACAGAATGAAAGCATGTAAGGAATGGAGAGGAAGTTGTGTGGATAAGGGACATGCACTCATTCAGAGGGAAGCATGTTCGAAGATGGGGATGATCACCCAAAACAACGACCTTATAAAGAGACGAGAAATGTTCGACAAGAAATATAGGATACATATAGGAGACAGGGACAACTGGAAAATAGAGGTAGAACACCCCGTGACTGTCTGCTTTACGGACGGTTCTCGGCGGGAATCGACGAAACTGGCAGGAGCCGGTGTAGTGATACCGAAGCTGGGGAAGAAGGTACACATACCTCTGGGGAGGTATGCCAGCGTATTTCAGGCAGAGGTATGTGGCATAATGAGATGTGTGCAAATAATAGATGAATGCTCGCAGAGAGAGGGATCTGTCGTCATATACACAGATAGCCAGGCTGCGCTAAAAGCGTTAGACAAGCCGATGGTAAGCTCATCCTTGGTAATGGAATGTAGGGAAGCCCTAAACAAACTTGGAGAGCACACAAGGATTACGGTAGCATGGGTACCTGGACATCAGGGTGTGATAGGGAATGAAATGGCAGACGAGATGGCAAGACTGGGGGCAGAAAAGGAACTCATAGGACCTGAACCTGCACTGCCAATATCGGCAGAGGTCACGAAAGGAGTTATAGCCAGACTAATGGAGGAAGAGGCCAACAAACAATGGCGTGAGACAACGGACTGTCGACAATCGAAGATGATCTTAGGAGGCATAAACAGGAAAAGGACCAGGTATCTCCTGGAACTAGGTAAGAAAAATCTCAGATTATTAACAGGTATAATCTCGGGCCACAACAGCCTTAACAGGCACCTAAACGTCATGGGTGTAGTGAGTGACCCAAGCTGCTCATATTGTGGCCATGAGGAGACTAGTAAGCATGTTGTAGCAGAGTGTGGCATGTATGCGATAGTACGCTATAGCATCTTCGGGAAAGATAAACTGGAAGAGGAGGAGCTGAGGGACATTAACCTTAAAGATGTCCTTTCCTTCTGCAGGAGAACAAGAAGATTCGAGGAAGAAGGCTGTATGGGAGCGCTGCCGGGACAGTAACCGTTGGCTCCAACTGGGAACTGGGCTGAATGAACGCACCCAAGCGATCGACAGCCCGCCTGTCTCCGGCCGGGCGTCCCTACACCAAATCATCATCAAATCATCATCGGTCCGGCCACGAATTCGTGCGACCAGCGGCGCGGCAAGCGGTTGAGCGAGAGATCCTATCGCGGCGGCCATACGAATGAGCGAGACACACGTACCGCTCACCGCTGCCGCTGTCCACGTAAGTGGCTGGTCCGTATTGGAATCGTACCGACACCGACCGACTTAGCTTTAAAATAGAGCATATGAGCACAGAGCTGCGGGCTAAAGTTAATATCAATGCCATATTCATAGTTGCACTGTGTCACAGTCTGATTTATTTTGTAAAAATTCATCGTCACTGACTGTGTAGAATTCTAGTAACTTCGTAAAGCTATTTCATGATGTTTCCTAGACCACACGCTGCTAGACACAAAAATATCAAAAAAACTACAATTTCGCATATTTTATACCTTTTTTTCATGAAGTTTGTAAGTATTGGAATAATAAAGTAATAATTATGCTTGTAAAATTAATTGATATGGGGTGTATGAATATTCATATTTCATCTCTTAATGATATGCTTTTAAATTACCTGTTATACCTGTTATACTTCAGCAGGAACCTTCCTGCTGAAGCAGAAAAATCAATCACAAATAGCTACAACTAAATTACGACTTCCCCGTGGGTTCAAGAATGTCTTTGGTTTCCCTCGTCCTATCTTTTTAGGGTTCCGTACCAAAAAGGTAAAAAACGGGACCCTAAGGACTCCGCTATCCGTCTGTCTGTCTGTCCCTCTGTCACCATGCTGTAACTCATGAACCGTGATAGCCAGGCAGTTGAATTTTTCACAGATGATGGATTTCTGTTGCCGCTATGACAAAAAATACTAAAACATTGAATAAATCAAATGTTTAAGGGGGCTCCCATACAACAAACGTGATCGGTTGCGTTAACTTTGCACCTCATTTGTATCGGGCGGGATACATACCAGGTGCAAACTTAACTTATCCCGGCCAGTTAAGATGGGATAAATATTTGTACGGAACCCTCGGTGCGCGCAGTTGGCCGGTATTTATTTTCTTACTTGAACTGTATCAGTGTTGTAAACTTTTGTGTGGGATAAGTACATACAAGGCCACTAATGGGAATGCCATGTAGCAGCATGCAGGAGTGAACTCGCGCTGTTGTCAAAGGTGACTAAAAGAGGTTATAGGGCTCTGAAGATAGTTCTTTTTAGGTAATAGTTTAGACATATTCTACTTATCTAACTATGGATATTAAGCCAAAACCTGGCTACGGAAGAAATTTAAAATGTACCTTAATTAACATTTCTTCAAGTTAAAGTCGTAAAAACATAGTTTTGATGTGTTTGTTTAATTTGATGTCGACATTTGCATAATTTGAGAACATACGTAGGCTGCCGTCGGCCGATTGAGCGACTGAATTAGCCGCTGGTTTTAGACCTTTTTGTCGCCATACGCAATTATACAGGGTGGCCCATTTAGATCGGTCTGTATGGGAAAGTCTGAAACTATAAGACGTACGAAGATCTGTTGTTCTGCTGTTTCTCTTAGGAACCATGTCATCGATTTTAATGAAAATAAAAACTATTCATTTGTTTGATTTATATTTTAGTTTTGATTACGATTCATTTGTTTGATTTCTTCCAAAACGTACGGCTATTTTATTACCAAATCAACAACGATCAATGTTCAATGTCACCGTTCTAAATATATTTTAGGGTTTTATAAATATTGACACAAAGGTAAATTATGAAAGAAAAAGTCCTGCTTACATTGCAGTGGATCACATTACATTTTTCTTTCATAATTTACCTTTAAGAGTCAATATTTATAAAAAAAATGTGGCGTTTCAACATTAAAACAGAATCAATAAAAATATTCTATTAAATATATTGTAGGGTTTTTAATAATTTGTATTCTGAGACAATGTAGAACAGTTATAACCGCTGCTATATACCGCCTTAATCTCCTCGCTTGAAACAACATCGCGACTGCTCCCGATATTAGTTATTCTAGACTAAAGACTAAACTAGTCGGGCCTGTAATCCGCCGGCGGGACCAGTCCCCACCACGGGGGGGTGGCGGACAGGGCCAATTACCACGTTACCAGGCGTTTGTTTATCGCCATAAACAAGCCACTGATAAAGCTGTGCTCGATACAGGAACACATGGCGATTTTTGCCGTAGATAATAACTAGGCTTTGGAAAGTGGGTTTTATATGTGACATTAACATGAGGTCGTTTGGTAAACGATCGCCTCTAAGGCAAGCCATTTTTGTGCGAGAATAGCAAGTTTCTTGAGTTTCTTTTCACTGGTTTCACACGAGGGCAGAACAGTGGCCAGCACAGTACTGCTACTGTTTCAACGCACAGAACGGTGCTGTTTTGACAGTAACCAAGACAGGTTATTCTAACATCTCACACATGCCTGTAGGGAGTGTGGGGAAGCCATGTGAAGGTAGAGCCATTTTTGGCTGCGGCTACTCCGTCCGTGACTACGGACGGGGTGTCTCTTTCTGAGACTCTTTAATAACTTTTCTGCGGGCTTCGTACTGCTCATCATTACGGTCTGGTGAGGAGCGTTTCCTTCTTCTTTCTCCCTCTTCTATAGGGCAGTTTGCTCCCACCACCTTTCCAGCTCGCCTGTCTTGTGACTGGACTCGTGTGAATGCGAAGGCAGTGCAGTGCAAAGAGTAGGACAATCCCGACTTGTTTTACTTGGTGGTGTTGCTCTGGGACCCTATGATGGTTGCGTTTAGCACTTGATAGATAAAAATAAATGACAAAGCATCTGCCTCACACTGGCATTTTGTGTTTGTAACGTATGTAACGTGACGGATGCTTTGTCACTTATTTATCGAGTGATAAAAGCAACCAACATAGGCCCCCTGATTTGGATAAGAGAATCGAGTAACTCACTGGTAGTGAGGGCTAAACAGCCCTGATAGTATAAGTCATGTAAAAAAAAACTTCCAACCAAACCGTTCTGTCCCACTGTTCTGCCCTCGTGTGAAACCAGCATTACTGAAGTAACACTTTCCCCCGACTCTAACGACGCACATGACCTTCACAGGTCATCAGAAACAGTACCACAGACAACATCTTAATTCATATAGCTCCCCTTAATTAGTTCCAGTTATTTTAAAACAATTTAACAAGTTCCCATAGCGGCATAGAAGAATAACCTTCCCACAAGTGGCCGTTAGCTTTGCTATAACTAGAGTAACAAAGTTAGACTGAGCCTCTGTCCATGCACTTCCGAAACAAAAAAAAACAACTGTTTATTTCACTTTAAAAAATATTTTGGTTACTTAAACCTCCGGAAACTCTGTAATTAATTAAGATGATTGTATTACTAAGTAAAGGCTAATACTTATACTTAGTAATATACTTGGAATCATCAATACACCTATGTGTATTATGTTTCTATTTGTTTATTAAATAAAAATGTTTGATTGGACATTTAATTACTAATGTAGTATTTATGAAATCGAATGGCGAAAAGTCTATTCAGTGCTTATAGGCATTAGCTAATTATTAAATTATGAGAATACTCTGCTGTGTGAAGATTAAGCATCGTGCATCGGGTGTATTAAGAGGACAATGAAGAAAAAATAAAATGCCACCTTTTAGATTTTTTTGCTTTTTATTTTTATTAATTAATTGAAGTGAAGTAAACCGTTTAAAAAAAACTATTTTGTTAAACATTTATACAAGGCAACGTTTGGCCGTTTCACGTCTTCGCAATACAATAAATTCAATAACTCTATAAAAGTCGAACACCTAACTGCAAAGGCACAATCTGACAGATCACATGTACTGAAGTAGCAGTACTAAAACCTCAGACGCGTTCTTCTGTTTCTTGCGGCGATTAAAGAAATAGGGCGATTTAGACTTCGTTGCGTACGACGTGTGAAGGCAATCCGACGACAGCTAGCTCGCCTTTTATGTAACGTAACGACCTAATGGGAGGGGACTTCCGTTTGATCTATAAAACTGCAACTGTCGCACGCTTTCTGCAAAGCTTCGCAAATTCGGCACTATATCATGAAATAGTACCTACATTACATCAGAGGCCGGGAAAATGAGGATTTCCGGCCAAGTAGGCCGGATAGTGATATGAGGCCGGGAATCCGTTTTCCCGACGAGGCATGTATAGTGCTTTTCTCAAACATACAATGAAATAAAAAAATATACTTCAAAGAACAACATTTTATTAATTGACAAATAGGACATTTTAGTCTAACAACCAACCTTTAAAAACAAAACCTGCTTTTTGTCAAACCAGCCAGCTGTGTGAATGACCTTGTTGTTGAAACCAAAAAAAAGTTACTTTGCAGGCCTAGGCCTGAAAAGCAGTATGAAATCCCTTTACAGTCCTCTCGAGTTGTTGCGCCCAAAAAGCGATACTTCCGAGCCTATTATAAGGAACGTAAAGACAATATTTCATTGCTCATGTTTGAGAAAATGTGTTTTACAGAACCGAGGCAAAGACTATATACGAGGGTTGTTTGATAAATACCCGTGTTTAGAAAAAAACAACAAAGGTTTGTATACGTGTATATTTATTTTTCTACATAGTCACCTTCCAACTCTATACACTTGTTCCAACGGTGTTCTAGCTTTAATAAACCGTCTAAAAAATTTGATTTCGGAAAGTCGTGAAAATAGGCCTCCGTGGCGGCAATGACCTCTTCATTGGACGAAAATTTCTTTCCACCGAGCCATTTTTTTAAATTTGGGAGTAGGAAAAAGTCACAGGGAGCCAGGTCTGGGGAATAGGGCGGATGAGGCAGCTATTCATAATATAATTGCTTTAATTTGGAGTCTGCGATTCTTGAGGAGTGAGCTGGTGCATTATCATGATGAAAGAGAACTGTTTTCTTATTTAGATGTGGTCTCTTTTTTTTCAAAATGCCTGGTTATCGTTCTTCCTTTTTGTAAATAATCAGTATGGATGATCGCCTGCGATTCCCAAAAAACAGTCGCCATGACCTTTCCGGCCGATGGAACGGTCTTCGCCTTCTTTGGAGCTGATTCCCCCGGCAAAATCCACTGTTTAGACTGTTCTTTACTTTCTGGGGTATAGTGGTGTATCCACGTTTCATCAACAGTCACAAAACGCCGAAGGGACTCACCCGGACTACTTTCGTACGTCTCTAAACAGTGCCTTGAAATTTGCTTCCGGGTGAGCTTTTGTTCCTCGGTGAGCAAACGCGGCACCCACCTCGCCGAAACCTTCTTCATGCCTAATTTGTGTTCTAAAATGTGCTGCACGCGTTCAATCGAAACATTTACAATGTCGACAATTTTTCTAAGTTTTATTCGGCAATCGCTTAATACAATATTCTCAATTTTTTTTACCATATCACCTGTGGTCACCTCAACAAGACGTTTTGGGTGATCTTCATCAAAGATGGACGTTCTGCCTCGTTTAAATTCATTGTACCAATATCTAATGGTTGTCATAGAAGGAGTATGATCATTGTAAACAGCTTGCATGCGTACTTTTATTTCATCACAAGAATTTCCTTCCAAAAACAGAAAACGAATTACAGAACGATACTGCTTTTTCTCCATTATTGCAATAACAACGCGAACTCCGTCGTGAAAAGCCGTTAAAAGAAAAAAAACAAAAGAACGCTGTATTTTTTTTTAATTTTCTAGTCCATAAAGGATGCCTAAAAAGTTCGTATACATAATTTCAGCCAGTAACAAGAATAACTTTTTAAAACGTGTATTTATCAAACAACCCTCGTATAACAGTTTATATAAGTAAATATAACAATTTAGTGGCGCCAACGACACCATACCACTAATCTGTCATTTAGCGGGAGTTATAGCAATGACTGCGTTTCTGCGTGGAAGGTGGTGGAAGTAAGACAACAGTTTTTTTAGCACGACTTGAACTGTATTGGGGCTGGTCAGCGCTCACTGCTTAGCGTAGGAAGTACAATACAAGCCTACTAACAGTAATGT